>LR738553.1:16703839-21586339 GCA_902685375.1 Neostethus bicornis
TACTGACAGCGGCCTCATATCAGACACGATCATTTCCAAAATAAGAGTCCCTGAGAGAAGCGCTCTGCTGCGGAGTGCAACCGTTTTCCACAGCAAAAAGTCCACATTGGGTTGTTTTTGGTTTTTTTGCAGACAATAAAAAGTGTATTTAGCGACCTGTAAAATTGTTTTTATTAGAAATAACATCGTGTATCGCTCCGGTTTGCCGTCTCCCGCTTCGAGTCCGACATGTTTTTTTTCAGATGTTTGTGCAGCGTCGTTATGCTTCTGTGTCAAAACGTGTTCATTTCGCAAACTTTGCATATTAACGCGAGTCTTTTTCAAATTTAGCGGAAAATGATCCAAATTTTGGATATTTTGTTTGTGTTTTTCTTTCCGCCATCTTGTTGAATCTGCCTGATCACGTGAGGCGGGGTGAACTGAAGGCCAATGATTGGCTGCTATCTTCTTCTCCTCCTATTTTGGTAGCGCGCATCGTCAATTTGCTCTCTACTGCCCCACCAATTTAAGTGCAGTTGACAGCAAAAACTTTTTAGACGATTAATCGATGACCAAATTAGTCGACAACTATTTTGATAATCGATTATAATCGATTAAATCGATTAACTGTTTCAGCCCTAGTATATATATATAATGTATCTAAAGATGTGTAATACCTAGGGAACAGATCTTTTTGACATGTGGCTCTATAGGAAATAATGACAGAATTTATAAGAAAAACTGAAGTGAAGCTTCTTACTCAGAATTTTCACACAATTTCCTCTGAAAATGAAGAAACAAAGAGATAAAATGTTTATTTGAAACAGATTAAAATGAAGATATTTCTTAATAACCACTACATACGTATTTGATTATTATTTACTGAAAAATGACCAAGTTTTTAGCTAATGCATTACATGATCATGTGAAATAGCAAGAAAACAAAACAAAAAAAATGTAATCTCTTAATGAAGCATTCCAAGCTGTTCAACTGCATTTTTGGAGGAAAGAATTACCCCCTCATTTTGTAATTGATGTTCAGATTCTATTTGATTAAACTTTAGCTTTATGTCTTCAAAAATTTTTGTGTGGATTTTTGTAAACAGATACATTTCTATTAAAATTGTTTCCGCGTAAGTCCGTGAAAGTTTGTACTTTCACATATTCTTAAAGGAAAACAGGGTTTTCTGTCAAACTCATGTTAATTTAACTTATGTTAAACTTCTTTGAATGCACCACAAATAGTTGATCATTTCAACTTATCATCATCTAGTTTATTTGTTGCAAAGACAAAAATGAAAGTTTATAAAAAGGTTATTGAAAGTAATGCTTGAATTCTTTTTTTAATGTTTGAGAGTGTGTCAAAACTCATGATTAAGAGTGAAATAAAAAGTTTTATTATTGATCTTAGCTTGTGTAGCTCTGTAGAATTTATAAGAAAATTTGAAGTGAAACTTCACTAGCCAGAATTTTCACACAATATTTTAGAATTAATCTGAAAATGAAGAGACAAAGGGGTAAACTGTTTTTTTTATTGAGATTAAAATAAAAATGTAGACATTTCTTAATAACCACTATGGCATTAGATAATTATTCACTGAAATATTACGAAGTTTTGAGCTAATGCATTACATCATCATGTGAACTGAATTTAGAAAATACTTTACAAAATATAAATAGTAGGAAAAGGGTGGAATGGCCCCTGCGGATCAGGGGCAGGGTCCTGCCCCAAGTGGAGGAGTTTAAGTATCTCGGAGTCTTGTTCAAGAGTGGGGGAAGGATGGAGCGGGAGAGCGACAGGCGCATCGGTGCCGCATCAGCAATAACTAGGACGCTGGATGGTCCGTCGTGGTAAAGAAAGAGCTGAGCCGAAAAGCAAAGCTCTCGATTTACAAGTCGATCTACGTCCCAACCCTCACCTATGGTCACCAGCTGTGGGTGGTGACCGAAAGAATGAGATCGCGGGTACAAGCGGCCGAAATGAGCTTCCTCCGCAGATTGGCTGGGCTCTCATTCAGAGATTGGGTGAGGAGCTCTGCCATTCGGGAGGAGCTCGGTGTCGGGCCGCTACTCCTCCAGTTCGAGAGGAGCCAGATGGGGTGGTTCGGGCATCTGATCAGGATCGAAGTGTTTCGGGCACGTCCCACCGTGAGGAGACCAAGGGGCAGACCCCGGACCCGCTGAGAGACTAAGTCTCACAGCTGGCCGGGGAACGACTTGGGTCCTTCCGGGTGAGCTGGAGGATGCAGCCGGGGTGAGAGAAGCCTGGGCTACCCGTTTGAGGCTGTTGTGCCCGCGACCCGACCCCGGAACAAGCGGAATGGAAAGAAAATTAAAAAGTGAGAGTTTCATCTCTAATAAAACACTCCAAAATGTTTCAGGTCAGTTTTTTGGGGAGAAAAATACCCGCCATTTTTGTAATTATGTTCAGATTTTGTTTGATTAAACTTCAGCTTTGTTTATTAGAAACTTTTGTGTGGATTTTTGAAGTTGTTTCCCTCATAAATGATTCAAGATATCATTTCATATTTTATATGTATAGATTTTATACTTACATCAAGGGGGAAAAGTTTCTCTGTCAAAAACATGCCATTTTGACTTCTGTTCAACTTTTTTTTAAATGCACCACAAATAAATCATCATATCAGCCTGTCATCACTTCTTCAAGAAGTGACACCAAAATTACATTTAAGTTTTTCTAGTGAAATTTCTCCTTTTTTATTTATACTTTTTGATTTTAATGCATTTTTTCCTCTGTCTTATTAAGCACTTTGATTGGGCTAAGGAATAAATTATACTACAAATAAACTTGCCTTTACTTCAATCTGGAAAAAGCTATTAAAATGTGTTTTTATTTAGTCATTTAAGGGAACAGGAAAACGTTAAAGATCATCCGTAACAATTTTTATAAAATAAAAGTCAAACTGGGTTTCTTTTGACTCTTTCGGGTTTCCTTACTTTGGAGTCGTTACCAAGGCAGCAAAGAGGAAGCTTTAAAATGTTCTAAACTCTACTTTTTTGGTGTTTTAAAATCAACTTGAGGTAATATTTTACATTATACATATGTAAAAATATTTGTATTTTGAGCAAAATACCCTTTTATGCAAGTAAATTGTCCAATTTCAGTCAAAACAGTTAGGAAATATAGCGAGAAGTTTGCTAACTTAGAGGAACAATCTGTTACAGATTGTAGTTATAAAGGAGACATATTCAAGGATTTTTTTTTTTAAAAAGGCAAGATTAACAAAGATACTAACTATTCATTTTCTGAATTTGATCAGTTGCTGTTGACAAATAGAATAGTAACAAAGTCATTTTCCATTTTTTTATTTTTCCCTTCAGTCCTTTTTATTCCAATGGAGCCCAGGGTGGTCGTAACTATTTCCTAATAATCTACTAGCTATCATGGGGACAGCATCTTCTATGGTGAGTCCAGGAGAGGTGATAGATGATGGATATTGTGTTGAAGGAGGGGAAGCCTGTGAGATACCCGTGGAAGTAAAACCCAAAGCCCGGCTCTTGCGTAGTTCTTTTCGCCGAGGACCTAGGATGATTGGAGCCAGTTTCAAATCCACAGGTTCCGTTGATTTGGAATACACCGCCGAATATGAAAGACTCCGCAAAGAATATGAAATCTTCCGTGTCAGCAAGAACAATGAGATTGCATCCATGCAGAAGAAAGAGGCCAAGTTGGATGATGAAAACAGGAGAATCAGAGCTGAGCTACAGGTGAGTTATTAGCATACCTGTCAAGTTTGACGGTTTCGTCGTATTTTAGTATAGGCGTGTTTTATCAGCACCTGTCATATATTAAAACGCCTTCAAAATGACTAGGTTTCTAGCTGGTTGTGGTACATTGGCGGTGCTTGTTACAGCGCAGTCAGAGCTAGAGTGATTACCTCTCCTTACGTCACTCCAGCTCAGGGGTGCCCAAGCTTTTTTTTGTCCCAAGAGCTACTTTTCAAGTAGCAAACCTCGTGCGATGTATCAGTAGCTCACACAGACATTTTCCGCAGACAGACAGTGCTTTGGGAGCAGCAGGGGACCCAGCAGCACCTGGCGCTTCTTATTGAGAACAGGCGTAACATTGTGCTTTCACATCACAGACCCCAAAAGTCTCCATTAAAACTAGAAAAAGCCACTTGATTGTCGACAGATTGTTTTTTTAACCTCCAGCACACCTGGCCGTTGACTTGGGATCAGTTGATCGACAAATGGACGATGCATGCGCATTCTTTTGTGATTTTTGTGACACTCCCCATTTCTCCCATCATTGGCGCCACCGAGGCAGCCTGCTGCATTGTAGTAGTGCAGCACACAGTGAGGGATGAATAGAGTATGTAAAAAAAAAAAAAATGTTTTTGAGTACCAGTACTCAGTTTGGACTGAAAGCCTCCCCAAAATGGGAGGCAGGAGGAATGCCTTAACAGGTATGTTTTATAATAGTTTTAATCAGAGAGACTTTTTTCTGTTTTAATAGTACCATTTGATTGTGTTGATTCAACAGGCTCTGCAGAAGACTTACCAGAAGATTTTACGAGAAAAAGAAAGTGCTCTGGAAGCAAAATATCAAGCCATGGAGAGGGCTGCCACCTTTGAACATGATCGCGACAAAGTTAAACGACAATTTAAGGTAATCTACATGGGGAGGAAAATCTTACTGAGATCTTGAACACCCAGATCAGGGATACCCTTGATGGCAACCTTTATCTCACTTTACTATCTTTATTATTTTTTATTATTTTCTATGACATTGCACTACTTTTCTTTTTCTTTCTGAGCACTCTGTTTTGTTAAAATTATTTTTATTTATTTTTATTTTTTATTATTTTTATCTTATATTATTGCACGCCTGTATCAAAGCAAGTTCCTAGTCTCTGATATTCTCATTGACATGGCAATAAAAGCATTCTGATTCTGATCTACGTATTTATTTGTAATGATATTTAGATTTTCCGGGAGACAAAAGAGAAGGAGATACAAGATCTTCTTCGAGCAAAGCGAGAACTGGAAGCCAAACTGCAGCAGTTGCAGACTCAAGGCATTCAAGTTTATGATGAGTCTGACTCTGATGACAACCAGACCACTGTGACTGGTATGGTGTGAATAAAAGGGTTGTTACTCTCTTTGGGCTTTTTGTGTTTCGTTTTATTTTGGTGTTGGGTTCTGTTTTTCGCAGCCACAGGTACACAGTGTGAGTATTGGAGTGGAGGGGTGCTGGGAAGTGAATCTTCTATGGGTAGTATGATGCAATTGCAGCAAACTTTCAGAGGACCTGAGTTGGCCCACAGTCTCATCGATGTGGAGGGTCCTTTTGCAAATGTGAGCCGAGGTATGTAAATTTACCCAAGGACATGGGATATTATCATAAATCCCTACCATAATGGCCACCACAGCAGCCATGCTTCATAATGTATTGTATTTTTAATTTTTTAATGCCTATTAAATTATCATTTCTCCTCATTGTGTTTTTTTACTGATATATCTTTCTTTGATTGTCAGATGACTGGGATGCTGCAGTAGCTAGTCTTCTTCAGGTATCGCCTCATGTACCCCAAGCTTTATGGAGCAACACTGTACGCTGTTACCTCATTTCTGCACAGGACACCAAAGCAGAGCTAGATATTTTTATCAAGGTTTATAATATTCTACTAATTTGTTTTAAAATTGATTATTTTTGTACTGGGATCAAAATCAGAATTTTTTTCTAGTTTGAGTACTTTGTACATGCTCATAAAATTTGTACCATTTTTTTTCTTATTTTGTAACAGAAATACTCTTTGGTGTTACGCCAACTATGTGAGAGTCTGGGCCATTTCTACTTGAATGTATTCTTCCCAGATGAAAGTGCTTCTTCGTGCACTGTTGAACAAAAACTGGAGATAGAGAGGTGTTCTGTGTGTGTGCTTCTTCTCAAATCCACTGTCACAAGGTACAGAGTTCTGACATCTATCAGCATTATTCAAATAATATGTTGTTTTTATTTTTACCCAAAAAGCGAGGGCAACAGCTATCAATTCTTTTGTCCGAATAATAAAATAATAATAAGAAAATAAATATGGCATTCGGCGGCATGGTGGCGCAGTGGGTAGCATAGTGGCCTCACAGCAAGAAGGTCATGGGTTCGAGTACCGGGTGGGGACGAGGCTTGGAACACTGTCCTTTCTGTGTGGAGTTTGCATGTTCTCCCCATGTTTGCGTGGGTTTCTTCCGGGTACTCTGGTTTTCTTCCACCCTTCAAAGACATGCATGCTAGGTTGATTGGCTGGTGCCAAATTGCCCCTAGGAATGAGTGTGTGTCTATGGTTGTATGTGTGTGGACTGGCGACCTGTTCGGGGTTGTACCGTTCCCCTCGCCTTGAATCAGCCATGATGGGCTCCGGCATCCCCGTAAGGCCGTGAGGGATAGACAGATAAGAAGGTGACTGACTGTGACTGACTAAATATGGCATACTTTATATGCTTCTTTATTTTACCGGTATTTAATAAGAGATTTTATTTGATGATAAACACTAGTAACTACATTACTTAAGAATTGCGTATCCAAAAAGAAGTGAAACGCACTCAACAAAATAATTTTTAATGATTCACGGTAATTAATGTTTCTTTCCATTTTCTCTTTTTCAATTTAAAATACTGTAATTTTACGGCCATTTGGTGCACCGTACGAAAAGGCGCAGCCTCAGTTTGTGCGCCGTTGCTGTATTTAACACACACATAAGGCGCACCGTACGAAAAGGCGCAGTCTCAGTCACACACTGCCTTACAACTACACACACGCATGCATGCAAATGTGGGTATAAAAAAATAGATCGGGAGCAAAACTGAGTTTGGTTGTACTTTATTTAAGTAATATAAACAAGCACATTACCGGTAATACGTTGTCATTATTCAAATCCGTCAAAGTCCTCATTCTCTGTTTTGGAATCGAGCAGCTGCGCAAAATCCAACAGAGCAGGTCCACTTCGCTCCACGCTGTCAAAGTCACTGTCTGTACTGTGCGGCTCCTCAGAAAGGATACCAGCTTTTGCGAGAGCTCAGATAACAGTACCAGCAGACACGTTAGTCCAAGCATCTACAATCCATTGGCAAACTGTAGCGTAGCTCGCCCGGCGCTGCCTTCCACCCTTCGTGAAACTGTGGTCTCCTTCGGTCATCCATCGCTCCCACGCCGCTCATACTTCAGTCTTTAACGTTCTCATGTGTTTTCTTTCAGGTCCGCCTCGCGGGCACGGCGTTTTGTTTTAGGTCCGCTTTTTCTCACGAGCACCGCGTTTTCTTTTAGGTCCGCTTTTTCTCACACACAAGACGCACCGCACAAAAAGGCGCACCGCTCATTTTGAAGAAAATTTGAGACTTTTAGGTGCGCCTTATGGCCGTGAAATTACGGTATTTCCGTACTTTAGACAGAATCCGTAATTTACTTTGTCCATCTTGTTTTGTTTCACTTACTTTTTTTGCTGCTTGAACTGCATTCCAACATTTTTGTTTCAACTTTTGCAGCTAATTTTGCATGCTAAAGCCAACTACAGCGATGTCTTCAGAAACATCCTTATGGCGCCAAAAGTTCCACTACAGCATTGCATAGAGAACGTTGGATGAAAATAAAACAAAACTTCGAGGCAGGGAGAGAAAAAATTGAGAATTTATTTCATCGATTCACTTGAGAAATCATTTCAGCCCTACGAGAAGCTAATATATTGCAAATAAATTTGTACAGATCTGTTTTAGAAGATAGTGAGGAGGCTTTTGTGAAGAATACAGATGGCCATCCACTGGTGTTGTATCTCAGAACTGAAGAGAATCAAAGCCTGACTGCACCCATTCGACAACTTTTGGAAAAGGTCAATGCTGCAGATAAGGCTGCCAAAATCAAGGTATTTGATATTTTTACTTTTTTGTTTTCAAAAGAAGTAAGAAAGGACATTTTGTAAAAAAAAACACCAGAGCTGCAGCTTTAAAGTCCAAGAAACTTAACTTCAGTCTCACATTCTAAAATTCAACTATAGTCTCCTGAATATTTTTTCACAGTGACACGCATTGTACATATCCATATTTCCTATTTATAAGAATTCAAAGTTATTCTACTTCTGTTGGTTGATTACAAATGTAGGGAATTATTTGATCTTTTTGCCTAAATTCTTTTGGCAACTTCTTTAATATCGTTGTTCACTGGCGTATTGAAAATCTATGCCTCCTCATAAACTTCTGAGTTTTGAAGGTTGGATCTTTGCTAAACTTTCGAGCTGAAAGTCAAATGAGGAAGGATGGGACAATTTATCTACTAGATCTTTGGTCACTGTTCCATTCATTAAGTTTTTTTTCTCCATACCTGGTTATGGTCTGTTTCCCTCCTCAAGTTTTCTTGGTTTTATTCTTATCTTTCAGAATGACTTTCTGCTTTTTTCATTCTTTAATATTGACCTCTGGTACAGCTAATTTTCTACAAGCTGACTATTTTCATGAATTCAGCGTTATAAACAACTTTGAGCTTGAATGAAGCAACATATGCAGAATATTTTTTCTTTCTTTATGAGTTGCCATATACGGGGTGTCCAAATAAAAATGTTAAAAACACTGAACTAAAGCTTAGTAACTGGATACTGGTAGTTGGACAAAACAGGAAATGTACAACTTCATTGGTGTGTGGTAAACAGCTTTTAGGTGTTGCATATACACTGTTATTAGCATGCTCATGCATGCTCATGCATGCTCTGGTGTAATGAGTCATTTAGACTGTCACTTCCAACCACATTTATTACACGCAGCCAAAGTTTGAGTTAATTAATAGGTAGCACTATATCCGCGTTGAACTCGAATAAATACGGCATGTGTGTGTAAAAAGGATACTGTTCTTTCTTTGACACTTTCCAGGTGGTGGATCATGGTGGTTCTGCGGAAGAAGGGGCTCGCCTTATTTGTGCTCAGCTAGAAAAAGTTATCAAGCAGGTACTTTTCACTCATTTAGTGGCACTTGTGTTTAAAATGAAAACCAAATAACATGTTGAAATATGTCAAGAAAGAATTTTGTCATACCCTACCATCTAGGAGTTGTTGGGTCTTGACGGAGCAGATGTTGAATCCAAAGACTCCGCTGTAGATGAGGAACATGTAGAGAACCAGGGAGATGTGCTATGGGACCTGCATGATGAGCAGGAGCAGATTGAATCTTACCAACAGGCTTGTAGCAGCACCACCTCCCACTTAGGCTTTCAAAAGGTTTGAAAGATTTATTTTTCTATCTGTCTTCATTTATTTATTTCACAAAGATTGTAATGTTCTTATCAGTACATAGATCGGCTGAATGACATGATTGCTGCCCCACCACCCACACCGCCCCTGCTGGTATCAGGTGGCCCAGGTTCAGGAAAATCTCTCCTGCTCTCTAAATGGTAAGAGCTAATGCTTAAATAGAACATGGTTACACACTGGTGATCTATTTGATAAACTTTTAAACTAAAAGTAATTTGTATGAATTATTTTTGTATGTTTTGTTTACGTCATCTGGTTTTTGTACTCTGTTTGATTTGCAATATGATGATTAAAAAATGAGGTCTTGCATGTTTGTGTTGTAATTTTTTTATTGTCCTCCTAGGATTGAGTTGCAACAGAAGCAGACCCCTAATACTTTATTCCTTTATCACTTTGTTGGTCACCCGCTTTCCACAAGCTCAGAACCGGTTCTCATCATCAAACGCCTCACAGTCAAAGTAAAAAGACTTTGTTGAATTAGCTTTAGATGAATAAAAACACAAAGTCATAACCTGATTTAAATGTTGTCGTTTAGCTTCTTCAGCATTTCTGGTCCATCTCTGGATTGTCCATGGAGCCGAGTAAGATCTTGGAGGAATTTCCTCGCTGGCTTGAGAGATTATCAGCACGTCATCAAGGAAATATTATCATTATTATTGATTCAATCGATCAAATACAGGTGCAAAACATAAGCATATATCTTGTTTTTTTTTTTTTGTTAAGAACTTTTGTAACAATTTTTTTCTCTTGTTTCAGCAAGCAGAAAGACACATGAAGTGGCTGATTGACCCTCTTCCTGTCAATGTCAGAGTGGTGGTCTCGGTTAATGTAGAGACATGTCCTCAAGCTTGGAGGTGATTAATGGTACTCTTGCTCCTTTAGAGACCCCTTTTGAGTTTAGTTTGCTATTTATTTTTCATCCGTTTTCTCTTATGAGTACTATTTTATGTCATTTAGTGACTTTATGTGTTAAGGTTGTGGCCCACGCTCCACTTGGACCCACTCAGTCCCAGAGAAGTCCGCAGCGTTGTTAATACAGAGTGCCAAGAAATGGACTTTGAACTCACCAAAGATCAGGTCTGGCATATTTTCTATAATTTTATTTGAGAAAAATGGATGGAAAGAGATCCTAAGTTTAACTAATTAATTTTTTTCCCTGTCTTTATTTTACTTAAGGAGAAGAAACTAGAATGGCACTGTCGCTCCGCGTCCACCTGCAACGCGTTATACGTTACTCTGCTGGCGAGGATGATAACCAGGTCTTTTCTTTTTTTTTTTTGCTGTTTACCATTTTAGAAAAAGACTTTCAGGCTGGAAAAAGGTTATTGATATTGATTAAATCAGCTTTTATATGCGTCATAGGATTCAAGTTAAATTATTGTTGGCAGTTCTCATGAGTTTTTTGTTGCCAAACAAAGCTTTATGCTGAATGTCTTATTAAAGGATGTCTGATACTATAATGAGCCAATTGATTGCAGAACTTTTAAATATTTACTCCATGGTGAAGGAGATTATTGGATTTGGTTGTGTTTTTAAGAAAAATCATTGCACTAGAAATTGAGTTAATTGTTTATTGTAAAAGTGAAATTGGTTTATTTAATTGCTTCACAAAATATCCTCCCTGCAACCCTGAAAGGGACTGACGGATAAGAAGATGACTGACAAAATACCCTCGGCAGGTTAGAACTGGTATTCAAATGAAATGTTTTTTTTTTCTTGTAGATCATCCTTGTCACTGGAGAAGAGCCTGGAGCAGTGTCTGCAGTGTCAGGACACCATGTCTCTTTATCGTCTGGCCCTCAAATTAATGCGGAACTGCCTCAGCACAGACAGAGAGCGACACACATTGAGAGAGGTTATTTACACACAGCAATCTTCTGTTTCAGTACTTGTTTTAGAACTTTTAAATAGGGGTTTTTGCTCATTCAAAGGCAAGGGCCAATTGCTCTAACACTAACTAGTGTCTGTATGTCCGAGCATGCAATTGACTACGATAAATACATTCCTGTCATGATGCTGTCCAGATGAACTTCTTGTCTCTCCACAGATGCTGTGTCTTGTGTTTGCCAGTCATAATGGAATGAGTGAGTCTGAGCTATTAGATCTTTTCCCAGAGCTGGAGTTGTCTGTGCTTTCCTCTTTGCTCTATCACATGAACAAACTCTGCATTCTAACCCTTCGCTGTGGCCTCATCAAGTTTCAGCACCTGCAGGTATGTCTGCTCATCATCTAAACTCAATACAGAAGATTAAAAGATTTAGAGATTCTATTGCCAAATAATTTAACAAATTTTTTTCCTGCGGGTGTTTCGTCAGGCTCGGGAAGCTGTGCGGCTTGAGTTCCTGAGTGGAGAAACCAACTCTACGTCTTACAGAGAAAAACTAATCCATTACTTTAACAAGCAGCTTGGGTGCGGCCAAGTATCTATTCTCTTCTAAAAGAAACATAAGACTCTTGTTACTCTAAGTATAAATGATGTCATAATGTGTGTGTTTGCAGTCAGAATCGTGTGACTTGGCGCGTAGCTGACGAGCTTCCTTGGCTGCTCCAACAACAGGATGATAAAACCAAACTACAGATGAGCCTTTTGAACCTGTTTGTCTCCCAAAACCTCTACAAGAGGTGCATATTTGCTCTGACTGAGAATGGGTATTAAGCTATCTTGATTAATAAGGTGTTGCCTTTTGGTTCGTTTTTCAGGGGCCATTTCTCTGAGCTGCTAGCCTACTGGCAGTATGTGGGCAAAGATAAAAGCTCCATGGCAACAGAGTACTTTGAGTCTCTGAAACGCTATGAGAAAAACTGTGAGAGCGAAGACAGCATGACCAAGCTGGCAAACTTGTATGAGACTTTAGGACGTTTTCTTAAAGATCTAGGCCTCCCAAGTCAGGTAGAGTTTTTTTTTAAAAATGCTTTTTTATCTTAAGTTTCCTGAATAATTCCTGTGAATAATTCTGTGCTATTTTTGTTTCAGGCAGTTGCGCCATTGCAAAGATCTCTTGAGATTAGAGAGACAGCTCTGGATCCGGACCATCCCAGCGTGGCTCGGTCTCTGCACCAGCTGGCCGGAGTTTATGTGCAATGGAAGAAATACGGCAATGCTGAACAGCTGTACAAGCAAGCTTTGGAGATAAGTGAGAACGCCTACGGGGCTGAGCATGCCAGCGTGGCGCGAGAGCTGGAGTCCCTCACCATGCTCTATCAAAAGCAAAACAAGTATATGACACTTTTTTTTAATGATCATTCACTGACAAAATATAGTGTAATTTAAGTAAAAAAATCCCCCTCTCATCTATTTAAAAGGATCTTGCAATAATTAGGTTAAATTGGTTACAACACTTTCCATTTTCTTCCTTTATATTAGATACGAGCAAGCAGAAAAACTTCGGAAGAGATCTGTAAAAATCCGTCAGAAGATGGCACGGCAGAAAGGTCACATGGTAAGCAGATGTTGCGCTGCACTTTCTATATTGCACACGATCTTCATACCTCTGTTTCATCTTCTCTGCAGTATGGCTTCACTTTGCTACGGCGCAGAGCCCTCCAACTGGAAGAACTGACCCTAGAAAAAGACTCTGCAGACTGTGCCAAGACACTAAATGAACTTGGCGTCCTTTACTACCTCCAAAACAACTTGGAGTAAGTGTCATAAATTACTTGCCACAGTTACTGTCTATTCAATTTGTTTGCTTTGTGAGTATAAAAATCTACTTTCTTTCTCTTATTGCTCTCATCAGTGCAGCCAAAATGTTTCTGACCCGTTCTCTGGAAATGCGTCAGCGAGTCCTTGGTCCTGATCACCCAGACTGCGCTCAGTCACTCAACAACTTGGCTGCACTGCACACTGAGAGGCGCGAGTATGAGACAGCAGAAGACATGTACGAACGAGCGCTGGACATCCGAAAGAAAGCTTTGTCACCTGACCACCCTTCACTGGCTTATACACTAAAACATCTGGCCATGCTCTATAAGCGCAGGGTGAGTCACGCACGTACTTTGATATATGAACTTATTTTGCTGTTAAACTCTTGATGTTAATTTAAGGTCTTTCTTTGATGCATGCTGCACAGGGAAAACTGGAAAAAGCAGTGCCACTCTATGAATTATCTCTGGAGATCAGAGAAAAAAGTTTTGGACCCAAACACCCAAGTGTAGCAACAGCACTGGTCAACCTGGCGGTCATCTACTGTCAACTAGTAAGACTTATTTGTAACTTGTCTACACACATCCCTAATTAACTTTATTTTGCTAAAAGGTTTAAAACAACCTATTTAACTTCTGTTTATTTATTTGATGATGCAGTAATAAATGTTTTTTTTTCCACAGAAGAATCACAGTGACGCCTTACCCTTGTATGAAAGGGCCCTCAAAGTCTATGAGGACAGTTTGGGACGCTCACATCCACGAGTTGGAGAAACTCTAAAAAACCTGGCTGTTCTGAGGTAACACAAACAGTACACTCAATATTTAATAAATGAGAAATGTGGTGTTTCATGTGTACATATCTGTTTCTTTGATCTAGCTATGAGGAGGGCGACTTTGAACGGGCAGCAGAGCTGTATAAACGTGCAATGGAGATCAAAGAGGCAGAGCCATCATTAGTGTGTGGGAATGCTCCATCACGCCATTCGTCTAGCGGTGACACATTCAGTCTGAGAGGACCCGCTCCACTACCAATCCCTCCAAGGTGACACTGAAAAATACTATAGTCTGCTCCTTGTGGCATATCTTTAGTTATATGGTTTTGCTGTATTTTAAAATGGGAAAACTGCAATTTTAGCAAATACAGGCGTAATATAATTTTTGTACGCCCCAAAAACAGTGTTTTGTCATTAAAAAGCCTACAGAATGACTCACTTTCAAGCTGATTGTGGTACATTCTAGGGCGGCCATTGTTACAGTCCAGTCAAAGCTAGACAGATTACATCCCCTTATGCCACTCTGGCTCACAATAAATTGACTGTGCATGCACAATCTTAAGTGATTTTCAAAATGACCAATGAATACAATTTTTTAGGTATACAGTAAGATGTGAAAGCCTCACCAGGATAGGAAGCATGCCTTGACAAGTATAGCAGGCGTAGTATATATCATTTTATATACCTAATGTTTAGTAGAACGCAAACTAATTTGCATTTATTCCATATTTATCAAGTAGGAAACCACAATCTGGGAATCACACTATAAATATGTGTTCAAGAAAAAAAGTAAGGCTTTTAAGAGTAAACGGGAAATAATTAAAGGGAGCTTTTAATGGAAACAACTTTTCTGAAAGCTACTAACCTATGAATCCAGAAAGCACAAAGATTTCATACCATGTTATTCAAACCATTTATTTCTACATACCAAAATACCGAATGTAATAGCCGAATGCCATGATGTTAGACATCTTTGTGCTTTTTTTTTGTTTTTACATTTATTATGAATTTAAACTACAACTATTACCGTCTTGCCAATCCCTTAATTTAGATCCCAGTTATCTATGCAATTTACTATTTAGTGTATCATTTAAACTGAAGGATTTAATACTTAACTCTAAACAGCTTGCAGGTACTTCAATAAATTCTAATTGTTTTAAAAATGATGAGGTTTACAAAATTTTTTCAGCTTTTAAGTGTACACTTGAAATGAATAACATTCGGGAGTGATTTTCAGAGTAAACAATTGCAATGGAATACTATGTTTACAATTATATTATGTTTACACTAAAGTATTATACATTCTAATAGTGATGTTGTAACCCAAATAAAATAATAATAATAAAAAAAAAATCTTTTTGGTGTACATTAGAACATGCATTCACTCATGTTATATTTTTTGTTCTGAATGTACAGAATGTACTTGCTTCTGTTACAAAACAGTCAATTTCTAACTGAAGATACGTGAAGCCAAAGTGAAGAAAGTTTCTAATGTACATTTATCATTTTTACAATAAAAATGGTGTCAATTACCAAAAAGTTTTTGTTGTCTTGAATGCATGTAATATGGTGTAATACTTCTTTTATAAAGCTTAGCAACCAATCTAATAAACTGTTTTTTGAAGGTATCTTGTCTCAGTCTGCAAAACTTCATCCATTTTTTGTCACATTCTGTTAAAAACACAACACACGTTTAATGCAATAACTGAAATTTATTTAGTTATGTTGTCATTTCATGAGAAATTAATTGATTTAACACAATTTTTTTTTTTAACACAAAATGTCTTTAGTAACAGTTCTCATGCATCGCTTTGACGAGTCATTCTCTAATTCCTTTGTTACATATTAAGCGCAGTTATCTCTTGCTGATTTTTTAAAAATTGTTGCCTATAACTTTCTCATCTGAGCCATCAACTCTTCTAGGCTTTGGTCAGTCTCCTCCACAGTGTCTCCGCTATCCAATTCCTGGTTAAAAATAACAAAAAAGGATTGTCAGAAAGATCTGAAATGTTAAATTTATTAAATTGTCTTTATTCTAAAGTTGTATCTTTCTATTCCATCTAAAATAGTGTTTCATTTTGAAATCAACGAGCCATCAAGCACTTAGAATTGTATTCAAACTGCATCTTGTGAATTTAAGAAATTTCTTTTTCAAAAGTGTTGTAAATGACTAACCCCAGCTGGTATTGTATAAGCCGTTGTTATGCCCTCTGGGAGGTCGGGCATGGTCCCTGTTGCAGCCTGGAGCTCTTCATCCGTAACTTCTGATACCAATTCAATACCTTTAAAAACACAATGAACACTGCTTAAGTAGAACAGCTCTAATGAGTGAGCTTCACAAATTGTTAGTGCTCACCCCATTCATTGTCTTCATGTACAACAACCTCCTCTTCCTCTTGTACAACCTCCACTTTGGGCCTCTCTGCCTCTTTTCTCTAAACCAAAGAACCCACAGGTAGAAATCATAAAAATGTTCCTTTTTAGTAGTACAAACATGCAGCAGAGAGTGTGCACACCTTGTACTCGTCTTGTTGTCTTCTGCAATGGCTGTCACTACACTGCGGATTGGCTTTCATGGCCATGGTTGGAAAGAAGTCTTGCATCGCGTTGTAACCCAGATAATAACTGACTGTACCAAACTTCAATAGATATCTGAAGAACAAAAGATTATTTTATCTCAATCCATTTGGTTTTTTCATGAAATTTACATTTTGAGAAGTAATAAAAACATCAAATAATTGCAACATACTTGAGAACATTTTGCACGAGGAGGCCCGCAACTACTCCCATTGTTGTTGGTAAGCTGGCGGCACACACACCCTCTCGTTTCAAAGTCTTCTCATCAATGTTTGCAGCCACCACAAGCGGCGGAGCACACTAAGAATATTGAAGTATAATTTCATCATGTTACGCAGTGCTCCATTCTTAAAATGCCTACAAAATGACTCACTTTCAAGCCAATTGTGGTATATTTCAGGCGGCCATTGTTACAGCGTAGTCAGAGCTAGACTGGTTACCTCTACTTACGTCACTTTGGCTATAATAAATTGACTGTACATGGAAAAATGGTTCATATCTTTCTATAGTACTATTCAACTTTCATAGCATCGCTCTTTTGTGAATATTTTAGTGTTAATCAATGCATTGTTTTCTAGGTCCCAGTTGAAATATTGTACTCTGCATGCTGAATTACATACCATGGACTATTGCCAATCTAACTAACAAATAATTACGTATCGTGCTTGTATTGGACACACTAACATTATCTTATGTGTCCAATCTTGTTTTAAATCCATCATCCATTCATTCATAGGGCCAAAAAAAGGGTTAAAATATTTGTTTACTCTAGAATACTGCAATTATTTCCTATGAAGGTTTGAACTTTTGAGTGTGTTTAAACTAGAGAAAAATAGTGTGAAAATGTAGTATGTATAATGAGGGGTTTTACAGCCTTTAAACATTGATAATCTTTAAAATTGAAGTTGACTACTTTGTGAATTTTGCATAGGCAGGGTTTTTTTTTTAGAGCGTGGCTCATTATTAATGAGGGACCACAATGTTAGTTTGTGTCTTACAGCAAAACAAGCTGTTTCTCCAGGAATAATCAGCTGGATGTGTCCTGACACAGCGTTTTCACTCACACCGGACTCCATCCAGGTATGGCCCAGTTCATTACAGGCCTGGAAAAAAAGAAAAAGTATTATAGCAAGAAAGAAATCAGCTATTTGTTCAATTCTTTTTCTTTTTGATTTCTTACTGTATTGATGGCCATTCTAGCCTCAAAATTATCCACGCAGCTTAATACTAAATCCACTGGTTTTCCTTCTTCCAGCCCTCCATGACTGTAAAAACAAGTTTCAAAAGACTTTTAAAATAAGAAGTTGAATATCAGAGTGTGAGATGAATGCTCACCAGATTCGATCCATGAAATGTGTAAAATTATCCATTGTTGTAATGTTGTAATTATGAGTCTCAAAAGCCACATCTGGGTTGATGTTTCTATTGGAAGAAAAGAAGGTAAAAGTGTAAATCTTAAACTATTCCAGTCTATTCCACTTATCAGGGGCCGGTTTGCAGGGGCAGCAGCCTAATTTGGAAACCTCTAGTTTCTCTCACAGTGGCTGCATCCCTCAGCTCACCTGGGAGGATCACGAGGTGTCCCCTGTCCAGCTGTGTGACATAGTCTCCAAGTGCCCAAAAATCTTCACCAGCGAAGCGTTTGAGGGCATTACTAACTAAATTTCCGAACCACCTCATTAGGCTTCTCTCGACCAGGAGGAGCAACAGCTCTACTCTGATAGCAGAGTTCCTCACTCTTGAGTGAGAGCCCAGCCACCCTGCAGAGGAAGCTAATTTCGGCCACATGTATCCGCAATCTCGTTCTTTCATACGTGAGGTTACAAGGTACAATAAACAATTCTAAAGTGACAACAGTGTACCTTAGAGTGTACTCTGCTGCTTCCACCTTACTGAGGCCTGCCTGGTGAGGCTGGAAAAAAAGCCTGTTCATATTGGCCAGCTCTACTTTGTCATAGTCAAACAGAAGCAGCTGAAAGGCCAGAAAAAAAAGGTGGGTGAGAAGGAACAGACAAGCAAAATAAACATCTAAGAACATTTATAGCATTTTAAAGATAAGAAATGGAGCTTAATTACCTTACCAATGCCACATCTAGTGAGCATTTCAGCTGTTACACTTCCAACTCCACCCACACCCACCACAGCTACAGCAAATGTTCGGATTTTCTGTAAAGCAAATGGAGATGATCAATAACCTGCAAGGCTAATATAATCACCCCTTGACTTTCTACGGCTATACCCTTAATTTACATCTGTAAATGAACTACAAAGAGAATATAGATCTATTCTGACTTTTATAAACCAACTTTAAGTTTGAATCTTACACATGATAACTGAAATTTTAATTAATGTTATTATGTAGTAGTTGCAGGATCTGCTTAAATGCATTAAGAATTCAAATAAATGTATTCAAGAGAGGTTTTATATATATATATATATATATATATATATATATATATATATATATATATATATATATATATATATATATATATAATGTTTACTTGCAGCTACGACTATTTTATTTTTAAAGCAGTCAGAGAGAGATCACCAGAAACTTTCAACCTAAAATTGATCATGAATAAATTAGTTGAACATCACATATTAATATTAAAAGAAATACCTCATAATCATCCACGATTCCCATCCTTTTTAAAGCCATGAGGCGGCTGGAATAATAATAATAAAAAGACATTAGCTACTAGCTTATTAAACACTTCCATTTAAACATGGATGACTCACAAGGCGTCACCTCTCCACTTTAAATTGAGAGATCCACTATTATCAATGATACACAAATAAAAACAGAGACGTTCCTTACCTGTACGGGTTGGAATCAACGACTTCTGCACTCATTTTATCTATTTTTGGTCTGTTTAGTGCCTGATTGTGAGCATCCTCCATGGCACACTGCTTCTGCTTACATTTTATAAGCTCATTTTCAAGCTCTCGCACCCTTAATTTCAGCTCCTCCATCGTCGCCATCACGAAAATAAATTCCACTTAAATAAAAGATGAGAAATTAAGTTTTAAAGAGATAATTAAAGGTTTATAGAAGGAATAAAATCACGACTGAAAGTCCACGTATTCGCTGTCAAAGATGTGTGCTACTCTAAATACCACCCGGGCAGAACACTTAGCATTGGCATGATTTTATTGTTCCCACTTCATGCTTTTCAAGAAGTATTATAGTTTTTCTTTTTGCCAGATATATTGAGGGAAAAAATAATCCCGAACTAGATTAAATGAGAAAATCTAAAGAACATCAAACTGCTGTGTAACCTTAAAAATGTTCCGATGACTGCATAAAGGTCGCTTCAGCAGCTTTCTTATCAATCCACGATAATAATTAATCCAGAAAAATAAGAAATGGAAGGACTGACTACTCCTGTACGACATCAACATCAATTTAATGTTGAAAATCTTCAAAAATATCTGGCTTTGAAGTCAATAGTGTCAAATAATGACACTCTGAATGTCCAGCAGTACAGGTAATATTATTAAACAGTGTTCAAAGTGCAGAAAGTTAAGCTAGCTGGTTGAATGTTGATGAATTTATTTTCTTTCTAGTGCTGGTCAGTCGAACCCGACATTCCTAATTCAGACAGCTAGAACCAGCTTTGTCCTCAGGAAGAAACCTCCAGGTGAGCTACTGCCTGGTGCCCACAAGGTAAAATAAAAAAGTTTAAGTGTGACTTTTTTAAAAAACCTCCATTTATGACAGACAGGCATAAATGTAATGCATTCACTTGACCAGCAGAGGGGAGTAAAGCACAGTTTAGTATTTTTTTTCTTTTGGTCTGGGAAAAACACATTTTATTGAGTTTTAACTACTTAAATTTATACATGGTGACATCATTAAATATTTGATCTATTGGGTGTTTTTAAATTTGTTTGAAAGACAAAACCAGAAAAAAACCAAAAAGCCACAAAAATGTTTTTTAAGTGTGAGAATATCAAGAGATCTTTGCAAAGTTGTTTAATTCAATCTGTCATTTACACTGCAGTGAAACCCCATGGTTTATAGTTTCTTACCACTGTGGAGACAAAAAAAAAGGGCTCAAATAGTTTGAACTGGATTAATAAGTCTAATTTTTGTACGCTTTGTTTTCTGAATCGCTTATATTTGTACTGGGGTCACCAGAGCCTATTCCAGGTGATTTCAGGCAAGAAGCACGGTACACACGAACAGGTCACCAGTTTGTTGCAGGATCACACAACCACACACACTCATTCGTAGTAGAAATTTTGTAGCAGCCAATCAGCCAAAAATGCATGTTTTTGGTGGGTGGGAGGAAACCAGAATACCTGGAGAAAACCCACACATACACAGGGAGAACATGCAAACTACACACAGAAAGGCCAGTGTTTCAAGAATTGCCACCATTCCAGGACTCAAACGCCCAACCTTCTTGTGTGGGGCAACCATGCCAACCACTGTGTCAGACTGTGACAATTCAGTGCAGTCTGAATTGTTGTTTGAAAAGACAATAATCTCTGCTTTTCTTATAACTGAAAGTGATTCACAGAAATGTCTAATAAATTTACCTTTTGTTTCTAGTTTTGAAAACATACTGCATCCCTATGGAGTCTAAAGAACTAAGTGGTATGTCTGAATTTGTATGCAGGTTGACAGGGAGTATCGTGTGCAGAAAGCCCTTTTTGCAGCCGGTTTCCCTGTTCCTCAGCCAATTTTACACTGCACCAATGATGAAATTATTGGAACTGAATTCTACCTAATGGAACATGTGAAGGTAAGTCTGCTCATTCCAAGGTTTAAGTTCCCAATCCATCTATGTATAACATTTGTTTTATTGTGTCTATTTTTGTTTTGTCAGGTTTAAATTATTTATTTATCTTGTCTTTGCTTGATCATATATTCTATTTTTTTTAGTTTAATCGGTTTCACAGAACTCCAGCTCTAAATATGTTTTTTTTTTTTTTAAAATCTATGTGTTGAACAGGGACGTATTTATCGGGATCCTCGTCTTCCTGAAGTGAGTCCAGCAGAAAGATGTGCTCTGTATGTTGCTGCAGTAGAAGTGCTGGCGAAGTTGCATTCGCTGAATTTAACTTCTTTAAGCCTTGAAGGATTCGGAAGAGGTCCGGGTTACTGCAAAAGACAAGTAAGAAACTCTGCACTAATGTTTTTGAAAACATAATGGCAGTAACAGACTAAATTATGAACAATGCAGAAAAATTTGGATTTTAAAAAAGCATTTTTAGCCTTAAGAAGCTCCTCTTTCTGTTAAAAGGTGTCCACCTGGACGAAGCAGTACATTGCAACAGCTCATAAAGATATTCCAGGGATGAACCAGCTTTCTGATTGGCTGAGAAACAATGTACCAGAGGATGATGATGATGCAACACTTGTTCATGGAGATTTTCGTTTGGATAATTTGATATTTCACCCAACTGAGGTATAAATCCTTTAACCATTATTTATTCTGCTTTGTTGTAAATGATCTAAGATTGTGTGTTTGGTGTGTTAAGGCACGTGTGTTAGCAGTGTTGGATTGGGAATTGTCAACCACTGGAAACCCTTTGGTAGACCTCGCCTACTTCTTGATGCCTCACTACTGGCCTGCTAATTTCAACATAATCAGTACAATGGGTAGTTTGAAAGGGGTTGAAGGTAATTTCAACACTTGGTTATATCTTCAACCATCAATAATGTTTTGAATTATTTTAATTTTCACAATTTATAAACTTTTATGTGAAAATTATTTTAAACTTAGAAATGTTAAAAACATCAGCCTTTTTTTCCTTTCGGCATAGGTGTTCCAGATGTTGGCGATCTATTCTTCATTTACTGCAGGTGTCGAGGGATTTCCTCTGCTTTGCCAAAATGGAATTTCTACCTGGCTCTGTCTGTTTTCAAAGTAGCAGCAATTGCTCAGGTTGGAACTAAGTGTTCCTTTCTGTACTTTTGCATTAAACCATCGTATATTTCCACTCACGCACACATTTTTAATTTAATTATTTTAATTTTACAACAAAGGAACGTTTTTTTTCTCTTCTTTAGGGAATTTATGCTCGCCACCTGCTTGGAAACGCCAGCGCCCCCAATGCGGCTCAGTTCGGTCAGAGTGTTGAACCTGCAGCTGAAGTAGGCCTACAGTTCACAAAAAGGTGCTTTGCAAGGATGAAATGTTTCATTATTAGCACGTATCGCTTGGTGTAATTAGTCACAGCTCACTTAACTGATATAAAAACACTCTACTAAAAATTTATTGTTATTTTTGGACAGAGAGGTAATTGATTCCACCTGCTGACTTATCTTACGCCAGCGACAGTTTGAATTTGGCACCGAGCAGTCGTTTCCTATATTCTCAACTGATTTAACATCTGAGGTGTGTTTTCCATGACAGTCTTTTCACAGGTCCAACAAAAGACAAATTGTTCCTGCAGACAGCTAAAGGTCAAGCTGTTCTCCAACAGGTTAAAGACTTCATGCGACAATATGTTTTTCCTGCTGAGGAGGTCAGTATGTTCACCTCAATGAGACATTTAACTTGGAGGAATTTGATTGTTATTTATTTGCACAGTCTCAATTATTTAGTGGAAATTTTGAAAAAGTTGTGTTTAATTTTAAACAACATCCAAAGTAGTTTGTGGGATCAAGTGTAATAGTTTGATGGACATCAAAGATTTTTTACTGCAGCGCATGTGTTATTTTTACTAAAAACTTATAAAGTAATGAGGGAAATAAAGACATCTCATAAACTCATCGCAAATGCAATCAGTTAATTTATTCCATTATTTAATTTACCTTGTAAACTTTCTTAATCGATCAAGGCTGGGCAATAAAACAAATATGCAAAATTTAGCCGAAGGGACTGTTTTTGTATTTTTAGACTTGTCTTGTTTTAGAATAACAAAAAATAGAAAATTGGGGGGGGGACATCCAGACCTAATAATAATTAAAAAAAACTGAATAGGTGCAAACAATCATTAATATATTCTCTTAAAAATAAATACACTGAATAGTCATAGCTCCCAAATCAGAAAAAGGTCTGGTTTAAAGCTTTTTTCCATTTAATCTCTTTGATTTTTTTTTCACATAAACATACGAACTAGAAAAAAAAAACCTAAGATAAAATATGTGAACACAAAAGTCTAAAAAATGAGTGGGTACACGCTTGGGCTTGTGACACCTATTATTTACACTAATTCAAAACAGAAAAGCTTTTCTGTTCACAATATGAATAACCTGATGTACTTTTTCCAATTTGCCGTGTACTGTCATCTCTTTGTTTTTGCAGAGACTTCTCAAACTGACTCAGTATTTTATTCTTTAATCTAGTTGTCTAATTTGTTCCAAACAATAACTCCAGCTGACAAAATGCAGTGTTCTTTTGGTTTGTTTTTTTTTCAGTGTTTGTTCTGACATTTGATTTTATGAGCAATAAAGATCTTTTAACAGTTATTTAATCTGTCTTGTATTTACAAAAAACTTCTTATAGAAAATGGTAAACAAAAAAGCAGTTTTGCAAAGTTTTTGAAATTTAGAAGGTCTTTCAATTTTATTTAAAATTTTTATAAACAGACTATTTTTAAATGCCCTCAGGATATTTTTTTGGTCAAAAGTAAATTGTAAAGTATTTGTTTAACATATATCATATATGGATTGTAGGCTGCTGTTTTGTTTACTAATTCTATAAATTTTCTATTAATTACCAAGGATTTGCGTGACACCTTTTCCAACTTAAATGTTATTAGTTTACTATCATTAAACTTGTGGATGAAAATGTTTTTTTTTTTCAGGAAGTTAATGAGTACTACAAAAAACATGCTGGATCTATGCAGAGATGGCACCCTCCTCAGATCATCGAAGATCTGAAGGTATGCAGGAATAATGTTTTATTTATGTGGGACTTTGAAATTTAATCTCCTCCTAAGGAAGCAGAGTTAGAAACTAAACACAGATTAAATGAAATCTTCAAGAAGTCACAAAGCAATGCAGAGAATTCACTGATCTGTTTAGTTCCAACTTGTTCTAACTGTGCATCTTTGTGCGTTTTTATTCCCACAACATGCAATTAGCATAACATTGTTAGAACTCGGCATTTAATTTGTCTGCGTGATGAAGATATTTGGCAGTGTGTATAATTTGTGTGTCCAGGTGAAAGCCAAGCAGGCCGGTCTGTGGAACATGTTTCTGCCTGCGGTCAGTGGACTCAGCCAGCTGGACTATGCCTTCATAGCAGAAGAAACTGGACGCTGCCTCTTTGCCCCGGATGTTTTTAACTGCCAGGCACCTGGTTAGACATCCCCATCTTGATCATTATTTTTGTGTCTTTTAAATTTTTTCTCTTTGTTAATGTCAACAAATCAGAGTCTGGATGCAAAACAACTTTCTCCAGCTAAACTCAGACAAAACTGAAATTATTGTCTTTGGCCCACAGAAACAAAGAGAAAGTGTCATCAGTTCCCTTCAATCTCTTTCTCTAGAACCGACAAATCAAGTTAGAAATCTGGGAGTAATAATGGACTCAGACTTTAACTTCAACAGTCACATCAAATCAATTACATCAGCAGCCTTTTACCACCTGAAAAACATTGCCAAAATCAGAGGTTTGGTAAACAGACTTAGAGGTTCTTATCCATGCATTTGTTTCCAGTAGGTTAGATTATAGCAACGGTCTACTCACTGGTCTGAACAAAAAGGCTTTAAAACAGCTGCAGTTTATTCAAAATGCTGCTGCTCGAGTCCTAAAAAGAACTAGAAAATATGATCACATTAGTCCTGTGCTAAAGTCTCTGCACTGGCTTCCTGTGGCTCAGAGAATAGACTTTAAAGCTGCTCTGATTGTGTTTAAGTCTCTCCATGGTCTAGCACCAAAGTACATCTGTGATATGTTAGTACCTTATGAACCATCTAGAACTCTGAGGACCTACGGGACCGGCCTCCTGCTGGTGCCTAGAGTCAGGACTAAACATGGAGAAGCTGCATTTCAATTTTATGCTGCATAAGTCTGGAACAAACTTCCTGAGGCCGTGAGACAGGCCTCTACTGTGACAGTTTAAATCTAGGCTGAAAACACTTCTGTTTAACTGTGCTTTTGATTAATTACTCTTTTTATTCGTTTTAATGATTTTATTTATTTAATTTTTAAACTTTTTGATTCTATGTTTTGTGATTTTAATGCATTCTTTGTTTCCTTCTTGTGAACCACTTTGAATTACATTTTGTATGAATTGTGCGATACAAATAAACTTGCCTTGCCTAATGGAATTAAGGTGAAAAATTTATTAGTTTATGTACAACATACTTAAATATTCTTTAGTTTGTTTGTTTTGTTTTTTTGTTCATCAGTACACACACACATTTATTACAAATTTTTAACAAGTTCCTTGTGGTTTACTCATATCTTTTCTGGTCCCTCACAGACACCGGGAACATGGAGGTGCTTCACATGTTTGGCAGTGAGGAGCAAAAGAAAACATGGTTGGATCCTCTGCTAAAAGGAGAGATCCGTTCCTGCTTCTGTATGACAGGTATTTTCCCAAACACATTCCAAGTTCTTACAAAATAAATTGTACCAAAAACAAGAAACAAGCAATGAATCTGAAGATTTAAAGGTGCAGAAAGACAGATTTACGTTTTAAAGTGTTCATTTCTAAGTTTTTCCAAGACATTATTATTAAGTCAACACTTTGTTCCAGATATTTCAGTTACGGTTGTTAAAAGACTTCAAGTTTCACTCTGGTTCTTTAATACTTTGTTGTTTTTTTTAAAAGAGCTTTTTTTTTCAAACAAGGAGACTGTATGACTAATTTCTCCCTGTTGTGTATCCTATTGCTTTCCGTGCTGCTTGGAAACGACAGTATTATGTGATTGCAGGGGTGATTACCGTGGTTGCAAACGTCCCTGTGGTTTTTCTAAACACACGTGTTGATAAGTAGTGTTTTGCAGAACTGTTTTTTTTTCAGTAGTTTTCTGCTTATCACACTAGGTAATGATAAGCAGGAATTTTCTTCTGTACTTCTGCACTTGAAGGTTTTTGAGCTGTTTAAAAAAAAGATGACTGTGTTCAGATTATTTGTACAAACCGCTATGCCTGCGGTTTAAGCTGGAATCTGGACATGGCAGAAAATGAAAGGAGAGATTTGTTATAAAACTTCTTGGAGCCACTTTGCAGATTTTCTTTGTGTAAAATTCACACATTGTCTTCATTCCCCAGAGCCCGATGTTGCATCTAGCGATGCAACCAACATGCAGTGCAGTCTTCACAGAGAGAATGACAGCTATCTAGTGAATGGCAAGAAATGGTGGAGCAGTGGTGAGTGCTATGTGATGACATTTTAGTATTGATTCATTGAATATTTTATTAAGAAGTATAGGAATCTGAAAAAGTGGGATTCTGTAAATGATTTCTCTAAGTCTGCAGTTTGTGGAATATTCTTTTCTATCCAGAGACTGAAGTAATTTAGGGCTAGCTGAATACCTAGAAGCACTTGTTTTTTACACAAGGGAAGCATGGCATTTGATCTATGGAACACCTTTTAGAAACTTTTAAATTTGCTGTTATTCTAAAACAGAAACTGACTTGTTCTTTGACTTTCCAAAATTTCGACTCATAAAACATCCCCCAGTCCTGCCATCTTGACTGAAAAGGTTCTTTTAGGAATAAAAACATCTTCAGAGACTCAATAAAATCTTAATTGGTAACCTGATGAGTAATAACTAAAATTACATTTAACTGGTGTAAGAAAGAACCTTTAAACTACAGGATGCTTTAAAAAGAGAATTAACCTGAAAATTTTATCACCCGGCCCAATTGTTTTAATGAAAAGAAGCTTAAATTTGAAAAAGATGTTAGAGTAGCAGAACCGTAAAGCCCTGTGTTCTGACCTAAACTGCCTGCATATGGGCTATAAAAGTCCTGAAATGACGCATCCAAGTAAGAGTTATATAGCCTAAACACTTTTAAATCAACTTGAAAATCTTGAATCTATTTGTTTCTGAAAAATATGGCTTTGGATTTTCAGTAGATGGAAGCAAATAGATTACACCCACAATACATAATCAGAGTACGTCAGTGAAGCAACATTCCCTCTTTACAATGAGTCATTGTGAATCATTCATTTGGAAGTGAATGTTGAAAAGCAGACTGGAAATCGGAGTTGAGTTACATATGTGTGCAGCCTAAGAATTATTATGTGATGCCACATCGCATTAGCTGGATGTTTTAATTGACCTAATCCTACATTTAAGTAAACTTTCAGAATGACTCCATTGTCAGAGCTCACTACCATTTTTCTTTTACAAATGTCAGACAAGAAGAGACCACAGTAGAGAATTTTAAATATCTCAGGGTTTTTTTTCACCATAGAAGGAAGGATAGAGTGGGAGATCAAATCAACAGGTAGATCAGTGCAGCATCCACGATAAGGATGCTGCTTCAGTCTGTTCTTAACAGGAGAAACTAAAAAATAAAAACAAAGCTCTTACTTTATAATTCAGTCTATATTCCAACCTTCACGTATGGCCACCAGCTGTGAGTGGTGATAGAAATTAAAAGTTTGGGACTCCCATATGGAGAAACACATGGGAGTTGAGATCTCACTCAAGAGATAACGTTAGAAGCTCTACCATATGGAAGAGATTCAGTGTAGTGGTATTGCTTCTCTGGATTGTGAGGAGCCAGATGAGGTGGTTCAGACCTCTGGTTGTTGGATGTTGCCAGTATACCTGCTGTCGGGCATCTTCCACCAGGAACAAATTCAAAGGCAGATCCGGGACCGAAAGGAAGAGCTATCTCTCACAGTCTGGGCTTTCCTGCTAAAACGTCTTTTAGCAAGAAAATGGCAACAAAGCCTGCAAGTCTCTCCCAAATAACATTATCACATTACAGAGATGAAACTGGTTGCACATCAGAGAAATGATAAAAATTTGTATTGAGATTCTTGGATAATTGTTTTTTAAAAATTCCATACTGGCATCATTCATACAAGACCAGTCAGGCCCCAGTCAGACTCCACCTACAACATATTAACTTTGCAAGTATTTGCTAGTTCTAATATTTGGTTGCATAATTCTAGAACATTTTTTACATTCAGGTAACTAATTGTATGCAGTATTTTTAATTTTTCATGCTTTTATGTTTATTCATCATCTGTTTATCTTGCATGGAGTTACTCATGCCAAAATCTGTCCAGGTTGTTTACGTACTAATACAGGTTGCCGTCTGTTGCAGTAACATTTCCATTGCTGCGATCAAAAAATATTTTACACAATCAGAAGAGATGAAACCATGACATGAACACAAGCGCTCATGTTTGTAGTTCAATAGCTGGAAAAAAGGAGGTCAACAAGGCCATTTGTTCTCAATATTATTCTGAGATTGAGAATTTAAAGACAGTGTTTAGAATGTTCATTCATGGAAAAAGACTTGTTTGCCCTGCTACGGAAACAACAACGCAAAAAACTTTGATTTCACGCTCTGTTTTCCGGAGCACATTCACTACTGTGGCACATTTCACCCGTCACGTCCAGTCCCGACCAGAAAGGATCAATTGGTTAAATAAAAAAAGTACCTGCTTACTGTGCAGCTACAAATCTGCGAGGTCAGACTGTTTCCACAGAGTGAAAGAAATAGTGTGGTTTATCGAAGTAGTAGGATGTCACAAATTGTTTTTAAATTTGAGCCACATATTGTTCAGCACATCTTGACAATACTACACCACTAGCTACTAACCGCTACGATTAGATATGGTCAGGGTTGTAAATCCTGGATTAACATATTTTCATCGTTTTTCTGGAGTAGAACCAATGATTGCATAGGAACCCTTCCACTTTCAACGTGTGGGACTGGCTTCAAGGGTGTACAGTTACAATTTGATTTGATGATGGCTTGTGAAAAAGAAAAAGGCAGCAATATTTCAGATCCAGATGCGTTGTAAATAATTAGAAAAATGACAATTGGTGATTGGCCAAAATATCACTTAGTTTGACAAGTGGCATTAGGTTGATTTTATGTGTAATTTTTTTGTCAATGGAACGCTTAACTTTTTTTTTTTTAGCTAAAAAAAACGTATTTATAAGGTTTCTCTGAAGCCTCAGGGAATTCCGTCAGATTCAAAGTATGATGAAAAGAGAAAATAAACGCTGAAATCTTCTTTGCATTAGAACCTCAGCTTTACAACTTCCATCGTTAAAACTGTTTATCGGTTTTTCGCTTTCAGCACATCTGTGGTTTTTATCATTTTTTCCTAACATCCCTGAAAGTGAAATTTCCATCAACAAAAATAATTTTTTTTCTGAGGTTGTTAAAAGATCGTCTGCAAGCAGGAATCTATCTTTCTGTTATGAAAGAATGTGGGTGTGCTGATGGCTATTTTCATTCTTTTTGTAACCTGCGGTTGATGTAGCAAAAAATGTTTGAGATGTTTTCCCCCTCAAATTGTTAGACTGTAATTTCAAATGTCACAAAGACTTTTTAATCAAGTTAACAATTCCACTTTCACTTGTTCAACAATTCTACCAACTGGAAAGCACGTACGCATCAAATAATAAGTTATAGATGGTAAAATGTTGACAGATGGCAAACTTTAAATAAAAATGTTTTATCTTGCAAAAAATTTTTAATTCTTTTCAACTGCAATTCTTTTCTGTTATGTATCATTATAGTTACGCCACAAACCACTGCTTAGAATGAAATAGCATCACTATAATAATCCAAAACTTTTATTTTCCTTGCCTGTTACCCATATGCACACACACAAAAAAATCTCTTCCTTCTCATTACCTTTCCTCAATTGTCATCATGTTGTTGACAGCAAAGACCTATTTGCTCCATGGGAGGGTGTGTAGTTCTTGCCAGTGCTGCTCTGTGGTGTGGAAACTATAAAAACTTGTCCCGAGGGCATGATAATGCAGTAAAATTATTCCCAGATCTGCTATCTTTTATCTCCATCCTTGATGCGTCCCTGTTCTGCTTTCACACTTTCATATAGACTAGAAAAAATGTTCTAAAAACAAGTTCTCTTATCTTTGAGACTTAAAAGAAAAGCTCGGATAAGCCTGTGATTCTTCTTCAGGCAGGTTCTATCAGCTTTATTGATGTGAAATTGATCAATGACATCTGGAAGAGATTGTAACGTCAGTGGATGCTCTTAAGGCAAATTCCTATATCAGTTATTGATGTGGAGCAGCAACCCAGACCGGAGCCATACAACTTGTGTTTTGGCTCTTTTTTAATCAGATAAAAGTACCATAAGTGCCAAAAAGAAGCACATGTAGCTCAAAAGTTCTACTTTTGTTAGCCCAAAATCCATGGGTTTCACTTCTTTTTTGTGTTTCTCATTTTGCCTCTGCTTGCAAGTAATTAAAGTGTGGCTGAAACAGGTTTACATCATTTGTAAATCATCGCAGATGAAATAAAACTGATTTATAGCAGCTTCGTAGCAAGAGATGGTAAACAGCGAGTGTTGTTTTTAAAACCAGCAGGAGGTATATGTTTTGAATGTGTTTTGCATCTTTTGCCAAATCAAAAAAAATCCTCTTCGTTACCATGTGAAGACGAATAAGTAAACTACTACCTGCTAGATTGTGGCCATCCGTACGATCATGCCCAGCCTAAGTTTGATCGGTTTTGTCTATATAGATCAGTGAGTAAAACGTTATGTGACTGCAGTTTGTAATTAATAAAACAACAAAAAAAAAAAACGTTAGTCTCTTTACTCTAAATCATTTTTTCTGTCAAATCCATTTTATTGAAATAAACAAGAATAAATGGATGAAAAACAGCGGTTTGCTTTAAGCTTCTCTAAGGATTGTGAGTCTTTGGTGTTTACTAGTCTGATGCCATGAAGAGGTTCTTCCTGCTGTTCGCTATTCTGTCTTTGCTCGCCAAATGTTTTTCCACTCAATGGGTCACCCACTGTGCAACCGAGCTATCCGTCATCCCAACCCGAAGCCACGGGATGTAATTAAATGAGATGCAGATGAGCTCTTGGAAGACAACGTGGATTGTAAAGTCAATTTGGATTTGATCTGAAAAAAAAAAAAACCCAAAGTGATGTTTTGCACAGCTTGAGATTCAGCTGCGTTCAATCGCACCAGATGCTCATCACTGGAAACTTTGTTCTTTTATTTAAGAAAATATCATTTATAATCATTTATAAAAAAAAAAATACGTACAGAGTACACATTAATCAGCATACATGTTGTTTTAGTTTTAATAGATATTGTGTAGATGTCTGAATAACTGCATGTAAATATTGTGCAGCACAAGCTCATAAACTCGAAAATTGGATGTGTACATAAAAAAAGAGAGAAATGCTAGATGGTGAAGGTGCTGGTATCTTGATCTTCTGAACCCGACAGGGACTGATTCTGATTGGGCGGGTGGAGTGCGATCTCCACAGGTTCTTCATTGACTTGTATTGAGTGTCTTCCGAGTCGCTGTCCAAGGTGCTTAGCAGCTTTCAGGACATGACCCTTGAAAGAAGACCCAATAAAGGTGTAGAGGATGGGATTGATGCAGGCGTGTGTAAGGGCCAAGCTTTCCGTTACCTGGAGAGCCCGGTCCAAACTTTTACTGACATCACAGTCTGTCACAAGAATGTAAATGACGTCCATTGCCCTGCACAACTTGACCACGTTGAAAGGAAGCTGAGTTAGCAGGAAGACAGCCACCACAGCTAGGAGAACCCGCAGAGCGCGCCACTTCCGCTCCTTGCGCACTCCAGTGGCTTTACTCAGCGCACGTCCTACCCAGAAGTAGCACACCATCATCAATAAGAAAGGAATGAGGAATCGTAGGATTACCTCCAGCAACTCCAGGGCAGCCTTGGCAGATTGTGCCATGTGAGGTGGGTAGATGGGCGTACAGCTCATTCTGTGATGACTGTTTTTCACTGTGGAGAAGATCAGTTCAGGGAGGCCTAGGAAACTAGCCAAGACCCACAGAGATCCACAGATCATAATCCATTGCAGCCTCACGTGTTGGGCTGTCCCGGCTCTGCCCGTTTGGTTTCTGGTTACAGCCTGGTAGCGATCCACACTAATACAGGCCAGCAGCAACATCCCACAGCCGAAGTTGGTGCTATATAGGAAGGAGGTGATTTTACAGGCTGCCACACCTAACTTCCAGCCATGCACTGCATCTGCCGCCCAGAAAGGGAGGGTGAAGAGAAGTAACAAGTCTGAAATGGCCAGGTTTAAGATGCACACATCTGTCAGGCTGCGGAGTCTCAACCGGGAGGTGTAGACCACCACAACTAGAGCGTTCCCAGCGAGGCCCACCACGAGAACAACAGCGTAGATGATTGGAAGGAAAACACCCCCGAAAGAACGCACTGCCGCTTTGTCGCAGATGGTGTGTTCAATTTCATAATCGTACTCGCTTTCATTGTAGTGGAGCTCATCTTCATGGCCGTGGTAGTCATCCATTTTTTTCTGTACAGAAGATGATAAAAGAAGACAATATACTTTACTCAAAACAGGAAAGTCACTCAGAGCCCTCCTTTTTTATTGTCTGGTGCAGTGATAAAACCACTAAAGAAACAGGAAGAGGGAATTCTGTCAGGCTGCTGGTCCAAAGGAATTTCTCCTGCATAACTTCCTTCACGGCTTAAACCGTGTCTGCTGGAAATGTGTGTGGGTTTCAGAGTTCTGTCTGAACTACAAATAACACTAAAAGGGTAAAGAAGGGAACAGTAGCTAGATAACTTTTAAATTTAATTATTTTGTGTGCTGCAGGATGTGAAATGACACTAACTTCATTAGGAGTAAATGAGATATTCTAAAGTTTTGTCTATAGACAAAGGGTTAATAATGGAAAAAAAACAGTGCAGAAAGGAGACAGCATGTCGTTGCATGCTGTGGTGACAGATTTAAATCCAGGATGTACACGATAGGTTTATCTGACTCTCATTTGTACGACTTTGTCTGATCTGAGACTTTGCTTTGACTAGAAAAGGTAAAACAGGACCTGTCTGATCAAAGTTTTGATAAAAGAATAACACAAGTTAAAAAAAATTTAGACCCATTTTTCAACTACTAAATCTAATACGAACACATCCAAGCATCTGACAGGTTGTCGAGATGAAGTTGTAAAACATCAGGAGACATTTTACTCAGAATGACAAAAAGTCATTTTAGAGTCATATTTCAGTTTCTTTTACATCATGAATTGTTATCTTCCAGATGGGAGGGGCAGTGATTTAAACAGATGTGCAGCGGTACTTCCAGAACTATGTAAAGTATTTCGTCCTGTCAACAGCTGTGTTACAAGTTTTAACAAGCTGCACTGGTTTTATGGTGCTTGTTTACGCCTTTTAAGAGCTAATTTTAGAAATGAAAACAATTACCTGATTTGATTAAAAAATTACACAAGAATCCTGTCAGAACGCTGTGATTTATTCTGAAATTTTAAGCGGTCTGTTCAACAGGTGAATAAAAAAATATATAAATAATGAAGCAGGATAAAAACCAAAATAAAAATGAGAGAACTAAAGTAAAACAGTTTGACATGAATGAAACTGTTAACAGATGGATTTTATAAGGTGTGCAGTTTTAGATATTATCATAAAAGTCTAAAGCAGGACTTTGACTTAAACACTGAAGCAAATTTGACAGCTACGCACAAAACTTTGTTACACTGCTTCTAATATAGTGGACTATTTATACAGACTCAGCAGTTTAAAATGCAAACAAATGCAAAATATCTGCAGTTTAGTTATTCATACAAAAACATAAAGTTTCTTACCTTCTTTCTGACTTTCTTAATCCTTAATAAAACACAAGGAAACTTTGGTTGTGTGTTCAAGCAGACACGCTGGCTTTGCTACGAGAATGAAGTGACTAATGCGTCTCCAACCCTTCTCCACACCCTTCCCTACTGGTAACAGGAGCATGTCGCCTTTCCACGTAATTCTGAAAATGTGTGCGTGTGTGTCTGTGTGTGTGTGTGTGTGTGTGTGTGTGTGTTTGTGCACGTACAATTATCTTTGACTGGAATGCTTCCAGGCTCAAAGGATCAAATGATAATTCATTTATTTTCTTAAGAACTTTAGGGAATTTGTTTTTTTCTCCCTCTTTTCAGATCAAAAAGGAAGTTTTTAGGTTAGTTAGAGTGGGAGTGTCACAGGGACTGCTCTTTGTTGATATATGGGAGAAGGGGTAAAATAATATCTGATATGGAAAATCTTTCCTTTAACCACAAAGCTTTCAATGGTTGGTGTGGGTAACTAGAATCTCACTGGTTTTAACTGGATCAGGTTGGTGGTTAGAGGCAGAACACACTGAATACCAATGTTTAGTATAGTAAGTTTTTAGAGTTTTTAACATCTTTTTGTCTTCTGTTTTTTTTTTTTTTATATTTTGACTGATATAAAATCAGCTGATATATGTGAGGTTTTTATTTATTACATTTAATTATTTTGTAGAATATTCTTTTTTTTCTCCTATTTGTACAAAATCTTTTCTCTTTTCTATTAAATAAACAGATTCCATGTTTAAATGCCACCCGTAAGGGGATTATCAGCCTGGCACATTTCTTTTTTTGTGGGGCCTCATTTGGGCACGACAGCAGGACCTCGTTTGTGAACCATGTGACTTATGTAGAAGTTCACAGGAAGACATGACCTGCCCTTGAGCGAAACAGACGTTGCTAAATGTGGTTTGTGGGAGTAATCTTTGTAGTTTCTCAAAATGTGGGCACAAAACTTTTATTTCTATTTTAAAGACTAAATATTTGCCACATCAGAATTGTTGAATGTTTTGCTCAGATTCATGTACAGAAAGTTCAAAAACTTACCAAAGACTTGCTTGTGGTTGACTGGTTTCTGTTCATCTCTTCCTTATGGAAGCATTTTTCCAACTGGACAGATGTTTAAACAGGGAGGCGGACCACTGGGCAACCCATGTTTGTCTTAAGTTGTCATGACTTGGGCTGAAAATGGATTTTTCTTGGAAATTGTGCATTTCACATCTTAAAGTTTGGTCATTTTAGTGCCAAGCTATAATCAAAATAATACTAAGAACAATGATTTTCTTTTAAAGTAGAATACTTATTAATATGTGCAAATAAAAAAAGATTAGCATATTTAAGCAAAAACATTCCAGCAGACACAGAAATTCCAACCATTAAAAACAGGAAACAGAACAAAAAGGTTTGAAGGAATTTAAGACGCTCAACTTTTCCATGCAAAACATAAGAGAAAAAATTAATTCAAGCAAAATTAAGAATGAAACTAAAAATGAAATGAAAAAAATAAAATAAAATCAATGCTGTTTTTTAATGTGAAAAATGTGGTTAACACAAAGCTCTTCATTTTAAAGAAATAAACCAGAAATCCTATGTAATCAGAATTGGCATTCCAACTAAACATCGTGGTTTGTTTTGATGTATCATAGGAGCTTCATGTTTATTTCAGGAGAAATAGAACAGATACAGAACCATGCAGAGGTGTAGGCGCCCTCTAGCAGACATTCAAAGAACAATGTGGGAGGTTTTTAAAAAAAAAAAAATAAAAAAATTTCCAAAATCTCAAGCAAACATAATCTGGTTATTATACAAATTAGTTGGCCTTTTTTTTAAGCCTCATGCTATCAATCTGTCATTTGTACTTAGCATGTAAGTTTTTCAAGCAACTTTGTACATTTCCTCACTTTTTTTAGTCAAATTCAGTCCTTTTTTGTCCTTTATTGTTATAAATTAATGCACATATATATATTCTTTTCATTTTCCTCCAGGTGCAGGAAACCCTAAATGTAAAGTGGCCATTGTAATGTGCAGGAGCAGCTCTGCAGACCACAGCAGCAGGTTAGAAATCTGTCCACAGGTCAAACTTTGATTTAAATCAAATGCATGAATACAGCCTCTCCTGCAGAGTTGCTGGTGGTCTTTGCGTCTCTACAATCTTTTCCACAAACTCTTTCAAGACCAGTCTTGTTCGTTTTTAATGAACAGACAATTTCTTGAATAATGTATACAGATGATTGACACTAATCGGTTCATTAATCATCATCAGCAAACGTTGGGAAAGTTACTAATTAACTGGAGTAACAGTCACACCCAAAGAACAGCCTGGAACATTCCCACCAGCATGCGTAGCTGTAAAAGATCATAAATAACGCTTTGGTTTAAATGTGTTGTTATGTAGTTGTTGAGAACTTTCTCATATTTTTTTTCTCAGGCACAACCTACACAGCATGGTCCTCGTACCAATGGACACACCAGGTGTGAAGCTTATCCGGCCAATCACAGTGTTCGGACATGATGGTATGAGGTTGTTTCATTTCATGGAGATTTTATGTTTTTATTAAAACCTCTCCTAACTTATCATTTCTTTCTAAACTCAGACGCCATTCATGGCGGTCACTTTGAGGTGCATTTTGAAAACGTGCGTGTCCCCGTCTCCAACATTATTTTAGGTAAAAGCTCTTTATCATTTCCAAACCCATGTAACCTCTTTAAGATCAAAGATGAGCTGAGAAGTTAAACTAGTCATACTGGCTTTATAAGCTTGATTATCAATGCAGAAGTCTGCTTTCATCTTTGGGGTTTCTTTGTCCCTAGGAGAGGGAAGAGGATTTGAGATTGCACAGGGGCGTTTGGGGCCAGGCAGGTTGCACCACTGCATGAGAGCAGTGGGTCTGGCAGAGGGAGCTTTGGAGCTGCTGTGCCGACGAGCTGCTTCCAGAAGCACCTTTGGGAAAAAACTGTACCAACATGTGAGCATCGTTCTCATCCTGCAACAAGCTGCTTTCTACTGCTGACATCTAGTGGTGTAATCTCTAGCTACATCTCTACTTACTGTCCCGTTTTCATGTGCAGGAGGCTGTTGCTCATGGGATAGCAGAGTGTCGTCTGATGATCGAGCAGACCCGCCTGCTGACGCTCTCTGCTGCACATGCTCTGGACACATTAGGAAGCCGGGCCGCTCGCAAGCAGGTAAAATAATAAAGAAAGTCAGCTCGAAATCTTCCTATTGTTATTTGCTCTTGTGGTTAAAATATCTCAGTGAGGTGTTCAGCTCACATCCCATCGAGAGGAAACCCAAGACCTGCTGGTGAGACTATGTGTTACAGCTGGTCTGGGGATGCCTTAGATCCTCCTTTATGGCCATGACAAGGGAGTTCTGGGTTTCTCTGGTGAGCCTGTTGTCCCTAGCCTTACCTTGGATGAGTTGAAGAAGACAGTAGGGTATAGCTCCTGTGCCAGTACCATTCCTACATGTAGCAAATCCCTTTCTTTACTCCCACTCTACAGGTTGCTCTGATCAAAGTGGCTGCAGCCAGGATGGTGTGTAAGGTGGTGGACTTTGCCATCCAGGTACATGGAGGTGCAGGAGTGTCTGAAGACTTCCCTCTTGCTCAGATGCAAGTTTTTTTTAATCTATTTTTAAATTTTTTAGAAGAAATGTAAAATATCCTAACCTGTAAATAATTTTCTCTTCAGGTATTCCTATGCTCGAACTCTGCGCATCGCAGATGGACCGGACGAGGTCCACCTCTCTACTGTTGCGTACTTAGAGCTGAAGGAACAACTGAAGATGAATCAGGCAAAACTTTAATCTGCTGCAATAAATTGTAACATATCAATTGGGGTTCAAAACATTAAGCTATAAATTTTGATGCTTTCACAATTAAGATGTAAATTATATTTGATTTAGTTTCAGCAGTGTGATCAGAAGTCAAATACTGCTTCTTAATATGAAGCCTTCAGACTTCAATTAACTGAAGTTGCAATAAGGATAAACAAAGTCCCATCTCAAGCAAAATGACCCTTCTTTTGATGTCTTATGTACATATACAACCACAATTTGGGTTTTTGAACACCCAATAATACAATAGTAATGAAATCTTACTAATGATTTAGAGCATCATCAGACCAGGAAGTGTGAAAAGCTGACTACTGCTCATCTGAGAAACATCCAAGCTCCCCCTTTGGAATTTGATACAAGTCCTGAATAAACCACCCAACCTCTTCCCAACTCACAGATGGAGGGGCAATCAAAAGGGGGTGTATGTGAAATTCACCTGCTACAATCTGTGTCATTGACACAGCAACTACTTGTTCACAGTCATTAAAAAAAAAAATCACTTTCATTCCAAAAAACACCGAGATGACAAATACAAGGCTCACACATCACTGTTAGAAGATAGGGGAGGTATAGTTCAGTGGAGTTGCAAGTTCGATTCCCATCACAAGCTTGTGTCTTTAGAGAAGACACCCAACCGTAATTATTCCAACCACTGGAGCTGTCATGGCTGCCTGCTGCACACTTTTGCAACAAAGAAATATCCTCTTTAGGGATCAATAAAGTATGTCGTCATCAGAACACTTTTATGTCTATTTAAAATGTGAAGAATCATTCAACTGATTTTATGAATCAGTGCTTTATGTGTTTTAATAGTCAGGATGAGAACTGATTAATAAAGAAACATGTTTTATTAGGAATTCTTTTTAATGTGAACTACAAAAACAAATGTAAGACTGCTCACGCTCCTTTTACAGCTGTGATCTACCACATAGATGAATTCCATTAGACACAAGCACTTTGATTTTTCTTATTTTACAATATAAAACAGCAGTGGCTCCAGATGGAGACTCATGCAAACACACTTCCTGCTTCTCTAGGCTTAAGTTTTGCCTGGTCAGTTGGTTTATTTTACAGAGAAGGATGGAAGGAGCTGGTCTATAGGGACAAGACAAAGTTGTCAGTGTTTGCTCTTCTTTGACTTTTTATGAGATCGATGAGGTGATCTGGATCTGGAGCGAGACTTCTTAGCAGATTTTTTCGGTGTTCTGGAGTGTGACCTCCTGGACCGTTTGGGTGTGCGAGGAGATGGCGATCTGGTGGGAAAAAAAAGTAGCATTTAAAGTCACTGTTTTTATTCAGCATATAGAATTTCTCTAAAAACAGTTTCACCTCTTTGAGGACTTCTTGTTGCTGGATCGAGGTGAGTCTTTGTGAGATGAGCGAGAAGACTGTTCTTTAGAGTAAGATCGATCGGAGCGTTCTGATCTTTCTGAGCGTGGAGAAGATGATCGGCCGCGTCTGCTTGCGCTTCTGGTCGGGCTGGGCGAACTGCTATGATGGCGTTTCCTGAAAAGACACAAAGATCAGACCATGTTTCTCTCACTTCCTTCAACCCAGCACTCTTGCAGCTCTCACCTTTCCTTCCTGGTTGGCGTATCGTCTTTCTCCTTCTTTAATTCTTTTAAACGTGCCTCTGCTTTCTCCTTCTCTTTCCTCTCTCTTTCTTTCTCTCGTTCAAGTTTTTCCTTTTCTTTCTCCTAGAAAAGCAGTAACTTGAAACGTTAGCTCACTGCTGTGAATGGTGAAACTTACACTAGTTTAAAAACAAAGAGCACAAACCTTCTGAAGCAGTTTGTCCCTGTAGTGTTCCACCTGTTCCTGGATGCTCTGACCCGGCTTTTTGCCTCGTTTCCCAGATTCTAACTCGTCTTGAAACTTCATGACTTTTACCTGGTTGCGAAAAAGTCAGTCAAGTCAGCAAAGAAATATTTATGTGCGAGTGTGTGTGTAACAACTGAACAGCACCTCTATTTCTCGAAGCTTTGTGCGTTTTTCTTCATTCATTTCCAACATTTTGGCCTTGATGTCTGAATCTTCTCTCATTGGATTGGAGTAGCTCAGGTTATCCTCTGATCGGGGACTTCTGTCGTCATCGCTGTCATTTTCCATCCTACACATAAAATAAATGGAGATGCAGTTTAACAAAAAGAAAACTGAGAACTTTTCAAGAATAAATAAATAAATGAAAAAAAGAAACTACTTTTTTTTCCCTTCTGTGGGCTCAAAAATCTCCCATTTGGATGTGGTCACAGCTGAGAAGGAAAAAAAAGGAAATGAGATAGAAGCAGAAGGATAACAAAAGCTACCTAAATATGTTTTGGGTTTTTTTTCCATCTGACCTTGAGACTCCAGTTCTGTTTCATCCACTGCTTCCCATTTTGATGGAGCCACTTTGAACGTCGCCTCTTTGGCCTGATCAACTGCAACCAGCAGAAAATAAAGTTTAAAACCAAATATTTCTAAGTTTATGTGAAGTCTGTGTGTGATACTAACAGGGTATCCCGTCTATGTCCTCCTCTGAGGCTTTGATGGGGATTCCATCCAGGTCGTCCATCAGCACCCCGTCTATCGGCGCCCCGTCGATGTTCCCGCCATCGATTGGTACACCATCAACATCCTCCAGCGGCATGCCGTCCACATACTCGCTGATCGGAGCCCCGTCAATGTCCTCTGCCACCTCCGGCTGACACACACACAAAGAGATGGAATCTTACACACCAGAAAAGTGAGATCAGGGTGTTAAATTTTTAAGGCCACTGCATCAATTACCTCGGCAACCAGGCCAATGGGCTCCTTGTCCACGGACAGATTAACAAGGCCAAGGAAGATGTTCTGTAGCTTGATGAGGAAGGTGTCTGGGTATACTGCCCAGTCCTCCCACGCCCGGAAACACGACATTACCCGTTGCTAGGATTGAGAAAAACAAAACCAGAAATGATAAAACATAAAGTAAAATATTACTATGAAGTTTATACACCAAGTATAGTAGTTGGTACTTTGTTACCTCACACAATGTTTACAAATATGAGGAAATATCTACCAAACTAAAGTCGATTCATTAGTTTAACACAAACTTTATGGACCATTTAGAAAGTTGTGATTAGAACACAATATTTTACAAACTCAAAAATTAAAAAAAAAAAAACACAGCAATAATATAATTTGAAGCATATAACAACCAATTAGGTAAAACTTGCAAAAGATAAATTTAGGTTGAGTGGAAGAAAGGCAATTGAAAAAAATTTAAGGGAATTTTATTCGACCCATTTATTTGTAATTGAGTCCTCAACAGAGGCCATGATGGAAAAAACAATACTAAAAACAATACTAAAGTCTCTAATTATAATTATGAGTAGAGAACAAACAGTCAATACCTTAAAGTTTTCGCTCTGAAGGTGACCTTGGATCGTCTTGTATGTGGCGTTCAGGTCGGAAAAGATATGGGAGAGCTTTGTCTCAAAACTGAAGAAAAAAAAAAAGATGTTGATATAAATAAACAAGTAAACACACCCTGATAAAAAAAATCAAAAGAAGAAAAGTTCTCTCACTATTTTCTGTAGTATGAGGCGTTGGACACTTTAGCAGAAGAGTTGTAGAGAACGTCTGACACCAGGTACAAGCGTGCAATCTGAAACGAGTTAGAGCTTCAGGAAAAGAACAAAAAACCTCTCTGGTTTGCTGTGATCTGCTTGAGGTTTTACCTTCTTTGGCAGAGGCGTCTTCAAAATGGACAGAGACTCAGCAATACACTCCACGATTTCCTCGGCAGCTTCGGCGTGATTCAGGCAGAACAACATGGCTTCGGCAACGTCTGCCCGCCTAGGGGTCAGAGCCCGCAGCATTTCCTCCAATTTGTCCCGTTCACTGTACACATCAACGTTCACTTTCAGCAGGAGACACGGTGAGAGTAAGAGACAAAACATTTCTAAAGTGCATGAGCTTACTCCTCTTTCAAGCAGCCCTTTTTGTTGCCCTCTTCTTCCTCCTCATCTTCATCTCCATCATTGTATGGGCCGTGCAGGTAGGGGTTGAGCGGAGGCGGCCGCCACAAGGAGCCATTTTTAAACATCCTAAAATCATCTGTTCGCCATTTAGCAGGAGATTCACCCTGAGGGACACAAAAAATCAAGTTAAAGAGAAAAAAAAAAATTCTCTTCCATGACTTTTCTTCATTCAAACTTCAGTCAGTGTTTCTAACCTGCAGTATGGTGTAGAGCTTCCAGCGGTAATACACATGCGCAGGACTCTGGTTCTCAAATAAAAATCTGGAATTGTTTTTTAAAAAGAAGCAGCATTTAAAACCATTGTCAGTCTGCATGATCAGCCTAAAACATCTGGACCAGCTGTACACACCTGTACATGGGGTTGTTGAGCTCTCTGTTCATGATCATGGCTTCAAACATGGGGCCTTCACGCACCACAAACTCGATCATGCGGTGGATGAGAGAGAGCAAACTCCTACAAGAAAAACACAGTTAAAGCAAATGGATTCAGATGCTGGAACACTAAATCCAACTTGCTTATTGGAACTAATTTGTTATGAATGTTTAAACATGAGAAATACCCCACAGAATCACTAAAGGAAAAACAAAATCAATATTGATCCATATACAATGCGCACTGTTGGTTTTGGGAAAACTAAAGACTTTTAGGAGTCTCTTACAGTGCGGAACAAATGATTTCTAACTCCAAGATTTCTGTGTGAGAGAATTTGCAAAATCACAATGTTCAAATACTTCTTTCCCTCACTGTACATTTATTTTAACGCAGTCAGCACTACATGGGGTCATTTAATATGAGAACATGACTGAGAAAATGCATCATTTAAGCATCAGATATGTTAAATTATTGCTGTTTTAAACTGACAAAATGATCATCTACGGGCTTATATTAATTATTTGTGTTTGCACGTGTTGTCCGACCAAGAATAAATTACAACGATGATAATTAGGAACAATAATTCTTAGGAATAGAATCATCCAAATGAATTAAAAGCTAACTTTTCTATTTTAATCTGTTGATAAACCTGGATAATCTGTTGCTGCTTAGAAACCTTGGTGAAATCTTTCTAAAGTGGATTTAGAAGATCAACGAAGCTGTCTGAGCTGGGAGAAGATCAGATGATGATAATCAGTGGATGGAAAAATCTGACCATGCACCGGCTATCATTTTCATCTCATCTTCTGGCCAATTGGAAATAACTTAGTGTAGGAATGTCCTGATTGACTGAATGAACAGAAATCTACAGCCCATGTGGAAAACTGCCAAAAAGATTTCTGCCATTTAGCAACACAGATCACATTTACCGATATATCAAAGCTGATCGTACCAATGTCGGGGCAAAATTCTGTATACTTTCCAAATCCATCCCATGATGCTTTTCGGGTCCCTCGCTGCTGCAGACAGTTCAACTTGTGCTGCTCACCAAGGCCAATGTCAAAGGTCATTTGCAGACTAATGGTGGCTGGTTTTTTGAAAGGGGCCAGATTTGCTGAACTCCCGCAGATTAACGGAGGTGGAGGGGCACAAGGGTCTGAGTGAGCAAAGGTCATAGGGCACCTACAGATCTGCAATCTGTGCATGGTGTGAACATTTGTGTTTATGTAGACTAAAACAGTTACATGTTTATTAGGGATGTAATGATCTAACGATACAATATCTCAGTATTAACTTTGACACAAAATTATTTTGATATCAACCTCATGCTATGATTTTTATCATAATATTGTGGAGAGGCACACGTTACGATAGAAGATCTCACAATTATTATAATAACAATGATTGATAGCCAGAGCGTAATATATCAGGGCTCATCATTTTTTCATATCCATAACAATATAAACAACCTGTAACTTTTAGAAATGTACTCAGGAACAACAATATACTTACTGGTAATATTTAAACAAATTCCTTTCTAAATATATTAAGTCTACAACATCTGTAAAGAAGTATACAACAGCTGGGGCTGTGACATCAGTAGTTCAACCAAAGCTAGGCAGAGTTAAAGTGCTTCTACAACTATAAAATACCTTTTCAGAATAAATAAAGAACTTTTAAACTAATGTCGTCTATTGCAAAACACGGACATAAATCACTCAATGTGTATTCCACGACGTGACTTATTTCTTATCACTATTGTAAGGAATTATTTTTGAAAAAGCCTCTTTTAAAAGCAGATTCCTGTAACTCATCTGGGTGCTTGGTTGTCAAATGACTTTGCATATTGCTTGTATCCAAGGTGATACTCTGCAGTATGGCGTGCAAGTGTTTGTTTTCAGTTTGTTCCTTTCAGCATTTGTTCAAATTTTATAAAACCAAAATGCTTCCACGCAACTGACTTACAGTAAATGCAGCGGAAGCGCTCACAAGTGCTAAATCAGCCTTTTTTTTCTGAATCCACGCTTAATTCACATTGTTCATTGACTGAGTAGTGCGTGTGGAAAAATTGAAACAAGTGTTCAAATTGGCTGGACAGCGGCGCAAAGTATTATAGTTAATGTAGTTCCTTTGATCTGTCAGCTGCTGAAGTGGAATGGAGTTGTTTTTGATAAAAATAAGCATTTTTTTTTTACCTTACATCTCTTTAACAAGTATGAATAGCAAAGGCAAAATAGCAGATAAAATGAGCTAAATGGGCATGCTTTATTATGTTTTAAATGGAAAAAATGCATGAAGATGAGATGTCGGCACAACAGCTAGTCAGTCAGTCGGTGTTTTTCTATGAACTAGTGTGAAACTAGTATACATTTGAATCGCTCAACCATTGCTCAGCCACACCTTCCTGCCCCCTCATAGCACGCTAAGATCAACTGATCATCATGTAAGCTTCATTATGGGATGTGTTATTTTTCCTCTAAGTTTTTAAACCAATTAGAAAAAAAAGAAAAAAACATGTACCTTTCTGTTGGGATAACCACTTTGACTATGGCTTGCGACAGAGTCTGTATATGAAGTCACATCAGATAATAAACATAGAATGTGAGTATTGTTAAAAAGGCAACAGGTGCAAAATATCAAAATGCATTTTAAAGTGCAGAAAAAACAAACTTGCTTTTACTGCTGTCAGCCAAAAAAAAAAAAAAAAGAAATCTTGATGCGTAACTAAATTATTTATCAATATAAACTATCATTTCATTCTAACCAAACTTTTTAAAATAACTCATCTAAAAAATTTAGTAACATAAACATAATAAAAGCATATTTTTAAAAATAATCTAAGATAAAAGTTGTTCATTACTCAAGCTAATGTCTCACCAACGCAAATAAAACATTTCCATATCACCGCGCTGCAATAACAAGTTACCTTCTCAAATTCCTCCTTGTTTTTAGGTGGAGGAAGCAGAGGAGCATTGGGGTTCTTTAGTCTCTCCCGTGGCTGCGCGTTGAAGGGTAAGCCAGATGGGGGAGGAGGGAGAGTGTGTTCCATCATGGAAGGAGGGATGTAGATGGGATGGGGTGGAATAGGCACACCTTTACCCCATCCTAGTTTCATCTCAAAGTGCATAATCATTTTTCCTTTAATTTGGAAAAAAAAAATGACCCAAAAGTTTAGAAAAACATTGCCAGACACGCAAGTGATGAAATTGATTGAATTGTAAAGTACCGTTGAGGTTTTTGAGCGCCCGCTCCGCATCCCTCCTGTTCATAAAAGCTACAAAGCCACAGTTGCGCTCTCGAGCTCGCTCCTCATCTGTCCTTGGCCACATGATTTTTACACTGGCTAACGGTCCATAACGACCGAATTCCTGACATAACATCTCCTCATTCATCTGGAAAAGTTTTAACATGGTTTAAGAAATTGAAATAAGAATTTATTTAGTTTGTAGTTTAATTTGATTCTTCAACATTACCTGTGGGTTGATGTTACCGAGATACAAGTTTGTTGTGGATGGATCACCAACATCATGAGAACCTGGTGCAGAATCGTCCAGGACTGCAGAAACAAAAGACAAGGAAAACAATTCAGCTACTGTCAGATAACGTTACAGATGGTCATTTTAAAGATATTCATGACCACGGTATTTAAAGACCCATATTACGCACATCAACTTCTCACAGCTTTTAACCATATTGGAGCTATTTGTGCAAAAATACATATCTCTAAAACTGGTTTCCACTCATCCACGTTTGAGTTGAAGCCGTTTATTGTCTTCTCTTTAGAGTAGCAAAAAAAAAAAAAAGCTGAGAGCAACTTGCACTGAGCACTCCTCGAAGAAGTGCTCTTGTTACCTAGCAACCACGCCCCAAATGCGAAAGTTTCGGTCATGTTGTCATTTGACTTGGCTTCTATTCTCTTTCGCTGCTAGCACTGCTAACATGTCTAGTTGCAGAAAATGCATGTTCGATAAGTGTGTGTAATGCGGGTTTTAATAAATGAACACAACACCAAGCTATTGAAAGTCAACTGTTTTTCCCCCCCACTTGCAATTACCTCCGCGCACCTTTTCGTATTCACAGAAAACACCAACAACGCAAGTACTAACGATGACATTACGGAACAGGAAGCGGCTCTTGTGAGACCGTTCACCACAATCAGATCGATTCAAATGATCCGATTAAATCGGGACGTGGGCTTGCTCAAAGAAATGAGAATTATTTAATAACTATTGACTGTTGCAAATTACCAGTAAGATAATGTTATCATAAATATGGTTAGAATAGACTGTGAAAAGTAACAAATAGCATGATATGGGTTCTTTTAGTCAAGATTACCACTGGATGGACGGTTTCTTCTTGAAGAACCATCCGCTAAAAGAAGGAGAAAAGCAGTATGAATTTTGTTTGAAGGAATGGAGTAAAATGTGCAGGGCGGGTCATCTCATGGTGAATGGTAACTAGTGAGGCACAAATGTAGTGTGAATGCACTCACATGAACGTCTTCCTTCCATGCCGGGCAGAGGTTCAAAACGGCTAACTCGTCCTTTCATCTTATGCCTTTCATCCCTTTCTTCCTGAATCCTGCAATAAATATTTAACATTTAATAAAACCAGCTTATGCTGAATATATTTGAACCCTTTTAGAACCAAATTTGTGACGCTTCATACTGCTTAAGTTCCTCCTTAAAAAGCTCCAAGTTACTCTTCTTCTTTTCCTTTTCATTAGTTCGCCTCGAAGACTGAAAGACAAACAGGGAAACAAATATAAAAACAAACAGAATCTAAACAGACAAGCTACGCCAATAATGTCAAATTACTAATACTCACATTTCTTTTGTCCAATGCTAAAAATTGTGGTGGGGTCTCCAAAGGTAGGATGCTTTTGGGCTGATTCTCAAAACGCGACTTAGGTTTATACAACTTTCCTCTCTTTTCGTCAGAAGCTGCTTCTTCTGCAATAAAAAAAAAGTCTGATTAAATTCTGCTTTTGTAACGGTAGAATCAGCTTTTTAGAAAAAAACATATTTCATAAATGACATCACAGATTTACTGATGGGTTATCATTCATTCAAAAATACTTTATTTGTAGGGTGTTATAAATAAAACTACAAAATAGAGTCAAAACATTGTAAACGTATGAAGCCGAAAACAGTTTCCTTCGCAGAGTGGCTGGGCTCTCATTCAGAGAAAGAGTGAGGAGCTCTGCCATTCGGGGGAAGCTCGGAGCAGAGCCATTGCTCCTCCGGGTCGAGAGAAGCCAGATTGGGTCATTCAGGCATCTGGTTAGAATGCCACCTGAACGCCTCACTGGTGAGGTGTTTTGGGTACGTCCCACTGGGAGGAGACCCACATCAGAACCCGGACCCGCTGGAGAGACTATGTCCTACAGCTGGCCGGGGAACTCTTTGGGATCCTCACGGTTGAGCTGGAGGATGCAGCAGAGGGAAGAGAAGCCAGGGTTTCCCTGGCTGTTGCCCCCCGACCCATACCAGGTTAGGCAGATGACGACAAAACAAAACATTGCAAATGTCTAACCTTTTGTTGCATTTGCAATCCCACCACGAACAAAAGCTTTGACTTTTCCTTCTCCTCCTCCTTCAAAAGCGGCAAGAAACTCTTCATAGATCTCTGCAGCAGCACGTTCATCTTCCTAAATGTAAATAATGGGAGAAAAAAAAAAAAGATTTGTCATTCGCAGAATAAACAGTCAACTATGAAATGAGAATAACCATGATCATAACCACGGCTGAATGGGATAATAGTTAATAAAAGTACAGTATATAATAATTAAAAAAAAAGATATGAAATTAAATAAGAGGAATAAAAAGAGCAAGGTGCTGGTAGAATGTCGGTAGGAGGTCAAATGACAGTGATCATCATCATAAATCAGATGACCTCTAATTGTAGTTTAATCTATAAAAATCAAGGCAGCTTCAAACTTACCTTTTTCTTTATTTCATCCTGTTCCTTCTTGCTCAGGGTTCTTTTAGCCACTGCCATTTTACCGATACTGAAAGACTTCAGCTTGCTCTCTAGCAGCGCCTGTCCACGTAAACAATAGATTATGAGCCCGATCAGTGATAAATGGCACTTTGCAACACATTAAATCCACTATCATAAAAATGTCCGTCATGATCAACAAACATGGGTTTTGTTCAAATAAAGAACTAATGTCAGATCACAGGAGCGTCAATGATCGCAGTGTTTACATATGAAGATATAAAAACATGCACTCATTGATCAAAACAAGATTTACATGCCATTTTATAATTAACCTTTTGTGGTTAACTCCGTTTATCAGAAATACCTGAATGTTTAACCTGTTCGGCCGTGCTTGAATGTATGATATGCTAAAACAGCTAACGGTTGCTAACAAAGCTAGGCCACAAAATCTAAAATTAATAAAAATACACATTTTTAACTTTTAATATTCTCGTTGTTTTCTAAATGCATTCAATGTCCTTGACAACTGACTTGTTAGATGCACTATTTTTTCCATTTTAATCGTTTTAAAGGCGATACCATTAGCTTAGTTAGCATAGCAAAGTTATCATGATTAGCCACCATGCTATCGTTGCGCACACTCAGAAACCGAGCCTCTAGTGATCTCCAAATAGATTTATATTCAAAACTTCATTGATGTGCTGCAACTAGTTTCGGTTTTACCAGTTGTGGAATTAAATTATAACTATAAGTAATAAACTATCCATTTCACCTTAGCGCTAGCTTTTTGAGAGCCAGGCGTTCGGTCCGCCATCTTTTCAGAAACTAAAATATAATCGAACGTCGATTATATGATTAGCGCCTGACTTAAAAACTTAAGGCTACATAATCGACCGATGAGCTAGTGATCTTTGCTCCTCCTTACCCAGACGTTTGTGTTTTCATTGAGATAAAGTAGTATTTTTCAACCTTTTTTATGTGAAGGTACAATTTTCCACCGAACAAAAACTCGAGGCACACCACCAAGAAAAATGTTAAAAACTAACCACAATAGCCGCCTAGTTTAACAATATAATATTACAATAAATTTATGAATGTATATATATACTGTACATGTATATACATATACATGTACATTTATATATGTATTATATATGTAAAATATACATTTATATATGTATAAATGTGAGATTTCATTATAATTCGCTTTTTTTTTTACTTTAGATACAACCCAATTTTTCTCATAATGTCTCAAAAACACGTAGAAAATAAGATCCACCAGCTGGGGTAGTTTTTGTGACGGATTGGACAACAGCATGCAAAAAAAAAAAAACAAAAAAAAAACAGCAGAGTGGGTTGCTACGGTTACAAGACAACCCTATCTATCTAGACAGGATTTTATACTGAATATTATAAATGAATACGCTTTAATCCAGTTTTTTTTTTTTTACACAAACAACATGAGAAGAAGCAAAATAATCTTTGGGAGCTATCGGTAGATCACTATCACAGTCTTCTTCTCCTTTCGGCGTTTCCCTTCAGGGGTCGTCACAGCAAGTCAGTTTCTTCCATCTAACCCTATCTGCTGTATCCTCTTTGGTCACAACAACTATCTTCATGTCTTCCTTCACTGTATCCATGAACCTCCTCTTTGGTCTTCCTCTAGGCCTTTTTCCTGGTGGTTCTAAACCCAGCATTCTTCTGCCGATGTACTCGGTCTCTCTTCTCTGTACATGTCCAAACCGTCTCAGTCTGGCCTCTCTGACTTTATCTCCAAAACCTCTAACATGTGCTGTTCCTCTGATATACTCATTTCTGATCCTGTCCATCCTGGTCACTCCCAGAGAGATCCTCAGCATCTTCATCTCTGCTACTCCCATCTCTGCTTCCTGTCTTTTCCTCAGTGCCACTGTCTCTAGACCAAACAGCATCGCCGGTCTCACCACGGTTTTGTACACTTTTCCTTTCACTATCACTATCATTATCACAGTATGAGGTGAAAAAGGATCATTACCCACCAAACACCTGTCGATCTCTCACGGCAGCTAGTGTGCCGAATGGATGATGGATGGATAGATGATCAAACAACAAGAACAATATAAACAAGATACCACAAATGAAGCAATAAAACCATATATATAAAGGCCAGGAAAGTTTATTTGTATAACATAATTCATACACGAGGCAATTCAAAGTGCTTTACAAGACAGAAAAAACACATTGAAATCACAAAATATAGGACAAAAATTTTAAAAGATCAAAAGAGTAATTAATCTTCTGTCAAATACATGATTCAGCACTTTTGGCGTAAAGTGAAATGCAGCAAAATATGTATATATATTATTTATACGGACATGTACTGTATATGATTGCACTATTGCTTTAACAAAGAGTTTCGTAGGCGGTATCATCTAAATCCAAGAGTTAAAATCAAAATTCAGGTTACCCATCGGTGAGGAAGTGACTTAATCAAACTGGTCAGCTAAACAAATCATGAACTTGACATTTAAAAACTATATGGACGCCTAATGTATTCACCGTGAAGGAGAGTCTAAGGGCATAAATGTGCTAGTCTTGTTTAGTTAGCATTTGTTAGTTATTTTTCTTGCTGTGTATTTATGTTAATACATTCCTCTTTTTCTTGTGAGGCCCATTGAGACGGAAATTCTGTGATTTTGGGCTATACAAATAAAATTGAATTGAATTAATGTGTTCAAAAGATCACTTTGAGCAAGTAGAATTAAAGGGTAAGAAACTGAAAAGTTGTGCTCTGTAATTTGATGGAAACCTTAGATAAGAGCTGCAAATTCAGTCAAATTGCCTCAATTTTAAAAAGGGTTTCTATTTATGCAACATCTAATTAAAATGTTCTTTTGGCATTTCCCTTCGGCGTCACCACAGCAAGTCAGTTTCTTCAATCTAACCCTGTCTCCTGCACCCTCATCGTTGTGATGTGGCATGTGGAAGGAGGGGGACCCAAATGCAGGACAACAAAACAGGATTTAATAACCAAAAGGTCCAGTAAGGCAAAGGGCATAGGATTAACACAACAAAAAGTCTTTTGATCAAAGTTCAAACATGATAGCAGAATTCAAGGATATTGTCTTGTCGGCAGCCAGGAAGACCAGGCTGGAGGGGTAATGACCCGACAAGGAAGTCAAGAGAAATTGCCTTTAAATAGGCACCAGGCTGACGACGCACAGTTGATTAGCATCAGGCTAATCACCCAGGTGTTTGGGATCAGGCTGGAACCCAGCAGAGGGAGGAAGGTCCAGGGCTCCCTCTGGTGGCAGGTGAGGGGATCATGACACCAACTATCTTCATGTCTTCACTGTATCCAGGAGCCTCCTCTTTGATCTTCCTCCAGGCCTCTTTCCTGGTGGTTCCAAACGTAGCATCCTTCCTTTCTCTCCTCTGCACATATCCAAACCATCTCAGTCTGGCCTTTTTACTTTATCTCCAAAACCTCTAACATGTGCTGTAAAAAAAAAGTTGAGATTTGATCCAGTAGGTGGTGTTTGAACGCTTTCTCTATTAATCTTATCTAGAAAACATACCAACAGGGAATGGTGAGTGTAAATTATTTTAAAAAGCCTGTTTCAGCTTGTTCCCTCACAAGAAAAAATGGCTTTGAAAGTCTCTCCATATGTAATTTATAACATCTACATTAACGTTCATACTTATTATTACACATTACAGGGTTAAATTCTTTCTGCCAACTCATCCTTGATTTTTTTTTCCAACCCAGGTGAAGTATGAAGCTACAGAAAGACCCCACAGCCTCTCTGTACGTAATTCATCCTGCCCCTCTCCTCAATACTCCGTCCCTCCTCCATGGAACAAATGTTATATTCATGTGCTGGAGCTTGCAGTTGCTCACACTCCCTGCAGTTACTCCTGCCTGCCAGCTTCTCCTCAGCCCTCCAGCTGCTTTGTACAATGCCATTCATACCACAGAGAAGCTGCTCCATCTTCCCATCAATGTGGAGAATATGTTGGATCTTTAACACTTGGACTCTACTGTTCCTGACAGAAGTTTACGCACAGTCTCAGCGCAGGTAAATCTTTTATTTCTCACTGTAAATTTTATTGGAGAGATTTATGGGACATAAATATGTCCTGTAAATTTGTTGAAGATAGAAGTTACTAAATCTGGATAAGCTTGGGATATTTTAAACATTGGCAAAGTTGTTGCTAAATTAAGGTCAAACCATCATAAAGTTTTTTTAATTGTAATTTAATATAAAGCAATTTCATAATTATGTTTTTTCTTTCTTTTCAGACCAGTTTTTACATGTGGTGGGAACATCACAGGGGAGTCTGGAGTAATCGGAAGCCAAGGTTACCCAGGAGTCTATCCTCCAAACACTAAATGTGTCTGGAGAATTACAGTGAGTCCAGTTTATATATCAGTTTTTACATCAGTTTTTATAAACATAACTTTGGAAAATACTTTATTACAAGCTTACTGAACACTGTACAAGTAACAAGAAACTTTTTGGCAAAGCCTGAACTACCAATTTCCTTCTAAAAATACTAACCCACAGCCACAACTGGTTTTAGGTTATTTCTGATGGCTCGTTCTTCTACTTTATGAACTTTGAGACAGTGAAGCTGATTATCTAACTTGTTTTTATGCCTTTGGGGTCAGATTAATAAACTGCACAAATTTTAATGTATTCTCCAAAACTTGAATTCTTTTACATCATTAAAGCAATGAAAGAAGATTTTACTTGCTTTAGAAGTAATTTTCTGTTTGATTTCCCATCCAGGTCCCTGAAGGCAGAGTGGTGGTTCTGTCATTTCGCTTCATAGACCTGGAGAGTGATAACCTTTGTCGCTATGACTACGTAGATGTTCATAGCGGTCATGTTAATGGACAGAGACTTGGTCGCTTCTGTGGGACTTTTAAGCCAGGAGCACTTGTTTCTACGGGCAACAAGATGCTCCTGCAGATGGTGTCTGATGCCAACACGGCGGGAAGTGGTTTTCTGGCAGTTTTCACTGCTGCCCACCCTCATGAGAGAGGTAGACCACAAGAGGCATGCCTACTTATTATTAAGCATTAATTGTGACTACATAAAGAGTTCATAATTTTTTTGTTTGTTTTATTAATGAGTACTAACCCAAATCTATTAGGGTGTTTGTAACTAAGGTGAAGATATTGATAGAACAGAATGAAATTATTTTTATAGGTTAGCCATGATTAACATTTAAAAAATATATTCTGAACAAGGTTTCTAATTTACTTCACCAGGAGACCAATACTGTGGAGGCCGACTGGACAAACCCTCTGGGACTTTCTCAACACCCAACTGGCCTGATAAAGATTACCCAGCTGGGGTCACCTGCTCCTGGCACATAGTGGCACCAAAAAATCAGGTTAAATAATCCCAAAATTAAATTATAAATAACTGAAAATTGGTTTTGTGACGAAGAAAAATTTCACAAATTTGTCTGTGAAAGTAAATGTTCTGTAATTTGTCTCATGCTGCAGATTATCGAGGTGAAGTTTGAGAAGTTTGATGTTGAACGAGACAACTACTGCCGCTACGACCACGTCTCCATTTTCAACGGGGCAGAAATAAATGACGCAAGGCGAATCGGCAAATATTGTGGCGACAGCGCCCCAGCGTAGGTGATTTCTGTCATGCAGCAGGTACTTTTGTTTAGTAAGTTCTCCGTGCTGTGATTGAATCTCACTTTATCCTCAGTCTGCTTTCTTCTGCTGCTCTGTAGGCCTGTCATCTCAGAAGGGAATCAGCTCCTCATCCAGTTTCTATCAGATCTCAGCCTGACAGCCGATGGATTCATCGGTCACTACAAGTTCAGACCGAAGAAATCATTGACTACCACCTTGGCACCCACCACCACAACCCTGCCAGCCACCACTAGACCCATTCGTATGTACAAGTTTTTTGTTGAAACTAATGAGGGGGATGAGGAATTTGCTCAAAATAGCAAGTCTGGCAAAAAGGAAAAACAACAACCTTTTTTAGCACTTAGTGCAATGTGGTAACAATTAGAACAATTACCCCTTTGCTGTTTTTTCCTCTAATGCAGGGGTGTCAAGATCCGGTCCTGGAGGGCCGGTGTCCTGATGCTAATGCGCTTAAAATGAATTCAGCAGTCAATAGCGTTTGACACATTGACTCAATAACCTGGGTCAGATGTGTAGATGCAAGAACACATGGAAAACCTTCAGGATACCGGCCCTCTAGGGCTGTAGTTAGACACTCCTGCTCTTATGCCTCCAAGCTCCAAATCTTCATCTTCTAAACCTTCCATCCCTGATAGGATAGCGGGGGTTGCTGAGCCTATCCTGGCTGTTTTAAGGCGAGAGGCAGGTCGCCAGTCTGTCGTGGGGCCACTCAAATACAACCATCCACACACACAATCATTCCGAGGGGCAATTATATAGTGGCCAATCAATCTAACATGCATGTATTTTGAGGATGTGAGGAAACTGCGGAGAGTTCACCTATACATGGGGAGAACATGCAAACTCCACACAGAAAAACCAGAGTTCCAACCCTCGTCCCCACCCAGAGACTCGAACCCCTGACTTTGTTACTGTGAGGCCACTGTACTAACCACTGTGTCACCTTAGCTCCAAATCAAATAGTAAAGAGGGTTAGTTTAAACACAAGAATTGATCCTCAGATTATTGAGGATTATGTAATTTTCACTATTCCCCCACACTAGTGGGTTTTCTTCTCAATCAGGGTGGAGACTCTGCTCATTGATTGGCTCATTGCCTGCTTATATGCAGTTGGAAAAATATTGAGTCAGTCACCACAGTCATTCTTCTCTCCTTCATGGACTTGATATTATTTCTAACTGAAAAAACAGATGTTCTCTTGTGTCATTATTACAGTATTTGTTCTAAAGGCTGGTAGCCATCTGTCTGAAACTTTAGTGCTACCAAAGACAGGCACGATGAACCACACGAGCAGTAGATGTAACCATACCTTACATGCTCACGTCAATGGCACAGCAAATTACAGATTGAGTTTTTCTGCTATGTATTTGTGCGTTGTGTGCTCATGTGTGCGTGTCCCCGCAGCTCTGAAGTATTCCGTCGCACTGTGTGAGCAGAAATGCAGGAGACGAGGAACACTTGAGAGTAACTACTGTTCCAGCAATTTCGGTAAGAGCATCATAATTTTTACATTTTCCAATGGAAAGTTAAAAAATACTCTCTGGTGTAATCCTTGCTTTTGATGTGAGGACCACAGCAAAAAACGCCACATCATAGTGAAAATTCTCAAAGTGCACTGTACTGATGTCTTAAGTCACACTTGCTTAGAATCACTTGAAGAATGATTGCTTAAAGTATTTTCCAAAGGTCTACAAAGTTTTTTGGACGATACAGGCTACTTTTTCAATCATGCACAGTCATTTGTCCTAATTGATTCCAGACCAACATCTGATTATTATTTGAGGCATAACTTTAAAAAAAAAAAAAAAAAAAAGGGATGAACATGAAGCATACCGCGATGAGTAATGAGTCAGCAATATTTCGCTTGAAACCAACAGACTGTCCAGTTACTCATCATTAAATCATCAAACCTTCTGAATGGGTCGTAAAGAAAATATTCATTAGGCGTTAGCTCAGTGGTAGAATGCCCGTCCTTGAACTGGGAGAAGATGGTTTCGATTCCCACTGGGCCCATGCCTATGTGTCCCTTGAGAAGACACCCAACCGGCAAGTACTCCCTCCCCGTCGTCGCCTCTACCACTGGTGCCGTCATGACTACCTGCTGCAATGCAATGCAGCGAAAATAATTTTCCCACGAGGGATGAATATAGTAAAAAAAAATAAGATATTCTGAGGAAGAGGGAATATGTTGTGTTATCCCAGATGTCATCAGAAGACCAGATGGAAAATGAGTCTTAAGCAGGTCTGATGGAAAGATGAGTCCTCCTTCCAACCAGACTGGGTGATTTTTTTTTATTTATTTATTTTATTGTACTGCATTTCCCTCATGGGGAAATTCCTGTGCTGCATTGCTCTGCAGCAGACAGCCAATCAATGACGACCCCAATGGTGGGAGCATCTAAGGGGTTAGGTGTCTGCTTCAAGGACACCTTGGCATGAGCTCAGCAGGATTTGAACTGGCAATTCTTCAGCCCAAAGATGGCAATTTTACCACTAAGCTATGCCTTCCCCCCTTCGCACTAAATGTTGACATTCCAACTTAAAAATGAGTCACCTTTGTATGCTTTAGAAAATTCCTGCACTTGTTTATAATTTTCCAGGCAGCACACACACAAAAAAAATGAGGGACTTATTGAGCGGTGTAAACATCAAGACCCTCCCTCGAACCATGAATCTGCTGGCTAATTGCGTACAGTGCTGATTACATCTCTTTCTGCGCTCCTGTCATTTTTGCTTGTACTGAAAGACTTTTTTGATAGCTTGCCAAGGACAGAGTACAGTAGGACACAGTCACCCCTACTGTAAACACACACACACACACACACACACACACACACACACACACACTGACTGAGGTTAAACTATAATTAAATAAATGTGTTGATTTATGCTCGGCCTTTATTTGCTCCTCCCGCAATGTTTACAGCATCCACGACTGGTCTTTTAAAAGCTGCATTCGGATTTGCACCAGTAGCTGTAGGACGATGTGGTAGCACATGTGGAAAAAGTTGCCCGTGTGATGTGGTGCCGGAAGTGGGCGCATGCCATGTTAGAGATGCTGATATGGGAGGTTGAAAACTGCTTGTGTAGTCATCACTTAAAGATTGTAGTTTATACTCTGTTTACTTAACTTTTTTCCCTTTTTTTAAAAATTTGTTTCCTGCTTTGTAGTCGGATATGAAACTACCATGTTTCATTTTTGTTAGGAAATGAAAAAGGAAGTAAAAAAAGTCAGGGCATGTTGGTATAACCCAAATGTTAAATCCCATTGATGCTGAAATGAGATACGGTTCTTTTTAACCCACCTGCTATTGATCAAACTCTTAAGTCAGAGGACTAACTCTGTACAGTGTGTACTTTGGTTGGTCAGAGAGAACAGGAAACAGCAATAACTGTACCGTCTTTGTTGGTAGAAAAACACAGAAACACAGGCATTTTTCACATTTAAACACCACATAACTTCTAGGTGAAATCATATGACGAGTCACTGATCCCTGCTGTGTGTAGAGTTAAATACCCTTCATTCTACTTGTAGGGATTTGGCTCATTCTTACGTTTTGTTTCTCCTTATAAAACCCAGAATAGAACCATTCTGAGATTACTGTAACATCATCTGAAAATTGAGCAATGCACAGGTTTTGTAGACCATCATCATACCTCTACGGGATTTAAAAGACTTAGTGTCATTTAGATTGTCTCGTACTTTAACTATAACCACAGCCACTTCTAATTATTTCACTACTGTATTTCAGGCAACTATGCAAACTTCTCTGCTTTTCTCTGTTTCTAATCAGTATTCTTTTGTTCTGTTTTGTGTCGTGTGTGTGACAGTGATAACTGGGACAGTCATCACTGCAGTGATGAAAGGGGGAAGCATGTACGCCACCATCTCCATCATCAACGTGTTCAAAGAAGGCAACCTGGCAATTCAACAGGCAGGAAAAACTATGAGCACCAAGATTATCATCCTGTGCAAAAAGTGCCCGTTTATCCGAAGAGGTGAGTGTACGGTTGCTTTTCATAAGAGATTTAAAAAATTATTCGTAATCCTTTAAATGATCACTTTTCTAAATGACCAATGGCTCTGAGTTTGCCTCCTACACTGCGCTGTCAGCAGAATAACAACAAGTGTTAGGTAAGCGGCAAAACTCACTGTCCAGAATAATTATGTTTATATGTTTCATATAAACATAAGGCATACAAACCTGCAGTCTTCAGGTTCTCATGTTCGGCCCTCCTGAATGTCTCTGCCGTTCCGCCACTGCATTCAGGTTTTTTCTGTGTGACCTATCCAGGCTTGAACTACATCTTCATGGGGCAGGTGGATGACGACGGGCGGGGAAAAATCGGCCCGCAGCACTTTGTCATGGCCTTCAAGGCAAAGAACCAGAAAGGACTCAATGTTCTGAAAAACACGCAGTGCTGAGTTCCAGTAGCTCTTTTCTGCAGGTGGAAATGATCAAGCAGAAAAACAAACTTCATCTTCAAATCAGAGTGTGAAATAAAAGCTGAGTCAGTAGCTGGAGCATAGAAATATAGAAAAACTATTAAGATTTATACACGTTATTTTTGTTGTAGTTTGATTGATTTTTCAGGAACACAAAGCAATACTTTTTCTGCCCTCCGGTTAACAATACGTCAGTATTTTTTTAAAAGTAAAACTAGTTAAAACGTCTACATCTTTTCACAAATCATTCTCAATCTGATCACACTTCTGTCGTACTCCAAGTACAAACTAAAGACAAATAATTTTTGTGTGTACATTTGTTCTTTTGTACCCGCAGGGCAAGAAATAAGGCCACTCCCTGCCCTTCTTTTCAATTTTGCAGTTTGAAATGTGAATGAAAATCTTCATAATTGTTTTACGTGGATCAAGATAATACTTTAAAAAATTAGCTTTTTTTTTGGCATTAATGTTTTGTCTTTTTTTTGTCTTTTTTTGTGCAGTGCTTAAAATGTGGTGATTAAAGTGCAATAAACATGATTAATATTCATTTGAAGAGATTTGTCTTATGGGAAACTTTTTTTTTCCAAATCTAGCACCAAAATACTTTGAACTTAAAGATAAAACCATTTCCACAAGAACAAGTTTTTGAATAAATACTAATTATATTTAATGTTCTTTCCTGCCTAATAAACTCCTTAAACATTTTTTCTTTAGTCTGACTTTTTCACACACAAAAATTTTCCCCAATGAGTTTAAAAAGTGCCAAGTAGAATCTGAAATGTTGTGTTTGGGAATGTCCAGGCAGCTATGGTCTGTGAAGCATGAGAATGAATCAAGTTTGTGTAATGGGACTCCCACATGGGTTGGGACACCGGTGAGTTGGCTGTGCCGGACTGTTTGGTCTGCTGCTGCACAAAAAGTTTCAAAAAGAGAAATTTAACTTAAATTAATGACAAAAAACACACAGTTAAAATCCAAGAAAATGAAATGTTTCAGAAATTTTATTTGTCTTCTCATTGAAAACAATGGCTTTCATAATTTACAAAAACAGGTTAGACAGTATAATAAGAGTTAGGGGCCTGAGTCTGGTACTAAATGTTACTTAAGTAAAGTTCCAGGTTGTAAAGCTGCCTCTGTTTCTCAGAAGAGCAGAATATTTGCACGTGCTCCAGTCAGACAGCCTCCCAAATAAACATGAAGCAAGGATTTTATGAAGCAGAAAAGGAAGTGTTTTGTTATCTTAGCTTCTCGGGTAGAACATTGCGTATTTGGATGTTCGGAAGCCCAGCAGATCCCTCATCTCATTACGAAACTTGGACAGATCTTGCCGTAAGTCATTGAGATTTTCCACCGTGGCTTGATCTGTGCTCTGCATCTTCTGCCGTGTGGAGGTCAGATAGCGATGGACCAGACAGCACATAATCTTCTGGTAGTTCTCGTCACGCTTCTGCTTCAAATTTTTCCACTCCTGGAGGGGATGACGTGAAGAAATTCATGAAAAGGCAGTGATTAGTGAAAAGTTCTCTTTGTAACAACATCTTTTAAACATGTTCAATGCTTTTATTTAACATTTGGATATAATCTATTTTATTTAAGCTCTAAAACTTTTTTTTTTTTAAAATTGTTCTATATTTATCCTACATGGGAAAATTACTTTCTGCATTGCACCGAAGCAGGCAGTCATGACGACCCAAATGGTGGGAGTACCTAGGAGAGTCGGTGTCTACTCCATGGACACTTGGGCATGAGTCTAGTTGGAATTGTACAGCTTCTACCAGTCCAAGAACGGACATTCTACTACTGAGCTAACGCCTCCCCACTAACAAGAGTAAAACGTTTGACGAAGATTTAATATTTTAAAAAGCCTTAATTAAGAAATTGCTGTTAGTGATAACTTGCTACTTTTTGCCAAATTCAAACTAGCAATCTAAATCCATGACTGAAAACAAACTTTAACAAAAATTATCTGTAGCTCTACAAAAAAAATCAAATATTCAGGTCGGACTGACAGACGAGCTGTACGAGCAGAAAAGCAATGTCCATTCATTAAATTGGAAATAAATCAATTGTGGCCTGTCAATGCCTGATCCCGTCAGACCTCTTAAGCTAAGCAGGCTGGGCCTGCGCTGTAGATTAAAATTGCAGTTGTGTCCCTAGGCAAGACATTTCACCCACGTTGCCTAGTCTGAAAGGTGTGTGCGATTGGTTGGTGATGGTCAGAAGGGCAGAAGGTGCAAAATGGCAGCCTCGCTTCTGTCAGTTTGCCCTAGGGCAGCTGTGGCTACATCAGTAGCTAACCAGTACCTGGTATGAAGTGAATAAATAATGCATATATGTGAAGCATCTTTGAGGGTCCTAAAAAGCACTAAATGTATACAATGGATTATTATCATTCATTATTAAATCAGATAAGTACAGTAAGTAGAGTAAAACACTGTAAGGTTTTTGTCTTGAGAAAAAAAACAGTCAGACACGTCCACTTTCCTCAGGGTCTTTTTTTTTTCTTTACAAAGATGAAGAGAATTTCATCAGACAATATGTCAAAGGTCATGCTGAGTAACGTGTTGACGTCACGGTGTTGCCTTTTCTGGGAAGTTTGGGGTGAGATGATTCTCACTCTTATCCTGCTTTATTAACACCATGTGTGTTTGCTATCCAAACCTAACATTCAGATCTGTTCCTAATTAAATGTTTAGAGAACCACACAGAAACCACGGACATCTAAACAGGATTAGACAGATAGTTTATGGAAATTAGGTCTTATTTGACAAAAAAAAAAAAAAAAAGAAAAAAAGATTTGTGCATACAATGAGAGCTTGTGAGCATTTTTTTCTCACCTTCAGACTATTCTGTCTCTTCATTTTGCCCTTCGTGGTGTGTGAACAGATCCACTTGCTCAAGCTGGTCACTAAGTAGCAGACTGTTTTTGGTGAGGGTAGAATATTGAAAGGTGGAGGAAGAGTACATTTGTCATCAAAATAGCTGAGCCAGAGTTTGGCCCTCGCAAACTTCCATTCCTTATCTTCATGATTCTGGAAAAACCCAAGAGAGAGAAAAAAAAAAGCACTCAAACCTCCTCCCATGTATGCCATAGAAGGAACTTTAGAACAAATGGGCTACTGTTTTTTGTGTAATTTGAAAACTAAAAAGAACAAGGTGTTTTTTTCTTTTTTATAAAGCCCTTAAACTGGAGTTGTTTATGTAGAGTGAAAGGAAAAACTAAATCTCAGCAGTAAATCTCTAAGTTCCTTTTCTGGTCCACTTACCGCAATCTGCCTGAAACTTTTATGAAGCATAGCCACCAGGAGCTTGGTCAGCACAATAACAACCACAATGTTGTAGGTGCCAATGATCATGGCTCCGACAAAAGAGCGCAGCTCTTCTGTGTAGTTGATTCGAGTGACAAAGAGTGCCACATGTGCCAGAGAGAAAATGTACCAAAACAAGGCGTAGCAAGTCCCAATAAACCTGTAAGACAAAAACAAAACACTTTTCACATTTTATACTTAAACTTTTATAAAGCAAAAATTAAATCCTGTTCACAAAAAATAGCTTTAGAAAAAAATGAAACATGTCAATTTTATGGTTTTAGAATCACGATAATATTTGTAATTTTGGTTATGTTCATAACTTTGATAAAAACGTGAAGGAGTTTCAAGTTGTTGAAGATTTCTTACAGGTAAACGTTGTGTCCTAATTGTTGCATCTGCCACACCTATTTAGACAAACGGTATAGCAGCTTTTTAAATAAATTGCTTTAATTAAATTGGGTTTGGGATGAGTTCAGGTTATACTTTAAATATTTATTGAGAAAAGTTTTGAATATTGCCATTTGGGAGGAACTTTGAGTAGCATCGTTGCTCCTCCGGGTCGAGAGAAGCCAGATGGGGTGGTTTGGGCATCTGGTTAGGATGCCTTTTGAACACCTGGCTGGTGAGGTGTTTTGGGTAGATCCCACCGAGAGGAGACCCAGAGGCAGATCTCAGACCAGCTTGAGAGACTATGTCTCACAGCTGACCAAGGAACGCCTCACCATCCTCCCGGGTGAGCTGAAGAATGCAGCCAGGGTGAGAGAAGCCCGAGCTTCTCGTCTGAGTCTGTTGCCCTCGTGACCCGGTGTGGGATGAGCGGGAAACAACAAAACAGAACGGAGTTCTGAATATGTATCACTAATTTATCACCAAATAATGAATGTTAAGCTTGCTCTTACGTGTGAAATGCATCGTTGCTCTGCTGTTGGCAGAATATGCCCTCACAATCTTCAGGTGACTTCTTAAGAGGCTCTTTGTGGTCTTTTCCATAGAGCTGAGTGAGTCCAATGGTGAAGGAGAATAACACCAGCAGGAACAAACCCAGAAACTTGCCAAACTCTTGTAGCATCTGTCCCATGGAAATCTGTGGAGATAAGGCAATTGGGGTTTATTTTGTGCGTCCAATCATGTGTTAGAAGGAAAGGGAAAAAAGGACTTAGAACAAACTAAGTCTTTCTTGCAATGATGTGGTTACAGTCAATCTCTAAATTTATTAGAAGTTTGTTACAATGATTTTATATTTGATACAATGCCACATGGACTTTTTGCTGGAAAAACCAGCCAAATGTTGTTGAGGTGAGTCAGGCAAACAGAAGTGTTGCAGGAAAAACTGCTCACATTATTATTAATAGAAATGAGTGGCTTATCTATTTAAAATGATGCTCAAACTTTCTTGTGCAAACACACAAATGTCTGGTGCCTGGCGTGACCACTGTTCCCACACCTTGGGGCACATGATGACTGGTGTGTTTGTGTTGAAACCCACCCAGCCTGTGTAACTTTCATGGATAGTTTCTCAGAGTAATTCATTCCCTTGTCATTTTTAAATCGCCCCTTGTGCATTCCTCAACCACTTTGCACACACGTAAGGGTAATTTCTTGAATTCCGAGCCAAACTTAGTTACGGTACAAATACATCAGTAATGTAGTACCTCCAAACATTGACCAGAAGAGGCCTGCTGGGTTTGAAGGAGCGAAAACACAAACAGATAAACATCATCAACCAAATGTCCAAGTGGTAAACACTAATTCATTCATGAAAAGAATGACTTTAACTACCAAGCTCTCGATTCACTAGTTGATCTACGTTTCCAACCTGACCTATGGTCACCAGTTGAGGGTGGTGACCGAAAGAATGAAATCACGGATACAAGTGGCCAAAATGAGCATCCTCCGTAGGGTGGCTGGGCTCTCACTCAGAGATCGGGTGAGAAGCTCTGCCATCCTGGAGGCACTTGGTGTCAAGCCGCTCCTCCTCCAGGTCAAGAGGAGCCAGATGGGGTGGTTCAGACATCTTGTCAAGATGCACCCCGAGCACCTCACTGGTGAGGTGTTTCGGACACTTCCCACCGGGAGGAGACCAAGAGGCAGACCCTGGACCTGCTGGAGAGACTATGTCTCACAGCTGGCTGGGAAACGACTTGGGATCCTTCCAGGTGAGCTGGAGGATGCAGCTGGGGTGAGAGAAACCTGGGCTTCCCGTCTGAGGCTGTTGCCCCAGCGTCCTGGCCGCGGATAAGCGGAAGACGACGGATCAAAATTATAAAAGAAAAGTCAGTCTTTTGTGCTTAGAGTATCTGCAAAATGAAAGAGATGACTAAAGTCTAACCCTGAAATGACTCGGTTGAGCATCTGCTATTTCAGATTGATGTTTTCTGAACAAAAAACGTCACATCTTCAGGCAGTCTTTCCAACCACAGCAGAGACCACTGCCTAGCAGACACATGAGCTGGCCGCTCCAGGAAAGATGGTTTCACAGAAACTTTGCTGAAGCCCCATAGTTCTGACTCACTGTCTGAGTGTCTACACACATGTTAACGGGTGCTTGTGAGTCCAGCTGGGTGAAACGCTGGCTTGTTCAGATATCGGGAGAGTGCTGAAATGTGTGAGTGCGTGTGGATTTGTGGGAGAGGTGTGTCTGCCATGGAAGTGTGAGTGAATGCACAGGCACATCTCTTTCCGAAGCTAATCATTTTTCCATCCTGCCAAGCCAGACGCTGATGTCACAGCATGAGTCGGGCAGCAGAGAGAGGGAGAGAAACAGACGTGGTGATTTAAATAGAAAAATGCTCATTAACAAGCAACTTAGTACCCTTGGTTTTTTACCAGTCACATAAAATGGATCAACTTAATGACAGGAAGGCATCCAAAAAAACACGGAAAAACACAGACTGGCCTCAGGTGTGTTTTATGTAACACATGACACACATGGTGGGAAAGTTGCATACGATATCATGATTTGAAAAAAGAGACACATTTAAGAAGATAATTGTTAAAAGGACCAGACTCGCTTAATTTGACAGAAAAAAACAAACAAAAGTCCACCTGCTTTAAGCCACAACTTTACAAAGTGAAACTTGTAACAAATATTCCTCATACTTTTTGCAACCAGATGGAAAAATCAATCATTGGTTGATGTCAATGATGTTTGCAGATGACATTGTGATCTGTAGTGAAAGGAGGGAAGAGGTGGAGAAAAAGCTGGAGAGGTGGAGGTTTGCACTAGAACGAAGAGGAATGAAGATTAGTCAGAGTAAGACAGAGTACATGTGTGTGAATGAGAGGGATCCAAATGGAAAAGTGAGGTTACAGGAAGAAGAGATAAAGAAGATGGAAATACTTCCATTGCTCTAGGATCAACAGTCCAGAGCAATGGAGAGTGTGGAAAATAGGTGAAGAAGTGTGTGCAGGCAGGCTGGAACGGGTGGAGAAAAGTATCAGGTGTGATGTGCGACAGAAGAGTTTCAGCTAGAATGAAAGGAAAAGTGTACAAAACCGTGGTGAGACCGGCCACGCTGTTTGGTCTAGAAACAGTAGCACTGAGAAAAAGACAGGAAACAGAGATGGAGGTAGCAGAAATGAAGATGCTGAGGATGTCTCTGGGAGTGACCAGGATGGACAGGATTAGAAATGAGTATATCAGGGGAGCAGCACATGTTAGAGGTGTTGGAAATAAAGTCAGCGAGGCCAGACTGAGATGGTTTGGACATGTGCAGAGGAGAGAGAGAGAGTACATCGGCAGAAGAATGCTGGGTTTGGAACCACCAGGAAAGAGGCCTAGAGGAAGGCCAAAGAGGAGGTTCATGGATACAGTGAAGGAAGACATGAGAATAGTTGGCATGACCGAAGAGGATGCAGCAGATAGGGTTAGATGGAAAAAACTGGCTTGCTGTGGCGACTCTGAAGGGAAATGCTGAAAGGAGAAGAAGAAGAATAGAGTCTTTCATTCTGTATTATCAGGGTGGAGTTTGTTTGCCATAAATGACGCCATTTTACCGTGAGGGTAGCTGCTTTTTTACAGTGTATAACGGTGGTGGGAGGTTTGATATGGCCTTTTGCTTAAGTGTTCACATTCACCGAGAGAGCGAGAGAGAGTGGGTGGTGTGAGATTCTATGAGTGATGCATCAGAAGTAATAAAAAATAGGTTGTTTCATAAAAGTTATGTAACTGTTTATCTTTTACATTTCTTGTTTAAATGTCTAATTGAGATATGAGCTTTCTTACCTGTAATGGCCCCAAAATAGAGCTGGTTGTGTACATGAAGAAGAGTCGTAGGTAACTCAGCACATTAGCAAAGGCAAACAGTCCCTCAGCAACCAGGATGGGATGGAAAGCGTCCCAGTCCTTTCTTTCGAATATTTGTTTTTTGAACTGTGGAGTCATTAACAAATGACAAATTATAAATGACTGAAAGATGTTGTTGCTGGTTTGTAATCTTGTGTATAGCGTGTGCATACCTTGCTATGAGCAACAATCTTGAGGGCAAAAGTGGCTAAGTACAAAGAATTCATCACAAAGCTAAGCTGGTTTCTGGATTCATCCAGAAAGTCTTCCAGTCCTTCGTACCACAACCGTTTCACGTCGGACCAAACCATTCCTTTCAAAAGCAGAAATAAACACACACAATTAGAAATGTTACATATGACAGTCAGAAAAAGGTATTTTGCTCACAAGTGAAATGTTTTGTTTCCAGTTTCAGCCACAAGTCATTTTACAGAGAGAACCCAAAGGCAAAGAAAATTTATGTAGAGAAAAGGGAGATTGAAATATTAAAAGATTTCAAATGAAAGATTTAGAGATGCACGAGGTATTTGATAAAAAATAATTATTTTCTATTTTATGTTCGAGAATAAAATGAATTATAAATTTACTGAGGATATTAGAAAAATGGGTTTTAGAAATATCTTTTTTTCAAAACTGCAAACTGAAACTTCTGTTCCGTTCCGTCGTCTTCCGCTTATCCCGGGCCGGGTCGCGGGGGCAACAGCCTCATACGGGAATCCCAGGCTTTTCTCACCCCAGCTGCATCCTCCAGCTCACCCAGAAGGATCCTGAGTCGTTCCCCGGCCAGCTGTGGGACATACAGTACGTAGTCTCTCCAGCAAGTCTGTGGTCTGCCTCTGGGTCTCCTCTTGCTGGGACCTGCCTGAAACACCTCACCAATGAGGTGCTCAGGAGGCATCCTAATCAGACGACCGAACCACCCCATCTGACTTCTCTCGTCTTGTATAAAGGTATTACATATAATTTTAATGTCCTTTCTTAATTAATCAAATATAAATTCCTTATTTATGCAAGATTTATGGGTCAGTGGAAGAGCAGAATAAAGGGAGCAGAACATAAGAGGAAGAGAATGTTTGACATGGAGAATAATGCAAACCAAAAAAAACAAAAACTCCCACTTTAAACTTGTGATTGCCGGCTGCAAACATCCAACTCATGTAGGGACGGTAATAGCTGCTAACATCCCAATAACATGAGGATGTTTGTCGAAGAAAATCATTAGCAATCTCATCCTTTCCATTATGCTCATCTCCCTTGATGCAATGATGCTGCAAAGCTCCTGGAGTGCAAATCCAGCGGAACTCTGACACAAAGCACTTTAAAAAAAGCTGAATACATTTAAATTTAGCAGAAGTTGAGGAGCAGCTCTAACTTAAAATGTGCTGAGTTGACTTTTTTTTTTTGCAAATCATCTAAGGTCTAAATGCTCTGAAATTTCATGCATAGTGCAGGACAAATGACTCTTTTCATACTTTTATAAAAGTAATAGACGCTAATGACTTCTGCACCTTTACAAGTCACGTCACATTAGGCTGTAAAGGTGATTAATGAACGTTGTAATGAAAGAGATGAAGCGGATAGCTGCAGAGAAGCAGGATGCAAGAACCAAATGCGCATCAAAACCGTTAATGGACCTGAGTGTGCATGATAATGGTTTCTTGGCAGAGGAAGAAGATAGGGAGGTTCCCCTCCACAGAGACAAAGTTAGCTTCTATCTGTCACTATCTCACCACAACTAATGAGAAAGCTTATACATGCTCAGGAGAGTGCTGTATGTATAGAGATAGTATATTGAACATGGTCATGAAACTCTTTAGATAGCTCACTAGAAAAAATAAGAAGTATAGCTGAAAGAGTAAATAAAGCCAGGGATTCTTATATGTAGTGCATTTATCATGTGAAGCCAAATGACATTAAGTGATCACAGCAATTGGATTAAAGCGAGAGTATTGTGCTTTTGTGAGATAATAAATCTTATCTTAGAGCACATAAAAGTAAACAGGGTACCTTTTGTTTCCACAGAAATGCAATATTTCCCAACAAAAAAGGCTTGTAAACACAATGTTTAACACTGAATTTCTCTCTCCTCTCAAGCATTGCTTAGTCCAGCTCCCTCGTAGCGCAACATAGTGTAAAACTTGTTTACGGTCATAAATAAAATGTAACGTGCAAGTTAGCAAAGCTGGCAAGTGTCATTTTTTATTCTTAATTTAGTGCATTGACAAAACAATGGCACTCCCTGTGAGCAAGAGAAGAGACTGAGCATGAGCAGAGCATGAGCACTGAAACACTTCCTGCCTACATTGGGCTAGATGTGTCAAACTCCGGACCTGGAGGGGGGATATCCTGGAAGTCTTCCATGTGTTCTTAACATCTACACACCTGATCTAGGTTATTAGGTCAATGTTACAAATTTGATTGGCTGTTGATTTCACTTTATGTGCATCAGCTGTATTGAACCAGGAACACAATGAAAACCATTAGGACACCGACGCTCAGGGACTAGCTCCTGAAACCCTGCATTAAACCGTGGGTATGGTGGTGAACAAAATGTGTAGCTAAGAATAACTTTGCGTTCGATTTGTATCCGAATTGCTCAAACATGCTTGAATGAAAAAGAGAATCACTTCAGGTTTGTTTTTGATGTCGGAATAACATTCAAACATGGTAGAAATCTTTGAAAAGTGGATTTTGCATGAAACTTCCCTTCATGCTTGTAGCATAGATATTTTGATTTTACATCTTTCATCTACGTAGTCAGAAATCAAAGAAACTTTACTGCTTGTAACTGAAAAACAGAAGATCAAATGATCCTCAAACAAGTTAATAAAAGTAATAAAAACTGACCTATAATCCAGAGGATGAGAAGATAATCTATCATCTCGAGTGCGGGGCCCATTTCATTTTTCTTGCCCTCATTGTACACCAGGGAGTAGAGGTTGAGGAGTAGCAGAAAGGTGAAGTAGGAGGCGCTATGAATGATGAATTTAACAAAAGGTGTGTGGATTATCTGTCCAAGTCGGGAGCGTGGGACCACCAGATAACAGACTGAAAGCAGTGGCCAGAGTATGGCTACGCTCAGGACGGTGGCTATCTTTAAGCAGGTGTGTTTGCGTCTGTAGCTGGCCGTCTCTCCAAACCAGACAGTGTTGAGGAACTGCTGGCAGTTAGATTGTGCCACAAACTATAAACAGGAGGAAACAACAGATAGAAAAGTTACTGGAGTAATAATATTAAAAATAAATTCTTTAGTAGCATTCTTCTGTAAATAGCTGCACACTTTTAGCCGTACAAGGAAACAGAAATCAGAGTTTCACAAAGTGTTCCGAGTAATGAATAATCCTTCCGTTCCAAACATAAACCTTCATAAATCATTAAATATTATTGCCTGAAGAATAAAATTTCTGCTCCCAAACTTGTTTCCTGAAGACAAGCACGTCATGTTCACCAGCTGCTGCTGGATTTGACAGCTGTTGCAATTAATCATAAAGACAGTTCCGTGTAATCCCTCATTCATCCAGGAGTGATCCATAGTAGAAAAAGTTTCAAAAAAGTCTTCTGGACAGTTTAATTCTTCAACGAAAGAATGAAAAGAAGAATTAAACTGTCCAGAAGACTTTTTTGAAACTTTTTCTACCATAAAGACAGTATTATGATTTTTTCTTCACAAATGTTCTCATGTTGTTAGCTGAAATGAGGTTCTTTATTTAGCCGACATGCAGCATCTTGACTAGTTTTGGCAACAAACCTCTTTTTGGTTGTACTTGATGGCAAGTTTAAGTCTGCTGAGGTTCATTCGCTCCTCTAGCAAGCCTCTCTTGTCGACAGTATCCTCACTGGATGTGTGATTGAGAATCACTTCCAGCTCCCGGGAGTTTCGAGCCTGAGCAAGCAGGTCCTTAGCGAACATCTTGCACTGCTTTGCCAGCTCTTCGTAATCATTCCTGCAATAAAAAAATTAGATTTAAAAGCATTGGATTCAACTTTGTGCCTGTCACAGTTAGGCTTGGGCAGTAGCAAAATTTTCATACTTTACAAACTTTTCAAACTTTCTCCACATTTTACTGAGTGTATGCTATTACCGTAGTCTATTAAAAATGACATAAGCCTCCTCTGCTTTAAAATTATAATAATAGTTCATTTTTATTTCACTCTATTTCTAACTATTTCCTTTGCCATTATGATCAAAGTTTAGCATTGACAGTTTGCTAAATTTATACTTTCATTATGAGGCTATGCAACTTTACTTAATTCTGTACAAGTTCCCTTTTATCCCCCGACGATAATGTAATTCAGTTGTAATTGAATGTAACAACTTATTTTGCAGCTTCAGACTGTACTGCGGCATTGTCTGAGAGTGTGTACTCAGTTTTTTTGCAGTGCCAAAAAGTGATTTGCAATGTTCGCTAACTTCGTCACTTTTACAAGAACCTAAATGTCTATCACAGCCCCAAAATCACATTTTGGCATAATACCATATCTACTTTTTTGTTTTATCATTCTTGTTAATTCGCAACCCTACGGTATAATCTTTAGCTACAAAAGCTGTGTTTCTTTTCAACACCGTCTTTAATTGCACAACCTAATCTCTCTCTTCCTCCACTTTCCTATGTTCATAAACTTTAAGCAACATCTCTAAAAAAAGGCTACAACATGTAAACTATTTAAGTTTTGTAGTCTTCTGCTTATCTGGAGCCTGGGAGGCAGCCAAACTAGATGCCCGAACCACCGCATCTGGCTTCTCTTGACACGGAAGGCTCTATTCCGAGCTCCTCATGGACGGCAGAGCTCCTCCCCTTTTCACTGAGTGACATAGGATTCTCATTTCAGCCGCTTGTATTTATGATCTCGTTCTTTTGGTCACCATCGACAGTTGGTAACTATAGGTGACGTACCGATGCACCGTCCTGAATATTGTGAAAAGGGTGACGTGCCTCCTGCGGGTTGACTATTTAAGTAAAAAGAAAAATTCAACCACATGTAGAGTATGTGCTTTAGAATGTAAAACTTATATTTCTTGCCAATAAATGGCTTTTTTATTCCACATTTCTTTTTGAAGTGGTTGTTTTTTGTTTTTGTTTTTTATGACAGTATTGAAACTGACACTTTCGCTATTTCTAAACAACGGCAATGTATGATATTATTAAAACACTGTCCGAGCTTTGTTACAGTTCATTTAGTGGGTGTGGTTTATTTTGCCAGACATCCTGTATTGCACTGCAATGTAGGAATTCACTGTACCTGAACTCCACCTCCACAAGACTAAGCTCCTTCAGATCGGCACTCAGCTCAAATGCACGCAGTATAGGATCCTCTTCAGTCAGCATGATGAGAGAGGGGCTGGCCAAGCAGCGGTAGATGTCCAGGCGGAACCTGTTGGTCAACAATGAAACAAAGTGTGTTGAGATGCCAACATCGACATGTAAACTGTCTGAAGGTGCAACTTCTCATGCCAATTACTCCATCTCAATATGTTGTTAGTGATTACTTCACAAAAGGAATAATAATTAAATGGATTAAAAAAAAATACATATTTGACAGTGACAAATGTGTTGTTCATAATGTCAATGCCAAGAATGTGTACTTGATATGTGTACATGATATTCTGTTATGACAAAATAATGACATTCAGAAGAAAAAAAGTTTTTCTTTTTTAGTTGTAGTGAAAAAAAATTAGAGGATAAAATTAGTTTGAACATGCAGGACATTAGGAAGCCAAATTTGTATGAAATGAGGACGCAAAACTGCATGATTTAGAAAAGGAGACGACATAAATGGAATTGCATAAGACAAAACCATTTGCAAATTCAATATACTGGCTGCTTCATCTGTACCTGCTCTAACCTTCATGCTGTACTGCAGAGAAACGGCAGACTGATTCATTTAGGGTGATGAGTGGGAGGCTATACTGCCCTGCTTGAAGAAGAAAGCTGCTCAGAAGAGGAAATTAACTCATCTGTAAGTGGAAATGGAATCAGAAAGAACACTTGCTGCTTTGTGTATGAAATACAAACATCCCATTTGAAGGGTGTTTGGTAAATAAGCGACTTGGAGGCTTAAAATAATGGTGACTTTTTATATGTTATAGCAACAATTTTTCTCTTTTTGACAGCACTGTCCTGTACCTGGAGTGTCGCAGGCTGTCTTTCTTGTTTTTAGCATTGCACAGCGTACACTCACACCCAACAGCATGAGGTCGAGGAAGAGAGATGTCCTGTTTGAGCAGCATAGTTAGGATCTCATAGTTATTCCTATGTGCTGCCAGGATGACTGGAGCCACATCCATTGTGGTAGAATACTCTGGATTCTGGATCCGCTGCATGAGTTTCTAAAAGAAAATGAAAAAAATACTTTATTTTGGAAATCTCTTAAATACTAAGAGGAAAGTAAAGAAAGAAGTTGGCTGTTGTGTTTTCTGATTTTAAAATTCATTCTGAAAGAGCACAAAAGGAAAAGAAACTTGCAGCAATTGAAGGTTTGGAGGATCTCCTCGGTCTGTGGTTGAGGAGGATGTCCACAGCTCCAACCACCTCCGAATCAATGGCTACCAACAAGGCATCTGTAGCCTTCACAGGGAAATAGAAAAAATATTGAAAAGAAAAAAAAACCCTCCACATGTTTGTGGTGTAAATCTGTAATCATTACCTGGCAGCCATGCTCAAGAAGAAGCTGCAGGATGTCTAGATTTTCATTTTCTATAGTGATAGTCACAGCATCTCGTCCCAGAACATCTACACAGTTGATATTGAGCTCACCATGTCGGTTCTCCTCCAGCAGCTTCTTCACCATGTAATAGTCACCTGGTAAACAATCAAAGAAAACACTTAGGATTTATATCTACATGCAGAAATGTCTGTGAGGCCGGTTTTCTAGCAGAGCAGGCTCCGCCCGGCAGCTCCTTAATCTTCTATAACAATAACATCTCCCTCAAAGGGCAGTTTCTCTTGCTATGCTGTTTATAGAGACTTTATATGATCACAGCCTCAGTTTTTAGCTTGCTAACTCAAAACAAGCCATTCTTCGCAGAGGATTGACGTTCAATAAATTTCATTTAACCTACTTCAATGAACCTAACCGAATGAGAAGAAGAAACATTGGTAGATTTTTAGAAAATCAAAAACAACTGGTGGGATTGTCTTGTTGGGCTTATTTTTATTACATCTCAATGTGAGGGAATCTTCAAGGTGAGCTAAAAACATGTGTTTGATTGTCAAAATGTCTGATTTCACATGTAAGGAGCTTTTTCGGTGATTAAAAAAAAGAAAGAAGGTGGTATGAAGATGGGTTTAAATGTAGCCCAAACTCATGATCAACTTCAATTTGATCTTTAATTGTTATTAAAATGCAATCAGGGAATTATTTCGAATAAATATAGAGATCAGAAATGAACAAACCTTTCTCACAGGCTAACAGATACAGCTTCTCATCCAGCGTGGTTTCCTCCTTTACTTCTCTCACATCTTTCAAGGCCAGGAATTTATCCGGAGATGAAGCATCTGTGCCCTGATACAGAGCTGCCATAACGACGGAGAGAGAGTGCGGACAAACACTGATGTGCATCCCACTAGAAACCTGCGACCATCACAAAAGAAAGACCATAACCTTCTCTGACATCTTGGACAGATTTTTTTTTGTTGATGGATGTTTCACTGCGTCGTCATCAGGCGCTGATGATGATCGCTGCTAAAAAAAAAAAAAACACATGCAAGCTTTCTCTTCTTGGAATCAAATGTCTTTTCGCTTGATTTTGGATAAAAATAGAAAATTATTCGAGGTAAATTGCTTCATCCGTGTTTACATGAATCATCTTTCCTGCAACGCAGCGTTTTGTTTCTGGTCCTGATGCTGCTGATGAAAGACTACTGCGCATGCTCGTCGCTCTACCTGATGAGTCATCATTACCTAACAGTATGTTCTCTGAATGCATGCACTAAACAGTTAGGTCTAAAAAAACACATTTGGATGCTTTACTGAAACATATTTGTTTAATTGATTTATGGATTTTAGTGGAACCCTAGTTATTTTATTTTTTTTTGCATATAATTAAATTTATGTGACAGAAAACCAGATCATTCATCCTGTTTTTCTTTTTTGGTGTAGCAGGAGTGCAGAACAACAGTACAGTAGGTTGAGATACCAGACGTGGAGGGACACCATCCTGGCTGCAGCAGGAAGTCAGGACAGCAGATGTCAGGACCAGCTAGGGTTAAATAACCAGGAAAGACGAGACACAGGTGGACACACCAGGGCGAAGCAATTGGGACCAGACGTGCGGAATTAGGATAGAAGAGCAGATTTGAAGTGAGAAAATGTTCTAGAATTGAGGAGGATCATGACCACACCATGACAGAACGATCTGGCCTCTGTCATGGTGTGGAGCTGAGGCCAAAATATACCCTTGACACAACAGACAGGCTCAGATGAAAAATCACAAAGCAGATTTATAAAAAGTCCAAATAAAGAAGACAAAACAGATAAACTAGACAAGTTCTGATGTAGGAGCTGGAGCCAATAACTGGATAACAAGTCAAGCATGATAACAAACGATCTGGCGAAGAGTGTGTCAAAAACTGTTCCATTTATGCTCCAGCAGATGAGTAGATTAGTTTCAGGTGTGACTGTGCACACACACAGATAAGAGGGAGGGGGGAACAGGACACAGAGGGGGAACAGACTACTCTCCTGACAGACACATAGAGAATTCCAGCTTGATAGTCAATTTTTATTTGACTAAAAAACAATAAAAATCAAATCCAATTAAAGGTATCTATACATAGAGAGCAGTGCACAAAATCACAAAGACAAAAACATAGCTGATCCATTCACTTTTTCTTTTTACAATATATAAATCTAGTATTAATGATTGCAGAAGAAAGATGCTGCCAGGCAGGAGACCTAGAGGAAGACCAAAGAGGAGGTTCATGGATACAGTAAAGGAAGACATGGAGGTAGTTGATGGTTCGAAAAAACTGACTTGGAGTGGCGCCCCCTGAAGGGAAATGCTGAAAGTACAAGATTAATGAATCCCACAAAAAGTGGTAGCCAATGGACTAATAATATTTCTAAGCAATATTTTGCAGAATTAAAGCCTTTTTCTTTGCTTCTTTTATCAAGAAAGCATCATTTAAAAAAACAAAACACTAACATGGGTCATAAAAACGACGTCAGATATCATCCCATATACAGTTTTATTATTTCTTTAAATCTCATAAACTTTTATTGCACTTTGAAGGTTTCAAACTGTTTGAATTTGAGAGATTTATAGAAATGTGAAGATTGTAGAATGTTTTTACTAAGTTGGAGTTCTTCCTCCAGCAGAGGTCAGTCCATGCAAAGGTTTCACATTAGAAACATCCGCATTCAATAAAAACAAAAAAGAGCATCTGTTCTTAATAGAGAATGTAAAAATATTGAAATGAACAAGCTTTAACTTTTCATAAAAATGCTTCAAGTGAGCTGTTTTTACATTTACTAGTAAAGCAAGATCCACCAATTAAAGCACAGTATTTAACTCTTTACTTTCTATCACTTGTCTTTGGCTGTAATCCCACACAGACAAGCCTCTTAGGCAGATGATTTTCAATCTGCAGAGCATGTGGTTCCCTCTGCTCAAACAGAGACTTGCAGCTTCACAGGACATTTGCCAGCTTCAGGGAAACATCTGTCACATTTCAGCTGAAAGAAGTGTCCATCACTTTGTGTAGTCATGAATCTGATGACATGTCATCCTGCAGTTTGGTCTGATTTTAAATAACACATATTTAATATGCATGATTTTAAAAAATGAAGAGATTTCAAAGAAGAAGAGTAATTACGCATGTATAACAAGACACTCCACAACTGTTTGGGGATCTGGAATAAATCGGGTGACGCACGGTTCCAAGCTTGATCACAGAGAGGAGGGGTCCCCCCAGAAACATAACAACAGCATCCAGCATCTACCATCTCTGTGTGCTTTGAGAGAAGCTGCTGAAAGAGACGGATGGACCGCAGCTCCAATGACGCAAAGCTTTTACGCGTAACGCACCAATACGTACCCATGAGGGCGGATCTTTCTTTTTGCACTTAAACGCTTCAGTTTGTGAGTTGGACGAGTCGTAGAGCAGCACAGAGGCGCGTCTTTAAGCTGCGATCGTGCACATATAGCGTGGATCTATCGCTAATCCAGAGAGAAGCGTTCAAATTTAACACCGCTGCGTCACTGCGTTTTCTCCCTTCTGAAAGAAAAATGAGAACGATGTCGCTGATGATGTCTTTGCAGGGATGCCTCAGCTGAACATGGACAAACAGGGCGTCTGTTACAATGAAGAAGGATCCTTTCTTTTTGTTTTGATCGCAGGCCACTCAGTGAATCAGTGCAACGCACGGTATGGACATCCTGGAGCTTCTCATCATCCATCTCTATGAAGAACATTCCGCAGTGCAGTGAAAACTGTATGTCCTGCTGTTGCTTTGCTGGTGAATATATTACCTAATCAGCTGGTGCTGAACTGGGTGTAAATTCCCAGCACAATTCAAACACACACACAGCAGAACGCCTTGGTGCATTGTGGATGTGAAGAGCTTTGTCCAGTGGTGAGAACCACTCTCTGAGGGTACAGATGAGGGGCAAACAATATTATCCACCTCTGAAGTTGACAGCGCCTTGGGAGAAGGATGGTGGCTTTGGGAGAAAGCTTAAAACCTACAGGAATCATACAAAGATAATAGCACAGCCTGGGATCGTGATGAAAGTGCTCCGCAGAAAGAGGATTGTGTTGTTTATGGCCTATATCTTACTGCTGGTTCTCACCATGCTGAACTTGGCCAATTATAAATGGACTAAAGAACCACAGCAGTGTAATCATCAGATGAGGAGCACCACTTATCAAAGCAGATCAGACATTCGTTTTCTTTACAGGCCCACTTTGGCTAAAAAGAGACAGCTTATCTACGTTCTGACCACCTGGAGGTCAGGCTCTTCGTTTTTTGGGGAGCTTTTTAACCAAAATCCTGAAGTGTTCTTCTTATATGAACCGATGTGGCACATCTGGCAGAAACTATACCCTGGTGATGCGGTGTCTTTACAAGGAGCAGCTAGAGACATGTTGAGCTCCTTGTACCGCTGTGATCTGTCTGTTTTTCAACTTTACAACAGTCCCGGAGGCAAGAATTTTACTTCTTTAGGAATATTTGGAGCCACCCTGAATAAAGTGGTGTGCTCCTATCCCCTTTGCTCAGCCTACAGGAAAGAGATAGTAGGGATGGTGGATGATAAGATCTGTAAAAAGTGTCCCCCTCAAAGCCTTCAACTATTGGAGGAGCAGTGCCTAAAATATAGCACCATCGTCATTAAAGGAGTCCGAATTTTGGACGTAAATGTGCTGGCTCCTCTCATGGAGGATCCATCTTTGGATCTAAAAGTGATACATTTGGTTAGAGACCCACGGGCAGTTGCCAACTCTAGGATTAAATCCAGACATGGCCTGATAAGGGAAAATTTACAGGTGGTCCGCAGCAGGGACCCTAAACTTCGCCGGATACCCTTTGTAGATCCTGGTCACAAAGCCAACAAGAAAGATGGCTCTGATTATCACTCCATCGGAGCCATGGAAGTGATTTGTGATCGCACATCCAGGACTTTGAAAACTGCCTTAAACCCACCCGGCTGGTTAAAGGGGAAGTACATGGTGGTGCGGTACGAGGATCTGGTTGAAAACCCAGTCAAGACCCTAAGAAGAATCTATCGCTTTTCCAACCTTACTACTAATCAAGATCTTGAGTCGTTTACACTGAACATGACCAGTGGCACCACCTCCTCCTCAAAGCCATTTATAGTATCCTCCAGGAATGCCACACAGGCTGCTAGTGCATGGAGAACAGTGCTGAGCATTCAACAGATCAAACAAGTGGAGGACTACTGCCACCATTCCATGTCTGTTCTTGGGTACGAAAGGGTGAGAACAGCTGTGGAGGCCAAGGACTTGAGCAAATCCTTACTGACACGCTCCAAATTGTGAACTCATCCTCACCACCAAAGACCTTTCAATCTAACCGTCATTTTGCATCCAGTGCCGTTTCTTCTTATTGTGGAATTAAAGCTTTACTTCCAGTGTTTGAGGAGCTCTAATGACCACATTTGGAATGTATCCCCTTTTAATCATTTGATCTGCAGAAGTATTTGAAAGGGGCCACTTCTTTTGTAAAACACTGGATGTTTGACAATGCAAAGGCCTGTGAACAACTTCTTTTTTTTAAAAAATGGTGAATCTGCAACAATAAGAAAAGTCACTGTATAATTAATGTATCTTATGATGACACTTAAAGTGGATGTTTTGAAATTATTTTTGAATGTTAAGAAAAGAAATAGCTTTTTTAGTCTCCATACTGTTTGTAAGAGTAAAATTAGTGGATAAAAACTTTGAAACATTAGAAAAATAAATGAATCAATTTTTTTTTAATCTGGTTAAAGTCAGAGACAATCATTTAATTGGATGTGCCATAGGTGTCATTAAAACAACAATAGTCTTATTTCTTGGGGAAGAAGGGGAATACTTGGTGTTTTTGTTTTGTTTTTTTACTTTCGTCACTACGTCCTCGTGGGATAACATTATGCACTGTGGACATTGTCATTACTGTGGGACTGGAAAAGTCTATCTCAGTGTCAGTGTGAGCAGTCTATTCTACCATTTGAAATGTTTACAATTGCTTGCTCTAATGAAAAAAAAAAATCACATGAACTGAGAAAAATGCATTGAGTAAAGTTCACGTTTTAAAAAAAGGAGTTTATGCCTCATTGTTGCTTCACATAACATCGCTGAATTAGGGCTGTAGTTTCTAACATGAATAATAGATACTTCACGAGAACAAATCACGTAGATTAAAATAAATTTGTTAGATATTTTATTCAAGAACATCCATAAAATTTCTCAAGGATGCTTCATTCATATGTTTTGAGTTGACACCAACCCTCATGAACCCAAATCTCCTTTGATCTCATCCATGCCATGAGAAAAACACCCGTTCAGACATTTGTTTTTACTTGCAACATAATGCTTTGATTAGAGTTTGTCTGGGAAATAAAATTTCTGCTTACATAACCTAAGGTTAAAAACCAGTTCCTGTTTACTTTTAAGTGTGTTATGAGAAAAAATACATCACTGATCCAACAGTTTGTTTGAAACCTCGGTCTATTTCTAGACCCCTAAAATGCAAAGTGCACTCAGCTCAGTCGGTTCGTATTCAAAGATGGCTACAAGCAGGGCAGCTGCTCATCTTTTATCTGATGTGAACTCGAACAGCCACTGGGCAGGCTTTATGTAAATCATGTCTGCTCTGATGTAGAGGAAAAAGCTGCAAATTAGTCATTTTTGACAGCTCGGGAACAATGCATCTATAAGAATAAATTACTTGATTGTCTAAATTTTTTTTTAATCTAAAAAACTTTGCATATTAGAAGACAAAACACCTAAAATAATACATTTGCATTGTTCACTTCCTGGGATGTGACATGGCCCAGTAATGTTTGTTATCTAATATTTGAATCAATGGCAAAAAATGGGTTTTTTTTTGGTCTATCATGTCTGAAGATGAACATACTGTACTTACAGAGAGTAACCAACTATAACTTGAGTTTACATACCAAAAATGTTTCTAAACTATTTACACAAAACTCTAAAAATGCCTAATGTGTCACATTAGAAAGGTCTTAAATTGAACTCCAAAACTAAAAATGTAGATGTTAAACATACTGTTAGGTTGAGTTGTGAATTTCAGAGGTTTTCCGATTTGATCTCAGCCTTGCAGCTGGCATTTGATTACTGCTGCCTAAGTTCCACATTTGCATTTGAATACCTTTTGTCAATGGCAGGGTTAAACTAAGAAGCAGTAAAAACTTTTGTTGTGCCCTGGATAGGCTAGATCAAAGAAACTCTGGCAATAAAATTACCTCAATTCTAACATCCACAAAATGCATCAAAATAACTTAAAATGGAACTTTTGCTGACAAACTTTCTCTTTAAAGGAACTTGAAGAGAAAAGATGAAAGCTTTCTACTATAATTCTGTCTTTTTACAAAGAATAAAACAGTGAAAACAAGACAGAACATTTAGGTTTTTTTTGAAAACTTAAACAGTCTCTTTTCCTTATTTCGCACATGCATTTGTGGCACAAAAAGAAAAGCACTCACTTCAAGGACAGTAGCTTTATTAATGCAAGAAAATATGTCTGCATTGTTCATTAACTAACCTTCAGAGATTGTGTTTGTGTTGTACAGAGCACCCACCCTCACTCAAGGGAAGAAGGAGAGCGGAGATTTAAAAAGACAGACTTGGAAACCAGAAAAGTGCAATTTGTAATTAAATAAGTCACAAAAAGCTGTATGCTAATCGTTTCAATTTCGATGTAAACATGTTTCAGCCTTTAAAAGTTTTCTGAAATGTAACTGAATTTTAAGCAAAACAAAGCAGGAGAAAAGAGTGGGTAGTAAATTTAGTGGGATATATTTAAATCAGTTAAAGGGACTGAGGTAGAGAAACTGAGCAATGAAAGTTTAACAAGGGGTTGGGAAGAAGTGAAAGAAAGCTTGAAGGAAGAGGTTATTTTAGCTGATTAAGAAAAATACAGTTTTATAAAATTGCTGCATATGTTGGTCGGTCCTTTTAAAATGCGAAACAGCAGATTATGTAACCAAGTAAGATGAAGAGACTCCATATGCTGGCAATGTCTGACTTTACAAAGTCTTTATTTGTTGGTTTATTGATGGATAAATGGATCTTAACTTATCAAATTTAGCTAAAAATGTCAAAACAGAAGAAGGTTTCATGTCCGTCAGAGCAGCAGAAAGAGCATTGGCTTCTGTAATTTATTTTTTCCTTCTGGCCTGAGTGCTTCTTAGAATGCGTGTCAGCACACGGGGGATATGTGACCTTTGGGATCCAGAGCGACTCTTACTCTCGCTCGATTGCTTTCAGATGCCCTGACCAGTGACCCCATTCTGTGTGGGAGGTGGGGCGTTACTACAAGAGGGGATGATCACACAAGGGGCTTGAAGAGTTCCCAGGAAAATTCCAACCTCCATGATTTGAACAGAACTGGTGAGAAAGCAAAATTCTCACCACTGGTGGTCCTCTCAGAATGCTGATGTGGATTGCTAATGCAAGATCCTACTTTAAATAAATTATATTTAGGGTTATCTAGTGAAGCCGAAAAATGATGTCTCTTAATCAGATAAGAAATTGGGAGAAAAAAACTAGCTTTATCAAAACCCTTTCAAATTCTGACTGAAAATAATTTTTAATCACATTTTTTGTTTTAACTGGAAATGATTCAGGCCTCTTCTAAGATGTAAAAAGACAAGATTGCATGTGAATCATACAATTTATCTCAACGCTTATTTGTGCATCGGGGGATGTCCAAAGTTTTCACTGGTTAATAAAAACCTTCATACGTCTGTACAAAAAAATACAATTTTTTTTACACAATACAATCTTTTCTGCAAGGTTTTCTTTTAGTTCAGAAGAAGCCTGTATCACTTCTCATTACAAAGACATTTTTTTGGGATTAAAAGTAGCTTTAAGTCCAAACTTCCCAAAAGTATAAATTATTCACTGCATGCATGTATTTCTATTTGGACATTTAAGACAGTTTTATATCAATTACACCTACAGTTTTTTTTTTTTTTGGAAGTACTACTTCCAACAGAGTAAGACTTTTATTAAAAGAAGGCTGTAAAACACCCAAGTGGCAGAAGGTTAGCTGGAGATAAAAATAATGCATAAAAATAGGTCACTGTCTTCTTTCAGAAAATCAGGTCAGTGAAGCACTTGATTGAAACCAGAACCAAGGTCACAACTGGTTCACAGATGTATCTAAGAACTGAAGTGGGGAAAGAAAACCATATGGTAATGTTCACAGAATCAAATCAACAGGCTCACGGCTGCTTGATGACAAAAAATTACATGCTAGTCGTATTCCCTCGAAGATATCTCATCAGGCGACATTATATACTGTTAGTTGATTATCATGTCGTATCTTTGTGATAGCCATTTATAATGACATGTTACTTTTCTGCTGTAGTAGCTCTAATTGGTCATTTTTCTTCTGCGGACATTGTGGGGGGTTTTCTGCACAAAACCTATCTTACAAGCATTCGATTTTGCAGAAAAACAACCTTTTTACTTGAATACTATTGTGTTGGACCTCTCATAAATGTGCAGCATGAGGACAAAATGGGACAAACATCTCATTTTGGCACCAAGTTTCCAATCAAAAATGTGCAATTAAAAATAAATTTTCTCTCCTAATTAAATTAATTGCTGAATATCTTAAATGAGGAACAGCAGGGAAAAGAAGTTGAAAGATGAAGAATAATGCTGTTTTGGTGATAAGCAGAGTAAGATGTCTTCCAGCAGACACAGTAACCTCCTGCTCCATGCTGGAATAATACAGGATGGCAGTTGTAATTATAACTGCAGGAGCTGCTTGCTGATCCAAATAAGTGTCAGATTATGTGTTTGTGTATGTGTGATTTCTGTGGGGTGTGGAGGCCAAATGGCTGTTTCAGTCACCTTCACAGCAAGTGTCGCTCTTCCAGCCACATCCTGCACGCTTCCTGTTACACACCTTTCATTAGTATCAAAAAATATTCACTCAATTACTATAATCAGCCTGCTTCCGATGCAATCTACCAAAGTAAGCAAAGCAACTCAAGTTTCTCATTTTGATTCAACATTTTTTTTATTTTACTCTAAATACATAAAAATGTTACCATTGCTGCTGTCTTTGCTAATAATAATAACAGCTACAAATATAGTTGAACTTGAAATCATTTCTATTACAAGAAGGAAACAAATTGACTTCAGCACACAGGCAACAAACAAATTAGTAGTTCAAATCTTTTCCAAATGATTTGGCACCAATTTTCATGTGAAGTTCTTACATTTTGACACTAGGACCGCCACAGCCATCAATTTGACTGCACGTCACTTTAATATGCTAATTAGAATAAATAAAACACAGCCGAGGAGGCTGACCTTTTATGACTTAATATAAACAAGTTTTCTATTTTATCATGTATTTTTGGTGTTCTAAAAATGAACATTTCAAAATTTATTAGCATTTTATCTCTTCTAACCGGGGCGCAGCAGCTGGGAGGAAGCGCACATTGTCATATCAACAACTTCTGTGGGAAGTTGTTGCTATGTTGCTATGGCAACAAACACATTGCTATGGCCACTCAAGTGTGTGTGCATTCAACTTCTATAAGAGTGAACAACTTGTCTGGTGTAGTCTCTCCAACTTTAATACCCAGTTTGTTTTGAATTGCTTCCAGGATGCTGTATAAGTTACAGAGTTGTAGAGAGAGACAAGTAGGACTCTGATGCCATTACAGAAAGGTTGAGTGAGATAATATTGAGGAGATACCATAAAGAGAGTAAGAAAATTGTTGTCTGAACAAAGTATGCCATGTTCACTAGATAAGTCTTGACAGTTCAGGTTAACATATTGGAATATACCCTATAGCCAATTTATAACAAGGATATTTTTGAAGCTGCAGCGCAAAATTAGAAAAAAATGTAGACTAGGTTTTGGTGTTTGCTTTCTTATTCTAGGTTTTTAAAAATATTTAACATTTTATCATTATTATTACTTTAAAAATTGAGTGGTGTAAAAGTTTATTTATGTAAAAAAACAGCACAAAACATGAATAATTACATACGTGTCACATTGACGGTCATGACGCTTTCAGGTAGATTTAGAACGTGGCAGTCCTAGTGTTAAGGAATGTTTTAATCTTCTCCTTTTATGTCATTTTCCTTCATTTTAAACTATGTCAAAAATAAAGGACTAAAAACAGGAAATTGAGAAACAATTAGTCTAAAGGCTGAAAGCTTTCAGTTGTGATTTCTAAAATGTTGTCATCAGCCTGATTTTATCTGGAAAGCTATTGTCTAACAGGCGTAGGCCTACTCCGCATGGTCATCCTGACGTCCAGATAAAACTCACTCTCCAGTCATTGTACAACTTTGTTTTGGATTCCTATACAATGAAGACAAGAGAAAGAAATGTGAAACAGGAAGACAAAAATAGCAACTTTTAGATTGTTTTCTATATGCATAAGAAACCCACACAAAATACAAACCAACATGATGGAAAGAAATGTATTTAATTCACCCTTGCATCAATTCTTGCATTCAAACATCAGGTAGGCAAGTTATTTGAAATTAAAATGTGACTCTTGTTGCAGTGGATCTCATTTAAAATCATAATCTGCTTTCTCAACACATATTTTATGAGTGAAAATGATTCTCTGTGATTTTTGTGTTTCCAATTAGGATTTTGTGAATCATCTGTTCAGTTTTTGTAATTGAGGTAAGAAGGTTCAGCAAGCTTCTTGTATACGTCTTTGTTGATCCAGTAGACACAAGCTGTAGTAGATTGTTGTCTCATCTATTTCTATTTTTTTAACACAGTTATTATAAGTCCAAAGAATTTTTCTGTTTGAACCACTGTTGTTGGAGCTACACAGTGGTTTAGTAGTTGGCACAGTGGTCTCACAGCAAGAAGGTAAAGGGTTGAGTCCTGGAGTGGGGGTAAGGCTTCAAACGCTGGCTTTTCTGTTTAGAGTTTGCATGTTCTTCCTGTGTAAGCATGGGTTTTCTCTGGGTGCTCCGGTTTCCTCCCACCCGCCAAAAATTTTTTGTTTGTTTGATTGGCCGCTACAAAATTGCCTCTAGGAATAAGTGTGTGTGGCCCCACAACCAACTGGCGACCTGTTCAGGATGTACCCTGCTTCTTTCCCGGAATCAGCTGGGATAGCCTTCGGCATTCTTCAAAATCCCATTAGGGATAAGCGGTTTAGAAAACGAAACACGACTGCTGTTATAACTACTTTGTAGTTTTCATTCATATCAAGACATTTTCAGTATCTTATCTTTTAAAAAATCTCATCCTAAAGATTTACAAAAAAAGTATGAGTGCTTCTTCATTGGATTGTCTATAAAATGAAATAAAAACTAAAAAAAAACAACTATGTGAATAAACAAGTAGTTATTTCCTTACAATTGTGTTAAACTGCAGAAAAACTGAGTGGAACTTAATGACTCCATCTATGGTTAAATCATGTGTTACCAATCCTAACAATTAATGGAAAACACTTTGAAGTCTACATAAATGAGTGTTTAGCAGGAAAAGGTTTGTTTTAATGAGTCACGCAGGAAGCCTGAACTGGGTTAGGAAAAACAGCAGTATGACTTTAGGATGGGACACCTGTTAGCCAAATTAGAGTTAAACTACCTGGTAGCACAACTTCACCGGTCCACTTCAAAGCATCTTTCACAGTGGGTGTTTTTCCCTCAGCAAATCGGAAGCACTTCTCACAAGAAAAAACCTTTCATCTCATCTTGAACGTGTTTTGAAGTTTTTTTGTTACTTTTTCACATTAACAAAACAAAAAAAAAACCCCACAAAACCACAAAAAAACACAGACATTTTCAGAAAAAGGTGCAAATTAACACACTATGTACATTTTTAATGAAAGCCCTGTCATATAAATATAACTGTTGTAGTTGCTATGGTTACACATATTTTGGACGTGTTGAAACAAAAGATAACATGGTGAATGTTGGCAGCACTTCTGTTCCTGCATGTTTCATGAACTCAGCAGACACAGCAGTGTGTGGTGATAACGTGTGAAGTTACTCCACTTTTTTTATAATACAATTCCAGTAGATTTGTAACGCTCCTATATATAATTATGGTGTTAATTGGACAGAAAACAAAGAACTGTTTTTTCTATTTCATACAATATGCTAGACATTATTTCCTTCAGTGAGAATTCAGACATATAAAGATGTTATGGAAAGGTATTATGTAAATGACAAGGAACAGGAGGGACATTACTCCTTATTAGATCTGTCATGTCTCAGTGAATTAACCCAAACAGTCCTTTGTTTCTATTAGAAACACCAAATCATAACTTCACCAAATTTTTCCCCCTCAAACAATGATAGAAGGCTACATTAAACAAAGCATTTTGTGTCAAGTTTTGAGGGAACGTCTAAATGAAAATGAAAAAAGTAGAGTTTCTTCCAAACATGGCAGCCAAACGTCTCTTTCTCACAGCAGCATGTGCAAATTGTCGGTGCCAGCAATATCATCTAGCAAGAAAGCATTCTGTAGAAGGAACTCAGAAAAGTGCACGTACTAAAAAAAGAACAATTTAAGTGTACAGAATTGTTTAATATTGCAGGACAGGTACACAAAAATCAGAAACGGGTATTAAATACCCGCTGGATACAAAAAGTATTTGCACAAATGCAAATCGTTCAGACACAAAACGATAAAAGAAATGTTTATCGGTTTGTGATTCAACAACTAAAACAAAACTAAATCAATACAGAAAAATATGGCCATAAAGAGTTAAAAATGGATTACAGGGAGATTGAACATGAACAGAAAAACCATCATAAAAAAAAAAAAAAAATCACAAAAAGATGTGACGTTCCACGGTCCGCAGGATCTTCCTGGGTGAGTTGGATGATGCAGCCAGAGTGAGAGAAGCCTGGGTTTTCTGTTTGAGGCTGTTGCCCCCGCGACCCGGTGCCGGATGAGTAAAAGACAACTAAATGAGAAAAAAAACCCCAGGGAAATGGAGACAGACCGAACTGCAACCGAACATCACAATAACACACAAAACAATGATAAAATAACCTAAAATTGATCTACAAGTTATTATGGGCAAATTTTGTCTCAGATTTGGGAAGTACCCATCAGATGAAAGTATGTAAATGTCGTCTTGCTGCTTATCAGGGGTTAGGTCGCAGGGATCAGAGCCTAGACATTCTTTGCCAGGGCCACTTCCGCTAGGCTTGTTTACATGGCAGAATCCTGGAGAGTTTCCTGATCATGATTGGGTCTCTGGTTTGTGTGAACAATGCAGACCTGTTGACTTCATTGCACTTTGAACTCCAAATGAAAGTGAAAAAAACCCCACTGAAATACATATCTACAGAAAATTAGATCACTAGACACTTAAATTTATTAGAAGGAGCTTTAGAAGTGAAGCAAAATATGCATTTCACAGGAAATGCATCCATAATATGAAGAAAAACTACCTCAAAATAATGACTGTGTAACCCAAGTGTCATACAAAGATTATTTCACGGTCATGCTCAGTTTTTTTGGCTACATTTTACAATCTTTCAGATTTTGTGGTGAATTTTCAATCAATCTATGAAAGTAATATCTTTGTATTTTAAGTAACCACAGTTTTGTTTATGTATCTTCAAAAAACAGCTTGAATCAGAGTCCATACAGCAAAACGATGTACTTCAAAGAGACACTAAACAGCCTGACTCAGAGTCCATACAGCAAAACGATGTCCTTCCAAACAGACATCAGTTTGAGTCATGAGGACAGTAAGTAGTTAAATGTGATTAATTTAAAGTAGATGCAATCCTCGTGAAATTCCGTCACAAGTTACATCTGTTTTCCTTTCAAATCACGAGACTACGGTATTCTGACTCACTACAGAAATCCATTTTGATCATACGTCTTCGATCCATAATAATTGAAACTTTTCAGAAAATTTGCATGTCTACGTAAAGGTTCTTCATACTCACATGTGTTTCCTACAAATGATTTTTTTTTTCATATCAGTTTGAACACAATCATACCTAAACAATATTTGCAGTGGCTCACTAATTAGAAACTTTTTGCAGTTAGAAACTCAAATTTGGAAGACCTTGTATTATTTTGGGTTCTAGGACATTTCAGCCACGGAGATTTCAGCCACGGACATTTGAGCCAAAAAACTGCAACCTAGGATATTTGAGCCATGTGCGCCCCCGAATTTAGGACATTTCAGCCTCGGACATTTCAGCCACGGACATTTGGGCCAAAAACCTATTTTATGTAGAAAATTGTGATATTTTATGTAAAAATTTTATCGTAAATAAACAGTTGCACTACAGAAAATAATTGGTTTTAGTCATTTTTATCCCATGGCTCAAATAAAAAATTCTGATATTTTTAAAAAATTTTGATATTTTATGTAAAAATTTTATCGTAAATAAACAGTTGCACTACAGAAAATAATTGCTTTTAGTCATTTTTATCCCATGGCTCAAATAAAAAATTCTGATATTTTTAAAAAATGTTGATATCTTATGTAATTTATGTAAAAATTTTTATCGTAAATAAACACAAAATTTTTCTTATCGAAATAAACAGTTGCACTACAGAAAATAATTGCTTTTAGTCTTAAAAATTTTTATCATGCAAAAATTTTTATCATGCTTTTAGTCATTTGAAATTTTTTTATCGTAAATAAACAGTTGTGCCCAGGTTGCAGTTCTTCAAATGTCCGTGGCTGAAATCTCCGAGTCACCGTGGCTCAAATATCCCAGGTTGCAGTTTTTTGGCTCAAATGTCCGTGGCTGAAATATCCGTGGCTGAAAAGACCGTTCACCATTATTTTGTGTTGGCCGTTTCGTTTCTTTGGCCTTGTGGACTCCCTCTTGCCAGAAAACACCATGCCAATAGAACGGGGTCCCCAAACATTCGACTCTAGGATCAATCATTTCAGGCAAACCTAGAAACTAGTTTCTTTTTCACATGCTGTTGTTCAAGTGCAGATTAACCTCCGCATTCCTGTTGCAGAACAATTAGCTTCTTGCCATTTGAAGGACATTTGAGGACTTTTCGGAAAATTCCAAACGAGTATGGAGATATCTAGGGAGAGTATAGAGGCATAATGCAATTTAAAAATATTTGTTTTCTTCAACTAGAGAAGAAAAGCTTACATCTTTCACTTATATTGGCAAGAAAGCATATTTTACTTTCGAAAAGCTATTATATGTGCATGTTGCTCAGATACCTCATCAAAGTGAGCATGCATCGGCTATGTGGTGTATGGATGCTGGCAAACCCTACTCTTACAGCGCTTCATTGATTTCCCATTTGTCCCACCATCCTAATACATTAGGGTCTTTCTCCACAGTCCCCATCATCAACTAATATTCACTCTTGAGGTCATCATATAAAACCACTCTACGGTGCAGTGCATTAAACATTGTGAGTGCAAGCAGATGTGAAATCACTTTGGAGAATAAAAGCAGACTGTTGTAGTCCAGCTCAAGACCATTCTTTGTCTGGCTTCTCTAAAGCAATCTGTAGATCATTGGAGAACCTATTTCAGGAGGTACAAAAGCATCCTCAATGGTGGATATATGATTATCTGATGGGAATGTTGAAAACCTATAACTGTGGACATTTTACAGAGATTTATATAATGAGCTTTGCTTGTAAAAGTAGGAACTCATGTTTTTAGTTCATATTGGAACACTCCCCTTAAACTCCCCAGAGATCCTTTCAAGCCACAGTAAGACCACGCCTCTGTGTCTGTGCAGACTCATACCCAGGGCAAGGTTTCATTCACCTACTTACATAACAAAGAGTCCCAGAGCTTGGCCTCAGTCCCTCAATAGGATCCATCCTCAGCAATGCCAGGGACATTGTCTACTTCCTCTCAGTGCTCTCAAAATACCCTAAACTTTTCTTGTTCGTTGCTTTCAGAAAAGAAAACAATCAAAGAAGACAATGAGATAGCGGATAGATGCTGGGAAACAATCTCCACAGGGTGTGAGTGGTGGCGCTCCTTTACAATATGAAAGACAATTCAGGTACACATGTGAGGATGTGGCACATACTGTCACTTAGCATGAAGCCAAACTGTGTTTCCTACTTTTCAACTCTGTACCTTGTTGTAGTTTGCTGCGGTAAGTAAATAAAGGAGACAGCCTGTGCAGGGATGCAAAGGCAGAATACACCACATCATTTGAAATGTCAGGATGAGCACAAAGTCACATACATGTAAGTCCAAGTAGTGTGCAAAAAATAAATAGGAGGAGCATATGAATAATTTCATGTTGCACATGCCGTACATTTTATTGGTTGTAACTTGTAACAAACTTATAGTTTTACTGTTTTAAAGTGGGCAGTAAACAATATGGGACCAACAATTCCAAGCCTATAACTTATGGGAAGTATTGGGTCAAACCATCTTAAGAAGCTTGTGAAAAAACGGTCTTTTCAGCCACGGAGATTTCAGCCATGGACATTTGAGCCAAAAAACTGCAACTTAGGCTTTTTGAGCCACGGTGACTAGGCTATTTGAGCCATGGGATAAAAATGACTAAAAGCAATTATTTTCTGTAATGCAACTGTTTATTTACGATAAAATTTTTACATAAAATATCAGAATTTTTTAAAAATATCAGAATTTTTTATATGAGCCATGAGATAAAAATGACTAAAAGCATATTTATGTGAATACCACATATTGAGATACGCTCAGAACATATCTACTTCACACGTAACACAAAGGGTTACATGGCTGTCCTACTGGGTGAATGGTCATGTCAGCCACGGACATTTGGGCCAAGAAACTGCAACCGAGGCTATTTACAAAATATCACAATGTTTTACATAAAATATCACAATTTTCTACATAAAATATCACAATTTTCTACATAAAATATCACAATTTTCTACGTAGTTTTTTGGCCCAAATGTCCGTGGCTGAAATGTCAGAGGCTTGAAATGTCCAAAATTCGAGGCTCACATGGCTCAAATATCCTGGGTTCCAGTTTTTTGGTCCAAATGTCCGTGGCTGAAATCTCTGAGGCTGAAATGTCCTAGAACCAAAAAAAACACACTATATTCTGTGGTGACCGATCTTTTCAGCCACGGAGATTTCAGCCACGGACATTTGAGCCAAAAAACTGCAACCTAGGATATTTGAGCCACTGTGACTAGGCTATTTGAGCCATGGGATAAAAATGACTAAAAGATTGATTTATTGGGATTTTAATATTCACGGTTGATTGCTAATATCTAACCAGTTTATCAGATGAGTTTAATGTGCTTTTTTCCCCCTCACTTGACTTGACAGTAAGTTCCCTCACATATCATCATAGGCACATTCAAGACCTCATTATTTTTTACGAGTTTCACTGTTTCTGAGTTACACCACCTAGAATTACTTGAATATAAATGCTACGATCACTGGCGGCCAAATCATCACATCCAGTATAACTGGAGGAATTTGCTGCTGCTATGAAACCAACACCTTTTTCACTGGTTTGAGATTGTTTCATCAACTTGTTCCATTACATCCGGTAGTTTTTTTTTTTTTCTGCTAGGGACTTTTTAACATCATAGCAGGATTAGTTTAGTGAGGATTTGTTTACTAGCAGATATAAATTAGCATGTAGATTTTATTTCTTTAAACTGAAAGATGATGGACGACGTCTTCCAACACAGCTGTAACTGTCTCTCCTCTTTGAGACTAGCTGTCCTTTGGACAACATTGTATCCAAAGTGATCTTCTGACATCCATCTATCCAAAAGAAACATAATTATTAATATGATTTGACATGATGACAAAACGGCAGAAAAATTGAGTGCTGGTATACTTTTTGACTAAGTATAGCTTCACCACAGCAAAGAGCCAGTATAGTTTTGTGTCTACTGCACATTGATGCTCACTGATGTAGAAAAAAAAGTTTTCTGTTTTGCAAAAGTTAATTTTTTAAAATTTACTTGACATTTTTGCTTGAATCATCTGAAATACGTTTAAATATGCCTTTAAAAGAGGGAAAGATTTTTTTTAAAATAAATTTTTACGATAAGTACAAACAGTCACAACATTTATATGCATTTCTTAAATTACATGGTTTTTATGTTGATTTCTTTTTAAATCTTTTATGGCAATTCATCATGCAGAGTTAACATAGTAACACAAATGATTAATATGCGAGTTTTACTTTACAAATGATATCTTATATCACCGCTGACGAAACTGTCAAACTAAGAAAGTCTAATGTGTGCATTATCATACCAGAAAGGACAAAACCAACGCAACTAATCATTTGTCTTCTGAACTGTTTATTCCTATCAGGGTTGTGGGAGATGCCGGAGCCTAATCCGGCTGATTTCAGGCGAGAGGCAGGATACACCCCAAACAAGTTCTCAGTCTGTTGCTGGGCCACACACACACAACCAACCATACTCATCCCTAAGGGCAAATTTAAAGCAATTAATCAACTTAACATGCATATTTTTGGAGGGTGGGAGAAAACCTGAGTACCTGGAGAAAACATATAGATGCACAGAAAGAACATGCAAACTTCACACAGAAAGGACAGTGTTTCGAGCCTCACCCCACCTCGGAATCAAACCCCAACTGTCTTGCTGTGAGGCTACTGTGCCAACCGCTGCGCAACCATGCAGCCCAACACAGCAAATAAAAATACTGCTCAAATTAAGAGTGTTACAATACCCTTCTTTCTCTACCTGTGCTTAAAAAAACCCCCCACTAAAAAACATTTACTTCTCAAATTAAAATCACTAAAAAGAACAGACTCAAATTAAAAAGCTTTCTTCTCCAATTCTTGTGCCATTTTTTGTTTGAATAATCTGTCATGTAGCTTGGTAAGGAAGGGGTAAAAGTCTGCTAATTACATGACTCAGTTTGAATGTGACCTTTCAAATACTTTCATCAAAATCAGCCACGGCTTCCACATCACACTGAGAAAATGTCATCTGGGTAAACCTTTGATAAATGACAAAGGAACGTTGCAATTAGGTTTTAAATTTGACACGGTTGCTGTTATTATCCTGTCATGCTAAGGAGCCTGTTTTGCTGCAAAAGGCTTGAAAGGAAAGGCCGAGTGGTTCTCTGGTGACTGTGATTAAAAGGGAGTGACTCAGCAGCAGATTGTGACAAGCTAGTGGGAATCTCCACAGAAAAACAACTATCTTAACTAAATGAACATTAACACAGTTAAAAAGGTGCCTTTGTACTTTTGTGGGGAAATAGTTTTTTTTCCTAACATAGATCGATAAACATGGTGCTTTTTGTTTGCAAAGAAATGCAATATTCACCCAAAAAAGTGTCTGTTTTTGACGTTGAACTTCCCCCTCCTCAATCTCCTTGCTTAGTTTAGCTACCTGGGTGTGTGCAGGACACTACAGAAATCTTGTATGAGGTTACCAATACAGAGTACAACACACCAATCTAGCAAAACTAGCGTTTATTATTTTATATTCTTATTTTTAGTCATTTATTTAAAAAAATGTCACTCTATTTAAGACAAGGAACAGAGCATGAGCAGAATGCATGCTCTAAAACACTTCCTGCATATATTAGAAGGTGAACGCGGTGGAGAATGAAATTAAGGTCCAAAAAACAACTTTCAACAAACAATTCAAATGGGATCAGTATACAAACATAGGAATCTCACAAGTTTTACAAAAAATCCGAATAAAATAACCATTTTTGGTATGTAGGGACTTGACAGTGGCAAAGTGGCCTCCCGGCAAGAAGATTAGGATTTGAATCACAGATGAAACGAGGCTTGAAAGACTGACCTTTCTGTACGGAGTTTGCATATTCTTCTTGTGTATGTGTGGGTTTTCTCTGGAAACTCCAGTTTCCTCCCACCCTCCAAAAACATGTTTGTCAGGATGATTGGCCACTATGAGGTTACCTCTAGGTATGGTTGTGTGTGTGTGGCCCGTGACAAACTGGCAACTTGTTCGAGGTGTGCTCTGCATCTCGCCTTAAATCGGCTGGTATAGGCTCCAGCACCCCAACAACCTTGTTAGGGAATAAGTGGTTCAGATGACAAAACAAAAAAAAAACTTTAGGTATGTTTTTTAAACAGAAATTATGTTAAAACACAACAGAAACTCACAAAATTTTGATTTTGCATGAATCTCTGCCTCCTTTTGGTTTTGCTGAATTCATGTGAGGATTTCTGGTTTTTTAATGACATCTAATTTCATTCACAGCTATACAAAAATGTGACAAACTACAAGCTTCGTGGGTGTAAAACTTCTTCAGTAGGCGAGGGGGATGGCTGTCCATGCTTGTTCCTACAGGTCAGCAGTTAACTCTAATAGCCTCATATGGCTTCTGAGTACACCTGGAGATAGTAGAGCTGAAAGTGCCGTGTGTGTGGTGTGTGTGTGTGAGCCCTTTGAATGTGCTGACACTAAAGGCTTTTACCAAGAACCCTCTGCAATAACACAACAGGAGAGATTCTCATCAGAGCAATAGAGTAGTGCAGATACTTTGAGTTGGAGAGTTCTTGCTTGGCACCTTTCCTTCCACAATCCATCACACTGTCAGTGTTTGCCTTCAGTCTGCTTTGCTATCTCCCCTTTTGGGTTATTTCTGCTTGTCTGTTTTGTCCCTTTGTTGTGTTTGCTTTTGCATGGAGCACAAGAGAAGATTTTATGCTGAGTCGCCCAGATCTAGCGTTTTAAAAATACTGATCTCATGAAAGTACTTTAAAAAAATTTTGATATGAACAATCTCGGATAAGCAGAAGACGACGGAACAATCTGTTCTGTAGCTCATCTAATCAAAGCATGACTACTCATTTTCTTTCTTATTTTCCCCTTTATAATTCTATATGGTTGAACAGTAAAGTTAGAAATTAAAAGTCAATGATCACCCAAATTTTCAATCAAGTTCAAGATGAAATAATTAGACTTTATACTTGGACTTTATACTTACCAAATATAGACTTTATATTTGGTGGAGACGGTGGCCGCGTGGTTAGCGCGTTCGCCCGCGGACCAGAAGGTCGCGGGTTCGCGTCCCACGGAGAGCACGTCTAGGGTCCTTGGAGAAGACACCTAACCCCTGCTTCTCCCACCATTGGCGCCGTTGAAGGGCAGCCTGCTGCGGTGTAAGGAGTGCAGCAAACAAATTTCCCCGGTGAGGGATGAATAGAGTAATTCAAAATAAACAAAATAAAAATATTCTTGGGTTGAAAATCACGCTATGGCTATAAAATTTGTGGAATGGGGCGTTCTTTGCAGACTCAACTGATTTGCATATTGAGAGTTTTGTCTTCAATGTCAAAATGTCTAGTTAATTTGACAAAGAGGAGAGGCCAGATGAGGAATGAAAGAAAGGCCATAAAAAGAAGCCATCAAAGAGCAAAGTGTGGAAAGAATAAAGAAAGGAATAAAATAAAGAAATAGGTCCCAGTTTCCTGGGCATGATAGAGGATAATCTGTGCTGACTTCACAGTGACAGAATGAGTTGGTGCTGTGTTGGTGAATGTGTGAGTGAAAGATTGACTGGCGGGCAGGACAAGACAGCTCAAGAGACACGAGGAAGAGACATTAAAGTGAGTAGCATTCTTTTTCAATGCTGATGCAAGACAAGAACAAAGATACCAGAGAGAAGTGGGTGTTTCTGAAAAGGACATTTTGCAATGACACGTGCAATTTCTTTTAATTTTTAATCATTTTTTAAAAATTTCCGGGACATTTTCTCTTTTTTTTTAATTGCATTTATAAGCTCATCAAAACAAAACTTTGACTTTTATGACATTATTTTTAAATGAGCTGAGTCAAATGTGAGCAAACTGGATATAAGAAGATGAAAAGAGCCAGAAAGACTCTGAACTGTGCATAAAGGTTTGATCTACTGTAAGAAATTTGAGAATACAAACATGAACCGATCCTCTTCAGGACAATGTGATCCTCCCATGACCCATTTGTCTCTTTAAAAAAGGTCAAGTTCTCTTTTGTGCTGGAAATGACTTCTGATGGTGCAAAATTCAGACAAAAGAAATTTAATATCCATCGTTGCAGCAAAGTTCTGAACTTGACACTAAGTTTTAAATATGCATCTAAAGCCTAAGCTTTGTTAGGTGTTCTGATAAAACACCTTCATTTAATTTACTTTAAAACTAGACCATGATTGAAACATGCCCGAATTTGTTCAGATTATGCATCAGACCATTTCTTCTATATCACTGAAGTAATCTAGAGTACTTGAGAAACTTAAATACCTATGATCGAGAAAAACTAAGAAAGAAAATATTTCTGGACCATGTAGATAAGATGAATGTGTAATCCTGTATGTGTAAGTCTGTGTGTGCGAGTGGTGTTACTGGCCCATCCAGCGGAGAAAGCCAAGCCTGTTGTGCAGTGACACGTTAAACAAAAAGAGGCCACAGGAAACATGTCAGAAGCATAAACTCCTTCATGTTATTGGCTCGTGCAAAATTTACCAGCTAACCATTCACTCATTTCGGTTTTAAAGAAAAGAACACGTGCAAAATTTGAAAAATTTCTGCAGAGTTATCACAGTCAAATTTTATTGAATATTTTTCAAAAGTCTGCCTTGAATAAATGAAGGTGCAAAATTTCTATTTTTATGGGTTTTCTTTTTCTAGAGTGGTATAAAAAAACTAAGAATGAAAGAAATAGGAATGGAAATATGACATGCAAGCAAAGTCCCAGTCTCTCTGGGAATGTGTGGATGTCTTTTTACTCTGGGTTTAGACAAGAAAGAAGATATAAATCATTGTTCTAGTTTCCTGTTCATGAATTGCTTTAAGGCACTTTTCTTACAACAAGAAATGATATCACTTTATGCAGCTTAAAACATTCATCATGAGTATCAAATTCATGACTGCTTTTTTGGAATAAAAATTAAATTAACATGAGAACAAACAATAATGGTACAATCTCACTATGAAGATTAATGGCTGCAAAACTTGTAACTTGGATCAGACCAGTAAGATGGCATTATTCAAACCCAAACAAGAGATGTAATGAGCAAAAATTTTGGAAAGGCATAAACACACAGACCTAAACCTCCACTAGTAAAATATTATAGAAAAATAGAAAAAACAGATATGTTCAATAACTCTTTCTGATACTCCATGTAAACTCCATTGTCATGGTTTTCACATTGGAAGAATATCTTCAACAGCAAAAAAATGTGTAAGAAATGTTTTAGCTGAGACAATAATCCTCTGTAAAACCACATTTACCCTCATTTTCCAGTGCTCTAAACTAGTGTTTTGTTATTTTAATTTTTTCCAAAGGAAATCCAATTCCATTTCGCTGGGCCACACGCTAACAACCATCCACACACACGCACTTTTTTCCTAGGGGCAATTTTGTCGCAGCCAATTACCTAACATGCATGTTTTTGGAGAGTGGCAGGAAATCGGAGTACCCAGAGAAAACTCACATATACACAGGGAGAACATGCAAACTCCACACAGAAAGGCCAGTGTTCCAAGCCTCACCCCCCCTCTGGGACCCAAACCCCAAACATTGTACTTTGAGGCCACTGTGCTAACCACTCTGCCACCGTGCAACCCATTAAAAATAATAATGGCCATTAAAATATTGCCTACTGTCTAAATGTTGGTAAGGACACAGAGTCCCTAACTACTCAGTAATGAAATAGAATCATATTTGTAGTTGCTATGATGGTGAACCAAGAGCCGGGAACCAAAAAATGTTTTACTCAAAAAGATCTCTCAAAATCTGCATTTGTCAGTCTGTACAATGTTGGTGATGAACTCAGTGAAGTCTTATCCTCCTGTATTTCACAGTGATATATTCCATCATTTGCATTTGCATTCACAGTGAGTTCCCACACTTGCCTCTCTGTTTTTTTCTCAATTTGTAGTCGCGCTCTGTCTGGAACAGCTGTCGACCAACTATCTGGAAGGCTGAGCCAAGCGTGTTGTAGGTTTTGCCAAATTTTCTTTAAACAAAAAGTAAACTTTTTACTTATATAGAAACACAAAGCCTCAAATGTATTAGACCCACTTATGTCCAGAGAGTGGGTATTATACCAAAAGAGAGGAAGAATGAGTCACTTTTTAGCCCGTAATTATATTTTTCTAACTGCCTGTTTCCCTCTCTTTTTGTCATGGCCACTGATCGTCAAAATTTGTTGTCCTCAGGATCTGCTTTCCTCTCAGTCCTGAGTTCATAAATTCTCAGAAATTCAGTTGATTTAAGCACCAAATTAATGCTAAAATTAGCTTAGAACAGTTATAAATAGGCATATTTCTCAAAATATTTCGAACCAGCAAAACATCCCCACCACACCAGCTTTAGCAATTAGACCTCTCAGGAAAACATAAGAAATCTGGGGAGTTTTCATAATTCTCAAAATGAATTTTAATAGTTTTATTCACATGGTCAAGGTTGCATTTTTTTTTGGTCAGGTCTACAGCGTATAAACTTTCAGTTCTATTCATGTTTTCAGATTTTAAAGAACACCAGTTCAAAAAAGTAGAACATTTTTGTGTGAATGCAAGATATGGAGTCTTGGTCGTCTTTGGAAGTCTATGTTTTGAAAAAACAATTATAAAAAAATGCCCTCAAATATTTTAAATCGACCAAGCTGTGAAGAACACAATTGTATATATAGTCGTTGACATTGACAATTTCTTTTTGTTAATATTTACCCTCATGTAACACCTTTGAGTCCATGTTAGTGAGCAATTGAAAACCTCCACTGCATGATCCCAAAAAGTCAACAAAGAACTTGCTGTAATCTAAGCTCAGGCCATCTGCCGAGATCTGACATCTGGATCGCATATGTCCTTCAAAACACTTCTCAAATATTTGTCCGGTTTAAAATCTCACCATTGAATGAAATCTGGTCTACATAACCCATTTAACCAAAAAATATCCCAGATAAAGCTGATATTTACTGAATCTTTTTTTTTTACAAGGGGCGAATCTGTTCATGATCTTTAGTCAGATGCAAAGATGATACGCTTGTTTCCAGGAAACCAGGTTAATCTCCCATTCATTTGCATCAACCAAATTTTAGGGAAATATGATAACGTCTGGGTTTTTTTTTGTGGTTTTTATGGTGGTTGTAACCTGACAAGCTGGATTTAATGCTTTGCTATTGTTTTTCAATACATTTAAATGTGCATGTGTGTAACATGGAAGCTCCATTACCGCAGAAGAGGGCTAAAAATAAGAACTATAGGAATGTGCTTTTCTATGTGACATATCTGTCACAGCAGCTGTGGAAACAACATTGGAATGTGCTTTAGCAGCAATGAAAACAGTGTGTTAGTATGAAGAAAAAAACTGTTTAGTAAGTCTATAGGTGTCAAACATCAAGAGATGAGAGACACCCAGCATCCAAGTATATTTGGAAATGACTAAATAGATGTTTTAATAGATGAAATATTATTTTGTTGGATTACTACATAAATGCAAACTCCTTTTTCTCCTTTTAAATTACATCATAAAATGTTTACCAAATAGTTACTGAATGATTGTGCAATCTTTGAAAGATTGAGATCCTAGTTTGAAGCCAGGAGTTATTTTGTAAAAATTGACAGCAATAAATCTGAGTGAGTTTCCATGGTATGTGGAATCCCACTGGGATCCATTTTTGGACCTCTTCTGTTCAGTTTTTTATGCTCTTCTTGTGCCAACTACTTAAAAATGTGTATATTAACTATGAGAGTTATGCAGATGACACACAACTTTGTGTCTTTCTGACCAGAAGACTGTGGCCATATAGACAATCTGTGCCGGCGTTTAGAGCAAATAAGGATTTAGCTGAAAGAACAAACTAAAATGATTCTGTTTGGCCAAAAAAAGAAAAGGGATCAGCATTACAATACACCACAAAACTTTGTCCCTTAAAAGCAAAACGGAGGTCTATAACCGCAGAGTGTTTTTTTGCTATCTCAATATAAACATGAACAGAAACTGAATCCTAACATTAAGAGTAACTCATTTATAGATTTGTTTAAAATACGCTGGGTTACTGAAATGTTCTTTTTAACTAAATTTGTGTTGCCTTGTCAGTCATTTTCCAGATCGAAATGCCAGGCTTGTATGTATTCACAAATCAAGAAAACTTAAGTTTACATTAGTGAACCTGGCATTCCATTTTTTTCCCCCAATTGTGACTCGAATAGTGCGTCACTAGTCTTATATTTGAGCTAAAAACTGCATGAGTTGTGACCCATGAGGAGTGCTGAGAACCATGACTCTCATTGTTATGACTGAATAAGGACAGGAAATAAGACATGAATGTCATTCCTCTGGCTGAGGTTTTACAAATAAAAATGAAAAACTCTTACAAGACCACATCTCTACTGAAGTGCATATGGGTCAATTCGGAGACACCTAAATGAAAATCCCACTCTCTCTAAAGCTTTAACCTCAATTCCACATGGCTTGAGCAAAAATAACACAGGCAGAGCAAAGTGCATGTGGGTCTCCATATTTATGAGTAGAGGTTATCAAGTACAAAATATTTGTAATGAAACATGGTTTTTAATCTTCTGCTGGCCGTCACTTTTCTGGTATTTTTTGTACTACATAAACTGATGAACATTAACACGTTTAACATGTGCTATCTATACTTACTTTTATTGTGTTCCGTTGTTTTATGCTTATCTTGGGCTTTCGTGGGGGCAACAGCCTCAGATGGGAAGCTCAGGCTTCTCTCATGCCTGCTGGATCCTTGAACTCACCCGGGAGGATCCCGAGGTGTTCCACGGCAATCTTTGAGACGTGCTGTTCCTTTGATATACTCATTTCTAATCCTTTCCATCCTGGTCACTCCCAGAGAGATCCTCAACATCTTCATCTCTGCTACCTTCATCTTTGTTTCCTGTCTTTTCCTCAGTGCCACTGTCTCTTGACCAAACAGCATGGCCGGTCTTACCACGGTTTCGTATACTTTCCCTTTCATTTTAGCTGAAACTCTTCTATCACACATCACACCCGATACTTTTTCCACCTGTTCCAGGCTGTCTGCACACGCTACTTCACCTCTTTTCCACACTCTCCGCTTACTTACTAACTAGTAGTCTAATTTGTTATTGTTTTTGGATCCACAATTAAACAACATTTTAATTAAGACTATTAAGAAACTGTGCAAACAAGTTACTGTATTTCCTCACCCTATAAAAGAGTAGAAAACAAGTAAAGTCCGCCTAATATAAATATGCGCATAGAGCTTATTAACTGTTCACTTTTTAATTAAAATCATTTGACAATAAGTTTTTTTTTTGCTCTAGATTGCCAAATGAACATATAACTTATAATACAAGCTTTTATTTAACAACTTTGCAAAACTACAGTGGTTAAAAAAAAAAAAAGAGCCACAAAAGATTCCCAAAAGCATTTTTGAGAGACTGTTAGTGAGTGGAAGGAAGTACGTTATTGCTTTTTTGCAAGGAAAGAAGAGAAGATTGATAGCACTCTAACGTACTAAAAATAACCAGTTGAGTCAAAGAACGGGCTATCTGCGTAATCTCTGAAAAAAGACACAACTCCATCTAAATAATTCATAAAAAAATACAATTTAATATTTAATATGTCATTTATTTCAGCTAAAATACAAAACAGTCTCACTTGTGTTGTTTCTAGTTTAGAATAATAGTCTTACAAGCTCGTCCAGACGACCAAGACTACTCAAAAGCAACCTTAGGAACAGGAGAGTAGCAAATGTGAAAAATATGGATTTTTTCTGTAATTCTGTGGTATTTTACAAATTCCACAAATGCACAATTTTCTTTTTTAACAATAGATTCCAGTTTTTTTTTAACATGCTCTGATGTTAAAAAAGGAAGGCATTTAGAAATAAATGTCTCACATAGATTATTTCTTGTTACCACGATCAAACATCTTAGCTGACAGCAACAATGTTCTATTGAAATGCAAACAAGTATCAAGGATACAATAAGATTACATAATTTTTTTTTTAGCATTATTTTAATTAAAACCCAGAAGAAATTGTCTGTTTCTATGCCCAACTACCTTCTCCCCTCATATTCCCTTTTTATCAAAACAGGTAATTATTCGACCTCTCCACCATATGGAGCATGCAAGTTACTGATATTTTAAATTGTGCAATTTTGGAAAGAAATTTTTTAACATTTCAGCCAGGGATAGGTGAAGAACAAGTGATAGCCAAAAATATTTTTATCTTGCAGAGTTCATTTCCCTTTTTTCCCCCCTAGAATTCCCTTCCTTTTCCCCGTTCACCTGAATGCCTAAGCATGACACAGGGAAATAGGTTAAATTTAGTGTGGTGGATTAGCAGGAAGTGAGGTAAAGGGAAGGCTGAGTAACATTTACTGCCCAACAGGATCAAATCAGACAGCCAGACAGTGCATGAACTATAGTAGAACCGCAATATTTACTTTAACAGACACACTTTTAAAATATAAAATAGTAAAATAAAATAATAAAATAGTCCATTCACATCTACTGTACTGTAGGTTAACAGTAATGAATATATGTTGTGATCAAAAAATATATTGAAATAGTTCATGTTTATTAATAAAAAACAAATTTAATCTTTACTTCTGAAGTTCTTTTGAGATACTAGCTTTTATATTTGTAGGATTCCTAATTTTTTTTACTAATAAAAGTGAACTTAAATAAACGTTTTCACATGGTACTGTTTTTTATACTAATCTTTTTCTCAGACTTGGCCAAACTAGGCTACAACATGAGGTTGTATTTCTGAGATTAAACTCAACCTTTGATAAGTACAAAGACTCCCACGGCTGCCTCGTGGGGATATTCTCATCCTGTATTTGGACGGTAGGTCTGGACATAACTTTTTCACATCGGTGTCTCCTGGCAACAACAGCAGACCGAAAAGAGTCTGAGTAACTAAAATATGTTCCAAAAGCGTGAGTACACAGGCAAAAAAGCACTTCACAACCAAAACCAAAACAGAAGCTGCTATGACAAAATGTATCACTTTTTTCTTTTTGATAGTTTTAAAAAAAAATTGTTATTATTTTACACAAATTTCAACCATATTTTGTTTTCTCTTCTGAATAGCTTATCCGAAATGGGGTTGTGGTGGTGCTGGAGCCTATTCCGGCTGATTTCTGGCAAGAGGCAGGATACACCCCGAACAGGTCGCCAGTCTGTTGCGGGGCTACACACACAGGCAGGCAACCTTCCACAAACACACACTCATTCCAAGGGATAATTTTAGAGTGACCAATTTGCATGTTTTTAGAGGGTGGGAGGAAACTAGAGTACCTAGAGAAAACCCACACATACACAAAGAGAACATGCAAACTCCACACAGAAAGACCAGTGTTTCAAGCTTCGACCCCATTCCAGGGCTTGAACCCTGAACTTCCAGCTGTGAGCCCACAGTGCTAACCACTGCACCATGCAGCCCTCACAATGATGTTGCATAAAGGAATTTTTTTTTTTTTTAAAAAGGAAGATGTTATGATTATTTTACAAAACCCCTTTTTATTCATAGAATTGAATGTTTTCTCTTTTTTCCATGTTCTACTCAGTGTTTTTCCAAATAAGTTTTGTATATCTTAAAACATTTTTCTTTTCAAAAAAGTTATCATTGCACTCCAAAACAGCAGTATGATAAATACATGAACCCCAGCAAACTATTCTTTATAATTCAATGTGTGCCGCAAACTACTGAAGCAGGTTTTACTTTGTGTAGAAACAAGAAAAATTCTCTTTGAATATTTCTGAATCATAAAATAATCATTTTTCTTGTAATAAAAGAAAGCAAAATAAATGTAGCCACCAAAGTCAAGAAAACCTGAATAATATTGGAAAAAATGGAACATGTTTCAGAGTAGAAATCAAAGTTTCTAACTATTGTTTCAGGCTCTGAAATGTTTGATAGAACTGAACAGATATTTGTGTTGCACATAACATAAAGTTCGAAAGGGGATATCATCAACTGGCCTTCTTCCAATTTAGCAGACACCTGCTGTTTTTCACTGTCACTTTCCTTTTTCCCTACAATACAGTTGCAGGGAGAGAATTCTTTTATAAGCAGGTGCTGATGAAATTTTGAGGGTAAGTGTTGAATTATTTAAGAGGGAGGATTATGAAAGGAGCTTCTTGGCGCATCGCTAGCGGGTATGAATCGATACGAGCTCTCCCCAATACCCATCACAACCCATCCATACTGCCCCCACCTCCCCTATTTTTTCCCTCCTGAAAACCACAGAGCCTTCGCACAAGACTTCAGACGCACGCCCATTGGACACGGCGGGCTGGGTAGCCAGATGCTCGAGGCATGATGAAATGCATTACACGAGAAAACCGACAAAGAGACAATGAGATTTTTTTTCTTGTTTTAAAAAAATGTGTCTATGTGGGTGAGACACACAGTAGGGTATAGTTTAAATTGACCACATCTACAGGAACAGATGGTCAACTGAAGCCAGGCCAAATGTATACTTGTTGTTCATCTTGACTTGTCTAAAAATCTTAAGACAGACAAAAGGACAAGAAATTGCAGATACGCAGAAAACTATATTTCCATTGGTTTAATTTTCACACCCAAATGTGTCAGTACATACAAATTGTGTTTAGCTGATTTCAATAGAGATCAAATTTTTGCATATGCAGCATCAAATTTAAAGGGTGTTGAAAATAATAAAAAAAAGTCTAACATCCTATTGTTACTGATTTGTTTTATTTGATTGGTTTCCAGTAAGATAGACTGCATCAAACCTCTCTCTCTTCACCCCATCATCAAATCAGCCTTCATTTCCTCGGGATCCAATTCTGCTGAGCCTTGATAAATGTACAGTATAATGCACACATAATATACTTCACATTAGTGAGTGAAGACAGGATGTTTTTATGGCATAAAACCAGACTCTTTAAAAAAATCATTTGAAAAAAAGTCAAGATCCAAAATCATCTGCACATGGCACATCTGTTTTGTGTAATTTTGTGTTTTTTTTTTTTTTTTGTCCTTTCTGTCTAAGTGTGTTTTCAGCGAGAATCATGCCAAAAATAATATCTTTGCAGCTCTTTTATTGATGGCACAGTGAATTTTTGAAATGTGGTTCAGGCGCTCTTCTTTTTTCCTCTGCACAGTTCTTATGATGTGTGTACTTTTAGATTTTTCTGTTATTTTGCTGAACTATTAATTCCCTCCAGAAAGTAAAATCTTCCACTAACTTGGACATGAACCTACAGTTAGGTCGATTCCACCCTGTGCATAAACACTGGGTTTCTGAAGTATACAACAATACTAAGCCAAAGGTTGTCCAGTATTAGTTCTAGTCAATTTTTTTGAAGAAGGGATACATAGAATATCTATATCCGTGGTATTTGTATTTGTAAAGAAGTATGTAACACCAAAAAAAACACATCCTGAGTGTTAAAAATTAACTTTATTTTGGGTCACCTGGAAAGCACATTCAGTCCAACAGATGTGTTCAAATCTGAGACAATCCGCTGCCTCACTTTCACTAAGTACAATCAGTCCTCACCAGGAATGATTAACTTTTCAAAATTGGAGTGAAATTTAATGTGTAACGAGCAGAATGTCGGCTGTAAGACATTATCTTATGACACCTGTGATCCAGCAAAAAAATTGTGTGAATAGTGAGCTATGTTCAATTTATGAAGCAGGTTTGCAACGGCTTTTTGATTTGACTGTTGTAAACACTTGGATTGCTTGAAAAAGTTTGAAATGACTCATTTTGGTATATCTTTTTCCATATCAGAGGTTGAAGACTTACGGAGAATTTTGTGATCAATATCTGCAATAAGATTTCTTAATTTAAATAAGGGAACATCCATAAGGTTGAAAAAAAAGAAAAAATTTAATTGTCTAATTGGATGTGTCATTCAAGCTGTAGCAGAAAGTGTGCTTTTATTTGTCGTGCAAATTCCAGAGCATTGGAAATTACACATGAATACAGTTAATTGTTTGGAACCAACAAAACATTTGATGAAATCAGCAAAAACACTAACTCCAAAACTCGCTTCCTAAATGTTGTCAGACCTCATTTGACTGAGTTTAGACCAGTCCTTTATGCGAGGTCATGGGTGGCTGGAGGACACAGAACTGTGACTGAGTCACAGAGCAAAGCGTGTTACAGTGACGAAGTTGCAGAGCTGTTTTGCACAATGCTGTAATCTTAACCACTAATAAAGTCAGAGATGACCATCCACTTGATGCCTTTCTAAATGGGACTAAACATTTAAAAAGAAATGTACGTGAACAAAGTAGCCAAGGCTTGGTGTTTTGATATTTTGCAGCCAACGCCTGTCAGTTGTGTGCAGTGCATTTCGAGAGTTGTTCTGGAAAAGTTCTGTCACACACTGCTACTTGACTTCCGGTGTTGCTTAAATTACAAGTAGAAACTGACAAAAACTGACAGGTGCGTGATCAGGTCAAACGAGTCAACTGTTCTGTGTTTACAAAATGAAAGGATTTGTGCAAACACAGCATTTTAATTAACTGCAACGTCTGCTGAATTATTAGAAAGAAAAAAACAAATAGAAAGGAAAAAGGCAAAAGCTGTTGATAGTTTGAACATCTTTTATTGCATTCTTGATATTTGTTAGCATTTCAATAGAACATTAGCGTCACGCTGAGATGCTTGATCATGCTAACAAGAATCACGACTAAAAGTAACGCACGTTTTTACTTTATTAGCCTGTGTTAAAACGAGGATAAAGATGATTTCAGATCAATTTGACAGAATAAATGATTACTTACAATTAATTAATATATAAAAAGAGACAAATTATTTGATTAAAGAATGTTATTCGTTATTACCTAAAAAAAAACTGTGGACTGTGATCTAAATAAATGCCATTACAATACCTTAAATATTTCTCATCACCAGCAAGGATTTTTGCATTAAAAATGATGAATCAGAATTTTTCTGATTGCTTTATTATTTGTTGGAATTGGGCGTCAGGTTTAGATGGGAGATTTGATGATTCTGTATGAGTCAGGATTTTACTTTGCAGCCCATGTTTCATCCCAAAAATTATTAATTCAATCCTTCATCTTCTAAACCGTCCATCCCTAACTGGGTTGTGCGGGTGCCAGAGCTTATCCTGACTGATTCAAGGCGGGAGGCAGGGTACACCCCGAAGAGGTCGAAAAGTTTGTTGCAGGGTATCACACACAGAACCATCCACACATTCACTCATTCCTAGGGACAATTGTATAGCAGCCAATAAAGGGTGGGAGAAAACTGGGGAACTCATAGAAAACCCATGCATACACAGGAAGAACATGCAAACTCTGCACAGAAAAGTTAGTGCTTCAAGCCTCAGCCCACCTGGAACTCGAACCCCCAACTTTCTTGCTGTGAGGCCACTGTGCTAACCACTACGCCACCGTGCTGCCCCCAAAACTTATTCCGTTTCAACGTCTTTCGCTTATCCGGGGCTGGGTCGCAGGGGCAATAGCCTCAGACGGGAAGCCCAGGCTTCTCTCACCCCAGCTGCATCCTCCAGCTCACCCAGAAGGATCCCGAGCCAGCTGTGAGACACAGTCCCTCCTGCAGGTCTGGTGTCTGCCTCTTTGTCTCCTCCCGGTTGGACGTGCCCAAAACACCTCACCAGTGAGGCTCCTCTGGGGCATCCTGACCAGAAGCCCAAACCACTCCATCTAGCTTCTCTCGACCTGGAGGAGGATTGGCTCGACACAGAGCTCCTCCTGGATGGCAGAGCTCCTCACCTGACATGGGACATGGGCCGCCTTTCCATGGACTCACCACCTGCAGGAGGGGCCATTGAGTACGGGTGAAGGAGGAGATGGTTGGCAGCCAAAGGCAGGGACAATGGCGGCAGCATAAGCTAGCCCAAAAATTATATTAATTAAAAATATATAACACTCTATCGACAAAATGCATTAGCATCATGCAGTGTGTTCAGATTAAAGGCTGAAATGTTGGTATTATAAAGATCCGGATTCGTAATGTGATTTTTTTTCTTTCTAGGATTTATTTACAACATCAGTTATCCGTTTGCCAAAAGCAAGAAACATAATTACTGCAGGGAAGCATGGTCAGTGCACAAAAAAATGGATGTGTCCTCTGGGTCTAGTCAGACTCCAACTAAATTATTACCAAACCTGCAAATTGTTTAATGATTGTTGATGATTAAAGTAATAAAATTATATGAAAAATCTTTAAGGGAGCGGCATAAATATCATCCACTTTCAAACACAAATCTTTTGCTGAATCAATATTTGGATCAAAAGCATTTAATTGCAAGTTTAATTAAATATTTGACTTTTACTACAGCTATTGAGTTTTTTACTGCTAAAAAAACTAAACAAAATGCTAAAATATGAGTAAAACCTTATTTTCTTCAAAACAAAACTTTGAATGATCATAAATAAAATCTAACAAATCAAATAAATCAAAAACTATTGCAAATTAAAAAGTTGAAATGAATAGTCTTTGTTTTCCTTCCCCAAGTTTCATCAATTCTTCAAGAGACAGACGGCTGAAATTATAAAGCTAAAAATAATGGCTCTATAAATAAGGTGTGCCCATTCAGAGTGATTGAGAGTTGAGGTCGCTAGGCAGCCGGGAAAGTTGAATTCATTAGTGATCCCGGCATCCACAGAGAAGACCCTACAACTCTCACAGCTCACTATATAAACAACGTATATACAATAATGCTGTATCAGGATCTAGAGTGCTTCAAAAACACTTTTATCTCCATCTGCAGCCTGAGTATGGTAAATGTGGGCCTGGATTGTCCTATACATCCCTCCTCATTACATCCTTCCAAACCCATCATATGCACAGTATTTTATTAAAGCCATTCTAATCCATCAGGTCCATGAAACATGTGGGTGTGCAATTGTTTCTGTTTGCTGTTGTTCTTGTGCGTGTGTATGCAGCAGAATGTCTCTTTTATTATTCATACTCATGTGTGGATCATCTTACAGCCAACAGACACCTGCCAGAGAAACACTTGCTGAAATTTAGTTTACCGGTTTTCCTCTATAATCTCTCCAACAATAACCTCAAACATATCACGGAACACATTCAGTGTCTATTTGCTATGACGTACACAACCCCTAAAATACTAGAAAAAAATTCACAAAGGGGGAGAAAAACAAGACAAAAGGGCTCACCATCTGAATACAAATCACCTTGATGCCTTTATGCATGCACCCAATGGACAAAAATACTCACAAGTGGCCACTCTTATTGCCCTGATGCTGTTTTTAATAGCCCTACCCATCCTTCTTCATGTTGACGTCATTTCCATTAAGCTTTGCCTCTGGGTCTTTTTAGTAGAGGCTGGAGCATAGGAGATCAACGTATGAGTCTTTTTGTCTACAGTCAATCTCCACCTGATAAAATTGCCATATTTGCCAACCTGACAAATGCATTTACTGCAGCAATATGTCCAGTCCCCACAGACACCAACACCACTATCAATCCACGGAGAGAGGGAACTCATTGAACTGTGTGTCAGAAGGGAGCATTGTCTGTTACAGTAGCACATACGTAGTCCATCAACGCTGAGGCTCTCTTGTTTTATTGTCTGCACATACACGCACAGACACACACACAAAGATAAACTATCACTCTTACGTGTGATAGCCGAGCTGAGAGAGGCCTCTCTGTATCTGGTGCCACACAGAGTAATCCTTGCGGGCTAATGTGAGGAGATAACGTTTCACGTCTGATCAGCATCAGAATCATAACTCACTGGCCTCTTCCAGCTTCTGCGTCTTTCTCATGTTCCCAACGGCAACAGACTCATTAGATTGCCACATGCCCCCAGAGCTCGCTCTTTTTCAGACCCCAAATTTAGTACTGAAGAGTCATAACCACTCTTCAACCTTCAGTGAGACACTGACTTGACCTCTTCATGAATATAAAATGAGTGTGAACTTTAGTTCCAGAAAAACACAGCTTACTCAACTTGAGAGGTGGCAACATACTGCTTTTGGATAAAGACATTACAAGTGGCACCTCGGGGTCAGGCTGCTGGACAAGACCATAAATTTGAATGTTCAAGCTCTAATTTTGGATTAAAAACACATTTTAAAATGTAAAAATATTCCATTCCCTGATCCACACCAGACATATTATTAATCGTTGATTAACTGAACATGTTTGATGTTCCTGAAGTTTATGGATTAACTTTGCCACCCGCAGAAGTAAAGCACAATAAAAAAAAAAAAAAAGTCTGAAGTCTGGCAACAAATAATGAGAGGAGCAAATCGGCTAAAAAGAAAAAGCAACAAAAATTTGGGTTTTTTATTTACATAACTCGATAAATTACTTTGGGAACGGCATTATAGCTTCAGAACGCGCTTCACAACTATGTACCAGAAATGCCCATGCAGACTGTTGTGCTTTGCAAGTACATATCATAAGTCTTCCTATTAAGGTTCTGTTGGCAGATGGATGTGAAAGACACAGGGAGAGCCAGAGAGAGTGACAAGGGGTCAGTGGGGCATGAAGGAGAGTAAGTGGCATCAGAGACATGGTTTTCCACCCGTCCATCTGTCCACCCGGAGCAAACAGGCCAGTCATTAGTTGGGCTCCAGCTGTTCCATCTTAGCCTCCAAGTTTTGAAGACTGCTCATTTAAATGTACACACCAATGCACACAGATAAAAAATCAGCAGAAAGCAACACTTCAATAAAAATTGTGGTCATAAAATATTTTGATATGATTGCCTCAGTCTTTATTAAAAGATCGGGTTGAGGATGTAGGGTTTTTTAGGTCTTAGTTTAAAAAACTCAAATAAGTGTGCTGCATGAAGACTTTTTCTTTCATTTTTTTGTACAATTATTGTTTCTATAAGTGAAACATTTTTGCAGGTAGGCTTGAAATCAGAAGTTTTATTGTTATTACCAGTATACTTTACTTGATATTCTTTCCATATTTTACCAAGAGCCACGTGGGAATCCTCTAAATATTGTTTGACCATATCTTGTGAACAACAAATGCTTTCCATATGAATAACTTTGCATCTTAAACTCAATTTCCTGCAAATAGAGCCTGTAAAGATGCACAAATAAGATGTTGGCTGACAGATGAGACACAACGCTGCCTACTTTTTATGACCCACTAAAAGAACTTCTGACATGTGAGACCACCAAAAAATCCCCAGTGTCTTGCTGATTGGTTCAAGCCAGAATGCTTTCTCAAATTGGAAAATTTTGGATTAAAAAAAATACAAAGAAATCTTGTTTTACTTGCAAGTTTTTTGAGGGTGTTATATATTACAATTGTTTTTTTTTTTAATCCAATTTTTAATTAAATAAAGTTAATGACGACTGTTTTTTAGATATCAATTTCAAGTTGGGCAGTAATAGAATTGGAAATAAGACAAAATAGTATTTGGTTTTTTAAAAAAAAAAAAAAATTATATATACAGTATATTTATATATATCAGAATGGGAATAGAATAGGACAGAATGATAGCAAAACTGTCATCAATCACGCTAAATACCTCCCACTCCCTTCATGAATCTGTGCACCATCTGAAGAGCATCTTCGGCAACAGACTACTGCCACCCCGCTGCTCAAAGGAACAGTACATAAAATCAGTTCTGCCGTCCTCCATCAAAATATTCAACCTTTCACTTTCAAACCTTTTCACTTTCATTCACAACAGTTAAAAAAAATTGTTGTATGACATTGTATGATTGTGACACTGCAGCACTTTCAATTCAATTCAATATTAAAAATGTGGCACTCACCATTTATTTACCATTGCCGTGTAAAGTCTGGGACAGTGGGACATTTTGATCTAAAATACCGGTAGCTAAAATAGCTAAAAGTGAAAAGTGCATAGGTGTAGTGCTTACAGGTCGACCTGACTTAAATCAGTGGTATTTTATCTCAACAATTTTATTGCATTTTTTTTTTTCACACTGACAGTAATTTCTTCAAGGCTGGCAGATGGCTCGGATTTCACAGCTTACCTTATCTAGGCAGTATAAATTTGTATATGTAAACTTATTTGGCTGTGGGGCCAAACAATGCATTGAGGAATTTTACAATTTTCCAATGAAATGTTTTGATAAACTTCTTAAAACACTGAAATTTTTTTGTTTGGATTGAAATTTTCCCTTGAAGAAATTTACCTAACTCACACTCACTCCTAAACCACTGTGAAATAACTTTTTTCTTTTTTAAAAAAATTTGTCCACATCTGAATGAAATTGCTGTTGAGTAGAGTATAATGATATTTAATTAATAGTCTTAGACACATCGGCTGCTCATCCAGGGGAAGGATCTCACTTTTATGTGATTCACCATGAGGTTTCTTCTATTTTTTTCTTACTGCTGGGAGTTTTTCCTCACCGTGAAGGAGGATCTAATTGCAGGAATGTGCTGAAATTGTTTGGTTCGCTTTTGTTCGGTAGCTTTTAAATGTGTATTTGTGTATATACATTTTTTTTCATCTTTGTTATTTGTTTGCCTGTCGAGACTATTTTTTTGTGAATTTGGGCAATAGACTGGTGACTTGTTTGTGGTGTATCCCGCCTCTTGCCTTAAATCAGCTAAAAAAAAAAAAGGCTCCGGCTCCCTTGCAACCTCGACAGTAATAAGCTGTTCCGAAGACAAAATAAAACAATAAAAATTTATTTGAATTAATTGAATTTGCTTACGCAGCTACTTTGAAACAAACCGATGTCTTGTTTTTTTTTTTTTTTACTAAGATTCTCTGTTTAATGGATAATGTCTAAAGTTAATTACATCTCTAAGTAGAATAATACCTTAACAACTCTCCAAAGGGTAACTCTCCAACTTTCTTGCGTTTGGGAGGTTTGTCCTTAGAACAGCATTTCACTACAACATTTTGCTCCTTCTTCCTGAGTTTATCTTTTTTGGAGTCACTGCAGACTCCTAAGCTCCAGAGCTGAGTAAAATGTGACAAGATGAAGACTTATTTTAGATACAACTTGAAAAATGATGCCGATTTTCTGTTTTGTAATTGCTCTACTTTTCTACTACCACACAAGCTAAAAGCACCAAACCACCTGTGAAGTTTCAAAATGACACTTTTTCTTCAAGTGGTTTCCGTGACCTATTTGCTGCAGAGATCAGCACGAAGATTTTTTCAAATCCACCAAATTTTAAGTGCTGAAATACTGTAGATATTCAATGCACTTCAGTAGTCTTGTGGATGTAAAAGTAATTTCACACTTGGCCCAACATCCAAGTTTCAGAGTAGAAAATTATTACAAAGATGAAGTGATTGCTAAATTGTTTCCAAGTGCATATAGTTATAATTTATCATGCACAAAAATTGAGGTCTTTTATATTTTGGACTTGGATCTTTGAAGTCTGTGGAACTTCACATACGTAGATATCTCAAAACAGTTACAGTCTTTGGATTAAAATGAAGTCTAATAAAATACTTGATTAAAAAATGGGTTCCTATTAATACTTTTTGTGTTTATGTGTTTGAGAATTCAGACACCCTCGAGTCAAATTTTTCAGTTAACTGAATGAAAATGGGTTTCTGAAATTACGTTACGTAAGAGCACCGCTTGTGATTTCATTAAAGAAATCCGTGTAATTATGCTTTGTTCCACAAAATTGACATTTTTTTATTTAACACACTTGCCAATCAAATTTACCTTAATCTTACAAAATAAAATGTGTCTAAACACACCCACACACATTTTGAATGACTACCAGCAACAACAGATAAATTACCTTAAGCAATTTATTACAGAAAAGAGAATTTAAAAAAAGACATTTAATTTACTGTCAAGCGTTGTACACTTCAGTCTGAGAAAATAAAGACAATATCTGAATGGGAAACAATTAAAACAGAAAAAAAATGACAAATGGGCAAAGGCAGCTGGAGGGTTTTGATAGGAACAATGAAATCTATCTGAAAGTAAAATCCTTGACAAAAGAAATGAAGAACTATGGAAAATAAATTTAATCATTGATTAGACAGGTGCAGTCATTGTTTAACTTTTCTAACTAATTTATTGTCTAAGTTGTCTTTATTTAAAAAGATAAATCAAGTTTTTAGCAACAGTAATTTGTAACTAAATTCTGTATTTCTATTAAAGGTGTGGATCTTTGAAATAATTGTGATGATGAACTTAAATTATGTTTAAATCTTTTCTGTTTAAAAAAGAAATTTAAGTTACTATTACTTAAAAAATATGCAAGTCTTGATGGTTAAATTCAAGCTTATATACTGTAAACAATTATAGTAACAATTGTATTACTTTTGTACTTGTAGTACTTTTTCATTTGATGTTCTAATTTTCATTTTATGTATTATGATTGATTTCTGAATATTTACTTATATGTTTTATGATGGATTTCTAAGTATTTACGTATATGTTTTTTTGCTTTTATGATGATTTTTTAAAAAAAGGGTCCGCGAAATAAGCGTTTGCTTCAGCCGATACCTTTTTGGTTCTTTGCTAAAATATAATTATTTTTCTTTCTTTCATTAATGTGAAATTACACTGTGATCGAAATAAATAAAGAAATAAAAATAAATAAATAATTGTTAAACCACTCAAGGCCAAACAAAAAAAGATTCAAGTGAAAAAAGTTGTAAAGCAAACTCAACTTATACTGTTTGCAGATGACACTAAGATTGTAAGATTGTTGGTCGCTAAGATTGTACCTTTCCAAAAGGTTCTGGTGTATCCTCTGTTTCATTTTTTCTTTTGAACTGCTTATCCCAACCGGAGTCGGGAATGCTGGAGCCTATCTCGGCTGATTCAAGGCGAGAGGCAGGATACACCCCAAACAGGTCGGAAGTCTGTCACGGGGCCACACACATACAACCATCCACACACACTTATTCCTAGGGGCAATTTTGACGGTGGCCAACCAACCTGACATACGTGTTTTTGGAGGGGGGGAGGAAACCAGAGTACCCATCGGAAAACTATACAGACACAGGGAGTACATGCAAACGCTACACAGAAAGACCATAGTTTCAATCCTCGTCCCACCCGGGATGCAAACCCTCCCCTTCTTGCTGTGAGGCCACTATGCTAACCACTGCACCATCGTGCAGCCCACTTGTCAGTTATGATAGCTTATTAAAATCCCACAACTCTGTGCCTTTATAAAACTGTTTGTTGTTTGCTGTTTGTTGTTCCTTTTGGTCATTGTAGCACTTTGAGAACTTCACTGGAGATATAAAGTGCGTTACAAATAAAATTGATTATTATTATTGTACAATTATCTTGTCTACTGTGTGTAAAAAAGATATTCACAAACTTATTTAGGGAAATATAGATAAAGCTGCCTTTTCACTTTGCTTGTCGGTCATATAAAATGTATAAAAACCTGGGAACTCTGCCTTAAGTTATGATAGAATGATGCTCTCTGGGCACATTTCAGACGGATTCCTGCCTTTCATCTAATATTTCCACATGTCGTTGTGTAATTACTTTACGCATCACAGAATAGATAAAAACATTTGTTTACTTTTTCTTGAACATTCAATATATATTTTTTCATCTTTCCATTGCAAAGGATTACGATATCAAAGGACTCTTGAATTACAGTTACAGTTTCACAGACAGACACCACACATGCACACTGTACTCAAAGACTGTGGGAGTCAATTATACCAGAGTGATCTGGGCCACAGATTACACTTTAATAATATAAGTAACTAATTACTGCCAGGCTTCCCTCCTGCCTTGTCTGCACCGCATAATCATTATCACCCACTGGCCCTGAATTGCAAATTGCATTCAAACTTCAAAGACAAAATTAACAGAAACTTTGTGTGTACTCTCAATTTGGTCAGACATATTTGTTTTGATTCAGTTTTGTTTTACACATACTCGCTTATGCGTGCAGCACAACAAGTTGTATTTCAGTTTAAAAGTCCTGAAACATGCTTTCAGAGACTTGTAAGGCTGGTTTCCCTCTGTGCACTCGGTGTGCATGTTCTGGATGCAATGAAGAAATAGAACCTGTGGGGCTCAGCAGCACAGATTTCTTTGAAGGAAAGGTAGAATTAAAAGATGCACTGTACACTTAGAATGTCTTATGGGGTCACACAGGGTGCCAGAGCCTATCCTGGCTAATTCATGGGGAGAGGCAGGAGACAGCCCGAACAGGTCACTCGTCTGTCGCAGGGCCACACACAACTATCGACTCACAATCAACCTAACATGCATATTTTTTTTTTTATTTTTTATTCCTAATGCATCCCTCGACGGGGAAATTGGTGTGCTGCATTACACCCCAGCAGGCTGCCACGATGGCACCAAGGGTGGGAGAAACGGGGGGTTAGTTGTCTTCCCCAGGAACACGAGCTCAGTGGAATTCGACCCTGAGAACGTCCGGTCCAAGGGCGTACATTCTACCACTGAGCTACCTCCCCTTTTTGAGTGTGGGGGGAAACTGAAGTGTAGTTTATTTGTGGAGGACTTTTATTAATTATGAGGGCATGGAAGGACAGGCAAAAATGTTGTTGTAATCTCAATTACACCTAACTTGATGTTCAGAAGATCTATGAGAAAAACAACTGAGATGATAAAGCCAGCAGTAGAATGTAGGTGAGGATGGTGCACCTTGCTGTTGTTGACATATCTCTAATAGCTAAGCTAAAAGCAATAGCACCCACCCGGTAAAACCCGAGGCTAACAACAACATTACTGAGCAAACAACAGGATTAATGTCATCAATCAAACCACCAGGCAACCATCTAGCAACCAATTACTTGAGCAAGGCAGAAAACAAGTTAATAACTCTGTCTAAGGATAACAGATTACAACCTGACCATCACCATCTCTGACCATTTTTTGGCCGGCAAATAGCCTCCAAACAAACTTCTAAATTGCAGTACAGCGGTGACACAATGCTTGAAGCCAAAACAATTCCCACAGCATATCCTTTACTGACATGGGGGAAATGGGGAAGGTGCTTGTTGGTGAGATGTTTGTGGGGACTATCAAAAAAAAAAAAAAAAAAAAAACAGACAAGGGCTTTTTTTTTCTTGCATTAAAGCCTTACATAAGAGGTAAAGTGGGTCAGACCAGAAGAAAAACATGCTGCTGCAGCACTACCTCATATCACTTTATATTCTATTTTTCTACATCTTCAAGCTTTTCCTGCTGTCCTTTTTTCAGAGTGCTTTGATGAGAATACAGTTAGTTTAATCTCCCAAAATGAATCATTCAAACTAAGATTGAACCGAAAGGAAATTCTAAAGCTGGATGTTAACACTCCTTAAAACACATTAGTAAAACCGGTAGTATAATTTTATAAGGGCTAACATAAGTGATGGTCCAGTTACTGGTTTCACCACACAAGGAGATCAGCTAAAATAGAAAGCATCTGTTTTGTAATCCTCACTCTTACTTTTGCTCAAGGCAGTGATACGATGTAGTCATGCAGGCAGACAAAGCTAGCAGACCAGAAGTTAAAATAAACCACCTGCAAACAGAAGAAAGCTGGAAGCTGTGAGGTATTGTGATCACATTGTCTGCTTTAAAAAAATGAATAAAAAACACCAATTGCGGCTTTCAGCTTGTACAATGATGACATATTTAATCTGAAATACACATTTCTTTTTTCCTTACCACCAATAATGATGTGTTGAAAAGGAAATTCCCATAGCAAGCATCACTTGGCTGCATTTTTTTTCTGTTCAACAATACTTTTAATAAAATGATTGTGCTTTAAACAGCTTGCAGAAAAGAAACAAGTAAGAGGAAAACAACCTACATTTTATTATATAGACACAGGTTATACATCTGTTCTCAAAAATGCAAAAACTATTCATCACATTATTTACCAAGTCACATTCATGAGGCAGATAGTATGACTGTGATATTTATTATATTTTAAAAAAAATCAACCCACATTGACCATAAAGCTGTGAACCATGATTCAACGGATGTCCGTAACCATGCGATGAAGGACATCAGTGAGATAGCAGACGAGATACTAAATTTATCTGTAAACAAACGGCTGTAACAACCTGTAATTTTCCTGTTATTTGCTTTCCTGACAAGAATTCCTGGGTCACTGAAATCTGAGAAGTATTTATAGGAAATAGAGAAAAGATATGAAGCAAGAACTTGGGACGATTCTGAGAAGATTTAACAACCTGAAAAGGCTGAAGGTTAAGTTGCACCCATTGATGTGAACGACCTACAATTAAATACAGATAGTCAGGGATCTAAGAAGAAAATTGGTGTGATATTGAGAACAAAACCAGTTGAGAGCAAATCAATTGAATAGATTTTAACATGTTAAACTATCTGCAATCTTGTGTCTCTTTCATTCATCTCGACCCTCCTATTGACCACCGCCTCTGGTCTCCTATGGGGTGTGGAGGTGTGCAACATCTCTCCTGTACTTTTCCTTTCTTTGATGGCATTTCATTTCTTCTTCTTAACTGGTGGTGATAAAAGGAAAAGTTTGAAGTCAAAGAGTTCACATCAGAGGGACGCCGGAAGTCTGGACAGATGTGTACTTTTTTCGATCTTCTTGGCTTCAAAACCTATCCAACAAGAGTCTGAGTTTGAAGAGATGTTCAGTGATTCAGAAAATATCCTAGTTATTTCCTGTCCATCACAAGTTGTTGATGGCTCAGCTGAGAGGGCGAAGATGCGTCTGGACCATTTGGAATTTGCCTATCAAACCCATTTATGTGTAAAGTGAGAAATCCCAACCAGAGAACTCATTTGCATCTAGATGATGGTGGTTTCATTCTGAGCATCTCTTTCTTGTTTTGTCTACATATTGTACAGCTGCAGCTGAGTGAAAAGTTGTGACTTATATACACTATATTGCCAAAAGTATTCGCTCACCCATTCAAATGATCGGAATCAGGTGTTCTAATCACTTGGGCTGGCCCCAGGTATATAAATTCAAGCACTCAGGCATGCAGACTGTGAAACAAGACATTTGTGAAAGAATGGGCCGCTCTCAGGAGCTCAGTGAATTCCAACGAGGAACTGTCATAGGATGCCACTTGTGCAACAAATCCAGTCATGAAATTTCCTCGCTCCTAAATATTCCACAGTCAACTGTCAGCTCTATTATAACAAAATGAAAGCGTTTGGGAACAACAGCAACTCAGCCACGAAGTGGTAGGCCACGTGAAGCGACGGAGAGGGGTCAGCAGATGCTGAAGCGCATAGTGCAAAGAGGTCGCCGACTTTCTGCACAGAGCTACAAACTTCATGTGACCTTCAGATTAGCCCAAGTACAGTACGCAGAGAGCTTCATGGAATGGGTTTCCATGGCCGAGCAGCTGCAGCCAAGCCACACATCACCAAGTGCAATGCAAGGCGTCGGATGCAATGGTGTAAAGCACGCTGCCACTGGCCTCTAGAGCAGTGGAGACGCGTTCTCTGGAGTGATGAATCACGCTTTTCCATCTGGCAATCTGATGGACGAGTCTGGGTTTGGAGGTTGCCAGGAGAACGGTACATTTCAGATTGCATTGTGCCAACTGTGAAATTTGGTGGATGAGGAATTATGGTATGGGGTTGTTTTTCAGGAGCTGGGCTTGGCCCCTTAGTTCCAGTGAAAGGAACATTTAAAGCTTCAGGATACCAAAACCTTTTGGACAATTCCATGCTCCCAACCTTGTAGGAACAGTTTGGAGCGGGCCCCTTCCTCTTCCAACATGACTGTGCACCAGTGCACAAAGCAAGGTCCATAAAGACGTGGATGACAAAGTCTGGTGTGGATGAACTTGACTGGCCTGCACAGAATCCTGACCTGAACCCGATAGAACACCTTTGGGATGAATTAGAGCGGAGACTGAGAGCCAGGCCTTCTCTACCAACATCAATGTGTGACCTCACCGATGCGCTTTTGGAAGAATGGTCAAAAATTCCTATAAACACTCTCCTCAACCTTGTGGACAGTCTTCCCTGAAGAGTTGAAGCTGTAATAGCTGCAAAAGGTGGACCGACATCATATTGAATTCTATGAGTTAGGAATGGGATGGCACTTCAGTTCATAGAATGAATAAGGCAGGTGAGCGAATACTTTTGGCAATATAGTGTATGTTCACATCTTCTCTTGGGATTACTAACCACCTGTCTTCATTTGTCTGGCCTGAAAAAGTTCTTTCTAGAAAGTTTCCGTGTGGTTCCCCAAGGAACCCTGCTGTTCCTTTTTGACCTTATATAACACTGCCTTTCAGTACAAGTCCATCTAATGTCACTTTCAGAAATTCAGTGATGGCTTGGCTGTTGGTGGGTGGAAAAAAAAATATGGGTGTAAACTGTTGGCAGAGAGACCCTCAGAAATTCACTAGATCTGGATGTGACAACACGCAATTATGTAGTGGTCAACTTCTTGAAGAGGATGCTTTCTCATTTACTGAGGATGATTTTGAGAGGCCATTTAACCAGTCTGATATGTAGCAGGATTTGGTCAAAAAAGTTTAACTTTCTGGATGTGATCATTGTGTTTATTTTAGCTCTGAAAAGAATCACATGTGAATGGTTTTTATTCAAAACAGATGCCCCAAAACACCCCAATTGTGCCTCTTATAGAGAAGGAACAGTGGCCGTACATTTGAGAGAACTCCTCACACAACACTTCTACGTTAATTATTATGAATAGTTTTATTTTAATACGGGGCTTGAAACACTGTTCTTTCTGTGGGGAGTTTGCATGTTCTCCCAGTGTATGTATGGGTTGTCTCTAGATACTCCGATTTTCTTTCCATTCTCCAAAAACAGTGTTAGGTTGATTGGTCGCTATAAAATTGCCCCCAGAATGTGTGTGTGAATGGTTGTATGTGTGGCCCTGCAACATACTGATGACTTTTTTCAGGTGTACACTGCCTCTTGCCTTAAATCAGCTGGGATAGGCTCCTGCATGCCCCGCGACCCTGTTGGGCATAAATGGTTCAGAAGACAAAACAAAATTTTATTTTGTTGTTGATTATACTTGTGTACATTTTGCTGGGATTCATAGATTTTTTTACAACTATCAAACATCCATTAAAAAATTTGTTTGTACTTTTTTTTGGCCAAACTGTGAATAAACCGGTATTTTCAAATGTTACTGGACTTTTTTTTTTTTTTGCAAAAGACTGCTATGCTATGAGTCTAATGATTTTTGTTGCTTTTAATCTGAACTTAAAAATGCAATAAAAAAAGATAAAGAAAAATTGCAGATTTGAAGGTTTGGTGCTTTGGATGCGAACATATTAACATAAAATCAGGCGGGTGCACAAAGCCGATCAGACACTGCCAGCTGTCTCTGCCCCCTAAAAAACACTTTGATGTCTCACACAAGATGGAAATGAATTCTAAGTGTCCAGGGAAGAGGTAGAGGAAATTCAACCTGCAAAATGATCAAGGGCAATGCTGCTATTTACATACTGTATATATTTTTGACATTTTTAGAATTTACTCCATAATATCCTCCATCCTGTTTCAACCAAACATAGCTGATGGTGGTTTCATGGCTTGTCTTTGTGGGTGAGGTAAATCCAGTGAAACAAACAAGGTGTGGGCTGTCAAGTACACTTTTATTTATGCCCACAGATTACGATGGTCTTAGCCGCAAGGAGTGAAGAGATTTAAGTTATTCAATAAAAGAAAATCCAAACACAATTCAAGAAATAACAATAGGCACCAATATATTCAGCAAGGGACATTAGCCTGACAGGGCTATTACTAAAACCGAGCTCCTTCACATCCTGGAGTCAATATTGGATCTCATGCACCCTATAGATTTTTAAAAGCAATATCCTGCTTCCAAAAGCAGTCATCTCTCTTTATCAAAGGCCTGGAAGCGATTTAAACCAAGGTAATTAAGCACTTTTATCTCAAACTCATTTCCAATAAAGCCTATCTTCATTGTCATTGACCAAAGATGCAACAATTTAATCTACGAAATGACCAAAAAGTGATTAACATGGTTCAATCACTGAGGTTATTTTACACAAATAGAATTATTAGGGTTCTTCAAAAAGAGTTTGACCGTTATTTCTGTCTATTTATACATGCAAGTTAGTGGTTTTAGGTTGACAAATTTGTTTTCATGTTAAAACTTTAGGCTATTTTTCAAAAAACACAATTGAGGACAAATGCTCTCCTGTCAGACTTTTTCTGTGCTGGCAGCCCTTCATATTGACCACAAGAGCATTGAAAAATAATCTGCGCAGTCGACGCTTTCTACGGCCTCTTTGACCCGTTGCTGGAAGATGTATTGTAATAATAATTGCTGGCCATCTGGGCAGCGGACTGTGAAAGAACAGCTCCTTGGAGTGCAGCCACTGGGGTCTCATCTCTGGAATATTCTACAGTCAATCGGGCTCTCAGGAAAGGACAATTGTAAAACGGATAGCCAGCAACATTTATTATCCCTTTGTTTCGTTTATGACGGAATTATAGCAGGTAAAACTGCAGATTCTCAGCTATGTGACAGTGACATCATCAAGAATTCCTTCATTATTTGATCAATAAATGAAACATCATTTGAATAAAATATGGCAACTTACCAGTAAATAAATTGGTTTAAAGTTTGTGGAAATGCATCTTTGACAAAATAAATGGGGGGAAATGGCAATAAATATTAATTAATATTAAAAACGCTCTCCCAACTCTTCAAACTTTACGATTAAAACATGTTTAAATAGTTTCAGATTAAAGCAGTTTGGAAATAGGTTAACGTTCCCTCTATCATATTCATCAGGAGAACATTCGGTGGGGGAATAAAAGGAAACAAATGTCACTCCTCTGTGGAAGAGCTACGTAGTTAGAAACATCGTGTTTTCAAACATGCATGTCCCAAAGGAGTTTACAGTGGAACTTTATATGCAATGCTTTACTGACACAAACATGTTTTATGCTGTTAAAGCTTAGTAAAATTTAACCTTTAGTAAAGATGGGCGAAGACAGGCAACAAAGAGGCTCTTATCAAATTCCAGGTTAAATGGCAACATTGTTAATTTGCAGTTCAGTTTGTGGAATTAACAATGAGCTTCCTCACAGGATGGCTGGGCTCTACCATCCGAACTCGGGGTATCCTCTGGGTTGAGAGAAGCCAGGTGGGGTGGTTCAGGCATCTGGTTAGAATGCCTCCTGAGAGCCTCGCTGGTGAGGTATTTTAGACACGTTCCACCAGGAGGAGACATAGAAGCAGACCCCAAACAAGCTGAAGAGACTGGGGAACATCTCATGATCCTCCAAAGGGAAGCTGAAGGATGCAGCCAGGGTGAAGATGAAGCCTGGATTTGCCGTCTGAAGTTGTTGCTCCCGCAACCTGGCACTGGTTAAGCTGAGGACGACAAATGAACAAACTTTGTAGAATTAACACATAAAAATCAAAACATGAAGAAAAAACGCAATATACCATATGCAGACAATTTTGATATGTTTCTAAAGTTTTATTGAATTTAAAAACACTGAAAGTCTCTGACAAACAACTGAACAGTTTGTAGAGATAAATACTTATCACATGACTTGCGACATAATGGAGTCAATATGGCCAACAACACAAATAAGCTGAATGTCCCCCAGCAGGAGTTTTTGGACTAATGAGATATACATTTTTGACAGTCGCAAAAATATTGAAAGACTTTTAATCCAATTGAAATGAAAGACTACTGAGGTTATTATTTTTCATCACCTAAACTCCACCTGCCAAAAACAGGCATCTTAGGCTGATCGTATTGGTTCTCCATAACTATGTGGTCCACTGACAGACTGGGGAAGTATACTCTAACTCTTGTTAGATTCTGGCCAGGACACACTGAGGACATTGTGAGTCAGTGTTGGACATGTGGTTCAGAAAACATATGAATGAGTATTGTTCAGTCAGAAAGCAAGATAAAATAGTAAATCTGTGGAGATAAGGAACATGGGAGCACAGCTAATTGCCTTAGTGTGCTTTTCAAGTTTAAATTCATACGACCCAAGCTAGCATTTACTTCTTGGGACTCAAGGTCTAACAATGCTGCAAAGAAGACATGCAATGTGAAGAACAAATGTTACATAATGAGCGCAGGTAATTGCACAGAAAAGATTTAAAGCCAAAGGAATAATGAACTAAGCAGAACGAAACAAAGACTATTCGGATTTGGATGCAGGGGCTGAACAGCAGGAGGTTGAAAATGCTCCATCACAAAGCAGAAAAGAATCCATCTGCCCTAGAAAATGAAAAGAGCTTTGAAGATGTAGTGAGGAAACATCAACAATATATATCGCATGTTGTGGTAGATGAAAATCTCCCCCAGGACGTCAAAAACTTCAAAGAGTTACAAACTATGAAAGGGACCGATAGCATCATGGGGGGGTCATCAGAAATGGGGGCTGGTATAGTTTAGAGAGAGATGTATGTGAATGTTTGTATAGGAACTTGGGTCAGTTGCTGAGCATGAATCTTTAAATGATAAAGGACCTGTCTCCATTTCTGGGGACAAACAAGTCCACAGGATATGAAAATATCTAATCATCGTACTGAAGCAAATAATGCTTCCGCTTCCACATATTGAGGGCCGGTTCGCAAGGGTAACAGCCTCGACAGTAAACCCAGGCGTCCTTCAACTCGGCTACATCCTCCACAACCACCTCGTACCTGGCCAGGGTACGAGGTGTTCCCTGGCCAGGTATGAGACATAGTCTGTCCAGTGGGTCCGAATCTGCCCCTGGTTCTTTCCCCAGTGGGACTTGCCCAAAACACCTCACCAGTGAGTTGTTCAGGAGGCATCTTAACCAAATGCCCAAAGCACCCCATCTGGCTTTTCTCTACCCAAACGAGTCGCGGTTCTACTCCAAGCTCCTCCCGGATGGCAGCTCCTCGCTCAATCCCTGAGTGAGAGCCCAACCACCCTGCAAAGGAAGCTCATTTTGGCCGCTTGTATGCGTGATCTCGTTCTTTCGGTCACCACCCACAGCTGGTGACCATAGGTGAGGAATGTAGATTGACTGGTAAATCAAGAGCTTTGCTGTTCTTATGCTTTGCTTTTCCTAATTCTTGCGGATGCAATACCAATCTGTCTGTTGATCTCCTGCTCCATCCTTCTCCCCCCCCCCCCCCATTAACAAGACCCTGAGATACTTATAAACTCATCCACATCCATGTCAGGTACAGGACAAGTACCTGTACCTGACATGCAAAGGGCACTCCACCTTTTTCTGGGGGAGGAGGATAGACCGAGGAAGGACCAATAAAAAAAGCTTTTGGTTTTGAACCAAAACTAGGTTACTGTTTTATAAAGACTGACAACAAAGTTGTGACCCCCATATGCACCTTAAATGTGTGTATGAGTTGTGTTTCTGACAAGGAAGGAGGAAGTGAAAGACTCTGATCCCTTCCTGAAATGAATAAATAGGCTTAGATGTGTACAAACACGACAAATCCCTGGCTGATGTTATTCTGTTTGAGGTAGCAGCTGCAGACATCTACAGCTTCAGGGTATAATGTGATTGCATTTAACAGCAGAATTGTTTCTGTCATCTTTTCCTAGAAAAAATATTGAACTTGAAATGTGTTGGTTGTCAAACCATGTTAACATGTATAGTTCTAGGTTTTTTCACTTAAAAATATGCTACTACTTTGCTCTTTAGTGCACTACATAAGAAGCTGCCACTGATCATTTACCAAGCATCAAAGCAATCAGAGCTCATTTATTTTTGGTAAATTTGAGTAACTCCAATGAACCTATGGTGAAAAATTACACAGCTTGTTACCTAATTCTTTGGTGAGAATTGTATCGTATCCCTTATCAACTAATCAATCAATCAACTAACTAATCAACTAAACAAACTGATAAAAAAAAAGCTGGATGTGTGGTTGGCTCACCCATCGCCTGGGTGAAGGAGGTGGCGAGGAATCGAATGAAAGCAAAGCTGTCATCAATCATGCTAAATCCCTCCCACCCTCTACATGAATCTGTGGATCATCTAAAGAGCAGCTTCTGCAACAGACTCCAGCAACCCTGCTGCTCAAAGGAACGGTACAGAAAACAATTTCCGCCGTCCTCCATCAAAATATTCAACATTTCACTTTAAAATCATTAAACTTTCACTCACAACAGTTAAAAAATAAAAATAAAAAAATTGGTTTGTGTGACATTGTATGATAGTAGCACTGCAGCACTCAAATTTCCCGTTGGGGATAAATAAAGTATCTTTAATTCTTCAATTCAATTCAGTTAATGCTGATGCACTACTCATATCACACATGCAGTATCTATCTACAAAGTCAGAGAAGCAAAGAGATTCTCTTAAATCATGGACTATGTACATCTCGCAAGAGGAGGTCTTTCCAATGACGCATTAACATACACCTGGTGAAACAGAGGGATGCTGTCTGGGGTACCAACAGGAGGTGATAAAAAGACTTACCTTCTGCTGCTCAAGGTTTACTGCTTTTTCACATAGATTGCACAACTTTTAATAGTATAGTATTAATGCCTTTTTAATGTCTCACAAATGGGATACTCCCATTGAAGAATTCTACACCAATCTTGGCGTTGTCAGCGGGGTCCTGCTCTGCAAATCTGATTGAAGTAGCATAGATAGTGGATTTATCACTTTTGTTGGACTATCTTCCCACTCCCTCATCCTATTTGAGTAACAGGATGGAAGAGACCTTATTAAAAAAATTCCATAACTAACCCCTTACTATATAAATTTTACTTGTTATTGTTATTACAAGTTTATCCACAGCAGTTACTATTCATTAATAAGTCAGACATGTCGGTTTAAACCCAGCTTTGATTTGAGGCTTCAGTAAAACATAATTAAGAAAAAGGTACCCTTTTTAATTTTTGATATGTAGATTGCAAGGACAGCACACGGAAGAAAGAACAAAAAAACCCTGCTTAGATATGCAACAAAGACACATTTCTCTGTTTAGAAACCACAGGTGTATAAATGATGGCATCTAACTCAGTAAACATACTGTGCTATACATATGCATGAAATATTACACATCAAATTCACTTTGTAAGCTTGAGCTTAATCTGAGATGCTTCTTTGAAGGCTTTTCAGTAATAAACAGTGAGCTGCTCCATTGCACCAATAATGAATAATAAATGCACAGATGATTATATGTGTGTATATTTGATTTATTTGCTCCCTTGTGAAGCTTGCTGACAAAGTATGATGCCATGCTGGCCTCCATCTGTGGTCAGCCTTTTAAGCAAACAGTTACAGACTGGTGTCCCACATGGACATCCACAGGACAAGCAGAACACCAATTGCAATTAGGAGCAGGCTGTAAAGACACAAAGGGCAATGATATTTTACAAAAGATGTTATACAACAAAATAATTTAGCTGAATATGACTCTGTAGAAATTTGTTAATGCAAAGAATTTTTATAAAATCTCCTTGCACATTTTAAAAAGGTGCTTTTGCTGACTAATCGGCTCATTGTTTTAAGTAGCCTGGACCATATTTTTATTTGTTTTTAAGAGTCTCAGGGCTGAAATGACTGAAAGTATCACAGTTCCCCAAGAAAACTTTATTTTCAGCTGTTAGCTCAACTTGTAAATTTTCATAATCCACAAAAATGTCTCAAGATCCAAGAATTTTGTTTATTCCCATTGTGCAACTTTCCAACCAAGACCAAGCTTCTCGCCATGTGTTGTCCCGGGTTTAGTAAAAAACAACTAAACAAAAGGATCAAATTTAAAATGGGTTGTCCAAACCAGCTGACAAATGTTTTTGTTTGTGCATAGCGCTTTCTTTCAAAATTACTAAAAAACATAAAGATGCATGGGAAAAGGAATCTCAGACAAGGACTTAAGCACGGAACAAAATAACAACTGTGGGAAAAATAACAAAATAAAAGAACAGGGAAAAACAAGGGGAAAAAATTGACTCCACACAAAGAGGAAACAGAGAGGAACGTGTGATTAGGGCTCCTGCTGGTAAAGAGAAGGCTGACTGAATCAGATGTGAGTTTGCTGCCACACAGGACTTGCTTGCTTTATTTCAGAGATTCAATTGGACATTTTTGCTACTGCTCTTTGAAAAACCCACACATGTAATGTAAAAAAAGATGTGAAATTACAATAATTGGAAGCAATAATTAAAGAGTTGAGATGTCTGGAGTAAACCAAGCACCAACAAAACTAACAACTAAAACAAAAAAATCCATTCTCCATTTTCACCTGATACGCCATACCTCTCTGTTGGTTGCAGTAATGTCTGGTCAACATGTCGTTTAAAACATTATTCATTATAGATTTTACTTTGGCTCTCAGAACAACAGCAACACATCATCTAGAATTCACATTAAGCCTCAATTAATTCTCCAAAGAAACTTGTAAACAACTTAACCACATCTGTTAATAAAAAGTTCAGAAGTGGAAAAGATTAATGACAGCAAAGTTTCCTCAAGTTCTGAGAGCCATTGAGGACAACCCTAAAACCCAAACCAATTAATGGAGGCTGAAGGCCAAGACTATAAAACCAGCTTACAACTCTCTCTAGATCTCTCCTGTGTTCAATTTAATATAGAGCATCAAAATTCTTGTCGGCTATGAGCAAAGTTTCTTTTCAACCCACATTAAATTCTTCACATAAAAAAAGTTTTCTATTTGGAGAAATGTTGAATCACGACTAAAACCTGCTGCAGGTTATGCTATTGTAACTCCCACATTGTACTGTATAGAGCCCAAGATGGGCTTCTCCACAAACAAAAGCATCTCAGTTCAGCAGACAGAGGTCAAGTCATTTAATTAAAAAAACATCCCCTTTCCAATAACTTGCACAGGGGTGCTTCAATGGAGAGAGCGCTCCTCATAAGAATGACTGGAGTCTCTGTTTGCAACTAAGCCACAAAAAATAGCATTTCTTCAATGTGAACACATAAATTTTTAAAACCCGCATCCCTAAGGTCTGACTGATTGCAAACAAAAAAGCCAAGAATATCTATTGTATTCTTAAATCTCAATCTTCAACAAGGAGGGAAGAAAACATGTTGAAATTCTCTTTTATGGCAAGGGGAATACAGAATTCTCTGTTTTTCTTTTTTTTTTTTTTTTTTTTTTAGAAGATTCATTTTTTGTGTGAACTCTTATTCTGATTCTGACAGACTGGACCAAGTCCTCAAAAATGGGCAAAACAAATTCAATTAAATTTTGTTTATGTACAATAGTTCAATATCAGAGCACAGTTTTCTAAAAGGAATTCACACAGCAAAGTACAAAAAGATCTAAAAAAAAAAATCAGTTGAACAATAGCTAATTATTAAACTGAACTCAACAAATTCAGAACATTCCTTCCCTGCGGCCTTCCTGTTGAGAAAAAACTCTTAAGAAAGAAAAAAAAAACAAAACCGTAAAAAAAAAAAAAAAAAAAAACCCTTCTTGGAGATCCCCTCTTAAAATAAACAAGTAGTGCAACTAAGGCTGTTGATAAATGATTAGCCAATCGAAGGTGACTGAGAGGAAAAAAACAACATGTGAACCAAGTTGTTGTGTGGAATATTAAATGAAAAAAAAACAGAGAATAGTGGAGAGAAAGAGTGGAGCAATAATTGGAATTAGAGGGCAGAACTAAGGTTTACCATACTTTTATTAAAATTTTCTGGTATGTAGGTCCGGCAATAAAGCTAGCTGGAAATAAGATACAGCACATTCCGGTCAAACATCTCATATCATTTTGAGTTCACATAATTATCAGTACTATCAATGAGAAGCAGCAGAACTTACCAGGCAAACAAATATTTCTGACTATAATACTCAAAGGTTGTATGCATGTTGGTGCATGTGTTTGGGAAGTCATGCTTGTTCTACAGGATGGTGCTGACAACGTCTTCAGCCTGGGAGCTGATTTTGGAGTAAGGAATCTTAACAAGATTTTTTTTTATGTGAAATCTCAAATTCCCAGTGGCATTGTAACTTTACAAGACAGTTTTTTTTCAGACACTTCTCGTACACTCCTAGTTACACCCTTTGGGTTTTCTGAAATGGAACACTTACGTATTTATGGGATATATGTGTTAAGTGACAAAAGAAATACCTAAATTAAGAGTATAGACACTATTTTCTTTTCCTTTTTCAAACTTGAGCCTGATGCAATTTAAGTGTCGTTTGAAGACATAAAAACAAGGTTTTAGTCTGCAAGTCACAAGTTCAACAGTGCTAGTTACTATTCTGGGGAGACTTTGAGAAAACCCACAGGTTTTAGGAGGCAGGTTTAATACACTGTCTCTGTTTTAGTGCACATTAAAGTCTGAATGAAGATGATGATCGTGCATAGAGTGCTCAGCTTTATACCGTGGCTAGCAGCTAGATATGAATATATATGGCCTTTCCAAAGATTTTTATAAGAACGTCTGAAATAAAGCTTAATACAATTTCACTGCCCTCTAATTATGTGTTTAAAATCTACGACAATGCCAATTGGTCTAATCTGTTTCTTGTCTGCATCCTTCCACATTCAGCTAGAGAGAGGTTTGTGATTAAGTATGTGCCCAAAACATTTCAAATTTCCAAAAAAGCAATTGCCTTCTCGGTAAATAATCTATACCAGTCCTTTGCTTGATCTACCTATTCTAAGCCTGTGAATATAATGTCTGAAAGTACTGGGAATAGTACACGCTGAGCTGCCCTGATGTCATCATCTAGCATGTGGGTGCAAAAAATTACATTCCTGGCAGGTTGTAGCGGTGGGATTGCAGCTTGGAGTTCAACTATACAATTTTTGATTAGAGAAGTTACAATAAGGAAAAAGAAAAGCAATATATGGATGTGTCTGCTAATCATGTGTGAATGATACTACAAATGATAGTGATTAGATTGGAAGAAATTTTATCCATGTTTCAAATTCTGGAATGTTTCACACATGCCAACATGATCAGATTTATGTTTGCACAATCTGGAAAACTAAAATTTCTAAAAGCCCCAAGTTGGAAAAATATATTGAAAAATAGATTGCTTATAGATGCTTATGTTTCTTATGATTTCAAAAGTATTGTGTTTTTGTAGGGTAGTAATTTACAATTACTAAATTAAGACATGCGATATGATCTCAAAACGCTTTTATATACATTGACTATTCATCTGTTTTTGATGCTGAATTTCCCCTATCTTGTCACCCTTTTCCTGGGCACAGGCATGACGTGGCATAAATTTTTGTTTGAGGACACAATTATAGTGTGAACCGCATCAAGTATGCAAAACTAGCACATTTTCTTTTTTTTTTTTTGGTGTACTTACATTAAAATGACACTAAATGTTGAGGGAAGCAACTGAACATTCGCAGAGCACGTATACCACAACATTCCCTGCTTCCATAAGAATGTGAGTGTAGTGGAGAATAAAAGGTGTGGCCAAGAACAACTTGGCATTTGCATGGTATCTGAATACTTGGCGTGAGAGCTTGCAAATACTCAAACATGAATGAATAAAAAAAAACACACATTAGGTTTTGATGTGAAAATAACAGTCAAAGACAGTAGGAGATGCTGGCTCTGTCTGGGGAGATGGTGGCTCAGTGGGGGGAGATGGTGGCTCAGTTTGGGGGGAGATGGTGGCTCAGTGGGTAGAGCGTTCGCCCGCAAACCGGAAGTTCGCAGGTTTGCATCCCCCTGAGTGCACATCTAGGGTCCTTGGAGAAGACCCTAAGCCCTCGTTTCTCCCACCATTGGCGCCGTCATAGGTGGCAGCCTGCTGCGGTGAAATGCAGCACAATAATTTCCCATGAGGGATTAATAAAGTATTAAAAAAAAAAAAAAAAAACTCCCATAATTTTGTTTTGCCTTTCTGATGGTTTTTATTGCTTCAAGGAAAAGCTGTAAAGTTGAACTTTTTGCACAAAAACAAAAAAAAAAAACTGCGGTTATGACTTGAATCAATAAAATCTAATAAATGCTCTCCATAAGGGCTGCTTGTATCTTGAGATTAGCCACTGTAAATAAGAGCTGAGCAATGCCTCACCCACTAAATGACAGATTTCCATTTCTCATCCTAAAGCCTCATAACAGCAAAAAGAAGACAAATGCTAGACAACACCACAAGTCTAACTTTCCTCATAAGTTTCAGATGTGATGAACGACATCTCTGCAATCATCAATGTCTCTAGAGCACTTTAGACTGTCTGGGATTTTAAAAGAACAGTAAGAGTTTGTTAGAGAAGAAATTATCAAGCAGAGGAAGAAGATATACTGCAGGGGTTGCCGGGGCAATAATTATGAGGTAGTGAGAAGAAGGAGTTTGTACTAATAGCATCATTTGAGGGATGTTAGTACTCTGAATACAAATTCTATGAGGAACCTAATGAACAGTCTAAATATAGAAGAAATGTATTCCAACCTGGAGGAAGGCAGGTAGGTTGAATATGTGCCCCACAGCAATCTGGTCAAATTTGCTAACAAGGTTAGAAGAGAGAAATACAATTGAAGTGAAATAGAAAATAAGCCAGGAATTCTTTATGGCCTTGAGTCAAAATGAATAAAAAAATATCATCCTCCACCTTCCTAAAATAAACCAGTATAAAGCAATATAAATTCATGGGATGTAGGTGGCATGTTCAATGTTCCTTCTCACAAGATTTCATTTTGCCCATGTTTCTTTTTCTTTCTTTGATCATGTCCATACCTCTTTTTTTTTAAGCAGCTTTAACAAACTTTGTGTTTAGGATGGACATCAAGAGTTCTTGGACTGCTCCTGCATTGAATTTCACAAGACAAACTTGTAAAATCTTATCAGACTTTTTGCCCATTGCGGTTCATTTTTTTCATTTGTACATCATGTGAAATCTGTACCATTTCCTTGAACATCACTTTCTCAGCTGGATGTTGTGAAGGTTTATTTTCCCCCTCACTATTTGAAAGGATCCTGCTCATATCCACTTTTGTTCAGTTCCATGGACATCCAGAGCTTTTTTGAGTTCCCAAGGTAACCATTGCACCTACTCAGAACGTATCAAAGTATACACTTAGTCTCCCCCAACATTTCAACCATGCCTCTGATGGGTTTTTTTTTTCTTTCTTGAGTGGAAGGATATTCTTTTTCACATTCATTAGAAGTTTCTTTCCATGTTTATATTCTTATAATCAACTTTTGAATGTTAAATGAAGAAAAATAAACAAGTAGATTTATTGAAAAGCATAAAATAGCATTGCTATTGATTCTTTAAGTGTTGTGACTGTTTTTATTTGAGTGTGCTTGCATTCCGGGCAAATCAATATCCCTTTTGGGCCATCAATAAAGTTATCTATCTATCTATGATGTTTGAGTATCTGAGTGATTGTGCGAGTTGGGCTTATCCATTAGTGCAATTAAGATATTGTTTAAGATATTGAAAATCTTTACTTAATGTAAAACATTAGGCTTAAGGCTTCTGAAATTATGGATTTACACAGTTGTAAAAAAGTACCATATGCTTCAAGAAGCAACTATTTGGGTTCTCTGTAACAGAAGCTGACAATCAGTCACAATCCAGCAAATATGTTGCTATAGTGAGTTGGACTTACCTCTCTTTCAAGATTGAAAACCCTGATTTACCGAGATGTTGAGAAATCTGTGACGCAGAAGGTGTCAATTTTCAGTTATCACTCATGCATCATATTTTTAACCACTTTCTTCTTACAATCCACTGTGTAAGACAGATTGTTATCATTTTTCTCAGTTTCTCTTCTTTGTTTTTGTTCCTGTAAAATATGCAAATAAAGGCATGAAAAAAAATCTTTTGGCATTTAGGCCACCACATGCGAATAAAGCCTCATGGGAATAAAGACTGATTGTTATTATTAGCTGATGGCAGTGGCCGACTTTTTTCAGTGTGTTTGTATTTCAAACAAGGACCACCTCATGCACTCCTACTGCACTCTGCAATACATCACATAAAAACATTTTATGGGACTAATATTTTTTTATATTTCACAATGATGTCTTCAGCGTATCTTTATTCCCATTTCAGTAGGCGTTAGATTAAATCATACCGCTACAGTTCATAAATTAAAGCCTGCTCTCCTAGTTGAACAGGTTGATCTATTAGCTGTCTCTGTCGATACAGAGAGTTGCATTGTTTTAAAACACTTAGTTTAGTCATGAGTCATTTGCTCAGTTTTTCTTTGGGAAGACATTGTGCTCTGGTATCTGTTAGCAACCATTTAAAACCCTGAGGTGTTAACTCAAGACCTGGTCGGATATGGCTGGATCAGGGCTGCAGAAGCAGGAGGTTTAGTCCCTGTGAGAAGGCACATCAACGTAAGGTTGAGCTGCTCTGGGAGCTTGTTAAAATTCCAATGCCAGGACTCAGCATGGCTCACTAATAAGAGCCGGCTTTGTGTGTGAGGCTTGGGTGACCAGCAGGCTGGCGATGCAGTCAAGTGACAGGAGATGGCATGAGGGCCAGTCACGCCACTTCAGAAACAAACATGGCACTATCTGTTTGTTTGAGTTCAAGCACACCCTTCAATATGCACTGAAACAAAAGCAGAGGTCTTCATGCTGGTTTTCATGCGTAAGTCTATCAACTGTTAGATGTTCATGTGTGTTAGCAAAATAATAATAATAAAACCAGATATATCTTTCCTGCTCTTTTCTTTGAACAGTTTCCAAGCTGATTCTGATTGTGGAAACAGACGAGTTCTGGCCCATCTCAGTGGCCAACGTGCCATCTGCTTGTGAGTTTCTTGTCTTGTTATGTTTGGTTTCTTTGTGTAAAAAAAAGCAGACAATGTGTAGGATGTGCGCACATTCACATTTCTGTACCATGCTGAAGAATGAGAGTTGAAGGAAAAGAATGACGCCATTGTAAAGAGCAAGCCAAGAACAACTTGGTGATGGCTGCTTTCATTAAGTTTATACCATCTCTTTCTGAGCTTGACAGTAGCTACGATTTGTTAGCCAGGTTTGGTGTTCTGGAAGTGTGTCTTCACAATGATAGTAGGTCTTTCGGGGGATTATCTTAATGAGATGCAGGCAGTGCTAGAGGCAACTCAAATATGCAGTCCAGTGCATAGTACGCATGGCAGTCATGCCATGTTGTCAATCACACCTTTTAGCCAAAGCTGGCTGCTTCAATTCAGCTTCACTTCTCCAACATATCAGCCTGAGTAATGAATGATGGAGAACACTGAACACCCACACACTTTGGGCATAAAATATTTTTTTTATTCAGTGTTCTTAGGCAAATACAATGAGATCCTCATGGTGTTAAAAATGACGGTCATTGTGCCAGTTGGCGCTTTGTGTAAGTGAGATGGGAGGCAGATCAAAATCAAAATTTAAAGACTGAATGACAATATTCAAATTACAATAAAAAGAAACAACGCTTCTGAAAATAAAAGTCCGGAAAAATGATTATTATTGGGAAAAAAACGTTCTTTGGTTCTGTTCTCATTTATTAGACAAAAACAATCTCTTAGTCTAATAAAATGGAATTGGTTTCTATTATTTGTTGAAAATAAAAAGCAATGTCATTGATGATAAAGAAAAAGAACACTCATTGAACAAAGAGAAAACAACTAAAGTCTTGAGAATCAATAAAGAAGAATTTAGTCATAAAAAACTACAAAATAATGTCCTTGTTTCTTTATGTTGCTTAAAGGTGACATCACAGAGAAAAGCACAGCCCTGTTGGAGTTTAAGAAAAATGCCATTGTAACTATCTCATTCAAAGACACACATTAATTTAATTAAATTTGCATCCATTTTTTTTAAACCTTTTCAACTCTTAGAAAAATCAGGTTACATTAATTTAAATCAAAATAATTTTGTTTTGCTTGCGTAAATTATTTGGGTTTTTTTGTAGGATTGTACAATATCTGTTCCGTTCCATTGTTTTCTGCTTATCCGGGTCCAGGTCGTGGGTGCAACAGCCTCACACGGGAAGCCCAGGCTTTTCTCACTCCAGCTGCATCCTCCAGCTCACCTGCAAGGATCCAGAGCCGTTCCCCAGCGAGCTGTGAGACATAGTCTCTCCACAGGTCTCTCACCAGCGAGACGCTCGGGGGCATCCTGACCAAATGCCCGAACCACCCCATCTGGCTTCTCTTGACCTGAAGGAGAAGCGGCTCAACACCAAGCCCCTCCTGGATGGCAGAGTTCCTCTCCCGATCTATTTGTTTCTTTGTTACATATTGTATTATTCTTAAGATTTTGTAAAGTTTTTATGACCAAATGAATCTAAATCTGAAATCTGAATTTCTAAGTGAGAGCCCAGCCACACTGCAGAGGAAGCTCATCTTGGCCGCTTCTATTTGCGATTATCAGGATTGCACAATTTTTTTTTTGTAATTGACATTACTTTAAAACCTATAATGAAACATCAAATTACCATATTGCCACAAATGGTAATTTTCAATCTGGTCTTGGTGCAGTTGAGTCTGCTTTTCCGGGACAGCCCCATCGGTTATGTTTTCAGCCTGCAAGTATTTTTACGTCCTATCCTGCTCTCAATGTAGATTCCACAGACCAGCTGCCATCCAGCCTGCCATCAAAACACTGACTTACTTTAAATCTTTTCTTGCCTCTGAGCTTATTGCTAATTTATTTATATAACATTATGTAGACATCCTTATTGTCAGATGTTGGCTTTACCTTTAAATTCCATGCCTACAGGATTATATCATCTGCTAGGTGCTGAGAGAAGATAATGAAGTAAGATAATTCAGATTATTTCAGCACAGCGTGACCGAAATGCGTCATGTGATTTTCATGTTTTTCACTGTTGAAAGTCACTAGCTGTTCAGCTTGGGGCATTGCTGTAGTTTATTATAGAGATAAGAACTCTGAGAATTTGAAAAAGCTTGTGGGAAGAAGGGGGAATACGACCAGAGCTGATTAACACATCCAAAAGAAGCCAATTACAGCCTAATGTGGAGGAACTGCAGGCAAGCAGCTTCGTGATTTAAATAAGATTTGCTCACTGCTTGCATTTTTATCCCAACAAGCATTTTTATATAATCACGCAGGTTTGTCTCGCATAATGTTAAATCGCTGCAGCTGGAAATTTAGAGGAATTTGCTGAATGCTGACTCTGCAAATGTTGCTGTCTATGGTTTGTTACATCTATAATACTGAGCAAAAATACTTGCATCAATTTAACTTACTTTAGAGAGGAAAAATTATTTCAAGGGGAAATCGTTAATTTTCAAAAACATCGACTGTGGTAGGAAAACACAAGATATTGGTAGTGTTTCTAGATTTTCTAGGGAGGTATTTTAAAGTAAAAAATGAAACCTTTTGGTAAACTTACACAAAATTGCTTTTTGTGTGGAAGTGTTTTAAAAGACATTTTCAAACTGGTACAATAGTTTTTTGATTTCCTATGATGACTTATCTGGATAATGCAATCAATACAGAAACGTGATCGCCTTAAACAACTTTATATTGATCATGATGTCTCCCCCTTAGCTCTGGTGGGACCAAATCTTTGCAGAAATGAAGCACCAGCTGCTGGTTCTAGTTTATATGGCACAGAGTGCTCCTTTCCATTTATGAAGATACTCATTAAAGTGAATATAACCAAAAAGTATCAATGACTGTCCGAGTGGGGACTCGGGATGCAATTATCCAATGTTCAGCATTCTAATCAAATTCTACTTCTTTTTATCAGACGTTTATGTTTCTTTTTACATCAATGAAGAGGTGCTGCCCATATGAGGAGAGTTATTATCATTAATATAAACAGACAAATTGAATTGGATTGCTTTTTTGGGTCGAAAGAAGCCGGATGGGGTGGTTCGGGCATCTGGTTAGGATGCCTCCCGAACGCCTCGCTGGTAGGTGTTTTGGGCATGTCCCACCAAGAGGAGAGTCAGAGGTGGGCCATGGAGCTGCTGAAGAGACGATGTCTCGCAGCTGGTGGTAAAACGCCTCGGGAACCTTCCGGGTGAGCTGCAGGATGGTGAGAGACGCCAGGGTTCCCTATCTGAGGATGTTGCCCCTGCTAACAGGCCCCAGATAAGCAGAAGACAATGAACGCAAAAAAGTTGTATTGGACTGCAAATTTATATGTACACATTGTGACATTGGTAGCTAGAATTTTTTATTATATCCAAACATTTCATTCTCCTTTTTCAGGGATTAACAGTTCAGCTTTGTTTTATTACTGTTCAGTGGAAGTTATGAGCCAGAAGGTATATGTCACCTGCCTGGAGGAGGGTGGATGTGTGCGATTTCAACAAAACAATTTACAACCTATTTTTGTCTGCTTTTTCCACTGAATTCAACGCCAGTTCCAGGTGATAAACCAGTTTGACTGAACAACTTGTTACTGAAGATATGTACCAGAGAGAGTCAAAACTATAACTCACATTGCATTGAAAAATACCCAACAATATATCAACCCTGCTTGTTTTTTCTGTTTTATAAAGCATGAGGTTACAACTCATTTTTATGCTGCGCACCTATAGAAAATTATGTTTGCATTTCCACACATTTATGCATATTTCTGAAATGTTAATGCAAATCTGATTTCTTAATTTAACCAGAGAAATGTTTGTGCCTGAGTGAGAGCACCAGCCTTTTTTGTGCTTTGTGATTATTAAACAGATCCATTTAAATTAAGCCTTTTTGTTGTGTCTGTGCTGCTTTCCCTTGAGATGTCACTGCAATTTTCCTTTTAATCAGCCACCAACAGCTTCCTTTCAGTGCATCGAAGGTATTTCCACTCGTATACAACATCATCTGTACCTATACTACTTCTGCAAATTAACATTTAAAATTTACCCCCATCCACATTTTGTTTTGTGCATTAACACATTAAAAAAAATCTTGGGAATGCAATAAATTTGTAAGTAAAGAACGTAAATTATGTTACCTCTTTAACTTTTGAACTCAATGACAATAAAGGAGGAATGTGGCCTTAGGTGTCTGAACCTGACTCTGGAAACAGGAAGTAGATAGAAAATTGTAGCTCGAAGGATGTATCCAGCATTCAAGTTTTTTTGTTTTTTTTTAAAAATGACCAAGATAAACTGGCATACCAACAATAAAAATGTGAAATGATGACAAATAAACATAAAAGGCCCAACAGATGTTCCAATTCTTATATTTCACTAGTGACATGTTGGGCTTGGATTTAAACTAAATAAAAATAAATAAATTAATGAATTACTCTATTCATCTCTCACCGGGGAAATTTGTGTGCTGCACTCCTTACACCGCAGCAGGCTGCCCTACTACTGTGTGTCTAAAGCAATAATTTTATGTTAGCATGTGATAAAGAACGCTTATATTTTTACTTTGTAAAGTTTTGTCACTAAACTATTATTGTGTGGTTCAATCAAATTAACGTGAGAGTTTTAACACGTGTGTGCCAAAGGCTATAATCTTAAATGTACTTTGTTGAAACAATTCTCTCACTTATTTTTCAGCTGTACCGGTCCACCGAGTTGAGTAGGTTTTTTAGGTTTGGGGAAACTTTGGAAGTTTGAACGGGCACATAATAGTGAGATAAAGCAGAAAAAATGCTGTTAAAAAATGCTGTTTTGTTGCTATGATTACAGTAACAACGTGAACAACTGAACTTTCTCACAGCACAACCCTGACAATATGTAGAGACAAAAAGGAAATTTGATAGTGAAGAAAGATGCCTGGCTGAAGATTGCATTTTTAATCACAAAACACCACAAGATCAACCAGAACTTTCATCAAGATTACAATCGACACGATAGGAATACCTGATGTGTGTGTTACTAGACGCTTATGAACATGACAGCATTGGCACTGAGTTGATTTTAACTTTAAACATAGTTATGTATTATTTGTGTGTGAAATGTCTTAACATTTTATAACTGACAATTGCCGACTGAATAAAGTAAGATCAAATTGTTTACATATTTTTTTAAAAAACATTACCCACTCCTCATAATGTGAAACTTAGCAGGTGTCAAAACTATTTTATGGCACTAAGCTTCCAATAACTAACTAAGACAAACTTTTTGGTTAATTTACCTGTTCATCCAAAATAATCCTAATTAATCTTAATGTAGCAGGTGGAGTTTTTTTAATGCATGGTTTTATAGTTTTACTCTGCATGTTTTAAAAGTCTTGTGGTTTTAGCATGTTCTAATTGTTTTAACCGTTTGATCTAGTACTTCCCTGATCTACTTCAGGGATCTGCGGACCGAGACAACGAGTGAGCCTGTTGGTCATGGACTGGGACGAGGAGGTGCCGGTGGGCTGAGACCCAACACGTGGACTATCTTTTAAAGACTGCCTTTTCAATAAATAATTTTAAAATCGTTTCATGACTTGTGCCTCTGCTTTCCAGGCGCTCCCCACCCGATCCTGAATCAGTGGTCCAAACACATTAACCTAAGTTTGCATTTTTTGAAAGAGTAAAGAAAAGATAACATTTGCTCCAGTGGGCGATGAAGGCTCGCAGGAAAGTGCTTCAGTAGCTTTCAGTCTTGAGTTTTGTGGGGGGTTTTTTCCACTAAGCTTCACACTAAACACACTGTTGTGACTTGTCCGTGTTATGAGGATGTGAGAAATGTTCCATTACTTCCTGCAGCATTCTTCTTTGGACTTTCAACACAAAAGTTATCCTCTGTATGGATAAGTCTTATGGTTTCCCAACTGACAACACAGTCTTGTACTACATACCCTGGTTTTGTTAGGTTTATTCTTAAATAAAGATCTGATTTGAAAAGAAACATTTTCACACAAATACAGTTACAGGAAGTGGAGCAAGAAGTTTTATGAAATCATCCGAAATAAAACAAATATCTAGTGGATCAATGGAAGGCCATGAAGCAAATGCAATTTACTGAAGTAGTTGTGGTTAAACTAAGGATGCATACTATCTTTTGATAGTGATTTGTGTCCCAAAGGAGAACTGCAGGTCAGGAAGGGACAAAGCAGCCAGAAAGCAAGCTGACAGAATTAGGAGTAAGGAGAAGCCCGCCTCAGGTCTTATTCTGACAGATCTTGCTCTTTGGTCTCTGGCAGGTTTAAAGCTCTTCCTGGTTGAGGAGAATTCTTTATCTGGATAGTGAGTTAGGCCCTGGAGTCAGGATTGTTCCAACTCCCTGCTCCCATAATGCCAGCACGTCGTGCACCATTCAAACCAGAGGACGGAAAAAAGCTTACCCTCTCCCCACACGCAAGGGTGAGGGTTGGCTGTGTTGTCATGGCAACTCCATCCTACAGCTGTCAAGTGTTCATCAGTTTCCACAGCAACACCATAAGGTTGAGACAGTAGACAATTATTTCAGACATAATATAGTTGAGGGTCTAATACAAGCTTTATTAGGTCAAATTAGCCAGCTGCAGACATTTAGAAAAGACAAGGCCTGTGCCGATCAGAGTCAGAGGATATGAGATATGTTGGCTGATTTAACCAAATTTGGTAGCTATAATTATTTAAGGAAGACTAATGACATTCAATCACTCAATCTTTGTAAAACAAACTGTAAAAAGGCTGCTATACATGTGATACATGTGAACAACTGAAATAGGAAAGAAAACCCAGCATAGTTCATGATTAAAATTTACAATAAAAAATCCTTTTATTTGCTCCGGCATGTTTAGAAACAGAATTCCGATTAATTCTTGTGACCTCGTGATTGTCGTGGAATTTAATTGTAATTGGTGAAAAGTTAATCGACTGTGAGGAGCTGAGGTCCTCATCCAATTATGGTTTGTCAGGTAGAGAAAGGGCCTCTCAACAGACATTCAAACAGTCTTGATTAATAAAAACAACAAGAGCGGAAATGATCAAGAATGGTTTAGTTTCGTCTTCTGAACCACTTATCCCACATAAGGTCGCGGGGGTGCCGTAGTTGATCCTGGCTGATTTCAGGCGAGAGGTGGGGTGTACACCAAACAGGTCACCAGTCTGTTGCTAGGCCACACACACACTACCATACACACACACACACACACACACACACACACACATTCCTATGGGCAATTTCACAGTGGTCAATCAGAATATACTTTATTGATCCCACATATGGGAAATTTGTGTGTCACAGAAACAACTTCCTATCTGCTAAGTGAGTCGTTGTAGAGCCCGATCACGTACGGAAAGAAAGACCTCCGGTAACAAGATGTTCTCGAGCGGAGCTGTCTGAGCCTCTTGGAGAAGGAGCTCTGTTGTTCGTCCAGGAGTGGGTAGAGAGGATGGTCATGGTTTTCCATGATGGACAAAAGTTTGTTCAGTGACTTCCTCTCTACCACTGCCTCAAGTGAGTCCTGTTTGCTGCCAATGACAGAGCCAGCCAGTCTGATTAGTTTATTCAGTCTGTTGGTGTCACTGGCTGCGATGCTGCTCCCCCAGCAGATGACAGAGAAGAACAAGGTGCTGGCCACCACAGACTGGTAGAAGGTCTCCAGGATCTTGCCGCACATTGAAGGACCTCAGCTTCCTTAGAAAGTAAAGTCGGCTGCAAGTCTTCTTGTACACAGCAGTACTGTTGCTCCTCTACTGTCTACTGTCGATGGTCACTCCAAGGTATTTGTACTCCTCAACCACCTCCACATCTCTACCCAGAATGCAGAGCGGCTGCAAAGCAGTCCTCCTCCTCTTCCGGAAGTCAATCACCATCTCCCTGGTCTTGTCCACATTGAGGAGCAGGTGATTCTCTCCCGGCCACACCACAAATCCATCCACCACCCTCCTGTACTCCTCCTCCTGCCCACCATTTGTATAAGATCAAACTATATAACATCAAACTATGTATAACATCAAACTAGCATGCATGTGTTTGGAGAGTGGGAGGAAACTGGAATACCTGGAGAAAACCCATGCATAGACGGGGAGAACATGCAAACTCTACACAGAAAGACCAGTGTTCCAAGCCCCGTGCCCACTCTGAGACTTGAACACAGACCTTCTTGTTGTGAGGCCACTGTGCTGACGAATGCAGCACCGTACAGCCACAAGAATGATCCCTTCCCATTGCCACCAGAGGGAGCCCTGGACCTTCCTCCCTCTCCTGGACTCCAGCCTGATCCCAAACACCTGGGTGATAGGCCTGACACTGATCAGCTGAGCGTCGTGAGCATGGCGCCTATTTAAAGGCAATTTAACCTGACTTTCTGTCGGGTCATAACCTTCCATTCCAGCCAGGTCTTCCTGGTTGAATGACCATGATTTACAATAATCACAAGACATTATTCTGATCTTCTTTATAGCTCAAACTAGACTGCCTTACTAAATAAATCCATTTTTTTTGTCCTACATTTGAGTCCTCCTCCTTCTGCACCGTCATGTCATGACAAGAACTTTCTGGATTTACTCTAACATCAACAAGATACTTACAACAAAGAGTTCGCAACATATGTCTAACATTGTAACACCTCTCGACATATCCAGGCACATTTTACCTGATCTATAGTAACTTTGTTTTAGTTATGCCAGCTATGTATGTAATGTACTGTAATATACTTTCCAAGAAACAGAAATAGTCACTCTCATCAAACATCAACAAAAAACATAGGTAGCTGATTTGGAACAAAAGTCACCTCAAATTTGACAGAGTACAAGCTTCAAACGTGACGTCATCATTATACTAATCGAACACTACAAAAAAAAATGCATAAAATACATCAGGCACAGTATTTCAAAAGTTTATTGATATATATTGTTTCATAAGAAGGAACAGCGCAAAGAAATTATTGCAGTTGTTTGAAAGGACTTGAGCAGTCTAAACATTAGTTTTCTCAATTTGAACTACTGCAAACATGATTGTTTGTTTCACTGATGAAGATGCTGATAATTTATATTCATAGTTATGTGGAAGTGCAGCAGTCTGAGTTTTATAATAAAGATCCTTCCTCACCTGTCATTACTAAGGAGTTAAAAGATGAAAGCATGGCATTTTAGCGGGTTTACTGAACACAAATCAAAAGTGGGGAAAAAAAATTGCCTACAATCGGAAGTCATGGTAGAATTGTATCAAGTTAGCTTCAATTTTTCTTTACATTATTCTACTGATCAGTATACTTTATTATCTGAATGTCAATAATTTTCTCCATCAGGACTTGTGGGTGTAAAGCAGCCACATACTTTAATATGTATCGTAGTCTGGACACTTCTAAGACACTGCACCCTACCCTTGTCTTAAAGCATTTCTACCCAGTCAGCCCTAAGCCGCTGTACTGCATGATTTAGATGTTTAGATGCAAACTAATTAAGCTGCATCATGACTGAATCAGCTTAAGAATTGAGGAAACTACAGTGACTAATTGATACTTAAGTTGTGCTGTATCAGGTCAACAGAAAACAGCTGAAATGAGGCACTTTCTGGCCAACTAAGATTTTTTCTTTTGGGAAAAGACTTTTTTTTCTGTTAAATTTTAGTCTATATTACACTCATATCCTAAATGCATTAGCCACAAAGTTTTGGTTCACCTTGACCATTAAAAAGAACATCGTTGACAGAAGAAAAAAAAATCCAGCTTTCACTATGATCATTTAAGTGGAACATATTTAGTTGCTTATGGTAGATGGCAAGTTAAAGTTATTTCTAAAAGACTACATATACCACATTCCACACAAAAGCAAACCATTGGGCTTTTCAGTAATAAAATGCCTTTGAATTAAGTACAACTTCAAATAAGAGTAGTTTTTCAAAAAAAAAGAAAAAAAAAAAAAAAAAAGAGAGAGAAATTAATCATAAGTGTGACTGTTTAAGCCCGAATTTCATCTTCATCAATCAAGATACCTGCCGAACATCCCTGGAGAGTGTCCTGTTCTCAATTATCTTTCTTTTTGTATGATGATCCCTTGACCAAAGAACCCCTCACCTTAAAACCTATATTTACTTTTTTCACATAGTCTGAAAAGCTCTCCCTATTTGTTTATTAATTAATCTTCAAGTGATATTGTCTTTTTATTTTAAAATTGGAATTGTTGTGATTTCACCAAAAATCATGAGAAAATTTTCAAACACATTGAAACTAATTTTAAAGTAACAATAGTTTATAGTTACAATTTTTTCATCCTCTGAGCTGGGGTTGCGGGCCGTGCTGGAAACTATCTTGGGTGAGAGGCAGAGTACACCCCAAACAGGTCGCCAAACTGTTGCAGGGCCACACACACACTAACTCGTTGGGGTAATTTTGTAGTGGCCAATCAACCTAACGTGCTTATTGTTTGGAGGGTGGGAGAAAACAAAGTACCCGGAGAAAACCCATGCAATCACGGAGAAAACATGCAAACACAAAAAGGCTTGTGCATTAAGGCTCACCCCCATTCTGTAACTCAAACCCCAACCTTGCGGTGAGGCCACTGCGCCAACGTGCAGCTGTATTTTATTGTCACTAACATTTTTTTTCTTATTTTTCACTTTTATAGTTTGGGGTTTAACAGGTTTTGGATATTTGGATGGGAGGGAGCATGACATGACTGAACTGGAAAAGTTTGTTGTTGAGGTTCAAACCTCAATAATGTCAGAATGATTTTACTAATAGTGTGATAAAAAGTTATTTTTCATTTTGTTTGTTTTTCACCTAAAAAGTTGTGCAAAGAAATGAAAAACACCTTTTCCAAGTGGCAATAAATTTCTTGTTTTGCTGCTGCCTGAATCTAGCAGAAGGCATTTGTTTAAAGTGAAGCATAATGGTTCCCATTGTATTTGCCAGACTGCTGAATATTTGCTGTTCATAAAAATATGTCTTTGAAAATAAAGCTACAAATTTCAAGTATGACACATATTCAGCAGGTCACAAAAAACAAATGGAATAACATTATGGATTTTCGTTCTACTGCAAGCCCGGGTTGAGAGTTTAATCATTTCACTTTTAATGAGCTTCAACCCTCTGTACTAAATTGTTTGAATGATTGTGTCGCTGCGGCAGTGCTTTTGTTTGTCTTCTACAAAGACTAAGTCTTTCTGGATTGTTATGCTATGTGAACTCCTAATACATAAAAAAGTCAGATACAAAAAATAAGTAAAAAAACCCCAAAACATTTCTTGTTGCTTGCTTTTACCCAACATCTGAGAAGACAATATTTGGACAGCATTTTATCGAGGCACCCCAGGGGTCACAGGGTTTCAGCCTCCCAGTGTATTACAGTTTGACTTTAAGCAAAGTGACAAGCTCACTAGGGGCGGATAGGGTGAGCTTAGCATGCCATGGTAAAGTAACATCACTTAATGTGACAACTGAGCAATAATCTTCAACGAGTCTTTTGCATTTGCCAAGATCAAGCGCTTATTGGTATAAATAAATCATTAGGGGTAAGAACATTATCACTCATATAATCACATCAGTGTAAAATCATTTTGACATCCCACTTGGCAGCTCTTAAAAATGACTAATTTCTCAGATGCTTCTTTACTTAGAAGAAAGGTGCAGCTACTGCTCCAACTCAGAGGGTATTTTGACCGTCCTTCTGCCTTTCAGCTAAGATTCTAAACTCAATTTTAAAGTCTCATTTAGCAAATTGAAAGAGCACAGACGGTTATTTAAAAAAAAAGAAAAACAACCAGAAAGATGCATCAAAACCTGAAAACTACTTGATCTCCAGACATCATTTTCAAAGTCATTCAAAATCCAAAAAAACATTTACTTGCTCTCTGACTTTTCTAGTTCGTATTTACCTCATTTTATTTCAGAATGTACTAGAGTTAATTTGCATGAATTGTTCTGTTCAAATAGATGCGCTTTATAACTTTCTTCCTGTGTGATTTTTCTTTATTTGTTTTTATGTCTTCAGTATATTCGTGTAATGTGAGGATCAAACATTCCTAAACCACAAAAGAAGCATTGTAATTATAATAAATATATTTTTCAGTCACTTGAGTCCAAAAGTGCCATAATAGCACCAAACAGGAAGTTATCTGGTGAAAGCACAAATTCGGGCCCTGCGATTGGGAATAAATAGACCAAAGGAAATACTGCAGCCATGAGGGAATGCTGGCTGGCTCGGGCCATCAGTCATCATGATAACCATGGCAAACTTCCCCAACAATAGTAAAGCGTAATGGAACCAGTCGCCAGTAGGAAGCGAGTTGACACCTTTCCTGACAACATCTGTTTAGCAGAAATGGCCAAGTGAATTCATGACTGCATTTAAATCATCTGGACACAATCATCCTCATACACATCAGTTGTTGGGGGTTTTCTAGACTGCTGATGAAAAGAGTTATTCATGGTCACTCCTTGTTTTCTATTTCTGATACGCATATGCCACAAAGATGGGGGCGATATGAATTCAGTTTGCACAGAATTAAAGAATAAAAACCTTTCTGAAGGCTTTGTGAAGGGCATCACAATACAGAGGAAGAATTTTTATCAGCAGTGGAGCCGAGCGTTAAAATAAATCAGAAATCTAGCTGTCGCAGACCTCACCTCTGCATTATCTCATGTGTGAACAGGCTGAACTCTGAAAACAAAAACTTTTCTGTAGAACGTGCTGCGCTGCAGATCAACCCTAGAGCAAGCATTTTTTGTTAAGTTTGAACCAAGTTAGCAAAAGCACATCCCATAACAATCAATTTGCTTGCATGTCCTCTGGGGAAACAACTTGTTTGAACACGTAACTCTGCTACCACAGAGACATCCCACAAGCTGTCACCTTTGCCAGGATTTAAAGCACTGTCCTCAGGTCGAGCAACTAAGCTGCCTTATTCGTGTATCTTAAAGGGAGATTTGAGGTTAGTGTAATGGCTAGCACTGGGTGTTTGTGTGTGTCAGACAAAACCAGAGACAATGTGCTCTGTCAATTAGACTCTAAAGGTTTACCTCTAACCTCTTGGCTCTATTTCCCTACACGTTATGGCAACACATACTGTATAGAGCATACAGAGCAAGATGAAGTAGCTGTGAGTTTCAACCCAATTCATTCAAAAGATAATGCAGCACAGCATGCTAGAAACTCAGAAATAAGCCCTACACACCTTTTGAATACAAATGAACATCGCTATTCTGTTATTTAAAAGCAAATGGACATCTAGCCTGATTTCTATATGCAACAATAATGAGGTACGGATATTGAAAATCCTGCTTCCACTCTATATCTATCTAGAGATTTAAAAGTCTGTCTGTTTTGGATTTATTAAATGAATGTTCTGGTTCTATTTTTAGTGTTGGTTATGTGGTGCGAGTATCTTGTTTATTCTCTCAAATTTGAATGTTTAAAGTAAATGTTTTCTTTGTTCAGTCTTTCATACTTATTCAAATACTATTAAACCTAAAGTGGGGAAATGACCCGAACAAGGTTCCTTGGAGAGACATTGATGTATGTGTGGATGGATGCTAAACTTGGATGATTAATGCTGCATTTTGGCCAAAAAGTCATTGGGGAAAAAATAAAATTCACATGAGTCTTTGTGCAATGAACTTTAGAGTGTCATTCTGTAACTTAAGCATTTCAGTCTCATGGCACCATGAAGTTCTTCAACGCAATTGGCCTTAGTATGAATCTATGACACATTATTCCCAATCATCCCATGTACCCCAGAATAAACCCTCTTTTGTCAAAAAGCAGCAGCTGGATTGGTTTAGCACAAAGATAGTGGGGCTTTTTTTTTTAGAGCAATACTTCCAAATATGCTTGACAAGTGCATCAACATAATGAACATCTGCAACTGTTTGAGTACACATCATTTAAAAACAAGTGATGCATGAAAAGTCATCAGGCACATTAAGGAGTGACTTAAAAGGAATGTAACAACACTGATAATATACAAATACATTTGAAAAAGTATGGTATGTACAAAATGCATAAGCGAACATTCTTAGAATTAACTGTATTTTGGATTATGTATAATCAAGAGGGGAACATTTTCTTAGAGTTACACAAATTGAACATAGTCAACATGAACTCCCAGGCAACCATTTTCCAGCAAGGTGTAAGAGTGCCATCTAGCTTTCAGGTCTCAATAGCAGCAATGTGCATTTATGTTGTTGCCTCTGAGAATCAGGACGGGTTGACTATGCTTCTGGTACATCCAAGATCTTAAAAGATCTGCAAACTTTAAAACAACCCACAGCTTTTTCAACACAGCAGTTCATCACTGTATAAAACACACAGTTATAATTAATAACCTCACTCAGTCAGTACTAGAATTATGTTTTCCATTTGCTGACACACAATAAAGCTCACTGTGAAGCTCACAAAGCACTAATTAATATTTAGTTACACCTGTGCTGTTCCTGCATCTAAAAATGCATACACAGCCGAGATACGTGCAGGTGCAAAATTATGTGCATAACATCAGAACAACACTGATGTAGTGGAACAAACCACTGATAAATACAAACTTGAGTAAAATAATGTTTTACTTTATATTTATGAAACACATATAATTTATAATTTATGAAACACATATTCTTGATAAAACTTTCAAACTTAAAAGTTTCATATGTCATCTGCAAAAAGAACACATTTTATTTTGTTTAAAATTGACATGTTTTATAGAAAATTAAAGCATGTAAAATAAAACACATATAAAGTGTTGATTTTTAAACAATCTAATCATTTGTTCAACACTCGTCTGCTTAGCTACTGTTGATTATTAGAATATTTCAAAAATACAACAAATTAATAACGGTTTTCTTGATTCTTCTTGAAAAATGTTTAAGAGAATTATGTGGAATAAAAGAAAACAGCTGAAACAATTCACATAAATACTTACAGGCATGTTTGATTAGAAATGTGTTAGATCTTGACAAAGCATCTTTAGGTGATCTGGTCTAGTAATCACAATGTTATAAACAATGTGTATTATAAATTTCTAGTTATTCCTACATTTCAAGACACTGCCAGGTTTTTTTTTTCATTTGTTGTATTTACTGTGGGCATCTCATGGGGCACCAGTATAGTTTACAAAACTGGTTGTTATGAGAGCCTCTCTTCTGTTTGTTTGCCTCAGATTCCATCAGCTTTTGTGATGATGAGATCAGAACATGTAAATTGAGCAACTTGTGCTCCACTATTAAATGAGTCCTACGATTCCAATACGTACTGGATATGATGGAGATGTAGGTAGCAGAGATTAAGATGCTGAGGATCTTTCTGGGAGTGACCAGGATGGACAGGATCAGAAGCAAGAGAAAATCAGAGAGGGCAGACTGAGATGGTTTGGGTATATTGAGAGGAGAGAGGGTATATTCGCAGAAGGATGCTGGGTTTGAACCACCAGGACAGAGGTCTAGAGGAAGACCAAAGAGGTGGTTTATGGATCCATAGAAGGAAGACTGTGTGACCGAAGAGGATGCAGGAGACAGGAAAAGATGGAAGAAACTGACTTACTGTGGCGTGCCCTGAAAGGCACAGGGGTGTGGATGTTTTTTTGTAAATGATGGGATTTCTTTTTTATTCACAATGTGTACAGTGTTCCAACTCTTTTAGAATTGGGTTTGGAAAAACAACATTCCTATTCCCAATCTTGAGCTAACAAAAAGAAGAGGGGATTCCACACCTTGGTAAACATAGACTTGTTCCAACTTTTTTTGAGATGTGTTGATGACTTGATATTTGAAGTCAACGTATTTTTCTCTAAAATTATACATTTACCCATTTAAACATGTGATAAGTCATCTTTGTTGTGATCTGAATAAAACATTGATACTTGAAACGTCCACTTCATTGCATTCTGTTTTATGGACAATATGAGCAACGCCCCAACTTTTTCAAAATTGATTTTGTACAACAGAGCAATACTAGCCAAAAATTTTGCATGTCAAGTTTTGTGCTTATTATTGTCTGGTTCACTGAAAACAATCATAGATTTTTTTATAAATGATTAGGAATGAAGCTGCTGAATTTAGACCTCAAATCATAGATAAAAGAAGGGAATAGTGTGTGGAAGAGCAAATAAATTTTTGTAGATCAAAGTAACTGAGGTTATGAAACACACAAGTTCAGACGTGTTGAATTGGAGATGGATTATATTTTTATATGTAAGAGCAGATAAAAGCACATCAAACCAACCTGTGAATACATAATTAGATTCATTTGAAAAACTTGCACAGTTGCACCTTCAGTTTGTTGAATTACTTTATAGATTTTTTCTGCATTGACAGCATCTTTGAAAACTTTTAACAAAAGTTATTGCTACTCTCTTAAACTGGCTAATTCCAGTTTGCACTTGAGTTATATGCTTCAAAAATGCTTTTAAAAAATGAGCATAGCCATGAATTTTACATTAGATAAATTTTACAATAGACATGTATATACGTATACATATGTTTTCTATACAACACAGTCAAAAGCTGTTTTTGTTCACTGTAGAACATTTGGGGTTTTTTCCCCTTCATTTAAATTAACAGAAGATACATTCTAAATTGTGCAAATGGTCCAAGAACCAACTTTTTGGTGAATGTAAAATGAAAAAACAGTCCATGAATTTGCTCCAAATCAGTTCAAATTATAGTTAAGAAAATGTTCAAAATAGCACTGTGGCCTCACAGCAAGAAGGTCATGGGTTCAAATCCCAGGTGGGGACAAGGCTTGGAACACTGGCCTTTCTGTGTGGAGTTTTCATGTTCTCCCCATGCCTGCATAGGTTTTCTCCTACCTTCCAAAAACATGCATGCTAGGTTGATTGGCCACTACATGATTGCCCCTCGGAATGTGTGTGTATGGCCCCGCGACAGACTGGCGACCTGTTCGGGGTGTACTCTGTCCCTCGCCTTGAATCAACCGGGATGGGCACCAGCACCCCGCGCAACCCAAAAGGGATAGACGGTTAAGAAAGTGACTGACTGACTGAAAATGTTCTAAATGTCGAAATGACGGAAATATCAGAATGGATAAAAAAAAGGTCAGAGGCTCTCCAAACTGACATTTTAAGATATTTTTCAAAATCCACAAGAAATGATAAAAATAAAAAAAAAGCACACAGTCCATATCACTGAGATGTCCATGTAAAAACTCAAGAATCACAAATCCCAATCCTAAATAGTAACTGGATCAACAAATATTTTTTTTGCACTGCTAACTTTCACTTGTTCTTTTTCATTGTTCATCACTTGTTTCTGCAATCACACATTCAGCACAGTGTATTTGTTTTTTTAATCCATGACATTTGTGTGATGAATGTAAGACTACTTGACAGAGAGTTTGTAGAAATTCTCATCAATAAATTATGTATACGATCATAAAATCCATTCGAAGGGCCACCTGCACCACTGAGTTGACGATGAAGGTGTGTTGCACTAATTGCTTCTTCAGAGGAACACTAAATTTAATCGCACCAAAAACTTTAATACCAAACTCCCAAAGGCACATAATGGATTCAACAAAGCAGTGAAATCCCTATCTCTCCCTGCTAGGTCCCCATATGTATCAAACCTAATGGCTTGAAGGCTACACACAGTCTGACTGATGTAATGGCCTTTGTGGTAGCCTCTGCTGGTTTGTTAATGAGACCCTGGCATTTTTCAGAGGCCAGAGAGTGCAAGCTATTAGTGGAGAGTTACACTTGGCCTGGAAAATTTGCAAGGTCCACTACACCCTCTCTCTTGGGTTGATATATCACTCGGAGATTAAATAATAGATTTTCAAAAGTACTCGTTCAACGTTTTTTTCCACTAGTTGTCTGGCTAAAATGATAATACAGCTTATTGTCTGGCCTCTTTGATATGATGAACTGGCTTAATCATAATACAAAGTACCACCTCTCATCCTGTTTCTGATTTAATACTCTTGACAGCTCATGGACCGTCATGAAAATGTAAGCGTATGTGGCTAGACTGGCGGTCATTTTCTGCATAATGACTAGAAGCTGGCAAGTAAGTACTCAATAGCTATTGTAATAATCTGTGTAATGTTGAATTTTTTTGGTCTGTGCTTTGCACTTTTTTGTGTAGCTCTTTAAAAATATTCTACTGGCTGAATTAGCTGTGCAGACCGTTCAAATTGAGCAAACTGTTTTCTTGATGTATGTAACTTATGGTGCCATGAAGCAAAATTTTTGGTTGGGTGGCGCAGGAATTAGGTAAAACAGCAGCTTCACAGCTTTTACAGTGATGTGGGACATGAAAAGCTTTAGAAAAAGCTGTTAAGGAGGAGGCGATAAAGGTGATAAATTAAGTTTATCACCTCGAATCTTACAAATAATCATCGTGCAGCACAAGCAGTTGCATTTCACAAACACTTTAATGCATAACTTTCCTTCACAATTTAAAATTATACATCAAAAATATCTTAGGGTGTAATTACATATCTTTGAAGTGTATTTACTTGTCTCGAGGTTTCTAAATTAAATAGATCACTTCTTGCGTAACTGTCATGATAATCGCCAACAGTTAATTACTAGGTTATCATTAAAACACAACACATCATTTTATGCTTTAATTAGTTTTCAGAATAGTCTGTGCCCCTTGAAAACAAATCGGATACATTCACATTTACTACTGTGTTCTGTTTTACAACCTTAAAGTGTCAATAAGGAAGAGACTGCAGTATCTGCTGGGATTTTTACCGTCTCACGAGTTTTTTTTCTGCAGTGCAGAACAATTTCCCACCCAAAATCTACTGCAAGAGCAGCTCGCTAATGAGATAGAGAAATTAAAGCCAAGCTGAAAGAAGTAGAGAACACATTTGATTGAACAAATATATTTGTTATTTCAAATCTAACCCAAATTTTACCTTTTGTTTTCCTTATTTTACGTTTAATCACACAAACGTACATTTATTAATGATTTTAAGCCTGCACTTTTATGGATATCTTTGTGCTTTTTTTGCCCAAAGGGGAAATAAAATTGTTCTAATTATAACTTACAAGATATATTCCGCACTTACTGGCAAGAAAAGACTGGAATAAAGTTTAAATGTTGGTCTACAAGAAAAGTGAACCCCACATTTTCATGACTCATTGATTTAACCCATTATCTGCTCTACACAAGTAGAGTTTTATCTGTAAGTAGAGTTTTAAATTCAATTTCCTCTAGCCTCCAAGGAACACCTGAAAATGCAATTTCACCTGCCTGTCCCTTAATAAAAACATAATATGGGTTAAATTGTTCTCGTGCCCTTTTTTCCTCATCTTTCTCTCTCCCTCTGGACCTCTGCCTGGCTTCTCTAATGACAAACAGACCATGAAAATGACCAGGAAAAGCAATATCTACAAGCCATTAGAGGATGCTGTTGCAAATAGAGAGCATCCTGTATGGCTGAGGTTTGTTTTCAGATGTTCCTGTGGTGACACTGATGATGCACCTTTTCAAAGTGAATGCATGATCGAGAACAGGATGTTGTCATGTTCAACTGTGCCGCAACCTACAGTGCTTGATCCCATCAAAGATCTGTTTGCTGCAGGTCAAATTTGCTTGCCATTTCAAAAGATAAGATTAGGGAACATCTCAGAGAAATTTGTTTAAACATTTTTGGAGAACTACCAAGATAAAACAACACTGTCTCAGAGCTATTAGGACACCTCACAACAAAACCCATAGGGGTTCTTTAAAACCACACTAATAAAAACACTTCATTCTCTCAAACAGGGATGACAAACTCAGGTCTTACAGGGTCCCTGTCTTAAAATTTTTTATGCCTAGTTTTCCTAACATGCCCCATTCAATATGTTGCTGCCGTTTCTCAAACAATTTACAATGAGCCGGAGTTGGAAGTTTCAAATATTTAAAAAAAACTACATAGACATTTAAAATTGTCGATCCTCAACTAAATGCATAATCCAGCACATACGTGTAGAAGAAATAATTGAACCTCATATTTTTGGCCTTACAGCAAAACGGTCAGGGCTCAAGTCCTGGAGTGGGGGCGAGGCCTGAAACGCTGGCCTTTCTATGTGGAGTTTGCATGTTCTCTCGCGTGTGTGTAGGTTTTCACCCAATCTCCAAAAACATGCATGTTTATGAAATTGCCCCAGGAATGAGTCTGTGTGTGTGTGGCTCCACAACCGACTGACGACCTATTCAGGGTGTGTCCTGCCTCTCACCAAAAATCAGTTGGGATAGACTACGGCACACCGACAACTCTATAAGGGATAAGACGAAGCGAAAAAATTTAAGTAACTGTAAAGACAACAAGTAATGCTATACTAACCACATTGCATTTTTTCTCAATCAGCCATTGAGGCCTGATAAATTCTATTGATTGAAATAGACAACTGAAATGTTATCACAGATTTACAGGCTATGTCTAACATTTTTTTTTTACCTCCTCATGCACTTACAGTCTGTATTGACCTCAATGTTTTGTCACATTATTCCTTCTATTTTTTTTTCTTCTTGTATATATACTGTCTATTTCTTGTTGCTGCTGTAACGCACAAATTTCCCAAGTGTGGGATCAATAAAGTAAATCTAATCTAATCTAACATGTCCCACATACGAAGAAATAAGTTTTTTTTTATATATTTCTCAGACTTTCTCTGAGGATTAAATTACTGATCACTAGCCTCCGAAAACAATCTCAAAATATTATCACAAGTTTTTAATTGCAGTAGCCAAAGTGGCAAGTTCAAAGACACTGATCTTAAATCAGGTGTCAAACTCAGTTATTCATGGGTTTAAAAGTACTGAAGCTTTTCCACATGTTTCTGTTTAGACACGACACAAATAAAGTGGGATCACAAATCTAAAAGTTCTACCTAATAATTCAAATTGAGTCAGGTGTGTTCAAGCAGGAACACACTCCTGTAGTAATTCAAACAACCACTCACAAATGATCCATACAAATCCAACAGCAACTCCCCTATTGCCACTATTCTTTGGGATCAAATCCTTAGACATAAGTACAACTCAAATTCCCGTGCTGACTTGAAGATGCATTTGAAGTCTATACTTTGAATTTGGTAAGAGACAAATATATGCTTATATGTTGATGGAAGTAATGAAAAAAGAAACCTATTGTGAAGACTCAACTGCATTTTTTAAAATCAGGTAGGTATTGCTTGCTTAAACATGAGGGTACAGGATACAAAAAAAAAATAAAAACCTAAATCATCACATGATCCACAGATAAAACTATTTTGATCGCTAAAAAAAAACGTAACAACAGAGCAATTACGTGGCACAGTGGCCTCACAGCAAGAAGGTCGGGTTCGAGTCCCGGATGGAACAAAGCTTTGAACACTGGTCTTTCTGGAGCCTTTGTGGAGTTTGCCTGCTCTCCCCATATATGTGTGGGTTTTCTCCAGGGACTCTGGTTTCCTCCCACCTTCCAAAATCATTTTGATTGAGCACTATGAAATTGCCCCTAGTGTGGATGGTTGTGAGTGGGTGGGTGTGTGTGTGTTTGTGGCCCCGAGACAGACTGGTGACCTCTTCGTGGTGTACCCTGCCTCTTGCCTTGAATCAGCCGGTTTAGGCTCCAGCACTCTCTGCAATCTCCTTAGGGATGGATGGCTCAGAAGATGAATGACTGATTGAAAATAACAAATATTAGTGCTTTTCTTTCTCATATGGTTTGGTTTCTGTGTTGTTGTAATACTATAAATATCCAGGAGATGGCGGTAGAAACAAACTAATACGCATGCTCATAATGAACACTTACTATTTCTTAGAGAAAAGATTTTTAAAAACGTTATAAACGCAAAAAAATCAAATAAGAATTAAACTGTTTTAAATTTTGATTTGATAAATGAAAATCAATGTTAAAACAGAGTAGATTTTAAATTAGAATAACTACGACCGTGTTCATTAACATTGCATTTTAAATAAAAGTGGATCGTGACAAGCAAAGAAATAGAGAAAAAAAAAAGAAAACCGAACTTTAGTCTGGAGGTGGTGTTAATGTCACTACATACAACTTGTATTGTATTGACGCTTAGCAACGGATGTCGTAAATAGTGCGTGCATGTCGTAAAGAGTAAAGAGGTTGGTGTTGAAAAGATTTAAACAGAACCCATTGTGGTGTGTGTGGAGGAGGAGTGAGCTGTTCCCTCTGAGAATAACACCAGAGACCACAAAGAGACCTTTTAATAAGCGGACAGATATGGATGAGAATGCCCAACACAGGCGCTGTTGTCCCTGTTGAAGAGAGAGAGCCGTGTTCTCCATACGAATCAAACCGGAATATGAAGAGTTAAGACGACATCCCAACTGTTTATTCCAGCAGCTAGCAGGCTAGCTGGCTAGAAAGCCATGAGACTAACCTGATAGAGATCACTGAGCTTTAAACACACTCATTTTCTTTCTCATGACCCATCGGATCGTCTTCTTGTAAGTAAATTTAACTTTTAAAATCAAACGAGCTGAGATCAAACCATTTAACTACAAATACAAACAGAAGAAAAGTCTCTGATTTGTTCCACAGTTGTTTTTTTCCTCTTTAGATTTTGTATTAACATTTTCTTTCATGTGTTCCTCTTGCTTTTTCTTTGATTTCGTTTCTAAAATCAATCCAAACTCTTAAATTTGTGTCTGTAAATGAGGAAAAGTAGAGCGATCTGATGTTTTGAAGCCATGTGAGTTGAGATCTGAGACATCTGATGAGATCAAATAGTTGATTAAATTGCTAATTTTTGTTAAAATAGTTGGTTTTTTAAATCCGATTCTCAGATCAGGTGTTTGATGTCCTTGTACTACTCATGCAGGCATTTTGATCACAACAGATCAGTTCTGATCTTTACTGATCTTATGTACTTAAATTAAAATTTGATCATCAGATCCATGCATTTTAATCTATTTTGTATCATAAATATTTATGTGTGTTTCTACCCATTTGTCATATTATTTTATTTTTGGTTTAGTTTGCATTAATTTGTTTTGTAAATCCAGTTATTACTCATTCATAACTTAGATTGCAATCTATAAAAGTGCTTCAACATATTATTTAATTGATTGATCTTCAGATTTCCATAAATAATTGGTGATCCATCCCAAATTCTGTTGTGAAATGGTAAAAATTACATTTCCCCATGAAAGGTTAAATAAAGTATATTTGTATTGTATTAGTCCCTCATTCGTTGAGGAGTGATCCATCATAAAAAAAGCTTCAAAGTTGTCAATCAGATTAAAAATAATTTACATATTGAAGTTGAAACATCTCGATCATCAAATACTGTCCAGAAAACAACTTTCAAACCCTTCCCAGATTGTATTGTATGGCTCACTACAAGTTTACAAAAGAACTTTCTAGGGTTTAATGAATAGAGAGCGTTGTTTTTAATAAATATTTTTCATAATAGGAGACTAATTGTGGCGCCTCCATGCAAGGTTAGTTAACAAGGGAACTATGAAAATAGCCCGACTCACTTAAGACCTTCTGCTGTTGGCTGATTTGAATGTTTTTGATTGCTCAGCAGGGGGAATGTCTTGTAATTGTAGCCTAAAAGCTCCCACCGGAGTTGTGTGTTTTTGTGTTTTACGTCCAGACTTGCCAGTTTATTTTGAGACAAAGCTACGTCTACAGCGGATTGAGGTATATGAGGAATGACCTGAAATGTCAGGTAATCAATTGTGTTTCCTCCCTCACCAAACATCCCCTTCAACCTCCGATTTAAACTGCAGGTTGTTTTGACAGCTTGTTTTAATCAGTTTGTGTGTAGCCCCGTTTAGTTGGCATGTTTGTCTCGCAGCCGGCATCGGCAAGTATTTAAATGAATGACAACATGTCAAACTTCAGCAGAGAGTGCAAGACTGAAAGTCTTACTTTTTTTTTCCTTTTTTTTAGTTATTATGGGGAAAAATGGTGTAAAAGAAGCAAAAAACAACTGTCTTTAATTCAGAGAAAATTCTTACCCCTCTAAACCCTCTAAACAACTGCGTCATTCTGGCTTAAAGCAAATACTATTGATATTTCCATTAAAACCTCCATTGTTTAGTTTGGGCTGGAGATGAATGGACTCATGTTCATAGCGGAGATGTGGCTAATTGGGGCTTATGTTCTGGAGACTGAATTTTCCACTAAGAGTGTGAACGTCGCTGTCACTTCCATCCATCACCATCTATGTACTCTCCATACGGAACCAATCCGGCTGCTGCTGGATAAAAATGTTTTTGTCATCAAACATTATTGACTCCCTCCGTCAATAACCTTGGCAACAGTAGTTCCTCTTTCCAGTGAGAACCACATATGGCAGCACAGGCAGATTGGAGTTGTGGGGGGCAGGGAAGGCTTTTACCAAGCTCTGGTAGGGGCTTTGTGGTAATACCGACGGTCTCGCAAATAGAAACATTCAGTCAGACTGAGAACTGCCTCTCCGTATTCAAAGGATCCACTCTCAGTCATTTCAATCACAAGAGCAATAACTCAAAGTTTCGCTCATCTTGTCGTCAGTGAGACTCTTGTTAAATCTCCTTTTCTTTTCGTTTTGCTCACTCTTCGCTTGCATTTCGGTCTTTCCCGCCCCACTTCTCCTCCACAATCTCTTTTGCATTTCCATTGGAATTAATCAAGCATGTTCTTGTGTGGCTTGACTTCATTATATTCTAATGAAGCTTAGCCTCAGGTGCAGTGGAGGAAATATTTAAGCAGAAGGCAGCGTAACCCTCGTACACTATTATCTTGAAAGTAGTTTTACACAAAGAGCAACGGAACATATTATTTTAGATAAAAAAAAAAATCCATTCCAGCTCCGTCTTTCTTATCAGTCCTAAGGATTCTGCCAAAACCCTGAGCTTAATAAAAGTTGATGTATTACTGTATTGCCACATTGTCTTCAACTGTTTCGACCTTTGTCATTCTGTTTTAAGTCTTGTGCCGGGCCTTTTTTGTCCCCGTAATGAGCCATTTTGTGACTCATAACATCTGCTGAACTTGAAACATTTTGCATTCAAGACTCCTCTCTCATTCATGTGGAGTCAGCCATCCCTTTTACTCCCCGTCTTTTCTTCGCCTCTCTTCCGAAGCGCTCACAACTGTACTTTGAAGAGTGAGTTTGCTGACAAACTTTCTCAACTCACTTTTGGCGGCGGCCGTGTCTCATAAAAGGTAATTTGGCATTTATTCGACGCGTCACGCTCCCCTCGATCTCTTGCCTTACCCCTCTTGTCTTGCAGAGCTATCGGCAAGGAGTAATGGAAACGAGATGGGGGGTGGTGGGGTTTAATCAGAAACACAGGTTTTCTGCGGGTATGGTGAAGTTTATCCTAAAGAAAACACTGCCTTATATTTCACCGCTGTTGTGTTCAAGCAGGCAACATCTGTGGTCAAATACCAAACATCTGGCTCTACTTTTGCGCATTAAGTGAACTTTACCCTTTTCAAGATCTCAAACAGCCTTGCTCCTACACCCCCTCACCTTGCTTATCTCAACATGTTTTTTTGTCCTCATTCAGGACATGTATAGCAGTGCACAATCAATTTGTTCTATAGATTACTCAGTAGGAAGAGATATATTGAAGAAACTGTACTTTTTTAAAACTCAAATTACAATTTTATTCTTAAATTAGACCAAATGTTTTTAATTTATAGCTTGAATCAAACTATTGTAAGTACTGCAATTTAAAAAAAATCTCAATTTAGTAAGTAAATTATCAGTTGGGACAGTTTCCTCCTTATATGCCTAAGCGTGCAGGATGTTTGCCTGGTGTGATGGGCTCGTGGATGTGACCAGGCTTTAGTGCGAGCATGCAAAGACTGCAGTTTGCGTTTATTAACAGAAAAAAGTGATGCATAAACAAACCTTTCACCGAGAAGAGTTATTGGCATAATCCAGGTAATGCTCTGCGGGGAATTGTGGTTTAAATGCTTATTCTGGCAAAGAAGAAGCTGCTAGATATTCTGTCTGTGGAAGCCACAAGATTGCACATCTCATTATTACATTTGTTCAGGTCTTGTTCTGACTCGCCCCGGCGTTTTGTTGCTTTCTTTCTAAGGTGTGATTGTGACATACTTTTTGGCCCCGGCGGGGTAATGTTTCGTAGCTTTGTGAATCCTCTATTCATCCAAGGTAAATGTCATATTTGCTCCGAAAATGTTGTGCTCATTTCTGCGCCCCCCCGACCCACTGTGTTAGACGTTAAATGGCACTTGAATTGAGCTCTTTTAACAGCAGGATATTCAGCTTTCCTCTCGAGCAATCAGCTCTTTTCCACTCCCCACAGCACACGTTCGACTTTAACTTGAATTGTTGTTAATCACACTCTACTGATTACTTTTAGATTCCAAATTTGTCCAATTTTTACATCCTAGAATAAAGGAAAATCACTTAAATTAAAATAAAAACCCAAATTTGGTGCAATCCTGTTGAAAGATGTTTATTTTAGCCACGTGTGTTTTGTAGTTGCAATGAACTGAATCCATAAAACACTATTCTTTTAAAAACTTTCTGATTTGTTTAAAAGTCTTACAGCCTACGCTTTTAGTATTGGGTCTTCAGAGGCAAAATTTTAAGTGTTTCACATTGGTCCTGCCTCTGCGAGAAAAGCCAATGTTCAGCATATGGCTGCTAACATAATTTACCGTTTATTGTCCCTGTCCTCGCAAACACCAACATATGTTATCTGGACGAATGTGTGTCCTAAAGTTTTGAAATTATTGCTTAAAACTATTAATTTGAAAAAAGCCAAAATATGGTAATGTTCATTAATGGCAAAATTAAACTGTTCAGATTCAATTTTTTTGGTTTCTAATAGCGTTTTACAATGACTTTAAATTCTATGTGTTTACTCGTGTCTAGGTATAGATGGGAAAAAAATGACATTCCTTGGCATAAATTCTTATATTAAGATCCATAAGCTATTAAACTCTAAAAACGCTCAGTTTTTGTCTTTAGCATTGCTCTTTTTGGGCTTGTATCTTTCTTTCTTTTTTTTTTTTACCAATTTTTGTCACGTCGTCTAGTCGCTGTATTTTCTGAAGGAAGAGAGAAGTATGAACAAGTGTATTCAGCTCTTATCTGACACGTCTCACATACGTACGTCCCTCACAGCCACAGCTCCCGGAGCTTCAGTCAACTCCTGTTTCCTTCCGGATCCCAGCTCCTTCTGGATGAATTCGAAAATCCAATAAAAACGCACATTATTTGCACAAGTGTGCCTTCTTGCTATAACTATGCCCTCCCAAGTCAGCTTTCCTAACAAGCGCGTCCTAATCAGCTCTAATTGAGAATGGCTAATCTGCAGGCCTGAGTCATTGTCTACTGAAAGCGTCTTAAAAGACACTTGACTTTACAGTTGACTGGATGGGGGAGGAAGTCCTGATCAAACACGGACTAGACTGTGATGAATTTTCCTTTCTTTTCAGACATGTTTTTTTTTTTTTTTTTTTTACATGCTGACTTTGGTTAGCTTTGCAACTATGCCAACAAATGCTTTTTTTACTTCTCTATCACAAACGTTATTTTAGTGGCATTAGTCATTTTCAAAGAAACAACTTCAAAGTATGTTTAAAAGGGAAGCAAAGCAGCTCTGATCAAAGTTAAATTTTTACATCGCGTTACCGTGCTCACAATGTGTTGCGAGATCTCTCCAAGATTATCAAGCTCAGTTAAAAGAGTACGGAGAAAGTTGTTTTGTTCAACATTGGAAGAAATGTGACTGAAACTCGGGCATCTGCAAAAGGAAGTCCTGGGAGAAATCATCCTTTAAGTGCTGTTCATTTTAATTTCTATCAGGAAGGGGATGTTGTATATTTCTCCCTAATTCAATCCCTGCCACTATGTATTTCTCTCTCCCACAGTTTATTTATTTGTCTTGTTTATGGATGAAATGTGAGACCTTCTTTTTCCACAGAAAGAGACCAGGAGCACATGTAAGTGTATTGCGTTGGCTGTGAGCCAGCTCATTTTCTCTCCAAAAGTAATAAAATCTCTCGAATGACCCAAACAATTTAAATTTGCGAGGCAATTTTCCTTTGCATAAAGGTGATTTTTGTTTTACGGCTGGTTTCATATTTCAGGAGTTAGCCTAAGAGGGAAAAATTAAATAGTTTTTTCTGTTTTTTTTCCATATTGCTAACCTGACCAAGAAGGGAATTTATACAGCATAGTTTCTATTTATTTTACCTAAGGCAGTAAATTTATTCTTTCTGTTTTTTAATTTTAGGACTGCTGGCTGAAGTTTGCTCTCAAGCACAAAGACGAGAGAAGATGATTCACTGGCCGCAGCCACCAGCTGGCACAAGGCAGATGTGCCAACCATGCCCATCCTTTCCACTTTAGAAGCACCCCCTGCCCACTATGACGGAGAGGCATTGAGGTTCACACCCTGACGATCATCTCAATCCTCTCCGTATCTCTCAGCGCCCTCCATCCCTGCCCAACCCCACCATGCTGCGTTTCCTGCCTCTCAAACTTGGCCGCCTGTACCGCTGTCTGAAGCTCCTGTTATTGCTGGGATTGTCCATTATCCTGCTGATGAACACCCACACCCTGTTTGCCTCCTTCCAAAAAAACGAGCTCACAGACCGGCGTTTCATCAACCTCAATAAGTGTCCCGCATGCTTTGGCACCAGCTGGTGCCGCAAGTTTATGAACGGCCAGGTTTCCTTCGAGACCTGGGGTCGCCTGAGATTTCTAGACGTCTTCAATGTTAAGAACGTTTACTTTGCACAGTACGGAGAGCCAAGGGAGGGAACTCGGCGTGTAGTGCTGAAAAGGCTCGGCTCCAACCAGGAACTGGCTGAGATTGACCAGAAAATCTGCAAGAGGGCCACGGGACGGCCTCGTTGCGACCTGATCCAGGCCATGTACAAGACTGAATTTGCCCGCATCAACGGGGACGTTCGACTGCTAACTCCAGATGTAGTGGAGGGCTGGTCAGACTTGGTGCACTGCCCCTCACAAAGACTGCTGGATCGTGTGGTCCGCAGATATGCAGAGACCAAAGACTCGGGCAGCTTCCTGCTGAAGAACCTGAAGGACACAGAAAGGATGCAACTGCTCATGACTCTGGCATTCAACCCAGAACCTCTCGTACTGCAGGTAATGTTTATCTCAACTACTCTTAGACTTCTTAATGTGTGGGTCCAATGTCCGACTTTTGACATCTTTGAGATAAATATTGCATTGACAGAGATAAAGGGTTGTCTTTTTGCTGATCCAGTGCAGCAGGTGTTTTCTCAGTAATTGGTAGAGTGGACATTACTGGATTATATAAGTAGAATCAGAGCATCAAAACAAAGCAGCTCAGGGTGTTGCCCCTCAAGCCCCAGTAAATTACAGGGTGAGGATCATCATTTTCTTTCCTCTTCCACAAGTCTGAAACACACCATTACACTCCTCCCTTAATTCCAGTGTACATCAGTGCTCACAATATGGAGCGTGAACATTCCTCGCGCTGAGCAGAGACAGGTTTTAAAAGTTTTGGCCTCTAGAAAAAAAAAGTATTTTGGCTAACGGCGGTATTACATATTTAACACAAAATGTAGGGCGGTTTTGAATTATTCAAGGATGCATTTGTAAATGGTCCAAGTTGTTTTTAATTTTAATACATGTCCATCTCCCATGGAGTCTCGTTCATTTTTGAGAGGCTTTAAAAGTGAAATGTGCACAAGATTTTTGTGTGAATTTCATGGAATTTGCTCCTTTTAAAAAATGTAAAAAGTTTCAGGTAAAACCTGAAGGACTAATAATGATATTTGCAATAAGTTTGAGTTAGTTGTTCTTATCAAAGTTAAATCTTTTGCTTAATTTATGCGTAGCATCATTAGATTTTTTTTTTGAATGGGTTTGTTGAATTAAATCAGTGACTGATGCATGCTTCAGGATAAAATGTGCAGTTGAGGAGGGAGGGTTGCTTGTTTAATTTGACTTTAAAACCTTGTGAAAGAGCAAATTTATTTGCAGTTTTAATTCCGCCATGCCGCGTGTCAGAGCGGCCAACACAGTTCACATCCTTTTCCCTCCCTGATTTACGGGCAGCCAATCAATTTCAATTTCAATCTGGCATTGACTGTGTCTCATAAGAGGACAGAACAACAATGGTCTTGGCCCCGTAGACATTCAATAACGTGTGCTGACCCCCTCCTCCTTCTCCCCTTACACATAGGAACAGACACCTCTGGGCATTTTAGAGGACAAAAGGCGAAATCAGCTCTTTAGTTCGGTCAATCTATAAAATCTGATTAGCCTCGTGTGGTCTCTATGCTTCCTCTTTTTTTCTTCCATTCCTTTCTGCCTCTGTCCCTGTCTGCGTCTCTGTTTTTCTTGCACACGCTCCCCAGAAACTGCCACTAATGTTTTCAATAGCATTTTTTATCAGTTCAGAGGCCCTGTAAATCACCCCTCATCCTTCTTTATATGCACAATCCAGACACGCACACACATTGTCCGCAGCTCTTTGCGCGTCCCGTTCCCTGTAGTCTTCACGTGTTTACAGGAACTCCATGAATTGTTTATTTTCCACTGAACTCGTGACCTGTGGGGAAACGCACAAAGGACAGCGCCTACTATCTCTTAGATTCACATGTCCTGAGCTACTTGACTGTTCGTCGGCATCACTGAACTCAAAAGATGAGAAAATTTGCTAAGAGACTCAGAGACCCTACACACAAGGTTGGGTAGCAGTGGACCATAAAGAATTAATGGTGTCTATAGAGATTGAACAGGAGACGTGCTGTACTACATCCCTCCTCCTTTTTTTTCTTCCAGAGGTTAGACCACTGTGTGGTGATTGGATTTTAAGGCTGAGATACTCTAACCTAATGTTTAAATGTAACACAATCCTGGTCAACTAATCAATTCTTCTCTTTTCTGGGCAAGAACTATATTTCTATTTCAAAAGAAATCTCTCTTATGAGTGAGATTTTCCCAATTTAGCTGAATTTATTGAGTTTATTTCAATGTAAAAAATTCCAATCATCATAAGTTCAACACTGCCGGGACTTTGTGGAAGGGGGGGCGGTTGTTGTCTCCTCTTGGGTTTTTTACAGTTCAATAACGCGAATAACATTTGTGCTGTCTGCTCAGCGAGCTGCACTCTCTGTTAGAGGGGCTTCTGTTTCCAGGCTTTTGAAGCCACAGGCAGTAAATCGGCCCTTATTCACTATGAGAAACCAGACCTTCTTTGTCAGTGGGAAACAATCTGCTATGTTGTTCCGGGTCTGGCCAACAATGCGTTTTTTCTTTTGTGTGCTCACTGGCACATAAATGGGCACACACACACCGCCTCCACTAGTTTTTTTTTTTTTTTTTGTCACATGAAATACAATTTGGCTTTGAGAAATAAATATTTTCAGAAGATAAAGTGATAAAAATCCTTCTGCAATCGGAAGCTCCTTGTCTAACTTGATCTCTCTTTTTTTTGCAATTCTGTTAAATTGCTTTAGAAATCTTTCTCCGCTGTGATGAATCTACTTTTGTCAAGGTCTTGTCTCTTCGCCAACCAGGGGAATTACATGATCCCGTTTAATTTCATCCCTTATTCAACATTAACTTAGTTTGCATGAGAAGGGGAGTAATTCACTCTACTCATTTCCATGGCTCCAATCTTATTTGCCATCCTCGAATCCTCTCCTCTAGCAAGATGACTCACTGATTCATCAGGTGATGGTGGTGTTTGATGAAGTACATCTGGGCCAACCTTAAATTAGTTCGATTTTAGCTCAGTCTTCCCTTCCAAATCATTAAACATGGTGGGTTAGCCAGAAGCATGTGACTGCACTTGCACCCTTTTTGGTCCTCAGCCCTGTCGTGCTCAGTGGAGCCGAGAATAGGATGTGACAGGCCTGTGGGGTTAACTCAGTCAGCGGTACTCTCATCTCCTCTAAACTAAAAATCTGTGCGGCCCCACACATCCGTCGCACCGGTTTCATTACGATATCTCCGCTCTTTGCTCTCATATGCAACATGTTCACCTCATCCAACAAGGAGATATACATGTCTGAAAGTAGCAGCTCCTCTTGTTGTTTCTGCCAGAACAAAGACATCTGACAATGATATTAAAGTAAGAACGAGAAAAAGGAGATTTAGATGGATGACCTTTCTTTCATTCCCCTGCTTCATTTCAATGTGTATTTGAAAGCTAAACATTCACCTCACTTGAATTTGATGTTGTTTTTTTTTTTTAACTAAACAATTCTAATAGGTATGAAGATAAACGAGGCTGCTTGGGATCCTTTATTTGAAGTGGCAATGCCAAACTACACTCAAGTTATTTTCTATTAAGAAATAAAGGGGTTTGTTTTATTTGTCTCAACCAGAATCCTGTAAAACTAACCTCGGTTTGTAAAAATAGTTGCTACTCAATCAAGCAATGAATTTGTAACTTAATGAACTTAAATAGCAAATGGGTAGAATAAGAAACTGTAAACCTGATTTAACTGAAGTGATAACATGGTTTGGATTAAACTAATTTAATCATCACAGTGTCAAACAAAATTTAAAAAGAAACAGTTTGCCAGTGATAAAAGAGCGCCAAACCTCGTGACTTCTCACTGTTCGGCAACATTTGAAATGTTTCTTGTCATTTTTGGCCAAATTAGGCTGATTTATTGCAATTTTTTTTATTTACTGATAAACTTAGTTGCTTTTAAAATCTTTTAAATTACCCGAAAACACTAAAAGTGCGGATTTCTTTTGTTTCCATTCAACAAGGACCATGTTATCAATAACAATTATGATTTTTAAAAAATGACGATAATATGCACAAATCCACAGTTTAAAGTGATAACTTGCACTTTTCCTACTTTTTCATCAAGATAAATGTGTCTATTATAATGACGCACACATTTAAAAACTCTAATCTTTCGAAATTCTTGTCTAATCGTAGTGTTTTTGAGCCTCCTAAGTTTTAGTGACTGTATATGAAGTCATTAAAGCTTGTCATTATTAATCACAAACTAAATCTTATTATTTTGGACCAAATGACCAAAGAAAATTATTTTGAAATTTATGGTTTATGTTATGACTAGTTCTAGCTCAGGTTGAGAGAAGCCAGAGGGGGGGGTTTGGGCATCTTGTCAGGATGCCTCCCGAGTGCCTCGCTGGTGAGTTGTTTCGGGCATGTCCCATTTAGAGAAGACCAACAGGCAGACCCCAGACCCGCTGGAGAGACTGTCTCACAGCTGGCCGGGGAATGACTAGGGATCCTTCCGGGTGAGCTGGAGGATGCAGCTGGGGGGAGAGACGCCTGGGCTTCCCGTCTGAGGTTGTTGCCCCCACGACCTAGCCCCGGATAAGCGGAAGACGACGGAACGAACAAACGGAGTTTTAAGACTACAAAAGAGACTAAGATGATCTCATTCACACATTAGCTTGTATTAGCAACTCGTTTCAAACTCTCGCCAGTTTTCACCTTATTCAGTGCATCTATTAAAATATATCTATAAACATGTCGTGGTGGAATACAGTTGTAGGAGTTCAAATAGAAAACATGTTTTCAAGCTCTTGAGGCACTTATGACACACTTGCTGAAAAGAAAGCAGGTCAGAGACAGAGGGGGTATTTCAGGCTGGGATTTGAACCCTCTTAGCTGCGTGAAGTAGAGTAATGAGCTGCATGCCTTTAAAAAAAAAAAAAACTTTCTTTTCTATTTAGTCTGGTTTATAACTTTGAATTGGATTAGTTAAATTGAGCATAGCCTCAGTGGGAATCAAACTGTTTTCTCTCGGTCCAAGGACGGACATTCTACCACTGAGCTAACACCTCCAACCTAATTTTCTGACAAACCTGAAATTTTGCATCCTTGAGAGTTTTGTTTTTATTAACGCACAGGTAACAAGTTTTGAGTCGTTGCTGATTTTCCGCTAGTATCATTGCTATTCCATACACACAAGGCTTTGCCGGTCTGACTTGCATTCAGCCAATTTTTTTCATTTAGTTTCAACCCTTGCAAGAAATTTCAGAATCATTAGAAAAGCGGACCTTGTATTCATAAATTTGATCATATTCTGACTTATTTTCCACATTTTAACAAATCCTGGAACTCTAGCAACTAGATTTGTGTTTCCATGTAACTGCTTTTTTTGAGAGATGGAGGGAAGAGCTTTTAGGCAGGAAAACTAGAAAGCAGCTCATTAGTAAAAAAAAAAAAAAAAATTCCAACAAAAACTAATAATTGAGCTACACAAGTCTTGTTTTACTCAGAGATTATTAAAAATGTCTTAGATGTCCAGACTTGCTTTTTCCAGTTGGTTCAAGCCAATCTAAAGGCATGTCTAAGCCAGAAGGGAGATGATTCAGACTTGTCAGTAGTCCCTCCACCACATCCTGGATCCCACTTCGAACATTAAACGTTGCCAGGGAATCATCCAAGGGCAACCATGCTCAGACAACTCAGTCACCTCGTATGGCTTCTTACTATGCTTCTAAGGGAAGGCCCAATCACAAGAGAAAATTCAACTGACTTTTTTGTGTTCATAGTCTTAATTTTTTTCAGTCACCATCCACATAGAGAGAACCTAGGTGAGGATAGGAACTCATTTGTGACCACAATGGATGAAAGATTACTCCAGATGCTGCCACAATCTGCCCCTCCGTCTTTTCCTCAGTTGTAAAGAAAATCACAAAGGACCTAAGGAGCAGTTAACCTGTGACATTTTTGCTTTCGCCTAAAAAAAGTATCCTCTCTTAATTTCATGCTTTGTTTTCCTATCTTTGAAAACACAGCAAAAATGCTTTATTCTGGTTTTCTGGGTCATGCCTTTTTACAAAGAGGATCAGCCCCACCCCCTCTGTTTTTCAGTTATTATTCCTTTTATTTAATCTCACATAATACATGCTATCCCAGTTTAAATGAGTGTCTCTGTGACTGACTCACTGGCTGAGGTCTGTGAGTAAATAGTATTTAAGTTGGGAGTCTGTGATTAGTACCTTTTGTCTTTGGGCCTAGGGGATTGTGATGCTCTTAGCACATAAGAGAGGAGGTTCTGCATGCCGCTTAACCCGGCTTCAAATGCTCCCAAACCCCTTTCATTATTCTTATGGGCCTTTGTGTACAGACTGAATCCTGTTAGGATAAGACAGGGAGTTATCTGGGCCGACTCTTCTCTTTTGGCTGGCCTTACTGGATGGAGGCCCTGGCAGAAAGAAGAGAAGAGCAGGAGAGGAGCAGAAGGGTTTGTGTGATTGTGTCTTGTACAACCCAGAGCCTTGTGGTGTTTTCTCTCATTTGAATGAGCCAGACTGCTTGTGTTACCATAATCCTTTTTCCCCTCCCTCCTCTTTCCAAACACGCACACACACGTACATGCACACACGCCTGACAGCTGTGTTTGGTTAGGTAAATGCCTGTGGCTACCCCCTCCACCCGTAGCGTCATCCCACCCACCAGTCCCTTTTTTTAGATTTGTCCCTCAACCCCAAGAATCTCACTGCTACTGCATAAACTTCAACCTACCCAATGCCCAGCTCGTGCAGATGCAGCATTGCAAAAAAAGAGTCATGCAAAACTTACAGGACCCCTTGAGACGGCAAATATGGATCAGTAACAAGCAGCTTTTTACTTCATGTTGTCCCCTTGAGAGCCTACAGCCTAATGTTAGAGCCAGAATCTGCTTTTTAGTGTATCATCTTTCCTGCAGTAATAAAACTGCCCACTGCATTAAAGCATGAGACACCTGGTTTCTGCTGCTGGAATTGTGAGAGGTCAGCATTATGCTGGAGAATCTCTGGATTTTTTTTTTTTGTTTTGTTTTGCATTTACAGCCTAACTACTGCCACTTTCTTTGATCAAACTTCTCACTTGAATGGCTGAGGATCGCCTCATACCTGAGCACTTTCTTTTTAATGCCAGAAATATTTAACTTAAAAAAAAAAAAAAAAAGAAATTTCCTACATGCATGCTCTGCTCAGGATGCAAGTTGGAGTGTAAGCTCAGAGTCAGTAGTCACCCAGCTGCCATGGGATAATTGGCTACTCTGAGATGTACAACCTTCCGTGGAGGCCTCGAAACCCGCAGCCGACAGGTCTGAGGCTAAGTTTTACTCAGATTCCTTTTGCGCTTTGTGTGGGTGGTAATACCACCTAGACTGAGTCAACACCGCTGCCCCCGTCTTAATACATTCCTCATCTTTCAGCTGAGCGGATTTATGAGGTGGTTCTACTTGTGGTGGCTCAGGTTCAGGTTGGCAAAGGGTTCCAGCTATTAGCTTGCAACCCGGTGTGAGCTTCCAACCCCGAACCGTGCCGTCTTATTCCTTCATTTCTCATCCTGTTCTCATTCTTTCTTTATAGTAACAGAGGCCTGTGGAACTCAAGTCCCTAGCTAACCTGTTTCTATCAATGCTTGACAGAGCTCTGTGAGTTATGGGTGTTCTCTTTCCAACACGATGGAAAAGCTCAGTGATGGTCCAAGAGGCTGATATTTCTCTGCCTGACATCTTGGTTTTGGTTACTGCCCAGAAAGTTGTCTTTTCGGGGCCCTTACCTGCTTACTACGTAGGCACACACTATACAAACTTTTTTGCACATTCTTCATTCAGTTAATTACATATATTTTTTGCGTCTCATAATAAACACAGTGCTCAAACATTTAACTCCAATGGCTGAGTAAAGAGGGTGAAGCCTCTTCTAAATTCAGATATATGCAATTAACATTCTGTGCTTGTTGCTTCTATTCAACTTCTTTTACAAGAAGACGCCTCTGTTCGGTGCTCTGTCTTATGAAGCTCCTGCCATCCATGTTTAGAACAAATCGAACCCTCACCTCTGTCCTGCAGCTTTTGTAGGGCAGAAGAAAAAGGAGGGATAATAAAATGGTTACAAAAGGCAGCAACAGCATGAAGTACGACGAAGGAAAGAGAAGTAGCACCATCCGTGCCTTGGCTGAAGAGTTAGTATTTGTTCCCCTGTGGGGTCTGAGCGCGCTGCGGACTAACAGACTGTATTTTAAACTTAAATGGCTAGCAAAAATGCCAGACGAGGCTCACCGCACTTCCAGACACACAAGGTCAACGGGAGAGCTGCACAGAACAGCAATGTGCTTTTTTTTTTTTTTTTTCACCCAAGTCCAGCTTGGCAACATCATCTATCCAGTTTTACAGAGCAGATGTGACTCTTTCTGAACACTTGTAATAAATATACTGAATAGTGTTGTTTTTTATTATTATTATTCCGGATTGTGTCTGCAATCATTTGATCCTTGGACGTTTATTTAATCGTGTCCGAGCATGTTCGTTTTGAAGCGGTGAGGTTTTGTAGAGGAAAGAAAATGTTGAGAATTTCCACCACACCCAGCTCGAGGCTTTATGGAGCTGCTCACATGAAGCGCTTATGTGGCAAACTACTAATTTCCCTTTTCCTGTGAGTAGCTGCGGTCGGAGGATGAAGGGAACTGGTTTCTCTTTTAAATATTGCATTAATAAAAGCCAGCTCGCTGTCTGCCATAATTGCATGTGTATGTGCATGCATCGTGCATTTCTGGTCGACCAGTGTTCTTTGCAAGCCAGCAAAGCCAATATCTTGGGAGCCACTCATGTTTACTCGACCCCTGAATAGAGGTTGTTATCAGCCCTGGTCATGTTGGATGTTCCCATTCACAAGCGCTCGGATAAAGTTTCAAATAGACACACATACACATGAACACACAAACAAGAAGCCTCTTTCGAACCTTTCTTAGACACACACATCCACGCCCTCCCTTGAGTGGCTCAGTAGAAGGGCATGCCTTTGTCAGCAGATGTCAGGACGCAGGTGTGTGTTCCTGCGCTTCTCGCTCCAGTCGTTTCATCCTCTTCTCCAGAGGCTGCGCGTTTGTCTGTGGCCCTGTTTCATTTCAGCCTGCTCCAGCTCACCACCACCCCCTCGAGAGGACGCCAGCATGTCTGTTGTGTTACCAGGAGAGAAGCAAAATCCACCCCCGACTCGCCATCACCACCCACCCACCTCTCTCACATTCTATTTCCCTGCAGTGCACCCGGAAAACTTTAAAGATTAGATTAGTCTGAATTGGACCAAGAAGTCGCTCTGAGGTCGACTTTAATGATACAATTCTGTGTTTTATTATCTCACCTCCATTGTCGTGAATGCCAGAATTATTATTTCTGCTTATTGGTAGACATGTGTAACTCTAGCTGAGAAAATGGCATTAGACACCATGTTTCCATGTTTTACATTTTCCAGCCTTTGCTGAGCAGGAGATGAAAGGTTTTTATCCAGTGACAGGAACAAGAAGTGATAAGACCTTTTAAAGCAGTAAAAGTTGCTGGGATGTGTCATTGGCAGTGTTGCACACTCAGCATTTTTCAACAGTCTAATATCGTTGGGAGATGACTGCTTGCTTGAATCCGCGACTCGTGCTCTAACTACACACACATACACACTTCCGCACACAGCACCTTGTAGGTCTACTTGAAGATAGTGCAGCGGATGTAATATTTGGCTCAATTTTCCAATATACCCCCACCTCCTTCACTCAGCGAACGCCTCATTGCCGACGTTAATGACTTCTGCAGGGTAACCATTTAAAGAGTGCTGAGGGAAAATGATTGGAGGAGTATTTATCAACCTGTGCAATGGGAAAGCCTGAATCCAAAGCTCAGGTGCCCTTTTCCATCCACACACCAACACTGTTCTGCAGCTTTTTTCTTCTACGTATGTCATATGAAACTTAGATTTAAAAAGCTCATAAAAAGGAAACAAGATACAAGTTGCAAGTTATCTGATTGTTGCAGAGAACCGAGAGCTTCAGCTCGCTAGATGAGCGATATCTATGTTAGGACCCGCAGACAAGGGCCAGGCAGACATGAAGGCCCACTCATAACAGCTGCTGACAGTGTCTGAAAGTAGCCTCGGGGTAGCTATCCCGCTCCTCCCTTTCAACACCCCCATCGGCCGTGCTCCTATTCAGGGCTGCAACCTGACAACAAAGGCTGAGATGTGTTTAGCAGGCAGGTCTTTGGTGGTTTATCCTCCCCTGTCTACTGAAGCGAAGCAGCAAAAGACACAATGTTTGTTTCTTCTGTTTGGCTTCTCCCATCTCCACTCACGCGCTGTCTGGCCCCATCGCCGCCTTCTCCTCATCCACCCTGTGGGGGCGAGCGAGAGATGGGTTGTTTTACAAAGCAGATTTAGCTATAACACCGGACACGATACTTTTTGTCCAAAAGACGAGGGACCAAAAGTGACGTGAGGTTTAGAATTTGGGTCAAAATGAGCTGATCCAGCATCTGCATAAACATCCTATTCCGACTTTACAAATTAGAAAGCCATTTTAGATATTTAGCCTATTAAGCTTCTAATCTGAAAATCTCCTTCGTTGGGATGCCCACTGCCTGCGGTTGACTCATTCCCAGCCAGTTTTTGAGAACGTGGTCAGCGTGACATTGGCTTGTTTGTTTTAATGTTTATTTCCTTAGACTTCCTGCCAAGTTTACACAGTAAATCCGTAAAAATTTAGGAGAAGGGTTACATGACGAAATGTTTGAGAAGTGAAACTTGCCAAATCAAATGACTGGCAGACAGACAGGCTGAAGGAAGTAAGCTGCTTATTTCGTGGACAGACTTTTGTCTTCCCCTATCATTGATTTGGATCCCCGCAGGGAAACGGGCTCAACCAATGTAACATTTAGCTTTTTCTTTGTACTTCCCTCTCCTTTAAAACAAACTGTAAGAAAAATGTTTCACAGTTTTGTTTGTTGAATTTGGAATCTTTCTTCTTCCCCCTTTTATTGCTATTTTAGGATTTTCTCACTGATTGGCTCTTTGAAAGTTTTCTTAACCTTTTCTCAGAAATGACTCCACCAAATTGCATACAGCACGGCATTGTGGGAAGAAATTAAGCAACAATAATCCTCTGTAGTCACCATTTCACCAACGGGCCCTTTTAGCCATTAATGCCGGAATCTCCATGCGTCCAGCTGTTGCCCTGGAGATGGAGCATCTGTGAAGCCAGCGTCTAGCATCAGATGGGATGGTTAACACGTGTCTTTAAATAATTTGTATTTCATTAAAGTTTAAAGGGAGTTGTCATGCATATTTAACACGCGGCCTCTGAACAGAAATGGAAAGCTGGCAAAGAATTGGATTGAAGATGCAACAGCCATAATAGTTCACACCTCACCTGCAGTGTTGTGGTGTGTTTCCTGCCATGTCTCTAATGCGGTTGGGTTTCAGAGATGCATTGCTAAAGAAATAGCAGTGAAACATGAGTGATCTAACCGCCTGCCAAAAAAAAACTACAGCCCAGGAGAAATTTGTGCCATGAAAAGAGCGGTCTGTCATTAAGCCGCCATATGGCAGGTGTTCATTGTAAAAGACAGAGGCCTATAGGCACAGGGTTTGTTATAAGCGATAAGAGTTTATCATTTGGACCGAAACTGATGCGCTTGCAGAAAGCTACTAAAGATTACTCTGATACATCTGTTAATTTCTCCGTCTGCTAGGACTGCATGTGAGGAATGAAAAACTGGTTACGATCTCATTGAAATTTAAGGTTCTTTTTTTTATGCAACAGTGTTTATTTGGCAAAATAAAAGTCACCACATAATCCTAGGCATTCCAGATTATGTTGCAAATAAAGCTTTAGAAATTGTTTGGGGTTTTTTTGTTTGCATAAAGCATTGCCTCAGTTATTAATCAGTTTTACTTTATAATACAAAGCCCTTCCTTGTCAGCAAGCCTAAACTCCTTTAACCTCTCTGGCCAGTATCAGCTAGCAGTTTAAACGCCCTGTCGCTGCATCACAACACATAAGGCTTTCCTGCTAACTTCTGCTACCACAAATCACCTCCTATCAGTTCTCTGGAACCACTGAGTATAGCAGCAAACATCAGCTCATAGCTGTAGGGCTTAAACACAAACTGGCTCTTTGCTTTTATTAAATTTAATCCGTTCTACCCCAAGCTGGCTCAGTTTCACATGATCCTCTGGCAGATTTTCAGCTATTGTGCTTCGAATGGTGTATCAAAAATTTCCTTAGGCTGCACATGGAATCTTTGTGTTTAGCGTCTGGGATATTTTTTTTCACTTTCTTTGATCTTTAGCTCTCTCTCTCTATTTAAAAACCAATTTTCTTTGCAAATTAGAGGAATGTTTCTAAAACTATGCGAGCTTTCTGAGTATGTCATGCCTCTGTTTGCTTTTTAAAAGTCACTGTGCTGGTCATGTTACTCTATCAGCCATTACACAGTCTGACTTATTCATTTCTTTTTATATTAATCAGCTGTGCTTCTCATCTGTTTCCCTTCACTAGAGCTTTCCATCAGATGAAGGGTGGCCATTTGCCAAGTACCTGGGAGCGTGTGGACGCGTGGTAGCTGTCAATTACGTGGGTGAGGAGCTGTGGAGCTTCTACAATGCACCATGGGAGAAGAGGGTGGACCTAGCACGGCAGCTAATGGACATTGCTGAGCAGCTCACAAACAACGACTTTGACTTTGCTCTATACCTGCTCGACGTAAGTTTTGACAACTTCGCAGTCGGACCACGTGATGGGAGAGTCATCGTCGTTGACGCAGAGAACGTTCTAGTAGCAGACAAAAGGCTTATCAAGCAGAGTGAGTACCCGTGTCCAGTCTTTTATTTTTAAATATCATGTTCTACAATAAAGTTTCTCTTGTCATGTGTGCATTTGTAAAAAGGAACACGTATTTTCACTATTCATTATTACATTTTACTTCCTGTCTTGTTTATCAAAGATTTTCTCAAAGCCCGGGTTTATTCTAAATCTTCGGACGTGGTTAGGGTTCTCTGAAAACAAGCCTTACGATGCAGTGAGAAGGTTTTGAGGAAAGGCCTCTAGGGACAGACAGCTCTGGGCAGATTTGCATAAGCTGGAAGACTCTTCTTCTAAGAATATACTCCTCCTGCACCCCTTCTGCTGCTAACATGTGCGTCCCCATCAAAGCTAAGATCGTTTGGATAATGAGCCATCTCTACTGCCCTAGATTTTTGCCTCAGAATAAGCCTCATAACAAAGACTTAAAAAATCTATATGTCACACTGCAGAGTGGCGTTTCCTTGTGTTCAGCCCTCTTTCCTGGATCATGTCAGAGTGGAAGGACCATCGAGTTAGGCTCGTAGATTCAGTTCTCTTTAACAGAAAAATATACAGTAGCTACTGGGTTGTTGTTGAAGAACTAGATTCAAATATATCCATAAACAAATATGAACTTTTGTCTACAAAAGAATGAAAATGTACCGTATTGTCTTCTTGACACTTATTTCAGGTTGAATTTTTTTGTTTGTGTGTGTCTTAACATATAAAAAAACTACAAGTATTCTATTTATTTTTTTTATTTATTTATTTATTTCGGTCACAGTTATTTCACAGTTATTTCGGTCACAATATATAATATATATATATATTATATATATTATATTATATATATATAATAATATATATATATATATAATAATATATATATATTATATATTATTATGTAATATTATTAAAATATTTAAAAAATATATATTCAAATATATTTATTTTTGTGTATATATACATATATATGGGGGGCTTTTTTGTCTGGTTGACACATTTAGAGCTTTTCATCTCAAACAGCTTAGCCAGTGAATAAGCCTCAAGTTTATTTGCTTGTGTTTTGTGTGCCTGGATGTGGTGGCGTCTGTGCCAAGAATTGCGTCGCAGGATGAAAGCTGTAATGAGAATTAGGAGGTCACCGCTGTGCATTGGACGGAAAGAGGAAACAGGAACAGTAACTTCCCAAAGCCCCACAAATGGATCCAATCCCTACAATTAGAGTCTGAGACTGAAAGCACGCCGGGGCGGATGAAGCGAATGTCACCGGTCGCGACTAAAACCGATTGATTTGTGAATCAAATCAGAGGAAATCCGTGCACTGTTCCGCCTCCTTGTCGGGGACTTTCGTATGGATACAAGTCTTTTTAAATAGGGAGAACTCATGTCGTGTTCAAGCTGTGCTTTTCTCCTTTTCACAGTCTAGCGCTCCAAAAGAGATCATTCTACATCATCGGGTTTATAGGATTTGTATTGTTTCACCCTGGTTTAGTTTTGATGATGCACGCAGTAAAAATACAACACACTCTATCACCCGGCTCACCTCGATACAATCACTGATTCCTCCTCTCACATTCAGCATTGCACACAGCGAGCATTGTTAAAAGCAGCTTGCTCCATTGAATGCCACCACTGAGGCCACGCTAACGAGCATTTCAGGCTCGGTGTAGCCTTGTGAAAGCAGAGGAGTGAGAGGAATGTATACAAGTCTAACCTGAGCTTCTTAACATGGAGGGTGCCAGTAACACAGGAGGGTAGGCACTCCTTCCTCGTCTGCTGCTCCACTTATTTGAATTGGAAATGATTTGGAGATGCTGGTGTTGTTCCAGAGAGGAACAGAGGCGGATTCAGGTGCAAATAAATAAACATTCTTCCCTTTAGCTTTTGGTTAAGTTGCAAATTATGTTTGTTACCGTGTTCATTTTTTGTCCTTGAGCATGAATCGTTTCTTTTTAAAGCAATCTGTCAGACTGTGGCGAGTATTTGTGTGTGTGTGTGTTTGTCAGTGTGAGTGAAAAAGAACAGGACACACTCCCGATGCCATCTGCCAATCACCACTGAAGTGTGACGCATGGCGTCTCTGAAACATTAATTGCTTTCACCTCACCTCGCTGCCTTCTGGTGCACATCTTTGTGTGCGTTTGTGTGTGTCAGTGGTGAGCTCGCACAGATAGATCCATCTTCATCACTTGCGCTGATTGAGGTTGATGCGCCCCTCCCCTTTAGGGGGGTCCCACTGTGGGCCCCTTTACTAACAGGGCAACGCTGAATGTTTGATTGAGCTGTTCTGATGAGCCAGAGGAGAAGTGCATTACAACGCTGATACACTGATTATGTACTCTCATCCTTTGGGTCCAAAGCCCTCCTCCTCTCTTTCCCACACACACAGACTTTACCCCTCCCCCCCTTTTAACGATGTTATTGATCTGCTTTTTAATGCACAAACCAATAGAGCGCTCATCATTCCAGGTTATTTTCTCACCTCTCACCCCTCATGATCTAATCCTCCAAGGAGAGGCGAGGGAAAGAGGAAGAGTGGGTAGCGAGTAGAGCGAGGGGGGACAAAATGAGTTGAAGAAATAATTTTATTTGCTCAATAAATCAGGAAAAGTTTTTTTTTCTGCCAAATGAAAGAGTAGATGAGTTGTTTTGGCCATGTACGTGAACAAACCCTGTCCTTGCAGTGGCTGGAAAATTGTATAAAGACTCACCCTGAATGTGTCACGGCTTCTTTTTCTCTTCTCGTCCATTTCCAAAAACTTAGAATAATCAAAATGTTTAAAGTGGAGCTGAATAGCAGGGGGCTCGTCTTCACGGTGACATTGAAAAAGAAAAAGTGAAATCTAAAAAACGTTATATTAAAATGAAAATACAAAAAAACTAAAAAAAAAAAAAATCACTTCAAATCGAAAGTTTGCACGTCTCCAAATACAGAAATAAGACCTACAATCCTAATTACTTGTTTTAAAATTATAGATGGATGATATATTATCATTTAAAATATTTTATCAAAACATTTTCCCATGGTAGGAATTTGTCATTCCACAATAAAATTTACAGAAGACTTATTCCAATTGATGTTAAACTGCGTTACACACTCAAAACCAAACACCTGTAGATTATTGACAATAACACAGAGGGTGGGACATATTTGCGATGGACTAAATGAATTATGATAAAACAGGGTCTTGGGCTATTATCTGAAGATTTTTGTTGTTTGATGATAAATTTACTGTTTAAAAAAAAAAAAATTTGGTAGAGTAATCCGCTTTACAATTGATGTCACTATTCAAGCATGCCAGTGCTGCTCGGAACAAAATTCAGTCCAGCAGGCTTTTAATTTAAAAGAACCAACTCTAAGCCTAAACTCTATGTAAGACAAGAATTTGTGTGGAAAATATCAAATTAATGTTAAATATATTTAACATTATTATATATTTAGCCATCCTTTGGGGGAAGGATGGCTTGGTGGGTTGGGCGACTGTCCCCTAACCGGAAGGTTGCAGGTTCGATCCCCCGCCCAGAGCGCATTCCGAGGTGTCTTTGAGCAAGACACCAAATCCCCAGTTGCTTCTGATAAAAGGTGTTATGCGCCTTGCATGGTAGCTCCCATCATCAGGAATGAATGTGTGTGAATGGTTGTATGGAGTGAATGAATAATGTATTTGTAAAGCGTCTTTGAGTATCTAGAAAAGTGCTATATAAGTTCAATGCATTCTTATTATTATTTCAAACAAAACGGAGCAGGTTGTTATTGAGCACATACCAATAACTTTCCTAGTGAGCACAATGCTTTGCGGCATAGCAATCTTATTTTTTAAGGGATAAATACAAAAAACATTGTATTAATCGTCCTTTTGTCATCTTAGTGAATTTAGAAACAATCATGTCATGATCTATTCTTTCGTTGGTTGCATGTGGATGCTCATGTGGGTGATTCCTTCTGCTGATTGTCTTTCCGTCTCTTCACCTGCAGATAAGCCAGAAAACTACGACGTGTGGTACGAGAGCCGTTTTGAGGAATGCGACAGGGAGGCCTGCCTGTCGTTTTCCAAGGACTCCCTTTGTTCCAGGGTCACTGTTGACCACAACTACTACGCCGTATGTCAGAACCTACTGTCACGGTACGCAACGTGGCGGGGTACAACCGGAGGCCTCCTCCACAATCCCCCAGCTCATATAGCCAAAGATGGACAGCTAGAGGCTCTGTTGGACGAGTGCACCAAACCCAAAAAACGCTATGGCCGCTTTCAGGCGGCAAAGGAACTGCGCGAATACCTCACACAGCTAGCTTCTGCCTATTCATCTTTCCCAGCTAGGTAATGAATGGAGTCGGCGTTAGCCTGACGTACTAAGACTGGATTTGTTCCTTCTTGTTTCCAGACTCCTGAGATCTCGGTTCTTGTTCATGATGTCATTTATCTCCCCCTCTGTGCACTGGAGCATCAAGGTGTTGGGTGGTAGCATCAGGAGATGAAGGAATCTAGCCGAAAAGCAGATTAACTAAAGCCTGAGCTTTTACCTTGACTCTGCTCTTTTTGTAGAAAAGAAGTGTGAAAAAAATTCTGCTAAAACGAAAGAAAGGGGATAAAGGTGATCTCACCCCACCTGGGATTGCTGTTGGGGATCGTGGGGGAAAACCGGTGAGAAAGGGCTTAGGTAAATTATCCCTCACATTACAAATCTAAAAAAAATCTACTTCTGGTCACTTCTGTCAGAAAACGTTAGTTTTACAACATTGAAGCGTTTCAGTTTTCCCTCCAACGATCTAGTTTCTTTTGTTTTTCTTGTGTTTTCTGGTCTGAATTTCTACTAGCTGGTACATGTGCATTTTTCATGCTGTGCCATGATTTTTTTTTCTGTTAGCACTGCTGCTTGGAAGACAAAAGTAGCATGAATCTCCAGCTGTCTCACCACTAGAAAGACTCACTAGGTAGTGAAGAGGAGGGGGTTGGTTTTCACAGAGGATGAAAAGAGAACCATTGGCTGCTTTATAGGGAAATGTTCTAATAAATCACTCAATTTTCAGGTTTTCAGGATTGTGGCAATCATTACTTTTGTGTGTTTTTTTTTTTTTTTTTTTTTTTTTTACTATTTATACACTACATTTATATTATAGGAAATACATAGTGAAAGAGCTGCTCACAGGAAATAGAAGGTGATAATTGGACTCTAATGGTCCCTTGATGCAGATGTGCCTATACCAAAGAGGCTACTTTAGGAAGTCTGAGATCACATTTTTCTTTCTAGTTTTCTCCCGTTACACAAGTAGGAAAAAGGTTTTTGTTGTTGTTGTTGTTTTTTTATTTATGAACTGAGAAGAATATGACTGTTGTGCCCCAAAAGAATCAAACCCAATTGAAAACAATAATTGGCCTAAGTTTGGTCACACAACCCCAACTGCTGAGTCAGCTTCCAGCAGAATTGATAAATGATCAGTCAAGTGTGTCTTTCAACAAGATTACAAAAAACCTCTATACATAGATGAAAAGCAGGAAACATAAAGCCACCCCATAATGATCCTCCCTTGCAAGATTCTGTGTAAAAGTTTGAAATTGATAAATGAATCTTATTGTCATCAGCGCTGAATGCTATAAGCTGTCACATCTTCAGTACAAAAGGGAATGAAAAATGTTTGAAAATGACTTTTTTTCTGACCTGCACTTTTAAGTTTTGCAGCCCACCAAGTTTCTGTTTAATTTTTAAACACTTTGCACCATTTAGTTTGGGATGACTTCACACTCGGAGGAGCCATGAGTTAAAGCTTAATCTGGAATCAAGGTCATAAGACATGTTCCTCAAGTAACTTGAAAATAGTTTTTGGTTCTATGTTGTTTCTGTAAGTCAGCTATTTTGATGTTGTTAAACAAATGCTGAAAGCCCAGTGGAGTGTTGTGTAGCGCTGAATAAGAATCAAGTAAATATGTGCTGCTCTATCTATGGGAAAACTGGAAAGCACATCAGTGGCTTTTTCCCCTCTTGATCCAGCCTGTGTGACCTGTAGGGCTGATGTGACCTTTGCCAGCTAGGAAAAGCAATAAAAACAAGTTTGGCTTATGTATTTCTGTTCTCCCCCCCATTCTTTGTGTCAGATTTTACATCAGCGTGGTCAGCCTGAAGGGATCGTCCATGCTAAATAACTGTCCACTTTTGTACTGTAATTTTCCTTTGAGTATTATATCAGCGATGTCTGATTTTTACCTGTGCCTTTCATTCAAAAGTTGTATTTGCAACTTTTAGTGGGACTAAATATTGAAAAATAAAGAAATATATATATATATAGAGAAATATATATATATCTATACACATAAACTCTGTGTGGACTCTTTTTTTTTTTTTTTTTTTTTTCCGTCTTGATTGCTCGCCTTAATTATTTTCAAGTTAAATTTAGGCTCTTCATTAATTTTTCATTAAACATTTATTTCTCTAAGACACAGCTGGATGTGGATGTTCTGTTCCTTTTTTTTTTTTTTTTTTTTTTTTTTTATCAAATTCCTCTTTCTTGGTTTTGATCTTTCATATTTATGCCTTTCCTCTAATTTAGACCGTAGCTTCCTCTCCAGGATTTCCATCTTCATGTGGTTTCTGTTTTTCCTGGTAAAATAGTTCATTTTGACTATTGTTGGCTTTCTGGATAGATTCAACAAGGCAATAATTCAGTCGAACTGTACTCAGAAAGACCCAAAACAAACACTACAGCTGTGCTCAAATACTCCTCCTACACACATAGTCTTGTGTATATTTCTGTGGAGTATGGTGTTTGCTAATTCAATAGCTCTTCTGTCTCCCTGACTGTCTTGACTCAGCTCCTGCCCGCAGCATAAAAGCCTGCGGTACAACAAAGTAATGCTCAAGCTTGAACCTAAATTAGAAGCTACATAACTGACACCATTTGCCACTCTTCCATTTCTCCCCCCGGTCCCCCATCTTACTCTGCATGGTCATTTCTCCACCTCTTCCGCCTCTGTAATTGTGCCTTTCTTTGATACACCCGATGGTTTTGTGTGTGGAGTTGATGTCACTCTCATTGTGGTGAAGTGCTTCTTAGGCGCCGTAGCTACACTTAGCTGAACTGATGAATGACTCCAGGCTTCAGGTTGGCCTGAAGAAAAACACCACAGAAAATGAATGGGGTACCAGACCCTCAACTTTAATAAACAGGTTTAAATAAACATGAGGCCCTTTCCAGGCAGTGCCACCAGGGAGTTTGTGCATTGAACAAGAAGAAAAGGGAAGGGGGTTGAGAAGGAAAAGTATGACTGTAAATAAAATCCTAGAAATTTTCTCACTCCATTATCTAATTTGCTTTGATAATTTCTCCATAAACTTGTCAAAACTTTAACTTGAAGCAAAAATGGCTCGCTTCCACACGCTGTAGTTTACAGCCACCATCTAATGGGATGAAGAGAAAAAGTTATAATTAATCTGCCTGGAGGATGAGTAGCGTTTCAGAGAGACTGCAAAATGAAACTGATGTAAGACAACCTTAGCCACATCCAAAATAATACAAAAAATCTGGCTTGGTGAAAGCAAATGGTGGAGAGTATTGTTGACTTCCGTTTCTTGAGACAATGGAGTCTCTACTTGGATGCTTATCTGTGCAGCGTCGACTGTGGCTACGTCAATGAGGGAGCTGCAGCTCCAACCGCACTCGCTGGAAATGTGACAGGTATATTCAGTGATATTTAAATCGTGACTTAAACCTCAACTGTCACATTTTAATTCTTTATAGGACGTAGTGTCTGTGGTAACTCACATTAGAAAACGAGATTAGTCGAGAAGTTGTCCGCTTCCGGTTTCCTATTCGTTCAAAAGCATGGGGCCCGTTCAGAGTAAAAAAGTGAAAAACTTTAGCTCGTTAAAGGGTTAAACTCTACAAACTCATCAACTGAGAAAGAAGAGTGGCGTATGTTTGATTTTAGCTACGTAAAAGATGTGAAAATGAGTCCAAAACCCCTCCAGGAAGTTTCCTGGTTACTGTTCGGTTTAAGTCTCTTTCATGCTCTGGCATCGCTCAGGGACAAGCAGCCATTTTTAGAACCAAAATGACCCATATATTTTTTTAGAAGGTTTGCAGGGGGCAGATTTCTGTGTGAAGGGTGGGTTATGAATAACAGTGTGTAAAGCTGTGTCAGGGAGCACTCATCCGTGTGCACATGGCCTGTTGTTTTGGGGCTTTTCCTGGCCTTGCCCAGGCTCCGGAGAACACTCTGAAGACTCTTTGTGAGCTTCTCCTGGAAAATCATCACTAATGCAACACAGGAGTTGCTAGAAGCGATGTTCCTGTCAGGGTGCTTACATCTTCTCCGCGTGGTTATGTCGCCCTCACATCTATTATGCCTCATTTAGAGAGAGCTTCCCTAAATGCCAGAGCATACATGGGTCTGACATTAAATATCTATAGATTTAATATGGAAGCTAGTTGGGTTTCAATGTTTGATAATACCTTTATTTAAAATTACATCAATCTAAAGCCTAATTTTGGTTTTTAAACAATAGATTCACAGATTCTGAATGTCTCAACCAGCATCAAAAGATTATGAAATTGAACATCAAATACTGCAACTTTCGCTACTTACCTTAGGCAAAGTAAATAGAAATGCTGTAGTAGGAGGATAGGTGCTTCAGCAGAGAAGCCCAAACTTTCCTCACCCTACTCACATTCTGCCACTCATCCAGAAAGATTTGAGGATTTTCCCAGCTGTGAAGACTCCTGCTCTTCTGAATCTCCTAGTAGGAAGTACCTGGAACACCTCACCAACAAAGTTCCCAGGGGTCGTCTAAAATACACCATTTGGCTTGTCTCAATGCAGAGGTCCAATGATTCTTTTTGACTCCTTCCCTCATTGGATTCATACTCCCTTTTTCTGACCCCATGGTGATTTTTTTTATTAATTGTATTTTTCTTTCTGTCACCATCTGTGGATGATTATAACAGGTGACGATTGGAATGTAGATCAAGACTCAGCTCTCTCTTCACTGTGACTGATCGAAGTAGTATCCTAATCACGGTGGACATGGCGTCTGTTGAACCCATACTCCAGCCTTCCCTAATTAAACCAAATGATGTTGAAATGTGCTTTGTGTGCCAGGATAGCACATTTAAGCAAAATAATGGGACCTAAATTTAAAATCTTTTTTCTCCACCTTCTTGTCAGATCAAAAGCATTCTATAAGCTTTAAGTAAAAATTGCAAATACAATTTACTGTACTAAGCCCATAAAAATCTGAACCTTTTCTTCTATACTTTCATATCTAACTCAGTTTGATTTGCTCTTTATTTGTAGATCTTTTGTCTTTTTTTATTTATTATACTACCCCTGTTTCCAACACTTTTGGAAATATAAAGCCACAATTTGAACTTCTGCCCCCACTACCATGAACGAGGTCACAGGTGCTACCAGGGGGCTTATCTAGTAAAAGACCAACATGCTTGAAATCCTATTACCATTCCCTGTAGCAGTTTAGATGTGAATTGTTTGCCTGTAAGAGGCTGGCTTGGATGGATGAGGAACGCTGCAATCCCATCTCCCTGGGCACATTAGTTGACACCCGGGGCAATAATTACAGGCATCATTTATTCAGCAAGTTCGGCATTCAGCGCTGCTTAAAAACAAAATATCAGCCACGAAGCAGACAGATCAGCATGCACACGACGGCTGAAGATAGCAGACAGCACCAATCGTGCATCCTAGCTCAATGAATCACATTCTGATGTGTGCATCTGTTCAAAAGCCATGCTGTATTTCAATGCATTTTTCAGACCATCTGCAGGGGAGCCGAGATAAGATATTTCTGTAAATCTTATCACTTGCCATATGGTACGCTCTGAATCAGAAAAGATGTAATAAGCGTTTAGCAAGTTGGGGATGACACTCGATGGCGTTCGCACTGATTGTGATAGCTGTGCTTCGCCAATGGCACAGAGCAGAAGGTTGGTGAAAAGAGGGACGTCGCCACAGCAACAACAACAACAGGAACTCTGATGGGTGACATCATAAACCTATAAACTACACCTATAAAAATTAAATACATGATATAATCCTGAATGGAATTTGGCAAACCGCTTGCCCTTTATCACATAACAGAGGAAAGGATAGCACGTCCAATATGAACTCCTCAGAGTTGGGCCCTAAATCTCTCTGGGATAAATTTACTTCTTCCTGACCTCTCATGGCATTTCCACTGTGTCAGTGAAAAGTGGCGCTAAAATCCTTGGTGCTTTTCACATTTGCCCTGCAGGCAGCGGCACAACTGCAGTCTGACACACTCTGGAGGCATCCATCACTTAGTGATACTTGAGTGGACAAAATGGAACATTTTCTCTGCTGTCCATTCACCTCTTTGAGTGACATTTGACTGAAGCTGATAACGCAAAAAGGAAATTTCCCTCTGGATCGCATCTTGCTCTTGGAATTTTTCCAGGTGAACTTAGAGAAAGCACTGACATCGGACAAGTAGAGCCAAACCAGACATCTTGGAAATAAAATTGAGCTCCATTTTTTCTCTCTTGTAGACGCTCCACAGCTGAGAAACTTATTGATTTCTTATCAAGCCAGTTGACTTGGCCCTTCATAAAAGACAAGCATCATTTTTTGGCTCGACAAGTGAAAGGACTTCCTGTAGGAGAAGCATAAAATTGCAGAAAAAATGATTACAGTTATTCCATTTCATCAGCTTTGATTGGAAGCCCTGCAGGAGAACATTTTTCACTAACAGTGCTTGAGCAACCAGCAGACAGACTCATGAATCTTCCAGGTCAATAATAAATAGCATGATTCCTTTTTTTTCTTACATTTTGATTAATGCTACAAATATTTGTACTTAGACTATCAAGACAAGAGTTACGGGATCATTAAATCCATAATTGAGCCTTCTCCACCATCACTGCTTTGTGTAACATCAAGTGGCTGGCCTTCCTTTTCTGATTCTGATTCCACTTTGATTGGTAGCAAACACTTGAGTAGACTCCACAAGTCACCATTTGTCTCAAAATGACAGTTGTCTATGTCATTTGTAAGAACAAATCCATTCAAAGGTTTCACTTCTATCTTTTGGTGTCCAACCTAGAGCTATTAAAAGCAGACTTCTCTTCAAACCCTCATCTGCCCACTGGTAAGTCAGTGTGGATAGTGCGATACATCGCAGATGTGAACTAGCATGTAGCGCACGTTTGTGCAATACCACAATGCTGACAGAGACTTCAAACAGCTCTGTTAGCGCCCCACAGAGGGATTTGCCAGACGTCAAAGCAGCCAACAAGGATCGACAGACAATTATTTCCACAGTTTCCCTACTCAGCTGCTGCCGCTGCTCGGAGATTGGAGCTCGCATGTGCAAGCAGATCACTCTAGTGAAAGTGCCTAATAAGCAATTCAGAGCTGTCGTGCGAATACTAAAACATAACACACGCAGGCCTTCAGCAGGCTGGACGGCAATTTGTTGAGTAGTTATAGTGTTCGATTGCCAAGAAGCAGGTGGCAAGTGAGCGTGAGAGATAGAAGGAGGAACATGGTGGCTGCTGTGAGCGCGTGTTGAGACAAAGCATGTTTTCCACTTTCTGACGGTTTCACACAATTAAATTGTCTTTTCTGAAAGAAGAAAAGAAAAAAATCAAGATTCTCAAAAGTAAAATGAGAAAAGTGTTGGTGTTGTTTGATGATTTTCCCCTCAAACTACATCAGAGTTGTCTGTATGTGAGTTTGCTCTTAACAACAGCTGGCTGAACAAAGAAACTAAGAGCAAACTAGTGTTTTGAGAGAAACACAACTTTTTTTCTGTTCCGCCTTCCTTTGCATATTACAGTCAGGTTGTGAGGATAGCGTTAGCAAAGAAACCCAGATCATTTCAGCTATATCTTCCTCCGAATGGCCAGTTGACAGAAACTGGAAAAGTTGCTTTCGCCCTGCAATCAAAACAGGAAGTGACTTCTGGCTCCATGTGGTCTCGGTACTCCTACCTTGTTAAGCATTCTCCATAGTTCAGATTTTCCTTTTTGAAGTTGTTGGCAAGTCATTCAAGACAATAACTGGCCAATTAGATACACCTATTTAAAAAATGTAGTGGCTTTTCCCACCACATGGTGACATTTGATAGGGTTGATTGGCAGATTTTGTATAGCCAATCACGGCAGGAAGCCAAACCACAAGTCATATGGTTTGGCAATTTTCCACTTTACAGTTGTAGGACAGTGTAAAAAAGCTAGCTCCTAGTTGTCAGGGTGGTTGCCGTGAGAACACATGCAAGACCAATGATTGCATTTTTTTTGGTTCCAAAAATTCAACATGGTGCCACATCAAAGTTAGAACTTATTTATTATTATTGTTGATTTGGCTTTGCTATGGTTTCTTTGGAACATAAAGGCCACTGTAGAATTGGATGTGAAATATAAATCTACACAGAAAAATGGCTGGTTGTTAGCTGCTTATCTCTGATATAATCTGAACCACACATGATCAAACCACTTTATTCACTGGAGAGCAGATCAGATGAGTATAACAATGAAAGGGGATTTGCAGCAAAATCACAACTTTAATAACCAGATTTTTGGTCACAAAATGGTAAAATGTAACAATGACTGTCGACTCTTGTGACATTGTGATATTTTAGCAGGTTTATGTTGTAAATCATGACTCTTATTGAAGATCTGACACTCTTAAACATGTGGACCGCAGACAGGATTCAGCCTAATTATGGAGGTGAATCTTTACTTTTCAGCCTTGACACTTGGATTTCCAATAAAAATAAATCATGCACTAAAGCTGTCTCCACATGAAAGATTTAATGACTGCTCTTTCACCTGCGGCAAAGTTCCTGACTGGTGAGTTGTGAAATACTATAAACAGAACAGGGTATAAGATTTACATTTATCATCATAAATGCTATTTCTGATGTTGTGACATTTTTATGAAAGAACAAAACAAACACACGACATTAGAGCGGTAATCACACCAAAAAATGTGTCATTATAAAGGGTTTTGTTCAGGAATTTTGATTACACAAAGCACTCTGGGTTTGTGTTTGGGTGATCTTCAATTTTGCCTAATTTGTGGTTGATGTACATGTTAGTATGTAGCCATGGTGTCTGGGTTGTTTTGCATGGTAGTAATTTGAGGGATATGAGAACAAATACACACTGATGAGAAAAACTTTATAAACGTGTGAAAGCTAATGTTTTCCATGGCTTCTGCTGTTCAGTACTACACACAAGTATGTTTACTAGCAGATACCATCCATTCGTGACCCAAACACCTGTTTCTTCATCTGTGGATGTGTTATTAGACATAACTACTTTATGTTAGAACAAGCCAGGCATATAAGGGAAATTTAACAAGTGCACAACATGCAGTTTTATTAATGTCCACTAATGACTGAGTGAAATTTTACAATGTGTAGAATGTGTGTAGAATTTTTTGCATGCCTTTACAGAAAAGTAGCAAGCTTGTTGAGTCCTTGTGCAACGTGTACAATGTATGCTTTATTTGAATGTGTTGTAATTTAATTTGTGTTATTTACGTCCATGCATCCACTTCCAAATATCCTTCACTGTTAATGGCATGCTAATGGTAATTTGCATCATTATATGATAATTTTAAACCTTTGCTACGTTACTTTCACCTCGCCCATCTGCCAACTTAGCTCTTAGAGGAGCCAGCTGCTTCTCTCTAGAGAATCATTTTTTACTCTGTCTCAAAAAATCCAAAATGCATTATGTCAAATACTAAACTAGAGGCTATAAAATTGAAGCTCAAAAACAAATGGGGATGTAAGGTTGAAATATAAGGCTGGTGTTGCATTTGTGGGTTTTGTTTAGGTGGTCAGAAAAGTTTTATGAAGAAAATAAGAGCATGTTAGACATTTCGTTTTATCCTCTGAACTGCTTATCCCTAGTGGGGTTGCAGCAGCCTTTCCCGGCTAATTTCAGGCGAGAGGCAGGTCACACCTCAAGCAGGTCGCCAGTCTGTTGGGGGGGCCAATACACAGACAACCATCCACACACATATTCCTAGGGGCAATTTCTTAGCAGCCAATCAACCTAACATGCATGTTTTTGGAGGGTGGGAGGAAACTCCAGGAGTACCCAGAGTAAAACCACGCAAACAAGGGGACAACATGCAAACTACACACAGATAGGCAAGTGTTTCAAGTCTCACCCCCATTCTTGGATTCAAACCCTGACCTTCTTGCTTTGAGACCCCGGTGCTAACCACTGCACCACTCTCATTCTAGACATAATGTCTGAATTTTGACTCAGTCCTTTTTAACGTTTCTCAAATTGTCTTCTTCTTCCGGCTTTTCCCACAGCAAATCAGTTTCTTTCATCTAACCCTATCTACTGCATCCTTTTCGGTCATGCCAACTATCTACATGTCTTCCTTCACTGTATCCATGAACCTCCTTTTTGTTCTTCCCGTAGGTCTCTTGCCTGGTGGTTCCAAATCCAGCATCCTCTCTCCCCTCTGCACATGTCCAAACCATTTTAATGTTTCTCAAATACAGATTGCTATGTACATGGTAAATTGTGGCATTTACTGTATCTGTATCTAAGGATGATAGAACCCATGACCACTTTTACTGTAGATATCTCTTAAAAGATTTTTAAAAAGCTGACAGACACTTCATATTCATTTCAAGATGTTGAACGGGACATAAATACTAAAGCAACAAATTCAAAGGGTAGTTAAGTTCAAACTGACAGTCAAAGAGGATCTTTACTTAACTGAGTGAAATGAGCCAGGTACAGTATATCAAAACTGCCTTGAAAAGACCTCACAAAATTTTCTTAGTTCTAGGGAAAGAAACTTAATTTCTTTTTTAACCTGAGAGAAATAAGATCATTGCTTTTAAAAGAAGAGCACAAAATGGTATTTTTTTAAATAAAGTTTTTTTTAAAGGGATATTTCTTTGTAAGCATTCAATTCGAAAAACAGCAGTTTACTAAAAATAATGTTAAAGGCGTGCTTGCAGTTTCCCACAATGTCTCATTTTATCTTTTTTTTTTTTTCTTTCACATTAATCACAAATCATTATTGTCTAATGTTTTGTGCCTGTCACATTGTATTTTATTTGATAAAGTGTCAAAAGCATTTTCTGCTGAACATTTATTGAACGTGTGTAATTCCAGGAGCTGCTGAACCACATCACAACTTGGTGTGAGAGTGTTTGAAATCTCACTGCTGTGGAGTTATCTTTAAATAAATCCGTCCATCTCTTTCAAACCATCTTTCTTTAACCCTGTGATGTTTTCCAAGAAATTCAGGAGAAATAAGCTTAGAAAAAGATGTGCTGCGTTTTCACACATTTTCACACATATTTTTTTTATTCAAATCATACAGATAGTAAAAAACAAAATTTTATTTTAACACACTTGAAATGTAATTATACACATTTTTTGTAGCTGTGTATGAGCTCGCAGGCTTGAATACATTCTCAGACCGTACATCCGACTCTAATTGATTTCTGTCAAACACTTATTGCTCGACCATATAGACGGATTTCAATATTTGCAATTACAGTATAAAGGAAACATAATGAAATGTGAAATGAAAACATGTTTATAATCACATAAAATGATAGATTGGACAAGTTCTTGCAGGTTTCTTTGAGAATGCATTCCTCTTTGTGTTTGTTTAATAATGGGATCTCACACACGTTATCACATTGTTCAGAATCAACATCTACTAGAGGTGTTCTTATTGCCATTTAATTGACCTATATACAGTCTTTTCACAGAATATTTCTCTTTTAATCAGTTTTTTTGTTGATGATTATCTAATGTAGCTCCTGACTGTGTTCCTGTTTGCTCAAAGAATGCAGTCGAGAGCTTGGAATTGAGGTTCCGTCGTCTTCCGCTTATCCGGGGCCGGATCGCGGGGGCAACAGCCTCAGACCGGAAGCCCAGGCTTCTCTCACCCCGGCTCTCACATAGTCTCTCGAGCGCATCTGGGGTCTGCCTGTTGGTCTCCTCCCGATGGGACGTGTCGAAACACCTAACCACCGAGGTGCTCGGTGGCCATCCTGACCAGATGCCTGAACTACCCCATCTGGCTCCTCTCGACCTGGATGAGGAGCGTCTCTACACCAAGCTCCTCCGGATGGCAGAGCTCCTCACCTGATCTCTGAATGAGACCCCAGCCACCCTGCGGAGGAAGATCATTTCGGCTGCTTTTATCCGCAATCTCATTCTTTCGGTCACCACCCACTGGTGACCATAGGTGAGGGCTGAAACATAGATCAACTTGTTTTTCGGCTCAGCTGTTTCTTTACCACGACGAACCGATGCAGTGTCCTAGTTATTGCTGATGCCGCACCGATTCGCCTGTCGATCTCCCTCTTCATTCTTCCCCCACTCGTGAACAAGACCCCGAGATACTTAAACTCCTCCACTTGGGGCAGGACCCTGTCCCTGACCTGCAGGGGCCATTCCACCTTTTTCCGGGTGAGGACCATGGTCTCGGATTTGGAGGCACTAATTCCCATCCCGGCCGCTTCACACTCGGCAGCAAATCAATCCAGTGAGAGCTGGAGATCACGGTCCGCCCTTCCAGTGGACTCACCACCTGCTGGAGGGGCCATAGGGGTCGGGTGAAGGAGGAGATGGGTGGCAGCCAGCGACGGGGATTGGAGGTTAATCTTCTCAAATCAAATCATTGTTAAATTCTAACAGATTCAGTGGTTTTACAGGCGACAGGTGTGTTCTGTGAGCAGAAAGACACAAATTTTCACTTGGTAAAATATTCAGTGCAGCACGAGGTAAACAGCCAACAAGCTGATTAATGATACTTCAGGAGGGCAATTATTGCTGCTAAATCAAAAACCTGTTGTTTACAATTGCAGTTTAAAAAAAAAAAGAAAAAGACGAGGTTTAAAAACTTCAAGCCCCAAATAAAATGAAATCAAATGTGTATATTGATGTTTTTTCTATTGAAATGTCATTTACGTCTTTGAAAGTGACTGTTTCCACATGTTATGTTTTTTTTGGGATCCTTAATTAGCAGAAAAATGTTTGTCAGAAAGGTTTCTCCTCTCCTTCATTGGGTGCTCTAAAAAAATAGTTTATGAGGAGACATGGCAATAAGAAAAGCACAAGAAAAATGGAGTTGGTTCAGCATTTTCAGGAACTAAGAGATATTTGTTTGACTGGGAGTGATCAGGATGAACAGGATTAAAAATAAGTATATCGGAGGAACAGCACATGTTGGAGGTTTTGGAGAGGCCAGACTGAGATGGTTTGGACATGTGCAGGATGCTGGGTTTGGAACCACCAGTAAAGAGGTCTGGAGGAAGATCAAAAAGAAGGTTCATGGATACAGTGAAGGAAGAAGACCTGAAGATAGTTGGCGTGACCGAAAAAAATGCAGCAGATAGGGTTAGATTGAAGAAACTAACTTGCTGTGGCGCCCCTCAAGGGAAAGGCCGAAAGGAGAAGAAGAGATTTTTGTTTGACCGACAGAGATCAGACACTTCTAGTATTGGGTGAGGAATCCAACATGAACACAACAGCCCATAATGGTCCAAAATTCAGAGCTGATGTTCTGTGATAGATTATCTAAATGATCTGCTGTCCAGTTTATTGTGGGATCAGTTATTCATCATTTTTATCTCTCCGTACATCCATGTATGCATACTAGATACAATAAGCTTCATTTAACATGTGAATATGTTCATGCTGAAGTGTGACTGTGAAAAGGGGATATAGACAAAAATATGCATTTTTCCTGAGTTATATGTTCCCACATAAAAGAAAAAAAGCATTTACTTCTGTAATTAAAATGACAATCACAGTCATATTATGTCATTTAATCAGCCGCTAACACTTTATGACGCAAATGAAATGCACAACTTCAACTGAAGTAGGAAATGTTAGGAACAATTCATCACAAAGAGCAGTTGTTGAGGTGAACAAAGAGTATTGTCAAGGAAATGCTTAAACTAGATGAAATCTAACACTGAAATAAAGCAGCACAAAGGATTAGACGTGGCCAAGTACTCTGAGATTGTGAGAACAAAAGGATTAGCCCAGATGATGGATGTGGGTCACAACTGGAAGATAGAGAAACCAGTTTGTCAAGCTGCCTCGAGGAGTTTTCACAACCCACAATGGATGGTGGAGCTGTGTGTCAAATAGAGGAGAGACTTGAATCAGTTGTGGAATAAGTTTGGAGGTAAAGTCAGGTTTACCTGAGCTTTTATGGAGAAACATCAGTCAGTATAAAAAAAAAAAATACTGTATGTTTCATTTCGTCTTCTCAACTGCTTACCCTCGATGAGGTAACGGAAGGTGCTGTAACCTACCCCCACTGATTTCAGGCGAGAGGCAGGATACAACCTGAACAGGTCACCAGTCTGTTTCACCATCCACACACACTCATTCCTAGGGGCATTTTGGTATTGGCCAATCAACCTCACATACATGTTTTTGGAGGGCGGGAGGAAACCGGAGTACCTAGAGAAAACCCACCTATACACGGGGAGAATATGCAAACTCCACACAGAAAGGCCATTGTTTCAAGCCTCGTTGCAGGACTTGAACCTCTAACTTTCTTGCTGTGAGGACACTGTACTAACCACTGCGCCACCGTGCTGCCCCACCGTATGTTTATTGTGAGAAGACCCAGCGACATCCTACAATGACCTCCCTTTGTTTGTGTGTGTATTTGCAAGAGAGGGTGTGATTAGTGAGGTAGTTTGACCTACAGTCAACTCGAAGTCACTAAGAGAACAGTTGGCTTGGCAGCAGAGGAGCTTACGCCATTAAGCTTCTTGTTAACCCTGTTGCACAAAACAAACCTAAGCACCACAAGAGATGGTAAGTGGGTTGCATGTCGAGGATTTTCACATGGATAATAGGCATATTACCAGGCAGCTTGAGCAACATCGCGTCCCTAATCATGCTTGTTTTCATTTTACCTGAAGATTAAACGATCTTTCTTTCAGGTGGGAATAACAAAAGAGGCGAGGTGTTGAGTTCAGTGATCATTCTGACACGCCCTCCGCTGCTCTAGTCTGTAAAGACTTGGATTTTTAAGTACAGGAAATCAGATGGGGGTGCAGATCAGATAGGGTGTCATGGCAGAGAGAAGTCACAGCAACAACCTCATCTTTATCAGATGGGATCAGTGACCTACATTTTGCTCAGACAGATGTATTAACCACCATTTCCCACCCTTGCCCTCGCAGATATGGTAACAAATGAAGATTCAAGAAAAGCTTTATATTCAGTAATCTCGAGACATTTCTATGTCCAGATTCTCAGATTCTATGTCATCTGCAGAGATGGGATGATTATAAAAAACAGCATGGCAGGACTGTGGGGGAAGGGTAAGGCATCAAAGGAAAATAGATGATTATTTTTACATCATCTGTATAGATTGTGTGTTCAGTCTTGTGTTCTGGCTCCATGAGGTCAGAGTATAAGAAAGAGGATTACAACTTAAGAGTCAAGTAGATTAAACAGCCACTAACCGTACAGCGCTAAACTCTTTCCTTCATCCGAGCTCTAATCAGCACGTTGATTTTAAGGAGTATGAGGAGTGCGTCTGTGCTTGCAGAAAGTATTTGTGTGACTGGATTTTCTTACCGTAGAAATGATCAATATGCAATAATCAAAGCCAGCTCATCATTTCTGTGGAACAATCAGCTAATGGAATTCTATTTTATTTCAGTGTCTGTGTAAATGATCCTCCAACAACTGGCTATCAATGAACTCTTTTTATTTGAAAGTGCTTCATGAAAATTAAACATTTTTATTACAAAATAGTCTTTTTGATTGATTTAAATCTGTACAAAACAGAAAGAAAACTTTCATGTTTGCTATATGTTTTTTTTTATTATTATTTTTCTCAGAAGTGGTTTGTGAGAAACATTAGCGATTTAGCTTATATGAGTGGGAGTGTGCAAAAATTTCCAGTTCAGGGTCATGTTTGGAAACCTCTTCCTGCTCACTTGAAAGAGTAATCTCATTAATGAATAACTACCACGCTCCATTCCGGTTATGTGCTTTAAGCGGCCCCCTCAAAACAACCTAAATGCCAGCTATCACACGCTAACTTCTGTGCTTGCGTGGGTGTCGGAGGCCAGTGGAAGCTGACGCATCTGAATAAGAGGTGGAATCAGGCCTCTCCGAGGACACAAGAACTCGCACTCAGAATGACATTTTCTACTGCAAAAAAGCAATTCTCCATGGCCTCACTGATTGGACGGGGTATGCTTATTCTTTGCAATTCAACAGAAACAGTATATACGTAAATACAGAAACATCAGAACAGATATTTAAACAAAGTACTCAATGTCCTGCAGGTGATGAAGAGGTTAACAAGACTGAAGGTTGTAAAACACCACTGCTCAAACAGCTACACATCTAAAACCATCTATTCTTGTACAAATGTCCATCTCAATAGTCTCACGTTTTCACCAACTATGACAGGAATCTAACTTTATCCATTATTTAAAGACTGAGTGCTTTAATTAATCAAAATAAGTTGCTGTTCAATAAAAATCCATGAATTACTAATATTGTTTCGTGACAAATTTGTTCCTGCATCACTTTTGAGAAAATGGAGTGGTTAAGAGATTTGGAAGTGGGTATTGTGCGTATGGCTACCCAGTTCGAGCCCTGGTAAACACTTCAACACACTCAAGTGACTTCATATCTAAGCATGGCAAGTGAGAGGGTTCATCTTATTAGACTTGCAGAAATAGACTAGAGTGAATCTTTCCTCTCATATGGAGAGCTTGGCAGTGGAGTCGGGGAAGTGATTTCCGAGCTGCATAGAATTGAATTGCTGGGGGGAGGTTGGTTAAGCAAGGGGCTTAATTTGCTCTGGAGTATGTATTCTCATACCGATATGCCAAAATGTAATTGGAGTCGGTACAAGAGCCAGTCGTTTTCGTTTGAGATTCGATGGTGCTTGTTTGAGATTTTTCCATGGGAACTGTTTCATCTAAACAGTATGTTTTACCCCCGCCTACGCTCACATCAGCACGCATAGTGGAAATAGCAAACTTATCTTAAAGGGAAAGTAAATAAACTGTTTCCGCAGCGATGCAATCTTATCTTTCGCTATAATAAAAGTGTGGAAAGCAGCTCCCAGAGGCAACCTTCCCCCAAACATGAGTCCATGGCTTCTGATTGGCTTGGGTCATGACATATGGAGATGAATGTCAGTAAACACTGTTGCACATACTGAGTCAGAGCCACTTCCCACTCACCTCTCCCAGTGTGATTCCTGTGTAATGATCTGGGGAGTCTGGATAGCCGTCTGCTTTGCTTCACTGCACTGAGGGGTGCTGAGTTGAGTGAGAGGAACAGAATTGGGGACAAGACATAAGGAAAGATTTTTTTCTGCCATCCTGGCAACGCTGTCTTTTTTGTGCAGAGATGTGAGAAATTAGCAAACGTAGCTTCCCACAGAGACCAAAAGATGAAGTGAAACTTGAACAAGTGACGGCGTCCCAATGTGTGTATGCAACATGTCAACTTATTTTGAGAAGGAAAACACACAGGAGTTATCACAATGTGAATTACAGTATGTGTGTGATTTAAATCGGGGTCTTTTTTGCAAATAAAAATGAAGGAAATTGTAAGTTTTAACCAATTACTTTAATGATATAAAACCCATTACTCCAGATAAAAGAGGAAATTCCTCATGCTCGTTGGTGCAGAAACACACACAAAAAACCTTTGTGAACTTCCTCATTGCATTGTTACAGTAAAACCATTAACATTAAAGACGAAAACTTGTAGACTTGACCTTTATGTGGGAAGCAAACCCTTAAGACCGTTCAGTAGAAACTCTTTGTGAAACTTGCATTTGCGAAATCAGTCAAACAGAAGCAAATGGTTTAAATAATCGTGCTGCTCTGTTTAGTTTCTTCTTTATTCCTGTCCTCTAACCTCACACATGAGGCTGACAGTAAATGCACCAGCTTTTCAGAGAGAGAAATTGTTGGGGGTGTGTGCTTCTGCTCTTCAAAGCTGATTATTAAAGTGTGACCGCTAATAACTGGATGTGGCACTTGTGAAATCCTCCAGAGGATAGACCGGTTCCTTCTTTTCCAACACAATCCAGGAATGCATAAATATTGAAACTCTTCAAGTGACCTGGCAGGGAATTCCTCTCTGGAAAATACATGAATATATTTTCTTTGCTCCAATTACAGGGAGAGTAAGAGTTTGCAGAAGGAATATCTTAGGGAATACAGTATGTACCTGTTAACTACCAATCTATTTTCTAAAGCATTACTTTGAACATATTTTCCATTAAAAAATTAAAATTACGGTGAAAGATTGTGAATATCGAACTAAATGGGTGAAATGTTAGTAATCGAGTTTTAAAAATGGATGTATAGATATATAAACTTTGTAATAAAGAAATATTGAGTCTGAAGAATTAACTGAAAGGGATGGTTATAGCACTGGAAGATAAAACGGAATGAGAGATAGATCAGAAGGCTACTTTGAGGGGGAAAAAAGAGAGCGAGATCAGATGATGAGCTGAGAAAGTGGCAAACAAGACGGTGCGGGAACCATGAAACAGCGGCACCATTCTGAGTGATGCATTCAATGAGTGGGATTTGGCTGTGATACGTGTTCATTCTATTTCTGTGTTGTGATGTTTAAAAGAACATGTGTTCCTTCGTGACTGCCAAATCCATATTTAACAAAGTTTATAAATTATGAGCATAGACCATAAACAGATAATGTGTGGATGTAAGAGTATATCTGCAGTCATGAGATTAAACACACTTTTGTTGTAGCAAAAAAAATAAAAACCCAACTATTTATAAAAATGTTGGCTTGAAGAAAATACTTCAGATTCAGTTTACAAAAACATCTACCTCTAAATATGTTTTGATTTAATTGAAACTTAGAAAAGCCTTTTTTTTTGCTATGAGTTGTGATATGGATCCAACGGAGCAATTTATAGAATAAGATGAGACATAATTTCCTTCTGTTTTCCTCAAGTAAAAACCAAATTTAGCCTGTTGCACAATGAAAACAATAAATACACTTTTAAAAAGTTCCAATGAAATGAAATGAAATGATGGGAAAGACTTTTGAAACATTGAGGGATGGTGATTAACACCATCTGGGGATGAATCCATCTGTTTGATTGAAGTAAAATTTTGCAGAGTTTAAAATCTGACCATAATAGAGCAATTTTAATTATCTAGCAATTCATTCTTTCATCCATTCATCTTTCATCCATCCATCCCTTCATGTATGTATGTATGTTTATTGGCCCATATCACGCTGAAAATCCAGAGGTCAATCAAGGAGCATTCTTCTCTTTCACAGAACTCTTTGTTCAGCTCATGAGCTGTTTAATCTGGTTAACCTTTAGGGAAAATTGTCATTTGCACAAAGGAAATCCAGCTACTTTTGTTAATTTGGTGAAATTTCCTATTTTTTTGTAACTAATGTTCCTTTAACCACCTTATTGACCAGGCTGAAGGTTATGTAACTTTCATTTCATCTTTTGAACTGCTTATTCCCAAACAAGATCACAGGGTTGCTGGAGCCTATCCCGGCTGATTTAAAACAAGAGACAGGAAACACCCTGAACAGGCTGCCAGTCTGTTAAAACGCCACACACACTCATCTAGGGGCAATTTTATATTGTCCAATCAACCAAAACATGCATGTTTTAGGAGGAAACCAGTGTGCCCACACATATGGGGAGGATATGCAAACTCCACACAGAAATGCCAACATTTTGAGTTTTGTCCCACCCGGGACTCAAACCGTAACCTTTAAGCTATGAGGCACTGCGCTAACCACTGCACCACCATGCCACCTAGATAATGTAACTGAATTAAAAGTATTGACTTTCAACCAGAAATTTTTGCTAGCGCCACCCTTCCGTAGAATGTTTAAAGAAATAATACAACTGTAAATGAAACTAGAAGAAAGTCACCAACAGAAACTCAGAGTATTGATTCATCAGGTCACAAAGCTTTAACCAGGCTTAGACACTGCCTGAGCTGGCTGAGTTGAACAGAATTATACTGGAGAATGAGGAGAAGTACTAAATTTACACAGGTTGAATGATTTGGATAATGCTGACTGGATTGCATCTGTTTGAAAAGACTTGCTGAAGTTCTACATTGGCCTCTGCATGAGTTGGCAGAACAACTGGCTTCACTGTTAACAGTGAAGGCCAAGTGTTCTTTTGTGGTGGCGGACTCTGCAGATTCATGCAGTCATAAAGACATAAGGGAGAGTCAGAGAGCAGGAGAGAAAAAAGGAGTGTAAAACGACAAAAGACAACAAGTTGGAATCTAAACCTGGGATAGCAACTGTAGAGACTGCAGCCTCTGTACAGTAATTAGATGTGTAGGTAATTGGCTGCTGTACTCTATGTAACCTAAAGGATGTCTTTTTATACTGCATCTTTTGCAAAACGCTTACAACCCTTTGAATATTGGTTGAGATGTCACAGAATGAGTTGTTAACATTGTGGCATGTTGTGTCGAAGGATAAAAATGTCTCCTCCCAGCTAACAATACTGCTGTTTGGCAGCAGGTTTCGTGTTATTTCTGAGAATGTTACAATGACACTTCTCTATTTTCAAGGTGTGTTTTATTGTGCCAATGACACATTGAAGGACTTATTAAAACTTAAGTTGGATTTATAATAACATTGTCAGATCAAAGTGTGCAGTTTAACAGCGTCAAGGCTCAAGGCAGTAATTGATATTTGAAAAATTTACGGACCACAATTGTGGAGACAGCAGCCAGAGAAGGAATGTCAGACTTCTTTCTACCTGACCACACCTTTCAGCTCTTCAGGGAGGATTCTGAGGTGTTCCTGGGCTAGCTACAAGACTTTGTCCATCCAGTGAGCACAATGTCTCCTACCACGTACCAGGAACACCTTACCCATGACCAGGTGCCTGATTCACCCCATCTGACTCCTCTCAATGTTGGGGAGCATTGACTTTATCAACTAATTGTACTGAAATACGAACAAACTAAAATATACAAGTATATATGAACTATTAGAAGGAGTTTGTTGCCATTCTATTGGATCCATAACATACTACTGATCCCATGAGTTCTGTACTGACCACTGAAGTTAAACCTTGATGACTAGTGTAACTTGGCAAACATTTACCCCTATTGGGTAAATAGGACCATTGCCAAAACTCCAGAGCACAGTGATCCCTCGCTGTTTGCACGAATTATGTTCTAAAAGTATCCAGTAACTGATAAAATTCCCAAAACAGACAACTTTTTTTATACGATTATTACAGATCTTTTAAGCCAGTAAAACTTCACACACACTTTTTTCACCTGACAGGCAGTAATATTTTTCTTTTTTCCTGTTTAATCACTCTCAAACTTTAAACCTTTGTAGATAATTAAATTCAGCACTGCAATACAGTATCTACTGGAAGCAATAAACTAACCATTTTTACAATCAACCAAGGAGATTGGGAAAATGAAGAAATTAGGTTGTTCAAGAGTATTTCACTGTTCCTCTGACTGTACCACTTTGTCTTATTACCCCTTTATGGTAGCATTTTTTTTTCAATAAAATACTCACCTTTTGCAGGGGCGTTTTCCTTGCAAGCTGAGTGCATTTTTTCCATTCAGGAGACGCAACACGAAAAAGATTGTTTGACAATACAGTCTCACTAGAACGCAGAAAAAATGTAAAAACTTTGTACAAAATACGCTCAAAATACTGTGAGGCAGTGGAAGTTAAATCAACTATAGTGAGACACATTTGGTCAATTTGAACAATCAAAATTACAATTGTAAAATTCTAATCAATTTCCGGTGACTTTGCACCGGAAACAAACAAACAAACAAAAAAAATCATTAAAGAATGAAAATGTCACATGAAACATGTCAGAAAAGGTAAATACTGTAAACTTAGTTCAGGTTAGAAATAAAGAAGGAGATGTTTGCTCATTGGTAGAATGTCTGTCATTCAACCTGGGATAATCAGTTAGATTCCCACTGAGTCCATGCCTCAGTGTCCTTGGGGCGCATACCCAACTCACCATTGGTGCCATCGTGACTGCTTGCTGCGGTGTAATGCAGCACAGAAATTTCCTCATTTAAGGGATGAATACAGTACGTTAACAAATAAAAAAAAGGCTAGCAAAAAAAAAAAAAAGCATGTTTGTGTTTTGGTTCAGGCAAAATTGACCAGGTCTGTTACATCAAATAATTATGTATACTCTCCTTATGATGATAATTGAAATAAAAGTAAAATAATTTTCACTCATATAAAAAGATGACAAGAGACTCATCGCCCACAAGAGCAGAATCTCTTTGTTCTTGATAAATTTTCCCACCCCCTGGCATCATTTCATATTAATTTGAAGTGGCAAATTCTTATTTGAAAAGAAAAGAGAATAAAAAACAGCTTTGAAAAAACATTAAAGTTGAAATTCTGAATATTTAAAATAACTCTCATGCTAGATATTCTTATTAATCACAAAATTATTTGATGTGAACATTTCTCTTTAAATCCAAGCACTTTAATTAGCATGTTATGGGTCTCATTCATGTGAAGTTATGCAACCCCGAAAACTTTATAACACTTTTCAATTGATAAAGGAGTTCATTTTTACTTAAATGATCAAATAAATTAGTCATATCCTGAAAAGATTAAACATTTAAATCCAAGAAATCAGTATCTATACATTCTATTTGTTGTGAACCTCAGCCAAGTAACTGATTCAGATCTAGAACAAAAAGCTACAAAGAAACAAACTGATTGGGTGAGTACACTTACTAAACACACTCATCTGTGTAATCTTTTCCCCAGCACAATGTTGTTGATGCAGATTTGGCTGTCGCCAACATGCACAAAGTGTTTTGCATTCATTTCTATCTGAATTGGTGTCAAAAAGCCTTAGAGGCTTCTTAATCCTCCCTCATCAAAATAGGACACGTTTCCCATAAATTACAATGTGTTCTGGCATAATTACTGTGGCCCTCCATGTTACGTAAACAACTCAATGGGGCTTCAGTGAATATGTAAAAGGTGAAACTTTATGATTTCAGAAGAATCCCTGATGGCCATGCACTCATTTCACTCACACAGACAACTTTCTTCAAGGACTGTTATTCTTATTTTTCAAACAAATAATTGTTCGTGACTTTTCAAACGGGAAAAGTGTTGGTTGAGATGACGATTACTCGATTCTGTTGCTTAGCTCAGATCAAATAGTTTTTTATAAGCCAACAAAGTTGAAAAATTCTTAAAACTAAAATTTTGTGTCTTATTAACACTTTTAAAAGTGACATTTTCATTGATGTTAACACATATTTTCCTCCCACTGTTGGTAGGAATTGAGACCAATTAAAAGCTTGAGCACAAAACTAGTTTTAATTGAAGGGCCTGCTTCAACTCTAACTCATACATTTTTACATAAAAACTTATCAGGACTTATCAGTTTGGACATAAAAAGGATGATAATATTTTTTGGGGGATTAAAGAAATTTTGGGCAAAAAAAGATGCAAAAAGACTTTACAGCGACTTTCTAAACGAACACAGAATCTCTTCTTCTTTTGGCATTTCCCTTCATCTCATGCCTGATTTTTAGATTATCATGATCTAATTATTAGATGGAAGGCATAGCTTAAAGGTAGAATTGTCATATTTGAACTGAAGAGTTGCTGGTTCAATTCCTGAAGAGTCCATGCCTAATTGACCCCGAAGAAGAAACATAACTCCCCAGTTATTAACTACTTTTTTATTTTAACGTACTTTATCTATCCCTCAATGTTGAAATTTCTGTGCTGAATTGCACCGCAGCCGGCTGCCAAGACGACGCCAATGGTGGAAGAAATGGGGTGTTAGGTCCCCAAGGACACCTGGAAATGAGCTTAGAAGGATTTGAACTGGCTTCTCCCAGTCCAAGGGTGAACATTTTACCACCCAGCATTGGTGGTGTCGGTGGTATTGGTGGCCATCATGACTGTCTGCTGCAATGCAATGCAGCAAAGTCATTTCCCCATGAGGGATGACTACAATTGTTATTGGAAGTGATAGCTCAATGGTAGAATGTTCACCCCTGGACCAGAAGTGCACAGGATCAAATCCTACTGGGGGAAGGATGGCTCGGTGGGTAGGGCGACCGCTCCGTAACCGGAAGGTCGCAGGTTCGATCCCCCCGCCCCGTGTCCATGCCGAGGTGTCCTTGAGCAAGACACCGAACCCCCAGTTGCTTCTGATGATAGTGGTCTGCACCTTGCATGGTAGCTCCCATCATCAGGAATGAATGTTGTGTGTGTGAATGATTGTATGGAGTGAATGAATAATGCATATCTATATAAATGTAAAGCGTCTTTGAGTGTCTAGAAAAGCGCTATATAAGTTCAATGCATTACTGAGCTCATGTCTAGGTGTTGTTGGGGAAGACACCTAACCCCCTATTTTCTCCCATCATGACAGCCTGCTGCGGTGCGATGCAGCACACAAATTTTCCTGTTGAGGGATGAATAAAGTATATTTCACTTCTCTCTCTTATTAAACAGTGCAGGGGTTGTGTTTCTTCAAAAAACATAATCATTTCATCGACTGGTTTTCTTCTTCATTACATCTTCATTGAGCCAAAGCTAGGTTTTCTATTGATGAGCAGTCATATTTGCAATTAGTTATCTATAATTAAATTAAATGGATCATCAAGTGTGTCATCATTTGAACATTAGAGAATTGTATAAAATGTGTAAAACTTCCGTACGCACTGATTCCTTGCTGTGACATAGTGGTGATCTGTACAAGGTGTACCCTGCTTGTGGCCTGCTAAGAAGCCATTATTGGAAATGTGGATAAAGCAGTTGAGAAAAATAAATACATAAAACAAGCACTTCATTGAGGGAGAGTCTCAGACCAGTAAATAATAACATTTACAAAAATTGGAGCAGTTTTTTTTTTAAGAGACCATAACTTTCAAAGTGCAAAAAAATCAAACATAATTTTTTACCCTTATTCAAACTTTCAAATAATCTTAAGACCTCTGATAATTTTTTTTTTTTCTTCATAAAAATGTAATTTTTTAACAGGAGGTTTCACAGTCAGTCCCACAGGTGGCAACAATGGTATTGGGCAAAGATTCAAAAGAGAAGAAGAAATGAATCAAAATAAAGAAAAGCTGGAGCTGAAAAGGCTCAAAGTGGCATTTTGATTGCAAAAGGACTAAATTAATGCATCGGCTGAAAACAGCACCTCTACAGCACAAGTTCATGGCAATGTTAACAACATTCCAAAACAAGCTGAAGAAATGTCTACTGATACACAAGTGAGTAAAACACACACACAAAATAATTAATTCCTGTTTGAGTTTTGTTGTTACATCATTTCCATTATGATTCAAAGACAAGGAAAAGAACAGGTATAGATTAGTTGTGAGGATCAATCATCATTCATTCAAACACATTTTTTTTAATTGCTTTATTTTTTTAATGCTTTTGTAAGTGTGTTTTTTTTTCTGTCTGCAAACCTCAAATAGAGCTAGAGTTTTAGAATTTTGTAGATGTGACTGGATGAATAGATGAGTGTATGTTTGTGTTTAAAAAAGTATAAGAACAGTTTAAGAAAATACTTTTTTCCACTTTTTTTTCTGTTGTTTTGCTTGAAGCTGAATTGTTCATTTCATCATGCGTCCATGACTGGTTGAGCCTCGAGCCAGACAAAATAATCAGACATTTTAGCTTTGCATTTTTATGAGAAAAAAGGAGCTGCTCTGTAGCTGGCTCCACACAAAGCTAACGAAGTGGCATTAAACCTGACTTCACAAGAGCAAATAGTTAAAACAAATGGTTCCATTATATGGAGTTATTTGCTTGTTATTTTAACCTGTGGCTTGGAGCTATGTCCACTTTAGACATCCCAACTTTTTTTCTTACAATGACATCATTGATGACATAATCGTTTATAGGATTGAAGACATCACCGATTATAGGTATATCATCGATGACATCATTGATGGCATCCTCGTTGACATCATTGATGGCATCATCGATGACATCATTGATGGCATCCTCGTTGACATCATTGATGGCATCCTCGATGACATCATTGACGGCATCCTCGATGACATCATTGATGGCATCCTCGATGATATCATGCCATGCTGTCATCGACAATGTTGTTGATGACGCTGAGGATGTTTGTACAACGTCTTATTGTTATTATTTATTGTCTTTAGGTGGAGGCTGAAATATTAGTCCTTGTGGGCTTCTTGCCTTCTCCTGCACTTGAATGCACTTTATCCGTCCCCGAAGGGAAATTGGAGTGCTGCAGTAAAAACACCTCAATGCCCATTTACCCCCATCCACTGGCATCCCACTGTATGCAACCTGGGAACCCAAAAGCTGGTGTCCGAAATGGGTTCCCAAATCCAGGCTGCAGTGAAGAACACCAAACTGTCCTCCCTGTATTTCAGTGGGTCCAAACGTATGCCTCCAGTTTATCTAGTGATGCAACCGGATGTTTCCATGGAAACTGTAAAAACACAGGGCTCAAAGCACCTCCTCTAGACGGTCTCCTTCTTCGCACCTCCGCACCTCCTCCAGATCGTCTCCTTCTCCTCAGCTCCCCCAGGACCAAACCCCATCAATGACTTGTTAAACCCCTGTTGGGAGATTAGAGAATCTTCTAGAGGATAAATAAGAAAAAAAAACAACCTATAAACAGTAATAATTATTTTAGCATTTTGTTGAAGTTAGGCTATTTTCGAAAAGTGCGTGTGTGGGGTGGAAGGCCCTCAATCAACTTCCCTGGTATTATTCTGGTAATGGTCAAATAAGTGAAAACACCATAAAGTAATATTATATCGCTGTACAGAATTGTAATTTTGCTCACTGTTTCTGGTAAAATGTCTTGTGCGTGGACTCAACATAGCAACATTACATCACCATACAGAAATTTAATTTTGCTCTCTATTTCACATTGTCCAAAATTTCTAATTTTAAAGGACTGTCAGATAATGACAGATCCAAAACAATTTCTTTTTCTGATGAGCTTCCCTCAGAGATGTGTCTGTCCATAATTGTAAAAGACTAAAACTGCAGCGACGTGGATTCCGGTGATGACATCACACACCATGGTTGTGTATCTAGGTCAACTTCTGAATCGATATCATGGGCAGGCTCCAAGTGCAAATTTATTTGCGATATGTAAACGTTTGTTTATGATTTAATTTTTTTTTTGTAAAAGACAGTGACAGTGCGGAGTTGACTTGGAATACATGGATTGTTTGCCATTTTGCTATCGTGTCGTAGCCACTTTAAAATGAGTTGCAATATGTTGGTAAAAAATGCTGCATCATTGTTATTCTTGTTTTTTGGAGATTAGAAATTATGTATAAATTTTACATCCAAAGTGGCTCTTTCTTGCCTTAATGTTAGATTATGTATTAAATCAGATGAAGGAATTTGTGGCCTCTCTTCTGTAATGTCAGAGCACAGTTTGAGCTGTTTGAGTCCACTGAGCGTTAATTATGCTTAATCTCAAAAACAGTCTTCTCATTCACTGTTGGTTCACAGTTTTGTTTAAATTCACTTTTTAGTTTGAGCAAAATGTCTTTCTCTCTTTGAAAATTTGAGTTGTTCTTTAATAAGCAATTTGAACATCTTATCTTGCAATGTTAATTTTTATGTTTCGAAAGAACAGGTTGACCTTTTTTAAGATGATTTTAGAAAACCAGCAGGGCAAAGTAGCATCACGCATTTTAATAATTGCATGCATACAAGCAAGAATGTTCCCTAGGCATCATTAACTGCAGATTCAGGGATACATTTCAAATTTCTGTTTTTGTAATGATAACACTCATCAGTCTTTTTTACATGTGTTCAAACAAACGCATCAAGGAAAAATGAGAAAAGCAACAAGGGAGACGTCATAAACTGTCTGTAATCTTACTCAGGATGGTCTTCACTCTAAGCATCATTAAAATCAAACTTGGCTCCAATTAATAAGCTTCACCTCCCTCGACTCAGTTAAATGAGAAGCAAATAAATTATGTCTACATGTTTGGGATTTCTTTTGGATGAAGCACTTTTCTTTTTTGCCGATTTTACACAATGAAGAGAGAGGTCATAAGTATTATGTAGGTTCTCTGGTTTCCCACCAACACATTAAAAATGTGGATAATGGGCACAGACATGTAGGCGTCTGTTTAAAAAAGACACATTACTCACCTTTGTGTCCGTAGTCTTTGTTGAGGCACCACCGACTCCCACACACATTTGTGATGTTCTACATTTCCAGCACTTTATTTATATCCATCAGGCTAATTAGTGTGCACTAGATCCAAATACTGAGAGGTTCTTACAATGTTTGGACAATTATAAATACATAAAGTGCCATCTGCTCGAGGCTGCCGGGCTTCTCATGTCAGCTGAAAACAGCAAAAATTTGCCAACCACCAAGTCAGATTGGATTTCTAATCACATGAATTCATTTTCGATTTTGAGAAAAGATAATTTATGTTGATTCAATTTGAAGAATTACAATCCACAGTTTTAAATAAGGTGTACATCAGTTCTTGATAATGCATGAATCTAATTTAAAATAAAAAGTTTAAAACTAAAAAGGAAAAGGAAAAAAAAAACCCACAGGGTTTTCAAATCAGATCAATAGCTACTGCCATAAAAAAGAAGTTTACACCCCAATAATGTGTTTCAAACATTACAAATGTACAAATTTAAAAATTCAGGTTGGCCTTACTAAATAATGAATGTGACTTTAATTGAACTACAAAGTCATGGTTGCGTTAAAGTTTTAGTTTAGCCAATGTGATTAATAAATTTATATAAAAAAGATTAGTATTTGTTGGTTATGTTTATGCTTTATGACCACCAGTTTTGTTGAAATATGCATTATGCATATGCAGAATCTAATCAGTCACCTGATTGAAGGAAAAACGACATTTCCAAAACTTAGCCGAGCTTTTCTAACATTTTTCTTTTAGTTTTGAGATTTGGATTCTGCAAAATGTAGCGAAGTCAAATATCTGTGTGTTGGATTATAAATATTTGATCCATATCTTGGGACCCATCTTAATCCCACAAAGCCAGAATCATTACTTTGTTCTTACTCAAGAATTTGATATTTGAGAGGATAAAAATATCTGCTGACGTTCGAAACCTGAACTCTACTGAACAATTCACAGTGTCTTGTTTGTTTGAGCTCAACTAAGTAACTGCATGGTTTGACCTTCAAATAGTTTTTTTTCTTTTCAATGCTAATCTCTTATAATGACAAGCATAAGTTCTAGCTAACAGCAAATATTGCTGGAAATTTGGCATATTTAGGAGACAATATCCATGTGTTCTGCTTTGCTAATCATTCTACATCGATATGCTGCTCAGAGCGTTTACCTAGTTCTAATGATCAGTTTTTGGCTTTTTTAAAAATGTCTATTCAAAGACTTGTTTTTGTCGTTGTTGCTTCCTTTAGAGATGCTGCTTTTTTTGCTCAGAAGGAAAGCCTGACGAACTCTCACTTATTCTTGACAATAAGTTGGCTTTCTTCTCTTTACTTGGATCCTCCTGTGGTTAAAAATTCTTGCTCACGTGTCAGTGGTGTTACAATCTAGTGGGTCAGCTGTGGAAAAATTGTTCCGTTCAGAAGGTTTCTCTCAATTGTGAGCCTTTATTTGACTTTAGCGGAGTAGATGGTGCTTTACAGTCAAGGTTTTACAGCATGAGTGCTATACATTTCAACTATCATCGCAGTTGAGAGGGAGGACTGCAAACTAATGGACTGTCATTGTATCCTCAGGTCTTTTTTCACACATCATTTCATGTAAAAGAAGAGAAACCCTCAAACTACAGGCAAAGAAATAAAATGTGTAAGCCCTCAGGAAAGTCATAAATAATAAACTAAATAATTATGGAGGAACCGTGTTTTCCCCCCAATCTGTATTGTACAATTCTTATCAATACCCCCTAAGTTGGTGACGTGGTAATTAAACAATATAAATCAAACTCTGACAGACAGAATGATTTGTTGAATGACTGCACAAGGATCTAGGTTTTTTTTTTTTTTTGCTCTTTGAATAGTTCTGTTTAATTTGTCCATTTTAAAGTTTTTTTTCTTTATTATTTTGGCTTCTTTAGGATGCATTGTTGGCCCGAATAAATAGGGTGACCCAACTTTTTACCAGTAACTGGAATAGCAAGTGCCCTTCACTACACACGACCTTGAATTGAAATTGGTAGCTGATGAAACTGATGGATTAACACCACAGATGCATGAGTCATTGCACATGTTATCTTATTTATTCTTTTGACACTGGTGATGACTGAATGAAAATTAGAACAAAGCATGATTTCATACTTTTGAATGCAATTTGCATGTGTATCATTATTCTGCTTCGATTTTGTTTTCTCTTATTTGTGTCATCGATGCTGTTTTGGAGACTGTTTGTTGGCATCATGTTGCACTTGGCTGAACATGTTGTCATTATTTTCACATCGCTCTAAAATGTGACGAGAGAATGCGATGAACCAAATTGTAAAAAGTGAAATAGATGTGCATTAAAAACTAGACCAAACTAGTTTAATAAAAAAAACTGATGCAAATGAAAGGCAACCTGGAAAAATAACTGTTTGGATAAAGCATGCATTGGCACAACAAACTAGTGTAACATGTAGAGAAATGAGTAACGTGAAAATGACCGCTACATTATAACTTCATAGCTGGAACACACATGCATGCATGTTTTTCTAGATGCACCTCTGGAAACACTTGGAGGGAATTATGGATATTGTAATGCTGCATGTAGCTGTGCACATCAGAGACATGTGAAGAATTACAGCTGATTAATTACATACACCCACATATCTATTGTCAGAGTGGCAACCAAAAAAAGGGATGCACCATTTGCATTAAACCCACAGGCTTCTTAAGAGTTGTGTTTTATGAAAATGTTGCATGAAGATGACAGTGTGTCTTTTGAAACAGAGAAGATTGTTCAATTTTACAAAACCTGGTAAACCAGGTGCTTTGGCATTACTCCCTCAATCAGTACAAACTATTCTACATCAGTTCTACAATCAGTCGATTGAACAGGTTTGGCACCTGTTTTTATGCCAGTTTTCTTCTATTGTCTCTCCAACTTCCATTGGACCACTTTTTTTTAATTTCCTTGCGTGTGAGCTTTTCTGACCGACAGCACAGACAGTGTAACACTCACCACATTTTGTGGTAATCTCAAAGGACAGTGAGACAAAAAACACCTATTCACACACCTTCATTTCAGCAAGTAGGACATAATACTAAAAAACATTCACTTTTTGTTAAATTCTCCTCTTCTGATCTCATACAATTTCTCCCCACCCATTTTCTGTTTGTGCAGATAAGAAAATCTAGAAATAACCCCCTCGGTTTTAGAGTTGTTTGAATGTAGTTTGTGTATTAAAATGTTGATGTGGATGGATAAAAAGAAATCAGGCGCTCAAGTATGACTTTTTAGATTCTTAGATCTAAAAAGATCAGCACGGACTCATATATTTAAATGTTTTATAGATTAAATCTGTGCCAGAATTTGTAGGTCTGACATGAACTAGAAATAAACTAATGGGAGGAAAAAAAGGAAAACAGTTAGTGTTGCTTTTGGGCTGGTAGTTTTTTTTTTCAATTAGAAAAATACCAGCACCCTAAGTGATTGCTTAAGTTTTGCAAATTTAAGTCCTTTTGACATTAGAGTTTTATGATACAAATTAAGATGAAGTCATTTTGAGTTGAATGCCATTAAAAACCTCCTCTCTGGTTTCTTTAAAATGATTAAACTTATACATTTTCTAACTCTTTATAGCATTTGATATGCATATGTGTGGGTTTTCATATTTGTCTAACATTACTTTTAATGACTTGGACAACTTTTTTGCAGGGATAACGCTTATTTTTTTAAAGCCTAGGTTCGTGCTGCCTAATTGTAAGCTATGAGCCTCTCGTTGGTAACGCTACATACAGTACGTAATGTTCCTCTGGTTAATGTCCTGTTTTTAAAACCAGAAACAGCTTAATCTAAAAGAACGCCCATAATGTCAGGGCATCAAAAAACTTCTTTTTATAATGCAGCATCACTGACTTTATCTTTTCTGCCATTTTCCAAACTTTTTATCAAATTGCGATATCAATTTACTGATGATATATCAATACATTGTGACACCATAATGCTAACATTTATGCAATTATGATGCTATTCCTCTTGCTATCATAATGCTATGATAAAGGTTTTCTCTTAAAAAAAATAGTATTATAAACCCGTCGTTGGCTGCCACTACATGATATTATGAACCGTTTAAGTATCTCGGGGTCTTGTTCACGAGCGGGGGAGGATGGAGCGGGAGATCGACAAGCGGATTGGTGTGGCGTCAGCAATAACTAGGACGCTGCATCGGTCCATCGTGGTAAAGAAAGAGCTGAGCCAGAGTAAAGCTCTTGATTTAAAAGTTAATCTACGTTCCAACCCTCATCTATGGTCCCCAGCTGTGGGTGGTGACCGAAAGAATGAGATCGTGATTACAAGTGGCCGAAATGAGCTTCCTTCTGCATGGTGGAAACCACAAATAATAATAAAAAAAAAAGTTTGCTGTTTGAAATCAGAAATGTCTATGTGCGGATGTGAAAGCTATTCCACAAAAAAATAAAACTGTACACTAAGTCTGAAGGCTCCATTTTTAATCTTACCACATGATTATATGTAGAGCTTTAAACCATAATTCCTCATCCTCACCAGAATGTTGTGATGTTTTTCATTTATTTTTGTTAACTGTTGATATGTATAAATATAACCATGCATCTTCTCATTTTTCTTAGAATTTCTTGGTGGTGAATCAAAGACTTGTTTACAGAGTCATTACCAGGTTTATTTGAAATAATCTGGTACTCATGGCAGCCGATTTCTGTCAAATATTGTCCTTGGCCTCCTTTCAATCTGGCAGTTTTCGCTTTTCTCAGCCATGTCTCGATTCCAATGTTTTCAATAATCTAACTATTATAAATCTGAGAACAGCTTGTAACTTCTGAAGGAAGCATAACTGTTTCATGAATGAATGTATGCATGCTTTTGTGGTTTTCTTTTATGCTTTTTATGGCATCTTTTACTTTTCTAGGGCAAACTTTGCTGTTGTGAGCCTCCCATAATTACACACCAGTGTGCTAAAACTGGCGAAGAGATTTGAAATTTAACAGAGATGATGATGCCAAAATGTCGGGGCTTAGTCAAACAAAAAAAACTGGAAGCATTTACTGATTCCAAAGGGATTATTATTTTGTCTCGTTAAAGAGGTGTAAAGAGCGAAGTTTTCTAATCACACCCCCAGCAGGGATTAAAGGCGCAAATGTACACTTAGAGGTGCGGGAACACCGACAAACACACAAGACACAATGTGCCTTATGTTGTAACTAAATTTAGTTCCTTTTCATGTGACCAATTAGGATACTAAGAATACTACTGGTATTCTTAAATTTGAGCATTCTAGATATATTAAAATGAAAAGATCTGGAAAGATTTTGATGCTTTTTTCATGTAGTTTTGTCTTTTTTCCTCCTTCAGAGGATGGGTGTAAGATTACAAGAAGGCAGGGGAAAGTTACATGGGGATATTTTATGAGGAGCCGTCCATCAAACAGACACTTGGCACTTCATTAGTCAACACTTCTTTCAGACATCTAAAATTTACATAGACAACTCCAGCTCTTCTTTCAGTGCGTCCCCCACACAGCTTTGCTTGCAAATGCCTAATGCTCACCTTCCCACAAGCCTTTGCATTACAAGCACATGTGTCCTTCTTCAAATGAATGAGGTTTGAAGCTTTGCATGTGAATGTTGTAGCTTGTGGACTTTCACCATTGGGTCTCTTCGAATTGCATCTTAAACCTTACTGGAATCACTCGCACGGCTCTCATTAATATGCCTGGCAGGTTGGCAAACAATTGGAAAAGTTCTGGCTCCTTCTTGGCAATGCCGTCTGTGTTTGTTGAAACACTGAGTTACATACAAGCTGTTTTGGATTTAATGTGGATATGCAAGCCTCCATTTTTACCACACGCTCTTCATGTGAGTTACCTAAAATACAGACTGTTTCTGTTTAGTACTCTAGACATAACCAATAATAAACACAAGGGGTTAAAAATATGTCTAAATTTGTTTATTTCTCTCATCAGTTCTATTTACACAATTACCAGAACTGCCAACTGAAAGTCTAGCCACAAGGAGCAGTTATAAATGTGTGTGTGTGATTGTGTGTGTCTAAGTGCTTGGATGCAGAAGGTAAAAAAAAAGGTATAAAACAGCTTTAATTTTCTGAACCACTCATCTGTAACAGCGTCACAAGGTTTACCAGAGCCTATCCCGGCTGATTCCATGGGCAGGATACGCACCGAACAGGTCACCAGTCTGCTGCGGGACCACACACACACTCATCGTGAGTGCAATTTCTCAGTGTCCAGTCAACATAACATGCATGTTTTTGGAGAGTGGGGAGAACATGCAAACTGCACAGAGAAAAGCCAGTTTTCCAAGCCTTAACCCACATTGGAATCAAACCCTAACCTTCTTTTTGTGAGTCCGCTGTGCTAACCCCTACGCCACCATTTCGTCTTTCGGTCTGTCCATCCCTAAACAGGGTTGTGGCATTTAAGGTAACAGGCAGGCTGCACGCACGGACGCACGCACACACGCACACACACACATACAAACACACAAACACACATTCATTCCTAGGAGCAATTGGAGGGTGGAAGGAAACCGGTGTACTCGGAGGAAACCCAGGCGTACACGAGGAGAACATGCAAACTCCACACAGAAAGGATAATGTTTCAAGGGTCGGCCCACCCGGGACTCAAATCTCAAGCGTCTTACTGTGAGACCACTATACCACCGTGGTGCACTATAAAACAACTTATTTGATCAATTTCTATCTGACTAATTTGCCAAAATATGAGATTATTTACCCTCTGATTACTAGCTTCAATTCATTTAAACTTAGGATTATGGCAGATCTGCTACCTCCATCTCTGTTTCCTGTCTAAAGTTAGATAATGGTATTCATAAAAACAATGACGACAAGCAATGTCTGCATTATTTCTGTCTTTCTGGTGGCTGGTTGAATGTTAACAGACTATTTTAGATGACGAAGCAAAACATTTTCCTTTTGTACTTTGTATAAGAAAATTGAATCATAGAAAGATTCTAGTGGCTTATTATTTGTATTGAATTTTCTGAATAGCAAAAGAAAGTGGGGAAAAAAAACCCTAAACAGCTGGAGTGACTTAATCCAAATTTCTAAGGGGTTGAGATGAGCACAGATTGAATAAACTAACATATTTTGGAAGAAATGTTTTGACCCATGTTTAAGAGTTTAAATTGATTAAACGCCTGTTTGCATAAAAAAGCTTAGTGCTCCTTGTCATTGTTTTATTAGAACTGACATCTTTGAAAAAAATCTTAAACCTAAATTCAAATAAACAAAGAAATTCACGCTAAATACTTTAAAAAAAAAAAATCATTATGTCTGCTTCTGATAAACTGTTCTCCAGTATACAGAGTACGGACAGTACCCTGATGTGGCAATTGCTTGTGCAACATTGTGACTTTAGTCGGTGGAGAATTTAGCAAAATGATTGCCGGCCTTGGTGGAATAAAGTTCACTCACACATGGAGGATTTGTTAGCTTGTCATCTACAAAGAAATGGCCTTTTATGACTTGTTTTGATGATAAAATCAGAGAATTAGTATGTCCTTGTGTTCCTTCCTTACAGATTATTAAAGTGAATATTCTCTTTGTGGATATGATGAACCTGTGGACAAGCCATGAACACAGGAAATATTGCAGCAAAGATTTCAAGCGAGTACAGAAGGAGTTTGTATGAAATGAAAGAAGTTTGAACTTGAGAGCAGAACATTTGCTTGCACAGCAGTGTGAAAGAGAAACAAAGTTCGGATCGCAGTAGCACAAATAGCTGAGTTGTGAGTCAGAGTTGAATTATGTTTGAACAGGAAAAGAAGACAAAGTGTTTGTTTTTCATATAGAAATAGTGTTAGTAGTTATAGTCTCAGTGTATCATGTATACTATCTTACTAAAAATTATTCATCATTACTAGTGACACTGCACTGACTGTCTGCAATATGCAAATAAATTTCTTGAACATCTATCCATCCATTCAGAAAGATGTTGCTTTATCACAGAAGCCCTGGTTTTGCTCTTCAGCCACTTCCTCCACCTCATTCAGCGGTATCCTGAGGCATTCCTGGTGAGACTTGCTAAAAATGATGTATATGCCAGACACGGGCAAACTGAAGAAATGGATGGGTAATTTTTCTCATGCAATAAGATCCCATTTTCTTGTGGATAAATGTGAGGAGCTTGTAGCAAATGTAACACAAATTGTTCTGAATAAATAATGGTATGTTGCATAAAATCTCCCCAAAAAGTACTCTGTGTCAAAAACCGAGATTTGTTTGGGGAACTCATTTGAATTCTTCATAAAAAAAAATGTTAAGATCGAGCATGGTACTGGTTGATCAGTTAATTGAAGCACAATAAGAGTCTTTTATAAATCCTCATTAAATAAAGAGCTGTTGGAAGTCTTGTAAAAAAAATTCCAACATGTTAAGTTAATGACATGAGTATTTTTTTTCACAGGATGATCTAGAAATACATTTAAATGCATACATGCTTATTTTATTCACTCAATGTCTGTTTGTTTTTATTATTTATAAAGTCACATTTAGTAACGATCATAGCTCTTTGCTTGTACTCTTCTGACAGTCACAGTGAGATATCTGGGTTATGATTTGAAATCGCACAGCCTTTTCTGTACGTTTAGTTGCACAGCGACTTGGCAAGCCAAGATTGACAGATGCTGCATGGACGAGACAGCTGCCAGCACTCAATTCAGCAACTAGGTCAAGTCCCTCTGACGTCTAGAACAAGTCGATGCCATGTCACTGTCCCCCCAGGCTCTGTGATTTACCTGTGCTCCGTGGAGACTTTTAGAAGACCTGATTGCCCTTTGATATTTCTTTGTTGTTCAAATTTGGTGCTTGAGTACTCATGGACCGTCATAGAAATACTTCTCATAATTAGACTGTGACATTCGAGGGCATGCTTCCTGGGTCTGCCATTTAAGTATGGGGGTTACTGCTTCTTCTTCGAAATGTGTTACATTATTAAGTGAGACAGTACTGGTTGCAGAGTGTCTCTACCATTCTCTTTGTACTGCTTCCCCCTCACAGCCAAAAGCCCTCCCTGACACCCCACTACCACATGTGTCCTCTGTGAAATGGAAATGCTGTCCCATTAAAAACTGTCAACCAGAAAGCAGATTACCGCCACACTTATGCTAATGTAGACACAGGAAAATATCACACGAGGAGCGGAAGAAAAGAAGTCATAGAGGGGAGCAAATCGGATAAAAAAAATTACAGCTTCACCTTTGGTGATGAAAGTATCCAATCTCCAAATTGGAAATGAATACTCTTGTAGTGTGTGTTTGGGACGTACGCTTGTGCGAGAGTTGGAGTGGGTTTAAAGTGAGAGTCATGTATTTGAAATGATAAGCGGTGAAAAAACTAAAAAGGAAGACAACAGCAAACTTGGATTGGGGATAATTAGGCCCAGAGTTTGCCCTTGCTTTCTGCAACACAAACATCCGTGTATTGACTTGTTTTGGAGCTCTTAGACTCAAAATTCACCTCTCCTTTTTTTCCCCTCTACGTCCTCACATTTAAAGTTTAAACTTAAAGCTTTAAATGCTTCCTAATGGCTAGCTCATTCGAATTATAAATGTAACTATATTTGCTGAGGAAAAAAAGACCTTGAAGTGATTTCACAATTAATATTTAACAAGCTGTGTAGAAAATCACAGCAGAAAAAAAGGGGTCTTCTTTACTAATCTGTTTGGCGGCCTAGGATTACCCTCACTGCCACCACATGGAGAGACGGTGATGATAAACCGTAATCACATCTGCTCCCACAAGGGCCTGCCTCTTTGCTCACTCCACAAAATCGGAAGAAGGGAGGAAAATTAAGAGTCCTTTTGATTCATGTAGTGGAATACTAAACATGCAGCAAATGATAGTGAGATGCCAGCCACACATAGCTGAAAACAGACAATACATTTTTACAAAAATAATCTGACACAATTGTTTGCCTTAAGTTTAGATTTTTACATGCAGGTCGCATATTGCTCATCAGTCATGGAAGGAGTTTCATTATCAGACTGGAGATGAGCCTATTGATGGACAAAAACAAAACAGCAACGCTATAGCCAGACAATTCACAATAATTATGTGATGTTTCTCATTTATTTGTTTCAGCAGTGGAGGGCTGAGGTTAATGAGAAATAATACACATGCACACAAAGCTTAAATGGACTGCTGCTGCTTGTGGAAACATTTAAACGCACAAAAATGTCTGCACTTTTTTTCAAAATATCTTAATTAAATGTGCCTTATATTATCAGTTGCCATGATTGCAATTTGATGTTAATAGGATTAAGTGATTGCAATATACTATGTGGATATCATCATGTTGAGCAGGGTGTTGCATTGCACTGACATTTTTAAAGGGCTTCCTTTCGTGGTTGACTGTGCGTAGGCTTCAGTTTCCATTCTTTTAGTACACACAATGCTGAAGATGATGCGTGTAATGATGAGGCTGATAACAGTGATAGAGATAATGATTATAGAAACAGATGTCTATTCCCAGATGTGTAATTCTGCAAGGATTGATTAGATTCTCGTTGCTGGAGGGAGTTTTTGAGTTTTTCAGTCTGCCTATTTCTTTTTTTATTCGTACAAATATTACAGTGTGCATACTTAGTAGAATTTAACAAAGCAAACATGGCTAAATGAAGTGTTTTCATTGCTTATTCATAGTAACCAATTTAACAAGCAACTAGGCAATAGCAAGCCCATTGCATCAAGCCTGAACGTACACTCTGAAACAAACCCAAATGATTTTGTGTATGATGCATAATTCATCTACAGATGTTCCCATTTCATACAATAAAAATGTCTAACTAATTTAATTCCCTTCTTGTGCTATTGCATATAAATGTTGACAGGTGGGACCTTGTTCTTTAATCGCTCCGTGCTGCTTTAATTCGATGTGCACTTTGTGTGTTATTGTTGCTTGGTTGAAGACTCACGATACAGCACACAACAGCATCAGCTTGCATTATTATTCTACGTTTTACATAAAATTAAAATCAAAAGCTAGTTTTATCTTCAAAAGCAATGTTCTGCTTTGAAATTGGTGATTTAGCAAAAGTTTGTCCCAGAATTATCCAACGCCTGAATGTCTCACTTTCTGTGGCACAAAATACCCCAAATCCATATAAGATTAGAGCCTGCACGCAAATAAAAACACTCTTTTCTCAGCTATTTTAATAAACATAAATTCACCATGGCTTTGTTAGATCCACTTGTGTTTTTGACTCATAAATCGTCCACTTATATTGCAGCAGTTTTTTTTTTGCATTTAGATTTGAATCAAATTGAGCATCAGAATTAGGGGGAGGGAGAAAGAAATTTGAGATATTTCAAGCTTTTTATGTTTGTTGTCAGGTGGACTTATCTAAGTAACTCAGGAACGGAATAAAGAAAATTCCCAAAAAGCTACATTTGTCTAGACAGAAATGTTTTCTTAGTGTCAGAAAAGGACGAACGTGTTTGATGTAAAGTGCAATAAAAACATTGAATGTCAGTTCTGAAAACGTAACACATAAAAACTTGAAGCTCATGACCCTTCAACATCAGAATAAAGCTACTACTGTCAGAACAGAGAACTAGCTAAAATTTCTACAGGGCTACCAAAAACGAACAATAAAAATGATAAACTCTTCAGTTTTATGAGTCTCCTTGTAGCTGCAACTTTCAAAAGGAAGGGTTTAAATCTGATCTAATGAAAGCATGGATCCATCCTGCTCTGCCTCTGTGGTTATTGATGAGAACAGTGAGTGAGGAAGAGATGTATTTTGCACTGTTTGAGCTCCTAATTTCAACCAAGCATCATTTAAATACCACATCCTGTGTATTGCTGTGGATCATGTCCTTCCCATTATGACTGTAGTATAGCCTCTCCTAATGACTACCTACAGTTTGATAATGCACCGCCTCATAAAGTGCAAAACCACTCAAGCTGTACAGGGATGATGAGTTCAAAGTAAATGGTCTCCACTCTCACCAGATCTCTGTCAAATGAGATGTAAAGAGACTTTCAACATGCTTGCTTGTCAAAGAATGCAAGAGCTACATGATGCGATCAAGCTAATTTGAAAATCTGAGCCGATGCCATTGATACATATTTAAAATTCTGAGTGTTTGCTCAACAGTAAAATTTGTAAAATGTTCAACCCTCACCACACATGACTCTATACATGAATATAATTCTGTCTGCTTGTAAATCAGAGAGCATTGCTTCTTCTCTATGGGAGACCAATACAGCTTCCCAATCAGTGTATTGATCTACCTGTTGATCTCCCACTCATTCCTTCCCTTACTCACAAACAAGACTGCTGCGATAATTGAAATTCTTCATGAGAGGCCAAACCTCATTCAGAACCCAGCTATTCTTTGTTAGTCAAGGAATATACCCTTCACACAACTAATCTTGAATTTGACCATGCAGATTCTTTACATTGTTGCAAATCAGTCCATTGATAGTTGGGCACAAAGTTCTAATGATTCGAACAAGATGACATCAGAAGAAGAAGCAGAAGAGTTCTCAAGGATATTCTTAACTCTATATATTGTTCAGGATTAGTCGCAGAATTTGTTTAAGATTAATTGATACTAACATTTTTCTACTGAAAAGCTACAAGAGGTTGTGTTCATTGAAAAATGAAGCATTCTAAAGGCAGATTAAAAAAAAACTGCAATAGACAAGCAAACAAACCCACATGGGATATTAGACTATTTCAATTATCTGTTTTCACAAGAACATAAAGTTTCCAAACTGGCTTTTCTTTTAAAGTGGAATCTTTTATTTTCTCCCAGACACAACATGTTACCAACTCATTGCGGTTAGAATTTTACCTCAATGAGTTGGTTAGAACTCATTATGAAACAGATCTTGTATCTTTGAAATAATAGGAAAAAATGGGTGCCTAATGTTCCTTTTAGTTTTTGTGTATTTGTGGGTTTGGTAATGAGTTGCAAAATCTGAGTCACATAAATGAATCTATTCTAAAGTTGATGAGCAACATGAGGTGTTTCAGACTGCTTCCAAGATGTCCTAGTCTAGATTTTAATAGTGCTGGTTAATTGCAACAATGGTCTGACATGTGAGGATGGCCCAGCTGGTTTCCATCATCTTCTCTCTTCTATAAAGTTTGGTTTCAGACTAAAAGCTAAATGAGACTCATTCTGGTGTGGCTTCTTTTGTTCATTGCTAATGACATAGTTGGCATTTATTCAGACAATAGTTCTCCAGTCCGCATTTGTGGAAGGCTAAGAGTTTTGAATGGGTATTTTTCTCCTTGAAATGCTTCCTTTATCCTATTATCGTTATTAGGGAACTTGTGTCAATTCCAGTTGTATTTTACCAAAAAAACACCCAACTTACATTGTTATTGTGCAAGTGAAGAGCTAAGTATTTGGTTTAAAAAGAACAATCTTGGTAGTACTAGTGAGACAAAAATCTATTTGGATTGGTTGGTGACTGTCCTTTTACTAACTTGGATGTACAGAGCTTTTTCATACTCTTTCGTCTTCGTAGTTCAAGAGTTTGTTTGCACAGAAAAGATGAGAATAATGTAATTAAATAAGATAAAAGCATTGATGAATCACAAGCCAGAGAACTGCTATCATCAGATCTTTTTACTCCGCTCTCAACCGCTAAAAAATAGCCCATTTCAGCCTAATCTACACGCCCTAATTCAAAGTTCAAGTCAATTGGTTGCTCGTTCTGGGGGGGGGATATCTCTTTCATGTGGATCCCCACAAGGTTTCTTATTTTTTCCCCACTGATGGGTTTTTTAGGAGTTTTTTCTCACCGTGAAGGAGAGTCTAAGGGCACAAATGTGCTAGTCTTGTTTAGTTAGCATTTGTTAGTTATTTTTCTTGCTGTGTATTTGTGTTAATACATCCCTTTTTTTCTTGTGAAGCCCATTGAGACAAATTTCGGGCTATACCAATAAAATTGAATTGAATTGAGTCATATTAAATGTCTTTGTGGTCTAAATGGCTGTTGTTTTCTTTTTGGGCTGGTTTTATGTGTCTTCTAAAAGTTTAATAATGCAAATACAATAATTATGTTATTTAGTCCCACGGGTGTTAAAGTGTAGAGAATAGAGAATTTCTGAGAAACAAGATTTTCAGAAGACTATTGAATTTTTAGATGAACAATTTCCAAAGACAAATACATAATGATTAGTAAAGTTTTTGCAAAACAAACTTTACTATCTGCTCTTTCAGAGACCTTTGAAACACTTGAGTTTAGAAACTTTGTGACTACACTTATGAGTGATAGCACAGTTAAGTATCACGGCCCACTGTTTTAACCCAGAAGGGCTTGCAAATTATTCAGAGAACTACTTGGGGTGATGCCCAGCCATATCACACATTACATGGGTGAGAACAAATGTAACACAGCACATGAGATTCATTGAGGCAGAGTTTTAATTATTGTCAGTGTCAGACTTGAACAGAGCCACTTGGGGAGGTAAAAATAGAACAGGAATTAGCCTCTTTTCACCAACCCTGACAGCTAATTACATTTAAAATGCCTAACACCACAAAACAAAAGCAGCCTGACAATAACACTTGGCTGCAGTTTGAGTGGAGCTGAAAAAAATGGAAGACAAATTCTTAAACTTTGATTTTTGAAGAGGACTTAACTCCTGGATCTTGAGAAGTTTGTGAATGCAAGAGACATTATCAGAGTGTTTGCATAATTTTTTTTGGGATCAATACAAACTTGTTCAGTCTGATACCGTGTGGGCTGTAGACTCAGTTTAGCATTGGCCTTGCTTGTTGATGCAGCCTTGAGCACGTACCAAATTGTGTATGCTTGCGAAAAGTCAAACTCACCGAATGTCAAGTATTAGTTGTGTGAAGGGTACCGCTTTATTGGCCTTTCTCCAAATGAACATTGACTTCTTCATTTATAAGATACATAGTTGTGCATTGGAAGATGCACAACTCTAGAGCAGTTTAAATGTATGACTCTGTCTGGTGCATTTCAAGGTTTCCTTTCCTCTCATTAAATCATCTTTTAAAATGGTTTAATCTATCTAATTGCTGGTGAGCTACTTTTGCCTTCTGTTCCTCTCTTGGATCTTGGCATGTTGACGGCTAAATGGGAGATGGTTTGAAAGGAAATGAAAGCCTCAGTGCTTTTGAGAACTGCTCTTTTTGTATCCTTTCCCAGCCTGGCAGAGGCTCTGTTCTCTTTGCTCAGCAGCCAAAGATGGACAGAGAAAGGGCAAAGACAGCGAAAGTGAATGGTCTTTTGGACATTGAGTTCCTGGGGGCTTTTTCTTGTTCTTTTATTTCACTTGTTTGTGTTTCTCTGTGTTTGTTTTCCTGTATTGTGTCAAATGGGAATCTGATAGCCCATGTCCTTCTCCTCAGTCCAGCTATCAATAGGATAGAGCAGGTGTGTTTGTTTGAGCGGAAGAAGCAGCTGTATTTATGGACGTGCATGTGTGTGATCTCAGATCAGCTGCATCACCGCGCCGTTTACTCGTGCTCTCATTGCTTGCTCCTGGCATAAACAAGCGGGAGCTGATGTGTGACATCCACACTTGACAGCTTAACAAAAGGATACACAAATCATATGTCGGCCTTGACGACAGCCGGTTGCACACACACCCCCCTCAGTGTTCTGGCAAAGGAAAATTTTCTTGCGAGGCAGCAGGACACTGCAGCTCCATGACTGCTTTGATAATTTCCAAAGCGTATTCGGTCTAACTTTGCTTTCTTTAGATAACATCTGGGGTTTGGCAACGGAACTTAAACAGTCTTTGTTCCAACCCGGTTGATTACCGAGCAAATTGTTGAGGTTTAAACATCCATAATGGTGTTATATTTGAGGTTTTAATGAGCAGAAATCACACGGAATGAAAGACTTAGACTTTGTCACCAGCTGTGAAAACACCATTTAAAAATCTGTGATGTCTTCTACGTTGCTCTGAGGTATGTTTTGTTAATAAGAATGCCTCAAGCTGCTTTTCTTGCGTTGCCAGTCCAACAAGCCAGTGACAGCACTTTAAATAAACAGGATTATACACTCCTAGAAAGCCTGGAACTATGTATGATCGCAGGGAACCTTGACAATTCCTTTTTTCCTGAGCTATAACTGGTGGTTAGGTGACTCATTTTGCAGCATTTTTGGACAGAGTCCTCATGATTGACACCAGTTTCTCACTGCAAATTTAAGCTTCAAATGTTTGTGCATGAAATAGGATAAAGACATAACCATAAACTTCATGTAAGTGTGTCTGTATGAGCCAGTTTTTATTTTCTTTCTTTCTTTTTCGCATTTGCAAGTGTTCTCACCTCTGGGTAAAATGGTAATGTACTTAATGCATACACTGAATGTTTCTAACTGTTGCAAAACAGCAAAATTATAATGCTTAAAAGCATTGGCAATGATTGAAGCCCAGTAAAGCACCTCTAAATGTGTTCGGTTGATAGACGTTTAGGGGCCCATTAATTTGAGAAGTAGTAGTCATGGAGGTGGAGAAATAAATTAAACTAAGAGCTCTTTTAAAGTGCGGCTTTGGAGACGTTAAAGGAAATAGAACTGGGTTTTCATTTGTGACTCGTGTAGAGAACGGTATTAAGTAAAGTGGTTCTAACTTGCAGTTGTGTCGGTGGTGAAAGGAAATCTTCTCTTGCTAGCAGAGGATTCACATGACAGCAATCTGGTGATGAGGCTCATTTCAAACATTGGAATTTCTGGTTGCACAACTGGTTTGTTTTCTCTCTAGTTTTTTTCATCAATATCACGCAGTAGCGTTGACAGATGAGATATGGATCTCCTCTCAGGGAATTTCTCAAGGGTTGTCATTGTATTCATACAGTCGTCTGTCTGGTATTCAGATGTCTCCAAATACTCTCCCAGACTAAAAATACACATATTGTTTGCATAATATGGCAAGACTTTTAAAATTTTGGTATTATTAATTATGAAAAGTTTCTTTATTTTCTATAGTCTTTGTTTTTATTTCACATGGTTTTAAAATTTTCTTTAATTATGATACAGTTCTAACTTCTGTCTTTCTAAATAATTCAGTCTTTACCTCACAGAAAAAAACAAACTTTAGACTTGATAAAGAGCCAAACTTTTTTTCTTTTCCAAATTTCTTTTTTTTATTATTTTTTTACAGTAAATGAGGAGACGACTGTGTATTTTGGATACATGATGTCATCAATTGCAATCCTGACTAGTCAAGTTACAGCAGAGCAGATGACACAGCAGATGTGACTCTTATTAAAAAAAAAGAAATCAATTTTTAAAACTATAATCTTTCAGATTGTTTACATTTGACACAAGTACGAGGTCGAGAGAAGCCAGGTAGGGTTGTTCTGGCATCTGGTCAAGATACCTCCGAGCGCCTCGCTGGTGTGATGTTTCGGGCACATCCAATTGGGAGGACACCCAGATGTAGACCCTGGACCTGCTGGAGAGACTATGTCTCATAGCTGAATGGGGAATGACTTGAAACCTTCCAGGTGAGCTGGAGGATGCAGCTGGGGTGAGAGATACCTGGGCTTCCTGCCTGAGGCTGTTGCCCCCGTGACCCAGCCTCGGATGAGCTGAAGACAACGGAATAAGTATTCAAGTCTGTGTAATTCCTCATTCATCCAGGAGTTATCCATCGTTGAAAGGGCTTCAAAGTTGTTTGATGTTTTCTTCTGGACAGTGTATTTGATGATCGAGACGTTTAGACTTCCATCCGGAAATCGTTTTCAATATGATTTCAGGATGGACGTCAAAATGTCTTGATCATAAAAGACACTGTCCAGAAGCCCTTTCTACACAGATATTCAAAATTATTCAGTTAATTTCTGAATCCTGAAAACCTAAATAGTGCACGAAGACTTATAGATCGGAGACCATAAAAAAGGAATTAAATCATGTTTATTTCTGGGCATAAAGAATATAAAAGGTCACAAGTTAGGAACATTAAAATTGCTGCAAAAAAAAAAGCATTTCTTTTTTTTTTTTTTTTTTTTTTTTTACCAAGTAGAAGGCATTCAGGACAATTACAACAAATGTGAACAAAAATTTTAAATTACAGAGTCCCTTTTACATAATTTTACTCTTAATCTAAGCCTAAAATAAACACCAATGAAAATGTCAGTATTTTTACCCACCAAATGCATCACTTAAATGTTCAGTTGCATCTAAAATTCAGCTATCAAGTGACCCAAGGACAGTGATGTACTAATTATGACATTTTTTTCTTTGTTCAAAAGTTTCGAAGTGGTTTTTGAGGACATAAAGATCATCCAGATTGGTAATTGATGTTATTTGTGAAGCATTCCCGTGATCGACAACCTACTCTTGTGTTTCCCCATTCAAACGTCAGAATAGACAGATTTGTCATTCGAGCAGTTTTCCTGCTTAAGTGAGGATGTTAAAATTCTTTCCCATGTTTATTGAACATAGTGAAAGGTTGGGAGATTAAACCACCAACCCTGTGATAGCTAGACAGCTGCTGGAACACCTCAGAATGCCAAAATGTTTTTTTTTCTTCTGTTGAGAATTGATTCGTAACAAGATGATTAATGTTTCACTTCACCTGCCAACAGTTTTAATGTTGCTCCTGAGCAATGTGGCTTTGATAAATAGTCGTATGCATTTTCCAGGAGCTCTGCAATATAACTTTTCACTTTATTGGTAAATGTAATCAAGTTAGACATGGATAGAATTGTAAAGAGATCAAAACAATAAAAAATGGAATAAATCACACCACAGGGCAAGCTAACTTTAACAGTAATGTGTAAATTATCACACTTTTCAGCCGGGTGGGAAGATGAAATAAATTAGTATGATTGTTTATGATAATGATTTTATATGAAATTCTTTATAAATTTGAATTATTATTCTTTTTTCCCATAACAGTCGCCACAGCAAGTCAGTTTCCTTCATCTAACCCTTGCCCTGCAACCCTTGCCCCTGTCATCTTACATAATCTCCTTCACTACATCCATAAACCTCCACTTTGGTCTTCTTCTAGGGCCCCTTCCTGGCAATTCCAAGCTCTGCAACCAATGTATTTCCCCTAATCCCGACCCTAAACATTGATTTTGGAGAGCCCTGACCTCTCTAACTTTATCTCCAAATCCTCTAACATGTGCTGTTCCCCTGATCCTGTCCATCATGGTCACTCACAGAGAGATCCTCATTATCTCCATCTCTGCTACCTCATGTCTGTTTCCTGTTTTTTCCCCAGTGTTACTGTTTTTATACCAAATATCGTGAGTGATCTCAAAACAGTTTTGTACATCTTCCGTTTCATTTTAGTTGAAACTCTTCCATCATGCATCACACCTTTTCTCCAACTGTTCCCATCTACCTGCACACGCTTCTTCACCTCTTTTCCACACTCTCATTTGCTCCGGACTGCTGATTCCGAGTACTTCAAATTGTCCAGCTTCTTCACCTCTTTCTGTTACTTCATTTATCCACTAGTTTCCTTTTCAGTTATACACACATACTGTCTTCCTGGGGTTAATCATCATTCCTCACTTTTCCAGAGCAAATCTCTACATTTTGCCCTTTTCCTCCACCAGTTTCCTGCGCTCACTGCATATAACAATGTCACCTGTACACACCATCGTCCATGGAGATTCCTGTTTAATCTAGTCTGTCAGCCTCTCCATCACCATAGCAACAATCAGGGACTCAAAGGATATCCCAGATTCAGTCCTTTCTTCACCCTGAACTCCTCTGTCACACCTGTAGCAGAACTCACCACTGTTTACAGTCCACCATGTGCACCACCATGACAGATTTTTCTGCTATTTAATACAACCCTATACACTTTCCTGAAGTGCAGACACAATGCAGCTCCCTCTGACCTTCCCTGTACTTCTTTACCAACATACTGTGTTTTTTGGGCTCAAAACAAAAATGTTCTGAATTATTATAATGCTCGATGAAAACAACTGACAATATTTTTTCACAGTAAAACCTTTCTTTGATATATTTAAATGTCAATCTATAAAATGATCGCAATTTACTGCAAATACCACAAAATGTGCCAACCTTTTATTGCAAAGAATAGATTTCTCCATTGAATTTAAAGGTTAAAATTGAAGCGATACGGTGCTTTATAAGGTGTGTAGACTGGTGGAACTGAGGAATAAGATAAATGCTTCTCTCCTGCTGAGTTCACAGGACTATGCTCCAGTTTCACTGTAGCAGGTTCAGGGTTTTTTTTTCAGCGGTGAAAGGTACTCTGTACCCCATCAATATGTGGGTGTATACATGCTGCGTAAAAGGGTAGAACAACTAACTTTTTCACAATAAAATACTTTTTTGGCACTAAAATATTTAGTTATACAATAATTAGAATAGCTTGTATCTATGTCACAATCGCATCAATAAAAATAAGTTGTAATTTCCTCTGGATCTTTTGGAAACATTAGTTGATACAAAAATTGAGAAGATTGGGTGTTATTTGTAGTTTTCATCAACTACTAATTTTATCAACATCAAATCAGACTTTTCAAATTTTCTAAATGCAAATGAAAATGCAAGTCTAATTTACCATGGTAACTTCCTATTTACATGGAACCATTGAATTTTTTTTTGCCATTCAACCAAAGGCATTCAAACTAGCCTATAATTCAAACAGTCTAAAAATTGCATTAGAAATTAAAGTTGGATATAAATTAAATAACATTCACTGGATTTATCGATTCATTTATCTATTTCTATCTATTCAAGTTTCTGCACAGCAGCTCAAAAAAGCAATAGGGTGATGTGTATTGCTAAGAAAAGAGACAATTGCTTGTTTCCTAGTTCAAGGGCTGCATCCCTCTGAGGCTTATTTCAAAGGCTCAATGCAACACAGCGGCATGATGAAGGCCGACTTAAGGGTTCCTCATCATGAGCCCATGAAATGAACTTTTTTTCCAAAGCTTTGAAGGATTCAGTTCTCATCTGTGACCCCAAGGTGCAGCAACGATGGAGAAATTGCAATCAGCCACTGGTCTGTTTAGTAACTGCTTGTTGGTGTCATTACTAACACAGAAAAAAAGGAAGATGGAGCAGATATACAGTAGTTTACACCCACAAGACTGGAGTAGAAAGAGAAAGCATTATGAGCAGAAATCTTTGAAGACTTCTCTTTAGTGTCATTTTATTTTCAGAATTTAAAGCGTCAGATGAGACCAGTTAAAGTCTAAATGAGCAAAACATAAAGAGAAAGGGATTTTCTAGAGAATCACAGGCACTCGAACAGCGTTTTCATGAAACCTCTAAATTGCAATTGTAATGAAATAAGATCCGATACTTTTTTGTCTGCTTTTGCTTTGACAGATTTTTCTAATTTGGGAATATAAAATGCTTTGCGAAAATAGTTTTAATCAATATCGCCAATACATACCAAGGCTCAACAATAGATTAGACATTTGGACTTAAAGGTAAGAAATGCAATAATCAGGGCTGCTTTCCACATGCAAATAACTCTTTAGTGCACTTAACTCTAGCTTTGCATTATACTTCCTTTAAATAGTGTACTGTTTGTTGCCACTTCATGTTTAACAGTGATATCACGTGTTAAATGTTTGCCAAAAATTTCAATGCAAATGATTCATAATTGAAAGATGTATTGGTTATTTAGTTAATTAAAAAAATACAAAGAAAAATAATCAGTGGTCAATAAATTACTGCAATTCAAAGGGAAATGCTGACAGGAAGGTGCACGTTATTAGCAGCCCCTTCGGACACATAAGGTAGGCTATTATGATAAATGCCACACTACTCATTTGGTAATGTCTCACGTTCGCTTGAGTATTGCTACCTTGCCCTGCGAGCTTTAACACAAACTTAAAACAATTTTGCATTCATTAATTTGATGTTTTTAACCTTCTCAAACTTTGTATTAATGAATGAAGCTGATAAAAGCCGGAGATTCTTTCAGGCACACCGCTTGAATGCAAGGAAAGGTTTATTTCAGCGACCTGAGTGGGCTCATTTATTCAGTGTACACCAGAAAGGTAAAAGCTGTGCATAAATTAATGAGTTCCTGTAACCTTTATTATCTAGAAAAAAAAGGCTAAATGGGAGCTTTGATTTGCTGTTCCCCCCCTCGCTACTGAATTTTAACCTGCAACTTTAATGTGAGCAATTTATTAGTCATTTAACACACACTGACCACAATGAGACAGAAATGTGGACTAATCGGGTCACAGTTTGAAGCTGAAGTACGGCTGAAACAATTCCTGGAGTTAACCAAAAACTCCATTACAAAAAGGCTTTGATGCATTAATATTTGTTCAATTCACTAAAACCATTTTTTCTTACAATAACTGTTATCACAGTTCGACAATGAGCTTACATACCAAATTACTTTTGTAGCAGCTTTAATTGAACTGTGCAGAAGAAGAAACCAGAGAAAAACAGACACTGACAAATGGAACTTTAGCTCTGCTGGAAATACGACTATACTGACTGGTCAGGAAGACAGCATAGCAACTTTTGTTTTTAAATATAATATAATGAAAAGGTTTTCTTTAAATCCAAATTTATCTAACATTCCGCATTTTCCTTTTTGTCCTGTGTTCTGTCGTCTATTTGTATGGATTCCACCATTTTTTTTTTTCAGAAATATCCAATTGAGAAAAAAATCAGTTACTTTACATTTAGTAACTTGAAACTAATTGCTGAAATAAGAGTAACCATAATTTTAGCACAATGTAGCTGGCATCCTTCTGTCTCTAGAGACAATGAAGTCTGCACCTGGATGCATATCTGTTTGTGTAGCGTCAGCTGTGGCTTAATAAGCCAATGCGGGAGCTGCAGCTTCTACCTCGCTTCATGCAAATGTAATGATAGGTGGTATGAGTGATAGGGGAGCAGAGGCAGACTGACTTTTTTGCTTTTCCGGGTCTTTGTGGCCTCTGGCCTGATCTCTCTGTTCTCCTTAGCCTGCTTGTCACCGAGTTTGACAGTTGCACCCCACCTATAATGGTCAGATGTCACTTATTCAAGATCTGCTGCGTTGATGTTGCACAACTTCAGATACCTCTTGCAGGCATCTTTGTACCACAGGGGAGGTCGTCCAGTTGGCCGTGATCCTCTGGTGAGTTCCCCATAGAGGATGTCCTTTGGAATGCAGCCACTGTCCATCCTGCATACATGGCCTAGCCAGCACAGGCAACTCTGTGTGAGGATGGCAAATGTAGTGTACATGCTCATCTGGATCATCTGGGTCCACTCAATATAAAACTCAATGATTGGTTGTAATATTATGATATTCAATCAAAGCTGCATTTCAATATAATGTTCTGTGTTAAAAAACTTTTGATAAAAACACAATTAATTTAATTACCTCATCTACATACTGTATGTTTAAATAAAAACAGTGGTTTAAGAAACAAAGGTTCTAAAACAGTCGTATCGCATAAACCATAATTGACTTATTGGTAATGGTAATTTGTTTACCAGATTATTTTTTTTGTGGGCTGACTTTGTTTTGTTCAAAGCACCTGCTTGCGATGCTTTCTTGATTGTGTGCAGTTAAATGAAAGGGTGAGGTTGATACAAAGTTACTGTCGGTCCTTCATTGTTTTCCTTTACTACACACCTTTGTGAACTTTGGCATGGAGCATAACAGTTTCACATTCTACGACAAAAAATATTAAATAAAAATTCTAATGACATTCAAAGGACTTTTTTTCAACTTCTGCTGGCTTGACATTACAAGTGAATTAAAAAAAATAGCATTGAATATATTATTTGTAAGCAAAACTTGGAATTTTTAAAAAAAGTACATACAATATATATCCGTATTCGGACATACTGTAGGCTGTCTCAGCAGTTAAGAACTGAGGAATGTTTTTTTTGTCTCATCTTCTGAACCACTTAGTCCCATCAGGCAAGAGGCAGGGTACGTTCCTAAATATCGCCAGTTTTTTGCAGGGCTACACACACACAACCATCCCCGCACACTCTAATTCCGAAGGACAATTTCATAGCGGCCATTGAGTCTAATATGCATGTTTTTGGAGAACTCAGAGAAAACTCAAGAAATATACAGGGAGAACATGCAAATTTCACACAAAAGACCTTGCCCCCACTTTAGGACACAATTCCTGACCTCATTGGTTGAGGCCACTGTGCTAACTACTGTGCCACCGTGAAGCCCTTTGTTGTTTTTTTTTCCCCCATTGGGAAAAAAAGGAATACCAGTTTGAATGTTAAGCTAGATAAATTGACTAAATATGATAAATACAATGCACTCCAGTATTCCCAAAGAATGAGCAATAGCCATGTTATGTCTTGGTAAATGATTCTCTTAGAAGTTAGTTCCAGCATTTTCCAATAATAATTTGCAAAAGCCGTTTAGAATTTCAAATTTTTATTGTTACATATTCTGTCACCTCTTTGTCTGATCAAAGTAAGTGTTCAGTTTGTTTGTCATGGATTTCCAAATAGCACATTATGACTGATTATTAAGAGAAATGTTCCCAAATGAAGGTTTGTCACTGAGGACAGTTTTGCGTGCTGACCGCAGAAAAGTAAATGATTGTTATACTTTATCATTCAATGATGTCGCCGAAAGACATTTTCATTTTTCTTCTGGATCTGTTTTGCATCTGAGGGGGCTTTGTACTCTGAATGACTATTTGTTCCCTTCAACAGCTAATGAAAATGCACCTAATTTGCATTTTTATTTTTCTGACAATTTAAAAATGTGATTCAGATTGTCTTTACACTTAGATGGAGAATGTATCAGTCACCATATGAGGTCACAGCAACATTCTGATGGTTCAAAAGAGCAATTAAATCCAAAACAAATTGAAAAGAAGACGCAGACATGAAAAAAAATTAAACAGAGATGCATTGTATGATTGGCTGTTAGACTTCTACTAGTCAGCCTGAGACAGATGAAAACATCTCACGGCTGGAAGGAAGATGGAAAAATAGAACATCAAAGCCCCTGTAGGACTTCACCATATGTCACAAAAGAAGATTCAATATTTGTGCAAACGAAATGTGTTACGAGCTTCGAGGCTCACTCCAAGTGTCTTGAGGAAAAGAAGTTTCAAGACAACTTAGCAGAGTCAATTAATCGTGAGGCCTGAGTTCAGGCAGAATGATGAGGTGGGGTTAAGTCCGCTGGGCCACTAATTAAAAAGAAGCAAAACTCATCTGTGTCTGAAACACAATGCTATTCTAGATGGATGTCTGAGTTTTCTCATAGCAAACACACACATTTGTAAGCCTGTCTTTGTGAGGACTTTCATTTAGATAATGCATTCGTGAGCTCCTTAACTTGAACCAAATGAAACGTCAGCACTAAAACTAACACCATATCAAAACAAGCGTATAAGCAAAAAGTCTTCTTGAGAATCTAACGGGCTGCTACTTAAACTATATAACTTAAAGTGTGCAAACACATTAATCTAGATCAATAAACTGGACGTTGCAAGGTATATCTGCCTGCGTTCCAAATAGGAAGTAACTGCTGGCTCCAAAAAGCCTCATCGCCCAAAAACTTATTGAAAAAAACAGAAGCCACTGTGCAGTCCCTATTTTTGTCGCAAACACTTCCTGAAATTCTAGTATATTCTCCTTGGCTGTGAATGTTTTTTTGTTGTCATTATTTGCCGCATAGCACAAGCAATTAAAATGAAAGCTAGCAGCGATAAAGGCTCGTAGCAACTATGCAACTTACGCAATAACTTTTGACAAACTATTTGCAATGTTGCGCTCTCTCCCTGCCGTAAGAAACTAACTGCTCACTCAAATGAATAAAACACGGACTACAGCTCCTTCTCTTGCATGAAACAGTGCGTGTCGTTTTTTTGTGTTTAATAGCTTTTAAACCATCATGAGAAAAACACTTTTGAATGCGGTACCGCCCCGTGGTTCACTGAACAAACTGCCAACTCAAATGTATAAATGACTAACCACTAGAATCTGATTTTATTCTCTTGCTTTCAGCGTTTATCCTGCTTCACAGTATTCCAATTTCTGCTGAATGATTACTTTGAAAAAACAAAACATGACACACAGGCCACTCTTCTTCAGTCAACAATCTAAACACACATTTTTAGGGTGAAGGATGGCTCAGTGAATAGTGCGACTGTCCTGTAATTGGAGGGTTCTTGGTTTAATCCCCTGCCAGGAGTTCATGCCGAGGTGTTCTTGAGCAAAACACTGAGCTCCTGATGGTGGTTTGCACCTTGCATGGCAGTCTCCCTATCAGGTATGAATGTGTACGTATGTGTGAATGTGAGCTACACTGTAAAGCGCTTTCAGTGCCAACAAAGTTGGAAAAGCGCTATATAAGTAGAGTCCGTTTACCATTTTTATACAATAAATGTAGTTTATTTGCAGTATTGACGTGTATCAAACCTTTAACTCTTATTGACCTGCTGATCACATGGATAGAGATGACACTGTGATGTAAAATGCAAAAGTTCATCTGGGTTCAATTATTGTTACGTACCAAAGCAATCACACGGATGCTAGTGGCTAGTGATGTAAGCACCAGAAGTAGACCATGTTATAGTCTGTAGTGGCACCAATTCCTGGAATAATTTCTACCAGATAGCAGTGATTGAATAAGACAAAAATGCAACCATCTACCAAGAAAAAAATAAACCCAATTGGTTTGGTCGTACAGTTTCTATTGAGTGAAACAATCAAGTGATTTTTTTTTTTTTTTTACATACTTTATTGATCCCTCACCGGGGAAATTTGTGTGCTTTACTACTAAACCACAGCAGGCTACCACGACGGCGTCAATGATGGGAGAAGCAGGGGGTTAGGAGTCTTCTCTAAGGACCCTAGACGTGGGAATCGAACCCGCAAACTTCCGGTTAACTTCCAGGCCGCAGGCGAACGCTCTACCAGTGAGCCACCGTCTCCCCCTTATTTGTTTTTCCACAATCTGAAGGTAGAGCATATTCCATGTTTCACTGAGAGAGTGGGTTTTAAAGAAGCAAATATCTCCATAATTATCCTGATCAGAGAAGTTGTGTAGGGCCACACTAATTTTGTCTAATCAGCTTCATTAATTTCCAACTTTAATTCAATGAAACTGTAAAACAGTTACATGACATTGAGGGAGCAATTATCTTCCAGGCAATAATTTGGTTAATAAAGATCCCATTAACGATCATTATGCGACTTTGCTGATTCTTTTATCTCAAGGCGAGCAGAAGAGAAAGAAGAGAGATGGCCTAACTGCTGAGTAAGGCCCTGTTTCATTCCATTGTTTGAGAGTGAAAACTATTAGAGATAGCCGTGGATTTTCAGCAATTTTATCAGTTTTTGTTCATTTTTTTTGTATGGCCAGGAGGACGACGCTAGGAGAATGGTTCACCTCTTTGTTTTCACCTCATCATCTGCTGGTCATACCTCACTTTGATTAGAAATTTTCCAGATAAATACTAAGTGTGGGTTATTGTACATCAGGCGAGGCTAAATAGCCTTTAGGCAGGTGGGCTGAAATGGAAGCAAGCATCATAATCTGCTCAGTAACTCTTGCTTGTCAGTCATTTAATGGACTCTGAATGCCTCAAGGTGATGAACAAGCTGGTCAGTGTTTGTGTTGAGCTTTGTTAAGCGATTAACTTGTCTTTTTTATTGGTTTGTAACTGTACAGAACATCTGTCTCAATGTTTGCTTAAAGAAAGAACTTGAAGTAATTCCTCTTCTTCTCAAGTAACTCAATGATGTGAAATACAAATGGAGAGGACTTCAATGCAGATAATGAAGTGACAAAACGAGACAAAGAGTATTGATTGAATAATAGCGGAATCAGGATACAATGAGAAGCAGTGTTGGAAAAGAGAGTGTTTAGTGGTGTGTTGACGTGCACAAGATGGTTCTTCACCATACAATTTGGCAATTTAGCCGAGCTGCTTCGAATGTAAAGATGTTGCTCCTGCAGGGTTTTTATGGATTCCCAGCTTTCGCCTGAGGGAAGAAGTTCAAAGAGTTTGTGCCCAGGGTGGAATGGCTCGGAGATGATCTTGCCTGGCCTTAGTGGGGTGCAGTTGATCAATGGAGAGGGTACTTTGTAGCTGATATTTTCAGCTGAGTAAATGATTCGCGGCAAGTTCATTATATAGGAGGAACGATCCTTTAGGGAATGCTGTAGATGGAAAATTCATGGTAAATAAAACGTGAAGGAAAACATTAAGTCCAAAACCTGAAAACACACATGTACAGCCTTTCTGGCTGTTCATTTAGAACACTTGGTAACTTGCCCAGAAATGTAGCAAGGTATCAGCAAAAGCCAAACTAGATAACAAGCTCATATGCATGGATGGTAACCATTGATATGAGTCCATATGGGTTAACTTTTTGCTGTGCCAACTGAGCCAACTGCATCATAAGGGCCTCCTAGAGGATTTGCCAGTTTCTAGGGAGAAAATCCCAGCCCAACACAAACCATACACCCAGTTGCCAAGGGGGACATGTGCCATCAACGACTGAGCAGGAGGAAATGACTTTGTTGTGCTGAAAGTTTTGGCGAACCGTTCTAATATTTGAGAAAGAATGCCAAAGGACCCAGGAGATTAAGAATGTTAACAAAATTACTTGCTAATAATAAATGGCCAGTGATAAGGTCTTCTTTCAGAGGTTTGTGAGTAATTCAATAATGTGGTCAGTGAGAACTTTGCAGTGAAAAATGTGAAAATAAGTTATCAGATAAAGACATGACAAACGAAACGATCCTTAAAGTCTATTTGAAGCATGAGTTTGTTCACCAAAAGACCATAAAATTATATTATAAAAAAACTGAACTGGCTGTATGGTGGTGCAGTGGTTTGCACTGTGGCCTCACAGAAAAATGAACGGGGTTCAAGTCCCAAGTTGGACAAAGTTTGAAACATTGGTCTTTCTGTGTGGAGCTTGCATGTTCTCCATTTGGATGTGTTGGTTTTCTCCAGCTTTTTTCAGTTTCCTCCCACCCTTCAAAGACATACATGTTAGGTTTATTGGCCACTATAAAATTGCCCCTAAGAATGTGTGTGTGTGTGGATGTCTGTGTGTGTGGCCCTGCAACAGACTGGCGACTTGTTCGGGGCATACCCTGCCTCTCGCCTGATATCCGTGGGGATAGCCTCCGATACCCTTCCCCTTCATCCCCCTTGCGACCCTGTTAAGTGGTTCAGAATACAAAACGAAACAAACTGAACTGGGTTTGACAATAACACCAGTGCATTACATACAGAAAAAAAAACAAGAACAACACACATTTGTGGAGGCTGTACATTCCACCAACAGTCCTGTAGTGAGATTATTAGTTTGTGTAAAAGTGCCTCAAGGTTTTGTTTAATTGCTATAAAAACAACAGCAAGTGTGTCAGAGCCCTTAATTTTTATACTATACAATCAAACCACAGAACATCCTGCACAAAGCTAAGTTTAATAAAACAAATTGCACTTACCCCGGGAAAAAAATCAGACAAATGAGCCTTAAAAAAATCAATTAAGTTGGAAAATAAAATGTTTTGAAACTGGCAAAAGAACATTTTTTCTTAGACTGCTTTTGATAAATTTACCCTTAAGTGTAAATTGTTAAGAGTAGCTTACAACAAACACATAGTTTTACTCCTGAAAAGCAAAAGCGCATAGAAGCACACAGTAATAATTCATTTTGTCCTACATGATGAAGAAGTAGAATCGAAAGTACAGTGGCACAAAGAAAAAAAACATCAAGAGACAGAGGAAACATAGTAGTGTAAATAGAATGAAGAGAGCTATTATTCCCTCAGTTCCCAGAAAGACACTTCGTCTAAGCATCATTTGTGATTTTCTCCAGGGTGCTATTGCAGGTTGGATAACAACAAAAAATTGTGTATCACTGGAAGGAAAAACTGCTGTTTGGGGAAAAAAGTCCACATTCTTATCAAACTCCAGTCATCTCTGTCATGTAAGTAAAAAGCTGAGAGTTGTTTGTCACATGGGACAAAAGGAAAGGGAGGTATTTCTTTTGTGCTGATGTTATAAATAAAAGGAAAGTCAGAAAGCAGTGAGAAAAAAGTAAAAGTGCATCAAAAATGAATTTGTTGAACTATAAAAATGCATTTTTTAACTTATAGTGCATTGTGTATTACTAAGTGATGAGTATGAAGCAATGTGGGCTGTTTGTTCTGTTTTCGAACAGAAACCAGTACATCTACATAGAGTATTTTTACAAGTTGCATTAAAGCGGAGAATAAAGTGGATATGTCCTCATTCTTCAAATCTCCAATTTCCCCACTTAACTCCTCTCTAGCTGACATCCTTGATCTCAAAGGACCATTGTAAAGGGTAATTATTTTAATACCAGAATATGATGGCACACACTTATTCCGGACATTCAGCACTCTGGTAATATATTAGCAGGTCTGGAAACAGAGATGTGATTACCATATAAAGTATTTGCATGAGACATGATGTTACTAGTTTGAAGTGGTCAGATGAAGTGAACACTTGGTTATTAAAATAGTAAGAGTCAGAATGATGAAGGAAAACCATTTCAAACATACACTATTTCAACATCTAAGCTAACATCTGTTTAAAGCAGCTACCAATGACATCACATCTAAAACCTGGATGTAGCTGTTAGTGTGGGGCGTTGATGATTGATGAAAACAAATTTTTGGCAGCAGATGTGTAACTTGCAGCTTATCAGATCAGTTTTTTCATTTTCTAAAAAAAAAAAAAAATCCATCTGTACAGGCTTCTGTTGCATTTATCGGGCAATCACACAAGGGAAGAGAATATTAAAATAGGACGATTAATCAGTTTTCACATAAAATTTTACTGAGAAGTTGAAAATTGACCCAATTCTAATTTTACAAAACATACATAAATACAAACCGCAAACTTGAACGGAAAGTACACATTTTATTGATTTATCTGGACTTCAATTTCAAGAGATGTAGATTTTTTATTATAATGTTTTGGACAAGCCATTTATTTGACCATTCCATGACTCCTCCCAGTCACTCTAATCACAATTATGGAACAAGGAAGAGCGGGTGGCACCATTAAACAATATATACACCTAGTGCATTTTTAACTTTTAACTTTTTTTTATTATTATTAATTGATAGTAAGTTTTATAGTAATATTGAGGTCAATTTATTAAATCAACATGGTGATGTAACAACAATTTTTTTGTTTATTCAAACAGTGATGACCTCTGATGGGACCAGTAATAAACTTTCCAAATCCAAGCAGATGACTTACAGACTTGTGGGAATTAGCCCCAATTCAAAGGATACAAGTATACCCTATCTGTGTAAATCGATCACAAGTCCATTCACATGAGTTATAAATGGAGTTTATAGCAGAAAGCATGGTCATGTTTTTTTCTTTTTTGCTAGACAGTAGTTGTTTTTGTTTTGTGTTGTTTACTAAAACTTGTTCAGTACTCACATACCTAATGCAATCATGTTACAATGGCTCCATTCACATGGGATTTGAGTTCAGTCATTGTTACTGCAGGTCTGCCCTGGAAATCAAGAGCAGCTCTGGCTAAGTTAAGTTGTCAATGATTTGTATTTTCCTACTGGAGTTTTACTTGTCATTTCTTATCCTACACATTCTCAAATGTTTGTCATACATTCCTAAAATTCTAGATTGAAAAATGTGTCGAAAGCTACTGTATTTGTGGCCGAATCTCGCCTTTTACTAATAGCTCTCACCAAAACAAGAGTTGTCAGAAGAAGTTACAAATTTGCACAATGTTACACCAATAACATCAATTTGTCTACTGAGCAAATGAGTCATAAATTACACACCATTTAAACTACAAACTTTAAATTAAGTTTTACGCTTTAAAACAGAGTCTGAAAATAAAAACTAAATAAATCTGTGTTCCTGTGTAATTTTTACTTTACTAACCCTGTTCCTAATTCAGACAATGAAAAATTAAATGAGCTCATTACATCCAGGTTTCCTCCCACCATCCAAAAACATGAATGTTAGGGTGAGTGGCCACTATTGATAAACCCCTAGGGGTGTGTGTGTGCGCGCGAGAGGTACGGAGTGGAGGGGGAACTGGGGACTTGTTCAAGGTGTACCTTGCCTCTCGTCTGAAATCAGCCAGGATAGGCTCCAGCATCCACTGAGACCCATTAGAGAATAAGCGGATCAGAAGATGAAACGAAACATCCATTTCTAATGTTTTTATTTGCCGGACACTTGAAATTTATATCTTGAATTTCTCTAATGAAAAGCAGCCAAAAATAATCTTTTGCAAACCGTTCATCTTTGCTTTTATTCCAGGTTTTTTTTTATTTGTCTTTTTAATTTCCACATTGATGTTCCACTGCTACCCATCTAATGCTGAGCCCGACTGAAGATCTTTTCTGTAATGTGGCCCCCTACCTATTGCATGCTGCTGACCTGAGATTGCTTAAACATCTTGATGCTGTCTGAACCCCAGGAGATCACCCTCTTGGCTCCGTATGGATACATCTCCTGCTTGGTAACACTGTTGCCACTTAGCAAGGCAGGCCCATGATCAATACCTCGATGGCCTCCTGCAGTGAAGCACGTGTTTCTGCTGTTTTTGCTGCTTTTCAAAGTACAAAAGATGTGTAGGTGAGGTAAGATGGCACATTTTTAACAGTGCAAAAGCCCTCTAGTCCACCTTTATAAAACTAAAGAAATATGTCTTGGTGTCAGATGGGTGTGTTAAACGCCAAATACTAAAATGGGGATGTAGGACACGGACATAAAGAAAAAAGGTAATTTCAATAAAATAGCTTTATTGTTTTGACTCTACATGGGTTTATTCATTTCACTTTGCAGTGTCAAAAACGTGATGTTTTTTTTCAGTTGGGAAAAAGCCATGTGTGGTAGTGGGTTTGAAATTACCACCGAGTAAGAGAGTGCAGCTAATGTCAAGGTTGCTCAGAAATGGTTTTTCTTGACTTTCCAGTTGAAATGACTCAGAGCTACAGACTTGAAGCGAAGTGGAGCAAAGGCCTATTACAGAAAGTTCCCCAGTTCAAACTAAAGCTTTCAGATTAAAATCCTGCTCCCTCCTAACTACTCCACCGTTTTCTCTCCTTCTCTCACTTCCATCATGACAAATGTACACAGTAGAGGGTAAAGCACATGGCTTGGAGCTACTAAGTCAGCTGGTGTATTCATTTAGGTTATAATCGGTCGAAGCATTTGGCATTCAGAGGTCTTTCAACCGGACGCAGTTAATTAGAAAGTGCACCCTTCTCATGATGCATGGGGAGTTCAAAATAGCTCCCAGGAACACCTGTCAATATTTACTGTTCTAACAAAATACATCATTCATTGCCATCTGCTCAGTGGGAGTGCATGTAGGGCTACTGCTGCTGCAAAATTAATAGCACTTCTGATGCGCCTTTCCTAATAGGCCTAATCAATTAATCAGCCCTCTGCAATCTGGAAGCATCATTAACCACTGCACATGTCCCTAATGCTGTCATCCGATGAACTTTGCTGCATTGCTGTTACCAACCAAACACAGATATCTGCATCTGAAGTCGTTGCTTTAATAATGTAAGAATGTTTAACGTGCCTTGCCTGATAAAGACATGCTTGGAAACAAAACATTCTCACTGTGCTGCTGCTGCTTTTGCCCTGAGATAACACATACAAAGCAACAATGAAGCCTGTACTTGGATATATTGCACGGACAGCCTGAAGCTGAAGTCCAGAAGCAGTGTGTGAGCTTGCATTTTGATGTTTGGTCTCTTTGTGGCATTCAGTAATGGCCGAAAGGCACGGTGCCTGGACCAGCATGTATTTTTTTTATTCTTATCCGCTTAATCTGTTTCAGCACTTTCAATCCGTGCATTTCTCATTCAGGAACTAGAGAAACAGAACATGCAAAGCAATGTTAGACAAATATTCTTCTCAGGAGGTATTACATTGTGATTTCATGACCCCGGGTAGCAACAGCGATGCATTTCAAAGCCAAACAACACCATTGGAATTTTCAGCACACCTTTTACTCCAGCACGTTATGCCAACAGTGTGTAAATAGTTGTGTATTTTTTCAGAATGTGTGTAGGTTTGGAGTTATTTTGTCTGTGAGTGAATGAGGGAGAAAACAACCCATTTTATCCATTCATTGTCAAGAATCAACAGTATGATCACGCATCAAAGTGGCTGGTGTGTCTGGCTGCATAATCACTGGAGCAAATCTCACTTGCATTCAGCCCCCAGTTATCAGAGAGGGCAATGTTTTAACCCTTTGTATGTGGCTTTGCAAGCTTATGGAGTCTTTGTGGCAAGCTGGTTGATGCATGTGTGCCAGAAATATGAATGCAGGCTGATAACCTTGAGCATCTTTAAAACTTCCAAACACATACTCACACGCTGTTGGCGTCTAGTCGAGACATATTCGTGACTTTTAAGCGCAGCGTGTGATCCCCTCACCCTCGTCTCACCCACACACACAAACATTTAGCTGTTGCGCTTTCCTAAAAGCTTGTATGCATGTGCACACAGTGCACACAATCTACCTTTAGTACGCTTGAATTCCTCCAGCATTCTGTACCTCTCGCTTAAATACACTCCCGCAGACACACAGCTGGATCTCTCACATCTCACCCAGAAACTAATTCACATGCACAGCCTTTCAGATATTCCCATATCATTTTTGACTCCCTATTCCATGCACCACACAGAGACCTGCATACAAAACTGCCAGATGATCCATCCTGGGAATATTGTAGGCATCTGGTGGGCTGTGTTTTCTCTTCCCCACACATATTCTTGTTTGGCCTTTACTGGACCCCAACACATCCTGATGAATCACCTACAGACCTGGGCGGATGACGTTCCAACATTCTCTCCCCCCTTCCGTTACCCCTGTGCCATTTAATTCTATCTATGCTTCTAATCTGTCATTCTCATTGACTATTTATTACACTGGCTCAGGTTTCCTTCCACATGCAGGCGTGCGTCTACAGCATGTGCCCGCACAAGTGTTTCCCTGACCTCATCACGCAGTTGTAGTTGTGTTGCACAATAACCCAGGGGACACACAACTGTAATTTGTCTTGTACTAGTCGACGACTAACTGAAATTTTATAAAATGACACTCTTTAGTAATTAAATTGGAAAAATAAATGACTTCTAAATTTTACATACTGTATATTATTTGGGATTTGAGTGTGTGAAAGACGGGTAAAGATGGACTAAAGACATCAATGATACATTTAATTATTTTTTTAAATTCCGTTTGAGTCTTTTAACGCACAGTCAAGAGAGCAAAGGTTTTGAAGGGGGGTTTGTGTGTGTGTTTGCGCCCGGGCACGCTTTTGGTTGAAGAATGTCTGTAAATTGTAGTGTCTGGGTGAGATTAAATGAACAAATTTGAAGATTTTGTTTGTTTGAAATTGTGTTTTTTTTTTTTTTGCCTTTGCCACTTGTGTGTGAAAGGGCTTTATAAGTACACATTTTTTTGTTTCTTAAATGGTCACTTTTTAACTACTTTTGCATTCAGTAATTTGTAGACTTTAAAATGTGTGTGTAAATAAATCTACGGCTGCATAAAGTTTTTAAGATAACTGCTTGAAGTCGTGGCACAGTGGTTAGTACAGTGACCTCACAGTAAGAAGGTCAAGGGGGCAAGGCTTGGAACAGTGGCCTTTCTGTGTGGAGTTTGCATGTTCTCCCTTTGTATGCGTGAGTTTCCTCCAGGTACTCCGGTTTCCTCCCACTGTTCAAAAACATGCATTTTCGGCTAATTGGCTGCTACCAAATTGCCCCTAGGATTAAGTATGTATGTGTATGGTTGTGGCCCCGCGACAGACTGGTGACCTGTTTGGGGTGTACCCTGCCTTTCACCTTGAATCAGCTGGGATTCAAGCCCCGTACCCCCAACCCTGTTGGGAATATCCAGTTCAGAAGAGGAATGAATGAATGAATGCTACGGAAGTTTTTAAACTTCGGAATGGAAAAAAAATATGAAACCGGATAAAATTTAATTTTGTTTGAATTCTTAAATTTTTTACTTTGTCTACTTGCTTTCTTTATTTACATAAAAAATAGACTTTAAAATCCACGTTGATTTAAATCTACGGTTTTATCAAGTTTTTCGACCCTGCTTTGGAAGTTCTTTAGCTTCGGGATACAAAAAACATTTCAATCTCAACGTTTCAAACACATTTAGCAAATATTTGATCAAAGTGAATAAAAAGTTGAAAGATTAAATGAGAGGTGAAAATTGCTCTCTTTGCAATGGTGATGAAAATGTTCTGAAATAGGAACGTTTGTGTTTCATCTCCAAAGCCATAAGGTAACACTTTCTATGGGAAACTCACAGAGCTGGTGTAACATGTGAGAGGAAGAAAATATGTTGAGAAAAGTGTTTGTTGGCAGCTTTCCGCATGCCACAATTTGTTAAAGTTAGAGTTTTATTTTTTTTAATCATTCTGCCTCGGCATTGGCAGATAGCGCAGTAGTGACAAATTTTGGTGATGCATAGAAATTTTAATTAGCACATTGATTATACATAAAAAAAACCCCCATGGGGGTTAAAGAGAAAATAATGAGTCTAAAGGATCCATCAAAAGCAAATCAACTGGTTTTGCTAAGCCTTTTCAAACTTTTAAAGGGATATTTGTGTTTTGATTGGCTCAAAAAGGCTAAGGGATTACCCAGAGAGAGACCTTTCTATTAGTCAAATAACTCAACTCTGAACTAAGGGACTTTCAGCTGCACACCAAACATGTGTTAAACCCTGCAGCCCTGCAGGAAGGAAACTAAATAGAAAATCAAGGAAATAGTAAACAAAGTTTAGCCGATCTGCGTCAAACAAAGCCCTTTTGCCTGGGGATAGACGGCTCCGACTTGTTTTCGTCTTTGGCCTAGAGTATAAACACATGAAATGGATTGTGTGCTTTGCCCTGTCCGCATGTACCCGGGCTGTTTTTCTTTCAGTAGTTTATTACTCAGGGATGCCTGGTTGTGATTTTAAGCGTAGGCCTCTCTATCCATTGGAACCTTGGAGAGATGTGAAGCTAAACCCCCCCGGAGGTGCTGCTAAAAAACATGCATTTGTGTGTACACAAAAGTTTCCGAGCTTTTTCTCATTTTATGCTTCATGTCGGTCAGTTTGCAAGCTCTGTTTCATCCGCTTTTTTTTCTTTTTTTTACGATCGCCTCAGGGCAAAGTCTCGGCTACTTATTGGAAGCAGCAGTGAAAGCATAAGTATAGATTGTAATGGTGCTAGGTTAGAGTGCTTGGAGTGTTTCCACCGTCTAAATCACTTCTCTATTGCTTTGGAGAGGACATTGGAGGTTTGCATTTCTTCGTGCTCTGGTTTTATCAAAGCAGAAAAGGCCAAGTATTCCAGTTCCTCTCTCAATACGCTCAAGCAGAGTGATACAAATCAGCAACACACAAAACATTAATCAACGGCCTGGGAGGTCAGCTAAGCATACCTGTCCCCTAACACATCCTTCTGGTGAGTCCTTGAAAACCAGGCTACAGCAATCAATCTCAAATAATTCCCACATGAAGCTCTGATGATAAGCCACTTTTGGTTGTGTAGGAGAGGTGGAAATAAATGAGAAAAAGTTTTTGGAAGTGAGTTTTAGACAGGTTTATTTTCAGCTATGTCAACCTCTGCTTCTGCATTAATAACCACTGGACAGGGAAGGTCAAGGAGCAGGAGTTGTTAGAATTTCTGTTCCATCTCCCATCAAGAGTTAGCCTGTACTCTGTTGACTGTAATTAAGCAGCTTTCAAAGATTTATAACAATGTGACCCCAATCTTTTGGAGTATTCCAAGACATGCCAAAAAAAAATGATTTGATCCTAAAAGCTTAGCACCAGCTAAAAATATTTTTCCAACACCTGACAACTTTATTAGTGTACTTTTTTATTTGAGTAGCACTTGATTTATCGAACCGTAGCTGGATGTTACAGTGATTAAATTTACTGAAAGAAATGAATTTGAGAAAAACAAATTTTTATTCATGAAGATCTTATCTACGCTCTTATCTCAAGAACATGACCTGAAAATGTGCCTGTCTACTATGGGGAAAAAATATTTTGGCCTTTACTTTTATTAAAAATAACACTTTAAGATTCAAGAGAAGATCAAACTAATGACGGGTAAAGATTCTGTTTAGATTCTGGTTTAGTTTTGAGGGCATTTCTCCATTGTTTTTTACTTTTTGGTTTTGGTTGTTTATTTTGTATGTCAGAAGGCTGAAATGAATCTATTCATAATATTGTAGTGAATCCCATCTCCCAGTGGAGACAACTAACAAGCCCAGCAGGAGCCGGGGTTCTGGGCTCACAAACCAGCATGATGTCACACTTTTAAAGGCATCGAAATCCAGCTACATCTTTGACTGACAGCTCCATCTCTGGCAATATGATAGCAATGGTAGAAAACATTCTAGAACCAATTTTTGATTTTTTTTTTATTCCTTCACTCACTGAATGTGAAGAAGGCATCAAATATTCTCACAGTCTGTCCGTCCTTTCGTGCATTCGACTGTGCTTCCGTAACACTTTTGTGAATCTCCTGAATTAATTTCAATGAAACCACCCACAGTTATTCAATGCCAACAATAGCTAAACTGATAAAGTTTTCAGAAACAGGCAATCAAATTTTAAGGACACAAATTTTTGTGAATATGATGACCTGACCTTGTGACAAGTTTTTAGAAACGGTAAAAAAAAAAAAAAAAGGCTCCTCCTCCAGGTCAAGAGGAGCCAGATGGGGTGGTTCGGGCATCTGGTCAGGATGCCCCCCGAGAGCCTCGCGGGCAGGTTGTTTCGGGCACATTTTACCAGGAGGAGACCAAGGGGCAGACCCCGGACCCACTGGAGAGACAATGTCTCACAGCTAGCCGGGGAAAGACTTGGAATCCTTCCGGGTGAGCTGGAGGATGCAGCCGGGGTGAGAGAGGCCTGGGCTGTTTGAGGCTGTTGCCCCCGCGACCCGACCCCGGAACAAGTGGAAGATGACGGAACGGAACGGAAAAAAATAAAATTAAAATCTTACACACATGACAGCTTCAACCTTGTTATCAAATTTTTCCAAATATGGGTTCAGCATTGAAACCATAACTAGAATATTCAGGGCATTCCATATCTCTGTTTTCCAGTGGGGTAAGTTGGTAGAAGAATTTTTGAATGTGGTGCACTGCTTTCAGTCATTAATCAGCATGGTGACCCTCATCCTCCACCTCCCACTACTTCCTCAACCCTTCATCTCTCAACACTGGCCGTGCATCTAATGTAGATTTAACGCATCAGACACCCTTGAGGTCTGACGATGGGCAGAAATCCTTTAGTTTTACCTAGAGCTATCAATACTAAGAAGGAGGACAGGGTAGAAGAGAAAAACAGCCCTCAGTGATGAGGCCAACCCTGTTGCACTATTAAGACGCAGCTCACTGTTTTCTTGTTGACTTAATCATGGAGAATCCTGTATGTAAGAGAAAGCAAAAACACATTATTAGGTCATCTCATGCCCCAGATCATGGATATGGAGTAAAAGCTTGGGAATATTGAAGGTGGGAAAAAAACACCACATGGCATCCATATAAAAATAGCTCTTTCTCCCACATCATCCCTATTTTCCACTTCTTTTCCTAGCAGCTGCTTTGATGGATCATTTTGTCTCCCTAATAGCAGCTCCAAATCCCTGGATGCTCTCCATTTATGTTCTGTGGGAGACTGTAACAATTTAGCTGAATCCATCTGAAAGATTACTGCAGGAGCTGAGAAGAAAAAAAAAAAGACAAAAGTCTAAGCTCTACCCAGGGGGGAATCAACTCACACTTTATTTAGACTTTCCCTTTGCCTTTAATTTTTTTTTCCAACTCAATGCTTTGTCAATATTAACGATAGCTGCTGCCTGCCTCTTGATTTTTAAAGAAGTCAGATATAAATGATGCAGTCCTCGGAGCTTGCAGATGCCTTTCAATCATGCATGAGTAGTGGATAAGTGATGGAGGCTGCTGTGGTCTGCCACTCTCTCTTTTCTCCTCATCTGTTTTCCATTTTAACTGGAATGAAAAGGATGAGAGAGATTTCTATCATGCCCACCGCTTCATCACAAGGATCAACAGTAGAAAGAATGCGAGCGATGAGTTCAACACTCGTCTCTTGCTGTTTCTGGATATATTTACAGTCTCAGAGATGTGCCGATTCAACTGGAGCAAATAACAAGCTGGAACTTTGCTCTGTCAATCACCCGTGAATGGTTAATTTCTTGCTTGTCCGAGGCTTTTTTTTAAAAGCACATTAACGATAACATCGTTGCTATTTTTATGACAGACTCTCACAGTCTACTGTTCACAAATCCCTATTGCATAATTTATCCATTTTTTTTTCTCGTGTGTTTTTACATTTTAAAACTGACTTTTGGTTTTTGACATGATCAAAATTTGAAGTTTCATTTAACACTTATTTTTTTAGCTATCTTAGTAATAAAAATGAATAATAAAATTGAATCTATCGCAAATTGCCCCTAATGATTTTTGACATTGCTATTGCACTGAGATTTAGATTTTGTAGGAATATCCCATAATTTCTCACATGGATTTATGCTCATCCCGGGGGAGGGATCTCTCTTTCGTGTGGATCCCCATGAGGTTTCTTATTTTTTCCCCACTGATGGGTTTTTCCTCACCGTGAATGAGAGTCTAACAGCAGGATGTGTTCATATTGTCTAGCTAGCATTTGTTAGTTTTCTTACCATGTATTTGTGTTTATACATTTCTCTTTTTTCTTGCCTTTCTGAATCTGCAATGTGAAGCCCATTGAGACAATAATTCTTCAATTTTGGGCTATACAAAAAAATTGAATTGAATTGGTTTTGAAAATTGGGTGTTGGTTGGCCCAACACTAACTTGCCATGATTGGTTCGCAATCTGAAGGGGAAATAACAGTATCTTTATTTTTTCTCATACTTTGCCTGACAGAAGTTTTTGGGGCCATGAGTAAAATTTTTCATATGTATTTTTCCTCTCTTTTATCACTAGCTTTTTAGTAGAAGGATAGGATGGTCATTAATGGCTATTGAAGGCTGTAATTGCCAATGATTTTAGTTTAGACTACTCGCCTCTGATGGTCCAGACTGCAGAAAGAAAAATTTGTTGATATTTGTTTAGCCTTTTGCAAAATATTAACACAACAATTGGAAATTTATTGGGTTTAAAAATATTAGTTTTCAGGTGATTTTAATGTGAAGAGATGAAAATGGTGCTAAAAAAGATTTAAGATAATTGTGACCTAAACTGAGCCGGTTGTAACTTGTTTTGTTTATTAGAATTTGTTGTCTTTAAATTTGCTGCATAGTCTGTTTAATTATAGGTATTTATTTATTGATCCATGAGTTTTATGACCCCATTTGCAAATAAATAGTTGCCGTTCAATGCGAAGTTATATTTTCCAGCAACGGAATGGTTTTACTTTGTCATTACTATGGAAGAGGAGGGAGACGTAATACATTTTGGAGGTAATTCACTTTTTATTGTAAAATTCTTTTTTTTTTTTTTTTTCCCCCACTGGTACTTTTTCCTCATGCAGTAGTTCTCATACGACTGAGTAGCTCCCTTTAAAAATTTACTGTTTATTAGTTTATTTTTGTTTTACCCTCTGGACTGGATAGGTTTTTAAAAAAAAATAAAATTAAAAAGTGTAAGAATCATTTTGAAGGTGGCAACTGTAAAATGAATAGACTCTTGAATTATAAGAATATTTTTTTTCTGATTTGAATTAGAAGCAGATCAGTATCTATATAATAATCATACTTTATTAATCTCTCACGGGGAAATTTCTGGGCTGGATCGCACCGCAGCAGGCAGCCCCAATGGCGCCAATAGTGGGAGTTACTGGTGTCTAACTTCGATATCTTCTCCAGGGACACTTAAGCACGAACACATTAGGAAACAAACCTGTAACTCTTCGATCCAAAGATGCCAAAAACAAAATCATAAAAAATTGCAGAGCAATAAGACAAAATTTTTGTCAATTCTTCTTGACACACAATTTAATGATGTATACTTAAGACATTGGCTTCCAATTTGATGAACAAACAAGAATTTGAACCCTTTTTTCTGCACAAACAAAATGACACTGTTGTAACGAAGAGCAATTTTATCATCTCTTTCTTTGTAACAATGTCCACTTAATCTGCGAACACGTGAAATAAAGTTTTCACATTCAATTCAATGTAAACTTTGTGAACCTTTGCACATCAGTAATGTGAGTTAATGTTTCAGATTTTTTTTGCTTGAAATGTCTAAATTATCAAAAGTTATTTATTGGTGTATCTTCATGATAATTTGATCCCATCATAGCAGATGGCATCATCAACAGGTAAATAATTAGGATGTGTTAATATGTTCATTTGGTTTAACTACACTTTACGGTGCCGTGAATTTTTATTTCTTGACAGATCAAATTTAAATAGGGATTTGATATAAAATGTCTTATCCAAAAGTGAATTATTAAAAAGTAAACTTTAGTTATCTAGTTTGTTGAATCTTGTTTTGTTGGGTCATATTTTTTATTTTTAGAAACATTAAATTTAAATTAAGTTTTTTTTTTTTTTATGGTGAAAATCTTGAATTTATTTTCAAATGCTAAATAATTCCGCACACATAAATAACTATTATTTTTTTCACTTTTAGACGATTTTTTCTGATTTATGTCTAAAATTTCAACATTTTTTCATCTAAAAGAGCAGCTTGATTTAACTCAAATATTTAAGAGGTTGTTTTTAGCCACCAAAGGTTGCATTTGGGCTTTTCAGAGTATTTTGTATTATTTCAATCCCCACAAACCATCTTTTTCTCTTGCCCAAAAGCAGAAAGTTGTATATTATTACTAACCTTTGAACCATATTTTTAAAAACTTGTGATTTTTTTTTGTGAGAGTTTGAATTGAATGCTACAGAGAAATAGTTGTATGTAGTTGACTTTTTTTTTTTTTCATTTGTTTGCAGTAACTCAAAGCAGAAAACAAAAGTGGAAGCCGTTTAGATGGCAGCTTGGTGAAATGGCAAACAAAACAGGGAAGTGAGGGTCACAAGGCCAACTCCTCAGTTTGAAGTCTAGGTCGTCTTCTACAATGAGAGTCTTCACTCTATACTCCCACAACCTTTTCCAAATGAGGCCATTACCACGGTAACTGGGGGAAACTGCCAAAAGTTGAGGTGGATGGGGGACTCTGTGAGACTCAGTGATTGAGGTCAATGTGAGAGGTCAGCAAGACATTTTCAGTGGGAAGTTCCTGCTACCTTTCAGCAAACAATTTCTTCTCCCTTGGTTACCAATCAAACAGGTTTTTGAGGTATTTCCTTTCCCTCAAAAGAATTGGAAACTGTTTTTTACTTGTGCCCTTAGAATTTAATTAGAGCAAGTGGGCTTGTGATATTGACATGTCTGCTGCATTTCCGATTGAAATGTGCTTTCCTAGTCTGCTTGAAACCATTGAGACCAAGACACTCTGAGAACCTTCCTAAAAATGGGACGATATAAAGAGCAAGCATGTTTTTCAGCAACCCCTCTGTTTTTAAGTGGTCTCTCAGGGTGATGATGCATCTATGACTCCTGTTATTAAAAAGCCAGATGAGTGGCATTTAGAAATGACATATGATCTTGCCATTGGTTAAGCCTTCAGCACCTGGCCGGCCAGTAGAGCATGTGTTGCATTTTTGTGTGACAGCTATATAAGCGGCAGTTTCTTGTATAGGTTAAAAACAGGAGGGGGGGGGCATTAATATTTCAGAAGAATGGCTCAAAAGAATGTCTCTGTTGTGTCCTTTTAGTAAGGTTACAAAAGGTGATGCATAAAAATGCACAACTTACAGCTCAATGCACAATAGTAAATGTCAAATGAAATTCTGATTCTAATTTAACCTGCCTTCTGGGAAGCGTCTTCAAATTTACTTTGGCTGTATATTTAGATTTCTGCTTGATAAAAAAACCTCCAAAAACACAAAAATAAACAAAAAAAATGTGCTTTTATGAGTCAATAATTCTAATCTTATGGCATATCGTGATAAACATGGTACCTTTAGTTACACTTGTGATATTTACAAATAAAAGCAGAAAAATACATTAATTTAGTTTGACTTGCATTTTTGACGCTGTAAATTGTGCCTCTTCTCACTCCCTGCTTCTCCCTAAGTGAGGTGAGGGAGAGCAGTATCTGAGAGGACGGAGTGAGCAGGAGCAGAGCGTTTGCATAAAATATTGCCTACTCACGTTACAATGTAAACGAACCCAAGAATATAAAGTTTGCCAAAAGAACAACAAATATTATCTGCTTACTAGACAAGAGAGTTTGTAAATTTTTCAAACATACTTGAATGGATGGTATGTGTATTATCTGGGCACATGGTAGAAACCTCCAAAAAGTTTATTTTGACATAAAACACCCATTAAAATTTTTATTTAAAAAACTCCAATAATAGACTCAACCTTTTGCCAATGCTTCTCATCCAAGAGCACTTCATACAATTAATCAATTCTAATGTGACCTTTGATTGTTTCGCTGATTGTCAAATGAAGTTGAGGGATGATGGTGGAAAGGAACGGCTCAGAAAAGATGAATAGCAAAAAGAAACTCTATAGAAGGAAACAAGCTTTCAGTGTCCGGCCAAACCTTTTAATTTTCCGCCTCATTAAGAGCTCCATTGCAGGTGCTGTGAGCCCAAGGCCAGAGGCCGCCTGAGACACCAGCAGACCCTTTTAATAGCCTGTTTACAACCAGACTCGGCCAGCATAGGGAGCAAGTGGAAGGATGGAGCTTGTTAACTATAATGGCTGCACCAAATGATTTAAGGATTTGCATACTCACAAAGGTCATATTTGTTAGGTTCTTCACAGGGCAAGACTTAAACTCTGCATTCACTGAGGTTTATGATCCAGGCTGATCATTTTCAGGGGTGGTTGGTCGTAATGAACCATAATTGGAAACTGCTTTCTTCTTTTGTGGGCACTTGATTGGTGAGAAATGTTGCGTTTAGTGCAGCAAACCAAGACAAGAACGGTACATCGTGTAGAACATGGAAACACAAGCCTATGAGAGGCTTTTTTTGTCAAGATGATAAAAACCTAAACAGTCAAGAGTCTTGCTTAAAAGCATAATCAGTCTTACCCACAGATTTGAATACCTCAATCTGATTGGAGCTAATGCTAAAAAAAGTCCACCGAATCTTCTATCTTCATTTTGAAGTATTGCCGACCTTTAATTTAAATTGTAAATTTTCACACATATTTTTTTTTAAAGCAAAACATGGCATACATAAAAAAACCCAGATTTTTTTTCAACCTTCCTATCTCAGCCTGTTTTCTGTAACCAGCTAAAACGAATAGAGAAAAGATGACATTCTGATTTAATAATCCATGTTGTAGTAGCCTGGTGATGTTTGACAGCTCTTTCTTTTTCTTTTTCGCTCCCCTTTCCTTTTGTGCAGCCATAATCTGTCAGACCATTTAATACATGCAAGGTTACACGTTGTCTGCTTGAGGACTGAGGGCATACAAAGTCGATGGACCTTGACTGAAACAAGTGGGAAGCTTCAGCACAATGGGAAAAGCAGAGAAACAAAGAGTTGCCAAGGCTGCTGCTGTTGTGATGTGAATTTGTGTCCAGTGAGTGTGTGGGCTGATCCTGCAGACAGTAAACAAAGGTGGAAGATCCACGGAGTACTAATACACTCTGACATCAGATTACATATCTAACCCGAGGCACGTCTCGACCAGTGGAGGTGTTTGAAAAGTAGGTACTCAGCCTGCATTACCCTACCAACCAAAGCATCCCCTTTTTCCCTTATTCCTGTCACGTTCTTTTTGTGTTACTTTCATTGGCCTCTTAATCATGAATTTAAAAAGTCACCTCCATGGATATCTCTGAGATGACCTGGAAGGACGGCAGCTCATGTACTAACGTTTGCTTGTGGGCTTTTTGTGATGCTCCTGCTCGTTTTGCTGCTTCTGGCTGGCCGCGTGCCTCCACAAATGCAAATAAAAGTCTTTTCAAGTCACTTGTTATGACAGGCGTTCCCTAGAGTCTTACTGCGGTAGAGGGATAGCCCGAATGCCCTCTCAGTGCCACCATGTGAAATCGTCCTCATGTTGAGGGGCCGGGGATTATAGTTTAAAATTTCAAAAGATGCATGACAGTGAGAGAAAGCATATATTTTAAAGGTAAAGTTCGGAGCAGAAAATGTAAATAAATTTACTGAGGACATTCCTGAAGCACATCTTAACAGATGGATAAAAATAATTATCAGATACAATTTCAGAGGATTTGCTGCATATATGAAAACTTAAATTTGGTCCGTTCTTGTATTTTGTAGACAGTTAAATGCAGACACATATGTTCTTGATGTATTTTATTTGAGCTTACTACTGATGGTGACCCAAACAACTGGGAGGCACATCTTATTTGTTTTATCACGAGATGAAAGCCTTGCATGTGATCGCATAATCTGTGGATGAGACGGTATATTTTGATGATAGATATTTATTTTTTTCATACTATCACAGAGAGGAGAGTTTTCTTTTGTTGGCTTGGGGTAAAATGACCTTTCACAGGTCAACAGACATTTATTTCTGTATCCGAAATAGAATCTAGATGTAAATAAAGCACCCATCCTGTTGCCACTTGTAAGACATTGCCATAGGTTTGCATTAGCATAGTAAAGGTCAGCGTTGCTACTTTTCATAATTCCCCCATCTCTCTGGTATGACTCGCTTATGTTAAGTAGATTTTATGATGCATTTATGCTATGGGGCATTTGCATTCAGTCTAAGGTGGGCTCTGGTCTTTGACATGTTTTGACATTCAATTTGGTTTTCTGTATTTTCAAATTAAGCTGATTTTGTAAAAAAAAAAAAAAACTTTGCTATCACTCAGAAACTAATTCCCGACATATTTGAGTGTGAGTATCATTCCTTTTAGCCTGAAACTTGGAAACAAAGTGCACACCAAATCCCCAAACAAACCAGCCATTCCTTACACCTTTCTGTATCTAACATCGACCATATGATTGAAATTCCTATAATTACTAATTCCTCTGTGTCACATTCAATCCCCCGAACAGGAGTGATATCTCAATGACTGTTGTGCTGGCTGTTACTGTGCTGGGATTTCATCAGAATTCAATCGCCTGTATCTTCATGTGTGAGGGATGGTGGAACGCCACAGGAGGGACAAGTAGAGGAAAGAATAATTACTGGCCCTATTTCCTCCTGAAGTCATTCACGCACCAGCAGGCCCAACAACAAAGAACTCTCTCTCTGCATTGTTATTATAAAATGAAAAATGGCCAGCAGATGAGTACAGTGACGGGCCGTTTGGTGTATTTACCTGTCATTTGTCTCCCTTTGGACAGGAGTGGACACGGTGGAGTTTTAGATGTTGCACACCCACTGATGATATCAGTTTTCCAGCCCGTGCTATGTGCTGTAGATGGATGTGCTGCTCGGTGAGCGCTGGTTGTAATCTCGCCACATGCTGGTTGTCCGACACGCCGAGGAACACAGTGTATTTCAGATGTAATGCGTTTGAAAGCCGGCCTAATTAAAAAGCAACCAGGCACTTGGCAAGCATTGATTGTTTGCCTACCTGCACATTGAGGATAAGGACAAGACTATTCAGCTGCAAGGATACACGGTATTAATTAGTGGCTGGAAGCTAAGTCTACATATGAATGTGAAATAAATTGACATGCACTGTACGTTCTTTTCATGTACTTTTGTTTCTAGATCAAGTGGAACTCTGCCTGTCTGTTGATATTAGTCACGAGTGATAATTGAATGTTTAAAAGAGGTTTCATGAAGCAGACACATTAATACACATCAAGTAAAACAAAGTGCTTTTATCAGCTTGAAAAAAAAATTATCAAGTTAAGCCATTTCCCATTTTGGTGTTTACCGGGCCGATTTGCACCAGCTGTCAGGCATATGAGAACTAATGGAGGTGTCATGCTGGGTTTATTCATGAGCTTAGAATTATATGATTCAATCTTCTCTCAGGAAGTCCAGAGTTATTAAGCTTAAAGGTTTTCACAGCATTTATTGAGTCAAATCTTGATTATGCACTTTACATAATTTCTTTTATAGTCTCGCCCCGGTGAAATTAATGGGTATTCATATGCTTGGTTGGTATGATTACCTCAACCTGGATGACAAAGCGAAGAAAAAAGCCTTAACATAATTAAGGTCTTGCCATAGTTGCGAGTAAAGTTTGCAAGAAATGATTAAATATCTTTTCACCACTACTCAAACTTACTTTTAAGACTTTTTCAGTTTTTGATAATCATAATTCTTCTAGTTTTAAGTACATTTGAAAGGGTCAAACAAAGGTTCATGGTGTTTGAAGTGCCACCGGGCATTGTAAATTTGCAAAAAAAAAATCTGAAAGAAGTATAATTTGTGTCTAATTTGTCAGTTTTAAACTTCCACATTTACTTGTCATGACGTTAATGCCGCCTACCCTTCTAACACCCACTGGCAGAACCTTTTGTGCCTTTATATCGCTCTTGAAATTCTGTTGAAAAAAAAAAAGCCCCTTTTCAGAGCTTTTCGAGGTAACTTTGTCAGAGAGAGATTGAAAAGTAAAATATAGGCAAAACACATGTCTGTACGCGGCTGAGGAGACTTTAGACTGATGGGCTTTCTGACACTTTAAATCGTTCGGCCATACAAAACCAACTTTACCTTTAGACTTACTCAACCTTTGGTTCTTAAGTTGAAAATATTCTCCTGCACAAAAGTCTTATACGCAACCCTGTTTTTTTTTATTTTTTGGTGTTGTTATACGACACAATTTCTATTGTTTTGTGGAAATTTTTTGACCGAAGAAAAATTGAAATGGTAATAATTGAATCAACTGAAAGTTCAAGTCCAGTTTTGCGTTGCAGAGGATTTTCCCTTTTTTTTTTTAAAAAAAGTTTTAAAAGCTCAACCAGAGTGATAAACTAGACTTGAAATCTTTATTTTTTTCCGTCTTTGTCTTCAAGATATCCTTTAATTAGGTTGAGAACCTAATCCATACCATAGGAAAATACTCATTCACCTTGACCAGAATCTTGACAACAATAATCATATTGAACTGTTTTTTTCTCTTTTACATTTCTTTTAAGTAAGAAATTCCTTACAACTCCCAATGGCTTTGAAACAGGCAAGCAAATAATCAGGAAAATTATTTATAATTGGTCATGTGTGCTGATATACTGTAGTGAAACTGGCTCGTTTCTTCAGTTATTAGAAGATTCATATCAAAGTAGGTCAAAATTCAAGTTTTAGAATGAAAAATGCGTCTTTTATTTTTCTTCTTTGCAAATGAACAGATATTTCTTATTCCTGTTTGGAAATATGTTGAAGTCCTACTCAATTTAATCTTTGAACACGGAGGAGTTGATCAGTGAAGATACTACGTCCTGTGTCTGTATGCGTAGCGCTTTGCCAACATTGATTTTTCCATGATCAGTGCACGGCTAAACTCAAAATGACATGCGGGCATTAGTTTTTTGGCATCTGCTGGACTAGTTAAAATGACAAAACATCTTCTGCAACTCAGAGGAAAGTGATCTTGTCCTCCAAGTTGTCTCATGCCAATCAAGCTATTTGATGTCACCATTTATAAAACTTTCTAAGATACACAACATGAAAGCAGTTTTCTTTTGTTCAGATTTATTCTTTTTTTTCCCCTTGTTTTCAAGTTTTCCTGTCAATAAACTTTGCACACACATCATACAACATCGCTAAACCACACGCAGCTCCTCTAAACACAATCATTAAAAAATAACTACATGGTGCGGATGGCAGTGGAGAAGGTGGGAGTGGTAGCTGTAGCTCTATGTGAGCTTTTACCGTCTCAGATTGACTCATACTTCTGCCCGCCGACTGAATGCATTTACTCAAAAACACTTCTGACTTTATAGATTCCAGACATTGATTTTCTTATTTTAAAACTTAATGAACTGTAAAAAAAAATAAAGCTTATCTTCTGCACTGTGCTTCCTTGGTGGCTGGCATTAGTTGGCTAGTTTGCAATGCATAATTGAAAGCTTTATGATTTAATCAATAAAGTCTTGCTTCACAGAATGCTGTCGTAATAACACACTCTCAATCTGCAGCCAATAACCACACACTCGTCTCAGACGGCTTGCTAATATGTTTAATTATGATCTAATTGGTCATGATGGACGTTATGATTCAATGAATCAACATGATACACTTTCTAAAATGATTGTGTGTGATTTCTGCAATCAACACAGTACAGAGTGGTTCTGTTCCAGCATCTACAGCTAATATAATAATAATAATCATCTCTGGGGGCCTTGTTGCTCTTCATGCTCTGATGCATCAGCGACAGCAATATTTATAAACAGAGTGAGCAAACTACTTAAAAAGTTGGACTTGTCAGTCTTTCTAAATGAGTAGTTTTTTTTAATTTATAGGCCTTTTTATATTTTTAAAATGTTTACTTTTAGTACTAAGCTATTTATGTTGTGAATAAAAGCAAAAACCGGGATGAATGTACTTCACAAGGAGCAGGTTAGAAAACAAAGAAAGAAGAAGGAAATAGGAAATAAAATGGGAACCAGTTATTTTAGATTTGGACACAGAAATTGGCAAGCTTTCAATAATTTGTCCTACACTGAATTAAAGTCATACGTAATTTCCACATTTTAATTGGATTATAGGTTTATATTATTACTTGCCTATCAAAAAAAAAAAGAAAAAAAAAAACAGATCACTATCAAACCCTTTAAAGTTGTGTCTTTTTAACTGTGTTTGATGGTGCAGTGACAGCAGTTGGTGGCACAATTCATTCTGCAAAGGCACATGTCAAGACTTTGGCTTTTATGGTGCTGTGTGCAAATTTACCACTAAATACAATATTGGTTACACTTCTACCAGAACCAAGGGGTATGGTAACTGTAGGTCGGGAGCATTGCATTGAGAAAAGCTACCAAACGTTAGCTGTTTTTATAATTAAATAAGGACAAAATTGGGTGGATCAAACATTGGCGTTGTCAGAAATTACACTGGGGTAAACTCATTTCCCAGTTGGTTAGGTCAGAAAGTTAGAGATGTAAATTTGATCTGTCATCAAATTTTCTATAATAGTGGAACTTCAAGAAAAAGACGGGTTTAATAAATTTTGTTCCTTCGTCTTCCGCTTATGCGGGGCCGAGTCGTGAGGGCGTCAGCCTCAGATGGGAAGCCCAGGCTGGGGTGATCATCTCATCACCCAGCTGCATCCTCCAGCTCTCCCAGAAGAATCCCGAGTTGTTATCCAACCAGCTGTGAGACAGTCTCTCCAGCGGATCCAGGGTCTGCCTCGGGGTCTCCTCCCAGTGGGACGTGCCCAAAACACCTCACCAGCAACTCGCTTGGCAAACCACCCCATCTGGCTCCTCTCGAATAAATTTTAAATTAATAAATTTTACCTGCAAAATGACCAAATACTGAATTCAGTCAAATTACTTTCTGTAATGCAACAAAAAGACCACACAATGTTACTTTTTTTTCCTATTTAACATGTCACATGAATGTGCTCAAAACAATCTGCATGTTACTTTCCGAAAAAATATTCTGTAAACATCTTGACATGACTTCAGCCAAAAAAGGTTCAGTTGTGGTGTTTACGCATTGGCTTTCAAATGATTTTTCTACTTGGCTGAACATTTTAATGAAAGTCTAACTGCTTGTGGAATCAGTTGAGTTGGGCGGATTAGCACTTTCCTTTTACACAGCCTTGCTGTTTAATTACCACTGGTTTGTTGTGTTCTTATTCATCTGTTACTTTTTTTCACTTTCCAGCTTTCAGTCAGCTCACATTTAGCCCAGGGCTGGGGTAATTGGTAGTTGGAGGGAGGAGCAGGATAGTAACGGTTGAGAAGAACTTTTCTGACATTTTCATGACAGACACATCCGTAAACATGGTTTGGAGCAAGCCAATGGTTCTCCTACAATTTACTCCTCACAAATATCACCAACTAAAAGTCAGAGTGGATGTTTTTCTCTATTTTTATCTTTTATTAAATTAACAAACTTCTTGTCTTTGGTCCATTTTTCTCTTGTGATATCATCTTTTTGAAATTCCATCACATCCAGCAGATAAAACATGTCGGGGTCAGAGGTTACCTTTGACTTGTGTTTAGCATTTAGATCAGGCTGGGATTGGCTGTGATCTCATTAAGAGGACAGCCGACTGTATTTGCTGTAAAACCTGGGCATTAATGAAGATCCCTCATGGGTTGAAAGGAGGAAAGATGAGGCTTGTCGTCCAGCTCAGGTAATTTACTGCAGCAGAACAAGATGGAGAGATTGTGTTATTATAGACCTGATCGCTTGGCAGGCTGACTCGTAATTGATCTGTGCTCTGCAGAAGTGCTCAGTGGCGAGGGAGGGTGTGGTTGTGGAGGAAGAATTCGATGAAGAATGTAATACATACTGTACCACTGTCAGACAGATCCATAATATGAAAAGTGAGAGGGCAGGCAGAGGAGAGTTAGACAAGTGAATATTGATTAAAAAATATTATCTGTGACACACTTTTAGCAAATACCAAAGATTAATGTATTTTTTTCTTTTTTGGTAAGAGTTTTGAGTTAACATACATTTTTATTACTGTTCATCCAAACATCACTGAACTCATTTAGTCATTTTGGAGAAAATACGTACATGGTTAAACTTGTGAGCAGCCATTCAAAATGTAAGTCTGTGTCCATCAATAAAATAGCAGATGCATAATACTCTGAGTTTATAGATTTATTTTCCACATATTCTTAATCTTGTTCAGGGACATGGAGTTCCTGGAGTCTATCAAATTTGCCATCAGATTAGAAGGGTAGCAGGGACAAACAATGCATTCGTAAGACCATCCACACACACACACACACACACACACACACGCACACACACACTCTTTGGTACCACAAATTAACATGAGATTCAGGTTTAGACCAAAATATCCCAAAGTGAACATGCAAACTCTGTAGAAAGATCGATTTAGAGTTTAATGAAGTCAGGATTCTTTTTCCGGATTATTTGAAAGTCGGTTCAGCATTAAAAGGAGTAAATAATTAAAACAATGTGTGCCTGATGTGGAAGATGCTTTGCTATTTATTTATTTGATGTTGCTGTAAATGCACTTTTCATTGCTTTTTGTCCCTAATTTCAAACGTCACTTTTAACACACGACTTACTTAAAGTCAATTTTTAAAGCTACAATTTCTGTGATATTTTTCAATAAAAATTTGGATTTTTTTTTTTCTTTTCAATATTTTCTCAAAACCTTCTTCCTGGAATTACATGATTTGTAGTGTGTGAATTGGAGTGGAAAGGTTTGACGACCTTCATGAAGGTGAAGACTGTATTGTTCAGGGGAAAAACTCTTTTGAGGGTTTTCCAAAGCAAAAGTCTGGGATGGGAAGGGTCAGACTTACCAACTCAAAGAGCTCGATGGGCCGGCAAAAAGAGGAATTAATCACCTGAATGGAAGAAGGAAAATGGAACGCTGTTCTTTTTAGTAGCGGCCAAAGAAGGAAACTGTGGCAGCTCAACTTTGACTACTTGGAAAAAAAAAAAAACCTGGGGAAAAACTCGGCAGGAACAGAAAGTAACATCATCTGAATCTTCTGGAAAATAGAGAAGTAAAATAGGAAGAATGATATATCGGTGTTTCAGTTTGAAACCTTAGCTCATGACAACCATTGGACACATAGAAGAGAAAATACTTTATTAAACTTTATTAACCCCAAGAGAAAAAGTGTGTGCTATAGAATCGTATGTAGAAAATGTAACCAATCCACAGACACAGGAAACAGATCAAACCTATCCTGGCTGGTTACAGGCAAGAGACAAGGTACACCCCGAACAGGTCACCTGTCGTTGCGGGGACACGGGTTTGAAACAAAGATCTCAAAATTGTGTCACTTTTGGTAAAGATTTTGTCTAAAACATTATCTTTCTCCGAACCACATAAAAAAAAAAAAAGCTGCACAAGGGCTGCGTGTTGTTTGTTGTGTTCCCTAATTTTAGAGAAATCCCCCACAGACAGTGCTGCAGTGGGAGATTTTCTTCACCTACAAAGATGTATTTTACTGACCAAACCAAAAACAACTCCATGTGCAGCTGTTTTCTGTTTTTGAGTTTTGAGGGTTTTTTTTAGGTGTCAGTGTGCAGAGATTGAGACGAAAGGGCATATAGTTGTAAAGGAATCATCTCATCAATTTTAATATTCCAACCCAGTATTATTTATGAATCAACAACTAGCCATTTTGCTACAAGTCAGCACAATTCTGTTTAATTTGTTAAGGTGCCCCATACAGTTAAAAATAAATAAACACACTTCAATAAATGAGTTAATTCAATGGGGCCTCTCAGGTTCAAATACAAGTTTAGTGTCTTATATAAGGAATTCTTTAAAAGACAAAAACAGGTCAAGTATGATAAACAAACAATCTGGCGACAAGTGTGTAAAAAACTGATCCATTTATGCTCCAGCAGATGAGTAGATGAGTTTCAGGTGTGACTGTGCACACACACAGATAAGAGGGAGAGGGGAAACAGGACACAGAGGGGGAATAGACTACTCTCCTGACACACAGTTGGCCAGGGAACACCTTGCGATTCTCCCGGGTGAGCTGGAGGATGAACCCGGGGGGAAAGAAGTCTGGGCTGTTGCCCCCCGACCCAAAACTGGATAAGCGGAAGACAATGGAATGAAAAGAATGGCTGATTCAACTTTTGTGCAAGTCTTTTTACACTACAATGTTTACAGTACAACTAAATTAATACAATTTTGATTTTTAACTTATTTTTTTCCCCATTTTTCCCATTTGTGGGTGGATACGGTGGCCGCGTGGTTAGCGCGTTCGCCCGCGGACCAGAAGGTCGCGGGTTCGTGTCCCACGGAGAGCACGTCTAGGGTCCTTGGAGAAGACACCTAGCCCCCACTTCTCCCACCATTGGCGCCGTTGAAGGGCAGCCTGCTGCGGTGTAAGGAGTGCAGCAAAAACAAAATTTCCCCGGTGAGGGATGAATAGAGTAATTCAAAAATAAAATCTGTTTTGCGAAATATTGTTTGAGGCAAAGCACGATAGATGTTTATTATTATTGCTACAATAACTAATCCCACATTTACACTCTTCACAAATACACCCCGGGAGGGGATGCCTCTTCCACAACAAAAGCACAGATGAATGCAAATCCTGGAGGGTATCCCAACAATTACATATCTTGACCTCAGTGCCTCGTTTGTACTATCTAACGTCCTCTGCTTTGTTCATTTGGTGTTTTTATCTTCACATGAAACAAAGGAAGCAAATTAATCCACCCCCAATGTTTACTGTAGCATTGTTTATCGACTTCATTGAAGAAGGTGAAAATCTCCAAAGGCTACTGCTAAAATCAGAGCGGGGACGCAGCTCGAGCGCTGACCTGACCACACAACCTTTTCTTCAGTCTCTGCAACAAAACACTATTGATTGTCATGCTCGTGGGAGTCAACCCTGAAACAAATAGAAAAGTTAATCCGAGTAACTCTAAATTATTTTGCTGTCTTCATCGAAGCTGCTTACAGCTTGACCCTTTGAGGTGGCAAGAATCAATCAAACTATGAGGAGATCTACTTTTTTTATGTCAATAAACGTCCAGATGAATGCAAGCATGTATTTTAATATCTGAAAAGAAGCCAATAAAATCATTTAGTTTGTGTCAAATTACACAAAATTTAGAGTTTAGACTCGTTAAAGACTCAACTTCCTCTGAATATGTTATTTCCTGCGGTAATCCTTTTTTAATAGGAAAGAAAATGTAGCAGCTGTATCTGAAATGAGTCTCGGTATGGCAGCGGTGTCACTGCTTGTTTGTCAGAGCCGAATCAAATGTTTACAGAAATAAATTAAGATGCCCTTTTACATCAAATGTGTCTTTGGCCTTAAACTCACCAAACGGCCTTTACGCTAACAACATCCGTTTTTCTTAACGTAGTCCACTGGCCATGCTGAATATCTGGTGAGGGTGTTAGAAGAGTTGACATCTGGGTCAGAATGAATGACTAAGAGCTGCTGTAATAACACAAAGTTGGGTTGTAGGAGGTTAAAAATACCCTCAAAATATTAGGCACAAACAAGCAATAACACACACAACTATCATTCCTGTCCTTGTCTAAGCTTATTTCACAGAAACGAACAAAAGCCATGAATGTTTTGTGTCCAAGGAAGCAGAAGAGCAAGGACACATGCAGTCATGTAGATTCAGATCAAATGTGTTTGCGTCATTCTGCACTCGGTGGTGCCGAGAAAACAAAACTCCAATTTATTTGCTTTCAGCTTTTATTGCTGAGGTGACGCTTTATACAAATTAAATTCAAAACCCCGTGGCCTTCCATTATTGGCACAAATTGCCGATGAATCTCACGCATTAGAAGAAAATATTTTGTTTTATTGTTGCGGAAATTCATTAGCGATGGGTTTCCTGTTTGTTTGTGCTCTTTAGATTGATTATTGTGTGGCAGTCGCCATTAAATCCCCATTAGCCACCAGTATCACAGCCTATTTTATAAAACAACAATAACACTCAGATGAAAGGCAATTGGAGAAGAATCACACACAGTCAAACAATTGTTCATCGTTAGCTGACATTGTCCATGAGACAAAAGAACATCATCCACAAAAAGGTTCCACTAGCTACATGTTTTCTACTGAATAGTATGGACACGGAGGAGTTTCTTCTCCTATCACATGCAAATGAGGATTGGGAAGAACTTTCTTCCGTTCCGTCATCTTCCGCTTGTACCGGGGTCGAGTCGCGGGGGGCAACAGCCTCAAACGGCAGCCCAGGCCTCTCTCACCGCGGCTGCATCCTCCAGCTCACCCGGAAGGATCCCAAGTCGCTCCCCGGCCAGACCTAGTCTCTCCAGCGGGTCCGGGGTCTGCCCCTTGGTCTCCTCCCGGTGGGACGTGCCCGAAACACCTCGCCTGCGAAGCGCTCGGGGGGCATCCTGACCAGATGCTCGAACCACCCCATCTGGCTCTTCTCGACCTGGAGGAGGAGCGGCTCGACACCGAGCTCCTCCCGGATGGCAGAGCTCCTCACCCGATCTCTGAGTGAGAGCCCAGCCACCCTACGGAGGAAGCACATTTCGGCCCCTTGTACCCGCAATCTCATTCTTTCGGTCACCACCTACAGCTGGTTACCATGGTGAGGGTTGGAACGTAGATCGACTTGTAAATCGAGAGCTTTGCTTTCCGGCTCAGCTCTCTCTTTACCACGACGGACCGATGCAGCTTCCTAGTTATTGCTGATGCCGCACCGATCTGCCTGTCGACCTCCCGCTCCATCCTTCCCCCACTAGTGAACAAGACCCCGAGATACAAGACCCCTTGTTCCTGCCTCCTCCACTTGGGGCAGGAACAAGGCAGGGGCAAGAACTTTCTTACAACAAAAAATGTAATCCATTTATATTTAATGCAAAACATTCATCTTCAATTTTCCCCTCCTGCTCTCCAGCTTAGATTACAAGATTCATTCAAAAGGAAAATGTCAAAACTGGAAATTTATATCATTTCTTCTTTAAACCACAATCCTTCTTTTTCTCATTTTCCACTGAAATGATGTACATAAGCAAACAGGGATAAATGTTTATTTCCAAAGGCTGCAGAAAAAAAGATAAATTAATCTCTAAAAAGACTAAAGTTTCTGGTTATTAGGTAAGCCTGCCTGGTGGGTGATCTCAGGAAAAAACTCATTAATTTATTAAAGTGCTAAAACAGTTTTGCTTTAAGATTAAACAATTTTTCGCTTTTCTAAATTTTTTCAATTAATTCTTTTTAGATAAGAAGATTTAGGAGAGATTTTAATGGCAAGCCTAGTTAAATAACTTCATACGTATATTCTCAACTTTCAGCATAATTATTTTTTTCAGTCTGAAAGTACTTCTGATACTGATAGCCCAGCAACTCTTTCTCGATAGTACGCAAGCGTAAAGACCTAAATCTGTCTTCTCTGGCCTTTTTGTGGATTTTCTGCTGCGACAAAAATTTTTTTTACTCGTTTCTAAAACTAGGACGTTACAATGATTGACAAGCTGTGGGTTAACACACTTGGTTCACCAAACAAAATAAATCTTTTTAGCTGATCTATTTGCAGAACTTACCATATTTTTCTAGAAAAAACTTTTTGAGGGATCAAAAAAGTGTGTTGTATTATGAGTTCAAACAGTGAAGCCAGATGGCAAATTGCAAAAGCCAAATTTATAAAGATCTTCAACATCGGATCTCATTTTTTCTTTTTTAGTAAATCTTTTAATGTCTCTTTTCACCAGTCTGTTGACCGTTGACCTGTTGACCTGTCTGATACACACACATAGGGCCAATTTCATAACGGCCAAACAACCTAACATTCATGTTTTTGGAGTATGGGAAGAAACCAGATTACCTGGAGAAAACCCACGCATACACAGGGAGAACATGCAAACTTCACATAAAAAGACCAGTGTTTTAAGCCTCGTCCCACTGGAGACTCTAGTGTTAGTTTTGTATGAAACTAAAATTGATGTAAGTGCATGTGCGTAGAGCATCAAAATTTGAAGTAGCCATAAGTATGAGCTGATTCTGGACACTTTATTTTGGCTTTTTGTCACCTGCAGTGTATTACACTGCATTATCTCTACACACATAAAGGCCACCTTTCCACTCCAGTATGTCTGCTGCACATTTTAGACATCGTTAGGACTTTTTTAGATTAAATGGGTGATTGAAAATACTGAATAATTTGGGTGCAATTGAACATGGCGAATGTGCTATTTTTTGTTGTTTTTGTTCAAATTTATGTTGTAAAAGTTTAAACACATTGAACTGCCATCTTAACGTTATAAAATTTCTCTTTTTAAACTCAATCTTTGTTATTGAAAAGTCTAAAAGACTGCTTACCTATCTTGTCAAGTCATGTAATGCTGAAAACACAATCAGTCTCTCCATACCAGCTTTCAAGTTGTCTGTTAAGATTCACTAAAAAAAAAAAAGCATTGGCTCTGAATTATTTCTAGTCAGAGAAACACCACATCAAAACAACACTTCTACCATGGGTTCTCTTTCTATTCTTTGTTGTGAAGGATTGTTCTTCATTGTATCCTAGACGTTTGAATTTTCTCAGAATTGTTCCTGGTGACACTGAAATTTAATACTGTGAAAGTAAAAATTTGTGAGCAGCAGTAGAGGTTTTGGAGATAAAGTCAGAGAGGCCAGACTGAGATGGTTTAGACATGTGCAGAGAGAGAGAGAGAGAGTACATCGACAGAAGGATGCCGGGTTTGGAACCAACAAGAAAGAGGTCTAGAAGAAGGCCAAAGAGGAGGTTCATGGATACAGTGAAGGAAGACATGAAGATAGTTGGCGTGACCGAAGAAGATGCAACAGATAGGGTTAGATGGAAAAATCTGACTTGCTGTGGCGACCTCTGTACAGAAAAGCCGAAAGGAGAAGACTGTGAAAGTCAAACGTTAATCATGAACAATGTCATATCTATGAACATGTAAAAAGGCAAATGCTCAGGTGAAGCCAAAACTTTTTCTTAAACAAGTATTTTTGATCTTTTGTAAAGTGGAATCTAAATCACAGAGTTTTTTCATTTGCATATTTTCAGAAATATGCTTTGCTTCATCATTGTGTTGAAACCTCTCTTTTCAATAGCTATTAGGATTTGGGGATATCAAATTGTTTAGCACAGATTCAAATGGTGTGAAAAAAAACAATAACACACAAACTGTAGAAATGATTCTTAAATGGAGATCTTACTTATTGACTTCCGAAACTGTGAGAATCAAACTAGATGGTTAGAACTACTCCAGTCCCAACGCACTGCTTGATACCAAGGCTGCTATGGAGACACTTTGTGCACTTTAGAGCCATAAACAATTCTTTTTTTCTCCAGGTCTACTTGAGTCAAACAGGTTTTCGCAGGTGAACGACTCCCTAGTTTCCACTGTAAGATCTACAATAGTAAATTAAAATTTTCCATTTACAACTTCTTTTGCTGTGTAGAAATGAGATTTTTCACTCATAAACTGGCAGTAAAGTAGCAGGCAGTCTCTCTTTTTATGTGCTGTGAGCCACACTTTGTACAATCACACAAATCTTGACATCAAGATTACTGCTGGACCACTTGTTAAAATTTATGCTCCCATGCATTTCTAAAGACCTACAACAAATTTGATGATGACACACTGATGCCATTTTAGTTTTACAACAAGACTATTTCATCAGAGCATTAGCTTAGACTTGCCAGTGCTGATTTGGGAATGCACAGCTTGTTGTATGTTAAACTAATCATTTTAGATTTAAATGCAAGCGTTATCTTGTACATATCTGAACTGGTTTCCATTAAGTTCTCATCAAACTATTTGGCTGTAGGGATTTAACTTAAACATTGAAATAGTTAAACTTTCACAATCATTTTGACTTGATATCTTCCAGCTTTTGTAGCTGTGATATTGTAAAATTATTAAAAGTTTCACAGCCTTTGATGTTTCTTTTTCATGCTGAAAGTTATCTGGTAAAATGAAAAGAAAATCTTTTCTAGAGTTTTAGTTATATGTCTAAGTTGTTGAGTGTTAATGTCTGGATAGTGTCGGACGTTCAGCTCAATTTTGGATCATCATACTCAAGCTCGGTATAGAAAATATTTGCAACAAATCAAAAAAGGTGATGCCATACAGTATTTACAGTACCTTGGCATTTATAAGAATAAGCCTGTATCAGTGTATTGTAGACTGCTCGGCAATTCTGAGTGTCATAAAGTAGTTTACTGCATACAGTCTGTAGTTTTGAGGCTTAAATATCAGAGATGAATATGCATTTAACATTTTTCTTGGAGAATGAATGGGGAATAACAATGTGGAAGCAATTACATGGTGGGTGGCTTCCTCCCGGCATCTGTCATTTCAGTCTGCGTTGAATATACTCACGCCGGTTTCGTTTCTCACCCCTAGCGGAGTCTGCAAATTTTAATTTGCATTGTGTCCAGGCCCCAAACTCATCAACAATAGACCAATAGAAATGAAATTTAGAAACTATCTAAGGGATAGGCTGAAAATGCACAGAAAACCGGAGGCATAACTCCCTTCTGATCAAGCATTAATAACATTCTGAATAAATTTCTAGTGTAAATGGCAGCAAGTCAACCTGGGAGAAAGGCTCAGAATAGATATTGACATTGTGATCAAAAGAAAATAACAGAAAAGATTACATGAACAGTGGACAAAATGGGAATTTTCTTTGGGATTAAAGAAAAATCTTATCTTTTTTTCATCTATTGTTGCCACAGCTGTCTTTATGTGTCTCTCTGGCATGTGAACCAAGTGGAACTTAATCCCAATCAAAAGAGAACAGCCCCGTGATCACCTGAACATCACAAATAACTTGCAACACTTCAGAATTACATAAAAACATTCCATTTACTTTTATGTAGCTTTAAGTGGGGCTATACATATTTGATTAGTATTCGTCACTGATGTGAAATCCTTTTATGCAACATTAAAAGCATAAAGTGACACACACCTAGTACTTAAATTAATTGTGTTTCCCTGTTGTGAGTGAGACCAAAGACCTATTTATATGATGAGTGTGTTTTTGTGAGCTTGCTGACTGCACATGTGGGTTGGGAAAAAATGGATGACAAATGACACCCCATTGTAAATTTATTGATGTGCGATACTGACTTCAGCACTTCAGCTGCAGTTCTTACATGGATAAAACTTCAATGCTGTATTCACACTTTTAACCAGGCTTTGATTTGCAGAGTGTCGCTGTAGATGTTGGAACAACTAGAACCCCTTTCTCTCCAAGGCTTTATTGATGTTTTACATATAATGCACCAGCTTGGAAACTTATTGATTGTTACCAACTGCGAGGCTAAAACACAACTCAACATTTCTAACAGTAAAATGATCTTTAAGCTCAAATTGTCAATATAAATTTAAAAATCTATTATTCCTAAGGGTAAAGCTTGAACCTTCCTATTTATATTCAAATATCTTAGTAGGAGTATGACTGTGGTTGCAGCAAATTAACACTCATGAAAATTTATGGATTGAAAACTTAGATTTTTTTTCTTTATGAGGCTCCCCTGTTGAGTTATGTTGCCATAAAAGATTAATGATTGATGTTTAAAATACATCAATCTTTCACACTGCTGGTCTGGGCTAAACTGTTCTGAAACCATAAGATTCAAGATGAATATTAATTAGTCAAGAACAAAGTTTTGATCTTTTGCGACTGATGTGGTAGAGTGTTTCTTTTTTTTTTTTTTTTTTTATCAAAGTACGGAACAGATTTACACAGTCATGACGAACATGACAACCACGATAAGGTCTAGGTGTTTATTTTTTGCTTGAAGGTCCCGACACCGGCTTTCATCAGTTATATTATGTTAATTCCTATGTGGCAAAGTCAATATGTAAAATGAGTTACAAGAAACTTTTTAATTAGCTCTGAAAAAAAGAGATGTTAGTGTGCAAATCTGATAATCAGAAGCTACATCACAGAGCCTGCTGGCATCTCCACGAGCTTCCACTCGGAGATCTCGTTGGAGTCCTGGCTCTCAGTGCCACTTCTCGTGTGGAAACGGAGATGCCAAGCTGACTTAATTACAACCAAACTGTCTGCCAACAGATTCTTAAAGTTAATTGCTATTCAACTCTCCCTCCTAGCTCACTCATGTTTTCTATCTTACTTCAGCTTTTTAAAACAAACATTTGTTTTTCTTTCATTTTCTTTCCCATGTGGTTTTTTGCACTTTTATTTCCTCTTGTTGACATCTCTAAAGGGAGACGTCCTCACTGTCACCCTCAAAATAAAACTCAACCCTAAACAGAAAATGGCTCAACAGACAGTTTTGATTATTATTTAAATGTGTGTTTGTTAAGTCTGGGAATTCTTATTTTTGGTCCTTCACACGGTCAGTTTCCACATTCGTTCATGGTTTGGTACTCATTGTGATTAAATTATGGGTTTAAAAAAACTTTTTTAATTAGTATGTCAGTTCAGGCATTTATTTGTTGTCGCATGGAAAGAACTGAAAATGAAAAAAAAAAAAAAAAAACAAAAAACAATCTGATGACCTCCAGAAAACCAGAAAATACTCCCAGAGATCACTCTAGGAAGTATGCCTGAATATTCAACTTTTTTGTCTAACTTTTAAAGAAATAATGAGTTTCCCTGTTATGTCACCCTTAAATTAAATTTCTGCTGATTTGGGAGACGTATAGAAAGTCTTACAGACACCATGCAAATGAAAGTGCTCCTCAGTGATTTCTTTACAGCTCACTGTGGACAGCATAGCAACTTCTTTGAGATAAAAATCAATGCGGTGTGGAAAGCAATGTACAGCAGAGGAGAAAAACACAAACTTTGAAAAGACTACTCTTCCTATAAATTCACGAGCTCATTAAAAAACTTCATGAATATGACACCAGAGGTATACTGTTGAAGCCTTCATGAGAGAGGGAACTGCTTAGAATCATCCTAAGACATAAAAAAGTAATGGAAGTCAATTGCTTTATGAAATTATATTTTTGTTAACGTAATCACTTGCGGAAATAAAATACATGGGTATTTACGGCTGCACAATATTGAAGATATGCATAACTGATATTGCAATATTGATTCAATATTGTTAATGAGGTCTTTCACAACAATTGTTGAATGTTAACAATGGAAAATATTGAAACTATGTGCCTAGCAGTTTTAACTTCTTCTCTATTTAGCATTTCCCTTCAGTTTCTTCCATCTAACAGTTTCTGCTGTATCTTCTTCGGTCACACCAACTATCTTCATGTCTTCCTTCACTGTATCCATGAACCTCCTCTTTGGTCTTCCTCTAGGTGTTTTTCTGGTGGTTCTAAACCCAGCATCCTTCTTCCATTGTACTCCCTCTCTCTCCTCTGCACATGTCCAAACCATCACAGTCTGGCCTCTCTGACTTTATCTCCAAAACTTCTAACATGTGCTGTTCCTCTGATATACTCCTTTCTAATCCTGTCCATCCTGGTCACTCCAAGAGAGATCCTCAGCATCTTCATGTCTGCTACCTTCATCTCTTTTTCCTGTCTTTTCCTCAGTGCCACTGTCTCTATACCAAACAGCATGGTCTAGAGACAGTGGCTGGTCTCACCATGGTTTTGTACACTTTCCCTTTCATTTTAGCTGAAACTCTTTTGTCACATATCCCACCTGATACTTCTCCCCAACCTTTCCAGCCTGTCTGCACATGCTTCTTTACCTCTTTTCCACACTCCATTGCCCTACACTGTTGGTCCTAAGTACTTAAGGATCAACCCTCCATCTTCTTTAACTATTAACCTGTAAACCAAAAATTGCCCCTAGGAATGAGTGTATCTGTGGATGGTTGTGTGTGTGTGTGTGTGTGTGTGTGTGTGTGTGTGGGGCCCCACAACAGACCGGCAACCTGTTTGGGGTGTAACCTGCCTCTTACCTGTAATCAGCCGGAATAGACTCCGGCACCCCCGCAACCGCGGTAGAGATAAGCGGTTCAGAAGACGAAACCCATAAACCATAAATGATATCGAGGCATTAATTGGCATCAACTGAAATTAATTGTCTTTATGTCATAATAATAATTTTAGGGTGTTATTACTGCTCCGTATGGAATTTTAAAGTTAAATGATAAATGCCTTTAAAAAATTATATTAAATCACATCTAATCAAAAGTACACTGTCTAACATAAATCACATTGTGAGCCACGTATCAAAATTATTATTGAATCTAAAAACTGGTATCAATACCCATCGCTACAGTGGAAACAGTGGAGCTAAACTCGTTTAAGTAGACTAGACCCGCCTCCTGACGCCACCTTATCAACGTTGATTGGCTAGCTGCAAGCTAGGGGTGTGCGATACCGCAAGTTTTGGTATCGATCCGATACCAAGTAAACACAGACCAATATCGCCGATACCGATATCGATACCGATATTTAAATTTTTTAAATGACTATTTTTGCATCAAGGATTTGGGTCATATATATAGTATGACCAAGTATATGTAAATACACAGGTTGGTAGAGAGATCGATAGACGTGACCAGTTGCACACAAACAAATGTTAACTAATGTTAAAGATGATTATGTTGTACTTTCATAATTAAAATTGGAGCATCTCTGTTAATGAGCGCTGCCTCTGGGAAACAGAAGGGGTCAGGGTTTTCTCCTCCGTTTCTGAAGTTTTTCTTTGGGGTGATTCTTTAATTTGTAGTGTTACCCCTATATTTAACAACCTTTCTGTAAATGGTGCAGGTAGCCTCAAAGTACAGCCACATGGTTACTCACTTTTTTCCATCTCTCTCTACTTTTACCGACTTGCGTTTTTTTTTTGTTTCCTGGCGCCGAGTCGCTGAGTCATGTGACAAGTCAAAGCGAAAGAGAGAAAGGGGCGGGGCCGCCTCGCTTTAGCATACAGGCGCGACACACAGCATTTACGCATATTTTGCAGACAAATCAGTTAGGTTAACTTTTTGAAAAAAAAAAAAAAAAAAAAAAAACGGAAGCAAAGTGCGAGGGGTAAAACTTCAACCAAAGTATCGATATTGTGGTTCGAGTATCGATCGATATCGATACTAGCGTTGGTATCGATATTATCGATATTAGGATCGATCCGCCCACCCCTACTGCAAGCACCCTGTGGGGGAAAAGAGACACAATTCACTCTAAACTCTGACAAAATTGATTCAATATTGATATTTTATGAAGCCATAACATACGCATTCATCAATTTATCATCTGCACACAATCACACCTCTCTAGATATTAGTGTAAATTTGTCTTTGTTTCATTTTATTGATGCTCAGCTGTTTCATTGATCATTTTGGTCAAGGAAAATTGGGGAGGGTAAAGAGTCAAAATGAAACTTAAATTCTGATCTTAATCACCTTTCAAGCTGTTGTAAATAATGGTTATGCTTGATTATGTGGAAAATGACACAAGACGGAAAGGTTGAAAAGTCACAGAGGAAATTATTGGGATGTGTGTTCATGCAGAACCATGGTTTGTTGTGGGTGTGTTGAATGAGTTAGTTTAACTGAAAATACAGTTATCATGCACAGCTGAAGCCAGCATACACTCAGTCATGATAAGCAACGTCACGGGCCATTTACCACCTACCCAGAAAATATAATCTACATTTCAATCCGACAATTTAAAAGGTAATCCGGCTCCATGTGTCTGTGTAATTGAACAACAGTCAGATTCATGTCTGCCTGCTGAGACGTCACATGATTCCCCGATTTACATTTGTTATCCCTTCGCCTTGCAAAGAATTAATGAAGAAAATTAAAGTCTCTTCTAGGGTGGTAAACAAAATATTGGAAATGAAAGAAACAGAATGTTTTTGTGAAGAAAAAATTAACCTCTTCTGATAACACAAGGGGTAATAATTTGGTTTGGTTAAATCTTATGGTTGGTTTTCTTGAATTTCAGGAAAAACGTTTGTAAAGGAAAATAAAACCTCTAATGACTGAAGAAAAATATCTCATCATATAAATTATTTGGGTTTATTAAATGCTTAAATTAAATGCTTATAATTCAAAGGAAAAATGTAAGACTGTTATGAGTAAAATCTATCAACCTCTTTTTTTTTAAAATCAGAAATTGCTTTGCTTCTGTCATTTTGAAAAGTCAGACTAAAAGTTATAACCACAAGGTCATTTTGTTCTTAACCTATGTCCATGGACTTCACGATTGATTAAGTTTCTTTGTGGCCTGCAGGTGAATCTGCCTGAGCTTTCTGTCTTGTGTCTGTCCTCATCACCATCTCAGAGGAAGAAATAATGTCACCAGGGTTGGTTGAATTATTGAGCTGTACAAACGGGCAGCGTAGGGCCGTACTTAACAGGCTGAAAAAATAGCTTAACTTTCTAGGAGACATTCAGATTTATGTGCTTCTTTGCTAGTTTATTTTATTCATGAGTTCTGTCTCAGCTTTGCAGCTTGGCTGAATAGACTTCAGCCGTGAAAAGTTACTGTGTTTTTTGTTTCACATTTGGTTTTGATATAACCTAGTCAGTAAGGTCTGAAGTTTTGGAATAAAATACTCATTTTAGTACATTTGACTGAATTGGACAGGAAGTTAAGATTATTTTATTTTTATTTTATCAGTCATCTCTCATGGGGTAAATTACTCTTGGTTCGTTACATCGTAATAGGCAGCCATCATGGCACCAATAGTGTAAAAAACTATGGGTAAGGTGTCTTCTCCATGGACATTTAGGCATTGTCCCAGTGGGAATCGAATCAGCTTCTCCCAATCCAGGTCGGTTGCAATACAATAAAAAGTTGCAATGCTTTTTGTTTCACATTTGGTTTTAAACCTGGTTTAGCAAATGAGGTTTGAAATTTTAGAATGGAATACTCATTTGAGTCCATTTGACTGAATGGAGCAGGAAAGAAATGGAAATTAAGATTACTATGAGCAAATTCTTAAAGAAAAAACACTGGCATTTTTTATGTTGTGACTTATTTCGTATTATTGTAATTATTAGTAAATTGTTTCAGTTTCACTCTTTAGCACCACATTTGCTTACTAGAGAATGGGACGTTCCGTTAATCAAAGCATCACCTTTTCAGAGCTGGAATTTAACGTCCTACTTTCATCTATTAAAATTAGTCTTCAGGCAAAGAATTTTTTTCTCTTTCTACTGTACATTCCCAACTGGCCGATGTAGTTTTTTTTTTTTTTTTCCTCTTCTGGCCGGGAATGAGAAAGCCTCTGAAGAGATGGCTGGCAGGCTTTCTGATTGATTAGAATACTTCAGAAGGGAAGTAGGCAACTGTTTCTGAGGCTCACAGGCTGAGTGTGAAACAGCAGGCGACATGTGTTGGATGGAGAAACTGCACAACTTGACAGTTGTGTAGCTTAAACAGGAACAATGAATGCTGATTGAGACAAAATATTAATAAATGAGGGATGTTTTGCAGATGTCTGCAGTGCCGGTGAAGTTTTGCTTTGAATCTTGCAACATTGAACTTTTGAGAACTTTGCCGAATTATTATTACTGATATTATAATGTAGAAATAAAACTAAACGTTTCTGCTGGATGTGAGCTTTGCTTTTCACTTATTATATTGCACAAAACCCGTACTTAAAGGTATACACAAGCGAAAAAACATCTAGCATCTTACTTCAAAGCTCAGGCTTAAAAAACAAGCAGTTTGTCAACACAAAGTGAAGAGACTCTCATATGAAAGTCTTTTCTGGTACCTGCTTGGAAAACAGAACAATATACAAGCGTAATTCAAAGAAATGCTCCCTTGTTAGCGGCGGAAAGTAAACAAAATGACAAATACGATGAAACGAAGATGCTCTCAGCACAAAGTGTCAGGTTTAAGAAAGACGCTTGTATTTTTGGCTTGAGACAAGATATTTTAAGCTAATTGTACAGCCTTGTTATTGTCTAAAAACACAAAAAGGTTTTGTTTCTAAATGTAGAGAAGTCTCTGCATCTGTTATCTGTGATTATGAGTAATTTGTCGACTTCTATTGCAACTGGCATCAGTTTCAGCCATTGTTGTGAGTTTTAATTTGTGATTTTAGATTAAGCCCATACAAAAAAAATGGTTAATAGGTTCTGACATCCCCTTGTGAAATATCACATTACAATTCCCTCTGTTTTATTTAACAGTGCTCCATTAGCATGTGGGGAAACTGAATACAGATGGGGAAAATTGTAAAGTGATATTGTCAGGTTCAGGAAAAATGCTGCACTACGAAATTTGATGCAAGAAGTTTCCGCCTCCCGTTCCTACCCTCACCCCCCCCCCCCCTTTTTTTTTGTCTCTTTCTACTTTCTACTTTGTACACAAACTTCTTTGTACTTCATGTAGTAACACTGAATAAATACGTAAAATGCAGTTAAATCGGCTTCATAGCTGGGGCTGGTAATTTAAAGCAGTGCAGCAATAAAAAGAAAATAAATTGCATCAATAACAATAAAATTTATAACTGCATGAAAATTGATTGCTCACAATGAGCCTCCTCTCTTTAAATTAATTTATATGAAACTTGATCAAAATAAGTTGATGAAATAGCAATGCATTACTGAGAATGCAGTGAGGAGGTATTTACTCCACTCTTTTCATAAATTTAGTCAAATGCTTTGCCAAAAACAATGACAAATTTACATTCTGCCACATTTTTCATTGAGGAGCTGTCAACCAAAAAGTATCAGGAGAAAAACTAACTGAAGCATTGCCTTTCGGTACGTATAGAAACATCCATGAAGGGAAGGTGACATATTTTAGACAACAGAAAAAGGATTTGGTGTCTCTGTCTGAGCATGCAATATGGGGTGACATGGGAATTTAGCAGTTGAAAACTATTTTTATGATTTTTTTATAACCTAAGGAAAAATATTTATGATGTATGGAGAAGGGAGTAAACAGGTGACAAATCCATAATATAATAAAATGTGGGCCATATAAATGGTGTTTAAAATAATAAAACTGCATGTTCTTCTTGTGTATGTGTGAGTGTTCTCTGGGTGCCTCAGTTTCCAGTATGAGTGGCCCCGCAGCAGACTGGCGACCTGTTAGGGGTGGCCCCTGCCTCTTGCCTGAAATTAGCTGGGATAGGCTCTGGCACTCCCCGCTACATTATTAGGAATAAATGGTTCAGAAGACGAAAACTAAACAAAATATTTAAAACAAGCTGTTATCTTAATACCATATCTCTAAATCTTAAGATAATCATTTGCCAATCAGGGTGCCCTTTACGTCGATTGCGATCGACTGGTCGATCGCAGAGGCATTATAGGTAGATCGCATGGCATTGAAAAAACTTTTAAAAAAAAGTGTCAATCTAGCGGCTTTTCTGCTGTTACTGGAGATTTTTGGAGTCCGTGACGTGAAAATCACGTTATTTAGCCTGTAATCAATAAGCAGCCCGCAGTGCTGCTGTGGCTCTTCCCCTTCGCAAAGCACTGTGAGTGTGTGCATGTACGGATGTAACAAATTGTGTTTTAGGGGTAGTTACAGCAGGCTGGAAACAATCTGTGGGGTTTGCGATGGTAACATGGGAGTGGTTAGATCTCAAGAGGTTTGATATTTGTAAAGTAGAGCTTGGGACAAAAAAGGTTGGCACCCCTGCTCTATGGTGTAACGTGGGAGTCTTATTGCTTAGACAACGACATGCTTGGTTTTCTATTTCAGACAATGGTAAAACCATTCTGATAGTGAGATAAGACCAGCGTAGAGAAGATGCCTTTCAATACTAGTAGCAGTCGTTTGGTATTTCAGTCACTACTGCACTACTGCAAAAATGATGTGCCCTACAAAGTTGTCATGACTACACCTACTGGCTTCTGCTAAATTTATGTGAATATGCAGACATGAATCCAAAATGTTTGAATAAAAAAGCCACATGCAATGTCAACTCACTGTTTGCAAGCCAACTTGCTGATCTGTTCTCTTATTTGCTTTGTGTGTTTCATCATATCTTAGATCTAATTTTTTACATGAATTTTCCACATGTAAGCTTTTTCTTTACCTTTTTTCTTGATGCATTGGTGATACAATCTCTGTACAGGGTAGATGCTCATATCAGAAACGACGTGAGTTCCCTAGTTTTTAAGCAAGCAGCAGAATTTTGCAAGAACATTTTCGGCTGTGTGTCAAATACAACTGACTAAATAAAGGATTTTACTTTTAGTTGTTGCAAAAATTGCTGCACTCTAAAGACCGACGGAGCTCCAATTTTTCTAGACCTGTAAGCCGAAATGTTTCACCAGACACGTTTTGCTTCAACAGACCAAAGAAAAAAAAAAAAGGAAAAACAGGGGGAGCATTTCAGAAGCATCAACATGCTGGTTATTCTGGTTATTTAACAGATTCCCTGACATTTTGGCAGAATTTTTTATGTCTGCTTTTTAGTGAGAAGCTTTAACTTTCTGCCAACCATAATTTTTAAAACCACTTTAACCGACAAAGACCTCGCAGGATTGCAAGAAAACTGAACTGTACTGTTGTCAAATGTTTGCATTTCTCCCCTTCATAAACTTTATTCACTCTATACACATAAACCCAGAATGCAAAAATGTAACCTACTGTATGTATTTTACTGTCTCTGTGTTGTAGAATAAACAAGCCCCTAGGTTCAATATAAATCACAAAGTACCATGTGAATATAGACAGTTGGAGGAAGCAATAAATGTGCAGGGAGAACAAGCAAAGTTCACTAAAAATACAAAAGCGCCAGATAAGATTGAAAATTTATCTGCAAGGCAACTAACCACCCCACTGAGCTGCTCATTGCAGATCCATAGAAAGTTGGAGTTATTGACTTTTTTGCTCAGTTATATTTATCATTCAACCTAACTTCTCACACTGCTTTGATTAAATTTGAAACGTTTCCTGTCAGTCCAGCAGCTTTACCAGTTAGAGATGGAAAGAGAATAATAACAGACTGATAAAAAGTTGAATATTGGTGCTTGGGCTTCAAATATAAAAAATTATATATTTTTTTTGCAAGGCAAACCATAGCTAATAACACAACATGCAAACATGAAGAGCTGCTTCAAATAAAAAATGAATTACACACAGATCACAAACAAAATGTAAAGTTTGACCTGCTTGATTTTAATAGATTTAAATTACTCCTTAGTCAGTCACCTTCTTAACCGTCTATCCCTTGGGGGGTCACGAGAGGTGCTGGAGCCCAGCACAGAGTTATACTCTGCCCCTTCAAGGCGAGGGGCAGAGTATAACTCGACCAGGTCGCCAGTCTGTCCTGGGGGCTACTTTCACATTATTTACATTAATCCTTCTACAGTATACTGTATGTTTTTTTTTTTAATTATTCCTTAGCTACATTTACTTACAATTTTTTTCTATTCATGATTACAGTGGTTCTGTGACACACAAATTTTCTACGTATGGGATCATTAAAGTACTTCTGATTTTGATAATGTCTCAGATGTACAGCCAAACAGTTAATTGAGAAAAAATGGTAAGGGAAGAGAAATAGGTAAATTCGGACTACCTAATCGAGTTGCAAGCTAGAAATGTGTGTATGAGACTAGAAAAGACAAAATCACCGACTGTACTTCAAGTGTTTGAGGGTCTGGCTGCTGTGCATGCCGACTTTATTGTTGAGGCTTGCTAGAGCACTTGAAAGAACGTTGCTATCATTAATGTAATTTATCATGCCTTTTATGCTATCACATGACCAAACGTCTGCCTTCAGAAGATTTGATTGATCCCTTATAAGACATTAAGATGTTACGATCGCTGGGATAATGTAATATCATGAAAGCTAGTTGGGCTGCCATAAAATTTGGATTTATTAGCTTTTGAATTGCCCATAATTTAATTTATTATTACTGTCGAGTCATTCAGTTTTTACAGTTATTTAATCACGTCAACGCTTCAGAGATTTCTGTTATTTAACATTCTATGGACTCTAATGGGAGCATTCAGCTCAATTTATTCCTGAATCTTAAGAAAAACATTAAGTTTATTCCTTGTCTTTAAATGTTTGCCTCATTGTATTCACTTTGGGGATTCCCATTACGCTCATTTCTAAACTATTAAAAACTTGTGCCCCTTCGGGCAATGATCTTCTTAGATGTATAAAGCTTAAACAAAACCAGTATTAAGCCATAAAAAATGATCTTCTGTTTGCTTAATGGTTCTAGGAAGTCGTTTTAGAGCTTCAAGAAGCAGCTGCTTAACAGTTCCTGTCGGACAAATGACGTAATGTCAAACAAGGTGGAAGAGCCACCGTACAAACGAATCTATAGCTAATTAGAGCAGTCGAGTTTTAAAGCAGACAGTTTGACGAGAACATCAAGAAAACATGTACACTCTGTGTCGATACTGTTTACGTTGCTCCCTCTTGCACACTCACTCTGTGCTCAGCACTATTGGATGGCTTTCACTATCTATAAAACAGAGTGAGGGGACATTGAATGAATACTGTATTGCACTTCGGTCAAGGCACTTGATTCCGTCATCAAAACGATTAAAAGAAAGAAATGTATTGAAAAATATTTAATTTATTTCAATTTTGCTCCCTGCTGTCTTTTAATCTGTGATTGTGTAAACCTTGTTTAAGATTCTACTGTGTTTAATACTCGTCTTGACTCAAGTTGACTCTGGGGCTTCTTGATGTGTGAAGAAATTCCCACATTGAATGATGCCTATTAAAGTTTATTCTACATTGCCGCCCATTTTAATGATGAATGTAAACACTGAATTGAACAAAGAGCTTCATTGTCTTAAGAAATTGACTGATCGAATTTAGCTCATAAAAGTCTTATCAACGTACAGCATTAGTAATGAAGCATAAACGTTCTGCCTGTAAAACTGTACTGATCAATGTCGACATTTCTCAGCACTGCTTTGATTAGCCTATGGAGACCAGCATAATCACAAACACACCCATGCGTGTAGTGGCCTCATCTCTCACATAAATGTGTTTTTGATTTGATCACTGCGATGTATTTCTACAACTGTCTAATATTTTGACAGGTTGTGGAATTGTTTCCTTGGCTTATTGCCTGGGGTAAAATTCAGAAGCATTGTGAACCCTTCAATCTTCCTAATAAAATTTGTAATTTTTTTCCTCACCGGGTCTCATGTGCTCTCTTACAGCATTACTTGCATTAAATTCTCATTTAAAAGTTGGAGAAATATCACCTGATTCAACAGACAGATTGGTAACAAAGCTGCCGTCTGTCTGGTCAGCATCTATGGCCCATATCAGAGTATTTGTCGCTTTGAGTAGCACTGACCACAACCCTGTCTGACCCTCATGGTCATCTCTCTACACTTGCCATACTCGTAAGAAAAAGTTGGCTCTCCCCTTTTTGGAGCATCTTTAAAATTCAGCTGTATGTGGGCTGGTCTCTTACAGGGATGATAAGTCCGCTTTAACCCGTTAATGGACAAACGTTTTTCCTCTTTCTTGCTCTGAATTGGCACATATGTGTTCGAACTAAATACTGTAGAGACCGGAAGTTGTTCACTTCTCGAATAATGTTGTTTTCCAACGTGAGTTGGTGAAAACGCTGAATTTATCGTTTTATCTATCGTTGGCTGTGCCACCCATCTCCTCCTTCACCCAACCCCTATGGCCCCTCCTGTAGTTGGTGAGTCCACTGGAAGGGCGGCCCATGTCCCCTGTTCAGGCTGAGTCCGGCCGGGCTTCATGGGTAAAAGCCCAACCACCAGGCGCACGCTCTCGATCCCCACCCTCAGGCCTGGCTCTAAGGGGTGGGGCGCCTGGTGACCCACGTCCGGGCAAGGGCAACTTGGCCATGCTTGATCTCTTCATAGGGGTGTTTGAGCTGCGCTTTGACTGGCCCCTCACCTAGGACCTGTTTGCTTTAGGTAACCCTACCAGGGGCATTAAGCCCGGACAACATAGCTCCTAGGATCATTGGGGCACGCAAACCCCTCCGCCACGATAAGGTGGCGGCTGGAGAGAGTATGTCTCAAAGCTGGCTGGGGAACGTTGCGGGATCCTTCTGGGTGAGCTAGAGGATGCAGCTGGGGTGAGAGAAGCCTGGACATCCCGTCTGAAGCTGTTGTCCCCACGACCCTGCCCCGGATCAGCGGAAGACGATGGAACGGAACATTTGCTTACATTTAAAACGGAAGGATTTCTGTAATGTGTAGGGTCCAGAAATGCTACTCCAGGATACTAAAATGGAAGCCAAACATCTTTTTTTCACAATTTTTGATGGTTAAGAAGGTATTTGGTTTCTAACTGAATTATACATAAAAGTAAACATTTTACTTTGTTGTTTGTTTTTCGAAAGAAAACTAATTTCTGCTAATATTGAATGCCGTCAGATTTTTATTTAAAAAAAATGTATGTCAGTTTAGTTATTACGATCATTCAAGAAAATGGTTTGATCTTCTCTTTCACACATGTACTCCAAACCAACCAGAAAAACTGATGTGTGCTCAGCATGAGAAAAAAAACACAAATTAAACTTGAACTCTCACATTTCTTTGCTTGTCTATATCAATGGAGAAATGCTCATCTTAAGTGATCACAATGTTGCTGGCAATGTTTTGGAGATAATTTTTTTCATATCAGTGATGGATTATAGAAGAAATTTTACAAAATAAAATAATTATCTAATCATTGTTGGAAGGTCATGTTGATAGTACAAGGCCTTTTCTCCTTTCACACCAGAGTACCTTTAGAAAATATGAATATCTGTGGGATAGACGAGAAATAACAGGACATCTGCAAAAGATTCAACCTTCACACTAATTATTTCTTCATGACGTAAAGAAAAAAAAGCATAGAACATACAAGGTTCAGCTGAGCTTCATCAAAGCCACCTGCCTGTTTCAAGTCACATAATCACTTTGAATGTGTGTTTCTTTTTTTTTTTTTAATCACAACCATTGAGTGTAAAGATTTGAAGGACACTGCTGTAACACTAGACCACAGCGAATATATAAAAATAAAAAGCCTTGCTCCATCTGTTTCATTTTTCCAGTTCCAAACAGAAGTGAGTTTCTTCTCCTCATCTAGAGATGTGAGATTCGTAACTATCGATTCTGGCAGCGAGGCAGCTCGCGTAATTAAAAAAAAATTCTATGTGGAAGATGGTAAACACTGCTCAAAGCCAACTGTGGCAGGGCTCCTCGTCCTTAATGAGATTTCAGTGGAATAGCTAAGCAACCAACCCAAAGAATCAATACTTTCTCTCTCTTTCTCTCTGAAATGCTTTTGATAATCTTCTCCAGTGCGCTGATCAATTTAGGCTGATGCAACTCATTTATAAAACCTGTCAGGGGCCACTTATTGTATGTTTAAGTCTTAGCGACGGATCAGAAACAGTAACTTTGACATATTATTTTGTTTGATCACCACATCCACTAAATAAGTTACTCCGCTTGCTGGAGGGATGTAAATTATCAGCTCAATGACTGCAGTTAAATCAATCAATTAAACAGTAAAATAATGTGAATTTGTGGGTGAATGGAGGGGAGAGGGTGCACAGCAGTGGACATTTTTTATTAAAGAACTTTAGGTAAACAAAGTTGTATTCAAATCTCCATGTAGTACAGTCGTTAGACAGAAACTTTGTTTGTTCTTTGTCCTACAAACACTCAAAGGACAATTAAATAACTGTGTCAAGCCGCTCCTCCTCCAGGTCGAGAGAAGCCATATGGGGTGGTTCGGGCATCTGGTCAGGATGTCCCCCAAGCGAGTTGCTGGTGAGGTGTTTCGGGCACGTCCCACCGAGAGGAGACCAAGAGGCAGACCCCGGACCCACTGGAGAGACTATGTCTCACAGCTGGCTGGGGAACGACTTGGGATCCTTCCGGGTGAGCTGGAGGATGCAGCTGGGATGAGAAAAACCTAGGCTTCCTGTCTAAAGTTGTTACCCGTGCGACCCGGCCCGGATAAGTGGAAGACGACGGAATGGAATGAATGTTAAACTTAATGGCTTTAATTAATATAAACTAAGTAACTTTCAGTCAAAATTAAACAAAACTATATTGATACCAAATTGTAACTAAATTTGGTTGCTTGATATTTGGTCAACATACAGGACCAATCGAAATGAATCGCATCACCTCCATCTATGTACACACAACCTCACTAAGTAAAATTAATAAGGTATAAATAAGAAAAGTATAAGAGAATGCGTAGGTCACCTTGTGTGTCTGGTAATATTTTCCTCCCAGAACCCTGGAATAAACCCATCCAGGCTTGTCTAACATTTTCCAGCGGACAAACAAAGTTTAATTATCGGTTTGACTGGTCTATTAAATTTGGTAGATTGTTTGTCCAACCAACACTGGTCTGCACTATGTGTTTAAAAAAACACCTCTTCTTTCTTTGTGGTCCCAGTGTCTAAGTAAATAAACTCCTTTTGGCTTTTTGCCCGCTACCTGTCAGATTCAAGAAGTAGAAACAGAAAGGAGGTCAGCAGAAAGGACAAACCCTCACTTACACACATGCCCATGTACACACTTGGCTGCAAATGTATCAGCCCAGTAGCTGACACATTCCTACTGTGTCATGTTGTGGTTGGAAATTCTCCCCAGGAAGTCGAGAGTAAATGTTGTAAACCTGCTTGTCACCAGTTTGAAACTTCTCTCAAACCTTTTGGATTGTGAGAAGAAGTAAGAAATACAAAAAATACAAGTGAAGAAATCAATAAAAAAACAGCAAAAAAAACATAAAATGTAAAATTTAAAAGCCATTTAAGTCCATTTAATTAAATCAGTTTAACTAACATCACTCACACAAAGATCAAATTGTAATTTATCCTCCTAAAACACAAAAAAATGGCGTGATCTTTTGATCACCTTTTCAACCCCTGGGGGAAGATTACTTCTTTGAAGCATCAGACTTTATTAACATCTCATCCCGTTCCATTATGTTTTATTTGAGGCAAGAGGAAAATCAATAAACCATTTTCTTCATTTTGTACATTGCAGCAGCTAATCTCTGTGTGGCTCCCTCTGCTCTGACTTCAAATCCCACATGTTCACTCACATTAAAGAGGATACTGTAAATTTAGCTACAATGTGCACTTTTTATTGACACTCTTTATCTATTTTATGTCTTTGGATGTGTACCAAAAAGTGGAGCAATGGTACAAAATGGAAATGAGACAAAGAAGAGAAACAAAAACAGTGTGCCAGCGTTTCTACCTTACATGCATTTTCTTCGCAGAATAAGCTGAAAATGCCTCTGAATGCTTCTAAATGACTGACATAAACACTGCCTGGTGCTTTTCACCACCATAATCACACCAGTAAAAGTGGAAGTGTAAAAGAAAAACATTTTTCATCTGTGGATCATTAGCTCTCTCTTTTTTTGTATCCCTCTATTAGAACGCCGAACAGGGCTATCATTTAGCTTTATGTCATGTGCACATTCATTTTTTTCTCTCTCAAAAGAAGACAAAATCAAATGAGTGTTTTGTTAATAAAGCTGCAATTATGTCTTCAACCATGAAATGGAACTTTCTGTTTTAAGCATGGCAACTTGTTTGGTGAGGGTTTATTTTTTAACCTGTAAAGTAAAAAGAGACTGGATGTCCCCGCATATGCTTTTTTAGAAAGTAAGTGTGCTGCAAATTGAAAATGGTAACAGATGGAATCCCAGTGGACCTACAGACTCAAAGGCAAAGTGTAGAAAAAGTCCAGCAGCTCACAGTTGGAGATAATATTGTCAATAATTACTCCCATCCCTACTGGGCAGGAGACATCAGTGTTGCCTGTTTTCTCCATTCTATCTGGGCCAGCCGCTCATCTCATTCCAGACAGCATTGGCTCTGTCAAGCATCAATGAAGAGGGGGAAGCATTAGTAGACCCCAGAGAGGAGCGGGATGAGGTGATAAAAACATCATAGGGAATCTGCCTCATTTAATGCTACAAAATTACAGAAAAAGGCGATGTTCTATTTTGTTTGCATGTGTGCGTTTGAATGTGTGCATGACTTTGTGAGCTTAATCCGTTTTGACACAGTTTTGTAAAACTACACACGCAGTTACTACAGCTGTAAAAGTAGCTCTAGTAGCTCGGGTATTGAAAGTTTTATTATACTTTAGGACAAGCAATTTAAGATTTTTTGTTAGCATATGTTGCAAAAGAAAGATAATGTAATTTGAGGTTATATTGAAGATTTTTATTATTTAAATTTTTTATACTTTAATTAAACTGCTTACAATTGTTGGACTTTGACTTTTATTTTGGCACATTGACCTTAGACTATGTGGGAAATTAAAAACATCAGCTAAGCATTGTTGTATGGTGAGCAAAAATTTTTTATCCCATAACCTGACAGTCACTCAAACTTCCTTATTTCAACAAACTGTACATTTTTGGCCGGCACAGTGGCACAGTGGGTTGCACAGTGGCCTCATAGCAAGTAGGTGGATTGAGTCCCGGGTGGGGACGAGGCCTAGAACACTGGCCTTTCTGTGTGGAGTTCTCCCTGTGTTTGCGTGGGTTGCCTCCAGGTACTCCGGTTTCCTCTTACCCTCCAAAAACATGCATGTTAGGCTGATTGGCCGGTGCCTATTTGCCTAAGGAATAAGTATGTGTGTATGGTGTTATGTGTGTGGCCCCGCTACAGACTGGCGACCTGTTCGGGGTGTATCCTGCTCCTCGCATTGAATCAGCTGGAATGGGCTCCGGCAACTCCTGCAACCCGTAAGAGATAGATAGTTAAGAAGTTAAGAAGGTGACTGTCTGTACATTTTTTGTAGTGTTTGACACTAAAGCCAGCCTTAACATATGTGCATTGTCGCTGGTTTGTCTTCACTGTCCATCTCACCTTTAATATAAACGCTAGTCTCTACTTCTTCTTCTCCTTTCGGCGTTTCCCTTCAGGGGTCGCCACAGCAAGTCAGTTTCTTCCATCTAACCCTGTCTACTGAATCCTCTTCAGTCACGCCAACTATCTTCATGTCTTCCTTCACTGTATCCATGAACCTCCTCTTTGGTCTTCCTCTAGGCCTCTTTCTTGGTGGCTCCAAACCCAGCATCCTTCTGCCGATGTACTCTCTCTCTCCTCTGCACATGTCCAAACTATTTCAATCCGGTCTCTCTGACTTTATCTCATAAACCTCTAACATGTGCTGTTCTCTTGATATACTCATTTCTAATCCTATCCATCCTGGTCACTCCCAGAGTCATCATCACCATCTCTGCTACCTCCATCTCTGTTTCCTGTCTTTTTCTTGGTGCCACTGTCTCTAAACCAAACAGCATGGTGGGTCTCACCACAGTTAACCTTTTCCAAATTGCAAAGGTTAACTGTGGTTAACAATTGTGTTTTTTTATGACAAGAACAGTATTGATTGATAAATTTAATTAAACATGTTGTCAAAGTATCAACAGAAACTATCAATTGTGTTTCATCTACCTAAACGACATACTGAAGAAAAATGTAAACAGACATAATTTATTCATTTCAACTTCAAGTTTTTACATTTGAAACAATTTTTCACACAGTATTCTTGCCAAGGTGGATAAATCCCACATTTACAATCAATGATTAAATATGTTGAGACAGAAAGAAACATTCTATAAAGCGTGCTTCAAGGTAGTTTCATTAGCAGTATGTAGGCGATACACATCTGCAACCACACGTACAAACAGCTGGCTTCTTTACTAACTCATGTTATGACTGAAATATTTGCCTTTTTGAAGTTGTGCATAAATCAGCCATGAAGATTGCAAAATTACTCAGTTGACTGCTTATGTCGGTGTAAGTTAATATGACAACAAATCACATCATTTCCATGCTCATGCACGAACTGACCTAAATTTAAATTCTGATCATCTTCAGGCAGTTTAGAGAAAAAAAATAAACAAGTTCAGCTCAGTTAAAACTTTAGATTCATTCGAGTTTTATTTTGTATTGTTGTATTCCTATCATTAAAAAGAATACTATTTTAGAAAAATTTCACCTTCGACTAAACCCCTCGTCCTGATAATGTATGGAGGTGGAGTAATGATTCGATTTTTAACAAAAAAAAAGTAAAGTAAGGGGAGCAGCCATCTGTCAAGCTGCTTCGGGGATAAGAATAGTGTAGACAACCCCACCGCCCCCACAAAACTACACTAAGGATGGAAGAAGGGGAATAAATATAGAATAAAAGATCATAATGACAATGTATACAGAGAGAAAAGAAAGGGGTTCTTCATCAAACTTGTCTGATGATACTGTAACAGGATGAGGTCACCTTCACCTGCTGTGTTAGAATGCTTCCAAATGTAATTTCCTTTCTAATGAACAGTATGCCATCGGATATCTTTCTGCTTTACTTTCTTTTTCATGTACTTTAATCTGTTAGAATCTGCAATTCTTTTATTTCCGTGACTACTGCTAAAAACATGTGAATCATTGATGCCGGCGCTATTTCAGCCCAAAAATAATTAAATGACCCAATTAAAATTAAATTAGTAATAGATGTACTGTATGTATCAGGTGCTAAACATTATAATTTCTTTATTAAATTTTAATAAAGCCATGTTATGCTTGATTTTTAATAACTAATACCAATAACTAATGTATCTAGTTTTGGATCTTTTTTTACATTTGAAAGTTTTGAATACCTAAAATTAAATTGTAAACAAAAGTTTACTGGGAAAAACCTTTAGGAGGATTTGCCCAGAATGCAAGAGAGTTATTTCATATCTTAAACAAGAAACAAAAAAAAAATTGCAGAACATAGTTTATGATGCCCTATTTTAATTGGTAAAGCGAAGAATAAAGTCCTTTTAGAGGAGGTGAGAATGTGCACAGAGAGACAGAGGAAAAGAATGTCTTGTTATGTGTAGCTATTGATACGGTCAATGAGTCAATGAAAGATCCTTCTAATTGGACAGCTTTGCTCACATGCAACACAATGACACAATTTCATACTGTGAATAGATTACAAATCTGTTTTCTTTCTTAACAAAAAGTCTCCTTACTAGGTGTCACGAGATCAATGCAGTGGGCACACCTGATGTAGATAACAGCTGTCTTTATTGCCTTATAACCCTTACCACTGAGAAACTTTGTATGTATTTTTTGTTGAAATAAGAAAGCACCCAGGTACAGAGAAAATGTATAAGAAGAGGCAGTTTCTTTTTTTGTAGGTTTACTCTTTCTCGCATCCATGACCTATTTCATTCAGCCTTTCTCAAGATAAAGTTTCTAAAGAGTAATCCATAAGATAACTGCCCTTGGACTTGGTGAAAAGTTTCTGAGCGAGAGGTCAATAAGAGTTAATAGCCGTGAGGCGCAGAAGGTGGATGTTGATATTTGTGGAAAATACAGCGATATGACATGCAAACACCACCCTAGCGTCCCATAATCCCACCATATGAGACACTATACACACATACGTAGGTTGTATTTGCCCTGTTTTACCTGGGTAATTGATTGTTAGTGGTTGGGGAGGTGAAGGTGGAGGAGGACAAGCTGATCTCACAGCTATTGGTTTCATCGCCTTCTGCGTGTGCACAAATCGATAAATTGACACAAAGCAGTTCTCTCACCATCAGTCAACCAACCCATCTCATCACTCTGTTTATTCATTCGTAGTAAACAATACCAACCTTCATGCCTGCCTGAGCTTCTTCCTATAATTACTCAAGCGTACAGGACCAAGTTATAGGCACCTGGATAGTTTGCTGTTGATCTCACAGATGAGCAGAGGGACACAGCAGTGCTGGTCCTGTAGATGTGTCTTTACAGTTCAGCGAATGAGCAGATAATGGGCTCATATGCATAATACTGACAAGGGGTTGGCTTGCACAGCTCCTGCTCACTGACAACATGTTGTGATCCATTAAGTAGAAGTCTGGATTCAGATAAAATTAGTCAGCAGCTCCAGCTTTTAGGCCACAGGGCAAAATGAATATATTACACGTACAAGTATTAATGCAATATTCTGTCCGCAAACTGACCTACATTGCTATCACGCTATGTTTAAAATAATCTTGGAAGTTTGTTCTCAGGTTAAAAAAATCCCCCAAAACTTTAAAACATACAGAAAAAGAAATGACAATACAAAATAAAAAATAGAGAAAGGAGTCTTCAGGTTAGAATGAACAATGTGCTCATTAGAGACCCGAAGGTGTCAAATATTAGATATCAAATCATGACATTGGAAAGGTGAATTTTATGGGCAGCACGATAAGTCTAATGGGTTGAGCAGTTTTCCCAAAGGAAGACCATGTGACACAAAGTCAAGCTGGTGACATATATGGACCAATTACAGGATCGGTAAAGTCAGTAGATCACTTGTGGTGATGTAGCTCTGGTTCTTTTCTAATTCAGAACATATCAGATGCTATTAAATTTGCACTTCCTGTTGAAAAGTAAAGGACACCAGTGTCACAAATTGACAGAAGCTCACAGAGGCCAGTAATCAAACACCCTTATGGGGTAATGAGGTAGAAATGTTTAACAGTACATCCTTACCTTTGATGCAGAATATCACCTTTGGGCATGCTAATAAGTTTGATGCTAATGTGTGAGGTGCTAACAATAGAAACCAAATGCTCTTTTATGGTGAATTTGAATTTGATCCCACAAAGTAAAGAGAGCAAAGCAAACTAAAAAAAGGGCCCCTAATGGTCTAAAGTATATAAAGTGATACAAAAACCTTTAGATGAAGGGAACAGTGTGGTTTAAGATTTAAGATGTAGAAATACTGTCCATAACGTTCTCACTCCATCTTGCTTATTTTCAATTAAATTCAACTACAAATGGCACCAATTATGAGGAATTGGGGCAAAATACAGAAAATGCAGGAGAGAAAAAGAACGAGAACGTTATCATCATGACAAAATAAGTAAAGATTAATCCTAGAATGAGATAATACCTGATAAACAGCTCCATCCCAAACACAACAGTACCAACTCATCCGCACATAAATTAGAGAAAACACTGCCAATAGACCAAGGAGAAATTTTGTCCACAAGATAAAAATCAAACACAGAAAAACAACAACCTTCATTTGCTTCCATGCTGTAATCCCACAGGGAACCAAATGATTTGAACACAGGAGAGCTTGTTAAGTTTATGAAGTGCATATTTCAGTAGTTAATATAATGCATAATACAGCCACGCACAAACTGTTGTACCCACTCTGGGTGCACTGAAATGTAATTGGCTGCAAGGATACAAGGTTAAATGGGCCAATATTGGTTTTCAGTCAAAAGCCTAATCCGGTGGGGAACGCTGTGAGACAGCTTGACAGAAGTGTACAAATACCAGCAGTAACATGATTATATCATCATCCCGTATTTTCGACTGCCAGCTCGGTTTTTAACACTGAAGAGTACTTCTTTTTATTTAGGTACTCACAGCGGCTCCTTTGATCCTTCAGTTAGAAGTCTGAGAGCTTCGGCAGGAAGTGAAAAAGTTCCACAAAGTATAAGCCCAAAGGATTGGATGAAGCAGTGGTAAACACTCTAGGAACACTGAAAAAAAAAAAAAGCAGAAAAGGAAATGTATTATTGTGTTTGACTTGAAAAGCTTTCTGAATGATGTGTTTCCCTAACTGTTGGATGACCATGTTGTATTGATATGTTATTCTCTGCACCCAGAACAAGTAAATCTGTTTTTTTTTTTTTAACCAGTTATGTCTGATTATTTAATGTTCCCTTCATTAAACACGAAAAAAGGTTGTAGCTTAAAGTGTTGAAAATTGAAAGACTTTCATCAACACAACTTTTTGGTGGTGTTCAAAAAATTCTCTACAGGTTTAGAGAAGCCCCTTCCAAATGACCAGAAGTTCATTGCATTAGTGAATCCTCCTTTAACTAGTGACTTTTTATCCACTCTTTCACAAAGCCTATTTCTGCCTCGTGTATAGCTGGGAGTGGTGTTATGGACAGATACATAAGTCTCTCCTGTGAAGTTTTCCAGCTCCCCCAGGGTTACCTGTGCTCACTTTGATGTTGTTTTCTATTATTTATATCCTCCATTCCTGCTACGTGAGTTTTGGTGGATGTTTTTCTCTAAGCAGGTTTGTTTTGGTTCTATTTTTTCTCCTAAATTAGTGATTAAATTTAAAATTATGTTCTATAGGATTTTGACAGTTTTGGATTGTGTTTTTGAAATGCCAATTTTTTATATATATAGTTCCACAATAAAAATTTTAACAGAGGAATTATTTCTACATTTGCTCGGGAAGACAGCACTATTTCAGCTGTCAATGTTTAAAACAGAAAACGCCTGCAGGAACTAGGATGAGCGATTGTAAATCTCTCCTGAGAGATTCTCTGCTGATGATGATATCTTCAGGTTAGGGAGAGAAACTGCAGCCCTTCAACTTTTCTTTACCTGCCTCTGCCACAACGGCACTACAGTACAAACAGTGTATTTTGCATTTTATTGATAGTTTGAAATGATTTCTGGCACTAATGGGGAGAGCTGTTTTGTGTATAGTGAGTAAAATGCACTTAACAGTGTGTGTCATGCTACACATAACAAAGACTTGCATGTGATGTCATGAAAAGTGGCTCTTAGGAGGGAAATAAGAGGTTTATGCATGAGTAAACACAGGCAAGTGGCAGTTGAAGGTCTGGGGATCTGAATCTGTCAGCATTAGACTACCAGGAAGTTCCTGTTTTGTAGGAAGTTGAATTTGAGTATTCAACAAATGCTTCAGACATTCTCATTGGACATGTAGAGGTGGGTGTGAGTAGGTGTCACAATAGTGTAGCACTGACTGAAGCTGTGATGGAAGACTGCTTTATCTTCTTCTTTTGGCATTTCCCTTTAGGGGTTGCCACAGCAAGTCAGTTTCTTCCATCTAATCCTATCTGCTGCATCTTCTTCGGTCATGCCAACTATCCTCATGGCTTCCTTCACTGTGTTCATTACATTGAAATAATTAAATCTTATAAAATTATAAATTGTGATGACATTTCCTGTCTTTGTCTTTTTATTGGCTAAACCACAAGTCCAGAAATTCACTCAAAACTTAAACATTGAGCTGACTTTCAAAACTTAGTGTCTGCAGACCCCTAAAGAATTTCTAAATATGGCATCATCCATGCCTCCCCTCACTCAGTGGTACTTTTACAGCTACTAAAAAGACAGCCATCCTGAATCCTCCTGTTTTTTTCTAAATTACCACCAGCCTTTCTGTGGGCTCTCAGCTAAGCAAGGAACTAAACTTAAGCTCCTGTTTTATCATAGATTCCTTGTCTCTTGCTGTGCTGTGTCTTAGAGTTTATATATATATATATATATTTCAGAGTGTCTCAGAGTTTTGATGATTGCAGTCATCCCGGAAATTACAACAGCACTGAGTTTCACACCGCAGGGGCAAGTGAACATCCGCCATTTCTTTCATCCAGAACTTCCAAACACCCCATTTCTCCTGTTATCTATATTGAGGAATCTATTTATCCTCTTCCTTAGTCTTTCCTTAAATCTGTGCAAACCATATAGCATTAACTAGATTCATTAGTTCAGACTTAATGACTTCCTCATCTAACATGTCCAACTATCAACAACTTCCTATTAAACTGGAAGGGTACAGTGTTATAAAAAGTATGTTTTTTGGAGGTTTCTACCATATTTTAACATCAAAAACACATTTGAAGCTGTTTTCTATTTCAATGCTTTGGGAATTTGCAGGCAGTCATGCAGGGTTTGATAATTATAAAATCCTAGGTTGTTCATGACCACAGATTTTGTTCTTTGCCACAGAGACATTCTAATGTATGCAGGAAGTGTTTTTCAGCATGGAAAACGAAATGCCAATTTTTTATGAACACGGACCAAAATAATAATAAAAAACAACATCTGCTTGCTTTGCTAACTTGATGCAATTTACACTTTATTTATAACCTCAAACAAGATTCATGCTCTTGTGCACATGGTCAGTGGGTTCAATAAGCAAGAGGAGGTTGAGTTCACAATATCAAAAATGGAAGTGGAACCCTAATGAATGTATTCACAAAGTTTTTTTGGGTCAAATAAAACTTTCTCTAAATGCTGTGATATAACAATATCCCCCCACAAAAATTTGATAACCCTCTTTAATTATTATTTTGAAATACGTCATCCATAATTTAAAAATTTAATTTTTATTGTGCAGGACTTATCCGTGACAAATCTGTCTGCTATTATGTGCTATTGCATCATATGTTGATGTGAGGAGTGAGGATGTTCATTCTTTATCTTTTGTGAAAAAAAAATAAAATAATGATGTGCTGCTACTCCTCTGTCTACTTTTGAGACATGTCTGTCATGGCAGGAATTATTTTGGGGCGGGGTACAAGCCTAGAAGGTCACAATACTAACAACTCCAGTTGGCCCATGTAATCATTGACTTATTTTAGCTTCAAGCTATCCAACAGAATTTCTTCCAGGTTTTGGGTCTTCTTGGCCAATTCCAACTGGCAAGCATGGAAATAAACTCTTTCTTAAAGACATGAAAATGTTTCAACAAAACATTTTAACTCAAACTAGATTAGTGTCATTGTGTAATTATGTGCCCACTCACTTTCTGACCCTGTAATTAGGTTGTCGACTGGCTTTACCACTGTGAGGAATAATTTGTATTATCTGCCTGCTGCAGATTCCAGCCAACAAAAAGCTCTTAAAAGACCTCCTTTGATGTTGTCATTTGACTATTGCATAGAGGACTTTGTAGGTTAATGGAAGGATAATCAGGAGTATTTAATCTTAATAAAATTGCTGGTATTAGCTTGTAACAGACTTTTCTTTTGGACCTTTAAATGTTTTCTCCCGTTTCCAGCCATTTACAACTAAGTCATAGATAAACTTTACCTTTGCTTTCATCAGCTAAGTTTCTCATATCTGCTTTTTTAATTCCATACACAAATATAAACAAAGCAACACTAAATACAACATTATAATGTTCAGAATTCTGACATGATTCAGAACTTAAAAGGTGACAAATAGTGACAGTGTCTTGCAAAAATAGTTACCGGGACATTTTGGATAAAAATTTGTTGCCATTTATCAGAAAGCTGAACACAAAAAGCAGTTGGACCTTTCAGCAGGACAACGATCCCCAACACAAGGCCAAGAAAACAATGTAGTGGTCTCATAGAAAGACTGTAAAGTTGCTTGAATGGCCCAGTCAATTGCCTGAACTACATCCCATAGAAAATCTATGAAGAGAATTGGAGATCAAAGAGGTCCAAGGAACCTTCAAGATTCAAAGACCGATTGTATGGAAGAATGGACCGAAATCACTCCTGAGCATTGCAGAAGACTGGTCTCTCCATACACGAGCCGTCTAGAAGCTGGAATCACCAACATAATCTATTCTAGAAAATATTAAATGAAGTGTTTTCAATACTTATTTCCTGTGTCATTTCACTTCATTTATTATAACTCAACTTGTAAATTTAAATGTTTTGATTTCTTTGTAGGAATTCAATATTTGACTTGACGACTATATCTGGTGTAAATTTTGTGTCAATAGCCCACTTAGAAGTACCCTTACTGATGAAAATGTAGACGCGTAGAATACTTATTTCACCCGCTGTATAATGCAACTTATATCATACACATATTTTTTTAGATCATATTCTTGCCAGCATTGTGACAAGCAGAATGGTGATCTCTGTGTTCAGTTTTGTAAAACAGATTTGCTCTCAAAACCTGTTGGACTTAACTTTTTAGATGAATACAACTAGATTAACAGGTAGGTACACAAAAGGAGCCTTTTTTAAAAATTGATTTACAGAGAAATTAGTTTTCTTATCTCACAAGACAAAACACAAGACCGTTTTTCCTGGCAGACAACCAACATTTCTGCTGTCCATGGTGCTGAAATGACCATTTCCATTGAGAGTCAATGCTAGTAACTTTAAATTTCTGTTTGAAAATCTAAAAAGAAAATACACTAAAAGTAGATGAGGAGATTTTTATATAGAAAACACAAGTCTGTACCAACTTCACAACTAGGCTTATAGCATTGTTTTCATCACATGTATACAGTAACAAATTTGTGACAGAAATCACCATAAAGCAGTGTGCGATGTCATAATTAGATGAAAGCACTGAAGCTTAAGGTGTTTGAGAAATTTAAACTTTTGTTCAAACACTGTTCATTAATTCCTCTCATCCAGAGTTGTAAAACATTTTTCATCACACACTATTTCCACTATAATGTGAACACAAACTTCATAGGAGTATTACAAGTACATGAGTACATCTTCTTGAAACAAATAGGCTGTACGATTGGTTTAAATTAGCTTTTAAAATTGGGAAGGAAAAACAAATTTCACTTTAATTGGAACAAATGCCGTGCTGATGTTTTTGTTTGCAAATTTCATCTTGCAAAATGTTCTTACATTGCACGCAAATAAAGGTGCAAGATGAGATTTTTATTTAATTGCATGGTTGAAAATATTCAAAGTGGACATTTATTTTTTCAATCACTTGGAGAAAAAAAGGTATGTTGTTTAAAAAAAGCTATTTTGTGTTAAATGATCACAATGCAATTCAGATTATCTCAATTACCCGCCATAAATGTCTTAACAGAAAAAGATTTTAATGAGGTTTTCACACTGTTTCGCAATACAAAACACATTGTTATCTGGAGAAATTAAATACCCATGTCATTAGTATTTGTTAAAATGGTTTTGTGGAAGCTAGATTGTTTTCTTCGAATAATTCAAACAGTTGGAGGTTTTGAGAAATTTTGTGATATTTAATAGAAAACGAGGTTTACTCGAGTGTTTACAACTAATTATGCCTTTATTTGATTTTTGTGTCAACTTTTTTTGTTTATTTCTCTAATTTTAACAATAATTCATTAGATCACTTAGCCCTTTGTTGCATACATATGTGAGTCAGATAAAAAAAAACGATATAAGACTGAGTGCACTTCTAGTGTCCTTGGAGAAGACACCCAACCCCCTGTTTCTCCCACCATGGGTGCCGTTGTGTCAGCCTGCTGCGGGTGTAGGAGTGCAGCACACAAATTTCCCCGGTGAGGAATGAATAGAGTGAGTAAAAATTAAAAAAATAATATAAAACTAGCTCACTCCTTTTTATGATTGAAAGTAGCAAGTGAGCTTACTAGAGAAATATTTCAAGGGGGTCTGTGTGCTACCTGAAACTCATAATGTTATTTCAATAAAGCGTGAGTGGAACCAATGATTGTTTTTAACTTTGACTTATACCTTTCAGTTTTTACAACTATAGGAAAGATTGTCCTCATGTCACAGTTCAGTTAGTTACATGGTACAAATCAGTCCTGTTGGACGAAAATGAACGTGCAACAGCATATGTGATGGTTCTGTTTGTTTCTAGGGAAAGTTTTGGATTGAGTTTGATCTTTTAGTGTCAATATGTTTCAATCATCAATGGCCAAAAACTGCTCAACCAGATTAGCTTCCAAGTGTTGTGGCTTGAGTTCATGTGTCATTTCAAACAACTTAACTGAGTTTACAAAGAGACTACTGTTAACCTGTTGGCTTCATCAGACTATGATCGGACTGTCAAGTCTCACTGGTGCACAGGGGGTGAACATAAGTAGGAGTAGAAACCAACTAGTCGAGAATTTGGATTTTTGGTTGGAAAAAAATCAAAAATAGTTTGATATTTGATTTTAAAAATTAAAAATTAAACAAAAATAAAACTCCTCAAATCTTTTTGAGGAGTTTTGGTTGTTTTTAATGTACACTCTGCTACTTTTCGCCATGTTCTCAGATTTAGAGACTTTGATTCCCATCCTGTCTGCTTAACGCATACGTGCAAACCGGCAGCATTTTTTGCCCACTTTGTTTTTAAACAGCAAACTCTCCTATTCAACCTATTTAAATAATTGATTGCTAACCGGATGACGTCAGGTGTCACCATACAGTATGTCATGACAGACTATTCCCTTCAGGAAGCATACAAATTTTTAAATAATTTGCGTTTATTTCCTGCCTTATATGTTTGTTTTTTTTTGTGTTTCTGGTCTATTTTGACTTATTTTATGTGTCCATTTAGTGTTGTAAACGAGGCAGGTCCACTGTTTCTTTTTTAGAGGGCATTCAATCTGCATTTTATATGGGCTTCCCAAGAGTTCCAATTAACTTCCTTCACAGTGGTCTCAACTGGGTGAATGACATGGCTGGTTGGTTGATCAATGAGATGGTGATCTGAGGTGAGTGAATAGGTAAACCTTAGTCTGGAGGAAATGTAAAACTAGATTGGTGTCAAAGACGTGGATTTCTAGTAGTAGATATGTGTGCTCAGTGAAAATAATGAACACTTTAAAGTCCTATGCATTTTGTTATAAAACTTGAGTCATGCAGTTTGAAAGTATGTTATTTATTCATCATATTTCAACTTGTTGTAATCTCCACCAAAGCTATTTCTATTTACTTTAAATTAGAAAACAGATCACATTACCTCTTCTCACTGATTCTACTTAAGATTGAGTTTAATGGCATCTCGACTGGCCCTTTAAAGTTTCTTTTTTATGTACAAAATGAAATACGCTGAAGCATGCTGTTCCAAAGACTTTTTTTTGTTGGAGCACTTTCACAAGTTTGTTGAGCTGCTTCTGCCAGAAGCAAGTCTGGGAGGGAAAAGAGTTCCATACATCATTGTGCTGAAGCATTACAGTGGGTAATGAAGTGTGAACTAGGAGCAGCACTTCGTTTTGTCATAAAGAGTAGAAAGGAGCTCAATGTAGCACAAGAAGATTGTGGACAGTCTTCAGGCGATCACAGTCAAGTGCCTGAAATTACAGTTGTCGGTGGAATTGAAAAAAAGAAAGAAAAAGTAACTACTCAGAAATATAGATTGAAAGTAATCCGTATTTCTAGAAAAAAACAGAGGTTCAGATTATTAAAAGGCTAATTATGGGAAATCCTAATTTCCTTTAATGTTAAATATATATTAAACCATTTGAAAATATAGAAATGTATGTTTCTATGCATTAATGAATAAATCAAATCTTAAAATGTAATTTGCAGAAAACACGTTTCTAAGGTTTTAAATACTATATTTATGGAATGCTCCATGTATGTATAAAGTTTTGTTCTTTGAGCACATTATCTCATTCTTTTAATCGCTTGTCTATTTTAAGTACGCAACCGATGTGTGAATAAAAATAAAAAGAATGAGAAAAAAATTACTTGATCAAAATGAACATTCTGCACAACTACAACTTGGACACTACCACGATGATATCATCACTATCACCTCTACTACCTTTGCCTCACACAAACACTAATGCACAATAGAAAATTGCAACACTCTTCCCAGCCAGTCAGTGTAGACAAAAGGAGGTAAAGGACAGAATATAGTTTTCACAGTTTGTAATTTTTGCAGGAGAGAAAGCTGAAATGTTTGATCTGACCTTAAAGATTCTGTCATACATCCCATGTTACAGATGAAATGATGGTCATTATCAGAGCCAAGCCATTTTCATAGCATTCAGCATTGTCAACATTGTGCGTATTGGGCAGATTTGATATTTTATTTCACAAGAGGGCACCTGAAATCTTGCAGAAAATACTTAGTGTTTTGTTTCCTACTTGGCTATAGACCTGTCATATTTACCATATTATACAAAAGTAAAATTAAAAAAAAAAAAAACAGATGGTAAAATGGCCAAAGCTTGGATTAAAGAGATCAACAAAAAAACAAAACTTCCAAAAAAAAAAAAATTCTTGTATGTTTTTTTGCATCTTTTTTTTTTTTTTGCTTTGACTGAAAAATAAACTCTTGATGTGTTTGTCTAAAAATGGAAAGCAGGGCATCGGGTTGACCTATTTTTGGAAATTGTTTTGAACAATTCAAAATGTGATCTGAATGTACTGTATGTGTGACCTCATAGTGCCTGAATACACATCACACAGTGACTGGGCAGGACAAATGGATCCTTTCCTGAGGGATGTCCTTACAGAGTTAGATTGGGACATCAGTCAACTCCTGACCAGTCTGTGGTGAGCTTCGCAGTGGTAAATGAAATGAAGCATGATGCCTTGGAGGAGTGTGATTGGATTCAGGTCTAAGTTCAGGTTCTCATCTCAGTGCTAATAGTGGGCAGAGTACCTCTGGCTAGTACCTGAAGCTCCGTATGCTCTGCTATACATATCCTTCCCCAGGCCATTTCCGATCATCTGCCAAGGCAGCAAAATGTCCTTCGCGGTGTCTCCAGAATCTCTCACATCTGTCACACATGCTGGGTGTGAATCCACTACCCGACAAATGCCAGCCAGGTTGCACAGGGTTGTGATGTCTGCACGAGCTCATGTTCCTGACAGTTCGAGCTGAAATAATTACATTATGAACCACGAAGGAGATCAAGTTGTAGAGCTTTTCCATTGCTCCTGCTGTTTCTGCACAAAAATACAGACAGTTTCTCTGCCATTAGATTGCTGTTCTCCTACACCATCTTTCATTTTGTCTGATATACATACAGTATCTTTCTCCTCAATTGTTAAGCATATTTGAATATACACGTAATTAGAATAAATAAATTGGATATGGACCTACATCTGCGATCATAAATAATAAATCAGTTTAAGATTTTTTTTTATTATTATTATTTTTTTACTTTTTAATAGTGTGCAGTTTGTTTGTTTTTCTTGTTTTTTTTCCCCCTGCACATCCTGTATTCTTCTCTAATTAAGTTAAACAAAAAAAAAAACACCCACAAGCAGAAGCAGACTGTTTGATAGAAACATTTAGATGTCTTTTTTGGTGTGTAAGCAAGCAAGAATAATTTCACAACATGATTCATTGTCTACAAAGACAGCATCGCCCCAGGATATCTTAGGTAATTGCACCACATTTGCAACCAGAAAGTTCTAGTTTAAGCAGTGAGCGAACGTCGTTGTCAGATTGGTTTAGGAAAGACCACTATCACCAAGTGTAATTACAACTTGTACAATAACAATTAAATTTCAAATTATCCAAAATGATGTGGACATTAGCTTTCTTTAATTTAATATTGATTTTGATAATGATCAATGAAACCATTATAATTGGTTAGCCATGAGAATGAATGAATGTCAGCAATGAAATTGTTGGTACAGTGGAAGCAGGCGGGATGACAACTTTGGACCTTATTAAGAAAAGTTAGGTTGGGAAGTAGGTCGTGCCTCAAGTGAAGAAGTTAAGGTAACTCAAGGTTTAATTCCCAGGTGACAAACGGGTTGACTCAGAGATCATCCAGTTGATTGGTCACATTTGTCATGATACTGACTCATTAATTTGTTGTAGAAAAAAAAAAAAAAAAGACGACCTGAAAAATAAGGTTCTCATTAAACAGACTGATCATCATTTCAAATTAACCTATTGAATGTGAAGCAGTAGTGAACAATCAGGGCCTTCAAAGTATTTTCTGCCACAGCGCTGCAAGCTGATTGGCTGAAAGCAAATCGGAAAATCTTCTGTGGAAGAAAAATCATGTCAATTCTCTTCTTACAAAGTTTTATTTGTACACATACACAAACATGCAGGCAGTGTGAGCGCGCTCCCATGTTTCAATGGTTCATGGTATTTTTAAACACCAATTCCAACAGTTTTTGAAACTAACAACAGGAAAGGAAAACAGGAACTGTACCCTGGGTTGTCTGAATTTTGCAGATACACAGCTGTTGACTTTTGTAGAAACCTAAGTGCACAGACAGATCTTATTACAGAAACTGCAACTTAAGCAGAAACTCATATTTTGTGACAAAAATTGTCACCTACACATAAGGTGAGAGGCTGAGTACACACCGAACAGTGCACCAGTCTGCCTCAGGACAACACATACACAAGAATCCACACACACATTCATTATTAGGGGCAATGTCATAGCGACCAAGCAAACAAACATGCATGCTTTTGGTGGGTGGGAGGAAATCAAAGCATACGGACAAAACCCCCATTTACACAGGGAGAACACGCAAACTCCACACAAAGGCTCAAGCCTCATCCCACCCGAGATTCAAACCACAATCTTCTTGCTATGTTCACCACTGTGCCACCATGGCACCATCACAGTAAAATTAATTAGTAATGGTAATTACAATCAAAAACAAAAATTATACCAATAAACAATCAAAATCACAAGATGATCATTTTATTTAGGCATAAATATTTGTTACATTTTTCCGCATACTGTCTCTGTTTCTTTTCAGATGTCTATTTTTACATTAAAGGATTTGACCATTCTTTTCAACCGTCCTTGTTGCTAGGTTGAGCTAAAACCATCTAAGTTTCCCTGACAATATTCAGTAGGGTTTCTGTGGCACAAAGAAAATGTCTATGATACTTCTGATTTGCTTTGACCAATCAGATTTTGAACTGGTGTCCCTGGTGCTTACAATCTTTCCCAGACGATGTTAAGGTATTCAGACTCACTGTATGCATAGTGATACCCTATCTGGACAAATCAACAGATACATTTTGTTGGTGTAAAAACTATTTTGTCAAGCCATATTGACTGAAGGGAAAAAAAAAAACATTTTGTGGCAGATGTACTGTCATAACAATTTTTAAGATTGGCTTTTCCAACTGAACAAAAGAAAGAAATACAAGTAGCATGGGACAGCTGTTCACATCTGTTCAAAATTCCTGCTCGAAATACAAACCAAGTTGTCTCAACTTTCAGCATTTCTGAGGAGAGAAGAAAATAAATTTGTCTATAAAGAGTCCAAAATAAAACATCTACTGTAGATGATCCAAAGCGATAATACAAGTTTACAACGTTACTGTTTTTATATCTGCTATCTGTAGCTGCAGTACGAGACTTGTTCCAGCAGGTCAGTTTATTGGGTAAATGTTTTCACTGTAAATATATATATACCTCTTCCCTCCTCTCCACTGTCGTGAAAAGTTGGAGAGGTGGAGGTTTGCCTAGAAAGAAGAGGAATGAAGATTAGTCAGAGTAAGACAGAGTACATGTGTGTGAATGAGAGGGATCCAAATGGAAAAGTGAGGTTACAGGGAGAAGAGATAAAGAAGGTGGAAGATTTTAAGTACTTAGGATCAACAGTCCAGAGCAATGGAGAGTGTGGAAAAGTGGTGATGAAGCATGTTCAAGTAGGCTGGAACGGGTGGAGAAAAGTATCAGGTGTGATGTGTGACAGAAAGGTTTCAGCTACAATGAAAGGAAAAGTGAACAAAATTGTGGTGAGAGAAGCCATGCTGTTTGGTCTAGAAACAGTTGGACTGAGGAAAAGACAGGAAATGGAGAAGGAGGTAGCAGGGATGAAGATGCTGAGAATCTCTCTGGGAGTGACCAGGATGGACAGGATCAGAAATGAGTATATCAGGGGAACAGCACATGTTAGAGGTTTTGGAGATATAGTCAGAGAGATGGTTTGGACATATGCAGAGAAGAGAGCGAGAGTACATCAGAAGAAGGATGCTGGGTTTGGAACCACCAAGAAAGAGGACTAGAGCAGGGGTGCCCAACCGTTTTTGCCCCAAGATCTACTTTACAAATATCAAACCTCCTGAGATCTACCAGTCCCATGTTACCATCGCAAACCCCACAGATCGTTTCCAGCCTGCTGTAACTACCCCTAAAACACAATTTGTTACATCCGCACACGCACACACTCACAGCGCTTTGCGAGGGGCAGGAGCCACAGCAGCACTGCGGGCTGCTTATTGATTAGAGGCTTAATAACGTGATTTCACGTCACAGACTCCAAAAATCTACAGTAACAGCAGAAAAGCCAATAGATTGACACTTTTTTGAAAGGTTTTTTTTTGGTTTTTTTTTAATGCCATGCGATCTACTCATAATGCCTTTACAATTGACTAGTCGATCACAATCGAAGTAATGGGCACCCCTGGAGTAGAGGAAGACCAAAGAGGAGGATCCTGGATACAGTGAAGGAAGACATGAAGGTAGTTGGCGTGACAAAGAAGATGCAGCAGATAGGGTTAGATGGAAGAAACTGACTTGCCGTGGTGACCCCTGAAGGGAAATGCCGGAAAGAGAAGAAGATAAGGGTTGTAGAGAGGTAAAATTATTCAGGTGGAGTGCATCCGAAAGCCTCAGTGTGAGACTAATAAATAATATCTAAAAATAATTGTTTCCGTCTCAAAGTGTCTAGCACTGATAAACACCAGGTGAGGAGCGTAGTTACTCTGGTGTAACCACGCAAAGGTGATGAGTTGCATAAACTGTGAACATACAGCTGGATGTTTGATTGTTAAACTTACTCCTTACGCAAATTGTTCGACACTGAAAATTGTTTTCCTTCACTTCTTTCCTGTATTTACATTTTCTCTACTGATGTGTTAATGTGTGTATATGTGAAAAGTGTGAATGTACCAAGGAAGCTGGAAACACCTGCTTCGACAATTTAGAAAACTAATGATGCGTACACACACCACACTGTAACCTGAGGCTACGCTGATGATGACTTCTTTTTTTGAACAACATGTGAAATGTGGAAGAGCTGATAAATGCAAAACGCTGGCTTTTAGTGAGAGAAACTCCTTGTCTCTGGGTGGGTAAAGAAACAAGAATTAAATACTTGAACTTGCTTTGTGAACATCCTCAATTGTATTTCCTTTTTGCATTCACTTGGCACAAAACTACTAATCATCTTCAACTTTTTAATTTTTATTCATGTGTTTTTTTTAGAGCTATCAAAATTGCAAATGTCCATGTTTTACAAACAATTCCACAATATTCTTCTCATAAGTTGTCAAATTCCATGTCTTTATTATGTGTTATGTGTTGCCGACATCACTTTTTCTCGATGGTTAAAATGTAATAATTTTTCATTTCAACTTCGAAGTTTTATAATCCATCTTGTTACATTTCAAAGATAATTCAATAGATTGGAATGAATAGAAAAATATGAACACATATTCTCATAATGATTAAGTTGAAAGGCTTACCGACTCTGTATTTTCTCCAGTGCTTTGAAGGCCACATTCATTGACTACTTTCATTTTCAAGTTCTCTCTTCATATTCTTTGTCATTTCACACATCAAATTACTGGAAGCTGTAAACTGTAATTTCCCAGTGGTACACTTTATTTCAACTTTTTGCTTGGATTTTTTATAAATTATTACCACATTTTCGAGTCAATTGCTGGCTTTGGTCAGAGTAAAAGTCTTAGTTGTTTCCAGTAAAATTTCTCCCAAAGTTATTGATTAATGGTCAAGTTCTATTTGTTTCTGGTGAATTTAGGAGGCTGCAAGCTACCCAATAAATTAGTAACGCATGTTAAAAATATATTTTGAGAAATAAAAAAATCAACTAAAAGTTTCAAAATAAGACTAATAAATAAAAAAACACAGGACACGTTTTGTCTTCTGAACTGCTTATCCCTGAGGGGGTTACGGTAGTTGCCTGAGCCTATCCTGGTGAGCGGTACACCCCGAACAAGTCGCCAGTCTGTTGTGGGACCACACACAAACAACCATCCACTAACACACACACTCTGACCCCTAAGGGCAATTTTATCGCAGCCAATCAACCTAACATGCATGTTTTTGGAGTGTGGGAGGAAACTGGAGTACCCTGAGAAAATCCACGTATACACAGGGAGAACATGCAAACTCCACACAGATAGACCATTGATTCAAAGCTCCACCCCCACTCAAGAACTCGAACCTTGAACGTCCTTGCTGTGAGGCCACCGTGCTAATGACCACGCCTTTGTGCAGCCCAAATGCTACATCTTCTTTAAAAAGTTTTTTCTCTCCTGCCTGGAACTGCATGTGTGACTTTTAAAATGGGTCGCAATTGGCATATACCTTTTTTTTTTTTATTACAGTTCGCTGTTGATACCTCCAAGGAACTAATTATCATTGTCAAAGTGTAAAACAGACACTTTCATCGGAGCCAGGATCTCTTCACCGTTTCTTCTTGACACCTATAATAAAGTTCACACTCTCTTGTCTTATAAGAGAGATCGGATGTATAATAGTTTCATTCTTTTAAATGTCTGGATTGACACTTCAAACTCATCAATTCTCCAGGTAATATGTATATAATGAATCCTTTCAAAGAACTTTTTGTTAAACTTTTCTGCAGCAAACAAGAGCACTTTTTTTCCCTCCGGTGGTTGAACAACAGATGATGAAGTCCTTAGGTTTAGAAGAGTCTGCAGACAGGTAGGTATTGTTATGTGAACAAATTTAGCATTCAGTGGCTGCCAGCACAAGGCCAGATGCTGTCAGCGCAGACGGTGCATCATAATAGTGTACCATCTGGCATATGGTTGATCCGATTGCTAAAAATTCCCCACTTGAGGAATGTATTCTCGTAAGGCTTGGCATTCCCCGTACTGTCAACATGTAAGCTATTGTTCAGAATGACCTAACATCTGATTTTAGCTGGATGTCTTAAAATGTTACCCTCGACGTCTGTACAAAGTCACCCTGTTACCTCTTACAACCAAACGGCAGAATCAGGTTGTGGAAATAAATAACATGTTTTAGAGAGAAAAACTGAAATCTAATATCTTCAACATCCTTTTAGTTGCCCGGTCCTGATAGTTGTGCTCTTAGGTCTATTGCTTTTGGTCCTTTGGGAAAGCAGACTATTTTTCTTTTTGGCCTGTAGCGTAGGAGCCGAGCAGAAAGCTGTAGAGGCCAGATTGGTAATATTTATCTTGGTCTGAAGAGGGACTGAACACAAACATTCAGGGTAATTTTAACCTCTGGTACGTCTGCAGCAGAGGAGCAGGAGGGTGTGTGAATATTAATGTGAAACAGGGTGTTTTATTACCATTTGTTCAAGTTGTTATTCAGAGCAGTGATAAAAATATTTTAGATGCATAAATGAAAGAAAAAAAAAGTTGTGGAGTAATTTTGTACCTTTAATCCAGCTGTTCGGTGACATATAAGTAAGCTGGAAGTGGCTTATATATAATAACCCAGACTTGTTGAAAAAAATCATCATATGTTGCACATTTGCAACAGTGGGTGCTATGGAGCTGAATAAGCTTCTGAGTGGTGTGATTATCACTCTGGGTGGCGTTGTGTTATAAATCCCTACATAAGATTCAATAAGAAAAGTTATTTTTTATGAGATTGAACTTATAAAATAAATGATCTCTGATTACCTACAACTACTCTACTTTATTTTACATTTGACAATCTACATCCTATTGTTTTCTTACTTTATATCCTCCATCTTTAACATTATAATAACAAACTTGAGGACCATTGGATAACTGTGTTTCTTAAACTTGCTTCCCCCTATGCTAAACACAACCTCATTTATGTTTTAAAAGATTACCCATAACCCAGTCTGCACAACCTTCTGCTTTACCTCGACATCCTTCACTGTCAGTGTTGTTCCTTAAGGATATGCTCCACGCTCAGCCTTGTTACCTAGCAATATCTTTAGAATTTCCTGACCTTTTGTCCGTTCGCAGGTAATTTTTAACATGCCATTGTTCATCTCCTTCCAACAAAATCTAATTTGAGGGTCTTATTTTAGAAAACCATGAAGCAGACTTCTCTTTTAGTAGGGTACCATTGGAAGTTTTCTTTGCACTGAGATCTAAAAATTTCAAAATGTGTATTCATTTTGAGTCAATGGTGAGAATTTTTACAAACTACTTTTGTTTCAAAAGTACTTTTAAAAAGAAGGAACATCTTTAGGTAGTTGTTTGATGTTGCAGACAACTGCATGGACAACTGCTGGACGTATCTGTAAAAGAAATGGCCTCCCCTTTTTTATTTTGAATATTAGATAAACTTTGAATCTACAAAAAAAAAATTAAGTAGTTATCTCTGAGATGAGCTGCTGTTCTGCAGATTTTCTGTTGCAACTTGTTTTTTTTTATTTATAACAATGCATTGTGCATTGGTTAGGAAAGTTGCCTGACAGCAAGAAGGTCAGAGTTCAAGTCCCAGAGTGGGGACGAGGCTTTAAACACTAATCTTTCTGTGTGGAGTTTGCATGTTCTCCTCATGTATGTGTTGGTTTTCTCCTGGTACTCTGTTTTCCTCCCACTCTTCAAAAACAGGCATGTTAGGTTGATTGGCCGCTATAAAATTCCCCGTAGGAATTAGAGTGTGTCTGGCCCGGCAACAGACTGGCGACCTGTTTGGGGTGCATCCTGCCACTCGCCTAAACCCAGCTAGGATAGGCTCCAGCAACCCCATTTTGTTTTACATTACATTGTATTTAAAATTTAGAGGTGACATGTTAGAAATTATCCAAATGAAAAATCCTGATTTGTTTTGGTTTTCTGAAGACAAAATGAATGGATACGAATGGATTTTTTGTATTTGGAGAAATTTTAATTGTGTTGTGACAAACTTCTATCATGTAATGTGATGATATGACTATCGGATTAATGTTCTGTTTAACAGTGTCATATAAGCCCATGTAGGCTGGGCACATGTGTGCATGACAACTAAATAAACAAAATATTTATGGAAGGCCACTGTACATTGAGATTAACACGCAATTTCAAAAAACTTTCAACATCTTTTTTTTTTGTCCAAACATCCCACATCTACCAACTGATATAGTTCATAGATTAAGATTAAACTTGGTTACTGTACACAAAGATTAACAGAAGAACAAAATGCAGTAAGCATCTTTCTGCAGAGCCTGACAGCCTCAGAACTTTCACAATGTCTGTTAAACAATTTTTTCGTTAACTGAACAAAATTTTGTACTGGGAATTCTTAGTGAGTGTGCATTGTTTTTGCTGCGTTGCAACAAAGAAAAACTTGTGATTCAGAGAACAGCTCCAGGTGAGAGCGATAGGCACAGCTGCTATTGTCTGCAGGTGTGCTGACAGCGAGTGTTACTTTGGAAGAAAAAAAAGATTGCAATGGTACACACTCGCAACTCAAGTGTCTTTAAAAAAATGTAATAACATTGTGTGGTTGTATTTACAAGCGCACTGATCAAATGGTTTCTTACTTGATGACAAAACATAATTCACCTTCATCACGAGAACATTTTTATTTTCAATGTCCCTTTTAGCTTTGTTGAGGCCTGGCCAGGCTCAGGAGGAGTTTAGGATACTTTCTTGGTGTACTTTTTCTGCATTTTTGCCCAATTACTTCCTTATCTCCCACTTCACACGGCAGAAATGACACAATCTAAACAAACTCATTAGTCAAAAGTAATTGTTTGACACCACTAGCTTCATCATCATTAGCACGAAGAATAAATTTATGGTGCATAAATACTGGTGTTGACACTGGACTCCATCAATACTTTGAAAATTTCTGGTCTAAAACTGTTGGTGATTTGAATAGTACTATCACTCTACAAATATTCTTTGTGAAAATAGTGCACATTTTATCCCCGTTCATTCTGTACAGCGATAATCGTGTCAGAAGCAGCATAAACTGTCCGCTGGTTTTATACACATAGTAACAATTACACCAGCTTGTTCTTTTTGTTTTTCAAATCATAGGTTTCTCAGCCTTTTAGCACTTTAAAGATTCAGCTTTAATGGAAAAAATGCAATTTCAATGTCAAAATATTCAACTATCAACTCATTTACATCAAATTCTGAGACATTTTTCTAACCAAAAGATGATGAAATCCCTCCAAAGGTTCTTCAAAATGATTTAAATCATAAAACTTATGAAGACATCAAGTTATATCCTCATCATTTTCTTGGGATATCTTAACTTTTTCCATTACATCAAATTCACTGCTTTATGTCAGGCCATTACCTCCATAATCTTGTGACCTCATTTCTCAGGCAAAGTTGAATATTTTAGCAACATACAAATTTCAAACCCTCTCTCTGTCACTTTGCAAATTTTCTCATTGTTGGTGAGGCTAGTGAAATGACAGTGATCATTCTTTAGTCCAGTTTTACTTGTTCTGTGCTGACAAGCTTTCGTCTGTTGTTTTTTACTAAAAGAAAAAAAGTCCCCAGATATTTAACCTCTTTTGCTTGAAGCAACAGCTCATTCTAGCTACACAGGACTCCTGAGCAAAGTGTCAAAAATTGATTAGTTGAAAGTTACACCATATTAGCCAAGCATGTGAAAGGAAACATTTTTATTTTTTTCCTTATGAGTTTATTTCTGTACACTCACAAATGTCCTCCCTCCACAAAAAGCACACATAATTACATTTTATGCGTGCTATCCATTTTAACATTAAAGTGTTAATGACAAAGTCAGTTAATGGCAAGTCAGTTTCTTCCATCTAACCCTATCTACTGTATCCTCTTTGGTCACGCCAACTATCTTCATGTCTTCCTTCACTGTCTCCATGAAACTCCTCTTTGGTCTTCCTCAAGGCCTCTTTCCTGGTGGTTCCAAATCCGCCATCCTTCTGCCGATGTACTCTCTCTTTCTCCTCTGAACATGTCTAAACCATCTCAGCCTGGCCTCTTTGACTTTATCTCCAAAACCTCTCACATATGCTGTTCTCCTAATACACTCATTTCTGACCCTGTCTGTTTCTTGTCTTTTCTTCAGTGCCACTGTTTCTAGACCAAACAGCATGGCTGGCCTCAAAACGGTTTTGTACTCTTTTCCTTTCATTTTAGCTGAAACTTTTCTGTCACATATCACACCTGATACTTTTCTCTACCCGTTCCAGCCTGCCTGCACACACTTCTTCACCTCTTTTTCACACTCTCCATTGCTCTGGACTGTTGATTTTAAGTACTTAAAATCTTCCACCTTCTTTATCTCTTCTCTCTGTAACCTCACTTTTCCATTTGGATCCCTCTCATTCACACACATGTACTCTGTTTTACTCTGACTAATCTTCATTCCTCTTCTTTCTAGTGCAAACCTCCACCTCTCCAGCTTATCCTCCACCTCTGCCCTCCTCTCACTGCATTTCGCAATGTCATCTGCAAACATCATTGTCAATTCCACATTAAAGTCAGGGTCTGAATGGACGATAACCACATCAGGAGCTATTTTAGCACAATTTTGGATATGAACACAATGGGAAAAGATCTGGACGGATACGAAAAAAGCTAGATGGTTGCAGAACTGATTGTTTAAAATTTAGTGATAATGGGTATGTTAAGTTGCCCAACTGCTTGTTAAGCAGATTTAACTATGGTTCATTTTTATTTAGAGCTGAAAATAAAATCTACCAAATCAGATTGAAAAGGTTTAAGCATAACATTAGTTCAACTTTGAATCATCTGCAAATTATTCCACATGTAAACACCAAAAGTTTAATTATTTTAATCTCTAAACACCTAATGATCTGCACACTGAATGCTGTGGAAATGCTTTTCTGTTAAGTGTTTTTCTCTTTGCAAAGCGTACAGCAAAAATATTTCCTCATTTAGGAAAGCAAAGTTACTGAGAATAACTCTTGAGTGACATGGGTAAAATCAGAGAAGGCACATAGATTGGCTGATGCCTGTAGGGATTACAGCAGGTGTGCAAGCGCACAATTCTTTTCCTGGAACTTCACACATCAGAAATAGCTGCACAGATGTCAGCATCACTTAGAATAATGGTTGGGAAGAGTTTTATCTTTTCTCCAGTAATGGTGTTATACCATTTAAATGAGTTAATGTCACTGAAAATGATGCATCTTTTTAGTTTGCACAGATACGTTTCCATGGACAACAGCAGAATGTCTTATTGTGGCCGTTTTATTGGTGCACATAAGTTTGAATGACTTTTTCAGTGCTATCGGTTTACTGGAGAGATGGGGTGAGCTCAGATGCTACCTTTGCAGTTTTCTTGTAGACTGGAAACAGAAGGTCAATGGATTCAGGTAGAGAGGGATCAAACAATTCAATGGACCAGCACATCGACCACAAAAGAGCTGACTACTCTAATCATTGTTCTCTTCTATTGTAGGAAAGTTAAAAAGATTTGTCATCTCCCAATGAAAAGTGTTTGTCTGAAGATTTGTATGTTTTGTAAAAGAAATTTGGATGATTTATAGAGTAGAAGAGATTTATTTTAGGGGCATTAACTTTTTTCCTCTACAGAAGATATTGTGCTTTTTGTGACGTAATAATTCTTATTTAATAACATACATACATGAACATAGTATGTTTATGGCTTTTGTTAGTTTGGAAATACCACATTTGCAAAAAAAAACAAAAAAAACCCACACTTATTCATTTTACTTTTGTTTTTAACAATGTAATTTTCACCGTGCCAGAGCGAACGAACAGAGCGTGGACAGATTACGTGCACCAAACGCCTCCTGCATGCATTAGAAGCAGTTTGGTTATGTTTCGGTTATGTTTTATCTTCTGAACCACTTCTCCTCACTGGGATTTCGAGATTTGCCGGGGCCTATCCTGGCTGATTTCAAGCAAGAGGAGGTCACCAGTCTGTTGCAGGCCCACACACACACAACCATGCACACACACTCATTCCTAGGGGCAATTTCATAGAGGTCAATCATCCTAACTTGCATGTTTTTGGAGGGTGAGAGGAAACCGGAGCACCCAGAGAAAACCCATGCTTATGCATGGAGGACATGCAAACTCCACACAGAAAAGCCAGTGTTTTAAGCCTTGCCCCCGCTTCAGGATTTGAAGCCCAGACCTTGTTGCTGTGAGGCCACTGTGCCAACATTGCACCACCGTGCAGCCCACAGTCTGTGGCATGTATATACATATATAAAAGTAACAAATCAGTAACTACAAAAAGTCCCTAACCACTCATGACTTCTCCTATTGACACATGTTGAGTAGCCTAGAAATGGCAGTGCTAAATCACCTGGATATGTTCACTTCTTATTATATTACATTATTATTACATTTTGTTAAGCAACATCCCCGGTCATGGGGATGCATATTTTATTTTACTCTGTGCTTTTTTTTCCTCATCCCTTTGAATCTGGCAGAGCCCCATTTGAGCAGTCTGCTTCCTCTTGTTATCACATTATAGATAATACAATTTATCCTTTTACCTGCCAGCCGTTGGAACTGAAACACTATTGAATACTTTCTCTCTTCACATTCTTCTATTCCTACACAGTTGAGCCCACAGGCCAAGATGTATGCTTGTCACATTGCTCTGAAAAACACATTAATATTCTCCCCACAAAAGGATCGGTGTTGTGTGCAAGTGAATATAGACGATACACTGTTGCAGTTTTATGGCAGGGATAGAAAGACAACTGTGGCTTAGATGGAAATACGGCTTTTATTAGACCTGTTTAGATAAAAGTGCATACTTAGGAAATGCAAATACCAAAGATATGAAACCAGTAAATAGTTTTAAAAGTAGTTTGTAGATGAACTAACTAAATAAAAAAACTCATTGCATGTAAAGATAAAAAATATTCTTGCAAATTTGTTTTCTTGACCAAAAACTGAGGGAATCAGAAATAATTTGGGTTGTTGACCTGAAATAAATTTTTTTCAAGAAGACAGTAAGTTGTTTTAGCGATTTACATTGTAAAAAAAGAGAGGAAACAAAACATGATAACGCCGATAACCACCAAAATACATCCACATAAGATGTTGAGAGACTTAAGGAAAAAAATTAACAAATTATTCAAAGGTTTAGAAAAACGAAACATACCACATTGAAGGATGAGTCTTTTTTAAGAGTTCAAAGTTCACTTATGAACAAAAGAACAGGTGGACACAGTGATACTGGTCAACAGCATCGATGGCTGGAATCTTCTCAATTAGCAGAGTCTAATTTCAATCCTTTATGTGTGAACATCTGGCAAGTAAGGACATTGCCTGCAAAAATTTGAATAGTCCTCAAATACAGAGATGTCTTGATGAGAATTATTAGAAGTAGTTTTATCGAGAATAGTGGGCAACAAAAAAAAAACCTCTAGGTTTTGTCTTGTCTTGTTTATTGGTGCTCTAGGTTTTGTGAGTGTGAGTGAATAGCGCTCTTACACTTGAACATCCAGACAATACCTAGAAACCTGCTTGATAATCCCCACCACCCTTCAAATCCTATTATTATTTATAGAGAATTTTCTTTGCTACTTGAGTGTAGAAGCATGTTTGTAATAACTGGATTTTTCTTTTTATTCTTCTTCACAACTTTCCATTAGATTTCTCCTGTTTCCCACATAATTTGTTGCTGTAAACACAACCTTGGTGAGTGTGACTAATGTTGCAGAGAAATGTGTTTTTTTTTTCCTAAGATATGATTACTACAATGAGTGTAATTGTTAGCAACAACCAAATAAGAAATTAAAAACACTGAGGCTACTCAAAAACTGTTTCCCACCGCCCTCGTAGCACGTCTTTCCACTAGCATTTCATTCATAAATCATCTCCTCCTCGTGTACAACTGGATGCTTAGAATAGACTTTCATTTTTGGTGAGAGTTCTGCCGAATGTTTAATTGTATCCTTTCCCAAAACTACTATTTGCCTACCAGTAATTTGATTTTTAAGAAAAGTTTGAGTGATTAAACATTGACAAAAATTCGAGATTATTTGACCGAATATTTGACCAAATATTTGATTCCGTCAAACGTTATACTGATAAAAACGGATGGACTTTGGTCTTTCCAACAATGGTCTGATTTACTGTTAAAAATGAAGCATTCTCTACTGTAAAAGGAGTTTGTATTCAAACTGCTTGACTTCTTTTATTTTGAAATGAAGCAAATATTATACCTTTCAATAAAAACCCAACTTCAGTCAATACTAGCGTCTGTACGGTCTGCAGACAACACTCCATGAGAGTCAGTGTTCAAAGAAAATTCACGCCTTTCATCTTTTGTGAAAAGAAAGAGGGAGTTTCAGATGATTTTTCTGGCTTGATAAATTATAACCAATTTAGTTGTTAAACATATATTAGTTGCCTGAGTAAGTTTATTTCCACAAAAGGAAAATCTAACTTGAATTTGAAGGTCTTATCTTTTAAAAAGAGACCAAAATGAAGCACCTGCACCAATTCAAGCATTCATATCCAGTAGAGTTCTCAATTTAATTTGGTGGTGGCTTAAACTTGCAATTGTAGATTAAATTATTGTAGAAATAATTTAATCAAGGCTTTTTGGGGCTTTTTTTTAAAGCTTCATGTAGACTGCAGCAAATTACCCCTGTAGTAGGCAGTTCCAGTCAGACAGTGTTTTTGGGAATTTTAAGGAACTGCTGAAGCACACACTGGTAAAGCCAAAACTTTCGGCAGAGGAAGGCAGATCTCTATAATTTTCGATTCCACCTTTTGCTGAGGTTTCTTATCAGAGGGGCTGACATTATGCCTTGGTGTCTTTGGAATTGATTTTTAGAGTGTCTGTCGACCTTACAGAATTGGATGGACCCACTTTCAGAGAAGCAGGATGTTAGAAGCTCCACGGTGAAGCAATTAATGAGATTTCAGTTTGAGAATTGATCTTTCTGCTTAGAAAGAAGCATAAAGTTAAGCATCAAGTCTAAAAATGTTGGGAAAAAACTGTACTTTTCTGATCCTGAAATGCTCATTAACTTTAAAGCATTCATTTATTACTAAATAATCTTGTTGAATTTTGAATTGTTCTTGGAAATCTTTCCTTAGACGTCCACATTGATATTGTAAAGTGTACAATTGCTTCTTTACAGACCTGTATCTTTTTTTGATAACTGTGCCTTTTATTAGTAAAGCACCTCTCTGACAAGAAGTCACGGCACTGATGAGAATCCTGAACAGACAAGAGCATATGTAATGCATTTTTGATGCCCACCGTTCCTACAATCGCTTTGGGAGCAGTGTGACTGCACTGTAAAGAACCTTGTGAATCTCCAGGTCTAGCTCCGGGATATGTGCTAAGTGTCCCATTAAAATGAATGTCCAAATCAGCAGGGAGAAGCACATTCTCCTGCTAGCTCCCAATCTCTCTTTTCAACCCCATTTATCTGCACTATCTCCGAAAGAAGTTCTCCAAAGGTGGCACAGTCGTGAGTCCTTATGCCCTGCCCTTGAAGGCTTAAACCTTGTTCCCCTGACATGTAATCAAAAAGTTTGTTCAGACCACTTTTCCTCAAGTCATCTCTCTTTTTTCTGACATAAAATACACACCATGACAGTTTCTCAAATCGTCAGACCTTTTTTTTTCTGATGGGATTAATTTCCGGGTTTTTTTAAAAATGGAAGTTAAGTTTTAGTTTTCCTCTTCAAATTCCGATAGCAGTGCCCTCTTCACACTCACACACATAATCACAGAGGAGAAGCTCTGCTCGATGGCAACAGTGTTGTAATAATAATAGTTTTATTTCTCCCCACCTACAGATGTGTCTATATGCAGCCACACAAATCATGAAGACTGCACCTTTTGGTTTTAATAGCAGCTCAGTTAGATCCTTGGGGGTGGATCCCTGTCATTCAGGCACTGAGCGGGCATTATTGAGGAAGGTAATTGGCAGGGAGCCTCATCTCTGGAGGTTTCTCTGGGCCTCAGCGATCTGTCAGAGGACTGTGAGACTATGCCATTAATCAGTGTGGGGATAAGAGAAAGAAGGAAGTGCCAGCATTCACACACGGAAACTTCGACAACCACATAAAAAAAAATAAAAATCCCTACCTAATCAAAATACCCATTCTAATCTAGACTTAACAACTTCCACTGGAACTGAAAAAAAAAAACTGTGTAAGGTATGACATAAAACATCTTTCTTAAATGATACCGACAGGTGCAGAAGTTGAAAACAGTGTAACTTTGAACAACTTGTTAGCACAAGTTAACAACTTAATGCATTCTCATTTGTTAAATCTCAGTTGTTTCAAATCTGTTTTGTGTGATAGCTGTTTCCAAAAGACTGGCTATGAGTTTTTATATATACACCAAAAACTGAGGAGGGAAGCAACCATGGTGACAGAGATGGAGTGAGTCATTTCAACTGGAGGTGAAAAATGAACCGAGATTGCTATTGGTCTAGCATACGAAAAATATGTCAAAGGGTTACTTGAAAAGTGTTGGCTGCATTACTTTCACTTACTTTCACCATAAAAACAATTCACCGTACACACTCACATGTTTAAGTTTTATGTATTTTGTTATTTAACATCACTGTTAAAAACTGGCATTTTGTTGAGGATTTTTTATTGTTTAATTTAAATGCAAATTGTACCCAAAGGATTGCTGCATGAGGAGGATTTTTCAGTTGGCAATGCCATTGGATGTGTGGCCATGCCAATGGTTTGGCAAAGCTTATTGTGATAAAAATATATTTTGATTACATATTTTAACACCCAATTATGATGGATTTTCTTAAGCTTAAGAGAGTACTTCAATTTCCTGACACAGGCATGGGGCAGAAAAGCACAGGAATAAGGGAATTATTTTGGTATAAAAACAGAAACAATCTCAAGGTTTTTGCTGACAGAAATATGTTAAGTTAATGTTATGAAGCAGCTGCTACAGCAGCTGTTCCACGGGTTAAGAGTTTCAGGTCCAAAATGCTATTCGCAATGTGTAGAATGCTGCTGTTGACTTTTGAATGAACTGAAAAAAAATTGTCAATTAATTTTGTAAACCAGTTCTTCCAGCCCATGGGCAGAGTGTCACAAAAGATGTGGAATAATTCCTAAAAAAATTGACATACTGTTGGTCACAATAGTTTTTGTCTACAGCTATATACAGTATTGATGTTAACAAGTTTGAAGTTGACAAAACACATAAAGTATATATATTTTTTAATTTTGGTGTGAAATTCTACACTATTGATTTAAGTCGTTTATTTTAAAGTTAGAAAAAGGGTAAGCATAAAGAGCTCTGCTAGGTGAAGTAGCTTGGAGTAAAGCTGTTGCCTCTGGGAGTCAAGAAAAGCCACATGGGGTGATTCGGGCTAGGATGCCTCCGGAACACCTCGCTGGTGAGGTGTTTCAGAAAGAGACCGAGAGATAGGCCTTGCTGTAGAAACTATGTCTCACAGCTGCCCGGGGAACACTTTGGGATCCTCCCGAGTGAGGTTCAGGATGCAGCCGTGGTGAAAGAAGTCTAAGGCTATTGTTTCAGTGACCCATCCCCAGATAAGCAGAAGACAACGGAAAGGAAAAAGTTAGAAAAATGAAGAAGTAGACATGTCAATTCTTTCTATAGATGTTTTTTCGTTTCGTTCCGTTCAGTCATCTTCCGCTTGTTCCGGGGTCGGGTCGCGGGGGCAACAACCTCAGACGGGCAGCCCAGGGCTCTCTCACCCTGGCTGCATTCTCCAGCCACCCGGAAGGATCCCAAGTCATTCCCCGTCCAGCTGTGGGACATAGTCTCTCCAGCGGGTCCGGGGTCTGCCCCTGGGTCTCCTCCCGGTGTGACGTGCCCGAAACACCTTGCCTGCGAGGCGCTCGGGGGGCATCCTGACCAGATGCCCGAACCACCCCATCTGGCTCCTCTCGACCTGCAGGAGGAGCGGCTCGACACTGAGCTCCTCCCGGATGGCAGAGCTCCTCACCTGATCTCTGAGTGAGAGCCCAGCCACCCTGCGGAGGAAGTTCATTTCGGCCGCTTCTGCCCGCGATCTCATTCTTTCGTTCACCACCTACAGCTGGTGACCATAGGTGAGGGTAGGAACGTAGATCGACTTGTAAATCGAGAGCTTTGCTTTTTTAGTATCATCAATAATTTCAGGCTATTTTAAAAATAATAATAAAATAAAAAAAAGGAGGTGAAGAACAAATGACAATCCAAACATCTAATCCCAAAGTGATTGCACATCGCTCAGTCTCAGTAGATACAGTGTGATTCTTGTTTTGCAAGTCGATAAGAAAGTAATTGTTTACATTGAAGTAGAGTCCCAGTAGAGGTTAGGGTAGCAAAATCATTCTATTTCTATTTGACATGATGTTTTTTTTCACCGAAGGGAAGAACGTTGCAGAATGCAAAGTGGCCTCTTTTCTCACAGTGATGGGGGGGTTGTAGCAGATGCCTGACCCTTTCCCAGTGAGGTTACCTCTAATTTGTTTCTCTGCTCTTCTCTTGAGAAAAGAAAATAATTTGGGGAAAATGGTGCCTTGTATTTGTCATTGCTTTTCATTTTTCTTTCTACAAATGGTAATAATTTTTTTGCTTTAAACTTTGCTTTTGTTACAGTCTCTGTGATATGATCTAAATACTTAATTAAGTGCCAGTTAAACTGCATTTTCTCACTCAAAATTAATATAGTTCTGGAAGCGTGTCTGTCAGTTTTGATACATGTGTAATCATTAAAAAAAATCCAACATTTGAGGATTTCGGCCACATAGCTTTCAGTATTCAGTATCTGTCTTTGACTTTTTAAAAGTGACCCTCAAAAGCCGCCCATGAGACATGATAAGCAGGTTCACGTTTTGCCCTCTATGCAATGAGGAATACAGATGGGAATGTTCTGATGATATTATGACAAGTTTCTACTGTCAGATCTAATTAAATAGAAAAAAAAACCTATCAAGACTGCATTTTTGCATGCATTATAAATGTACCTTTCTAATGAATAATCATGCTTTATCTCTAAAAATCATTTATGTAGAGACAGCAGAAAAACCACAAAGATTCTAGGTTTTTCTCAGTCTGTCTGAATAAAAACAAATTTATAAATGTGATGGCGCATCAGACTTTCTTTTTAGACCTCTGCTTCAGTCTTTAGTGCATGCAGAGCCGAGCTGCTTCTAGCATTAGCCTGTTTCATTAACTGCAGCTACAAAAGCTAAAGCCCTCACCATTTAATAAAGTTAGATTTATTGCTGGAGAAAAAGCAATGCAGGCAGCTGATATTACGTTTATTGAGCAAACATTAGGTCTAACCTTGGACTCGGGCACCTAATTGCTCTTTCTGCATAAAAATCTGAACAAAATATCAGAAACCACAGTCTGAAAACAGCATCTGCTAGTAACAGCATAAGAATACTGTTTGAATACGCGGATGACACAAAAACGTCCGAGAATGCAATAAGTCACTTTGGGAAAGTCAGTGGACAAAATAGAAAAAATTAACATCTAATCTAAATGACCGTAATTTTACATAATTTGCTAAGTTTAATATTTTGAGAAATAAAGTGAACACAAAATAGAACTGTTGTTTTAAATTAACACATCTGGAATAGGTCTTCTAATAATTTTATTTTTAACGACTTTTTTATTAACAATCACTGGACGGTGTCGAACAACGGTTAGCACAGTGGCCTTCCAGGTGGAAGATCAGGGGTTCAAGACTTGGAGTGGGGGCGAGGCTAGAAACACTGTCCTCTATGTGTGGAGTTTGCATGTTCTCCCCATGTATGGGTGAGTTGTCTCTAAGTACTCCTGTTTTCTCTCACCCTCCAAAAACATCCATGCTAGGTTGGTTAATTGGCCGCTAGACTATTGCCTCTCTGGCTGAGTGTGTATGAATAGCTGTGTGTAACTCCAGGAGAGACTGGTCACCTGTTCCGTGTGTATCCCACCTCTTGAAATCAGACGGGATAGGCTTGCTATCCCATTCTTGGTCATTAGCACTGTTTCTTTTGTTTGTAAAACAGTTCTAATGTTCCACAATGCTTTAAGGAAATAATATTAATCAAACTAATATTTCCATGTTTGTTCCCCTTTAATTATTTGCAGCAAATATAAGTTAATTATTTTTCTCTACAAGTGCGGGTGAGCTGTATGGTTGCTTTATTTTGATCTTGCAGTTGTGTGAATTTGCTTTGCAATAAAGCTAAAATGCTCTCAGATAGAATTCATTTAATTATTTTAAGTGTATCAAGACACCTTGATCCCTGCTTCTGTTTACCACTTTATTGTATGAGGGATGGTTTGAGAGTCAGCCTAATACAATCATAAATTTTCTCCCTGTTTTGAGTTAAAAAAAAAAAAAAAACAACAAAAAACTGGCAGTTCTTTAAAAAATACACAACATTAATACTTTTTTTCCCCACATCCTGTTGCATATTTCCAGCCTGTACAAATTTATTTCATCCAATAATATTTTAGAAAAAACAAACACAAAAGCCAAAAAAAACCCACTTTGTCAATGAGATTTTTTTGCTTCCATTCTTCTAATCGCTTCAAGACTTGTAAACGCCAAAGTGGGTGAAATGAATAAAAGATGAAAACAGTTTGAAATAGCCTAGCTTTTCAGTATACATTACTGCAAATAAAAGAAAAACATCTCTATCCAGCATAGAGGATGGCATATTTGGCAGCAAGGCTTAGATGAGATTGACTTTGTGTAACTTAAAGTGACAATGTTCATTGTATTGGAAAAAGCTGTCACCCAGTGCGACGGTGTACATACTTCTAGTCTGATTGGTTTTAATAAATGTAGACACCAATGTCATTTTCCTAAAGCAACCCCGAAGCCAAAAGCTTTTTTTTTCTACAAGTCACATGCAATTTTAACATTACAGATGAAACTTAATATTTCTAAATACAAGATATTCTTATTTTTAATTCAGGAGTTTCTCTGTTGGTATTGACTTTCAAAACCATTTTTATGGAATCATGGTGAGGTTGGTAAATTTAAAATTCATATTTCTGTTCTACTTTCATATATCCTGTTTAGAACTGAGAGCAAACCCAAGATAGTTCTGCAAAGAGCATCAAGAGTTTCTTCATAGTTCAGAATGGCCTCCTATTGTCTGAACTTGTGAAACGAAGATGCTCGTCTCTGTTTCGAACATAATGCGAATGATTTCACTACACACTAAAGCTGTGACAAAATGTGATAATTATAAAAGTTAACAACTTATTCCCCATACGTCTCTCTGTGAAAAGCTCTCATTCTCACTTTAAATAAAAAGTTACATTGTGTGAAAAGCACTAAATGCTCTCAAAAAGAAGTTGATTATGGATCGCAACTTTGGAAAGAGAGGTGTGGGGGGCAGTTTGGTGTGTTCTATAAACACACCAAAATAAATCAACCTAGTTTTGTGGATTAGATCTGTCAATTGCTTGTGTCTCTTAATGTTATCCCAGAGTGATTCCAGGATGTGGAGATAAGTCACATTGAGTCACCTTTCCCCATGGGGATTAATAGGTGTAGCAGATTCGATTAGAAAATCAGTAAACGTAAGGTCCATTTAGCAACAGTCTTATCTTCAGTGTGAAGCCCTACCTGTCTTGTATATATTGTGGCAGATTAGTCACAACCTCTATTCATTTAGTTTGACCCAACTTCTTTGTTATCTTGGAGCAAAAACACACACTTAAACAAATAATGCAGCTTACTTTGTAAAGTCGTGATTTATGTCGAACCAAAAGTTATGCTGTCTCGTATCTCTAAATGATATTTCATATTTCATAAAGCCTTTAAACTGGTTAAACTCCAAGTTTAATTTTGAACTTAAACTGTTAGATAATTTAAAATCACTGCCTTTTTGTTCCATAGCTGAACATGACTAGCTATTATCACCAACAAGCCTCCGTTTGCAGAGCAATTTTACTACTTTGAATTATGCTCTTATCTTACCGAGATCCAGCGGCTGACAAGGTTTTTGTGATTTGAGGCAACAGTGATAAAAGCAAATGTCTGATTGCCCTTAGAGGGGATTCCTCAGACAGCTTGTGACTTGCCACTTCAGATGGCTTTAAAAAGAGCATCACTCAGTCTGATATAATGACACAGTTTGCAGCAGATCAGGCTGAAAAGCGTAAAAATGATGCGGAACAAGAACATTCCCTTTTTTTCATTTTTGGCATTGGTGACAGTTTTAAGGGAGAATTTGTCTGATACGGCTCGGTGTATCTGAGCAAATTGTCACAAGCAATTTAAAGCCATGGGTGTTTTAGTACATTTCAAAAGGAGAAAAAAAGATGAGTTTGTACCTCCAATTTTAGTGGTTTTATGTGGACAGTATGAAGAAAAAATGTATAGTTTATCTTCTTTTATTGAAGAAAATAAAATTTAGCATACCTTTTACTATCATTAACATGTGTTTATGCACCTTGTTTATACGTCACATTTTGTCCATTTTTTTTTTTTTTAGAAAAAGTTTAGCCCAAACAAACTTATCCTTTTTTGAAAGCATATGAGCTTTATATAAAGAGTAGGGCGTGATTGTGTGCTGTTTATCTCCTTGTTATTACACACCCCATGTTTAACTCAGAAGATAGAAGTGGCATAAATCCCTGTGAGACTTAAACTGTTTGAATTGCATAGCGGCTCATCCTGTAATTTACTTTCAAACACAGTGTCTCACAAGACTGCATAACAACGCCAACAAAAGATTTCTCTTTGAGTTGTTTTGCACTTAAATTAGAAGAAAAGCGTTTCTCACAATTCCTGTTTCCCCCTTTTTAATAGCAGCTGTTGTACACAAAAAAGTGGAAAACATCATTTTTCACATGTTTTCCAAACATGAAAGAGTTGATGCGTAAAAATTCTATTTCTTAGTCACCTTCCTACATAAAGTTTACAATAGAGATACAAAATACAGCCTTGAAATGAGCTGAAAAACATATTAAAGGGCATCTCAGGTTTGAAGATTTAAACTTTTCAGGGTTTATGGCTGTGGAAGGAGGAGGGCCCTATTGCAGAACATCAAAACAAGGTTTATTAACACAATGCGAGTAAGTCTGTAAAGCAAATGGCACAGGATTAACTCAGGATTTCAAAAGTTCAAATAATAACAGAGTTCAAACATGGTCAGACAACCAGGGTGACCTGGCTGGAAGGGATGGTAAGACCTGACCTGGAAGTCCAGGATGATTGCCCTTGAATAGATGGCAGAGTCCACAGATGTGTGGTATCAGGAATCAATCTCAGGTGTCCATACTCATGGGGATGACGAACATCCAGGGCTCCTTCTGGCGGCAGTTCAGGGGATCATGACCAAACTATTTTTGGAGCGACTTTTACATCATCTAACCTGTTAGTGCTTACATTCCTAGCAACCAAAACTATTTGTGTATTTAATTGTCCGCAGCTTTTATGATCACATACATTTAGTTCACTGTGTACAAAAGAGCAACTACTACAAGCAAACAATACCACATACTGTATTTTTTTTTTTTTTTAAACCTTCCTCTAAAATTAAACTTAAGATCCATCTACATGTGAACTGTTGAAGGGGTGATGACAAATAACCCCAACTTGAATTGATGCCAATGGCGGACAATCAGGGCCTTTAAGGCCTTTTCTGCTGGTCTTAAATATACAGTATCTTCCACAGGCTGATGACAGACTGGCAGATGTTCTACCTCCTTCTTTTTATGAATTTTACAATAGTTGTGCTGCTTTCTGGAATGAATTTACACTTTCCCACATCAAACTGATCCTATTTTTGTTTTCCATTAGAGTCAAAATCAAATTGGTCTTTGTGGAGGCATTTGCAATCTTGTCTGCAGTGTTTTTTTTCTTAAACATTGACAGTCAACAACATTTTTGCTTCAATCACTTAGATTTCAAGTTAGTTTTTTGGGGTCTTTAAGATTTCTCAGGCTTACATCACTGTATTCAGACCTGATGGTTTGATAGTACATGATCACGCCGACAAAACTACTTTGTAGCAAAATACATTTACAGTGACCTTCGTAAATGGAAACACTTTTTTGGTGGTGAAACAGCTACATTATCAGCTTACAATGGCTGAAGCAGGAGAAGAAATAGACTTGTGGCAGGTTTACTGTCAAGACCATTTTCAAGATGGACTTGAAAATAAGAAAAGCTGAACATAGTGAGAAAATCTAAGTGACACTGGGCAGCTGTTTACAGAGGTGAATGTTCCTGTCGGCTGTTTCTCTCCACCAGACAACAGACATCATCAAACCTAAAGTGAGTTAAAACATGTACCAGAAAAACAACAGGACAGGCTCAACTTGAGTAAAAAGTGTGGATTATTGTCTAAAATATTTTTAGTGAGTACAACATTTACTTTTTTGACTAGTACTTTTTTTCAAGTGTGTATATGTAGTAGAAAGAGATTAGTATTTACCGGGCATTACAAACCCTTTTAATGTAATGACTGCAGTGGTCCAGGCAGCAGATCCTGATTGCTAATCTAGAGCAACCAAAGTCAAAGAGATAAAATTCAAAGCTTTGCTTGGTCTTTCCACCATCATCATTACTGAAAGTACAGATGGTCTCAGTTTTACTGGGCTGAAGCAAAGCAGAGGGATTTGAGTGAGGCAAGGGAATAGGTGGCTTTGTTGGAAGCAGTTTGATGTATGAAAATGTCAGAAAAATAAATGTTTTAGGCTTCATGTATTTTTCTAAGCTCGTATCAGGACATTTCCATGCCAGCATGAACTAGTTGTGTCTGCATGTCAATGCTGTCACAAACGATCTTTCTGGGATTTATTACTTTACAAAAGAAAAAAAATTCATTCACAAATTGTGTCTTTTTCTTTTGATAATAGAGATCAGCTGTTGTGCCTAATGTGTTCATGTTCCAGGATGGTTTGTGATAAGGCAAATGCAAAGATGGCCTTAGCAAAGCAACACCATGCCAGCAGCAGCATCACACCCAGCAGGAGCGAGCAAGTCGCCATGGTGATTGTGATTGAAGCAGATTTGAAAACCATTTATATTTGTCACATTTCACATGGATGTGATACAAAAAAAACTGTTGATTTTTTTTGTTTGTTTATTTTCCAATCATCCTTCTCACAGAAGATTACCACAATTTAATCAAAAGAGGCACTCATCAAAGATGTTGTAATTTACTTGTTAATAGAAATTTTAAAATCTTTTTACGTTTGTCCTCAGGGTATAGTCTGGATAACATGCCGGCGGACACTTGTTAAGAAGAACAAAGCACTCAGAAGATTGTAATTTTAGCTTTGAAATGCTGTCAACAACTTTAATCTGATTTGTGAAGCACCACAGGATTAAAACCAAAATTTAAATGTCAGCAAAAACCAATCAGCTGGTTTTAGACTAAAGATTAAGTTTTGTCTACAAATTTTTCACAGTTAAATTTTAGGAACATGGTTAATTGGCCACTACGAAATTGCCCCTGGGAAAGAGTTTGTGTGTGAATGGTTGTGTTTGTGTGTGGCCTCGCAATAGACGCGTGACTTGTTTGGGGTGTATCCTGCCTCTTGCCTGAAAGCAGTCGGGATTGGCTCCGGCACCCCTGCAAACCCATCAGGGATAAGCGGTTCAGAAAATGAAAATAACAAAGATTAAACCATCCCTGGCTGCATTTTCTGTGTGGAGTTTCCATGTTCTCCCTGTCTATGCATGGGTTTCCTCCACGTACTCCGGTTTCCTCCGACCCTCCAAAAATGCATGTTGGGTTAATTGCCCATTAAGAAAATTATATCTGGGAATGAGTGTGTGTGTGGCCCCATGACAGACTGGTGACCTGTTCGTGGTGTACCCTGCCTCTTGAGTTGAATCAGCCTGGATAGGCTCCAGCACATCGTGTGACCCCGTCAGGAATAAGCGGTTTATAATATGAAATAATGATAAATCATCTCCCACACAACAGCTATGATCAGGAGCTGACCCAAATTAAAATGTGTCTTTTTAAAAAAAAAAAAAAAAAAAAGTTTATTTGTATTTACTTTAACGACAAAATGTGAAAATATTAATTTTTTTTTTACATGTTTGCTTGAGTGTATAAGATGAATATTAATATGGTTGTTTTGCAGGCGGAAAAGTCAAGCTGAATGTTGACATTCCGACTTTATTATCTTACTGATTAAAATCTGAAAGGTCAAAAGCAGTTTGCAGTAATGACACCGAAGACATTGGCATTTTAGCCATCTGTAACTAAAATTACATATGCATTTAGTTATTCAGAAAACCAGACGTATGAAGATTTTGAATAACTGATAAATGTCACTTATCTAATCATCGTAAACTCAAAATGAGTGAAACGGTAAATACTGGTTTAGATTAACAAAAGACCGGTCGATCAGTCAAATCTATAAAAACAAATCGAACTCTATTTCTTTAGCTCAGACTTTGGTAGTGCAGAAAAAAGGAATAATCATCCATGTCTTGATGCTCTGTTTATCGTTCCTTTAAAACTGTTGTTAAGACATGAAGCGCCATATTCTTTCAGATTAATCATAATTATCTCGTGATCTCAAAAAAGTCAATTTTATAAGATCGCTGAGTAATTTACTTGTTAAAATGAACCCTGTTGACTGAAAATTGCTGTGTAATCCACTTTTGATCTCAAGATAACATGATGTAATTAATTAAAGGAACATTTTTTTCTGTCAGCCCTTGAAAAAAAGAGATATGATTGCTTAAAATGAACTAAACAAGTGAGCGATGCATTATTACTGACACTATGAACAAAATTAGCAGTGGAAATAATCTTTGGGTTTTAATTTTTTCCGTTCCGTCATCTTCCGCTTGTTCCGGGGTCGGGTTGCGGGGGCAACAGCCTCAAACGGTCAGCCGAGGCCTCTCTCACCTCAGCTGCATCCTCCAGCTCACTCGGAAGGATCCCAAGTCGTTCCCCAGCCAACTGTGGGACATAGTCTCTCCAGCCGGTCCAGGGTCTGCCCCTTGGTCTCCTCCCGGTGGGATGTACCCAAAACACCTCGCCCGCGAGGCGCTCGGAGGGCATCTTGACCAGATGCCCGAACCACCCCATCTGGCTCCTCTCGACCTGGAGGAGGAGCGGCTCGACACCGAGCTCCTCCCGGATGGCAGAGCTCCTCACCTGATCTCTGAGTGAGAGCCCAGCCACCCTGCGGAGGAAGCTCATTTCGGCCGCTTGTACCCGCGATCTCATTCTTTTGGTCACCACCCACAGCTGGTGACCATAGGTGAGGGTAGGAACGTAGCTTTGCTTTTCGGCTCAGCTCTCTCTTTACCACGATGGACCGATTCAGCGTCCTAGTTATTGCTGAGGCCGCACCGATCCGCCTGTCAATCTCCCGCTCCATCTTTCCCCCACTCGTGAACAAGACCCCGAGATACTTAAACTCCTTCACTTGGGGCAGGACCCTGTCCCTGACCCGCAGGGGGCATTTCATCCTTTTCCGGGCGAGGACCATGGTCTCGAATTTGGAGGCGCTAATTCCCATCCCGGCCAGGATGGGAATGGGTGGCAGCCAACGACGGTTTTAATTTTCTTAAAATATATTAGTATTATCAATTTTTTTATGGCTTTGATGGAAAAATCTCATAAACATAATTGTTGATCAAGCACTGTTAAAAGTAAAAAGAGTGTATTGGTTTTAGAGTAGTAAAATCAGACCACCAGCTTTCTGGTACTTAAACTCTATCTACTCGACGGTATCTCCCACAGCTGATGAAGCAAAGAAAGCAAAGCTGTAAAAAATAATGAGCCCTCAGCTTATCACCAGGGGTCTCACATCTCATTGAATACAAGATCTGTTTTCTTTTTTTTTCTGTTGCAACATGGGACATGCAGTCTGAGAGCGTGATGGGTCATTCTACACAAAGACTCTCATCCTGCAGAGATCAATGATGTGAGACAGATTATTTTTCCAGTGCCTCCAGAATGGCTTTATGATGCTCCAAGTTGCACCAAAAAAGTAATTGTATCTGTATTAAATTCTTTTTGATTTGTTTTGGCTCCCTGCACATGGTCAATTCTTTTTAAATTTAAAATGTGCTGGTTAGATGGATTTTGTTAGTGGGTGGTTTATTAATGGAGGCAATAAACATATTTCAGTTCTGTCAGTAAAATGCTAATCTTGAAACAATTATAACAGTTTTCTCAAACTATTAGCCAACATACTTTGTTTAAACTAAGCAAATGAAGCCACCCCATGTATTGTAATCAGTCTTTAGAGTAATTTCAGTCCTTATCCTGAAAGTCCATGCTCTAAGTGGCTCATTCGTACAGACAAATACAAGTAATGATTGCAATTTTATTAACTTTTTTCTTGTACGATCTGATCCCTGTAATTCAACAAATCACAATTGTCCGTATACATTGTTATTTGACTTTCTTTGCCCAACACAACCACAAAAAAAAAAAAAAACCTTCATTCCACCTAAAGACCCCCCATGATGACGATACAAATTGTGCTTTTGAGTGATTATTTTTGCAAAGTTTATGTTCATCTTAAACCTTTTATTGTAAATGAAAACTACATTGTGCAACTTTGTTGTAAATTGAGCTCAAATGAAGATGTGAGTTGACTACTAAAGTCCTCATAGTAGATGTCATGGCTAGTAGTAACCTATTGACTGGAGCCGGTAAGAAATGAGATGATCATAGAATACCTCTCAGAGGAATGGAGTTTATTTTGGTAGGCAAATATGGTTGGCAATTTTCCAAAAAAGCATTTAGAGACACGTATATCACTTTTGGAAAGAATGAAAACACCACATTTTGTTGTTAAATGTAACAGATTACACAAGGTTCATTGGTAGAACTGATGCCATGCAAATTCAGGCTTTTGAATGAAGTGAATCCTTTCATTTTCTGCAAATTCCACATTTTCAAATTTCCATTTCTCAGTAGAAAAAAAGGTGAAAAGGCTAAAAAAGAAAAAGAAGGCTAGCATCTATTTGCAAATTTCTTGTAGATCCATTGGGATGTTTCGTGTTTGACAGTTTCTGTAATGTAATTATTTGTCCTCAACCTGATGTTGGCAGAAACCAATAGTAATTATTGCTGGCTTGGTTTTCAGGTGCCTCTAGCACAGCAAACAACAACAGTGACAAACGGATGGTAATTTTTTGCCAAAGCAAGCTTTCAACCACCCACCTCACACTCCAAGCCTCTATCCCACATTCCTTCCTCATGCCCTTTTGATTAATGTGTCCTACTCTCCTCATGCTGCCCTTAAGACAAGAGAAGCTTACCACTTTCCTTGCTCTGCCACAGGTCCTCAAAACGACACGGTCAAATAGGATTAGATTTTGTATTTGGGTGAAGGGTGTTTTTGTGCATCAGTTCTAGCGCTCAGGAAAAGATCCATGAAGTAGTTTGTTTTTTAGCCAATTTATTTCAGAGGAGAAGAAAGGTGCAGCAGTTTGGGTGGGTTGATGCTTTGGCAGTCATGTTGCCATGAAAAAATAAAACAAGACTGGAGGGAGTCAGATAGGGATTTGAGGGGGTGATTCATTTCAATCTGCCACAATGCTGTATGTGCTCAAAGCTGAAATCTCATCCTGGGTTCAGCCTTAATAAAGCTTGTTGGCATCATGCCTTATTACTCAGCAGTAAAACGCCAAAAGACATTTCGTGTCCCATGCTGAGACTACACACTTATCTATCTGGCCTTTTATGAGGACAAAGCTCGACTTTTTTGCAGAAGTGAATATGCGGGTTTTTTAATGCCAAAAGCCAAAACAGATGCTTTTTTTTCCCCATCGGAACAAATCATGTTAATTTAAGTAATTATCAAAACAATATTGTACCTATCCTCGTTGGGGGTCTAGTTTAATTTTTCTGCTACCAGGGAGAAAATGGAGTAATCTTATTACATATGCAAAAATATGATAATTCTAGATTTAGTGCATGTTCTACTAACAAGTATAATATATGCTCACCATCAGAAGCTTGGGAACAAAGTTTTTGCTGTAGATTATGAATTTCTGCAAGTTAGACATTAACAGAACTTGATTATATCACGGTAAATTCTACCACTCTATCTTTCATTGTACCAGTATGTTATTCGACAGTCGCCTTTTAAATGAAATCTTATTCTCACGTAAAAACTGTCTCAACAGTGATCGGAATACAGGTAAAACCAAAAAAGCACACAGGTTTAAGTCAAAAGAACGCTACGCTTTTTATGTGCATCTTTTAATGGGCACTTTTTAAACGTGTTTGATGTGTATTCATAGCATATGCACATACGTGCTTTTGAACATCAGTCATACGCTTCCTTCTGTGTGTATACATATTTATATATCACATACGTGTATGGTATGTAACAAAAACTAAAACTGTTACAAGACTATAATTCTAGTTTCAGAAAGCAACAAAAGAAACTAATCATGCAGCATTCAGTTAAGTTTGCCAATGACTCATAGCCCTGCTGTTAGTTTTACTTTCCCAAAAGCCGTACCACACAAGGAGCCGGGTGGTTTATGTTGGCAACGTAGACATGTAGGCATTGACATCAGCCGCCTCCAACTGTACAGGAAGGAGGAATAAAGAAAAGCTTTCAAGACAGAGACTGGGAACAGGGAAATGAAAGAAGAAAATGGGAGTAGTGACAGTGGCTTAGTCGTGTAATTCCTTTTAGTTTGGAGAAAATTCTTCCTCCATTTCTATTAGAGACATGCTGTAAAAATGTTTCTAATCTTTATAAATGTGAAAACTTGAATCGGTAGAGAAGGAGATGTAACAAAGTAAGAACATGGCATAGTCTAAAGAGACACAGTTAGAAACACTATGCAAGCTAATCCAAAGGTTACACTGATTGTAAGTACAGTTTACCTGACTGAACATTCCGGTATGAATACACATACCGATACGTCCCTAGTATGTACATGTAAATATAACAAGGATTGATCCAGAATTGGTCATGTAAATTACTGACACCAGCATTTGAAAATGTGTTGTGTATCGACATCATCCTTCTTAATTTTTTCCTTTTTTTTAATCTGACAGACAGATATCGACAAATTAGTTTTAAATTAAGTTGACTCTGCTTCAATAAAGCTGCATTTCTGTATTAATTTTCACCAATAAATGCAGTAATCACACATGAGGGAAATATCATCACACTAGAATGTTGTGAATTTTTACTGTTACACTCCATGTTCTTTCCCTCTCCTGTTTTTTTCCTTGGGAAAAAAAATATATACTGAATAACAGACTTTATCAAATGAACATTTCCATTTCTTTGCCTCCTGTTGCGCTACGTGATGGTTTTGTTACTGCATAATGAAAGTGAAAGTTTGAAAACGGTGGCAAATAAAAGGCAGATCCCAATAGAAATGTCCGACTTCACTCCCCAGGAGAAGATTGAACCTGTGTCCTAAACACCACTCTGTCCAACTGTCACTGAGCTCCATCTGAGTTCATGCAGGTGCACGCTGAACTCTGCTGTCAGTCAGTGGTCCAGAGGGTAATTCATAGTGACGTCCACTGTCCATTTGAGCAGCATCAGCTTCTGTTTTTTGTGGGTGCAAACCATTATCGTTTTTGTCACAGTTAACAAGTGTAAATGTCACACTTAACAATGAAGTGATGCTCTTTTAACACAGATCTCAACCAGTTTTGTTGGCTTTAATTACCAGAAATGTTTTTCTTCCAATTTGATTTAAGGAATGTTTATTTAACCCTTTTAAAATTGGCTAAATCACTAGATCTCAGCAGCCTTAATACATGTAAACAATCTCCCAGAAATAGAAGAGTGCAACTCAGTGGGATGAATTGTGATCAATAGCCTACCCTCCGGGTGATCGACAAAGATTTTCCAGGCATTTATATCCAGCCCCAGGAGGTTTACATTCCTCCTGAACATAGAGTTTGTTCACAGACTCTACATAATTTATCACATTTTCCCTGCTATGTTGCTAAGAGACCTCCATTTTGACCTGGAAATTGTGATTATGCCACATCCTGTCTTGTAGGCCAATGGAACAATTATGGAGCTTAAGCTGATGGCCGTGTCCAATCAAAAGCAGCCAAAGATCAACAGTTGACAAGAAAGTTAAATTATCTTTAGAAAGAAAAAAAAAAACCCAACTTGTCAGTTTTTTTGCTGGAATAAAACTAAAAACAGATTTTTCAAATGTGTGTGCACCAATAATGAGCTGAGGTACCAGATGATTGAATATTTATTCAGTGTCATGTACACATGTGCCCAGCCCTGTTCTGAGTCTTCCACACAGATATTAAGAAAGAGATTCATTTAAAAAAAAGATTAAGGCTGTTTATATCAGTATATTGATTGTGCAAACCCCCGCCCCCCGAAATAACCAAAAACATTATTTGCTTTTTTAATTGCCAGCATTCCCATCCTTTATAATTGCAATGACCTTCTTTATTAAAATACATTTCAGTAAAATGACTGCTAAAAAAGTGTTTAGTAGATCATAAATCGCCTCTCACATGGGTTCTAATTAGGGCTGCAACTAACGATTATTTTGGTAATCGATTAATCTGTCGATTATTGGGTCGATTAATCGATTAATCGGATAAACATGACAATTTAATAAATATTACTTTTTTGGCATATTATAGAATGTAATTGTGTAAAACACAGCTCATAACCACTTAAACAACACTTTGGGTTTATTACAGTAAGAGCAAATGTTACTCTTTCTGTCAAATAAAGAGATAGAATATTATCATTTCTAGAAAATGACAAACCTACTTACTGTATACAGTAAAATAAATCATAGGCAGCCATAAAATGTGCTTTAATAGTACTGGCTAATAAGACATCAAATGTAAACTGTTGGATCACATTTGAAAATAAGAAACCTTTAACACTTCTGGATTCGAAAATGTAACCTTGTTCAGAAGTATTGTAAAAAAAAAAAAAAAAAAAAGGCCCCAGATTAACATGAGAAAAAAATATACAAAAACATTCAAGTTGTGAAGTATTAGTGCAAAAAACAAACAAACAAAAAAAAAACCACCATCTCTACTGTAAAAATAGTAACTTTAATAAATAAAATGACCATCTTTACCACTTATAATATTACAAACACAGATCTACTAATCGGTAAAGGGGTGCCTTTTAGTTAGTGGCAACTCTTTTTTTTGTGGGAAAAAATGTGCTTTGCGGTGTAGAGGAGGGGTCTTGTATCTTGGTTTGAATTTAGCGATCTTTTTTTTAAAACCCCTCGTCTTCCTACTGACAGCGGCCTCATTTCAGACATCTTCATTTCCAAAATGAACATTTTGAAGACAATAAAGTGTATTTTGCGACCTGTAAAATTGTTTTTATTAAAATAACATTGTGTATCGCTCCGGTTTGCCGTCTCCCGCTTCGAGTCCGACATGTTTTTTTTTTTAAGATGTTTGTGCAGCGTCGTTATGCTTCCGTGCCAAAACGTGTCCGTTTCGCAAACTTTGCATATTAACGCGATTCTTTTTCAAATTTAGCGGTAAATGATCCAAACTTAGATGATTTTGTGTGAGTTTTTCTTTCCGCCATCTTGTTTAATCTGCCTGATCACGTGAGGCGGGGTGAAATGAAAGCCAATGATTGGCTGCTATCTTCTTCTCCTCCCATTTTGGTAGCGCGCGTCGTCAATTTGCTCTCTACCGCCCCACATGGAGACCAATTTAAGTGCAGTTGACAGCAAAAACGTTTTAGACGATTAATCGATGACCAAATTAATCGACAACTATTTTGATAATCGATTATAATCGATTAAATCGATTAACTGTTTCAGCCCTAGTTCTAATGTTCAAGACCACAAAAACTGTATTGTTGTCCTAAACATCACAAAGAAACTTTGTAACACTGTCTTCTGTAAAGCTTCCTTCTTTTTTGGAATGATATATTTATTGTCACGCTCTGCAGTCATAAACGAGCTGGTCTCTGTCCATAACTTGTCTCATATTGTTTATCTTTTTATTCCAGACCACAGCCATTCTCTCTAGACACCCACTGAGCAGTTCGCGTCTCATGAAACATAGATCGGAATTTTGACTCTGAACCTTGGATAAAAAGGTGGAAAGAGCACCAAAGTATGAAGGAGAAACAGGAGGCTGCCATATTTCAGGAATGACGGGCCGTTAAGGAGCATCTGGCAGCAGTTGTTTTTACCTGGGGTGTTTACAGTTGCTTTATGGATCATGTAAGTAAGCCAAACTATCACACAGTACAGATCAAACTTTATTCATTCAAGCAAACATTTAATTTCCCCACATGATGTTTGGGGTTGGCAAGTCTCTGAGCCCCCTTAGAAATCAAAGGGAAGGACGCCAACAGACTGTGGTGATGATGATTAGGCTGAATAGAAGAAAACATGCTTTCAAGGAGAAACTTAATAGAAAACATTTTCAAGGAAAATCACAGAAAAACAATGATGAATATTAGAAAACTGCTTGTTATCTCAAGTGTTCACAAGTAATTCAAAATTAACCAGATGGTAAAAAGTACAAGCTGTAAATTTTATGGCTTTCTGGATTCCAACTGTTTAACAGGGTTTTGTTTTATGAGTCTTTAGGGAGCACTGCTGTCACAGATCCCAAATGCTGCAAGTGTTGTATTTCACAGTGCTGTCACAAAACACAGAAAGATATGCAGAGACCGTTGTGGAAGTGTGAAATCCCTTTGAGATTTTTTATTTTTCTAAAGAAAGAAAAAGTATATGGTTGTGATTATGGTGCAAATCAAAAGTTCAAAATTTGCCCTACAATCTAAAAGCTATACCACAAACATAACAGATCATTATCAAGTAAATCTTAAGCTGAAATCAACAAATGGACAGCTGTAAGAACTGTTAGATCACAGATTATTAGCAGTGGAGAGCTTGAGGGCTTCCTTAACAGGTCACCAGACTGTTTTGGAGTAAAGAAACCCTATTTAAATGAGGCTCCATTTATAAGTTAGCCATTAGATATTTCAATAATTAAATGTTTAACAGAAACTCTTAAAGACACAACTTTAAATTCAGTAAACTCAAAAACCAATGAATGAAACCCAATCTCAATGCCTCCATGTTCCGTTCCATTATCTTCCGCGTATCCGGGGCTGGGTCATGGGGAAAACAGCCTCAGACGGAAAACCCAGGCTTCTCTCACCCCGGCTGCATCCTCCAGCTCACCCGGGAGGATCCTGAGGTGTTCCTCGACCAGGCATAGTCTCTCCAGCAGGTCCTTTGTCTACCTCTGGGTCTCCTCCCGCTGTGACATGCCTAATACACCTCACCAGTGAGGCATTTGGGAGGCACCCTAACCAGATCCCTGAACCACCCCATCTGGCTTCTCTTGACCTGAAGGCACAACGGCTCTACTCCCAGCTCCTCCTGGATGGCAGAGCTCCTCACTCAATCTTCGAGTGAGAGCCCAGCCACCCTCCAGAGGAAGCTCATTCCAGCCGCTTGAATCTGCGATCTTCTTTCGGTCACCACCCACAGCTGGTGACCATAGGTGAGGGTTAGAACATGGATTGACTTATTTAAAATGATCCTGACCTCAAAGCTTGAGTTTGGGGGATTCATCAATTAGATACGCTTATTTTTTCTTTAATTCTCAGGTGAGATTTTGTTTTAAGTGTGTTTCCTCTTCGTTAATTTTTCTAAATCTCTGGTTGTATCACAGCCATTAGATAGCCTGAAGCCTTTGTAAATCATCTTAACGAGAGACCAAGCCCATCCTGTGGGAAAAGGGGAGGAGAGTGATCAGCAGTTTTGCTCCTTTAAAGCTGTAATTACCTTTAATAACAATGTATTTACAGTATTAGTCAAGCTCATCTTGAAATTATCTGTCTAATTGCTCTATTAGTACGTGTAACATCAGCCCCCACAGAAGCCAACATGTCATAATGTGAAGTTATCTTGTAAATTAAAGACTCTACTCGGCATGGAAACGGCAATTTTAATCATCTCGCTATTAGAATCTGAGAAAAATGTGTCATTAATGGTTTAATGATGATTATACGTCAATAATTGCTTTGCAAAAGTCAGAAGCATCACTCTTGGTTTGGATGGGAAATGTCATCTGTGGGTTTTTTCTTTTTTGAAAATTCCTAGAGCAGACTGTGAAATTGCTTTTGTAGACTTAAGTCAAACCCCTCTCTGTACTCAAATTTACTTTTAAGAATAGCGATGTTTTTCTATTTCCCATCATGCAGAGAGATAATTAGAAGAAGAATTTGATTCATTAACCAATACAAAGAAGCATACCTTCCTCCCCGAGCAAACAGCCTTTTCACTTCAAAGGGAGCATGAGTTCTTTGAAGCACAACCAGGAGTAGAAGTCGGGTGGAATCGTACTACTGTGATTATAGCTCACTTCATGGCTTTGCCTCTGCCTCCGGACACCAGCTCTGGAAGATGGATGGCGATCGGCAGCGACGTTACAAAGATAATTTGATTTGATTCAGAAAGGATTTGGCCCTTACACCTGCCTGGTCGCAGCTGTCGAGATTAACTTAGTGTCATGTCTAGTGATGTCCACTTTGAATTTGGCTACATGTAGTGTCTTTCTTTTTCCTTATTTCTTTCATCTTTCCCCCCACGTTCGGTCTATTTTACACCTCAATGACCTCAGCGCCGATGCAGTCACACAAAGCTGAAAGAAAAATGTGCACTACTGAACGTTTGTTCCTTCTTTCTCCTCCCTTTTTTTCATCCCCCACAGAAAAAAAGACAAGATGATAGTCCAATTTTCTGGGTGGCTTTAGTTTTCTCAATGTACCACTCACCTTCAATTCCATTATAACATACCGCTCCAACGCTGACTGACGCAAAGCAGCATTCTCAGAAATGTATTTATTTATTTATTTATATTTGAACTGTCCTTTCCCGGTCTCCTTAAAAGTTTTAATGCAATTCATGCTGAGATAGATGTACTACTTTGAGAAGGAGAGAATAATCCCAATTAATTTAAAGGTCGTTTGTTTAATCCTCCTCATCAGATCAATTTCTTGCAAGACAAACGGGAAAAAATCGTTACACAGCTTAAAAGAAACCAAAGTGAATTACAGTAATTATTTAATGCTTGGTCTTGATCAGCCTAAGTGTCTGTACAGGCTCTTATTTATTTACTTAATAGCTCCTTCATCTCCCAAGGTCTCTCTGTGGACTGTGATAACAGAGACAGCCATGAGAAAAGGTTTCAGGAAAGTGTGTGTATAAATGTAATAGTGTACAGATAATATACAGAAGTGCTGATACATACGGCACATATACAGTACAGTATACTTTACATATATGTTTGTGTTTTCATTATCATTCAAGTTTTGTATGCTTTTGTCATTTTTCTACCTTTTCTCAGCACAATAACCTTTTTTGAGGGTTTTGTGTTTCTTTCTGCTATGTCTACCCTTCCATGGGTTAATAGCAAGCACTCACTGAGCTTTTATTTGTTTTTATGGATACAAAAACCAATCCTGTTGACTTTGTTTTTTACAGTGCATCAAGAAAAACCCCTGTTGTTTTCATAAAGAGGTTTGTAATAGTTTGCTGCAAAAAAAAAAAAAAACTCAGTGCAAATGGGGCAAATAATTGCTAACATAATATATGTAATAAAAGCTGCGCCGCCTTTTATTTGTTGTTCGCTTTGGCTTCTCCTGCACGTCCAATTCTGTTACAAAAGTTAATTAAATGTTCCTGTTTAGAGATGGCAAAGTCATGAATCGGCTAATTTATTTACTTAATTTGCAGCTCTCGATTACTCTTAAATAAGTAATTTGCTTTCAGTACAGGGACGTTTCACATCACAGGAACACTGGCAGCTACATCGTAGCCCTAAGCAGTATGGTTGAGCCCATGTAGAATTGCTGTGCACTGTTTCCGTGCCAACAACTTATCAGATGTAATTAAAAGGCAACAATAAAATAGCTGACCTGATGTTTAATTTTGGAGGATTGTGAGAACACTGCCAAACATATTTCAATTTCAGCATTCCCCACACATCTCTGATAGTTTAATGTTGATACACTGGCAAAAACAACAGTCATAGAGAGCTGAAAAGGAAATTAAGTTGCAAGTTTGCAAATTAAACTTGAGACAACTGTTTTTTCTCGCTAATTTAAAGAAGAAAATGGGGAGAGACAACCGTCTCCACATTGCTTGAGTTTGTGGACGAGATTAAAGACATACAGTTCAAATAGACGAAGATAAATATGGAATATAATGAGGCCCACCTGTTATTTTATGTGCTAGCGCAAATCAACACGGCTGGAACAAAGTGAAAAAATTTCTCAGCCACTTTGTGTGCTTCTATTATATCATTTCTCATGTGGAACATTGGTTAACTGGACAAACAGTGAATGCACTTGCCTTTATTTTGAAAACGGAGGGGTATTTTAGCCGATGCAAACTAAAGTTTGCTTAGATTTCAAAGATATAAAATTTGCATTAATGAGAGAAATAAAATAGTTGGATGCAGTGAAGCCAATTGGGAAGATACTTCAAACTATGCTGTTTTTTCCAAATGTAATTTCAATTTTACAGCGTGCTCTGGGCTCTATCGGACTGTGCTATGGGAAGGTAAACCTAATTCACTGCTGTATCTCTTTCCACTACCAGGGCAGAGCATATCCAGTAGTGAAACTCCTAAACATAATCAATTATCTGAGCTCCAATGGCGGAGAATGCAGAATGCTGATAAGACTTTGCAGACTTTTTTTCCTAATGGAGAGAGAAAATCCGATTTGATTCAATACCCCACGGGAGTTTACTCTTTTCCCCTTGCAGTTAAAGAGAATTATTCATTGCATTCTCTGAGGGAAAAGTCAATCATTCCCAATAAGTCGCTGAGTTGTTGTCCTTCTTTGTTTGAGCAGGGAAGGGCCCGAGGCATTGTCATTTCTTTCTTTATCTGTTTTTTTGTCACATGCGTTGCTCTGCTTTTTCCTGAAGGCGTCTCTTGTCAGGTGGTCAGTGGAGTGACATAGACTTGTAGTAATATGTACACACACAACAGAGACTAGAGGGTGTTTATCACAGTGCTGAGACTGTCATAAGAAACTCCTTTTCACTCTTTCCTTCATTCGTGAACTTGTTAAACCTACACACTATCCAAAGTTTGTAACCTTTTTTGACCTGTACTACACAAAAAAAAAAAAAAAAAGCAATATCCGAAAAAAATATCCTCTCCAAATTTGTGGCCCACACAGGTTTGGATCAAACAGCTAAAGATGAGGGAGAAAACGATGTCTAAGGGTAATCTTCTGGTGAAACTGAAACTTATTCTATACTTTGATTTTAAACGCAACTTTCAACCCTCAAAATAAGTTTATTTCCATCTTGTTAGATTTGGGACTTGGAGTGAGTACATATCGACTTGTTCTCTAACCGATTTTTTTTTTTCTTCGTGTCTCAAGCTGTCATATTTGAAAAGTTTTTTCAAACAAGTTTTTTGGGGGAATCGAGTTGTGCGAAGTTTGCATTTAAAAGTGTCGTATTGATTATTTCACTGAGCCGATTTGCATGTGAGGTTTTGGTACACAGACAGCCAATGCTGCTCACAGAAAAAAAGATTAAGTTTTGTTGATGGCTTCTTCTACTGTGTTTAAACAAAAAAAAAAAGATCACCCATTTCTTAATTCTCACAGATAAAATGATTGAAAGTCATGCTGACCTTTTGTGAACCGCATCTGTTAGGAATAAGAATTCATGTTCCATAAACCGGGACGTTTGCCAACACATTTTTTCCACCATTAAACAAGAGTTATGTCATGCTTATTAATTAATCCATAGCTTTTTCTGAGGCGGAATCATTTGAATCAGTGCATGACTCACCGTGAGCTGTTCTTTTGACAGATTACATCGGCAGTCATACTTAAATGGCGATGCTATCAGAAGCTTGTTGGAGGAGAGTTTCACTGTTTCCATTAAATGTTTTCAATTGACCTTCATGGTAAATGAACAGTTGGGTTCAAATAGTCAACAATAGGGCTTAATATCTGCAGTGAACATCACAACATTAAATATTCTTGTATCAAAGCCCTTCATCATTGTTCCCGTCAAAGTAATGTTTGTCGTCATTACGGTAAGAACACCTCTATCCTTATTGAAGCCAAATTTTTTATTCGTAAAAGCACCCTGGCCAAAGTGCTTTCTCAAGGGTAGAGCAGCAGCTTTGAGGGCGAGCTTGGCAGTTTCATGGTCCAGTGGTGTGCTGTAAGCTCCATACCACCACCGAGGACAGGCTTCGAATCAACCAGACAGCAGAGTGACAAAGTGTGGAGGAGAAACCTGTTTAACACTTCATCATCACTGCCACAGACATCCTCCAGGAATGGAGCGACTCACCGAAAATAGGAAGAAAAGAGGCTCTCTGCAAGGTTGGCCGAAACTGTGAAATTAGAAACACTTCAGGTTTTAATGGGCAAAGAGTCTATTTGCTTTTCTAATTGTAAAGTCCTAAAATATTCCTGTAGTTTCTGTTATGTGTATCCAAAGTAAAATGAAAAATATTAATACATCTAAATTACTAAATCAGGCACCAAACTTTTTCATTTAATAAATAATAAGCTGGTGACATGATGGTTAGCACAGTGGCGTCACAGCAAGAAGGCTGGGATTCAAGTCCCGTGTGGGACAAAGCCATGAACGCTGGCCTTTCTGTGTGGAGTTTGCATGTTCTCCCCGAGTATGCATGGATTTTGAGTGTGTAGGTGTGGATGGTTGTATCTGTATGACTCGTAATAGACTGACGACCTGTTTGGAGTGTAACCTGCCTCTCTCCTGAAACCAGCCGGGATAGGCCCTGGCACCCCTTGTAACCTCGTTAGGGATAAATGGTTCAGAAGTTGAATAAATGAATGAGTAAAAAAAAAAAAAAAGCCATCCGGGTTGGCATATCTTTCATCTTAAATTTTTATATATTATACATATTAAGTATTCAAAAAGATGCTTCCAAACAAAAGTCCACATTCAAACATTTATTTATTGTTATAAATGGCAAATGTTTAATTACTTTCAATTTACTTACGTTTCAAACTGGCATGTTTGTGTCTTTAAATCTTATTGTCTGTTAAACTTGAACTTTTTTGTTCTTTTCACTTCATCACATTTGGATAGCCTCAAAAGAAGGTCAAGTTCCTAACCTTATTTTAAATAAAAGGATAACTTTATGCGCATGCAGCCCCCCTTAATTTTACCCCAGTTACGATGTGACCTACCAGCCAGACTGAATGTACCGTTTTATTCAGTCATACTGTAGAAATTGAATATCCGATGGTTTGGAACTGGCACATATTCTTCTTTAACGTGCCTTTTTATACATTTTATTTTATCTGATGGTAAGATATAGACTTGAATAAAAAGTCAAAGGAGTTGTTAAGTTGAAGAAAGAAAACAAGAAACTTTGTGGGTATTGATTTTTCTTCTTTCAGTATGTTTCAGTACAGAAGAAGGTAGAAATGGTTCTTCTGCCAAAGTGTGAGGGATAAAGTCTAGCTTTGTGAAAGTTTAACAATCCCGAGCCAGTAAATCTTTTGCTCTGAAAAGTATCATTTTAAGGCTTTGCTGTGAAGTCGGGTTCAATCTTTTTCTTTGAACCAGCTGTCTTAGAAGCTTCTTTATTAACAACCCAATTCAGGGTCATGCGCCCTCTTGTAAAAGTCGCTTCAGCATTTTAAGAACCAATGATTCTTTAAGAGGACTGACTGCAGGATTCTGTGTGCACGTGTGTACCATCAGACAATAAAAAAGAAGCAGGCCTTCTCTTTACGAGATGTTTGCTAATTTGTGTTTTTAAGGCCTGTTTATAAGGGTAGAAACGCTCAATATGGGAGGTTTAAATGAATCAATTTTCTGAGATTTTATGTCACATTAAGTTGTAGATTTTTCTTTTTGATTAGTAATCTCGGAAATATTTAGGATTGCCTGCTAAATATAAAGCCAAGGAGACGTTCTCATACTGCACCTAACCAAGTGTGAAATAGCTTTGGCTAAGTAAGGGGACAACCATTAATACTGATAAGAAAAGAGACTAGGTGCTCTCAAGGTGGAATGTGAGCACTCGGTAAGAGAATGATTTATGTCACCTTTACTGAGGTTAAAAAAAAAAGAAAAGGGTTGTACGTTGAATAAAAAAAATCTCTCACAAGCTCTTAGACTGATATTGACTGCTGAGAAAGGAAATTCAATAGTAAACCTTTATCTTGAACATTGTTATTGTGTTGTATTATTGAAGTCAAAGTGAAAAATGGGCAAAAAAATTTTTATTTTACTTCTGTGATAACAAAGTAGACAATCCTATTTGTAGGAAAACAGAAGTTATGTAGTTAAAATATAGAAACATTTGTTCCTATTTTAACCCATTTATTTGGCATGATCCCCTCTCCTTCCACCAGAGGGAGCCCTGCATGTCCCTCATCACCGTGATTAGGGACACCTGAAATTGATTCCTGATGCCACTCACCCCAGACTTCCCTGTCGAGCCACACCATTCCTTCACACCTTTCGGGTCACACCTTTTGCCATGCCACTGAAACTTTGTTTTTCTTTTCATAGTATTAATAGACTGCCAAATTCAAATAAACCATCTACTGTCTGCAATTGAGTCCTCCTCTTTCCAGCTGCACACCGCTTCATGACATTATTGAAATATGATGTATCATTTTGTTTTGTCTTCTGGACCGCTTATCCCGAATGGGTCGTGGCAGGTGCCAGCTAATTTCAGACATGAGGTAGGGTACACCTCGATCAGGCTGCCAGTCTCTTGCGGGGCGACACTTACGCACTCATTCCTGGGGCAATTTTCATAGTGGCCAACTACCTTACATGCATGAGGTTAGGAGGAAACTGGGGTCAAAGGAGAAAACCCACCCACGCAGGGAGAACATACAAACTCTACACAGAAATGCTAGTGTTTCAAGCCACACACCCACTCTGGGACTTGAACCCCAACCTTAGTGCTGACCGCTGTGCCACCATGCAGCCCTTGATGTAATTATGTGTTCAGAACAGCATTTTATTTGTGTGGTTATGATCATTTCAAAGCAAAGATTAGAAAATGCTCGAGTAAAAAAATCAGTTGGATTTTTATTTTTTATATTACGTGAACCATTAATTGGGTCGTTGGATTTTTATTTTTTATATTATGTGAACTATTAATTGGGTCTTTACTATTGAACAAATTTTAACAATCATCATTACTCGAGAAAATAACACTTCAATATATATCCCTTTATATATTTTGGACACTTCAATTTGTTTCCTTCATTTCTTTGTCTTTACTTTATTGCACATTGCTGTTCCTTCAAGCTCCATGTTTTATCTTGTTTGCTTTCCAAATCCTGGTCTTTTGTCAAATTTAGTCCCTAATCTAATGGAATTTTCTAGAAATGGAGAAGTGGAAATTTTCTTTATTATTAAATCCACACAATCAATTGTCTAGAAATAGTGTAGGGTTCTAAAGAATTGAACAGAGTCATCTGACATCTGCTGGCTATCTTTAAACATAGCATCAACAAACACCATGTAGGATCAGGCAGTTATTTACTGTACCATTGTACTGTCTGAGTAATCCATCGTAGAAAGGACAGATTATTTCAACCTGATTGAAAATGATTTCTAGATAGAAGTCAGAACGTCTCGATCATCAAATACACTGTCCAGAAGAGAACTTTGAAATCTTTCCACACTATACTGTACATGACTTTATTCGGTCATGTACACCAACCGTCATAATACTACTACCTACACAAAACTTTTATGAACACATTAGAATTGAATCTAATTTGTTCTTTTTAAAGCTTTTAGTGATAGAATTGTATTAGCATGTGATTGTGCTGCTTAATGTCGGAGCTATTTTATACTTTTCTAGATAGCAACACATAACATATATTATGTTATATTATAAAAATAGGTAGCACTATATATATATATATATATATATATATATATATATATAGAGAGAGAGAGTGCTTGTGGGATATATATATACATATATACAGTATATATATATATATATATACAGTATATACATATATATATATACATAGCATATGTAACGTATAACCCAGAATCAGAATCAGAATCAGAATGCTTTTATTGCCATGTCAGTGAAAAACATCAGAGACTAGGAACTTGTTCTGGTACTGGTGTGCAAACATATAAAATAAAAATAATAAAAATAAAATAAATAAAAATAATAATAATTTTTACAAAACTAAGAGTGTAAGAGTTTACAAAACTAACAGTAGCATATCTGACGAGCAGCTTCAGCGACAGACTTCTGCAACCCCGTTGCTCAAAGGAACGTTACAGAAAATCATTCTTACCATCCTCCATCAAACTATTTAATCTTTCACTTTCAAACCTGTAATTCTTTGCCATTCAAAACATTGTATGGGATTGTATGAATGTAACATTGCAGCACTCAAATTTAAAGTATATTCAGTTCAATATCCTAAAAAATTCTAGCTCCACTCTGCAAAGCCTATTGCCATCACATCTGTAATAAAACATGTGGAGCAACATGTAGAAAATCTAATCTACAAAGTTACAATTTGTGTGACTAGTTTTAAGTGGTGGTTCTTCTGGTGGGAACTACTGTAGATCCAAGTTTACCCTTAAGGTAATTTTGAGAGAAAAAAAAAAAACCTCTTCTCTTGATCTTGTTCAAACATCTCAGATTCAGGTGCTGCAACCAGAGAGTTCCTCTGTAACTTTTAATATTGACCCTTTGCCTCAAGATAAAGCGATGCAGACCTCTAAATCAAAGTACGGGTGATTTTAAAAATAAGAAAAAATATTTCATTTAGCCGTTTCAAACCAGAGCAAGAAAATTGTGCAGTCCTGAAGGAATCTATCGGGGTTTTTTAAATTTCTTTTTTCCCCGTTTCTGTAATTATAATGAAACCTTCTAAAAAAAAAAAAAAAAAAAAAAAGTGAACTTAAATTCTAAAATAGCCCACTATCTATTCAAATAAAAACGGTTTCAGACAAAGCATTTTTTGAGAAAGTGATTTAGTTGTCTTGTACAGTTCTATTGCTACTGTGGTAATAAAATGAGGAAAAAACAGAGAAAACAGCAGAATAACTGAGTAAAAAGGTTTGTATAATCTAATAGTTGCAACAAAAAAAAATCCTCTCTATCAATATGGTCTGTCCCAGTATGAATTCTGCAAATCAACTAAGCACAGACATAAGTCACCAAACTTGGTTCCTTAATAGGAAACTTGGCCCTCGCCGTCTCCGTAGCTGCAACAGCAAAACTTTTATGAACATAAATTACAGATATACACATGGACAATAATAAACATTAAGCAATAAATTTAACCACAGCATTAACAATATTTATGGCAAACTGTAAAGGCTCAAACCTATTAGCATTAATGAGAAAACACAATGGAGTCCTGCAAATCAACATCCAGAAAAGTACGACAGGTTGTTTAGAGCCTTCTGGTAACGCTGGAGGAGACCAGCGAGCTGGGACCAAGCCCAGAAAAAAGAAAACGTGGAACAATGTTGGTGAATTCTTCAGAGATGTGGTTCCATGAGAAGGTTGCTAACAAGCACAAGACGTGACTAGTTAATTGTTGATGACACATGAGCTGTTGATGTACTTTGTGTTTACGTCTACTGTTTTCAATTTACTCTTTTTTTTATTCATAATCTCTAAAGCAAAATACATTTTTATAATAAATTTGGACCAGCACGGTGACGCACTGTTTAGCACAGGGACTTCCAGCATAAATGTCAGCAAGAATGTTGGGGTTCGAGTGGAGGTGAGGCTTGAAACAGTGTTCTTTTTGTGTGGAGTTTGCGTGTTCTGCCTGTGTAAGCAAAGGTTTTGTTCAGGTACTCCAATTTCCTCCCACCCTCCAAGAACATGCATGTTAGGTTGATTGGCCGATATGAAATTGCCCCCTAGGAACGAGTATGTATGTGGATGCTCATGTGTGTTTGGCCCAGCAGCTGACTGGTGATTTGTTCGGGGTGTACCCTGCCTCTCACCTGTAGTCAGCCGGGATACGCTCCATCACCTCAACAACTCTTTTAAGGACAAGCGGCTCTAAAGATGAAATAAAACTTTTCCAGTCAACATAAATAAAAATGAAAAGTTTTTGTCCGGGCACACTGTAAAAATTCTACCATCAAATTGTATTTCAGTAAATTTGAACAGTTCGTGCCCCACACCTGACAGGTGACCTGTTAAGTGTACCCTGCCTCTCGCCTGTGACTAGCCTGGCAAGACGCCGGCACCCACCATAACTCCCACTAGCATAAACATTTCAAACGAGGAATGAATGAAGAGTTCACACAATGCAATTACAATGATTAACTTTTAGTTAAAAATAAAATAAAATCCAAACATAAAATACTCAAAGTGCGTGCGATTAAATTCACTTGAATTTATTTAAAATCTCAATAATGTTCTGATCCTTTCTCTTGTTCTCTTTTGTTAGACATTACAAAAAGATGAAGGAATGATGTAATTCTTATTGCTTCATAAAGACAAGATATTCAAGTCCATTCCTAAAGGCCCCCCTGTGCATTATTAGCATAACATAAGAAACTGAACGTATAAAAAAATATGTTCAGGGTTTGTCACCTTCCTAATTGGCCAAATCAATGTGTGGTACATGCCTATGGCTATGCTTTATTAGCTTAATCAGGACTCTAGAGGTAAGACCCTGGACACTTCGGAAGTAGTTAATAAGGTCCTTGGGTGAGAGCAGGTTGTAACTATATAGCATGCCAACTACATAATTGCAACAACGGTGGTGAACAGTGCATTTAGGATTAGGGATTAAATGTGCGAGTGTTCGGTAAGTACCATGCCAGTGCGTTTCGTAAAGTGGGTGAGATTAGGTATAGTGTGGAAGAAATAGAACATTAGAAATTAATACTGAATGCTGCAGAAACCAGGACAATAGCAGTTTTGATACTCCATTATTCACAGTGCCGAGCTGGTACATTAAATCATTTAGAGGCTTCTTCCTCCTAAAGAAAGAATTTATATTTATAAGAGGAATTTCTTTTGTTGATTCTGACATAATGTGTAGAAAGAAAGTTTTTTTTTTTTTTTTACTGGATTACGTTTGATTTTCTTTGAACTAACTTCACCTGAATCCATCCCGGAGAACAAGGTCTTTTTTTTTTTTTTTTCAAAATGAATTCAAATATAGTTGAACATTATGCACATTGCTTGCCAAGACCAGCAGGAACGTCTTTGATGTCTTAAATTCAAAGGATATGAACAGGAAGTGATGCTTCATATGTTTCTGGCTGGTTCATAAATATTCCAATCAGCATAATCTGATTCACGATTGTGCAAAAAGCTTTTATGATGAGTTATGATTATATGAAAACAGTAGATACATCCACATAAGGTGTACCTGAAAAGATATTTATTCTCATTTTCTCAGAGAGGGACATATTTTATGATATTAGTGTTGTCAACAACGTGTTGTCTGGTCAGTTTTGCAAATGAAAAGGAAATAAAAATGTTTGTTTTTTTTTTTTGAAAAAGGAAGTTACAAACAGTGAACTAATTTATCCAGAAATGTAATTGGAATTAATCAATCAATTCCAATCATCCTAGGAAAACCTAATGTGATAAGAGTAGTGTATCTAGAAACCTGTAAATGATATTAGAATTTATTTCACATCCCAAGGATCTTCACAACGTTGGGCCTGAATTCAATTTTATACGGATGACACTTTGCTCTGCATATTTTTAAGGGTCATGGTCAAGAAGAAAGGATTTAAGTAACCCGACGCCTTGTTCCTTCATTGCTTCTTTAACAACCTACAGAACACCAATCCCAGACTTAATCCAAGGCTGGATTGTTTCAGAAAGATGTCTTAATGTACAGTATTTGATTTAATTTATCTACTGAGTCATAATGCAAATATTATATTTAGTCATTTTCTTTTACTAGTTTTTTATTTATTCTGTACTTGAAACTAAGTAAAAATGCAAATGAGTGCAAATGCAGTTTTAGAGTGAAATAATCTTAAACATAATCTGAAATAATAATCTGAAACATTAATGAGAATGAATTCTTTAAAATTCATATGTGCATTACTCTGTTTGCTGTGCAGCAGTGGGCATTTCTATTTTTTTTTCAGTGTAAAATTTCAGCCTCATCCTTGTGGGGAAAATATTTAAAACCTTAATTTTGTCATTTTTCACAGGAGCTTAGAGAAACAGCACAACATATGCTAGAGGGAAACTGCTTTTCTTTAGAGAGCTGGGCTTTGTTTCTCTGATGCTTAATTTAGTAGCTCTTGTCCTAGTCCATCATTGATCTGTAACATGATATTCTTTGTATTTTCAATACTTTAATGCATGTTCTTCCAATGATTTCTACAACAGCAAAATTTTGCTGCTTTCTGCGGTTGTGCCGTTTGATCTCATATTAGCCTTGTCCTGGTTGTTTTCTGCCCACCTGCTGGCTTCTGCTTTTTCTTGCCATGTACAGCCATCTCTTCTGCCTCCTAGCAACCATTTGTCTTAGTTGCCCCTGCTTCTGAAAGACTCAGACAAAGGCAAACATAAAGGCTAAAAATATAGACCTGCAGATATTAGACGTTACATTTAAAAACAACCACTGGTGCAGACAATTGTGTGGTAAGAAAAAAAAAGAAAAACTCCTTTTTGTGCAATGGTATGAAAAAGTAACAGTTATTCATCATTAGACAGTATTTATCATAAAGAAAAAAAGCAAAGCCATATTTGAAAACAAACATGTCTAGAAACAAGTTTAAGAAAAATTTTGATTTTTCTGTAATAACAAAGCACTTTGTTACTTTGTTATGGTTAAACTTTATGGCTCGACACACTCTAATAGTCAAACTGTGCAGATGGTCCACATAGATCCTGGAATGGTGTGTAAGCAAACAGTGTGCATTTTATATTGGCTGCGATAGTTGACAGATCTTCCCTACAGTGAGTGTTCTCAAGTTTTCAGAATCTATAAACTATGGTCCTATTGGTGGAATACAGTAGTTTTTAGGTTCTCCAATACATCAAGATCCCTTAATGATATTAAGAAAGGACAAATAGAACAGTTTTTTTCAACTTGTGTTCTACGTCACAAACATGTGTGCCATATGGTGTTTGTGTAAAAGAAAAAAATGGATTAAAGCACCTTTATTTATGTTTATCAATATGAAATCATGTCATTTGATTTAGAGACAGGCAGAGCTATCATGTAACCATAGCAACCCACTCTTCTTTGCTTTTTTGTTGCATGATACTGTCCATCCCTCCTAAGAACTACCCCAGTTAGTGGATTGTTAATAGACAGTGGATGTTTAGAGACATTAAGAGAAAATGTAGGTTGTGATTTAAAGCAGAAAATTTGTGAATTCAAAAGAAATTTCACATTTTCTGTAAGACATTTAAGAGGAAAAAGTTTCTTGCATTCTGGGTTAATCATCTGAAGGGACCATAGTCTGAAACTAAACATGTTAACAAGGCAAATAAGGTGCAAAACTTTCAGAAGTGCAGACTAATAAGAAAGTGCTTATAATGACACATTGTTGCATAAAAAATGGCTTTTGATGAAGTAATTAAATAATTTAAATTTGTTTGGAGAATCGTATTTTGGGTAATAGTGTGCCTTAAGATTTTTTTAGATAAAAAAAATATACCTTGACATAAAAAAGATTGAAAATCACTTAAATAGACCAACAGAAAGACACTTTTATAAAAATGGCAAAAATATAGAGCCGGTCAAAATTTCATTACCTCTGGTTAAGTTTACCCTAAAGTTACGGTTACTGATACTTTTATGTAGCCCATCGTTTTTCTAAAACATAACAAAGCATTTCAGAAAACATTCTATTGTGTAAAAAATGTAGTATTTACACATGAATCAAATGGGCATGTACTTGAAGAATTGTTACTCACTGCTAAAGATAAAAGGGCATGATAGCAGCATGACTGGCAAAAAGTGGGTTGGTGTCTGTGGGCACACTTTTTCTTTTTTTTTTTTGTAAAAACTCATCAATTTTTTAATCCGTAGATAGTGGGAATAACTTGAAAAATGCAACCTGTTGTTCAAATCTAAATAAAAGTAGGGTTTTTTTTTCACACAATAATACCTCTGTAGCATTGTCTTATTACATGGTAAAAGAAGGTTGTGTCATTTCTGGTAAAATAAAAGAATATCTGAGAAAAAAATTTCAATCAGGGCTCTGAATAGTGGATATATAAATATATATAAAAATTGTATATACTAATTGTGTTCCCAATTAGTGGGTTTCTCATTTGGCTGATCACTAGCATGGAAAGAGTCAATACTGAGAGTGCACTTGGCTTCAGTCTGTGCCATAACAAGACTGAGCCGTGTGAAAGAATAAAACTACTTGGAAGTCTCAGAGCTGAGTTGCATTTAATGAGTCTTGAGCTTTAGTGAGGGAATTAGTGTGTATTAAGAAAGTTTTTCTTGTTGCTGATCATTGTCAGCTGGAAAGCAGCTAGTTTAAAATATCACATTGACTATGTTTGCAGATATGTCTCTTTCTCTCTTGGTACAATTGTTTTCAATATCAATTGCTCAAAGGTCTGGTGGGCAGGACTATACTCAGACTGTAGCAGCAGGCTTGTGCTAAATGTATAGTATGTGTGGCATGTCGTAGATTCTTTTTTTAGTTTAGCAATGAAAACGTTAATAAAATTTTAGAGCACATAATAACCAAGTTTACAGTTTAAAAGACAGTATATAATGTCAATGCTTGCTCAACCCCCTTTTGAAGACATGCATGGTTGGTCAATTGTCTACTGCGAAATACTACTCAAGCCTCAGTGTGTCCATGGCTGGTTGTTTGTCTCTGTCTGTCTCTATGTATGACCCTGGGACATACTGGCAACCTGTTTGGTGTGTACCACAGCTCTTGCCTGTAATCAGCCTGAATGGGCTCCAACGCCCCCTGCAACCCTGACTTGGATAAGTGGTTCAGAAGATGAATGAATGAATAAAAGAATATATTGCAATAAGATAAGAAAATTTTTTTCCAGAAGATCAATATGTGCACAATCCAATACTTAAAGTGCATCACTCTCTCAAAAAATAAACAAACCTCTTTTCATAGCACTTTTATAATGCAGAATAATCACGAAATTAAACAAATCCTTCCAGCCCATTCAGATGTTGTGGCGTGAGAAAAAACATGTCTCGATTATCACAGATCAGGAAAATGAATGTGTTGAACATTTCTCCTTCGTTCATCTACATTCTTCATTTATCTATGAATTTGATCGTTTACCCCAATATAATCTGGAAATATAAATTATACAATACACATTCCTCATTTGGGAGTTCCTCCAATCTCCCGAAGTTTATTTTACATAATAAAACTCATTAAACTAAATTGAGTCTTTTCCAAATGTATCAATATTTTTTCATCATTGCCAAAGAACGAGAAGAGTATCTGCAATGATAAGTTTTCAAATTGTTATAAGTCGACAGATATGTCTACAATCATTGTCCCATGTGATCTACATTTTCAAAACAGAGCCTTTCCAAACTTTTGTTTTCCTGAAATGCTTAATTCCTTGCTCAAATGTATCCAATACCACGACGCTATAATTAAAAAATCTATTACTATAGTGACTAAAAAACCTCTTTTCAGTGCTGTCTGCTTTTGAGGCAGATTTTGTGGTTTCTATGGAAGCTGCTGCTCAGAAGAAAAGACCATTTCTGTGTGGTTCAACAGTTCAGTATTTCTCAAGGTTAGCACTAGTAAATTGGCCACACTTGTTGTACTTTTGACATTTTGGATAATGTGATTGCTTTTTCTTACTTATTTTAAGGTTTCACGATAATGCAAGGTCGTTTGCTTTTCCTTCACTGATCTAATGTACTGTGGACTTGGGTGACTGCACAAATTGGGTGATAGTTCAAAATTGGTTTATGAAAATATTAAAAATGTGTTTATAAAATTGACAGTGTGACACCGAGGCTGTTGCCTGAAATTTTTGCAATGTACCATCACAGATAAGCAAACACAGGCACATAATGTAGCACTCAGAGGTTTTTTCTTTGACTGTCAGTCATGAAGCACAGATTGCAGCTTTCATGTTTTTTCGTTCTTTTTTTCCCCCTCTGAATGATGGCTTGATGGCCACCGAAGTCAATCCATAGTAATCATGATTCTTCAAGCAGGCTGTCACCACACCAACACTGAGTCTGTATCCTGTGGCGTGTGATGCTAGTAATCAACCAACCAGTGGGCAAGATGGACACCAATCAGTGACAGACTCTGTCATACCCAGCATGACTGCCCATATCAGAGATGGTCGGTACCACCCACAGGGTACCATCTGCTCTCCATTTTATTTCAAAGTGCCTTTACCACTTATTGGACTTCTTCAGTGGGCAAAGCTATTATGATTATGACTTTCTGTTGCTTCAATGTGAGACAACATCTGGAAGGGATGATTAATGGGAGTGGTCAATATAGTTTTTACTTTGAAAATAACTCTACCTGTCATTGCCGTGTAAGAAAGGTAATTTAGAAAACTACTCAGAGGGACGGAACAGGTTATTTTAAAAAAATAAAACAATAAAAAAATGTTTAATGTTGACTTTTATATTTTCTTACAAGTATAGCCCTGTGGCTGCACAGTGTTGTGGTTGGTTAGCATCGCACAGTAAAAAGTCGGGTTTGAGTACCAGTGGAACATGGCTTTTTGGATGTTTGCATGTTCTTCCTGTGTTCTTCCTTCTCTCTGGGTAACCCTCCTGAAGTTGGAGAAAGACGCATGTCAAGCATAGATATTCGGTTGGTTAATCATTTTGAAATCACCACTAAGATTATGTGAGTGGTTGCAAGTCTCTATATGTGGCCTCTGCAACAGACCAGCAACCTGTTCAGGGTGTATCCCACCTCCCGCATTTACATGATCTGCCGAGACAGGCTCTGGAACTCCGGCAGCTTCAATTGGTAGAAGCCCTACAGAGGATGAAAGAATTATAGAAATGTGTGTCTTTGTATAAATGTTTATAGTAATAGTCACTTTAAAAATAACTACCTGCCATTTCTGTGAAAAAAATAACTGTCATTGTTTGTCATTTGAATAAAAAAAACAATAATAAATCGATAGATTTGACATTTATATATGGATAGATTAAGGTAAAGGTGGTGTCTGTGGTCAGTGAAGCACTGGCTCCTACAATGTACAATAGTACAAACACCTTGAGCTCGGGCCTCTGGTGAAAATCCGTCTCCATGTTTTTATGTGAGATTTTTTTATATAAATAAAAAGTCTGCTTTGATTCTGTTTGAAGAATAATAAAAGTCTAAGACGGTGCAGAAGATCGGCGGTTCTGACATCGAGCTTGTTTGAAAATAAGTTTGAAACTAAAATGTTACAAGTAGTACACGCAGTCTCATTCACATTGCAATATAAAAAAAATTTATAAAACATTTATTTTACACATTTAAGTTTTTAACATCAGTGTAAAGTACGAGCTACATTAAATCCACAAAGCTTTGTAGATTAATGATGTCTTGATTAATAAATATGAAAGACACAAATAAAGAACAAACTATTTTTTAGGAGCTGTGATCACACCCCTTTATACCCACATATTATTTATTACTATTAAAATGTGCTTTGATAATTAGATCAATTGATCAAACGAAACAGTAAGTTTAGATTTGATGTTTTTATCTTTTAGAAACAATTGCATTTTGCTGCTTTTATTAATGAATCATTTGATTTCAATTTCTTCACAAACTTAAATCAAAATTGCTCTTCTAAAGTTGGTCCCTATTGATGAAGTTGGGATGTTGATTGGTTGAATACATTAAAAGAAAACTTTTTAAAATGCGCATCCGCTTTTATCCTTCAGTAAAAATAGATTTTCCTGCTTGGTATAGACACCACTATAAATGTGTAAAAATCAACACTGTTTTTAATCTTCCATCATTTAAGAGCTTGTACCGCAGTCAGTTATCAAGCCAGTGCGAACTTCAAAGCCCCTCACTAACTTTGTTCACCTAGGAATAAAGAAAAAGGGGGAAACAGGGAGGATGGAGGTGTGGGCTGAAATCAAAATCAAAGCTCAGAGTTTTCTACTTGTCCATTTTACTCACCCTGGAGATCCAACCTATTAAAGAAACCTTAGAAAAACTACTTCAAACTGCTTTGCTTAAAGAATATTCTCCACTTTGTTGAAATCCAGTAGGTTTAGGCTTAAAAAAAGATAGCGTTTGTCGGAAAATACCCAATCAGGATTTAAAAACAATATTAGCATTATGTGCTTAACTTCTACTTGTAGCGGATATTTTTAATACTCTATGAAGCTCCAGCGGCTGGAATGCCTTTGGGTCCAGCTGGTGGCCATGACATGAGAACCCTCAGATCCATCATGCCATATCTATGTCTTTAGGTGCTCTGTTACATTTTAGAGGGTTGCTCTCAGGTGAAGATAAATGTTGTAAACAGTGCTTTATGAATGAATAAATTTCCCATTCGCCAGCATCGCTTCATAGCCCACTGTTAATAAACTGATTCATGGTGTAATCCACTCTCTCAAGCGTTCAGGGTCCCTTTTTATACCCCCCTATTTATGTTTGCTGTTATTTCCAAGAGAGTCAGCTGAAAGAAACTGCAACAGAAAGAAGATAAATCACATCTCCCTGCTTTAATTTATGAAGGTGAACCAGTGTTATATGAACAAATTTTATCCCGGCAAACGACATCAGTGAGAAGCAGTGAAGGAAAACCTGGAAGAAAAGTCCAATCAGGCAAAGCATCTTTTTCTATAAGCTGCTTACATAAAAAAGTGAGCAAGTTCATTACAAAATTTATTGTCCAGAACCATAACTCAAAAGAAAAGTTAGTCCACTCGAAAGCGGGGAAGAAATTGTTGTTCAGTCTCTTGGAAGAGCTCGTCTTTCATCATTATTTACGCTCTAAAATAAATTAAAAAAACCCAAACAAATGCATCTTCATATTTGGTGCTACTGGAAAACATAGTTTGTATCCATTAATACTCAAACAATTCCACAATAGTATTTGAAAATATTAGACAATTCCTAAAAATGATCTGTTTAATTACAAAATGTTGAAATATGATTTGTGTCTGAAGTTATTTATGAAAGCAAGTAAAAATCCTACATTATTCTTGGAGTTGAAACATACTGGTATCCCACCTGGCATGGAGCAAGCTGAGTGTCCCCCGCAATGAGACTGATTCAATATGCAAATACTGTTGACCCATGGACCAGGGCTGACAGAGTAGCCATCTGTTAGCAAGCTACATGGTGGCTGCTGGACAAGACTTCAGAACAGAGCCACTAAAAATAACTCACAGTCTTTGTTTGTGCTGTCAATGAAAAATTAATAATTTTTCTGTTTGTTTTTCCCCAGCAGTATTCTCATGGCTTGTCTTCTTTTACTGTTTGAACATATGTCCCATATGTCATGTGAGCATATATTTTTGACCATATTTATTGGAAAAAAACAGGAAGAAAATTTCATAATTCAGTTACCTGATCCACCTTCTTTGTCATTCAGCCACTGGCTCTACTTTGTCCACATTTCTGTCTTTCTTTCTTTTTCTTACCTGCGCCAATTCTTCTTCTTCTTTCGGCATTTCCCTTCATGGGTCACCACAGCAAGTCAACAAATCGTAGCCACTCCCAGAGAGATCCTCAGCATCTTCATATCTGCTACCTCCATCTCTGTTTCCTGTCTTTTTCTCAGTGCTACTGTTTCTAAGACCAAACAACATGGCCAGTTTCACCACGGTTTTGAACACTTTCCCTTTCATTTTAGCTGAAACTCTTCTATCACACATCACACCTGATACTTTCCTCCACCCATTCCAGCCCATCTGCACATGCTTCTTCACCTCTTTTCCACACTCTCCATTGCTTTGGACTGTTGATCCTAAGTACTTAAAATCTTCCACCTTCTTTATCTCTTCACCCTGTAACCTCACTTTTTCATTTGTATCTCTCTCATCCAATCACATGGACTCTGTCTTACTCTGACTAATCTTCATTCCTCTTCTTTCTAGTTCAAACCTCTACCTCTCCAGCTTTTCCTCCACCTCTTTCCTCCTCTCACTATAGAACACAACGTCATCTGCACCAATTGAAGTTTGATGATTATCTGTTTGTTTCTTGAATAGTTTAACGTCCCCTTTTTAAGTGTTAGCCTAAAAACTATTTTGGGTTTTACTAAAACAAACTGATCCTCCTCACGGGGAAAAACTGTTGAAACATTACTCCAATAAGTGCAAGTTATCCTATAAGTGCATGTTATCTAAAGGGTTTAAACAATAATTTAAAAGACAAGAATGTGATAATATCTATGTAAGTGTGAATCCTTTTAGCTTAAAGTTTTCAAAAATTAATACAATTTTCATCAAACTTTCATCATTCGATTTTGACCTCCTTGTTCTGAATCTTGCTAACGTATTTTTAATATCACACAGACAATTAGATACAGCAGAGATTTTACATGTGCGTGTAATTTGATAGTGTATGATCTTATGGAGTCCATTTGTACCACATGTTGTATTTCAGAGATGTTGCGTGTTGTAGGAAATGCTTACCTGCTTATTATCTGTTATTAGAAACAACAGATGCTTCTCAGATGCTGCACATGCAGACTACAGTCATTACAATTTACCAAAGCACCGTAAATACCTCCCATCCAGGTAACCTGTTGTTTGGAAAAAGACAGAGAATTGCAATTAAAAGGAAGCATCTGTTCACAAGTGTGTGCAGTTCCTAATAAACACAAACCATCCAAGAAGAAAATTGAGAACAGAAATAATGCTAAGCAAAGCATTTAGTAACCAATTAACCACCAAAGTGTTCCTTTCCGACTGTGTTGAATCTTAAAGAAAAAAAAGTTTACTTGTAAGAAAAGTTTTCTTCTTTCTTTTCTTTTTTCTTTCTAAATATCCCACATGTGGAAAATAATTTAGTCATCTGAAGTAGTTCAAAGCAAGTGCAGCAGTTTTATCCTCTGAGCAGCAAACCCACTGACTCTCTGAAACATATAAACTGAAGAATTCTCAAGCAATGCACAGAAGACACACCCGCATACATTGAAATCTTCAGATAAAAGATAGATGAAAGTTGAATTCAGGGCATGTTTGCACATCATTATATACATTGTTTACTACATTATCATATTTGCATTATTATTGGTTTACGCCTCAGCAGAAAAAAAAGATAAAACACTTTGTTCTCAACGCTTCTAATAGAAAATAGTATTAACAATTAATAATTCATTATTATTGTTGCATCAGTCTCTAGTGGAATTGGTTTTAAAATAAAACAAGAAAACTTGCATTTGCCCATATAGATGCATAATAATAATAGGAAAGTTTTTACAACTAAGAATATATATGATAGTAATAAAGTAGAAAAGAAATTACTCAGGAAACATAACAACCCTAAATAATCTTGTTTTGTGACTGCTTAAATGTTTGGGAAAATCATGTTAAAGAAAAATAACAGAAAAATAACATTCTAGCTCTGAACATGATACAACCCTGATATTGCAGTAGGTTGCCAAAACTAATTTGCTAGAGGGTTTAAAAAAACAAAAAAAAATTCTCAAACCTTAGGAAAAACTGTGTGAGTGCTGCAATCAAAGATAAAAACGACCCAACAAATAATGTCTTTCTTTTTTATTTTGTGACAACTTTTTTATCCAGGTAAGTTTTGCATAGTGATTGAACATTCTTGTAAAATTTTGGGTTTAATTTGAAAACATTTGTAAATAATTGCAAGATCTTTTTGGAGACATTTGCATTACATTTCTCAGTTCTTCAAGATCTGATAGCTAGCTTGATTAACCCCAATAATAGTAAATGTCTGTCAATAAACTACAAACTATGTATCAGTTTTGCTTCTTGATTGATTCTTGATCGCTCGCTCTCGCCATACAAATATGCATATATATTGTATATTCATTCATTCATCTTCTGAACCGCTTATTCCCTTATTGGACTGGGTGTGCTGGAGTCTATCCCGGTTCATTTCAGGCAAGAGACAGGATACACCCAGAACAGTATGTCAGTTTCCTGTGGGGCTACACACACAACCATCCACACACACCCACATTGCTAGGGACAATTTTGTAGCGGTCAGTCTACCTAACATGCATGTCTTTGGAAAGTGGGGGGAAACCGGAGTACTAGGAGAAAATCCACACATACACGAGGAGAATATCCAAACTCCACAAAAAAAAAGGTTTCGTTCCACTCGGGACTCGAAGCCCACCTTTCTCGCTGTGAGGCCACTGTACTTAACCACTGCTCTTCCATGCATCCCCAACAATTGTTGTGTTGTCATTAGTCTAAACTGTTCTCAATTCTTAATTTGGTTGATTTATATTGTCTAGGTGTGTGGGGTCTGGGTCACACTCGGTTAATCTGAATAAATAATAATAATTAAAAATGTTAAAGTTTTGTGTTTGATAGAAGTAATAAGTACTTCGACCTGATAATTTGATAAAGTATCTCCATAATAATTGAACTCACATCATTATGCATGAATTAGAGTATACTGTATTTGTTTGTCCAAGTAGACCTCGCAGTTCAGCAAAGGCACAAAAGAAAGAAATCCAGATTTTGAGCAGGTCTGAATCTTTTGTCTTCTTAAAATAATTATTTCCCCCTTGGAGTATTTTTTCCAATCAGAACGGCAAAAGATTCTTTTTTGTTCCACACAGTCTATTTTCAAACTAGCACTAACACAGTCTTTTTTTTTTTGAAAATGTGGTAATCCTTTTATTTTGCTTTTCTAAATTTAATTGAATTCCCTGCTAAATAAAAGTGCTCGTTAAGATTTGTTTTGATGCTTTCACCGCAACACAACAGATCTGCAGTGAAGCATATCTAAGAGGGAGTCAGTGGTGAAAACAGTTTCCACAAATTGTAAAAGGAGAGGATTCAGATGATGAGAAAATCTAATCTAGGTTAGGTGAAATAAAACATTAGGGGTTTTATTTTTGTGGAAATATCAATAAAACACCAGCAATTCTCAGTTGGTGTAGAGCAGGCTCTAATCATGCTCGGCGCATTGTTCAAAATGTTTATCTCCCCTTTTTGAATTGGTGATTTATACAAAATTCAGCTTCACTAGGAATAACTTCTTTTTTTAACATAATCTATACTATTTTGCACACTAATTACATTGATACAAAAAGTCATGTCATGGCTTGTGAACTCATAAATCAGCTCTTGGGCCCAATGCAGTTTGTATTTGAGTCATTTCCATGTTTCATTTAGTCTTCTAAGCCGCCAATTCCGAATGGGGTTGCTGGGTTGCTGCAGCCTATCCAGGCTAATTTCAGTTGAGAGGAAGGGTACATCCCGAGCAGGTCGCCAGTCTGTTGCGGGGCCACACACATTCATTCCCAGGAGCAATTTTCATGCATGTTTGTGAAGGGTGGGAGGATACCAGAGTAGTGGAGAAAACCAACACATACACGGGGAGAGGAACATGCAAACTCCACATAGAAAGGCCAGTGTTTCAAGCTTTGTCCCACCCGAGACTCGAACCCCATTACCTTCTCACTGTGAGGCTACTGTGCTAACCACTGCGCCACCGTGTCACCCCATTTCAATGTCTCTGGAGCAAAAGTTCATGTAAAAGAGAATTTCTCTAACAAAGAAAACTGGAAAACATTCTGCTTGTTCGAGAAAAGAAAACAGTAACCCTCAATGAACAGAGGCTGATAGATACAGATTAAGAAGGTGCGCAAACACCAAGAAAACAACATTAAAAAATACCTGTGTAATTAAGTTTTACCCTCCAAAACCATTTTGACCCCATATTCCTAACTGTTAAGTTTAGCAGCGCGTCATCACTTTAAATATTGATTGTAAGAAAAGTTTTTATTAATAATATTTATTTTTTGGGGTTATCAACGTAAGCAAAAAATTCAAGCCACATCTTGCAATTTGTTGGTGTTCCAACTTGGAAGTCAGTTGTGAGACTAGATCCCTTCAGCGGGTTGTAGGTTTATAAGTGGAGCTCCCTCCCAATGGGAGATACCTAGAACAACTGACCAACAAGGCATGATGCCCAGATCACCCCAACTGGCTCCTCTTTATGTGAAGGACCAGGAACTACTATATGCCCTGAGGGCAGAGGTCATCATTCTATATCTAAAGCTGAACCCGGGCTCTATGCAATGGAAATGTATTTTGACTGTTTCTTTGGTTTGAATATGCCATTGGTAGTTAACTGCCAGTTTCATTAAGTTTAAAGCAAAAAGGTTCTGAAGTTAGAAACTAAGTGTTAAAAAACTTTATTTCTCCACAGAGCTGACACAGACTAAAGCATTTGAAAAGTCATTACTTTTGAAAAGAGCCCAATTATACATGAAATAACCAAGTTACTGCACAATTACTGATTTTTACGTTGGTCTCTAAAGTGTCAAGTGAGTACTTTCACACTAACATTTTAGAGGTTGTGACCATAGAGAGTGAAAATTTGCTTTCAGTGCTCTTCTCTTTTATTACAAAGTTTTAAAAACAGTAGACTTTTTGGGGGGGTCTTTGTAAATTAAGATAAAAATATTTTGTTATGAACTTGTGTGTCTGCACATACCGTAGTGGAATCATTACCATCTGCCTGAAGCTTATCAAAAATGATATTGGAGCTGAGCTCTTTAGCTGAAAAAAGAGAGGAAATAACAATGAAATGTCTTCCATCCAACCTCCAACCAAAGAAAAACCTTATGCCCCTCATTTTCCACGTTGCAAAAGGAGGAAATAATGATTTCTATTTGGTATGCATTTTCCTGCATCTCTCTAGCGAGTTTTATAGGAGCAGAAAGGCAGTGTGGTGCCTGCACCTTATTAAAAGTCTGTTCTGTGTTCTCTATCTTATCAAATACAGACAAAATTACAAAAACAACCCTCTATGTTAGATTGTCTGGCTGAATGGTAAATATCAGGTTTATAATGAGCTTTTCCTGACGCTGTTTTCCTCTTTTGTAATGTAAAGTGGTTAAGCACCTCTGAGAGAAGGGTGCTGCGATGCTTCTGTAAACATCATTTCCTCCATTGCTTCCATCCCTGGGACATCTGGCTCCTTAGTGGCATTAAAAGTAAACCTCCTCTTCAATTGATCCAATTATATAAAAAAAGTTCAATCAGCTGATGCAAGGGTTGGTTAGTCACCTACACGTGTTATTCCCCTCAACAAAATTATAACAACAGTGAGCACAAAGCAAATAAAATATGTATATCTTTCTGTTTAATTAGATTTGTCACACTTGTGCCGACTTTATAAGTTTTTATTAACTGGAAGTAATTCAAAAGTTACACCACAAAAGAATTAAAAACACAGGGAACGGAAAAGACAATTCCAAACAAATTGCATCTACTGAGGTTTTAAATAAATGTTATTTGTAATAGAATTGCAGTCAGTTCAGCTCTAATTGTACAAAACCCATTCACAATGTCAACTCGAAGGCACTTACAGAAAAATCAATTGTGCCAGTTCATTATTGCTCTGCAAATAAAACTGACAGATTGCATTAAAATTTGATGCCAACTTTGAATGCAGGAAAACTTGAAATAACTGGCTGATAATTCAATTCCTTAACTAACATATTCTGTTTATAAATGCATAATGTTGAATGTGCATTGTGCTCAAGAATAAGTAATAAAGAATGGATGTAGAAAGTCATTAAAAAAAACATACTGTAAATGTGCCTATACTAAGTTTAAATTTGACAAACATGAACAACAAAAGGTCATTTTTTTATGATTGTTAGTTTACGTAAGCACTTAATTTTCTACGTTTTTTAAAACTCTTCAGCTGTACTCTTACATCAATATAAAAGAATATAAAATGATGATCAAAGTGTTGCTGACTTGAAACGATTTTCACTGTATTTGTGCTATGATGTAATTAGTACCCCGAAAAGCACTATACCTGTCTTTAAGTTAAGAACATAGGCACCAGACTGAGTCAATTCAAATCTAAGATCATTTTTATTATATAAGAAGTTCATTTCAAATCCCTCCCACTTTCTCCATGAATCTTTGGACTACATGAAGAGAAGCTTAGGAAACAGACTCCTGCAACCCTGCTGCTCAAAGGAACGCTACAGAAAATAATTTTTTCAAATTCTTTAACCATTCATCCTCCAGATTGTAAAAAATAAAGAAAAGTATAAAAAAGGTTTAAATAAAACCTCCATTTTGTTTGTGTAATTTTTTTTTAGACCTTGAATCCAGCAAATGCATAATGTTGTAGCATCTTTCCATTTGCAGTCCAGATGTTATAATTGTATAAACAGTATAGTTGTGAGCCATGACCCAGGGTCATTTGTTTCTATATTGATGCATTTTTTTCATAATTGGCAATTCTGTAGTGGAAATGACAAAGAAAAATAATAACATTTCTGACTTCCAGTATTAAATCAGACATGGAGGGAATGTCATGGCTACAGTAAATGCAAGAATTGAAAGTCAGACATGATGTCCTCACTCACTCCATTAGTTTGGTTTTTCTACTCTAAAGTCTGAAAAAAAAGTTTGTTTGTAGTTGCTTGTAAGTGGACTTCTATTTTGTCTGTATAGCTTATGTCTACTTAACAGACTTTTTCGAGGTCTTCTTTACTGCTTGTACTTAGTCTTGATGTGACGTGTCATTTATTTCCAACTTTGCAGAATTTAAAACGATTTAGCAAGCAGTCAAAATAACACTACTAGTCATGTTTCTGTGAAGATTTTCTGCTCATGAAAAGTAATTTTCTTTGAAATAACAGAACTCGTCCTATCTAGTGTAGGACTACCGTCTGCCTGGGAATCTTTTTGGATTTCTTTAGATCCTCGTACACTCAATATCATGTTATTTTCTTTACCAGATGTCATACTCTGTCTTTACTAAAAGAAGATAAAGTATGAATGTTTGATACAACATTTACAGGAATTGTGTACAGGAGAGCAGGCAGAAAAATATTACATGAACCTACTTTGTGTAGCTGAGACCTTGCTCTAGCAAAGGTGCTTGTACAGAAGGTTATGCTTTGAGACATTTTCTAAGAATTTAACTGAAACTCTTTTCACATCAATGCTTTTTTGAAGTGTGCTTTACCATGATCCTAAAACCTCCGCCCACATTTTCCCTTCTCTTTGAAACGTAAACTTTAGTTCCAAATTCTAAAAAAATGTATTTCACTTAAATTTATTTCTGTTACAATGCTCTCAGTGTTTTCCTAGCATGATGGTACCTTTTTCTTGTGTGCCAAAGACGTGTCTGACTTTCTCTGCACATTATTAGATAGCTAATGTAACAATCATGGTGTCATTCGATCCAAATATTTTGCATGTGTAACTGAGCCACTAGATCAGGATCGGGCAGGGAGCACCAGGAAAGTAGAGGCACAAACCACAAGATCGGTTTAAAATGATTTAATTAAATTGATGATTTAAACATACCTAAAATAGCAGTTTTTACAAGACAGTTCATGTCTCTGGGCACAGCCCACGGGCACCTCCATATACCGGTCCACTGCTCGCGGGAACCTCCACACTCTGACGGCCGTCATTGCATCCAAGGCCCGGTGTGATCAGCCGTCGAACACCTCCTGTTTCTTTTTAGTGGGAGCCTCGTCCATCACAGCACAGTGGCATGCAGTCCAATACACCACCGTGCCGCCACCTGTGTAGTTTGCTACGAGGACTGGCCACTGTGTCTTTCTGGTGCCCCTCTCCTCCACCCCAGCTGTTTTGTATCAATCAATTAGGGACTTCATCACTTCTTAGTAGCAGGTGAAGTAGATTGAACTATTGAAACATGCTAAAAACACAATACATTAAAACATGTGAAATAAAACAATAAGATCCATGCAATAAAATACTTCACCTGCTACACATGTGACGTTCTGACAGTCACTTCTGAGACCCTCTGAAAAATCCCAAGTAGATTTCAATCTCCCGTTTTGTGAGTAAGGGGTACTTTCTGGTCACAGTTTACACAACACTAGATCAAAACCTGCTTGGTGCAATGCTGCAATCATGTATAAATTTTGCATTCTTTTCATTATTTACTGACTCTTACCATAATGTGACTTGATTATTGTGTAGAGCAGCTAGATTTTAGTTAGTGGGTGGTGAGTTTATTGGCAGTAAAAGTATGAATGTGTATGGCTTTGAACCACTTGTACGTTTGTCATGTCAAAACCATAATACTTGCAAAATCGTTCCTTTTCTCACTTATTTTCATTTTTATTTTGAGTTTGTTGAAGATTATTTGTAAAACTAATTAATTTAGCTTTTTTTTTTTTTTTTTTACAGTAGTTTTTGTTGATTTTTTTCTGTTAATTCATGTGATGATTTGGTGGTTAATTACAGATACCACTCCATCTCAAAGTTCTCTATCCTCTGATTATTGCCTTCTCAGTTTGAAAAGCTACAGTGTTCCTTCTATTTGTCCTTGCAGAATTAACATCTTTTTAATTCATTATCCATGTAAAGCACCTTTTTCTGTTCTGCAACTTTTTTGTTTTACAAACTAACAAATGGACTTTATTTTTTTTTAAAAATGGTAAGGTTTCGCCAAGGGAATTAAAAAAATCCTACAATTTCGTCATTTAAAATAACATCTGCAGACAATATACGTAAATGCTGCCATCATGTTTGCATTTTGCTTGTAAATTTATTTGTTAAAAACCTAATGATAAATCAATTACAGCAAGGCTCAGATCGGAAATGTGCTCCTTACACACAATAATGTGTTAGGCATGTCATTTATATCTCGAAGAGCCAAAGAAAACTGGTAAATTGCATTACAAAGTCCTGTCATCTTGATAGCTTTTGTAGTTGTGCATCTATCCCCTTTGCCTCCCCTGGCTGAGATTAATTGCTGTTGCACTCGGCAGTGACAGCAGCATTTATGGAGGAAGGACTACAGATATAGAAAGCCTGTATATTAGATGTTCTTCGTTTCTGCTTTGTGGGGGTTTCTTATTCTTTTTTCCATCTTATTTACCCCTAGCTATGAATCAGAGGAGGAAAAAGCCCATGGAGGATGTAATGGAAATGTGGCAGATAAGGAACTGTACCAGACAGCCTGCGGGCTTGAAGAAAAGGTGATGTTTCAATTTTGTGATTCACCTCCCGTATTGTTTGTAAATTTATCATCCAGATACCACCCGCTGCCACTATTGATGCCTTTGTCATCTACATAAGTAGAGCGAATGTAATACACTACAGTTCCAACTAAGAAACAAAGTCACATCCTGAAGTTTCAGGGAACCATCTCAGCCAGACAAATATTAAATTGGAAACATTTTGTATTCTGAAGTGATGTGGGTTTGACCTCTTCTCCTATTTTTATTGATTGGATGCAATTTGTGCTACTCAGATACAACAGCCTGGTGTCTGGACTGTTAATAATCATCTTTTCCATGTGGAGGACTTAATCTGCAGCATTGAAAAGTGCATTTGGGGCTGAATAGATTTTATTCTCAGCCGAATTAATTCTCACGTCCATTGTCCTGTTGTACAGCTCTCTGAATGGTTGAGGAGATGAGTGTGTAAAATCTTTCTGAATTTATTCTGCTTGTCATCACAGTACAGGCAGAGTTTTTGCTGGATGTTAGGGGTTAATAAGCACAGAACAAACTCTGCTGACCCTCAGTCCAAATGCTTTATACACACTTCCCACTAAATTGTGTGTACTTCTCTGCTAGTTTGAGATTTTCCACGTCGAGCTGAGAGGCGTACCTTAGAAAATTTATACTTCTGCTCAGGATTTTATCTGTTATTGTAAGGGATGAAAACTTGACCCACACTTCAATCAATAATTGTTTTAAACTTGAATAATCCCGTTCAAAAACTTCCCAAAGTTGCACTTTACTTTCAGGCATCACTATAGATCATGCTGAATTTATAATGCTTTTATTCAAGAATAAAATTAAGTGATTTTCCATTTCTATCATATCTTTTTGAGCAAGTTGCAAGCTCTCCCTTCGAACATCAATTTGTTCTTAGCTATTGATTTTCTTTGCCTCTTTCACATTCTAGCGTAAGCAGAAAGAATTTTTGCAGCAGCGTTCTAGCTTTGCTCTTGCTCAATCCCTCGCCTCAACAGGAAGGCTTTTTTTTTAATGTAAATCAATCAAAGGAAGACTATAAAAGAATGTGCATTATATTTGCAAACTTGACGCTCTTCATGTTGAATTTGCAGCCGATAGTGAGATTTACACTGTGTCGTGTATGCACCAAAAGGGCCTAGACTGAGCTGAGAGTGAGAGAAGGGGAGATTTAGTGTCATTAGCAGATGTACCTCCTTTCAGACGGCACCACAACAAACCAAACTCATTAATCTAAACCTGTTTTCTGCATCATCTTTCACTACAACCATAACCATCCTCTATGGTCTTACTCTTAGCCTCCTACCTGGCAACTCCTACCTGGCAACTCCTACTGACAATAGATTCCCTCTATCTCCTCTGGACATGTCAAACCCATATGAGTCTTTTAAACAATTAACTACTGAAATCTATAAGAAATAAAAGGTTACACCTTCAGAGAAGAGGCTGAGGGAGGCTGAGGAGTGTGATCCCTCGGTAGTTGGAGCACACCCTCCGGACCCCCTTCATGTAAAGAGGGACCACCACCCCAGTCTGCCAATCCAGAGGCACTGTCCCCAATGTCCATGCAATAGTGCAAAGGCGTGTCAGCCAGGACAGCCCAACACCATCCAGAGCCCTTAGGAGCTCCGGGCGGGTCTCATCCACCCCCGGACCTCATCCACTTCCCTTTTCAACCCTTCAAATTGACACTAGAAAAAAAAAATGTATAGACAATTTGCTACATTTTAGAGGCAAGCTTACATAAAATGTGCATGTTTGACTTATGATGCCGACTTCAATCAGACACACAATGAGGTCTCTAGTTGTAATAAGTAAATTACATTGCTGAGTGTAGTCATTTCAAATTTTGCAATAATTTTGTGAATCTGAATTTTGCAGGAAAACAAAACTACATTCTTTTGTGCCTTTTCCGCAAAGACAAAAAGACCTACCACTGAAACCCCAAAAAACAACAACCAAGCATCACAACTTCACCTCCATCCTGTTCAGTATGCTTTAACTGTCTCTATACAATTGCAGAATAAAGAACAATCCTTGTTAATAAGACTATAAAACTCTCATTCTGTAAATTTAGATACTGTAGCAATGCATCCATCTGTTCAAGGAAAAATGGAATTGCATTTGTTATTACAAGACAAACAAAACAGTGATTTGCAGTGTAATGTGATGCAGAAAATGTATTTTTTTGTCAAAAACAGAGAGTGATTCCTAAATTATTGCTAAACCTCTTCTGAAACATTCACCCTGTGCAGATGAAGCTCATTTCTGATCACATATTCAGTGGAGTCACAAAAATCTGCCAACAAGCCAGAGCAAGCAGTGTGTGTATGGCTGTTTACTTTAGCTCCCCTCACTATCACGACCCGCTTTTCAAGCCCCAGTGGCATTTTTCTATTCTACTGATGAAAGAGATTGCTTGGGTCTTGCACAAATGAATTGGCATTATTATTAAATGATGTTTGTTAATTATAACTCAGATTGCTCCCGGTGAATGGCGCAGAGAAACCTAAAACCCACATCATCACTTAGCGGCTTACACCCACTGCCAACAGATAGCTGTGGAGTCAAAAAATATATATATTCATGTCTGTATGTGTACTAAAGAATGTTTGGATGCAGTCTTGAGTTTAGAAGGAATTCATTTGAAGCTCATTGGTGACACCATGTGGTGTGAAAATCTTACTTTGATATTTTTGACTAGTGAAGTACAACCCAATACGATATAAAATATAAAATTGCAGTCATCATTGGAGTTTAGTGTCTAACTGTAACTAAATGAAATACATGCAGACATATAGAAATATAATTTTTAAGTTATAGACTTTTTGTACTTCGCAAAAGAAAGTTTTGTTTCAATAACCAAGCAATGCTCAGCATGCCAGCTTCATAATATTTGAGTAAGATTTTTTTTCTATCTTTCAACATGCAGGTTTTGGAAGGTTCTAACATGCATATATACGTATGTTCATAAACTGCTTTCTTGGTTTTTTTTTTACTGCAAAAATTGTGCAAAGCAGATGTGCTAATTTGTGTAAGTAGACAATATTCTGTGTATATATTTTTTGTATTTAGAATGTGTTCGAACATGCACAAAACAACTTGTCCTTGTGAGGTTTTTTCCCACCTTCTAGAGGCAAATGAGTCATTTAATTCATTTTTATGAAGCTACATTTATCTCTTTAAAGCTTCCTCTTGTTATAGAAGTAATCGGTCTAGAGAAACAGATGTTTTTTGTGGGATTTAGGACCTTTTTACAGCTAATTGTGAAGTAATGAGAAATATATATATATATATATTAATTATTTCAGACATATTTATGTATTAAATAGAAATAGTTTGCACTATATTGCTTTACACCAAATTTGAAAACAGGTCTAAATTGAAAATTTATGTAAACCTATCCCATGTTCACTCCTTTAATTCATTTGTTCTTATCAACAAAGGTTTTTATAAACGAAAAAATCTTATTATTTTCTTATTTGTGTTCTTTTTTTAATTCAAAACAGTTATTTATAGATTATAGGAAAAAAAAAACAGTGTTGGGCTGAATAGTTTTTACGTCCGAATATTTAACACAGAACCCAAAACCCAGTCACTCTAAAAAAAAAAAAAAAAAAAACATTTTTTGAGGTCAACTTTTTAGACAAATAGGCTTTATGACAATGAGCAACTTTCTTATTTAGAGTGAGATTAAAAATATTACACATTGTTCCACATATTTTCATAATATATTAAAAAAAAGGACTCAAATTACTAGTTAATCTGATTGCAGAACAGATTATACTGACTTGGTAACAAATGTAAGAAACCAGAATTACTGACAGCGATAAGATTGGCTGCTACAAAATTGCCCATAAGAATGAGTGTGCGTGTGGATGGTTGTCTGTGTGTGTGACCCTGCAACAGACTGGCGACTTGTTTTCGGGGTGTATCCTGCTACTTGAAATCCTCTGCACTGCCTCCTACTTGAAATCCTCTGGGATAGGCTCCAGCACTCCCGTGACCTCATCAGGGATAAGCAGTCCTTTTTATCTTAACAAAGTAAAAACCAAACTCTCTTCTGTTACTGGTTTTCTCATTGATTTAATCTCAGACACAAAGGAGGACAATTTGCAATAAAATCTACAACACAAACAGCTTTGAATAGTTTACAGCAGCTAAAAACTATGATCAAATTTATTTCTAGATGTCATGCAGTTGTTTGAGTTCAAATAAATGCATCGTTTTAAAGATATGTGACGCTGGCAACACACTACAAATCTCACATGAGCAGATTGGTGGCTTTGGAACAGACTAGTTTTTATTCAACTGTAAATTTGAGATAATTTACAATTCCAACAAGATTGGACATAAGTATGAACAAACTGAAACATGTTTCAAGTACCATCTGAATCAACACAATATTTCTGATAAGCCAAACTCCTCTGTGAGTGATAGTTTAGTCTTTGGGGTGTTGGATGATTGGCTACATTCCACTCTCATACTTTACTGACCAGATGTCTGTCCCACGCAGCAGAGAAGCTGCACAGCTTTTCAATCCTAACATGACTTACCGGAGTTCTCCCATGAGAGGATTTATCCATTTCTGTCAACTCTGAGTCATGGTATCAGCACAGACGAAGAAATTTGTAGAAAAGACGTCATTGTTAAAGATATTTCTGGTTTCTCGGATGAAGAAAAAACTTTTCAACCTACTCATACTCCATATGTTTAGTTTGAGATCAGAAATAATGATTTGATTAAGTCAATCAGATCCATGTGATAACACTATGCAGTTTGGTATTGAGTTTAATGTTCCTTCAATGGCTAGGGTACAATGGAAAAAAAAACACTCAATGCATTTTTTGTGGCATCACCCTGCAATTAGAGGCTGGACTGATGCCCAACACTGTGTTTAAGCAGGGAAAACCCCGAGTTACATGTTATTTTTAAGCCATTTTGCTATTCCTTTATGTTGCTTAAAGTTTCCACAGTAAAATTATACCTCCGAGTCACTACTCGTATCAAATTTGACGATAATTCTGATGTTGAGCTTGATGAACACAGACTGTTTTTGCCACAGATTGATTTCACAGCTCAACAAGGTTTTTGGGGGTTGTGTGTAAGAGAGTCACATTCCAGACCTATTGAGGCTTAAAGGAAATGATGTCACCTCTGACCAGACTACCATGATTCATTAGTTTCAGGCTAAGCTTTTATGTTGGCCTAGATTAGGAGCTCTGGCAGTTATGGTTGTATTGGCAGTACCTGCACATGAAGAAAAACACCTGGTCCATTACATTCCCCTCGCAACACACAATGCATTTTCATGTTTCTATCTTCCATTACCAGCAAGCTTGTTAAGGGTTCAAATGACAATAAATTCTTGTAGCTCGCCTCCTGGAAGGCTGGAAATTATTCTTCATTCTGTGATGCAATATGGTTGGAAGCATTAATTAGAGACGGTGTTGGATTCGACACACAGAAACAATCTTTTAAGGTAAATGCTTCTCGTCCCATCGGACTATAAATTATAACCCCACAAGGCAGACATCACCGCTGGCATGTGATGCCTTATTAACAATTTTCAAGCCAGTCAGTTTCATGCAGCATCAAGGAAGTTCCTTGAAGTGTGGAGCTAAATTTAGTTTTGTTTCTTTTTTTAAGAGTGGGGGAGTTATTGGTGATGTGGGATACATAACAGGCAATCAACTCATTGTGTGTTATGAAGGCATTTAAATTCCTTCCTGTGCAAGTGCCAATTAGCATAAATTGTGTTTGGATGTACACAAACACAAACAACTCCTTTGGTTCGAGTTATTTTAGCCAGGTGAGATAATGAAATGCGTTTTTTGAAGGACAGTGTGAGTAATACTAATAGTGATACCAAGTGATCAGCTCATGATGCGACTTGCAACTGTGACTTTGCTGTTTAATTAAGAGATTGCACATAGAAAATGAACAAAAATTCTAAACTTTTAGCAGAAATAGCAAGAAATACCAAATTGTATTGTTTTGTGTTATGGTGTCAGCTAAAAGTTAAAGGTAGTGGGAAATGTTTTTTAACAATTTATTTTTCGGCAATACAATTAAAAACTGCCTTCACTGGTTGAATCATTGTGTACTCTCTTGGACATTGAAGACCCTAACCCTTTATATTTGTAATGTGAACAAAAATCATTGACCCAAAGTCATCCAATCACTTCAACTTTCTGAATTGGGCGATCTCTAACTTTTTCTGTTGGTTATTTTGTTTATTTTTATTTATTGTTTATTTTGAATTACTCTATTCATCCCTCACCGGGGAAATTTGTTTGCTGCACTCCTTACACCGCAGCAGGCTGCCCTTCAACGGCGCCAATGGTGGGAGAAGTGGGGGTTAGGTGTCTTCTCCAAGGACCCTAGACGTGCTCTCCGTGGGACGCGAACGCGCTAACCACGCGGCCACCGTCTCCACACCAAAAGAAACCTGAAAACACCAGGGCAAATCACAGAGTTGGTAAGCTTTCAGTGCCAGAAAATTTCCATAGAGGAAGGAACAATAAATCATTATTCCTTGATAGGAAAGCCCACGTGTTTGCTGGTGCATACGACAGGTTTTGACTTGAAAACAGAGTACCATACAATACTGTAACATACTGCTTTATGAATAAGCTGTTGCACTACTCTCAACAAATTACAAAACCTGTATGAGATTTCATGGAGCTGATTCTGAGTTGCACGCCAGCAGAGCAGTGTGATATAATTAGTCATGTTTTCAAGATATTTTGATTCTAAAGAGATTTTGTATGACAGCAAAATCCAATTATTGTTTGCATTTCAGTTTTATTTACCCACGTCAGTTTGTAATTTTAAAAGTTAATGTGTCTTTTTTTCTCTCATTAGAAACCGCAGGTGAGAGTTTTGTATAACACACCAGGCATTAAGTCTTTAAAACATTCATGCCAATGATCTCTTTTTCAAAATGTGTTGATAGATTCATTTCTGCACCTTAAAAGTTTCTATTTCCCCATATCTAAGTTAATTACCACAAAAAAGAACATTACTTCATTTAAAGTTAAGTTTATTAGAAAGGCCACAATAAAATGTATGACAGCACATTGTTAAAAACAAAAAGAAAGCCAGTATTAGTTAGACAGCTAGTTTTAATTTGTAGTCCTGAGGCCAAAATGTAAAAAAGCAACATTCACATTTAAAAGAAAAAAAACCTGATTACACACTTTGAAATGCACATATATGACATCTTAGCATGTTCATAACATATACCACAGAGTATATACCACAGAACTTTTGTTAATGCTGATAAGTAACGATGGGTGATGATAACACGCACTTTCCTTTTTTTTTCTTTTTTTGTGAAGACTTTGTATGCTGTTAGCAGTTGTCTTTTGGTTATAGGGTTACATTCATTTTCTAACTGGATGAAACAGAATCAGAATGACTAAAATGTTTACTGTAGTCTCAATGTTTTGCAGGAACACTCATTTGACTTCTGAAGACCAGTTTAAATAATGGATTAATGACCTTGGATCTAACTTGGTTTTAAATTCCACAAGGTTCATGTGCTGTCTGTAATTGATTTTTTAAGCAGTGGGAGATCCTGCTCACCTTTAAAGCCTTCTCCTGCTGGCCTACAAATAATCTCAATCACAAACTGGTGTTCAACATATATGGACATTATTTTGGCTAGTTGGACATTAAAACATTTCCATCAAAACAAGTCTGTCATTTTCATTCTTGGCCTTTCCAATTGCTGCACTGGTTCCAGATTTGTGTTTTGGCATTAAAGCATTTGACCAACCCCACTTCTGCCAGCATTTGTTGCCAGGCTAAAATTAGCCCAGCTTCGGAATCCATTCTTCTGAATCCTTCGTTATTACTTTTAAATAAAGTGAATGACATGAAACTTCTGCTCCAGCCAGTCAAATTTTGAGCTGATCTGCATGAACTTTCCTATACGTAGGCTTTCCACTGTTTAGAACTTGCTGATTGGACAATCACAAAGCACAGCAACTAAATTAATGGACATTTTCGTCAATTTGCAGGAAAGAAGTGCTTGTTTTGTTGCTGCAAAGCCATTTAAGCAACGACTGAAGGAGGAAAAGAAGTCAATTCTGTAGCTGATTAACTTTGATGGCTATTTTTGAGTTAGTCAATTCAAAATAAATGAATAAAGAAATCTTGTTGCATGGTAGAGGAGAGGTAATCACATCTGTTGAAAATTTATGCACAAATATGATGAGAAATCTACATATGATCTGAGTTTTTGGTGTGTGTAAATGTTGTGATTTTGTTCCATATCATCTTTATGGATGTTTTAGTGTGCACAATGAGCGACTTTTTCCACCACTGGATTGTTCCTTTTGACCTGATGAGGTCTTCGTCATTGCCGTTCTGAAGTTATGCTGCGCACTGACAGAGTAATTTCTGGCAGTCTTAGCCCCCATGTTGCTTCTAACCTCTGTTTATATGTATGTGAAACACAGCGGTCTTTCAAATGACCACCACCTACTTGACTTTGGCATTGAATGCTGTACTGATTTCTCAATCAAGCTTTCAGTCTTGAACACTACATTTTCTCGTCCATATCACACAGAAGTCCAGCTGTTAAGATCATATTTACACTCCAATTCTATCCAGCCAACCAAAATGTTACACAGAAATACGCCTGAAAGATATGAGCCAAACATTGTTGTCTTTCATCATAACATAAGCAGTTTTATATGGAGTTGAGTTAAGGCCAGATAAAAATATGCATCTTCAAGCCACATTTTATTACTCTGTTTGTGCAAAATGCTTTTGTATATGAGCCAGTTATCATTCACTTACCTCATCTCTATTCATCCACACGCATGCACATGTGGACATGAATGAAAGAAATTGCACACCAGCTCAATCCAATGCATCTAAATGTCTAAAATGATCCAATGTCAGATGTTCTGTTTAACTACCCTATTATTTTTAAGAAAAAAACTATTAGTTTGACCTGGCAGTTTTTTCAAAAGGTGGCCGGTATCCTATGGGAATTTTAGCACATACTGGCATTCAATTTAAGAAAAAAGGAAGTATTACTGCAACTGTACAAAGGCCTCTTATATCTTATATGCTGTGTTTTATAAGATTTGGTTCAGCTGTTGTGATGGTGCTTGTTTCACATTACACAGGCCAATCCGCCCAAGGTCTGCAGTTAATAACAGATAACAACAAAACAGGCAACCTTTCATCCCACAGCACAGAGTACACCCCAATAGAAGAATGGCTCCTCTGAAAAATTTACTTTTTTGGGAAGGATGGCATAATGTAGCTATAAGCATAGAAAATAACTCTACAAATAACTCTATAAGTAGAGATTTTAATTTAATTTAATAATATCTTCATAAAGATAAAGTTTGACTTAAGTTTGACTCAGTTTTGCTTAACCATGTTACAGATTTATTTTGTACTCTAATTCGATCTTGAAATGAATTTTTCAGCCTTCCAATTAAAGTCAGACTGTGCTGAATTAAAATGTAATTAGGTCTTTGAAAAAAATAAAGTTTTATGATTGCAGTTAAAATTTTTGTTACCTAATAGTTAAATAACTGGCTTTAAAGACTTGAAAAGAAATGGTGATGCAAAGATTTTTCTTTCCAAACAGCTGGATCCATTTCTAAGTTGTTAGGGGTGCCAGAGCATGGAGAAGCAGGGTGCACCCTGGACAGGTTGTCAAACAAGGATGAACATTAATCACAAGCACATTTGTGGGCATTCAACTTCAACAATGTGCTGAATGTGTGTGTGATTTTGATCGGCAGGAGGGAACTGGGGTGCATGGAAGTAACCTAGAAACTCTATATGAACAGGCCGATATTGAATTGAATATTCTTTATCAATCCCCGAAGGGAAATTTAAGTGCTGCAGTGCAAACACCAGGTGTTTAACACCTTGTTGCCCACTCACCCCTATCCACCGGCATTCCAGTCCGGTCGCACTGTGTCCAACCTGGTAACCCAAGAGATGAAGTCCGAAATGGCTTACAAAGCCTGGCCCCAGTGAAGAACACCAAACTGGCCTTTCTGTATTTCATGGGGTCTGAGTATGCGCCTCCAGTTCCTCAAGCGAGCAAACAGACGTTTCCATGGAAACCGAAAAACACAGGGCTCGAAGTACCTCCTCTAGACAATCTCCTTCTCCGCACCTCCTCCAGATCGACTCCTTCTCCTTAGCTTCCCCGGGACCAAACCAACTCATCCAGCCACATACAGTGACTCCAAGAACAAGCAGTTGGTTGCTTAAGTCAGGATGCATGACAATGGCAAAATGACCAGCTAGCCGTTGGGAGCTAGCTGGTCGATTTTCTGAAAAATCAGCTGTCTAACGCAAACAAAGTCCAAAATGACGTCCAAAATTGGGTTCACAATAAAATCTTCAGAAAGAGACAGAAACTCAGCGAAAGTTGGCGATTAAACACTCACGTAACAGGGAGTTCTGTAGCAGGCAGCCGCCTAGGGAAACTCCTTTGCCATTGACCCCAATATCTTGGGGTTCATTCCATGTTAACCTGTACATCACTGTGCAGCCCTTTATTTGAACAAAAGCACACATTAAAATGTTTAAAAACTTAAAGATCTCTGCTAAAACAATACATTTTTTTTTAACATAAATGTCAGGTCCGTACAAAAAACAATGACCTATTTAGAGTGCGCCCTGCCACTTACTTGCAGACCAGATGCTATACATCTCAACTTGGAAATGTAATTTCAGAAAATAGTTGTATGTATGAAATGTTTTAATGAGAAAAGTATGAAGAAATTTGATGAGAGATCATTTCTTTATTTTGAAAACAAAATACTGTATCTCTCATTAAGGATGATAAAAAGAATTACAAATATTACCTCATTTTGAGGAGAAAAAATAGTTCTTAAAACATCAATAAGGTTGGTTTTGTTTGTTTTTATGGAGAATTCAATTGCCAAGGCATAGATTTATTATTTAGGAATTTTAATGATTGACCTGTTTGGATCTCAGAGTTTATAGGCTAACAAAATCTATTCAGAGCACATAATTTATGTCAGGGATTTTTTTAGATTCTTTACAAAACAAAACAATAGTTTATTCATAGAGAAACTAAGGCTGATTTGTACAGTAAATGTTGGCAACAAAGCCCCACAACTTTTATCAAACTTCTTCTAAACATCATTAATATTATTGTACTGAAACTTAAAACAAAATGTAGATTTTCATTTGGCTTTTCTTTGGCACAAACTAAAATATACAGTATAACCTCCTTTATATGCAGCGTACAAATATGTCGCTCACCACTTAGAATGTTGCATGACTTGTTACACACACAGTCTATAAAAACATTCTCTTCACTTTTGAGAGTAGGAAGAAAAAGCGGGCGACGGCAGGGTGCCCAGACAGAGGCACAATGCCATGGCACAAAGCTACAAACCACAGGTCCAGTGTGAAATTTTTTTTTGTACATGCAGAAAGGTGGAAAGAAAGAAAAGTCACTCACTTGTGGTTGAACTTTTTTGCTGGAGCCAAAGAGACAATTAGAAAAATTAGGGTGTATCACCACTGGTTTTTGTCTTGATGTGCTGCGGTCACCAGATTGCCAGTCTGCTGCGCCACTGCCCCTGGTTCCTCTGAGGGCACCAGGTTCACATGGATGGCTTAAAACAAACAAACACACCCTGAGGAATCCTCCATCTTTAGATACTGATAGAACTTGAGAACGAAGTGCTAACTACAAATCGGACGAGATCCACATAACTACAGGGAGCAAAACCAACGGGTAGAAAGAAACTGGCAGCTTTCTGTGGGATGAGGTGAAGAACGACTATGGGAATATTTTTATAGCATAAAAGCTACAAGAGGCTCATTTATCTTCAGTTTCTGCATGGATGTTCACACGCTGTGGCAGTGCTGAGTTTATAGGAGACATAGAATTAGACACAAACACTAAAAACCATGTTTGTTTTTGTAGATGCTCACCCACAAGTTTAAATTGAAGAAGCAGCACGATCTAAACATAAAATCATTCTGAAATGTTAAATCACCAAACGGTGGCCAATATTCTCATACTATTTGTGAAACGCGGTGGTAGTTTTATGGTTTGGGTGTCTAATTTATTTTCTTTTTGGACTAAAAGAAACAAAAACTTTCCATTCTGATCCATTGTCTTCAGCTTATCCAGGGCCAGGTCGCGAGGCCAACAGCCTCAGATGGGAAGCCCAGGCTTTTCTCACCCCGGCTGCATCCTCCAGCTCACCCAGGACGATCCCAAGGTGTTCGCTAGCCAGCTGTGAGGCATAGTCTCTTCTGGCTAACTAATTTTTGTATTACATATTGATTCTGCTACAGTTTGTAAAAAATAACCCATTATTTTATTGATTTGTCATTTTAGAACTGCCCTAAAATTTCTGGTGAAATGACAGATGGAAAACATTTTAATGACCAAACTTTCTGATTTAAAAAAGCTTATTTGTGCTGTTTTACAAACTTTAACTGAAACCTATAAACCATGTACAAATTGGCAAAATGTTATACTTTGAGGTTTGATTTACATCCTAATGCAGAAATATAAATAAGACTAATGAGTACAGTTTTCATGCATGTCTCGATTTCCATTTTAAAAACTACATTTCTATTAAAAGCCAAGAGGGTACATTTTCTTCAACAACGTGTACTAGACTGCTCTTTTTTAAAAACCTTTGACAATTCACTAAACATATTTCAGCTAATGTATTTTACCATTATTTGTTGGCAGAAACTAAAAAAAACTCACAAAAAACTCATGTAACTGTCATTTTGATATCTATGATATGTGGTCAGGATATGATGTGTGTGGGTGGTTATCCAGAACTCTGTGCCAAGAATCATAAACATTTATAAAATAGCAAGGAAATGGTCTTAGTAGAAGCAAAAAATATTTGGACCTCAACAAACAAATATTCCAGCCAATGACCTCATCGGGCCCTGTGGAATTTCAAATAGTTTACATATTCAGTAATGCATTGTTTTTCTTCTAAGTTTGCAGATAACAGTTGCAAAATTTACAAGCTACTCGAATTTTTTTGTTCAACTCTATTCCCATTCAGGTTGGAATCACATTTAATATTCTCATATAAAAAAGGCCATTTTTACCCACAGGGGGGCTCCGAGGTTCTGAACTCTACCTATTATTGCTTCTGTTCCTGCACTCATGATGACCTAAGACATGAAGCTTGGTCGTTTAGTCACGCACACACACCCTTACCCCAAAATACTCTACACTACCATTCTTTCATCTGCACTTCAACCAACAAAGCACCAATTCAAGGAGGAAAAACCAGACTAAAAATACTGAACGATCCTTCAAATTGCTCTAAAATAGCTCATAAAAGACACGTTCAGTCCTCTCTGCTTAGGAAGTCCTGCGGCTTTTGACAACTCCCCATCCTCCACCCTTCTTCTGTTCTACTTTTGTCTTCCCGTAAATCAATATCTGTCTGAGAGAGTGGGTCTGTTGATTGTTTTTACAGAGCATCACTGTGTAATTTGGTGCAGCCGGTTTACTTTAAGATGGTAAACAGTCTGGTCAGGAAAAGGGAGTGTGCTGATACTTTCAAAGCATACATTCAGCTTTAATTGGTTTGTACACTAAATGTATTTGAGATAAGGCCAAATGATAGTCTTATATTATTTGGGATCTTTTAGACCGTTTAGATTGTTCTCATTATGTCCTGTCATCCAGTGAGGGTTTTTCATGTGACAAATTTAAACCAATATTAAAAAAAAATTACACATAGATATTTAAAGCATTTTTTGCACTACTCCACAGCTCCTTTTTTAGAGTCCTATAAAGTTTTTTAACAACGTGTTATAACTGCAGTTGCCAGATTTAGTAGCTTTAAAATGCTAAAAATGAAATATGGAAAGTTCACAACTTTTCAGCAGGAATATGAAGAGTTTGAAAAGTCACACAAGAAGTAATGACCAGTGCCCACTTTTAAAAGAAATAATATAATAAAATAGAATAAACTTGCAAACCAAATGAATTAATATGAGTTGTTTTAGGGAATGCTTACTTAAAATTAGTACATCAAACATTCACATTGAGCACAGTGGCCTCGCAACAAGGTCAGGGTTCGAATCTCTGGTGAGACGAGGTTTAAAAAACTGGTCTTTCTGTGTGGAGTTTGCATGTTCTCCCCGTGTATGTGTAGGTTTTCTCCAGGTTCTCCACCCTCCAAAAACATTCATATTAGGTTGATTGGCTGCTATAAAATTGCCCCTAGGAATGTGTGTGTGTGTGTGTGTGTGTGTGTGTGTGTGTATGGTTGTCTGACCATGTGGCCCTGTAATAGACTGGCTACTGGTTTGGGGTGTACCCTGGCTCTCACCTTAAAATCAGCTTGGATAGCCTCTCTCAGCTTTTTCCATGACCCCGCGTTTTTAGGAATGAGCTGTTCAGAAGACAAAACAAAATGACAACCCCAAAATTTTCTGGCATTGGTTTAACAAGTACGTGATTGCACAAATTCACTGACAAACAACTTACCTAAACTTAGATTTGTGCTAAATCGGTTTCAGAAACATAATTTTTCATATAAAATAAAGATAACCTCACCTTTCTCAAAAATTCAATGCTTTATTTTGAAAATGTTCTGATTTGATCTTTGCCCCATTCTAGTGTTTTTCCACTAAGTAAGAAGTCAGTTACCTCCCACCTTCTTACACTTAACCAAACAAAGTTAGAGAAGTTTGCAGAGTTAATCCCACACGAAGATATAAAATTCATGCCCTATGTGTTCATACAGTTGACTTACATAAAATTGCAAACAAATGTTGTCTTGAACAGTTTAAAAGAAAATGACACTTTTTAGAACACTGAAAAATGTTTTGCTCCAGATTTTAAACTATTCGTCAGAATTGGCACATGTAATAAGGAATTGTCTAGAGAACTGTGGAAGTTTAAAAATATTGTCCAAAATACCATGAGGAAGCATTACATTTGAAAGGACAGATAAATGTGTCAAGGCCCTGTGGTGAGTTTCTGTACACATCGTTATATGGATTCCTGAAACTTTGGTCAACCTAGATGTTAACCACCCAGATCTGGAGCTAAAATTGTTCTGAGCTATTGCTTCACTGCAACGACAGAAGTTTAAGCTACATTAAATCTGGATTAATATGCAAGGCATTGTTCCTCAAGGTACATAAAAATAAATGAAAGGCTTGAAAATAAATCCGTGACCAGTCTGGCGTGAATCCTGCCTTGCCAATGACATAACAGGGATGGGCTCCAATCCTCTGTGACCCACAATTATATGGCTTAGAAAATGAATGAATAAAGCAAAGGTTAACGAATGGGTTAAATTAAAATGATAGTGTTTAGCAAAATACTATGCTTTTTTCTTCACATGTAGTGTTCTACTTTTACCGAGCACTGATAGATGAGCACAAGACACTTCAATTTTACCTGATTGTACCCCTTAAAAATAAGTCAGAACCAGGGTAATGGGTTAGTAATTGTTAAATCACTGTTTCTTAACCCTACCACCCTGCACTTTGTGGTGATTTTGAATTTACTTTAGCAAAAGATCCCATTTCCCATCTACTGAGAAAATTAAACTGAGCACCAGATAAACCGATGAGACCACAAAAAACTTTTAAATATCCAGCCTACGTCATTCCCCCCATACTGGTGAAATGAATTACACATGGAAGAATTTAGCTTATTTTTACCTCTTTGATAAAGCCATTCCTCTGAGATTCCCCTACTTATGTTAGTATGGTGATTTTCCTGGCTGCCTGGTTAAGATCAATGACACCTTTCAAAGGTATGAACACAAGGCAGTTCAGGGGAAATGATGGTCACAATGGCCTCTTTCAGCAGCAAGTCTCCCCCCAGACTGACCTAAATCTCCTCCCACTCCCCCTTCTCTCCATTACTTTTTCAGACTCAGACTTGCAGCCTTTGCTTTGCCTTACAAGAAACAGAAACATGTGCCTTGTTAAGGAGTCAACCCTGGAGGGTGAAAACATGCTCCTATGGGTTGGGGGACAAGCCTCTGGAGGCTGTGGCTGCTAAAATGTAATGAGATTTGAAAAAGTGTTAAGGATTTAGATGTTTCATGAGTGAGCTACTGATATTGGATGTTCTTGCTTCACTGAAACCAATGCTACATATCTGCAGAACGCAGTGGGCTTAAAGGACGGCAGTATTTAGGTCCTCTCCACATTGCACATGTTCCATGTTCCTTTTTCACACTTACAACCTTCATCTGTACAGCTTTCATGAGGTTGCATGTACATGTTTATACACAACCCCAAAGGTACACTAGACCGCATTTGCACCGGTGTACATCATCACATGACACCTCAGATCTGTGTTTCTCCTTCCGGCAGTTAACAATCCTGATGGATTTTACATGTGACTTGTTCAGAGTCTAGAAATGAACTGATGCAGAGATAATAAAATAAAGGTTGTCGAAGTGATGAGCTCAACGTGTTTTTTTTTTTTTTTTTTTTTGTATCCATTAAAGGGATTTATGAAGTACTGAGTCAGTTTTGGAGAAACGCCACATTGCTGGTGGGTCATGTTGACATTTAAGAGAACCGCACATAGAAAGCAAGTCTTTTCAACAGTAATTTATTACATCTTGACAATAAGTTAAAAAAAAAAAAGTTCTGAAATCCACTCACAGAATCACCAGACAAATATGCTAGTCAATTTTTGGGGGAGTTTCCATTGTCTAAATGACAAATTTCTAACCAGATTTCCACCAAACTTAAGTTATCGTTTGCACAACTTTCTTTGGTTAAAAAAACTCAAACCATCTTCTTTACGCAAAATAAAACAGAAAAGTACACTCAAGCAAATAAAAACACAAACTTTGAATGCAAAAACATGTGAGCACCAGTAGTAAATTTACACATTCATTTGAAAAAAAGCATTTAAATACACAATAGCTGTCTGCACATTAACGTGCACCTGATCGTCACCAGTCTACCAGTGTGTCAAAGTGATGGCTACCATGACGTAGAGAGATCATGGTAACATACAGTACACGATTCTTGGGAAGGCGTCAGGCTTCACTTGAAATTAGTTTAAATTAAAACTTTTGTTCGTTATTCGCCCATTTGGCGTGTGGATTTTTTTGCTTCCCATTTTATCCCACACTCTGTTAGACAGAGTTTTTTTCTTCTCCTGCACTTTTTTTAATCCTCTCAAAGCATTATTCTTAAAGAAAGACCACAAAAATTACATCCAAAAGACATCTGGTGCATATAAAACTCAAATGAAAACAAATGTGACCAAAATGAGAAAGATTTACAGCACGATCAGATGTTTTCAGGGATCAATGAAAGACACTGCAATATAACGGGTGCCATTAGTGGTTGGTAGGCCTTCATGAAGATGGGTCAGTCGTCCTGGATGCATAAAGCTCCAGCCTTTCCGTGGCGACTCAATGGAGCAGTTGTACCGATGGAACCGGCAACCTCCGCCCTGTAAGAAAATTGGCAACAAATGTTTAATTTGTTTTTAAAGCTAATCATTGACTCAGAACGTTTTGAAAGTAAACAAAAATGTGAATCAGCACAGTTGTCTGTTTGTTCCATCGTCTTTCGTTTATCCGGGACGTGGTCACAGGAGCAACAGCCTCCTATGGGAAACCCAGGCTTCCCTCACCCCAGCTGCATCCTCCAGTTCACCGGGAAGAATATCGAGGCGTTCCCTGGCCAGCTGTTAGACATACTCTCTCTAGCAGATCCAGGGTCTGCCTCTGGTTCTTCTTCCGGTGGGACGTGCCCGAAACACCTCACCAGCAAGGTGTTCGGGATGCATCCTAACCAGATGCCCGAAACTACACAATCTGGCTTCTCTCAGCCCGGAGGAGCAACGGCTCTAGTTTAAGCTCCTCACTCTATCTCTGAGTGAGAGCTCAGCCACCCTCCAGAAAAAGCTCATTTCGGTTGCTTGTATCTGCAATCTCATTCTTTCGGTCATCACCCACAACTGGTGTCTATGGATAAGGGTAGGATGCTTACCAGAAAATCTATGCCTTTGTTATTAAGCGCAATGTTGATGGTGAAAGTAGAGGAGTCGTGGTGAGGCCTCAAATAAGCTTGTCTCTCAGGAGTGTATTTCACAACAAAGTTCATTATTGCATAACCCTGAAGGAACAAAATTGAATGAAATAAGGCTGCTGCATGTTTGACTTCATTTTAAATAAATTAATAAATGCACAACAAATCCACATAAAAATAAGTGAAACTGCACTTTTGATAAACGAAAAGAGCATTTTTTTTTGTTTGTTTTAGAAAAGTGTCTGTTCTCTTTTTCCACTAACCCAGCTTACCTTTGTGTAGTACCCAGAAAAAACTTTTAACGTGACTGGCGATATAAACTCTCTGATGAAATGTAGCCACTCTTTATCGAACCCGATCTGTTTCATGTGGATATCATCGGTCGGCACTGTTTCGTAGCCTCCAGCAATTCTTCTATCCTGATAGGAAAAATAAAGCAATATCATTAGCAACGGAACAAACTGCCCTGAATTTTCATGTTTTTAAAATATTACCACTTTGGGGTAATTATGATGATAAATGGGTCTTACTGGAAAACTACACTTAGACTTTTTATATGTCACAATAAGAATTAATGGCCAATTCGGTTTTTTTGTTTTTCTGAACTTTTGGACAAAATTAGCATCAATTTCTTGTAGAAAAGCTTTGCAAGACATCATGGTGCCAGCGTTAAATTACTTAACAGATTTTGTTTTGTGAGTCACTAAGTTTCTGTTTTTCATTTTAGTGAGTCATCATCATTGAGAGCTCATTGCTATTCCATTTACATTCTTGTCTTGTTTTATAAATAACATCCATTTACATTGTCTGAAAACTAATCAAGTGTCTTTGCGACTTTATGTTAAACATAAGCAAAATATGAGTTCTCCAGAAAATTATTTCAAACTAACTGTGATGGCTAACAGAATAATATATGACAACAAAGACGTGGCCTTTTTTATTAACTCAACAAGGTGGCTGATTACGTATGCAGAGTTGCATGTATGAGATGATGTAATTTTGCAAAAAAAAGTTTAGCACTTGCTCAAAGATAGATGTACACAGTTCTTGGTAGATGAGGCCCGGTATATTTACATAATTTAAAAAAAATGGTTTGTTCGGTGTCAAGTCGGGTCCTCGAGAGCCGGTGTCCTGAAGGTTTTCCATGTGTTCTTGCATTTACACACCTGATCTGGGTAGTGATTAATTGTGCCAAATTTGATTAGTTTTTGATTTCACTTTATGTGCATCAGCTGTGTTGAAGCGGGAACACAATGAAAACCTTCAGGCCACCAGCCCTCCAGGACCGGACAGCCCTTAATCTGAATCAACAGGCAATTCAATGATATTTGTTAAGTTCAATAGCCCAATACATTTATCTCAACGAGCTTCACACTGTAAATTGAAATACGAACAAAAGTGTTAACATTTGGTAACTCTAAATGATTATTTTTTTAATGAATGTTGTAAAAAAAGAGTCTAGAATAACATGTGTAACACGTTGATGATTAATGATGAATCAAAACCCCTCCTTCAAAATTGTTATGCAATATGCATTCTGACACAACATGTTTTGTTTTCTGTTTATTAGAACTTTTTTTCCACTGATTCAAATCTTAAAAATAATTCTGCTTTTATAAAAACAAAAACACGTCTCAATTAACAAAAACAAGCTGGAAATCTGAACAAAACACTACTGACCTCATGTTTACCTCCTGACCATGAGCCATAGTGTTCCATCTCTTCGACCATTTCATCACAAGCCTTTTCAGAGAGGACCGGGAACCAGAACACATCTGGGCAAGGCTGTGACACAGACAGACAGATATTAAGTAGACCACTGAGACTTAATAGATTTGAACAACACCTTCACAGTAAGTAATGTGAAACTCAGACATGTTAAAAACAGATGTCAGAATTTTGTTGCGACATGATGTAATTCTGTTTTACCGTCTCTCATTGTACGTCTGCACGGCAAAGACACACAGATTAAAACACAAACCTCCTCCATGAAATTTTCTGTGAATATCCGAGTGTAGTTTTGGTGAATGTACTTTTCCTTCCAGTCCTGCAAATAGAGAGATTTCCAGATCAGTTCTCAGATAACTCTTCGCTGACCCGCATTCCTCAAAGAGCTAATCCCCCATCCTTCCCCTGCAAAGGGCAGACTCAGCATACCAAATGTAGTAGCTATCAGAGATGGAAGGCTTAACATATCACTAAGCTCAAGTCATTGATTGGAATTTGTCTCAAGCATTCAAAGACAGATGGCCAACAACCTGTATCGCAGTATTTAGACAATTTCTTTGTGTCTGAATGGTACTGAAGAATACTTACACACTATACCGACTTACCACAGGGTTTTCAAAGAGTTGCCACAAGTCATTGTTGTAATGAGAAATGTTATAATTGGCTGTAGAAATGAGCCTCCCGAATTCGTGTCGATTTGTTATGTACATGAAGACTCCCTGCAGCAAATGGGAAAAAAATTGAGTCGGTTTGGTGTAAAAAGAATGAAAGAATATGGTATATTTACACATATCTGCCTATCGTAAATGACAATCTACAACCCAGTAAACTCAGCGATAGGGCACATCTGCATTAGTTTAGGAAAATTAGAATTCAGATTCAAAGTGTTTTGAATTAAAACAAAATGAATCATGTTTAAATTTTAGACTTTTTTCTCTCTTTTTTAAAAACACACATTCAGAAAAGGATTGCATAAATAATCTGAGATTATTTATTGGTGACGAGAGGTAAAGTAGCGTGGTTTTGTTGGGAACAAGGTAATGTAGGATTACGAAGGAAGGAGAGAAGGAAAAACAGGCAGCTTTGGGATGAAGCATATCTAAGAACGAGATCAAATCTACCGCAAAGCATGAGGGAGGTGTTGTGTGGGTGTGGAGTTGGACTCTATCAGACTAGGCTTTAACAGTAAAAAATAATAGATTGCAGAGTGGGTTTAACCATTTTCCAGTGGATGTCTCTAAATTCCAATCATGTGATTTTGAGTAAATGCGTCACAAGTATAATGGAAAATTTAGTTTGAGCCTAGTCTGAGATTAGTCTCTTAGTTCACAGCGAACTACTGGTTACACATGTTTTTCTGGAGTAAAGCATCAGGACAGAGGACTTGCATGTGGGTTCTTCAGCCTTCTGTCTCCTCAGTAATCTTACCTTGGAATAAATAACTAGAAAAGGGCATTAAGGAGTCTTTCTCTCACAATCTGGGGCAAATGTTAACTCAACAAAAACAAATATTAACATCAATACTCAAAATCTTTGAGTAGATTAAACATTTCTTAGTATTGAAACCATTCGTTTTTTACATTCAAACAAAAAATTGCAAGAAGTTTTTATTTTCAATTGAATGCAATCAAAATCTCAAGTTTTTCTTTTTTTTCTAAATTTATCCAAAAATATATAATCAATAAAAAAATGTGTTGGTTCTAATCTGTTAGAAAAATGAATGTTTCAGAAAACAAAACAGAATAGTGGAAGTAAATGGAGACCTTTGGGGGCCTGAGCATATGGAATGATTCCGGAGAAGGGGAGTCTTTTTCTCTGTGACTGGTCTAAAACGAAGGAAAAGCATCATGTAAACAGGAAACATTACACATAAAAAAAGCAACAAGCACAATTACAGTTTTAAAAAAAAACATGTCCCATGTATAAAAACTGGAGAGGAATGACATGACAAAGTAGCAAGAGTCCCTCTGAAGCTGATGTCTTTGTGGGTTAATATGGGAGGAATGGATGCTGGGCCAACAAAACAAGGCAATGAAACAAAAGTAGTTTGAACTTGGATCAGGCAGGAAAGGAGTTTGGTACTGAGTGCAAGGTTACACCAAAGAAAAAAGCGATGGAATGGTGTACAAAGAAAAAAGAAGAGACATAAAACCAAATTCACCAGTTCACCAGTCAGGCCTTGCAAATGACTGAGGTCATGAGGATGGGGGCAAAAGAATGAGGAACATAAATGATGCTAAGAACATGAATGCATCATGGAGCAATCGATGAAGATCATGCTTCGATGATAGACAAACACAGATACTTGCTTGATTTTGGATTCCATTGAGCTGCATACTTTCATCAGGAATTAGATTAACATTTTTAAACTACATGAATTTCTGCTTATATTTAAGCATGCATATTGGAAGAAAGTAAAATATTTCTGAATAATTAAATTATTTAACATATTAGTAGTTCCTTACCATTTCTCTGGCATTCCGACACAGAGCCATATCTGGGTCCAGTTTCTCCAGAACAAAGTAGTTCCTTTCTTTAAGCTCATTCCTTAGAACACTGCCCTTGACCAGGTAAACATGTGCCATGTAAGGAATGTTCCACACACCCCTTAAAGCAACAAAAGACAGAAAAAATAGGATTTTGATTTACTATAGTCTTTAAAAATTGGTTGATATTTGATCCCTATATGTTATGTATCTAGATAAATCGATGTTTAATTACTCAAACAAGCATGATTAAATAAAAAAAAAAACACTTCAGGCATTTATTTGATCTGAAAATAACATTCAAACATGGTGGAAACCTATGAAAAGTTGATTTTGCATGAAAACCCTTTTAGTAATAAAAACCAAGCTAAGAAGTGCAGTGTGTTTTTATTTTTTAGAAACTTGTGTGGTCAGAAGGACAGTAAACCATTTATTTTGGGTAATCCTTTCCAATTTTGTAGTGGTAAGTGTGGCATTGCACCATCTGGATGCAATTTCAACTCTTTTGTCTACGATTAGAAAAAAAAAAGTCAAATTCGACTGCTGTGATTGATATGTCATTCGCATCACTGCTCAACAAATATCGACTCGGATTCTAGAATAAAACTTAGATAAAGACGTTTTTGTTGTTTTTCTCTTCAAGATTGATTAGAAGTGATTAAGTTGGAATGAACAAAGTTGCAGAAGTACTTGCTGATCAAAAACTGGAAAAAAAAAATGGAAAAAAAAATAATTATTTTTTTTTGTGTAAAACTGTGACTTACACACGTTTCCTTTGCACAATGTCAACATAATCCTCAGAGCGTGCATAATAACCATCCAGACTCAAGGCTCCCCAGAAGTTGGACCACAACTTGCCGTGACGAGTGACAAGGGGACCAATTATTTTTCTGCGAGGAAACGAGAGACAGAGCAGAGTTGGTGTTTCTGTCATAGCAGATAAAACTGCAAGAGCTGTTACAGATGGCCAAACGGTTAATGTACTGATTGCTAGCTGGGAAGCTATTGTGCTGCACATCAGGTTCTTTGCTGGAAATTTGCACTCACTGGCAAGATGATAACAAATCGGAACCAAATTAATCTGTCATGCAAAAGTAAATTCACATAATTAACAGCTGAATATTTCTATTAAAAAATAAATTCAATTGCAATGATTGCAAAATAAAATACTCTCAATGTCTCAGTGAGATTTAGTGTTTATGCTACTAGGTTTACGACATTGCATAAATTATAAATCTTCTTGTTTTTTATGCTGTATCACCAGTGCCAGCAGAGGATTCTCATGGTGCCTTTAAATATCCTAGAATGTCTTTTGCTTTGCACGTCTCCCATCGGTCACAGTTTTACAGTGGCAGCCACAGTGACATCCAGTTTATGAGATGGTTTCTTCACAATTATGAACCGTAGTAAGGAAAAAAACAGTTTGCATGTTTGCTTTTTGTGAGATGTTAAGTGGCATTTCAGGCTCGGTGCGACAGACTTTTAGTGTTTCCATGTGGCCTGCCATAAACAGGAAGCCAGAGCAGCTTATTTTAAAACTTTAATTATCTCTGCTGTAATGTTCTTGAGGTTTAGCCATTTGAGGGACAACTTCAATGCTTCAATGATCACAACAGCTACTGGGGAGACAACTTGACCTGAAATCAATGCGGCGTCTGTTAAAGCTTCTGTGTGATTACCTGTTTTGCTCAATAAGCAGCTTCAATGTTTGCCTGTTGGTGAGCATAACATCTGAATCCATGCTGAAGTAGTAGTCGCAATTGGCATCCTTACGACATAGATCCCTAATAAAATTCAGAAAAGAACAAAGAACTCACACACTTTGAGCCAAAGGTTACAGGTCTCACACACAACTCTATTTCGATTTGTTCAAATAACAATTTGTTGCAAGGTAGGATGAAAGTTTAGAAAAATTGTGCAATAATATGCTTCTGCTCGTCCTGTAAATTTGTGATTTTGACTTTTGGTTGCATAATCAAAATCTTGTCAGCGCTTTAAAAGATATTGCATCCACATGACTTTGTGGCCTTGAACATTTGTCATATGAGCCTGAAAATCTGTTAATCTACAGTTAGTACTGAGTAACTGCGGGCACTTTGATAGAAATCCCTTCATTGATTTGGAAGGTATTGAATTCTCTAAAGTCTTACGAAACCACGAACAGGTCAACACAGCTTAGAGATCCGATTTAACTGAGTAAAACTTACATCTACAAAGTATTTTAAGCCTGCAAATGTTTGTAAAGTATTTCAGTAAGCTCCTTTGATGGGCTCAAGCTCTTAAGTAAAATTTTAAAATGAATGGAAGAGTGCATAACTTATGGTTTTAGCTCCCACTGAATCACTAAATTTAACTTCTAATGCAAGCACAGTATCCATCACTTTTTCTAGCCGTCCCTTCAAGAGGATCGCCTACATAATACCTTCTAAATACCTTCTATGCTTTTAGGCAGCACTGTGTGGTGAAACCAGCATCATTAGCTGCTTCTGGCAAAACTGCATGGTACAGTGGTTTTAAAAATCAAACACGCTGCCAACAGGCATAAAGTGACTCTTCAATTAGACTGAGTAAAATGAAAAGGAAAAAAATGGTATAGACAAAACCGGAATCCCATAACTTCATCAAACTACATACGAGTAAAGAGTTAAACCTCTCAAAAGCAGGTTTCTCTTGCAGCTGTTTTTGAGTAATATATTCAATATTGCGTAGAAAGATTGGTTTATTTTGTGATAAGATTATTTTTATTCTGCTTTTTACGAATCAGTACAAAGACGACGCGTTCTACTTTTTAAATAAAAATTGAAGTCTAATCTTCTCCGAGAGTTCATAAAGCTCTTGGAGAAGATTACTACTTTCTAAACTGTGGCTATGTATGTAATAACACACTCTTATATGATGAGAACACAGTGTTTGCCTCAGTAAACATACATCAACATGTTTAAACACAGCTGCTTTACTGACTAATCTCCAGTTGGTTTGCAGCGACATACCATAATTTTGAATGATCATTTACATTCTTTAAACCACCTTTTTTTTCATAAAAAAATCAGCACACATACATTCCCATATTCCGGGCTTCTCCTTGGCTCAGATTTTCTTCTGGCCCCACAACTTTGAAACTGCGAAACACATTCCGATTTTCCTCCCAGAACTTTTCGATGTGCTTCTCATGGTACACCTCCTAAATGTGGGAGATAGTAGTAGTGATTTACAAGCAGCCATACATTGCAGTTATCTAAGCAGCTGCACAGGCTTACGTGGTTGTGGATAAAAATGTGAAGTTTATCTTTGGGGTAATCCAGAGTGAGCAGCTGTTGGAAGAATTCAGGTAGAAATGGAGTCGGCTGCTCGATGAACACGCCGACCAGCACATTTGGATATTCCTGTTTAGATTAGAAAAACAATCAATCAGATGTATTTCAAACAAAAATTCAGAATAATTTAGCATAAATCACAAATATGTTTCAGCTTTACTTTTAGAAAACCAAACAGATGACTTCAACATTTTAAATTTCTCTTTTTAGATGTGACATGTCTTTTCTTTTCTTTTTCTACAAGCACATGTAATCAAAAAGAAATTATTCGTGAAATCACAGGGCATCTTTTTCTTTCTTTTTTTTTGCATCTATAGACGAGGTCAGCTGATCATGGTAAACACATAAAAGAACCACGCTTAAAATAACAGCTGGTGTAAGGATCATATGTAGGGAACTTAAGGACGAGACAGAAAGAAGCAAAGACTTTCCCATGACACTCTGATCCAACCCACACGCACCAGTCTGGACTCCCAATCCTCTTGACCAGTTCACAGCAAAGGCCTGGGCAAAGGATGAAAAGCAATCCAACCAAAAGCATCTAATTTGTGAGTTCCACAATGACTACACTGCGGGCACAGGAAGGGAATCTGAAAAATCAAGCCAATGTGTCTAAATCATTACACCAGAAAGTAGACAGACGTACTAGTGTTGTAGCAATGAGAGAAGCAAAAAGCTAAACTAAAATGTTTATAATGAGCAAAAGACTCAAACACACACATAAGGAAAGAAAACTACTCCAGACTGTGAAGTTGTCTGGTTGGCATGGCAGCAGTTGTTGATGCAACACATTGAAGATTTTTGAAGACCAGACTTCAAAACCAGAGGACATAAGGAACCAGTGAACTCAGTTAACCCTCAAAACTAAAATAGAATGACTGGATACGAGCCTACCAGTGTTTCCACATTACCCAATATTCCAGAAGCCCACCAGAAGTCTTTATACCAAACAAACAGGGACACAATGGAAGATTTTTTTTCCAACTTTCCTCTTTTTTAATATGGAAAGTTGTTTTCTGTGAAGGCAGATACCTTTTATGCTAACCGAGTCAGTACTGAACTAGCATTGTTAAACAACAAAAACATCTTTATTTGTAGAACATACAGGATTATGGTGTTCATTAAAGTAACACTTTGCACCACAACTACTGAAAAAAAAAATCATCATTTAAAGCTGTGGGGAAAGATTTTGTTACATAATTACAAAAAACACACAAACATACAAAAAAAAGACAGAGTTGGTTTCAGTGTCCATGCCACAAAGAAGGAAAGGGTTTGTTAACATACTTGACAGATGCAACCACACAGCTGGGTGCGTTGCCCTGTATAAGTCATCCATGCAGTCTATACCTTCCAGCATTGGCTGAACTCCATGACAAATTTTCAGTGTAAACCACTCGAACTTACTATTGTGGATTAAAGCCACACTAAGAATCCCACTAAAAGCCAGGCTGGTCAACAGTGACACCCCTTTAAATGAGCCTTTCTGAAAACCTCAGAAGCCATATCCTGCACCACAGCCACACAGTGCTTCCTTTTCTCCCAGAGTAGCTCTCATCACCCTTTTCCTCTCTTAAAAGAGTCATGAAGGACGAAGCTGTTATTGTTGGAAAGCATTCGCAACACCAACTATCTCGCTTATCTGTTGCAAAAACTTTTGTTAGGTTCCCTGTCCTGCAGTCTAGACAGTCGACAATACATCAACAGCTCGTTCTGAAAAACAAAAACAGCCTATGTTTCATCCTTTCCGAAGTCCACAGGATTAGGACAGACTTTCCTAATATTATCCAGGCCTGGCCAAAAAAGGCAAATTGTTGGAAAATGACTAAATGAATTACCTACTTTTAACCGTGACAAATCCAGAATATTGTCATCACAGTGGCTGCATCCGTGCTCATAGTTCCATGCATCGGGAACATAGTTGCCCAAGTAGTTTAAGTACATCTGTAGAAGGAAAACAACTTTATTTTAATAAAGGTTGTACAAAGTAAAACAAGATTTTATGTAGTACAGAAATATACATACAAAAAGTGAAACAGGACATGTTATTGTTTCAAATATGAAAGACATTTAGCTAAATTGTGAATTCCATTCGACTACCCAAATACATGTACATTTATTGGACAGGAAGTAGAAATATAATTTGTTTACAGCTCTTTTTTGTATTAAAAAACATCCAAACAGTAATGATTGTATGGTGGTCCTTAGCCTGTGCCGATGATTTCAGTAAGTAGAGCTTTATTAGAAGAAATTGGTCTTAATTCAATTATACTGAAAGGAGGGAAAATAAACTACAGACTTGTGTGAGTTGTGTATTGTTTTAGTTGCATAAGACATTGTAGTTAACCCAGGAAAAATAAGAATGCAATCAATAAAGCAGGATTTAATAATAAAGAAAAAAAATACAGAATACAGAACAACATCAAGAAGAGTGTGCTGTTCTTCTTCAGCACATCTATCGGCTTTCATCTATCAGATGAAAGCATTTTAACAAAAACACATGTGAAAAAAAAAAACCAAAAACACGTGACTGTCAAGGATTTGAAATCATTTAACAATCTCTGATGTATGTCTGATATGCAATAACTTTCCTTAAACGGACATACTGCTTATAAAAGTAAATAAAGAAATACCAGTAATTTAAGTACTTGAGATCAACAGTTCCCATTAAAGAAGACTAGAGAAAGAGGTGAAGGAGCATGTGCAGGTAGGCTGTAATGGATAAAGAAAAGAGTCAGGTTTGTTTCAGCTAAAATGAAAGGAAAAGTACACAAAACTGACAACAAGAAGAGGAGCAAAGAGGAGGTTTGTGGATTTTGTAAAAAGAAGATGAAAATAGTTGGTGTTAGAAAATAATTCCATAAAACAAGGCTACATGGAAGTTACATACCTTATTCGGCCTGGTTAATAATTTTAATCCATTGATTTAACACTATATCATTTTTACTTGAGTTGGAGTTAGTTGGAAATATTTTCAATATTGTTCTTGAAATGGGAACATATTAAATTTTCTGACCAAACTCATAAAGCACATTCGCAATGTGTTTTTAGCATCCTGGGCCGGTAGACCACAATAACATTTAGCTTTCTGTACAAATTCAGAATAAATAGACAAAACGTCACAGGAGTCTAAAGTAAACATCTTTAGATTGTAAATCCTCAAAGTTGGCAATCATGGACAATCTTTTTTTCACAGTCTTCCTTAGAAATGTCACCAACACATTGTCGCTTATACATTTTGTGGTAACATGTCATTTCCAGGTTGGTGCTGTTTACCAATCCGTCATTTTAAAAGTTAACACTGCCATCATGCCGCTAGTCTGAACTTGCCACAATGAAGTGGAAATAAAAACAAAAGGCTAGACATTCAGTCAGGCAGCTCAAACATTAGAAACTCCCACTAGGGCATGAATCCTCTCTTCTGCCATCATGTGTTTATTTCCTTTTAGAAGAATGACTCAACACATAGTTGGGTTTGGTTCATCACCAAGTATGACCAGAATAATTTGCCTACAGAAAAAAGCTGGAGAAATATTACAAGACACAGAAAAAAAAATTCTACACTATTTCAGTAATTTTCTGTTCTTGTTTTTTTCTCTTAACATAGATGTGTATAAGTTCATTAAAAGGAGCCAAGATGTGCCTCATCTCAAATATAGTGGTTCGGTTGATTGTTTTTCTTACTTACTTTGGTGTTTCCGTTGCCATGGACAGCAACAGGGAGGGAGTCATACGCTGTGTTTCTGACTCTTACTCTTTCTGTTCCAAACTTGAGAAGAACTTCATCTGCAAAGTAAAGAAGCACAAAACATGTCAGTGCAGCTGATGGAAACCAGCTCACCATACTGTGTGGGAGTGGTGACAAAACACTTCAACTAGGCGAAGATTGAAATAGACATTAACAAGGAATTAGATAATAAATTCCTGCTCATAGATTTCTCACCGACTGCCCCGTTAAGGTTTTGGAAAATCTGGCACTTGTGGTCCAAAGTCATGTTGATAGTTTCCTGTAAAAACATACACAGAAATTTGCTAAACCATAGTTTTAATAAACAATTTTTGAATACATGTCATTTCGGACACAAAAACATACTCGCTGTAATGGATCCAGGTATATCTTAGTGTAGAAGAGTTGATCGTCATCGTTGTCATGGAGACTCCACTGTGACACAATTTTGTTGACGTAAGTGGCATAGCCAATTATACCTGCAAGCATGTGAATCACAAAGTTCAAAGTGTAGGCAGGGTAGTATTTTGCAATATTTTACACAACTGGCAAATTGCCAGTGACAATTATACCATTTGTTCTGACTCCTTGGTCAAAAGATTTTACCCAAGAAGTCTATGTAAATGTGTTAAGGGTAAGTGTGATTTTTGGCATTGACTCTAAACACACAAAAAAGGGCAAGAACAGTTTGTTCCCAGTATGAGGTTAGAAGGCCACTCTCAACTTGTTATAAGCTTCTCACTGTAAGCTGAACTTCTGAAACTTCTTTCACTTGTATTTCTCACACTCTTTAAATGCACGTTTCTCATGGCATTTGCTACTCTAGCTTCTTCGAAGTGCCTTTTTTTTCTTCTCTACAGCTCAAAGGGCACTGACCACAATAACAGATTGCAGGGTTTGGTTGTGTCGCTGGTGCACGGCGCTTTGCATCCCATCATTTGACAAAAACCTCAGACATTGTAAACAAGTTAACGGATAGACATGACGTAATCGAAATAGTAGAACGTAGAAAAAAATAAAACGGAAATCAGGAATTTTTAGTAAATTATACAGTCGGTAGTTACTTGAGTTCAAAAGGCTGGGAAAATACAGAATCCCTCTGGGAAAAACTACATTTTGGACCAGGTTTCACAAAAATATTCCGACAAAAGTTTTATCAAAAGCAACAAATTTCCACAAAACAAAAGGATTTATAAAGTATTTGTGCTTGAACTTGTTTTTCTTTTAAATGTCCGGTTTCAAGTGCTGCATGAATTGTAGGTTCAGCTAATTCATCCCAAACATTATTAGCTTTAAATCGAAATGCCCTATTGGTTACTCTTTTTGATACCATGGTTCACATCTGGTAAAATGGTGAAATGCCCTATATAGTCCGAAGATAGAGTTGTGCCCCAAGTGGAGGAGTTCAAGTTGTTTCAGGGTCTTGTTCAGGGGTGAGCAAAGGATCAAACAGAACCACAAATGGTTGTGGAATCTGATATAATGAGGACGTTAAATTGATGTCAATCTATGTTAGAGTGGAGCTAGACGGGGGGTTCAGGGGTCTAGTAGGAATGCCTCTTGAATGTCTCACTGGTGAGGTGTTCTGGGCATGCCCAATAGAGAGGAGCCCAATAAATTGACCCAGAATCTGCTGGACATACTAGATCTTTAGGGATGCTGCTGTATATGGCTAGGCTGAGGGAAGTCTGTGCTTCACTGTAAAGGCTACTGCTCCCAGCGACCTGACCTCGGAGAAACGCCAGAAAATAGTTCTTTTACTCTGGACTCTCAAACACAAGCCCTCTATATTTCCATTCCCTGGACACTGCACTCTCTGTGACACAGAAGTGAAATGCAATAAAACCCTCCCTATCGGTCACTTGGGTGGTAGCCGTAGAAACACAAACAAAGCCTACAATTTTATACAAACTGTGGCACATTCAGGGGCCCTGAAACAAATCCACATGTCATGTCAATGACAATGATCGCTAAAAACAGTCTCTGATCAGTCTGAGACAGCTAGCCTCCATTATGGGAGGTCAGACCAGACTGATGACCACAAGCAAGGCAGTAATTCAGAATTCTGGAAAACTAGCAAGACACAGCTGGCTGGACTTTATGAATTATGCATGAGAACTCGCTGCTACTCTTTGTTCAAAGTAGCTAAATGTTCTTAGTCAAACTATATACGTGCTTCATGAAACATATTTTTCTTACAGGAATGATCTCTACTTTTAAAGTGGTAAAGCAACTACAGGGAGGGTGATTACTATAAAAAGGCTGCATACTGTAAGTATGCAGCTAATATTAACATGAATGGCCTTCTTCAAAATCCGTAGCACTGTGGGCAGGAAATACCTTGCGGAGTGAGTTTACAAGAAAAATATACTTTCATTTTAAACCATGAGATAGTAATAAAAACCATGGGGTTTAGTATTTTAAAACTAACATAAGTCTGCTGCCCTTCCCAAAAGTTTCTCTACCACTTAGAAGTGTGAAGGCCCCTCTTCTGCTTAGCCCACTGAATTCCAACAAAGGCCTGCAGGTCCTCAAAGTTCGACAGCTGACCCTGGAATTTTTAAATGGCTGTCTTCCTGGACAAGTTGAACGAGTTCGCAGCCAGCTTAGTCAAAGATAAATATCCCTCTGTATAAAACATCCCGACAAGAAATATAATACAGTAAACTCATAACGTAGCAGTCAAACAAGATCAGCTGTTGACTCTGACATACTGGACAGAGTTAAACGTGCTTGTAAGAGTGGAAGTTGCCAAAGTTTGTATACAAGAAAAAGAGACATTAAATCCGTACTAGGCCACCTAAAGGCCAAGGAAAATTGCAGAAAAAAAAATTTATTCCAGTTTTTGTCTGAGTCAGAGCTAAATGGTTTTTAATTCATGCACAGAAACATCAAATGTCTTAAAATAAGTTTGGTGTTGAACATGAAATTACTGCATTCTGGAGCTTGTTCAGGCAAAAATCAGACAAGATTAACAAAAATTCACACTTATAGTCAAATGATATGTTTTCTATATGTTTTTATTTTTTCTTCAGATTCTTCACCCGGGTGTAATAGGCTTCAAGCCAGACAGGTACTTCCTTCCACTTTGGTGTAATGTTACCAGGACAAAAGGTCACTTGAACAAAAAGCCCCTGCTTCTGAAACAAAAATTACCCTGAGGCTCATGCTTTTATCCTCAATTATGTTGTGATTTGTGATGCATACATAAAAACAAATTAACACTTAGTTGTACAGATGTTAAATAATGGTAAGATTCCCTGAACAGTTTTTCATGTGCAGAGCAAAGTAAAGATCAAAATTGTGATGTTCACAATTGGTATTTTGGTCTTTATTTGTTGAGACAAAAGTTGTTTCCATCCTCACCTCCAGAATTGAGGTAGCGCTTGCCACTGCGAACTGAAGGGTACTTCTCAGCAAGTCGTTTGTCTGGCCACGCAAGACCCTCTGCTGCGAAAAGCACTTTGTGATTGGATTGCTGGAATTTCCTGAGAATTTCTTCTGGTCCCCCAGCGAAGATAAGATCGTAACTAAACAGGGAGGAGTAGAGATAAATGACAACAGATTGTTATCTGCTATTCACCCTCTAGAACAAGTTTTTTGTGTAATTAGCTGTATTGTTTGATAGTCACTGACCTACGTTTCTACTTGCCTGGAAAAGATTGGAATCTAGGGGTCAGAAGTAGGCATTCCTTATAAATGAAAAAGCAAGTTTTTCCGGGAACATGTGCAGGAAGTTTGAATTTGTCAGATTTTTGTCGGATAAGACTGAGTGTGAAGATTTATGCTGGATAAAACTACACAGGCTATAAAACTCTATGGAAAGATACTTCAGTTTATGGAAACTCTTAACATTTCTGGCAATAAAATTATTTGAGGTGTTAAGTTATCATTACAGTGATTACATTCAAAAGTCACTGTCTATAAAAAATTGAATTCAAGTTCTACTTCTTTTATGCTCCCCAAAAGGCCTAAAACAGACAAATATAGAGGACAAAGAAACCATAAGAGATGGTGGTAAAAGTGAAAGTAAGGTTACAAGGGGTGGCCAGTATGACATGATTGAGGAAGTGTGTCTGCTCCGTGCACATCTGGCAAACACATGTTCATACAAAGTTTCCCTTGTGACTTGTAGTCTCACAATTTACAAATATTTCCTGAATCAAACTGACCTCTGGTCTTTGAAAGCACATGCTACAATGTCTAAGAACTTCCTACAAATAAAAAAGGATATTTCATAATGGTCTTTGAGATAAGTTCCTGTTTAACTGGCTAAAGAACAAAAGGTAGCAAAAATATTTAACTAGTTTTATATTTAATGTTTATATAAAAATAATCAAATCAGACTGGGTGGTCCTGCGGGATTAAATATTTTTCAACTCTTCTGTAAAACTCAGAGTTCTGCAAAGCAGCTTATTAAACCTTAATCATTTCCTCAATAGGCAGAAAATTACATCCAAATGACCTGTTGCAAGAGTGTGATAGCTATGCATGGTTATCAAGGCTAACACTTTTTACAGGACATGGTACAGTAAATATTGTTATCTTTTGCTCTATTTAAGGAAAATATCTAACAAAGCAGTCATTACCATAAACCACTCACATTACCTCAGTGAAACTTCCCATTGGTTTTGAAACCTCATCATTTATCTACCTGCATGTGAGACATGCTATGCACACATATAATAATACGTCCGCCTGGCACAGTAGAAGTGTTTTTTCTTGTCATCTAAAAAATACCTTTCACTGAGAAGATAAAGCTCCAATTGCTATTATTATAGTCTGGGATTGTGAAAATTAGCTCTAAACTGCAATTACGTGTACTCTCCATCCATTCCCTGGTTAGAAATGAAAGTTAAACCAGATTAAACGTTAAAGTGATGGTGGGTAAAATGGCAAACCAGTAATTTGGCATTCAAGGAAATAACCACTTCAAAACATGAATGTGGTGCCAGTTTGAAGCAGACATGAGCACTCAAAATATCATGGAAAACAGAAAGAGCTGGCATACCTATCCACAAAGAGGACGATAAGATCCTCCTGGACAGCTAGAATCTCCATGGCTTCTTTCAGTAGTCTGACCTTTTGTCCTCCACCAATGGATTGACCCACGTCACCACCTGTCCAGGCTTCTCCCATTCCAAGCACCTGCAACAAACACCTAATTAAGCGTCATAAAGCCTTATAAGGTGTTATAACGGCCACATTGGTGGTGAGGAAAGCGGAAAAAATAATTGAGACTCTCCAGGACAATGTGAAAAACATTACCTAAACAGAGCTCACAAGGTCAATGCTGACCCGTCCTACCAACACCGGGACTTGAGGCTTCATTAATTAATTCATTAATCGATCGTTTTGCATTAAAGTCAACACATGCACGGATTTGGGGGCATGCACACTTGATAAATGAGTACTTTCTCTTTATTCTTCTTTCGGCATTTCCCTTCAGGGGTTGCCCCAGCAAGTCAGTTTCTTCCATCTAACCCTATCTGCTGCATCCTCTTTGGTCACACCAACTATTGTCATGTCTTCCTTCACTGCATCGATGAACCTCCTGTTTGGCCTTCCTCTGGGCCTCTTTCCTGGTGGTTCCAAACCCAGCATCCTTCTTCTGATGTACTCTCTCTTTCCTCTGCACATGTCCAAACCATCTCAGTCTGGCCTCTCTGACTTTATCTCCAAATCCTCTAACATATGCTGTTCCCCTGATGTACTCATTTCTAATCCGGTCCATCCTGGTTACTCCCAGAGAGATCCTCAGCATCTTCATCTCGGCTACCCACATCTCTACTTTTTATCTTTTTCTCAGTGCCACTGTCTCTAGACCAAACAGCATCGCCGGTCTCACCACGGTTTTGTACACTTTTCCTTTCATTTAGCTCAAACTTTTCTATCACACATCACACCTGATACTTTTCTCCACCCGTTCCAGCCTGTCTGCACACGCTTCTTCATCTCTTTTCCACACTCTCCATTGCTCTGGACTGTTGATCCTAAGTACTTAAAATCTCCCTCCTTCTTTATCTCTTCTCCTTGTAACCTCACTTTTCCATTTGTATCCCTCTCATTCACATATGTTTTGCTCTTACTTTAAAGGCTGGCAAGAGACTCTTGAACATGAGGTGTAAAACAACTTCTTTCCACATGTGACAACCAGATTTGCAAACAATTTCTTTCCACATGTGACAGGACTTATGGACATTAAGTAATCAGTTCAACTATCTTCCGCCCCCTCTGTACAGATCATTGAGAATTACAGCCATCTATAATTTATTTATGAGCCATGATAATGTAATGGTAGGAAATGGCAGAACAAGTGGTCCAAGTCTTTAAATGCAATTCTCCTTTTCTTTTATGTACTGATGTTTTTTGTTTTTTTGTTTTTTTTATTTATCTGCAGAAAATGTGAACATTTAAAAAATATTGTCTACATTTATTTTCTATACTTTATCAAAATACTGCTAGAGTAACTTTATCACTACAGCATTTTGATTTTAAAAAGGGCCAAAACTATGTTTCTGTGTTATTTCAGAGTGTAAATACCTTTAAGTGGAAATTCCACTAGCCCAAATGACCTGTTTTTAAAGCTAACTACTTAAAAATCTGGAAACACTTCAGTTCTCACAGAAATTCAAGCTCAATAAGATGTTTTAGAAGCTCAAAAGTATCTGTTTTGGATATCACAGATTACAAACTGGTGCAACACAATTACACACATTCGTGAGGATTCAAACGCAAGCAGAGCTCAAACAGAGCAAGGACCTAAAAAAAAAATTAAAAAAAATTGTACAACCAGTTTGGCCAGAAAAGGAGAATTTTGAATTTGAACCAATGCTTTAGTGTGTCCTAGTTGAATAGTTAGTTCCAGGGCTGGTCTCACTGCTTTTGCTTTTTAACAAAACCAATCAAAAGATTTGCGTGAGAGCCAAAAGTATTTGCTGCAATGTGTGCATTTTTTAAAATCTGGATTCAACTAAAAGAAAGATCGATGGAAAATGTTTCATATAAAATTGGAAGACTTGCCTTCACAGTGTAATTAAAGTAGTCAGCAGACTGTGTGAAGCGGTGGAAGCCATCTGTTTCCTCTGTTGCAACCGTTAAGACGAGCAATTTCTCTGCAAAAAAAGAAGAGTAATTCATCAACAACTTAAAAGTTATTATGTTTTTTTTTTTTTGTGGCCAGATTATGGGAAATAAACCATTCCAGATGTAAACCAAGACACGTAGTAAACAATAAAAGAACATCCGCATAAATGTGAATATTGTGTCAAGCTTAAATATACTATAAGTACAGAGATTCTCTTCTCTGTAAACCATGCTTCCTTGTAAACCACAAACTTATGTCCGCACAGCAGTAACTATTTGGCTTGGCAATCTTAACCTGCGTCTCAAATTAGAAACAACTACTAAATTTTAATTAGATTAAAAAACAAAAACAGATTTGAAAGAAACGACTCAATGATCTTCTTCCTCTTGGGGTTGGACTCCCGCAAACCTCCAGGACATTTCAGTGGCCAAAAGTGATGAAATCTGAGGTTGACGGAAGGCGTAACCAAATACAAACTTTCACTATATTATAATATGAAGCTGAAGGAGAAAAAAAGGGCTGCATTGATCTACCTACAGTAGTTTTCACTTTCTGTCTTTGTTTGGGGCTTATAAGTTGTTTTTTAACCAAGGGGTGTAGTTTTAATCAGAACAGTTCCATCTGTTCCTTTTGGCCGAGGAAAGAAGTTCCAAGGATTGTGTTCTAAATTGTGTTATTTGAACCAAATCTTTTCATTGAAAGGGAACATTAATTCTCATTCCCATCTGACATAAAACAGATGGAAACTATTACTGCGTGCTGGTCCACAAACAGGACTAAAAAAAAAATCACAATAGCAAGTAGATGAGCAATAATATGAGCCAAAAGACAAATTACTGTTTTTAGAATTAATACCTTATATTACCCGCCATACTTTTAAAAGCAATCTGCTCTGTTTTAATACACGTCATAAACTCTTCTAATTCTTTCGCCTAAAACAGATGAAACAGCTTCAACTATTCAGGAAAGACTTTAAGGATTTTTGGACATGGGAATTTATGGCCTTTCATCCTGAAGTCCATCTTCCTGAAGTCCATTTTTGTGCACAAGCGTAGTGTCATGGTCTACTGTTCATGGTGGACTTTTTAATGCCATAAAATCCATCAGACCTTGCACTATTGGGGTTCGTTCACTCCAATCACTTTAACCAATTGCTGCTTTCTAGTCAGTACCAGATATAACATGTATAATGTGCCCAAAAACTCATTGTAGTCCATATAGCAGAGTATAAACATGAGTGTTAGCATTTTTACTGAATGACAAACTAATCCGGATAGATAATTGCACCATCTCTATTTCCTTATTGTCTGATTGTTGTTCTTGGGTCTTAACAACAGTCCGTGATTCGTTTATATCTGATCTAGTGGCTGGAGAGAAACTAAATTGAGAAGAGCTGCTGTGTGGTGCCAGCCTGGTTGGAAGAAAAGTGGGAATAGGTCGACTGGGATTCTACAAACGTGTCAATTATTGTGAAAAAAAAAACCCAAAAACAATCAGATGTGTTTTCTCTATATGTTTACACACAGTGTCTATACAACAAATGCATAAAAAAAAAAAAGCGTAATGTATAGGGCCATAATAAGCTAAGTAAATCATCCAATCAGGACAATTGCTGTTGGTAGATGCAAATATTTTTTTATAAATGTGAAGACTAGAGTCAGTCCTTCAAAGTTTACCACTTCCTCACGCTTTCACATTCAATTATCTTGACATAGATTCAAGATAATTGAATGTTGAATCTATGTTGCATATTCAATCTATACTACATAGATTGAATATGGCAATTTGACTATATGGAAATAAAATCCCTCTTTGCAGATACAAAAACTAGACAGCAGACAAAAGTCTAATGATGCTTCAGGGAGAAATAACAATGTGTTAGCTTAATATGGAAATGACTTTGGCTCTACTTATCATTGAGAAATAATGAAACCAGAAGGTATGACTGTGATTTATAAGTTAATCTACAATCCCACTAACGTCAGTGGACCTTTTGCAAAGAGTGGAAGTCTGATATCTTGAATGCCATCAGCAGAAACAAGTCTTACCTTATAAGGTGTATCAATTTGGCTACTGTGACAAGATAAATAGTTTTGAGGTTCTGTCAAAAGAAGCAGGCAGAGATCTTTTCTCTGGAAGATACATAGATTCTAATATGTGAGACTTTGAGAATATTTAATAAAAAAGCTGTCTGAAGGAGAACTACAAAAACCATTATGTTCATCACCATTAATTGACGTATGAATGTTAGATCAGAATGTGACAACGTTCACAAAAGTTCTCTTTTGAAGCTTCTTTTTGTATATGTCATCAGAGTCATATTTAGTTAACATTTTTTGTGACAAAAGCCCTTGTTCATTCTGGTTAAGTTTTTGCTGGAGTTTATTTTAATCTCATAGTTTTTATCATCAGCAAACATTACAGTGAGCATCTTGCTGTTAATTTAAAGTCAGACATGATAATTCACACAGGATTGATATTGGATGTAATTCAATAATGATCATGGAAAAAAAATACACATGAAGCAATGCACTGAGAGAAATTGCATTTGTTCACGAGAACAGCCGTTGTTTCACAAGAACACTGGCTACAAGATCTAAGTCAAAGTTGAAACCAACATCGAGCAATGTTTGAAATGAATGTTTAATTCATCTGTCAATAATTGTTTGTTTTACACAGACAATGTTGATTCAGTTTTACAAATGAAGCAACTAATCCAGAAAATTTGAGCAATCTTCCGTTACAATGTCTGATGGGCTTAGCCAAATAAAAAAAGCATTGAGGAGGTCTTTTTTATTAGTCCTCTAGTTGTTTTCAGGACAAAAGATCACTATTTCTTTTTGTGACCTTTTGTCTTCTGTGTTCCTCATACAATATAAATGTATCATGAAGTTGAATTTTTTTATATGAATAATGAGCATATCCTTTTTTTTCCCCAGTGTACTAATTCCTAGTTCTTTATTTGCAGATGACAACTAAAGTTCTTTTTTAGTTTCTCTTCCAAAGAAAACTTTTACACTTATGGTCTTATGCAAAATCTTCCTACCAACATTTGTCGCTGCATGATTTTGCCCAAGCTTTGTCGTACAAGCTTATCACATGCATATTTCTCATGAACACACTAACTGCATAAAAAGAAGCCAAAGAACTTAATGCATCATTGAGATGCAAACCACGGTTTAATTTGAGCTGTAGCTTGTTTTGTGGCCTTACTATCTCCACACTGTGGTGTAAATAGTTATTTTGGTTGTAAAGTCACATCAACTGCAACTGGAAAACTATTTTAGAGTTGATGTCATTGTCTCCAAAAGCAACACAAGCTTCTACGGGAAAGGATTTGATATGTAATTACAATCCAGGGTCAAAAGAGCTTTTTTTCCATCCATCGATTTTTTTTTAAACAACCTCTTCTAAATCCAGTTTGCGGAGGTTGGAACCAATAGCAGTTATTAACCAGGCAAGAGCAGGGTACAGCTAGAACAGGTCACCACCCTGGTGAAAATGTTCCTTCCTTGGGTAATTTAGTAAAAGTAAAAACAAAATTTCTTTTAACCTGTTTTCTGTCCCTCCTTAATACAGTTCAGAGTTGTGGACTGGGGTTTTCCCAGAGACTTTCTGAGATTAGGCAGTACGTTTTGGAACAATTCCCTGGATGAAAATATTCCTTTGTCTTTGAACAGATGTCTTCTCCCTCATTGCACACTTTTTTGAGAAGAAACAAACATAATTAATCCACCTTCCAGCAGTGACACACTTTCTGACACAACTTAAGACAACACAGTAATCATTAAGTCTGAACAAAAATGTGCCCCCACCAAATGATCAAATGTATTTTTTTGTATTTTCAACTGTAGCCTCAGTGCAAGAAGTTCAGTCTGGATAAACATGCCATTTTTTCTGGTATTCCTCTAAAAACAGTTCAGAAGGTAAGAAATGCAGTTCAAGTGGGGTCGCTCAAGTTCGTTTCTGTCCAAGAGAGTAAGTAATCTTTCCTTCTCGGTTTTTCTGTGTACTGTAACTGGACAGCTGTCTGGATAAACTTTCACACCTCAATGTGCAAATATTCTGAATCACTGGCTGTGATTTAGCATAAGTGAGCAAAACTTTGCAAAAACGCAGTATTAAGAGATTTTTACCTGGTATTTAACACAAAGAAACCAATAATCCTTTTTTAACAAATGTATTTAAAAAAAAAGGAAACCATGAATCTTACTGTTTTGTCCACAGAACACAAAACGTTAGTCCATTTTGGTCAATTCAATGAATTAACATTTCTCCTTAAAACCCAAAGTTTTTAGGTTGGGAAAGTCTATAAAATAGTTAATAGATTTGCTTATGTTCTTTGTTTATCATTTAACAACCTTGTAGAGGCTCTTGGTGATCTCAAGCATTTAAAATAAGCTGAACTAGGCGGTATTTATCAGTTTTGGAATTTTGAAAACCAGAGGCACTCTTGATAAAATACCAGAGTGAAGCCTTATGTTGTGGAGTTCTGATACATTAAGGGTTTTTCTTTTTTTTTTTAAAGGTTAGCATTTGGAGTAGAAAAACTTGCCTCAGTGGCATCCTTGGCCCAATATTACATTGACATCCACAATATTACATATGACATTATGTCATAAATGTATACTCTTAGTTCAAAACTGAATCCAGAGAACATTTTCATAAAACTGGTCGCCCAACTCTCCATCCTTTTTCAATGGTCGTTTCCACCTTCATAGAGATTTAGTTATTTCAGTACCAGATGTCCCACTTCCATGAGACTACTGCAGTATTATCTGCAAACTTCACTGTGTGACAGCTGGATTTTCAATCAGATCAGTCATATGTAAGCAGAGTAAACATTGGGGGTCTTTAGACATGAGCGTCAGGAACAACGATGCTGAGGGTAATAGAAGAGAAGTTGAGGATCTTGACAGTTTGACATTTGTCAGAAAGGCTAGTTTCTAGTTACTTGGTTTTACACAATAGAATTTAATTGTAGAAAGTTTTTGTTATACAGCCAATGGTACAATTCTTTTTTTTTCCAAGTTTCTCTGTTTTGGAAAACGTGAGCCTCTAATGAGACCACAAGCACATTTGGCACTGCTGTAGATATGTTGATATTTAAACTCTACAACCTCCAGACAAGAAGGCCTCCCTTCTAGCGTTATAGAAACAAATGACTTGGTTTTTGGTGAGCGTTGCATGTGTTAAACATTAGGTGTAAACTGAACACCTAAATGATTGATGCACAGAAAGTTTATAACTGAAACAACTTATGGGCTGTTTAATACAACACTCACTGATTTTATTGCTTGTGGCTTGAATGTAACTTTATCTTTAATGATTTTACAAGATATGTAAAATCTTGTAAGACTGTAAGATATAAAACATTGTTTCCATACCATAAGAGTAAAGCAGGGTTCCCACAGTGGAAGGCATTGTTTTCAATTACGTGTGTTAAACCACAGGCACATTTGGCTGAGGACACAGGATGACATCATCAGATTAGTGCCGGAAAATCAGTTTTATCTCACCATTTTGAATCAGAAATGGCTTATTCATTTGACTAAAGCAAAAGAGTACTAATCGTTACCTCATACCAGGGTTCAGCAATACACATACATGACCCAGTAGGACTTAGTTGAAATGATAACAATCCATAATTTCAAAAATTGAATTGCTCAGCAGATAATGTTGTTTTCCTAAATTTTAATGTTTGCACATAAATAAACAATGCTTAAAAACAAAAGCATCATTGTAAAACTTCTTATAAAACATGTCAACTACATCTGGACTTTGCAATCCATCTTCACAGCATTATCCATTTATCTGACCATAGCATAAAGCAAAAATCTTCATTAATGGACAGTATTTAGTGGCATAAATATAGCATGTGCAACAGTGTGACCACAACATTTACTGAACAAAATCTCATCATTAGTGATCCATTAGCTCAGACACACATTAGTTTTTCACAATGGATTTATTTGACCTTTATAAAAGCAGCCCAAACACAATCACTGAAAGTTTTTTTGTTTTACCCCTGCCTAAAGGATATCCCTTACAAAGCTATTGCCCAATTCCGGCACTACTTGGCTGTCTGGCAGAATACACCCATAAAGAAAGTGAGAAGAAAAACAGCCAGAGTTAGAACCAACCTTGTAGCGATCCTGTGAAATTCTCCAACGACATAATTATAGTTTTGGCTAGGCAAAGGGGGTTTGCTAGATTGTTAAATTAGTATACCAGGCAACAATGAATGTGACTAAATAGTGTGTATGTGTGTGTGTGCGTGCGTGCGTGCGTGTGTGTATGAAAACCATTGACAGCATATGGTGGGGTTTTCTTCACTTTTCTGTGGAGTGCTACTCCCTACTAGCATAAAAGTCTGGGAAAGTTTTAATCTAAATGTGTCCTGTCCATGGAATACCGGAACCAAATCACGAGTGGTGGAGTTTGCCAAGTTTTCATCAAACATCCATGAAGAAATGCTTTTTTCCTTGTTGATATGATCCAAGGGGGAATCATTTTGTGTTTAAAATTTACAAGTTATAAAACTATCAGACAAGCTCTGGAGAATCGTTCTATTAGTGAAATAATGAGTATCTATAACAACCTGGTTTGCAAGTAGTTTTTTTGTATTAAACCGGTCATCTATTCAGACTGTTTGGAATGTGGATTAATCCTGCACAGAAATATGTAGAGACTCGACCTCACACCATAAGACGCTCATGTTAAATCCTGCATGCTCTCAGAAGTGCTGTTCAAATAGACACAAGTGAAAGGCTCCTTTCAGGTGGTGGATGGCGGGGGTATACGCAGCTTGATTTTTTGTAACTTTCCAAAACGGACGAAGCAACAGCCACGTCCGCTGTTCACAGTGTCCGGCCAGGTGCATGTTGGTGAGAAATGGGCAGAGCTCTGCATTCCTGCTTCTTCCACTGCTGAATCAAACTGTTTGTGTCTGAGCTTCAACCGATGGAAGTGTATTCTCAGACCAGAGCTGGAATGAGCGAGGCCTTCACACTGCTAGCTGAATGCTAACTCAATTTCTAATGGCATGTTTTGAAAAAGTTTACCTTTATCTGGGAGCAAAATTTATTGATGTCTAGAACAAAGCATGAAACCATTTAATGCAATTAGACGTTTAATGTTATCAGTGAGATCAAAGTTTAGCTAGAAACAAACAGACCACTTAAAGTTTAACATTTAATGAGGCTCCAACAAAAAATGGTGAAGACATTAAGCTAATAAAAAACAAAGTTGAAGAAAAGAAGGTCTGAACCACTTATCTAATGCAATTAAAGCTACATTTTGGGTTTATCTTCTGGTGTACTCCATAAATGCTTTTACAGAAACACTACAAACTACTCTCAGTGCACAAACGATTTCGCATAAGGCTATAAACATTTTGAGCAATTGTGTATAAAAAAGCTTAAAAGGGGAATTTCTTCTTTGAATATTTTATCAGTCTTTAAAAAGATATAGCTTTAATTCATTTATGGCTGCATGAAGGCCAGCTCACCACAGTGAGTGTCAGGTTTTACACAGTCTAGATGGCTTTTACTAAACTAAAAAAAAAACAGAAAAACTAACAATAATTTCAACTTCAAGGGCACAAGACTTCAATTTTTTTTCCCCCAGTGTAATTGTACCGATTCATAAAAAAATTCACAAAACATTTGTTTTATACAAAAACTTACAAAAACTTCAACAGATTCACAACTAACATTTTTTTTTCTCTTTGCACATGACAAATCTTATATGTAATGTAAAAATGTCTTCATCTGAAAAGTTTTGAGAAAAAAAAAAATATCAATCTTGTAGGTTGTTTTGGATGCACCTCATAAAAAACTCCTGATACTCTTTTTTTTGTTGTAAAAGATATGAATCATGACTAAATGATTTTTTAGTACAGTGACTTTTTTGTCAGACTTAACAGACAGTCTGTTAAACAGCTTGTCTGGGATGTTTGGCAATCAGAATGTATGAAGTAAAATACTTCCACACGCTAATATTAGAACATCAGTTGTATGAATACTGTTTTATGAATCTATTCAAGTTACCAAAAGCACCTAACGTTGCCTAAGTGAATTTTGTCTTCATCTTCAGACATACAATTGGGTTTTCATGGTCATTCAAACCAGTTCAGCTACAGTAAAATGACAAACTCTTCCAAGAAGTCATTCAAATTAAGGATGGCACAAATTTGTTCAGTGTAAGTTGAACCCTAATTTGAACCACTTTTTACAAGCACCTTATTGTATCTCAAACACAACCCAGTCAAACCCAGCAAGAAATAAACTGTTTTATCTATTTGTAAGTCATTTGTGAGCTGCGTTTGTTCTGGTTTTCAACTTAAAACCATCAAAGACCTAAACTGGTTATTTGTTGCAGATTAAACTTTACAGGCTGTTTTCTTGCGCAGCGCGCAGACATGGACCATGAAATAAAAGAAAAAACATGACTGTGAGGAAACCACAGACTGTTTTTGTGCAGAACAGCATCATGTAATTTCACGCTCTAGCATTGGACGCACCAGACATGTTCAGATTCCCACCCAGGGAGCCGCAGGCATCCAACCTGACCCTCACACACACATACTGACATCACACAGCCGGTAAATTACATTTCCCAAAAAAACACAACTTCTTACTTCCACAATGCGCACACAGCTCTGAAGTGCATCCAGAACATATGTGGATTAATAAGTGTATCATTTGGAAAGGTTGGAGAGGATGGGATGGAGTTTCTGGCTGAATGGATGCGCACCATGTGCGCAAAAGCGCAAAATCGTAAAAGAAAAGAGTTTCTTCTTACCTTTGGGAATGGGTGCAAGAGCCTGATTGGTGTCAGTAGAAAAAATAGAGTTTGCAAACTTGATCCAGCATGAAAAGAACAAGAAAATGTTCAGACACTCCATGGTTTTTATGTCAGAGTGACCGGCAGGGGTTTCCAAATCCCTCTTCCCTAAGTGCGCCCTCTGTGCGCTCTCACAATAATAAATTAATTAAACTGGTAAAATAGAAAAACAATGCTTTGTCTTCAACAAAGGTCTCAAAGCTTCTGTCAGAGTTTCTTTAGCTCCAGGGAATGGTGGAATAGAGGAATTAGAGGGCAACAGGCGTGGTCCCCTAACCACTGGAGTGAAGCTTGTGTGATGATGAAGAGGAGGAGGACAAGGGAATGGTGCTCACCCCTGACACAGGGACGTCCTGCGTGAAAGTGCGACTAAACACAGCTGTATTTGTACCCCCCACTCATACACTCCTAACCCACCCTTCTCTGGTCTCCTCCCTTCTAAATGCCTGACTAACACTGCTCCACCTCAGCACATCCAAGACCAGAGGAACACTTAGTCAACACACATGAAACACCTCAACTACAGTCTTCTTTTTTTTTAAACTCTAAGACTATGCTAAGTCATTTTTATTGATCACTTTTTAAAAGTAGTTTAAAAATATATATTTTTTCATCTTTCCAGAAAACCTCTGGAATTTAGTATGAATGTAAAATAAACAAATCAAATACAAAATGTGTTCTTAACACAACTTCTTACTTCGCAAGCATTGAATTTCTGTTAAGGTTAGTTTTCACTTTGTGATTTGCTTTTAATTCATACCTTTTTTTTTTGTTTGTTTTAAATGTACATGTTATTTTGGCATATTATGTCAGAGAAGAAACAAAGAATAATAAATCAAATTTGTAACTTTAAGAGTTTGTTCTTTTTGTAGTTAGAACAGCTAAATTAAGTTTTTAAAAAGTGTAATTTAAAACTAGTTATTGTCAAAAAGAACACGATGTTATGCCAACAAAGCAGTTCGACCTTTTTATTTATTCGTTTTTACCAGAAAGCTTGATCATTCTTTGCTGCGCAGTGGTGCAGTGGTTAGAAAGTGGCCTCACAGTAAGAAAATCGGGTTTCAGATCCTGGAATGGGGCGAGGCTTGGAATACTGTCCTTTCTGTGTGGAGTTTGCATGTTCTTCCCATGAACGTGTGGGTTTTCTCTGGGTACTCCGGGTTTCTCTCTCAATCCAAAAACATGCATGCTAGGTTAATTGGCCACTATGAAATTGCCCCTATGAATTAATGTGTGCGGATGGTTGTGTGTATGTGGGCTCCGCAACAGACTGGCGACCTATTTGGAGTGTCTCTCATCTGAAAGCAGCCGGGATAGGCTCCATTACTCCCTGCAACCGCATTAGGGGTAAGCAGTTCAGAAGACAAAACAAAAACTTGATTATATCATTATTTTTATCTTTTTTTCTGCAAATCTTATAGGTTCCACGTGTTCTTAAATTCCCAAAACAAAAAACAAAAATCTGATGAAATACAGTCACTTCATTCATTTTATGGAGATGTGAGAGAAACATGTTTAAATTAAAGGGGCAAATTGTGTGATCAAAATGTTTACTTAAAGCATTTGGACACCTAAAATTGACAAAACCCTGATTTTAGTACTCTAGTAACAGTGATTCCTAGATACAGCAGCATTGTAATTACTCAAAAATAAACAAGACCCACTCAAGTCAATAAGACTAAGTACTCTCTTCTTCCTGTGCTGCTATGGTGTTGTCACTTATATATTTTGACTCAATTGAAACAAAAGAAGTTTTCAAAAGAAAGTAAATTGACAAAGATATTGTAAATGAAAATGTTCCTTCTTCTTTCAGCATTTCCCTTCACAGGTCGCCACAGCAAGTCAGTTTTTTCCATCTGATCTTTCTCCCATTATACTCTTTGGTAACACAACTATCTTCATGTCTTCCTTCACTGTATCCATGAACCTCCTCTTTGGTCGTCCTCTAGACCGCCTGCCTGACAGTTCCAAACCCAGCATCCTTCTGCCGATGTACTCTCTCTCTCTCCTCTGCACATGTCCAAACCATCTCAGTCTGGCCTCTCTGACTTTATTCCCAAAACCTCTAACATGTGCTTTTCCTCTGATATATTCATGTCTAATCCTGTCCATCTTGGTCACTTCCGGAGACATCCTCAGCATCTTCTCTCTGTTTCTGTCTCTGTTTCCTGTCTTTTCCTCAGTGCCACTGTCTCTAGACTAAACAGCATGGCCGGTCTCACCACGGTTTTGTACACTTTCCTTTTCATTTTAGCTGAAGCTCTTCTGTCACACATCACACCTGATAAGAAGCACACACTTCTTCACCTCTTTTCCACACTCTCCATTGCTCTGGACTGCTGATTCTAAGTACTTAAAATCTCCCACCTTCTTTATCTCTTCTCCCTGTAACATCACTTTTCCATTTGGATCCCTCTCATTCACACACATGTTCTCTGTCTTACTCTGACTGATCTTCATTCCTCTTCTTTCTAGTGTAAACCTCCACCTCTCTAGCTTTTCCTCCACTTCTTCCTTCCTCTCACTACAGATCACAATGTCATCTGCAAGCATTATTGTCCATGGAGACTCCTGTCCAACCTTGTCTGTCTGTCCATCACCATAGCAAACAGAGCAGATCACTTATTCTGTCTCACCTCCACTCTGAACTCCTCTGTCACACTTACAGTACATCTCACCACTGCCTTACAATCCTCATACATGTCTTGTACCGCTCTATTACACTTCTCTATAACACCAGACTTCCTCATATGAAGAAAATGTTTAATTTCACTTAAAGATTGTTTCTTTTTCTTTTTTTCACATTTTACTTGTATCATTGCTGTGTTGGCAATTAAATTCAACTAATAGTTATGTTATGGGTTCGTGGCTTGTGACTTTTTATGACAGAAATGTCCGAAAGAGGAGACGTTAGATACAGTGTCAGAGACTGCAGCAAATGCAACATCCGTTTCGCTTAAAATTTCAGACCTCCTACTGCTTTTTCCACCCTGCTCATGCTTACTTGGCAAAGCGACAAACCATTATTGTGTTGCTTGACTTACTAAAATAAAATACATTTCATCTTGCTCTCATTACTATTAACACATTCTAATGCCAGAGGAACTCTGTGAGCTTTGTGTTGCCGGTTAGTCTACTTGTGGTCATTTTACTTCGTTTCACCATGTCCTTCCATTCATTTATTCCTCCTTTTTGGGAAATACATTATAATTTTGGGATCAAACTGGGCGTCTCAGAATTTTTGGGTCCCTTAACATGTACCCTTAAGCTGATGATATAGATGTGGAAAACAGACTTTGCTTCCATTTACTGTCGGATTACATTTGTCATTCAGTCACTTGAAACCAAATACCTTGTCTTCTTTATACATCTCTATTTTTATTAAAAGTAACAAATCATCCCCTTAACAAACCGCCTGGTTGAAACCATTTAGTTTTGACCAGTTGTTTGCCAGGCAGGGATTTTAACCACTGTGAGACAGTTTAACTCAATGCCAATGTCAGATTAAACTTGGAATGCAAGTTAAGTAGCTTTTTTATTTGGGAGATTATCCCTTTCCATTACTGCCATAATAAATGTGGAAAATAGTTCAGACAAAAAGGAAAAAAAAATGCTATTTATGCAATTATTTTCTATTTGATTGTTTAAAAGAATATCATCAGATTCTTTTTTATGAAATGACATCACTGGCTTCATAGTTTTTAGTGTAGAGCTCTTGGAAAGACCGGCTTTTTGTTTTTATATGAGTTAATTACTTGTTTCTGGTGAGGCCTCGATAAACCCCAAAAATGAAGAGTCGAGCCAGAAATTGCAGTGTAAAATCTATGAGTTGGATGTAAGCCTTTCATTTTACTGCAATTCAGCATGCAACTGAAACCAGACCAGGCACCGGGCTACCGCATTTATGGAAATGAGTGTGTCATGAGAAAATTGCTTCTATGGAGTTTACGTGTTTCTCAAACTGCCACTCCTCCGAAAAAAGTCTTTATTCCGACTGTGACACTCAAACCCCGAATCTTTTCCTTGCAGCTGTGTAAACCTGCTGAGCATTACAATGAATTACCAGGTGCAAAAGTGTGCACTTCAACAGCTAAGTAAAATATTAAGCTTATATTTTTGCTGTGAAAGCAAACCATCAAGAGCTCTTGTTGCATTTTGGAAAATGTCCAAGATAGTTTTAATGGCTCAAATCATCCATTAACTATTAAAAAGCATATAAAATGCTCACTAGAGTTCATTGTACTCTAATGAGTTTGAAAATCCCATTAGTGTCCTAAAGGCAATCGTAAAGCTGAGTTTCTGTTAACCTTTCTGAGGTATTTGTAGAAGTGTGACAAGTCTTCAGTGCACCCAGTGGTGGCAGTGGGTTGACAACAAGTTTAAATGTGACGTGTTTGTGGTGCGGGTGTGAAAATTGCACTTAATTACGCAAAAAATGCCAAATAAAGCTGCTGAGAGTGGGTTGTGGTGAGTGAAGGAGAATGTTGTGAAAATTTTGAGGTTCATCCAGACGCAATGCACACCTGTACACAGTTACAGTATACTAATTCCAACGAGGCAAAGTTTTTTTTAAAAATCACAATGTGATTCATTGATTTGTTTGTACTTTATTGGCATCGTCCTCTGAAGACTGTTTTTTTTTTTTTCATTCTTGTGCCAAATAAAACAGCCCAGTCTCTGGTTTTTACTATTCTTCCTTGAAATAAAGACTAAACACTGTGCTGTAGACTCCTGACAGCAAACCATCATCTATTTTTGGTTCTGCTTTTGGAGACAGTGTGTTTACAAGAACTGTTTAAGTCTAATCAAACGGAAAGAAGATACAAAAAAATAACTCATTTGTTATTTTCATTTTCTTTTTAAAAAAAAAAAAGTTTGATGAGATCAGAAAAAGTTTGAGTTTGTTTGCTAAGAGTTCTGTTCACCACAAAGCCGAAAAAATATGATCAAAACAGATAAACAGGTTGGGAGTTTTCTAAAAGTAACTTGAGATGCCACAGGAATGTTTTGCTTGGATGTTTTCATCCACACATTTCAGATCATTTCTATCAAATCACGCTATGACGTTTTTCTTTCTAAAATAGAGATATTATTGTCCAAATCTGCCAATTGCAAGATCACTCCTCCAAAATTTTTAGATCAACAAACGGATTGGTGCGGGCGGCATCCACAATAATTAGAACTTTGTATTGGTCCATTGTTGTGAAGAAAGAGCTGAGACAAACAAAGCTCTCAATTTACCAGTCGATCTGTGTTCCTACCCTCACCTTTGGTCATTGGTTGTGGGTGGTGACTGAAAGAACAAGATCACAAAGACAAGCAGCTGAAATGAGCTTCCTCCAAAAAGTGGCTGGGCTCTTACTCAGAGATAGAGTGAGGAGCTCGGCCATCCAGGAGGAGCTTGGAATGGAGCCGTTGCTCCTCTGGGTCGAGAGAAACCAGATAGGGTGGTTTGGGCATCTGGTCAGGATGCCTCCTAAACGCCTTGTTGGTTAGGTGTTTCGGAAACGTCCCATCGGGATGGAAACTCCCAGCTGAGCTGGTGGATGCAGCTGGGGTGAGAGAAGCCTGGGCTTGCCACATGAGGCTGTTGCCCTCTGCGACCTGGCCCTAGATAAGCGGAAGATAACATATGTAACTACATGTTTTAATTTCTTAAATTTCACTCTAATTTTATCTGGGTTTTTTTTAACGCCTACATTGATTTTAAAACTCTGCTGATCATTCTGAAAAGACAAAATGGATTAAGTCTGACTTACTGTATATATGAGATATATTTCAGACCAGTAAGCAGGCTAATAATGAAAATCAGCATGCCTACCAAAACTGTGCATGCTAGGCTAATTAATCTCAATGAAAATGCACATAGAAATAAATATGTGAGTGAATGGTTGAATAGTTTTCTAGATGAAATAAGTTCTTTAAATAAACTTGCCTGCCTTGCCTGTAGTGGTTAAACTCAATGGTTTTGCAATCAGACTGGTGAGTCACATATTGTAGAAACTTGACCCCTTAAAGGTCTTTGAGAACCCACAATTGTAGAGCGTTGGGTTAAAAATGTTGCTCGAACACTTTGATCACTTCACAGTAAAAGTAATTGCTAGCCCAGATCTGTGGAAAGACTATCAATCATTTCCTTTTCTCGTCATCTTCTAAAGTAAGCCATCATTGCGTCATCTCCTGTTTAGATCAGACTACCGTGGTTATATTTATGAGGCTACAAAGTGTCTATAGAAGCAATGTGTGGTCTGGGGGATGTGGATCGGGCAGGTTGAGGGGTTAAAATGACTTGATCAACAACACTGCTTTAATTAAAGACTATACATTTAGAAATATATGTTCTGCGTTTAGGGGACACCCAATCAGAGGCTGACCTCACAAGAGGCCAAAAATAAAAGCGATCGGATTGCAACTACTCCCATCTTATCAATCGTTTCAGACCTCTTGTCTGAGGGTGTGTGCACTAAACCATTTTAAACACATATGTAGATAAAAGTAGGTAGGGTTTATTTTTCTTCGTCTAAATCCTTGTTGCAAAATTTGTACAAAGTATTTCTAATCAGGTCAAGTGTTTGGGCTGTGTTCCACAAAAATAACAGGAAGGCTCCAGAGATATCCAGCTAGCCTTTCATTTGAATGCCATTAAGCAGACATGTTGAACCACAGGGTTTGACTAACGTGGGTAAAGAGAGTAATGATTCAACCTTGTAGAGAACCTGCTTCTTTAGTGCCACCTCATCGCAGCAGAAAATGGCCATGCTACTCATTTTCTTTTCCAAGCACAATTTGGAGGACACATAATTGATACCTTCATTCAATTCCCTTGACAACAGTTGTTTCACTCTATCTGATGTGTGTATCTTTATATATCCTGGTGGTCAAAGACTGACTATCCATGTGGCACAAAATTTACAACTCAGACAATAGACTGTGGGGTTTGGTTGTTTAGATTTGCAATATGGAATCGTTCTGCAACACAATGGTGACCTTTCCAGCGGGCAGAGATACCCCGTCTTTTGCCCTGCAGAATGTCTTGAGCCTCTGGGCTCACGACACTTCATTTGAATCAATCGAGAAATTAGAAGGAGAGTGGGTCATTACTAAAAATATACACAGTATATATAAATTTTATAATGTAAAACTTTTCTAAATTATTGAGCTTCACTATTGATATTTTTGTTAAATGTTTACTTCAAAACAAACTTGAGATTAATGAATTATCTACCTCAAGCTACGTACAAATTAATTTAAAAAAAAAGTGTGTTAACATAATAATAGTGTTTTAATAACTTATTTAATCAGAAAACAAAATGTATAGAATTTTTTTTATGGTGTAGAAAAACATCGGCTTTGATTTTTAGATTTTCTCTTGGTTGGGGAACCTCAAATTAGAACAGTCAGCTTCCTGACTGAATTGTGTGTAGGGATGGGGTAACCAGATGTCACTTTTCAAACAAACCATTCCATAAATTATATTTGATTGAGTTTAAATAGCTGTCTAGCAGACTTCAGAGACGTTTAGTAGGCAAGCAGAAGCAATATCAGTCTGATTGGGAAAGCTCTGGGTAGTCAGTGGAGTTCCATGAGTAGTTACATGTGTCCATATGGGACAATCAAGGACCGAATGTATCATTGTGTATCAGAGCACATAGGATCTACGGAGACAGCAGAAGATCAACCAGAGGATCTGGTCACCAGTTTGTTGCAGGGCCACACACACACAACCATCCACGCACACTCATCTCTAGGGGCAGTTTTGTAACGGCCAATCAACCTAACATGCATGTTTCTGGAGTGTGGGAGGCAACCGGAGTACCTGGAGAAAACCCACACTTATATGGGAAAAACATACGCAATATTGACCAGTGAGAAAAGTACATTATAGCTAGAATGAGTCATGCAAAGCAGCATCAACAAAAATAAACAGCTATTGATAAAATAATTAATTGGCTGCTTGCGTCACAAGATTTCATTCTCTTCTTTCTATAAGATAACTGTGAATGAGTCTGTTCTTCTTTCATGCAGTGAAGGTGTTTTGATTTGGCTGTGTGGCTTCAGTGTTGGGTTTTCTGCTTTTTGCAGACAATGTGATTCTCTGTTTTTCATTAACTGCCCATAATTTCTTGATGATGTATGACAATTCAAAGCTGTAGTAAAAAGTAGGTGGATGTGAATGACCATCTTTAAAAATGTAGAAAGTCCTCTCCTGGTCAGAAATGAGACTTTGTGGGGTTAGTTTGTGCCATCTGAATAGGATGAGCTTCACACAGGGGCGTTTTTTAGACCCCATGGAAGAGCTAGCTGCTGGACTGTTTCAGCTTGACTCAGCCAGAGCTTCTCATATGGTCTTCTGCAGCACAGATCTTGACCTTTGTTGCTTCTATGTTCAACTCTTGCTCTTTTCTAGCTTTGATTGCTTCTGTGCTGGCAGCCACGGTAGCATTTCTTTCTTCTTCCACTTGTTTTTTTGTGGAAAATCCCACACAAAGGATTCACTCAACCCCACCTTCATTTTTATTGCCTTAGACATTTCCAAATGATTCATACTTTGATACAAACTTCTCAACGTGATCAGGAGAAATTAATATTTTATTTAGGCTAACTGGCGCTGTGTATTGTGTTTGTCATACGTATATTTACAAAGACATTGGGCGTTGTTGAAGTTCACACTGTTCTTACTTGAGTTTCTCTGTGACATACCGATGTACGAGCAAATAACCCCCGCAATCCCTCGCCTTTTGTTGAAAATCGGCTTCCTTTGACTTGAAGTGTTCTCCAAGTGTTTGCTTTGGCTCCGTTTGCACAGATGTTTCTTCAGCTATTTGTTTGTCAGTGGCTTAAAACCGAGATACCAGGAATTCCAGTGAAGAACATTTTCTTGGGGACCTGACACCTCTCTCTTTTTTGAAAGCTTTTTACAATTGGATTCATGAATTAAACAGAACAATCTGTTTGATCGTTAAACGAGTTCAGGTTCTAAGTAAAGTGCCTAAATGAATCAATGTAAGAAAATGGAAAGCAGTACAATTCCACTGCTTAGAAATCTATTTTTAGGGTAACTAAAATGCGTCATGTGGCTTCTTGCTGTCCCAGTTGGCATGTCTGCTTCACTCACTTGTGTAAAACATAGTTAAGCTGTTTACATAGCTGTTTGTTAACTTTCCACCATCTATCTGACTGACCTGTGTAATTACGTGTGTCATTTTTAAGTGACCGTGTCACAAAGAAACACATGGATGTAAAACTTTCACATGATTTTAATTATAAGGAAAGTTTATGAAATGAACCAGGTATAATCATCCTCACCACAGCTGGAATAATGTGTATTCCAGTCTGAGTAACTTCTGCCAACAAATCACCGCCACATTGTAATTGATGACATCATCTCTGTGTGGTCAGGGTGTGTAATTCATACCAAATGTGCAAAGTTTTTTGTAACCTTTCGAATATCTTCTGCAAAAACAAAGATAAGGGGTGCAGCGCTTTCTGATGGATTACAGCCAAAAAAAAATGGTTCTTGTAAATGTCTCAGCTAATTAAATGTGTTCATTTGTTTTGGTAGAAAACGTAATTAATGATTAAGTCATGGTTTCATTTTGTTTTTCGTTTTGTCTTCTGAACTGCTTATCCCTAACAGGATTGTGGGAGATCTCAGGGCCTATCCTAGCTGATTTCGGCAAGAGGCAGGATCCACCCCAAACAGGTTGCTAGTCAGTTGCGGGGCACACATACAGACAACCATCCACACACACACACACACACACACTCATTCCTTGGGGCAATTTTGTAAATGTCAATCGGCCTGACAGACATTTTTGGAGGTCGAGAGAAAACTGGAGAACCCAGTGAAAACCCACACATACACGTGGAGAACATGCAAACTCCACACAGAAAGGCCAGTAATTTTCAACCTTCAACCGGCAGCCTGCATGCACTCTCACTCACACTCGCACACGGTACGACACTGTTTACTGTTCGCTATGTTCGCTATAACAACCAATATTGTTATAGCTTTAGTGAAATGTGTTTGTGTTCTATATCATTTGTTATGGATGGTTTTGTTGTGTGTGTCAGCTTTATCTCTGCTTTAAACTCTTCTTTGTACTTTGTCGCTCTCTTTCTTTGTTCCTTAGATAATCCAGCAGGTTGGTCGTGATGCTGAATATTGTAACTACAGATTATTTCTTCACCTAGTCCCCCCTCTTCTTCTTCTGAACCCTATTCCTCTTCTTTTTCACTTCTTTCCCCCCATCCCTTTCTCCTCAGTATTCCCTGTCCGGTCCAGCAAAAAGGAGCAGAGAAATCACAGACATTTTGAATGTAAAGAATTTAAAATAAAGAACTAAAGCTTGCCGTGGCAGAGCAAAACTGCCCAGCAATACTTGACATACAGATCATCATTCTGCTTGTCACAACACCAGACAGGACAGGGTAAAAAAAAAAAAAAAAAAAGTCCATTGTTTTGTTTTATCTGCGCAAAACTATTGATTCCTTCAAGGGCTGTTTAATAAATTTAGTAAAAACTGGGCAAAAATCCCAAAAAATCTGCACTTTGTGTATTATGGCATTTATTTAACAGTGTCCACAGGTTATTTGAACAATTTCAGCGAAGTTTATGAACCGAAGTAATAGTTTTCTTTCACAGCATTAGTGCACAAGGGAAACTTTAAGTTGTTTTATTAGGGAATAGCTAAATTACCCCCAGAAAATATTACATTCCTGTGTGAATATTTAGTTTGAAACACAATCAAAGTTTTGAATAGACAAAAACAGCACAGTCTCTCATTTTAACAACTATTTCAAAAAATGACATTGCCAACAAAATGTGATTCAAATGTATTAACTAAATGTTACTGTAAACAAAGAGCTGTGAAGGCAAAAAAAAAGATCCATCCTGAGAATTAATCTGTTGTAACTGCATAAAAGAGCATTGAAGCAAAATAATTTAAAATTAAAAAAAAAAATCACAGCTTTGCATAAATACAATGTGGGGAAAAACACTGTGAAGAGATTTTAATTATTCACAAGCAGTGTTATCATTTTTATACTCTCATAAATCAGTTAGTTATATAAATAAGAAACAAGGTGTTTCTGCATCTAAAATGATCAACAGTTGAAATACATATGCAAAATAATAGATAACACAGTTGTGATGGAAAAAAAGGATTTTCCATAAAAATACTTACTGAAAACACTTGACAGTGTAACACTGTAGTTTAAGGTGTAGTTTCTTTGGCCCTGTGGCTTTATTAGACTCTTTTGTACTGAATAAATATCTGTTTTCCCTTTTGATGCATGGATAGCTTCTGAACTCGTTACCTGTAGTAGGTAATAACACTAAAATATAAAACAAAAACAGAGTTTGCAATATCAGTTTTGTCCAACAGACATTAGCATGCTATGTAACCTGAGTTTATCCTTAAATATACTTTTCTATCTGAATAATATTCTATAATGTAAGCAGCTTTTATGACGATCAAATCAGGTTTGATCATTTTGGACTCCTAATGGTATGTCATTGTATTCCTGCTCCAACACACTTGACTTAAATGAACCAAAGTTAAGGTGTGTATCCCAACAGGCTGTTGAATTAATCTAATGTAGGTTAAGTGTGTTTAGTGGGGGACACTTATTGAAAACCAGTAGGACTGTGGTCTCCTGAGAACCAAATATCGTCAGTAATTCAGACTTTAAGAGGACATTCTAGTGGATATCTGGCTCTCTCTAGTGGCAGACACATTTAAAATCCACAACTTCTGAATAACAATAAAAAAATTACAATGCATAACCTTTTTTTTCACATTTTCATATATAAACACTTTGTTTTCTAAAGTATATCAATTTAAATCTGCTCACAGCATTCAAAATCACAAAATACACAAAGCAGATACAAATAAGTGTCTAACTAAAATATAAAAAATAGATAGAACTTCAATATTACAAATATAAACTACTGCAATAAAACAGTGCTTCAGTTCCCACACGATAAAGCTACATCTATATATACTAAACAAATAATAACAAAATTATTTTTTTCTGAATTTTGTTTAAATTTCCTTTCGTTCTAGAGAAATTTAATCATTTCTTTCATTTAAAACTATGAGAAATAGGCATCTTCAATGTGGTCAAATGCAAAAATACATAGATTAAAACTCATTTCAAATATTTTAACCCAAAAATAAACAAAAAAAACTGCATTCGGCACTCACATTCAAATAACTACTTCATAACCAACCTGAGCAGCTAAGACTAAAACCTTAATATTTGTCATGCAGAGAGTGCTCATTTGTACTCTCCTGGAACAGTCCATGTTAAGACATCCGGGACTGAACATCATGGCTTTTTGCCCCTTGTTCTGTTGGAATGTTGCACACAAACTCTCGTTTGGCTCCTAGTTTGTTGCTTCAAAGAACATAAAATCCTGCATTTAAAAGTATGAGAAGAAAATGTCAAATACAAAGAAAAAAGAACTTGTTAAATATTTATATTGTGCTAATTTGAATATCTTTTTCACCAGTACCAGAAAGAATTATTAGTTAGAAAATTGTATTATGCTAAGAGCAAAACAGTATGCACACTTACAATGAGAAAACAGGCTCCAATCATCACTGCTTTCATCCTCACATCCAGGTCCATGGGAAACTGTATCCCAAAGTTATCTGTATCTGTGAACACTTCCCGTAGCAATCCTGACCATTGCTTGCTGATTTTCCCAATCTTACTGACTTCATCCATTGTCAAAATCTGAGTGAAAAACAACAAAAATAACATATTGATGATGAGCCATATTAAACTAAAAACCAGGGGGTTGTTTTTGGAATATTATGGAGGAGTTTCAACTTTGCCTCAATCAGATGAGGGGGGTCGGACAACTGTTTTGGATGACTCCTGAACGCCTCGCTCGTGAGGTGTTTCGGGCACGTCCCACCAGAAAGGGAACCATAGGCATAGCCTGTCCCACTGAAGAGACTATGTCTCACAGCTGGCTGGGGAACGCCTCAAAATCTTTCCAGGTGAGCTGGAGGATGCAGCCGGGGTGAGAGAAGCCTGGGCTTCCTGTCTGAGGCTGTTGCCTCCACGACCCAGCCCGGATAAGTGGAAATTGACAGAACAAAAGCAAATTGAATCCAAATATTCTAAAGAGCACATTGATGGTACTCCACTGCTTGTTTTAGGAACTTGTAAAACATCTTTATTATTGACCCATATCCTCTCTCTCCCATCTTGTTTCAGTCAAATAAAAATAAGTGGGCCATGAGACATTGTCCCCACTGTACCAACTTTACATTCAAATTGCAAGCCGCTGTGATTGGAAACATATTTCTCCTACCAGAGAAGATGAGTGTGCTTCACAGAGACCACGTCCAGTGGATAACAACATTGTTTTGGAAATACAAATTAATTGGAAACTCACTTCAAAGTCAACATCCGGAAGGCAGCTCCATCCACAGAAGGGCCCGTGGATCTTTAACACAGGCTCGTTGCGTTCATTTGCAACAATAAACTTCGGGGAGAGCGGATGCCACTGTTGTATCAAATATCCCACTGTGTTACCGGGGGGAGCCTGCACCTCCAGCTGAGTGAGCATTACGGGAGAGAATCATGTTTTTGACAAAGAAAAAATGAAACACAGTCAGACACTAAATTTGACTGTGTTTCAAAAGCATCTCGCTGACAAAAAAAATAACTTTATTCTCACCTCTTGTAAGCAACATGGGAAGCAGCAGGACGTGCACCTAAGTGGGCGCGTGACGGTAATGACTTCTTGGCCAAAGTTGTCAAGAATGTGGATGGTGAAGGAGCGCAGGGGGCCACAGCACTGCCGACTCAGACAGTCATTCTCCTCCATGGCATAGAATACATTCTGACCCATTGCATTTCGAATTTCATATTTATTGTTGCTTTCAAACCCAACAAGGGCTGAAAAGAAGGAAAAAATAATGATTCCTGTGTAAAAGGGAGCAGTGCAGATCTTTTTGATGTTCGCACACAATACCTTCAACCACCTCAACCTTTTGTTTGATGAGTAGCTGATTTACCTGGAAAACAACATGGAGATTCATTTATTTTGGAATTTGGATAACTTGTTCATTGAGAATGTACAAGTTTTTGTTTTTTTTTTTATCACAAAACTATTACCGAATCCAAATATGAATCACTTTGATGGCCAGTAACACCATGGCAGACAAAGTGTTCACAAACATTTGTGAGCTCAGTGAATTTTAGTGAGGAAATATAACGGAATGGCAACAGTGCAACAATCCAATCAAGGATTTCTTTTTCGGTGTCAGATGCACAGAAGTACAGAAACCAGGAGTGTCTAACTCTGGTCCTGGAGGGCTGGTGTCCTACGGTTTTCCATGTGCTCTTGCACCTATACACCTGATCCAGGTTATTGAAGCATTGCGCCAAATTTTATTGGCTGTTTATTTCACTTTATGTGTATCAGCTGTATTGAACCAAAAACACGTAAAAAACCTTCAGAACACCAGCTCACTCCACACTTTGAGTAGCTTTTAGTATAGCACATGAAACCTTCATAGAAGATGTTTCTATGGTAACCTTTTTTTTTAATCCAAGGACAATTTGATGAGCCAGTGGGAGTTACCAGGGAAACGGTACTTGTTAGACCTCTGAATGTGAAGTTTGGTGGAGGGAGGATTATGATGTGGAGTTGGGTTTCAGAAACTAGATTTAGTTTTTTGGTTCCAGTGAAAAGAACTCTGACTCATACAGCGTTATCTCTTGAGTTCATCTATGTACATGTCACAGCAGGTGAGACAATACTTCTTGCAACTGAAATAGTGCTTAACAAATTACCAAACCAAGAGAACCAACACTAGCTTATAATAATAATTGCTTAGGTTTTTGGGTTTTTTTTCCAAGTGTATTTGTGAAGAAGGTGATAGAACAGAGGACTTTGGCAAAGATAAGATCTGTCTTGTCCAATCAAAGTTATCCACTGTACAATATCTTCTCCAGACAGAGGAACTCTGTGAGCGCCAGACTTCACTCACTGAGATGGTCTGTGGACAGACTTAAGAACTCTTGTGCATTGTGCCATTAGACTAGTTGGGCAGATGAGAGCTGCAGTGATTTGACAGCTTTAAACCTTTGCCATTGATTACAAGCACTCTACTTTTTAAACTGTTTTGTAGTTGTTGTATTTATGAACGAAACAGGCTCTAACTGTGCACTCTGAAGTGTGGATGTGGTGTGAATAGGAGCAACAGATGGCAAATTAATTTCCCTTAAGATCAATACATTATTTATAAATCTTCTTTAATTCTTATGACCAAGTAAGGACAACGATCATCTTCATTGTCTTTGAAAAGTGAAGATAGAGAAGATGGTTTGTTCAAAAATGAAAAAATATTTTTAGTTGACTTTGTTACTAAGCTGCATCAAAATGACTTTATTTACCTGCTTTTATTGATTCAAATGTATCTTTATTTTGTTTGTTTTGTTTCATCTTTTGAAGTGCTTATCCCTTGTTGGGTTGTGGAAGTAGTTGGAGCGTATCCCGGATGATTAAAGGCGAGAGGCAGGGTACACCCCAAATAGGTTGCCAGTCTGTTGCTGGAACCACACACACAGACAACCATCCACACACATACACTCATTCAAAGGGGTGATTTTACTGTGGCCAATCTACCTAACGTGCATGTTTTTGGAGAGTGGGATGAAACCCACGCATACATGGGGAGAACATGCAAACTCCGCACAGAAAGGGCAGTGCTTCAAGCCTCACCCTCACACCAGGACTCAATTCTGATTCTGAACCCCAACCTTCTGGCTGTGAAGCCACTACGCCAACATGCAGCACTATTGCATTTGTACGTTCATTTGTATTTTTCTTAAAGTTTCCAGGGGGAAAGTTTGCCAATGAGAGTTTTTTTTTTTTTTCAGGTTTACCCAAACAAAGATATTACTTTAAGTTGATTTCAATCCCCCGCAACAGACTGGCGACCTGTTAGGGGTGTACCCTGCCCCTCGCCTTGAATCAGCCGGGATGGGCTCCAGCACCTACGCAAGCCCGAAAGGGATAGACGGATAAGAAGGACACTGACTGACTGATTTGAATCCCTAGAACTGACTAGCAGACGCAATATATTTGTGACAGTTTAGCAACAGCTTCTTTGTCAGGATTATTCCACATAAAATTTTGGAGACTTACTTGTGTTAGGTATTCTAATCCAGGAGGACAGCCTGGTATTTCAGGATTGGGCACAGCATACATATTCATGTTTAGCTTTGACTGTGGACCTGTTGAAAGATAATCAAGTTTATTTGTAGCACAGTTCATAGACAAGGCAATTCAAAATGCAAGACAGAAAAGTACATTAATGCATTAAAACACAAATCATAGAATATAAATTTTAAAATATTTTTTTTAAAAAAGTGGTTAATCTTCAGTCAGAAATGAATGAAAAGGAAAATTGATGCCATCTAGTGGTTATTTAGGTCACTGCATTACAAATATTCACCATCAAACGGAATGCGATCGATAACAAACGGATTGTATTTCTACTCTTTAACAAATGACAAATTAGATTGAAAAAAAAAAAATCCAACAATCCTTCTCAAACGGTGTGTGTGTGTTTTATTTTAGATCTGAGTAATAGGATTGGAGTGGATGAGCTAGCTGCTCTACGTGCTGGTGGGCGTCATATTACACATCATTGACCAGACACTGACACCTTATAAACACATATTTATATATCATTACATATAGACACCACTCCAAAAGACAAACTAAGTTCAGTAATATTATTCATCTTTATATTTTGCCCCCTAATGTTTGATCGGCTGCCATGAAAATTTCTGTTGAAAAAGATTTGCAACTAATCATAAAATTATTCATTTTTTAACTCCAGAAAGCGACTAAATTCGGTTTAAAACTAAGATCAGAATAACTCACCGAGTCACTGATACTTGTGATGATAACAGGCCACTCAGGATCTAACCAAAAACATAGAATAAAGCTGCATTCTCATTGGTTGGTGTGGTTTGACTTCCTGTTTATGTCATCATTATAGAACAACACGTGATAGAATTAAACAACATGACATGGATCTGAGTAACATAGAAAAACACACAATCCAAAGCCACATGTTTAGAAAAAATGAAACATTCATGAATAATAAAGTTTCATTGACAATTTTTAAAAAAAACATTTCTCTCAATGAAGCTCCTAGAAAAAAAAAAACAGGTTACACTTCATGATGAAGTTCTTTTCAACAGAAAATGTAGATCAAGTTGTTCTTCATAATTGAATCCAAATTAAAATTAGGAAACACTATACACATACCTTTTAAAAAACTTTATGTACATATTTTAACCAACCACGGTTCAAGATCGGGTGGGGTGTACCAGGAAAGCAGACCTTAGAAACATTTTCAAGAATCAAGAAAACTTTTATTTGTCCCACAATGAGGAAATTGCACTATGCAACAGCACAGGCACAGGAAGAAAAGAAAAAGGTCACGACAAGTATGCAAAGACAAAACAAAAAGGAAAAATAGACAAAGGACAAAAACATGCATTCAAAGTGAGTGAGCTACCAAACAGTTCTGGTGAGAAATAGCAAAACGAGCACATGGTTAAAATTGCTCATTGTGGAGTCTCACAGTAGAAGTAAGGAGAGACCTCCTGAATCTCTCCTTCACACAGCGAGGATGGAACAGCCTGCCACTGAAGCTGCTTTCTAGTGCAGAGTGTCCTGCAGGGGGTGGGACATGTTGTCCAGCATGGATGTCAGTCTCTGCAGGACCCTTCTCTTACCTACCTCCCACTCTGAGTCCAGGGAGCAGCCCAGGACAGACCTGTACTTCTTGATGATTCTGTCCAGCTTCTGCCTCTTCCTTTCTGTGATGCTGTTGTTCCAGCAGACCACACCATACAGGATGGTTAATGCCACCACAGAGTTGTAGAAGGTCTTCAGGAGTGCCCACTTCATTCCAAAGGATCGCAGTGTCCTCAGGAGGTAGAGCCTGCTCTGACCCTTCCTGTACAGTGCGTGGGTGTTACGAGTCCAGTCCAGTTTGTTGTTGTGGTGAACACCCAGGTATTTGTAAGAGTCCACCCCCTCTGTGTCCATTCCCTAGATGTTCACCAGTGAGGGAGTGGTAGAGTGATGCTTGCGGAAGCCCACCACCATCTCCTTGGTTTTCCCTGCATTGATCAGGAGGTGGTTTCGCTGACACCAGTCAAAAAAGTTCTGCGTCAGTCCTCTGTACTCCGCGTCATTGTCGTCGCTGATGAGACCAAGAATCGCGGTGTCGTCAGTGAACCTCTGCAACACGCATCCTTCAGTGTTGTGTCTGAAGTCTGCAGTGTAGAGGGTGAAGAGGAAGGGAGACAGGACAGTTCCCTGAGAGGCACCCTTAAAGTTTTAAAAGGATTTAAATAAAAACAGTAACTACAAGAGCAGTTTCTTAAAAGAAAGTCTTTTCTCAATGTCCACAGCCTACGGACGTCTTTGTGCCTGGACCGCCTCTGGCATTGCCTCATCAAAATATTACCACAAGTGTTAAAGTATTTTGTTAAAAACCACAGCACCGATTACTGTATTGATGACAGCACCGATGATGTCATCAACAGCACCTATGATTGCATCAATGATAGCATCAGTTACAGCATCAATATAAGCATTAAAGAAAGAATTGATGATAACATTGATTATGGCATTGAAAATAACCATTAATGTTATTTTATTTAAAGCATTGATGTGACCACCAATGATACGTAGCATCGATGATAGCATCAATGATAGCATCGATGATAGCATCGATGATAGCATCGATGACATCATCGATGATGGTATCAATGATAGTCATTGATGCTAGTATTTGATGCTGTCATTGTTGAGGTCAACGATGCTGGCAATCATTGAGGTCATCAATGCTGTCATCGTTGAGGTCATTGATGCTGTCATCGTTGAGGTCATCAATGCTGTTCATGATGAGGTCATCGATGAAAACATTGATTATAGCATTGAAAAGCATCAATATCACCACCAATGACAGTGTGGTCATTGATGCTGTCACCGATGAAGTCATCAATGCGGTCAACAATAAGGTCACTGATACGGTCATTGTTGAGGTCATCAATGTTATCATCGATGCTATCATTGTAAGGTATGCTTTAAATAAAATAACTTTAAAGGTTATTTTCTATGCTATAATCAATGTTATCATTGAATTTTTCATTAATGCTTACATCAATGTCATAATTGATGTAATCATCGGTACTGTCATCGAATGTAACATCGGTGCTGTCATGGATGCTTTAATCGGTGCTGTGGTTTTTAACAAAATGCTTTAAGACTTGTATTAATAACTTGATGGTGTACCCGAGGTCTGATGCATTAATGTACCAGTCGACGTATGAAAGCTATGATAATAATAAATGATCAAATATAAATTTGTGCTTTCTATCATTCTATCACAGTAGAACCATGTCTAATAAACATATTTATCTGTGGAGTTAGGCTACCGTCTGGATCAGTAAGAACAATATACTAAAGATGAAAGCAATAAAGTTTCCATAAAACTTATTTAATGTAATGTAATCATTTCTTAAGTTGAATAAAGTTTAAACAAAGTTCCTTTTGCTCATCAGGATCTTGCTTTACGGAGAGTCGTACGTCTTAAACCTATAAATCCTAGTCTCGCGATTGGTCGCAAATCTTGATGAGGTCTCACATCTTGGTAAACTGAGCTTTCGATTTATGTTCGGTCAAGAACTATTTACTAAAGACAAGGCTAATAAAGTATCCAAAAAACTGATCTAATGTAATCTAGTCATTTCTTAAGGCAAGGCAAGTTTATTTGTATAGCACAATTCATACAAAATGTAATTCAAAGTGTTTCACAAGAAGAAAAAAAAAAGAAAGAATGCATTAAAATCACAAAAACACAGAATAAAAATGTTTAAATAATAAATAAATAAAATCATTAAAACAGGTAAAAAGAGTAATTAATCAATAGCACAGTTAAACAGAAGTGTTTTCAGCCTAGCTTTAAACATTGTCACTGTAGAGGCCTGTCTCACAGCCTCAGGAAGTTTGTTCCAGACTTTTGCAGCATAAAATTGAAATGCAGCTTCTCCATGTTTAGTCCTGACTCTAGGCACCAGAAGGAGGCCGGTCCCAGAGGTCCTCAGAGTTCTGGATGTTTCAAAAGATACTAGCATACCACAGATGTACTTTGGTGCTAGACCATGAAGAGACTTAAACGCAAACATCTAAATGGAATAAAGTTTAAACAAAGTTCTTTCCGCTCTTTATAACTATTGCTTTTGCTGTTGAGAGTTGCGCATCTCGACAGTTCCACATACAGATGCTCATCTCACACTTCTCTCACATCTCGGGATGGGTCGCAGATCTCGATGAGACCTTACTTTTCAGGAGTCTGATGTGGCCGCAGATTTCAACAGAACATTGGGTTGTTGTGTAGCCTTTGGGTGCTCAAAGTCGTATAAAGATAATGCCACAATGTTCAAGTTCCCCAAGGACCCAAAGTTATTCAAACAGTGAGAAAACAAGTCCAGAGGACGAGTGATAAGTGGAGTGCTGCGCCCTGTTCTAAATTGTGCAGTGACCATTTCAAAAGAGAATGTTTTGAATTGAAACCTTTCTACAGTATATGAGGGAAATAGGAATCAACCCAAAATGACCACTTTGATTGTTATAAGGAGCTAACCATTCTGTATTACCAAACCAAGTCACACTGCTGATACCCTCACAGCAAGAGCGTACAAGGGTAGGTCAATAACAATATTAGTAAACAAATCCGTGTAGTCCCTCATTCATCCAGGAGTGATCCATAGTAGAAAAAGTTTAAAAAAAGTCTTCTGGACAGTTTAATTCTTCAACGAGACGTTTCGACTTCCATCCAGAAATCATTTTCAATCTGAATGAAATGGACTGAAACCTGGATCCATTTATACTAACCTGAGTAACAGGTAAAAAAAAAATAGTAAGAAGGGCTCGTCCAATGAGTCTGTGTTTCTTAAGATGGCCGTGAATGGCTCCTATTGTAGCCACAGACCAGTAAACAAACCTATTATAAAAATGCTAAAAGCCTAGTGAAAAGAGAAACCTGCTAACGAGAGGCGTGAAACTGAGTCACGAGGTGTCATCTTTAGTCCATGGCTTCAAAAGGCAGCTATAGATACCGGGCAAAACGTATCTAACGCCTCCACTCCGATTCAGTGAGGGATTCTCTTTCATCACAAAGATGGCTTCCTTCACCCCTCTTTCAAACCATCCTTTCTCTCTACTTAGAATCTTCACCTCACTGTCCTCAAAAGTGTGTTTGGTGGATTTAAGATGCAGATGTACGGCAGACTGTGGACCACTAGAGGCTTCTCTTCTGTGTTGGTAAAGTCTTTTGTGGAGTGGTTGCTTTGTTTCCCCAATGTAGTTTTCTTTGCAGCTCCCTTCACTGCACCGGATCGAATAAACTACATTGCTCTGTTTTTCCGTAGGCATCTTGTCTTTAGGATGTACTAGTTTTTGACGTAATGTGTTGACCGGTTTAAAGAAAACCGGGATGTCATGTTGTCTGAAGATTCTCTGTAACTTCTCGGACAGTCCTGACACGTAGGGAATAGAGACTTCATTTTTTCTCTTCTCAGTTTCTGTTTCCCTCTTCTCATGTTTCTTGAACGCTCTCACCCTATTCAGGGCCCATTTGGGGTAGCCACAGACCGAGAGGGCTTTTTGGACATGCTGTGTCTCCTTCTCCTTAGCCTCTGTGCTCGTGGGTACCTCCTCCGCCCTGTGTTGTAAAGTTCTGATGACACCCAGTTTGTGTTGCAAAGGATGATTAGAGTCAAACTGTAGGTATTGGTCTGTGTGAGTGGGTTTCCTGTATACTTCCAGTTGCAAATTCCCGTCCTCTCCTATGATCACAGCGCAGTCTAAAAAGGCCAACCGGTTGTCCTTGGAGTCTTCACGTGTAAACTTGATGTTAGGATCCACAACGTTGATGTGTGAAGTGAAGGCTTCCAGATCTTGCTTGTTGATCTTCACAAAAGCGTCATCAACATAGCGGAACCAGTGACTGGGCGGATTTCCTGGGAATGTGCTCAGGGCTTGCTTCTCAACCTCCTCCATGTAAATATTAGTAAACATTTAATTTGATCAAACATGATGATGACAATTAAGCAATAGGGGTTATTGACGCTGGTAATACATCAGGGGTCAAAAGGACTGTCAGATAATGACAGATCCAAAAAGATTTTCTTTTCTGACGAGCTTTCCTCAGAGATGTCTCTGTCCATCATTGCAAAAGACTAAAACTGCAGCGATTTGCGTTCCGGCGGTGATGTCGCACAACATGTCTGTGTTTATAGGGCAACTTCTGAATTGATCTCATGGGCAGGCTCCAAGTGCAAACTTATTTTCGATGTGTAAACGTTCATTTATTATTTTAAATTTTAGGGGGGGGGGACACAGTTACAATGCTGAGTTGACTTGGAATAAATAGATTGTTTACCTTTTTGCTAGAGTGCCATAGTCACTTTAAGGTTCTAAATAGCTTGATCCATTTGAAACACATATATGTTTCAAATATGCATTTGAAACACATATGTTTCAAATGCATATTGAACACCCAAGACATGTAATTACATATACAAAAAATTTAATTTTATATATATATATGTATATGCTGCAAAATTCTTGACAAGTTATGTATTTCAATTCAATTGGAAGCACCCATATTGCAGTTGTATTAAAAATCCATTGGAGAGCAGTGTTGAGCCAATGATGCTCATTGAGACTGCATTCAATACACAAATTTTCTGTCTATGTAAAAGAAATATCAAAACAAATCTGCCCACACATGCACATAAAAGCCCTTGCAGGGGTGTTACAAATGACATGACGTTGTTGGGTCGAGCGTTCCTTATTTTTCTAATACAAATCACCTGATTTCCTCAAGTGCTTTTGATTTCTCCCAGAAACACTAATGAGAACAAATGATAGCTTGCACAAAGATCTGCTGACACTTCAAGCACAAAGGCCTAAAAATGTTTTTAATTGATTCATGTAACAACAGTTGTATACAGTGACTATGTCTACGCCCAAAAAAGTGTGTCTTTTTCTGCACAATAATCAGTTTTGAACCAAACAAAATGTGTTGGCATTTAAATACTTTATTTTAAATTTCACTGAAAATTATGTTGTATCAGATAACGAGTGACTGATCAGAGCATCAAAAGTCTTTTCTTTATTTAACCTTCTTACAAGAAGAAAATTAACCTATTTTTTCTTACAGTAAATGGAATCCAAGAAAAAGTAATGACTCTAAAATGGTTACATTCCACTTTCTCATCTGAATAAACAGACATGACGGTCAGTGGCCCTTGAAAACCCTTTCAGATTGTCTTTCCAGCACCAAGAATCCAGTTTTTTTTCCACTGGGAGATCTGTGCGGGTGCAAGTCGGCACATTTGTGTGTATTTACTAACTGTACAGTTTCTGTCCTACCTGTTCTGCAAATCCTCTGCGTGTTTATGTTTTTTGCATGTAGGTAGTGCTATTTATGCGCTTGGGTAATCTTTCCTGCACTCCTAACGAGCTTGTCAGATCCACCGCATAATGAGGAGTCCAAAGATGAATGTAAAAATGCCTCCATTATACCACTTTCATTCTCTTGTTCATTAAGTTAGCATAAGGTTACAATACATTACTGCAGTATCTATACTGTGCACAGAAAATTGCACGTGTCAGTAAAGGGGTTGTGCGTTAGATTGTGATAGTAATGCTCATTCATGCAAATACAAAACACAGGTATTGTTACCTACATATGCTAATCCTCATCAAAACTGAGAGGTATAGTCTCTAAATGAGCTTTTTTTGTGATGTTTGGAGATGTATTCTTATGAATCCTCACAATAAGAAGATTTTTTTGTGTTTGAAACGTGTTTGTGATTCTTCCATCTACAATAAAATTGCAGATCAGTTGTGTGTATTTTCATCTCCAGGAACATTGCTTTTGTTATTCCATCTCTCTCTCCACCTCTGCCCATCCCCTCATCTCCCTCCCTCTCTTCATTTCTCTCATTTCTGCACCCCTGTCAAGTGCTTTGTTTGCTGTGACTTTCCATGTGGTTATCTGAGCAGAGACAGTGTGCCTCACCCTGGCACAGGACCTCAGTTTCCACGGCAACTTTATAATTGTTTTGGATGTGTTCCAAACGCCACTGGATACCGAGGCATTATTGATGTCAAAAGAAACATGTATGAAATGAGGAGATGTGGAGGCGTCCATATGGTTCTGTACACAGCCTCATGCAAAGCCATTTACCCGTTTTTCAATGGGAGTTTTGTGATACCGCTGAATAGATCCCACATGTGTCGCGTGATATTTCATAATTTTGATTTTTTTTTTTTGTGACACAAAGGCATAATGGCACGCAATGCAAGCCACTGAACTGTGCAATATTTCTCCCATTCATACCATTAAGTCATTGTCACAGTATGTTCTGATGGCTGAGTATGGCAACCTTTCTGAATACAATATGTCCATCAGGATACTTCATGGAAAAAAACTGAGCAGTGAGAAGGAAAATTAGTTCCATCTGAACTCGTGAAGGAAAAACAAAAAAAAAATTGTGGCAACAAAAGCTCGTAAATATGTTTCTGCTGGCCTCATTCACTTCAAGCAGTCTTTGTTTTGACAGGAAAGGAGGTTTGAGTAATGTCCATGATTTTCACCATAACCATATTGGAACCTTCGCCCTTGTCTCTCTTTCAAACCACATAGATATGCACACCTCTGAGCAGCGATTTGTAGCCATATTAACCACAACTCCCATTACGAATAACATATAGTGTCAACTGCGGTATTGTCCCAAGTGAATAAACCCCAAATGCTTTGACCTAACTCGCAAATTCACAAACACGTGTGGAGAAATTCTCCTCAAGCCGTGCTAGCTTCTCACAGTCACTCTGGAAACTTTGAGCTTTTCTATCTCAAAATAATGCGTTAAAATTGAACTGAAATAAGGCCCTGACTGATCTTTTTTTTCGTCTTCTCTGATCTCGAACCTCCCCTCCCTCTGCTTAATTTATGACCTGTGAGGAGAAACCCAGGGAGTGAGAAGTGAGTGAGACTGGTGTGAAAGCCTTGAATAGAGCAGGGGCAACAGGCCCTCCAAACAACACAAAGGAGGCACCACAGCTGTTTGGAGGCAACGCAAACCTTCACGAAGTCTTATGCTAGACTGGCCCTCACGCTGACTTTGTAAGCGGAATACTGTAACATAGCCTCAGTGTTAAATTCACAAATAATTTACCTGTGAGATGAAACCAATTGAAAATATCTCATCCTTTTTTAGCCGCGATAAAAAATTCTATCTCTCACATTTAAAGCATTTTTATTCATCTATTCAGTAATAAATGAAAGCATATTCATAGAGAGCATTTGCCTTTTTTAATTGGGTTCTTAATGAAGTGACTCGACAAGTTGGAAAGTTTCACAAACTTTGTTAAGAACTTGTACCAACAAATAATTTTAAAATATTTCAGGATCAGGAGGTCACAAGTTCATCTTTGTATTCCCACCTTTCAGACTGTAAGCATCCCTTGGCCTCTAATAATTCATTCCCAGCTCTGTTTGCTCTCTTTTTCTGCCTGCCTCTCACTTTCCTTCCACAACCATTAGCTGACCACATGCCAGACATGTGTGGACTTCCAAGAAGATGGCAGAATTTTGTACAACTTAATTTGAAACCAAGTTGATAGCTATGGCTACAAATGCAGGGGCGTTAATGTGCATCAAATGAATTTGAATTTTTAATCCCCATTTTGTGTTGAATTTATAAATAAATAAAATTAATAACTCAACATTCATGAGCATGTTACAAGAAATCTATTATTTATCAAAAAAAATTATGAGAGTGTTCTCATTTGCAGTTTTCGGTAAAGAGCTTATTTTTCGTGTCATCCCTTAATCTGTTTTACTCTTTTGCCAAACATCCAAACATAGTGTCCAGAGCCATCTGCAGACCACAATCCATCCCCAAACCCGGGGGATCACAAAGGTGTTATTTTTCAAAGCTGGCCCTGTCCACCTCCTGCCGAGGGTGTGCGGCTGTGGTTCAGAGAAGGTGGGAAACTTCTGAGGCCTCCTTCCCCTTGTACACCCCTCCCTGTCGCCTGCCTCCTCAGGGGCAGCTCTTTGAGGGTGTCATAACCGCGGCCTGTATAACACGGGTTACTGCTGACGGCGGTTGGTCACAGTTGATGAAGCCTTTAAAGCAGCTTCCCTTCTCATGGTTCCTGTTAAAATTCTGAAGAGCGGGACCACGGCTTGGCTCGCAGACAATTACAGATGGAGGAATGGGAGAGTCTGATCCTGCATTTTGACTTGTGATGGGTAGAGGGTGCTCCAAGTCCATGTTTGATGGGAATGGTGCACCTATTTCACCCCCTCCAAAAAAAAAAAACAGCTCATGCTCCATTTTAGTTTTGAGTCTTGACACTTGCAAGGTTCTCCAAACAAAATGAGTCCTCTGGGTTTTCTGTTATTTGTCAAAACTAAAGACATAAAAAGCTTCTATAAACCGAAAGAAATGAGCATCAGAACATTTGCATGTTTCCATACTGATGTCTTCAAGGTTAAGGAGGGGGTGCACGGTGGGTAAAATGGTCCCGAAAGCCAGAATGGAGCAGGGATAGTGATACAGTACGAGCGGGTACATAACACCTGGTACTCACCTCTTCCTCCAAAGAGTCCCAGTGGACACGGTGTCCTGCTGTCACATCGTAAAACTTGATTGTGGAAAACATCATCATGCTGAGAATGATAAAAGAAAAAAGGAGAATATGTTTTTATTTGAAATTTTGTTACAAAATCAAGACAAAAAGACAGGTTTTTATTTAATTGTTTTTTTTCTAAACTAATTCTGATTATTGACGTAAGAGACTCCTTCTGACATTTGTTGGAAAGTTCATTAGCTTGTTCATTGTGTCTTTTTTTTCTTTCTCAACTTAAATTGAAATGATTATGTAATTAATATTAGTTAAATTATTTGGAAAAAATAATAACACGTAGTTTTTTGTGTTTGAAAATAATTTAAATGTGTGCGCAGATATTCAAATAAAATGCATGTAAACCCTTTTGATGATTAGATTTTTAATGAATTCTGGGAATGATTCACTTTTAAACTGTTAACAAAATACATTTTATAGCTAGCGGTTTGAATTTATGAAAATTTATTTTCAATTTAGGTTAAAAAATAAAAACAATTTGCAGAATTTTAAAGATGTGCAAATTTGACATGTTTGAGATGCGAAATGTTTAGAGGAAAAGATCATATTTCCAGCAGAATTCTAATTTTTCTTAAGTTTGAGTATAGCTTGGCCAGTTAAAGCAGCACGATGACAGTGTTGCTGGTGTGTGTGTGTCAGTGCAGAGAGCAAAGGCCAGTGTGGTTCAGGGTTTCTCTCCAGGCTACGCACTGTGAGCATGTGGACGAGGTGCTCCGAAGACCTGGGGAGATTTGACTCTGCACAATGCTCCTCTGTTCCTTCTTTCTGTCTTTCTGTCCTGTGCAACACACACATACGCGTGTCCGTGCACACAGAAGAGTTTTCTCCACACAGTTGGAAAGACAGGGGTCACTGACTGGGTGCTCCCAGCTGAGAACTTCAGCACAGCTCCTTTCTGAAACGTGCATGCACACACACGAAACCACATGCACTATTTTATTGCATTTTTCAATGCAGTTTTTGTTTTTTTGTTTTTCTCTATGAAATGCTATCATTGGCAATAGACAATTGCTCTCCCCCAACTTATACATATTTTCAATTGTTAAAAAAAAGGGGTCTATTGGGGTTATTACACAACGATACCACTCGAGAAAAAATAATCTTGCTCATAAGGTGTCCCAAAATATGATATTCTTGTGTGTTTGTGTACCTAAATTAAAAAACATCTGAGTTTCAAAGTTGTTTTTTTCTAAATTTGAACTTGTGAAATATTTGATATTTGTTCGCTCAGATGTGAGTGTGGTTACCATCATCTCACAGGTGTGGTGGTAATACAATCTGTTCGTGTTTTTTAGCTTGAGACCAAGTGGCCTTCAGCCTAGAATCTTACTTTAAGATCACCATAAAATGAGTTGTTCCTTTGTGGGTTTTTTTTATTTTTATATCACAACAATACAACCATTAAGCTTCAGAGGATTGAAACCAGACATTCCACATATTTAAAAACAAGGCTTGTGCGGTGAATGGGTATTTCATTAGTTGTATAAGAGAAGTCCTGCAGTGATAAGTTGGAAGCCCATAAAGGCACTTAAGTTCACTTCGTTACAAAGCAAGCTTTTTACATTAGTAAAATGAAATAAAATACAACAAAAAAAACAGAAAGTACGTCCAGTTTTTCTAAACTGATAGACTGTGCAGTTGGCTTTTAATTTAGTCGACAAGCTCTTAATGCTTTTCTAAATTAATTACTGCTACCATGTTGAAGTATCGATCAAAAACACAGTAATCCCGCCGCCGTTAATCATCGCTGTCAAAATCAGAGAAACATAACCCGGCCAGGCTGTGTGTATGTGGGGGGTTGCAGAGGAAGTGGAATGCATGAGGAACGGGCACGTTGATCCCTCTGCTGCTTTGACGTCAGGCATCCATCTACTGGTGTTATTCCTTAATCTGATTCACTTGGCTGCTCAGCAGACCGGCGTTGCCTGTTGGAAAGGTTTCATGTGTGTGATGGATGCTATTGTCAGAAATGCCAAGGTCAATATGCGACACAGCAGCAAAAAAAGAGAAGACTTTCTTATTTCAAAAGTGCTTCCCATGTATCATCAAGTCTGCAATCTGACCTTGCTTCGCTCTGTAATAACATTCAGGGGGAGGACAACTGCTGGGTGCGTGCACATGGGTTGGCGTTGATCTTTAAAACGGGTCATGGTGCTGCGGCGAGGAGGCCCGTGTCACTCATGACAGTATGTAGTCAGATTACTTACTGCAAGACAGATTTGGAAATGAAGTTGTACTGTCGGGCATCAATGTCGAGCAACAATTAAGCCTTTATTTCGGTAACATAACAGCACGACAATTAACCGATAAGGTGGCATATCACCGGATTGTCAAGTTAAATAATTTAGAGTAATGAAATAAGAAATTTGGCAAATGACAGAAGAGCGGTGGTCTTGTCTCTCAAAGAGAAACTCAATCTGATAATTCATCACTTGGACTGACAGTGTCAGCTTTATTTACTTTTGTTTCATTTCTATATTTAACACAGTTTGGCACTAATTTTAAATTTTACTATAACAAATTCCAGACCTGGTAGTTTAAATACTTCAGCAATTACAGGTTTAGTGTCTTGGTTTTAGATTGAAAGCTAAAATAAATTTGAGGAAAAAATACACTTAAGTGTCTGCTTGTCTATTATAATCAATTAAATATTAAATGTTTTGTCAGTTAATCGTGTTAAATATGTTACAGCATAATGTAGATTGTAACAATCATGCCATTAGGTTCATGTGACACAAAATGTGTGCAATATAGGAATCGGTACAACCCACAAACAGGCTTTAGAACCTTATCCATCACTTTCTGCTGATGTACATTCATTCATTCCTTCAATACAGAAATGTGCAGTTAACAAGAGACAAGAATCAACTTCAATCGATTATTTCATGATTATCTTTAATGTGATCTCCTCTTGATAGCTACCAAAGTGGATCGAATGTTTTAAAAGCCATCTATTTTATGTAAATGCAAACTTATTTCCATTAAAAATGATCATTGGCTAAATATTTCTGCTTTAACGCTTTTGGAAATATTTTACTTTAGAAAACATTTATATAGTTTTTGCTTTTTATTACAACCAAAAGTTAAATTTAAATGTTCCATCCACACAGTTTGGAGTTTAGGTTTTACTTTCTTCAAAAGTCAGTATACATTTTTTAAAATTTAGGGCTGAAAGGTTATAGATGGTATATCTTTAAGAAATTTTCCAAATAGTGAGTACAGTGTGTGTATAGCGTGTAATCAGTATTGTGGCAGCTAGTCCACTCAGGTGTGCGTGTTAGAGCAAGTGGGTCCCCGTAGTGAAAATTGGAGCAAGTAAATTTTAATCTTACTCTTCTATGAATAAACCCCCTTCTTTGGCCAAAAGTTGACTTAATAAATAAGAATAGAACCAATATTTATGTTGTTGTAGTTTTTTCAGGTTTTTTTAAACCCGATATGATGTTCTGCTGCTTTGATTTGTCCACTATTTCTGTGTTTAATATTGCTCAAGGAAAAGTTAATCTCGTTAACAGACGAAAGTTGTGTAAGAAATTTTCTTTCAAACTGGCAGATTAATCATAGCCACGCATGGATTTGAAGTCAAACCCAAGGTTAGAAATATCTGTTTTGATTGCTGATATAGTTTAAATGGGATGGCCTGATGAGAAGAAAACCATTACATGTTGAGATTTAATGAACTTCTGCCCTCCAACAAGGTGGACATCACACTACCAAATCCTCTTTCTCTAAGTGATATAAGGAAATGGCTGCTAACCCAAGTGGCGTTTCCCCACTGAGTCCTCATCTCCGACTGTCCACTGATTCGCTGCTTCCCCTGAGAAGACTGACCTCCAGAACCACCTGTGGAAGACTCCCCCCATGCACAGTTAAATGTGCTCACAGGAAGGAACCAGAGAGGAGAAAATTAAGTTGTTCAGACTTTCCACCAGGCCTGCTGTCTCTGCTCTGTCCACCTTCCTCTTCATCAAAGACAAAGGATGAGAAATACCCAAAGTCGTGCAAATGACTTCAATTAACCATAATGTTAATCACTATTGCACAGAACAAAAAAAGTCAAGCTGAGAAATCCCTTGATGGAAATTGTTGTAATTGCCCTAACAACAGGGACAGATATTTCTACCCGCTTAAATTACATGTGACTTATTATTTAAATATACCATTTGTGGGTTTTAAAGTATCTTAATCTGTGCCATTAATTTTAGATATCTAGCATTTGCATCGGCAGGGGAGCAGACAAACACCTTTTACCGTATGACTGGTTACATGTGGCAGGTAACATCGGCAGAATGTCAGGTATGCATTATGTATGAGGTGCTGCTGACAGGCCCGCTATACCTCCAGAAGAACAGGTAATTGTGCTTTCCTCTGTTGTAAAGGGGGAGTGATGTGTTTAACAGATGGACTCGTAGCTCTGACGTAAACACAAGCTCATTCAGACATAATACAAACTGGCTTTTTAATAATCTATGTTTGTCATGAGGGTATGGTAGTTTGGCAATGAGAACTGGAGAAAAACAACACTACCACCTGGAGAGTTTGGGCTTTGGACCACCAAGGGGTTAACTCACTACAAGGTGACCAAAGCAGCACTGGGACTGGAATATACAGGGAAGCTCTAAAGTATAGATATATCTTTTATTATTTTTAATTGTCGATACTTTAAAATAATGCTGAAACTAAGTTAAAATGCGAAAGCTTGCAAGGTTAACACAAACGTGCATGTAAAAGAAAAAAGAAAAATCACAACAAATCAACAAAATATTCATCAAGCTTTTGCCCTTAGGGGCTTTTTACTAAAGTAAAAAAAAAAAAAAAAATCCTGCAAAGCAGAATTAACAAAACAACAATGCAAATAACCAAACAATGTTAAATAGCATGCACACACTTGGACTCATCCAATGGGAATTATATCCATATGGTACGTAACGCCACATATATTTTTTATATAGTATACATTGTGCAGGATTATTCAACATTTCATTGGATTTATTGATAGACAGGGGATGTCTTAAGAGTTGGGTGCCGCGGAGTGGCGGGACTCTGGAGATTGTGGGATATTTATTTTATATATGAGTATATTTAACAGGGGCAGTGCAAATGAATTTACATCGCAGTAAAAGTACCACAGTTAGCCAAGTGGCTATTTTTTTAATCTGCAGGATCTGGACAGATGTTGAGAGTCAACCCAACAGCAAAGAACAAATTTTTCACATTGAAACAAACATTCCATAAAAGTATGGAGTTTATATATAAAGAGGGACAAAAGGAAACAAGATGAAAACGGTGATGAAAACAGATTAATAGTGGCAGCATGTTTGACTCCTTTAGTTTTAAAGTTGACTTCAAGCATCTGATTTATTTATTTCAGATATATTTTACTGTATAAATATACTGTAAAAGTTAAAAACAATTTATAAAAACATCATATACTTTTTATATTTGTCTATATTGTATTGTATATTTATTGTGTGTTTTTTTTTTTTTTTTTTCATATATTGCAAGCCGAGATTATTCAGCATCTTGTTGTACCTAATCCAACGTATGCATGAGCCGACAATGAAATGTCATTGAATCTTTTGAATAATTTTTGGATTTTGAAACAGTAGCAAGAAAGATTTATGTCAATTCAATTTGAAAAAAATACCTTCCTCATGCTTTGTAGAAAAGGCCATTTTAAAATTTTTGGTCAAATATTTCCTTGATTTGCTCCTGTTGGTGTGCTTTTATGAGCAGTCCCTCAAATGATGATACCATTACTTTATGTTGAGGGTTTTCCGCATTATGCCACCTAATGCATTACTACCTTTAATTAAGTAATTAAATTGTTTCAAAGAAATCAAATCATGTCAGAAAACTGGAAACATAAACAATCAAAGAAGTACATTTCCTGAAGTTTATTTGCATTTGCAAAGAGTAAAACCCCATTTTAACATCAGGCTGTGAGAGTGAGTTTTTATTTTCAAAGCAATTACTGCAATATCCACAAATCAAGCCGACACTGGGATGCTGCTCTTCCACCATGCTGTCACTTATCAGGAGTTGACACCAGGCTGAAATGCTGCAGGGGTAACAAACAGTCGAAATGCAAAGACAAGCACTCGCATCAACAGACAATCATGTGTACACACACACACAAACACACACAAGTTAAGCGGGCCTTTGGGTCATGCAGTGTGAGTGAAAAACAGAGAGTGGGAGTGAACGAGCAGCTGCAGGAGCCGTGGGGCGGGTTGGGCCTTACAGCGAGCAGCAAGGGGCTGTGGGAGGCTTAGGGGATGGAAGAAGCTGAGGAGGCTGGGGAGGGCTGTGGGGAGACCCGAAGCTAAGGGCCGCCTGTTTAATTGGAGCTCATTTACACAGCAGTGGAGCAGGAGACACCTGAAGGGCCTTCCCCGCCTTATCAGCACACTCCTCCAATCTACAATACAGTTTTGTTTATGCAAATACTTTTTTCCTTTCAGAATCCCACCTCTGTTCCAGATATGGTGTTCTCTGTACTTTCTTTTGTTTTTCAAACAAGGTGGTCCTGAGGGGTCAAAACGCATCAGTGGACCAAATCAAATACCCCCGCAGATTCAAATTCAGCAAACACAACAGCAAAAAAAAAAGTACATGGTGCACTAATTTAAGAGGAAAAAACAACAAACTAAGAAGAAAACTTAACTGAGAAGAATTTAAAAACATCTGTGGTTCTTTTCCTTGCTAAATGTGCATCCTGTAACTGACACGTAACCTGTTCAGGGTGTACCCTGCCTTTCACCTTTAACTAGCCAGGACCTTGAAGCTCGGAAGATGATTGACTAACTGCAGAGATAGCAGAAAATGATAAAACTCCTTTAAAACAACTTGATGCAAATAGCTTGGTTGATTTCTTTTCTTCACAAAAAATTCACACCTGGTCTCTGTTTTTGCACCTTTTGTTCTTATCTCACTCACTTCTGTTTAATACTGCACAATTCTGTCACCATGCATCTCCAAATATTAGCCAAATAACACAATAACCTTCACATCGCTCATTAAAAATCAATCAGGAGACAAACATATGAAGCTGCTCTCTTGTCGACATTCCTCAATCATTTAAATTTAAAATGATTTGTGCCTTTGACATCCAAAATACTCCTGAAAAATAATAAAATCAGTTTGTGTTGACAGTTGGACACGTTGTACCCTGTTTGTTAAAGGAAAGGTAGAGAGGATGGTGAGGTGGAAAACAGGAGGGAGCAGAAAGGAGGGGTATGATGAAGAGGAAGAGGAGCCAAAAGAAAGAACAACTTACTGTAATCATAGTCATGTTCAATCAGACACCTGCTATTAAGTTGATAAATACACTTTTCTCAGTGTGAGTCCGGATACACTGAGTACCCCTAAGGCACTGTTCTGCTCTTTAACTACCTACTCTGCCTGGCGTCTTTACTCAACCACTGACTCTCTTCCCATTAACTCACATTTCTTACAGTCCTGCAAGATGTCCTGAGATCCAGTCCTCACTGGGCACTGTGTGATTGACTAAATGTAGTCTTCAGCAGTGGGACACAGAACAGATTGGGAGAGTGGTTTCTCAGGCTTTTAGAGTAAAAAGCTGAGGAGTCGGGCACATTTTTGGTCCATTAGTGAGTACCTTGTCTCCCTTTCTTTTCTTTTTTCTTCCTTCTCCTTCATGCTTACGGTAATAAGAAAAAATGGGAATATGTGTGTTGTACGTGGGAAGGAGGGTTAGCTTTTGCTGCACAGACAAAGCTTCTTTCCTCCTTAATCTCTTGTCTCGCCTTTTCAGCTCCCGTCAGTGCCCACATGCTGGTGAAGGGGCCAAGAGGATGCCTCCTGTCGAGAATCTTACTCAGCACGGTGTCATGGGCGCCACGACACCTGATAAACATTAAGTACAGGCTGCGCTACCTAAGTGTTATTGTTGTTTATTCATGTTATGTCTCATTAGAGCTGCAGCCTCCTTAGCTAGTCTGCAGCTGCTGTTAGAAAGCTTGAATTTTCTTTTGAGAGGACTTTTATTTGTAAGAGTAAAGAAAGAAGACAAGCTGTTTTTTATGAAAACAGATTTATGCATTGTAATTGACAAAACTACGAAGCTTTCTAAAACAATGCTATTACCACCTGCTAACAAGCCAAAAAAATCTTAGAATGAAACAAAAAATCCATTATGCCGTGAAGTAAATAAAATAATTTTTTTGTCTTTCCAAATATCAACAATAGCTTGCTTTTTTACAAGTCTTTACTCACTGGTACTACTAAGCATCATGAGTCATCATGGTACATTTCACAACCCCGACTTGTGTTTGCTATCGTTAGGTACAGTAGCAAAGATGTATTATTAATTTAATGGGCGAAAATTGTGTTTTGTCAATATCCGGAGTGGTTGAATCGGAAACATCATGTTCCACCACGGATAAGGTCTCAATTGCAGGCAGCAATTTTTCTTCAATAGTAGAACAATATTATATTTGGATTGTCTGAACGCCTTGCAACAATATTATGGATGTTCAACCAAATGAATAAAATCAACTTGTGGCAATAGCTAGACAACCCAGTGAAAGCTAAACTGGCTTTGAAACCTGAATATCCTGTGGACATTGTCCCGAAAATGTTTTCCTTAAGCTCCTCTGAGCCTTGAAAGAAAATTCATAACTTTGTGGTCAAAGTTCAAAACCATTCCCTGGCTCGAACATCTGAAAACAACCAAAGCAAGAAGAAAAAAGAAAGTCCCATAACATACAATTCCTCTCAAAACATCGCACATGTCACTGATTGAGTTGCAAACTGGCTGAGACGAGATGCGTCTGGAAGCATCGGAGGGGGGTCTCTCTCACCATATTTCTCCACCATCCCTCTTCCTTTCCTCTATCTATCTATCCATATCAGCTGGGTGGAATTCATCATCTGTTGTGAGAGAGCAGCACATGATAAGCATACAGGCAGGCGAGCAGGGCCGCTATATCACAGGGAATGAATGAGCGACCTCACTCTGACCCAACCAGGGGAGGAAAACACATGTTCTGCTGGTCTTGGCTGGCTGGCTACCTGCAGAGAGGGTTGGGAATTCCTCCAGCAGGAGGGACGGAGAGACTGAGGGGTGGGAAAGGTGGAGGAGGAGGGGAGACATAGTCGGTTTCCATGTGTCTTCAAGGCCCTGACATTAACTTGGAGAGGAGGTTCGCATGTTGACTTGTTGAAAAACATCTAATTCATATAAAGTTTCAGACGAATTGAAGATGTGGAACAATGTGATACATACGTAGAAGTTTACCTTTATATAGCGGTGCGTAAAACGTTTTAGTGAGAACAGTGTGCGAATGTGTTATCTTTAAGCTGCTAAGCTCCCTTCTCACACAGCAAATCCCAAGTTCCCCGCTACGAGCACAGCCAGCTCTACGGATGCCTATTGTTTTTTATTACGTGTAAAACATTTTTTCCACTTTCTAAATCAGTTGGGGGGAACACAAGCTCTCAACTTCAAATCACTTTCAATCCTTTTTAAACTACTTTTTTTCTTCTTTTTTTTTGGTGAATTACAACTTTGTGTTTTATTACTGGAAAACTTACGTGTATCTGGGTGACATATGTTTGTGTTTATGTGTGTATGCTCAAGAGGGAGGAGTCGCTAAACTACATTGAAGTTAAATCAGTATATATATTCACATATCTGGACATGGGTGGCTTTAAATGCAAAAGCAATTTCTCCGAATGCTAACATTTATAGGTTTTACTATCAGCTGTAGGAACAGGATGCCAACTTTTAACGTCAGTGTGTGTTTTATAGTTACAGAGAGTTCTGTTGAGTTAAATGGGAAGATTTTGAACATGAAGTTTTATAATCTTTATATGGAAATAAAGCCTTTAAGTAAACCATGGGTCATCGCATTTGCTAAAACTCTCTTTTTACCAGATATAATGCGTGCGTGGCTACTGTTTAGGTTTCATGTGTCATGTCAACTTATTTTTTGATTAGTACTAAAGATAATTTAATAGACAATTATGATACCAAATGTTGTTTTTTTTTTTTTAACTATTATTAGAAGAAATAGATGTTCAGAAAAGTGGGCATTTTAAATCTTTTTACCCAGATGAAGATGCAGTGTTTATGCTGATATGTTTTACCATCCTGGTTGAGTTTACAAGTTTAGCCGTGAACATCTTGGCCTCATGTCTCAACATGGGGCCGAAGAAAGCAGGGAAGGAGGTGTTTGGAAGTGGAGGTATGGAAGGCATCAGAAAGGCGTGGTCACTGTGTAAAGAGACCGACTCCTGTTACTGGGATGTGGGATGAAGGGAAGAGAAGCGGATGGTAAGGGGGTTGCTAGAGGCGGTCCTTATCGCCCCTTTATTTACTTTGACCCCAGGTCTGCAGGAGGCCTGGGGAGGGCACATGCCAAACTCCCCAGGCGGGCAGAGCTGCCCTGCCCTTTCCGTCACCTCGCTGCCCGCCCTTCTGTCTCCAGTCAGATATACGTCTGTTTGAAGCCAGGTTTGGATGAGTGGCAGCTATAACCTATTGTTTTCACACATATCTGAATGTCTGCAACAAAAAATAATGTTCCTATTTAAACCAACTCTTCATTATGATGTTTAATATTTTTGAGGTCACATTAGTTTACTTTTTTGTTCCTCTTTAGACGCTAATCAAACAACTCAAAGTTCATCTTCCCATTATTAAATGCAAGAAACATTCAACTTTAATCTTAAATAAACATGACGTGATTGTATGCTGCATTTTTTTTAATATGGAAAACTAATTGGTGAATTATGCAGAGGCCTCATCAATCCAGTTCCTAATAAACACAATTAGAAGCCAAAATGGTTGATGATTGGAAAAAGGGGGAAAACGGAGAAAGCAGCACGTCTTAAGATGTTAATTATTCAAATGAGGCCGAATCTACCTGCCTGATGTCTTCGTCATCATGGTGGTAATTATAGCAGTGAAATGCTATTGCGGTGGTAAATCAAGGTTCATTTTATTAAGACAAGTAGGAGTAGTGAACAAATGTTTAACTTTTTATAGGTATTTTTGTTTTTGTTATGTACTTAAAAAAAATCCTCTACTTTATCTCACACTGCAATTTTTTTGTTACACATGTTTTTCTAATGGGATTTTCACTTTTAAGAAAAAAAATATTAATCAATAGGTAATTTTTATGCATTCTCTAGAATATAATTATAGTTTTGTCTATGCATGAGAAAAATTCTCCATCCGACATGTCTGCCAACAGAGAAAAAAATTATTCCTGACGTCATGGACCAGCTCTAATCGAGGGGTCTTGCTTAGCAAGGGGACGGTTAATTGATTGTCAAATCATGTCATACTGTAGCGGGTAACTGAGATGACTCCGGGGCAAATATGTTCCTCGCGAACACAGTGCCCTCCTGCCCAGTGAGCTCAGCGGAGTCGGTCGCAGCACAGTGGCAGTGCTGAAAATGTCACCCCAAGATGACAGTCATATTCCATTACAGCTATCGCTCAATATCTTCATGCAGGGCAAATTGCAGCATCTCAACAGAGCAGAAAGCAACAAAGGAAAAGCCATATGGATACAAAACTAGAATTATTTTTTTGTGAAGGGCTTGTATAACACAAATTGTGCTTTATTTCTGGATTTGATGGTTAATCACGGCTTCACAGTTGCATTATCGCTTTCTGGAGAAGAAAGAGGAGAAGAGCTTTAAAAAATGAAGAAACACTTGAAAATAGACATGTTTTGTGTTGAGGATGACATGCTGGGACATATTGAATGACCAATTACGCCACTGTAAACTGCTTTGCCACTGAAAGATGAAGCTAGTAACAAAATCTATCCAATTCCAGTGGTTGTAAGTACCCAGAATGTATCGGACTTCTATGGGGACGGGAATGAAGCTGCTGGGCATCCAGCAAATTTCAGCTCCATCTTGTTTCTTGCAGAAAGGCTCTGGCGTAGGCCTGTGGTTGCCAGGCACCTCCTGAGGTGACTCTATCAGAGTCAGTCAAGCCTGAAATCAATCACTCACACCCATCAAAGGCTGCCCTGCACAGCCATTGTGACTAAGCCATCTGGGCTTCGACACACTGTCCACATTTATCTTTATGAACTATACGCAGCTTTGCTTGCACTTTGTTTTTTGCACGAGTATGTACAGTATTCTTTGACGTTTACTTAGTTAAGTTTGTACAAATACACAAACAGTAACAGATCCTTGGTGCTGCTTCACAGTCTGTAACCATCTACTGTAGGAATCTGTCAGGAAGGAAAAGTCTCTCTATCCATCATGGAAGCACACCTCACCACACCTATTCATAGCCTACATGTCTCTCCTGCATGGCATCATCTGCTTGAACTAGTTTTCCTGAGTGGAGGCCTCGCTCCTTTGGCCTTGCTGTGGTCAGCCTCCTGCTCTCCGGTCCTCCCTCTCGGCACTGAGTGCAAAATGTTCAGAACTGGCAGGAAAGCAGGCCTGCTGCTTAATGCGAGTGCGGCAGCTGCCATTGGATGGCAGTAGAGCACCAGTGCATCCATCTCTATCAAAGTGGCCCCTCTCAGAGGGTGCACGGGTGTGAAGCACTACTTAGAGTGATGTTGGGAGCACAGAGACAGGCTGGGGAAAATGTGGACAGGTCAGGCCAACATTGGACTCCAGTGGCTCTATGGACTATGAGCAGTGTGTGTGCTCGGTTTCACGCAAAGAGACCGGATGAAACAATCGGAGGGAGTCTGGAGAATAATTGTTGTAAAGGAAAGAGAACAGTAACAATCAATGCAGTGGAAATGTGGAAAAAGTTCATCATTCAGTTTTAAACCCCTATTGTTAGAATTAATGTAGTAACCACTCACACAGCGCTGTAACACCAAACAAAAGAGTTTCAAACTATACCTGCAACTCAGAGTCAAATTAAAATAAAACTCAGGCAAAATAGAATTGACCACAGAGTAGGACAAGAGTAGAGATGGAGTAATAAAAAATGACCTTTGAACAAATAGACCTCTGTAATAATGAGAATTTTAACAAAGCCTTCAATTTTCTCTCATCCTGACCTTGTCAATAGACCCCCACATTTTATCTTTGAATTTATATTCTAAGTCCTTGATTTTTAAAGGGTAATATACCACGTAAGAGGTCATTTCTTCCTTTAGTTTTCATTTTAAAAGCACAGATTCATCCATGTTTATTCCCCAAATTTGCAGTTTAAAAAACACAAACATGAATGCATAATTTTTCCTAATTCTGTTGCTCTTAGTTATGATGGATAAAACAAAATAAAACTTTTCTGCATTTTTACAGGAAAAAGAAATCAATTTGATTATGTATTTATTAGCAATCTAAATTATTCAAGTGTGTGTATCAATATAATTTTGTGTGTGTATCAATATAATTTTGCATCAGTCACTTTTTAGATTTTATTGAGTGTTTACAAAAAAAAAACTGCTTCATCAACTATTTTTTTTCATGCATATTTATTGTGAGATATGATTTTTTTTTACTATTCATCACTTGTTTATGTTTTTCAGATTTTAGGATATAATTAGATGTTTTTGGTAAACATTTTTATTCTAACAAACCGTAGTTTTATGTCTTTATTATGTATTTACCATTTATAGTTTATATAAGATGCAAAAGTTGTTGACACATTATTATTATAATTCATGCACCCACACAACACTGGCAAGGGAGAAGATGAATGAATGAAAATATGTGGTTTTCATTATCAAAATAAGACATTTTAAAACAATCTGAGTCATTAAAAAATAAATAAATGGAAGTGAGTCTCTAAAAGCTTCAGATCCACTCACGCACAGGTATAGGTTTATATTTTTAACTTCACCTAAACCAAACCATTCTGTAAAGTAAAAACTCCAGTAGAAAACACATGCTTCCTGTTTTCTGCTTTTACATTAACATTCGTGTTTTTCTGCTTTCAGACAGAGAATTGGGATGGCCCAGTCCCGGGTGCAATATCCCAGACCTCGCTCGGCTCCTTTATGTAAACACAAACTCCTCGCTGTGAAGGGGTCCCATAGTTAAGAATTTCACTTAGAGAGCGTATTGAACTCTGCTACAATATGAGGAAAGTCATGTTCTTTTTCTGCTCTTTTAAAGCTACTTCATGTAACTTTAAATGTAGCTTCAATACCCAGCTGGAAAGAAATGCAATAAACAATTTAGGTTGAGTTGCAAACTTCTTGGTGTTCACTAATTTTACTTATGACCTTGCATGCTTTAAGTTGGATCTGTGCAGGAAAGCAATACACTGTATGTACATGGTTTTGGTATATAAGAGTATTGTTTTTTTATCTCTGAACAGTCCAATAAATAGTTTTTAATAATTTTTTTCTCTAATATTATTCTCACTCGCTCCAATTATCTCATTTTCTCTTTTAAAGTGTTACATTTATATTTGGCTCATATTTACCCTCGAAAATGTGAAAAAAATCCAATTCAAATAATTTGTTGTTTCATTTGGAAAACAAGTTTTTTTTTTCTCTATTAGATGTGCTTTTTGATAGTTTTTTTTTATAAAAGCACTGAACTTTGCCTGATGTTAGCAACATTTTCCAAACATAGTTACTGTGTTTATGAGTGCCAGAGGGTAAAAAAGAACCTTTTTTTAACCCTCCCACTAATTGTTTGATTTCCTTTTGCCGCTGGAGAGCTCAGCACGCTGTAGAGGAAGAGAGGAGATCCAGGTTAGTGCAAGAGCTTGCACACTACCTTCATTTGTCTCAAACACTGTGATGGCTTCAGGCTAGACTTTCTCTAGGGAGCTTTGTAGAAATACCAAACAGTGACATCTGACGTTGTCAGTCTTGTCCCCCCTTTCTCTCTCTCTCTTTTTTTGTTATTATTTTTCTTATTTTTCTTCCTGTGCCATCTCAAGCTGTTATTTGACCAGGACCATGCCTCTGTTTCTGTCCCACCTGTACTTTCACTGATAAGGTCAGAACATCAGGCTAAAGTTAACGTTTGAGAACACAAGATGCTTAATCATACATTTGATCATCTTTTTCATGAGTATCTCAGTTATTTATAGTTATTTCCATCTTTAGCTGTTTTGTTGTCTATCTGAAACTTGCCATCGGTTAGTTTATGTAGCGATAAAATCCTGATCCTCACCCCATACTGATCCCAGCTCTCACTTCAGCAGGTGGTCGGCTTTAAACCTTCTTGTTTGTAAGCTGCTGTGGCAAAAAAAAATGACACATTTACGATGAGCAGCGCAGGCCAAACAGCTCGCATACATCCAGGCAGGGAAGGGTTCTTGCTCGTGGTGTGGATTGTGGGCTTCCCTCTGAGGGGCCATAACACCACATAGTGCGCCACACTCACCTACCACTGTTTGATCACAGAGAGCCATTCTCATGGAAATGTATGTTAATCAAGACACAAAGAGATTGTTTTAATCGGATTGCTGCTTTATGCTTTTTTCCTCTGGCTTCATATCTGGGGAAAACGTCAGGAACAACAAACAGTGTTGTCAGGTGGCAGAAAGCCAGTAATTCCTTTTCCAGCTTTTTGACATTAGTACAATTCCATTGACAGACAGAATTTCTGCAGACAGCCATTGTGACTGGAGCATTTGACCCCTAAAGCCAACCTTTTAATTAACTTAATGACAAAGTTGAGAAATCTTTAAAAAGATTTTTGAAAACATTAATGTATTTACTACAGTTTGGAATTCTTATCTAAAGCTTTCACGTAATCACATACATTGTTAGAGTGAAAGCAACATAAAGCAAACATGACTATTTGTTGGGCATACTTTCCGCCATCATGTGCGAGTGTAATGATAACAGCAGTAGCTGTCGTGTGACTGACTTGTGCCACATCGCCTTGGGTTTTGTGTGACGGATGCCCCTGCCAGTGCCAGTGAATTTCTGCCTGCCAGCAGGCCTTTAATCCCTCCTAATGGGGGTTGTCATCTCACCGCTAATTTAAATGCTCCAACCACGAAGCTCCCCCACCTGGCTAAGCTAATCCCAGCGCGAAGGGCCTCCTTCCCCACAGCTAGCCGCCTCGTTTTGGGTACCAGGGGCCCGGGGGCCTGACCACCCTCCTACACAACAACAGCATCTTTCAATCATCTCTCCCTGATTGTATTAATCTTATCTGCGTTTAATTACATTTTTTTAAGATTATTGCTGTATGCCATCTTTGCACACTGTGGGGGCCGCAGAGGGCTGCTCATTTCTAATGCATTTTCATTTGGTCACAAATCCCCATCAAAGACTGCCAAAAAATTATGGAAGAGTCTCGTTTTCATGGTTGGGGAAATATGTAAACTTGATTGTATAGTTGGCAGTTATGTTTGCAGTGTTATGGATGGAGCTGAGTGCTCCAGAGATGTATTACATTTCTGTGTTGAACATAAGCTACAATTTACACATAATTACTAAACTCTAACTAAACTTTGAAAAAAAATGCACCGCACATTCAATGTTTTTTTAATTTCCTTACTTCCTAACCACACTAGTGCCACTTTCTAAAACCCCTGCAACAAAACTGGATTAAATCCCTCTGAAGGTTCACATCTTGCTCAATGCTGAATATGATTGCATGCACAGTTAGGCATTACACGGCCAGTTAATTGAACCACCGTTATTGTCTCAGCAACATGAGCGGAAAGATAATTTAGTTATTCACCGATGTATGTCTGATGATAATATAGGATAGAAAAAAAATGTTTAAGATTTTCTACCACTTCTTACTTTCGCTGCAGGGGATCATTGCACATGTACGTTTAACAACATTCAGAACACATGACTTTAAGTTACATGAGAAATGCTTTGGAATATAATTTGTGTTCATAATAATGATATTGAAAAGCTTGAGGTAAATTAACATAAAACTAGGCTATTATCAATATTATCAATGCTAATAAACATTTTTCATGCACATGTATAGAAATAACTTAAGCATGTTTTAGACACTTTGATCTATTTTATGCAACCATTTTTCTGTGTCCCTGATTTTTTTGGGTGGGGTGGTGTCCCTGTTTGAATGTTGAGTGTTATGGCAGATATAATGGTAGTCGCAGAGTGAAGTCTTGCTGGACAGATTTGCTTTGCATTTGCACGGATGTCACACATAACAACGTTTGCACGTGTAAAAGTATTTTTATATTGACTTATATTATTTATATTGACTTACATTATTATTTTTTTCCATAGGTAAATGTTTTGGATTGTTTGCTGGTGGCAGTAAAGAAAAAGGAAAGGAAATAAGAAATCTGAGTCCCTGGGACTTTTATAACGATGCATATAAGACCGTCCATGCTGGATTTAACTAAAAAAAAAGTTTAAACAAAAAAGGACGTGACAAGGTATTTGACAAAACCATATCAACATGAGACGGTGGACAGGAGAAACATTAGTTTTGCCTATAGATGCAAGTGCATGAATGCTGCAAATGTGTACCATGTGTTCCTAGCCCCGGATGGCCACGCCGGGACAAGGAGGGACTAAATTTAAATAACCACTTTTCCACAAATTTTAAAGTTTTTTTCTTATGCAAGATTTTAGCACATCTTCTGTGAGATTTCTTTCCCCTTCCAGGGTCAAATCTAAGAGCTTTACTTTTTAGTTCGCCTATATATTTTTTTTAAATATTCAGAATCTTTATGTTTCATTAGGATTTAATCAAGATTTATGGCATTAAAACAAACTGTAGTATTTTTTAAATTTACTTTTCGTCAAAAAGTTATCCCAGAAGTTTAACATACTGTAATTGTTGCAGAAGACATATTGCCTCAAAGGAATGGACTAAAATAAACAGACTAAAATTAAACGATGGGATGCCATCTTTGACTTGTCGTTGTACCTGCAAACAAATAACAAAACTTGTTCTTGTTATTAAAAACAAGGCTAAAAAAGTACTTTTCACAAGTAAGATTGAGCATTTATAATTTATTATATGTCGTGAAAACCATTTTATTGTATTGCATTTACGGCCACAAGCGATACATTTTCCAGCATGTGTTAGATCTACCTTTACCGATGGGTTTACTTACTGAGGCTTTACAGATTATATGCCGTAAACCACAAAACTGACATAGATAAATTTAATTTTTACTCACTCTATTCGTCCCTCACCGGGAAAATTTGTGTGCTGCACTCCTACGCCGCAGCAGGCTGCCACCTATGGCAGCGCCAATGGTGCGAGAAACGGGGGTTAGGTGTCTTCTCCAAGGACCCAAGATGTGCACTCAATGGGATGCAAACCTGCAAACTTCCAGTTGACTTCTGGTCCACGGGCGAACGCTCTAACCACTGAGCCACCGTCCATGTTTTTCAGGTGGTAAAATATGTATACTTTTTCCCGATGTAGGATCTTAAATATTCAGTCAAAATGGCTCTTTGAAAACACAAGTTGGAAAAATCAAAACTCTGACACACTGAAACATTTTTGTTTTATTCAGGCAAAAAAAATAAGCTATTTTTCGTTAAACAAAAGATTGAGGAAGCTCTAACAGGTGCAACTAATTAACCAAAAGCTGATTTAAGACGCATCGCCAGATTCTATCTTGGTATGTTTGGAAGATCGCATGGTCTAGATTAACGTTAGCGTGGTAACTAACAGGTGTCTTGCGCCTTCTTCGTCATCATTTCCCGACACAGCCTAATGAAGCCGCGATGGTTGAAAATGATTGCAATCAGAATGATGTTTTTTTTCCACACAAGTAAACAATCAGCCATCTGGTCAGATGAGAAGTCATGCTTAATTGGAGATTCCATAACCATTTCCTTGGTGTTGGGCCAATGCCCTTGAAATATCCTCAGTGAATTTTGGAAAGTCTCGATGGAGATGAGCTGAAAATGTTCTTTCTTTTTGACGTTTTGAATATTTAACCTTGCATATAAGCATCATAAAGAACAGTGACTGTTTGATGTGTTATGGTACTACATACAAACACATCACAATGCTGTTTTTAGGTACACTTGTGAAGGTGTAACAGAAACGGTGCGCTGGAGTATTTACATACAGTAGCAATAAATTTCATCTCCAGCCCGGCACATGCATCAGTAATGGTATTATACTGTGACTGTAAAGCTTGTGGCAATCAGCGGGACATTGTGTTCCACTTTAATACAAGATGGGGGGTGACAGCACATACGGAGTTGGCTGATAACTTTTTTTTTTTCTACAAAGCGCATATTTTGAAGAGTGATCTAAAGTTAAATCCTCAGGTGTGAGTTAAATATTTTTGTAAGTAGGGAAGGTGCCTTTGCATAAAAACTCCACCTTAACCCAGAATGTTTGGTTCACCGCCTTCCAGGGGGCAACGGAACTGATTATGCAAACATTTTTTAAAAAGATTTGATGTTCAAAGGTGCTGCACCTGAAAGGAGGTGACGCCATATGAAGCTAAATCACACAGGATTACACGCATGTTATTGTTGGTGCTTCAAGTAGTGTTGTAAAATGAATGTAATAGCAAGCTTAGTTCATTTGAATAATTTTCAGAGTGCAAAGCCAGATAGGAGTTTTTGGGACGGAAGGGTTGCCGTTCCCAGAGGGACAAAGAGACGAGACTTGGATGCAAATAAAAATGATTTGTCCACATCAAACATTTCCATTTAATCAGGCACAAGTAACTTGAAATTTTACATAGGCAAACATGTTTGATTCACTGCAAATCTATTATTCTGTTGTTAAGGCATCCAATCAATCAGATTAGTACTTTACATCACTTTACCATCATTAATGGTTGGTGAGAAAAATTAACTTAACAAACCTCAATTCTGAGGATTCTAAGAGTCTCATTGTGGCCATTTGTAGATCAGATCAGATGTGATGCTCTATTACAAGCCATTCAGTCCCAACACTGGAAGAGGAGCCTAGTAATGACTCACTTCAACAAAGCATCACTGATAAAAGGATTAACTAATTAAATTAACAGAGTAAAGTACTTTATAACTGTTAATTATGTAGCTCCCTTGGCTGCTCTGGGCCACTGGCACCCTTTGTTTGAAAGCCCCTTGTCTGTTCTAATTGACCTCTGGGGAGCTTTGGGTTTCCATGTGTGGGTGTGCAGTGCACTGTTTGGGAAGGGGGGCTCACACAATTAAATGTTAAGTATAAACAAACTGACCCTTTACTTTGGTACGGAGTGACACTTTTTGTAACATGGTGATGCTGGTTTAAATGAGGCTGAATGTGTCACTAGAGAATAGAGTCTGACTCTAAACCGGGCCCCCCTCACAACCTCATCTCTTTAAACAATTCCTCTACTCTCGATTAGAAAAGTGGATTTCATTTAATTATTTTCTAATCCCATCACAAAACCATGAGGAGTTTTGTGCTTGTGGGAGCGTGTACATGTGCTCATCATTTGTCACCCAAAGTCGCATGCAGCACAATGCCAGCAAACGGTAAAAGGGCTTTAAAGAAACTATAGAGTTTGTTTTGTTGAGACGCCCCATCTTTTAAACTTTTCATGCCATCACAAGAAGGCAGGAGTGGAGACTCTTTTATTCTCGATGGTGTCTCCTCTAACGCGTGGCAAATCACATTATTAATCTCCATGGCTGCAGTCAAAAGGCTAATGCATGTGACCTGGTCCGCCATCTATTCCCGCCTGAGTCAACTCTGTCTTTTCCCACTTGTTCTTTTAACCCCATCTCATCTTCCATTGGGCTCAGCCACCAAAACCCTAATGATGCCCTTGACAAGTGATCTATCAGTTGGCAATTACAACATCTGTCATCTTGACAAAGATGGCTTCTGCACTTTCTTCTTGGGGCAGCTCTTCCTCCCCACCAATTGTGTCTTGGATGTGGTGGGAGATGCAGAGTCGGCGGGGTTGGGTGTGTGGGTTTTTGGGGGTTTTGCTACTTTGTGCTGTAAAAAGGGGGCTGCCCCAAAACAGAGACAGACATGTTGACAGCAAACACAAACATGGCTAAACAAATGGTTCACGCCTACCTCTTTAGATTTCCATTCAAATGCACTCCACAACTCTGTGAAAGTGCTCTATCTTCTATAGAGGGAAGAACCTACCAGCTGCCATCGTCTCTCTTCACTACAAAGAGGACCTTTCATTTGAGAACAATGAGAGGGCTTTGCTTTTCTTTTGGCACAGATTCTCTGCTCCACCATGTTTAATTTCAGCGGCCATAGATCAATGCTGAACCACACTCCAGAAGTGATAGGGCTATCTGAATTGCTCCAAAAGACTTTTGTTAACATGAGCAAGCATGCATTCAAATGGTGTCCGGGAAATAACCCGTACCTAACATTGTGACAGTCAGCGTTTAACCATCTCTGTCTGCACACCTACACATTTCTCTGAGCACTACCTAATCTGAGGTGTGTTTTAAGGGGAATAAATTCTGTTTCAGGTAGATACATTTGCAGATGATGTCTTTCATGCTGTCTTTTCTGTGGCTCAGTGGGAGGAAGGTGTGGGACTTTGCCTTGCTTTTCTTTCACCCCTTTAAGTGGAGCCACCGGATAGATGGCATGACATCACGGGCCAAGCCGGCAGCACAATGCAAAGGTCACGCGGCCCATTGATCTAGGGGGGCCCTGATAGAAACCCCCTGTATTATGGGACTGCGCACGCAGGGTTTTACACACACTGAGCCATAGAAACGGACCACAAATGGAGCCTTGTTGTCTCCCCTTTCAGGGCCTGCAATCAGCGGATTTACACTTTGATGTGGAGCTGTGAAATAAAGCCCTTTCCAGCACTGACCTTTATCGACCGATGGATTAAAATCCATAGCCTTCTCTCTTCACTCTGAAAACTACATTTCTAAGTTATAGTTCAGTTAGCCCAAACATTTCTAAAGCTATATCCCACTTTTCTATTTTCCCTTTGTGCCCGTCTGTTAACCTGGAGCAAGATTACATTTATTTTTGCCTTCATCAGGATATGACTATTTGACTGTTTGTTTGTTTTTTACTCAGAAACTTGAGCTTACGATAACAGTGCTTGCTTTTCAATGGTCAGCTTGGAATGACACCCTTGAAGCTGTTTACATTTTATCACACACTTCTATGGAATAGTGCTGTGATATCAGGATGCTGTAACACCATGAATCAACGCAAAATGTAGAAACACATGAAACTGCATTTTCATGCCAGTATTTGTGATAAAATTTTAAATTCCTGTGTCCAATTAACCAGGACCTTTCAAGATGCTGAATATTCTCTCTACTCTAGCAAACCTTCATAATATATTTTTTGAGAAAAAATTCAGATTAGTAACACAATTCCATTCTGCCTGTCAAACCAACATATATTGGTTTTTAGTCTCCAAATCTAACGTAACCAAATAATTTTGTGTTAAAAAATGATTCGAATTGTGTTGGACTTTTTTTTTAATTCCATGGTGGTATCTGGTCAGGCAAAATATGAATTTGTAAAAGAAACACATATCTAGTTGAGAAAACAGTTTGCACAGTTTGATTTTGGAAATCTGTCTGACATTGGCTTTGTAACCAGGCACAAAGCCAATCTCTGCAAGTGAGCGTCTCTTGAGGTTGTTGTGGTAATATGACACTAGAAGGTGTTCACATAAATTTTGTACGATAAGCATTATGCTTGTTGTTCTTTGTGATCCACTTAATATGTGAAAAAAAATAATAATGTCGACAGAAAAGAGAACAATTATGCAGAGGAAGAATATATAATAATTGTATATAAATATTGAATTATTTCTTAATTTTTCAGAGCACATTGCAAATTACAGTTTAGCTGGAGCTATTCTTGCATTTATGATGAGATGTAAGGTGTATTCCAGGAAGAAAGAAAGTCTATCCGATACTTAACACAAAGAACAAGCAACCGCTGACAGCAATTTATAGTGTGAACTTAGAGCAAGAAATTAATCTAACATGCATGTCTTCAGACCAAAGTGGAAGCCAGAGTTCCTGGATGGAACTCATTCATGCAGGGAGAACATGCAAACTACACAGAGTACACTGTTGGAAGCCCTCCGCAGCCAAGGCTCAAACCAGTGACCTTCTTGCTGTGAGGCCACAGTGCTAACCACTTCACCCCTGTAGAGACTTAATATGTTAACAAAATGCCAATTCTACCATCAGAAGGCTGGAAATCTGCAAATAGCCTGAAGTGAGATGAAGTCAGTAAGTGTATTTAATCTGAATATTACTCTGGTAAAATTGTGACGTCCATGAGCCAAAATGCAGCTTTCTACAGTATTGTGTTTTATCTCAACCATTAAAAAATCTTATTAGCTGTTTTTATTAACTTTTTTAATTAAAATACCACTTTTGTGGCTATGTTGATTTAGAGATGGCTGAGTTTTCATTTTGTTGTTTTACTTTCACTGTTTGTATGAGGACCAGTAAAACTTCCTATCTGGCTATTTTCAACTAAATTCAGTAAATATTCAAATGTAGTATCATTTCAATGAATGACACGGTCCATGTCCATGGGAAATGGACTTCTGTTGTTTAGCATCAACCTCAGGATAGTTTTTCCTCCTCATTCACGTGTGGGATAAGTAAAGTAATTCTGATTCTGATCACAAGTTTAACAATGTTAAAAATTTGCCTCCCATATCTACAGTGATGCTGTATACTGCTGGCTTAAAATTTCCCAAGAACAAATGCTGACTATGTGTGATATTTTCTTTATACTTTCTTTCATTATTTTCAAACCATCTCTGATGCCTACTTGGACACTTTTCAGGCTGCGATTCTCCCAGGGGTTCCAGTGTTAAGCTGAATTAACAACAAAAAAAAGGTTTCTGCCTACAATCAGGCCAACTGAATCTGATGGCCCCATTCTGCTTTGTCAGATGTACGCCGAGGTCTACTGTAATCTGCTAAAGAACACTTAACTACCAACCAATGTCACGGTAGACCAGCGGCTTGTATGCTGTGACGCACTTAAAAAATATTGCAGCCATATTGCCTTAATTCAGCCTGTGCTTCAGGAAGGCCCACCTGAGAATTGTGAGACTGCCTGCGGAGAGTCAACCATCAGCATTAGAGAACATTACTAGCGAGCAACAAAAAATACTCTCAGGCTATTTCCCCCTAGAAAATGCCAGCCTACAAGCCTTTCCCAGAGCTCCTTTAAGTGCAAAGAGAATTCTAGCCTCCGTTTCCTGCCGGCATTACAGACACATTTCCTCGCTGATACAAGAGTTGTGTCCACTCAATTATTGTTCTGTTTGTTCAAGTCTTGGCTGTAAAAAAAAAAAAAGTAGCTAAATAAAACTGTAATTGTGAGTCTAAAAGGTTTAGCTTTGCACTTACAGTGACACCCTCTTTTTGTTTTCTATTCGCAGTGTGAAAGGTCTCAGAACAAAACAATTACATCACACCACAACAAGGTCCAGAGTGTACAACAATGACAGCAGAATTGTGCCTTCAGGCAGAAAACACTTTACACACTAGTGATGGGGAATGAAAAGTGGAGGAGGGGAGCATTTTCTGGCTGATGAGCATGAGGTACATGGTCCACTCGGACAAACGGGGGAAAGAAAAACAAGGTACGCAAGAAAAAAGCTGCATCAAAAAAACAGTTTTATGAATAATTAAAGGAGAGTATTTACCAACGTGCAACAGCAACAACCATCTTTGGGGAATTCCATGAGAGAAAACTTGTGTTTGACTGATGAATGCACAAGCACAAGGAGCAGGCGTTCATGTGCATGACCTGCAAACTGAGACTTAAGAACACTTATAGTGAAGTAATGACTGGACAGGAACAAGGACAACCCCTTTGTATGCATCTAGAGGACACTTGGAGACACTTTGGGGGAAATCCTGAGAAATTTAGTATGGTGAAACACTTATCACCAGTTTATCAGCTAACAATTTATGTAGAAGGGATTATGCAAGCACATAATAGGGTTCTCCAACACAACCCTCCCACCTTCATCTTCCTTATTTTTATTTTGCTTGGCTTCACTCCTAAAATTCTGCTCCTTTCCAAAAATTCCAAACTTTGCTTACCTAATTTTTGCAGCATATTTCTCTGCCACAGGAGGTGGTTATGACAAATTAGAAGTCTACAAATGCTCTGATGGTGTAAAAGCTCCAGCTGTCATCAGGGAGATGGTGATCAGGTTTCCAAGCTGCATGGTCTCTTGGCGCCACAAAGAGTTCCATATGGTCATCCAAATGCTGCACCTAAATCTGCTCCCAATCTCCGCCCAGAGTCGAGCACTTTCACTGAATTAGACGCAAGGGCTGCAAAGCATATGAAAAATAAAACAACAACAAAATCCTTTTGTCCTTCATGGAGAAATTAGCCCATTAGTTAGCATAGTGCACTCCAGTCTTCACATTTAAGGAAACATAGAGCTTGAGGATATTTGGGATGAAAGGATTATGAATAAAAGCATGGGTATAGTGGTTGTGAGGTGCATTTGTTTGCACATTTTGTTTAGCACAGGTCAAACTTTCTGCACATTTGAGTAGGCTTGAAACTTAAGAGATTAACAAAGAACCTTAAGTGGAAAATGTCAGCTTGTTGTATCATGTTCTTCACCAAATTTGTCATCTTACTTCAGCTGTGTATCACCCCCCACCCTGTCATACGGCTGTCATTGCAAAGCACTGAGGAGCAGGGGCATTGGTGATCTATAATTAACTAGTGGGTTGGTGTTGATGTCATTGACACAGCGTGGCGGTAGAAGGTGGCAGTGCCAAGGCACCTGTTGTTGTTCAGAGTGGCATCTGATATCATTACCTACCCAGCCGGAGCGCCGATGTCCCCGCTGAGTTGCGAACTGTCCAAGCCACCAGCAACAGTCACCTTTCACATAGACTCACACGTACACAAACCAAGCAAACACACACACACCTCATCAACTGTCATCTCATCCTCCTTTACATAAGTGACTCTGACGGCCTATCACCCAGAGGGCAGAGTTCCACAGAGAGTTTCAATTACTGTTAATGATGTTTGGATGGTGGTTGGTTAACTTATTCAACCAACGGTGTACAGCTGAACAAATATCTGATGGTGGAATATTCAACATACTAGCCAGACAATCTTGTTATTAGCCAAAAGGGCTGTGTTTACTATGAAATTTTCACTGCCTCAGCAGACGAAAGCCGATTGTTAGAAAAGAATATTATGACGGTTTTACATCGGAGCATCAAAATGCAAATATTGAGACTAATGCAGAAAATTTTAATTAAATAATATTATTAGACAAGCAAAAAAAATGAACTGTTGGACATAAAAAATGACAATTTACAAAACATCGACACGAGCGGGGAAAACACAACCCAGAGGAAGAAAAAAAACTAGCAGTGCAAGGGTGAGGTGTTATATTAGAAGTTATTAAAATGTGCACACATTCATTTCACTGAAGAAATAAAAAAACTATGCTATACTTCTAGATGTAGGTCCTAATTTGCTAGATCTTACAGGTAAAACTCAAAACCTTCTAAAGTTTAGCTTGCCTATTGCTATACACAAGGATTTCTATTAGGATGCAATAAAAACTTTCTCAAGTTGCATTTACTTTCTTGTTTGCTTAATAGTTGGTGTTTCTTGTGCTTTTTATTCAGTGATTGGAGACACATTCAGTACCAAGGACAGAACTCTGTAATAGCCTGATGTGTAAGAAACACTTTTAACAATTTTCTTTTATATTGCACAGATTTAGGAAAAATATCGGATAAAATAAATTGTTTCACAAGTGAAACATGTTTTATGTTTCACAAAAATGTGTTTTTTTTCTTCTCCTGTTTTTGTAATATTTTTTCTGTCTTTTATGTTTTGCATGTGCACCACAGTTCTAATCATTTATCATTGTGCAGAGTGGACAAACATAGTTATGATTTTCTGTGTTTTTCTATAAATATTCCTATTCATATGGATATGCAACATTCTAGACTCATTCAACTCTCCATTATACTTGACTTAATGGGATTAAATTAAAATGTTCAGCTTTTTAAGTAACATTTTTGCAAAAGTGTGGGCATCACCAGAATTTTGCACATTATAGCTGTAAGCTATCACAATCCCCACAATCACACACACAATCTATTTAGTTTGTTCCATACATTATGTGCTCGGAATCACCAGACAAGTTCATTCTTGATAAAAAAAAAAATAATGAAAGAAAAATATTCTTACTTGTTTTTTGACACATTTCTAAAGCAGTATGGTTCACAAAGATTTTTTTTTTTTTTGTAAAAAGAACATTGACAGTGAGACAATGTGACCGTTCCGCTTTGGTGCCATTTATTACTGCAGCTTTCCCAAGCAGATCAGGATGCCTAAGCCTTGGGCACTGACAAGGATTTCACAGCATAAACTGATTTCAGGCTGGCAGGGCTCATTTACACGCACAGGCTCCATCTCCTCTCCAAAAACACGCAGAAATACATCTTGTAGTTTAACATTTTCATCAAATCTCCCCATTAAAAAGGATTGTGTTAAAACTAATAATGACTAATTGTTTTTGCATTCTAAGAAAGGTCTAAATAGAACAATCATCTAATCAGCTATTTGGATGAAAATTTGAATGGTAACACATGATATAATTAACACCGTGTGTTATAACCCTTGTTATTATTATTTCTATTATTAATATTGTACCCGTATCAAATGAACCAGTAAAGCATTTTTTTTTCTTTTTAAGGAATCGGTTGCTCCCCAGACGGCCAATAAAGGCACAGCAGTGAGCTACATTATTGATTCACTTTCATACTAATCCAACACATCTTTGTTCGCTGCTGTCGGTGAGGAAGTAATCACACACTAATCTGAAGTTTTTTAAAAAAAAAGAAAAAGGTAAGGGAGTCGTTTTACTAATTAGTGAAGTTTATGCTTGGGCTTTAATTTTCCCTCTGAGATTTGATGTATAACAACTGCACCCCGTTCAGCATGGTGTTTGCTTATTGCAAATTTGAAACAATTTACCAGCTATTCAAAGAGGATATTTTACAGGTCTGAGCACATAGTCTTGTACAAAGCAGACAAAAACATCCTCTTAATTATTATTGATGAGCCACACTCATTGCCTTTCAGACCGTCTATTATTTCTATGAATAAAATTCACAACACATTAAAACACATTAGCATTTTTGTTGTGATAATAGGACTAAAACTTTCTCCTCTCTTGTTTCTACTGTGATATTATTCTGCACAAGATTTCTTTGGGGAACTGGTAGCTCTTCATAAATGCCCTTCAGCTTTAAAACCCAATGTCCTCTGGGACTGCATGTCACAGGATGACAAGGCTGAGGGATTTGAGCGAATTTCCTCGCGGTAAATGTAATATCCCTATCCCCGAACAGAAAATGGAGACAGGAGACTGGCAGGAAATATCTTAATCTGCATTGACCCTTTCTTGGCACATTCGCTTACTCTTAGTGAGAAGAACATGTGCACGTACCCTTGCAACACATGCATGCCTGCACACACACTCACATCCAAACACAGAGTACATCTGGATTGTGTTGCTGTGGCTGTAGGCCCCTGAGTGTGCAGCCTCAGTGGCAATGCGTGGGTGAGAGCCAGGGTCCAGTGCACCATGGTGGGGGCTCTTCATCACTCTGCCTCCTGGCCTGACAGGCCCTGGCTCTGGGGCCCTTCAAGGTCTTGCTGAGCGCACTCAAACTGTGCAGTGCTGAGAAAGGGATTCTGTATCCTTCTAATGGATTACTCACCCACATCACCTGTCTGAGAGGATTCTGTTGACCGGCAGACGTGTAATCATGCAACCAGCCCATGTACTAGCTAAATCCTCGAATCAAATGCCTATTTAGAACTCAACTTTCTTCTAAGTTATCAAATACAGCTACTTTTCACATAAAAAAGGCCCCCAGAACAGGTAATTTTTTTGATAATGAACACCTTCTAAAGTTGCTTTATTTTCCCAACCACAAAGGTCATACACCTCCTTCATTTACTTTTAATTTGGATGGAGAAAGGCTGCTGGTTTCATGCTGGTGGACACCTGCAGACAGCGGTCAGGACTGTTCCCCTAATCAGCCTAATACATATGTGTCACATCCAATGACCCACAGGCTCTGTTCATTATAAAGGTCACTCGGTGCGAGATACACTGTCCCCTCAGGTCCCCCTTAATGTGGAGCCACAGTAGCTTTTAGAGAGAAGCACACCGCTGACTGATTTGGCAACGCTGATATTTTTCTTGTTTACAATGGATGCCGTGAAAATACTGCAACAACAATAACTTATAATGAGTATTGCTGGTGTTTACAAAGCCTGATTTAGCTTATTCATGCAACCCACTTTGACACTGGTTGACATTTATTTGAATGAGTACAGAAGAAAAAAAGAGGAAAAAAACTGCAGAATGTGTTGAAGAAAATATGTCAAAATTATCTCTAAATGTAAAAACAGCTGTGACTTGATTTACAATTAATTAATTATGTTAGTCAAAAGATCTTGTTTTAATGCCCATAGAATGAAAATGCACAGTTTTTCCTTTTACCGAGTGAACCCGAATTAAGATCATTCATTTATTCATTCAAATGAACAAAATGCATTTGAAAAATCATGAGAAATAACTTTAAACTGTTTTGTGTGAGTCTTTTTTATGATATTCTAAAATGCACAATTTATTGTGCAATCTATTTTATATGTAAAATAACAATAAAAATATAAGTTTTTAGAGCCTATCAAAACAAAACATAAAAACCTCTTTTGCCTTAAAATTCTGTCGTAATCATCATTACTCCCATGACTGCACAAAAACACTTTTAGCACAGGGTTAAAAACAATATGTCACTTTTTTCCCTAGAGTGATACTGTACATCATTTTCACACAAAAAAACATGGAGCTGTTGCCTGTAAATAATAGCTGCAGAGGTCAACTATTGATCGGTTGCTAAAGGAGACCTTAGGGGCATGTTAAGAAAGCCCATTGTAGCTTGTCAATGATCCCTTTATGGTCTTGAACTCAACCAGTCTCCTGCTATAAATCAAGGTTAAACTAGTTTTCTAATAGCAAATCAATGTTGGTCAATAGATATTATCTGGTGATTATAATTCAGCAAAGCAAACCATTTGTTAAACTTCAAATGGGTTTTCGAGGAGGAAATAAACATAGTATAAGATTTTTTCTGGTTTCACCTCTTTTTGTGAAAATGGCAAGCTCTTCCATTAGTTTAACTGAGGAGTTTGCTGAAATTCCAAAGAACAATGCTGATGTTATATTGAGATAACCTTTACACAAGAGCAGATATTTCAACCGCATTAAGATTACCCCCAGAGTAACCTACTTGTTATTTAGCTCTAAGCCTCTTCTATCAATGTGCTTCCAGCTCTTTGAAAGCAGCATCAGTCAAAACTGTCCACAGTGCAACTAAATGGAGCGCGGGGACGTATCTTTCCAACTATAACCTTTGTAGTACTGATATTTATGATAAAGACCATTAGGCATTTGTGAGTTGCTTGCGCAAGGGTTTTAAGGCTAACAACACTCATGAAGCAAGGCACTACCCGGGGGCTTGCGTGGCTGTCTGTGTCATCCGTCTGTGGTACAAGACAGCCTGTGATGGAAATGTCATTACCTGGGGAATTTCTGAGGGGTGATGATGCAAACGTTGTCAAGAGCAACCTCTGTTATACAGGCAAAGATAATAATAAAAAGATGGCATATTGTTTTTTTGGGGGGGGTTTTCACGTTAGGCCCTCTGTTCCACTCATCACAGGCTGCACACCGACCGCAGACCGTGTTGTTGTGGAGAATCTACCGTACTATGTAATTTCAAGAGGAAAAAAGAAACAGCTAGGAAGATGTTTGGTTTGAATTGAACAAAAAAATTTACTGCAGCAGTGTGTCAGTAGCGATACAAAAAGAAAAACTTATTCAAAGTTTCTGATTTCAAGCATACGCTATCGAGTTTTTTATCTTTTATTTACAATCATATCGAGTCATAGTAATTGAGATAAGTCATCAAGTCCATTTCAAATCAATCTGAGGTTGTAAATCTCAAAGGTAACCTTAAAAATGCTAGCGAAAACCAAATAAAAGTGTCTTATCTGTTATATCTCAACAGCAGCAGGAAGTCCTGTCTTTTATTTACATATTCATAAAACAACTACATCCACGTCAACTTCATTGTCCTTTGATTTGGCGTGATAAAAAGCCCATCTCCTTCCATTTTCACACCTTTCTGGTCCAAACCTATATTCTCTGATTTACTAAAATGTAATTCTAATTTATCATTTTTTTTTCTCCCTGAGGCAAAACTCTCTCAAGCCTGGGGCTGTTTGAAAAGCAGTAGGACACAAAGACGGACCCTGGGAACTTTGCCCAAGCAGTCAATCAGTTGGACACCCCAGAGTGCCCGGATCCCAACAGCTTGTTTTTTGTCCGAAAATATCAAACAAATTCTTCTTTCTCATTAGATAATAAAAAACATGTAAATAAAAGAGGTGTCTCAGGATTTTTTTATTGTTATTTTTTGGAAAGTAACAGGAGATGGTTGATGGATACACAAAGTCTCTGTGGTCCAGGGCTGACATCAAAGGCCAACAGAGGTCTGTGCAGCTGGTGTCTGAGTCTCAGTGCTGGACACAGCTACAGGCTCAGCTGCTTCACAAAAAATACAGAAAAGAAGTGTTTTCAAAGGCCAAACAATTACACACATTCAGTTTTATGCAGACAAGTCCACAAAGTCAAGGCTGCGCATGAACACAAACAAGAAAATTACATTTAAAATGATTATTTCCCAAACAAAATGGCATGCACTTTCAGCAGACAAATCATGACACCATGCTGAGTTCCACCCCTTTTTTCATCTTTTGTTTGCCTTATTTTGTAGATAATGGTTCTTTCAGAGGTTTTAAACATGTCACCATGTCTCGGCTAATGTGTTTATTTAGCCGTCTCATTGTTGTCTGAGCAAATAATTTAATATTTTTGAGGCGGTTTAAAGAGACGTCTTCAAATGTAGATCGAAGCAAAGGAACCCCGGGGAGATTTAAGATCATTTAAAGAAACTCAGACCCAACAAATGATCTTAGTCACGGAAAATGATCAATTCCAACAAATACACAATTCTGTTTGCAAATCAATAGATGCAATCAATACAATTACATAAACTGTCTCCCCATGAAATATTCTAATTAGGTATGAAGAAATACATAACAGCAAACATCACTTTTGTGAACATGTATGTACGTATTGGTTTATGACTTGCATTTCTAAATTGAAAATCATTACCAATAGTTTGTTAAGAGCATCTTTATTTGTTGCAATGAAATTGAATAATTTACCCAGAGGGAGACGAGAAAAGAATCCAAAGGACAAAGAATGAAATCTTGGTAGCGTGCTGTGGACAGCTTCATGTCTGATGTGGTCCAGACTTCACAGTGGGAAACTATGTCTATGCTGTTGACAGGCGGTTCTCTCTTTTTCCTTTTTTTTTATTTCCCCTTGTGTCCACTCAGAAAAGTATTTCAAATGTCCCAAGTGTGAAACAGAAACAGCACAGTTATTTTTTAATTTTGTGATTGAAATATATACAACTAACAAAAAATTATGCAATAGTTACATTTTCAGTAGAAAAAATATATTAATGTGTTGTAATACTTGTGTTAATAACTTAATGGTGTGGTAGAGGTCTGGAGGAAATGCTGCACATTGATTCTTTATTGCTATATGATCTCTTATGTTTTTATTCTATGCGATGTGTGAAGGATTTTAGACAGTTATACAGTTCTGTGGCTCTGAGGATGATAAAGGACGATCAAGTTTATCTTTATTTGAATGGATTTATCGTTATTATCTTGATAATTTATTGAAGCCAATGAGGGCAAATTTCAATGGCTGTTCTCAAAAGTTGTTTTTCTGTGTCCTTAGTACCAAGGTTGGCCTGTAGAGAGCGTGCCTAAACAGCAATCTGGTCACTCTCAGTGTGAGTCCATGGACACACAAAACCTCAGAATGAAAAGTCGAAGGATGACTTTCATCTCTTTTTTTTAAAGAAATCGTTCTATTTTCATAGACAAGAGAAGAATTAAAGTCAAGTCAGAAACTGGCTTTCATGCAAAACGTTGCCTTCAAAATTTTAACACGATCCTAAAAATTCAACGATGTTAAAATAGCACTTCTTTAATCTCTTTTAAAAAATTTACTCATGCCATTTAGATGATCTACTCATTAAAATAACGTCTTTTTTTTTTCTCTAAACTGGTTAGAGGTCCTGAATAAAACATGACTTATCTATTGCAATCACGTAAGTCAAGTCATTATTCATTTAACCATTTATTTATTACTCCATTCATCTACATAAATATTTAACCATGTCTTGGCATCTTTATGGACTGCTTGCTCTGCAGCTCAATTACAAAGAGCGGTATCCTATCAGGGCCATATGCCTTCCATCCGCTGACACTATATCTCTAGAATTTATAGATGCCAACTCAAAGTGATATTCTGTTGGTTTAATGTGTTTCCGTGTTAGAATTAATCAGGCCTGAATGGCTTTCGACGATATATCTGTTCAGTAATCTCACAATCGTATATTCGTGTTAAGACATAAAGAGTTACATTAAATGGCAGCTGATATGTGGTTCTCATGTAAGTCAGGCCACCAAGTAGCTCGGCTTGTATAGATACGAGGTTCATTTCTCACAGCCCATAAATTCCCACTTTATACCATAATCTCCTTTTACTTGCCCTGCCATGACAAAGCGTCCGCCCATCGGATGTGATGAGCTGTGGAGCATGCGAAACTGAAAAGAAGCAAGGAAATAAAAACACATACTTTGAGTCCTTCTGCAAAGGATTAAATAGCCACAAAGTGTATCTTTCAGATGTAGCCGCTTGGACAATGCTATGACATATTTAATATTGTTGCTACTTAAACACAAGTCTGATTTGTTCAATTGCTTCTATGATCAGGTGATCTGATCCAATCTAATCTAATTTCAAGTGTGGTTCTGGTCACCTACGAGCTGTTCAACACCCAATCACAATAAATGATCACAGTGTCCTCTACAGTACATATACGGTCAATAATATAAAAAGACGGTCTCAAACTTTTATTAACAATTATAATCTCACAGCATATGTGGACAAACATGCCGGGCGTCAGCAGAGCACGTGTACAAAAAGACTGCTTGTTTTGTTAGAATGTGAGCTTGGCATAGAATAAAATCCATGGTTAAAAACAACCTACCATTTGGAATGGTGAACACTGGATGGAGAGCTTGCAAAATTGCTCAAACATGCATTAACAAAATAGAAAACCAATTTATGTATATTTTTTAATATGGTTCAAACCTCCAGAATGTGGATTTTGCATAATGCAGCCGTTACGATAATTGCAGAATTTCCAATTGAGAAAATGCTCAACTGTAACTAGGAAGAACATTTATTACATGTATATAAGAGTATACACACATATATTGAGAAATATTTTATATTTTGAGGGGTTTTTTTCCAGTTCCGCCCCTTCTTGCTTACATACATAAAAATTTCCCTTAAAAGACAAATCAGAGTTCATGTTGCTGATTTAAATTACAAGACTCTCCAAATCAGTAGCAAATCAAATATCCACCCACACATCACCCCCCAGTCTCCTTAAAATAGTCTTTTTGTCAATTACAATCAAAAACACCCACTGCGTGTTCCCTTTGCTCTGCCTTTTTGCCCCTTTTTTTTATTTCTGGACTGACTGAATCACTATGTGTATGTAATGTTACTATCCTGTAGATTATTTATTCAAACTATGGATGATTTTTTTTTCATCAGTATTAATTAAATTAATGATTATATTTAGAAAAGTCAATGAATCAGTTTTAAAAAGATGCACATTGCTCAAGTTGACATAATCATTAAAGTTTTCGAAACAGAATTTAAGTGAATGGATATGTTACATTTACTAATTTTTTATAGTTATTATTTCTTGAGAATATGCAACAACTAACATCTATCATGCAGACGTAACAGTTGATGGCACCATTTTTAATGCAGTCTGTTTTAGTTTGCATTTTATACACATACAGAAATCAAATGTTTTTGGTTTTGAATGTGTTTCTTTTGCCTGAAAAATTTAATACGAGTCATTTAGACATCTTAGAACCCATCATTGTCTTCCAATGGCTAAAATTAAAAAAAAAAACGCACAACTAAACAGCATCATGGACACAAGTATTTTTGCCGACGGTCCAACACCCAGACGTTATTAAAAGGATGTTTATGGAAAACAAAGAAAGTGACACAAAAAAATTGGACAATTCAACAGCAAACTGGCTTTTAATTTATGAAAGCTGAACATACAGTGTTTGCAAATGAGACTAATAATGTGCTTTTCTTTTGTTAGGAGAACACTAAACGCAGTTTACTCTAAAAAACTTCATTTGATGTATTCCTAAAAATTTAATTAAAAAAATGTGGTATTAAAGACATCTCAATTATGAGTATTATGACCCCAGCACTGGATTTTATTAGAATAATTATCAGATAATTAGATTAATTCAAATCTTTAACAAAAAAAGGAATTTTTTCATTTTGTGTATCTATTTGTTACCACATCACCGCAACCAGTAAATCCAAGTCATCTTGACCTGCAAGGTTTCCCCGGTAGATGAACGACATGTTCTACATGCCACTGCTGGTCCCTTTTGAGCGGACAGAGTTTGTGAGTGGCAGGTCATATTTCCCATGACTCCAGTCCCAGAGACAGCTATCATTCGAAGAGGATGTTTTCAATCCCTAGTCTCATAGCCTTTGCCTTTCAGAAAGAAGGTCAAGTTTGGCTCATCACTCAGCAACCAGAGGGCGAGGGCAAACAGCTGGTGGTGATCTGTGGTCGGTTAAATGCTCTGTAGCTCCACATGACTCATTTAAGTTGACTGTCACACATGCCTGAAAACAATCATTGGATAAAAAAGTGCTGCTTTATTTTTTAAATGTTTAAGGGTAACATTTTTAATGAACGTGATCACTCAAAGTCTTCTGTGAAACTTAGACAAAGACTTTTTGAGTGAAACGGGAAAAAACCCTTCACCATAAAGAAAGCTTCACACACAGTTGGGTTGTGTGTTCATACAGCAACACCATTCAGTTGAAAATCACACGCTTAGGGTTTTGTTTGTATGTTTTATTCAAGTTCATGACAGTGATTCCAGGTCAAAATGTACACTTACATGCCTTTCACCCTTTAGTTGCACTATTTGCACCAAACCCTATACACATATCGACACACTTTTTTTTCTTCTGTTATTTTAACAGAGTTGGGGGGGTTTGCCAGCAATGGTCTGGAACAAGCCTGTTTTTTTTGAGCAGGTCAAACTCTGGCCAGGCCTAAAGGCAGCAGCCATTTGATCCTTCCCGAGGTGCCTCTGCTTTGGGAGCTGTTTGAACCTCCACCTGCTGGGAGAACTTCACTTCAGATACATTGCCCGGGTCTCTGTGAACACGGCAGAGGGGAGGCAGGACATTATGTTAAAGTCAACACCACAGGATCAGTCCACTCTTTGTGTTAGGCTTTGAGGGTGACCTCCATTCTTTGACCATGCAGGGGTAAGATGAAGTATGGTTGTTCATGTGGCCAACATACTATGACGAAGGAAAATGACTTTCACTCTTTTAAAATGAACTTTCTTTGGACTGTGTTTAAGTTACAATTTATGACTGTACCGTGAGCTGGGGAAACTCAAATACACCTAGATGGAAAAGCTATCACTATCACAGATAAAGGAGTATTACTTTTACAAATATGGTAACCATAAAAAAAAACATTAATCCCTGCAACCCCCAATTTAGACAAGCAGTAAACAAAATGAATGTATGAATGGAAATCTTTAGTGTGAAACCTACACAAACATATTGCGTAATAAAATGTTTTCTTTCATGCTTGTTTGTAGATTGGATTTTGGTTTTTGTTAAAGGCATCTATTATGTGTTGCAAAAAAAAAAATTTCTTTGACTTATTTGAAACACATTCATTTGAAAACCATGACTTCTCAAAAATCCAATGAACGCAAACGTAGTTTTATTGTGTTCAAATGTGGGAATTCTGGTTCATGGATACAGTGAAGGAAGACATGAAGATAGCTGGCAGCAGTTAGGGTTAGATGGAAGAAACTGACTTGCTGTGGCGACCGCTAAAGGGAAATGCCGAAAGAAGAAGAAGAGCAATGTCAACTCTAAAGTTTCCCTAATGGATTACTATTAACCCTGCAACGAAATAGTGATCTCACTATGGTGATGCCAGCCAGAAATGGGCAATCAGTTCAGAAAATGGATTGCCATTGACTATGTACTGTATTTACATTTCTACCATCTCCAATCCTAATTTCCTAATTGACATAGTTTCTTTATACCTGCAGAATTTAAAGATGTTCCATGTTTTCAACCATATGTAAAAATTCACATCTTTTAAACTACTAAATTGTTACAATTTTTCTGTTTGGTTGCACATATAGATATCATAAATGCATGTTGTGTACAATGCAGTGCAATTACCAGATTGATAATGCTCTCCATTGTATATTTTTACCCAAATTTTTAATTGTGCTGGAATATGACTTGATTTCAAATCATCCTCTTCATTTAACTCTTTTCGATAAGGTTTTTTTTTTGTCCTCTCTTGTTTGTGGCTACCTGTTCAGCTTCTTCGTGCTGTTTTCTGCACTCCGTTTGTCGGAAGAGGCAAGATCAGGAGTCATCCATCTCCAGCTAACAGCCACCAGTCTGGCCCCATGCTGGAGCCCCTGAGAGAGGAAGTGATCGCTCACAGCACAGGAGCACATTCCCTCTCAACACAGGGGGCACATGGCCATTTAACCCATCAAAGCCCGAACTACTTTTCTTTCTATTCACTTGCAACTGTAAACGTGGGTGTCTCGGTGTCTGAAATTCTGTGTGTTCTTCCACAACATGTACTTGTGTACTTATTTGTGTTATTATATGTATAGAAGTCCCCAAGTTCTACTTAATGCATCACAGCCCACCTGCTGGTAGAAAGTAGGAAATAGTCTCTGTATCCATGCAAAGTAGCTTCTCTGCTTTTTAATCCTCTTTCCTTTACCAGAGCACCCATCTTGCCACTCTCTTCTGTACTAGCACGACTTAAAACATCTTCAGACAGAACCTTGTTGTAAAAACTAGCCTGAGGAATTGACACTCCGAGTGTTTCTCCACACTTTTTCTAATGGCATTGTGAGCCCCCTGCCACTGCTGGGATGGAAGGTGTTTAGCGCCTCACTGTTTTTACTTTGACAGAGGAGGGACACCAGGACTCCCCTTGCTGAAAAGGCCGAGACCAGTCACTCTGTTATCATTTCCTCCATGGGCACACTTCCTCTCGGTGAATCACTGGTATTTCGATGGATGGCAGTACCACTCTGGCACCCAGTTTAGTAAAAAATTTCAGACAGAAACAAATAATCCCAGAAACTCGGTGACTCCAAGGTGAAAATCTCAATCTGTATATGGGAAAATGTCTTATACAGACAGTTTTGTGATAGCTAGATAATGGTTGACCGTGCACCATTACTGTAATAGAACTGTCCATGAGGAATAAGATGACAATGAAGGAAACTGAGGAAATGAAAGAGCTCTTGCGTGGTGAATACATACGCACAGGAGACATCGAGTGAGGGGGAGACGAGAACTGAACGGGTAGTTAGGTCAAGAAATGAAAGAGAATGGAGTCATAGAGGTTAGGCAGAATGACTTTTAAACAATAAAATTGACGACCCTTGTCTTTAGAGGTAAAGTGTGGATGTTTTGAGCCATGACCAAAAAGCCATTGTTGACTAACGTCAACGGTGTGCATTATCTTTGACCCCTGTGGCTAGAAATGGAAAAAGAGGGTGAACGAAGGAAGCAAATATGAATTACAGACAAGTGATAGTATGACAATGTAAAGGAAATAATTGAGTCATTCTGAGTCTATTCTGGAAATGATTGCACCGTATAACTATCCTCAGGTAATTTATTTGTGTTCACAAAGAAAAAAGCTTTAACGTTTCTGTTCCTGTTTGAGCACAGCTCTCTGTTACTTTGAGAGAAGACCAACTCCAAAGGTCATAATTATTTGCAGTCATGCTGCTTCTCACGTAACAGACGGAAACTACCTGAGTCAACATTTTCAATTAAAAACTATGCAAACAAACAGTGTGGAAGAGAAAACACGCTCACACATGCACACCAAGATATACGCAGAAACTGGAAAAACGGAAATGACCTTGAGGACCTGATACCTCATTAAAAGTGATGCTTCAAGCCTGCAAACAGACTAATTAGACAAATGTTGCTTGCACTTAGCAGTCGTACACATGGTAGGGGGTGCAAGAGAACGTGTTGCATTTGTGTGTCAGCTAGATGTATTGAGAGGAAAGAAAGAAAAAAACAACTACTTGTTTAAATTTCGAAGTGCAGGTTTGAATCTTGGGGCAAACTGTTCCAGACGAGCACTAAATTCACATGCTGTCACACACAGATGTACATGTGGCTGCATTATGTGGTAAAGATGGGAAATGTCCTCCTGACAGAGAATGCAACTCTATTGAAATCAAAGAGAAACCCTTGGTTTAAAATGCATTTAGAGGTTTGAATAACTATTATGGAAGAGATCAAACTCCAGAGGGTAATAGCTTTTGTATAATAACAAAATTCTCATGGGGCAGTGTGTAAAATTCCAAAACAAAATTTGTTAAATAAAAGAGATTGTTCAGATGACTATAAGATATAATGTCCAAATAACTTATATAATGGTTTCTTTTTCTGATCTGGACCTATCAAACGCAGTTGGTTGGTGGGTTGAGATGAACAAATTGACTGCCCAGAACGATACAAATATGTTCACTCACGAACTCATTTGATTAGTCAAATTTAAACCAGTATTTTTCTGATGACTCAAAAAATCTGGTCAAAAATGAAAATTCATCCACTTCTATTTACATTTTATTAAAAGAATACAGTCTAAGAAGACATCTTTGAGAAATTTGAGTTCTAAACTTTGTTTCCTGTGCTTGTTAGTTTAAAATGGACTTTACTTATACAACGCTTTTCGACCTTTGTTGGTTCTCAAAGTGTTTTATATCATTACTCACATTCACCTATTCATACATACATTTATACCTGATCACGGAAGCTGCCATGCAAGCTGCAAACCATCATCAGGATCAATTGGGGTTTGGTGTCTTGTTCAAGGACAACTTGGCATGAACTTTGAGTCATCAAACCCATGACCCTCCGGTTACAGGACTAACTACCCTACCACCCCCTGAGCCATCCTTCCTCCAATCAAAACTTCACTAAATAGCCATAAGTATTTTACAAGCGGCTTTTAAAAACAAGTCCTCAAATGTTACATTTAGGGTTTTTTGAACACCAAAGTATGGCCTTTCCTGTCCAGCACAACGATTCACGCTCCATCTAGCAAAGGCAATGAGGTTGCATTTTCTTGGGAACTTGGTATATTTATGCCTGCTCCAATTTCTAAAAAAAAATACATAGCGGTTCAACAATAAAATACTCCAACACTCATTGTACGTTGAAAAAAAAAAAGATATATGTATTTTGTGAAGTCTAGTAAAAGGTTTTTTGTTTAGAATAAAGAAGATTTACTGTAAAACCTTTTCTTTGCCACTCTTTAATTAGCAGATCTTTACGTTAATGAAGCTGGGAAATTCTATAATGTGGAAACTATAAACGTATTATTGATGTGGTGTTGGTTTCCCACATGTGTTAAAGCTTTGTTGTGTTCAAGTATGTAAATGTACAAAAGCGTTTGGCAAATAAAAAAGGTCACAGAAATGACAGCATTGTCTCTTAATTAAACAGTGGATGGTTGTTTGGTTTTTATGTAACCACATCGTAAATGGGACCAAACTATATTTGTTTGTACGGATTGCAAGAAATGATTAAATGCAGGTTAACAAGAACAATGTTTGTGTTTGTTCTGCTCCAATTTGAAAGTGTGGGACGGGCTGAAGTTTGCAGTGAATGAGCATCTTTCTTCAATGAAACATGGCAAGATGTAAAGTTTTTATTCATGCTCAGTACTTTATCTCAACAAACCTGATTTGAAACTGCTGGGGTTTTCATTTCTCAATGCTTAAAATAATCTTTAAAAATGCTAACACAAGAAATATTATGTCATCTTGCATTTTAAAATGTCTTATTTGATATTTTGTGAATGTTTGATCAATCATTTAGAGCTGCATTTAGTTATGAGATAGAAAAAAAAACCTGCATGAATCTTTTGCTTCTAGTGAATAGAATGTTTGGAATTTTCATTCATTCATCTTCTGAATCGGGGTTGCAGGTGATGCCGGAGCCTATCCCCCGAAGTAAGGGGCAGGGTACATCCCGAACAGGTCGCCAGTCTGCCGCAAGGCCACACAAATACATATTCATCCTGACACACACTCATTCCTGGGGGCAATTTCATAGCAGCCAATCAACTTAGCATGCATCTTTTTATAGGGTGGGAGGAAACAGTACCCGAAGAAAACCCACGTATACACAGGGAGAACATGCAAACTCCACACAGAAAGGACAGTGTTCCAAATCTCGTCCTCACCTGGGATTCGAACCCCATCCTTTTTGCTGTAAGTTCACTGTGCTTTAACAAAGTCAAACTTCTTGTTGACTTAAAATTACATTAGGGATGTAAGTTAATGAGTTAAAAATATAAGAAAAAGGCATCCTTTCTAGTTGAAGGTAAATGTAGAAATGTTTTTTTATAGAAAGAAGCCTGGGCTTCCCGTCTGACGCTGTTGCCCCCGCGACCTGGCCCCGAAAAAGCGGAAGACAAATTTAAACTAAGAGTTTTGTTTTTAAAGTTTTCCAATCTTTCAATAATAAAAAAGTTAATAAATGGTTGTTCATATTAAGTAAAAATATATTGATATGGATATATAGATCAGATCCCCTAACAAAAGGCTTTAAAAAAGGTTTTTCTCTTTGTCTTGTTTTTCTGACATCCACTCAATAAATTGGCCAAACTAATGTGTTTTTACCTGCCAAAAAATGACGTCAAAGCCCCGTCTGTAATGGTGAACTCTCTGACTGACAGCAGCATCCTGGTAAACATCGCTTCAAGCTGACAGGCAGAGAGAACATATCCAGCATGTGACAGTCATCTCAAACCCACATCCACACATGAAAAGCCTTTGTGTGGAGAAGCCTCTTTTCTAAGAGAGAGAAGGACATGTTGTTCCCAGTTAGAAACAGAATGGAAGAGAGAAAGAGTGTGTGCAGTGTGTGTGTGTGTGTGTATCCTGTGATAGAACAAGGAGTGCTGATTTAGACATAGCCAACCCAAACACAGATGCCCCAGTCCTTCCTTCCTGTGGGTAACAGAAGGAGACACAATGTGTTCACGAGGCCAAAGCTGACAAAGGGATTAATCTGATGACAACAAATTCTGCAATTTCTGGCACAAGTCGCAGACGGGTGGGGGGAAAAAATGATATTTTGGCAGCGACTCTCCCACAAACAAGCACGCAGAGAAAAAAAAACCTACCAAAAAGATAAAACTCATAAGAAAACAAGTGGGATTACACTAGAGAAGTGTTGGTGTCACATATTGAAGATCCAAAATGTTTCTCCTATTAGAGAAAACCAATTCTCTTTTGTATTGACTTATTGTGTCCCCCCACTGATAATCTGTCCATCTAGCTACTATCTCCTATCTCGTTTGTTTGTTTCTTTCTATTTCTTCCACCATGTCAGTTTTGGAGGTTGATATGAACTTGTAAACATTTGTTTGGGATTCAGTGGGAGGAGCCAACCGGAGAGGCCGTGATGGGTTGAGCTCACGTGAACCACCCACAGCGCTGGACTGCTACGTCCACCGGCAAAGTCCAACATCTCATCAGAGATGCACTCTCCATCTCCGTGTGTGTGTGTATGTGTGTGTTGATTTGTTTGTCTATGTGTATGTGTTTTCCTCAAAGACAACACAATCCCAACAGGGAAAGAAAGAGAGACATATTTTGAGAAAAAAGCCAGAGATACTAGAAGAAAAAAAATGATGGTGGTGATGAGAGAAAAGGCAATGAAGGGAAAGGGGGGCAGAGCAGAGGAGGAGAAAAGCATTAGTAGTTCTTGCCAGCTGCCAAATGATGCCCTTGATTGCCTCTCTTCTTGTGCAGAAACAGAAGGTGTGAGGGGTGATTAGGCCTGGGCTCGATCCCTGATGAACAGATGTTAATAACAAAGCCCATGTTCATTGTGGTTAATAGCCAAGCGCACCAGGGCTGGCTGCTGAGGCTAGGGGAAAATCTGCCTTCATAGCTCTTCTTCTCTCCTTTCCCTTCATGGGAGAGAGATCGGTTCCCTCTACTAATGTTTTGGCTGTACACTAACGTAATGAGCGTGGTATTTGCAAGAAAAGGTAATGATAATCAGTCACAGGGGCAGGAAAAAACTGCAAATGATAGTGCGTCGCATTCAGGAGATAGAAGAGCTCAGGGTTTATGCTGTTAACTTTTAGTTGATGATAGCCTTTTGATGGTATCAGATATAAAGCCGTGCTAATAAAGAGGACGGCACGGCTTAAATCCTATTAAGCTATTATCCTCAGGCTGTAACGACAACTATAATATACAGAGGGATTGGGATTAGTCCATATGACCAAACCTCAAATCATTTAATTGTTATCAATACCACACTAGTATTAAGTTTTTGATGGCATTTTGTGTTTCAAATTTAGTGTTAAAGTTGAAAAAAAAAAGAGAAGTGAAATGAGTAGCATACCATAAAGAAACAGCAATAAAAACACCACTTCCATCCATCCAAAGAGTACACAATTTAGTCATAAAACATTAAACATTGTTGAATTATTGAAGTATAGCAGATGCTGAAAATGAAATACTTCTGCTTTGTTTTCGGTGTCAGGGCAAAAAATTTGCAGCAAATCGCAGGTATGGATGCTCCCTGCACCAATTCTGTTGTTTCGGTGTGTACATGGCACGAAGGGAGACTCATCTCACACTCAAATATCTCCGTGGGGAATAGAAAGATGGAAGAGATGCATGCTGGGGCCACTCCTTTTATCCAGGCCAGAGAAAGAGAAACATTGGTTCTAGAGGTGGAAGAAAATGTGACATTTTCCGCACAGTGATAAGTGACATCTCGAACCCTGTGCCTTGTCTAAAATAGACAGAAGGAGGTGTAATGAATGGACATCAGCAGCACAGAGATATGCCACCTGTGCATAACAAGGTTTCTTTTTGGGACCAGTCAGACTGGTTTGCTATATTTTAAAATATGTGAATTGTCAGCTACTCGGGTTGCTTAAATGTGGAGAGTTTAGGGGAAAAATTGTATCCTTCTACAAGCGAGAGACAATACTTTGGGCAAGATTGGCAATTTTAAAACAGTCCTTTGTGCTATTTCAGTTATGAACCCAAACTAAAAAATATTTTCAAGGACGATGCTGGATTTTTTTTGTTGGACATAAATTTTCAGGGGATGAATACATTTTTGTTTTTGAAGTATGCAGCCAGCAAAATGTTTGACCAAAATATTCTCCACCGGTGATATAGCAGTGAGTGTTTCTTTACAAGATGTTCGGCTGAAAAACAGACTCACAGGAGGTCATGAACGTCTTGAGGGAGCAGCTGTCACTCATAGCCTCATCATGGCTACAACAATTGCACATTTCACATGTAAAAATGTTTCATCAAGCCCCAAATATCCACTGTAATCACACTCACTGTGAGACATTGAGGCAAGCAGATGTTTTCTTATGGGTTTTGAATTCTGCCAAAGACACTGTGTGCATCAAAAATCTGAACATGGTTTACTTACGTCAGGGATTTCAAAACTTCTCCATCTTCAGTTTTTGTATCTTTTTTGATAAATTACCCAGTATCAATTTGTCTCAAAGGCTTCTTTGACCTGTGTCAAGACGCAAAAGAAACAATTATTGAGAGGACAGTCTTCCAAAGTTTCTGCACACATCGCCACCTGCTATACTTGTCTATTTCATTTCTATGTAATATCTGAAAGGACAGAAATGGGGCGTGCAAACAGACCACATTATTGATATGCATTTTTGATATACCAGATGCTAAAGGTCCATATGGATGATACAAGATGGATAATAATTATTAAACTATTATCTCTTCTGAGACGATTGTTTTACAAGGCGTCACTAGATTTAGTAACAAACGAAAATGTGGGGGAAATTTGATGACCAATATACACTGTAAGTGAATCTATTTCTTTGGTAGCAATTGGCATTTGCAGTTATTTTTAAACCATCCATATGTTCTACAATTAGATATTCAGCATTTCCTAACTTTGGCATAAACCAAAACATAAAAAAATAGCAAAAACTGACATTGTCTTTGAAAACAAGGTGAAAAAGTACTTGAAATGTCATTTTCAAAGGAGAGGTTTTGACACAAAAATGAGATACATCAAACTATAACCACATATTAAATTCAGTTCTATTTTTATTTGCACAGCCCAAAATCACAGAATTTTTGTCTCAATTGGTCTCACATAGAAGAATCAGAAAGAAGAAAAACAAGAAAAAGAGGAATGTATAAACACAAATACACAGCAAGAAAACTAACTAACAAATGCTAGCTAGACTATATTATGAAAATTCCTGCTCTTAGACTCTCCTTCACGGTGAGGAAAAACTCCTAAAAAAAACCATTAGTGGGGAAAAATGAGAAACCTTGTGGGGATCCACACGAAAGAAAGATCCCTCCCCGGGACGAGCGTGCAATGTGTCTAAAAATATTGTTTAAATATTAGCTTATTCTACTCTACAGCTAAATATCTAAAGAAGTCAATAAATGTTCTTCATCCTGATGGAAACACGAGGGGCTCCTCAGCCCGGCGATGTCCAGTACGGGGATGAGTAGATTCATCCTGATGAAGCGTGGAGGTCTCCTCGGTGTGGCCATGCCCAGGAAAGGAACGCAGAGTATATACGTATGTACATATTGTGCTGTTTGATAAAAGTTAAGCAAAAAAATTGATTATTGTTTTTTTAATGTTGAGTCGCATCTTAAAAGAACTCATTTTCAATGTTGCTTAGTCACAATGTTTTGCTCTTGTTCATATTTGCTGTGTTAGCAGAGAATCATAAGAGCATTTCAATCTACGTTTTGATGGTTTAGACTTCCTTGACACAAAAATTCTTTCTTCGTGCTTCAAATTTATTCTCCCATAGATTATTGAAAGGAGAAGCACACTTAATGTAATTATTCTGTAATTATAGGGGTATCTTGTAGAAACATATATTAGATGACAAGAGCAGGTTGAACTTTTATATTTCTTTAGTGATGCAATTTTTTTTTTCTGGTTCATTTCTTGCTGTAGATATGGTTTCAGAGGGACCGTGATGGTGACAGCCAAATTGCTAAAGTCAGGCCTTCAAGAAATTCACTTGACAAATCAGTGATGCATGACAGTGATGCAAAGCCATCTTTTATGTGGATTGTTAGAGGAGCTTCCAAGAGGGTAGTTAATCCTCGTTAGTCAGTGAAACCTTCTTTTTCTATCAATGGATCCTTTTTCCAGTAATCATGGTCCATAAATCTTTTTAAAAAAAAATTCTAAACGGATTTGATTTGATGTCAACATGACGTTCTGGTTGTTACTGGTTTACAAAAATAGACATTGCTCAATGTGTTGTATAGTGCAAAATATTTTCTGCTGGAAGAATACATGAGGGCAAGAGAGAGGCACTAATTAAACATAGATAAAAGAAAAGCTGTCATTTTCCAATTATTGTAAGATACTTTTTATGATGTATTTTTATTTGCTCTAAAAGGAGATAAAGATGTTTCATCTCTCCAAAGTTGGCTTTGACAGAAGGTACATAGTAAGTTGGGCATTATAATCTCTTATTTTTGTTGTTTGTTTTTAAGACCAGCAGTGGGCTGCAGTTGTGTTGTAGGTGCCACTGTGGCCTCACAGCGAATAGGTCGTTAGCTTGAAGCTTTAGCTGGAAAGAGGTTTGAAATAGTGTCCTTGATGTGGATATTCTCTTTGTGATGTGTGGGTTCTCTCTGGGTCCAAGTTCCTCCCAATTGCTAAAGACATGTACGCTAGGCTAATTGTCCACTCTGACTTCTCCCTTGGAGAGGCGTTAAGCAGGAGTGGTTGTTTGCCTCTCTGTGATGCCTCTGTGATGGCATCGTGACCCGTCCAGGGAGAACCCTGCCTCTCACTTGCTGAATAAGTAGAATAAACACCAAAAGGGTTTGTTTAAAGGATGAAGAGTAGTTAAACGAGCTAATATGCTGTCTCAGCATTTTAATTCGTTATAAATTTTCTTGACTGGTGATGAAGTGTATTAATAAACAGTAAAAATCACCTTCAAGAGAAAAGAATAATTTAGATGACAAACCTTGTTCTTTCTTTAAATTGAAAGGAGACAATGCTAGTTAAGAGTTATATTCCCAGCGGTATGCTTTTTTCTCTCAGGCGTCAAGCACCGCTGTTTAATGTACACTCATGCCCCATCTACCTTCCCTTCCATTATTTCACTCTCCAAACCTCCGTCTCATGCACACTTTCCTCAGACCCCATGCTGTCCCTCTCTATTTATTGAATACATCTTTTACTCTGCAACATTTTTCCACCTGAACTGGCAGTTGCAACTTTTATGGGGGTGGTGCACACCAGGGCTATGGAGAGAAGACAACCCTTGTATTTTCGCTGCACGCATCACGCTTCAGAGAACAGGGGTCCATCTCGGCTGAAATGAACTAACAGGGAAGATGACTTAGACTTCACCTTTTTTTTGTTGTTGTTCTCTTGTTTATATTATTTAAGAAGGAGTGATAGAAGCACTTGGTTTTGTCTTTACCTCATGAAAAAATAACAAGAAGTCAATTGAAGACCCAGCCTTGAGTAGGTAGAGTCAGGTCTTGTAAAGGTGTGTAAAACAGCAACTTGATCAACAAAGCAATCTATTATTCATTGCCATTTTAGAAAGATTCCTTTTTATAAAGCCCCAACTGGTCATAGATTAGCCAAAGGGAATTTGGATATAAAAAAAATGGTTGCCACAATTTTAACATCACTGTATGAATCCGAACTAATTCTGTGAAAACGGTTTCTAATTTATCTAAGGTGATATTGTTGACTTTATGTTAGATACATACACTCCAATGGCATCATATTGTCATTATTTTGCACAAAAACTCAAGTCTTTAGTTGTAGTTGAATACCATTTCTGACATGCTACTTAGCGTATCAGATACAGGCCAAAACAGGCCGATGTGAAACACACTCCATTAGTCCAAAGCCGGGCATTATATTTGTGGTAAAGACGAGGCTTTCCAGCAGAATTACACCAGCTTTGTGTAAATAATCAAGGGCTGACCTGTGGGGTTAAACCTCGTAATTGAAGTGATACTTCAAAGAGACGACTAGCACCTTTTCTGGGCTGCAAAACGCTGCATGGAGCAACAAGGGGGGTGCCAGTAAACACACATCCGTAGAGACAAACAGACACTCTAACACACACACACACACACACACACACACACATTCATGGGGCAAGAAAAGGAGGTAATGGGGTACCCAGATCAGAAGACACTGTGGGAGAGCTTATTCTGTCAAACAAGTGCTTCCACTGTCTGTTTTTTCACTCTTTGATGTATAGTTGATTTCAATGACAAAATAAATCCAAACCAACAGGCAAAAAAAAAAAAAAGAACAACGGATATTTTTGCTTTATTATCAGACAGATAAGTGTGATAATGTTCATGCCCTGCTGGAATAAATGCTGAAAAGATACTTTAGGGATATTTTGAAGCTTTTGCAAAGATTCCCCGATTGAGTTGTCCCATGTTTGGAAAGTGTGGTCCCCATTTTTTCCAATTTTGATTTGTTCACTTATCACTTCTATTTATCAGAAACATTCAGTATCCATTGTTCGATAGGAATACAAAAGTTTATTTGATTGTGGATTTGCAGTGTGATTGTGGAGTTTTCTCTCAACAATCAAAAAAGTAAATAGTGAAAATAGTAAAGAAAAAAGCCTTGAGAATTTTGGTGTAACACTTGAAATCGTGGAAAATTAGCCCTTTTTGTGTCTGTGTCTCTGGTTAGAAATGCAGAAAAGCAAAATTAAATTATAAATAATAATTAAAAGAAAAACACAGGAAACAGAGATGGAGGTAGCAGAGATGAAGATGCTGAAGATCTCTCTGGGAGTGACCAGAATGGATAGAATTAGAAATGAGTATGTCAAACAAACAGTACAGGTTAGAGGTTTCGGAGATAAAGTCAGAGAGGCCAGACTGAGATGGTTGGACATGTGCAGAGGAGAGGGAGAGTACATAGGAAGAAGGATGCTGGGTTTGGAACCACCAGGAAAGAGGACTGGAGGAAGACCAAAGAGGAGGTTCATGGATACAGTGAAGGAAGACATGAAGATAGTTTGTGTGACTGAAGAAGATGCAGCAGATAGGGTTAGATGGAAGAAACTGACTTGCTGTGGTGCCCCCTGAAGGGAAATATTGAAAGAAGAAATAATAATAAAGGACCTTTTAAACAATAATAAAAGTTTTCGGAATACGATTATTAGAAACAGCATGAAAGGAGAAAAAAATAGAAAAAAGAAAAGCTCAGCAACTTCCAAAAGTTTAGAACAATCTATAAGTGTAAAACATCTCTCTTCCTGTTTTGACAAGATCAAATCCCCTTGGACTCTCATCCGTCCCCACGGCGACAAGTTCCCCATTCAAGCCTGGAGTCTAGCTACTCGCACTGAAGCAGCCCAGTTCTGTCACAGCACATTGTCACTTTACTGCTAGCTCTCCACAACAGCAAGCTGAAAAACAATTGCCCCGCCACAATTCAATTAGAGCCTGTAAACAAGTGTTAAAGGCAAAAAGACAGACAGACGGAAAGAATATGAATCAGCAGGGAAGAGCTAGGGATGGAGCAGCAGAGGAGCAACTGGCACTGCTGCAATCACTCATTTACAGTGATCACCACAGAGCCTCGTACATTCATGTTCCAGACAGAAGCCACCGTCTTCTTCATCTCACCCACCTCCCACCAAACCACCCATACCCCCACTCCCTGGCTTTATACACACCTCCAGCTAAGAGTAGCAACCAGCGGAGAGAGGCAGATTGATCCCTGGATTCTACGTTGCTACAGGCCTCCTTCCCTCATTAATTCTGCTGATTCCACCAGATGGGAAACAAAATATTAATTTTATTCAGCCCTAGGCAAAAGCTCTCTGTTAAGGTGTTCACTAAATCACCAGGGTTTCGCAGGGATGTTCCGATATCACAGCCCGGCTGTAAAATTGCTGGGCCGGTGGGTGGGACAAAGGTTCAAATTGTCATAAATGTAATTAATTGTATGGCAGGAATGATTAATTTATCAGAAATGGAGGAGCTGACATGACTAGCCAAGATGCCTAGCCATGCCTTCAATGTGGCAGTACATGCTCGTTTGAATTATGCAAATTAATTGACTCTTTCAATGTGGCATAAAATGCTAGTGCAACTACATTGCATGGTACATTAGTCTGTTCATCCAATAAAACTACATTCTTTACAAGTGAATCCTTGACTCTGAGGGCTCTGGGATACAACTCATTTTCTGCACAGATGTGAGAGTCTGGCAGCATTTTGGGGAAAGATTTTGGCCAGAGAGGCAGAGAGACAGTCAGAGAGAGACAGGGGGAGAGAGAGAAGAGGCAGTGTAAGTAGATGAAAGAGGATTAGAAAGAGATGGATTTAGATAATTAGTGTTTCCTTTCTGGCCTCACTGGCAACAGTTCTGTCAAAAAAAAAAAAAAAGAAAAAAACTTCATACAAAAAGGTGTAAACTTCAGACTTTTCAATTCCCTCCTTCACTGTCAGGGTTTTTGTTTCACAACAAAATGACAACTTAGTTTGTTGGTCACATCTAAAGAACCATGGATCATTGATTTCATTGCAAGGTTGCAGAGCTACCCTCCCACCCGCCGAGCCATAGCTGGCAATGACGAGGCCTTCACTCACGCACAATGCACAACACACACCCATTCAGACACACACCTAATTACAGGCATCGCTTTGCCACGTTCAAACTCCAGTGAAGGATGATGATGTTCTAAAAGACACAAAATCATGGACAAACAGGGTGAAGATTTTCTATGATAACAAACGTGGAAATGTGCCATCGTATTGAGCTGAATCTAGAGGATGATTTCCATGAAATCATCTCAGCATGATCGCTCACCCACTAGCATCCATAGATCTTCTCTTCCAGCTTCTCAATGCCTTTGATTTTGAAATCAAAAGACACCTGCCATTTACCTATCGGTGAGAAGAAGAAAGACAGGAGGAACACCCACATGCCATCTAATGTAAATTCAGACGACCACTCACCCATCACTGCCCTCCGCCTCCCACTCTCTTCTCCAAAGCCACCTCTTCACCCCTACAGCCAATCACCCCACCCCCACTTTGATATACATGTGTCAAGGCAAAGTGACAAATAGCACATATTAATTAGGCACTAGGTCGGGCAAGATTGCTGTTATTAACGGTAGAAAGGGGTAAGGTTGGATTTAATTGCCTGTGACATCAAAGTCAAGTGACTGGTATTTCAAGCATCATTTAAAATGTTTGATATTGAGGCCATTGTAGTCACATAAAGAACATCTAAAAATATAAAAGGAGACTGATGGGGAGGAAAATATCTCTATGCTTCTGCTGCATCTTTCTGGAAGTTAATAGCATCTTTCTACTGATAAATTGACTAGATCCTGATGGAAAGTATATTGTGGTCGCCCCTGACTGACTATCACTCCCTCTCTCCTACTCTCGTGCTCTTCATTTGCCTTCTATAGCTTGTACAGTGGGAGAAAAAAAATCATTTCAACATCAAGTACAGACGTGAAGAGAGTAAATTTTTCTGGCTGGTTTGGAAAGCAAATGTAATGGGGTTTTTATTACAGTGTGCATCTGCTAAGAAATAAATGAGAAAAGACAAATGGATGAAGTAATTGTCCTGAATGTCACTTTATTATAGACTGTTAAAGCAAAATAACAGGAGCTTTGTAACAAAATCCGTAGATGAGAACAAGCCTTAGCTTGAATTTAAATGGATTTAAAATGTATTCAGTGTGGTACTTTTGAGCCAGTACAAGCAGAACGATTGGAAACCCATGCAATGCAACAAAATAAGAAATCGGCTATTCCGGAAATTTTCTCGGTTGAAAAAGAGTCCTGCAATCGGCTGTGTGTCATGATGACTGATTATTTGGGGCCCCTATCAGATTGTGGCTGTTACCAGTTGCCATAGCAATGGTGTTCTCCTGTTGGGCATTCTGCTAACCCTGAAATTAGTGCCGAGGTGTGGCGCCACCCCAAACTGTGCTCCACTCCTTCACTGAGCCTGCCCTGATTTGCTGTCACAGCAATGTAAAGACCTGTTGAAAAGATAAGCTCCCAACCCTCCCGTGGAAGCAGCCGCCAGTTAGACATCCCGGCACACCACACAAGGCAGGTGAAAGTGATAAACGGTCCATATACTTCAATACTCAGAACCATCACCCTCTGTAGTCCTTTTAGAGGCTTTAGAGCTTTTCTTGGATGTGAGGCAATTCTAGATGCTTCTAACATCTGCACAGCCATTTCACTTTTACCATCAGGCATGCGCTGTTTGAAACAAGCCCCAGTGGGTTCCATCCACCAGTCTATTTAGACCACTGCTGTCACGCTCCTGTCTACATTAATCCCAGTCCCTGCTCAGTGGAGGACTTATAAAAGCCAAACACATCATTACAGAACATAGTGGCCATGCTGAAAGCTCTTCTTTCTCCATTCTGTTCAGGTCTTTCATTCAGCTCGATCTAGCAATGTCTGCTTTTGTTGCATCCACTTCTTCTTGACTTTAATGGGTTGTTAATGCTAACATAGTCAGTACCTCTACTCTGCATGGAAATAACCAAACCCAGTTGAAAGAGTGCCATTTCTTAGCGCGTGTGCGATGCAATAAGACACACCAGGTGCGCTTCTTCTCAAATTAGCTGATCAACAGGGAGGCCAACCAGCATCCTGATGATCCCAGGCACCAGCATGGCACACCATTTAGAGAATGGCCCATTATTTTTGTGCAAGCATTCAAAATAATTTACTGTCTTTAAAGTTGGAGAAAAAAAACATAAAAAGCGGCACAACTTAGCGTGTGGGTCATTTTATGAAAACAAACATTTTGTTTTAGGATTATGAACCTAATAAAAATTGTTTAATGAGTTTTATATAAAGCCTTAAAAATATTACTTTGCAATCATTTATACATCAGTGTAAGACGTAACTCAAGCAAGCAGTTACTCCTGCATTCACAAAATAGCGTTGAGATTAATTTTTGAGATTAAATGGAAAAAAAGCACCGAACAGAGAGGACGAGTGAGGCCTTTTGGAAAGGTGAAAAAGCAGGAATACATATTGATAGATGCAGCGGTGAGCCCCAGTAGTCCCCAACCCAATAAGGGCCACAAACTAGAATTATAATGAGTGGGATTAACACCCCCTACCAATGCTGTTTTTTGCCCTCATCCCCCCCTCAACATACACACACATATAACGGTTTCCCACAACCACTTTTACTCTGAGATCTGCCCCGTACGAAGGACAGGAAGCCGGGTGCCAGCGAGGAACATACTGACGTTAATTAACAACATCTGACACAGATGCCATGCTTGTACTCGCTCTAGAGGTGGTCCAGCACATTATTTCATTTTGGTTATTTCCTTTCATTTTTTCCCCTCCCCTTTTTCTCTCCTTGCCCGATTCACTTCTTAATCTCCTTGACACGCTGTCCTCTCTTTGCGTTGGAGATGCAAGGTTTGAACTGGCTTCCAATGCAATTACCTTTCCACTTGTCAGCCACTTTTGTTTAATTTTGAATAACCCCTTCCCTCATGATGGGGACGCTCTGAAATCTCCTAGCCGAGATACACGCGGTGATATTCAATAAAATTCACACCTAGCTTTGCTCTAATCTATTTGCTTCCTGCGATACCCCAAATATTGTGACACTAGATTCAACACCGAGGCCCCGGTTGCTCTGTGTGCCACCCAGAAGAGCATTCATAAAGAAGAACCATTTCACAACAGGACTCAGGAGGCAAAAGTCAAGCTTTCAATCAGATGTAGGAAAAGAAAAGGCCGTCAGAGTTTAGTAATTAGCCCGAGCTTCCATTGTGTTGGAGTTACACCAGCCCAAGGAGTGCAAGTGACACATATGCTCAATCCCGAATCCGCACTGCTAATCAGCCGACCTCAAACTAAAATAGATGTGTGACTTGCCAACTTGTCTGCAGACGTGTTGATAAGTGGCACATATGTCGAACCATTATTTGTGATGCAACTGAGAGAGAAAGAGTGCCTTGTGCTTCAGCCGTACACTGTACAAGAACAAAGAGCAGAGGTGAGGATGGGTAATAATCTCTTGCTGTCTTGAGGGAACGCTCACCCATCAGGGGCCCCACATGCATAGCCAGAGAAGAACTGAGGAGATGTGGCATTTTCTAAACTGGCCAGACACTTTCTGCCTCATCTGCTGTTTCTCTTTGGTGGTGAGGATGACCTGGACTCCCTCCTGACCTGCCTTCAGTAATGACCGTCGTACATCATGCCTTAAGTGCTCGAGCCCTCCTCGGCTGATGTCACTGGCCTGTCCGGTTCTCATTTCCATCTGACCCACTGAGTCCTGGATGAGGGCCATGGTAGGGAAATTAAAAATGCATCATATGATTCATCTTCTGAATCCCTCCCTGGACAAAGAGGACCTGGTCGCTGAGGATAGCTTATCACAAAAAAAAACCCTGATAAATACCCTGTCTGCTTATAATCTTTTCGTGATTAGTTTTTTAATCTTTGTCAAATTTGTCACTAAAGTGACATGGTTACCACTAAGAAGCAGTGACCAGCAAACCCAACAGCAGCTTTAGATTTTACTCATCATTGATCAATAAAATCATATTTTTCTGACATTTAGACAGTTTTAATTTCTCCTGAGCTGGAGGATAAAATACCTGTCAATAGAAGCAGAAAGACCACAACCCAGAAGCAGGAGGGGTGGGGCAGCTCAAACGTTCTGCTGCCGCCACCTGCTGGTAAGCTGCTTTTGAAGCCTATCCCCTCCTCTGCCATTCAAACCCACCAACCCCCCTCCCCAAAGGAACCAACAGTAAAATCCTCTCTTTCCTTATTTTTCTGTCTTTACAAATCCCAGAGCTGAGTTGTTAAAAATATTTCCTTTCACCTTTAAAAAAAATATACTTTTGTTGCCTCCACATAATTTGAGCAGAAATATGAGATCTGTGTAATTTTATTTGGGGGACAGTGGAAAAGGAGGAGTTGAAGAAAAAAGGTCAGCTGATAGGCAGACATGGATGCCTCAATTCATTCAGACTTTTAGAGTCTGGCTCCAGGTAAAGAAACACATGCACACTTCATCCTGGAAAACAGAAATTTGATTATCTAATAAATTGCATTTTGCCAAAGGTGCCACCCTACATTACTCTAAACGCAGTCTTAGCCTCTGGATAAAACACTTTCTAGTCCTCTAATGGTCACATACAACATTGACCACGGGAGGTAAGTCTAACAAAATTAGTATGCAAAAAATCTGCCCTCATGAGGCCAGTAATTTCTTTGCAAATGATTTTTGCACTTGAAGAAGGGTGAAAAAAACAGAAGACAATGACATTTTGAGCATGTGCAACGTCCCAATAGAAGCTGCATTTAAATAACTTAACCCGCGACAGCAGGTGGGATGAAATAAGGTAAAAATGCAGAGTGATGCGGAGATCCAACTCTGCGGATTTTTAGATTTAGCTGATGGGCTTTTGGCGCAACGCGGACTTTTTTTTTTTTGCATCTGAGGATGCGAAATGTGCAGGAAAGCTGCAGCATGCTGAGACACATCTTCTTTTCACTAGTCAACCTAATTAAACATCTTTCCGCCTCACATTATTTGGCCCAGGCAGACCTTTAAATGTGACGGTATTTGCAAAAAAAAAAAAACTGTCACTACTATAGAAAAATTCTAAAATTATAGTAAAAATAATGCAAAATAATATTGATTTAGTGTTTTTGATGGAGAAAAAAATTGATAAAGAGGAATTCTACTAATTAACTAACGGAGGAGCTTCTCAAGTTAAAAAAAAAAAAACTTTGCAAAAATAAGGAAAGTTGCAACTCATATGGAAAAAAGTTCTAAAATTAAAGTTAAAATATCCTAAAATGATAATGATACTGTGTTTTTTATGGAGATTAAAATGATAAAGAGGAATTTTACTAATTAAAATCTAGAGGAGCTTTTCAGGCCTTCAGGATGCACCTAAAAATCCTTCTACTCTGAATGTTAATTGCAGCGTTTCCAAATTATAAATGCAATCATAAATCACAGCTTTCTGCTGGAATATTAGGCTGAATTTTTTGGTCTGCAGGAGAACATCCCCATCACAATAAATCACATGCTGGACTGTTGCAATGGCCGTGCACTGTGGCCGTGCACACACTCTCATCTTATTGCACACCATTACATGCTTTTCATTTAATGCAGATAAAGCTGCACTTCTAAAAAAAAAAAATCGTTCTGTAATCAATTAAGATTTATTGTATAAATTAGTTTATATTAAAAATTGTGCTTTTGACAAATTACCCACAAACCATTTCAAATGTTAACGCAATTCATTAAAAATTCATTATTATTGTTGATTTAATATTTTATAATAACTTAGTAATAGTATTTTTTATCATTAAATATAATTGTTTTTCTCACTCATTATTGATTGTGGCTTTTAAAATTTTAAATTATATGTAAAAGTTGACTTTTTTTAATTTCTTGAATTAAATATATTTTTGCAAAATATAAAATATAACTTATGAGACATTTAATTAAAGTAACTATTTTTTCCCGTGCAAAAATGATCAATTAAATTGTCTGGTTAAAAGTTGCTTCAAACTTCTTTTAAAAATTAATTAAACAGCTTTAAAAAATAATGTAAAAGGAAATTTAAATACATATAAAAATTAGAAAAAAAGGTTAACAAATTAACAACTGCTTTTTAGCTAAAAAAAAAAAAAGAAAAACTGAATGGGAGTTGTTATATTCTTTAATTTTTTTTCTTCAAAAGTTAAAAAAAAAAGAACACATTTAACAAAACCTGCTTTTTGTGTTATTCTGTTTTAGTTTTTCTCTGCTCAGCCCTCCAGAGTGCACGTCTCTCTATGTGTCTATGTCATAACCTCCATCAGGGTTTCATATTTCCCTCTTCCCTCATCTATCCCAGCATGGTAGCCCTAATATGCATGTCTCCGTACCGACACGCTTTGACTAAATGGCCACATTTGCACATCTTTTTTGCAGTCCATGTCCAATCCCCTCGCTCCGTTAATGCCAGTTAATTTCTTTCCCCAAAATAATACTTTGGCAAATCATTCTTACAAAGTGCTACATCATTTATTGTGAGGACTTTGGTGAACTTCCTTGAAAAATTAATGCCTTTAATTTTGGTTGATGGCAACATCAGTGCAGCTCTGTAAATTGCACTTTAATGAGATTTTGCTACAGGGGATAATCTGCAACTGACAGAAAAAAACATCTTGAAAACATCTGTAGACCTATGAATTCAGTCAGACGGTTGTACCCCCTGTAACTCTCGGAGCTGAGGGATGAGTAGAAAAATGGTCACTTCATCAGTGCAGCTTCATAAAATAAATTGTGAAAAGTTAAACCAAAAGAAGAAAACTTATACAATATTTTGAATGAGTGAATGAGGCAGGGAAACATTTTTACAAATTTCCTTTGGGTTAAAAGATTTTTTTTCAATTTTATTTAATTCTTTTCTTACAGTAAAAAAAAAGAAAAATCATTTTACTAATTTCTAATGTTTATTTTATCAATATCTTAAGTTCATAATAAGATGTTTAACTGGCATAGGTTCTTTCATAACCACAAAAATACAAAAAAACCCACACATAAGTAGTAAAAAATTTACAACTCAATATTAAGTTGAGATGAACTGTCAGATCAAAAAGGAAGCAGCTGCCAACTTTTCCATTTGATTTGAAAAAGACAAATTTAATGCATGATCATAAAATTTGAAGTGCCTCCACACTTGTACCCTATCAAAATGGGGCCCATTTCTTGCTTCCTGGCGGTGCCTGGATAAAGTCTTGTGGCCTAAAACTCCTCCACTGAGTCAGAGTGGGACACCATTCATCAAAAGTTCCAAGCAAATAATCTGCAGATTCAACTGATCCAAAGTTCCAACTTTAATCTGACACTTTCAACGTAGATAATTTTGTCTTTTTATGTGTCTTTACAGCGCTATCTGCTATTCCCATCTCTTTCAAAGCCATTTTTTCTTCCTTCTGGCAGCGGTATTTCATTGTGGAGAAAAGCAGCAAAGAATCTCTGAGGTAAGTTTCTAACATCTCATTATTGTTTCATAAACGCTTAAAAAATTCCACCTGATCCCTATTTTCCTTTTTTTTTTTATCCAGCTTTGCTATTTTTTTATCTGGTTCTTGTTTTCTCTTGCTGTCAAAGAAACGCTAATTATAGAAAACAACTGGAGGGTGGACCAATAGGAGGAAGGCTTGTTCGTTTATTGAACCACAGACTGGATTAGAAACTGGTGATGGAGTTGATACACTATTTGATGTGATTATTGGTAAGTCTTCATTCAGTAAAACATTAAATTTGTTTCTTGAGCAACACAATTTGAAGGACAAAGAAATGCTGCACAGGTCCAAACTCTATTGTTACATATCACAATATCACAACATGTATACATACTGTATGTCCATATTTACAGTATATATGTTATGAGACATGTAACAATAGACGTGATCTAAGTGGGAAAGTAGTGAAGCAATCAAGCCTTTCAATTCTGTTTCCACCAACTTCCATTTTCCCCAAGAGTGACACAATTAACTCAGCTCCAGTGATTGGTGCTGTGGTCAGTGCCAAGTTGGGATCACGCTCCCAGCGTGGATCTGGATCTTCCACGGCTTGAGCAGACATCTCTTGTCTGGTTGGTGACCGAGCAGCGCTGTTAGGATTGCAGCACCTGTCAGAGCCGCCTGCATCATGCCAGCATCTCACTAGGAGCTCCTGAACCTAAAAGAAATGACGGCTTCTTGCTGCATAAATGTGGCATCTCTTCTCACTGCAAACGCTTCAACCAAAGAGCTCAGCTGCTGGGACCAGTATGGTAACACGTACAGTGTGTGTTTGCATGCGCGCCCGTGCTGTGTGAGGTGGTCTTGGTGTCTTGCTCTGCTTCACTGTCTCTCTCCATCTCTCGCATGATTTCCCTGACTTGAGCTCCCCAGGGGTTAGTCATCTTGGTCATCAGCTCCACTTGCAGGTCAATTGTAGCAGCAAGTGGTCGGCCAAACAATGCAGAAAAAAAGAAGAACCACCACCGTGCTCACATCACCAGTGCATGACAAGATCAGACTGGAAAGCTGGCAATAAACAAGCCAATGAGTGGTGTGAGAGGATTGTTGAAGCACTTAAAATGGATGAGAATGTGTTAAAATTGGAGAATCAAAAACATGTGAAAACACATGTAGTCACAAATATCTATATAAGCATATAAATACCGAGATAATTATATTTGTAGATCTACATAAATGCATTGAGCAAGCATCTGACTGGATCTGAATGTGTAGAGCTTTTCTTTTCTAGCTGATGTAGGGAAACAGTCCTGCCAGGGCAAATTAACTGGAGAGCCTTTGCACACAGGCCCCATACAGTAATGAAGAGGCCCAGAGGATATTTGCAGGGTCACACAAAGGAGCTGGTAGAGATGGCGAATGAAAATTAGGCATTAAGCAGGGATGCCACGGGTAGCTTCAAACTACTGCGGGCCTCGCTTCTAGGGACCCATCACAGAAAGAGGATTGCCATTCTATCTTTTCACTTAATACATTTTCTTAAAATGAGATGATTATTCAATGTTTACTGAAGGAAGTGTCATCATTCCTCTTACCCTGCAGACCCACAAAAAGAAGAAATTAACATTTATCCAGGGCCACAGGACTTTTATTGGCTCTGTATGCAAGCTGCCAACCCATGAGAAATTTCAATTTGAAGCCACTTAACTTTGGCGCCATTGCGGTCATCTCTAACAATACGGTGTTTGGGATTTGCAAATTAGGAGCAAATTTCAAGTGTGAAACAAGATGTGCTGGTCAAGTTTTGGTAACCACATGGAATCATTGAATTTACTCGTGTTTAGCATGCTGGTAGTTACCCCAATAAAATCACACTGTTTGCTCAATATGAGGTAAACCGCATTTGTATTTCTGCTGTTATATTTAAATTTTGATTCAGAAAACCCATGGTGTTGTATTACATCCATGAGTTATTGCTTTTGAGGGTAATAATATTATAATCTTTGTCCTCACATTGCCATATTTTTCTTGTGCTAAACAAAGATGTGCTTTGTAGCCATTTTCCAGTGAAAACATTACTCAGTTTTTATCTTTTTCTTCTTTTGTTTAAGTTTTTTCTTTGCAGAAAAGAAGCTGCAATTACAGAAACCAACTATCTGTTTCCTTGATGAATTCTACTCCACCATGTTTTATGATAAATAGCAAAATGGATCAAAGCTTGCACCACGTATAGTAATTAAAGTGAAAAATACTGTCACAACGTAAATCCTTAATTGGACTCCTAGTGTGATATTGAAAATTTGTCTTTGATAATAGGTGATGACTAGGGACAGAAAAACAAAGTGTGTTGAATGCGCCTCTGGAAGTTTAATCTATCACGACATAGAAAACAGCCGATTTAGCATGGCTCATTCAAGGAAGCGCCAGGTAATGCACTTTTAATCATCTCACTTCAGCATCTCAGTACAATCATAAAACAGAAAGAAGTCTCGCATTCTGAGGGGATAATGCTTCTCTGGGTGTTATAAAGTGTTCGCTTTTAATGGGAAACAATTAATAAAGAGACAGTGAGAGGTCTCTCCTCTTTTGGGTGTAACTGGAACGTTTATGTTGTGCCTTCTGCAGCTAAAAAAGCTCATGAAGAGGTCATCCAGAAGGTAAATGCTTCCATTTAAATGTATGTCGGTGAGCAAGTGAAGTCCACGCTAAAGCGGGACCTTATTAGCATAGGTCAATTAAATTATAGGTGTGAATTGACCTCACATTCCACTGCTTGGACAAGTTAGCGCTGTGCACTTGTTAAAACAATCTCACATCAAAGATAAAAGTTTTCTGGTGTTTACTATTCTCTCATTAACAACGCTCCCAGCCATCTGTGAAGTGCCGCAAACACACCTGCTGCACCCCGGGCTTGTAATGGCTTTTCTCAATGTGCATGTGGGTCTCCAACCATCTCAAGAAGAGAGGGCTGTTATAGACCTGTCATATCAGGTTCATCAAGCAGACACACAGCACCTTGCATTCCACTTGCATAATTATGAATATTGTAAAGCTTTCAAAATTATCAATTTAGCCGACTCTGTCGCCAGAGGAGTTATTAAGCCACTTTGTGTTGATTTCAATGTTCATAATGTGCGGCATTAAAGTGCTCCCAACTGTGAGAATTCTGAGGTCCATGGCAAAAATATAGACTAGCGAAGCTCAAGGCAGGAGTTGCAAATGTATTTATTTACAAAATTATTTTTGCAGAGATGGAAGGAATAATTTTGTTTAGAGCAAAATCAACAAAAGTGTCAAAAAGCATCAACATCAAATGAAACAATCCTGATATTAGATTTCTTACAGGTCATCAAATAGCAGATTTATGCCATAAAAATATGATTCAAATAACAGAAAAGTAATCCAGAATATCTGCAAGTGATTCATTTTTTTCCCAAAAAACAATTTTAAAATTTGCCCGTGAAGGCAAGACTAAGGGCTGGATGTGCTGAAATTGTTTAGCTAGCATTTGTTAGTCAGCGTTTAGCTATCTATTGGGTTTATACATTCTTCATTTTTTCTTGTTTTTGTACTTTTTAAATCTGCAATGTGAAGCCTGTTGAGACAAAAAAAAAGTGATTTTGGGCAATACAAATGAAATTGAATTGAAACTTCCTGGAGCTGTTTCAACATAAAGTCAATCGACCAAATGACTCATTAGGAATAAAAACTATTCATATTTAAGTCACCTTTGAAGTTTCACATCGAAGCCAATGCAGTGAACCACATCAGGTGCTGAGATAAATGAACCTCCAGCAAATTGAACTTTAGCAAGACCCTTATAGATCCTTTGAACTTGCAATAGGGTCTGTTTCGGGTCTGTCAGGGAGGGTGTAACATTGTGGTCACTCTGCAGTATGGTCATCAAGATTTGGCCCCCTCACTGCTCTCTGCCACTGTATCTGTTTCCAAATGGGACTGAGACAGGCCTTAGATGTACCCTGCTGAGGTCCTCTGAAACCAGAGACCCTTGAAGTGGACGTCTGCCTGTGTCCAGTCTGCTCCCGGAAACCCTTTCAGATGCAAAGACTCCAAATGTGGCGGGCGGCATGAAGACATTTCGGACCCAGCCTGGTTGGCGGTGCGAGTCCCTACCCCCAACATCTTGTTCTTTTGCAAAGCAACCAACCAGCTCTACCATGCTAACCACCAGCAGCTTCATTCAGGCCAGGGAGCAGACCACCCTGGGCTGGTCAGCAACCCCTGCTTACACCTGCCATAAAACTTAAAAGCTACAGTCTCATCCCCCGGCTTTGAAGTGTTCAAAGCATAGCTCAGTGACCTTTGATGCGACTTTGGCTGCAACACATGTTTTGCACCCATGTATAAACTCGGACCCCTCAGTAGACAAGGACGGACTGTTTACCTACATGTGCGAAGCGTAAGGGCCAGTGCACGGCAACCATGCATAGAGTTCTATTCCCACACGTCGGCTTCCCCACGATGAGAAACAGACAAGTTGAAGCTGATCTTTCTTTGAGGTTACACATTCAACAACCATGTGTTTAACATTTCATTAACGCACTTTCTCTGCACCTTTGTACATTCATTAGGTCACAGTTTATGAAACACAAAGTCAAAACAATGAATCTTTCTCAAATTATACTTCAAGCTGATACAAAGTAACCATTGTATTTTTCTTGCTAGCTGTCGCTAACTAAAAACAACGATACGATGGAAAAACTTTCTCAAAGATTGTTCATTTCTAAAACGATTATTACTATACTTATGTTCCACCCGAAATCATCCAAAGTTAACTCTTTTGCGACTTCTTAAATTAATGATGAGGACACCTTAAGAACCAAACAATTCATGAGATGCTTCTAAAAACACACACACACAAAACCAAAAGTGTTCTTTATCTTTACGAAATAAAAAACAACATCCCTGAGGCTGACAATCAAAAACTGAAAGGTTTTGATATTGATCCTCGGTCTATTAGAAACAGACACAATCATATAGTGAAAATCACTGCATGGGCCCAGAAAGACTTCTGAAAATCCCAGCAGTACTTTATTCACTTAGAAAAGGAATGGTTTGCTTCGATGTTACATCTACGAATGTACATCAAAAGTCTGCCGTGTAAAGACTAAAAAAGAACATAAAGAAGATCTGACAGTGCTGCCCCTCTGTGCTTGAGTTCATTAAAGTGGAAACCTGATGATACCAAAGTAACATTAAAACCAGCCTTTGTAGCTAAAAATGGTGCCTTCCAGGCATCAATTTTCAGCAAAGGAACAATTCCTGCAGTAAAAAGTTGTCATGCACAGTTTATATTTCTGTTCATCAGAAAAGTGATGAACTGAAACATGAACATCTTGAATTTGCTAAAACTTAAACAAGAACAGAAAAAAAGTTTCTTTTAATTCTAAAAAAAAAAATAATCAAATGTGAACTTGGCTCTTTTTTGTCTTTACGTTATATATATATATATATATATATATATATATATATATATAACAAAAGTCCAATTTAGTTCATGTTTTTCCAATATTATCATTTTGGAAATCCTTGCATTTGAGAGCTAAAGAATTGTATTTGTTTAAAATATTTGCATAATTTTTTGCTGGTTCTTAGTTTTTTGTTGTCATATTCCATTTTTGTAGACTATACTTCGAGGATAAGTTTGCTTTTGGAGTATGCATTCAATTTCTTTTTGATGGGTGCAAAGTTTATAAATGTTTAATTTTTCAAGTATTACTTTGATTGTGCAGACATGGAACAAGGAAAAAAATTGTAGTTTTCTGCAAACGCTGACTCATGATAAACAATGTCTGTAAAATAGTATTTATATAAATAAAAAGACTAAAAAATGACTATATGTAAAGTGTAGCATGTCTTCTGATAACATCATTTTTTTACTATTACTTCTCAAAAAATGAGTAAAGTACTACTGCTTGAAAAATGTAAACTGTATGAAGTTTGTAACAAAACTTTCATGTCTCAATTTAGGGCAGATGTAAAACATCTTTTTAGCAAATGTTTTTAATCTGCAAATGGATTTTGGTGTATATAATTAAGACATAAATCACTAAAATTAGCCAGGACGTTGTTATTGTGAAAATGTCTTGAACCGAACCAGACCGCTGCACTGCCATTTAGGAAATGCCTCATAAACTGATAGTTATTACATACAAAGCAATGACTAAATTACCTCTAGAGGCCAAAAGTCGGTCTGAAACAAAGCCAATTTTATAAATAAGACAACACAATAATGATGGAAATGTTTGTCGGTTGCATAAATCCATGAGAAAAAAAGATCGAGTCAAGTCAAGTTGGGTGAAAAGATTTTTCATCCAAACAAGACGATCATTTCTTAATGAGCCATGTATTTAATCTTCATGTCAACGGGAAGTGATAACCACATACTTTCACAGTCTGTGGTTTTAGTTTTGTTGGCTGGTTAAAAGTGTTGCTTTGTAAAGTATGAGTGTTACATGAAAAATATTATTAGATTGTGAACTTTAAAAATAACTTTTTATGAGGCCTCACTTTCACAAGAGTTTCACTGTAATTCTGTTATTTCTGTAAAAAATAAACATTTTAAAATTACAGAGGGCTTTTCAGTGTCATTTGATCCTAACCATTTTCCTTTTGAACTATTTTATTTGTTGTAATAAATATACATTTTTTAGCTTTATCATCTTCCATTGGCGTTGTAAAAGTTTATCTTGGAAAGTAGCTGGAGATCATAGCTGTCATATAAACGATGAAGAATAATAGATTTGTTCTCTGATTCATAGTTTATGAGAAGAAACTGAAGTAGAAACATTTCTAAGTCAGACATTGTGTTTTAATTTTACTATTTCTATGATAAATTGGGACTTCAATAGTTTTACCTGTTGTTATTTCTTCATTCTTAATGATATGTTTGAAGATGATAGTGTTCTTGAATGCATGGAAAAATCAGATCCTACTCTCTGTGTTGCCAATTTTTATGAAAATGTTTGATATCAAATCTGAATGAGCTTTTTTAAATGTACATAAGAACACATAGTTTAAATATTTTACTCTGTAAGAAGTCAAACTTTTTCCAATATTTTTACAATGTTTTTTTTATTATTATTCTATTCAATCAACAGTCATTGATCTACATTTTTACATCCCATTTTCACAATGGAAATTAAAATGAGTGATCAAATTCAAATAATTATACTGACTTATCTGGAACAAGTGAAAACAAATTTAGACTTTATTTATGTACTATTTTGACAACAGAAATGCTAATAAGTGATCAAGTACAAGTTTGTAAATTCCCTTAGTTCTAAGAAAAGAAAAAAAATGTTACAATCTTTTGTCAAAAATGATTCTAAAAATGTGACACAACTATTAAAATACAAATTATACACTAATGGAAATTAATTATAAAATAGTCACGTTTATATTTTTGAAAAATTCTGATTCCATGGAGTTAAAAGCGTTAATGTAGTTTTTCTTGAGCAGTTAAAATTTAACAATTATAAGCGTTATGTCTTCAAAATATTTCAAGCTTTCACATTCTTATTATTCACATAAACTCTTTTGAACAAATCGTCAACCTACGACACCGTTACCTAATGACACAAAATCTTCAAATGTATCGTCATATACTGTGTTCATTTGTATCCACAAGTTTTTTTTTTAATTGCATAATTTTACCACATTCTTTTTACATTTGCAATGTGATTTACATGAGTTTTAGAACCGATCGTTGCTGGTTTTGTGGCCCAAACTAAAATATGATTATATTTTAGTGACGGCTAACTTCTCTCGGTCAGAAACCTGCACACGGTTACAATTCGTATCATTTTTTCCGTGCATGTCTGCCTCTTCCATCTATACAGATAGCATCACATCGTTCACTGTACTGTACATAATAAATTGCTGGCTGTTTTACAAGGCATTAAATATTTGACACAACAGTAAGCTCATAATTACACAAGGCCATAGCTGTGTATAAATGTCAAACAAAGCAGGGTGATGTATGGCTGGCCATAGGGTTTACATGCTTCACATGCTAGTGTCTGAATGACAAGGCTCAAGATGATGTAATTATAACACAAGAGGCTGTGCACAGTCACAGTGTGCACTCAGTTAAAAAAGCATATGCTGGAGTCTGGAATAAGCTAGTAGAAAAAGGACAGGGGATTCTTTATTTACGCAAAGTGTCTATAACCAGCTGTGTGCCGTTACCACCAATGAATCTCAGTAGCAGTTCAGATGGAGAACACATAACACGTTTAGCATCTCATTACTTATTCCCCAACTGAACTCATCAGAGGGCTGGTTGCTCCGGTGTCAGTCGTGTCCCTGTTCGGTGGAGCCAGAGGAGCTGGCCTTTTGCTAACTATAGACTGAGAAATCCCGAGTGCGTTTCTTTTGGCCTGAGGGCGGCTGTGCAGCCCACACAAATGTTGATGAGGATGAAACAGGCTGAGTGTGTGGTGCATGCACTGTGACCTACGGAATGTGCCTCTAAAGAGGATTCTCTGGCTTTCTCACTTTCTCAAAGGATATCAGTCTCCTGGAACCGTGTTAAAGAATTTATTTATGTGGTTTTAGGAAGTCTTTAACCCCCTTGGTGTTGCTGTTATTTCCCGCCGTTCAAAGATGATACACTTCTGTGATTATTAATTCTAAAAATGTATCCACTTTGTCACCACTGATGTGTCCGGTGACCTTCAAAAAAAAAAATAGTTTGCGAACTTCCATTCAGACAATGGATAACGACCGGACCGATGTGACCAACACATAAAATGTATAGTATGAGACAACAATACCATGCCAATATTAAAACAGTATGAGCCAGGAGCTGTCAAGTGTGCCTGTCAACACCTCTATTTCAGCAGACATGACAGGCCCCTTAAAGCATGATGGGTATAAATCAGGAGGCCATTTTGAAACAACAGGGTCATATTCAATCCTTGTTGAAAGTGTGTGTGTCCACATAAACCCAACCAGCATGGGAGTCCCTCGGGGCATGCAGGCCTCTCATTCCTTCCTCTGCCAAGAAGTACATTCAATAACTCTTTTGATTGTTTCCAGTAGCACCTCATTGGAGACTTTTGGACTTATTACATCTGGGCACAAATGTGCAAGGTATTCATTTAATTTCACACAGAAAAACTCTTCCTAAAGTTATTTTGGTCAAGTTAAGCTAAATTAAAAGTTGTTCCCAATAAATATATTTTTGTACAATTTATTTTTAAGTATGTTTAATTTGTCATAATGTCATTTTAATTGAAAATTGTAAGAACTTTTAAAATTGAAAAAAAAAATAAAGAAAAGAAATTAAGGCCAATGCTTTTTGCAGTTCTTTCAATAAATAGTCAAGAAGAAAGGATGTTTTCTTTGGTCAAATACCAAAGAATCAGGTTAAATTAAATCCACTAGAGGTCTGACTAAATTAAATCTATTTTCTCCTCATTAAAAGGTGAGTAAACTGGCAGTAAGTGGGTTTATCCAACCACTCCATCCTCAGTTTGGAGGGGAAATCAAGCACAACAACAAAACTTCCGTTCTTTCTCAAAATCTTTCAACCCTCTTTCAAAAAAATTTCCAGTCCCTTTATTCCTTTCACCCCAGTGGGACTATACGGAGAGCTTTTGTCCTCCCCAGATCAGGCTGTGTCCACTACTCCCACTCTTTTCAAAGGAATGTAAGAGAACTGCTAAGGGCTGGAACGACAGTGTTACCCATGCAAGCAGAACATCCCTCTCTTTTTGTGCAGTGGCTTGGTGAGGGGGCAGCGGGGAGGATATGGTCAGTCTGATCCGTGATAATGGAGGGCCGGGCAGCTGCTTTCGGCACAACAAAGGCACTGGTCTCCAGTTAGTCCTGTTTATTTTACTGGGGGATTTTTTTCTGTCTCTTTTTCTGGACTGATTGAATGTCTGGGCACCTGAAAGGGTGTATGGATCAAATGTGCGTGGGCCCAATTGAGACATTTCAGTCATCAGCTTCCCTGTTTCTGTCAGGATTTTATAGGCAGAAAGGAAATACAACAGGAGGAAGTTAAACATGACTTTATTTCTATACCATGTGTGCAATTTTACTATTTTAAGACCATGTAGTCTAAATATAAAGCTACCACAGTTAAACGGCAAAAAACAAACATTAACAATTAAAGTTTTCATCAAGAATAAAATTTATAAGTTCATACAAAAAAAAAATTTTCGCACAATTTGCCCCAATGTTTCAAATTTTTTTTTACACACACATAAAAGTCAAGGCCATCCATCTTTTCTTCATGCAAAACAGAGAGAAGGAGAGACAGAAAGAAAGACAGAAAGGAAGAAAGAGCCTTCTCAAACAAACCTTTGATCCCTTTGATTTGCCCCCTTTTTTTCCCCAGCGCCAGATCTGTTCTGCGCAAAAATGTCTTTAGTTTCCCTTAGAAACGCGTCCTTTTGCGTGCGGATATTGATGTTTTTTTCTTCACGGGGGTTATGATATGGTGAATCAGAATTTCAAAGCCGAGAACAATACCTGCATTCATGCTCATTTTCTTTCTTTTTTTCCTCAACACCCTTTTTTCCTCTTTTCTAGGCTTTTGTCACTTTTTTTCCTCTCCTTCTTCAAATAGTCATTTTTTCAAATGAATGCAAATATTTATCCAGAGCTGCGGTTACTTTGGATGCTTTTCATCCATGGAAAGTCTTTGTTGGGGCAGCAGGTTGTAACAAGCAGTGTGCCTAACATCTACTGTCAGAGATAATTTCTCTTTGACCATATTTTAAATTATCATGTTATATTTAACATTCACTTTTTATAATTGTAAGTAAATAGATAATAACTGACAAAAAGCTGGGACAGCCTCTGGTATCCCATTCATTTGAAAAATCAAATAAATGAAATGATGAAGAAAATGTTACTATTATTGATAAAATAAAAATAATAATTATACTGATATATAAATGTGACTAAATGAGCTCCAATTTAACCTAAATTTTCTTTCTCAGAAATTCAAAGTACCATTAACATTCTTTTTGGTATCTTTTTAAAGTGTCATCTTGCAAACCAGATAAGGATTACAAAATTTTCTGAGGAAAAACCAACTTGGCCGCAACTTTGAAAGCTCCAAATTCCTCTGGTTGGGGTATTAAAACGACACCCGGGCTTTTTCTCAGCCTCCTCCTCTCTTTTTCTGAGAGCTGACATGTCTGATAGACCACGCTTTCTCTTCGCATTGTGGCCATGTCATCTTAACAATGTACATCTTCAGGACACCAATTTTCGAGGCCTTTGATCTGCAGAGCGAGAAGAAACAAAGTTATGGAGAGAACTTCTTCTTTTTTTTTCTTTTCTTACTCTTAAAAATCCAGTTTTAGCTGTTTTTTAAAGACTTTTGTAGAATTTATTTTTTCAAAAAGACATAAAAATTGACTATGATTTTAAAAGAAGAGAAAAGAAATAAAGTTGAGAATATCATAGCAGTTAGATCATTATTGGCACTTTAAGAGAAAATACAGATAACAGTGTGCCAATTATGACACACAGAGTGAGAATGGAGTGAAATTATTTCTGAGGAAGTGTGTGTGACTCCAGAAGCAACTCAATTTGCAGATCTTTCTGCAGGCTAAATGGTAGACATATGAAATTCCACACATCCCCCTTGAGTCCAGGAGGCCGCCTGAGCCTACATTTCCAAACCTGCCCTGAACATTAATTATGATACTCTGAAAACCTCATGAGAGCTTTAACATTTGACACAGTCAAGTGGGTAATCCTTGTTTTCACCCTCTGCTCTTCACCTCTGAAGAGGAAGGTAGAAGTGAGGACTGCAAAGGGTGATGCAAAAAAAAAAAAAAACTTGGTCTTTGGGGTGACACTCCAGGAAAAGTGTTGCGGTAGTTTTGTGTTCAGCTTGTGAAAGCATAGTAACAGCTGCATCAGTTTTACAAGTTAAATTATAGCTAAAATCTTCAGCTTTAATCTAAATTGGATGGTGATGATGCCTCAAAACATTCATACTTAAAATGGGTTTGTTTTTCTATAATATAAATGTATGGATACCCACATGCCTCTTTCCCTCTCAGAAAAACGACAGCGTGGCAGCTGTAATCACCATCATATGGAGTCATTTGATGTTGCTTTATGATAAAGAAAAAAAGGGGAGCTCTGTCATCTCACACACAGCCACTCCTGATAAATGAAGAAGCTGCGGCTCCCCTATAGGAGGGGAGCCACGCCATCATGTCCCTTCTGTCAGGAACAGCAGTGCTTTACTGACTCCGTTAGTTTTGCTTTCACTCCCAAGTAACCATCCTGCAGCTTCCTGAGAATGGAGAGCTGGGCTGAAGGCAGGGATGAAGATACTGTGAAAAGTGACATCTAGAGTGTTACGACGTGTCAAAAGCCTGTTGGGAGGAGGGCCAGAAACTCCATATAGATGATGGGTGGGTGTGTGCATTGGGATAACTCCTTTAGTTATGTTACAAATTCACGCCTGCACATTTTAAGTGATATTTATGTGTTTAATGAACAGTATAGGGTTAAAAAATGCATTTGGACTGATAGATGAGTCATTTTTCTTCCATATCAATTTGGAGTTGATTGTTTTAAAGAGTTAATAAAGGTTATCAAAAAATATTGAAAAAAAATAAGACTTTTTAGTGATAAATTGTATGGATTGGAAATTTTGTTATTAATGTTCTTCATTTTGCCTCAAAAAATGTCAAATGATCCACCTACCTCGTAAATATATATGAACATGTATGTTTGCATATGTGTATACTGTAAATACATATGCATGTTGAAAATAAATATACATTTCTACAAATTTATGATACAAATTTATTTATTGAATTATGGAGTGTCGTTTTGATTTTTCAATTTTAAGTTGTGCATCTAGTCTTTTTTTTTGTGTGTGTGAAAAAAATAATGTCAGTCCCGCAACAGACGGGTGACGTGTTCAGGGTGTACCCTGCCTCCCGCCTGAAATCAGTCGTGATAGACTCCAGCACCCCCACGACCCTCTTTGGATTGCGCGGATCAGAAGACAAAACGAAAATACTGTAAATCTATATGTTTTAATAAGTTATTAGATGTAATTAAATTAAAGTTTACATTTTCTAAATCAGGGACAGGTGCAGGTTTTACAAAAACGCTGATGATTTTTATTTAGTTTTGTATATGTTTCTGACTTTTAGTGATTTTTTTGAGGGTTGACTTGGATATCTCATTTTTATTCTTGCGCATTTTTGTTCGTGATCTGTAAAAATGAAAAGTTTACCAACACGTCGTTTTGCGCTTTGTCTGGTAGAACATCCATCCGCTTAAATAGGACGTGTCGCGGCCGCGCACGCCCTCTCACAAAAGACAATTGTGATTTAGACAAACATTGAGGAAAACATAAAGGCAAAGGTCAAGTCCTCTTTCAGTTCAAGTGTGCTCCGATTCACCTACAACACAACGGGGACAAAGAGGAGCAGCTACCTCCGTTTCTATGGGGAGGGGGTGTTTGATTACCCTCCTCATGGAGGAGGATGGAGAGGAGGAGGATGCTGATTCTGATTCTCCATCTGATTCACATGAAAATTAGAGGAAATCTACACAAATTGGTAGCAGAACATCTCACCAATATGTTTTAAAAAAAGAATCTAATCACAAACTGTTATTATGATCATTAGATGAAAGAAAACTTATTGTCATTTTTACCATTTTGGGATGTGAATTTTTACAATATTATTGTAAGCTCAATTATTTCTAGAACAGAGGGATTAGAAGAATAAGTAGTGTTAATTGCACGGCAGGTATAACGAGCAGGTCTAATCCTTCTTCCCCCCTCTTTGTATTGAGTTTTTGTGGGCTTAATGAGTGGCAGGTAGGGCTGCTTCCTGCTTTCTCACATGCTTAAATAGGCCTCTCACTGCTTGCAGTCCTGGACCCTGGCTGTGTACAGGAAACAATTGATTTTGAGCATAAAGTTAATTATGCCGAGAAATTAGACAGCCCTAACGTTTGGTGAGGACTGAGAGGCTGATACCCAGACAGGTCTTAACACACTCTCACCTATCAGTCATGATTTTTTTTAATATGATCTGTAGTAATATGACTGGAGGATGGAGGGGGAGGGTAAAAGAAACACTTACCTTCTCTTGTTCTGCTTCCTAAAAGAAAGGCCTTGGATTTTAATTGATAGGATGAGAAAAATGTGCTTATTTGGGCTTATTTTTGGTGATGGTTTGAGTTGCTATGAACACACAAATCTGTACTAAGGTAGTTTAGTATGAAATAATGTCGCGGTGCTAAAAAACAAAAACATTTTTAAAAATAGCTTTGACATTTTTGCAAACTAAGCATTGCAGCAAATTCAAGCAATGCTTTCATTTGACTAAATTCAGTTTTCGAAAAAACATTTATCCCAAATCAAACATGTTTTAATGATTTCACATTTTTACAATTTCATTTTCAAAAGCATTTTATTGATTTCTGGATCACTGGGGTTGGGGGATCTAGCAGGGAAGAGGTGGGATGCATGCTTGACAGGTCACTAGTCTCACATTTGAATTTTTCAACTTTTTCTTTTGTTATTGTGTTACATTGAAGTTTTACTTTACTGAGATCGATTTAAATCCACTGGGAGCGTTTTTTATTCATATATTTTTTTATTCTATTACTGGACGTGGAGCTGCTTTGTTTCCATACTGACGTCTCCAGATGATTGACAAAGTAATAAACGCGTCATGCTGTTGCATCTGATTACGCAGGGACATTTGCATTGGACATTGAGGGCAATATGACAACCTTGACACGCTTGGGATTTTCTCTGTCAAATAAACACGTCTCCAAGGATCTATCTGTATTGTGGCACTGACAAAAACCTCCCATTCAGCCAGATTTTTCCAGAAGATTTAAACTTCCTTCGTTGCTCTGAGTTCATATGATGAACAAAAGCTGGGGCTGTGCTTAAAATAATTCAAGGATAAAATAGTTGCTACTTTTTTTCTAAACGACTCTCCTCCTTCTTCTTTTGCACCTACTCTTGTTCTCTTTACATCATTGAATTCTCATCCAACCTGTGCACTGTAAAAAATTATGCCAAGAGCACTGATTAGATTTAAAACAGCTTAAAATTGGCACTTAAAAATGCAGAATTTTGTTTTCTTCAAACAGTCACATTTTAAAAAATATTCTAACAAAATGATTCATTTTAAAACAGTTTAAACATGTTTTCTTTTCTTGTTGCAATGAAATGTGGAAATAATCCCAACCACATTTAACACTTTTATAGGCTATTTGGGTTATAGATGGGGGTCATTTCTATCCCATGGTGTCCCCACCTACAGCAGGTGATCGTGTCAGCGGTGGCCTGACACAAGTCTAATAATAGTTAATAGTGCGTAATAGACAAAGTGGTATTAAAATCGAACAAAAATGTGTCGAAAAGCAAAAGTCTATGTCTTCATTAGCTTCATCTCCAAGGACCGTCGAACATTTCATTAGTGTGTAATTTATGAATGTTTGACAAATATTAAAGAGTATGTAAATAGGAAAGGCGTAATGTGTTTCCTGCGGGAGATGGCGAAATGACCCAAAGTCTTCGATCCTGCTAGAGTGATCACATGCATTATGTTGCTCCTCAAACTGCGCATTTGCGTGTCTGTTTGCAACATATTTTCCCATCTGACGTGTGAAATAGTGCAGATAAAGCAATGATTCATAATGCTGGCAGCATTTGCATCCCCTAATACTCTGTGTTATTTTGATATATGATGATATATCTGCTCTTGGATGGAGTGGAGGAGAGCTCTTTTGCCATTATGACTCTGGCTAAATCAGTAGGAGGGTTTTTTGTCCCACAACGGTCCATTTCCTTGTTTGTGAAGCACTTCTTGTGCAGAAAGCAAGAAAAAAACTGGTTTTGATTCTAATTCAGTAAGGTTGGTAACATTACAAACCATAATGTGATTTCCTAAATGCAGGGAAACTTGAGAAAGAAGGACTGATGTTGCCTCTAAACACCTCTTTTAAAGATTTGGTTTCAATATAAATTTCAAAAATATAAAATGCAAACTTGTGTGCATTTTTGTCCTATTTCTTTTTATATAAAATCAAGAAAAAATTACAGAAATTTTAGATTAAGAGTATATTATTACAATATAAAAATTACACCAAATCAAAAGATTTTTTTCCTACATGTGAATTTTTTTAAATGTGCAATTATAAATTCCATGTCTCTACTGGTAATTTATACCCAATTAAATTATTCATATTTAATTAAAAAAAATTCAACATATCACTTTTTAAAATTAAATTGAAAAGAAAACTTAATATCTTTAAAATTTACATTATAAAAGTAGGAAGTTGCTTTTAATTACGTCCAAATCCTCATATTTTACCATCAATTCATGTTTTTATTAATAATTCACAATATTATTCTTTTTATTTTCTATTTTTATCCAACTTAACTCTTTAAACTTGTAAATACACTCTAAAGATATTTTTTACTTCAGTTGCAGCAACATCTTCACATGCACACTTGAGTTGTGGAAATAATAGAAGTGATCACATCTCCTGCTAACTAGATGCTGTTTATTTCAGACCCACATCAAATGAGAGATTTCACATCAAAAGAGAGCAAATAAGCGTCTATGTGATTCACTCCTGCTTCAGCATGGAGAGCCAGGCCAACAGGCGTAGCATGGCTGAAAAGAAGCTGCTATTCAGCCTGCAGGTGTGAACTATGTGGCACATTCTGGCATATAATGTGGAAGTTGTTAGAAATCTTTATTCGGGCCTATAGGCTACCAGGGGGTGGCTGATTCTCTTTACAAAGAGACAGATCATAAAATAAATTACTTTCCTCAAATGTGTCATTTTTAAACTTTGGGAAAGAATCCAAAATTGGAATTTTTTTCCCTTCAAGTTTTTGTAACTTATTTGAATTTCTTTCCTGTTTCATAGAAAATCTTGTGGAGTAGCCTTTAAACATGCCCCGGCTCTTCTTGCTCCTTTTTCATAAACGGAATACAGTTAATTTAGCTTTAAAAGCCGTCATAAATCTTTGTGACGGAAGCTTGCGGTAGCCAATATATCACAGCCATGTGACCGTGCAAATCCCCTTGGAAACCAACCTTGGATGATATCAGGATAAAATATTCAATATTTGAGACAAGCTTTATGGTTGTAGTTAACTTGTCAGGGTTGACTTTTGACCCCACTCTTGCTCACATCAAAGTGTAGAAGATGAAGTGTGGTGTTCCTCTAAAGGTCCAAGATCAAGAAATGAATCATAAATTCATTGAAAAACAAAAAGATCCATTTGAACCAGTTTAGAATCTCTGTTATTAGAAAATTAATCACAATTAGATTTATTATCATAGTTTTTCTCAAGATTTCGTCAGGATTTTAACCCTACAATTGCAATCCTGCACCTGTTTATTTCTTTCCAACTTTGTCCACTTGGTAATTATGACCTGGTTTGTGTTGGAGGTGCTGATGGTCGTGTTGGAGCGTGGAGTGGGCGTGGAGGGTGAAGGAGAAAAATGAAGGGAAATGAAAAGGGGGTTGCGAGCCTTTTACTCTGAGACTGCTAATCCCCCTATTAAAGGGGCTTTGTTCAATAATGCTGGACAGTTTCCGGAAGTCGGATTACCGCCTTCATTATTTCACAAAGAAATTATATTTCACACTTAAATGAACCTCGACGCAGGCTTGGAGCTTCAACCTGAGAAAATAACCACTGAAATTTGAATTATGATAAATTAATAATAATGATGGCAGGTATTTTAAATTAGGGGGAAAAAACATTTCCTAATACTAAGTGGTTCTGGTTCAGTTTAGGGGGACTTGTTTACATGTAAAGTGAGGGCACACACACACACACACACACACACACAATATTATATTAATAATATCAATAATATTTGCAGGTGTTTTAATTTTTTAAGTGCATTTTGATCAGATTTTAAGCATTTCTGATTTAGTTTAGATGAACATGTGCACATGTAAAGTGAAGGCGCACACAAACATGCACACACAATATTATATTAATATTACTAATATTAATAATATTGGCACATATTTTAACTTAAAAATGGCATTCTTTATCAGATTCTAAGTGTTCCTGGTTTAGTTTAGATGAACATGTGTACATGTAAAGGGAAGGCACACACACATATGCACACACACAATCCCCACACCACTTCTCCATCCAAACATACACTCATACACACACCTGTTCTCGATTCTTGACGCTAACTCTGCTTTCAGATCAGTAGGCCGTTACTCTGTTGCCGTGTGAACCAAAAGAAAGCATTTTTTTTTTCTTGTGGGACTTGTAAGTTTTTTAACAGTAAAAATGAACAATCTTTATTTTTTTGGCTTTGCTCCGTGCAAACTAAATCTGTTCCTCTCTCCTTCTTTCTGACTGTAAACATGGATTTTAAACTTGATCATAAATTATCAGGCGTAAAAGTCAGTAATCCTTTGCAGAGCCAGCGTGCACGGTTCCACATCTCGGGTGCACAATTTTGTTTTTCTTTATGGCTTCTGTTTTTTGTTTTTTTTTCTTGTTCTTTTCTTTTTTTTTCTTTTTAATCATTTCCCAAAAATTGTTTCATGAGTAGTAAAGATCAAATCAAATGTAGATGGTTTGGAACAAGTGGTACATTTTTTCTTTATTTCTAACTTCTATTTTTTATTTTTCCGCGGATCACTTTTTTCAAACCCCTGGAATTAGAGCCTCAGATCAGTCCAACTGAACTCTCAATCACCTTTTTATCAAAATGAATATAATTTTTTTTCTTTCTGTGTATGGAAGAAACAAATAATTTTTCTAGTCTTTTTTTGTACATCTCTAAGTTAGAGCTAATCCACAAAGCAAAAACTGTCAAAAATGTAACTATATGTATTCCTTATCCATGTTTACCTTCATGAAATGTCTTTTTAAAACTTCCCAGAAGTTTCCAGCTGATGCACTCAAACTTTGCATGTTTTTCTTCTTTTTTTTTTTAAGTCGCACAAACTGCTTAAACAGCTCTGATCTTTTAGGTATAAACCCTAAATAATTTTAAATAAAATGCGCAGTTATCACTAAATACAATGTTTCCAAATATTTCTAGGCTGCTGAAAATATGATTATGGTTTAATTTATCCATTAAAGAAACTCGGGCCCCTTCCTTTATGGTGTGGGGCACAACTGCTTCTTAGCTGCTTCTCTTTTGATTGTCGTAAAGTAGGGCCTGAGCAAAAGAATATATTTTTTCTTCTTTATTCTGCAGCATAAAGGACATAGATTAGCGTTTCCTACCCCATGGGAAGCAAATATTACATTCTTTAGAGCGAGCTTTTGAGTCCTCAGAGTTGGCCCCATATCATTTGAGTTTGACTTGGCTATTGCCATAGAAATCTTAATTCACCATGAGGATTCACCGTCGTGAAAAAAAAATGGTTCTTTGTGCAAAATGCTCTTTGAAGTCTGGATCGGAATATTGTAGCTTTTCATTAAACTGCCCACGTCTGCATCAAACCACAGCTCAGCTGAGTAAGTAAGATTTAACACAAGTGCAACACAAAGTACACCCCCCTCCACACACACACACACACACACACACACACACCTCCCACTCATTCTCCTTCACATTAGAAAATAACACTTAAATATGTTTGTTGCATTTTTTACTTTAGGTGTTGGATTTTTTTTTTGATCATCCACACAAATGGGAGAGTTAAATATTAAAATGCATTTTAAAAAAATGAAGATATTTTTGAAGCAAAGAGCATAAAATAACTTTTTGTCATTTTGCATGTTTGAAATGCTAGAAATCTCATTTTTATCATACGAGATTTATTCAAAATACTCACAAATTACAAGTGTCTCGATTTCAGGTGAAAAAAAAAACATTAAGGACAAAAATACAAAAATAAAAAAGACATAAAGGCCCACTTTGATAAAACATTTATCATTTCTTTTTTTAACCAAATACCGCAGGCTTATCAAACATTTGCATTATGGCACAGAAAAAAGTAAAAAAAAAAAAAACATGTAAACGTAAAATTTTTGTACAAATCTTGGAGAAAAGAGAGACAAACTTACAAAACCATCGAAACATCAAAACATAGAAAATTTACAAATGTACAATTTCTTTTAAGCTCCAATTAAAACATGCACTTTGGTTCGTTCATACAAAATTTTGCAGAATAAAAATAAATAAAAACATATTGAAGTCCAAACTGTACAAATTGAATTTTACACCAACACGTCTAATCTACAAGAATAAGTCACATTATGGAAAAAAAATGACAAACTTTTTCAATGAGGGAACAAACCTGTGCGCGCGTATAATTCCTTCTTTTTGAGGAGGGACCGGGGATAACTAAAGCTATTTAAAAAAAAAAAAAGTTTCTTGAAATTATCTTTAAAGTTTTTTCCAAAATGTATTTAAGTGCGTCTCTTGCTTCTGGGTGTTTGATCGCTCATTTAAAACAGGAAAAAAAAAGACTTAGAAGAAAATCAACTTTTTTTTATTTGTCTTTTTTTATTTATATAAAACTTGAGTTTTTAATGTAGAAATAAAATGCTTTAAAACGCGTCCCTTTGCGCTTGGTGTCTGTAAGAAGCTTCATCCGTGTGTTCGGGTGTGGACTGACCGCTGGGTGGTGTTTGGGCGCCGCTGGCACCTGAGCTATGGCACACATACCATTCACTTAAATTGGTTGGCTGCGAGGCCCCAACTGGTTCTGAAAGAACTGAGGAACCTCCTGGATCCCGACCTAAGTCTGAGGAAGGGGAGACCAAGGAAGGAGTGGAGGATTCATAACCAGAGCTGGGCGGTGGAGACTTGCAGTGGACCTTCATGTGTTTCCTCAGGGAGCTGGGATGTGTGTAGGATTTATCACAGCCTCTCACTTTGCAGTTGTATGGTTTGTCACTGGTGTGCACATGAGAGTGCTTCTTCCGATCACTGCTGTTGGCAAAACGTCTGTCGCAGCCTTCAAACTCACATTTGAAGGGTTTCTCACCTGTTTGCAACCAGAACATGACATGTTTTAAAAAGACACTCATTTATCAAAGCAATACGTTTCATGTGCAATATGTACAATTTAAACCATAAAGGAAATATTTTAGGCTATTTTTAAATTAAAATGCCTATTAAAAATTTTCATGATCATTTAAAAAAATGCACATTAATTATTAAATGATTTGTTCAAATGATAGCAATTTTTACTGTTAATTTTCTTCCTAATTCTTCACCAATTTACTTTTTTTTTTCAAAGAGCAGTCCTCACATCAGAGTGATTTAAACATAAAGTTTGAACCCCTCACTCACTCCTCTGGTTTCATACCTGACTGAAAGCACAGTTATAAACTTAAAAGAATCACAATGATTATTAAAAATACATATTAATTATGACATGATTCGTTAATTATTCACATTTTTCTTTGAGGATCAATAAGTATTTTCAATTCAATTTAAATAATATTAATACAAGTATTATTATTATTATTATTTTTATTTCTAATTCACCTCCAATTTGAGTTGTTTTCTTGGACCAGTCCTTATGTCAGAGTGATTTAAACAAAAAGTTTAAACCCCTCACTCACTCTTCTGGTTTCATACCTGGCTAAAAAGCAAGTTATAAACTTAAAAAAAAGAAGTAGAAATAATAAAGTCGCAAGTTTTCCTTCTTTTGGACATGGTTTATTTTAATTTTTGCTTTTAAAAATCAAAAGTAGTACCTGATTTGATGACAAAGCAAAAAAAAAAAGAGTAAATGTGGTGGAAGGACAGGACAATCTGAATAAATTACTTGGAAATCATCCGCTGCTGATTTTTCTACTCCGATTAAAGCTTTTGAGAATACGTAATTGCTTCTGTCTAATTACACTTGCGGGTTGAATATCAATTTGACCTTCAGCTGTTGGGTTGAGAGAGCCAATCAAGGATATTAGTGTAGTACAAGAAACAGTCGAGGAACAGACCCCAGGGGCAGCCCCAGTCATAACCACACTTTTGGTTAGGTTTTAAACATGATACCAAAGACCAGGCCCCTCGGGAGTCAACACACAGAAATAATTTAACAGATTTGTACTTAGGTAATGTGAGCAAATGATATGAATAATACATAGGCGGTGCAGAAATGGAGCAGAGGGGGAGCGCCATGCAGCCACCGAGAAAAAGGAATGCACTCACTGGATTAATTTACAAGTCTGACTCGACATTTTGAGGCCTTTTTTCCCCTCCCAGATCAGCACAGCCTCAGAGCTGCAGGCAGCCATATTGTACAAAGTTTGATTCTTTCTTTTTTTTTAGATAATTAAATCAAAGCCTCATATTTCTCTCTTTAAAAGAGCGTGAAGGCAATCATAATAATGCAAAACTTATCAACTTGTTGCTTTTAGCTTAATATTAAACAACAACTTCCCTGAAAACAATTGAAAATGCACATAAATGGCATTCAGTTCAAAATGTTGGCTAAAATATTAAAACGCCTTCATTGATGTAGATGCATTAAAAAATGCAAGAATAAAACTTCCTAAAAATGGAAATATAGTAAATATGATCTCATTACTTTTCATCTAAGATTGGATAAAATGGCCAAAACGCATGAGTGCAGAAACAAAGCTAATAAACTCCATCATATCAGTTACTGGACATGAAGATCCACCTCTCCAACTCTGCAGCCCTGTCATGCTTGATGTGTACTAAGCTACTTGGAAGAGACATGATGTGGGCCTCAGTCTTTGTGCTGTGGTGTAAACAAGAGGTTGAACCGTCAAACGCCTGAGTAAGCTGTCCTATAATCCTCCAAACCAGAGCTTTGTGCAACTCCTGACAAACAGGTGGTCAGAAACTGTTGCGTCCTTGAGCCACAAGAACGCAAAACAAAATAAATAAAACAGAACTAAAATAAAATTTAAAAATATGTTTAATGTTACTATTATTAAAAGTATTAATTATGATTTTAAATGCTTAATTTATCATTTAATTAAAAAAAAATATAGCACATTTAATTTATTTTTTTTCCTGCATTACGCATGCGTAAATAATAAATTACAAACCTGTATGCGTCCTTTTGTGGATTTTTAGATTCTCTGATCTTGCAAAGACTTTCCCACAGCCTGGAAACGGACATGGAAACGGTTTCTCTCCGGTGTGCACGCGGATGTGATTTACAAGTTTGTATTTAGCTTTGAAAGGTTTTCCTTCCCTTGGACACTCTTCCCAAAAACAGATGTGGTTTGCTTGCTCTGGTCCTCCGACGTGCTCCACAGTCACATGCGTCACCAGCTCATGCATGGTGCTGTAAGTTTTCGAGCAAAGTTTTTTCGGTGAGTGCTCAGGCTCCAGCCACTTGCAAATCAGCTCCTGCTTTATCGGTTGCCTCATGTAGCGGAAAAAAGCGCCGGCTCCGTGATGGTGGTGATGATGAGCGCTCAGATTCATGTTCAGATTTAGTCCACCGTAGAACGGATCAGACCTGGAACTTGCTACTTGACTCAAGTGATCAGATCTGACATACATTTCTCCAGGTAGTCCTAACCTTATTTGTCCATTCAGTGTTTGGCCACCCGGTGATCCGTTAGAAGGCTGCTCGTGATGAAGTCCGGAGAAGAGGGTGCTATGGTTCCCAGCGTCAGGATGATGACCATAGTGTCCAGGATAGCTACCTGTTGTTGAGACAAACATTCCGTGGTGAGAGGCTGAACCAGCAGTCTGATCAGTGAGAACGGGCATGGCTGGAGCTGTCAGATCTCTTCTGAGGAGAAAATCCCTACCTGGGTGAGACATAGAATAGGGCACCGATGCTGCCTGAACCGGGCCAAAAGCTCCCGTTTGACTGGAGACCACTTCACTGTGGCCTGCCATATGATGATTGTGGTGGTGGTGATGGTGGTGGGGATAATGATGGGCTGGGCTGATTTTGAGGGCCGCGGAGTGCCCCATGTGTTCTGGCCCGAATGGACTCGGCCCCAGGCGGGGTTCCGCAGTAATCTCCCCAGGGTGCGAGTGAGCCATTGAGTGTGGATGGCTGCTGAACCCCGGGAAGCCTGTCACGCTCTGAGGGGTATGGTGGTGATGATGGTGATGGTGGTGAGCCCCTGCCAAGTCAACTAATCTCAGCGCCGTGTTCCGTTTGGAAAACGTAGGGTCCATAACGGGGCTTCCCAATGCATCCACGCTCATTACTTCCTAATTTTAGAATAACTTGACAGCAGGCAAAATAATAATGATGATGACAAATATATTTTAATCGCAATGAAAAATAAAGGGAAAAAAACTTTATAAAGTTAAGTCTATCTGCAGACAACATGGAATCCCATTCGGTTGAGAGGCAGCAGCAGGACGCTTTGATACTGAATAGAGATTCATGGTAGGAGCTGCAGCCCGTGGAGCTAAACAATCACCCTGCGCTCTAATTGGTCAGAGCTCCGTGATTGACGTCACCAGTGACAGTTTCCACCGTGATGAAAAATGTTTTAGTGACAGCGAGCAATCAGTGCGCATGCTCAGTGCCTGAGGCAACGCTTGAGAAAAATAGTTGTTATGCAAAAGATTTCTGTAGAAATAAAACTCTTTAAAAAGTTGATCCAGATAAACAGCTTTTCTTTTCTTTTTTTGCGGTGAACAAAAGCCGCTCGATCATAAAACAGCAAATTGCTGCACTTTGACTTTGCAATTAGAAAACCTTCTGCGGAACAGAGCGCACACTGTCGCCGGAAAAGTTGCAGAGATTATAAATAAAACATGATATCCTCATTCTGCTCCGTTATGCGTTCGATACAACTTTACGCACAAATTACGCACAACTTTACGCATGTAAAAAAAAACCCAAAAAAACAGCAATGCCCATTAAAAAATGCAAATGAAAAAATCCGCGTGGCAGTTCAAAAATAGTCCGAAGCACAATGTGATCAAATGCATTTGGATATTTTCTTCATATTTAAATGTAGAGCCATGTGCCTTGCTGCGGGTCTGTGCGGTTTGATCTGCGTATGTGCTGAGTATGTGCAGAAGGAGAACCGAAGAGAAAAATGTACTTCACGGAACGTGTTGGGATGATCCGGTGTGATTTAACAGGAGATCCGGGACGGCAGCAGATGAGGGTCACAAGAAAACAATCCAGGTTTGAACTGTCCATGTCACTTGATCAATTTACAGAAATAAATCAAATTTCTGTGATACATTTTGCTTTAAAAAGGAAAAAAAAAGTTTTTTCTTCACTTTTTTGTATAATCTTATGTAACTTCTGAATTTTCTAAACTAAGAAGTAAAAATTTATTTGTAAAAAAATAAGATCTACTTATATTTAAATTCTTAGCAAAGTATTTCAAATGTTTTTTTTAACATTTTTTGTAAGAATACAAGTAGATCGAAAAAAAAATAAAATGTCTAAGCCTTCAATGTAATAGGTTATTACTTAAATAATACGTTTTCTGCAAACAAATAGTAAAAATGTCATTAATTCAATGTAATCACTGAAATTTTGGGTAAAAAATATCAAATGCAACATTTATTTCTATTTTTAAAAAGTTAACTCAGTCTAAGTTGTAAGAGTTAAGCACCCATCTGAATATTTTCCAGTTACAACTTGAGTCTATCCAAAGTTTTTCTTAATTGTAATGCAAATTAAATGTATCTTATTATTTGACTACAGATGTTTTTTTTATTTAAAGTCAAAGTGAAGTTGCTGATGTGTTGAAACTGATTTTTGGCTAACCTTCCTTACTGGGAACAACAAGAATAAACTTTAAAATCCTCTGGGTGTTTCCTTTCTATTGACTTGTCAGTGTCTCCGCTGACAGCGTTTCTCCAGCACGTTAGTATCTGAGTCAATATTTGGAGACGTGACGGATCCCAAAGATGTTTATTAAAAGGTCTTTACGCGTGGGTTCACAGGCTCAGCTGTAATATTCAGATAGACCACAGCACAAGCGTAATGCAAAACTCTCAGGAGCTATTCCTGGTCCAAGTTGCACATTCTCTCCCTCACTCACTCCTGGAGACAAATATGCAAAGGAGTTGTTTAGTATAGTAAACAAAAATGCTAAATATTGCAGCAAAGTCTCATAAAACCCACTTATAGCGACTTGACATTGGAGCTTAACTATTTCTCCAAAAAAATGCTGCTGGAAACAGTTAAAATTCTCCCAGATTGGATCATGACATTAAACTGTCACTTGTATTTTAATCAAGCTGTTATGTCTTAAAATTCAATTTTACATTCTTTTATAGAACTTTGCAGGCAACGCCAAAGTTCCATTCGAGCTTCACTTGTTGCACATGTGAGTGCATGACCTCTGGGTTTGACTCAGTTTGCCTGTAACATGCCGTTCTTACCGTTTTCCACTCAATGAGAAATTATTCCAAATGTTGCTCAAGAAAACAGTTGAATACCTAAAAGGTGGGTCAAGTTAAGTTGAAGAACGTTTGTTCTCTCATAGGTATTAAAAAATCTTATTGGTTACTAGATTCTACTCCAAGTCAACTGACTTGGAGGATTTAGCCTAGAATCTAGTAGCCAAGAAGATCTTTTAATGGTTCGCATGACACATCTATGCATGTGGCTTTGAACCCTAGCAGCCGGAGGTTCCTGCAGAGCACGCCGCAAATCCCACTTGATAACTTCGACAACCCACAACGTTTTACGCACAAACCACGCATCACTGGCCTGCAAAGAATGAATAAGATGCATGAGCCTGAGCAGCCAAACTGTGATAGACACGTTAGAAATGGTGGTAAAGCCAAGTCAAACACAGGCCGCGTTATTGGAGGTAAGGTCCAAATATGTGGGTTGGTGCATAAAAATCTAAAATGCAGATGTTCCACGCTACAACACGAGAGACAGGCAACAAAACTGTGTGTGGTTTCCATTCAAGGAGAAAAGAAGAGGTTTAGTTTGATTATGACAGACCTCTGGAGAGAGTGTTGACAGTGGTCACACTATACATCCACCCACAGAATGTGATGCTGGGATCTAAACATCTCCACATAAAAACAACCATTCTGAAGAGGTGATTAAGTTTTCAGGTGAGAACATTGTTATTTGTATTTCTTTCAGATTGGTCACATTAAAACTCTGCAAAATCTAGTTTCAAAATGTCTTTTTGACTTTCTGCCATCGACAAGTCGGCTGCCATGTTGTAAATGTTTCAGCGTTTTGTTTTTGCCTTTTTAACCAAATCCACAGTCAGCAATTTCAAAATATGTGAGATTGATGATGCAAAGAGGCCAATGGAAGTGTGGATTGGTATTTGGTGAGTGCATGTTATTGTGGAGAATTGCTTTCCACCAATGAAAGAGAAGCTGCATCACCATGTGATCAGCCCCCCTCCCCTCCCATTCATCAGGGCTGGACTGTGTTGTCTTTTCAATTCATTTATCTGCAGGAATGATTGCGACTATCAGTCTAGAGCTCACCGTCTGACTGAAGAGGTGAAAGTTGCGCCACAGGAAGATAAACCGCAAAAGACTATTTTGCATGAATACATGATTTGATGTGCGGTGTTTGGGAATTCCTCCAAAAAAAAGTAAACAGAAAAATCGTTGGATTGGAGTTTGTGGAGTCCGGTGCAGGTCCAGGTGAAAGCAGCAGCAGCAGAGAGGAGGGAGGAAGAATATCTGCGATTTGCTTCTTCATTCCTGCTCTCAGTCTTCTCAAAGAGTGAAGATGCTCCTGGACGCAGGACCGCAGTATCCTACCATAGGAGTCACTACTTTCGGCTCCTCGCGGCATCACTCAACAGGCGAAGTCACAGAAAGAGAAGTGGCGCTGGGGATCAACCCGTTTGCGGATGGGATGGGCGCTTTTAAAATAAACCACAGTTCGCATGATCTTGGCTCCGGACAGACTGCGTTTTCCTCACAAGCTCCTGGCTACGCAGCCGCCGCGCTGGGACACCATCACCACCCAACACACGTTGGTTCTTACTCCACAGCGGCTTTTAACTCCACAAGGGACTTTCTCTTCAGAAATCGAGGTTTCGGAGATGCGGCGGGTGCTCAGCACAGTTTGTTCGCATCTGGAAGTTTCGCAGGGCCACATGGACACTCTGAAGCGGCGGGACACCTGCTCTTCCCGGGGCTCCACGAGCAGGCAGCTAGCCACGCATCTTCTAATGTGGTCAACAGCCAGATGCGTTTGGGGTTTTCTGGGGACATGTACGGCCGCGCTGATCAGTACGGCCACGTCACAAGTCCCAGATCTGACCACTATGCCTCCCCCCAACTGCACGGCTATGGCCCCATGAACATGAATATGGCCGCACACCACGGAGCAGGGGCCTTCTTCCGTTACATGAGGCAGCCCATCAAACAAGAGCTCATCTGCAAGTGGATCGAACCGGAACAACTGTCAAATCCCAAAAAGTCATGCAACAAAACTTTCAGCACCATGCATGAGCTTGTAACCCATTTGACGGTGGAGCATGTTGGGGGACCAGAACAGACAAACCACGTCTGTTTCTGGGAGGACTGCTCCAGAGAAGGAAAGCCATTCAAAGCCAAATACAAACTTGTGAATCATATCAGGGTGCACACAGGAGAGAAACCCTTCCCCTGTCCCTTCCCTGGTTGTGGCAAAGTATTTGCGCGGTCGGAAAATCTAAAAATTCACAAAAGGACACACACTGGTAAGGAGCTCTTTAGATTGATATTTTACTGACAATCTCTCATCCAAAGTATGCATGTGATCCTGAGTTATTTACTGCAACAGCAGATGAAAACTCTGACATTTGATTCAGTGCAGTTGTCCACAGAAAATATTTCAGCTTGAATATTTTGAAGAAAATATTTTTTTTGTACCAGTTAATTTTTAAATAAAACTACAATAATAGATAATTGCATTTTAAAGGTTTAAAATAAGAAAAAAATACTATTTTAATTCAGTGTACCAGTGGATCGAAAATGACAATTTTTGTGATTATCATTTTTTTTATTCTTGATGTATTTTGTGCATTTTTAATAGGTGAGAAGCCTTTTAAATGTGAATTTGATGGCTGCGACAGAAGATTTGCAAACAGCAGTGACCGCAAGAAACACATGCACGTGCACACGTCAGACAAGCCCTATTTGTGCAAAATGTGCGACAAGTCATACACACACCCCAGCTCTCTGCGAAAACACATGAAGGTAAATATTTATCACATTGTTTTAACTTAATTTTTTTGTTGCAATTTTTAAGCTAATTTTTTGCTTTGGAATTTGTATAAAAATGTCAAAAATAAATTTGTGCATTTAATTTTATCACTTATTTTTATAAAAATGCAGGAAACATTTTTATAAAAAAATTTCAATGATTGATATTTTATTTAGCTTTTTTTTCAAGATTAACTCAAATTAACATTTTTAATTGGGTTGATTTTATTTTGTATGATTCTTGTTTAATTTTGTTTATTAATTTTATTTCACTCCTTGCTTTTTTTCTTTCTCCCATTTATTGAAGGTTCACGAATCCACCAATCCAGGATCCCAACCATCTCCAGCAGCCAGTTCAGGGTATGAGTCCTCGACACCTCCCACCATAGTGTCTCCATCCACAGAGAACCAGAGCAGCAGCTCCATATCACCAGCAGCCTCAGCAGTCCATCACACCAGCAGCCACAGCACGCTCTCATCAAATTTCAATGAATGGTACGTGTAAATATTTTTGCAAGTGAACTAAAAAGATAAGAAGGAGAAAAAAAGACTGCAGAATTTTAACAGAGGAAAAAAAACTGGACTTTGTAAAAGTCAACCAATGCAAAGTGGACTAAGAAAAGATGGGAAGCTCCTAAAAAACAATTTAAAGACTGTCTTAATGTCAGAAAGAAAGAATGCATGGACAAAAGGAGGCACGGACAGCCACCATGTTAAACTCCCCCATCCCCTCTTTTCACTATTTCTTTGAGTCTTTATTTTTAATGACAGACTGCACAGAAAAAGAGATCTCAAAAAAGCATGTGGGGAAGAGGCCTTTTTTTGTTTTTTTTTGTACATACTGATTTCACCAAGTTGGTAAAAATGTAATATTTTAATGTGTAAATAACTCTATTACAGTTTAAGGGAATTTGTGAAAATGTGGTCCCTAGATATATGGAGAAATGAGATGGTTTTAAGATTGAAAAGAATGTTCTAGTTGTGTACCAAATGTGAATTATTCAGTATTACTACAGTCTACACGTCGACTTAACCGACTCTTAGTATTAATGTGCTTTTGTAGCCTATCCAGTGCAACATTTTCGTCCAAGGTCCAGTTTGAGTAGCCCAAGTATCATTGTTGTTATTTAATGTCATGTCGATAAATCGTGTAGTGAAAGCCTGAAATCTGTCAATCTGTTTATGTACGTGATAAATATAAAATCTCTGTCAATTGCTTTGTCTGAAAGGAAGTATTATTACATGTAAAGTAGCTCAATTTTCCATATTTATCCGCATGTAAAGGACCGGTAACATGTTAGAAATTATCGGTATTTATGGAGAAATGCGCTCGTATGTAAAATTTAGTTTACAAAAAAATTTGTTTGGATACATTTCGTACTATATTAAAGCATTAAAAAATACAATAATGCAATGCGTTGGAGGTTATTGATCTCAACAGGAGTTCTGTATGGAACGAATGGATTTTTTCTACATAAAAAGAAGGCATTAAAATATTCATATTTGCAGGCCGGAAAAATTTATTATCATTTTGTTCTTTTTTTTTACCCGCAACAATCCATTTAATTTTTTTTGCACGTTTAGTTATAAAAACACGTTGAACTCAGCATCGCGCGCGCGCGTGTGTGTGTGTGTTGTTGCATTTTGCAAGTGTGAGTGTGTGAAGCATCATCTCCGTTTTACTTTCCTAATAACTAGTAAATTCACTCCCCTTTTTCTTCCTTTTTTTGCATCTTCTGTTTATCCAAAATTAACATCCAACACTTTGCCCTCCAGTAATGTGCAAATTAAATCAATTAATCACGGAGGTTGTTCCTGAGTGTATAAACCCGACTAAGCTATTTTGCGTTACTTAATTGTTCGGGAATCTAATTTTCAAATCTAATTTATTTTCTTCTTTTTTGCCGGATTTCCCAGATTGAGGAGGGGGGATAGCGGATGGGAGTGTGTGTGAGTCAGTGTGGCCCCTTCATTGTTCCTGACTGCAGCTTGCTTGACCGGCCCATTAGGCAGAAATCACATCAGCAATCCGCCACTGATCATGGTTAACACTGTTAGAGTGCACGGACACACAATCTGTCACTCTGCAGCTCTGTCAAATAATAATAAAAAAATCGTCATAGGAAGTTTGAACCTTAGAAACACACCACCATCCAGAAAGAGGTGCCTGTCCTGCATACACACACATATATTTACACATATATATGAAAAAGAAAAACTAAAATCGACTCTCACCATCTTAGATGATTTCTCGAAAATGTATTGAAATGTATTCATATTTTCTCTTCACGGACTATTAAATGTAGAGATAAATGAAGGATGGAAATAAAATGACTTTTTCGACTCTATTTAACACTATCTATCTGGTGTATGTGTGTGTGCAGCTGCTCCATGGATGCACTCCACTCTTTTTTCTTTCTGAAAGTCACAATAATAATAATAAAAAAAAAAACTACCACGTTTGTTGAAATGTCGATAGATGTGTTAAAACGAACTGGTTTAAACTCAAATGTACTTTAGATAGAAGGAAATAAAGAAAAAAAACACCAAAATCCATGTGAAAATATATTTTCATTCCAACCTCTAAGAAATATATTGACCAAATATAATGTCTTTAAAAATGTAACTGCTTTTGCCATTTAAATACGAAGTAAAATCTATTCATTTATATTGTTATATAGACGCTTATAAATGCATACGAGTATATACATAATTGCAACTTGGAATTTATGTGCATGTGTGTGTGTTGCAAATGAGTAGAGAAGCAGTGTAAGCTGAGCCGACGCTCCTTCAGTCTTGAATGCAGGGCATGGACCTCAACTATGTCGTTTAATTTCTGCTTTATGGTCTTGTCGTGTTGCCTTACTGCACCATACACACACTGCGAGGAAAATAAAATACTCGTAAAAAAAAAAGGAAAAAAAATGTGTCGACGACAGGCTGCAGCTCCAAGTCACTGCCGGTGCTTCTAGATCAAATAGGAGAGCAGGAAAAAACATCCACTTCACATGTATTTACGCACAAGTCTGAAAATGACAGCGGCTCGGATGTACGGGTGTGTGCATGAGTGTGTGTGTGATGGGGGAAGAAGGGGAGTGCAGGCGCCAGCATCATGAATATTTATTACCAGCACTTGTGGCCAGTAAACCGAGCTTGACGTTTATGTTACCAAGGTAGACACTCTGCAGCTTATCAGTGCATCAAATCTCAGACAGAATAGTGGCTCAGACTTTCTCTTCACAGGTTTAAAAGTCTCAATTGTTAGTTTGACAAAAGACAACATCCGGTGCAAGGAAGCAAACTATCAAGGAAGATTCAAAAAACAGAAAAAAATAGCAGATTTGCTCCTCATGCAGTATTTGTAGACATACCAATATATCATCATTGAAATAAAAAAATTACATGGATGATCCGATTATTTCAACTTCTGAAATAACTTTTTTTCAGCACCTGCACACACTCACACGCAGCGCTCAATCCACTCTCCTTGATGGATGAGGTGGCCATGGTTTGTGCCAGCACTCTGATCTGCATGCCCAGCTCACTCATTCACTGAGAACTAAATCGATAAGTTAAACATTTGCGGTTGTGGTTAAACTGCTGGGTTGCAAGGAACATTTATGGGATGTCTATTTTTAACTGGGCCTCAGTTAAAAAAAGATACACATTTCAAAGAGTTGCAAGTCATGAACTAACAAAAAAGGCAAAATCAAAAAAGTTCTAAACTCAGGGTGACTTTATTAGCATGAAGGCATTTCCAAAACGTGTCCAAGAAATGTGGTTCTGTTTCTAGACATTAAACTTTTTATCTTAGTTCTAATAAAGTAACTTCTGATGGGGGAAATTAGAATGAAAATCCAAAAATGGATTTATAAATACAAGTCATAATCTTATGGGTAAAAAGTGAAGGAATGCTGCATATTTTCTTTTTTTGATTACCTTTTTTTTTGCATATTGTTCTATTTTTTCTCATGTCTTCATCAAATTTGGATTCGTGTGAAAATATATATATTGAGGCTATACATTTTTTTAATTTCAAATAACATATTGATAAAATGATCGTACAATAATCCAAATTTAAATTACTTGTGAAAGTAATAAAAACACAATTGAGCTGCTTTTTAAAAAAGTTTTTCCTTCTTTTTTTGTACTCCTGGAATTCTCACACAATCTGAGGCGTAGGACATGCAGTTTGTTGTTTTATTGTGTTTTTTTATATCTAACCACGTAACTGATTGGGACATTAATCTCCGCATTGGTGCTGCAGAGGGTTCGTTATAGTGAAACATCGGCACACGGTGACCCCCATCGCATCAGTTGTGATGTCTGACACGCTATTAAGTCGAGGCCGTGCAGGAGATTTGTGGAGGCGCTGACACGGTGTTGTGGCGTCCCCTGTTTTTTGACGTCTTGCTAAATGAGGCCACTCCAATTAGCGCTCCACGGCAGGGTGGGACTCTTGCACACCTCTCCAACCTTCCAGGAAAAAAAAAAAATCCAACACACACATACCTGTTCATCCTTCACACAAAACGTTTGACTCACATGCGCGATGCAGACAATTTATCTGTCATAGCATTGAAAAAAAACATCACATGAACCCCCGGTCTCTTGGCTGTATAAAAGATTTTTTTAAATTGAGTTTTTCTTTCTGCAAATCAGCTGTATTCACAGTATGCCTCGTGTTTTTGTTAATTGAAAACACGCAAAGATTTAACTCACGTGTTAACTGACATGAAATAAACAGTGTCGCCTCTTCTGAGACCTGATGGCAGCTTCAAAATCTTGCTTTGCTGGTGTCAGTGGAGATCAAATTAAAACGTTTTAATGAATTCATCATCAGAAAAAAAGCAACAAAGAAAGCTGATGCATACGGTGCATTGATGCACTGTTCAATAGAGAGGTCTTCTCCTTTACACGGCAGCTTGCAAACATCTGTTTATCTGATGAGTCTGAAAATGACTCCTTATTGTGGAGATGAGAATGACCGGGCAAAACTAATCGGTGACAGATTTCAGCTCACATGATGTTTTAGTTAAGGTGAGGAGGGCCTAAAAGAAACAAACTAAAAAAAAAAGATTATTTTTGTTTGCTTTGTGGTTGATGTGAGTGAAAGTGTAGCCTCTATCTTGTTGCATGCTGTTTTATTTGCACAGGCTTTAACAATGAACACATTCACTATTGTTCTTTGGATCTGCATGTGGCATGTATTACTGTATCCTAATAGCACATTAGAATTACATCCCATTATTTGGACATCATTAAAAGCCTGCTGCTAACAGCAAACATCTTTAGATCGATTTCATAATTTCCTTTATAATCTGCGCCCAACTAGAAAGTAGAAGAGTAAACTTACTGGAACCATAGCAACAACGATTTTCCAAAAACACACATTCTTAAATTCATCAGAGAGGTCTATGCTGGAAATTTAAACATCAGATTGTGTTTCTACACATTCTGAACTAACAAATGAAGCAATCACACCATCTTCTGCACAAGCACTTAATCTTTGGTTTGCATGTCTACTATTTTTTTTTTCTTTTTGTCTTTTTCCTGTCGGGCTCAGGGCCCAAACCCTCCAAATAGTTTTCAAAGACAAGGAGCAATAAATAATAGTTGTTTTGCTTGCTTTGTGTTCTGAGAGCAAATACTTTAAATAAAAACGGATTTCATTTTCTTCCTCCCTTGTGAGTAAATCATTCCAGAAGGAAAACGTGTGCAATGAAACAAACTGGAATCAGAATTCCTCTTACTAACGTATTGATGCAGGCACCGCTGCACTATAGCTCGGCTTAATTCTGTTCATAGAAAAAGAGGAGTGGACGTCAATGCATTTATTATGCGTGTAGTCACATTTTTTTCATGTATTTCCCTTGTTTTTCTAACCTCAAACCGTTTGTGTGAAACCAAAGTCCCCATCCATGTGGTAAAAAGTTACGACTTGCTGGAAGCATGCGGAGAGCTAGAAATAAAATTTTCATTCCACTTTTTCACTGACCTAACACTCTTTCTGACATCTTATCTGCGCTATCACAACATCCCAACAGTATCACACTGCTTAGCAGCACATCAACAGCATTCTGGTGACAGGTACTAACCGATGCAGCACTTAAATTATATTCCACCTCATCGCAGTACATTCATCTATAATTACAGCAGCCTCACAGAAAGAGAGTGATTAAAAATGTTTTTAAAAAAGACAAACAAAACATGGAATGTGAGGTATCATCATAATATTGCATTTGGCATTGAGCGTTTCCTAGCAGCTGCATCAGCGGGATACAGGTGGAAATGCAACTCGGGTGGCGATGGGAGCCAGGAAAGACTTGGAAGCTGTACGTGTCAGTTTGTGTGACTCTGTACCTAGTGTATATATCATCGCAAGCATCCAGGGTTGTAACTGTAACACTGTCAAAGAATGAATTTAGGGGTCCACAGCATCACTAAGAGAGGAAGAGTGCACGTAGAGACATATTAGAATGCAACACAATATTTTAACACATTCGGCTGTAAATACTTTTAAAAAAAGAGAAAGATCCTGGTCTAAATGAGTTTACTTTGGGATACGAATGTAATACTAATAAAAGAAAGAAAAATAGATTTTTTGCTTTATGGAAGATGCCAAATAATGATCAGCTAAGTGAGATGTACCAAATCTTTCTCAACACATCTTCGATGGACACCACATGGTCTGACTTGTGTGCAGCAGCTGGCTTCAGTAAGTATGTCTTTGTCTTTGCCTGTGATGTTCTTTGATCTTCTGAGCGATACAATATGGTTTGGGCGAGAATGGATGAAAATCTGTAATGTAACTGTGTCATTTTGCTCCTGGAAACGGCAGTGACCTCTGTGCTCCTTTTGACGGGATGTGAAGAAATGGTGAGAGAGCACCTCTGTGACAATCATAAATACATCCAGCGGTTGGAAATTGTTTCAGATATTGCTACAAAACTCCACGTATGAGGTGATGTGCAACACAAGTATTCCAGCTACGGGAGTGACTCTTCATCTGTGGTTTGATTTTATATATTTATTTTTTGATTGTTTCTTAATAAAAGATTGAACATTTTCAACATTATAAAGTGCGTGTGTGTTCCATTTCTTCTAATTCCCCATTGCTCACTCATAGTTTGATTGATAACAATTGGCCCAAATCTGCTTGGTCCAGGTGTTTGCTGTTTATTATTTTTCCTCCTCCTTCAATTAATCACTAATTGGTGTTTCCACCTGCGGTGGAAATTACACCACAATTCTGGCCAATATTCTCATTTTGATGAGGAAAATACATCAAACTATTCACCGTTAAATGCCAGGGTAAGAGCATTTTGCAACATCTGTGTTGCATTATAGATTGGAACAGTGTGTTGGAACCATTAGAAACAAACAATAAAAGCAAAAAGCAAAAGAAAAAAAAAGAACCAATTCCATGTTTTATCGGTTAAAAAAAATACGTTTTTATTTTGAAACCTTGTATTGTACCTTTGAAATGACCAATAACTAGCTTTATTCGAAATGTCAATGTCATGCGTAAAACACCTTGCAGAGGTTGCCAATTAGTATTTCCTTTTATAAAGATTAAAGTAATACAAGTTTTTTTTTAAATATGGCATCTATCTAAAACTAGGACTATAAGGGTTGTCGAGTCCTGCTTCATTGAGCTGTAATGAAACCTCTCCAGTGAAAGGGCAATGAAATGTTAACGCTACCTAAAGGTCAGGTCCCTCTATGAGATCAAGTTGGGAAAACAGCAAAGATTTAAGTAACTAACAAGGTCTGAACCTGGCAAAAAAAAAGAGATGGAGCTGCAGCTGTAACCTATGTGGAAGTGGGCGAACAGACGCACGCGATCCCAAAGCAGAACAACAGAGTTGGGATTGCACAACAACTAATGCTGCAGCGATAGTTTATAGCTTGCTGTGAATTTGTCAGCAGCCATGCCAGCATTAAATTCATGTTTAAACTTTGCTTGCAATAGTGGACCGTTCATAGCCACGATGGAGCCGTGATGTTTTTATGAATATAAAATTATAGATTCAGTTTTCTTTGCGTGTTTACTCACAGTTAAGCAAAGCTGAACTAGTTTTTTAGGATCCATGTGATTTACCCTCCATTTTTTTGAAGATAACTGTCTGACAGCCCCCTGCACAGCACCCACATTCAGCTATTAGATACAAAGCTGCTCCCAGCAGTAGTTTGTGTCTAATGGACAAGTGTTGATAAGCCTTTTAAAAAGCATCCAGCTGAACTTTTGGAGAAATATTTCTTTCAAAGTCATGTGATGTGAGGGATCATCTGTCATCGCTTCTCAAAAGACAACAGTTCATAACAACATAGAAATAAAAAAAGGACAGGCTGATTCTTCTTAATGATGAGTGGGATAATTCTTTGAAAGCAGTCATTTCCTAGATGAATTCTGAAATCTTTTTTCAAGTGACTATTTTTTTTGCTTCTTTTATCTGAGAAAAAAAAAGTTTTTCCTTTAAATGTACTCAAACTGCAGTGTATGGATTGCTTAATGTATTGCTTTACATTGCAACAAGTTTGTAAATGTGTATTTTAAAATATATTACCAAGTTTAACTATCATATATTTAAATGTAAATATACAAATAATGTTTATGTATAAAATACACAAAGGAGTGTAAGGTGGTCTCACAGCAAGAAGATCAGAGTTTCGACCCCCAGAGTGCCGCATGGCTTGAAACACTGGCGTTTCTGTGTGGAGTTTGCGTGTTCTCCACGTGCGTATGTGAGTTTTCTCCCGGTACTCCAGTTTCATCCCACCCTCCAAAAACCTGCATGTTAGGTTTTTGGAGGGTGTAGCGGTTGATTGGCCGCTACAAAATTGCCCCTAGGGATGTGTGTGTGAATGGTTGTTTGTGACCCCGCAACAAACTGCTGACCTGTTCGGGCTTCCCTGTGACCCTGTAAGGGATAAGCAGTTCCGAAGATGAAACAATACATATAATGCTTATGCATGTGTATATTTAGAAAAGCATATAACATGTATACCGTATATTTACATGCATAAGCATATTTGCTAAAGTGTTTCTACACTTTTCAACTAATGCAAAACTAAACTTTTCTAAGACTTAATGTTACTTTTCATTTCCAAAGTTTCTCCAACTTGCAAATTCATAACTTTGATCTGGGCAAGATCATTTCAATCTCAATTAGCATTGATGTACTTACATCCCAACTTGGATAATAAACTGATAAAATGAAACAAGAAACCCGGGGAGGTCAAAAACAAAAAAATACTTTGCAATCCTCATTTTTCCTTCCATCTTTGTACTTTCAATGAACAAGATGGAGACATGATTAGAATCTATAGAAACAGATATTTAATGTAGTGTTAGAATCGAGCGCTGCAAGTTAATTATAACCAAGACGACTGTGGGAGATTAGAGCTCTGATCCTGAAGGCCTGTCAAACAGAACAGTAACACACTGAAAGGGTGTGAGGTTTTTTTTATAATTTCAGAAGATGATGTGACCATGTTCACATCAGATTCATGCTTATTTGTACCCATTAGACCTCGTTTTTGGGTAGAATTATTTTTATATAAAAGTGTCATGAGAGACACTATATCTGCTTTGTTCACATACAATTATAAAGACTTACCAAAAAGCTGACCTTTTCATTACCCTGTTTTGGTGGCTTTACTGGTACCACAACATCACCCAAGCATGGCCACTTGCAACTTACTGTTACATTACTCATTTCTGACACGTTCATTGGAAATATTGAACGAGAATCTCAAATGACAAAACGATTCTTTCCCTTTCAAAACATACAGTATGTTTCACAACACTTAAAATGAAATCATTCATTTTATTTTCTGTTTTAAACTAAAGTCTTTTTCATTCACATTTCTTTTGTTTGCAATTAATATCATTCAAGTTGAGGAGGGTTGTTGCATGTACAGATGGAGAAGCATCCATCTCTGTCAGCAGTGTAACAATGCAGACATTCCATACTGGGACACTTCATAAACAGGGGAGGCTCACAAAGAGGGGGAAGTTCCCTAAATTAAATCAAAGCTTGTGTTCTAGTTGAAGCCTGAGAACCAGCACCCCAGTGAGGATGAAGGGGGAATAAAATCAAACACAACTCCCAGTTACATCGCTTGCATTTTTATAAATTACAGTTCCATAAAAGCTACAATTTGTCAGACAGATGTAATGTGTGATTAAAAAAATGCTTTTCATGGAATGCTTCATATACAAAAATTAGTCTGTGGTGGATGAAGTTAATGGAAATACTGCTGCAAACGTTTTCTTAATCAACAAACAACAACTGGAGGAGGAGAACAAACAGAATTGGTAGCTGATTTATTTTCAATAGAATCTTAAGAAATCTCTGTATGATAGGATACCTGTCCTCATCTGTAGAAAACTTATTCAAAAATATTAATTTGAGGTATAGGTGAGTAAACTGTTATATTATTATAAATTAATAAAGTTTGTAATATTTTAGTAGCTAGTTTTGTGTGTCACAACTGTTTGCTCAATAGGAGGTTTTTGGTCCTCTATGTCCATGTCCTGTTTGTCAATGTTGTCAGTGTGAGATAGCCTTTCTGGTTAACTTAACATCTGTCTCCACCAGGATAAAGCCCATCTACTTATTTCTTCAGATATTTAGGTGTGGAAAGGAAATAGCTAATATTAAAATAACAGTCTCAGATAGATTACCTTTTTTCCCCTGGTGGCAGGATGAATCCCTCCTTTATGTGGATCCCCATGAGGTTTCTTCTTTTTTCATCCCAATGCTAAAAGTTTTATTTGGAGTTTTTTCTTACAGAGAAGGATGGTCTGAGGGAAGCAAGGTGAAGAGTTTTGTTTCGTTAGTTTTAGCTCATTTGTGTATAGACATTTTTTTGTTCGTTGTCCTTTTTTGTTGTTTTCTCAATCTATGTGAAGCCCATTGAGACACTTGTGTTGTAATATTGGAGTATATAAATAAAATTGAATTGAATTTTTACCACTGCTTATTTAGTATTAAGTAAAAGCATTTATTGTGAAGTTGATTATTAGTGATAAACCAAGATTTGTTTTCTTGTGTTTATTCAGTATATTCAAATTATTTAACAAAAAAAAAATTCTCAGAGGGGCTAGTTGATGCAGATGGAGCACTATTAATCGCACAATCTGCCACTGATTTATACTTGTGTGTGTGCGTTTATGTTCGTTCTCCGTGTGGTCTGACCAGGGTGTACCCCCTGCGACCCTGACTCAGATGGAGCAGTTTAGAGAATGGATGGATGGATTTAGGTTCGCTATATCTCGCTAATCATCGCACAGTTTGTCCCACAAACCAAAAGATCCATCTCAATTTACGTCACCTTTCTTGTGTGCATCTCTTCCAGTGATCTTCCTTTCATCTGTACTCGGGTTGGCAGTACTTCCAATTCAACTTCTTGTACCTCCCTCGACTTTGCTTCGTGGCTTGATGTTGACATCATATGTAGGAAATTCTCTGGAATAACACACGGAAAAGTACGCCGGAGCTGCATGGAGACACAGGATGGAGAATGATAAGACTGGATGCCCTTCATCTTTCACTCTGAATTCAGGCCTAAGTCAATTTTACTCTCAGCATGAGACTTTCTCCAGTCCAAGTTTTGAGTAAATCCAATCAGCTGTCCACAGGATTGAGATGTAGTGTATCAATGATGACAGAGTTTGCTGTAAAGCAAAGATGCACTGCAGCATTTTTAATAAGATGCTGCCCAACATGCTTACTCTCAAGTAATATTATCTATTAAAAAGAATTATGATTTAATACTTTATGTAAATTTTTGAGCAGCCACAGTTTACTCCTGGTTTATTTTCGTATTATTTGCTCCAACACATCCTGGTGAAATGAATGAAAATAGATCAGACAATAGGTGACTTGAATGTCAAACCCCATTTGTCAGTTCTTTGGGAAATATTTTGATTTACCACAACTCTCACAAGGCTAAGTGTTGATGTTTACTTGCCCTCTGTCATATTTCCTGTGTGGCGACCAGAGAAATCCGCTCAGCATTGCTTGAGTGCCTTGGCATTGCGGCATAGCATGAAATCCCTCTGTCTGCCAGGTGCGAGCTCCCAAATTATACTTCTCCCAAATGTGCATCAACAGTTTTGACAGGCGGACTGTACAGGGCTATTCTGCACCGAGCAGCACTGCTGTTCCAAGAAGACAGAGCCTGCATACATCTCACATGCACTCAGCCCACCCCGCGTTCCCGTTTTTCTTTTTTCTTTTCCACACCTTCTCATCTCCAGTCCTTTCTGCTTCTTCTCTTTTATTTCTTTGATTGGCTGGATTCCATGCTCATTAGCATGTCCCATTATCTTCTGGAATATTCAGGGGAATGTTTCCAGTTGCTGCCACTCCAATTATTCTAATACTCAACATGGTTCATGACATTCAAGTTTCTGGAAGTGCTTCAGCTTTTTGTCAAGGTCCTCAGTCACACGTGAGGGCTGTGGATTTTTTCAAGGGCATCTGTTCAAAGCTGGCCCAGAAGAGAGACAACACGGCTGAGAGGCGGCGGCGGCAGGGGCTCCGAGCAAGCTGGAATGATCCACCTAGAATTTGTTGAATCAAATCCTTGCACCTGGATATAATTGTCTAGCTGCTGTGCGGGGAGTTGCTACTGCCAGAATGAGACCAAATTAGTGGCCTGAAAATGGCGACCTGTCAAGACCTGCAGCTTCACCTGGTATCATATTTTACAAAGAGAAAACACTTTGCTGTCATTACCAGTTAATGAAGGTTGTGTTTGTGGGGATTACATGGCTATAAGCTAATTATTTAAAAAAAAACATCAAGTTTCATTCAAATAAAAACATTCTGGCTCATTAAATAGATACATACTAAAAGTTTTACATAAATCCACCTCAAATCTCTTCCTGAGAGTTCAAAAACTCTCAGTTGATCATATCAAATCAATGAAGACTTTTTAGCTGTACCTGTTCAAATTTATCATTTCAGCTCACTGAGTCATCCCTTCTGCAATCTGATTTACATCCTGTTTCTTTTGGTGTATTTGCAGTTTGTTTAAAAAGAAGTAAAGAAATGACTCAACTCAATTCTGCAATTTTACAAGTGCAAAGAATAAAGAAATTACAGCAATGGGGGGTTTGGAGAAAAACTTCTGAAAGATCCACTGTGTGGGAGAAAGCACTGTCGAACTATTGATTTATTAATATTATTACAGCCTCTACTTGCTATGATCTATTATTTAATTAGCAGCAATAATAAAACAATTCATAGTTATTGGAAGAAATATATTTATATTTCCTTCTATTATAATGCTTTCATTAAGTATTTATTTACTTGTATATTTTTTACTTTACTATAAATGGTAAAATCAGTGAAAGTCGAACTGCTTTCACTTCTGTGATTATCTGAACTAGTCTTTTTTTTTTTTAAACAAAAACTATCACTTTGTGTGACTTGTATTACAACAGAGGTCAATCTATTTTTAGATATACTTTCTGCATTAATCAAATGTCTCATTTTCACCGTTGACAGTAAATTTGACCAGTTTTCGTAAATGGCTAATGGACATGATGAGCTGTTTGTACCATGAATAGATTTGTTTCAAACGGACGGACCAACAGGACAACTTCATAAAGATCTGGTGATCTTTAATGAATCATTTAAAACAGTGGCAAACCCAGCCTCTCTCCTGAAGACCTCTGTTCAGATTCTTTTGGTATCACTGGTCAAATTCTCTTTCTCTGTAAATCATACGTGGGCATTCATCTTGTATTTGTCTAATGTACCCCGGCAGTGTTTGTGTTGTGTGTGTTTTTAAAACTTGAAAAAGCAATAAAAAAATTAAAAAAAAAAAAAAAGAAAGTAAGTTTTAATCTCTGACAAAAATACTTCTTATTCTGTTTGAGTTTGAATTCCACACAAGAGAACTAAACACACAATTTTGACATGAATGCTTGGAATAAAAAATGAAACATTTTATCATTTTGTTTTGAGCAAAAACGGCAAATGCACACAACGTATGTTTTCGAGAATTTGTGCATGATGAAGGAATTATATAAAAAAACTTTTTATATCTTCTGTCAACAAACTTTACAAAATACTTTTGCACTATCAACTATAGAAATCTCAACTATCAAAGAAAACTGTAGCCACAAACCCAGACCACACAAGATCTAAAAGTGTCACAAAAATATGACAAAGTACATGATATTTTCTTTCCACTTCACACAGACTGTGGTTGAAAACAAAATACTTATTTCATATTTAACAGTTTAACTAATTTGATAATTGGTCAAATAAAATATTTTTACAGACTGTCTTAAACCCTCTGTTTTGGGATTAGTTTGATTTTAAATGTTGTTCACCAGACTTTGTACAAATCTTATAATACAATGTTGTGTGTGTGTGCGTGTGTCTCAAACCAGCATCAAAGAGAGTTTTCTAACTTTTTTAACTTAATATTTATATATGGTAGATAAAGCTAATATTACTTTCAGCATGCAGTTTCTTATTTGCAATTTATTGTTCAGGTTGAAGGGACAGCTCTTGGAATCTTACGTTAAGATTGATGGGAGAAAAAAAAAGTCATTTGTAAAACTGGTTTGCTGTCTCATTTCAACTTAGGGTTTTTAATTTATAACAATCACCGATTATTCTACAGAATGAACACAATCACTTTTAATGCATACAAAACGGACTCCGATTTGAATCATTTACACAATAAAAGTCTTCTTTTTTTTTTTTTTCAAAGGACAAGCAAATGCTAAATTTGGAGTAATCTATCATAGTTTTCCAACTGTGCAGCTGCATGGCAGGGCCTTCCTCTGGGGATGGGGTCTGTAGACAGTGTGGCACAAAGTCTAATGGGTGAATCAGCTGGCAGGTGTGCCCCAGAAGTTTTCCTGCCACCTGCACACTAAATGGTGTAACTGTTTTATTGCTTAGCTGGACACTGGGATACATCTGGGCCGGACTGAATTAAATGCTTAATGGGTCTGTCTGCTTCTGGTGGAGAGAATCTTTTGTTTAAATTTTCAAGCCTCGTGTGTATCGAGATGAACATGAAAAAAAATACATAAAAGCACTAAATAAAGCCAATTTGTCTTTAGGTTGGTATCAAGAACTGATGTGAGAAACAGGAAGAACACTGCACAAGTAAAACATTTTCCATTACAGAATACAAAATTAAGAGATTTTTTTTTTTGGACGTCTACAAAAACAAACAAAAAAAATGGCTAAATCCTCCTCTGCTGAGTTGTTATCAGTCCCACAAGAGCTAAAATTTGGTTAGATTCTCAGATAGTTAGAGTCAAGTTCATTTAAAACATATCAAGATGAAAGAACATTCAAAATAATAAAAAATGCTTTTTTTAAAATTTGAAAGTATTCATGCTTGTTAATCTCACGGTGTCAGTCAGAGATTTGATTTGTTCATTAGTGGAATGCTCCTTTAGACTTAGCATCGTATTTTTCAAGGTGTCCGCAGCCCAATACAAAACATTATAGAGTTTACAGAAAAGAAAAAACCCTTACGGAGCATACTAAATTATAACACAATGCGAGACAAACAGATAAGACAGATTGTTTATTGACAGCAAAAAATGAAGTGGAAATCCCAACCGTACAAAATTTGAAAGGCAAATTTTCCCAAATTTTTGTCCCTTGCTACATCTTTGTAAGTCAGCTTAAAAAAATAATTCATGCATGCTCCAGAGAGAGCAGAAATTCTCAAATTACCCCACACAGAAGGAGTTCAACTTTATTTATTGACTGAACAAGCTCCTAACAACCCCTCCTGCCAATACATTATCTAAGACAGTGGAATATGAAATTAGTGTTTTACTCAACAACACGACTCTGGATCACACCGTTACACAAATTAAACATCTAGTATTTACAATAATTATAGTGTAATAATTGCAGTAATTACAATTGATTATGGGGATGACATTACTGTAATTTGGTCTTCATTTTCGACTTAATAACCTCATCACACATCTCAAATCTCACATTCATCAAAACCTTGGGAAGCTCAGTGGCTTAAACTGGTAATCTCATGTTGGGCTGATTTTGTATTTGGCAAAAAAAAAATATAGATGCATTATTTTTTTATTTAACAACTAATCAAATCAATAAAATGTTTCTCTTTTTCACTAATGAGCATGAGGCTGTGGTGACTTCTTTTGTTGGAGTTGTGGGCCTAAAGTGGGCAAGAAGACTCAAAGTAGATTTCCCTGTTGATGTCAAGAGCAACAACTTTGTGTTGATTGTTGAACTCAATAAAATGGGAACAGTTTACACCGAGCTCCTAAACTCTCTGTAGCTCCCAAGTGTGCTCTTTGAGTGGGCTAACCCCCGTCTGTGGTGTATTACTTTGTACTTCTTGAGATTTAAACTGTGGCAGTAACACATAGTGCAACAGCTCCTTGGAGAGAGCCGGTGATTGCACTCCAGAGCACGAGGTGATATTATGTTTAATGTGTTGGTTTATTCCTTGAGGGGTTCCCAACATCTGGTGCGATTTTAATTCCTCGAATGCTCCTATGTCTGTGTAACTCGCAACTCCACAGTCTCACCGGTGGATTGGATGGATCGGATTTATTTCAAAGTGGTTTTCATTTCCGGAAACAAATTTTCTGGTGCATTGTTTGTTTTGTTTTTTACCCTATTTTGCTGATGCCCTACAGCTTTCTGTCAACTGAATTTAGAGAATACTCATTTTGTTTCACTAACAATAGTTTTTTTGTAAGTCATTACTTCCTGATGTCACAGCTGCTTACTGGACAACCTCCCAACCAACTGAGAGATTGATGTCCAATCAAGTTGTCCACAATACAAAACCTTGTTAAAGAGTAGTTTTGATTTGTGGATAAAAGTGTGCTGAGGGCACGACACGGGCCAAGCATTACTGGCCTGAGACAATAGGCCATCACTAATCAGACACCTTAAGGTTACCATGAGTTAATTGTAATGCAGGTGGCAGTAGGAGAAGGGGCGAATAAGAAATGTTGACTCCTTTACTGCCTCTGTGGCCATTGTACTCTGACATTAAGCCCTCGAGCAAGGATTTGGCTTTCTCTCTCACTCTTTTACTTGTGTCCTCAGTGCCTTTTAATTTCTTATTATTCACTGATTCCTATTCAACCTCTGTGGGTTAAAGAAAACCTTTAGCCACGTGTCAAAGGAAATGTTAATATTGAGACTGTTCTGGCTGTTGTGATGCGTAGCGAACCTTTGTCGGGCTCAACCAGTGATTCAGCAACACATTTCACATTCACTAGAAGCTCTTGTGTTGCATCATTATCTGTTTAAACCGACAAACAAACTCTGGTTGCTTTTGTGTCGGTGAAAGACCCACTCCAAACAACAGCCTGATCAGAAATACACAATTGAAGAACGATTTGTTTTGCAGCCTTATTTTTTTTTTACTACGTTTGACCTTTTTGTCCCTTAGTGGATTTACTTAATCTGCTTTCAAGGTTTAGTCTTTAATTTTTACAACTAATAAATAAATAATGAACATGCTAATGCCAGCTCCTCATTCATTGGCTGTAAAAAAATTAAGACAAATTTGATTTTTCACCTGTTTAAATGCCACAATCGTGTATTTCTTCAGTATATTAATGAGCTGTGATAACTTTACTATTTCTGAAAGCATAAAAACATAATTGATCCAATTACAGACAGAATTGAATGTCCCATCTTGAGTTAAAGTTCGATTCATCATGTTACATCCGTGGTACATTCATACAAAATTTTATATGACGTTGGATTTCCTTTTAATGTTAATCTCTGCCATTTTTGAAATACTGTGATCTATGGCCAAATAATGATAATACAAATAATATCTTCTGTCATTTATACGTAAATGGTTTATTTCCTGGAAAAAAAAGCCAAACACCTGTTTTCTTCAACACAGGTTAAATAAAACAATATATGCATTTGTATTCTCCTTTACATATTACATCGGCAGATGGATGTTGGGTTTGGAACCGTCAGGAAAGAGGTATAGAGGAGTTGGCGTGATCGAAGAAGATGCAGCAGATAGGGTTAGATGAAAGAAACTGACTTGCTGTGGCGACCCCTGAAGGGAAATGCCCAAAGGAAAAGAATATGCTAATGTCTGCCCCTTAAAAGTAACACGTTCTTGTAAATGCTTTTTATTTTAAAGTTGAATAAAAACAGTTTCATGCTATTCACTCACTCCTTCAGTCACTGACTTTTTCACTGTCTGTGTCTATTTATCCTTATGCTGTTCAAATTTTTTCTACTATAAATGACTGGGGTGTTTGACAAATGCATGAGATATTTTCTTAAGCAAAAAGGTGAGAAAATTAACATAACCATCAAACACAAATGCTTTGTCCTCATTTTGTACTGATAATGAAATATTTGTATCATTATTTTCTAATATTGATACATACGTGAGTGGAGGAATTAAGCTTGCAATACTGATAAGGGATGTTTATGCATTGTGGGGGTTTTTTTTCTGATGCTTGTTGCCTGCATTGAATAATCGAGGACACATTTAGGTATAACAGCTCAATGTTTTGTTTTGTTTTCTGCACCGATTTCTATAATAATAATTGCTCATCTCCTTCCTAACACACACTCACTACATTTGAGAGAATCTCAAATCCCGCAATCCCACATCTCAAAGTCTGCAAATCCCGCTGATGTATTCTTGCAAAAACAAACTAATCTCTTTCTACACTTTAAATGGTCATTGGTATGTATAATTGAGTGAATTGAGACAGCATAAATTATCTTACCTTTTTTTGGGGAAAAAAAAAAAAGCAAAATGATTCAATAAACCATCAAAATATCAACTTTAGTCAATTTAAAAAGCTGAACCCTTGAAACTCAACAAAGTGCATTTTCTCCAGCTTTAATCATAGGAGGCCAAAAAGCAAGATGGTATTATAAACATGGAAAACTTACAGAGATGAGTGTCTAATTCAACTACACAGATCACAAAGAAATAAACAACAAACATACAGCTCTTATCACAGAATTTGATCGAGTGATTGTGATAAAAACATCAAGCCTCTTTACAGATGTGTAATTACTCATGTACGTCTCGTTTGATTGGCTAGATTTCTTTTAATCTGTTTCACTTTGTAGATAAGAACTGTCATTATGGAAACGGATGACAATAAATTAGCTGTTAATCCTATTTGATTTAATCCTTTTTATTTATTAATCTCAAAATTTGTATCTTTTGTATAGTGTCTCTTTGCACCTATTGTAATTTATATTTCTCGACCAATCACAGCAGTTGACATCCACGGCATGCAGAGATCATAGTGACATGTTCTGTGGTAAGCTCTTACTCTTCACCTTTTCGTTTGATAGAGAACGGCTGAACTAAAGGGAAGAGAGGGAGGTAGATTGCCTTGAAAGACAAACATCTCTGTGTCTGCCAACCTGCAAATGGCCCTTGTGTTTATTCAGCTGAGGATTGGCCAGCAGCCAGAGCATCAGACTCAGTCTTCCACAGCATATGTGAGGGCAGAGCACTGAAGTTTGCATTTGATACATGACAAATGAGATGGTATCGAACAGCGGGGGGTCCCAATACAGCATGGCTAAATGAGGTATAGGCAGGAAGGTTGAGGGTAAGAAAGGGAATGCTTGCGCCATTTTTCTGCCAAACGCTTTTTTTGGTAAACATTTTTGAGAAACTGTATATACTGTGTATCACAAAGAATAAAAAAGAAGAACAAAAACCAAAATAAATACTTTATGAGACCAGTAGTTTTATAAAACTGCCCCAATGGTAACAGTTCTAGTTTATACATGATAGACAACCTTTACCAATAACTCTAATCTCTGATTTCAACATGCTAATCATCTTTCTCTTTTAAAGAAAGCATTTCTATTTCACATGCAAAAATATGCATTTCGGTTTCGTTTTTTAATCCAAGAGTTTCAAACTTTCAGCACCCAAATAGTATTAACCTGGTGATTATACAGTACGTTGATTTTAAAAGTACACGTTAACATTATATACACCTTTCATCTTTCACCCACTTCATGTGACCAAGACCTCCTTCTAAAAAAGCAGATAAAGTGGCATTATTCCAACTATGGGCTGATATTTACCACGTTCATCCGGATATGTGACATTGAGAGGGACAAGCAGAACTAGCAGGATGATTAAGGTCCCATTATCACCTATGCCTCCAAGACATTCACGACTTCAGCACATATCCACGTGGGCAGGAAATCTGTCGAGCTGCAGTCTAGCAGTGACTTTGAAACCAACCCCTTCTAATGAGTTGCAACGTAAAGCACTTTAAAAAAGCAAGATGCTGCTTACCTGAGTAGATCATCTGTTGTCAGCGTACGTCTTTTGGGGGGTTGGTCGATCACCTCAGTCAAAGTGTTTAGAAGATGTATGCATCAAGCGGAACATTCTTTCATCTTGCTTAAAGAGGAGTGTGGCATTTATGCATCCCAGCTAAGCTTCACGGTGACACCTCCGTCCTGATCAGCTGCTGGCCTTAACCGAGAGCTGATCAGTAGCTCTCAAATTTAATCAGAGTGGAACCTCAAACACTGAAAGGTTTTTTTAATCCATTTTTTTTTGCAACTTTTCATCTAGGTGATGAGCTTTTCAACTTGGATTTCTATGGAAAAAGAAAAATTTCTCCTTTTATGTTTTCACTGCCAGAGTTACCGTTTCTTAAACAAAAAGTAAGAAAGCAAAAGTTGATACAAATTTGTTGCGTTAGAGTCATTAAAAAACAACAGACATTATGTATATAGTAATATTTCTATAAAAAGCTGGCAGAAAACATCATTTTCTTTTAGTATCAAGGCACGACTAGAAATCAAAGATGAACATTTAATATTTGTTGAGCTTACTAGCAAATCCGGTGAGGAAATCCTCATTGTTCGTCACTAGAGATGGTATCGTCTTTACACCACAATCATGTCTCATCTTAGATCTAACACTTAATGGGAGGTACAGACCTTAAGTGAGAGTGTGAAATCCTCTTAGGCTCTCTGATGGAAAACGTGTCTAAGTTTCCAACTTGACACCTAGTTTCTCACACCTCTGTTCCTGTGGGATCCTGCATCTCTGGGCAGCTGGACTCCATGAAGCTGCAGAAGAAAAAGAGAAACTTTGCCATTCTTGTATACTGTAAACTGAACAAACTCTGTAAAGAACTGTCCTTGTTGCAACAGTTATACAGTTAAATTTACAATGAGGAAGAGCTTTGGAGGAATAATTATATGCTTAAATAGAAATATAATGTTTTAACAAATTATTTTAAATAAAGAGGCCCAGAATGCTCCCATAACAATTCTAAGCCAGTGGCAAAAAGCACACTCTCACTTTTTTCCTTCTTTTTTTAAAATTTTAATACAGTTCATATGGCAGAGCACTGGATTAAAATCCTATAAATGGTCCGGTGTGGAAAATTAAAAAGGCTCCCTGCTTACTCGCCACAAACCAGACCACTGGGATGGTTTAATGCCCCGACATGATTTGTATTTTTACATTTGCTTTACATATGATTATGTTTTTACATGTTTTAGTGTTCCAAAGCACAATCAGGCTGCATCACAAGGTTAGATGTAATCCCAAAGTAATACAAATACAGCACCCAGTTAATGATATTCATGAGGTTTGGCGTGCCCTGGTGCTCTGCCTGTAGCTTGTTCCTTTTGTTAAGCTGTCCTATCTTCTCCTGAGGTTGAGGATTGTAGCAACATTTAAAGAAATGACATAATCTACTCTTGAGCAAATGTATAAAAATGCAACTATCTAAGAGTAAGTAATATTTTAAGAAATATTATAGAAATAAGTTAAATTTTTTTATGCTTGATGTTGACATTTCCAGGACATTATGACTGACAATTTTTCACGAGATAAAACATCAAAGGATATGTTTTATTGCATGTGATTATAGAAAGCTCCTGCTTAACATTTACTAGAAGACAATTATCTCCTCGAGTACGAGGCTAAGTTAGTTGAATGCAATAGGTTGGAAAAAAGCACGAAGAGGAGAAAAAAAAGAGTAATTAGTCTTGCACTATAAATCAAGTGTTGTGAATTTATTTCGCCATGCCCTAATTGAAAGTGCTCTTTTTTTCATCACTGTAGTTGGACACGGAGCTCCATTGGATGGTGATAGATGTGGAAGCTAGCGCAAACAGTTTGAACCAGTCAGGCCATGATTGATCAGCACCCTCTGGGATGTCAGGTGGATCTTTCTCTCCTTCACCCAGAAGATAAAAGCCCTAACGACACCCTGCTCTTGTTGTTCCTCCCAGTTGTGTATTTCTGTGTGGGTCCCAATGCGTGTCAGTGTTTTTAGTGTTTCTCAGTCTTTGACCTTGAAGATTCGGAGTGCAGTGTTCAATGATTTTACTTCACAGCACCAAAATGCGTCTTTTATATGCTATTGATGCTGCTACACACACAGTACATAAATGTCCCATGGAGGAGTCCATTTGCATGAAAATTTAGTTGATTTATGACTGGATTCTATAGCATTTTCTATAATCACCCAGCACATTTTTGCAGGGGCTTAGTAGTGGCCGTAGTGATGCCATAGTACAGTGCTGTATCCCAACTTCAAAGGCCGTTTTGTTCACACGCACCCTCACAAAAAACGCAGGGTGACTTCACAAGCTTGCCGTGGCAAAGGTGGACCAGCTGGGCCGTTTTGTTCTCAACTTGTGTTTTTTCCCTTTTCTTTCTCCATCCCTTCCTCTTCATCTTTTGCACTTCTTCTCCAATCATTTTCTCTCCCCGCAGTATTTGCTCAGATTTACACATGGAGTTGTTGATCGAAGAAGAAAAAAAAAAAAAAAAACGGGCAATGCTGGTAATTCAGGTTTGCTGTGTGGTATTTCATAGAGTTCTTGGTTTGATTGTCCTGCAGCAATGGATGTGGCTCTTGCAAGCGGAGGTGCATCAGAGGGGATCACTCGGCATCTGGCCCAACACTCCTGTGTTACTGTGACCCTCCTGTCGGGGAGGCAGTGAGGGCCACAGCAGGGAGCCCCAGTGAAAAGAAACATAAATTTCAGAAGGAGAATCAATAGACTGTGAGAATTGTAAGAGATGCATTGGTTTGGACTCTCTGACTGCGACCCAAGTGGTGAAGAGACATCTCCAATCTTCAACAACTGTGGAAAATTATGAAACAAAACAAGGCGTCGCATGCTTTTTAATTAACACACTGACTTGAAGAGCTTTTTGAGACTTTACTAAGGAAGATGGAGAAGGTAAAGGGGAAAAAAAAGACTGTTACACGGGAAAAAACGTATTCTCCCACAAGATGTATAAATAGTTCCAGCCAGAGCTCTTTGTGTCAAAGTTAGGACACACAGTGGGGTGCAAACTTCAAAGCAACCAGAGAATTCTCCAAAACGACTATTGGTAATCTCGAATCACCATTTACTTAGACAACAACAAACCCCACACCTGAATTCTAGAATAGGACAACTTAAAAACAAGTATGTCTAATTTGGGGAAAAGGTGAATGTAAAAATTGACACTATCAAAATAAAATAAATTTTATCCCCAATGTTTTTCTGAGTGATTTTAATGATTTTGGTGAAAGCTCTAAAGTAGCAGATCAGGGTTCGAAAATGTGTGAAAAATTATTCTGACCTCATTGGGTCAAAAGCTAAAAAACACGTGCTGCATTTTCCCTGAATATTTTTATTATCAGAACAGTGAACCTCATCCGAAGACAAATAACACGTCTTTTGTAGGCATTCATCTTTTACACCAGATGTCTGAATTCATTGTGAGCAAACAAGAGACACAGAAAGATAGCCTTAAGCCTATTGAGTAGAGACATGGGGCGAACATGGTATTGTGTCTTTGATGGGAGTCGGCCTGTGGTGCATTGTGGGTATTGGGGTGCTCTTTGGCCACAGCAGGATACTGGCGGCTGTGTCCAGTTTTAAGGTGCAGTCGCACTCTCCACAGTCATATTAATTATGGGATAAAAAAAACCTTAATCCCCCAGCCTTTGAAGCGACAGACCATTTTCAGGTCTGTGGGCTGGTAGAAAAAAAATACACACAGGTTGAAAAAATGTGTGCAGCTTTTGTCATAATTTTACAAAATTATACTTAATTTATAAAATTTAGAGCAAATATTTGTGCGAATCTTGTCTGCTAGATTTCATATGAATAAATGTACACATCATTTAAATTATTTTTACACGTTTTATTCCCCATCCTTCATTAGTGGTAAGCTTTACGCCCCACACCATAGTAAAGGTATTCATATAAAGCCATTCAATTATTTTTTTTTCCCCTGCAATGTAATTTTTTTGACTCATTAAACATAATCTCCTTCCCAACCTTTTTTTTTTACAAGCCTAATCTCAGTATAGCAGAAGAGACGGGAATGTCTTTTTCCTTTTCACTTCTATTAATTTGCTAATTCTGCTTGTTATTATGTCTGAAAACACGTTTTGTGCAGATGGAAAGTCCTCTCCTTAGAGATCAAAGTGGAGTCCCTGCTGAACGGTTACACAAGACTGTCACCCCGGCCTATTCCAGCAGACTGTCGTCCACTTTTCTCTGTGTAATCAGATCTCCAGCTTGTGCTTTATGGAAGAAAACAGCTAGTGGAGATTGGCAGCCTACAACAGGTTTTATGGCTGTTGTTTCAGGTGGGAGGTGAGTTAGTGGGATGGATGGATGTTGGAGAGATTTTACACTGCCCTCTTGTGCTCTCACACACTCTCACACATACTACCTCTTTGTTCAAGTCAACTGATTTTTACTGTTTAATGTCTCCGCTGATTAGACGCTGCAGCGTAAAGTGACAAAAGTAGTTAGATATTATGTAAATATCACTCGGAATCCAGAGGGATACATGACTGCTGTGAGAGCCTCTTTTCTTTGTGAGTGTGTGTGTGTGTGTGTTTTTTAATCAGTGCAGTCATATGGATCTGTTTGAAAAAATGCAAGTTATAAACAAGAGTCCCTCCACATAGGGGGGATTGTATTCTTGTTTTTAATGTGAATGTAAATGGGTACATTTAGTCCTTGTACAAGGGAACTAGCAGGGTAAATTACTGACAATATTTCACAACAAAACACTAAGAAAGAATGTACATTTTTCTTTGAATATTATGTAAAATACTTTTTACACATACAAAAATTTAAAAAATCATAATTTTGTGCATTAAAAATTGAGTAAAGTTTCTTTTATGTGCTTTTTTGATCACAACACATTAAAGTGGCACATAGTCTGTGCTGTTCTCTTCCTCTTCTGCAACATGTCAAAAGGATAGAGAGGAGGGTGAGGAGGAATAATTGTTTGATCTGTCCTTTTGCCTGTCGCTGCCCTAATCACTCAAGACTGATTCAGAAAATGCAGGCTTGAATGTCAGAGGGCCTCCTGTGGAGAGGTGGAGCATTTCACTGGCTTTGGACAGCCGTGCCCCAGTAATCACCACTCTCAACCTGGCCGGGCACTCCAGCACTCTCCTGATTGAGCACCTCAATCTAACAAGGTGCTATTGCTGGAGTCAGAGATTCTGCCAGGTTTTGACAAACCAGTGGATTGTCGCCCGATCATCATGGGACATTGGTCCCCCCCCCCCTTGTTCAACCATGCATACAGCAGCCACAAAGCAAGGCACACCTGCCAGAGACAGCAGCACGGAACAGTTAAAATGAGCTTTCAAAGTTAGAGATAATGAAATAATTCCACCTAATTAGAAGTTTCTGTCAAAAGACATGAGCCTGCTTTTTGTCATGTCACATTGACAGGTCATTTTGGAAAATCAGTTGTCCTTTCCCTTGTGATTTGTGTCTGCTATCATGCCCCATCTGACCCCCTTTCTGTCTGTGATACCAGGGCTTCTCCTCAGGGAACGCATATCCTGGTCTTTATTAGATACAAACATGTTTACAATTGCCTTTAAGCCTCAGTTTACACATCAAGAGACTAAATCAATTTACACAGCAAGCTGCAGTTTGTCAATCTATCAAACCTTAGATTTCTCTGATTTTATAAGTTTGATTCAAAATGTTTTCTGAGTCAAAATGTAGAATTATTTAGAACTCCACAATTCTCAAGTCTGCCAAGAAACCACAAAAAAAAAAAGTAGAACGTGATCAGAAAGAAAAAGATGTAAAACATGACTTTATATTTATTTAGCTACTGAATGTAAGAGGGTCTTTTGTCGCATTTATTCACGTTTCCAAGCAAGGGGAGGTTTTTTTGTTGATTTTTTTTTGTGGTGGTGCCCTCTCACCCCCACCTTTTACTTCCGTGCCTCCTTACATGGACATCACACGAGCTTTGAGTTGAGTTAAAAAGCACAAGTCACAAATAAAACAACTATCAATTTTCTGATTACATGCAGGTTTTACATTCACAATGTAAGACTAAACTCACAGGAACACTCGTTTTATGTGTGTGCTCTTGGCCCGCCAAACACATGCACCCTTTACTTCTCTCTCTCTCTCTCTCTCTCTCTCTCTCTATATATATATATATATATATATATATATATATATATATTCATTTATTTATTTATTTTATTTTTGGGTGGGGGGGTAAAATTAGTTTGCAACAAGTCGCATAAACTTCATTGACATTTGGAGAAATAAAATAAATCAGCAAAATTATGTGCATTAAGCTAATTTGGTATAAATTTTTACTTTTTAAACTATTACTGGTATACATGCCAGTTACAGATTTATTTTGATCGTTCAGACGGTCTTTTGAACCATGAATCCCTCATTAGGAAGGGATGCCGGAGCATAGCTCGGATGATTTCAGGCAAGAGGCAGGGTACACCCTAAACAGGTCAGCAGTCTGATGCTGAGCCATACATACAGTATATTCAACTATCCACACACACACACGTTCCTATAGGTAATTTTCACAGTGGCCAATCAACCCAACATGTATGTTTCTGGAGGGTTGAAAGAAACTGGAGTATCCCTGGAGAAAACTCACACATACACAGGTAGAACATGCAAACTCCACATAGAAAGTCCAGTGTTTCAAGCCTCGCCCTTACTCTAGGACTCGAACCCCCAACCTTCTTGCTGTGAGGCCACCATGTTAATCACTGTGCCGCACTGCTGCCCCTGATCAAATGGTAAAAACAAACTTTTCTGATTAAACCCAAAGCTGTAGTTTATGAATTGCTTTTTTGTTCTGCCATCAGAAATATAGATTTCCCATGACAGGAGAAGAAAATAGGCCAAAAAAATCCAAAGAAAACTCTGCAGCAGCTTTTGATGTTATGACTTGATTACTTGTTTACTTTTAAATGACTGCATGCCACTTTTCAGCAAAACTGATGCAAATAATGCACTAAAGACAGAAATAGCGATGGGAAAAGAGTGAGCGCTGCTACGCCAACATTCATCAAACAAAAACACACAACCAAATGCAGAAACACAGCAAAACCTTTCTGTAAAGTACAAAATCAGCCTCAGTCCTTCTCCAGATTTCATCACTACAACAATTTCCCGACTAATATTAGCGTCTTGGTTGAAAGTAAATGGTAACTCATAAAGAATTCATGTGTTTTACTTTGCAATCCTGGGACAGTTCAATGAATATTTATACATGATAAGAATTCCAATAGTAGCAAACAAACACAAAAGTCAAAATGAGAAATGAGTGATTCTACAAAGATTTCTTAAATTTCTTTGTAAAATGTCTTTTTTTCTTTTATTTAAATTCTACAATTACACTTATTTTCTGAAAATCAGTATTTTCAAATTAATTTGATATCATTTTCATATCCATAGATGATTCAATGCTTGTGGAAAAATTTTTTTTACAGTTAAAGCATTTTAAATCAGCATCACCAAGATTTTTAGAAAAATGTCAGTGTTTTTATTAAACCTGCTAAATTACACTGCGTGAATAAAACTGACACATTGACGCAGGTGGTTAATAATAAGCATTGTCCACAAAACTAAATGGGGGAAAAAAAAGCATCCAGAAAAAGATTACTAGCACTTTTGAATGGTTCCAAGGGGGTACGTACCTGCTGTGGGAATTTAGCATTTAGAAATTATGATCGATTATGGTTTTTATAACCCTGGATTTAAAGTGTCATAAAAGGCTTTATTCGATGGAAAATAATAGCCTTGTTCAACTTGTGAAAGGTGAAATTCATTGTAGCCTTGCCTCCAGTTCTTTAAACTCTCATCTGTTTTCAGCTTAATATAATATTGTTGATTTATCTGTGATGTATTGGGAGCTGCGGGCACTTTTTTTCTGTTCCAGTTCTGAAATGAATTGCTGGTCTTTAAGCTTGTGGATGCGTGTTTCATTATTCCAGTTTGCTTGACTGTGAATAGTGGCGTGAGCATGGCGGTCACTCCATCAAAAGGAATTATGTTCAGTTTCTCACTGAGACATTTGTCATACAGGACAAGAGGTATTAAGAGCAATGAAAGACTCTTAACTCCTGTTAAAATCAGCACCACCTACCTTCTTGCTATATGAGCCGAGGGAAAACAGCCACTTAGACTCCTGCATATCTGGTGGCATTTTCAACACCAATTCTCATAACTCGATGCAGAAGAGTTGATTAATCACACATTTAGCTCAACCTAAAGCTTTCTTCTAGATAATAAATTAGTGTCATTAATCAATAAAGAGCAAAGCAATTCTAGGAGACAGGTGACATGCTGGTTCCTAATATTTAAAAAAAAAGGATTGACGCCAGGTCTTTCCCTTCATTGACCACCCTGGTGAAAGTGTTCATTGTCCACCTGCCTAAATCCAATTAAAAACATTATTCATGCATATCAGTTTCAACATCAATGGACTTAATCCATAAATTAATCAAGCCTATGGTTAGTAAGGGAACATATCTACCCCTATCAAAATACTATCTGTACGTAGGTTTTTACATATATCAGAAGTTATGTACGAACAATGTGATCAATCGATTTATACGTAGCTATAGGGGAGGCATAGAAATGCATTTAGCCATATATATGTAGGTACTGTGCATCCACTTTGTCTGTGTTTAATGTTTTGGTTAAAAATAGGTTTTTACTTTAACGTTTAAAAAATGGGCTAAAAAAAATCCATGTTTTTTATTATCTATGCTATTATTTTTATCAGAAGTAGCACAAATTTCCACCTGTCCCCAGATGTTGTGCTGAAACATAAATGTTTCAAGAAGCTCAGCAGTCTTTAGTTGATAGCAGCAGGGATTTGATGGCTAATGCAGATGGCACCAAGCGGTAGCGAACAATACAATCTGGTCCAATAGAGAAGCAAAAAAGAATTTTATTAGGAGACAACTGAAGTGCTTGAATAGCAGATGAATGACTCTCAGGTTTGCTTCACTTCCTACCTGCCTGGAGAAAGCGCCTTTCCCATCTAATGCCATCCAGAGCTGTCACAGCGCCTCAGCTTCATTCAGCTTGATTAATGATAAGCTGTGGGGCACAGCTAGAAGGTCTAGTCTCAATTATGAAAAAGCCAGTAACTAGTCCATTGTGCTGATGTGCTTTATTCAACTGACAGTGCTGAAAAATAGGAATATTTCTAATCAGAGTTTAATCATTTATCACTCATTTATTGGCTTTCTTTGACTCCCAGCCTCATCCATCCAAACTTGACCTATCCTTTAAGCCATAGAGCAGTGTGATGTATACTTTCTTCATCCTTTATCGATGGTGTGGAAACTATTTGATGCTATTTAAAGGCAACACTTCCTTTAATAAGAAGGCTTGATATAATTCAAAATAGCTTTTTCCTAGATAATTTTGTTTTGTAAATAGATTTTTCTGAGAAGGAAAGTCAACTTTCGTCATTTTAACATTAAATTCACAACACACAGAGTTTATAGGAGAAGATAAGTGAGTTTAATATGCACTGGAGGGTAAAGCAAATATTCTATTACTGCATGTAGTGTCGAAATTACCCCATAAAGAATCTAATATGGCAATTTGGGGAGCAATTTTTAATATGATTTTTTATGATGCACGGTCCTACTTATGGTAATGAAGTTTTCATTGTACTTGTTCACTGCTGCTAATGCAGAGACCATCTTTCAATTTGTTCGAATTAGACTAAACTGTTAGGAATGAACTTCATTAATGCTGGAATGAGAACAAACATCTTATTGCATTTCTGGACCAGTGCCTCTGGGATTGTGTGTTTTATAGAGATCTGATCTGTTTCTGGAGTTTGAGAGAAAATACTCTCTTAGGTATATCTAACTGCTCTAAAATACAAACAAACAGCAGGAGATCGTTACCCCACTTTGGTATGAGACCAAAGTCTCATTGAGAAGAATGATGTTGTTGAAAATTGTCTCTGTGACAACACTTTATCTGTTCTCGTTTGTGGACGTTTAGTGTCACATTGACATCAATATTGTATAATAAGGTGTCATTCTTATCATTCCTTAGGTCTTCAGAAGTCATCATTTGATGTGATAGGGTCTTATAGTTTGAAGGTTTGAAAAATAAGCAAGCTATTTTTTTCTAATACAATGTGTACACATGTAAAATTAAATTATAGTCCTTTTGTCTAGTTTTTCTTTTCAATTGACATCTATTCTCTAACAATTAAATAAAAATGTAACTGAAAAAAAGTATTTGTAATTTAAGAGTTTTTCTCATATTTGTATCAATGCTGTCTTTTCCTGGCACAAGATAAAAGCAAGTCACCAAACAAAAAGACATTCATCAATAAAGCTGATGTGTTAGAAGCTAATGTAAAAAACAAAGTTGTTAACTGAAAATGACTTATTAACGCATCACCTCTGATAATTAATTGATTTCTATTTGCTTCAATAAGAAACTCTTTAAAACTCTTATTAGCCTGATTTATTCTTCAACAAAGTCTAAACCGAGTCCAGGATCAGTTGATATGCAATAAAGTAAGTGCTGACATCAGCTACAAAAAGAGCTACATCAAATACTTCTTATACCTCTATCAAAAATAGAGTCCATTGGTAGCTGGAGACAAATTTTTAAACATTTGTTAAAGGAGCACAAAACCATTTTCCTATATTCCAATATGTTATTCCCTCAGTTTAAATAAAATAAATAAATGAATTACTCTATTCATCCCTCACCGGGGAAATTTGTTTGCTGCACTCCTTACACTGCAGCAAGCTGCCCTTCAACGGCGCCAATGGTGGGAGAAGCAGGGGTTAGGTGTCTTCTCCAAGGACCCTAGACGTGCTCTCCGTGGGACGCAAACCCGCGACCTTCCGGTCCGCGGGCGAACGCTTGAACCACGCGGCCACCGTCTCCACCAAGACAAGTTGATACAAACCTCTCCTATCCATGCATTTGCCCTTAATCACAATAGTGAACGGCACCACAAAATTAGCATTTAGCTTTGCACCTTTGAAGCATAGATGCCTCCAAGAGGGATCTTAAGTCTTGAAGCATCAACACAGCAGATCTCGAAACAGTGGCGCACACTGTCAAAATCGGTGTTAAGCAGACCGAGAAGCACAAAGAGATCCAGCGCGAGGCCACAAAGACCCAGAAACAGCGAAAAAGTCAATCTGTAACTGCTCCCCCCATGACTCATACCACTTATCACATTCGCAGCAAGTGTGGTAGGAGCTGCAGCTCCCACATCGGCTTATTCAGCCGTAGCCAATGCTGCACAAATAGACCGAGACAGAAGAATGCCAACATATAAGCGTTATAATAATCCTATTTGTGTTGGAGCTGTTGCGCACTAAATAGTAAGAAATTCTTTTCACAATGGCACTTTGGGAATAAAAATGGCAAAAATGATTGTTTCTTTACCTGAAGACAGTAAAAGTTGGTTTGTGAAAAACAAACTTTTTGCCATTCATAATAACATAATAAAAAACTGGAGTACAATAATTTTGCAACAAAAAAAGAGAAAAAATAATCGACTACGCAGGGCTAAATTTTTTTACACGCAATAGACAACAACACAAATTACGTACAGCCTTTAATTTGCTATTAATTTTGTTTTCTTTGTTTTCTTTTGTATTCATTCCAAAATGTATCCGCTTTAAAATTGGATTTCTTTTTTATAGCCAAAAAAAGACTGCAGACTAAACACCAACAGACTCCCAACTAATTTGTTCCCCCTATCTGCAAAACACCTATAAAGTGTAGAGTAACTTAAACTCCCAAAGCCACTGGCTGAACGTGGTCCGCAATTTACTATTTTTATTTTAATTAATATGATGATAAGGAGTTAAAAGTTACAGCCTGACCCCCTAGTGATAACACTGACCAACATTCAGACTCACCGGGAGATTTTTTTTTTCATCAGATACACACACATTGGCACAGTGCATCATAAAAGATGCTGATACATTTGGGCACGGCAGGTGGTGTCTGCTTTACAAGCTGAGGCACAATATGTAAAGAGAAATAAAAATGGATTTTATGATCAACCACTCCCCTCTTTAGCCACCGGTCTGCAAGCTCGCTACCCAAGTTGGCGAGTAATTAATTCGCAACTTGTAAAGCTGCTTTTATGATCAAGCTGACAGCGTGATCAGCTATCAGCACATGTATTACTCTAGAAATGAAAGAAAACACGATTTAGTGAACATTTTAGAGTTATTACTGATGTACTTTAATTCTTTGAACCTTTTTTGACATTTCCCTAGCCTTGGTCTAATACTGAAAATTGCTTGGTCTTTTCATAATTTTCTAGAAAAGTTTATCAATTCAAATGGCGTCGGATGGCAGGTTTTTTTTTTTTTTTTAACTTACAAAAGTTAGGTTACATTGCCCTTGATATTTTACCAGATCAGTGTTGATCAATGACAGAGCAAATAATTGCTCATTGATCTAGAGCTTTATTAATCTGATTCAAAAGTTACTTTATTAAAATTTGTTCAATTTCCTGAACCACTTTATCTAAAAGTGTAGTACGGGGAAGAAAGGTCTAGTAAAAGGTCACCAGTCTGTATCATTCCGTACAAAACTTTCATAGTAAAACTAAAGTGAAAATCCAAGAATTCACATAAAAAAAGAAAGTGTGAAACAAGGTTTTTTTTTTCTAACCTGCATTCAAAAGCAACTGCAAAAAATTAGATTCATCTAAAAATTCTTTTCACAAATAAAAATGTGAAGATTGCTGTCTCTTACCCCTTTTTTCAATAAACTTGACTTTAATTGAATGAATATTAACACTTGTACTAATATTTTGTGTCAAAAGATTGAAGTATTTCTCAGATGGATCACTGGCGTCCACAATAATCAGGACCCTACATTGATCCATTGTGGTGATGAAGAAAGAAGTGAGCCGAAAAACTAAGCTCTCGATTTACCATTGGATCAACGTTCCTACCATCACATATGGTCACCAGGTGTGGGTGGTGACCGAAAGAATGAGATAACGCATTTAAGTGTCCGAAATGAACTTCATCCACAGGCTGGCTGGACTCTCACTCAGAGTAAGGAGCTCTGCCATCCAGGAGGAGCCTGGAGTAGAGCCGTAGCTCCTTCGGGTCAAGATACACCAGGCGGGGTGGTTTGGGGATCTGGTTAGCCTTGCTGATGAGGTGTGTCGGGCATGTCCCACTGGGAGGAGACCCAGAGGCAGAACCCGGACCTTCTGGAGAAACTATGTCTCACAGCTGGGCAGGGAACAACTTGGGATCCTCCCGGGTGAGCTAGTGGATGCAACTGGGGTGAGAGAAGCTTGGGTTTCCTGTCTGAGGCTGTTGTCCCCGCGACCCGGGCCTGGATAAGCGGAAGACAACGAAACAGAACAGAATTATCCAAAATTTTTGTTGTCCATGAGAAAGCACTTGAAGACTTGAATTTATATAATTTTATTGGACTTTGGTTCAAAAAGTATGACACCCCATTGTACTCGGAATAGAAAACGCCAACAAAAACTGGTGTAATTACTAGTACATGGGAAAAAGTACAACTAGACAAATGAACATTTTTTTTAATCAGAACTGACAAACTGTTTGTGTGTTTTGAAGATCTTAATTAATTAGATTAGCATTGGTTTAAAAATAGTTTTTGTGTTTTTTTTAACAACCAGAATAAACTAATTTATCTTCCTGTTGTGTGTAGAGGGAAATAATGTCCACCGTTGATTCCAGGTGGACTGATTACCTGTTTTATGAAAAGTGAAGACAGAGTTTGGCTCACTGGGTACAATCCTTTAATCTTATTCCGTTCGCTGATTGAGACATCCAGAAACATTTTAATGCGAACAGACAGATGTTGTGAATCAGGTTTGATTCTTTTAATTACTTTGTTCTTTTCAGGCACTGTTGATATTTCTTTCATTCAATTTAACAAACGTCAGACATTTCCATCCAAAGATTTTAACTGCAGCTCATGTTTTCTAAGAAGCAAATGTAAAATTATTACACAAGAGTGAATCAAGCAGCAAAAAAGTCAAATAACAAGGTTTTGCTCTTCCTTTTTTTTCTGCTGTGGTGGAACATCTCTTTTCATTCGAAGATGGGTTTTAGTGTCAGCTCTGTAAGATGTCTGACCATCACTTTGTTTCTCTGTGTTTACAGAACTTGTCTAATCACTGCAACGCTGGAAGCCAATTACAGACGGAAATGTAGCTTGAAGTTAATGAAGTTAAACCTACTGGCCTTTTACCATTACTGGTGGAAAAACAAAAAAACTAAATATTGAAGGACATTTTGTATGTTTACATGTCACTTTGAGGCCAATTTATGCCGTGCACTGGAGATGGAAACGAAGCAATTTGTAATAATAGGATGAGCGACTGCGTAGGTTGTTTGAAATGTAAGGTTGACTTCCAGCTCACAAAGAAAAAATCATCGCCATGTATTGTGATCCTTTTTTCTTTTGATAATGTGCAGTAATACAGTATAATCTCTACAAATGCCGCATAATGAAAGGGTAAAGCAGCAAGCAATGATTGAAAAAAAAACTACAAAAAGGAGCATTGGTTGTTTTTTTTCTTGAGCTCTGATCATGGACAAAAAACTACTTTGTAGAGAAGATGTTGTACTTTTGTGTAGTATTCTGTTACTGCATATCGTGTCGTAAAGTATATAGTACATATGATATGTTAGTTTAGAAATGCATTATAAGCCCTCTCCCTCACCCCCCGTCAAAAAAAAAAGCTAATACAAAAAATGTATACATTTTTATGTTCATGTTTCAGTATATCGGGGTCTTGATTAGGGGTGATGGAGGGGGAAATTGATAGGCAGATCGGTGCAGCATCCACAATAATCAGGATGCTTCATTGGTCCGTCATAGTAAGAGCTGAGTCAAAAAGCGAGGCTCTAAATTTACAAGTTGATCCACGTTCCCACCCTCACCTATGGTCACCAGCTGTGAGTGGCGACCGAAAGAACAAAATCGCGGATACAAGCGGCCGAAATTAGCTTCATCCACAGGGTGTCTGGGCTCTCAATCAAGCCATCTCTGCCGACCAGGAGGAGCTTGAGGAGCTTTTGCTCCTTCCGGTCAAGATACACCAGATGGGGTGGTTCAGGCATCTGTTTAGGATGTCTCCTGAACGCCTCACTGGTTTCGGGCACGTCCCACCGGGAGGAGACCTAGACGCAGACCCCAGGCAAGAGACTATGTCTTGCAGCTGGCCGGGGAATGCCTCGGGCACATCCCGGGTAAGTTGTAGGGTGCAGCCGGGGTGAGAGAAGCCAGGGTTTTCCCGTGCAAGGATGTTGCCCCCACCACACAGCCCTGGATAAGCAGAAGACAACGGAATGGAACTACGTTATTTACATACATATTTATATGGCTTAATTTTAGTAATTTTTCAAATTGGAACATTTTTGTAGCTCTTTTCAAAGAGTCACATCACTGAATGAGCAGAAATAGCTCATTGTCCCCCAGTTCAATTATCAATTTACCTGATGGTATTTTACATATTTATTGCAAACTCTGTTTAAAAAGTTGCTAAATTAGCACTCTATTGGAAACAGAATGTGAAATATTCAGAAATACGCTGGAGGAGCATGTGTCGTAGTTTAAAGTCATTGGGTGACAATTGGTTCCTCCTTCCACTTTTTATCATTACTCAGTCTCTATCTGACACTTGTTAAAAAAAAAAATCGAGGCAAATTCCAACTAGTCTTGCGAATCCCGTGACATCTGTTATTGCGCATTTCAGAAGGTTGTCTTTGGTGATTTATTTGCAGGTTTTGAAAATGAATTTAACATCACAGGATTAGAAAGCATAGGATTTATTATATCCATCACCATAGCAGTGAGTGACACTAAGCTGTCTTTCAAGCATCCAAATGATATTCTCAAATTTAATGAGATCTTAAGCCCTGCCAACATATAATTAAAAACGTTGACACAGAGAAATAAGAGTGCATAGATTTCTACCAGAACTTTGCGCTCGGCTTCAAAAACACATGCTTGCGAAGTGTTACTTTGTTAACGACTTGTTTTAGAGTTGTTACTTATTGGGTCATTTTAAGTGTGTAAAAAGTTTAATCCCTTTCAAATTTCTTCTTCCTCAGTGGCACAGCAAGAAGGCTGAAGGGGACAAGGCTTGAAACACTGGTCTTTCTGTGTGGAGTTTGCATGCTCTCCCCGTGTATATGTGAGTTTTCTCCAGGTACTTCGGTTTCTTCCCACACTCCAAAAACATGCATGTTAGGTTAATTGGCGCTATGAAATTGCTCAGAGGAATGTTTGTTTGTGTGTGTGTGTGTGTGTGTGTGTGTGTGTGTGTGTGTGTGTGTGTGTGTGTGTGTGTGTGTGTGTGTATGTGTGTGTGTGTGTGTGTGTGTGTGTGTGTGTGTGTGTGTGTGTGTGTGTGCATGAGTGAGAGCGCACACACGTGTGCGTGTGGCCCCGTAACAGACTGGCGACCTGTTTGAGGTATACCCTGCCTCTCGCCTGAAATCAGCCGTGATAGGCTCCAGCATACCCCGCAATCCTGTTAGTAATCAGCGGTTTTAGAAGACAAAACGAAACATTTTTTTGTAAATTTTTTGCTTTGCAGAAATGAGGTCTAAATATTAATTGGCAGTAAGTGAATTTTGTACCATGCACAGCATAAGTTTGTGAGACCTTTTATTATCATATGTTTTTGGTATGTGAATCTCTTTAAATGATTTGTTACAATATTCTTCTAAAAGTTTGTTTCAGTCAATATTCCTGGAGCATCGTCACTTCCTCTAAAAGCTGTTTGCACACAGCAGGTGAGGGTGATGACAGGGTCTGGTGGCAGGCCAAAGCCTGGCTCTTTGAGGTTGTGTTTTCACTCACTTCCTTTCCTGCCATCAGCATATGGATGGGGATATTGCAATCTATTGGCTCTTTCCCAACAATCCATCACTTCTGCCCAAAACCCAATGAACAGTGTTCTTGAACAAAATACCAATACATTTGTCTTTGATTTAGATGACCTGCCTACATAAGTTGTACAAGTGTACTTGTCACATGCGAGCATTCTCTAAAGTTATATTGCATGTTTGTTATTTTTAGGAAACTTCCCTACCTGAAGTTTCTCTCTGAAATGATTAATTAGTTCTCAAACTTGGATGATAACTACATAAACAGATTTTTCCCTGTCTCAATATCGTGTTTTCTCACTTACGCTCTCAGAAAGGAAGTAACAATACGCTAAAGCTGGCTTGGTGTCCATGCAACTGTCATCCTGAATATTTGTTATGGCACAGCTGAGAAAACAGCATATGGTGTAGATATTCCATTTTTTAATGATATAAAAATAGATATATACATGAGAAGGAAAGCTTTTCTGCAGTTGAATTTGATATGTCCAGCTTTTCCACCTTTGTGCTGTAGCTGATTAAACACAGATAATAATAGAAGCAAGAAGTGGAAGAACCAACCCCCCACTCCAGAAGCCCTTGCTGGACTCTCTTTCACTTTCAGTGGCTGTCGCTTTGAATCGGCAGAAGGCAGCCAAGCTGAAGATTTCCCACTGACTGGAGAGGAATCGTTGGCCAGGCTTTCCTTGTCACTGGAAGTTAAGGCAGCCACTGATCCTAATGCTTACACTGTTGTTGCAGCATTCCAATTTTTAATCACTGCATGACTTGTCAGACTTAATGAGGGCAGTCGGGTAAAAATGATCAACATACCAATCATGAGAACGACGCAGGCTGACAATGACTCCACATTTTACACATCTCACTGGGATGATGTATTACCAGGAATACAGAAAAACACATGGCTATAAACGATGGAGCAGCATGTTTGCCTTAACGTGATTGGTTGCTAAGGTGATCGTCAACACTAAAGCTATCTTATGAAGACATAACTCTTTATTGCCAATACAAACTCCTGAAGACAAGTCAATTTTTTTAACAACATAGATATGAAGAGAAAAACAGCGGCCATAACATGTCAAATGCTAGCCATAAACAGACTTGATTTATGAGTTTACGATTTAAATAAATGAGATGTTTGCCTGTATCATAGACATCTGCAGAACTTGTCTTTGTACACTGATTGTGCATGTAGAGGCACTTGTGTTTTGTGTGTGTGTGTGTGTGTGTGTGTGTGTGTGTGTGTGTGTGTGTGTGTGTGTGTGTGTGTGTGTGTGTGTGTGTGTGTGTGTGTATCCAGAGACATCTCCAGCCAAGGCTGAGTGTGGCTGGCGAGTGTTCAGTCAGACATCTTTCCTCTCTTTAATCCTTTCAAGACAAGAGGGTCAAGAGGTAAACGGTGTGTAGTGGCTAGATGACGAACAATTCACCTTCAGTAGGACACACCACAATAGTTTTAAAAGTTTGAAACCTAAGTTTGAGCATCAAAGAAACTATTTTATGGTTTTATTGCTCACGTAGCATTAGGCTAATTCTGTTTATAATTCTGATGCTGAAATGTTGACATTTTTCTTGATATTAATTATTTTAGGTAGACAATTGTTTTTCAGAAATAATATCTTTAAAAAAAAAAAAAAGTACATCAATTACCCAAATTTACAATGTTCCAAACTCTGAACCACAATGGGTGACATTTAGATGAAAAAAAAACTTTGTTAGTTTTTGAGGCTGAAAATGTGAACTTTTAATTGAAAGAGGTTTAAAAAAAAAGAGGAGGTTGCAGAAAAAAAACCTACATTACACCAATTACTTAAATCCTCGCCAAAATTTTCTTTCTCACAAACTCTTTGCCTGATACAGCGTTATGCTAACTTAAACATGTTATTATTCTAAAATTTTGAGCCTGACAATGCTTACATTTTAGTAAAAAGAGTTTTAAAAAACAAAAATATACAGGTCTAAAAATTAATGACATTACTTATTACCTTTAAAAAGGCCCAAATCTACACATAAAATTCAAACTGAACACCTGCTTTTGACAAAAAAAACTATTAGCATTATGATTTTTTTAAGAAAAAAAAAACTCAGCATAAAATGCAAACGTTGCTTCTTTTTATTAAATTACTAAAATAGCCAGGCCAAGAACTTTTATCATTATTAGGAATAACTGCGTGATTTTTAAAGGCTGAAAATGATTATTTCAGCAAACATAGTTGCAACTTTAAAGAAACTATCTGAGGTTAAAGGTTATCCAGGGACACCAATGTGTTAAAATGTCTTTTATTGGCAAACAGCACATATTAAAAGAGGACAGGGAGACATTCTAACTGAATATGACCACATATTTCCCTTCCTTTGTGTGATAAGAAGAACCCTGGTGATTCCTCACACGGCTCCGAAAAGCTACAGGGGAATTTCTCTCAGAAGCTGCCCCTTCAGCTCAATTCCTCCCCACATTTCCGAAAGCTTTTTATTCGTATCCCCTGGAAACCGCTCGACGTTCTTTAAACTCTCCTTCAAGAAGAGGAGAGAAAAAAAAGAAAGAAGAAGAGGAGGGGAAAAAAAGGCCCTTACACGTTTTGTTATGCCCTTTGATCACACATTTATCTTTAAAACAGATGGCTGACCACCGTCTTGTTTGTATGGTTACATGAAAGGGAGGGGTACAGAAATTGGACTTAAACTCTCTTGCAATACATGAATCTCAAATCACAAAAATAAAGGCTCATCTATTCTCACCAAAGCTTTTCAAGAAAGCTTAACTCACTCCCACCCTTCCCCATGTTGGCAGCGAGGCTTCACTTGGTATTCCTATGACATTTCTCAGTCTATACAAAAACAGAATTTATTAATGTGAATAATGCTCGATTACTTTTTCTGTGAATCAGAGATAGATAGATTAGATAGTACACACCCGAACAAAGCACAGAAATCTTTTTCTACAAATCAGAAATAGATAGATTAGATAGCACACACCCCAACAAAGAACAGAAATCTTATTCTTTAAATGAGAGATAGATAGATTAGATAGTAAACACCCGAACAAAGCACAGAAATCTTTGATTATTTGCATCAAGTTGGAGATACAGAAAGATGGGAAGAGGTTTTTTATGCAGTGAATGTTATACGAGTAATGTAATTACATTTTACTATTCAGAAAAGCAGGACTGAACGAGACGGATAATCGGTGCAAAGAAGAAAGTTTAACCTTTTAATCCATATTTGTTTGTTGTGCTGGGAGACTACTGTGTATCAAAAGACTCTCAGATGTCCTCAGATGCTTTCAAGTGTCCCGACACGCTTTTTCATGCTCAATGGTCATTTATGGTTTTAAAATTGCATTAGCTTTTGTTTGTGTGATTTTTAATGGTTGTTAAAGTTCATAGCGTGCTAGCTTAATCACATTCAATTAGCAATATTAAGAGTTTTGACCCTGTGTCAAAGATTTGTGCAGGTCTGGTACATTTCTGGTTAACATTATTATTTTTGAAGTCCTCTTTAATAAGAAATACTTTTATTGAAATAATAACAGGTCACCTTAGTAACTGTTTTTTTTTTTTTTTCCTTTTCAATTTCTGTAGATTGACACTGCAGCGGCTAACAACAGGTTAGCAACCCCTCATTAACCGATGAGCCGGGTGCATTTACGAGGTCATTTTAGTGGGACGGGAGGTTATGATGATGAATGGTAGCAGACCTCTGTCTCTGCCGAGACACTTTTCCCATGTCGCCTTGTGGTTGCCATGGTGGACGGGAGGGCAATTTAAGCGTCACCGTATCCTGTGAGGGGTAGGGGTGATTCTTGAGTAAGTGGCTTTGCGATAGAAAGCTGACGCCTGCCACTGTCATCAGAGCTGTTGTCACAGGGAGCTCTTAAAGTATGGAGTCGCTATGTTAAGAGATGAAAGTTGCCGTGAAAGAGTGATGGTAAGGACAAGAATTATAGGGGGATAGGCGTCGGGAAATGAGTTTTCAGAATGTTGCTTACATGAGAACATGCAGCAATATTACCTAATCAGTCAAATCCTCCCAAGCTGACACCTCTTGAGAGACGCCCAATGATACCCTACTGAACGTTTGTGCCCCCCACCCGTGGCTCAACCCTTAGGGAGCCCCAAGCGAGAATCTGTAGTTTGGAGGTTCTTCTTGACAGACATTCTCTAAATGACTCTAATGGTTTTGCATACACTGCACTTTACCCTCAATTAAAAGTGTCCTGGTAAAGCTGCATATTTTGCATTTCGTAACAATGTACGTGTTAGAGTGAAGGTGATCTTAATAGGATTTTCTGCGCTTGGGAACTAGAGATTAGAAGCTTTATATTGCAAAGCATAAGTATCTGAACAGGGAAGTGTTTTAATCTCAGATGGATTAAAAATGCCAGATGAGAAATTTAGAAGACAGGACATCAAAAAGAAAGGCCCTTTACCTCTCCCTTGTAAAGATGTGAGTTTGCACATTACATTTTAGTATCTACTGGAGCCGAGCATGTAGGAAATCACCTCTTTTTTAAGTTATATATTAACGTATTATGTCCACAACAATAATCAATGTTCACCAACCAAGCGGTAAATTTTTTCCCGCCCATTTTGTTGGGTTATTTTTATGTACTATACATTAACATCTGAATACTTAACTTGTTTTGTAATAAAACCTTCATGTTAAATCGGTTAGTATGATTTAACTAAAAGCAATGCACAATTAATATTCAGACTATACATTCAAATTGTGTGTTAATGACTGACCAAGAAACATAAAAAGAAAGCACAGGGATGTGGTCTACCTACAGCTGTTAAATATATAATCCATCTGTAATCAAATTTGACAGTTAATCAAGTGAGGCATTTGTAATGCAGGCATTTGGACAGAAATAACTATCTCCATCAGCGTTTGCATAATAAATGTTTGATTTTAATGATGTTTCTATTAGGCAGCCATGTTCACTTCACAAATGATTTGAGGTGTCTGCTGTTTATTTGTTTTTCATGGGGCTGTACTGTAGATTGTCGCTAGGAGCAATAATTATGATGAGGTGAAAGACAGAGGGTCTGAGAGGGAATTTAAGGGGAAAAAAGTAATTACTTATAAATTGCCTGCATTAATTTTCTAATAATGATATTCACTGGTTTTGCATGACAGCTGCCACAGAAGAAAGGCAGAGAGTAAAGGAGTCCTTTTGATGGCGGACAAAGAGGACTATCATTTACAGAGAGTGGGTTCCACTAAACCAAAGAGGGGAGAGGGTGCAAATGACACATCAACAAAACGCACTGAGCTTCCTGTATGGGCTGCTGACATGCACAAAGGCTGGGACATGTGTTCCGTCTCTTCAAGTTGAAAGCGAGAAGACCCTGTGTATAAAGTGCCAATTGTTCCTCCAACGCCTGCATCTGAGTCTGTAAAACCGCAAACAAACTCAGTCTGAGGGGCTTTAGAAAGCATATGCATGTAGGTTTTATAACAGTGCAAGCTTTAATGTATTCACTGACTTCATTCGATACTCAAAATAAAGTTTGGTACATATTTTTTTTCACAATTTTTAAATACGTCACACATTCAGGGAGACATTGTAGTCAACCAAAACAACCTATAATTATAAATCAGTACTTACACAAAAACTTTGAAGGCTATTGAATCAAATCATAAACTGATTACTTTATTTCAATTGGTCATTTTAACCCTTTTGTGAAATACTTCTGTCAGCAGATAAATTATTGTTGATTGATAATAGGGGGAGGCAAGAGCTCAGTGGTAGAACGTTTGCCCTTGGACCGGGAGAAGCTGGTTCAAATCCCACTGAGCTCGTGTCTTGGTGTCCATGGAGAAGACACCTAATGTCCCCGTTTCTCCCACCGTTGGTGCTGTCCTGGCAGCATGCTGCAGTGTAATGCAGCACAGGAGTTTTCCTGTTAAGGAATGAATAAAGTATGTAAAATAATAATGTACACTTGATTGATCCCTCAATGGGAAAATTTGTGTTCTGCATTACACCACAGCAGGCTGCCACAACAGTACTCCTTGTGGGAGAAACGGGGGGTTAGGTGTCCTCTCTAAGAACCCTAGACGTGAACTCAGAGGGATGCGAACCTGCGAACTTCCGGTCCCAGGGCGAACGCTCTACCACACAGTTATTTTAATTTGAATAAATTTCTTAAAAATATTTAATTGACTAACATTGAATTGTCTAATTATTAGTTTGTAAGGACTTGTTTTTTACTTTTGGCCTCTAATCAATTAATGATCAAGACCAGACTTAAGACTGTACTCTTTGGTCATGCATTTATTTGAAATCATTCTTTCTGCACAAATGATTTTGAAAGTTTTTTTTATTATTATTACTATATGGTTTTACTGTTTAATCTATTTTTATTTTCTCTATGTTGTTCAATTACTTTTTATTTTTCTCTAAAGCACGTTGGATTACTTTTTGTATGAATTGTGCTATTCAAATAAACTTGCCTTGCTGGTCTGTGACATTCTCCAAGCGTTACATCCCAAGTACTTCTAGACTTGACATTATATCTTGTTGTGTTTATTTTAAAGATTAAATCCTCAGCATATCCCCACATTCATTCCTGACATGAATCACAGACTATTACACACTTCTTCTTCCGGATGGATGTTCCTGTATCTGCTCATGTAGGAGGAGTGCCACAAAAGGTTGGCCATTTTAATTACATGCGCATGCAATTGTCCCCTCCTCTCAAGACCTAACACCTAATCATGATACTGGAAGTGCGTCTTCATTTCCACTGTGTCTCCCTTGCTTTCCAGGAGGGTCAAGAGCTTCCCCGGTTAACCGCTTTGACGAGGTACCCTATATTGCTTCTTGCCTGGGAGAAAGAACCCTTCGCCTTGTCTCAGTGTCAAACTTTAACCTTTCTCAACTTTAATTACACTAAGTAAGTTTGGAGTGTGCCGCGGTGCTGTCTGGCCAGCTCAGCACCATCCACGTACTGATGGGAAGCCGGCATGGGTGCCGCGGCCCCTGCTGCCACTGACACACTGATGCTACACAGCTCTGACGCTTATGTTGATGCTGACGCTTCCTTTGGCCTGTTTCCTGACCAGGCAAACACACATGAGAGCTTAGCTTGAGCATTTTGGAAACAACCTTCTCCTGTTTGTGTGTGTGTTGTTTAACATAGACATAAGATAATGTTTATTTATCGTAAAAAAATGTCTTTATTTCAGAATAGCCATCTGCAACTAGGCATGATTAAACTTCAGTCATCCAGAAACAAATTAGGAAAAAAATACTTCATCACTGAGTTGATGACCTTTTTTATAAAGTATGTACACTCTGCCAAAAACACCATTTGGTGTTTTTTGAGTGTGTGGAAGAGAAAGTGAGATAGAGAAAGGTAGAATTTTTTTGTTTACTCATCACTCACTTCTCTACAGGGGAGAAATACTTTTTTTTCTGTTATGGCATTAAAACTTTCGCTTTGGTAATAAAATGGGCTCACAGAAATTTGTCTATTAACAACATTTTATGAACGTTGGGGTTCTTGATTTTAGAGTGTTTTATTGTGTTTTCTTGCAGATTTTGTGCATGCTTAAGGTCAGCTAAGCAACACAGCTGAGAGTTGGAAAAAATGACAATGGATCTTATACGTATACTGAACTAGAATACATCAATGTTACAATAGCATTTTCTTATATTTCCATGCAAAAGTTGTGCTTTATTTGTACATTTGTTGGGCTCTTTCTTTACTTGTATTTACACAATCACAGCTCAGCTAAAATCTGTCAAGATAGAGTGAGAGTCCACAAAAAAAGAAGCATCTTCCCCACTTCCAAATTGGTGTAAAGAAAATAATTTGTTTCCGAGGAAGTTGTCCAGCTCATTTAAATACACAAACAAAATTTAGGATGGTATAGAAAATAAATTAACATTTTGAAATATCACATAAACGGTCTTAAGTGTATGAGCCTGTGGTCATAAATAGATGTACAAAAATTTTAAGAAACTATGAACTGTGAACCATCCGAAAAAGATGCAAAATAGAAGTGTGTACGCGTTAGTGGAATCCCACCATTGATTTAAGAAAAAAAAAAGTTGTAGTAAACATACTTACACTATTTAATTGGAGCTACACAATAAGCTGTCTGATGTGAATTTAGCAACTGTGATGCTTCTAAATTGTAAACACGGACAGTAAAATGTAGAAAATGAAAATGTTTGCTGCTTCCTATTAAAACCTGCAAGTGGATCTTTTGTCAATGTATAAAAGCTGTCTTACCTTAGTCACTTATGCCATTTTTTTTAACAGCAAAACCTAAAGAGACAACAGCTAACAATCAGTTCAATAAGCAACTAAACCCGATGCAACTTTTGCATTTATTTAGAAGTTATTTTATTTTTTATTGTACTGTATTCATCCCTCATGAGGAAATTATTTTTGTTGTTATGCAGCCATGACGGCACCAACGGTGAGAGTATCTGGGGGTTAGTTGTCTTCTCCAGGGACACTTAGACACGAGCCCAATGGGAATTGAACCGGTGGGAGACGGTGGATCAGCACTAGAGCACTCGCCCACGGACCAGAAGGTCGCAGGTTTGATTCCCGCTGAGACCACCGTCTAGGGTCCTTGGAGAAGACACCTAACCCCCGCTTCTCCCACCATTGGCGCCGTCGAAGGGCCTGCTGCGGTGTAAGGAGTGCAGCACACAAATTTCCCCGGTGAGGGATGAATAGAGTAATTCATTTTTTTTTTCTCCAGGTTAAATCACTCCCCTTAGTTAAAGTAGATCCCAAAATTTATATATTGATATATTCTAAAATGATCTTCAGAAAATTTAACTATCAGGCAAATCATCATCTCTAAAGACATGTACGTTTTTTCAATTGTAATGGTTGTATAACTACAATGACTGACTGAGGTTCATCTGTTTATGAAACTGGTTCTACTAAAATAGACACGGTAAAAGATGATCATGGTGACTGAAACAATGTTTAGCAGTAGCTAAGAAGCAATATAATAAAAACCCAAGAAATTTTGGAAAAACATCTAAAAATCCAGTATTCTCGACACACTTTGGCTTTATTTTAACACACGTTGAGTGCCTGACTCAGACAGTCCGATCGATTCACAGGTAGTCGATTGCACCACTCACACGTGCACCCTTATGATAATAGACCCTTTTAGAGTCATCTAATTCTGATGATGAATTGGACTTTCGTGGTAAGCCAAAAAGGAGTTACTGTGGTAACCGCATGGCCTGTCAATCACTTGCAATCAGCCTTTTTTCTCTGTTCATTGCTTGATGCGCCAAGATTGGGACCTTCTCAGTGGGGGGCTTCAAAACACTCAGGGGAAATGAAGAACCATGTGGAAGTTCTTCGGCTGATGTTTGGAAACTTTGCAGAATGTGACCCCTTGGCTTTGATTTACTTGCACCCAAGAGGAACTCCAAATTTGACTTTTTATTGATGTGAGCTGTCCTGTTTAAATAAATCCTACAAGGACGCACGCACAAAGATTTTTGTTTCTTGAAATGGTAACAAAAAAGAGAAAACGTTTTCAAAATTTATGACTTTGCAGAAAATTTATCACAATGTACTGATCAACTGCACACACAGCATGTGTTTTTGATCACAAAGGATTCAAATACGAGCAAAGGACTATTTAAATGCTAATGATTTGTTTGTAAAGGCCTTGTTGAAGACACACAGTATTAATGGTGTGAGTCTTAATCTAAAATCTAAGAAATTGCTAATTAAATACAAAAATGAAAGACAATAGTATGGTTTGTTTATTTTCACAGGTTGGATTAGACACAGCTTTTTTACTGGGATTATAAGGGAACAAGATTTCCTCCGGGTTAAATTTTACGATTACGCACTGGCAGCAGTTAAACATTTAGGAGAAGTGCAACTAATTCACTGGGCAGGACTGTGAACTGTGGCATTACATCCTTGAAGAAAAGGGGAAAAGCCTTATAACAGAAGCACACGGGCTCTAAAGATCTTAATTCCCCATTAGTTCCTTATTCTCTTCAGTGACAAAGACAGGGGCCTTTCAGTCTTGTGTTCCCTTGCATACCAAAGTCATTCAACAGAGGAGACCTTTACCAAGAGCAATGCTCTATTCAAGCCATGTTAATTACAATTTTAAACCATTATTTGTTTCAACACCTGGTTAACCTATTCAGACCTGTTTAAATCCTCTTTATTATCCCAGGTGTGATGGGAAGCCACTAAGGAGTGAAAGGTTCCTCTGTGTACCAAGAACATAATCAAGCCAGCACTACATAGTGCTGAATAGCTTTTGGGATAAGATCAGATGTTACACACTTCAGTCCTCAAGTAAAATGGTGCTAGGTGGATTATGTCTGAAAAGAGGATTTTGTCAAGGATGTGTCCTCAACTTTTCTTTTACGGCAGTAAAGCATCATGAATAGCGCATAGCTTCTTCAGCAGCTGTATTAGACACAGACAACTCAATGGCTGGCTTAAAACCAATTGGCTTTGTTGTACATTTCTGTGCATATATTTGTGTTGCGTTTTACAGGCTTTGGGACTGAGAGGTCATGCTGCGTCATGAGGATGGATGGTGTTTCTATTAGGCGATGTAGTTACAGAAAGGTCTCATCCTCTAAGCTTCTTTTCGTTCTCCACCTCGCATCTACTTTGAAGCTGTGGATGGCCGCTACACCAATGTCCTCTGTCTATTATAGTGACATTAACAAGGCTTTACATGGGAACTTGACCCCTGCTGTGTCTTTGTTAACATGAACGCTTATTTCTTACCTGTCTTATGTACTTGTTTGAGGATGATCCTATTTCAATGGGAAATATTAACCAGAATGGCATAATAGAGCAACATAATGGAAACCGGTGAAAACATATAAATAAAAAGAGAATATCACACCAACGTAAGAGCTTTTTTTTCTCTGATTTTACCCGTAGTCTTCTAATTTGGCCCAGTACCTACATCTACAATGGCTGGAGGCAGTTTGTATACACCACCTGCTGTGTGGTTCAGATATAGGGCAGACTTCAATATAAAACAGGATAGCCACACAAAGTTCTGATTAACGTATTAACACCCTCTAATAGCCCTTCACCATCCTGCCTTAAATGGATTAAGGCTTCTCTCTACACTTTCTTTTGTACAAAATTTAATTAAGATTTAGATTTGGTTTGAACATGCCAGAACAGATTCACACTGCATTCATGATGAACTTCAATTAAAGAGCGGAGCATCTTAAGCTGCCCTGCTAGTAATTAGACAATCTGCTTCTTGAAAAGAAAAAAAATGTATTTAATTACGCATTAGCTCGATGTAATTCAATTTCTTTGCAAGTTACAACATAAATACAGAGAAAGTCTTTGATTTTAAAGGTCATTTTCTTGAGTGAAGTCCCATTGGTTGCATATTCTAAAATGAAATTATTCATCATCTTTGAGTACAGTCATCATTTACTGTTACCTGAAAAAAAATAAAGAGCAAAAACAATGTTACCTCTACAGACATAATGAGTTTCCATTGTTTTTCATTTATTTCATTTTCCACTTTTACTCCATGTTGGCTCCGGACCTCCTGAGGTTGTTGCACATGCATTTTGTATTTAAAACACCAGAGTCCTGCCCAGTGTTAATTTACCCAAAACAGTGGGGGTCTCTGGCTCGGCCACTGACCATTACACAGTAGGACAGAGATGTCCAGCTGACTGTCCTTTTAATCGACAACAGCAGGCCTAAGGAATTTAACAGCATGTGTTTCTGCCTTTTTTTTTCCTCCAGCAAATAATGTTTATGGAAGATTTACGAGTTACTGGAATCGTCTGCGCTTTCAGTTCATTCAATTAGCACCTGTGAATGTCTTGGTTAAAGGAGGTGACAAGACAATTGAAGGAGTCATCTAATTATTTTATCCGAGCGCTAGTAAAGCGTCTTTCGTGCTGAAATCCCTGGACATGGCTTGATGATGTGAAGTAAATGGGTTAAAGCAGCAGGGGTGATGAAATGTGTGGCTCTCCTGGAGATGTTCCCCAACATCTAGCATCTTTAAAGTGAATCAACGACCTGCAGGACTGCAATTTCATTAAATAGAAAATATACGCGGTAAAGGGAAAATCAAATCACCTACTTTATATTCATGTTTATGAGGAGACTGTATCTTGTATCTTGATATTGCACAAAACTCAGTCAGAAAAATTCCCACCTCAGTTTCTCTTGAGAACAAGTTAATATGTAAAAGTCTGCAGTACAGAAATCCCTTTATGGAACTTTCAAATGCTTTACTTTAACGCAAGCTGGCAAAGAAGCGCTTAAATTGTGAAGTTATGTGAACAAAAGCAGGAGGCCACAGGATGAAGTTTGTCCTGGAGCCAGCTTTTCCTTCCTTGTTTGTAAATTAGCTATGAGTAATGAATTCTGGGAAGATGCCCTGCTGTAGGGTTGCTCCCTCTCTGCCGGTTCCGCCCTCGCTCCCCCGTCGGCATTGCCTTCCCAAATCTGTCCTGATGTTCCTAGTCTGTCAGGAGCCGCCCCAGGGGGCAGTGTGATAGCCCGCTTGGCCTAGCCCCCTTCCCATCTCTGGGCCCAAGCCAGCTGAACCGTGTAAGTCCCTGCCATTGCAAACAGGGTGACCCCAAATGGGATTGACACATCGCAGACCGTGTATGCTAGGCCACCAGTCTCGTGACATCAGTTTCTACTGGTGGGAAGTAGAGTGCCAGCATGATGCTATCACATTGACAATTTCAGGGATTGCATTGATAAACAGACACATCATTCTATTTCTGCAGGACCATAAAGAAAATCCAGATTTCGAGGCCTCTTGCTGTCGTCTAAATAACACTTTTAGATTCATTCTGCATGAGATTTTTTACTGTGTCCCTTTGAAAGTACCTCCTCCATTTCTCCATTTCTTTTGCAGTGCTGCACTTATGCTTGTGTCTGATAAAAAGCCCTGGCTGTGACTACCACATGGGTCCCCAAGCGCACATTAGGGAGCCTGGGGGGTCCCTAAGTGTCACCCATGAAATCGGGATGTTAGGGTATGAAAAACGGGGGTGGGACCGCTAGTAATTCTCATTATTGTTAAATGTTCCTCGACAGTGGTGTTGACTTTTCCTTAGTCTGGCTCCGCTGCCAAGTAACAACACCCAGAGTCGATTTTGAAAGCCAACGATTCGAGAAAAATCTTCTTAAGCCCGGGCACGACCAAAAAAATTAATTACAACAAATTTTGACCGCTCAGAGTTCATTACTACTTTACGTCATTTCAAATAAACTATCTCAAACCAATTCTAAGGAAAGATGAATAATTTTATGTAGATGCAAGCTCACTTTTCTCATTTTAATTCCAAAGGTCAACAGCAATTTGTCCGCAATTATTGTAAAGGAAGAACTGCAGGGCATCCACGTCATTTACACTGTAGCACTATAAAACCCATTCACATGGTTTGACTGGCAGAGAGAAAAGAACTTCTCAATGGCAGCTTTTTGACGTCCATAATGGCTTAATGTCTGCTTTTGACAGAGATATTGGGGAAAGAAGAGTGACTCTTTGCGTGTTGGCATGGCCCACAGGCTTTTTCTGTCACAGCTGATGACAGCAACTTTCTCCATGCAGATTAAATTGGTGTTTACAGATTTGCCCTGGGTGTACATTTTTCCTCCTGCTGGGATCCTCTGGCTGATGATGAGCCGCAGATGAGACCAAGCGTTCTCGACACTGATGCTTATGCTTCCATCACACAGAGCTTGCGGTGGCTTACCAAGCGTTCACAGCGCTACTCTATCGCAGACTGCTCTCCACTCTGCCATAGTAAATGGTACAGTATTACCAGCTATTTACATTTGCCGACAATAGAAGTTCTGCTGCCATGTCTGTCAGGCTGCGCTTGCCGCCTGCCCAGCCTGGGAAGATGAAACGTTGTGAAAATTAAACATCATCAGTCTTGATGTTGACTGTAGACTCCAACTAAAGGTCCCATAGTGTTACAATGGATATCAATGACTTCCTACTGCTGGAGTTGTTACAGCTGGGCTGTAAGAATGTGCTCAGAGTTTAAAGACACACTAGACTGTTTTCACAGATGGTCTTTTTCTTCTTTTCGTTTTTTTCCTCGAGGCACCACTTCAAAAAGAAGTTTGGTTCATTTCAGAGTAAAGTTTTTCTTTGAGGCATGTGAATTGATGAAAGCAAAAGGGGGACACATTGATGTTCCCCATGCCTTTAGTGGACAGCATGTGTGAAAATTTAGACAATTGTTGGTCGCAGAAACTGAAACAACATTATGAATGGGTGTATGGAATAATAACCGTCTGTTTTAAAAGTATTAAGCTGCATGGTCATGTGGGCCTGTCATTGTACTAAATAAGTAATAAGCTTGTGCAGGTATTGTCTGAAAGGTGCTGTGCTAAATATTAAGTAGTTTGTTACATGTAATTTGCATTGATTAAACTTTCAAGCTACAATTGTTGCGCATGGAGTATGCTGATTGCATCAAGTGTCTGATGGTGAATATTTACTCTCAAGGGTGCTTTGTTAGTACAAATTAACCACACTAAAAGAAATCAATGAACAATCTAGTTTTGGTTGGAGTATGCAGTTTTATATGAGTATGTCACTTTAAATTTGACTTGTTTAGAAAACTTTCACCAGTAGGCTGTTTTTTTTTGTTGTTTGTTTGGTTTTTAAATAACTTGTAGATGGACGTGATTAACACTGAGAAAACTTTCTAGCATCCCCGGATGTGTAAGCAGATGAGCAGTGAATATACCGAGTAGCACCTGTGTGTGTATTCATTTCAGGTTGTAAACAGTAGTCTCTGAGCACTGGGTTGTTATCGAGTTGTGGCCCCCGGCGTAGGATTGATCCACTTCAGTCCAGCAGCAGGGGGGCAGGAGCTCTGGAAGGGCTCAGCAGGGATCCAAATCAATAAGGTTAATAGATGTGGGGGCTACGCAGTCAGAGGTGTGCAGCCTGGCATTTTCTGTGCCAATGAGGAAAATTCCTGATGACGAGGTGTCTCTTTTGGAGCCTGCATTAATGTCACTCTGATTACCTGGAGCCAGGACGTCAGTTACAGTGAAGTACTGGAGGCTTGCTCCTTTGCCATTAACTGGAATTAGCTTTACAAGGAGACCCTTCAGATTGGAGACTTTAACTTGCCACCTCTTCATCCGCTGTCCATTGAGAACAAATTGCCAGCCCCCTCCCCTCTTTCCTCCTGACTCTATTCTTTCACTCTGATTTCTATAATGCCAACAGTTTCATAATCACTTGATGAGTAATTTCCTCTCATTTGGGATTTGGAGAGAGAGGTTTCATTTAGAAGTTTCTTTTTTTTTCCCTGCTCCCGTTCCCATTTTTTCAGTATTTCTCGCATCACGTTTTTCTTAAGAACATAATTGAACAAGGGGCGAGGGGTAAAGATGATGGTGTGGTACAAAAATTAAAGGTTGAAGAGTAAAGCTGAAAATAAAAGTGGTTAAAATTCTGTTTAACTGCCAAAAGAAAAAAAAAATTGGTGAAGCTTTCAAGTTTGCCGTATTCTTTAGGAGAATAAACTGTATTTATTCCTAGTATTTATTTAAGGGACAATAAGCAAACAGTTCACAGTAAGTCTGTATAAATTTCTCCACAAAGAATGTATTCTTCGCTTTCCCACACTGATACCCTCTGGACTATTAAGATTTCTGAATAGGACCCTTCAGTTTCTCTCAGACTTACAGCAGAGATTGAATGGTGAAATGCAAATGAGAGGCTTGCTGATCTATTCTCTCGCTACCTGGCAAAACTCTACATAGCGAACCGAGCGTTGGAGTGGTTGTCTTTCTATATTTAGATAAGCACGTGGAAAGGAAGTGGCCGGTCACTGACACACCTGCAATTACCAATACACCTGCATCTGCTGCGTTAAAGTGTGTGAGCAGAAGTCATGCTGAGTTCACTTCTCTCAACCCCCCCCAAACAAAACACCGAAGTCATTTGCAATAAAAGAATCAGTTGTCTTCTTACCCCCCTACTCTTTCAATAGCACCCTTTGCATAGGAAATCAGTTGTCTCTCCCTTCGTGGACACCATGCCGAGTGGGCTTCCATGGAAATGAGTTTTGGCATTGTTGTGCCGAGGTACCCCCTCCCCTAATAAATTGAGGAGGATTAAGGGAGAAGAATGTAATAAAGGATAGTCATTTCATCGTGACAGGCATTTTCGGAGGGGGCTGGGGCAGTCAGAGATTTAAAGGATAATCAGCCCCGAGTTTATTTCCATAACATGCATTACAGCCTACTTCTTTGAACTTTGCTGCCATTTAGGTTAAATTTGAAGTAGGAAAAAAAGAGAGGAAAAAAATAGCATTCTTATCAAATGTTGTGTTTGAGACTTGAGTGATGTATTAGAGACATCTAAGTGAGTTATTAAAGCGTTGTGGTTCTTAAAGATTATTATGCATTAATCTGAGGACTTTGAAGTGCACGCGTGTGCGTGTATATCACAAGAGGAATTATAAGCACACATCATGTCTGTTAAAATAAGACCATTTCTGTAAATGATAGCAATAAAAATGTCTCCCACTTGGATATTTTCTGCTCTTTATCTCTGTGTATTGCAAGAAATATCTTGTTCCAATAAAATGAACCTCAAATTGCTGAAGGATTTTGTTTAGTCTGATCATGCTGCCAAGTTTCTGCACGTATGGTATTACTTTTTTATTGATCATGAAGTTGGCTTCAACCCGGCCCCTCCTGACTGTTTGTTTAGTCTCCCTACATGATTGGAAACACTTCAGAAATGGTGACCAGCAGCAGGTGAAGGGTGCCTGAGCTTTGAAGTCTGTGCTCCTTATTGATCCCGTGCATATTCTAGAACAAAAAAAAAAAATCAAAGAAGGCATCAAAGGCATAGCTAAACTCTTTAAGACTCTGCACGCACCAAAAAAGGGCACCAATGACAGCGTGAACAAGCAAAGCAGGTGGTGGCTGCTGGTTGGAGCAATCACGCCTCCAACTCCCGTCACGCCCCAGACAGACTGCTGAGGCTTCTATTTTAATGCCGGACAGCAGCATGGCTCCCAGTGTGACTGGCACTTGTCTCTCATTAGAGGACAGACAGGCAGCTTGGAGCAATCTACAGTTCAAAAGGATTGGCCAGTGCTGGAGACGCTCGACTGCAGAGGATAAATTATTGAAATATAACACTATTACCATTAGATGATAAGAATGCCTTTGAATTGAGCATTTGTGTCAACATGTAGTTTGAAGTGTGAGACTGCAAGAAATTAGGAATATTTTAGTCCAATATTTAGGGTGGCATACTGATGAACAGCAACAATAAGAGACAAGAAATTTGTTTCATGTTCAAAAATGATGATATTGCAAGATTTGCAAAAGAAACCCAAACTAAAAGAAGTGCATTTTTTTTAACTTTGTCTCTACAATCCCACATTTTAAAAAAAGTATTGAATGGGCATTAAATGTGAAGAACTGAGGAAAATAAAAGTTTAATTCATGTAACAAACACAACAAGGCCTGAATTTAAAAAAACCTTAACATTTTATTGTTTTTTATTTTTTAAACATCAGTTGTAGTTTTGTTGAGACCAAAAAACTGGAAAAGCAATTGCAATTTGCTTTCAACAGTTCCTTAATTGTTTGGCTCCCAAAGAGTCCATAAAGTTGTTCTATTTTTCATCAATGTTGTGAAAATAGGTACTGTATTTCACCAGATTGGCTTTAGTTGCCTGATGAGATTTCCATATTTACTTCTTTTCATTGCTTTTAGCCGGGATGCGGTGTCTGTGTTCATAGGTGAACCATTACTTGTCTACATCTTCATTCATTCATCTTCTGAACGTTTATCTCTGATGGGGTTACGGGCAGTGCCAGAGCCTATCCCGGCTGAGCGAGAGGAAGGATACACCCCAAACAGGTCGCCAATCTGTTGCGTGGCTACACTCACAGAAAACCATCCGCACACACATTCATTCCTGGGGGCAATTTTGTAGCGGCGAATTAACCTAACATGCATGTTTTTTTTGTTTTTTTTTAGAACAAGAGAACTCAGAGAAAACCCACACAGATATAGGGAAAGCATACAAACTCCAAACAGAAAGGTCTGTGTTTTAAGACTCGGCTCACTCCAGGATTGAAATTTCTGATCTTCTTGCTGTAAGGCCAACGTGTAACCACTGCTATCCACACGTGAAACAAAAATCTTACACATTTTACTATAAGGGTTTTAAATCTGTGGGAAATTGTTGTGTCTGTTTATTCCAACAACACAAAGGAATGAGGTATGCTGTAAACCTTAATACTTAACCTTAATGTACTTAACGTTTCTGTCAAAGGATTTTGTCAAAATTTCTTGTGAAACTTTTCACTTAATCAGCTGTTATAAATAAGTTTTAGCAGGTAGGAGTTTGGGGGTCCGGGGGTTAATAATTTGAAAATTATGGCTTAGAGATTTCTTTTAAGAGTTTTAAAGCCTCAAGAAATTCACATTAAAATCATTTAAAAAAAAGAAAAAACTCTATAAAATTATAGCTTTTTGCTTTTTTTTTTTTTTTTTTTGAGAAAATTATCCTGACATAAAATAGAACAAAAATGGAAAAAGACCCTTGCACAAACTTGTTTATATTATAAATTAAACATGCAACTTCTTTCTGTCTCTCCGGTACAACAATACCACATACAGCAACTAGTATTTATTATTGTGTGGTGTCATTTAAAAAGTGAGTTGGCCGGAACAGGAAATAATAGTAACCAATCTTCCAGACAGCAGACAATACCCAGACCCATCACCTCAACAGTCAATGGCTTCACTTTTGGCAGAATTGATGGCAGTAAAGCTACGAGGCAGAGGCTGCAATTGGAACATCTCTCTCTGAAACTTCAGGATAAATCCACATTCCTTCAACCTCTGTCTCCCTCCCTGATGTATGCCTGTCCTCTGCTCTCCTTGGGTGCACATGGGAGTTATTTGAGCCTTTCTGGGACCAGCGGGAATCAGCACTGCCACACTGACTCACTGCTGGATTACTCTCATCGCGTGAGTCTTTGGCCCCTTTCCTCTTGTGACGACACAGGGTCGAGCTCACAAGAGGCTGATTTAACTCATTCACCGCAGTGAACTGCCACTAGCCACATGCCTGCCAGCCCAGCGATTCTAACACAACACTAAGTGCTCCTGAAATGAGGAGACAAAATGCCTCTTTGACTCAGTTCACAAAGATTTAATTTTTTTAGGAGGTGATGGGTTGTTTTACCGACAACTCTCTCTAGGGAGTAAATCCTGAAGACACATAGCTCTGAGCATTTTGATATCTTGTTTGTAACATCTGCAAATCTGTATGTGTTATTTTTCTCATGTGAGTTTTTTTTTTTTTTTGTGCTGTTTCAGCGAGTGGATCTTGATGAACAAGTTCAGGTCAGTAACTACATCAAATAAACTTTTAGAAGGACTGCCAGGAAAAGGTGTGTTTTGTGACTTTAGAACAATGTTTACAAGTTTCTTTGTCAGTTCTCAAATTGTTCCATAATTTAACAAAAATTGAACCCAGAAGAACTCAAAACAAAAAAAAGTCAAAGTCTTTATACTTTTGTCTGTAGCAAGTTTAACTCAAAATCATCAAAGATTCAATAATTGTTCAGGTTGTTCTCATCAAACCAAAAATACTGCAAACTTTTAGCCTTCTATGTCACTCTAGATAAAGTTTTCTGTTAATTTTGATTGTTTTTTTTTTCCCACTCACATTCTCACTGATTAACTACAATCAATCACCTGAAGTGATTAGATTCATTCAACAATACATTTTTAGTATTGGTATAAAAAACATTCTCTAAGAATCAATATTTAAAGATGGATGAGCTCCAGATTTTGTTGGCTTATAAAAAGTGAGGTAATAGACATTTGTGTTATAGAGCAGATTAGTTAAACTGAATTTTTAGATCTAACAATTTCCTCAAACTGCACAGGAATAGATAGCTGTATGTCACATGTGAAATGGGTTATTTTTAGTTAGCCAAGAAAGGGAAGGAAAAATTAGCTGTCCTGCTTTTTCCTCTGAGACTTAACACACAACGAACCTTCTAACCCTCCAACGTTATCTTTTGTGACATTTGAACCAACTTGTGGTTTTTTTGGCTCTGTTTCATAAGTGGTTAGAATCTACCAAGCAGCATGTCCAGCCAAATGTCTGATGGAGACATCCCTCTATCATCCCAGGAGAGAAAACTCAAACACTGTTCTCACATTTACAAGGCCGAACAGAGGATGCATTTTGAAACTGAATTGTTTATTCAAAGTCTCTGCTGTATTCCAACTTTAAATCACGGGAGGTCTCTGACAAAGATAATTAAAAACTTGTAAGACATTTGAAATAAGTTTATTTAATGTCCAAACTTTTCTCTTTCAAGTTTCTCAGCCCTGGTGGCTATGGTAGTTCCTCTAATTCATTCAGGGAAGAAGTGTCAGTGGGTGTGGTAGTTTGTTTTTCTGCTTTGGTGTTCATGTTTCTGTCATGTAATTAAATCCAAAAACATAGAGTTAACTGTTACGAGTAGAGGAAGCTAGTTTAACGGCACTGTTATGTAAAACTTTAATCATGTTGTAGAACAAAGCCAGAGTATCTGTGAATTTTAAGTAGGTTTGCCATAAAACCCTCACTTTTTAACATTATTTGTATTTCTTAACATGCTTCCTCGTCAGTGTTTCAGCACGGGATAATAAGAGCATTTAGAAAGGGTGTGAAAAAGTCTGCTGCCTGTGGCCAAAAGAATGAACTATGCCAGACTGGAGATTGTGAATAGGCCTTTTACAGGTCACAGAATCCATTCAGCCCGCTGACATTGTTATTATCTGACCGTCATAGATGGGCCTAATTAATATTCTAATCAGAGACCTCCGGAACATTGTAAGCAAAATTATCCGCTGAGTACCATTTTCTTATTCACTCACTCGTTGACTCTGCTGGTGAGAAACAAGCACTGTTGGAGGAAAAAACTAAAAGGAAAAACATAAAGACTGAATGAAGGGTAGCTTACAGTCCATAGTTCTCATTTTATCTAACAATACACATCGAGAACAATACCAAAATTGTAGGGATTATGAGAAAGAATAGATACCCCAAACGCTCTATACTATAAAAAACCCTTGTCTCTAGATGAGTCTGAAGCTTTTGAAACATTTTTTAAAGATATATGATTTTTTTACAATGTTATGCAAGTAGATAGAAGTTAGAAAAAAAAATTTTTTACGGCTGAAACTAATTCTTTCACATACTTGTACCCGTTCATAAACGTCTAATTGTACGGGGCTCAATCAAACCATGCTGTATGTAGATTGCTACATTATTGCACATGCATATTTCAGTTTAATCTTTGCTCTGTTTCTAGTTCATTGTATTTTAATAGTCTGTTGTTTATGAAGTGCCTACAACTGCCATCCTGCAAATCACCATCATCATTGTTCCTTGTCAACTTAGAAGATGCCTTTCTCCGTGGGGTGTTAGTAGAGTCGCGGAGTGTCGCAGCGAAGGGAACCTGAAGTCGACAGACATCTTTTCAGCTTACAACGGAGCTCCATCAGATAGAAAAGTGAACAGACTGAAATGCTAATTTCTGTGCGATGATAAATCTGCAGTATGAAATTGTCAGTGCTGAGCTCGTACCCTGAGGCTGTGCGTTATTGCTTTATTCTATTAGTCAGTTATTACCAGCAATCACAGTCAACCCCTACTGCCCCCACACACAAAGCCCCTTTTTACATTACATTTATCAGCCGCTGTACAAACGTTGAAAACATATGATGGCAGGCCTAAGAGCTGTGTTTCCTCTAGGGCTATAGCATGGAGGTAGAGGGAGTGGGGAGTAGTAAAGGGAGGGGATCTCCAGCTGGCCTGAGCTGCATCTGTTCACTGGTCTGGCCAGCAGTGACACCATGAGGGCCACTAACAATCTTCTCCATCAAACAAGCCTATAGATTCTACTTTTAAATTTCTATTTGTGTCCCTTTAACAATCACTTGATCCAAGAGGTTCAGGGTCAAGTGTTCACAGGGAAGTGTGAAAGCTTTTGACAGTGTTTCTCGCAAATGTGTGTGTGAGATATATCTGTTCCCCTGGCTATACACATCTAATTGTGCTACCTTTCTGTCCAGATGTTTGTCACTGTGCCCTGTCTTCATTTCCTCTTATAGGAGTGGCAGCCTGAGGCTATTTACATCACTATCTGTGAAGTAATTACCATACTGTTTTATATAATGCCAAGGCAATCATAGGGTGATAACATGCAATTAAGCGATGTTCTCCGATTTGTGCTCCGGCAATCTTGTCTCGCTCTAGTCTTGAAGATAAAGTGCCCATTGCGAAATGTCAGATTCTAGAGGCTTAATCTGATTATTTTCAATTAATATTCATGTTCTCTATCTAGGGATTGTTGCTGTTATTGACGTTGATAGATTGAGCCAATTTCCATCCGAATTTGGACCAAAGACACTCCATTTGGTTGAATGTCACCTGTTATACTTTCACTTTTAAACAGTTCTTGAACTCTAACTGAATTCATTCAGACCCTTATCTCAACATAGGTTATGTCCTTAAAATGAAAAAGATCCAGGACGAAGAAGAGAGTATTTTTACTGCGTGTCAAGTGTTTTTTTTAGACTAAACAGGTATTCTCTGTATGTTTTTAGGCAATAGCAAAAAGAGAACAGGTGTGTATGGAAGATTGGTGTGTATGATGTTGCTAATACTATTAAAAGATGGAATAGGGTTCAAGAGGCTCTTTGGTTTGTCTTACAAAAGAAGTCCCAAAATCTGTAAAGGTGTGTCTATCAATGTCAAAAAATTTGAGAAACAAGAATGACATTTCCGACGATTGTTTTATGCTCTCAGTTTAAAATAAATGTGTCAAATCATATTTTGCACATACGTATGTGTGCATAAATCTATATAAAAAGAGACGTGAGCTGCTGGAGTGAGCAGACTGCCCAGGCAGCTCTGTCACATTTCAGCAGATTCTTCCATCTAGCCTGAGGGAGCGTGGTGCTCACCGTTTGAAGATTAAAACATCCACTGTCATTTCCTGCTCCAGTGGTTGCTTTACCAAGAGGAGTGGAGATATGAATAGTATTTTCCACCCCCTTCAGAGCTGATTATCAAGAGCCGGCCTTTCAGCGGCCTCCATGTTTCATGGTGGTCCGAGGAACAAGCCACCAAAGAGGCGGAATTGGAGGGGATCAGCTGCGTGTCACAGTTGTGTAAGTCATTGTCCCAACCACATAATAAAAGGTGAAGCATGGCTAAATTCTTTCTTACTTCCTTGTGTGGTTCTTGTGTGATTGTGCACACAACCACGTCCACATATCTCCCCTGTGTATGTCTGTTTCTGTTTTTATGTGTGTTGGACTGCTGGTGCTTGTCTGAATGTGGTTGTTGGTGTGTTTAGTCCCTTCCTTTTATCGTCCCCTTAGCCCATCAGTGCGTTGTCAGCAGCCCATCCAGTTGGTGGAAAGACCTGGGATATAGGACTAGGTATCGTGGTGGGGGGCTCTAATAGAGCTATCAGTCAAGTGCCTGTCCAGCCGACCATACCACAGGGCGTTAGCATTAATGCTGAGGCACATGGTGTAAGCGCCGAAAAGCAAGGCTGTTTGTCAAAGGGCATCCAATGTGAAGGAGGTTGTTAGTTAAGCGTGTTTGTCCTGTCACACGGCTGCATGACCATCCCTCTGGAACAACTTTTCAAGACTGCATTTTTTTTTCTTGGTCACTTGCACTATAAATTATTCCTACTAAATGGTACTGCCTGTGTCACAGTATGTACAGCAATGGCAGCAAACAAGTTTTTTTTCCTGATTCACGAGATCAATACTGAAATGCATTTTTTTTCCCTTTTCTACTTATATGCACACGGCATATTTAGAGACATATTTGGAGTTGCGGAAATGTAGAAAATGAGTTAAACACCTTTACCCAGCAAGTTTTGATATATTTCCTTGCTCTACTCTCGAGACAAATAATTATCACACTTCAAACATGGACACATAGAACGTATTAGACCAGTAGGATTAACTTGTCTGAGGTTACACACTTTGCTGAAAAGCAAGACTTGATCACAAAGCAATCACAAAAGTCTGTGAATTATTGAAGAAGGGAGGCTTCCTTACTCATTTAAAAGTTGAACTGTCATTTACTGTATGCCATTAGTTGGTAATTACCAAAACAGAAAACAAATCTAACCTCTCTGAAAATCTATTGCCTCTGATAATTTAAGTAATGACCCAGTGGGAATCAGAGCATTTATTTTTGCTTTGAGACACAAAGAGAAGATCATCCTTTCATATTTTTTTGCTTGTCACTGCAGATTAAAAAGCAAGAAGTACATATGAGGACACTTGGACATATCAAGGGTTACGTTTTAATATTTTAAAGTTTAAACAATACACAGAAATTATTCGTAACTATCACAAAACAAAGCCTTTAAAAGATTATTTATTATGTATAATCCTTTTGCCATTTCCATTATCATTCAAAACTGTGGTATATTTGTCTGTGAGCTAATTGACATATCTAAGGATGTTCATGTGAAGCTCCTCCTCAGCAAGACCACTAATCACCCTACCCATTCTTGTTTTAATTAAGTTCCGTTTCGTCTTCTGAACCACTTATCCCTAACGGAGTTGTGAAGGGGTGCCGAAGGAGTCTATACCAACTGATTTAGGCAGGAGTCAGAGTCCGCCCTGAACAGCTCGCCAATCTGCCGCTAGTCTGTCTACACACACACTCATTCCAAGGGGAGATTTTGTAGTGGCCAATTAATCTAACACACAGGTATTTAGAGGGTGGGATGAAACCCAGAGAAAACCCATACATACACGGGAAGAGCATGCAAACTTCACACAGAAAGGCCAGTGTCTAAAGCCTCATCCCCACTCCAGGACTCGAACCCCAACCTTCTTGCTGTGAGGCCACTGTCCTAACCACTGCACTACTGAACCACCCTGTTTTAAGTACACAAAAGTAAAACGTTTTTGTAGTAAGAAGTACAAGTTAACAGCCTTTGCACTTTAGCTAGAATAGCAATTAATGTCTTTGTGAAGCGCTTATAGTAATGCTGACATTTAAAAATATGACAAAATTGATATGACTACTGAGTCCAGTAAAAGCCTAGACGTAAAATGCAGATTTTTTTTTTCCACCAGTATATTTATCAAACCACTGAAACATTGCATTAAACAGTCCTGTCCAGAAACTTCTTGCAGATTTAAATTTATTCCATTACACAATACATAGGTTCACTTTATATAAATCAATCAACTTTAACATAAAAGGGAAACCATTGAAGGCTCCATTAGCTCTTAAAAATGTCTTAAATGACACACCATATATTTTTAAAGACTGCCCTTTATGTAAAAGTATTTATGAAACGAGAGCCGCAGAGTATGGAGTGACTTCTCAAAAGAGATAACACCAAAAATAAGTTGGCACATAATATTGACCTTTAATGTTTTCAATGTTCAGAATAATGTTCCTCAATTTACAACCTATTATAAATTAGAATAAATTGCATATGAGGATTTAAAGAAGACAAACTTGGAACTTCTTTCAATAGTAGCCCACAAGATAAATGAATGAAATTATAATAGCTACATCCACATAAAAAAAACCCCAAAAAGAACATTGCTTACCATATGTGGCCAATCATATTATCTTGTGACAAATTACAAAAAAATATATTGACATTCCGGTCATGTTTTTAATTCTAATTGATTTGTGAAAAAAGTAACCAAATAAGAGGACTAGTACTAGTTTCTAAAAAGTTACCTAAAGAGAAAACATAAAAATCAATTAAACAAACAAACAAAAAAAAAACACCAAACATTTTGGGTTTTTCTACATTACTCACTCATTTGTCATTGGAGTCTCTGATCATCAGCATAAAACATGTACAGCTATTTTAAGAGGTTGGCCTGAAATGTATGTGTGCATGCCACTTCCTGTGTGACCTTCTGGACTGTGAGAGGAGACACAGTGAGACATACACTTACGCTGCGTGAAGCAACAGCAAACACTGCCCACTCTGCATCAGAAGATCAGCAGACCCTCCAGTTCTGCTGCATCACAAATCCCACCAACATTAACCCTGTGTTGGCCATCATGCAATCTATCCAACATGTTTTGGATTATCGTAGATCTCTTGCTTTAAAGATATCTGTCTGTCTATACATATACAGACATGAGTGCATATATACACTGTTTATATACACACAATATACCTTAAGCTTGATAACATTAACCACCATTTGTACCTTGAGACAAGGAAACAGAAAGACCATGTAGAAAGTCTTTCTGGCTCATGGAGTATCTTCACTGAGATCAGATAGTTGCCTGAGGCTGAAATTGAAATGGTTCAGCTGTTTCAAATACAACAACTCAGTTTTAGCAGAAGCCAAAGTCGAGATGTAAAGATTGCACATATTGGCGTGCACAGATCTTCTGTTCACATGGGACTTGCTGCTTGTTTAGAGAATCTCTGATCAAAGTCACCCCTCCTGAGAATGGCTTTATTAGATTTCACAGCATCCCCCCAGGAGTCGGGGTAAAACACAAAGCATACTTTTGTACATCAATAAATATTAATTTGCCTCTCAAATCAATCCCGTTTCATATTTTATTATGCTGCGACACATCACAGTTTATCTGGTCAGTCATGTTCAGTTAGGCACAAATATGCTAATCCTAAATTTTTTCATCCTTTATAACCCTGCACGTGTCTACCTTCCTGGTGATGAACTGCATTATCATTGGCATAACCATAGAGGAGAAAGAGCAATAGCATCTTTTAATTGGCTAGGATTAAGTTTAGATTGAGAAGACTTTTTGGTTGAATGAGATCTGGGCATGCAGCCAAATGAATTGAAAATGGTTGTTCTCTTCCTCTCCACTGGTCATGGCACTCCCTCATCATTACCAGGCAAATGCATGTGAGCCATTTCAGATTTGATTTTAATAACGCCAATGTCTTCATTTGCCTTCTGGATTTTTTTTTTTTATTATTGGAGACATTTGCAGTTCAAACCTTCCTTTGTCCATTTAAGATGAAAACACCTCACTGTTCTTTTGATTTTCACCTCCAGGAGTGTCAGGTGCTTGTAGCAGGGGTGGTTGAGGATAATCCTCTGAATTAAAAAATCTATGTACTTTCATAAAAGAATAAAGAAAGTCAGAACTTCTGACTTTTCTATTTTTTTGCAATGTAAAAAGGGTTATTTCTTTTTAGTTTTAAACTTTATATATTTTGAGTTTTTCAGGTTTTATGCATAATTGAATTTCCTAAAGACTATGTTCATCATTAAACACGTATCACACATCCACCAAACATAGTTTTTTGACCCTTTGTCCCCATTTCACCTTTTCAAGTGCTGCCATTGTAAGCACACAAGCAAACAGGCAGAGTTGCTTCCTCCTCTCCTCAAATGAACCGTCTGGCCTGGAAGCTGGCTAAAGCCAGAGGTTAGAGCTTCATTTTTCCTCTCTCCTCGCCACGTCACCATGACAACGGATATAGAAATCACACTGTCTTCTGGGAAGAAAGCCTGGGTGACACCACACAGTGGCACTTTTGTGGCACATGAGAAGAGCAGAGTTCATTTAGGAAAGCCGGTCAAGGATGAGTATTCAGTCTGCTGAAGAGGAAAGATCAGGCTGGACTGATAGTGAGGGGGTCAAAGTGCTGCAAAGCAACTGCAAACATTAAAATTACCAAAAGAAAAAGGTGACATTTTTACCTCTGAGAATATGGCTGAACTTCAGTCTAGGAGGTTTATAACAAATGCCAAACATATTTATTCTTTTTTCAGAGGAAAATATTTCACAAATACTAAATGACGTCATTCAAAAAAAATATTATTTAAGCTAATTTCTACAGTTGTACAAGACATGAGAGGCCTCTGCTGGCTGCTGAGGTCCTAACATCTGTCATGTTGGTGGCAAACAAGCCATGTCCCCGCCTTTGGGACTGTGACATAATCAACATTTAGTTTGAGCAGCTACTGTAAAACAAGCAGAGCAGCAGCATTTTGGCTCCAAAAGCAGTTTTGCGTAGCATGTTTGATAGCCAAGAGCTTTATTAAAATTCTGTGCACGCATCATCTGATAGATTTAATCTGCAAAGTGAAAAGTCTTCTTCCTCTCTATGTTTGAAAGCATGTGTCTAAATCCGTTCAATACAACAGTCAAAGGCTTCACACTGTTCACCGAACAATAAAAATCAATACCATTAAACACTTCTTTAAGAAACCTTAAGTGTTTCCCAAGAGGCCTTGTCGGTTTCGATGTATCATATCTTTTTACGGTCTTGTCAATAAAACATTCGAAAGATCTTAAATTCTTCATTACATCTCTGAAGCTGAGGTCTCCTCTCAGCTTTTTCCCTCCCCCTCTCCAATGTTTTGAAGATTTGGGTAACTGTTAGATCAATAGATGATACTGTAAGCGAACGCGGCTTTCATGCAGCAGTAACTTGTTTCTTCCTGCCGTCTGGGGGCATCCGTCCAATCAGAGGATCAGGTAAGAGGTAGTGAAGGCTGACCGCAAGCTTGATCATTTGCTTCCTGAATGCATTCCAATTTCTTCACAGGCATATAAGCAATTTTTACAGTAGTTAGGCAGAGGTGGAACTGCTTCACATAATCTCTCTTAGACCATTTCCACCGTCCCCCTCAGTGCCAAAGCGTGTTAAATCCCCAGGCTTAGCTCAAGCAAAAAGTATAGGGTTTTTTTTCTGTCATAAATTTACAAGAATGGAAAACAATAATACTTTTTTTTCCTTCAAAACAACTAACGTGTTTTCCAACTTGTGGTAACGTAGACAATTCCCATTTTTATCTTAGGCTTTTTAGCCTTAACATTACAGTGAGGTTAGTTAAAGAAAAAAAAAAAAACAAAACCTATGAAAAACGTTCTATTGGTGTTAGTACTGATATGCGTTTTGATTTGAGTGATATTTTGATTCGACACCTGTTTTTGTTCAATTATCTATCAACTGAACTTGGTCATTAACTTTTTTATCCTCTTTTACTGACTTAGACAATGCTCATCATATTTGAATGGACTTTTGGGTTCACAGAGTGGTCTTCAATGTCTAAACTTTTAAGAATTTTGCGCAAGGAAAAGATTATATAATATCCATTTAATACCAACGCCAATAAATGGGACGCAAAAAATTATTTTTTAAGTAGAATCATATATTGTGTTCCTTTTTCAGACAGTAATCAAGCTCAGATTTTTAGTTGAAAAAGGGACTTTAAACAATTTTAAAGATAGTAAATTCCTCGCTCCAGTAAAAATGATCTGAGTAGCTAATAATGTCTTTTTTAAAAAAAAAGCTTCTCTGTCTATAGGTAAGATAGAAAGAAGTTCATTATGAAACATGAAGATTTAATGTTTTAAACTAGACAGACTAAAAAAATCTCTTAATTTTTATTTGTACCCAGAAACTTGTTTTCCCCACTGCTGAGACTGACTCTTGACACTTCCCGTCTCTCTGAACACCATGCATGCCTCATCACCCATGTTCCCCATCTCCTCCCACCTTCCCATCACCCCATCCTGTTTGAGCTTCATCAAAGCAAAAGTAGCTCAAGGATTGCTAATGCACTAGTCCTAACAACCCAAAGGTTGAGGAATTCTTCACTGCACACTAAGGTCATATTTTTTCCCCTCTGTTCTCTCCTTTTACTTTCTCCATCTAGCCCCCTCACTCCCCCAAAAATCTTTTCTCTATTAATCAGAGCTCACAGCTCAAACTGTTCTTCAACTTCCTCCCCAATCCGTGCTAAGCCTGTCATTTCTGGCTATTATTTACTTTAATGGGCTTTGGCTGATCCCTGGCGAAGCCTTGGATCTGAGAATAATGCGGCTGAGGGTAGCGGGCCCAGACGCGAGCACAAGGCTGCCTGTAGATTAGCTATGGCAGATGGGCTTTACAGGGGCTTCCTGTGAGCAGGAGTGCTGATTGAGAGGGCATAATGAGAGAGGTGGTGTCCTCACAATGGACCCAGCCACCTCGCTGCACCTCTTGCGTCCAAACAACCCCCCATTCTTCGAAACCCTCTCTCCACCCCTCTTTTACCGCACGTCCCCACTACCCGGCTCTCTCCCTTATTCTCTCAATGTGGAAGTCGGAGAGCAGAAACAAGCACAAAAGCAACTGTAAATAACCATGAATGTTAATCCAGCATTAATTGGTTCCCTCTTAAACTGGGTGTGCACTTTCACAGGCCGGACTCCTCTGTGGGTCATTAAAGCCATAAACTCCCCTTCTCTTCTTTGTTTACTTAACATGCTTTTACATATATATATTTAAGGACTAATGAAATTTGACCATGGCCCTGGTATCAAGATGACCCAATGCAATTCTGCTTTTTTTAATCATAAGGTGTAAAATTTGACCTTTGATTCAAATTCTTGTCTTTGTCATTTTAGTTTTAACATATTTTCCACACTATAAAATCTGGGGGGAAAAAAAGGAATGAACAGTCTCTGGTTTTGTTTTCCACGTCCATGCGATTCCTTCACCTGTATTTAAACACACAGTGCTGTGTTGACACTGGGGCAAACACTCGGCAAGTGAAGTGTGGAAGTCCCTGGGGTCAAGTTTGTGTACAAGAGTTAAAATTTTGTTGCTTCCAACTCTCTGTGTCTTCAGGTCGGGAAGTTTCCACACAAGGGCCACCACACAATCCACAGACTCCAATTATCCCTTTCCTCTGAGCGCCTTAAGCAAGTTTTTCTAAACTCCTTTCACTTCGCTCTTGTCAAGCAATGAAAGAAAAACTAACCACCATGTCAAGAGAACTCAGCTGCCTAGCAACAGGGCCACAGTTTAATTCTGATTTGCTTCAGGTTTTGAGTAATGGGAATTGACAATGTTCAGCCAGTCACAAGTGTTGTTTGTCACCTCTGAAATGCAAACAAAAATGCATTGTTTTTCCAGAGTATTGAGCATGATTGATGTCTAAAGCCCACAATGGTATCGTTCATTTCCCCCCCTTGTGTTTTTGCCAGGATTGATGTCATATCTTTTCATGGCGAGTTAAAGATTTTGAAGAAGAATGAAAACGCAGGGCTTTTCATCTCACAGCAGACGGCCGCACGGCGCATGCATTCCTATAACTAGCCAACTTTAATGATTCTATTCAGGCTCGGCTCCATCTCACCCAGAAATAATTTAATAAGAAACTTTGGCCTTTAGAAGCCTCTGTGTCCTGTCACAATAGTCAGTGGACACACAAAAGAAAGTCTGAATTCAACAAAGAAAATGTCCTGAATGCAAGAGCCTTTGATAATCTTCATTTGTTTGTTCTGTGACATTTTAGGACTCATTTATAGTGACAGAACTTTCAATTCAACATTTTAACTATGCAGACTGACTATTTTTAGAAGTTTGGGTCATAACTTTCGAGCCTATGATTTCTCTTTTTTTGGTATACTCAGTATCAGAAATATTAAGTAATTGTATAATCTTTTTAGAAGCAATAACTGTTTCGAATTTGCATTAAGCTAGCAAGTCTTGTGTTGTTTTAAGAGCAGAAAAAAAAATCACCATAAAGGTGTTAAGTAGCAATAAAATGTTTCAAAAATATTTATTTAATTTACACCATTTGAGATTATTGCTTTTGTCCTAAACTTTATCTCCAAGACAAAAATGGGTGTGCTAGGATCATGCAGAAAATGATCATTTTTTTCGCTCCAAGGAGCATTTTTCAAAAGCACATAATGACACAATGAGAAAACCATCCATCACAAAGGAAATATCAGAGTAGAAATAAACGCCTTCTGCTTTGCTCATGTTCTGGCTAAAGTGAAGATGAATATTGAGGCAGACAGTGGCGAGTAGATGACAACAACCTTTGTGACATCAAAGACCCAGACACTGATGTTGAGGAAGCCTGCAGAGGGTGGAAGACAAAATAAACAGTGGCCATGCCAACGAGCAGGTTAAACTCCTCCTACTCCATCCCACCATCAAATCAACCACATCCCCCACCTTTGAAGATTTTCAGAAAATTCTGCATCAGTGCTGTTGTGTTTATAGTGCCACCTACATCAAGTTTACCTTAGCTACGAACACCTAAGACCTGACAAAGCACCTCATTTTTAAGGTTTAAAAGAAGGAAATAACATATCTAATAATGACACCTACTGTTTAATTAACTTTGCATTACTTGTCATTTCAAAGCATGTTTCGATGTATGAAGACTGATCTCTTGTCCTTTTCAAGCGGACTGACTCTTGTTGTATGTAGAGGTGAGTGAATGTATCACACAGTGGAGAAGTCATCTATATGCCACATGTAATTTTAGAAGAACACAATGGCTTTTGTGAGACAAATTTGCCACCAAACATCTCAGTGAAAGCATTCATACTTAACATAACTGCTTTAATCAACGTGCATAATTTTCTTTAAGATCTTGGAGTGATCAAAGATGTCGTTTAGCTTGACAATAAAAATGAGCTCCGGCAAATTTATGACATGTCATAACACATTTTTCGTTTATGCTTGCAAAAATTAAAAACTAAATGTATATTCCAATTTAGAGGAGATTTTGTTTTGTTGCTTGTTCACAATCATCACCATGCTGAAATAATCAAGAACTACGACACCACAACAAATAGTGTTCGGTTTAAAAAAAAAAAAAAGAAGTGGAAAGAAAAAAAAACATATCTGATGTTTCTCAGGTTCTGACACTGTCTTAAATTTCTTTCTGCATCCGTAATAAATGGCTTTCAGCACTCATGCCATCTGTCCTTAATGAGTCCATTTTCACTCCAAGCCATTTCCATACTGTATTGTGCATTGCCTTACCCCCATTTGCATAATTGTTCAAAGATTTTTTTTTTTGCCAAAATAGATATCCATGCTGTGTGTGAACGTGTGAGGATGAAACAAGAGAAGAAAAAAATGGTAAAATGAAGATAGTTGTGAAAAGAAAATCAGGATAAAAGCTTTTTTCCATCTCTTACCACAGCATAACCTCATCAGGAGTTGCTTTATTTACAAATCCACATTTAAACTTTAACCTGTAGGGGGGCTCTTTATGTCATTTAATGCAGGTATAAAAGCAGAGGCCAAACTGAATGACTAATCAGATCCATTATACGTTGTTAAGACTTTCCAAAAAGAAAATCGGAATAATCATGAGGTCCCTCTGAGTGGAATCTGGGTAAACTTTAAATGAAACAAAAGGCATATAACAGAAATGATGGAGCAGAATAAATTTAGCAGTCGAAAGGCAACTTCTTAATCAACTCAGCTGTCTAAACTTGACAAAAAATGGCAAAGTTGGATCGTTTGGTGTGTGAAGGCGAGTCATGGTAAATCCCAAAACACAGATGGACAGCTGCTTATGGAGCAAAGTTCGGAATTAAATGGAAGGACAGGCGTGTAACAGGAACAAATGCTGGAAATTTAATGAAAGGTAATTTGAGGGGAATCTATACAAGCCCACAGGACATGCTGCAGCTACGATGATAAATGGCAGCCGCGACAGATGACATATTAGGCTTTTAATATTTCAGTATAAAAAGAGAATTAGCAGTTTGGGCTGAAAGGAGGACGTAAATGAGATCATCCGACAACAATGGTTAATTCATGGCTTCGTTTTAAACGCATCAGCTGCTGAAGTCAACGTAAAATCAGCAGCTGAACAGGAGCAGAGTTTTGAGAAAAAAATATTTGGTTGCAAAATGAACCTCGGTATTTATAGAAGAATTTGTTTTATTGTGACTATCAACACAACTATGAATATTCATAAAGGTTTTGAAACAGTGCATTATTTACCACGACATAAGTACTCCTCTCTGGATTCTGCAGTCAATTACCTGTCACAACTGCTACATGCTAAATGGTGCAATTCACATGAGAGATCAAGAGAAATGGTGACTTTTTTCACAGCATTAAACATCTGTTGACAGAGTTCACATTCGCTCCTGTGAGACTAGCACTTAAATTTGTTTTCCCTTACCCTTATAATACATCGTGTCAAGACACTGAAGTCTCATCTGTGGCATAACAGTCACATATGGGCTCCCAGGTGGAATGCATATCATATTCAAATTAATTTGAGAGATGTCACTCTCTTTCTCTCTTCATTTTTTTCTAACCTGAAGGGTGTGTTTTTCTTCTTTTTTTCTAAAGCAGAAGGGCTTTGATTTTATGTGTAATTGAATAGTTGCAATTATAATGTGTTAATTCGACATTTAATGGCTATTGAAGTAAAATAACACCACTCTGATTCAAAGTTGTAAAGATAGATTTGAAAACATTGCTTCAAATCTCTACACAATTTGGAATTGAAATTTAATTCAATGAACCTTCTATTTTTTCAATAAATAATAATTCAAAGAAAATAATAGACTTTCAGATCTATTCCATACAACTTCTAGATTCCTTTCTTAATTCACATAAACCTCCGCACCCATGAAACCCTTTCGTCGTGCAGGCCCTACCTCTGTACTCTCAAAACAAGAACACAGGTAATTAGCTTTCTTTCTCAGAGCCGCTGAAATCAGGAGAATACAGAGGATGATATTGTATATTTTTTATATAAAGGTCATCATTCCAGATAAATCTGTGTAAAGTCTTCTTACTGAATTACTGTATATGCCCACTGGACACTAAGTAACACCAGAGTTCTCTAAGATGTAGAGGAATCTATTTATTGATGTGAGCACATGAAGAAGCTTTCACTCCTCTTCTCCACTTTTTCTGCTATTGTCTTGTTTCTGTTAAGGTCTTGCAGCTCTTCTGTAGGATCTAACTCCATCTAGTGGCCCTGCAAGCTCTTTTCAACATGCAAACAGTTTGGAAACAGTTTCCAACTACATGCAATGTATTCCGCCTCCCACTTTAGATTTAAGCAGTAAAAATGTCTAAGTCTGAACTTTGCCAATCTATTTCTCTCTGTCATATCATCTCGTGCAAATATATCGTCTTTTCCTTCCATTCTTTTAATAAGTGAGGCCTCAGTGGCTATGCGTCTAACTCTGCCAGAGGGCTGAGAGGTAATAAAACAAATTTGGGAGCCAACACTGTGAGCCTAATAATAAAAGAAGCCATCTCAAGGGACTTGTAATCTTTGCACATCCTCCAAAGCTCATTATTACCATAATACCACAATAAAGTTGTCTCTGTCATATTAATGTTCCCCACTTTTTTTTTAAAACAGAATTCTAATGAAGTTGTCCAGTCTATTTTCATTTAGCAGATTACAGTATGTAAAGAAACAATAAGGGAGGCTAAAGCTTTGAGACTGTAATCATGCAATTTACAACCTCTCTCAGGACTTATATGACAGGCCAATTTCCACACTTATTAAGCCTCTGACACACTTGAAATAATCGTATTAGCGTTTTTGTGAAATTAGCCGAATTTCTGGCTGACATTCTTGAATCAATGTAATAGACACTTGCATGTAACTTGTGATATCTCTATTGCTCCTCACCACCAGGCAGGGGGTGGAGAGGCTGGTCCTTATTCAGAGCTATCACTCAAATCCTGCTCTTCGGTCGGCCTTATGTGCAGGACGCTCACAGCTCCCTTTGGCAGTTTGAAGTGAATTTTTATTATCCAATCAAACTCGTCCTAAATGATAAAGTTTAAACAACTCAAAAAAGAAATTTATCTTAAACTACGTCACACTGCAGCTATAACAACAAAAATTCTGAGACCTGCTAAAACCAATTTTCTACATTCGATGTTAAACTTAGCTCCTTCTTTGGTAAACATTGCTAAAGTAGCGAGCACGAAACTTGCGGTGTCATAATTCACCATCGCGAAATGAGGCCTCTTACTGAGAGCAGTGAAAAAAAAAAAAAACACAAGGTCCACCGCTCATCGCCCCCTCCAGCGAGGAATGCACGCACTGCGAACCAGTTTGTATGCCACATTCTGGTACTTTTATCTTTAACCCTTAACCCCAAGCACATCTGGAAACATAGTTGGAGTCAAACATGAGGAAGTTTTCTTTTCTGCTTTGCTCAAAGCGCCAAAGAAAAGAGACTTTTAGGTCTTTCTGCTGCACAGTGAACATGGCCGCCTTGCAGCAGAGATGTTTAATGGCCGCACTTGCGATGAACTTTGGAATACTGAACAACTAAGTTAGCGAGCACGGGACACTGATGGTGAGAAAACACTATTGTTCTTTTTGGCTTAGAGACTTAGAAGACTTGGAAACAGATAAACATCTCAGCTGGAGCTTGGACGTCTTTGATGTTCGACGATGGTGATACGAACAAAGAGCTGAAGCCAATGAAAACATGTCCAAGCAGGATATTTTGAAGTCACACTGAGACACCTTTTTTTCCCCTCAAGATCAAATGTTTCCAATCAGCTCTTTATTACTTCTGTTAGTCTTTCTTTTGTTTAGTGGTCTAAGGTAGAACATTATCTTTCTCACTAAGCGTTTGATGGTTTTGTGTGGATGGATTTTTAGTGCATCTTCTGAAATGACTGAACACCGTGGCACACACAGCCCACGTTATTATTCTTGTGGAAAATCATCTGCTGGTCATGATAGAACTGATTGGGCCTATTTGACAGCTTGAGTCCGCCTGAGGGTATCTAAAGGAAAAATATAATTTATCTGCTTACTCTCTTTGAATAAAAACAGCATTGAAGTGGAAAGGTGGCACCAGAGTATTCATGCAAGTATTTTGTATTTACTATCTAGTTTTAAAACCACGAGGACTCATTTTTAAAGATGTAACATTTTCACCTGAAAACATAAAATTATATGTCAATAAATCTTTTTTCAAGATGCATCAGTAGGACAAGGATTTAGAAAACTAAAGTAGGTGGCATGAGGTCATAAGCTTTTTATCCTATCCGTTTAATAGCCGTGACATTTACAGGAAAACTAGTTTTATGAAGTTTTGTCCAGCTGTTTTCTTAGCCGCTGCTTTTCTATAATTCACTCGACCACAATAGAGACTGAAACTGAACTTTATCTTCAAATAAAAGTTATTTTTTTTCTTCCAATGAAGAAATACTCGCTATTAAATTGATATTATTTATGGAACTTGCTGTAATTTACTTCCAACTAGTCTTCAAAAAAAGTTCAACTTTCCCCTTTTTCTTGAAAAATAAACAAATGTATTTAATGAGATATGAAAGCTTATAAATGTCTTCTAACTCCATGCATAATTGCAGCTTTCCCCCCTAAAGCACTGGTTGACATATTGCTGACACAAACAGCATAGTTTCAGTTGCTGGTGTGGCGTTAGCAAATGTTCGCACAATGTTGCTGCTGCGTGTTTGCTCAAACGTTTACTCTTATTAATCACCGGAGATTTAATAGGTAAGCATTTACAGTATTTGACAACAAATCCCGCAGAGAGGTAGTTATGTAGAGAAAAATAAAATCAAAAGTTATTTCTTTAGAAAAGGTAAAGTCTACCACCATTTACATCGTTATTCACCAATAAAGTCAGTGTGCGGTAAAAACCGGTCATATTTTTTTACATCTGCGGTGCTCGCTGAGCAAGGCTGCACAGGGAAGACCATTTCACACATCTTACCACCCTGTGGTGTTCTGGCTTACGATCTCAGTGTCCACGTTCTCCACATTTTTCTGTATGCTCTGCATCGTTAACTCTTACTCAGACACAATGGTGAGAAAAGATATTTCGCTCTGTTGCTCACGATTGCCATTTTCCCAACTTTGTTTCGAAATTGGCCTTCAAGTTCAGTCAGAACTTGGACTTTGTAAAAGAAATAAAATTATTTGAGCGTTATGAACTCGAATCTTTCAAGCATGTGTTGGTTGTCAAGCAGCTAGTATTAAAATAATGGAGAAAGACAACAACTGAAATTTAAAAAAAAAAAAAAAATTAAATGATGCATGTTTTTGTGTTGTGAGAAATTTGTGAGAGTGTGTGAGGCAACAGATATGATGAGGTCACTTTATGCTAATGAGAGTCATTATTATCATAGGATGGCCAAATAAACTAATTGCTAGTTTATTTTTGAGACACCATGTCCTAAATCAAAAGGCTAATTACATCTGAGACATAGTCCTTCACTGGACATTGACCTTTTGATTTTCGCATCTCACCCTTTCGCTTTCTCCATATTTTTTCTTCCTTTTGTAAGAGAAATGAAAGGCTACACCAGACACAAGTGTCTGCTATTTTTCTGATAAGCTTCAGGCACAGATCCTTGCCTGCTACTTTACCCAGAAAGTGCCAGACTGCGTAATTAGCAAACATCATCAGAAAAGACTTGGTGCCACCGAGGACTTTTATTTCTCCTGAAGTTTCTGCACCCTGAAGCTTTCCCCCAGCCGCCAAAGAATGTTTGTTCTTCCTGAAATTAGATGGGTTTAATTGCTATGGAACAACAGCAAAATAAAAAAAAAAGCCCCTATTAAACGCAAATATGCACTCACACACACACGCACTCATAAAAGTCTAAGATCAAGCGGGCTAATTATGCTAATAGCCAATTGTTCAACCATGGTGATGTGTTTACTGAGGGAGTTGATGTGTTTCCTTTTGCTTCGTCATAAGCGGTCTGTCTACGGGTCTTCTGTGAGATTGCTGCACCTGAAGGCAAGAGGACTGTGTCCCCATCCATTCTGCCTAACCCATTACCCTTGGACAAGAAAGAAGATAAATATTGTTGCAGATGCCTAACTCTCTGCAAATGAGATTTTTCAAGCCAGATTTATCAAGCCTTGGCGGGGTGTTTAAGGCTCCAAAACTTGGCCCTCGGCATGATAGAATGGCAGCACATGTTTCTGAATCCCCCACTACAGTGTTTTTTGCCAAAGGGTTATGATGATATAGTCTACTGTTTTTTTCTCCTGTTGTGCAATGTAGCCTTTAAGGCTCCCATATTTTGTTTTCTGGAAAATTTTACACATTTGGAAGAAAAGTGTTATCTATCTTTCTTTTTTTTTTTTTTTTTTCAAAAGCCAACATTATTTGTCTTTGTGACATGAGATCATTTTTGGAAGCGCATATTAAAGACAAATTGCAATGTTATTAGTTTTTTTCTAAAATCAAAACCAAAAAAATTCTGGATTGAATTAAGATTTAGTTTCTCCACATTGTAACAGCCAAATGCTGGACACATCTGTTATACTGATTACATCTTGTGCTGGTAACATTTTGCAGAGACTTCCAGAGTAAGAACTCTCTCTGCTTTCTGGCTCTCTATCATCTCCCATCAGTAACAGAAATCTACAATTTTTAAAAGGATGCACAGTATGCGGCCTGTGCTCACACCCAAGCATGCCAGAAAAGCATTGATGGGAAAAATTCATAGGTTCTGCAGTAAACCCACCAATCCCAACCTGTTGCTCTCGAGCTTTGGTCTTAACTGGCCTCGGTGGAGAATCCCACGGTGAAGTGCCATATTTATGTTGGCAATATATGCGTAAGAATTGGGATCATAAAACTAGATGGCCACACAAAAACTTAGCTTTGTGAAGCTCCCTTTACTTATGCAACTGAAGGCCCGTTCGAGCCGTCTGCTTTTTCTTCTGTTCCTAACAATATTTTCTTTTTTTCTCCAGTTTTGTAGCTGTTGTGACTGGATGAAATTTATGACTTGAAAGCATTTTCTTTTCTGTTATAATCATCACTTTGTGTTGCTCATGTTTTGTTTCACCTATTTTTTATAATGTATCATTTGTATTTTTGCCTCTCTAGCTCGTATGTGGTCATACAACACAACACAGCAAGTGTGTGTAACACAGCATGGCTCCTCCGGGCCACCGCTGTCCACAGGACACACTGATGCAAAAGCATAAAACTCCAAAGAGTCATTTACCATACTAAACTTGCAATAATATGTTTTAGTATATCAAGCAAGGATCACTTTTTCTAGTTGAATGACTTAAACTGAATTGTGTTCAACGCTAACATTAAAGTTGTCAAATAATAAAAATATCTGTTATTTTGGAAATTATTCCTCTTACTCAGGACAATCGTTAAAATCAATGTCTGCAGTAAACCAGACTTTTTTTTTATGATGTTAAGATCTGAGAAAAAAAATATTATAACGGCATTGAAACTTAACACCTAAAACAATCGACAGATTGAGGCTGAACTAAATGTGTTCTTCAGAAATCGGTTGTGATCTGTCCTCAAAATTGTCTGTCTACCTTTAGGAGAACATGTATTCAGTAGCTGCAGGTGGTTCCTCGTAAAATAAACACAAAAGAGAAGCTGAAGACTTTACCTGCTCTTTTAGCAGTAAGGGAGCAATGCCTGCCAGAAAGCTGCTTTATTTCTCTCTTCCCATCTTCACTGTGGGAAGTGATAACATAAAAAAGAAAACTATCATAACCCAAAGCCAAAATGCCAAACACAAGTATAAAAACACTGCAAATACGCAGGACAGTCAGTCAATTAAAGGGCGTCGTTGTGTCTCCATAAAGCTGACCTCTGACACTGCATTTCCACTGCATATCAACACTCTCCTCACACCCTCTGCTCGAGCCAACAGGGAGCCCGGAGTGTCTGCAAATGAACGATCTGTCAGGAGGCTGTTTATATCCTCTCTCTCTCTCTCACTCCTTTATTTAACACTCGCACATTAAAAGGGAAGAGCTTTTTAATTAGCTATGGACTCTCCTATTTTAATCAACTCACAAGCGGGGGTCCAGCTGTGACAGCCTTGACAGGCAAAGACTGGTGACGTTCCGACTCCCAGAGAAACAAAAGAAAGGAGACGAGTGTACAGGCAGTCTCAAGTGGAAAACATGGTTTAGAGAGATGGATGAACCTTGAGATACTTAAAAAAAAAAAGAAAATTATATTTGTTTTAAAAGTTGTATTTTCTCATTTGTTATTCCAAATGAGTAGACCTTTCCTTCCATCACATATTGCACATCAGTGCATGTTTCTTTACTCTGAACTTTGAGCCAAAATGAGCAGAATGTGGAGAACTTGGAACATAAACAGTATCACTTCAGGAACATCATTCGCTTCATCGTCCCTCAAATGAGGGGCTTTTATTCCTGCAGTGGCTTTGAGCACTTCACCAAAAAAAAAAAAATACAAATAAATATTAAACGATACACAGAAGTTGCAGAGATTTGTGTTTTGATCCTTTGATGTAGCTGCCAAACAACCAGTGGGACATAACGAGTTTAATTTTCTCTCTTTAAGACAAATCTTTTCATTTACATGACAAGACTGAACAGATTGCACTCGCCTTGAAATGGATCAATAAAGGGGAAAAAACAAAAAAACAAACTTGGACATGTTAACGCGGATGTTCGCTAAACAGCGTCAAGCAATTAAAATAAAAAGAGCTTTTGAGTCCGCTCACTTCTACCATCAGTGACTTTTTGATCTTTTATCACACATAGGAGAATAGCCTACTGTTAGACTATGATGTGCAATCTGCTCGCCTCTCATATTGTCATGCAAATACATTAGCTGAGGAGATGGGTTCCTCCACAGTGCTCTCAGTGGACAACACTCATTAAACTAATTACACATTGAACCTAAACTGAGTGGAGCGTAATGAGCTATGTGATATCCGGAAGGAACTTATGCCGTTGGGAAAATAGCGTTGGAAATTTATGATGCCACTACTCTACACCTGCTTCAAACACAAAGAGAAGATATGCTCTATAAAAACTATCTGAGTAAATGTTCATTTGGATTTAAAGAAGTTTTAAAAGAAAATTATTATAATTAATGAGACTTTAGATGTCAGAAGTGGGGGGAAAAAGTTGCTGTGTTTGTAGCCCCAACAGGACCAAAAACTTTTTAAATTAAAATGGTATTTTTTGTGAGTCGTTATTATGCGTAGACAGATAGACGTACGGACAGACAAGACAAACCATAATATTTCTTTTCAGGCTCCATTAGTGATCCTATTTGTAACTAAAGCAAACACTAAGGAGTTGAACTTGTACCCACAACTTCAACTTTTATATGAACAATCGCACAAACACAGAACACAACAAGCATTAGCTTGCACCTTGTATGTCTTTGGAACACAAAAGTTTCCTTTTTTATTGTATCAAAGTTGGATGCATCATCTTGGGTTTGGTTTGAAACTTCTGGAGAAAACGATTTGCATAAAATGTTTCCTGAATAACCTTAAATTTTCACATTGCTTTGCATTGTTTGATGATATTAAAAACTTCAATCAGAGAGTGAGGAGGTTTTTTCTAAAGTAGTGTGCAATATGAACTGATTGATGGAATTTTTTTGGTATCAGCTGCTCTTGCATAAGTTCAGTCTCACCTTGGAAAAAACACATAAACATTTGCCTTCTTCTCCTTTCGGCATTTCCCTTCAGGGATCGCCACAGCAAGTCAGTTTCTTCCATCTAACCCTATCTGCTGTATCCTATTCGGCCATGCCAACTATTTTCATGACTTCCTTCACTGTATCCATGAACCCTCTCTCTGGTCTTCCTCTAGACCTCTTTCCTGGTAGTTCCAAACCCAGCATCCTTCTGCCGATGTACACTCTCTCTCTCCTTTGCACGTGTCCAAACTATCTCAGTCTGGCCTCTTTGACTTTATCTCCAAAACCTCTAACATGTTCTGTTCCCCTAATATACTTATTTCTGATCCTGTCCATCCTTGGCACTACCAGAGACATCCTCATTATCTTCATCTCTGCTACTTCTATCTCTGTACATGAGATGGAATCACATAAATATTTGCCTACATTTGAAATTTATTGTAGTGAGGTTGTGGTTCAGGCTAAGTTATTTATGATCCAAAAATTCATGCTTATTAGGAAACCAGAAAAGTTGATTATTTTACCCCTACAACAGACTGGCGACCTGTTCAGGGTGTATCCTGTCTCTTGCCTGAAATCAGCCGGGATAGGCTCCAGCACCTTATGCACCTATGCTGGGTAAATAGGGGGATTCTAAGGGGGATAAGCAGTTCAGAAGACAAAATAAAACTAAAATGATCACTTTATTCATTTTAAAAGCAAATTTGTTACAATTCTAAATAATGTTCTAAACCTGATCTTTTAAGATAGGCTTTAAATTATTTGTTCATTACACTAATCCTGACCCCCATGTTGTTCTTCTTACTTTCCATTCTCTTCTTTTGCCTCTACAATCTTCCTTTAAAGTTATTTCAGTACTTTAATACAACCTTGTCTCTTGCCCTAAAGGTTTTCATTTATGCTTAGCAGCTTTTCCAGGTCACAGGTGATGCACAAAGGGCTTATTATTGCAGAAACACCATCATTCTCACAGGGGACGACGTTCTCCACTCAGAAGTTAATGTGATATCATTACATGTCATGCATTAATAGTGTTAATTACTTGTATGCAGAGAGATATACTAAATGCGTGTTTATGTGTGAAAATAGATCTAGGTGCAAAGAAATTTCATTTGCTTCCGCAGTTAATCACTGGTGTCATCTTGGTGTTATAGAGGGCATTCCAGTGTTGCCCCGATGCACCCTGGTAGAGAAACTTCAGCATCATTACACCGGGCTTTAATGGCGTGTTTGATGCTTTACAAACATATCTAATTCAAATGGAGGGATCTCTACAACCAGAAAGGTTGAATTAGAGCAGAACAAGGGTAGCAGGGTGGCAGGCTGCAGAAACACTCATCATTTTTCTTAAAATGCAATCATGTGGGTTTTAAATCATGGAGGTTAAAGTCAACAAAATATTTTGAAATACTTTATTTGAAAAATGTGTACTTTCACCACAAGATGTGTTCCTTCATTTTTCTTCATTTTTCTAAAATGAATAATCAATTAATCTTTTAAACCCTAACAATGATGTAAAAACATCTGATTCTATAACAACCATGCACAGTAACAAATTATTTCCCTTAATCATCAAACCAACAAGAATCACTGTCCAGACCGCTACCTTGATAGATAGTATATTTACTAATTTATTGGACACAAAAATGACAGCCGGAATCCTCATCAATGACTTATCTGATCATCTCCCAGTTTTTACTATCTTTCATAATTTTTATCAAAAGAGTTCTGATACCAAAATTGAAAAATTTAAAATGCATAGTCAAAAGTCCTGAAGCAATAACTGATTTAATGACAGATCCATTAAGTCAGACCCAGAGTGAAGTCTATGCCTTTACTGACCCCAATAAAGCATACGATTCATTCCTGAACAAATTCATCAGTCTATATGATAAACACTGTTCAATAAAGAAACAAAAAATTACAAATCAAATTAAAAGGAATAAACCTTGGATAATAACTAAATCCTGCAAAAAGAAGAGACATTTGTACAACCAGTTCATAAAATACAGAACCAAAGAGTCTGAGATCAGATATAAAACTTACAAAAACATGTTAACAAACAAACAAAAAAAAAATATTATCACAACTTATTAGAATGGCATAAAAATTCTACTCAGGGTACCTGGAAAGTCTTAAACAGTATCATCAAAAATGACTAAACTAAAAGATCTCCATACCCTGATTACTTTATTGGTGAAAATGGTGAAATTAGAAACAAAGTGGAGGACATTACAAATGCTTTCAACCATTTTTTTGTTAATGTTGGTCCTACTTTGGCCAGCAAAATGACTTTTTCCACTCAAACGAACAAAATTGACCCACATGAAAATTCATTCTTTCTAAGAAATGTTGAAAGTAATGAAATTATGGACATTTTAAGCAAATTGAAGAATAAGACATCAACTGATTGTTTGGGACTGGATATGAAGTTGTTGAAAGAAATTATTTTTTGTGTTGTTCAGCCTTTCACTTACACTTGTAATCAATCTTTTAACACTGGTATTTTTCCATCAAAAATGAAAACTGCAAAGGTGATACCCATTTTTAAAAGCGGAGATCAGCATAAATTTACAAACTATAGCCCATCGCATTATCAACACAATTGTCAAAAGTTCTAGAAAAACTCTATGCAAAACGTCTCGATAAATACCTGCATAAGTTCAATATTATTAGTGACTATCAGTTTGGTTTCAGGTCAAATCGATCAACTTCATTGGCAGTCATGAAGTTTGTGGAGGACATATAAACTGCAGTAGATAAAAGTGAATACACAGTTGGAATATTTATAGATCTAAGCAAAGCCTTTGATACCATTGACCATAAATTGCTGTTACAGAAAATGAACGAATATGGTGTCAGAGGTCTTGCTCACAACTGGTTGAAAAGTTATCTCAGTGAAAGAGACCAATATGTGCAAATGAGAAACAAACAAAAAACTAACTATCACTCATGGTGTTCCGCAAGGTTCTATTTTGGGACAAAAGCTGTTCTTAATGTATATAAATGACATTTCAAAGCTACTTCAAAATATGCACTGCCTTTTATTTGCCGATGACACCAGTCTGTACTTCTCTGGACCTGATCTCAACCTGCTCTTAGACACAGCCCAAAAAGATCTTGAAATACTAAAAATTATCTGTGATTACGAAAAATTATCAATGAACTGGGTCAAAACAAAATATATAGTGTTTGGAAACAGAAAAATAGATAAAAAAAAACTACAATACAAATCAATAATACTGAAATAGAGAGAGTCAAATACTTGTATATATAAAATTCTTGGGCATCAACATTGATGAGAAATTAAACTGGAAGGAACATGTAGCTTATCTCAAAACTAAAATATCTAAAACAGTGCAAATTTAAAAACATCTTGGATCAAAAGTCTTTACACTTACTATATAACTCTCTCATGTTTCCTTGTGTTACTGTCTAGAAATTTGGGGAAACAATTATAAAACAACTGTACAACCAATCTTTCAATTACAAAAGAAGCCAATCAGAATTATTAGCAATGCAAATTATTCTGCTCCTTCAAACCCTTTGTTCATAAAACTAAACATAATCAAATTACAGGATTTAGTCAACTTGACAACAGCAAAAGCAATGTATAAAGTCGACAATAACCAACTTCTAGAATGTATACAAAGTTAAGGAAAGACAATATGATCTAAGAGGAAAAAATCTACAAAAAAAAAAAATACAAAAAGTAGATGTATGTCAATCAGAGGTGTAACTCTATGGAACAGTCTAGAGGAGTCTCTAAAAAACTCAACCTCCTTAAAAACATTTAAAATAAAGTATAAAGCAAAATAATAAACGATTATAAAACACTAGAAATAAGAAAAAATAAAACACAGTGGAAACTTGGTTGGTGAAGATCAGGTCCAGAAAACTTTATTCTTTCTACATTTTTTTATGTGTTTATGTGGGACTGTTATTATTATGTCAGGACGTACTTTTTTTGTCCTTATTATTATTGAAGTCCAGGCAAATGCTTGTTTTTTTGTCTTTAATAGTGTTGTAAAGTGGGGTTAGGCTTAAAATAAGTTTTTTTTTTTTTACTTCTGCCTAAACCCCTTTCAATCTCTGTTTGTTTTTGGGTTTTTTTTGTTGTTTTTTTTCATTGACTTGTGTAAATTTTCTGTCTGGTGTCTGACTGATTAAAAATCTAACTAACTAAAATAAATAATTTGTACCACTGATAACTGGCACTGGCCAATAATGTAATCGAGGCTTTAAATTTTTAAATGTTTAACATTTTCTTGACATCGCATTCTAATGAAAATGTAAAAACGAGTAGGCTGCATGGTGGCACAATGTGCATGGAAGCGCAAAGTGGCCTCCCAGGAAAAAAGTTGGGGTTCCATTACCAGAGTGGGTGTGAGGCTTCAAACACTGGCCTTTCTGTTTGGATTTTGCATGTTCTCCCCATGCATGTGCGGGTTTCCTCCGGGTACTCCAGTTTCTTCTCACCCTCCAAAAATATGTGTGTTAGATTGATTTGCCCCTAGGAATATGTGTGTGTGTGTGTGTGTGTGTGTGTGTGTGTGTGTGTGTGTGTGTGTGTGTGTGTGTGTGTGTGTGTGTGTGTGTGTGTGTGTGTGTGTGTGTGTGTGTGTGTGTGTGTGTGGATGTGAAAGTGTGGCCCCCGCAATAGACAGGCGACCTGTTCAGGGTGTATACCGTCTCCTGCCTGAGATCAGCCAAGATAAGCTCCGGCACCCCCTGAAACAGCATTAGGGCTGAGCGGTTAAGAAGACGAAACGAAAAATGAGTACAAATTCAGATTTTCTGTAGTTCTTTTTTTTCTGTCTGATATGCTTTGTGTTTATCTGTGCATGTACACAGAAAAAAGGAACATATTAGACTTTCTGTGGGCTTTGAGAAACACAAAGAATTGATTCATTGCTGCTTTTATACGTTGCTAGGAATTTTTTTATTGGTATGTTTATGACATCCCATACTGAGGAAAGAGTTTTAAGTTTCATTTGGTTGAACTGTTTATTAAAGTCTTTTGCTTCAACCCAAAAATCAATAAATCCAAACCCCTTTTTACTTCCAAGCCACCCAGCTAGCTTTCATTTCCCTTCTTAACACATCCAGACTGGCTGTGATGGTGTGCCCTGGAAGTTTTCCATGCATCATAATTGTTTTCCTAATTTACTATGCTAATTGCGTAATTAATTCGGGAAAATGGGTTTAGAAGCGGGTGAAAAAAATACTGAAATAAATAAACAAGTAAAGCGTTGAGCGTAACCGCCGGGGCTACCGTTTTGTTCCAACATTAGTGATGCAGACTGACTCAAATGCTACAACATGTTTATTTTCTTAGCCCAAGGCCAATTCGGTGAAGTGCTTGGTGTGCAGGCCCAGAGTTTGGAACCCTTGAATTCTCAACATGGGATGTTCACACACTCAGCATCTAGCTGCACATTTCATTATATCACTTAAAGTCCAAAAGTGTGGTCAAACTAATAGCTATTGCAGTGATTTGGATTTGACTTTATTGCTGAACATGCATTGATATTGAGACAGACTTGAATTGCATGTGTTATAAACTTTGTTATTTTGAGAAGGTACATGGAAAATATTAAGTTTCAAACAATAGCAATGTGTTTGCCAATCCAAAAAATTATAACCACTAATAAAAATAACAAGAGGCCTTAGTGTGCTGAAAAGAGATAAAAAAGAGACTTTTGTTGCTAAACTCTAAAGAAAATATTGATCAAATTTAAAAACTATTCGATTTTCAACATGTTATTTGTGCACTTATTAAACTTAAGTAATATAGTACTAAAATGTAAAAAAAATTCTTGATGTTTCATTTTGTCTTCTAAACCGCCTATCCTTGATGGATCACTGGGGGTGCCAGAGCCTATTTGGGCACAGATTTCAGGCTAGAGGTAGGGTATATCCCAAACAGGTCGCCAGTCTGCTATGGGGCCACACATATACACAACCATCCAGGCACACACTCAAGTCTTGATGTTAAGGATTTAATAGTGTGTAATTGAGAATGCAAACCACAAGGTGGCACCCATTCAGTTCAAATCTAAAACCTACTTCTTACCACTAAAATTTTGCTCTGATTTAACTATTCAGAAAATTAATTTGGATATAAGTCCAGAGTCAAAAGAGTCACTGATTTAGGCAAAAAGCTAAAAGCATTTGTCTACTGAATCCAGATGCCCAACAAAAACTCACTTTCCGTGAGTCTGGAAAGTGTGTTTTTAAATTTAAAAAAATAACAGCAAGATTTCCAAAATTATGCCAAAATATGAAAAAAAAGTATCTATTTTTTTAAGGGAGTTCAGGATTTATCTTAAGTTACAATGAACCGTGGAGCAGGCTGGTTTGTGTAAACATCATGAGGAATGTGCTCAGCAGTGTGTTCATGTGTTAAAAGATACGGAAACAACTATGTGCAAACAGAAACAAAAAAGAGAAAGAAAAAATATCATCTGATTTTGCTGAGCTGAACAATTAAGAACGTCAGTCCAGATATTTATATATCTTATATAAAACAGGTCATATTATAAGTATGGAAAATTACAGGCCTGAACAGTGGAGTGGCAGCTGTGACTGGAAATGATCTGGTGGCCCACTGCCCTGCTGTCAAACAGACCTAAAGCTACCACTGCTTCCTTTGAGATAAGTGTTTCGTGTAGAGGTGGTGAGGCATCGCCCAGTTCATTAGACTACCTACTGCTAATACCTTTGTTGCTCTGCCCGATGAGTCAGTGTAACAGTGAAAGGCTTTAGAGGACTAATACTTTCTTTTAAAATTACGTGGCATACTTCAAATTACGGTATTCTGATGACGAAAGTTGAGTCTTATTTTTAAAGTGAGGGCATAAGAATAGCACAGAACTTCCCTGGAAGTTGACTCCCCTCAGTTCATTCATTTTCTCTGCCCACATACGCTAGTGTAGTGGACTTTTCTACCAGCTACGAGATGAGAAACTGTGTCCATACATCCTGGAAACAGCTTCACTAAATAGATTTAAAACTGTACACTGAGTTTGTTTTTCTTCCTGACTTTCCTACTGAGACACAGATGTTGTGTCACTGCCTTCTTCCCATGTTTCTTGCTATTCCTCACTTCCTGTTTTACTCCTACATGGAAATGTTTTGGGTTACATTGTCAAGGTTAAAATGAATGGAGATGGTTAGTTGAATGTATTGTGCACAGTTTCATCATGTGAAATTAAGACTCTGATACTGAAAACACCTGTTGAGGGGTATGAATTATTACTGCTGACTGTGACACATGAATTTTTAACAAACATCTGGGATGTATTTTCTAGCTGGAATCAGTTTCTCACACAAGGAGGAATGAGGTTAAAATTTAAATGACCGGCATAATTTATTATATTATTTCTGAAAATGAATAAGATATTTCTGTGTATGTTTTTTTTTTTTGTTCAATAAAACTATTTCACTTGTGTCAAAGCTTTTTTTTGTTTTGTTTTTAAAGTCTCTAAAAAGATAATTGTTTATCTCACTTACGTCTCTGCAGATCAAGGGCAAAAACTAAAGGACACTTAGACACATGACATTGAACATGTAAACCAGCCATACCCCTCTTGGACGACATATACATGATGGTAGCAACAAAATGAATTGCCACTCAACAAAGACTTGGGAGATAAACATCGGCCATGGAGGATGTCTGCTGTCAAAGGTACAAAGCAGTGCAGGAAATGAGTGATTGCTGTAAATATGAAAAAAAAAACAAGAAAAGGCCAATATTATGTACAGTAGTAGACCAGTGACGAAAAGAGCAGATGTGTATTTTTTTACTTGAGTATAAGATATGACCTGGGGAATACGTAATCTTAACCACACAGCTTTTTTCTCAATAACATGACATAGATTTATAGTTTTTTTACATCAAAAACACGTTCAAATTTGACCCTCGGAAATGATTCAAATAACACATATTAAAATTTGCACTGCCTACATTTTTCTATGTAGAGTTAGGGTTTTCTATGTATAATTTCTCATGTTCTTTTACACGCCAACTCTGATCTTAGTTTTTAAAGCTTTAAGTCATAGAAAATTATATTTATCAAATTTGACAGCACATACCTGAAAATTAATCATAACTTTTTAAGTTCAGTTTTTGAAAAGTGCTTAAAAGTTTTTGAACGTCCATAAACATTAAAAAAAAACTGTGTTTCCTTTATTCAGCTGCATTGTACAAACCTGCATGGGAAACACAGATGGTAAAGTGCCTTGAACAAGCTGAACTTTCCAAACCAATGACCAAGAAGTTTTTTTTTGTCCCCTTCAGAATTGGTAACATATGCGCCTGACTAAATACAGAGCTTAGTCTTAAAAAAAAAAAAAATCTTGTATAGAAAACAAGAAAATGTCCCTTAAACACAGTAAATGGCTGTTTCTTCTCAGCAATCTGCCCTACAGTGGTTACTACCTCATACATAATGGAGCGCAGATGTACAGTAAAGGAAATAACCTATTACCAACAAAATAACATTTGGTTTAAGTCAATTAATGCAGAAAATCTATTTATTTGTCTGCTCTGGAAAATTTGAGTGAAAGTTAAAGTGTAATTTGTGGTCTGACCTGACCAACCGGTTGAGGGTAACTTGGGCAACTACATTCATTTCACACCAAGTCTTTCAATAGTGGATGCTCTTGTGAAAACAGTTCCCTACTGGAGCTACACTTAAGATGCACATAGAAATAAACTTGCAACAATACGTGGGAAATAGCTCAATTTTTATCATCAAAAGTTGTATTAAATGCTCAAAGGCAAACTTTTGCTATTGCATATCAACAACATCTAGCTTCCCTTAAAAAAAATTGTTTTTCAAATGTTCCTTGGGAGCAAATCTGCCACTAAATCTCCTCCTTCGGTGGTTGGAGGCTGACACACTACTGTAGCTGTTACAGCAACAAAACAATCATCCCGTTTGCTCAGCTCACTACAGACTCATCGTGCTAGCTTTACTCAGTGCTGTTTGTGACTGTTCGATCAGAAGGTCTGAATTCAGAGCATGACCCCTTTTTTTTTGCTGGAAATCTCTTGTGAAACCATTTCAAAATCTATTGGGTTCAAGAAAAAGCTTTATCGATACAAGTTTGTGTTACAAGGCTTTCAGAATAGGTTGTGAAGACCTCCAGGCAGATTCATTTGACTTTGACTTGGCCTGGCAACAAAGGATGGCTGGAGTGTGATTGGAGAAGTGCTTTAAAATGTCTGAAACCCATCAATAAAGGGAATGAAAGGAAGTGAGCAAACCTTTTGGAATTACTATATTACTATAGTTTATGAACAAAACATAAATTACATCAGTTTGGGATTCAGATGTTTTTCAAGCCAGCAAAGAAGGCATTGAAGGTCCTGGGGATCCACTGCTGATAAGTATCAAACGAGAAAGAGTCAAATGGTTTTTTAAAAAAAAATAACACTACATAAATTTTGTTTACGAGTAAGCTTTTCTTCTACATTTTATCAAACGTACAAACAATGGGATTAAAAGAGAAAAAACAAACAGTTTGGGGGCGACTGCTGATATAAACAATGATAACAAGAAAAGGAAATCTTTACATTTATAGCTGCAGTGTGTTGTAGGTAGTGTGCACAGTGGCCTCATTGAGAAGGTCACCAGTTTACACCTCAGCAAGTGAAGGGAAATTCCCACATTGACCTTTCTGTAAAAGTACGTGTTGCTCCCATGTAAATATAGCTTTTTCCCAAATACAGAATACAAAAAACATGCCACAAACTTTTATGTATGCCATGTTAATTTCTCACACTAAATTTTAAGATTTAGTGGTGGTTAGCTTCTCTATGTTGCCCTAAAATGAACAGTTGGCCTGTTACCGGTGCACCCACCTCTCTCCTGAATGATGTAGGGATTGGTTCCAACACCTGTCCTTTTTTCTTATCATATTGAATTGGTCTGAGCAGTAAAAAAAAGGGTAATGTTTAATCGAAAACACCTGAGCTACAAAACCCAGACAAAAGCAATAAACAAAACTTATTTGCAGTTGAAAGTTATCTTGGTCTCAATTTGTCTGTCTGGTTAGAGGTGTTAATGGATCTGAAGCATAGCAAGTAATCTTTGTTAGCACTTTTGTCCTTTGTCCAATGTAATTAAACAGGCAGCGGAGACAAAAGGCTAATGAGCACTGGCTGCTGGGATGAAGGTTAGTGAAAAAGTACGGAGCAATAAATAGGAGGGAGCAAGGTGTATTATGTGTTTGTGCAGATACACTTGGGGATTGATGTAGCACAGTGTCTCATGTTCAAATCTATATGGCCCTTTTAATCCAATGAAAAATGAGAAGTGTGCTGTAACTTTGTTAGAAGTGGGTAATGCAGCCAGGGGAAATGGAGCTGAGGCCAGATTTACAGGCCTCCTCCACATTTGGTGTAAGAGTTAACCTGATTTGCAGTGTGCTAGCTATGAAACCAGTATCTGCCTGTATCTCCAAAAACCCATCAGTAGTGATTAAATAAACATGATGGACAGTTTCAGAGGACCTACTACCAGTGACGTCTGTTTAGCATCTACTTAGGCATACATGCTCTTTTTATTTTGTTTATTTGTGCTTTTAAACAACAAAGAGCGTCATTTGAACCGATTGACTTTCACACATGACATCCCATGACAATTTGATGACGTTCAGAGACTAAATATTTCCATTCGATACCTCACAGGAGAAAACGGAAAATATGGAAATAAGATAACTTGTTTTTCACTGAGTGTGATGAAAAATCCTCACATACTTTTATTCAACTGTGGTTTGGCTTATAGCATGTAAATTACCTCAGCTTCATCAATCAGTATTACTCTACCAATAGGCAGTGATTTTCAAAATTCTGGAGCAGTACAGACTTTTTAAAGACTGGAAAATAGACCCTTCCAACGGTCTCTCACCTGTCAAAGATGGATTGCATGAATAAGCATGTGTGTGTTTCTGTCCAGTCAAGCAATGATTCCAACTATAAATCTGGGGGGAAAACCAGCTTTTTAATTCAATTTTGTGTGAAATAATCATTCTTTTACTTTATGCCAGAAAAATATCTGGCTGAACTGAGTTTGAGTTATGGGATTAGACTTGTATCATTCCTAAACAAATAATGATCTTTTATAATTCCGATTTAAAATTCTGTCATCTGGAACTAGCAACAATAACTTTATGTCTTATCAAGACATAAATAAAACAAAAAATGCTTATGTGCACTGTCGTTTCAATGCAATTCAGTGGGGAAAAAAGCATCTCAAATAGAAAGTAAATCACATACCTTGATATGATGATTGTGTTTTCTAAGTTTTAAGAAGTGGTGCTGTGATGTAATTCCATTAGCTTATCATTATTTTTGTAATTAATAACAATAACTGTATTTTTCCTAGATCAGTAAATCTGGTTTTATCATTTCCGAAACAAATTTAAGTGACTACACCTTTCATTTCATCTTCTGAACTGCTTATCAATAACAGGGTTGCTGGGGTGGAGGGGCCTATCCCGGCTCCAGGCAAGTGGCAGGGTACATTCCGAATAGGTCGTCAGTCTGCTGCAGGGCCACACTCACAGAAAGCCATTGACAAAAATATTCATTCCTATGGGCAATTTCAAAGCAGCCAATCAACCTAACAGGCATGTTTTTGGAGGGCGGGAGGAAGCCGGACTACCCGGAGAAAATCCATGCAGACACGGGGAGAACGAACTCTACACAGAAAGGCCAACACCTTGCAGACCTGTGGTTGCACCTAAGACTGAATTAACCGCCTAATTTTATTACACATAACACATCAAGAGATTGAGCATTAAAAAATATCTGTCTGCAAATTTAAAAGTGTAGTGATGGACTCAAAAGGTGTATTTCTTTGTAATAATAGATTTATTAAAATATTCACATAGTAATCTATACCAAGTCGTAAACTTAGAAAAATGCAATTTCACCAAAGCAAAACTGTATAACCCTGTGTCTTTTTTCCTGATAGATAAAATTGGAGCTGAACTTTAGAGACAATGTTCATAGCGGCCAAAATACTGTGCACCTACTAAAGAGCAATTTAATTGTATCTGATCAGTAAATCAAACTCACTAATGAAGAAACAGCATGTTAAACCAGCAGAAAAACATGTTTTTGTGTCCAACTGCACAGTGTACTATGGGGGGAAAAAAAACACAGCTCGTCAAGCGCAAGTTAAACCGATACTTCTGGAAGTGAACAGTGGTCAAATCTGGAAAACAAGCAGTCTTCCACAACTATCTTTAAAGGGCATAAAAGACCAAACAAAGCATTTTAATGCATTTTACAGCAACAGCCAACTAAATAAAAAAGGTGGATTTTGTTAATCTCGCAGGATATCTTTTGTGTTGTAAATTAACACATCTGTACACATCAAATAATTCTCATTCATTTTGAGGACAGCCACACTTTTATTAGAGGAGTTCATGTGATATCAACTTTTTGGAGATTTCTACCTTGTTTGAACATTATTTCCAAATTTAAAACGTACTTAAAGTGGTTTACTATTTCATTCAGGCATGTTTGAGAAATTTGCGAGCTTTCTCATTCAGTTTTCAGATACTATTTGATCGCACGGTTGTTCTTTTATTCTCCACCACTAACACATTCTAACGTAAGTTGAAAGTGTTTCAGTGCAAGAACTCTGCTCACTTTCTGAGAGGAATTCACAGTGTCAAAAATAAAACGTGAAACTGAATAATTTTATTTGTGCTTTTTTTTTTTTTTTTTTATTGGTTAAATACCACATTTATCAGCCGACAAAAGGTACTATGTTTATCTATATCTGCTAAAAAAAATTTTAGCTCACAAAAAGCACAAAAAATGGTCCATGTTTTGCAAGAGGAGATATTTTGAAGATGAGGAGAAAAAAAAGCAGAATTTAATGTAGGGTTCATTGTAGTTTTTTTCCAGTGACATCTCATGCAAACATGTTCAGTCTGAGTCAGAGCTGTAATGATCCTGCACACGGAAGTACAAATATTTTCTTCGGCTAAACAGTTCATAATTTCGGACTAAAGTCGTTTAGATTGCTTGTTAACCCCAAATGTACCATTGTCTAAAAGACACACTGTGTCACTGTTGACAATGCTCGCATGAACGCCTTAAGTACTACTTACTTTGATTCAATCTATTTTTAGCACTGCATGTAGACCTAATTGCATATCAGAGTTGAGGACACGATAGGGACGCAGCCCCAGTGATTATGTCTTCAACAATAGTCATGTGTCCACTTATCTAGTTCCTCCCATTGCCAACCTCTATTCACTCCACTGTGATTAATTAGGAAAGTGAGTGGAATTAGTCCATCAGTGGACCAAGGGAGAAGATGAAAATATTTACAGAGCTCCCCGGAAAGGGATTTCATTAGGAGCAGCCTTATGGTAAGTTGCCTCCCTTCAACTTCATGCCGACACAGAGTGGGAGTACTTTGAAACTTGACCCTGCATGTCAAGTCATGTGGTAACTTTTAAATGCGATAATAACGGGGATGTTACAGACAATAGGCTGAAAACAAGATGCTAATTTACTTACAGAGTGAAACAAAGCACATAGCCTGAAGTAATGAAGAGACTAACACTATCTGCTAGCATGACAGGCAAAACTACAACATGGAGCTGAAGCATAACCCCGCTGAGAGAGCTTTATCTGAGCTACAGTGGGCACATTAACCATCCTTTCCTCTCAAGGGTAAAACCATCCACCCACACAGTCCAGGGAAATTGGTAAGTGCCAGTCCTTTGGCTAATGTTTGTCTCTTACTTTGCTGTATGTTGATTGGCACATAACACCCCAGCGTGGTGTTATTTCCTCCAGCGATTCTTCTCTTTCTATCCACTCCAGCACACTCAGCTGGGGGTGTCTGACCTCAGAAACACACAGCAGAAGCACTCACATGAGGCAACTGAATGTCTCGGATTAGCAAGGGGAAATTAATGGAGACTTTTAATTCCCCTTTTAAAATATTAAAATTGATATGTTTATGTATAATCTTGATATGTTTATGTATACTCCTTGTGTGCCCTCCTAACTTTCTAAAGTTTCCAGAAAAGTCAAGAAAAAATTAATTTTTATGGATAAAAACCACAGTAAGCACAAACCAACAACACATATTGCGTACTGAGTTTTAGAAGATTTCGCCAGTTTTTCCATGTGGTACTGTAGTTTGAACTTATCCTGTCACAATAAAAAATGTTATTTGGAGTGGTAAGTTAAATTTTCTTGCTAAATAAAATTAAAGGGAAAAAATAGTCCGTTGCGTGTAAACCAGCATTTAAAATTTAATTGCTTTTCCTCAACATTCCTAATTTTCCAAACCTGTATAGGGATTTTGGCATTTCTTCTTGCTCTGACAACCCTTCACAGCGGGAGACTTTATTCTATAGAAAAGCTCTCACAGCTGGGAATGTGAGGAACAGCTGTGGGTCAGTAGCCAGAAGGGAACTGGGATAAAACATGATGTAAGAGGTACACGGCGATAATCTCTGTTTTCTTTACACCATAGCGGAAATAGCGGAAGAGACTCCTTAACTAACTTTGCTGTGATGATTTTGATTCTACAAATATTTGATAAGACGCACAATAGTGAGAAACCAGGACTAAAAGGTCAATAAATAAGAAAACAAAATACAAGCTCTTTGAAGAGTTGCTCACTAGTAATAAATTATCTGGATTTTTTTTCAACGACATTTGACAATCGTCACACTCGCTCATGTTCTGGAGATTTCCCTGCCACAAGTGAGGAAGTGGAATATCTGAGCAAAATGTCTGTTGAATGTTGAGGACATTTGCTGATAGGACGCAGAAAGTGAGAGTGTGAATTGGCTTGTGCATTTCACTCAAACTCAGATAAGTGAGGCAAACCTTTGCAAATGATGCAAAAATGATGGTAAACTTGATCTACGGTATTTCTATACATAGATTGACTGACCTCTCTCTCTTCACCACAAAAGAGTGATTGAGCATCCTAATCATTGTGAACGCCACTCTGGTCTGCCTGTTGAGCTCACACTCCACTCTTCCCTTGTGATTAAGATCCCCAAAAAAATAAGCTTTTTCTCATCAAAGTTTAGGCCACAAAGAGCAAATCTTACATTTTAATGATTCAGCAGGGATTTTAAGATCCAAATTGATCTCCCTAAAGTTATACTTTGAATAACTTTATGTGGGAACAACATTTTCCCACTGCTTTGGAAATTTGATTACTTTAAGTGAATTTCTTTTGACCATGTTTTTTTCAGTTTACGTATGTCTTAACTAATTTTGATAAATATTTTTATTTGATCTAATTTGGTTTCCTCCCACCCTCCAAAAACATGCCTGTCAGGTGGATGGACCACTATGAAATTGCCCTTGGGATTGAGCATTATGGTGCATGGTTGTGTGTGTGTCTGAGCCTGCAGCAGCCTAGTGACCTGTTCGAGGTGTACCCTGCCTCTCGCCTCAAATCAGCAGGAATATGCTCCAGCACTCCCCACAACTCTGTTAAGGATAAGAAGACAAAACAAAATTAAGTCCTTATGGTTTACAAGATATTTGTCTATATCCCATACGTAATTTTTTTTTTTGCCTTTTGGTAGTTTTAAAGGTTTGAAAGCCACATCAGTATCAACATAAAAATGGGATGATACCAGTATCATTCACTTATTGGCATTTTTTAAAACAAAGCCAAATCAAACTATACTGAAGAGTTTTATGAACACATAGGAATCTATTAAAATCCAAACAAAATATCCAAAGGAAACAAATAAAGTCACTAAATTTTCAATGTGCCCATAAAAGACAAAATTATAAACTAATAGAAAAGTACTCAGTATCTGATCTGTCATTTATATAAGGTCAAGAAAACTGAGTCCCAGGGAATGCAATAAATCAAATCTGGCTTTGACAGCAAATGCAAGTCAAGGCCATATAGAGTCTGCTTTTCAAATTTTAAGTTGTTGTTTCCATATAATGTAACTTATTCCCCCATGGGGGGTAGGTAAAGCATTTTCTATTTCCATTTTATTTAATGTTAGCAGATGAGTCAGCTGAGATCTCACAGCATTGAGGAACGTTCTTATAAAAGGTTATTGGCTCCATTCACTGAATCATAGCTTTTGTGGCACACATGGGATTAAGATCTGAAGAGGAATGACTAGTAAATATGCAGCAAGAACTCTTCAGAGTTTATTACACTATGTACAAATCTCCTGTACATTTTTTTACAAATCTTTATCATTTGAGGTTTGTCTATTCTTTCCATGCAATAGATGCTTCGCAGACATGTTGATTAACGTGATGTATTATCACGCTAGGATTTGACATTACAGGATGAAAACCTGTGGTCAGAAAGGGACACTGTGATTGATTTGTATGGAGGACGCCAATGTGTGCCAAGAAATATTTCCCACAGCTTTACAACCCCGTCAGCAAATCCAGACCATATACTGGGTCTAAGACCATATAAGATGTCTAAGAGGCCTCTTTAAATCCAATCAATTAGTCTTAAATTGTAGAATTTGAGACTTCACATGGTTAAAAGAGAAGCATATACACTAACCAAGAAGAAATGGTGAAAAACATCACATTGATTATTTTGCAGGAACAAGACTAGAGAGTTTAATAAGAAGTCTCTCCAACTTTTTTAGAAAAAAAGAAAACATTGGTGACAAATGGAATAGAGAGTATTTTTCTTCACCACAGTATAAATTTCCAAGAACTAAAGTTGCGCTACTTTCCATTTAAAGGTAGTAAACACATTATAACAAAGTGAAGAAATTGAATCATGCTGCTGTCGCATGCCTTCCAGGCCCATTTTCCAACATGTGAATACTCTGATATTTTCATTAATCTGAAAACTAATGGAATTTAAATTATTCTGTTGCTTCAGCCCACTAACATCTAGATTGAATGTAATTTGCTTATATCGGGGAATAAATTTATCAAACCTTCATATTTAAGACATATTAAAGACAAACAGTCCTAATTGGTGCATAGCCAGATCTCTGCGGCATCCACAATAATCAGGACGCTGCATCGGTCGGAAGACAGAGCTGAACCGAAAAGCAAAGCTTGCGATTTACTGGTCGATCTACGTTTCTAACCTCCCCTAATGTCAACAGGTGTGGGTGGTTACGGAATTACCAAGATCACAAATAGAAGCGGCTGAAATGAGCTTCCTCTGCAGGGTGGCTGGACTCTCACTCAGAGATAGAAGATAGAGATAGAATGAGGAGCTCTGACACCCAGGAGGACCTCAAAGTACAGTCGTTGCTCCTCCATGTCTAGAGGACCCACATGGGGTGGTTCGGGCAGATGGTTAGTATGCAGCCCAAACGCCTCGCTGGTGAGGTGTTTTAGGCACATCCCACCGGGAGGAGACCCAAAGGCAGGCCCCAGAGCCGCTGGAAAAACTATGTCTCACAGCTGGTCGGGAAGCACCTCGGGATCCTCTTGGGTGAGCTGGAGGATGCAGCCGGGGTGAGGGAAGCCTGGGTTTTCCGTCTGAGGCTTTTGCTCTGCAGCCCGAACCTGGATAGGCAGAAGAACACGGAACAAAAAAGTGTTTTAAGTTCATTCTTTTTCTAACATAGGGAACGCTGCACCATAATGGCATGCACTGTATCTATCAGCAATGTCTACAAACCTTTTTGAACCACAATGTCATAAATTTTCACACGTAAAATGTCTAGGCCTTTTTTCCCAGACATATCTTTTACAAAAAAATCTTAAAATGTTCAAGCTGATGATGCAAAAACTTGTGGCAAAGGCTCTTAAAATTGACTGCAAAAACTGTTTGTCTTTTAAATCGGTGTTTCATCTTACGTACACTATTTCTGGTATCCGAGTACAGTAGTTTTTTTAATGAAATATAACTACCTAATTTAAGTAATCAAAGTCATGTTTTTTGAAGATGTTTATTTTTAAAGCTTAAAATAAAAAAAAATCCATTGGTGATTTATGAAATTATCACATTTGCTTTCAGCTATAAAACTTAATGTGAGGCACTTTGAACAGACTCCACACTGCTGTCTCCAAAAGGACCGACTCAAGAGCTAGAAAAAAACCTAAACTTTTTCCAAAATATCCATTTCAAACTTTCTATTTTAAGTCAAATCTCTTGGAATGAGCATTCGTCTGGATGGTTGTGTGTGGCCCCGCACACAACCATGTCATGTCAAGTGGGAAATTATTTTAGTTGTGTTTTGTATTTTTTTTAGCACTTTTTTGGGATGTACCCTGCCTCTTGCCTGAAATCAACCAGGATAGAGTACGGCTGATTTCAGCAATCCGGATAGCGGGGTTCAGAGGACAAAAAAAAATTGAACAAAGACTTTTAAAGTAAATGATAAATACCCCAACGTAATATTTAACTGCTGCCCTTCACAAGTCAGTAACATGAAAATAACAAATGTTATTTTCAAGTGGTTGGTATTTTCTCATTTATAACCTGCAGAAGTAAACGTCTATGAAGAATTTAAGCAATCCAGAAAGTTTCATAAGCATATTTTTGCAAAGACTAAATGCAACAAAAAGATACAGAGATATCTTCACAATAAACTTAAACTAACCTCTGAGTAGCTTAAATCTGCTGAATCTGGATTCCTATTCGGGTGATTAAGTTTACACTTTTTTGTTCAATTTGTATGATATTGTGATCAAATTTAATTAAGTTGTGTCGTGAAATGAACAAGGTTGTTTATTTAAAGTTGCACAAGCATGTTGTCAAAAGGCTTAGTGATTTCCTTGAAACATGTTTACCAAAAGCCAATGTCTTTGTAAGATGAGAACTTGAGAAACATCATCAATGCAGCTCTTCCCAGTGGACAAGGGAGTTTAAAAGGTCCATAGAGCCCCAGGGTTATTGACTCAGCTGAGCCACAACGCCTCAGCAGTTCCAGAGGATAAAAAGATATTCAGGAGGGGCTTGGAGAGGTGGTGGGTACATGCTGAGACAATCTAAAACCTATTTGTCTAAAGATGCTACTCACAGGAGATTTAAAGGCCTGCAGTGATTTAATGGATGTTTATTGTTAATCTGGCATTTCCTTAGTTTTTTTCTTTCAATTGCTTGAGAACATTTCACTTTCAAGTGAAATGCCCTTAAGGAAAAAGGTTCATGGATGACAAAGACAACCTAAAGCAGTTTTACATGCTGTTGACATTATAAAGAAAGCAGTACAGAGTTTACTTCTGTGGAACTACTTATTTCTAAACATACATGTATAAGCAGACTGTTAAATGTTCTTTGTGAATGTCTTAAGTGCATTTCTGGAGTGATAGTGTAACCAGCCCTGACAAAAGTGATGTAACACTGATAGTGCAGTTTACCTAAACCAACTAAACCTTGAATCATCCCTGTTTAAACACGCCATTGCTACCCTCTCAAACAAGGCTGTGCTTTTTCACTGATTCTGATCATTGCTTTTAAGGACAAAATTCTTACAAGTTCAAATATTGAGGAGATCCACTTTGGTGATCTCAGGATTGGATCTCTGTTTATAATTACTCAATAGTTTAGAAGTGCCTGAAGGTAATATATGTCAGGATTGTAATGCAGATTTCACAGTTTAACTGGTTTGTTGAAGGGAAAGGGGTTTCGAGGTGGCAAAGGCTGACACCTTGGTAGGCTAGAGAAGAGAAGGCGGTGGTGATGGGAGCAAGAGATCAGAAGATACTTCCAGGGCAGAGGCAAGGCTTGGAATTTTCAGAACAAAGTAGAATTCCACAAAGCAGGAAAGAGTAGACTCAACAGTTTGATGAAGTGACAAGGAGTTATTAAGACTGGGACAAACGAGAGTCAGAAAAAGACAATTGGGACCTGGTGGAGTTAATTGATGGGAAGAGTTGGAGCAGGATGTTGGGAAAACGGAGAGGAGGGAGGATTCCGGACAGGGTAGGTGACAAAAACAGCAATAACAAGTTTAAACGTGTGCTTTGGTACATGCACACCAACTGTCACGCAAGATGAAAGAAACCAACCACACTCCGTCTAATTGCTTTGTTTGTGTTTCTACCATCCGGCTTTTAGATCCCCAAATGAAATGACTGATCCCTTTAATAAATACAATCAAACCTCAAGAGCATCGCAGTCACTTCCTTGCTTGGAGCCACTACCTCTGCTTCCTCCATTATCTCAGTCTATATTACTCTTTTGGTTTGACCGATAGTACTTTAAGGAGGTAAAATACATCTGCATGACATCACTCTGCTTTTTATTTCATTTAAACCCATCCAAGTGATGAACTTTGCAGAACTAAAAGAAAGTATGAATGCTTTTTAATCTTCCATTGATTCAATAAAAAGATACAATACGAATGAGAGAGGTTTTTAAAGAAGCATCTCTCTCAGTATTTTCTCATCCCTGCCTGTGTGTGTGGATAGAAAAATTCAACCTTGGAACCAAAGACCCAAACAATACTGTATGTTTCGAAGAGGGTTGTTACAAGCCTTCTCATAATTTTGCCTCCAATCGCTTGAAAGCTTCCTGTTTGTTTAAAAAGATTTGTTGTCCTTTACATATCTTTTTTCTTTGCCCCAATCTAGACTAGTACAGCAACGACACAATTTTGCTTGTACAAGGTCAGCTTCTGGGTCAGTGATTTCCATGAGGTTGAGCGGGAATTAATATTTATAGCAAAGTTCATTACAGGATCTCAGTGATCACAGGTTAGACGGCCGCTCCTTCTATTCACCATTCAAATCATTTAAAAAGAGTTGAACAGCTGACGTGAGGATATAAATAGGTTTTGTTACTCTTAGTTCTTTCCCACATGTGAGCTGCTTTTGAGTCACAATTTTGACTCATGTGGACAACAGCACTAACAAGGAGGGTCCATCCTGTGTGAGAAGCGTGGTAAATATTTTCTGAGCCTTGACTTCGCCAGAGGGAAATCACAACAGCTGGCCTTGATACCCATGTACAACGGTGGGAAAGGCCTGTAAAAGTCCCATTTAGCAGAGATTTTTAAGAATATTGGAGGGTGATGTATTCTGTCCACTGTGACAGTTCCTACATATTTAGAGACTGTCACAGACCTAGATTCGAGAAATAAACTGACCTTATTTTTAATTCGTTTCATTCTATAATTAATTTCACTTAAAAAGGACACCTGCTTTCACTAATTTGGTAATTATCTTGTATGTTTTTATGGACAAATAGCCTAAAGGGAAATAGTCCAATAGAAAAACTTAAGGATAGTATTGTTTTAGCCTTTTTATTCAGTTACACACACAAAGTGTTCCAGACTAAATGTTCCAATGTGATATAGCTGGTGCAACAAGGACATATTCACCACATTAAAATACCTCTGTCATAGTTGTGAGACTTTCATAAGAACAAAAAGTCTGATGTGAGAGAAAATTTGTCTGCACACAGTTACATCTTGGCATCTAAACTTCCTCATAAGCACGCAAAATGCTCGGACTGAGATGAATTGGGACGCAATAAAAAATTTCTGTACTGATTCAGCTGCTTATTAGTCAGTTACAAGAAAGAGACAAAAGACTGAACAAAAATCTGAGTTAAAATTCTTGTCTTTCATTTAAAAAAAAAAAACTATGAGGATACCTCAAATTATAAAATGTAACTCAGTAATTGTTTTGCTTCGTCTTCTGAACTGCTTATTCCTAACAGAGTCGGATCCTGTCTAGCCTGATTACAGGCCAGAGACAGGGTGCACCCCAAACAGGTCAACAGTCTGTCGCAGGGCCACACACACACAACAACACACTCCCTGATCATAGTAGCCAATCAACCAAACATGCATTAGTTGCAAGCTTGTCCACACAGAAAGGCCAGTCTTTCTAGCCTTGTCCCACGCTGGACTCGAACCCACTGTGACGTTCTTCCTGTGAGACCACCGTGCTAACGGGCTGCAGAGCAACCGTGCAGCACGGAAATTGTAATAATAAGGAAAATCACGGAATGTATTTTTTGAAGATCATCATTTGTTACCAAGCTAAGCTAATTGATAAGTGATGCACTCATGGAGACAAGACGTGTGCCAAATAGGGATGGAAATGATCATTTATAGATATTTTTTCTCAAATTTTTGCTATTCTTAATATTAAAATGTCGTGTTTATGTGTGCAACATGCATTTCTATGAGTCTGCCGTTGTTTCATATGCTGCAAATCCACACAATTCCAAAACAACTTATGCAGTACAACGTTTCAGCTACAGTGATGTACAGCTTGCAATCTTACACCATTTCATTTACCAGTTCCTAGTTTCGCTGATGTGATGCTGTTTTTAAAAACTTTTGGCAATAATATGTTTTTGGTTTTTTTTTTAACTCATGCATTCTTGAACTGAAATGCTACATTTTCTCCCAAAGAGAAGGAGTGGCACATGGGAACATGGGAAAATATTAAAAACATTGGTTCTGGGCTTTTTGTAGAGGTTTTTTTTTTTTTAAACCAATTCCCAAAGTGAAAACCTCCAGAACATCTCCAGGTGAAACCACAATCTTTTTCACATGTGAAACATCACTGACACACCATGAAGCAAGCAAAAGACAATGCGGAACGATTTGTTAAAAACTATAAAAGTGCAAAATTGTGCTTTTATGTGATTTCCAAAGGTGTTTAAATAGCAGATGTGCTGTTTGGCGGCATGAGCTCATGTAGCAGAACCTCAAGTAAAACAACTCTTTATTACATTTCTTTGTTCAGTCTGTTTGATTTAAAACATCACACATGAGGATCATTTTACACCAGTTCACCAAGAGAATTACATGGAAATAAATCCTGAGAAGAAAAATGATTGTTCCTTTGAGTATTATTTACGTTACATTAACAGTAAACTGACTGAAATGTTCATGTATGTGGAGCAATGGGACCAAATTTCTGCATAAATCAGCAAAGCTGTATAATCTTTCCATCATTCCTTTGACTGTACAATTTATCTTTAGGCTTCCACTAACACAGCAAGGTATGTGTTTTCATGAAAGATCTTGTAAATCCTGCGATCAACTGGGCACGTTGGCAAGGCCTTAAAAGGTAAAGTTGTTCACTTTGCGTAATTTTTTTCTCAACAAAGTCTTGGATTAATTTGCCTGAATTGTTTGAAGAGAAGTCATTTACTTCATTGGTTCCCACTGAGCTTTTACCACTGCGACACATCAACATGTCTGAAGTTCGCATGGGAATGTCGAGGAAAAAACTTTCACAACCAGGAGGTTCAATGTGCTACGTGACAGATTCACTTTTGATGAAAAACTTGTGAAAACGTAAAGCTTGAACCTTCGTCAATTCTAAAATATGTCAACTTTTTTTTCTCCGCGGCTGCAGTTATGACATGTAAAGTCAAATTTAATCCTTCTTGCATTAAAACATCCTGAACAGAAACTAATGAAGAACATGTGCTTGGAAAAACATGGACATTTCAGTATGTCCTTAATTTATGAGGGAAGTAATCTTGGCTTATTGTTTAAAAAGGCAATCTGTTCACACCAATTGTATTGTTTGACAGAAACGATACAGCTCCATAAAATTTGTGTAATTAAAGCATGCATGTATGAGATGATGTAAATGCTTTTACGATAATGATGAATGATCTAGGATTTACCCTCAGTCTCTAGACCTCACACATTATTGTGTTCCTTCAACAGGTGTTTGTGAGACAACCTGGCATTGTGTTGTTTGTACCGGTGTGGTGTAAAAAGCGTGTCGTTCCCCGCAGTGCTGTGTGCTACCAGTAATTACCTCAATTCATTCTACTGCAACCTAAGTGCTAACACAGCTAATCTTGTTAGACTGATTTGATTAGCAAGAACATCGCCCACTATCACACCTTCAGGATATGAGTTACCGAGATGAAACCTTGTCCTCTTTCTGGCCTTACTCACCCAGAAATGATGCACCACACAAAACACAAAAGTAAAGCCTTGATCACAATTCGGAGTATGTTATTACATCACACTGTCCATAAATTTATACAGAAATCTTTTTTTTTATATTGTACCGATAAAAAATTCACATTGGTGTTATTGAGAAATCATTCTCTGCGGGAATTCCCAAGTTTCTCTGAGATCTTTCCTTTTTATGTTTTTCTCCTTTTTTTCCACTGAAATTCTATTTCCGAATAGTTCAACATAAAAAAGCAGGTGCGTCAAAATCTAAGCTGTTAAGAGGAACATTGTCTAAGTATGTTCACAAACAAGATTTGTGCGGCAATGCGGAAAAAGATTTAAGACTTTATTAAGTGTTATGCTAGATAAGGAAGATGAAGTTGGGGTGTCTGTAGATGGGAGTCATGAAAACTTAGAATGAGGGTGCCTTTTTCAGTTATCCACCAGATAACTGAAGCTGGTTCTGACATAAATAGAAGGGTGATGAGATAAACAAATGAATTAATCACATGGGGCAAGATGAAAAAGATTAAAAAAGGACAAAGGTCAGACGGAGAAACGGAAATGTTAGTAATCATTGTATAATATCATGTCCTACTGTCCTTATTTGTAATGTTTACAGGATTTTGTTTCTATGCATAACCTTTGTCTCCAGTACTGAAACACCACAGCTTGTTTTGCAAAGCTCCATCTAAAGCTCCTGTGTTTCTGGTCTGTGCGACCATAGAAATAAACACACTAGACTTTGCAACTTTGTAAATGATGCACCACTCAGATCTCTGTCTCTATTTTAATCTATTTATGGGGCATGAAAGATTTTTGCTTGATTGATTTGAAGTCACAGAAATGTAAAAAAAAAAGGGGTCTGCCCCTTGGTCTCCTCCCGGTTGGACTTGCCCAAAACACCTCGCCCGCTCGGGTGCCCGAACCTCCCCATCTGGCTTCTCTCGACCTGGAGGAGGAGCAGCTCGACACCGAGCTCCTACCGGATGGCAGAGCTCCTCACCCCATCGCTGAGTGAGAGCCCAACCACCCTGCGGAGGAAGCTCATTTTGGCCGCTTGTACCCGCGATCTCATTCTTTCGGTCACCACCCACAGCTGGTGACCATAGGTGAGGGTTGGAACGTATATCGACTTGTAAATCGAGAGCTTTGCTCGAGACTATGGTCTCGGATTTGGAGGCACTAATTCCCATCCCGGCCGCTTCACACTCGGCAGCAAATCGACCCAGTGAGAGCTGGAGATCACGGTCCGATGAAGCCAACAGGACCACATCATCCGCAATAAGCAGATATCCGATCCCGAGGTCACCAAACCGGATCCCTCCAACGCCTCGTCTGTCCATAAAGGTGATGAACAGAATCGGCGACAAAGGGCAGCCTCGGCGGAGTCCAACTCTCACTGGAAATGGAATCGACATACTGCCGGCTATACGGACCAAGCTCTGGCTCCAGTCGTACAAAGACCGGACAGCCCATACCAAGGGCTCCAAGACTCCGTACTCCATGGGAGTCGGGGGCAACAATTATGCCCACACCAGCCCGGTGCCTTTCACTAAGGGCAACTCCAGAATAGAACAAATAAAAATCCGTCAATTCTAATATATGATGTAATAAACAAGTTTCGTTTTTTAGTAAACTTTTTTTAATATGTTTGCACATATTTTAAATAATTGCTGCATCTACTTGTTTTCATACAAAATAACATAAATTTATGTGGGATACATACATCACACTCCAAAGAGTTACACAATATAACTTTAGACAGACTCTGAAAGTGTTTTGACGAGAAATTTGAAGAAGAGTTTTAATTTGTTAATATGCTAACTCCCACTTCAATGTAAGAAACGGTACCAGAATTTTTTTTTTTTTTTTTAAAAAGAGATACAATCAGTTTTTTTTTGTTTTTTTTTTTTTTTATCTTTTGTCAAGTTACGCCAAAATTTCTCATTTTGTAATCACAACCATCTGTTTCTCTGAGTTCTTGAAATGTCTAAATTGTTGCGTTAGATTTGGGTGTTGCAACAACATCCTGTCCCTACTGAGAGCTATTTGTTTTGTGGAAAGTACAACTCGAGATTTTATTTCTGATATATGACTACCTCTTCTTTTTGTAAGTAGCCCCACTGGTCAGATAAAAACTATCGATAGCTAGTGTAGCAGTGAGTCCAAGACCAAGAGAACAAACTGATCTTATTGCCATGACAGGATACATGAAAAGATAGTATTCTGCTAATGGATGATTCTTATCGTTCGGAGTAATTGAAGACATAATGGAATCTGATTAGAATCCCTCCCGGAGGTGTAAATGGTTCCGTTGCTGTGTAAAGTGAGTTACTGTCCTCCACAAACTGCCCTTTTTGAAAAATGACAGGTGAACGAGTGAAGAGCACTTTACCTGCATGGCATGTGTTTTGAAAACCCTCTCCTAACCTTTGTCCCTGTTGCCTTATGACCCCAATGCAATGACCAGGTGGATGTTAGCCATAAAAACCTTTGTAAATATGTTCCTTCTCAAATGACTTGGCCAAACACAAGGGAGAAAAAGTCACCAAACAGGACCTCCTCTTCACCCTTCTGCATGTATGTTTATCCTTTTACCTGGAGTTTGTCTCCAACCAGTAACAACCCCTTTCATCACCAGCCTACTTTCTGAGACCGAGGAGATTTAGGAGAAGACAGACAAGCTATATCCTCAATCACAATCCTTCTCCTGTGACATTTGCAGATGAGTGGCATGGCTGTGACCCACCCCTCAACACTTGTCAAGACCTCCAAAGGGAATGATAGAATAGTGAGCAACAAATAACTTCAGCACAGAGCTGGGCCTATAAGGTTGTGGTCCTAAAAATAGGGATTCCATTAAAATGCAGGTCAACTACACATGACCTAGCATGAGATTCTTTCCTTCATACCAAACATTATACATGGCAATATTTATGTGTGGCACATGCCTGTATGCTCTTGTAGATGCAAGTCTGTCACACACAGTTTGTGTAAAGAGCTAAGTTCCAGATCCATTCACCCAGAGTCTCAAAGCCCTTCAGCTTTGGAGTTTGGGGTTAACAAGGCTCAACACTTAAATTGTTACATTTTTTAATTTAATATCATTTCATATTCATATATATTCATATTATGAATAAATCTGAACTGAAATCTGAAATATTCTGAACGGTTTATCCTTAACAGGTTGCGGGAGATGCCGAAGCCTGTCCCGGCTGATTTCAGGTGAGAGGCTGGGTACACCTCGAACAGGTCGCCAGGCTGTATTGAGGCCACACTCACAGACAACCATCCACACACATACTCATTCCTAGGGGCAGTTTTATAACACCACAAAAATCCCTTAAGTGATAACTGTGGTTATCAATTAATAATATCAATGTCTATTCACGATCCGACCTTCATCTATGATCATCACTTTAAACCAAAATGAATTTCCATTTCAGGGTGGGTGGGCTTTCTGAAATAAAAATACTCTCAGTAAATAAGTATGACCTCCAATCCATATGGAAAGAGCAGGTGCTGAAAAGGTTACTGTCTGTGTATCCGAGGTCAACTTCAGCAGCTGTCAACCTTTTCTTATTTTTTAATGCCTTCAGGACATAATTTATATTATCCGGGAAGGTCAATTGATAATTTTTCACATTTTTTTCAGGCCTCCACATCCAAATATTTTTAAATTCTTAAAACATTATCAATCATATAGTTTCACATGTGTTTTCAAATTAGATTGGCCAACTAAAACCTGTCTGTGTTTTAATTTATTAATATGATTTGTTTTATTTAAATAATGAGATGTGATAACTGCTGTGGTATGCTGCATACAAATTGTCCTGTAGGATTAATAAAGTTTTGATTTTGATTCCGAAAATGATAAACGGCTTTACATTATATTAGATTTACCAGAGAAAATGTTTTTAAAACTACTAAATATCTTGAAGACAAAAAAGAAAAACACATTTGTCTGGCAAAGCTGATAATTAGATTCAGCTAAAAGCCACAGAGAGAGCAAGAAATGTTCTGAAGAACCCCAGCAAGGAAAGAAAAATCCCATTTATTCTCTGCTAATCCTCCGTTACTCCTTTTCTGTCCCCAAATAATGCACCCTAATTAAAGCCAATGGGCAGCCTGATGCAGCTATTATTAAAATGTGATGACATGTCCAATCACAGTCAGATTTTGACCATTCCTTTCATGCTGAGCAGAAGACAAGAGGCAGAGGACTGGCGTAATGAGACGCCACACAAGTGGAAGCAGAGTGCTGGTCCGAGTATTAAAAATATTGTTTGCATGGATGTGGCTTGATAATTAAAGCATCACGTCAAATTGAGCACCATTAAAGGATTGTGAAGCGGGTCTAGATTTATCACCCTGATAGAAAAAGAAGGCAGCGATTAAAATCAGAAATGAAAAAAGAAAAGAAACATTGGAAAAGAGAATATTGTGTAATATCTCGTGTGTGTGGTTGTTTATGTGTGTACACAGGCTGTCAGCCAAATGGAGATGGGCTGGGACGAAACCTAACTGACTGACTCTCATACAATTCATTCATCACTGGGTGTATTTGTGTGTGTTTGTGAGAGAGAGAGAGAGCAAGAGAGTTGGTGGGGGTGTTGTGTCAGGCGGTATTCCTGCTTGTCTCGCTTCACCAGTTAAGTTAAATCAGAACCAGCCACTGGCACACTGTGGTGGTCTCTGTCTCTCTGAGTGTCCTGACACGGCTGCGTCTATAACCTCCTGCTTCAACACCACAGGTAAGCTCTTGGGTTTCAACTATCTGTAGAAAGTTAGTTTTCATTCCCTTTGGTTAAAAAGTCCTGTTTTTATCTGTGATGCTATGATAAACTCCTCATCTCAGCAAATGACTTACTTGGCAGACTGAAAAAGTTATTTTAAGCTTAAATGTTTCTTTTGTTGAAGTAACATAATAAATCCATATGCTTAATTTCTGACTGCTTATATTTTTGCAACCCGTTATTGTTTGTTTAGGTTATCCATTGAATCTCACGCATGCGTGGTGTCTATTACTGCAGTTTTAGTATTTTTCTGCAAAGAAACCAAATTTCCTTCATATGAACAAGCAAGAATGTCTCAATGGCTTGATCAGCTCATTGATAACCAATGACCTTGTTTTTATTACAGAAAACACATAGTAGGAATTTAACCTTAAACCTGTGAACAAAGGAAAGAGGGCAAAGGTAAAATAAGCTGGAGTCCAGTCAGAGATAGAACAGGTTGACATTTGAGATCTAAATGTTGAGTAACTACTACTACTATCAAACAAAATTTAAACTGGATTGTCCCAGTTAATTTTTTGTGAAGTTATTTTTTTTTAGGTTGTGATGTGATCCGCCAAAAAGATGTGCAGTAAAACACTTATGTGCAGCAAGCCACATGTGAGCATTGATTTATAGACAACATAGACACCAAAACAGCATCTAAGGGTGACCCTCCCATTAGCTTAGGAGATTAAAGGCCAAGTTCTCACTTGATTTCAAGCTCATTATCTCTTTTATATTTAATTTATTGTGTAAACATAAAAAGCTTAACTTTTTTCTGAATCCTGAAGTGGCACCAATTACATGCAGTGTTTTTCGCCCTCTGATTAAATGGCTGTAAGTTGAGATGGGAGAGGAAGTGTGTAGTAGGAGGATATGCTTGATATGAAATACAATATCAGACCAATTTGTTTGAAGAGTCTAAGGGAGTCTATTTCAACACTGTCTGTCTGATCAACAGATTTTTAAAACGAGCAAGTTGTTGTTATGGGATTTCTTCTCTTGTGACAAGTTAAAAGAAGCCGGATGTAAAAAGTTGGACATGTCCATTGTTTCAGAACTTCCTGTTGACCAAACAGGCCTGAGATGATTTAAAAGAGAGAGAGAGAGAAAGAGAAAGATGATGGTCAGGAAGTGGCAGACAAGAAGAGGTGCAACAAGGTGAACCTCTGCTATAAATGATTAACTCCATCCCCATTAGAAAGTGTTTCTCTTTAAGCAGCCAGATGGTGGTGCTCATGTCGGTGGAGATGGGTCCTTGAGTAGAGCAAAGCCTCAGATAGCTCAGTTGATGCGAACCGTATTTTCATTTTAGCCCAGTTAAGTTTTCTACAACCTTCAAAAAATTTCCACAATCCCAAACAGGAAGAGCTATTTTCAAAATGCACTAAAATAGAATTAGACTTGGTATGCGGCTACTGAATTCTCATTCATATGTAATGTCATGAAGGCCAAAAATGTACTCAAACTTCCTCTAAATCCTGATGTTATCATTTCTTGTATGCAGCTTTGTGTTTGCATACAGAACAAGGGATTGTGGTCCTTTGTGTTGTCTTAGAGGATGCAGCTTGTAGACCCTGTGAAGCCTTCCTGTCTATGGTCACCCAGGGTTTATGGCTGCCATTCAGCAATGTGCCGTCTTCACTCAGCACTGTACCTCACTAAGCACAGCCATACTTTATTGCCAGCTCACATACATTTGTACACTGCAATAACTTCTGGTCATGTTTAGATTCCCCAACCCCTCACCATTAGCATCTCCACTGTGGAAAAATTCTAGAGACAGAATGATAAGAAATCAATATAATATTTTTTATATACTTTATCTTAATCTGCTGGTATCACAAATCGCCAGAGTATAGGGAGTTTTAAATGTCTTAACAGGATTTATATGTTTATCTACATAAATCTTATTACTGCAATCTTAAATCCACCCAATATTACAATCAATAAAGAAAGACAAACATTGAGTCTGCCAAAAGGCCTTGCCCTGTCCATTAAACTATTTTTCTGCTGCACCTTAAACTGCCCCAAACAACAATCTTCACACTTGAAACAGATATAGCGACACAAGTGCATGCCACAATTTGCTTCTTGCCTTTTTTTATTGACCAATTAATCAAATTTAATACAAAATTAAAGTAACTTTGAATATAAGATAAATAATTCCATAAAGGATCTCAGACTGTTTTGATGCCAAATGCAGGACAGTACGAATTCACTTTAATTAAAGGTAATTAAGAGGAATTGGTAACTTGATCATAGCTTGACTTCTCCTAGAGCACAAAAGAGAATCAAATTGTTTTGTTTACTATAAAAAATTACAGCTGAGCTTAATTTTTGATGGGATCCAACAATACGTTTTTATCCCTGAATTGCATCACCTGTTCAATGGGAATGTGTTCATAATGTTAGAGCGCGCTCTTGTGGCAAGAAATCATTGAGTTTTGTGACTGTGGAATATTAACTATTCCACACTTTGAGTTTAAATCTAACCAAATAGTCAATTTCATCTCTAAACTCATACCAATGACTTTATTTACTTTGTTTTTTGTTTTGATTTTTCTCCAAACCGATTTGAAATTCCTCGTTTATTTTTGTCAGCCTAGGTTCAATGTGGCCACAAACATGTGTTAATTTTTTATAAACAATTACAGAAGATTATGTATGTGCTTTTTAGCGTGCAGAAACTGATCTTAAATAGTTGCGTGAATGAGGCTTATGCTAATATTATTACACAAGCTTCACTAATGACTCCCACTAAGCTATTCTATTAAACATAAAGACCATCATCAAAGAAGAGGATGTGCCTTTTACAGCCATTGTACGTTCTGCTCATATAAATGGAGCAAAAACTGGCCCTGAGGCAAATTTTCTGCAGAGCGCAGGTTTGATTTTCTCACAGAGCAAAGTTTCCACTGAGCTGAATCCCTGCTGTCCTGTTTGTTTAGGTGTGCGCTGATTAGAAGTTCTCATGCTGGGTACAATGTATCGCTGCACGCCGAGGGTTTGAAACGTGACATGTCTTGTACAGTGACTGCAGCCACAAGGCTCCCCTGCTTTCAGAACCTCGGTGCTTAATGGTGCAGCTCTCCGAGCTTGCACTTCGCTATGCAGCCTCAATTAACACAGGTCATAACACCAGACATAAATGTTTTCCTTCTGGGTGCTGTCAGTCCACCCAGATGGACGCACCATTTGATGAACACTGTATGCTTTTACTGTTGCCATTCATTAGCTGAGGGACAATTTAAAGGAGGAGGCCGTATGCTGAACGTCTGAATAATGATCTTTCAAAAGGCATTTTTGGAATATTGAATAACATGCAACATCTGTTTTTCATGGCCTCTTATTTTACAGAAATAACATAAAGCGTTAAGATGGCTTTAATGTGCAGGTCTTTAATGAGCTGGTGTAGGTTGAGCACTTTCATGGGTGCTCGTGTGGATTAGTGTTTATGGTCCATGCCAGCGGTAATGACGACTCTTCTCCAAGCCTGCCTGTGACATTTTTGTTGTGTTTCTTTTATAGGACTCGCTGAGGCCCTCGCCCAAGGCTTGTATCAGTCACCACAGACGCACCCTGCCAACAGGGCCCCCGGGTTAAGAGTCTTACGGTTTGGGACAAAAAAGGGGGGAAATGCAGAATCAAACGGTAGAAGAGACAGAGGGGTTAAAGCTGACATGTGGAAAGCCAAAAGTCCATGAATTCATCTTCACCCTGGTGCCCATAATTTATGGATTGATCTTCATCATGGGTATAATCGGGAACAGCATGGTGGTGGCTATCATCTACTTCTATATGAAGCTTAAAACGGTGGCCAACATCTTTGTCCTGAATCTCGCTGTCTCTGACCTAATGTTCCTAATCACTCTACCCGTGTGGGCCACGTTCACCGCCACAGGCTACAACTGGCCCTTTGGTGGATTCTTGTGTAAAACCAGTGCAGGATTGGTCATTTTTAACTTCTACACCAGCATCTTTTTTCTCACAGCACTCAGTATTGATCGTTACCTTGCCATCGTGCACCCGGTGCAGTCACGCAGGTTCCGCACAGTGCTGTACGCTCGCATCACCTGCGGGGTGATCTGGCTTTTTGCTTTTGTGCTGAGCGTGCCCACGGTCCTCACCAGGGACGTCTACATCATCAAAGAGACAAAAAAAAAGGCGTGTGGCATCCTGTACCAAAACAATGAAAACATCCAGATGAAAAAGCTCCTTCTGGCCATGGGTCTCATTAAAAGTCTTCTTGGCTTCCTGGTGCCCTTCATTATCATCGTCACATGTTATTGCCTGATTGGACGAACGCTTCTAAGGGCCCATCACATTCAAAAAAGTTCCCGTACGCGTGACGATGAGGTGCTTCGCATGCTAGCGGCAGCTGTTCTGGCCTTCTTCCTATGCTGGGTTCCCCATCAGATCTTCCATCTCATGCATGTCTACGTCCAGCTCACGGAGGACAATTGCACCATCGTAAAAATAATTGACACTGCAATGCCCTTCGCCATCTGCATTTCCTACTTTAACAGCTGCATCAACCCTATTGTTTATGGCTTTGTTGGAGAGAACTTTCGCAAAAACTTGTTGAAGTTGTTGCGCTGCCAAACCGGCCGAGCAGCAAAGCCTCACCCGAGCATCAGCTCCAAGATGAGCGCCCTCTCTTTTCGTGCCTCAGAAGCACTGAGCCTCACAGTTAAAACTAATGCTTCTTCTGATGTTAAGTGACAAAAAAGACAACTAAGTGGAATAGAGGGGCTAAAAGTTGCAAGTAGGTACCGAACAGCTCTTCCAGGTCTTTAGGCCTGTGGTTGGACGGAAAACATTCCAAACTTTGGAACATAACCTGTATCACAAAGCACTGAAGAAAAATGACTGAATTGTGAGATTCAAGAGCCTCTTTAAGACCAAAATGGAAACAATCACCTCTTTCTAAAAAACCTTTGTGTTGTTTTGTTTTTTTGTAATTATCACATCTCAAAATTAAGTCAGTTCACTCCATTGAGGCACGTGGAATAAATTTGAGCATGGCTAAAGAAAATGCTATCGTAACTACAATGTTTTCTATGCAGTTTCAGCTGGATTTTGTCAGCCTCATGCTTGCATGACACAGTACAGTGAAGTATTGTTCCTTGGTGGTCATTCTGTGTGCTTAGCAGGTATTTTATCTGTCGAAACAAGTGATCAAGTGCTACGCAAAGAAACCAAAGCTAAAGACAACCTGCTAGTCACGGCATGCTCTGGTTGTTGCGAAATACATAAAAACATTGAAAATGTGTTGTAATGTATTATGTAAATTTAATCTAATCAGTGCCTGTGTATTGTGTGATATTGATAAATCTAAATGTATAAATGTAAAAAAAAATAAAGTCCAGCATGTGTAAGTTTCCGGGACTCACACAATGTGTTGATAAATGTGTGCGTGGTAGCAAACACTCTTATGTTCGGGTTTGTTGATGTCTTGGTTGTATTTAAACATGAACCATTTTTCTACTTTCTAAGTGTACATTTTGTGCATAAAAAAATTAATAAAGTGACTCCATAACAATACTCTGTTTTTTATTATAAACAACTATATATGACAAATAATATGAAACAATATCGTTGTCATTGCAAATAATGATCAAGTGGCCTTGGCTAACTTTCCATCTATTAATCATTGACTCCAGTAAGTTTCTGTAAAGCACCTAAAACAACAGCTGCTTCTAGGTTTTATTTAGGGAGGATGTGTGATGTGCACCTTCATCGCAGACTGGGATTGGTGGATTGGCAGCAGGTCTGGGTTTATAAGCACCATCCAAAGAAACAGACGGCTTTACTGTCAACATGAAGGTCCTCATGTTTTTTGGTTTGGTGGCTGTTGCCATTGCAGATGTCACTCGCTTTGAGGGGTAAATGTTCTAATTTCTTTTAAAAAAACTTTTGTAAGACTCTAGCACACTGTCGTAATGTTATATTAACGCAGTGTTTAATTAAAAAATGGTTTTTTGCATATTACAGATGGGAAACTTTGTCTCCCCGGATTACCCAAATACGTCTGTCTGGTGTTTCAAATGTGCTCACAATAATAAGTTGTGTATAACTTTTCACTAAATTGAATTTGTAACCATAGAAAATTTGTTTTATATATCAAGAAATTATCTTGTCTCGTTTTGGGGTTTTTTTCCAGAAATGATCTGGCACATTTTGCGAGAGGTTATCTAATGTGAACTTGAAAATGTGCATACACACAATTTCATAATTTTAAGAGTAATATTTATTTAATCTTTGCAATTCAAAACCCCGCATTGCACAGATTTTCAGAGTGATATATAAAGTTTTTGAGGTAATAACCGAAACAGCTCTAGCTTGTTTCTTCAAAAATATGCGTTCAAAATTAGAACTTAAAAATGTATGATTGGCCATCTGCACAAAATAATAATAATAATAATTTTACTCAAGTTAGCTTTTATCATGTTTGAAAAATGGGTAGCATAAACAATATATTGGAACATTTAACATAAATTATAGAGTGGATCAGGTAATTATCATAAGAATGAATGATCACAGCTAAACTTCTTCCTCACTAGCAAGCTACTTTTTTGCAAATATTGTTTTATGATGATATTTACTCTTCCTGCAGAGATAAAGTCTTTCGTCTGAAGCCTCATCTTGATGAACATGTGATCCTTATTAAAGAAATTGCCGAAAATATCAATGTAACTATCTGCTTACAAACACACATAATTGATTAAATCTTTTTATATAAACTGATTACTTTTTTTGTTTTCAATAAAATCACTTTTTATTATCTTTTTCTCTGAATACTTACAATATTCACAAGTTTAAACTCCTTGTGTTTTTTATTTCTAGAATTCTATGATCAAACAGTGCATCTATTTAATTAAACAGTTCACCTTCCTTTGTTATTTTTCAACAAAATGTTTCATTTTCAAGAGTTGGATTTTGATGCCACCTACAGGTTGATTTCTGGAACCCTGAAAGCCCTGAGCAAGTGACAGTTGGCATTGATGTGGACATTCGTGTGCCTGTCATGTACCTGGACATGGTGTACACCACACTGGGACAGAGTGGCATGGAGCATGAGTAAGCCATCTGTAGCTTGTTTGACTTTTTTAAAACACAAAATTAAGATTATTCAAACTATCATTTATTCAGAATTCTAATTGAGGACGTCCAAAGTGCTATTGATGGAGAGTTTGACAGCAGGGGCAGTCCAAGGACAAAAACCCATAGTTACACTACATACAACACATGGAGTTTGGTGAGCATCCTAAATTGTTTAATATCTGTTAATACAGTGTCGTGTGTTATATTGTTAAATTATTGTTGCATCCTGTTTTAATTGCAGATTGAGGACTGGATTAGATCTATTTCCTCTTCTAATCCCAGTCTGATCAGCAAGCAGGTAATTGGAAATACTTATGAAGGCCGTGCCATGACTGTCCTGAAGGTAAATCAACCTTATTTAAAATGAAAATTTACTCATTCCGTTAAGAGATTACATCAAGTAGATTTTGACTTTTAATACAACAGCTCGGCAAGACTTCCAGCTCTACCAAACCTGCCATTTTCCTGGATTGTGGCATTCATGCTAGAGAGTGGATTTCTCCAGCTTTCTGCCAGTGGTTTGTCAAGGAGGTAGAAAAGAACAAGAAACATAGATATTCAATGCAAACTTTGAGGAGCTATATTAATTGTATTAATAAACACCCTGTCATGTCCATAGGCTCTGTCTACCTATGGTAGCGATTCCCAAATGACCAGCCTGCTCGAGCAGATGGATGTCTTTGTTCTGCCTGTCTTTAACATTGATGGTTACGAGTACACTCATACAACCGTATGTTACAGTAATTTCTTTGCTACTAAATAACACAGTCTGCTAACGTTAATGTGTCTTGTGAACATCACATCTATTTATTCTGCCAATAAACTTTAGAACAGGATGTGGAGAAAGACACGTTCCAAGAGATCTGGAACCAGCTGCTACGGAGCTGATCCCAACAGGAACTTTGACGCCGGCTGGTGTAGTGAGTATTACACGTATCAGTTTTATTAAAAAAATAAGTTGCATTTATTAGATTTAGGAGCCTTAGAAGAATCATTTAATACACTGGAAGATCAAATCTTGGGGGTAAGATGTGGTGGTTTGAAGGATGTAGTGCAAGTTATATAACAAATATTTAACTATTTTCTATGTTGTAAGGTTGAGAATTGCTCTATGTTACAATATATTTTATTTCTAACTGCATAAAAAGAAAATGAGTGATAATGACTGCTAAATCAAGGTCAAAGTACAACATTTTTTCATAAAACCTACAAAAAAAAAATAAAAATCAGGAAAACTGACTTTTAAAGTTTAAATGGACTAAAACAAAGGATTGACTTATTGCAACATAAGATAATTATTTTAATTTTAAGAAAACACATGACTATGCAAGATGCAAATACACGGGTTGATTTGTTTATTTTTAAACGAGGTGCTTCTTGCCCCTCGTAGTAGATCCATACAAACAAAATAACAGGATGGATGATGATAAAAATGATTGTGCATCAGTGTATGCAAACTCCTGGTGATAATTAATTTATCAAGACGCCTCAAAACATTTTGGGTGCAACGATGACATCTAGAGACTGATTTCATACTGTTTATCATCATTTTATTTTTGATTGTTTTTTTTTTTTCATTTACAAAACTACTAATTAAACTAAATTAAACCATTCTAGAAAGTGATATCCATCTAGCACAAAGCGAATATCAAATAATTGTGTCACGATAAGGTATAACGTAGCAGTAAGTTTTTTATATTCAATAAAATCAAGAGGCCTTTGTGACATTTTGTTAAAGTTGTAATGAAACTATGAGTTTTATACCATCAGTCCTCAACTCATTTTAGTTTTAAAAGTTTTATATTGAAAGTTAAGTTTACATAGAGATTTTTTTGAACAGCCTTGGCAGCCAAGTCTAAAAAACTAACTTGGATCTGAACTGTTATATTCACATGTTAAGACGTGTAAGTCATTATTAACTTCAGTATAAATGATCAAACTTATAGTCACTTCAAACCTTTAAACATTACTTGTTTTTCTTTTCGTACTCAGTTTTCACACCCATAGAGACCAGTTTTAATGATGGTATCATTGTATATAACTTTAGCCATAAAATGCATAACTAACTAACTTAAATTAAGATTTGGGACTGGTTCAAATCTGCAAAAGTGTGTCGCTAAAAATTATTCAACATTCACTAAAAGTTTTTTTCTAATCATCAAAGAAAGGCATTTGATTATTACATGTTTGTAAATAATTTTTTTATGTGTCTCTATATGCATAAATTAGTGGGCACATTTTATTTAACCCTATTTTGTTGGTAACTCTAAAGTGACTTAACTCTGCACTGTGAAACTATGCTTTCGGTATTTTGAAAAAGTTTTCACTATTTATGATTTTAAACATTGTCATTGCAGCTATTGGTGCTTCCAGCAGCCCCTGCAGTGACACCTTCTGCGGCTACTCTCCTGAGTCTGAAATTGAGGTCAAGAATGTGGCTGACTTTATCCGCAGGAACAAGTCCATCATTAAGGCCTACCTCACCATCCATTCCTACTCTCAGCTGCTGCTCTTTCCTTACTCCTACACTTATGATCTGGCTGCAGACCATAGTGAGCTGGTCAGTCATTATGTCTCATCAAACTTTTTTATGTTCCGGAAAGACTTCTCAGTCATGATGTGACTCCAATTCTGAGCTATGCAAAATTGGTTTTTAATTAAAGTTCGATAATTAAAAGATAACCTATGAACATTCAGGAAATCAAATAACTTTGTATAAGTAATGTCCTTGTAGTTTCTCCAAATTGAGTTTGTAAGAACTTAAAATATCAGCCCGGTGCCATCATTGTGCGACTCTTATTTATGAGCAACACTTAGCTGCAGAAAATCATTTACTCCCTGCTCACATGTCTCATTCTCATGGCTCTTTTACCTCTCACTGGGGTGTCCAGGGCCTGCACAGTTAACACTCACAACCCTGCTCCAGCTCTCACACTAACTAAGGCACATCGCACATCTCTGCCTGTCTATCACTCCCTTGTAATTTAGGTTCTCTCTCTGTACTTTGCAGAACAAAAGAACTCCATGAATTCGTCATAATTCAAATGTATCCCTAGAAATATCATTTCCTCCTATACATTTCTCAAAAAATTCAATTTCCTCTCGCGACTAACCAGAGCTTTTGTCTTCCTTTTTTTTTTTTTTTTTTGTAATAGAAGAAAAAATGCGTTTGAACAACTACAAAGAATAGTTTATGCTGCAGGGAAAACAAAACATGTGATTCTCTTTGGCAGATGTGTTTAATAGCTTTTTGGCTTTGTTCAAATCTGTGGTAGCTACAAAACAAATTGCTCTGATATGAGAAAAAAGAAAATACTTTAAAAAATTGCTTAATGTAAACAGCCTTTCTTAATGTTACAGCTGGAGGTTGCTGAGGGCGCGTCTGCTGCTCTGCGAAGTCTCCATGGTACCAGTTACACTAGTGGGCCTGGTGCAGCAACTATATGTAAGTACAGCAAATAAAGCTATGCGAATGGTATTTGAAATTGGTATTTGACTACTGCTCTCTACCCTCAGATCCTGCTGCAGGAGGTTCTGATGACTGGGCCTATGACCTGGGAGTGAAATATTCCTACACCTTTGAGCTGCGTGACACCGGTCGCTATGGCTTCCTGTTGCCTGAGTCTCAGATCAAGCCAACGTGCGAGGAGACCATGTTGGCCGTCAAGTACATCGCTGCCCACGTGCAGAAAAACCTCTATTAGAAAGTGTAGTAGCCTGGACCCCTGCCAACTCGGCTCCTTTGCACCAACCCCCAGTCTTTCTAACCTCTCAGCCATCTCCTGCCTGTATCCATGGATACAGCCACCACCCGCCATGTTTCCTCACTGTGCTTGACAGAATGTCAAGATGAATGCAAACAATAAAATCAATGATCCATCCCCACACTCTGAATCAATTTTTTCTGTGTATGATGATGTGGTGTTTTCTTTTACTACTAATAAAAATAATACTCATATCTTGCAATCAGTTACTAACAAACTACAGTCTATAATTTAGAAAAATAACTTAAAAATGTGGTTAAATTTTTTTTACATACTTTTATCTTCAGTCCTGAATATCGATCCTGTGTAGATGGCAGTTTTCCAGTAGAGAAGCACAGGTAGTTCCTTTTTTAAGGATTTCAGTCAAATAGCACAGTGTATGACAACTGAAGACTCCGTGGCAGAAGCGCTTCTTTTCAAAGCCTGTCTGTATAAAGAGATAAAGTATTCAATAAGGAATTTATTTTCACAAGGAAACAACTTTAAGATCATAATAACCTTGCTATCTATTACGTTCAGCAATTTCGCCAAAGAAGTATTCATATATTTGGACTGACTGATAGGGAAATGTACATCTGTGGTGAGAAGAAACGTGGACTCTGTGGGAGCTGTTTTGGAGAGGAGGATGAGAACTTTAATGCAGGGCATCCTGAAAAATCTCTGTCACCCTCTGAAAGATGTGGTCACAACCCAGAAGAGTGCCTGAAGTAACAAATTCCTCTCACTGCACTGCAGGATTGAGCACTTTAAATGGTTGTTTATCCCTTTAGGCCTCAGGCAATTTAATCAAACAGATTTGTCTGGAACGAACTGAGTCCAAAAGAGTATCTTATTACTAGCAATAGTAACTTTTATAATTGCATTGTTGTTTTATTTATCTGTATGTACAACCTGTGTGATTTATTGCCGCTGGACACAAGAATTTCTCCTGCAGGAGATTAATAGAAAAAAAATTATACTTTATTCATCCCTTAACGGGAAAATTTGTGTGTTGCATTACACAGAAGCAGGCTGCCTTGACGGCGCCAATGGTGGGAGAAATGGGGGGTTAGATGTCTTCTCCAAGGACACCTAGACATGAGTTCAGTGGGACTCGATCCCGAAACCTTCCGGAGAACTTTCAGTCCAAGGGCAAAATGTTCTACCACTGAGCAATCGCCTCATATTAGTAACATCATACGGTATACAGTTTAATATATATGTATGTATATATATATATATATATATATACATATCATATATGTATTATATTAGTAACATCATATTAGAATATCAGTAAAGTTTTACCTTATTTTTTTAAAGTTGTTCTAAATGTATAATTGTTTATTTGTATAACCACTACATCACTTGTTATGCATGTTTATGGGATTCCTTTGGAGAGCACTAAAGAAAAATCACTGTTGTAATACAAGAGCTTAAATTTAAGCTCCTCAGCAACTGTTTGCCACATTTATTAGGGCAGTGAGTTCTCCTTAGCAAAGCCTCACTGTTTGTCCAAACAAGCTAATGTATGTGAGGAATTCATTTGCACGGGGAAACAACTTTTAGATGATAATAACTTTGCTATTTATTACATTCAGACATTTTTATAAAAGTTGTTCTACATATACAGATTGTTGTTTATTTTTAATGGCCACTACATCATTTGTCATGCATGTTTTTGGGATCTCTTTGGAGAGCACTAAAAATAATTCACTGTTGTAATACAGACGTACTGAATTTCCTCAGCTACTGTTTCTCACGTTTAATAAGTAGTGAGTACTTCATGCCACTAGATGGCGACAAATTAATTGACGTGCAATTTCTTTTAATCGTCGTAAGAAAATACTTTAAAACTACATCAAACTTTTTTCTACTTATTTATTATAATGCAAAGATAAAATATAAACCATGAGCTTTTTCCTCTTTAGAAACAGCCTAAAATTAGGCTTATAATTAAAAAAAATCAGGTTAAAAATAGATTCCTTGTTGGTTTACTTTTAAATTGTCCCTTTTTAACGTCCCGTCTGCAGAAACGTGTTCAGTTGAACCCCAACATTTTAACAGGAGCGTTTAAAAATCTCGTTGGGAACAGGTGGGTGTGAGTCTTCCAACTGCCACTGGAGTATAAATTCACCTCTGTGTGTCTACTCAGCCTTTTTCTCCAAGTTCCCGTCTTCTAGCAAAGGCTTCACAGACACTGCAGCTTCAAACCTTCAACCATGGCTGGTATGTATAATAACTCTGTTATTAATGACCATTTATAATCTGACTGTGATCTGTTATTTCTAGTCAGATTTGTACCCTCACGAGTGTTTGATTTGAAGCTTAAATACCCAGCAAGTGACTCAGCTACATACTATGAAGAATTTATGAATTATTATTTTTGTTTGTTATTGTTTCTTTTTGAAATTTTGACCTGTGAAACAGCTTTTTAAGGTTGCTATCTAACAATCATGTTGATTACTGATTGGATTACTTAAATTGTACATGCAAGGTGTGATTTTTGTTGATCTTTAAAATTATGCATACTAATTATCACTAAAATCCTCTGATCACTAAAGTATCTATTACTTTTCTATTACTAACTTATCTGTGCAGTTTAAACTCACTGTAGCCTTGTTTTAGAACTATTGCTACATGCCATAGTTAAACTCCCACTTGTGACATTAGCCATCAGGGTCCTGTCCCCCTTTATTTAGACTGGAAAGCCCATCCACACTGGAATCTGAAGCCCCTTGGATCTGGGTTGGATTCAACTGTCTTGGTGGGTTTAGATGTGATAATACTCCAGCTAAACATTGACCAATAGAAAAGGGGGTGTGTGTGATGATGGAAACAGAAAAAAAAATTCTGATCAAAAACAACCTGTTTTTTTCATTTTTTTTCCTATTTTGTAAAATTGTTGGTGAGCATCCAATAGTTTTTTGCCACACATTTTATTCACCCGGACATTCAAGCAGCATCCATGACTCCATCTGTTCTATTTTCTGAAACAAACAAGCCATTGTTCAAAAAGGGTTGCCAGGCTGACAAATTTCTCTCCCTACATGAGTTGGTTGGGCAGTCTGAATATTTAATTGCAAATGAGCTGTATGCCTGTTAACCAAAATACTTAATAAACGTAATAATTTCACAGAAAAGTGGTTACTATTGGTGCAAAATAAGATGCCAATCCGTTCATGTGACTAAAAGAGACTCCTTTGGCTTCTACTGGGTCTATTCCTGTTGCAGAAATCTTTTCTCTTTCTCTTCTTACAGATCAGGCCTTTGTCACGTTGGCTACCAATGACAGCTATGCTCGGGGTGCTATGGTTCTTGGCAATTCTCTTCGTAACCATAATACATCCAAGAAGTTGGTGGCTCTTATTGGACCACATGTCGCAGAACCTTGCCAGTAAGAAAACTTTATCCAGTTTCGCAACTTTTCCAGACTCATCTTTCCAGGTCAACCTCAGTTTGTTGACAGGATTTCATCTGTTTTAAATCATCAGGTGTGTGCTGAAAAGTATCTTTGATGAAGTAAAGATGGTGGATGTGTTGGATAGTAGCGACACGGCTCACCTGGCTATGTTGAAGAGGCCTGATCTGGGAGTTACCTTCACTAAACTTCACTGCTGGACCCTTGTGCATTACTCCAAATGTGTTTTTTTGGATGCAGATACTTTTGTAAGACTGAAGTCTGATTTGTAAGAGAATATTGTTTTGCATAATTTATAAAAAACAAAATATGTGCACTTTTTGTCTCCATCTAAGGTTCTTTCCAATATAGATGAGCTATTTGACCGAGAGGAGTTGTCCGCTGCTCCTGATCCCGGTTGGCCTGACTGCTTCAACTCGGGCGTGTTTGTTTTCTGTCCGTCTATGAGCACCTACGATAAACTGATTCAGTTTTGTACAGAACATGGCAGCTTTGATGGTAAGGTGGTTTTTGTAAATGTGGTCTGTTTGATAAATACATAGAGTTATAGCTTTGCACCTTTTGAGAGCAAGTTTTAATATAATCTAAAATTGGACATTTTTTTCTTTTCAAATAAGGACTTATAAACTTAGTGCTCGAACACAAAGTCCTCCTGTCAGACTTTCTTGCTGAGTTATTCTCAGGGGCTCGCTGAGGTGTGGTAAGTATTACGTCTGTGAGGCCCCATTTTGCTCGCAGTGCTGGTTGACTTTCAAAAGCTTCCTTATGAAATGTGACTTAGTTGTGATAGTAATTCCGGTCACGGGTCCAGATGAGTAGCTATAAATGTTTAGATAAATTGTGTAACTTGGTTTGATTGTTTGATTGATTAATTGATTGTTGTGAGCTGTAGTTTTATTTTCTTATACTACATTTTAAATGCAGAAGTAAAAGCAATGATTATCAATAAAAGCGGTGAGTCCCCTAAAACTTTTAAATGTCTTGACTTACTAAAGATCCGAGGTCTCGAACTCTGTGAACTTGAAAGTTGCACCACAATCTGGCATAAGCTACGGGCTGTTTGCCTATCTAGCAACTTTTGATCACTTAAAGTTCTCCACTTTATGTTTTGATCTCTGCTGGAAGCCATGGATCACACTATTAGAGTCCGGTCTTCAGAAAACATATTACTGCAATCTCCCTGCCCACAATAAATTTAGTGCATGCACAGATGCTCTGGTCAAATTTAAAACAGAGAACTTGGCAACTTACATTTTTACACCAAAGTTATATTAGACGAACCATATGGCAAACTTTTCCAAGTAATCCAGAAGAAGAAATGTTCTTCCTTCCAATGTTGAAATTGTGCAGGAGGTAGTATATTAAGTTCAAGATTGCTCGGTGATTTAATTTTTTTTTTTGTGCGTGAGCTTTGACTAGCATTGCATTCAAGTTGCACAAATTGTTTGGGATGTCATACTAGACTAGAGTTACAAAATATTGTATTTTCTGGGGTATTTCCACATTATGCTTATATATTTTTAAGTTGGCTTAAAATGTTAAAATTACATGTTTTTCCATCCTGCAAAAATCAAGCATGTTTATCTCAATTTTTGAAATTCCAATATAAGTTGAAATTTTAGTCTATGTGCAGGTTTTTTTTTAGCTAGACTTGTATTTTACTGTTCTATAGCTTCAATATATAAATGTACAAAAGTCTCTACAAGGGGTACAAAATTACAAATAATAATTTGTTGTTTAGTTTGGCATGAAAGAGCTGGTGTTTTCATTAATGAGGAGAGAATGTTGCTTGTATACCCCAGAAATTTCATTAGGGGAACTTAGCTGGGAAAAACAATTACATTTTTGTCCTTTCATTTTTTTATTTAGACCACTTCTTTCATGCGCTGACTTGGCTAGCTTCTGGCACTTCCCAATCAAACGTTTTTTTATGCACTCTGCCTCAATTAAAACTGATCTGGAAGATTTTTATTTATGCTGTCACATTTCATTTTTGATGCCACGACTGTATACCTGATGGTATGTCAGCGGGTAAAGCTGATCTTATTTATAGCTATGGGAAGTTTTTTCACATGCAGTGAGGCGCAAGTTAAAGTTGCTTTGACCTTTTAGCATTTCACTTCCATTCTGCTTTCAGGAATGAGTGAACAGCTCTGTGCAGACACTAAAGATGACATTGAAAAAAATACTGAGGAAAGGAATGGTTGAACCTTGAGGCTGTATCTGGATCTGTGTTTCAGTGTTATCAGCTGCCAAAACAAACTGGCAGGGCTGGATCCACATTCTTGCTGAGCTTTGCTCATCCTCTCAAAATGAAAATGGTCAGCACCATATTAAGTTGTGAAACGTTCACTGGAGCCCATGGAAATGGACAAATGGTCATTTGTGCTATTTTAAACTGAGGTAGTCGAGTATTTTAAGTTTTGTTTGTTTAAATGGGCATTCTGTGGACAGCTTGCTCAATCCCTCATGGGGACATTTTTGTGTTGCAATGTACAGATGCAGACAGCTAATCGAATGCCAGTGGTGGGAGCAATCAGAGGTTAGGTGTCATGTCCAGGGACACCTTGGCATGGCCTTTGGACCAGCGAGTTGCATGTCTAACCGCCACAAGATGGCAAATCAACCACTGAGCTATGCCTCCACTTTTCAGTCATCTAAATGACTGATAAGTATTTTACTCTTTTGAAGTGGATCTAATGTTTAGAGGTGGTCTTTATGGTGTTGAGTTTTATTTACGGAAGCCACTCCATTATTAAGTTGTTACAATTTTTTGGTTATTTTCTCAACTTGGCAACCTGGGAGCTACAAACTCCCCACATCGAGTTTGTACAAACTTTATAATTAATATTTTTCTTCTGGGTTAAAGCTCATTTTTACTTGATTTTAAACAACCCAGAGGTACAGAGTGAGAGATTGACAACTGGGCTGGCACCTATAATAATTAGGATTCCGTACTGATTTGTTCTGGGAACGAAAAAGCCAAGCTGAAAACGTTGGCATTCTTGCGTCACTACAGACATTGGAGTCTGCATCTTGATATTTGTCTATTAGTGCAGCGTAGACTGTGTCTGAATTAGCCGATACGGGAGCTGCAGCTCCTACAACACATCCTGCAAATGTTGTAGGCATTATGGGCCATTGTGGGAGCAGTGGCAGGCTGACTTTTCAGCTGTTTCCAGGACTTTGTACCCTTGCGCTGGATCTCTCTGTTCTGCTCGGCCTGCTTGATACCGATTTTGACAACTGTGCACCACCCTCGAGCTGTCAGAGGTCAAAAAGTAAAGCTTTCGGTGAACCTATCGATTGATGATCAATCATACTCTCAGCTAATAACATCAGTTGTGGGTAGGAAGTAAAAGCACAAAATCCCAATTACAAGCAGCCTAAATGGGATTCCTCCATAGTGTGGCCGGGCTCTCACTCGGAGACAGAGAGAAACTGTGTAATTGAAAAGGTGCTTATGTTTCTCCTCTAGATCGAGAGAAGCCACTTGGGGTGGTTTGGGCACCTGTTCAGAGTGGCCCTGGTTGCCTTGCTGAGAAGGTCTGGGTAGATCCCACCATGAGGAGATCTAGAGACATACACAAGATTTGCTGGATGTACTCCCAGCTGGTCAGGAAATACCTCAGGATTCACCCAGATGAGCTAGAATTTTGAGATTCTGCTCCCTAAACCTAACCATGGATGAAAGGTGGTAGAGTTCAAATGACGGGGATTTGAAAAGACTGTATGAACTTAAACACCAGTTGCTTTTTTTCCACCACAAACTGTGACAACAGATTTGGAATTTCTGAAGGGAAAGGAACTGTTCATAACTTTTTTATTAAATGTTATTGATGTTGCCAAAGAAACACAGAATTTCAAAACAAAACTCATTTGGAACAATTTGAAAATCTTTCAGATGTTTTAAACAAAAATTGTCTCATTTTGACTACATTTAACTTGCTGATCTCTGGGTAATTCTAAATAAAACTTTGGTTCAACCACATGCACAAGAATTCTGAATGGCTGAAATTTTTTAAAAAATATTTTGAAAATGGTTTCCATCAGTAGAAGACATCTGGAAATGAAACCCATTAGCCTAATGTTCAGTAAATGATGAAGGCTATTGTCTTTTTTGGGACCTCTAAAAGTTCAAAATGCTTAGCGTTTTTTTTTTTTTTAGATTGTTAGGTGATACCTTGCCAAAAGTTGCCACCAAAAAAGTTCACACTCTTTAGTGCGTAATTGAGCTGCATTTAGCTTTAATTGTGGAATGTGTCTCTGTCGCATTGTTTCAACAAGCTTAATTTGTTTCCATCCAGTGTTATATCATTTTTCTCTAAGATCTTGAAAATGTAAGAAAATGACAGCTCATGCTCTCTGACCGACTAATTCACAATTTGAGTGCAATGAATTATGACACTATCATAATTAGTGGAATATCCTTCCTTCGAATACCCTACACGAACAAATTAAACAAGAAAACAAGCTGGTTACTCAGCATATTAAGAGAGTTAGCTGACCTCATTATTTGATGACATACTTTTGCTGAAACTAATATATCAGCTCAACAGGAGCCATCTCAGATCATGATTTTGCCACCATGAGCTGGTAAAGTTGGAGCTACGATATGATGGATGTATTTGTTCATCTACCTTCTAACCCTAGAGTGCCTATAGCTCTTCTCCCATTGTTCCAGGTTTCCAGTCAACCTCACTAATTTGCGGTTTTTTTAAGGCTGCATAGCTGTTGAGTATTATGAGCATTGTACATGTAGAAATGCTTAGATTTGTTTTTAATCATATCCATGAGCTCAACTGTTGTTTCTCCTCAATTTGATTTCACCCAACATTTAACTAATCATAAATCATTCAGAATTGTTTTTGCCAAATTTCTTCTTTGAAACTAATTCCTTTCTAACTTTCCAGTTTTTAATAATGCACTAGATAGTTCTAATCTAAATTTAGGATTCTGCTTTTTCTATGATGTTCTTTCTGCTTGATACATGCCAATAATGTGACTGCTTAAAATAAACTTGTTGCCAGCTGAAGATAATTGCTGTTCAATGATGATTAAACCCAAAGACATTTGTTTGGCAGCACATTTTATATTCACCAAATAGCACCATGTTTTTCATCACTCCTGTTATAACCCTGCGGATTCATTTGGAGGCAACTGTTGGAATTTGCCATAAAAACAACCAACCAATCGCTTCTGAGGTTAGGTCATTTGTTTTCCGAGGAACAAGAAAACACCATTGCAGTAATATACCAAAAATAGACGCCCCACTTTCCTGAATCGAGGTGACTGCTTATGTTTCAGGAGTTCCTATATACGTCAGTAGAACCCGAGTATCTTGGACTTGCTTTGATTTTCTTTTCCAAAATGTGACAATGATCCACTTTAGTGATCAAGTGTTTAAAGGAGAAACCCACGAGTAGCATTGGTGAATTGTATTTTTGGTGTGAGGGTTATTTTCTTATTTGTCAGTAAAGTCTTGTGTTTTTCACGTTATCATTGCAGGAGCAGACCAGGGGATTTTGAACAGCTTCTTCAGTGACTGGGCAACAGCTGATATATCTAAACATCTACCCTTCATTTACAACCTGAGCAGCATAGCCATCTACACCTACCTTCCAGCATTCAAGCAGTAAGTAAGAAGTTCTTCATGGCCTTTGCTGAAAACAATTCTAAAGTATTTTCTCCTTCAAGACTGAAACACTCGCAATTTGCATTTTGTAATTCCATGTCTCAATAATTTTTACGTGGGTGAAAAGACAGTCGCGGTAGTTGATGCCTCATATACTTGATAAAAAAGACTCGATGGTAGTAGTGACTTGAACATGCAGTCATGTCTTGACGTGACCTTGAGTTACGAAATGTGCTGGGAGATTCCAGGGGCTCGGCTTGAGTGTCTACCAGCAGGCTGGATATCCTTCCCGAGCTCCCGACAGCTGATAGACGCTTAAAAATAGGTCACTGTATTTAAAGCTCTTTTTAATGATGGTCTGCTAGATTAATCATTGTGTGCACCGAACTTTCTCCATTCATCTCACTGCCGTACAAAGAGTGATCTCTTAAGTTTCTCATCTATAATTAGATACTAAATTCAAGTGTTGATTATGTATTTAGTAGTTGTCAGCAATGGAGATTAAGTTTGCTAAATGAAATAAAACACCTCCGAGTGCAAGGATGAGCTTCTGGCACCACGGGTACAATCGCCCTGAGGATCACACTGATGATGTAAAATTCAACCTGATTATTTTTCACCTATTGTTAAACAGAAGCCTGTATGCTTGAAGTGTTGCAAGCATTGTTCCAATACCATCTCAACATGACATGTTACATGATATGCAACAACCAGACCCGGTTTGGACTGTGTTGAGCAACTTCCAGGAACATAATAGGGGTTTAGCTGCACTCAATGTTTTTAAAGGGGGTTAAATTGCATTGTCAAGCAAAAATTTGAAATTTTACTTGTAGTCATTTGGACTGATGAGATGAATGACTGAGTTAACTTTAAAATTAAACATTTGTACTTGCTGAATAAGCGGAATACTAAGAAACGATTTAGGTCTCGCTTATGATCTACAGGCATTGCCAAAAAATTTTAGAGGCAATCACAAAACTTTATCAAGGAAAACAGCAAATGACTGCAACTTTTTACATCCATATGTGTAGAAACACAATAAGTATGCTAGTTAATTTCAAAATTATGCAAAATTAGGTTAATACTTTAATGCTTTGTTGATTCTTAGTTCAGAGTATATACATTACTAAAATTACTAAAGATAAGGTAAGGAGCTACATGACCCTGATGTAATCAATCCTTGTTCAGAATTACTACAAAATATTTATCCAGGCTGGTGATATCTAGTGCCTTTGCTCAATTTAATTTTACTCAAGTTACTCGGTAAGGTATCAGCTAGTTATGTACTGTTCATAAGACCCAGAATAAATTGTCAGTAAATTCATTGAAATAGAGATGAAGCTATGACGTCAAGTACAAGCATCCGTCCGGGTCAGTTTGTAGTTCAGCAATGGCAACAATCACAAATACTCTTGCTTACGCTCTGCTTTCCAGAAATGTGGAATCACAATCATCTTTAACTGTGATCATTACAGGCATCACAGCAGCACCTGCTTAAAGAAAAACATACCCACCAAGTGTGGAATGAATAAACCCCAACGGTGCAGGGTCAGACAATTTTTATGAAGCAAAAGTCAGAATGGTTTATTGATTTGTTGCTTTTGATGGTTTTCCTGACTCATTCTAATCACAGTTGTACAAACTGGTCATTTCTTCAAATCAGTCTATTAAAAGAGCAATAATTCACAATGAATGTGCTGATAAAATTGATTCGGAATTTGAAAATGAATACTACAAAATTTTCTTTGTGAAAGCGTTTTGGCAAAGTGACTTGATATCCACGTTCTAACTTGACCTTTTCACTACTTTTGCAGGTTTGGTGGAAATGCAAAGGTCATTCATTTCCTGGGGAAGAACAAGCCATGGAATTACACATTTGATCCCAGAACCAAACAGCTTTCAGGGAGTGTTGAGGACGCCACATCAGTTCCCAGCTTCTTGGTGGACTGGTGGACCTTGTACGCTAGCGCCGTAGTGCCGCTGCTGCAGGAAGCATACGGATCCCAGCCTTTCAACTCTGGCTGTGTAGAGGTGAGAGATATTGACAGCCAACTCCATTTGTCTAGTTTCTTTGTTTTTAATCCAAGCATTTTATGCTGCACTTTCAAACATTCAAACTGTTATACATTTTTTTTCCAGGGTGGAAACTTCCCATCAGGGTCACAGATGAAACCCCAGCTGTCCTCGGACGAGCGGAAAGTACAATGGGAGCAAGGCCAGGCAGACTACATGGGATCTGACTCATTTGACAATATCAAGAAAAAACTTGACACTTTCCTTAAATAAGGTGTTTCTCTAACATATCTTGAGAGCTTACACTCTATCGAAAGGGCTTTGAAGAAAATGCTGTAAGCCAGCGAGTTTAGAAGAGGGTAATTTTCTTCCAACATTATGATACGTTTTGATGTGAAAAGACCATGCATTTTGAATCAGAAACACATTTTGATTTAAAGTTCTAGTATGGTCGGGTAGGTACTCTCACAAAATTTTGCAATAAAAACATGACAAATTTACTTTTTCTATTATTGCCAAAATAAAGTGCCTTTTTTCTATGTCTTTATTTTGTAAAATGGCAATGTAGTCAATTGTTCTTGTTTCTCTTTTCTAAGGTTCTTAATAGATTGTTTAAACATGAAATGTTTACAATATTTCTAAAGACTTGTTAGTCATGCATGTACACAAGAACTAAAGTGCCTTCACATTGGTCTTCACGGCTCTATTGTATTAGTTATCCGGCTGTTTCACTGTTGGTTGGTTCAATCTGTTCTGTTTTTACTTGACTTGGATGTTGGATGTATCACAAGGTTTCATCTCAAAATAAAACCGACAGCTTCTTTTTGAGCTGAAATTTGTCCAAACATGACAAGTGGATTGTATGGATTTTTTAAATGTTTCAATGACTATAAGTGAAGGATAAAGTCTGACCTAAAATATCAAATCTTGTATATTTTGCTAAGTAATTTTTTGGGTTAGGAAATGTAAACATGAACACAATTAAATGTAGGAGCCCCAAGTCCTTATTTGGGGTCGAGTTGTGAGGGTAACAACCTTAGCAGAAAAATCCAGACGTACCTTACCACATTCTGTTGGTTTCAAAGAGGATCCTAATTGCAGATACAGCGTCCATACGCCATGTCAATTTCCAGTTCCATCCTTTTCTTTCTTGAGAACAAGACACCTAAACTCCTCCACTTGCAGCAGGACCGCATCCTTGTTTCGTATAGGACACTTAACCCTTTTTGGGTCCTTTTAGGACTGTGGTGTTGGCGGTTATGATTTCCATCCAATTTAATGGTAGTCAGAGATCCTGATCTGATGAAAGTAACAGAATCACACCATCTGCAAAAAAGCAAAGACACAATCTTCAGGCCACGTATCTGGACCACAACCTTGGCACTGCCAAAAAAACTCTTTGCATAAAAGTAATAAACAGAATTACCTGTCAAGGAATTCCTCCTACTTCCGGTATAAGCAGAGGCTATCACACCGCACTGAGTACCTAAGAACCATATTCCTCCGCCATTTTGAAAATCACAAATAATTACGCATCTTCTCCTTTCGGCATTTTTCTTCAGGGGATGCCACAGCAAGTCAGTTTCTTCCATCTAATCTTGTCTCCTGCATCCTCTTCAGTCACGCCAACTATCTTCATGACAAATAATTGCACATGCTGACGTAAGGAGAGGTAATCAGTCTAGCTCTGACTGAGCTGCTGTAACAATGGCCGCATAATTGGCTTGAAAGTGAGTCATTTTTAAGGCGTTTTAAAGTATGGCGCATGTTGACCCAAGGGGAAAAAAATGCTTAAAAAAATTCAAATTTTCTTTTAAGACGAAAGACCAAAAAAAAAAAAAAAAAACAAATTTCTTTCAACAAAAAATACTTAAAAGAAAAAAAAAATTTCTTGAAAAAATATGAAGAAAAAAAAAAAATATATATGCATTTTTTTTCTTTTAACAATTTTTTTTGGCCGTATTGAAATAACAATACGCCTGTCTTTGCTATCATTTTGTGACCACTTTTTATTTAGTCTAATTTAATTTAGACTAAAGAAATGTATTTTTGAAATAAATACAATAAAAAACTCTAAGATATTTCAAGTTAAAACAGTTTCTTGGCTGCAAAGGAATCATTATCAAATGACAAGTAACAATAAACCGAATTATAAGCCATAATAAACCATTAAATAAAAAATTAAAAGTTAACAGAACTGAAAAGATTTCTGTTTTCCAAGAGCGTTCACGTCCTGTCACTTCCGGTTTCGTCATTAAACGCGTCATCAAAAATCATTTTTATCCTTTTACAAAAAAATATAAATGTATTTTTTATTTAATAGATATGTATTTTTTTGTTTATAGATTTTCGTTTACAATGTTTGCATTGAAAAACTATTTGAATTTTTAAAGTTATCAGCGTGATGAAACGGAGCCAACAGCTGAACAGAGAGAGGAAAGTAAACAGTAGGGGTGTGCGATACCGCAAGTTTTGGTATCGATCCGATACCAAGTAAACACCAGACCAATATCGCCGATACCGATATCGATACCGATATTTACATTTTTTTAAATGACTATTTTTGCATCAAGGGTTTGGGTCATATATATATAGTATGACCAAGTTTATGTATAAACACAGGTTGGTAGGTAGATTCATAGAAGTGACCAGTTACAAACAAATGTTAACTAATGTTAAAGATGATTATGTTGTATTTTCATAATTAAAATTGGAGCGTCTCTGTTAATGAGCGCTGCCTCTGGGAAACAGAAGGGATCAGGGTTTTCTCCTCCATTTCTGAAGTTTTTCTTTGGGGTGATTCTTTAATTTATTGTGTTACCACTATATTTAACAGCCTTTCTGCACATGGTGCAGGTAGCCTCAAAGTACAGCCACACGATACTTCTATTTTTTCCATCTCTCTCTATTTTTACCGACTTGCGTTTTTTTTTTTTTTTTTTTTTTTGTTTCCTGGCCCCGAGTCGCTGAGTCATGTGACAAGTCAAAGCGAAAGAGAGGAGAGAGGGGGTGGAGCCACCTCGCTTTAGCATACAGTGGCTACACACAGCATTTACACATATTTTGCAGACAAATCAGTTAGGTTAACTTTAAAAAAAAAAAAAAAAGAAAGAAAGAAAAAAAAACAGAAGCAAAATGCGAGGGGTAAAACTTCAATCCAGGTATCGATATTGTAGTTGGAGTATCGATCGATATCGATACTAGCGTTGGTATCGATATTATCGATATTAAGATCGATCCGCCCACCCCTAGTAAACAGAGCATTCCTCCAAGATGGCTCCACACTCCATCATCCGAGTAATACTTCTCTTCTCATTTTCAGTTTTTCTCACTGTTTTATTGGGATTTGGACTCCCTGCTCTCCTGAACGCAGTTATGAGGATGTTTGGATTACCAGAAACGAATGTAACGGAGTGTATAGTTGTGTTATATGTAATGTTCGTGCTGTATGTTGCAACACCTCGAATTCCTAGAGGAGCTGTGGAGGTAAAGGAATAACCTATTTTCTACACAAGAATGAGCGATCTGTGGCTTTTTAATCCCACAGCACATTTAATCTGATGAAAACGTTTAAGGAATGTATTGAAAATGTCCTGTTACTCTTAAATAGAGACTCTCAGATGCATTATTTATAGAATAACCTGTTGAGAAGGCGTTTTTAGTTACAGTTACTGATGGAAGAAGTAATGAGGTAATAATCTACAACAAACAAAAATCCCTTTGGACTACAAGTTTGAACAAAGATCATCTTTAATTGTGATCATTATTTGATGTCTTTATGTTTATTCATGGAATGCAATGATGTTTCTCTGTGCAGGTAAAAGGAAAAGCTGTGTTTATAACAGGTTGTGACAGTGGATTTGGTCATGCTCTTGCAAATCATCTGCACAAACTTGGCTTCACCGTCTTTGCAGGATGTTTCCTAAAGGTACGAGAAATTTGGATCTTTTTAAATAGGTCAGTTTTTTTTGTGGTTAAGCTTCCTCTTCCTGACAGGATCAAGGTGGTGAAGGTGCAAGAGCACTCCAAGAGATGAATTCTGATCGGATGAAGGTGGTGCAGCTGGATGTGTGCAGCGATGAGCAGGTGAACACAGCGGTCCAGTTCATCAGAGACAACTTGGAGGATTCACAAAGAGGTTGAGCTCTTCTTAAAAGCATCAACATGCTTGAATGAAACCCGTATTCATCCATCTTATTTGTGTGCTTTAGGTCTGTGGGCTGTGGTCAACAATGCCGGCGTGTCGACATTCGGAGAGGTAGAGTTCACATCCATGGACACTTACAGACAAGTGTCAGAGGTCAACTTGTGGGGCACCATCAGAGTGACCAAAGCTGTTCTACCATTAATCCGCAGGGCGAAAGGTAAACCTAAAAGAAAATAATCACGTACTGTACGTTACTTATTAACATTTGTCCATGTGTGAAAGGACCAGTTCAAAGTATAAAAAAACAATTTTTTTTTTGTATGAGATTAACTTATGGGTCTCATGACTTTTCTTTTATATTTTATGTCTGGATACAGGACGTGTTGTGAATCTGTCCAGTATGTACGGGAGGATGGGCAACTTGATGCGATCTCCATATTGTGTGTCGAAATACGGCGTGCAAGCTTTTTCCGACTGCTTGCGCTACGAGATGAAGTCCTGGGGAGTCAAAGTGTCAGTCATCGAACCGGGAAACTTCATCGTAGCTACCGGCATCTTAACCCGGGACATCGTGGCCACCACAGCTAACAAACTGTGGAATGAGGCTCCCTCTGAGGTGAAGGAGGATTATGGGAAAACTCATTTTGAGCAGCACATGTCTCTGATGCGCTCTTACTGCAACAGCGGACAGAAGGATATGGCTCCAGTTTTAAATGATATAACAGACGCCATCACATCCAAACGTCCATACACACGGTATAACCCCATGGAGCCGCACTGGTGGATCAGAGTTCAGGTGATGACCCACCTGCCAGGCGCCATATCCGACTTGCTGTACTTCTAAATTCACCTTCAGATCAGTTGTAGCGCTTTCCGCAGACTTTAACCTCTTCATGTTTTCCTCAGCACTTGAAATCATTCACTGATCAAAGCCTTAAAACCTAACGGGTTTTTTTTTCAACTGTAAATGAATGGTTGGTTGCACTTTTTTAAAAAGAATTTTATCTATACAAATGTTTATCTGTAAAACAGTATGTACATTTTTATTCAGTATGAGCACAGAACAAACTTTCCTCTCAGTGTATTTTTTGCCTGCTCCTTTCAGTCATAATGATTCGTCCAATGAGATCACCAGGGGGCCCTGCTAGCCTGCTGACCAAAGCTCAAATGTTCCTGCTGATCTGTTGTGGTAAACACCGGAACAAATGGAGGTCTGCTACTATTGGGCAACAGTTTAATTTGGCCAAACTCACCCAAAAGTTACGCAACAACACAATCCCACTTTTGTCTTATAAGATCCAGCATGCTTAGTCAGCACTAAAGTGATGTGATTAATGGTTGTGCTCAGCCATCTGTCTTTGATGGAAATGTATTTTTAAAGAAAAGAAAATTGAATTGCACAGAACATTTATTTTACAATATTGCAATCAGTGTGATTTTAAAATAAAGTGGTGAAACTATAACTTGTGTTAATGATGGATTTGTTTAATAAAAGTTGTAATTTTAAGAATAACCACTAGGTGGTGACAAAGTATTACAAAAAAAAAACCCTGAAATTCATTAACGTTCAAAAAATCTTTCATATAATAATTTTACTTTACATCTTCTGAACTGATTATCCTTAACGTTTTCATGGAGGTGCCACAGCCTATTCTGGCTAATTTCCGGTGAGAGGCAGGGTACACCCCAAACAGGTCACCAGTCTGTTGCAAGGCAACACACAACCATTCGCACACACACTCACTCATTCATTCCTGGGGGCAATTTTATAGTAGCCAATCAACCTAACATGCATGTTTTTGGAGGGTGCGAGGAAATCGGAGTATGAGAGGAAACCCATGCATACAGGGGGAGAACAAGCATATTCCACACAGAAAGGCTGTGTTTCAAGCCTCATCCCAGCCAGGATTCGAACCCCAATCTTTTTGTTGTGAGACCACTTTACTAGCCACTGTGCACTTAGTGAAATTATACAAAAATCATCAACACAAAAAGGCGTTTTTATGCTGTTTATTTCATCTTTCAAACACTCAAAACTCCTAAATTATTACACCTGAAGACAATCTCCCCTCCATAAAAACAGTATTAAGAGCAAGACATAAAATTTTCACAGCACTGCCTTTATCATTCCACAACATGACTTTTAATTCTTCACTCTTACACAGAAAGCTTGGTGAGACAAAGAACACCATAGAAATGTAAGCAGCACAAAAGCACCAAAGTTAAACACAGGCCAATTGTTTCAAATATTATCAAGACATCTATGTGAAAATTTTCTCAGGCAGGTTTGGGATTTTTTTTTCTTTTATCTTGACAATATCTGTTGCAACTGACCTGAATGTTTTCTGAAACAGTTTCTGTACAGCTACAAGGCTCTGCTCATGCGGCCTCCTGAAAGATCCCAGAAACAATATCTATGTAGAGATACTGCATTTAAATCTCAATTAAATATGAGGATTTATTTTTACATTTCGATGGTTAAACTGTGAAAGTGATGTTTTACACTAGTTTTAAACGTACAGATAAACAATATCCTCCAAAACTGAGTCTCTCTTTATGACATTATGTAATACCATTTACTTGAGGTGCTCATACATTAAAGATTCAGACCATGATCACATCACAGCTGGCTTTATGTTTGACTTTTATACTGTACACGTAGGCATTCACTGATCACTTAAGTTATACTTGATGATAAGGTCACTTGAAACTAAAAACCAATCAAAAGGGGCGTGTTGTGCACAACAACCCAAATGGGAAAAAAAATATGAGGTCATATTTTCTGCCTCTTTAAATCAGAAAATATTCATCTCCAACGAGGATGCGTTCAGGCATCACAACATGTCGCTGGCTAATCGCTCAAACTGACGAACATGCAAAGCTTTAACCAAATAGAGCAGTGATGAAAGGAAGAGGGAAGCACAAGAAATGGAAAGGAGAGGGAAGGAAAGGGGGTGGAAGGGGAACACTAAACCTTTGGTTGCCAAAAAAAGAAAACAGCTGTGAAGGCACATTAAAATCTCTAAAAATCCACAAAAAAATGAAGCATTTGTCACTTTCGGAGTGCAACATATTGCAGTTGCTGCAGAACTTGAAGCTAAAGGCAAAATCAGTTTCCAAATTTAAGATAATTTTTAAATATTCATTTTTCTCACATTACTTAAATCTGCCTCTTGTCGTTTCACTAATGCTTAGAAGGACTGAAAATAAAAGCAACTAAATGAATAAACTGTGGACTCTGCGGGACATTAAAAAATTTCAGCCAATCATTTCTGTTCAGTAAGCAAAAACCATTGGCTCACAGTCTGACAATCACTCTATCTTTCTGGTTTTGGAACTATTTCTATTGGTCGGAGATGCGAACCTAGGAGAATGCAGAAAAGTTAAAGTGGGCCTAAACGCCTGTCTAGTATTTGTAGACTTAATGAGCTGTCATTGCTAAGTCTTAATTGCAAAAAATTATGAACTAAAAAGTCAAATTGACTATTTTAGCTTATAAATCAAACAGAGCTATCACTTTTTTTCTGATCTTTTTAAACTAAATATTTCAATCACTATAGGAATGGTGAAAAGAACAAAGTCTCACGTTTGTGTAATTGTGCCCTTTCTTACAGGACTGATTATTTTTCTTTTGCTCGCATAAACTTGACCTTTACAAAAAGCCGATGTATTCCCCAGCATCAGCCCACCTGTGTAGGGTAAAAACTCTTATCCAGTGGAACAGCCTCTCACCAAGTCTCCTCTGAGTTTCCTTATTCATGGTTTTTGTTTCTATTTTCTCTCTTTTTTCCATGCTTATTTTCCCCTCTCTCATTCTCGTTAAGATCCTCTCTTTCCTTTTCTTTTTGTCCTAACTGGCCACAGCTGGGGAAGTCATCATCTCAGGCATCGTGATCATCATGGTGCTCCTCTCCCTGCAGGAATGGCTCACTGCCAGCTCTGCTGCAGCTTTTGATTACAGCCAGTGGTTCTTAACATTCAGATTCTCTGTCTTACTTTTTTGTCTCAAAAGAAACCCATTCGACTCTAACTGGAAACACGAAGCATGTGTGCTGCTGAAAACTTTTCCATGTACTGGATTCTCACTTGACATCGCCATTCATGTGGTAAAACAAACCAAATTACTCTGAGCTAAAATACTTCCCAGGCATTCAAAGTTAGATAAATCGGTTTTAAAAAATACAAATCAAAGAGCCAAAAACATCAACTCCAGATTGGCTTGTTTCAATCTGCCTTCACATAAGGAATTGTTTTCCCCAACACTCCTTAAGTGAGGGCGTCTTCCCTATCGTGATGTATGGGCTTTGCATGACCCTCTGGTGACCTTCTACTTCTTCGTTCCCCTCCGGTGATCACTAATTCAGGAGCAGTGACATCATCCTCTGGACTGCCTGGGCTTGGCCCTCTACTTCCCTTCCGAGCTTCACAAAAACTGATGTTTTTTTTTCCAACTCACTCAACCACCCTCCATCAGAAATACTCATGCTACAATAGGGAAGAGGAGGAGGAATTGGGGTGAGGGGAAGGAATTAGCAAAAGAAGAAAAAAAAAAGAAAGAAAAAACCTGCCTCTTCACATGACCTGTAGATAAAGGAAAACTCCCCATCATCATTGCAGACTGGATGCTTACTTGAAGGTTCTAGGGCACTTTTCTGTGTGCGTGCATCCATGCAAAGTAACAGGATTCAATCCGTCCCTCCACACATGCTATCTGTGCCGACTCTGCTTTGTAACATTCACATGATGTGTGGACGTGGCAACATGAAAGACGCGAAAAAGCTAAAGATTCAAGGAGAAAAAAAAAGCACAGTGTTAATATTCCAATCTTGACAACATTGATCCTCAGAGTAAGATAAATAAATATAGTTTGGTCACTTAAGTTTTATTTGTGATTAGCAGGAGTTGTGGATAAGTGCGCCCACAACCACCAAAAAAAAAAAAATGCTTTAAGACAGACACACAAAATGAACTAAATTGGCTCTGATTGGGCTGGGGTCAGACGGTGGCGGTGTGGTGTGTAAAGTTTGTTCGAAGAAAAAAAAACAGGTCACATTTTTAAAAGAAACTGCTAAAAAGATTATATATTATCAACAAAGAAAACTAAATGCAACTCTAATTGATAAAGTTGGAAATACATCGCTTATGACCCAACACATCTGGATAATTTAAAATAGGCGACCAAGAGGTCTGTAGTCATCTCTAAGAGGTACGGAGTCCTTTTGTCTCCCTTATGCATGTCTCTCCCATTATTTTTTTTTTCCATACTTCCTTCTTGGAATGCTCACAAAGGGCCCATTGAAGTCATGATGATGTGTTAAGTATCAGCCTTGGAGCTGAGATGTTAGTGTGTGTCCTGATGTGAGTATCTATGTGGTATGGATGTGTTGAACTTTGGATGTTTGTCAGAATGATCAGGATGCAGCCAAAGCCTTGACCAGGTATAGTTTATCTCCCTGCTCGCTGGTGAAGATGGGCGCCTTTTTGTAGTGTTCAACAAGCTCCTCCATGGAGTTGAACTTCCGTTGTCCGATGCAGTAAAGATTTTCTTTAAGCTGCACCTTAAAATGCTTGTTCTTGCTCTGCGCCTTCAGGGAGATGGAGAAGTCGTTTGGCTAGAAGAGAAAAAAAAACCTGAGGTTACAAGTTGTGACACATAAACAAGTGAATAGTAGTCCCATGAAAGGGGTGACTAACCGATGACTCGCTGTCTCGGATGAGGAAGTCTCCTTCTATGCCTCTCTGATTGAGGGCTACCTCTGCCTGGTGGCGCGTCACCTTTCCGTAGTACCACTCCTTCCCAGCAAAGCGGCCGCTGCCCGATGGGGAGATGTAGTCGCAGTCAGGCGTGGGAGGCCCCGTAGGCCCAGCTGTGGGTTTATGGGAGCTCGAGTCCAGCACTGTCACATAGTTCTTAGGCACCAATCCCACCTGTCCGTCCGCTTTGCGGCACTTCCACCACTCCGGGTCGTTCTCGGGCTTCTCAACCACCTCCATCACCTCGCCCCGTTCAAATTTTAGTTCCTCATCATTATCCGAGTTGAAAGGGTAGAGTGCCTGCACCGTGTGCAGAACGCGGTTTCCGTTCGTGGTGCTGTTCACTACGGCCGCTAGCTTCTCTGTTAGCGATCCGGCAGGGTCCCCGAGGCCACCCATACCCCCTCCGCCCGCTGTTCCATCCACGTCCTCAGTCACATAGTTTGAGGGAAACCAGCCAGCACGGCCGTTGTAGCTGCCACGCCACCAGCCATCGCTGCACTTCTCCATCACTATCACCCGTGTGCCTTTGACCAGAGACAGCTCGTCCTCACGCTCTGCCGTGTAGCTGAACTTGACCAGCGCAGGTAGGTTCAGGTCATACAGCCGCTCGCCGTTATCCATGGTCGGATCCGTGTCGCAGTTTGAAGCGGTGCTCCTCATGTCCTTCTTGTTCTTCACCTTCCCGATCCCTAAAAGAAGCAGAACCAAGGAGAAGCTTCAAATTTAGTAAAAACTCAAAAAAAAAAAAAAAAAAGTTTGAATTTGAGAGAATTAGCAAAAAAGTATAAATAAAAAAAACAAACAAATCCCAGGCGAAGCATTGGTCCTTTTCCACATAGCTGTGCCCCAAACTCCCCCGCCCCCACACTAAATTCCAAAACATTCTTTGGGATTAGGTTGAAATAACTAAACAAGCAAAAAAAATTAGAAGGTATAGTTGTCATGAAGTAAAGTGTTTGGCAGGGTTTGATTTATCCTAGACATCCATTAATAATAGTATTATTAGTAAAAATAGTTGTAATAAAGATGAAATGCTTTTTATTTACACATTGTGACCCAAGGCCAAAATAATTATCCCCCTCTGCTTAAACTCTGGAATTAAACGGTCACATTTTAACATTTCATTGTTGCTAATCACGTTGCGCTAATCGCCCGGACCACCACGACACCAGCGGTCTTGCTTCTCATAAGCATCTCGCTTTCAGACCCCTAAACTCTACACAACTCATTCTCATCGTTTCCTGACTATCTCACTTCAAAGCAACGTGAGGATAATCTTGAGCGTGATTTCAAACCCCAGCATTTCCATTCGGTTTATACACGAGTGATTGTTGACAAAAAGAAAAGTTTTTTTCCTTCCCACCACAGTGGCCGACCACTTGGTGAGTCAAATACCTATCTGACTTGACATGGTCTCCAAAGCACCACAAGGAGAATTTTGGCTTTCGCTTGGAGACAGTCGAAACGGACTCAAATAAACTCAGATTTTGCCAAACAAGAATTCCATATTAAACTCTGGCTAAAAGCTGGTTAAATTTGGCTAACAGAAAAATGCCATGTTGACATTATGCCCTGGTTATGTGTACTGAGCAGCAATCAGTTTTGCTGACTCTGATACCAGACACAGAGGCCAGATTTAAGAATCTATTTTGATGACATCTGCAAAGCTAATGCTGCATAATCAAAAGACAGCTGGGTGAAATTATACAGTGTAGCAGGGTGGAGTCTTCAGGACGGTGATGTCTGTGTGCTAACCAACTGGGAGACCTGGATATGTTCTACCACAGATAGTTACTGAATGATGTCTCTGACTCAAGAAGAGCAGACAAATTTCACAGTAGCGCTGTGAGTCCAAAGTCAAATTGCTTCCAGGTAGACTCTGTTATTAGTCGCACCACCGTACATAACTACAGACTCCAGACGGGGTGTTAAGAGCTGATGTCTGTAGGTAGAGGTTAAGCGATGTGTAGATACTAGTTAGACATGTTTGCTGTCCGCTCAAAGAGACGAGAGGTGCTCAAAAAGAGAAAATTCCAGAAGCTTTGAAGAGAAGTTTAAAAAATAAGCACAAAAGTAAAAAGCACTTTTCTTTTAACTGTTTAAACATCAATATTTGTGTAAAAATGAAACATCTCCTCCAAACCACTGTGATCCTACAGGTGGAAGATCCAGGATGTGGTGGCATACTTCTTATCAACCTACACAGTTCCAAACAAAGGTTACAGGTCGTTTGAGCTCAGAACAGAGAGACAACTGAGAGTTTATAATTTATCTCTCCGGTGACGAAATGCCACTCTTATCAGGGTATTGTTTCTCTTTCTTTGCTGCTTCCGCTACATTTTGCATTAAAAAAGCAAATCTTTGAATTTGACTAGATTTCCAATCTCGACCAAGCAAGGAATGGGAAAGTTAGATTTGCCTACACAGTCATAGACAATAACACCTCTGTGAGGTTGAAGGAAAATCATAAGAATCAGACAGATAGAAGAGCTGTGTGCTCGTACTTCCTTTTGTAAGTTAGCACACCTCTTATCTTTGTCTAAATCGAACATACAGAAAGGAAACAGCAGTTTCCAGAGGGCACAGCTGCACTTGATTCAGGTAATCCCAACTGATAATTGATGTGCATTTCCATGATAATCTGACGAGTTTCTATATTCAGTCAAATTCTGGGACATTTGAACCTCATCATAGACTTCAAGAGTGACAGATGTTTTAAAAAACAAACCAAAAAAAAACAAAGATTTACAATTTTTTTTTTTAACCTGAATAAACAAAATAATCACAATAAACAAAGGAGTGATTTCATTCAGGCCACAGACCAAGCAACCTAATTTTAGCCATATAAACATGCTCACTAATTAAGATTATCAGTGGATTTTATAAACCACAAAACTCAAGAAAAGTCACAATAACCTATTTTCTGCCTGAAAAAATAAAACTAAAGTGCTTTATTAATTTATTTTATCGAGATGTTTTCTATCATATTGGAGTGAATCTTAAACTAAATCTCTTCTACAAGGTCTTGTCAGGCCATGTAAATACCATAGTTTAAACTCTTTGCAGTGTGTTGTGAACAATGTGTGGTATTTTTAGTTTCCACTCTAAAACTAGTTTCTTTGTAACCTCGACTGAGAGCAAACCTCCTGTAACTGTGTTGGAAACATCTTGTTGTTCTGTTGCTGCATGCCTTCCAGAGCGAGGGATAACGAAGAAAATTACACTGAATCAGAAGACAATGAATCACAGCAAGCAATGACGGAAGACGTATCAGTCTATGTTACACAGCCACGAAGGGGTAAAAAAAAAATTTAAAAAGTAAGTGGGTGGAGTGGGGGGATTACTTCTTGTTTACAGCCTTATACATCATCATGAAATGAAAAAAAATGGAAAGGGTGGGGGGAATTTTGCAACCAGTGACATACAGGAACTAGTTTTGTTTTATAACTTTGGTCTCCCTCCACAAGCTGGCTGTCCATTGTCTGCCAGGGCCCTTTCGACCCCTTGGCTTCCCTCCATTTCAGGGCTCTTCCTCTGTGGACGACAACACCCCGCGTCAGGCTGTCTGACAGCGCCTTAACATCCCACCGCTTTGCACTGCACACTTTTGCTAAGCGCGAGTGGAACATAAAAATAGCCGGATGCTTCCAGTCAGGCAGCCTGAATCATGATGAGAAGTTATCTATACAGCAGGTCGGCAGACAGGTAATGGAAAACAGGAGACATAGGTTTTTTATGAGTTCTTCTAATGTAATGACGGCATATTTGGTGAAAACCGTGTTGAGTCCATCAAATAAAACCAAAGCACGAGTGAGTTGGCGTATTTTTGGTTGGGGCTGCCTTTAGAGGCTTTAGCTTCAATCGTGCTGCTAACGTGAATGACAGATTCACAGGAAATGTGCACAGCTCTTTCAACTTCAGCTGTCTGAGACATCAAAAGCCAGAAACCATCGATCTCTGTGATGGAACAGGGTTCAGGGAGAAGACCTGTTCTACAGAGTAGCATCAATGTCAGGACATTCTCCAAAACAAGCTTTTCGAAATGTGAAACATGTTATGATAGCTTATAGAATATTAAATCAAACTTTCTTTTACTTTGTTTCCAAAGGCCTGCTGGCTCGACTTTGAACATGTGTAACCTCAAAACTGTAAAGATCTGCTCTAATTCAAAAGATGACTACAGAAAGCTAGTAAGTAAAAAAAAGTCACTAAAATCATTTATTAGAATTGAATCAAACAGTATTTGATTTTAAAGTTGACATTTTGAAAAAGAAAAGACCAAACCAATGGGAAATTTTATGACTATACTATCTATGCCAAGGTAAAGAATTAATTTAAAAGATTTAGGGCTTCTTTCCTTGCGTTCACACAAAATGAACAATTAGGAGGTTTTAAAAAAAAAAGACTGTTGCGGCCCTGAAATGAAAGCAAACAGGAATTGATAGCAATAAATTTAATCTGTTTAGACCATACAGACCTGCAACATGGGCAAACATAACTTCATTTGACCTTCTTTCTCAAATACTATTTGTTTTTCCATCCAGCATTTTAAGGCTTGAAAATGAAGACTAAACTAATGGGTTGAATTGGTGTCCGATTTATTTGGTTGTTTTATTTAGCTATCTCAAATTTAACAAAAAAAAAAAAAAAAAAAACGATATTTGTATTTTTAACTAATCTGAATACCATCTATTCAAATGGATAAGCTGGGTCAAAACGGCAAGTTTGTTTTCCCTACATTTTCTGCATTGGTCACTACCTTCATATTCACCTCAACTTTGGTTTTCCTCCAGGTCTCCTGCCTGGCAGTTAAAAAGTTCTCCTGTTGATATTTTCTCTCTCTCTTTTGAATCTAGTCTACTAGTGGTGGACATAAAACTCAGAAAATGTTTCATAACAGACTTCAATTTCAACTGGGACAAAACCAGCCAGAACAGTCAGACGACCAAATTAATCTGACTAATCCACTTTAATAGATTTAACAAACTATGAAGACTATTGTTACGATCAACCCAAATAATGTGTATTTTGCCTTCAATAACCTTTAAAGTTGAAAAAAAAGCTGTTCAGGAGAAGTCTATATTGTTGTCTACCAGCCCATTCAAAGTACTGGCTACAGTCCAAGAAACTCAGACCACTACTCACTTCCTCTGATGGGAAGAGAAGCCAGGAAAACAAAGAGAACAACAACTTAAAAAAAGATCTTAAAGTCAGAGGAAAATCGATGGACCCTTAGTTCCTGATCATTTATATCTGCTGGTGTGGAGTTGAGGTGGGTGGCTTAGTTAAAAAAAAAAGCAGTGGACGCTCTAAGGAAAAAGAATGAGATTGTCCACTGCCAGAAAGTCCTTACACCATGATTCAACTTCCTTCTAAAGTCGTACTTCCTCTATGGCCTGCACTCCTCCGCTGCTCTGAGAGAAATGTGGCTCAAATTAGAGTTTCCGCTTGATGGGGACACTGAGAAACAGGAAAACCGAGGGAGGGGAGAGCACAGAGAGTAGCGGCTCTCAGTTTACACAGGCCAAACATTTGTTCGCTCATCTATATCTTATTCTTATCCATTTACGTTCAAGCGTACAAGCAGCTATACACACACATACAAGGTCACAAGTGGTGAAGATAGACAGAGCTAAGAGATACCACTCAGCAGCTACAAGGTGAGATTACAGCCCGGGTGTGTGCCAGAGCCTTTTGGGAAAAAAAAAAAAAAGTGTGTCAATGTGGCTGTAAAGGAGCTGCGACCAATGGAGCTTCACCAGTAATGACATTCCTCTGATAACAGAGAGGTGTAGGAGATGGGAACCCTGGTCCCATCAATCAGTAAGGACCCCTTCCTCCTCTTTTCACAAAGACTACAGTGTTCTCTAAGAGCACCCTACGTCCTTTCAACTGTAGCTTAGGACTGCTGGTGGGGTGTGGAAGAAGAAAAAAGGGGGAGAACCTTGCTAGAATGAGTGAGCTTGCCCTTAGGGTAACATAACAGAAAACCGGGACTGGATAGGTCTTGACATATTCCTAAATAGAGGGTACATGAAGGGTCTTAGAACATGGCAATGTTGTCCAACAAGTTAAGAGTCCAATGGCTGAAACAAATGGAGGGGGAAAATGGAGAAGGATTACTTTGTGTGTGCGTGTGTGTGTCTAGGAGAAAGAGACGGGAGGCTGAGGCAATTACAGGCTTCAGCTCAGCACAAGGCTTTTCAAAAGCATATCCACCCAGTCGCTCACACAAGAAACAACTTCACAATCTGGTTAGATACCCTCTCACCCACTTGTTAGTACTAAAAAGTTACACTTTCCTGGAATGTTATACAATGTTACACAATGTTAACTTTGGTTAAAAGTTGGTTTTGGCTTGAAGTAAAAAAAAAAAAAAAAAAACTGTTGACACAATAAAAACTTCTAACTCCCTTTTTTTCCTGCTTTGATAAAGTTCACAAAAACTTCTCAGACCATGTCTACAACACATAAATCACAACTACAAAGACAGAGAAGGTCGAGAAAACAAAAACTCACGAAAGAAATGTTTGAATAGGTTAGCCATGTCCATTTTGGGCTCGCCGACTCTCCCCCTCTCTGTCTGTCTTTTCCCGGCCCTCACTCTCTTCCCACTGCAGCTGGAGAGTTATTCCATGTGAACACCCATAGAGCGAGGCGGACTGCAGAGTGGGGCAGCCCATTCCCTGACCATGTGGTCATGGCTTAGCCAACGAAAATTCAGGAAAGAGAGGCCTCCAGACTGTGGCAAAGAGGCCTCATGGAGAGGGGAAGGAGGAGAGAAAGAAAGGAGTGGGGGAGTGGAAGCTTTGGATTCATACAGAAAGAAATGAAATGAAAGAAAAGAGTTGTATAGAAAATGAAGTGGCTTTTTCCTCCATAAGAAACAAAAGAGTTGATGAAAAACGGAGAACGTTCCATAAAAAAGACTAAGAGAAAAAAACTGTGGACAGTGAGCAGCTGCTCTTCAGTGTCACATGATTGAAGCTGTTTGTAGAGACACTCACAACTTTAAGACAAACCCAGGAAACACGAGGCCTCACGCAGAGAAACGCAAACACAGAGCAAAACAACCCTTTGACGACTAGAATAGTACTCTCACGCATTCCTACAAAGGGTGACACTTCTCTGCACTCAGCAAACCGAGAAAGATTTCATTTCTTCCTCCCACGCAATGCTCACCAAGTGGAATCCTCAGGTTTCATCACTTTGTCTTCCACTTGTGCGTAAAAGCAACAAAACAAAGAAGATTTGGCAACACTCTGAAATTTAAATATGACATACGCAAAGACATGACTAATGGTTGAGCTCACAGGTGAAAAGGTGATGCTGGGAGGTTCTGGCTAATGATAACACACACAACTCAGAGAAAAATAAACATACTACCAATAACTGGCCATATGAACCAAACACCTCAGGGCAAAACAGTCCAGAAAAACTTGGAAACTACTTAGCAACACCTAAACACAAACCCTAGTAAAGTTATAATCACTAAATCAATAGGTTGAGGCAATAAAATAAACCAACCAATGAACACTTAGATGTGCAAAAATTATCCCAAACACACACACACCGAAAAGAGCCAGAGAACAGGAAAACGCTGTTTACATGTCCAGCAGATAAGTGTTTAGCAAACACTGCCATGTCTGATATGGTCATGGACTGACACATCTCAGCTGAAGACTTCCTCTCAGCAGGAAGTCACTTTAAGGCCAAGAACTTCCTCAGAGGGACCTTTCTCAACAGAAACACATCAAGCTTACCACATAAAGGAAAAAGACCCCCGCTTTGGTGTCGCTCTCACAAGTACAGTTTGATGTAGTGCTAAACTTGTGGTTACCTCACTTAGGTTGGACAAAAGTAAAACGAAAACTAAACTTATCGATTTATCTAAACACACCCACTTGGGAACTTTATCATAATTCATTGTGAGTAATTTGATTTGTGAAGTTGACTAAGATCCATAAAATATGGCCATCAAAGATCTGAAAAACTTCAATCATATATCCCAGTGAATTAAATTTGTCTGAAATACAGCATAACTAAAGCAAAAAGAAAATTAAATGACCAAATGACTTAATAAATGACTTGGTTGTAATAAATAAAAAAAGCACAAAAGAACAATTTAATTCCACCTTTTCCACTACTAACATCTAATCTTGGATTTACAACCAGTTATTAAAAACACACTAGTTCTCGGATTTTCCTCACTCTGGCAGGTTGGGTCAACCTTTGAAGCAGAACCTGGAGCAGCACATGCTAGTTTTAGAAGTGTCATATGTTTTATGAGGAGTTTAGATCAAAGGTGGTCACATCATTATGCAACATGTGATCTCAATATGAAAGTGAAATAACTGCATAATATTTTGGAGGGAAAGACGTCAGGATTATAGCATTACAGAAACAAACAGAAAAAATCTGAACTCAGTGCAGTTTGCCTTGAAAAACTTTACACTATTAATTAGTACTAGGGTAAACTCTGTAATTAACTCTTTGTTAAATCTATTTTCCCATTTTGTGCTGCTTTCTTTTCTTTCCATATAAGTTGTAAAACAGGCAGAAATCCTGTAAGTAGGCGTTCACTGGCCATTAAAGCAACCATAAAAGTGACAAGGAAAGGCATCGACTATGTTTCGTCAGCTTCTTTTAACATTGAAAGCGTGATCAAAGGCAATATTAGTCTCCCATCATTAGATTAAAACTAAATACAATTGACATGTCTGGAAGGGAATGACATACTGTAGATGTTTAATTTAAGAAGTTTAGTTGATTTCAGGGATTGTCGGTGCAACAGACAAACAGGCAGATATTTGTGCCATTTCATTTTTTGGTATCAGTGGCGCAATGGTGAGGACGGTGGCCTCACAGCAGGAAAGTCTGGTTTGATGTTCAATTCCTGTAGCAGTCCTGTAACTGTGACATCTTATTCATATCTAATTAAAAGAAACTATAAATAATACACAAACTACGAGTGTTTGTGGGATTCTTTCAGAAATACATTGATTATTTTATTTACTGAGAACCTGAAAGGAACATACAAATATCACCATTTCAAACCTCCCTCCACCAAAGGTGAAACTAGTGACCTTCCTGCTGTAAAGCTGCAATAAAAACAGCAGTCCAGCAATACAAACCGGATTCCGAAAAAGTTGGGACACTTTAGAAATTGTGAATAAAAACTGAATGCAATGATGTGGAGGTGCCAACTTCTAATATTTTATTCAGAATACAACATAAATCACAGGTCAATAGTTTAAACTGAGAAATTGTATGATATTAAGGAAAAATATGCTCATTCAAAATTTCATGGTGTCAACAAATCCCAAAAAAGTTGGGACAAGAACCTATTAGAGGCTGGAAAAAGTCATTTGAGCATACAACAAACACCTGGAAGACCAATCAGCACTAATCAGGTCAATTGGCAATATGATGGGTATAAAAAGTGCTTCTCAGATTGGCAGTGTCTCTCAGAAGCCAAGATGGGTAGAGGATCACCAACTCCCACAATGTTGCGTAAAAAGATAGTGGAACAGTATCAGAGAGGTGTTACCCAGCGAAAAATTGCAAAGAGTTTGCAGTTGTCATCATCAACTGTGAATAATATCATCAGAAGATTCAGAGAATCTGGAAAAATCTCTGTGCGTAAAGGTCAAGGCCGGAGAACCATACTGAATGCCCGTGATCTCCGGGCCCTTAAACGACACTGCATCAAAAACAGGAGTGCTACTGTGAAGGAAATCACAGCATGGGCTCAGGAGTACTTCCAGAAACCATTGTCAGTGAACACAATCCACCGTGCCATCCGCCGTTGCCAGCTGAAACTCTATTCTGCAAAGAAGAAGCCATTTCTAACATCAATCACAACATCATGGCTGCGTGGGAGAAGGATTCGGGTACTGACCTGGCCAGCCAACAGTCCAGATCTTTCACCTATAGAAAACATTTGGCGCATCATTAAGAGGAAGGTCAGACAAAGAAGACCCAAGATGATTGAACACTTAGAGGCCTGTATTAGACAAGAATGGGAGAACATTCCTATGTCTACACTTGAGAAGCTGGTCTCCTCAATGCCCAGACGTCTGTTGAGTGTTCTAAGAAGAAGGGGGGGTGTCACACAGTGGTGAAAATGGCCTTGTCCCAACTTTTTTGGGATTTGTTGACACCATGAAATTTTGAATGAGCATATTTTTCCTTAATATCATACAATTTCTCAGTTTAAACTATTGACCTGTGATTTATGTTGTATTCTGAATAAAATATTAGAAGTTGGCACCTCCACATCATTGCATTCAGTTTTTATTCACAATTTCTAAAGTGTCCCAACTTTTTTGGAATCCGGTTGTACTTAAAAACAAAATCCTTTGTCTTTTACTGTGACTTTGAACATCAAATTTTCTTGCAATACAAACATGGATGTCCATGTAATGGCACTGAATGAGATGACATCTGGGTGAAATGGTCATGAATAATCTAAACCAATCAGATACGTTATGACTCACAATTTTAACTATAAGAATATTCTACAAATACAATTGCATTATCAAATGCAAGCAGAATATTGTACAAAGCACTTTGCAAAAGTAATCACATTTAAAATATCTTTATCTTGATGGCAAGATCAAGTAACAATGTAGAAATTGATGAATCTGTAAATTTATATTTGGCATGTTTAAGGCTCTAAGTGGTCATTTGGTAAAGCTAATGTTCCAAAGTATTCGTGAAGCACAAATAGAGATGTCAAAAAAATTCCTACTTTCAGTCATAAAGGAACAAAAGAAAGAAAACCAAATAGATTTGTACTTTTACAAAAAGCTGTTCTTAAAACTTAATGCTAAACATTTAAAATGATAATTACTAAAGTTTAGATTTTTTTTAAACTCTATTTTATTTAATTCTATTAGGACAAATGCTTTGATCAGAACCTCAGAGATGCTAACCTTTGTTTCTGAACTCTTTATGCAAATGTGTGATAAGCAGAAGGAAGTTGCTTTTATGCCAACCAATCAGATATCAGATTAAGCACGTTCTTCTGTGGTGTTGGTCATGCAATAAATCATTTACCATGATGATATAATGGAAAAGGCAGTGCCCAGGATTGAAGCCACCTTCTCAGAGAATAGAGAATATGTTGAGCATAAACCTAGCCATCCTCCATTCAGAGGATGCAATGATACATGTAAGACATACAAAAATTCACAGTCCTAATGTCAATTAGCTTGATTAAAAAATAATGAGCAACTTCATAAAATCAAACAAGATCACCAAGAGTTTTGACCCCTGATATGCTTTCAATTTACTGGTAGCAAAGTTCAACTTAAAAAAATACATTTTTTTTTTACCAAGTGTGTCTTTGAGATTCTTGACGATGGAAGCTTTTCTGGCACTGTTTTTCCTTTCCACATAGTTTGAAGGCACAAAGCCCGTCTTGTTGGTAGCATTTCGGACCCTCCACCAGGATTTGGAGTCGTCTAGCAGCCAGAGACGTTCGTTTTTCTTAATGTCCAGCTCCTGGTCCTGCTGGGCCATATAGTCAAACTTGGCGATGACAATTACTTCTTCAGTCATCTTGCAGTAGCTAAACTGGGTAAATAAAACAAAAAAGAAATATTGGTGTAACTTAGACCTTCCTCAAGCTAAAATAAACATAAAAGAAAACTACCTAGGGATTTCAAAACTCTTTGAACATAGCTGCAAAGCAACTTAAATGAAACAGCGCCTTAAGGTTTCTTTAGATGTGGCAAACTTTAAATAATCATTTTATTTGTCTTTTTTCTTCTGTTTAGCTTGTTTGCTTCAGGCAAGATGACACATTTGGAGTAAATTTAGAAACTGTTTGCAGATGGATGGTCCTACCTGTTCTGCATCAAAGCTGAGAAACTTCACAGGCTCTGACGCTTCTGTTGACCTGGAAAAGATCAGAAATTATGTGTGAGAATTAAAAATAACACTCCTTTCAAGCAGTTGCAACAAAGTTTCTTGTAGTGTATTTACAACAAGAACCTGCTGACAGAGTCTCGCAAATATACTTCTGCTGGACTTAGCTATTGTATAAATTCAACCGTCGTTTCCACAGTTTAGTCTTCACAGACAGTTTCCCTCCACCAATTGTTTTTTTTTAATAACATAAATTATTTTTCAACCTTCAACTACAACAGCACAAGACTAATCTTTCAAAGTTTACTCATTTTTATTTTACACAATAAAATAATTACTCTAAAAAGCATAACGACTATTGTTTTCTGTGTAGGGCATTAAATACAAGCCAAGAGGGTGGCAAATATTACTCAAATGAAGGAAGGAAATTAAAGGGATCTTTACGTCAGCAGGGAAGGCTACGTCAGGAGATGGAGTTCTCTCCAAGATTTAATGATGTAGGCTAGCGTTTTAAATTTAGCCCTGGCCTAGAAATGATCTTGTGCATGCAGCCCATGTATATACTGTGTTTGAGCATGTCTGCAATGTGGCAAGTGCTCCCTGGGGCATCCAAAAATCATCATTTTGGAAGACTGAGATCCACTGTGAAAATTTGTTCATGCTCAACAATGAGCACATTCACAACAACTAGTCTTATGACCCATCAAGCTACCAGCGTGGTAGAGCTATGCTTAGGTTAACACTGAAGATCCTCGGGTCAGCGCTAAAGGAGCAAGGCTTTATTGGAGCGGCTGCTTGGTTGCTCTGATGTCATGGGAGTGGATGAAGTTTCATCGCCCCTCCCTTCTTCCCCAACTTACTTCAGGGACTAGACACTGACTTCATTGATAGAGAGTTCTTGGTTTTTTTATGTGAAGCAGCAGTAGTGTCTAAGTTTCAGTCACAGCTGGCCTTGAGATAGGCGCATAACCTGATCTTGGGCAAACAAGAGGAAAAGCAGCTAAGCTAACTTTCAACATGATTAACCTGGACCAAGAGAGTGTTTTTCTTCTCCTTTTCTTAAAAATCAGATTCTGAGAAACCCTTTATCATAGAAATGTCCTACTAGACAAACAAAGGAAAGTTGAAAACAAATGCTCACAAACATCCACTAATTCAATTAGCTGAGTTCATATTAAAGGAGATTAATGAAAGATGGGATAACAGAGTTTCTTAACGTGCCAAATAACAATTGGGCGTATGCTGTGGTTTTATGTTATAACTTGGCTCTTTTTCAACATTGATTAAACTCATGAATACAGCGGAGCAGCACACAAAAACAAAGAATTGATTTACTCTCTTTGGTTGCTTCATTCACTCAAAACAAAGACAGAGATCTCCCCCACTCCCTGGGCTGGGCCGCATAGTGGTCTGCCAAAGGCTGGAATAAGAGACTTTGTAAGAAAAATTATTTGGAAAAAAAGAGTGGAAGTACGCTCTGACTTTATTCAGCCATTATCCTAGTTATACCTTTTTTTTTTACACTCATTTTAGAAGAGCATATATTTTTTAAAAAATTGGCATATAGCTTCTAAATTTTTCTGTTATCTCCTTCGCAACCAGAGCGTGGTGTTCCAGTCTCACATCTTTAAAACTATCCTCTTCCTCCCGCATCAAAGGTGGCTAACACCCAGTCCACATTAACGCTGTAGTGACTTACGACCATGTGCATGTGAGGGAGGATCAGAGAGTTATTGGGACAGATGCTCTGAGGTAATTGCGCAGCTGCAGACCGAGCCACAGCCAGTCGCCACTCTACACAGCAGCACTAAACAGCAGGTCAGACGGGTCAAACTGCTCACATGGCGTCACATTTGCATCAGCTGTGGATCTCCGTTTACTCTGCTACCAGGCAGGATTCACAGGTAAAGTGAGCAATGTAGCAACTTTGTTTTTTTAAACTTTTGCTTATTCCTCCTAAATGATCAAAACCAAGCAACTCATTCAATTTTATTTAATAACATTAAACTGTTTTCTGATTCACTAACTGCAACATTTTGATTGTCTCATAATCAAATGCAGCCGGTAAAATGAGCACAACTTTAACCTGATGTTTGAAAACTGCAAAAAAGTAAAAACATGGATTTTAAAAAAAGCTTCACTGATGTTGACATAGTACTCAAAACACATCAAGTGGTTGTTTGGTGGTCATATCTGCTGTGGTAAGTCATGGGTTTTCCCAGTTGATGTGGCAACTTCATCTGGGTGCCATTTGTCCTCCAGGCACCAACTCAACCTGCTTACTACACTTGAAATCAAGAAAGCAGTGAAAGAGGGAAAAATCTTACGGTGCATAGAAACAGATGTAACACGTCCTGACAGAATTAGGAATCACGTTCATCATCAGGGACTCCTTTTTGCAAAAGTTCTTTAAATGTTTAGGTTTAAGTTAACTGAAAAACACTAGGTCTCTCTACCAGGAACTGCTTTTATTTGGTAATATTAACTAATGAGACAAATTGATTTAAAACCAAACTAACCCACTGATTCCAAACCTTAGACAACATAGCACCACGGCTGTCAGTCTATCACAATTACCAACTGACCTTAGGGAGCATTTCTTCGCATTTAATTATTTGTTAAAGCAGAGAAAAGGACAGGCAATTTGTCAAAGGATTGTGAATTCAATTATTTTGGAAAAACAACTGCAAAAAAGTTGCATTTCACAGTGTATAACACCAACATAAATACTACTATGCATACAAGTTGTACATTGACATTCTTAAGTCTTAAGATTTCTGTACTTACTACATTCAAATACCGAACATGGATATGTGTATCCATGTTCAATGTACCATATTTTCCGCACCAATAAGGTGCACTGTATTGTCATGCGCAACACTTCAATGAATCATCCATTTTAAAACTTTTTTTTAATATATGTGGTGCACCACATTATAAAGCAAATAAATAGAAAGAAACTATGGTACCGTGGTGTCTGGGGTTGCATTATGCATCCACTAGATCAGGGGTTCCCAACCTTTTCGGCACCACAGACCGGTTTAATCTCTGAGAATATTTTCATGGACCAGTCTAAAAGTGTAGCAGAAAAACTAAATAGGACCAGCCTGAAAAGCCAGCTTTTTAAATCAATAATAACAAACTTAAATCCACTCTGTCTTCATGAAAAAATTTATTAGCAGCGTCTTTATAACATGAAAACATACACTCTGTCCAGAGGCCCTCTTGTTGCTATGGTAACAGTAAATATAAGAAATCACAAAAACAAAGAGAATAAAAATACCAGTTAGGTTCCTCACAGTAAGACTAGATCAATTAGAGTTCTGAGTTTGTTTTGCAGGAACCAGACAGCCCCATCTTGGCCTGAAACCTGAAGAGTGTTTCTCAGGTTCAGTCTGCTTCATAACTCTGTAACTCCCCTTAGCGAAAAAGCTTCCTATAGATATTTGTTTTCTACTCATTTTGCTAGTCTATGAGTTTAAATTTAATGGGATGATGCATCAAAGGTGAGTCATTGACTAATGTAAGGAAGAAAATCCAGTGGCTTTTCAAATTAAAACATCTGTAGTCACAAAAAAACAGTATTGATTTATATAAAAGGCGCACCGGATGCTGGCTTTTGAGAGAATTAAAGGCTTTTGGGTGCGCCTTACAGTGCAGAAAATATGATAGTTTTAATGTAATAACATTATAGGTATCTGTCATTTCAAATTTTAGAACATATTCTACTGTCAGCTATTTATATTTGCATAATTTTTCAATTCAAATTCATATGTATAGCCCAATGTCACAATACAATTGTCTCAATCGGAAACACATAATAAACTGATCAAAAATACAAAAAAGAACAAAAATCTATTTTATGTTAAATTTTATATTAATCTTATTTATGTTAAATAATGAATAATTTTCAATCAGGATGTAATGGTTGTTGATAATGGATGTATGAGTAAACAGAGTTTAAAAACAAAGCGTAATGACAAACACGTCCTGACAATTCGATTACAAGTGAGCCACTCTGGATAGCGACTATGAGCGTTGTAAAAGCCTCTTTGACACCTTTAGGTCATTTTTATGCCCCTGCCCACTGGTGTGGAGGGGGTATTAATCTACCTGGTGGTAGTTCCTCAGTGTGTCTGTGCTTCCATATCACTTGTCCACACAAACACCTGGATTACTGAAAGACGTTTATTGAAACTGCCTACAGTTAGTCAGTAACAGTTATGGAAGAACTGATAAGATTTTTGTGTTCATGTGACCAAAAGTCAAGATCTCAAAGGTCAAGATAAAAGAAATTTAAAATCCTTACTCTTATAAATGCTTCAACCTTGTTCCCTTGATGGGAACAGGCTTCAAGTTTGATCATTTGTTTTGGATGTCTAAGAAAAATGGTGCCGAGTTCCAGCAATTAAAAAGCACTGAATATTTACGTAAACGTCAACTGTCAATTCGCCAAGAGTTTAGCTGGATGGATAAACGGTGTCATGTCGATTCTTAGCACAACTACTTGCCATGACACCAAATTCAAGGCAGCTGCAGTTTTCTAATTGTATGCTTTTGAAGGTTTTTCATTTTAGTTTAGGTAAGTTGGACTACGGAAAAAAGGCTACCCAAAGTACAAGTCGTACCTTAGTGGTGTATTTTGTAGAATTGGCAGAAAAAAATGTATTAAATGTAACTCACAGAAGGTATTTCAAACATGCTAATGTATTTGTGACATCAACTTTTAATCTATAATTTCATTATTTGAAGACTGATTCCACAGAATTCTCAAATACCAAAAAACATTGGAAATTTTTGATAAAAAAAAAAAAAAAAAAATCGCTTATCGCTTCCTCTCAACTTGAATTTCCCCACCGGGATCAATAAAGTATCTATCTAATCTATTGGCGAGATCGGGCTGGGGAAAATCGGCCCGAGTTTGGGCTCGGTCTTAAGATCTTACCTCTAATCTAATCTAAATCAATATGTTTTTTACATGCCTCTCAGCCATGGGAAGTGTTGTGTACCTGCTTGTCAGCAATGTGGAACATTAAAAAACAGTATAGTAAAGCAGTAATCTAAAATGGTCGAGGAACACTAATAATATATATTTCTATGACATAAAACAAGTAAAAAACTGTTTAATTTAAAGAAAGCACATCGGGACTTGTTTTACTAAGTCAGATAGTTTTTCTACAAAAGTGAGCAGCAAGTAAAATTAAGCAATTACTGTTGACATTATTATTATTGCAAATGATCCATCACAAGCAGTCATTTATTATTGCTTGTGCAGGAAGTTTTATTACCTCAGACACAATCGGATTGCAGTAGGAAGATGATAATCTCGGTTATGTAAATTTGCCATGCTGTGAACAACCAAGTCCAAAGCTGTGTGATAACCAGTGTTCTGGTGAGAGGTCAGCAATGTCAGTGAGTCACTGACATGACGCTATTTTATTTCAGTGATATACCCCTAACCTATCCGGGCAAGGGTATTTGCAGGGAAACCTTTAACAAAAACATAAGCAAAGGCTTTAACAACTGTAAACCAAAAACCACAAAAACTGCATGTGAGTTGTGTGAATGAAGGTGCATGTTGCAACTTTGCTAGTCTTGGTATGAACAAAAGTGACACGAGATCACCACATCCGGCAGACTACAGCTGCTGTCAAAACCCCATGTTTCTCTGTGGGGCGGGAAAGAAAAAGAAACCCAAACTGGGATCCAGTCAAAGAGCACACCTAGTGGCTCATTTGGATATTTACTAACACTGGGTGTAAAGAGACCCAGGTATGAAGGAGTAATCAAAACTAGATTTTGCACTAAGAATCCATTGAAATTTTTAAACAGCTTTTTAAAATAAATAAACAGGTTGCTGAAGATGGTTACAAATAAAGAGTGGGTAACAATTGTGTGAACCTGGGTTCCTTTGCACTGTGGGAACAAACAGTGTAGTACTGCTCAGCAGGATTGCCGAGGCACTGAGACGGCAACAGCATGAGCTCACAGAGGCAGACAGGGTAACCTAATCCCTGTGACAGCCTGCTAAAATCACAGGGCTCTACTGCCTTCTGGAATGTGCTCTGTGTGCTCACTGCTAACTCAGCCCCTCTGGCATCGCTGCATTTCCTCTAACTTACACTAAAACTTAGCATTTAGGCCACAGGGCAGATCTACTTCACAAAACAGTGTGGAGGAGGATAGTGATGTACAAGCGATGTATACACATACTCATTTTCACAATGAACTCCAGCAGCAACAGCCCATGGGACCACATCTCCTCCCTGTTGTCCTTAACTCTCTCAAAACAGAACAGCGGCACAGCAGCAAAGGGTCATGGGAGACTTGGCAGGCCAGCTGTGAGACAGGAAGTGTGGACACAAGGATGACCGGATGATGGGAAAGTGATGCAATCTGATAGAGTGCAGGGTTGACCTCAAAGTTTAGATAAATTATCTTCGCAATGAAGCGTGAGATATGGCTTGTTAAAGTGAGGTCTGAGCAGTTTAAACTGTAAGAGTGTTGGAGAAAGAAAATACTTGTAATTAAAAAGCTGATTTAATTTATTCATTCATCTTCTGAATGAAAACATAAGGAACAGGTGACTGTGCAAAAGTGGTATATTATCCAATCATCAATGATATCATGATACTGCTGGGAATCATTCACAGCAGTAGAGAATAGCCCAAAATAGCCAGTAATACAAATCTTTTGAGAATAAAATTGTAGCCACAATGAAGAGGAAAAAAAAAAAAACCTATAAATTTCTTTTAGATAACTCTATATTGAAGTTATGTCTTCATGGCTTGCAAATCTGAAGTCCCTGATAAAACTTTGAGCGTGCTCTCACCACCAAATTATTTACATACATACTTACCGGTACATATTTAAACTACGTTTTAATATAAAGTAATATAAAATGATCCAAACTAAATTATGATGGGTGTTTGAAAACTAAAAGACGACTTCTTTAGCAATCATTTTTATTACCCTCGGTCAATTACATTCTGATTTCAGCGTATTTATCAAAGAGGATATTTATGACTGTAACGGCATGAAACCATAAAACCATTGAGGCATATTAAAGAGCAAAACTCCACTTAGGTACTTTTACTTCCCCATTTCACTGTGCAGTATGTTACGGGTGGACATTATCAGTCTGGTTACTTTGTCTGGTCCGCAGATTAAAAAAAGGAATGCTTTACCACTTATCTTATTGATGTCTGGAAGAAAGTATAAAATATCAAATGTAATAGCAATCAATGTATTTCAGTTATTAAGTTTATAATCAAAATTGGCATGTTTTATTTTCATGAGAGAAAATGCAGACTCAGCCCAGGAAATGATTGGGAATTAAATACAATTCAAATCAACTTAGTAAAAGGATTACACATGAATATAAATATTGAATGTATTTGATCCAAAATGGGCAAATGATTTACATCTGCACCCCATTTTATTCCAATGCCTCAAATTCAGATGATTTAGATTAGTCATAAATATTTTTTTTTTTTTTCTGTTTTACAGTACTTTTACTTATACAATAGCATGAGTTACTGATGACATATTAGCACTGTTATGATGAGACGCAGTGCTTCTGAAAGTTGAAATGTAGAAACATCTGGCGATACCTCTGCAGTTATTTTTGTACATCATGGTTGCAGTCTGAGAAGATGCAACTTGTGTTCCCTTTTATGGAACACTTTGAACTCAAGCTACCTTCATGTCGTATGACCTCAAAACATCCATACATCAATCTTCTGTACGACGTATTCATAATTGGGTGGCCCCATTTTGCATTGCATTACAAAAATCTAATTTGTTGTCACATTAAAACTGAATATCATGTTTTCATAGACAATAATAACTTATTACACAAACTATACAAACATATTGGTGCACAAAAGTCTCATATGAAATTTAAGTTTGTATTACACAAAAAGGAAGTTTGGTTTTAAATATCACCGTGGCGTCTTTGCACACACTGCATACAGCAGATATTCATGTTTCTGATATTAAAGTTACATTTTTACTAAAAAAAAACAAGACTAAAAAAGATATTTTGTGTCGTCCCATCAAAGAGTGGTGGTGTGGAGACATTACTGTATTTGGAACTATTGACATGTGAGCAGTTTTCTAAACCAAAAGCAGTCCAATCTACTAAGAAATAATAATTTAAAAAAAATAATAGTTAAAATAATAGTTTTTAAAAAATTGCACTTAACACCCATCTGGAGAAAAATGAGTTCCCCAAAAAAAGTTCTGACCAATTTTGCAAGTTATATTCCCTTTAGCTTTACCAATTTGTGAAAACCAAATTTTTTTTCCAGGGGTTGTGAAGATATTTCTCTCCCACATCAATCCGATTTCTTTTTTATTCACAACTTTTGCATATAAGAAATAAAACAGCTAAAAAAATTTAAATGCAGAAAGCCAAAAGAGCATAATGAAGCTGATACAATTTCAGTGAATCATGTTCATTCTAAGTGTTGCAGTGCAAGGAATACAGGTTTAAAAAAAAAAAAAAAAAAAAGAGGGTGGTCAAATGTGATTTGATGAAAATCAGCAGAACAGGTGCTGATGTAGTCAATTTTTTGTATTATTCTTTGTGCCAAGAAACTTCTGTTTTCCAAGTCTAACAAGAGAGTCATTTATCAACTCTGTTGTTATTAGATGATAGAATGATAAAGTCAAAACTTCAAATTGTATTTTAAAATATGGGGGAAAAAAATTACACTTAAAATGATGTTAAAGTGAAAAAGAATACACCATAATTTGATCATCTTTTGGGTTTAAAAAAACTTTTAAAAAAATCCTTTTCAAAACATTTCATTACCTGTCATTGAAAGCTAATCATTGGAATTGGCAGAGAGCTTTGACAATCCCAGCAATGTGCTCATCTATCAAAAAAGAGTAAAAATGCCCTTTTTGTTTATTGGTTTTGACTTAAGAATTAGAGAAGACCTGTTTAGAAATGATCTGTTAACAAGTGCAATCAAATGTCCAATTATGCATTATTCTTATCTAAGAAAACTTATTTTTTGGTAATGAAATATGTTACAGGGGCTGGGTAACTTAATTCATAAAAACCCTCCGAGTTTCACCCCTCACTCTCCACACCCCAAGGTTTAATTACGAAAGATTATTAGTGTCGAGCTTTTGCATTAACTTCAATGTTGATATAACTTATTTCTAATACATTATAGATATAAATATAAATCTTTACAGCATGCAAACACTGTATAAGTACAAATCTTTGCAAGTCTTTCGATCTGCTATATTCTAATTCTGTACATTGATCATAGTGAATATCTAAATGTCCTATTTATTCCTAAACAATGTGCTTAACAATTAATAGTTACAGATTATAACTTCCGTTCCGTTCTGTCATCTTCCGCTTGTTTCAGGGTCGGGTCGCGCGGGAAACAGCCTCAAACGGGCAGTTCAGGCCTCTCTCACCCCGGCTGCATTCTCCAGCTCACCCGGAAGGATCCCAAGTCGTTCCCCAGCCAGCTGTGAGACATAGTCTCTCCAGCGGGCCTGGGGTCTGCCCCCTGGGTCTCCTCCCGGTGTGACGTGCCCGAAACACCTCACCTGCGAGGCGCTCAGGGGGCATCCTGACCAGATGCCCGAACCACCCCATGTGGCTCCTCTCGACCTGGAGGAGGAGCGGCTCGACACCGAGCTCCTTTTTTATTTAAGATTATAATTTATAACTAACAAATAAATACATAAATAAAAGATTGTTGTTCTGAATCTCTTTATGCACACTGTCTGTACTGCTTGTAAATAGATCTCTAAATCATATCACTTGTCTTATTTCTTACCTTCACTTTTATTTTTATTTTTATTATTCCTTATTTTTGTATCTATACTTACTACATTTTTTTATGATTACAGTGCGGCTGCTGTAATGCACAAAGTTCCCACATGTGGGATCAATAAAGTACTTCTGATTCTCCAATCTTCAATCTGGCCCACAGAACATGACAAAAAACTGTCCTTGAGTATAAATCCCTTTTAGTAAATCCCCAACAGGGAATTTGTGAATCAATTGATATTTATCACACTACAACCGTTAACACAACACCGTTCTATATTTTTTTGGGATCATAACTCAACTAGAGTAAATGACAAAAGACATGGAGCCAGAGCAGGGCAAAAAAGAATGCACACAAAAATGGCCAAAAACAAGAGTTAAGATGAAGCATCTAAATTGAGAAAGAAAAAAAAAGACTCAAATCTTTTCTTTCCCATCATAAGTGCAAAAACATGCTGGAAACTGCTGGGAAGATTGTAGTCTCTGCTGCTCAACTTATTTTATGAGTTTTATGAGCCCCTCAGCAACAAATTGTGCTGTAAATATTAAATGATAAATTGTCTGCTGAGCTCTGCATCAAAAACTTGGATATTAGCCAAGAGAGGAAATGAGGATCTAAGATTTTCCTTTCACTCTTTAGAAAAAGAAAAAAGAAAAGATGACAACACATTAATCTAGCATTGGCAATTCTAAAACAACGTTAATTCCTCAGTGAGACAATAAACAGGGTTTTGTCTTAGGACACACACAAAAAAATAGTCTGTAAGTAGATAGCTGAAAAGTCATAATATCTTCATGAGAGAGCGGATCCATTTTCTTAGACCCCACCTGACTGGCTACGCATCCTTACCCATACATCTTGGTTTACTGCTTTGGTTTGCAGAGGCCTACTAACTCAGTTTAATGATGATCAAAATCTAAACAGGTTTGGATTAACATCACAGAAAACAGCTTCAGTTGAACAAGAAAACTGCTATCAGGGAGCTTGTGTCAAACACAGAAATTTGATCCATTTACTTCCTCCAAGTCTCCCCCAACTTGCCAAATGAGAGGCCTATGGTGCTGTCACAATAGGAGCTGTTTAGGACAGAAGTCCGGGAGGGCCACGTGTTAGAACTTGTACACAAGCATTTGTGAGCAGGAAGTATTTCAGATTACACGCTGACGTAGATAAAATCCTTGCTCCGCACAAATCAGCATCTCCTAGATCTTTGATCGGATAGAGAGAAGAAAGAAAACATTTTCCTCAAAAATATTCACCTCTCCACTGCCAGACAGAGATAGCCCACACACATATTTCAAAAACCATATAGACCATAAAACATTCTCTAAATTATTCAATCATAGAATGCTATTTTGAACTTCAAAATTCCTCAACGTTTTGTTGTAATGCTACTTCAATTCACCCAAAAAGTTTTTATTAACAACACAAATGTATTTTTTGCTTTTTCTCTAGACACAGAGACAAAATTATATTGTCAATAAGTAAATAGTACGTATTTCTTCACGCCAACTCCTGCCAGCGTGCACACATCTTCTTTATCACCCAGCCAAAAAAAAAAAAAAAACCTCAAAAGAGACATTCTAATCTATGCTTAATTTAGATAGAAACCTACAACAAAATTTTCTCACTTCTTTTTTTTTCCTTCGGAAGATGAAAGTTGATTAACTAGTGCTAAATAAATGACTGCAAATCTTGTACCTGTATCGAACACAACAGTGCAACTTCACACTTGTAGCAGTGGAAATGGGAGTGAAAACACCAAATATAAAAAATGGGGAAGAACTAGCTGACTTTTCCTCACCTCATGTGAAAACAAAACTGTTTCCAAAGAAACTGTAATGCTTGAGGCAAAAGAAGACATAAGCTGGTTACTTTCCTTTAAATGTCTTTACAGCTCACTGTTCAAACATGCTGCAAGCAAAGATTATAGCAAGAAAATGTGTCTAAGGGAAAGAAAATCGAAACATGAAAAAACAGGAAATGAAAGACAAATTGAGTAATAACTGCTATAAGAAAAATAGAGGTGCAAAAAGCCACCAAATTACCAACTTTATTTAGAAGTAAATTGATTTATTTGATCCCTTTGCTTGATGGATATTTAAACAATTTTTCAGCCATATTAGCATTCTGGTTGTTGGGAAATGCACAGTTGGCATTTTCTCATCTGCTGTTCGCAGCCACAAACACACACTGAGGAAGAAATAAAGAATTGGTTTTCTGTTATAAAGATAACCACGCCATATATTTTAGAAATTTAGAAGAGGGTGGCATTAGAGAGTTTCAAGTCAACAAGAGCAATGAGCGGAAAATAAATGAAGCAAATGTGGGAACAACAATCAAATTATGAAGTGTAACTGAAAATGAAACACTTGTTGTGGGGGAAACCTCAATTGTGTGCTGCAGCTGACAGGTGCAAATTTTCAAACCCATAGCTTAGAGGATATTTTTGCACACAATATAAAATTAAATTGTTTGCCTTCAAGCATAAAATACTGAAAAGTGTGACTTCACATCCCAGTTTCATTGGAAATGAAGTTCTATAAAATCCAAATGTGCAACTTTAGTGGGGAGAAACGTGGACTCTGTGGGAGCTGTTTTGGAGAGGAGGATGAGGACTCTAATGCAGGGCATCCTGAAAAACCACCATCACTCCGAGAAACTGACTTGCTGTGGCGACCCCTAAAGGAAGGGGTGCCACAGCAAGTCCAAAGGAGAAGAAGACAACCCTCTGCATGATGTGGTCACAACCTAGAAGAGAGCCTGGAGTAGCAGGTTTCTCTCAAGACAGAGCACTTTTAAGAGGATGCTCATCCCTTCAGGTCTGAGGCAATTTAAACAAACAGATGTGTCAGAAAAGAACTGAGTCCAAATGAGTATCTTCTTACGAACGATAATAACCTTTATAATTGTATTGTTATTTTAATTTATTTGTATATATGGCATGTGGAATTTGTTGCTGCTGGACACCAGAATTTCTCTTGCAGGAGATTAATAAAGTTTAATCTACCTATACATCTAATCACAAGAAGAGCAGGGTTCATCTGAAATCATGCAATTTTGGAAGTGATATTCCAATGAATGGCGTTACTACGAGTTATAAAATAGACCGATCTCAATATTTTAATGACGCTCTGCTGTAATACAAACTGCAAAAAGGCTGCACAAGCATAGTCACCAAGAGCTTGCCAACAATGACTAAACTGTGATTCCATCACATTGATGCGTGGCATTTAGTCTGACTTGGGCTGTGTTCATTACAAACAATAGTAAGAGATAAAACAAAGTCTTCATCTATCTGAAATCTATCCTGAAAATAAATAAAAATCCATACTAAGTGGAGTTATCTTTCTGATACTAGCAATCCAAAACAGATGTGGCAAATCATTTATTTTTAAAATAGAATAGAAAAGACTTAATGTGAATAGCCAATCAGATTATCTTTAAGAACTAATTTGGTTCAAATACAGTAATTGGATCATTATATCAGTGAAAAAAAGTATATGATCTTTATATCCTGCATTCTTGTGTGATCTTTTCATCTGAGAGCTAATAAACAAATTGAACTGTACTTTTAAGAGCTGTGAAAAAAATATATAAACCAAGAGTAAACTCAAGGAATGTTTCATTGGCATGTGAATAACCAAAAACAGAGAAATCAATGCACACCATTCAAAGAGATTGCATTCACAACAGAATCCCACTGGAAAACCCATTATTACATTTAGCAAATATATGGTCCTGCAGTTTCTCTCCATTTTCAGCAAAGATAAACGTTCAACACAACCAAAAAAAAAAAAAGTGTGAGATCACAAATTTATGGGATTAGCTTTACTTTGATTTTTACATTTTAGCTTAACTTTGACAGCGTGTCAAAGCTACACCAACTCTTGTTCACTGATCATGGCTATAAAAGTCTTTCTGATTCTAATTCTTAGCTAACGTTTAGCCTAGGAAAACATGTTTAATGTTGCAAGCGTTACATTTGTGTTGGCAAGGCAACAGTCTGATTTAGCAGCTAGCCTAGATGAGCTTAAATGTTAAAAATGAGCAGAGGAGAGGTTGTAAAATCGTTCCGATGGCAGCAGCCTGAATAAATCAGAAACACACCACGTCTGCTCTTACCTGACTGCTGATGGCCACCTCTTCTTCTCTCCTTTGGAAAATAAATAGTAATTTGAAATGTCTTAACAAAACGCGAGGGGAAAAATGTTCACAATCTTTGCTAGCAAGCCTGTTATTTTGCCCCAACCTAGGATGCTAGCCTAGCTGATAACGCTGTGTTGAAAAGCATTTCTTCATCCTAGCATCCCAATGCTCAGCAGCATGGCTAAGCTAACTAGCTTCAGCTACTGCTCTAGTCCCAGTCCTCCAAGACAATTCCTTGCTCCTATTGGACAGAACAACTGTCGATCACTCAAGCTGGGATTTCTCTATTTTATATATTTTTTTACTATTATTATTTCTTGCATTTTCATAAATAATGATCAGTTCTTGTCTTTAAAATATTAAAGCATTTAGTTTCATTGCAATAGTAAAATAGAGGGAAAATTCCCAAGAATCCTCTTGCTTTATGTTTTCATCTTTTTTTCTGCATTTTTTAAATATTGAATTAAATCAACTTGATCCCAAAGTATCTCTTTTTTTGTTTTAAAAAAATTGAAATAAAAAATGCATTCATGCATGTGACCCTGCAACAGACTGGCGACCTGTTTGGGGTGTATCCTCCCTCTTGCCTGAACTCAGCTGGGATAGACTCCGACTCTCTCTCTACCCGGTTAGGGAATAAGCAGTTCAGGAGATGAAACGAAAACTAAATATAATTAGGTTTATGCATGTGGTCCTGCAACACAATGGCGACCTGTTTGGGGTGTACCTTGCATCTGACGTGAAATCAGCTGAGATAGTCTCCCGCACACCCACGACCCCATCAGGAAAAAAGTAGGTCAGAGAACGAATGAAAAAGAAAAGGAAAGTCAAAATATAGTTGTGTTTATCCATATGGTCTTGCAACACAATGGCGACCTGTTTGGGCTGTACCTTGCCTCTTGTATAAAATCAGCTGGGATAGACTTCTGCACCTCCATTAGGGATAAAGCGGTTCAGAAGATGAATGAAAAGGAAAAAGAAATGATGATTGGTTTTGTGGACTCCTTGTTATTGAATGACTCAAGAGAAAAGCATCCAGTCAAATATATATATAAAACTTAATCATAATATTGCGTTCAGTCTCCACCCAGGAAATGATGATCCATCTAATAAATATGTCTGTGGTGAGGAGAGATGCAAAGTCATTTGGATGGTTGTGCAGCTCCCTGCAGGATGCAGCCTGTTTCCTGCTCAAACAGATGGGCCTTCTCTTCATGTGTCTGATGCACAAAAAACTCATGTGAAAAACAAGTATGTGTAATCTTTATTACATAAATTGGAAAAGAAAAAAATCTTTATTGTAACTGTTATTTGCACTTTAATTATGAAGAATAAAGCATTGATCATCAATTGAAAATGTATCAGTCAGATAAATGTTATGTCAAACACTAAATTATTTTTTGCATCTTTTTTTTAAATAGTGCTACAATAAAAAAATATTATTTAATAACGTCACCAAATAACTTTGTGTATTGAGCCAATACTTCAATTATTTGTGCAAAAAAACTGAATGTTAAAAAAATAATGAATAATTAACAGCTAGTAATCCTTTATTGTGATTTTCTTTGCAGGAACCTATATTAATTATAAAGAATGTATAATGCAAAATATCTTTTAAATTACTCTAATAAAAAAGAGGAAGAGAACTTTATTTTTAAAAAAAAACAACTAAATATTCCAATGGTCACATTCAGACAGAAAAGTAATGCTTTCTAGCTGTTGGAACCAAAGAAGATCATGAATGCCACCTGCTGGGCTATTGGCAAAGCACTCCTTTGGTTGCAGTTGCAACTTAGCACATGTCCTCTTTCATCCACTTTTCATGGCCATTGTGTCTTTTTTTCATGCCACTACTGTTGCTTTGCCCGTGGGGGCAAAATCACAGAGCCTGTACAGCTCAGCTTGGCTTTCTAAAAAGAGAAAGGACACACCACTGGTGAGCTCCCGACTCTTTAAATGCAGAAAAAGCAGACTGCTTTATGTTGTTAAGGGGGCTTTAATTCAATACAGTGCACCTGCCTCTGGGTATTAGTTTGACATACATCTGAAAGTAAACAGAAGCCATGTCCTAAGAGGTAATCACCGGTGTTGAGTATCAACCAGCTGTCGAGGCCAGAGCAGCTGGACAGTTCTGCTTTGCTTCTAACCTTATGATGTACTTGTACTGTAATCTAAGATCAAGTGTAAGGATTTGATCAAAAGCATCAAAATATATATATTTCATTGCCTTCTCTATAACATGCTTTCAAACAGTAGTTTGTATCATTGCCAGCATGGGTCCATACTATACATTTCTTAACTATTTTATTTCTAAATGCTTTCTGGGTTGATGTTTCAACATTTTGACAGAATGAGAGTAATATATTCAACACCTTCTTCACGCTGCAATCTTGGGCTGCAATTGACAAGATCATGTTATTGTGCTATTTTACATGTAGATATCAGTGAACCATTCAACTTGGAAGTTTTATTACCTTTGTTGCTAAAATGTATGTGTTGGTGGAATCGGAAACGGCACTACGTGAGGAAAATGGTCACTGTGTTGTATTCGTCTTTTATTTCACACACAAATATTAAGACATTAGTTACACAACTGGCACTCTTTCAACACCACAATACAAAACCTTCTGATACAGATCCAGACATTCTTTAAATGGCACAACCAAGCAACATTGTAAACAAGTAAACGGGCATATTTAAATTCACTTGATGGGAGAGTCTAAAATCTCTTGGTAATCCTGTCGAATTGCCCTGCTCACCCTGTAGAGCTTCACACCTGTCAGAGTGAACACGCTGATCATGATAACCAGGCCTCCAATTACGTCATACACAGACGGGATCATTCTCAGCACGATGAGCTGCAGAAGCATTGCAACCACAATCTCAAGGTGCTGTACGGTGCTTACTAAGGCAGGATGAAACCTATTTAGAGCATAATAGACTCCGAGGAATGCAACAGTGGAGCAGATACATATTCCAACTAAATAACCCCAGGTCTCCGCGTCCAGAGGAATGATGGGTTCCTGCATGATGAACATAGTAGAGGCACCCCACACTGTGCCAGTCCAGCCGAAGGTAAAGAGTGCTGCCCACATACTGACGCGCTCTTTAATGGCTCTGTAAACGATCATGGACAGAGCAGCGGTCAAGCCAGCCATCACTGTCATTGTGTAACCAAAGGCCTCCTTCCAAAACCCAAGCCTGGACTTCTCCTCATCTGCTACATTTGGCACCATAACCAGGCATAGACCAAAGACACTTCCCACCACCGTGACTACATCTGTGTAGCCCAGCCTCTCATCCAGCAGCAGAAAGGCCAGTATCGCGCTGAAGACTGTAGTTGAGGCTCGCCACATGATGGTGCCATTACTGGGTGGTACTATGGCAAAGGACGTGTAGGCGCAGGTGATTGAGATGACATTGCAGACACCATATAAGAAAAGACGAAGTCGGTAGCCTTTAGGGCCGAAAGGGTTTTCATGGTAATAGAGTACCACCAGTATGGACAGAACTTGGATCACAGAACGAATGAAAAGTAGCTCAAGGGAAGGGACGTTAGACCGGTCTGCTGCCAGACGAGTAATTAGTGCCACACAACCATGAGCTACTGCTGCCCCAAACAGGGCCATCCAGGTCACTCTAGAGGCTAGCACGTTGGCCTCGCCAAAGCTCGCCAGCTGGCCTTCAACCCCTTTGTCTCTTTGCACACTTGGCTGCTTTGGCTGGGTCTCCATGGTTCCAAAGAAAGTCCTACCCCCTTTTGTGTCTGAGACCAGTCTTTTCCCAACATTTGCATCGGCAAAGGTGCCAAAATCCTCAAAAGATGGAGCGTCATCATAGCCTTCATCGCCAGGCTGTGGGAAGTGAGTGGCATATTTTACTGTCACTGTGTTGGGGTGAATCTTGACCCGCTTTTTTGATCCATACTGGAGCGAGGATGAAGATAAATCCATTTCTTTTCAGCCTGTCAAACTAAGTTATCTAAAACAAAAAGGAAAACAAAGAAATCAACATTATGACATTGATATCACACAATACAAAATTATATTATCCACATTTATTCTGGCACAGTAGCTAGAATAGAAAAATGATCAAATACGTTATACTCTCACCATTTTTTAATCTAAAAATAACCTTAGATCCATACACTTACATACTCCACATGTGTATTCCATGGCACTAACGGAAGCACATACACAGTGCAAAGGCAAACACTTATCACCTCATCCCTCTTGTCTTTTTACTCTTGCAACATGAGTATAACGCTTGCATGTGAGCTCATTTAAAGCAAGCAGCAAACACTGAGCCTGATGCAGTCCGAAGGGAATGAGATTACATAATAGAAATCCACAGAGGGACTGATATATGAATGTGGGCCACTCCTGAGATGAATGGAGTGGCACATCTTAAATAGGCAGTTTCTGCATAGAGGGTTTTTTTTCCTAAAGATTGAAAGTGTTTGGATGGTTGAATCAAACAGTGATAGGTTCAACTCTTTTTTATATTTAAAAATAATTTAGTTTAAAAAATCCAGCCTGGTTGAATATACGCATTCAATTTAAACGGCAAAATCTGCAGGTATTCTGAAAAAATACATTTTTTGTCCTCACATATTCTTTGCCCAAAATTGTAGCTACAAAAGCCCTCATATTACCATCTGACCGTGAATATAAACTGATTCAAACCACAAGGGGGCACATAGATGTTTAAATTTTCCCCCTTTCCCTCTAACCAGAGGCTGCTCTGCCTTTTTGAAACATGCGATAATTTAACTTAATTTCTCATGGCTAACAACGCAATTATTATTTGTAATATACATAAAGAAACATGCTTCAATGGAAATATTAAACAAGCAATAAAACAGGGCTTATTTCTATTGCTCAAATTTAAAATTTATTTGCAACACTATAACAACTTCAGCTTAAAATATCTCAATTGGATTTTGCAAATGAAAAAAAGCAATTACTGGAATGTTTTAGGTAGCTATTTAGTATTATAGAAAAAAATTAATTGACAAAAAACTGTAAAAACCACATCAAAAGAAAATAATTGAAACAAAGAAACCACTTTGAAGTCTTACCTTGAATTCTTTAATCAGATTCTAATACAGCAAAAAGCAGAATATGTGTCATAAAAGCAGATTTAATCGGATTTCTTGATTCTTAAATTTGCTCATTTGCCATTTCCCCATTTTCCTTGCAGAAGTGGAGCACCTCCTGAAGATGCAAAAAGATGCTCTTTCAGCTTGTGCTGCTGATGAAGATGAAGCTGCTGTTTCCGAGGCGTATGATGATGGTGGAGGAGGGGAGGGATGGGGAAAGCCAAGGAGGGAAACAACTGTCACTTCTCTTGGCTTTTTGCTCCCCCACCTAAGAGTAGGTTGTATTCGTCATAGCTCACAGACAAATAGGGACAGAGATGGAGGCAGAGAGAGGAGGGAAAGAGAGAGGGTAGAGAAGGATGTGCATCATTCATTGCCATCATGATTATGGGATTGGAGTGCTGTGTTTTTTTTTAATCTGATCATCAAATAAATAAATGATTGTAGATATTTTGTTTTATTGCCTAAGGTTTAAAATATGCATGTATTGTGCATTAATAAATTATTCATTCTGGTTATGATTGTTTTCTTTCAATGGGGCAACATTAATCAATTTTGCCTCACCCAGCTTGTATACATTAAATGCAAGATTCTGCACAAAAAAAAAGCAATAAGATTGATGTTTTGTGTCCATTTATGTCAGAAAGAAATAAGTTTATAGTGACCCCAGCACAGAGTTGGGCTTATACTCCACAGGCAACACAAAGCTGGTGATGCACAAAATGCTTCCTTAATTTCTGCCACATGACAGCTTAATGAGCAGGAGCCTAATAAAGGTGATTTGTGATGTTGAGGCTATTAACTCTGTGTCAACGTTTACATTCAGGTGCTTGCATATCACACATGGCAAAGTAGTTTTAAAAAATCAGACGTAATTAGATTATTAGAAAAGCATACATTAGCAAAATGTCAACAAATTAAAACAAAGAAATTGCAGATTAAATCTTTAGGTGAATATATTTTGTGGATATTGAGTAATTTTGTTGCTGCAACGAGCATTTTAATATTAATTGTGACTGTATTGTAGCTCGTCTATCTTCTAATTGAATAATCAAAGAGTAAAGGCATGATTTGTACAACGTAGCTTAAATTGTAATGTGATGAACTGCTCTCGAGGAAACAATGAACCAAAGAACTGTCAGAATATATAATGTAGGACTGGAAAGACTAACCAGTATGGAAGTGACACTTTAGAATCTTTATAACTTTGGGACCCTTAATTCAACATAGTATCTAGAAACAAACCATTTTAAGGTGTGTTCAGTACTGCACAACCCACTGATTAATCTTAAATTAAAACTCTATTTTTTTTAAATAAAATTACTTTTAGATGTTTCTCACTATTCTTTAAAATAATTGCTAATGACTTTTCTTTCTCTACTCATCCAGAACAGCAACATTTCTGCACTTATAGGAACTGTTTTACAAGAACACAACACTCAGAAATATAGGCAGATTTGAAAAATACATAATAAGTTTAGGAAATAATGAGAAGATATTGAGAGATATTTTATGGCAAGCAATTTCTTTTTAATATGGATCAAGAAACAATATTAAAAGAAAAGCTTGCCTTAACAGTTCCCAACCAATCAGTCAATGGAGTTAGTATAGCAGCTACCAACAACAAAAGTGATATAATTTTAACAAGTTTACGTAGCTTTGCAGCAACCTCTCGGGCTCAATTTGTCAAGAATCTGTAGGCTGGTGGCTTTAGTCATTAGGTTTTTTCTGGTTGTTTAAACATTCAGTGACTTTGCTACAGGACAACCAAGTCTCATTACAATTTCTGAGCCTTTTTGCCCTTTGGCCCAACACTGGTGCTTTACAATTTTTAATGGTAGTTGGTTACGCGAGAATGTGTCAGTGCACAAAAAAGATCATGGCAAGCTATAAAAAGCTCAGCTCATTGAGTTTCAATGAGAAATGGAAGGAAAATCTGCTGTGCGTTCTGTTTTTTCAACCATAGAGTTTCATGGGTTTTTTTTTTTTTACTATGGAGAAGGTGACATTTTTCTAATGTAATTGATTTTTTTTTTTTTTGATTTTTAGAGTGAATCTACAGATTCTTTATCGATTCAAAACCATCGTCAAGAACAGTAAAATTTACATGGTCATTATCGATGAACTTCAGAATTGGTTCTAAGTGGTCTTTGCCTTTAGAAATATTTTGTTAATTTGAGACAGTCACGCTCCGCGACAGACTGGCGACCTGTTGACCTGCCTTGAATCAGCCGGGTTGGGCTCTGGCAACCCCCGCAGCCCCGTAGGGGATAGACGGACAAGAAGGTAACTGACTGAATGAGATAGTCACTCAGTTTGCACAAATTGTTTTGGTCAAGCAAAATCCCAGGCCAATTGAGCCAAATGCAAAATGGTTCCAAACAAACCCTAATAAACCTGACTAATATAAAACTACAATATTATAAACCAATGCAATAACTACGGTAAACAACATTGTGATGAAATGCTGAGAATAATTTTAAAAGCAAAAGACCTTTTTACGCATTTCATCATCTTTCTCAAAACTTACATTGCCAACTTGAGTCTGAGTTTACAGGTTGACATCAAAACCACCTTGTTTCATTATTTACCGTGTCCACAAGCTCCTCTCTCGTGTTCAGATTGCAAGTCTAAATCTTTAAAGAGCAGATACAGAAATTGTCTTCTGTACCAATCTGGACCACCATCCATGTTCTTACTCATAGCTCAGAATGAAGCCGTCTCATTCAGTAATGAAGTGTATTAACCCTGTTTGCTTTTGAGAGCACATCATAGGCTCAGGGTGTTTGGTATTGATCACATGTGGATTTAGATTTCCCTCTGAAAAATGAGATCTATAAAGTTTTGTCAATCTTGTGGTTCAGCCACCTGTCATTGATTGGGCAATTACTATTTTATTGACAGAGTATGGCTAAAAAAATACTATTTTCAGCCCGCATTTTGTCAAGGTCAATCCAAGCGGTATTTTAAAAATTTGGCAAATTGGAAGCTTAGAGCTCTGTAGATGTTGACATGACAAGAAAACAGATAATACATTTATTTTGGTGGCAGAAATAACTCATGTGGGTGGTGGAAGATTTAGAGGCTTCCATTTTTTGTCACTTGTGGGTGAGAAAACCAAATGTTATTAATCTGTTCAGACAAGATTTTTGGTAACAAGCAATTTTAAAACCAAGAATTTACAATTTGCGGTATGGAGGTAAAGAATTATCTGTTGTTCGGTGAGGAAAAGATTTAAGAGTGGTAAGTTTCAAAATGAACAACTCGCTGCACTTTATTGTATTTGTATTACAGTCTGCAACAAAATTTTGCCACCAGCTCAGACATTTTATGACTTGATGCAACCAACAAACATCTCTCTGAGAATAATTCCTTCCTCCTGGAAAGCTTTCATAGCTTTTGCCTTCTTCATGTTTACTGGACCCAAAATCAAACAGTGCCTCATACTTGTTCGAATCATAAATAGGCCAACACAGCAGTTTGTTCTAAATGGAGACTTTTACATTATGTATGAGCCGAGGAGATTTCCTCTCTGGATTTGATATTCTCTTCCACCCAAGCTAAAAAGGAAAATGAAAGATTCTCTCCTTCTGTCATATTCAATGTAACAGGGAGAGAGCTTTTGTTGGTCCTTTATTTTAGATAAAAATAAATCATAAAATGAAGCAAAGGGCTTTTTTTTGTGATAATATAAGCATTCAACATTGTTGCTATGAAGCTTCTTAGTGCATAGTTGCTGCTTTAAGGCACAATTTTACCTAAAGATAAAGACCCCTTTGTATTAAGGACAAGCCCATTTTTGACAGCCCCCAGTCCTCGTGTCCTTAAATGACACTGTATCCTTACAACTGTAGCAATTGTGGCATTCAAATAACTAAACAGAACCAGGAATAGTTCTAACAATGTTTATTTTATGTGGCACGGACTAGTTTTACAGCAACGAGTGCTTTCATCCAAACAATTATACTGTATATGAGCTCTTTTTTCTCCAGACAACTTGTAGATGTGGCAGAAAAACTCTGCTGGAAACACCAGTGAGAAGATAAAGAACTGACAAGGTCATGGACAATTTGATGCGCTCTAGTTTAAGCTGTTGGAATTGTTGGATCACTTTTTGTACAAACCACTATTGTTACATCAGTGCATCATGGTCAGGTAATCCTTGCTGTTCAGATACAGTATATGCCTTTCCCCATGCACACTCACATTTTAAGAGAGTCAGTGATTTCACAAAAGCCTTTTGAAGCATCTCATTAAAAAAATCTTGTTTTATCTCTGCTTGGATTCATAAAAACACCAGAGAAAGACAACACATGGAGAAGTTAATTAACCATATGGCACTTCTGTTTAATTTAGAAAAGACAATGAAAATGTTTTTTTTTTGAAGATGACTCCTTTATTCTGCTACAAAGCAAATATGTCCTTTTTTAAAAATCAATCGTTATGGCACACTGTGATCGATCCAAGACATTTGGGACATACCACACAATTCAAGTGTGTCTTTTTACATACAAAAGAATATTTCAGACTTTCACACATACTTTCACCACTTCTAGTTTTTTTTTCAGATGACAAGATTTAAGACGTTTTATTTTTTTTCACTTCCTGCATTATTATCTGCCCATCAGAGCAGATAATGATCAAGCATAGCTGAGTCGCGACGCTTCCACAGCTGTTATGTCTTCTTGAAGCCAATTTTCTGTGAGATTTTATTTGCTAGTGTGTAAATTTTATAATCAGTCAAGAGGAAAATGAATTTTTGTAGTGACATTTCTTTTTAAATCACAAAAACAGTGATCAGTATGACTTTAACACATGTTTAGTAGTTATTTTAAACCATCATCAGCATTAGTTCAGTGAATTCTGTCTTGTCAACATAATTTTCAGTGTTAATTTTGTACACTGGAAATAGAATAAAAAATGTTTAGTAATCAGAACCAATAAACAGAAAGGAAAATTCTTTAATTACCTTATTAAATTTTGCATTAAAAAAGGGGCCTCTGTGTTTAGTTTGTAGATATTTTAACATTGAATGCTTTGCCTTGATTTGTACTGTAAGACTTGTTGGTCACATTTAGCTCAAAGGGTTTGGGATGGGTCAGAGGTTTGGGATTCTATTATGTCTGAAATATGTTCAGTAAAACATGTTTTGAAAAAAAAATTGGATCTTCCCATCTTTCATGACTTTTCTTTTAAATTTAAGGCGAATGTAGTCTGCTGAGAGGTTGGGTTTTACGTAATAGCCAAACTGTTTGTTAGTGGCACGACAGAGCTGAATTTACAACTCCAAATGTGTCAAGAAATTCAATAGAGAGGACATTTTTATTTTTCAGCATGAACAGATTCAAATCCAGTCATGCGTGTTAGTTTGTAACAGGGAGTTCTCTGCCACTGAGCTCCACAGAATAAACTTTTATGCTCCTTTTTTTATGTCATAGAAATCTTATTAAAATCTAAAAAAAAGTTAAGCCACCTGTGTAAAAGTTTGGCCTTTTAAAAAAGGGGAAAAAATCTCTCTATTGGGATTTTTTCCTTCTTTTTTTTTTGAGAAAAAAAATGAAAAACAGTCTCCATCCAGTGCTCAGCCTGACAGTATTAAGGGAAGAGGCCATCTGGAACATTCTTGCCTCAGGTGCCTTTATATTATATATCAGTGTAATTAAACCATGAGTATTTCTGCTTTTGATTAACTGACGTCTCCAGTCCATCCTGAATAGAGCTACAGACTGACCCATAAGGCATGATCTGACAGCTTTTGTGTGTGCCTGTGCGTGTGTGCGTGCGTGCGTCCTCTGATTCATGGTGTCTGTGACACTTTGACATGACGTTTCTTCTCATGAGGATGCCCTTTGCTTCTGCCATAAATAAAACGCTATCTATTCCAGCCTTTGTTCAGGAATAAGTGATGTGCTGCCAATATTAATGGATTTACAATCATGAAGATAAAAATATACGAACCAACAGTGTTCATCAGCATTTGAATGTCCATTTGGGGCTTAAGGTGGATAACAATGTTTTCATTCGACCGACAAGCTAAAAGGATGTAGGCACAAAGATATCGACAGAAAAAAATTCCAAGAATCCCTAACTTAGTGTTTTGTAAAGCTGTAAATATTTATTCAATGTCTAACCATTATACGACTGAGATCAGCGTTAAAAAAGTGAAAAGTGGAAAATATTAAGTTGAACAAGAAGTCATCTTCTTTCTATAGTTATTAAAATTGAAATCAAACGTGCTCTTGCAGCTTTGCTGTCAGTTCATTTTACATGCATGCTGTTTAACAATATTGCCTGTTCTTTGCCAGATAATCAGGCCTCAAACAAACACAGAAGGCTGCTCTCTGTTTTTCTTGCTATGGAGTGATAAGGCTCTATCCCTCAATTGCACATTTATGAAGATACAAATCATACTTCACTCATATTATGCAGTGTAAAATGAAGCACTATGAAAGAATAAATCGCACTGAATGTGGAGAGAAAAAACACAGGCTGCGACTGCCTGAGAGTCACAGGACAATAACAGCACGGCTGAAGGTGTCGGATGAGAGACGCTGTTCCAAATGCTTGTGCAAATTAGATACTCACACCTGCAGGTCAGACTGGAAACATTTACATAAGCAGTGAGATTTATTATAAATTCATCAGCAGCTGGCACAGAAAGAAGTCTCTCCATCCAAGATAGAAATTTAATGCCAGCAGGAACGCTTTATTGATTCTGTAATGATCCTGATGTGAAAATGATTATGACAACCTGATTACAAGCAGGAGCATCTTTAATATCTTCTAAATTAAAAAATAAATGATAGGCCAACACAGATTCCATTTGGTTTTCAAGTTGCTCACTTTGTCATCTTCACATACTTTCACCAGACTTATTTCTTGCAAGAAAAAAAGAGGAACTCATTCTGAATGATGTGCAAAAACTCTTGACAAAAATTCTTAACACCATTTGAATCCTGTGTAGTTTTCTTTTCTCCTCACTATCATAAACAGCACGGTTCTTTTTACAATCATACATTTCTGTCTGATCCAAACTGCATGAGATGAAGTCAAATTACTTTCATTACTGTAATTTTGGTCATTTATGGAGAATGTAGCTAAACAAACTTTCCTTTAAGATGGCACGAAGCGGCCGTCAAAGGTCACAAACCGCAGTGGGAAATTACAGAGACTTAGGGATAAATATTTCACTTAAGAAAAACTTAAAGTAGTATGAAGAATTACAGACTAGTTTTACTTGGGATCAGGAAAGAAACAGCTTTATCAGCTTCACCATAATCTTTCCACAGACCTACAGAGAAAGGAAAGTAATAGGATATTTTCTTGTTATATTGATATTTTATAGGATATTTTCTTGTTATATTGAAGGATATTTTCAGCTGCTATATTGAGAAATCCACTCAGGCAAGCTTTGGCAGAGTGGAAGCATTGAGTGAAATCAATGTTGAACCAAAGCAAATGAAAATAAAATTGATGAGGACATACAAATAACCATCAAGCGGTACTTCACAATCTCTTGATAGGGTGCAATGATTTTCCAAGAGTTGGTCAGTAATCACATTTAATATCAGCATTTTGTAACAAAATCAAGACCAAAACTGTAATTACGGTATAAGTGGACAGTAAAGTTTATAAATAGCACACCAGAAGGTTTAATAGAAAAATAATCCTCACATCTATCACATTCTGGCTCCATGAGATGGTAGAGAGGAAGTTAAGAAGGCCAGAAAGTAGACTTGGTGATTTAATTGTGGTTCAACTCGGATTTTGGGAGAAGACAGTTTTCCATCAAAGTCCTCCATTTATCATTCAGCATACTCTCACCATTTTTGCCTCCAGAAAAAGATAAAATACAAGATTTTATTATGTACTGTATATGATGATACAGAAGAAAGAGTAGAGATACCTGCAAACATCTGTTTTAATCTTTCTTAGAAAATGACCACATACTGTAATAACTTCCTTGACACATGTACAATTATAAAACCATGCAGATAATAAGAAACTCATTTATTTTTGTTTTACATGGAAAAAGTGGGACATTTTAAAATATATCAGTATGAAACTGATCATATTTTGTGTTTTTGGTATAAAAATCCCTTTCTGTCACATTTTGCATAAGAAGTTATGTGTGAGAAAAAAAAATGAATTGATGATAATCATAGACTTCACTATTCATTTATTCTCACTGACACATGTTTGACGTATCTTCTTTTAAGCTTTTACAAGACCTGAAAATGAATGCTCAAGCATTTACAGATGTCAGTTTGTCTCATTCTCTGAGGACCATAAATGTCAAAGTGATCAATCTGTTAAGTGCTGAAATATTTTAGTCAAGACCTCAGAGGCTCACTGATTCACAGACAGTTGTCATTGCCGCTAGTAAGCAGAAATGCTCATCAACCTCACAATCAATTCACATATTGACATGTCCCCCCACACCCATAAATTTGAACTTTACTTGTTAATCAAGATCTTTACAAGATCTTTACAAGTTTGAAAAAAAATTCCAGCCTCATCAGAAGGCTGTTTACAAGATAAAAGAATGGACTTCCTGAAACAATGGACACCCACGGTGAGGTAGCCCATCTCCACATAATTACAGCTTTGAAAGAACATGTGTTGATTGCATGTTTAAAATTATTTTAGATGAGGGAAAAAATTTGGTGGTTAGTTTAAAAGGCGATGAAAGAAGCAATAAAAAAATCAATTGTTTCAGGAGAACTTTTAGTGTATACGCCATCAATTTTATTTCATGTAACACAATCCCTTCATTTGTTTTGAGGGTTCTTCAGGTTAAGTACGTTGATGAAAAGCAACTGATTAACGAAGCAAAGACAAGCTGAGCAAAGAGTAAAAAATAGAAGTGGGTTTTTTCACCAAAAAAAGAAAAAAAAAAAACTTCCCAGAATTTTTAATCATTTACTTCCAATAACACTGACAAGAAAATTCCATTTAAGAAATGCACATTCAAATGGATACTTTTTGTATTTTTGTCAACAATATTTTATTTATTTTAATGTACTGTATTCATCCCTCAACAGGGAAATTTCTGTGCTGTATTGCACCACAGTAGGCTGCCAGGACGGTGCCAATGGTGGGTGAAATCCGAATCAGAATACACGTTAATGATCCCACACAATGGAAATTTGGGGGGTTTGGTGTGTTCCCCAAGAAAACCTAGACATGAGCTCAGTGGGATTCAAACCAGCTTCTTCCAGTCCAGAGGAAAACATTCTTCCACTGAACTATCGCATCCTCCTATTTTTTATTTTTTTTTAATGTCACAATGCGAGCATTGTAAAATTTTGACAGACTCTAGCTACAAGTGTAGAAATGAAGATAGTATAACAGGCGTCATATAAAAACAGCATAAAAAGACACTGTACATTGAGACTAAATGAGAGGTATTAGATGATTATTTACAGAATAACTTACAGTTCAGTATTACAAGTGATTATTGTTGTAAAAGTGAGTGTTGCCGTAAATTCTCTTCAGTGCTGGTCAGTTGAGTGTGCAAGGCTGATAGAAGTCAGTGGTAGGAGTGCTTTCACAGCTCTCGGAAAAAAACTGTCTCCAAGCCAGAAATGTTTTCTTGATGGCCAGTTTTGCACTTGCAGCAGTATGTTGCTGTGACTTTGTCCAGATGATCAACTCTCCCTTTGGCGGAGTGGTAGTCATGATCATTTGTGGCTTGCTGTCTTTTCTTTGACTCAGAGATGTGTCAGTGTGCATTGTGCTCATTACAAGAAGATTCTTATTTCTTTATGGGCTGTATAAAAAACAAACTGTTTTCTCACTGAACCTTTGAGTTTTGAGAAATGTAGAAGTCTGCCATGCAATTTCAGAATTTCTTTTGAAGTTCTGGCTCATTTCTTCTGACTGTTCCGAACATTGTCAGCTTCCTCTATTTAAGCTTATCTCCAAAGCACTTGTACATAAAGAAGTTATCACGTGATGTTTTGACCTTGCAGCCTTTCACTCATCTCTATCACGACACGCATCCCTGACGTGATTCTTCTCAGTTGTTTCTCTGTGTAGCTTTCCAGTGCTTACTTGCTAATTCCATGCATAGCTGAATGTTCCATCACAGGCTAACCATAATTTGATGCTATACTTGGCAGGGTTCCATACTTGCAATACTTTTGAATATAAAAGCTATTAATCAAGAGTAAGATGTCATAGGTTATTTTGACTCATAACATATTTTTATATACAAGTACTAACTCTCGACACTACACTCCAAAGCATGCAGATTGCACACACAACTTCAAAATCCAAGATGACAAGTCACCAAATTATAGGAAGAAAAAGAATGACTAACCAGTATTTTGGTCAGAACCAAAACTGAAGTGACTCGTAATATAATGCATGGGTCAATCCACAAGGTGGAAAATCCTTAATAACCAAGATTTCCCATTACTTTTTTCCCCATCATTTTCAGTTCTTTTTAATGCAGTACCCTCCAGATCTTAGTTGAAAGGAACATTTTCTTTGAAGATGGCTTGTCGCAGTGTAGCACAGAATATTGATCTGAGCACCCAAGTCAGCCGATTACATTTATCGAAACAAACAGTTGCTATGAGATAAAAGTCAGACCTACATACAAATGTGTATATGTGAGGAAAATGTGAACAGAAATTAGAACAAACAGCAGGTGTCCTTGCCATGTTAATGTAAAACATCAATTAGCTGTGAATACTGATGCATTTTAGTAAAGAAACAATTACATGGAGTCAAGGATATGTCACATTGAGTAAATATTATTGTGCTAAAAAATACGGAGGTTTAGTTGGACTGGACAAAAAAAATGGGTGCAATGAAGTTTCAATGTGCTAGACTCAGGTATACTGTATCTGCCAGTAGATTTTAATGATCCTATAAATAAAGGTGTTTCAACAGAATCCACAAGCTGAAATGCTTCTGGCTAAGAAATTTGGAATTTGTGGTTTAAATAGGGATGTCAGAATAAAAAATTTTAACTACCTTTTTATCCTTAGCGCCTACTGTCTCTCACTGTCTTAGAAAGAGTCAATTTGAAATCATGTGAGTCTAATCGAGAGGATGCTTTAGTTTGTTCCTCCTCAAATGCTTCTGCATCACAGCAAGCAGAAACCCCCCACCAATCAGCAGAACAAGTAGTGGGTCTTATTGACTGGCTCCCTTTTCCAGAGGCTATTATCTTCGCCACTTTGTTACCAGACGGATGCAGTCGGCTCTGGCACACAATACAAACTGATACAGCCTCTTTGTGTGAACAGATGGATCAGGAGGAGATGGGTGATATCACATGGTGCAAAGATGCACAAAATACAAATGAATGTGTGCTGATAGTGTGCAACCACTCTGAACTAAAAATAAACATGTAAAAATTGTTCTTCAGAAGCATAAGGACTGGGCACAAAACAACAATTGCAACTTAACGACCATCATTCTAATGATACAATTTAGAAATCCTACATATTATTTATTCTATAAACTAAGCAATATTAATTGATTAATATGTAATGAAGAACCAAGAAATTGTGGGTCCAAGTTCCAATGTTGTGTTCATCCTTTAGCTAAATACTATTGCAGACAAGCCCATGTTGCCCCTGGTAACCACAGTACCTGTTGGTTGTTGAGGGCCTCCTACCAGCAGGATTTTCACCAGATCTTATGAACGGTAACAGCAAATGTGAGAAGGGCATCCAGCTCCTAAAATGTCTGTATGTCAATACAAAATTTTGGAGTTCATATTGTTTTTCAGCATGTTAAAGTGGAAGTTTAAATACTTTATGGGGAAACTGAAGATGAGATACTTTATTCATCCCTCACCGGGAAAATTTGTGTGCTGCATTACACCACAGCAAGCTGTCAGACAGCACCAATGGTTTGAGAAATGGGTGGGTTAGGTGTCTTCCCCAAGGACACCTAGACATGAGCTCAGTGGGATTTGAACCGAAAAAAAAACTCCCAGTCCAAGGGCAGACATTTTTACTGCTGAGCTATAAATGATTTAGACTGCACTGCTTGATAGATTGTCTTTTAACCATGAGTTCGTATTAATGAACAGATAACAGGATCCAGGAACCACTACGAGGACTGTGTCTCACCAGGTCAAATAAGCACCTCATGATCCTCCAAATTGAGGTAGAGGATGTGTCTGAGGTGAGGGAAGTCTGGAATTCCCTGCTAAGGCTGCTGTCCCCACAACACAACTTTGAATGCAGCAGAAGATCACAACCCAGTCTTATCATGTAATAATGTAAAATAGAAGTGATGTTAAATACGTAATAAATGTGAGCTCTCTCAAAAAAATATATTGACAGTAATCCCAAAAGCTCTGATATGCTATGGCAACAACTACTGTTCCAAGAATCTAAAACTTTGTTTTCTTTCTTATTGGAATATTCTAAGTTTCCCGCTACTAAAAAATAAATCACAATCCTTTGTCTAGAATGTATTCACTCTGTTCTGGACTTCTTAGATGATTTGAGAAAGCTGGTATGGCATTTTAATATGTTTTTTAAAATAAATATCACTGGTGGTTCGGGCATTGTGTTTTCATCAAAGCCAATTGAAAAATAACTTAATTTTTTTTGTACCCACCTCTAGTTCGAAGCAAATGTTTGAAGGCTTGTTTTGTTTTTTAAGTCTTGCCAAAAGGGCGAGGACGTCATATGGGTCCATCTTTAGACACTTGTGTTTTAACATTATTTTAGTCTAATTTTTTAACCAGTACGATTACATAGATCACAATCTTTTCTAAACATTAAGTTTTCACTTTACAGCAAGGAGTCACATATATGGCATGTGTTCTCTTTTTTTCTTGTTAGATTGGTGGGTCAAAAAAGGACATTTTTTTGTTTATTGATAAGAGAACATATTCTCCAAATCAGTATTGCTTTCTGCCCAACTAACTGCATAAAAAATGTAACTTGACATGGATATTCCTGCAAAAATTACTTCAAAGTGCGTGGCTGTATAAACGAGGGGGATCAAGGTTTCTCCACTAAGCAGTGGCAGATACACTATTTCTGGAGTAATTGTCAGAGCCAGGATAGCGCTATCTGGCATCTGTGAAGGGATTTTCTTGATTTATCTGTCACCTCCTTTAAAAAAAAAAAAAAAAACTCATTAGGGTTTTGGTTTTTTTGGGGGGGTGTGAGGGATGCGTGGGAGGCATGAGAACGGGGGGCAGAGGCATTTTCTTCACAGAAAGAGTTTCTTTTTTTTTTATTTAGGAACTGCCTGTTCTCATTTCTGGTTCACCTCCTCCTCATTTGATGCAGTGACCTGAGAACACAGCGATCTGAAACAAATAAACACTCTAACACATATTACCATCCCATCTTACTGCTTTTTATCATCTTGCTGTTTCCCTCCATGTGGGCCTGGCCTGGAAGATACTGTTTATGCAAGTAGACAGCTGTCAGCAGCAGAGCCTGGGATGCTATTTCCAGGACTCTACAGAATACTAAAGTGAAGCTCTAGAGAGAAGACATCATGTCTCATTTTGCACAGCGTAGACATGGATGAGTAATCAGGTCAGCCAGCATTATTGGGCTTTTACGGACACGTTGACCCGTCTTTAAAAACACTAATTGTCACATAACAGAGTATGTGATGTCTTAAATTTCTGTTTCAATTTTTTTGTATCAACGTGACAGAAATCTAGAAAAATGAATGAAAATGGGGGTAATTATCTGAATAATTTCAACAACTTATTTCTAAACACGTTAATAAGATTAGCTAAGGCAGAAGAACGATTTGATTGGAGGAAGAAAAAGTGGTTCATGAGTCATGCAGCAGGTGATGGAGACAGGCAGGTCAAGTTAGCAGCTATTGTGGCCTGACATCACAGACCAGGGAAGAATACAGACAAGAGATTTGTCCTGAATCGATAAGCAATCCACTAAACTCTTTTTGATTTTTCTACTTAATGGTGTCTTTTACGGGATTATCGCTCATTTTATACTTTTATTTACTTATCTTCCAATAAAAGATATGAATAAAATGATGAACTCATCAGTCTTCATAAAAACAGATAATAAGTAAGTTTATGAGACGTGTCGTCACGTGAGACCTGATATGACATGTAAAAAGACCTAGCAGATTAAAGCTCTACGTACATGAACTTAAAATAACCACCAAACTATTTGCTTAGAATTAAATGGCGTCATGAAATTATTTTTGGGTTAACATGTCATTTTTAGGAAAATGATGAAATCCTGTGTTTTTTTCCTAAAAATACTTCACATTGTAATAAAATATTGAAGATTGATTAATATGTCCAGTTGTTGTTTTTTTTTACTTTTTAAACTTTTTTCCAGACTTTAAAAGTATAACAATTCACACATCAAGATGTACAGTGGTGGTCAAAAGTTTACATACACTTGTAAAGAACATAATGTCATGGCTGTCTTGAGTTTCCAGTTATTTCAACAACTCTGATTTTTCTCTGATATAGTGATTGGAACAGATCCTTCTTTGTCACAAAAAAACATTCATGAAGTTTGATTCTTTTATGACTTTATTATGGGTAAACTGAAAATGTGACGAAATCAGCTGGGTCAAAAATATACATACAGCAACATGAATGAGCAATTTTGGAGACTTAGAAAGTTGTGTCAATGACATGAGCTTCATAGCATGACCTCTTAACTTCTTGTGAGTGATTATGAGTGACTACAGCTGGTGACCTCTCTGAGGCCATTTAAAAAGGGCTCATTGGATAAAAACACCCACAAACGCTACAATGGGAAAGTCAAAGGAGCTCAGCACAGATTTGAAAAAGAGAATCATTGACTTGAACAAGTCAGGAAAGTCACTTGGAGCCATTTCAAAGCAGCTGCAGGTTCCAAGAGCAACAGTGCAAACAATTGTTTGTAAGTATAAAGTGCATGGCACTGTTTTGTCACTGCCACGATCAGGAAGAAAACGCAAGCTGTCACCTGCTGCTGAGAGAAAACTGGTCAGGAGGGTGAAGAGTCAACCCAGGAGCACCAAAAAGCAGATCTGCCAAGAATTAGAAGCTGCTGGAACACAGGTGTCAGTGTCCACAGTCAAGCGTGTTTTGCATCGCCATGGACTGAGAGGTTGCCGTGCAAGAAGGAAGCCCTTGCTCCAAAAGCGGCACCTTAAGGCTCGACTAAAGTTTGCTGCTGATCACATGGACAAAGTTCTGTGGTCAGATGAAACAAAAATTGAGCTGTTTGGCCACAATGCCCAGCAATATGTTTGGAGGAGAAAAGGAGAGGCCTTTAACCCCAAGAACACCATGCCTACCATCAAGCACTGTGGTGGTAGTATTATGCTGTGGGCCTGTTTTGCTGCCAATGGAACTGGTGCTTTACAGAGAGTCAATGGGACAATGAAGAAGGAGGATTACCTTCAAATTCTTCAAGAAAACCTGAAGTCATCAGCCCGAAGGTTGGGTCTTGGGCGCAGTTGGGTGTTCCAACAGGACAATGACCCCAAACACACATCAAAAGTGGTAATGGAATGGCTAAATCAGGCTAGAATTAAGGTTTTAGAATGGCCTTCCCAATGTCCTGACTTAAATCCCATTGAGAACATGTGGATAATGCTGAAGAAACAAGTCCATGTCAGAAAGCCAACAAATTTAACTGAACTGCACCAATTCTGTCAAGAGGAGTGGTCAAAGATTCAACCAGAAACTTGCCAGAAGCTTGTGGATGGCTACCAAAAGCACCTAATTGAAGTAAAAATGGCCAAAGGACACGTAACCAAATATTAGCATTGCTGTATGTATATTTTTGACCCAGCTGATTTCGTCACATTTTCAGTTTACCCATAATAAAGTCATAAAAGAATCAAACTTCATGAATGTTTTTTGTGACAAAGAAGGATCTGTTCCAATCACTATATCAGAGAAAAATCAGAGTTGTTGAAATAACTGGAAACTCAAGACAGCCATGACATTATGTTCTTTACAAGTGTATGTAAACCTTTGACCACCACTGTATGTGTGAATGAGACTGAGTGAGGCGATGACTCGGTGGTAGAGCGTTCGCCCTCGGACCGGAAATTAATTGGAAGTTCGTGGGCTAAATTCCACTGAGTTCACGACTAGGGTCCTTGAATAAGACACCTAAGACCCTGTTCTCCCACCATTGGTGCCATTGTGGCAGCTTGCTGCGGTGTAATGCAGCACACAAATTTCTCCGGATCCATAAAGTATACATTATTAAATCAACCAAACTATTTATTTAGACATAAAAATAAACATGACACCCTATTTCTGGACATATAAGACTGTTTTTGCTGAGTTTGTACGCTGTTGAATCTAATGGATAATGATGCACCATCAACTTGATCTTTTATGTTCTGAACCGCTTATCTCTAACGAGGTCGCAGGAATGCTGGAGCCTATCCCGGCTGATTTCAGGTGAAAGGCAGGGTACACCCCGAACAGGTCGTCAATCTGCTGGGTCACTCACACACACAACCATCCACACACACTCCTCGCCAAAGGCAATTTCATAGTGACCAATCAATCTAACATGTTTTTGGTGGGTGGAAGGAAATTGGAGTACCTGGAGAAAACCCACACATACGTGGGAGAACATGCAAACTCCCCACAGAAAGGTCTTTCAAGCCTTTCCAGGTGGGAAATGGCTTTATGCAATAGGGTCAAAAGGGCATTGTCTACGCCTGTGTGCAGCCAGTATGCAAACTGTAGAACGTCAGAGTACACTCTGACATGGTTCTGCAGCTGGCCTATGACGAGCCTCTCAAAGCACTTCATGACCAGCGATGTCAGAGTTACACGTTGACAGTGATTGTTAGTGGTGGGGTTGCTCTACTTTGCCACAGGACATATGGTGGAAAACTTCCAGATGGTGGGGATGGAATGTTCAACCAACAAACAGTTGAATACATGAGCAGAGGACACTGACCAGCTGACTGCTACAGGCCTCCAGCAAGCGCCCACAGATCCTTAGGGGAGCTCCACATCCTTCAAAAGCAGTTGCAGGTTGGCAGTGGTCTGGATCCTGGATGAAAGCTCCGCAGAAAGATCCAACCTCTCCATAGAGTAGTCGTGTTTATCAAACCTGCAGTAGAAGCTTATGAGGTCCTTCACAATCTGAATACCCACCTTCGCAAAGTGAATATTACATCACTGATCATTAAATGTTGAATATATTAAATATCTGGATTACTGTCCCATTGGCCATCTCAAAAGTGTAAAAGCAGGTGTAACTTGAGAATTTAACATCTTAAAACTTAAAACTAGAATTAATCAAATAAAAATTGTCTTCTTGTTCTGAGTTTTTAAAGAACTTAATCAGAGCTTTTCATTATGGATGGTTTGAATCACAATGTGCTCTGAAACAGAGAAAACGACATAATGTGTAACCCAAGAGTGCATTTTCACTCCCTTCCAATTTTTTTTTATTCTCGCCTCTGATCTAAAAAGATTAAAAAAATGAGTAAATGTGTGAAAATGAAAAAAGATTTGCAGCTGAATCATGTGCTGACTTTAATGCACCAAATTACACACTCTGGCTTTAAGCAGCTTAAATACAGGTTCCTCTCTGGAGAGCAGATGCATCTGTGTTTAAACTGTCAGTAGGAGGCTGTGCTAGAATATCATGTTTATAAATGCACATGATTTTACATTCATATTCATTTTTGGACATTTTTTCAGCATAAATACCTTATTATGATTAAAATGGCAACAATATTGTAGTTTTTTTTTTTTTTTTAATTAAAATAAATGTATTGTCATTTTAACATTTTTAAATATAAGTCTAAATTGACTTGCAGTTTGTACACTACACAATCATTTTTAGTATGCTCCTTTTATTTCCGATCCACATCCCTCATGTCTTTGTGTGAATAGTGTTTTAGTGTGTAAGCACTAGAGTCATTCTGTTATGAACTGGGAAAGATAAAAGCCACGTCCTCTCTCTCTGAGCAGCGAATAACACAAACCCCACCAGCAACCTGAGTGGAACATTGTCACAGAAGACAATAGGTAGCAATTAACAGACGGTGGACTTCGATTCCAATCCCTACATATATGATTAAATATTTCTGTTCCATTACTTCACAAATACCCTATTAATGCTCTGTTACATTGTTGAGAGAATTTAAGGTCTGGTATGAACTGGACGATTTTCTCCTTTTTCCAGGATGTTTCATAATTGTATTTACATACTGATATCCATATTTTATGTTGCATTTGCAAACGGTTTCTTTTTCATTTAAAAGCTAATTTAAAAGCTTTTCCAACCTTTTTCACAGCTGCTGTCAGAGCTATTTTTCCTTCATTTACCGTGTCAATTTTACTGTCATCACACCCCCAGTGTTTACATATTTCAGCTGTAGAGGACAACTGGAGAACAAAATGTACTGAAATCATCTTAATTAATACCCATCCAATATTTATTTTGAAGAAAACCTTTCCTCTGTTACATGTTGGGGTCTTACCCATCTGCATTAGCGGTGTCCCACTCACCATTTTACTGGCCTGGAGCTCAAGTGCAGCTGGTCATGCTCCATTTCAAACCACATAATTGTTCACTTGTCTGAAAAGAACATGCAGAAACGATGTTTCTTCAATCTGCCACAAGCCATTACTTGAAAGCCAATGTACGCTACTTAGTCTTTTCGATCAGTTGATTGCCTCAGACTAGAGAATAGTGAATTGTGAAGGTTATCGATGGGTCGGCAGAAAAGAGGAACGAGAGATTACCATGTAAAAGCACATGTGCTTTAGCAGATCAATTAATTGTTGGATTCCTACTTGCAAGAACTTCATCTTTCAATGTGCAGCCAAATCAGTGGCATAAAAAATGTTAGTCTGTCTTTCTTTATCTACTCATTCAGTCAGACTGGTCGTCATAATTTCTCATTAAAAAACTTTTACTAAGATAACATCATGCCAGAAAGATCATACATCAAAGTTGTGAGAAAAAGTGGAATGACAGCAGCTGCCAGCTGGATAGCTTCTCAAATATTACTTTCATGACCATAAAAATGTTGAATACATTGAATATTTTTATTTACTGTCTCACTGGAAACTGTAAATCTGTACGACCAGTCACAACTTTCAAGTTGAACCTATAAAACTTCATTTCTTACTTTGTTTCATCTTCTGAACTACTTATCCATAACAGAGTTGTGGGGGTAGCCGGAGCCTATCCCGGCTGATTTCAGGCAAGAGGCAGGGTATACACTGAACAGGTTGCCAGTCTGCTACACATACACTCATTCCTAGAAACAGTTTCACTGTAGCCATTCAACCTAACAGAGTGGTTTTGAAAAGTGAGAAAAACTTCTTGTGAGTAGATGTTTTTTTTTTCTTTGCATTCTTGATGTACCATTGATTGAAAGTTATTAGTGATCAATTTATTTTATCCTATAGCTCACAGATCAAGTCAAGTTAATAAGAACATCGGAGTCTTCTTCTTCTTCTTTTGGCATTTCCCTTCAGGGGTCATCACAGCAAGTCAGTTTCTTCCATCTAACCCTATCTGCTGCATCCTCTTTGGTCACACCAACTATCTTCATGTCTTCCTTCACTGCGTTCATGAATCTCCTCTTTGGTCTTCCTCTAGTCCTCTTCCTGGTGGTTCCAAATCCAGCATCCGTCTGCCGATGTACTCTCTCACTCTCTCTCTCTCTCTCTCTCTCTCTCTCTCCTCTGCACAAGTCTAAACCATCTCAGTCTGGCCTCTTGGACTTTATCCCCAAATCCTCTAACATGTGCTGTTCCCCTGATGTACTCATTTCTAATCCTGTCCATCCTGGTCACACCCAGAGAGATCCCAGACAGCATCTTCATCTCTGCTACCTCCATCTCTGTTTCTTGTCTTTTTTTCAGTGCTACTGTTTCTAGACCAAACAGCATGGCCGGTCTCACCATGGTTTTGTACACTTTCCCTTTTAGCTGAAACTCTTCTATCACACATCACACCTGATTCTTTTCTCCACCCATTCCAGCCTGCCTGCCTGAACACGCTTCTTCACCCTTTTTCCACACTCTCCATTGCTCTGGACTATTGATCCTAGATACTTAAGATCTTCTACCTTCTTTATCTCTTCTCCCTGTAACCTCACTCTTCCATTTGGATCCCTCTCATTCACACACATACTACTCTGTTTTACTCTGACTGATCTTCATTCCTCTTCTTGCTAGTGCAAACCTCCACCTCTCCAGGTTTTCCTCCATCTCTTTCCTCCTCTCACTACAGATTACAATGTCATCTGCAAACATCATTAACCATCAGAGTTCCCGGAGAAAACCCACACATACACAGGGAGAACATGCCAACTCCACACAGAAAGGACAGTGTTTCAAGCCTCGCTCCATCCATACTCGAACCCCGATTTTCTCGCTGTGAGGCCACTATGCTAACCACTGCAACCGTGCAGCCTCTAATTTTTTATTTAACTCTAGAAAATAAAACAATTTCAAAAGAAGTGCATGTTTAGTAAAATAAAAGGTTTAATAAATGCCAGTTATGTAAATTTCGAGCTTACTCTATGATTATGTACAACATCATCATTTTTCAGCTGCCATAGATACAGAAGCAAATCAATCAAATTTACTGAGCAGTTTCATTTACTAGGAGCAGAAGTATTTAACGGAACCAGGATAGACATCTAATGCATATTGACTCCAAGGATACTATTATCATTTTGCAAAAGAAAAACTATGCGTATTTACGTGCCGAGAGCAGACGTGCAATGCACACTTTGGTAATTAATTGAGTGTGTCCCCAACTGCTGCCTGAAGACTAAAAGACTAATTTAGATGACAGAGTGTGATTGGGGTAGTGTTACAGAATTTATTAACCTTTTCAGTAAAACAGCTAGGGAACAAATGTTCAGCAGAAAAATGCATCAAAGTGCTCCTTCCAGCATCTTGTCCCGCCTCCTTCATGTCTGTGTGACACATGTATCTGCAGGCTGAGCTGGAAAAACCACAGCCACTTGGTGACCACAGTGGAAACTTGCCATCAGTGGCTTAAAATGCTCCCGCCCACGCAGATGTACACATTAGCATCCAGATGTGAATGTTCTATGTTCCCTTGAGCTCACATGTATTATTGTTGACATGTCAAAATTTGCTGATGACTCAGTAGCAGATAAGTGATTACTCTGAGTCACCTGAATGGCCTCATCTCCAGTGGAGGCAGAAACTCAAAGGCACCTGCCACTTTCTGTTTGCTTCCTGCTGAGTAAATAGAGTCTTCATTTAATGTGTTGGCTTTGCACCGACATACACACGAGGTCGTCTGCTTGCGTCTCAATGGACAATAAAGATGGATTACACTCTACGCCAACGCAAAACCTGCCAATTCATTTGATCCCTACGATTATGATGGATAACACCATCAGCTGATAGACCTTCATAACAGTTTGCATAAGTAATGGTCCAGACATTTTATGGATTTAGTGCTACGTTAGGAATACTAATTAAAATTTTGTGGGAATTTTTGTGGAAGCTATTAAATGTTAGGAGAACAGAACATCACCTGCTCACCAGTCAGGGAAGTAATTAACGTAGGGGGGTTCTCAAGGGGAGTTTGAGTTTATGTTCATTTCAGGGTCAATGGGGGAATCTGGCTGTGGCCTAACCTGATAACAGCACATTTTCCCATTTTGCAGGCCATGTTCCACACACCTTTCTACAAAGTTGCTCCAATCTACAGTATTTTTTTTAAGAATCTTCTGTTTTTTTCCCTCTCACAACTCTAAACACAACCTCACTCTTTGCGTCATAAATAGGAGGTTTTGTAAAGCAAATATTAACACAGAGCCATAATCCTGATGCTCAGGAGAAAATCCTGCAACTGTTTTCACACCACAGAAGGCAAAATGCCAACTCTTCACCTCCTGCTTGTAAACCTCCAACAGCTCTCCTGGATTATTGCAACATTTCTAAATCTGTCAGCTCTACAATTCCTTCAAATCTCTGTCTCTCATTCTGGAATTAAAAAATGTTGCTCCTACTTTGCAACAAAAAACTGCACCACTTTGCACCCCCAATTTTATTTTTGAACACCCTGCAGAAATAAAAACCCCTCCTGCACAAACTCAGTCACGTTGTCCGTGATCTCATTGGTTTGACACAGACATCAGATTCATGACGCACATGCTGTGCCGTCAAATTTAAGCTATTATCTGCACAAACAGACACACAGACATCACACACAGCCGACCAACCAAAATGGCTTGAATGCAATACGTTTGGTAAAATGTGACGCAGCTAGTTTGGAGAGTGGATGACAGATTTAAAAAAGGTTTTTTTATTTATTGGCATTAAAAGAAATGTTAAATGCTTTGTGGCCATAAAGTATCATTTTTTGTGTCCGATTGACTGTAAAGCATTAAAAATTTTGCTTTACAGTCAAGAATTGGTGCAAAAAAATCTTTCAATGTGGGTTAACATGAAGCAAGATTAGAGCAAAGTTAACTAAACAGATTTAAATGTCAGTAAACGGAATAGATTAATACAACTGTTGTAAAGGTCAGCATGCACTGTGTAATAAAACATCAAGAGTCTAATTTTGGAGTGAGAGCTGATTGAGTTTGGAGGTGGGTCTTGCTCTTTTTAGGCACAACTTCTCACCTCCTCATTGGCCTAGTGTTGACATGTAGTCTTTCTTCTCAGTCAACTCAATTTTGTCTGGAATGAGCATGTTTGTCACAAACATTGTAAAAAATGTGTGGAGTAAAAGATATGACAACCATGAAACCATGACTCAAGGAGTACAAAAAAAAGCAAAAGTGCTGTACTCTAAAGGATGCTCATCTCATCCAGGTTTGTCTGTTTGTACATGTGCTCACTATACTCCTAGTTACATCTCCTTGTGCAGCACAGCTTTTATACTCAGTTCAGCAGGTAGATTTGGTCTTAGATGCATTGTCTTCTTATTTTTACCAGAAAACACGGCAGGTGGGTAAATTGTCTCCACATGCTTTTTGTATTACGATGTCGTTTGTGCAGAACAAAAATGCTATTGGGATGGGTTCACACCACATGAGCACACACGAGTTGTTAAAAGACCTCCCGAGGTTTCTTGTTTGTCGAGTTTGTTATATTCGAGGCTTTTTTACAATGTGTTTTATTATTTTTAGTATTATCATTTATCTCCTTGAGGTAAATACTTCATCTCTACATCCTAAAACCCACACTATGGCTTCTTGTTTACCAGATCCTCTGCAGCATCTCATCCAGAATATCATACCAAATGCATTTTGTCAGGCTTCGTCATATGAACAATTCTCTCGTATCATATTATGTAAACAATGTTTACCTGGGACGCAATAAGTTTCGAAAGCTTTCTGTGTGAATGAATTTTAAATGTTTGACCTTTCAAACATCCCACGCAGGTGGTCCTTTTCCATTTTTTTTATATCAAATTTGAGCTTTGATCTGATCTCCACATATCCTTTCATTTCTTCTTTAGAAACCATTGTCATGTGGATTCACTGTCTTGATAAAAATGTCTTTTTTCTATTCAGTCTAAACTTTAAGACCTTTCAAAATGGAACCGGTCTCTATCCATCCTGATATCAAATCACAACTTGACATTAAAAACTTATACGTTACCTTCAGAAGTTTTTTATTATAAGCAATACAAAAAAGGATCCGGACCTCCGACATGTTTTTACAGTAAATCTTATTAGTCTGTATTAGAATAACGTGGGACAGTACAGAGGCATAGTGGTTAGCACAGCGGCCTCACAGCAAGGTCAGGGGTTTGAGTCCCAGGTGGAAAGAGCCTTAGAAAGCTAGGCTTTCTGTGTGGAGTTTGCATGTTCTCCCCATGTATGCATGGGTTTTCTCCAGGTACTCCAGGTAGTTTCTTCCCACCCACCAAAAACAAGCATGTTAAATTGTTTGGCTGCTGCAAAATTGCTCTAGGAATGAGTGTGTGTGTGGATAGTTGTGTGTGTGTGGCTCTGCAACAGACTGGTGATTAGTACCCTGCCTCATGCCTTAAATCAGCCGGGATAAGCCTCCCCACCCCCTTTCATCTTTCTCACCAGGTTAGGGATGAAATGTTCAGAAGATGAATGAATGAATTAGCATAACAAAACAAGATCAACCTACTGATTTAGTGTAGCTCATTGAAGTACTTTCACAAAGTTTTTTTGCTCTCAAAGATTATAAAACAATTCTAATTCAGTGCATACCCTCTAAAGCACTTACTTTTGAAAAAACTTTTGTCACAAATTTTGGTCTTTATGACTTTTTGACAGCACTCATATAACTTTAGAATACAAATGACACCTTTGGTGCTGAACAGGTGATGAATGCTCGTAGTTCCAGTCTTAGTTCAGTAGTTTTTTTAAATTATCATTTCCAAAAAAATTTGAAAGAAAGAGGGGGTAGTATGCTTTAGTCGGGAAATAATTATCTCATAGCAGATATCGATAAACACGGTACATTTTGTTTGCTCAGGAATGGAATAGTTGCCAAAAAAAAAAATCCCACAACCTGGACATATGTACGGCAAAACATAAAACTAATCTGAGGCTGCAAATAGAGTGTAAATTACATCAAGTTGGCAAAGCTACCACAAGTTCTTTTACATTATTATTTTGGTGCGTTTACATAAACAATGGCATTCGCTGTTGAGGGGAATGACTGAGCATGAATAGCTCATGCACACTAAAACACTCTCTGCTTACTTCAGAATCTGGAAGTGGCGGAGAACAAAATCTTAAGCCAAGAACAACCTGCCATTTGAACAGTGTCAAACTACAGTTTTCAGATTATGAAACATCCACAAAGGAAATAGAAAACGGCTTTAAGTATGTTTTTGGGGCGGACACGGTAGAAAGAAGTTGATTATGGAGGAAACCCTACCTTTAAAAAAAAAGCCATTTGTACACATATGACAGGCAACATTTTAATGAAGGATTGCAGGGGATGTCAGAACCTATACCAGCTGATAAACAGATCTGTTGCCGGTCCAACCTCCCCCCACATATTTCTAGGGGCAATTTTATAATTGCCAATCAACCTAGCATGCATGTTTTCAGGGCGGTAGGAGGAAACGAGAGTAACCGGAGAAAACTCATGCATACACAGGGTGAATATGCAAAATATGCACAGAAAGGACAGTTTTTCAAACTTTGTCCCCACCTGGGACTTGAACCTTGACCTCCTTGCTGTGAGGCCACTGTGCTAACCACAGCGTATTTCCTTTTACTATAACTTTGACAAGTGACGTAAAAGTACAGTAGAATGCTGAACTAAGACGTGTTTATTTATTCCGACAGGGGAAAGCCCAAACCAGGCCTGTGGGTTTAAGTTAACTAGATTAATTCTAAAAGACAGCTCTCTATACGTCACAAACAAGCCTGGTTAGCAACAGGCATGTCACAGCAGATCTATCACAAACACAGAAAAACTGGAGGAAGCATTCTGAGTTGTATCCCTGCATTCGTTTGCGTCTGATCATGTCAAACATCTTTCTGCCTGCTTTAATTGCTGTTCCTCACTAGAGCAAGAAAAAAAAATCTCTGACTAGTTAATCTAAAAAAAAAAAGGAAGAGCAGGGAGCAAAGTCTGTGAAGTAAAAGGAGTTTGATGTATTTGTGTGGTCTTTAAGTAGTTGAAGGAATCTAAAATTAGCCTGTTTTCAGACACAGTGATGGTGAAACTGCAGAAATACAGTTTCGATATTCACAAAGAGATACCTATATTTTTGAGGAAACGTTTTCTAATTACCTCGAAGAAACAACGGTTAACACTTGTCTGCATAAATTTTAAAAATTGAAATCCGTATTAATGAAAAAACAGAAATCTCAGCTAGATTTGCAAAAAAGCATGAGCTCATAGATGAAATTCTCTATTTAGGTTAAGAGAAATTCATAAAAGCAGATGGATTTAAAGCAAACATCAGCCGGGTTGCCCTGACAGCAGCACGACGTGCTGTCTGATGTGACCAACTCCTCACCCCAACAGAATGGCAATTAGTGCCGGAAATAAAGCAGGGCAGCCACACTTAACCTTGCTGACTGTGGATTTTTTGCCTTTGCTTTTGTTCATTTTATGAGAAAAAAGCACAATCAAGACAATCTGTTTCCTGTTGTGATTTTGTGGCAGGACAATTATGAAAAAAAAAAATAGATCAATCATGGGGCTCTACGGTGGTGCAGTGTTTATCACAGTGGCCTCACAGCAAGAAGCTCAGGGTGTGAGTACCGTAGTGGGGCTTGCAATACTGTTCTTTCTGTGTGGAGTTTGCATGTTCTCCCTGCGTATGTGTTGGTTTTCTCAGGGAACTCAGATTTCTTCCCATCCTTCAAAAACATGCATGTCAAGTTGATTGGCCATTATGAAATTGCCCATAGGAATTATTGTGTGTGGGTGGTTGTGCCCACAACAGACTGGTGACATGTTTGGGGTGTACCCTTCCTCTTGCCTTGAATCAGACGGGATGTGCTCCGGCAACCCCATTAGGGATAAGCAGTTCAGATGACTAAACAAAAGGATTGATCGTGCTCTTTCCTCTTTGAAACTTGTTTTACTGATTGTTAAGGACAATTTGTACAAGATTTCTATGTTTTGACTATATAAATCCTCATGAGAGAACTCACATTGCTTGGCTTACATAAAAAAGCATTAACAGTTCCCAAAGGTTTTCAGAGTCATCCAAGCAGCTCAGATTGAGTGGAGGGAATTATTAAGATCTATGAGAGGAATTACGACAGATACAAGCACCTGATGAAATAAAGCAAAATATGAGGCTGGAGAGTTCGCTGTCAACCTATGAAGTATGGCTGGTATCACTCACTTTATAAACCAAATTTCAAGTGAAAAATAGGGCATGTTGAAAGACCTGTTCAGGTCATTTAATAATATGATGGAGATTTTGTTAAGTGTGGCTAAAATGGTAACCAGCTCAGATGTATGTCAAGACGTCCACAACACCAGCCTACCGTCTGTTTAATTAATAATGTAGCATCTTATGATCATTTGGATGCATGTACAATTTTCTGTAACCAGCCTATTTATATCTGGTTTGTCAATGTTTGCAGCATGTGTCCTGTCCGCTATTTGCTTGGTAGCAATTTGAAGGATGAAGGTGACGAATTTGCGGAATCAAACAAAGTGAACAAATTGATCAAGTTAGAAATTAAGGATGAGCTCATATAATTCTAATGAATTACTCTATTCATCCCTCACCGGGGAAATTTGTTTGCTGCACTCCTTACACCGCAGCAGGCTGCCCTTCAACGGCGCCAATGGTGGGAGAAGCAGGGGTTAGGTGTCTTCTCCAAGGACCCTAGACGTGCTCTCCGTGGGACGCGAACCCGCGACCTTCCGGTCCGCAGGCGAACGCTCTAACCACGCGGCCACCGTCTCCACCAAAGAGAAATTGTGAAACAACTTTGTAAGTTTTAATTAAAACAAAACCATGTTATTTCTTTATCAATAAAATTATGACCAGACGGAGGATTTTTCAGCTTCATCGCATTTTTAATTTTAAGTATTTTAAATACTTAGTATCAACAGTCCAGAGCAATGGAGAGTGTGGAAAAGAGGTGAAGAAGCGTGTGCAGGCAGGCTGGAAAGGGTGGAGAAAAGTATCAGGTGTGATGTGTGACAGAAGAGTTTCAGCTAAAATGAAAGGGAAAGTGTAAAGAACGATGGTGAAACCAGCCATGCTGTTTGGTCTAGAGACAGTGGCACTGAGGAACAGACAGGAAACAGAGATGGAGGTAACAGAGATGCAGATGATTAGAAATGAGTATATCAGAGGAACAGCACATGTGAGAGGTTTTGGAGATAAAGTCAGAGAGGCCAGACTGAGATGGTTTGCACATGTACAGAGGAGAAAGAGAGTACATCGGAAGAAGGATGCTGGATTTGGAACCACCAGGAAAGCGGCCAAGAGGAAGACCAAAGAGGAGGTTCATGGAAACAGTGAAGGAATACATGAAGATAGTTGGTGTGACCAAAGAAGATGCAGCAGATAGGGTTAGATGGAAGAAACTGACTTGCTGTGGTGACCCCTGAAGGGAAATGCCGAAAGAAGAAGATTGCAACCATGAAAAAAGCACAACCTAAAGAGTAATACTGAATAGAACAGTAGTAAAAACGATTTTCTATAGACAAAATATTATTAAATGAACAAGTCACGTTTATGTGTACAAGTAAGTCCAGCAACGATGAGGCTTACCAGACATCGACTCTCAACAACATACTGGTTTAAATCATTCACTTAGATAGGGTAGAAGCCAAATCCCCTATGTTTCACAGTTTATCCATATACAGTATATGTGCACATATAGACCTATATTTCAGTGCACCGTTTTCTTAGCATTAATTAATTTTTTTTTTTTTATAAAGCTCTTCCACACCACCTTTAATCTCAAAGCGATTAGTTTTTGTGTGCAGATGGCTCAATTACCTTGCGGAAACTAAACAATGACACCCTGAGAATTTCAAATTCAACTTGCGGTCATGTCAACTTTTTATGTGCATTTGTTTTGCTAATAGATTTTGAATTAAGCGTTGGATCATTTTAAAATAATGCCAGTGTTAAATTATACCAAGAGTGAATTTATTGTTAAATTAACGGCAAACACAACCAGCTGGAGTCTACATCAAAACATCCAAACACATCCTGATGAATTCAGACCCCTCAGAGTGACAATCCTTTTGCATGAATGAACGTAATTACTGGCTGTTTGCTGGTGGTCCAAAAAACACACACACACAGATTATTCCCATGTTCTGCACACTGCAAAGAACCCTGCATGATCCCTGTTTGCAAACACACCTCACAGCTTTTCTGAACACAGCCTCTCTCTAATAATACTTGTGATGAAAGTGAGAAAGTGATAGAAAGCAGAGAATACTTGTCTGCTGTTCTTCACACATGCACTGCTTTATTCCATGTAATCAGAAAGTACTAACACTTATCCACTCCCTCTCTTTCTCCATTTTTCCTGTACTTATTCTATTTCACAATTTGCCACACTGCAGTGCTGGGTTGAGGCGATGGCCACTGTGCCGGTCCTTCTGAGTTGTGAGCCTCTCAGGGGGTTGAGATAAAGCTAAGCTGACATGTGGGTTCAGCTGCGTCACAGTGTCTCAGAACAGGGACAAAAAAAAAAAAAAAGACAAGGCATGCTCCTCCAGAGGTGCACCACAACCCACCCTGCCTCATTTTTCCTCCTCGCCACACAGATGCCTGCTTTCACATGGGGTTGTCTTCTTAGCAGAATGCTATTTCACAGAGCTGGTATTAACCCTGAGGATGAGTTATAAAAAATACAACACACCTACACAAACCAACTTTGTTAATTTGACAAATGTGAGTTATTTTTCTGAAGATTTGAACCTGCTTGTTTATTCTAATATCTTTCCTAACCAGGGGAGACTCCCAGGTGTGCCTGAGGAAAGCCTCTTTAAGGACACCATTCTGGTGGAATAAACCCACTCTATCTCCTTCTAGTCTGTCTTCCACCACAGTTTCTCTTTCTTTCCCATGATGCCCATCCCCCTTTAAGTAAAGACTAGAGTAAGCTTGGTAAATAATTGAGGCATATCCACCTTTTGCTTCTGGGTTGCTTCTCTACTTGATGTTTGATATTCATTTCAAGTAAACTAATTCAGGTCACAATGATGTAAAACCTATCAAATACATGGGGTTTTTACTTTTATTAATTATAGTTTACTAGCGGTAATGTCAGGAGAAAAGAGAACTAATAATGATCATTATAATAAAACCACATCAAGCTTTTACATAATTGAGTCTTTCATTTTTAAGATTTTCCATTTGATGCTTCATCAATCTTTCAACAGCTTATTGGGCTCATGGGGCAGGCTCATATGGCCAGCGTTGGATTTATGGTGCCTCAACACTAGAAGATACAAATTGTACACTTGATAAAACAGCAGTGGGTCTGAAAGATATCAACCTCATTTTTCAATCTGTGATTTAAGCTGCTTTTCTGGCAGCTCAAACAGATAAATTTGTTCCTATCTGTACAAAAAAAAAGGATTTTCAAAAGATGGAGAAAATAGATTATGGCTGCTTTCATTTCGAAAAATGTGAGTGTTAATCGGTCTGATTTTTTAAGCTGCAGAGGCACGAAAACAGAATAAAGTGTTTGCTGACACCTGCTGTCTAAACATATGAACAAGCACACAATGCACCCAAAAAAGTAGAAATTGCCACTTAAAAATGACTGCAATACAAGATTAAAATAATATATTTATATAAATTTTTCCTTCTTACATTTAAACTCAATCAGAACTTAAACATACACACAAAAAAAAAAAAAATACAGCGTGATCGCTTCTCATTTACAAAAACTATAACATCAAAAAAAATAATAATTTTACGACAAATTGGCAGAAAAACTTCGATAGTGAATGCCTGGTAAAAATAAAATAAATTCTCCAAACAAAAGTAAAAATATTTCAAAACTCTTAAATATAAAGAAAAAACAAAAAAAAAACTTGTTTTAGCTTAAACCTCAAGTTTCTTCATTTAAAAGAACAAGGCACCACATTTGGCTTTTTTGTGCAATAATTCAACTTAAATACTGTTTTACTTCTTCTAAAACATAAGAAAACTATTTTCCCTTAAGTATGTTTATAATAATACCATGTATTTTCACTAACTCCAATAAGTGCAAATCAACTTTAAGTACCAACATTGGTTCTTCAAGTGCCACTGACATTCAAAAATGCCATTCTCAACCATTATCAATGTTATTTACCTGGCATGACACAACTTTGCTGCTCAGTTTCTGCAAAGTGTCTAATGCAGCAATTTCTTAGAAAAAGTCCCTGAGTCTCCAGGTTTAAAAATGACCCTCCTGCAGGTCGGGGAAGTTTGTTGTATTCTCTGTGGTGGTTTTAAGGTCGGTTGTGTCGTTTGCAATCTCGACGGTCACGCTGCTCAGGTCTAAATGACACTCCTCCATTGCCTGCTGCAAATCTTTTTCCTTCTCTGTCGATGAAGGTCTTTGTTCGTTATATGAGTTATCTTTCAAAAGAATGAAAAATTTAAATAATTTAGTGAAACGCTAAGATCAAGCAATTAACTCTAACATTTAAACCAAAAAAATAAACCCTATTTAAGGCAGCTAAATGTTATCTCAGCTTTCATTTCGAGGGAGCAGGCTCATTTTGCAGAAGAGGAACAATGCACCAGCTGAGATGTTTAATGAACCAGCAAGAAGTTTAAAAAAATGCCTTATTTTTTTCCGCAATCAAGATGACATCATGAACATGAAATTGCTCAAATCGGCTGCACAGTTTAATTCCAAGTGAAGCACTTACCAGCTGTGTCATCTCCGTAGTGAGCAATCATGGCGCTTACACTCTCATCTTTGGTGGGAAAGATCTCTTGCATTGGTAAAGTCATGTCTTTAAACACCACAAGATAAATGTTCATTTTGTGTTTGTGTTTGTCTGTGTAAAAGTTCACAAAATATGAATTGGGATTGATATGTTTTCAGATTAGATGTGGTTACCTGGGTCTGTGGCCTGCTGTGGAGATGAGATTACATTCTGCTTGACAGCGGCCTCCATTTGAGAAGCTGCGTCGTTGGGTTGGCCACATTCAGGCATAAAAGACACCTGTGGTGAAAAAAGTGTACAACTGTCAAATGAAATAACAAAACAAAAAGAAAATTAAATAACTTGTACCTGGATTTGATCAGCTGATACTCCCTCTTCAGCAGTGACAGCTGGCTGGGGACTCCAATTTCTTTTGCGGGAGTCCATCTGAGCTGGAGGAATTGGAATCCTGTGCAAATAACCGAAGCCGATACCACAACCTAAACTAAAAACCAAGACAAAAAAGTACAAGTAAAACATTTTGAGATACATATCATTTATCATTTTTTATATTGTTCTAAAAGACATCAAACTCACATTTTTCATGGTTTTGACAAGAAAGTCTGTTTTTATAATTAAAAATGAAAACTAATTCTCTGAACTTATAATAACAGATTCCTTTTGTGATTGATTACTTACTGTTCTGTTCTCTTTCGCTTATCTGATGCCGGGTCACGGGATAAGCGAAAGCTTCAGATGGGAACCCAAGGGTTCTCTCACCCTGGCTGAATCATCCAGCTCACCCGGGAGGATCCCAAAGTGTCCCAAGTCTCTCCAAAGCATCCGGGGTCTGCCTCTGGGTCTACTCCCGGTGGGAAGAGCTTGGAACACCTTACCGGTAAGTTGTTCAGGAGGTCTCCTAACTACATGCCCAAGAAGATGATTCAGAGGAGCAGCATTTCTACTCTGAGCTCCTCCCGGATGGCAGAGCTCCTCACCCTATCTCTGGGTGAGAGCCCACCACCCTGTGGAGGAAGCTCATTTCAGACGCTTGTATCCGTCATCTTCGGACTACTTACCAAATTACTTAGGGTTAAGTCCTCAAAAATACTACTAACATTATTACCACTGTTATGGATAACAATAAAGGGAATGTCACATTATAGATTAACTCTATCCTGATTCAGAAGAGGGTGGTACTGTTAGTACTAAAAAGGTATGCCTAAAAAATTTCTCTGTCTCAAAATATAGAACTAAAATCCTAATCAGTCACAAATACTTAAATATGTTTATCTAAAAAATTTCCTGCATAAATTCACAGACGTGCATTTGAATTATTCACTTAAAATCAGCAGCTTTGGTGACGTGGCTGAAGCTGATTATATTGTTAGTGTACACTGTTAACGACGTAGCCTATTCTGTTGGGACTTTCAGCAGCCTTGACGCAAATATATTAGCAGATTGCAGGAGTCAATAAAAATTTGGATAATAAGAAATAAAATTGAATTGGTTAAAGGCTTCATGATGTTCCTGAATAAGTCTGAATCTGCTATGTTTAAAACTAGAAACTCCTCATTCATTTTTTTTTGCACAATAAATTAGGGCTAAAACAACTAATTGATTAAAACGATTATTGAAATATTTGTCAACTAATTTGGTTATCGATTAGTTGTCTAAAGTGTTTTTACTGTAAACTGCACTTAAATGGTCTTCAAGTGTGGCAGTAGTGAGCAAATTGATGATTCGAGATACCAAAATAGGAAAAATTGATAGCAGCCAATCATTGGCCTTCATTTCACCCCGCCTCACGGAATCCGGCAAATTCAATAAGATGGCGGAAAGAAAAACACAAACAAAATCATCCAATGTTTGGGATCATTTCCCGCTAAATGTGAAGAATCGCGTTGATATGCAAAGTTTGCAAAACAGACACATTTCAGTACGGAAGCACAATGTCGCTGCACGAACATCTGAAAAGAAAACATGTTGGACTTGAAGTAGGAGACAGCGAACCGGAGAAGTAATTAAGATTACATGACGTTATTTCTAATAAAATCAATTTCACACGTCGCTAATTACACTTTTAATTTTATGCAAAAACAAACCAACATGAACCATTTTCTGTGGAAAAATGAGTGCACTCCGCAGGAGCGCGCTTCACTCACGGACTCTTATTTTGGAAATGATTGTCCGATATGAGGCTGCTTTCAATGGTGGAAGCTAAGAGGTTTAAAAAAAATGATCGCTAAATTCAATCTATGGTACGAGATCCCCTGCTCTACACTGCAAAGCCCATTTTTTTCCCACAACAAATGAGTGCTGTTAGTTTGTTAGTTTCTTCTTCTTTCGGGAAAAGCCGAAAGAAGTACAGGTGGTAAAGATGGACCCAGGTCATTTTATTTAATGAAGTTACTATTTTTACAGTAGAGGTGGTGTTTGGGTTTTTTTGTTTGTTTTTTGTACTAATTCTACAAAACTTGAATTTTTTATTGTGTATTTTTACTCATGTTAATCTGGGGCCATTTTTGCTTGGTACAATACCTCTGAACAAGGTTAAATTTGCATACTGTATGTAAAATTGTTAAAGATTTCTTGTTTTCAAATGTGATCTGAATGATCAACAGTTTACATTTGATGTTTTATTAACCAGTACTGCAAAGCACATTTTACGAGTGCTTATGATTTACTAAATTTATTATTTTATATTTGCTGTAGAAATGGTAATATTCTACCTCTTTATTTCACAGAAAGATTAGCATTTGCACTTACCTGAACGAGCCCAACGTGTTGTTTAAGTGGTTTTACATGATTACATTCAATAAAATGCCAAAAAATAATATTTATAAAGTTGTCATTTTTATCTGATTAATCGTTTCAATAATCAACTGATTAATCGATTATCAAAATAATCGTTAGTTGCAGCCCTACAATAAATACCAACCATCCCTCTCCTCCCCAAGCCGCATTGGGGGTCACCACCACCCCTCTGCATTGGTCAGTTTCTGTGTTGTAAACTAACAGCTTCAAAGGTGTCCCATCGCTCTCTTTAACAAGAGAGAAGAAATCTTCTGACTGCAGAGGTTAGACAGAAACAGATTAGATTAGGAGGTTTTTGATGTTTCTACAAATTTCTAAAAAAAATTTTGTTATTGAAATGATTGCATCTTACATTACTTAAAAAATGATCAGCTCCAATAATAAAATCAGTGTGCGGGATGAGACCGGCCCTTGATGCAGGAGAGTTGGCATCCACGTCCTATATATAAAAAAAAAAAAAATCTTCCAAACCACTATTTGGATGTATTCTTTTTAAAAAATAATTTGTCATAACAGAAAAGGTTCCACATATGACCACCAGATGATGTCAGAATTTAAAAAAAAAAATGCTCAACTTACCAAAACGTGCCACACATTCTCATTGACTTTCTCATAGCTGCAGTAACGTACACTGGCACCAAGCAGACCCTCACCACCCCACGAGCTACTGGGCTTCACTACCACCTCTCTCATTCGCTGGGTTTTTGAGTTGAACACTTCAATGTTGACTGCTTTCCCAATATTGGCCTTTAGGAGGTGTCTGAACCGGTGACCGTCTTTAGTCTGTGGGGAAAAATAGAATTGCAAAAATGATTAGTAAACTTTGGAAGTGACGACTAAAATTATTCGATTGGATTTCCATTTGCATTTTATTGTGAAGGAGAAAAAATTTATGTGCCAAGCAAAGTTTGTGGTAGACTAGAAACACATGATCAATTTAATCGTTTTTTGTCTTCTGATTACAAAGGGAGTCAGAGTCTACATCTTGGCTAATACACCCCGAACAGGTCATAGTAGTGAATCAACCTAACATGCATGTTTTTGGAGGGTGGGAGGAAACTGGAGTTCGTGGAGATCCACACATTCATGAGGAGAACATGCAAACTCAACACAGAAAGACCGGTATTTCAAGCCTCGCCGCCACTCCAGGACTCAAATCCAGACCTTGCTGTGTGGTCAACGTCCTAACACTGCACCACAGTGCTGCCCTGTTGTCTGGTGTTTGTTAGTGAAATGGCAACATTTTGTTATGTTTCATTAAATGATTTTTTTTTTTTTTTTTACAGTAGTAAAGCCAAACATATGTTCACGCTGATGATTAAATTAGTTTGATGTCAAACTCCGATCTTCAAGGGGCGGTGTCCTGAAGTTTTTCCATGTGTTCCTGATTCAATACAGCTGATGCACATAAAGTGAAATCAACAGCCAATAAAACTTGGCACATTGGCTCAATAAGCTGGATCAAGTCTGTAGATGCAAAAACACATAGAAAACCTTCAGGACACCGGCTCTCCAGGACTTGAGTTTGAGGGTTAGATTATTGCAACAGCCTGCTCAGCAGTCTGAACAAAAATGCCTCAAAACGGCTGCAAAATGCTGCTGTTTGAGTCCTAACAAGAATTAGAAAATATGCTGACATTAATCATGTGCCCAAGACTCTGCACTGTCTTCCTGAGTTTCAGAGAATACACTTAAAGCTGTTCTGCTTGTTTTTATGTGTGAAATGTGTCTTTTGAACCATCTAGAATTCTAAGGACCTCTGGGACCAGCCTCCTGCTGGTGTCTAGAGTCAGGACACTGTCACAATGTTTAAATCTAGGCTGAAAACAGTTCTATTTAATGCATTTGTCTGAGGATCAATCACTCTTTTGATCTTTCTTCATTTTTATTCTATGTTTAGGCATTTTAATGCAGTTTTTCTGTTCTGTAAAGCACTCTGAATTGCCTTGTGTATGAATTTTGCTACAAATAAACTAGCCTTCTCCTAAATAATTCTTTCCTTCCTGGATTCGTGTGAATGTAATCATAACATTTAGCTATAGAAACATCTGAAAATAGTCACCATGCATTTACTTACGAGTTTGGAATTTCCTAAAGAGACAATGTAGTCAAAGAAAGGTTCCAAACCAGCTCTCCATGCAGGCGATCCTATCTGAATCTGAAACAAAACATATTTACATTTTGATCAATTGTCGCCCTCTTGTGTCAATTTAAAGTACAGCAATAAAACCAAAAAGTTTGAAGGTTCAGATAAAGCTTAGTTATTAATTGAAATTCGACGTTAAAAACGTATTTTTTTTAATGCAAAACTTTAAATATCTTTGATTTTGCCAAATGCAGGCTCATCAAGATCAAAGGAATTTTAAAAGTGTATTTTTACATTAAAACAAGCTTTTATGTGGCATCTTACCTCAGATATATGATATCCACTGTTTTTTTCTTCGTCAGACAGAAAAGAGCTCGACATTGACCCCATTGTATCCGCTGGTAGATTTAAAGACTAAATTTATTTAAGTAAATTGAGTTCAAAGTAATTTCTGTAACGTCTTCATTCGAGCAAACACGCTGAAGCACAATCAGTTAACAACCAGGTGCTAGGCAGCGCTGATAAATGAAGATACCAGAAAAATCGAACTTATTCTTAAAAGCCTCCTGTGTTGACAACATTCTCTGGTCGGACTCTAGAGCAATGATCGATATTTATTTTTGAAATCACAGGGGATTTCGGTTCCCTGTTAGGCGTAATATACCAACACTGGTATCTCGCGACATTTAATAAAGTAAAGTAAAGTAATCCGGTTCTGCATTTGATTAGCTGCCCTTCCCGGCGTTGAAGACGGTCGCTTAGCAACGGACCAAACTAAGTCAGCCATAAATATATTAATTATAATTATGATAAACAATCATCAAATAAAATAAGGAAAAACATCAATTATGCCACGAAGCTTACTATTTCAACTATACGATCACAGAAAAGTTTAAAATTATAATTAATTTGATCATTTAAACATTAATAATGTTAATGATTGAAAATAATTTCTTTTTTTTAAAACTAATTATCAACTCATTATGAAAACTATCAATATTAGTATGAATTGTTACTGCTATCACTTAAATAAACACTAATATATTAATATGATTTAATTATAATCAATTGTGATTTATTATTTAATGTTACTTAAACATAATTACAATGTATATTAATGTTGTTCATTATGAACTCATTATACAAACAAATATTTACTATTACTAGTATCACTAATATCATTGTATTATAACAATACATTTTAATTATAAGTAAACTTTACTGTTATTTAAACACAGTAATGTTTTATTTATTTATCAGAATTTTTTTTCTATATTTTGCGTTGTTGGAATTTGATCAATTGAGACAAACCAATTTTCCAGCAAGGATTTATTCAAATAATATCAGTCTAATCTTAAATGATGATATTTCACTTCGAGAGCTTTATTCAACCAATGACATAACACTAATAACATAATTTTTTTCAGGTTATTAATTTAGGATCATACAACATTTTATTTTGTGCTATTAAGATTTAAATGTTCATCCCTGTGTGCAATCTAAACACAAATTGTGTCTTTTTCAGGTTTCGGGAGGTTAATTCTAATCTAATCTGCCAAGGTATGTTTCTTTCTCAATTTTTAAGAATATTGGAAATTTATTTGTTAAAGGTCATAAACTACATTTAAGCAAATACTTTTTGAATGAGCCTCAGTTTGGTTTTAGAGCACACAAGTCCACATCAATCCACATCAATAACATTTGTTAACCTGGTTAAAAATGTCTCCCTAGAATTATGGAAAGCATTTGACACCATTGATCGTTTAGTTTTATCAGAAAAAAATGGTGAATTGTGGTCTTATGGGGAAATGTTTGTAACTAAGACTGTTTTTTTCAACAGGTATCAATATCAATGTTTGCAGATGATATCCAAGTCCACAATTCCCACTCAAACTTCAATAAATTGCGGGTGATGATTAAAAGATCATTTAAAAAAAAAGAAAGAGAGAGAGAGAGAAAGACAGAAAGAAAGAAAGAGCGAGAGAAAGAAATGGTTTGCATTGAATGAATTGTCTTTGCACATTCATTAAAGAACAATCTCTGTGACAAGAAAATCAAGAATAAATTCAATCATCATAAAATTGAGATATTGGATTACTGAAAATTCCTTGGAGTCATAATAGACTTAAAATTTATATGGAACTGAATTTGCAAAATATTAGAAAAAAAGGTGCAAAAACTATTGCAAAGTTATACAAATTATTATATATTTTTAAAAGGATGATTTGCATCTGTTTTTTTTTATCTCCCTGTGTTTGTTGAGAGACTTTTGGTTGAATACTTAAGAATCTTTGCAAAGCAAAAACTAGACCAATTTTTGTGTTAGCTGTCAGATTGATAAATTCAGCTCCTTATAAACTTCTAATAAATACTTTGTTCATTCCTTCAAAGTATTTTAACCTTGATAAACTGTACACTATCAAATTTACGTTTGCTATAAAAAATTTTTTGGCCTCTACGTAAATCCATTATTATGATGTTTACAAATCAGGAAAGTAGTTTAAGGGTAACTTTTAATTTTGATTGACCTCAAAATAAAAGCAAAAAAAAAAATCTTAAATGAACATTTTTTGAGCTTTCAAAGTCACCAAATGGCCTCTAAATGAGCAAATGAGCAAAACTAATTTATACACCAGTTCTAAGATATACTAAGATATACACCAGATATACACCAAATCTAATCTAATCTAGTTTGATAATTTTTTAAAAGTTTTCCTTAGTATTGCATGAACTTTCTTATCATGTCAACTAGAAACTGATGTGTCTGTGATGTTGCAGGTTTTATTGATTCAATTTTATTTGTATAGCCCAAAATTTAAAAAAAATGTCACTACAGGCTTCACATTGCAGATTTAAAAAGAACAAAAACAAGAAAAATGAAGAATGCATGATGAACACAATACACGGCAAAAAAACTAACTAATTAGACAATTTTAGCATACTCCTGCCCTTAGACTCTCATTCACGGTAAGGAAAAACTCCTTAAAATCCATCAGTGGGAAAAAATAAGAAACCTCATGGGTTTCCACATGAAAGAGCAATCGTTTACAGCTTGATAACTACAATAGTGGCGACTTCAGCCACATTTGTGGAGGCAGCATTGCTGATAGTTTCTACAACATGACTACAGCTAACTGTATCCTCAGGTTTGTCTAATTACAAGGAGCATTTAAAGTGGGCACTTCAACAAATAGATTTAAAAATAAATGTAAAATAAAGTGTAATTAGTCAAGAAATGCTTTATTTGTCCTATTTTTGCTGTATTTTTCCCACATCACAAATGCCACTAAGTATTGGGTGGTGGGTGGTGAGTATAATCTCTTTTAACATCAAGGTAGTGAGCAGTTAATCAAAGTGGAAACCATCATCGTTCATCCTGACTGAACAGGTGATCTTGGCAAAGGGTTAAAAAACAAGCAGAGCTTCATAATAATTCTCTCAATTTATTTTCTATGTTATAATCACTTTTATTTTAAGAGGCTTTCCTGTTGATGTTTTCCCTTTAGAAATTTATAGTTTATAGTCTTCTCATATTCAAATCATCTCTAAATGTCACCCACACTGCTACTGATAAGCCCAAAAAATGTCCCTGTATTCTTTTCAGAAAAGATATTGCTCTCATGAAACTGACTGATCCTGTGTATGCTAATGGCTTTGTGGAAATTGCCAACCTCCCTTACTCTGGCCAGATGTTGCCTCATGGCTTCACCTGTTACATCACAGGCGGGGATTAATGGACTGTAAGTACACGCATGCAGGCACATGCACAATTGATATGAACATGTGGAAAAAAGTTGTCATCACTTTGCCTCTACCCACTCAGGTACAGGAAGTATTCCTGACAAACTGCAGGTGGCTCCTATTGATGTGGTGGACGATTCAGTCTGCTCCCAGACTGAGTGGTGGGGCAACATTGCTCTGAAAACCGTGTTGTGTGCTGGCGGGGATGGAATTATTTCAGGCAGCCAGGTATGAAGACAGAATAGGAATTATGTTCATCTTTATGCATTTGAAATACAGGTGTCATGGCAGCGCAGGGGTTAGCACCGTGTCTTCACAGTAAGAGGGTCAGAGTTTAAGTCTGGAGTGGGAGTGAGGCTTGAAACACTGCTCTTTCTGTTTGCATGTTCTCATTGTGTATGTGTGAGTTTTCTCCAGATACTCTGGTGTCCTCCTCCGTTCCAAAAACATGCATGTTAAGTTGTTTGGGCTGCCAACAATGAGTATGTTTGGATAGTCGTCTCCGTGTTTGAACACACAACAGACTGCTGACCTGCTCGTGTTGTACCCTACCTAAAATCAGTCGGGATAGGCTCCAGTGTCCCTGTACCCCAATTAGGGAGAAGCGGTTCAGAAGATTAAACAAAACATTTTAAATACCTCTAATGTGCCTAAGGATCTTCAGCATCGTGGACAACAACTGATACTCTATGGTGACTTATTTGTTATCATTACTTTTTCCAGGGGGACCCTAGAGGCCCTCTACATGGCTTAACCAGGGGAGAGTCCATGGTGTCACAAGTTACGGACCATCTGGTGTTTGCAACCAAGTAATTACCTACTGTCTTCACCAGGGTTTCTTCCTTCCTCGACTGGATACAGTATATTCAGTGGGTTTCTGGGAAACTACATAATCAAGTGGATAAAATTGGCTTTTTTGACACATTGCCAATTTTTTTTCCTTTTTAGATGATGGAAACAAACCTTTAAACAAAAGAAAAACTCTGTCAAGTGTCAGATAAGCCCAAAGAAATAAACTTCAACATCTCAGTTGCCTTTTGCTTGTATTTTTTTCTTTTTTTACAATATATATTTCCAGAGGGCGGCAAGAGCGTGAAGTGTTTGTACCAAATAACACAATAGTTCTCTTTGATTTGTTGAATGTCTGACGGCTCCTGTACTTCCCCTCAGTTTTAGAAAAAAGATGTCTTTATCATGCATGTTGTGTTGTTCACAATCAGTCAACAGTGTGAGGAATAGAGCCAAAGGCTGTAGTTACAATCTTGATCTTCTGACCTCCCGAGCTGGAGCCTGAGATGATGGAAAATTCCAAAGAATGTTTTCAACCAGAGATCAGAGAGAACAAACCTCTATCAGACTAAAGTAGCCCGAGTGCCACAGAGGTTGTGTTTTCTTTTTGTTGTTAGAGAGAGTTGTATGATTTGTGTTGTGCTGGCATTTAAAAAAAGATGTTCTTTGCGAGAGCCAAACTTTGTTTTAATTGTGGCCAAATGTGAGCTGTGCAGTCACAAATTCCTTCTCAGATGGAATTTAGAGCCATATGTTTGTAATGGTGGCTAGAAGCATGAGATCATATTTAACCCTTTTTTCCAGAAACCACGGAAAATTGATATGCAGGTTGTGTGAAAAGAGTGTAAAAGTTTCGTTTAAAACATTTAAATTAACAAAAAAGTGTTGAAGTTTCCAGACAAGAGCATTTTAAAAGTCAAAGTCTAAGATTAGATGAGGGCTATGGTTAGAATTTTGCACTAAAAATCCAACTTAACTTTTACGGTAGTAAAAATGTCCACCCAGGCCTCATTTTACTATTTTTTGTTAAACCAAAAATTTCTTTTAATAACAATGTTAGTATAAATTTTTAATGGTTTAGTTTTATATTTTACTGTATGGTTTATTGTAGTAAAACTGAATAAAAAGTTATAAAAAAAATTTAAGCATTAGATTCAATTTACTGTCAATGTTTTCCACTCATTTTTCAAGAAGAACAAAAAAACAAAACAAAAAAAAAACAGCATATGTATTTAAAAGATTGCATCAAGGGATCGCTTTGGTTTTTTTTAGATATTTTGACTTTACCCACCCATGCATAAACCCTTGTAATTAATAAAACTAAATATTATATAATTATCTTTTTACATAAATTTACAATCAACTTACGAAACATTGTAAACATTAACCTTTTTCTAAAAGAAATATTTTTGCATTCTCTAAATTATTCAAAATAGTAGTAAAATGCAGTAGTTTTTGCTTAAAACAAAATATGCGGTTCATATGTATGGATGCTAAGTCCGGGTCGCACAGTGTCAACCTGATTTTTAATATTTTTGCATTGTTATTCTTTTCTTTTTTAAAATAAATTATAAGGTGTGAATTGCATCTTTTTTCACAGATTTTTTTTTTTTTGCAATAAATGCATTTATGTGTTTTCAGGTCAGAAATATTGATCAGTTATTTAACTTGAGAATAGTTTATGCTTTCTTGCATTTATGCATCAAAATCATCACCATGAGACAAACATCACAATGTAGCATTTACAAAACATTTTTTTATTATTATTTGGAGGGACAAGCTGTCAAAATGGCTTAGATGAGAGAAACTGTTTAACAGCAGGTTAATGTGTGAATATGTAAAAAATAAAGCAGCTTCATTTGCTCTGCAGGACTTTTCAAGCAGAAATATGCACAACACAAAAAAGGCCGAAAAAAAAAAAGTAAGACACGTTCATTTAAAAAGAATTTTTAACTGTACTGTAATACATTACACTGATAAAAACACATTGCTGTCATTTCTTCATGAGATTTGACATTTTGTACAAGAGAAACATTGGTCTGTTTGCCCGAAAAAAAAAAAAAAATTGTGCCAATCTCGTAGCATAAGAACATATAATCGGATGGATTTCAAAAGAATCATAAAGGCAAAAGCGAATAATACATTTCTGATGTGCACTTAGCACTTTTCAAAGTATACAATTAATCTGAAGAAGTTTTAACAAACAGGACCTGCATGCATAATTTCTAAAGGGTCCAGAAAGGCTGTGAAAACAGCTGTAGAAAGGGGTGAGATATGTACATCAATTCTTGTGTCCCTCAGCTCTTCACACAGGCAACGGCACACAATCACCTTTAAAAAGGTCTTGTTCTACAATTATTGAGGCAACTCTTCAAATTTCAGGGTTTGTGTTTACGATAAAAATTGTATAATATATGCAGTTTTTATCCACAAAACCCTCTTCACATGTGTAATCTATGAGTATTACATGTTTAAACCCAAGTCACAGACTTCCAAAAAGCAAATTCAATCAAGTACAATCAAATTGATCTTTGTAGTTAATTCCGTTTTTAGTGGCATTTTTATAACATTTCTAATAAGGCTGCCTTTAAAAATACTTCAAAATGCTGGAGAGCAATACCCTTCATAAGTATACATTTCTCTACAATTCATATATTACAAAGGTCGTCCCAGATTGAAAATTACTCATTTGCTTTCTTAATAAAATATTCAATTTGTCAGTGATTAGATTTCTTTTTCATCAACCTACATAAATTAGTTACAAAATATTAGTGTAAATTTCTAAGGTTATAATATAGGCAGCGATACAATAGAGCCATTGTTTTGTTTCAGTGATTCGGGAGATTCCACAGTTTTCAGTCCCAAAAGCTTAAATGGAAGCTCAACACACACACACATCACCGACTCCCCTGATAAAAACAGGCACATCCAGTAAACTTTACAACAGCCTATGATATTTCCACAATGTCTTAAATTAAATAACTAAGGAAATGACTGAATAACTTACAAAAAAAAAAGTTAAACATAGGAGATATTAAATACTTTCTGATGGACTTCTGGTCCCATTTCCCATAAAATGCCATAATGCGATATGGAAAAAAAAAAAAAAGGAGATTGCACTTTTACGTGAACAAAACCACAGTGCTGCTTGAATAAAAAAGGAGGCTTTATCTGAAATAAATAAAACTGAAAAGGAAATAATTTAAAAGGAAACATAATAATGGTAATACAGCTATGAAGAGAATGAGCATTCATTGTAATTGCCTGGCTCATAAATAAGAAATTTCATAATTTAGCGTTGAACTGGTGAATCCATCCCATAAAGACCAAAACAATGCCTATGCATACATAACTATTTTCACAGATAAAGTGCTGGTCGAGGAGCTTTTTAGAGGGATTTTTGTTTTCCTTGTACCATTTAAGACCGTTAGATCTTAAGGAGAAAAAGTTCACTTGCTTCAGAATTGAAAGAGTCTGATTGCTTAAGTGAGTCAGATCGGAGGACTATGTTGCAACTGGTTTCAAATGAAGGCCGTCACAACAAAAAGGTCACCATGCTTTGCCCCCGAAAGCTAGAAAAAAAATTCCCTGAGGTGCACATTCAGCTGTGTTGAGATTCTCAACCGGGCCACAGTTAAGATTGATTCCTGTTTAGCTTAATTGTTGGTGATCTTGGTTTGGTTAAAAAAGCTTTCTTAGGAACTGAGAGTGATCATTGGTTCATACAGGCCTGGTCTAACTGATCTTTTTTTCCACTTTTAACACTAGCTGCCATCTCAAACAGCAATATTCCCAAACTGCTTTGCTAACATTTTGAAGGCAAGTCTGGAGTATGAACATTTATTAGGCAAGAGGGAAATCACAGCTTCCACCAACACATCGACATCTTATGTGCATTTTCAGTCTCCTTCCGAACCCCGTCCAAAATATTTGATCAAACTTTCACAGACTCCATCACAGACAGTTTCATGGCTTCTTCCATCAGCTGATTGTCTGTAAATGTAGCAGGCGGTTCTGGGACAGATTCTGAAAGGCCTATGAGCGACTCCAGAAGGCAGGTTCCAGGGTCGCTTGCTGTGGGGAAACTGGGGTAACTAGGCAACTGAAACTGAAAAAAGTTGTCCATGTGCTCGTACTCCTTCAGGGAGTTGTAAAGCGAGCTCGGCCCTAAACAAGGAAAACCATCAAAAAACTCCAGGTCCGACTCGGAGGATAGGCTCAGGTCCATGTTGTAACTTGCTGAACGATCGATGGTGGGAGACGGCGTGTGTGGCACACTGCTGCTGTGGAATAGTGCGTTTCCCTGGTTGGCGTTCTCATCCAAAAGTTCAGAGATGGCCATTGCTCGATTGTCCGTGTATTCGTCAGAGTCTAACAAGGCGGTTTCTATGTTGTCATTCTCATCGGCAAAATCTGCCATGCTAAAGCTAGTGAACGCCTCAGTAGATGCCTGCTGCTGTTCCTGCTGAATATCTTTGCCAAGTGTGTTTTTACAGCTTTTATCTCCTCCATCCGCGCTAGTCCTTGAGCAGTTCTCTGTGTCGCTAAAACAAAGTATGCGACTTAGACCTTTTTCGTCCACGTCCAGCGGGCTGTGATGATCGCAATGGCTCTCGCTTCCCTCCGAGTCCTCCGCTGACGAGTCCGATAGGTCTGTCATGTCGCTGCTGCAGCTGTTCTCTCCAGCTGCTGCCAGCTCTGTGTTAAAGGGGAAAGAGGGCACTGCTGGTAGAGAGGTTTTCGTCTTCTCCTCATCGTCCTCCTCCTCCGCACTCGACTGCTCCTCAAGTCTCTTTTCCAACTCCAGCTTCATGATCGTGTGGATGTAATGCGTCTGCACCCGGGTGGAGTTGAACTCGATACGACCTTCAGTGTTTCCGCAGCCATCCTTTGTGCAGCCACATGGGAAAGATGAATGGTCCATCTGGGTGAAGCAGAAAGAATGGTCACTTTCAGACACATCTTTGGAGAATGAAATTTTAGGGGTGTTCTCGTTTCTTACCTGACATTTGATTCCAGCCAGGCTGCAGCTGCACGTCTCTGGCTCGCAGAAGCCTTGACAATCACAGCCGCAATGCTCCCTGGAGATCCTCAGTTCCTCCAACTGTCTTTTCTCCTCCTTGTCAATCTTCTTTACACCTGCTGCTTTCAGCAATGCGTAGCGGCGTTTGGATGGATAAGGCTGCAGGAAAGAACCTTCATCTAGATTAGCTCCACTGATGTCGATGTCCTGCTCTGGGATGTCATCTAATGTCAGCCGGTCTGCCTCCTCACTCTGCTGAGTTCCATTTTTTGTCAACTAAGACAAAACAAATAGATCCAGAAATTAATAACTTATTCAAACAGATGAGCTAACTTTTAAATAAATCATTCAAATTTCTCACCTTCAATTTAAGAGCTTCCAGCTTTTCTTCTTTGAGTCTATTGAGGAGTTTTTCTCGCCGCAGAAGCCGCTGCTCCACAGCAAACTCCGCCAGTGTGTATGTGCGGAGCGCGCTGTGCCGCTGCATCATACCCAGAGTGCATCCTCCCTGACTGGGAACACTTGTGAAGCCTTGGCACCGAGGGAAGAAGAACACTGTCACTTGGTCGAACGTCACATTGCTCCGTCGTGCTCTTTTTGACTTCTTTAGGATAGAAGTTGCTGCAAATGGAGAGGAGAAAAAAAATGCTTGAAATATATGGGGTACATTTAAAGAATGAACTTCTTGCTGCAGTTTGAAGCCACTAGAGGGCGTAATGGCCTGTGTTTGCCAAACTATGAAAAGGTTGCTGAACTGACTGTAAAAGGACACCCTTCTGATTCATCGCCCTGGCCTTATCGTGTACCCGTTTAAAAGACACTGCCAACAGGAGTTCAACACACTTACATCCTGTCGAGTGAAACCTAAACTACTGGGAATCCATCTCTCTTTGTTTCTTTTCCTACAGCGTGCAAAAAAAAAGAAAAAAAAACGCCCAGTCCAGGAATTTCCCCTTGGTGACCAGCACAGCAAGGAAAGGAGAACAACCGGGAAAGTAATGAATAAAAACTCCAGGATTCTCAATGGGGTGGAAGGTAGAAGTAGATCTCTTCACTTCAATCCCTCTGGAAACTGACAAGACCCACAAATGACCTGGTGTCAGAGGTCATCTCTGTTAAAGAATTCAGGACCCACATCAATGTGCTACCTCTCCATACCCAGACAAAGACCATTAGAACATATGGGGATCAAAGTTAAACCATATGTGGGAGCGGGAAAAAAAACTTGTATAATTTCTACTTCCTTCAGAATGTGTCTCACTTTAAGAAAGGAAACTTTTCCACTGTTTAATCTTGCTGTAAGAAAAGGAATGTAATCCCATGTACATATGGTGGTCATTACCTTTATTATATGGCAGGGAACTCCTTGTAAAGTTCCTTTTTTCCTAAGCCAAGTAGCTTTCTTGTGGCACACCCTCAACAACTGGCCCAGAAAGACCCAGAAGCTGGAAAATTTATGTTCTCACTGTGCTACTCGAAGCTCCGGGGAAGGAAAAGTAACCTTTTACCTGAATACAGGTAAGCGCCACACAATAAGCTCGCTGTGTTGTCTGATCTTCTGCCAGGAGTAATACAGATGAAACAAACTGCCAGGTTCAGCTTTGCATCCATCACGACTAGTCAGGCTTATGACGGCCAGAGGAGACAAATGACACCCTCTCTGCTGCTTCTAAATGAGAAAGCTTTGCAAGCTGCCCCCCTTCCCTTTTTCCCCTCTTCGTGCTCCACAATGGCAAACAACTTTCCATCCAACACAAACACTGGATCATAATAGTCCACTCAATCACCTCTTCTAGATGTGTGTGTGGATGTACTTTTTTTTATGGATACACACCTCCCCCTTTTATTCTGTCCCTTCACCCAGCCTCTTTCAGCACCTGTGCTGGGTGCACGCCCGGGCTTCAGACAAGGCGCTGTGTGTTCCTGGCCATGGCAATCTGCCATGCTTCTCTTCCTGGCTTCCTGCCCTACCATCCTAGAAACCTCGCAACGGCTTGCCCTTCTCCTGTTCAACATAATCACCCTCCAGCACGGCCCCGCGCCCCTAAAGACTGCCAGGCGCTCCCGTGTCCAGCTAGAAACACCTTCAAGTCACTTAACCTGCATCTTTACAGCAAAAAGGTGAGGCCACACTGCGAGAAAAGTGGAGATGAAGCCAAGGTGAGCTGCCGCTGCATAATGCAATTAGCCATCTTACTGCTTCAGGGCATCAAATCAAAGGAAGTGCACACTGCAAAAGTCTGAAATAATTTCTGCAAAGTGTTTCATGAGCTGCCAGCTGCATAAATTCTTTCACCTCTCCCCTGCTTTTATGGGTAGTTATTGGAGTTCTAGTGGATGTTAAAGACAAGGTGAGAGAATGCATAAAACAGCATGTATTCACAGCTAGATCTTTTTATTTATTATAACAGGGAGCAAACACTCACTGTTAAAATTGGTTGCTGGGGAGCTGGGGTTGCTGGGAGTGGAATCCAGGGTGTCCGAGTAGCAGCTCTCCCCCTCCGAGTCCCAGCCGGAGCAGACAGAGGAGAGGGACGAGGGTGAAGGAGAGGAGTAGCAAGGGTCCTCATCCACCTCCTCAAACTTCCTCTTCAGAAGCCCACTCATGGCGTCAGTGTGAACAATCTGCAGAAAGAAGCAGAGACAGGGGGTCATTAGCAAATTACTCCCACTTTTATTTCAAAGCAGACTCTATCTTGTAAAAATGAGCATACCACATGGTTGTTTTTTAACATATACAAGTGTCATTGGTGCTAAGGAATCTTTAAACGTGAAAGTCTTGCGTAGCGCTCAGCGGAGAGTGGGAGTTTACCGTTGCACGGGAAGCAATCAATCAACCCTATTTGCCTAAGTCAACAATTACTGGACCCTTCACCCGGTTACAAATCCCATCAACTTGGCAAATGCATTGATTAAAACAAAGACGGAACAAAGGTGACCCTATCATCAAGTGGCAGACATTTCAATCAGTTCTGTCAGATAGTTGCAATTATGAAAACACATATGTATGGAAACAAATACGTATGTACACATATATATAAAAACATCTTGATATTTTTATTGGTTAAAAAAAGATCAAATGTGTGTGAGTGTATGTGTGGCTGCACTGTAATGCAACCCCTGCATTTTTCCCAACTCCCATGAGAGAATCTGCTGCTTCAGCGATAAAACCAATCAATCCTTGGGAAAGACAAGCAAAGAAGAAGAAGGAAAAAAAAACAAGATGATCGTCAATGAATGCTCCCAAGAACACAAGATGCCATTTGGTTTTATTTATAGCCCTCATGTCCATACGAATGTTTCAATATACAAGTTTGGTTTCCATAAATTGATTAATAACTCTTAATTGAGGAAAGTACATTAGTACAAATAAAAAAAGTAAATAAAAACTATTTGGGATGATTTTTTTTTTATGTTTTGGGATATCAAAGCGCCTCGTCTCTTTGCAAATTCTGGTGTCATGATGTGTGGTGGCTGCCAGACGGGATAGGTCATCATCTCAGTCTGGGGTTGTGCTCCCACCAGTTTAAACAAGTAAGGACGGACGAGTTGGAGAGAGGAAGGAAGTGAGAGGAAAAGGAAAATGCAACTGGGCTCTGCTCCAAGGTAGACACTCCCTGTGATGATGTGGGATGGAAAAGAAGGCTTTTACTTTACTCATAAAATGATCATTTCACCATCAAACTGTTTACTGATTTGGGATTTTCAGCCAAATCTTTCCCAGCTGAGAATCCTTCACAACCAACTCAATTATTTTCAAATGTGTTTGCTCAACTGTTTTTTCCTCTACCTGCAATTTAGTAAAGATGTTCACAGTCAAAAACTATTTTTGCTGCGTAATTGCAGAGTGGGAATCCTCCCATTTACACCAGGTTAAACTTAAACACTAACTATGTAAATTACAAGACAGAGATGCCTCAGACGTGCCAGCAAACCGCAGTCATATCAAACTCCACTGCTTGTCAAAAGCAATGCATTAGAAATCCTCAGAAGACTTTGCAGAAACTAACTTCTCATGCAACCTGCAGCTCCAGTTTGTCTCACACTGATGTGTGCAAGTCAGCATTTGAAGAATAGAGAGAAAAAAGTAGGAGAGGGGGGGGTTTCAGAGGCAAACGGGGGCCAATTATGCAAATACATTGTTCTTTCTAACAAAGATAAAAGCAAAAAAAATTCATAGTCAAGGGCAAGAGAGGCTGACATCCTTGCATGGGCAGTATGAGGCAGGAGGGGGTTATTGCTGCGGTAAGATATTGTTGTTCCCAGTGCACGTATGATGAATGGATCACCTTGCAATAGGTCAGTGCATCTCTGCAACTGTTTTGAAATAGTAGCCACTTCGTTTTGTTTTTTTTCCTCCCAGAGAACCGGTGTAACCAGAAACCAGAAAAGTTAGCCCAGAAACCTTATTCATGTCTAATCTCCAAATGCTTTCCATTTCTCCTATCGCATCAAAGTAATTGCCTCGAAACAATTTGCAAACACCTGGATGAAGCATCTGTTGCACACCGTTTCTATGTCTGCACACACTCGGGCTCACCTTACATTTCTGCCAGCGTTCCCACCCCCAATTCTCAGGGAAAAAAAAGAGAAAACAAAGCTGTGAGGAATCCTCTAGGGAGCACATAGAAGCCAGCTAAGCAAAGTCTTTTTAATTAAAAGCTGCAGTGAGGCAGAAGGGGAGGAAGGGAGAGAGATGGGAGGCAAAGGGGAGAGAGGGAGGCAGTGGTGGTGGGGGGGGGGACAGTGGTGTCAAAAATGGGTCATTGTCTCTTGACTGCAGTCTACCTGACACATTGATTTGTTAATCCTGTTCAACGGGCAGAAACAATGGCGAGAGGTTAATCCTGGCAAGGGAATGGCTCGCAGTCAATCTGGAGCTTCTCAGAACAAGGCCAGAAAGAGGAAAGAGGAAAACAGGTTAGGGGTATGAAGAAAGAAAAAAAAAACCATTGTACTGTGGCTTATTTACAGAAAGGTTGAGGATGAGGGGAAAAGAGAACAAAAGGTAAAGAAGAGAGAGAGAGGGAGAAATTGAGCTTCCTTGAGAAGGAGGTGTCTGGAATGTCTTTAAATCAAGAATGGATATGATCGGACAGCCGTGCTGGAGAGAAAGAGAAGTAGAGAGAAAGAGAGAGAGGAAGAGCACAGCATGTTTTCAGCACACACTAAATTATGCATCACTGTCATTCCATCAACCACACACAGGCAGGCAGATAAAGGATGCATCCACCGAGGTGCTCCCCAGCCAGTTGTCACATAGTTGGGGAAGATAAATCTCTAGCAGGAGATTTGTCACCAGAAGTACTACACAACTCAACTCAAACACACGACAGTGTCAGTCCAACATGATTATGTTGATCCACGCTGCTGTAGACTGCTCATACAACTCCCAATCACTTCTCCTCCTCATTTGGGGACTAATTCAAATCATCGTTCCTATTGGGATGTTAATAAAAAGCTAACTTTCCTTTCAATGGGAGAGGCTGAGAGGAAGTACGTACTAATAAAGCAAGATGTGAGATTATTGTTAGAAAGGGTGTATTGGGCAAATTTGCCATGTAAGTTACTACAGTATTTAAACATTCCCACATAAAAAAAAACATATCTGAAGTGGTTTTCTATTTTATTCATGTATGTTTGAGCAATTTGCAAGCTCTCTACAGCAATATTTGGATACTAATTAAAAATTATGTTGTTTTTAACCACAGATTTTTTTTCTCTAGCATGCCCAAATTCCAACATGAGCAGGTAGGTTTTTTTGTAGCAGCAACCACAATCATATACACTTGTGCAACAGGGAGTGGTATTACTATGTGAATGCTCCAAAATAACAATAAAATTAAACAAAAGGGGCTAGGATGACAAGGGGGGAATTTACATTGTCAAAAAAGCAAATGTAACCATGTCTTTAAAAATGTCATTTGTTTGAATAGAAATTTTATTAAAAGATTAACAAAAAAGTCATTAATAGTCACATTAATTTGTGTGACTATATACACACACAACCTTGAATAAACAGAAATGCAAACCTGGTTAAATCTGCCCTCATCTGCTCCTGCAGAATGAGTCCCAGTTGACTTTGCCCCCTCGTAGCCTGTCCGGCCCCCATGCAGCTGATAACACAGTGGGTGGGAGCGACAAGTTGTGCTAATCTTAGCCCGCCGAGAGCATTTACATGGCACACTGACAACCTTGTGCAGTGTCTGAATGACTGACTGAGTGCTCATAAAATGTGATAATGATGAGCCTGGGAGTCTTCCTGCGTGTCTGGGCAGGTCGTTCCCAGCAGGCCTCATGGTGTTGCACCTCTCACTTCCAGCTCAGAGGTAATTGATCAGACCAGTTGAGCTGATGGTGGGCTGGACTCCTGCTTCCCCACACACAGCTGGGGAGGTAACTCCAGCTGTTGGTTAAAGAAGCGCTCCACCTGCTGGAGCTGCCGAGAGCGCCTGCTTTCTTCTACTCTATGAGCCTGTTCTTCTTCCTGCGACCCTGTGCCACAGAAACATTCTGTTCCTCTGCTTCCACCCGTGAACACTCGGACTCCAAAAAGGAGAGGTAGTGGGAAGAAGGAGGACGGATTGTGCAAAACAAATAAATAATGTCATGTCTCCAAGCCACAGGAATTCCATTCTGGCAGCCCTGCTCCCGCTGTAACAGTGGGAGAAGAACACAGGCTCTATCTAACCCAGATGTGTTTTCTACCACTAACCACTGGAAAGTCCTGCTCCTCTGAAGCCACTCGGGCTGAATACTTCTCTTATAACCACACCTGACAGGATTAGCTTGCACATGGAACTCATGTGTACTCAGCACCCAGTAATTTGTTGTGTGGTGCAGACATTAATGATCTTTACAAAAACTATCATTCAGATCTGAGAAATAAAATCAGTTGTGTAATTGCATGTATCAGTCTGAGTAGGTTGCAAACTTGAGAATTTTCCACTATGTGCTTTTGGGAGGTGAGAGGCGGGGTTCAGGGGTCGTGCTTCAGTCTGGGACACTTGCTGCATGGAATGTTGGAAGAGGACAAAGCCAGATCAGAGCTCTCCACTGCTGTGTTGGGAGACTGTCAGCAGGCACCCTCTTCCTCAACCCCTCCTCCTTTTCCTCCTTCTCTCTCGTCTCTAGGCACAAAAGCGTGGGGCCATCCTGCGTGACCAAAATGAAGCAGGCACAGACAACCTTGTCTGAACCCAGCTTTCTGCTGCTACCGCCTCTCCCAGCTGGGCAGACGGATACTAAAAGCACAAGCTTCCTGAGGTTGTGAAACACACACTGCAGTGTACAGGAAGTAACCATCCAAATTATCTCTGCTGTCTGACAGCTGCAGGCACAGCAAGGTTAGCAGAGCTGCAAGATGGACATGAAGAATAAAGAAACTGATTATTATTTAGTATCTATTTCTTTTAAATGCTTCAAATCTCTTATGATCTAAAAAATAAATTGGATTTATTTCTAGAGGAATCAGCTTGTGAGCTTGATCTAAAAATCTATTATCCAAGAGGAGTTATTTGACATTTCTAAACATTCCTCTGAAAGGAATAGCACAGTGATTGCACAGCACCATGAGCTACATGCTCTCATAGTAAACAAAGGAACATTGAAATCTCAGTAGCCTGATTCCAGAAAAACATCATTCCAGTAAAGATCCGGATGAGGTCGCACTAGAGGCGATTAAAGCAGATCTGGAAAATAAAGCAGAGCCATACCTGCATGGTTCCATTGAAATGCAACAATAATTCACAAAAAAGGAGAATCACCTCATTTTGAAATCAATCTGAATTTTTTTTTTAATCCCAAATGGAAATAAAGCTGTGAGACAATTACAAACGAGCTCAGCAACCCACCTGGCTCCCTGCCACCTGCACCAGATCTCCAACAGCAAATGATAGAAAATCAATCAAGAATCAATTATCAAATCTGAGCCAGACATGAGAGAGACTATATGAAGAGGTCAATCATGGCTCTCTATCCTATTTTTTCTTTCATTCTCTTCCCCTGTGGAGCCGATCATTCGTCCTGATTACTGCTAATTGTAATGACAGTAGTCCTGTCAGCTGTAGTGCCTTCAGGAGTCGCTCTCCTTACAAGAGGCGCACCAGCACTACTGAGAAGAACATCTCACACACAATCTCACACACACAAAGCCATCAAACACACAGATCAAATGAATTCACAAAAAAACACAACTGATCTATCTTTAAAAAAATAAATATAACACACAACCAGCCTTCTTTACAACCGATTCCTGTAAACTTCTTATAAATAATTGATCTTTATACACACACATATAAATCAATATGTTGCACCTATAAATGAATGATCTCACATTGATTAAGTAATTATATCACTTACAAGGTGCGATCAGGTGTTTGTGTGATCACATATGTGAGAAAAATAAAAAAAAAACTCACTTTAATATGTTTATGAGTGAAAAACTTATGCGACTAAATAGTTGTTTGTTTTTTTTAAAAAAAGAATCTGACAAAAAGTCAATGTTGAAAATAAAAAAATTAAAATAAAACTGGATTGTTTAACAAATGTGTTTAAAATTTTGGGGGATTTTTAAAAATATTTTTAATATGTTCTGTAAAGCAAAGCAAAGATCGGACCCCGTATCTATATCCCCCTTCTTTATGATCAGTATATAGAGGGTACTCACCAATATCAGCGTCCGATCACCATTAGGAAGCAGATTCCTTCTGGATGAACAGTGGTAGGTAAAAGTAAATCCAAATAGTAACGGAGAAACAGATCGCGTTCTGCCGCCGATCCGAGCGGCTTGCGGTGCTATTGTGTGTGTTTCTGTGTGTGTAAGGCGTGCGGAGATCCGCAGCAGCTGAAGAGCTTCTCTTGTCTGAAGCAGACTGACTAGAAGCGTCAGTGGAAAACTCCCTCCTGGCGTCTGGTCTGACGCAGGCGGTGACACACGGAGGCTGCCCACGCTGCTTCCTGCCTGCTTACTGTACACACACACTCACACACACACTCTACCTGCGTGAGAAAAATCACCTACAGGAAATCATTCATAGATAAATAGATAGATTTTTTTTTTCTTTTTAAAAACTCTCATAAAGAGGTGTGATGCTGCTTATTTCCAGTAATATTGAAACACTGACTAAGCTCTAGGATTCTATGACTCATGTTTTTCTGTCTTTCTTTTTTTTTTTTTTTAACTTAGTCTAGTTTGGTTTATTTAGGAATTCATACAGCACTTGTACAATTTGCTTTCAATCTTAAATGAAAAACTAAAAGGGTTCAATGCCTACCCCAAAGATTTTTACTGATTACAAAATAACTCCAACTTAAATACTTTTTATGGTTTTCATTGTGTTACTGTTATTAAATACATACACACATACATGTTTAATCAATTACTTTTACATCTCACATTTTGAGCATTTACAAGTCGATCTACGTTCCAACCTTCACCTATGGTCACCAGCTGTGGGTGGTGACTGAAAGAATGAGATCGCGGGTACAAGTGGCCAAAATGAGCTTCCTCCGCAGGGTGGCTGGGCTCTAACTCAGAGATTGGGTGAGGAGCTCTGCCATCCGGGAGGAGCTCGGTGTCGAGCTGCTCCTCCTCCAGGTCGAGAGGAGCCAGATAGGGTGGTTCAGGCATCTGGTCAAGATGCCCCCAAGCGCCTCGTGGGCGAGGTGTTTTGGGCACGTCCCACCAGGAGGAGACCAAGGGGCAGACCCCGGACCCGCTGAAGAGACTACGTATGTCTCACAGCTGGCCGGGGAACGACTTGGGATCCTTCCGAGTGAGCTGGAAGATGCAGCTGGGGCGAGAGAGGCCTGGGCTACCCGTTTGAGGCTGTTGCCCCAGCGACCAAACCCCAGAACAAGCGGAAGATGACGGAACGGAATGTATTGATGTATAAATGTGTTAACATGGCACACTGACAACTTTTTTTCAGTCGTTTTTGTTTCTGTCCACTAAAATTGAAAGTTTTTTCAGTGTTAGAGGAAATAACATCAATATATTTCTGAGTTTTGTCTCTAATGTTTGTTCATAGATTCTAAATTAGATCACTTGTTTTTTTCCTTACTTTTGCATTATTCCTTGTTTTTTCTATTATTTCTAACTTTTCAATACACTATCACAAATTGATTTGAAAAGACTTTAATTGATTAATTAAATCAATTGTCTCAATGGGCTTCATATTGCACATTAAAAAAAAAGCACATACAAATACATATTTAAAAGCTAGCTAAACAAAGGCTAGCCAAACAATTTGATGACATTCCTTCTTTATGGTGAGGAAAAACTTCAAAATTCTCAGCAGTGGGAGAAAAAAGAAGAAACCTCATGGGGACCCGAATGAAGGAGAGATCCCTTCTTCTCTGGCCGGGACGAGCAGCTGATGAGTTAATTAAATATTAGCTTGTTCTACTCTACAGCTTTATATCTGAAACCAGAAGATGGGTTTTGTTCTGATGGAAACGGAATGGTAAATCAAGAGTGTAAATATTTATGGGTGTTCTTCCGTTACTACTTGTACTATTTCTTCTTTTTATGAATACAGTCCTGCTGTTGTAAGACACATTTCCTATGTGTTGGACTAATAAATTACTTCTGATTCTGGTAAAAAAAAAAAAAGTCACACAAAGAAAAATATTCCATGTAAAAGGTTTTTTTTAATTAATGATGTGTCATATAAATGTGTGCATTTGTATCTATGTTAACTTTTCGTCTACAATGGAAAAAATATCTATATTTAGCGTTGATTATTGAACATGACCTAAAAGTAGATTTTTTTCCGTTGAAGAGGAAACTTTTTTTGAAGAGTTCATCTAAGCAGAAGTGCTTTGGAAATGAAACCATGATTTAATGGAAAAAGACTTTCAGAGAGCAGAAAACTCAGTAGGTCTACAAATCCGAGTACTATTCTTCCTTTTTTCTAGAATAAAAAAAGAGAGTTCTGCTAAGAGTACATAAAAATTTATTTCCATTGCTGAAAGAAAAAACTAAAATACTCAAAAAAGGACTCAATTTATTTGCTTTCACTTCACAGCTCAACCACTTTTATCTACACCTAAAGCAGTCTATAAAGTTAGGGCTTGGATCCATGTTACATAACTGGTTCTACAGGCTTACAGCGTAAACCTCTAAAGAACTGTAGTAGTGGATGTTTTTATGAACACCGGTTGATACAAAACAAGAACTTCTGAAGCTGGTGACACCAACAACTTTGAAACGTGCTGATAAATGCAGATCATCAAGTTTTTCTTCAAACTTCTTTAAAAAGATCAACTTTTTAAAGAGAAGTTTACAGAAAATTTTCTGAGAAATTTATCCACTGTAACACTTTTAAAACGTTAGAGGAAATCAGTCAAAAGATAGAAGTGGAAAGATTGCTGAGGAGTTTTTGTTCAACTCGGTTTTTCTATAACCAAGTTTCCATGTTAAACTAGAGTCAGTAGTTTCCCACAAGTTTCTAAATATGTAAAATTCCTCTCTGCACTCAGTTTTCTTTGGAATCAGTCACGACAGACACACACACACACACACACAAACACACCCCTCCCATCTCAGCTGAGCTCATCTCCAGGTATTTACTCTTCCAGCTGCCTACAGTGAATTCCCTGAGATACTTTGCTTTATTTCTCAGCTGGACCTGAACACTGGAGCAAATTGTTTAGCCAAAGTCAATACAGGTGTTCTACTTCGGTTATTTGGGGAGAGGTCTTTTAGAGTTGTGTACAAAGCAATAGCCTAATTATCTCTTGCTAATGGCGACTCTTTTCTCACTAACTTGTTATGGGCTTGAGGGCCTTATTTAGGGAGTCACCCACAAGAGTAAAACAAGCACAACAACTTGAATGAGAGCAAACGAGACAGCAAAGAAGATGCAGTGAATTTGTTTAAAAAAGAAATAAAGTGAGTGAGGTTCGGGATTGACTTATTTCTACTTTCCTTGAAAGTGGTAGTTTCTATTGGAGATAAATTAGCATTTGAATAAGACTATCTGATGATGAATGTGTTGAGTAACAAGATTACAGCTTGTCATGAAACTTATTTGCGATCGTAAGGGAGTAATTTGGTGTAAGGGTGTAGAAAGTAAGAAAAGTGCCTCTGTGATAACAAGAACTGGGTGGGAATTTGAATGAAAATAAGAAAATAAGACGCAACATTAATATTTACAAAAAATTCCTCAAAAATTTCTAAACTTCACTTTTCTAAATTTTCTAAAAATTTCTAAATAAAACTATGTGTTGGGATTAGCAGCCCACATATTTTTTGCTGAAACTGTGTGGGCTGCTAATTCCCATTAAGATCACTGTGTGTTTTTATGTATCTAAGGTGTGTAACTAAGTAGGTGACGGTGAGTAAATTCTCCAGCTAGAGAATCGGAGTCATTCTGTCCAGACAGACTCCACCCAATCAGCTTCCCTGTCGCCCTGGCAACTCTTTAAGACACAACAATGAAGCCATCCATAGTGGAGGAAGAGACCCACGGTCACGTGAAAAGCAGCAGTCGCTGCCATTACTGAGGAATTTTGCTCCTGAGAAAAAAAGTACCCTAATAATCACTTTTCTTAACAATTAGCCCACTATTCCCACAACTTTGCGACAAACTCACTCTGCCACTTCTGTGCTTCCTTTCAGCAGCGTAGAGCCTAAATATAGAGTTGGCAAACATCAGATCACTGACACAAGTTCAACAATGTTGTTTCGACAGACACACATTATGCAACCGACAAATCTGGGCAGCCTTAAAAGTATCACTGAGTGTTTGATGAAGTGTTCTTTGCGAAGTTCTCATGAGATAAACAGGAAATGTCTTGGCGGTAGCGGTCATGCTTTGAAGTCCCCTGTCAGGCCCATCAGTTCCCTTTTTGATAAACAAGAGAAAGTTTTAGAGAACACTACGGCTCACACATTTATCCCTCTAAGAAAAAGAGCTGTGTATCTGTGAGTATGTGTGTGTAGATGGGGGGATGGGATTGCCAAAGCTACTGCAAATCAGGCCTGAATACATTAAGGCCACTCTCTTTAAAAGTGTGCCAAAGAGTTCATGGTGGAAGACGCCCCTCCAAGAGCACAATAATGAGTTTCAATGCTTTCCATCTGCAGAGGGAGAATGGCCTGTGACTGCACGTGCTGGGCAGAGAGGGCTCAACAATGTATCGGTTTATGGCCATCTGAGGCGTCATAAAACATCTTCTTAGATAAAGACTTGAGCTCTGGAGTGAAATGCCAAAGTCGTCAATATCTACACGAGTGAAAACGCTTTGAAGGCAACAGGGTGTCAGCTGAGATTTATTCAGCGGGTTAAGAAATCCAGAAAATAAGCTAATTATATATTCAGATTCATGTGGTCCCCAGACGTAGGAGTTGTTATTGGTCAGACTGGGCAGACGGACACAACAGTTTTCAGGGGGGAGCTGATTGATGGCTCCAGCTGTCCCAGAGGAGAGGAGCACAGGCAGACAGCTGGTCACCTGTAGCCCCAGACGAGTGCGATGGAGGCACAAGGCATTGTGTTTCACTACAGAGGGCAACCAGTGCAACCCAGAGTTCAAGCCGCTGTTCATCACAGCCATGAAAACAAGCTGCAGGACCTTTTAGAGGAGGAAGAGTTAGAAGTTAAAATAACTTTCATTCAACTGAAGGATGCATCTGGCTAATTTATGCATCTTAAACTTAAAAAAAGAACTCTTAAAAATACTTAAACTCTAATTTAAAAAACATACAGGTCACGCTTGGAGAGATTTTTAAATGATCCACCTCAGATCTAATAAGGACTCAGACATTTAAGATGATTGTTAAAGTTACACAAGGGAGGAAATAAAAAACACAGATGAGCTCACTCAGGCAGAGGGATTAATCCAGAGGCAAGAGCGAAAGAAAGAACACCCTCCCCCTCTCATAAACAGTCGGCCAATCAGCTCAGAGTGGAGCTGGTTTACTTGGAGACCAAAGAATCTGTGTAGTGATATGACATCATCAGCTGCCCATTAAAAGAGGGGTCACTTTTTTTCCCCCTTTCTTCCACCTATGGCAATGAGTGGAAGGATGTCCAGCAGTTTCCGAGGAGAAAAAAAAACCTTCCACTGCTTTGACATGTCAAGCCTGTACAAATCCTGTACAATATTTGACTTATTAAAATAGAAGAAGAGAAGACAAACAATAAAAACATGCTCCCATTTCTCTTTCAAGCATTGTTTGTAGTGAATGACTGTTCAGCTATGAGACAGGCACCATTCACAAATTCAGCATCTTCCTGTCTTTCTTTGTCACCACGACTCTAAACAAAATATCTTCAGTTTTCAATGCTTCTATTCATTCAGCAACAAACAAGCACTATGCGTTGGGTCGTCCTCCCCACATACAGTACGTGTGTTTTGTCTTACTGATTCTCTGTACTTGCCTATGTGTTTTTGGCTTTAGGGCAAGGAAAGCTGCCAGTTTGGGTTCTGTTTACTTGGCAACGTCACATGGTTGTCTGACTAATGCACTCTGGATTGTCTCTCTGAGGACGCTTGTTTTATGTTTTATTCATCGGTGCGATGTGCTACGGACTCCCTCCGACATAGTGTTATTGATTTCTTGATAGAGTATCAAAAGAAAGGCTGTGCTAAAGACATTGACAGTTGAGGATACCTCTATGTTTTCATGTTTCGAGGAGAATTGATTTAATGAAAACAATAAAGAAACAAAAGGAGTATTGAGAATCAATAATTATTAATCGGTTAAATGTGTTTGCTCTAAAACAGTGGAAAGTTAAACTCAATTCAGCTTTACTTGTTTGGCGGCAATTGACCACAAAGGTACTTTGGCTGAATAGATTTAAATACAACTAATTGTAGTCATATTACTGGCCATTTAAAAAGGCCATCATGTCTATATACTGTATCTATATACAGTAGATTTATACTGTATCTACCTATTTATATACAGAAGAAGATTTCAATGTTGCCAAACAGCAATAAAACACCTGTTTATGTTTCTGGTTGTGACCCTTCTATGAATTGGCAGCATGGCAGGCTGCGCAGTGGGTAGCCCACTCCCACCTCCATCATGTCTGATATCCACACTCATTCCTGTAATAGTTTCTGCAACAGAAAGCGATGTTGGATTTTTTGGCAATTTATTGCATTGTGTCGGTCGTCCTAAATCGAGCATTTCTCAAGTTTGACCTAAAACAAATATCCTGTGTGCCTGAGAATAACAGGCTGAATCTGCTTCTGCAATTTTGTACAGTGAATTGACCTGACAAGAAATCACCAAACTATGTCACTGCACAGAGTGTGTGTGTCACACAAAAAGTACACAGCTGCATAAATACCACACTGAAGGGGTTAATGATAACTGACAGCCAATTCAATCCCATCACTCAGCAGAACAGCGAGTCATGATTCACAGAACAGAGCTAAACTTCACTACCATGCGGGATGCTTCGAAGGGCCACTTCATCACTGAGATGTTGTGATCATTGCAGACCTCTAAGCTGCCATAACACTCTCCTCAATTGCTCTGAAAATGCCATCAGTGCTCAGGCAGCTGTGTTGTTGGATCACATGTCCACTAGAATTTACAGCTCTTGACAGTTCTTTGCATTGCTAAGAAATCAATACGCGGCAGCTTGTGCTTTATGGCTACACAACACTTTTAAAAGATATAGTGCACATAGAGATATTAGCCAAGAGGAGAGCCAGACAACAGAGACAAAAGCTCCTCATCAGCCTATTTTCCATTTGACTGCAGCACTTCCTCATTGTGATGTTTACATGCACCTCACGTGCTTTCAAAGAAAAGAAAACCTCTTGAAGCACACTACGTCTTCTTAAATACTGATATGGAGATGATAACAATGAGTCCACTGAGAATTCAACATGCAACTTTTGGGTTATTTTGGGTTACATGTTTTTTTTTCAATCATCATAAGTTAACAGATCTAAACTATAATCACTCATTTTTAGTACATGTTTCAGCTTAACCTTTGCACTGTTATTTGGGGCACACTTCTAAAGAAAAACTCCGTTTTCATTGCAAATTTCTCAATCATACAGTCGAGAATCTCCTATAATGCTTTGGAAGTCTCTTGTCACGTCACCCTCTCATTGTCACACTGAAAGGGAAATCACACACTGACATGTTTCCCGTCACAAACCAAACACTTCCTCTTTTTCTTCTTCTCATTGACTGTGGAAATTTCAAAGCGGACGCTATACCACAAAACATAGCCACACAGGGGGAAAAACAAGCAAGTCAAATACAATTTAGATTGACTTTTGGAAAGCTGATGCCTAAAGTATTTCAGAGGAGGTTTGTGGTTTATGGTGCAATCAATGAAAGTAAAGCATCACCATTTATTTTGGAAAGAGAGTTGTGAAGTCTTTCAAACTATTTGTTCATAAAGACTTTCATGTTTTTATACTTTTGGGAATTTTTATAAATGAACAACTGAATTTGTCTGGACACATTAGCAAGCTGAGAATAATTTCTGTTAATAGATGCTGTGGTTACTTTATAAATGCATCTTCAATCAAAGATGCGGTGCATTCCCGTTAATTGACTCATCTGGATAATGGTTGTGTGGTTTGGTCTTGCTCTCCAAAAAAAGACTGGCACAAATTTCAAATACTGCAGAACAAAGCTGCATGTTTGGCTCTGACCTATTCACCTCTCACTAGTGTTTTCTGTCTGTATTAGACTCTGTCATGGCTACACGTTGATAGAAGTTACTGAAAGGTGCTTTTTCTTTTTTCAACTGTACATATAATAATATGAAACCATGCTTTTTTTTCCAAAAGAAATTCTGTGGATGATCGACAGAGTCATCCAACCAGACAGCAAACAAGGTTTTGTTTTGTGTTCTGAACCGGGAGCCAATCCAGGCTGATTTAAGGCGAGACGCAGGGTACACCCTGAACAGGTCGCAAATCTGTCGCAGGGCCACACACTGACTCACAACCACACACACACACACACACACACACACACTCATTTCTAGGGGTAATTTTTATCATGGCCAATCAAACTAACATGAATGTTTTTGAAGGGAGCAGAAAACCCAGGCATACACATGGAGAACATGCAAACTCCACAAAAAATGGCCAGTGTTTTAAGTCTCATCCCACCCAGGAGTCAAACCCCAACCTTCTCACTGTGAGGCCACTGTGCTAGCCATCGCTCCACTGTGTCGCCCAGCAAACAAGGTCGTAAATATATTTTCCTTTGCTTGGCACCTGTGTGATGCAGAAAACAGTTCTTTATAGAGCAGACGTTTATTAGAATAAGTTACCGTATTCTATTAAAGTAAACAAAATAAGTTTAGCTGTAATGTGTCTTTTTTAAAGTGGAATATTTGACTGTTTTCTTGTCTGGTCTTGACTCTCTCTTGTAAGGTATTATATAGTTAAATAAAAGTATGTAAACAGTCTGTTTTCTGTGTTGGATTTTAAGTTTTTTTTTTAAAAAATGAGCTATTTTAAAAACTAAACTTGTGATCAAAATGAATAAGAATGAAAATTTAAATAATTTTGAATATTTTAGGTGATACATTTCAGGAGGAATAGTGGCTACCATGGCAAAAATGAATCAGTTTAAAGAAATAAGCAAGCTTTTAGTGTTTTAATCTGTTTATTTAGTTAGTTATGTATTTTTTGTCTATCATTGTTGTTGAGTAAAAGATCACCACATAACTTCTAATGAGTGTTTTTTCCCCTCTTGAATAGAAGGGGCACTGTGGACAATAGGTTAGAGGTAATAGGGAACGGCAGGGGAGGGGCAGACTGAATAGGGGGGTGGGATGCAGCAACTGAGACTCAGAGAATCAGCATCACAGCGAGTTGTTGTTACCACGGCTACTATGACACGCAGTCCAACTGCAGGTACCCGTCTCACAACAGCGAGGCCCAATTAGAGACCCTGGGAGAGAGGGGGTAATGAAAATCAGTTCCACACTGACGTGGGTTAATAACTAAATAAGTACAGAGGCATTTAGCGTTATCAAAGAATGACGACTAGCTGAATGTCGCACATCCTGAGGAAAATGTTCAATATACATGGTTATGTTCCCCTCTGATTTTCTATCATTCAATTTAATCTATTCTCCCTTCTCCACGCTGACACAGACACACTCCCCCTGGCGCACCAGTTCTAGGCTGGCTGGGACTGAATGGCCTCAGAATGTGACATAGGGACAAGTAGGAGTGTTTACCGAGCACTACTGTCCACACATCCGTTCCCACAAAGGCTCCATTGAGGGTGGGCCCAGGTTAAAGCCTATTTAAAAGGCTTGTTTAACACTGAGAAGAGGGGCCACATACCCGAACCGCAGGGAAGAGGAGATGGGGGAGGGATTCAGACTCCTCACCCTGCTTTTTTTTCCGTAGAACATTTTTTTTCTCTATCAACTTTCTTTCTCTTTTTTTTAAGGCAATATTTTTCAAACAAAACTTTCTTGCATGGTGTCTGTGTGCACGTGCAGATGAGGGTGGACATGCCACAGTGTGCCGAACATAGTTCGGGGCCCAACGGAAAAGGAGGAGGAGCAGAAAACATAGTTTTATTTAGAGGAGAAAAAGCAGAATGGATGACTAGAGAGAAGGAAAGAAAGTGTAAAAGAACAGAGAGACGGAAAAAAAAATGTTTCCCTCCACCCTCACTCCTTCCCGCCTTTCTGTTCTCATGTGAAGGACAAGCCTGGCTGTAGTCTGGCCCAGTGATTGTGTACTGCTCCTTGTGGTGCCTCACACAGGAACCCCATTAATCACTGGAGCAGGTCTCTCACTCTTGGACACAAAGACCCCACACGCTGACTCTGCTCCACACACTCACACATGCAAACATGCAAACACAATGAATGCTTGGGAACATAGGATGAAGAATGACAGGGGCAAGGAGATAGAATGAAATTTCGAAGTGTGTTCACACAGCATGATCATTTCTAAATATTATATTAGTAATCTAAACATGGGAGTAAATTAATTCATTATCTTTTATACACATGGTCCACCTTAGTGTAAAATCTGCATCTGACTAATTTAATCTTCTGTCGAAACTATAAGGTGTTCTTTGAACACATGGGCTTGCACATACAAACAGGATCCACATATTTTTCAACAAGACACTAAGACAGTGTTTTCCAGGTCATTTGCTAGAGAAATTCTTGCAAGTCTATTTCCATCAATTGCCCTGAGCGTCTATCCATGTGTGCATGGTCTATAGGAGCAAAGCAAAGGACACTACTGAGGTCGCCATCTATAATAAGACTGTAGGCTCATCTTAGTTCAAGTATGCCCTGCAAACCAAATATTTCCACAATTTATGACTGCTTCTCTTAATGTTAGGTTTCTTTGGCAACTCATCATATTTCCATCCAAACAGATTTAAAATGATCTTTTCCATTATAGGATATGCACTTCAAATCAAAGTTCTGCATAAAAAGTAAGGACGCTGATTGATAAGAAAATCTGCAAGTGAAAGAGTAGGAGGGGCCATAAAATGACTCTTGTCTGGCAAACGAAGAGACAATCATCTGTGTGGGAATGTGTGTGAGTGTGCTTCAGACATCTCCCCCCTCTCATACCTAATCCCATCCAGGCACTATAATTTACCGCCCTGCTGGTAACTAGCCATCGACATGGGAGGAGATGAGGATGAGAGAAGGAAAGACAGGAGCGAGAGGCAGGCTGAGGGTCAATGACTAAATTGAGCACATAAACCCTCATGTAATGAACAATATTTGTATACCAAGGAAAAGGTCACTGGGGTGAAGGAGGAGCGTTACACATCATCTGCAAGCACACAACTGCATTTGTCAGGATTTCATAAATAATCTCTGTTTTTGTATATTTACTGATGCAAATCCACTCAAATGATTTTTTTTTTGTTGATAAACTAATTATTTTCGATTTGCTGTGAAATTTTCAATGTGTGTTTTTGATGCAAATTGCTGTCTGTGCCTGCATCGGATATCACTGTGACTAATCTAGATATGCAAAGATTAAACTGAAAAACAGTCTGTTAAAGATGTTTTCATAGTGATGTTGCATAATTGATGTGAAAATTGATTTGGTTTTATTTGAAAGCTTGAATTTTTTAACAAGTCTGTCAGGGCTTTAAATTGTTGTTTGTGCAACTTGGAAAAGACATGCAAACACAAAACAAACAAATGTTAATCTAATAATGCTCAGTAGCTGACCTCAGATATTTCATGTCATTAGAAGGAGTCTTGTGTGTAAAAAGGAGTTTTTGAGGAGATTAAGCTTGCACATCCTTGAGATTTGATGCACGTTGTGGCTACTTTAATCATCTCAGGCCTTCCATGACAACACAGCGACAGCATATTCTACATATGTATATTTGAAGACGTGCCTCCCCCTCTTCACACACACATACACACTCATCCCTGGTGGCAGGAGCCCCGCTGGGATTGTCCAAGCATAAGCCCCTCTCTAAGTGATGCGGCTCAGGGATGTGGAGTGACAATGTCATTTCATTATGATTAAATACAGAGAAAGGAGCGAATCATTGACTGTGGCATCACACCTCCAGGTACTGTTAATCATCTCAATATTACATAGCCTCCACACCCCGCACCCCACACATAATTGATCCAAATACACAAGCCACAAAAACCTCACCGTAGTATCAACGATGTGGGGCCATTTAAAGTAACGAGCGTAGGACCACCGATGACGAGTGTTTGTTTTGCCAGAATAGGCATAATGGCAGACAAACTGAGGGCTGAACAATCTATCAATGTGCTAATAGAATCCTAATACTCTAATTAACCCCGAAGTGTAGCCGTCTCACACTCAGAACACGTTTAAATAACAGATCTAAATGTTTGTTTAGCTAAATATAAAATTAAACTTTGCTAGGACATTTTAGATGTGATTCGATGGCAAATTGGGAAACTACTTAAGGAGCCTCGTGTAAAAACGTGTGAAATGCATAAACTGTGATTAAAGCAACGGCCACCCAAATGGCATAATCAGAAAATTTAATAAGCGACTTCTAAGAGTCAACCGGCATAAAATATGCAGCTTTAACATCTTTTGTAATCTAATGACAAGCTGTCAGAAAATCCTTTACAAACCATTTGTGTATATTGTTCCCATCATTAGTTAAACAGGATATTGTTCTCTTTTGTACATTTTTGCAAACATTAAAAGACGTTAAGTGTTTTCCCGAGTAATGAAAACATGCGATTTGTATTCAATCTGTTAGATTTCACAGGAATGGGTTTAAAAAGGAGGGGAAATGACAGAATAACATGTTTCCTTTCTGTCTGATTAATGCATCAGTGACAGATGCTGAGGGGATTACCTCTAGATTAGTATCCTTTCCATCGACTATGTTTTTCTGTGTTTGCCACATTGCCTTTCCAATGGTCCCTTTTAAGAAACAAACAGGATCAGCTTTCCTTGTTTTTCTGTTTTTCACTGAGCTTCTACAGTTTTATGCTGTTTATGTTCTGCAGATTGTCAGAAATGTTTTTTTTTTTCTCCACAATCGAGCGTATATTTCCATCTAACCTATTAAAATGTCAAATAGTTCAGGCAGCAAAAGTAAAATTCTTTCCGGCAAATCTTTTCAAAATCTTTTTATTACCTTCAGTGTACTTTATGTTTTTGCCTCCAAGCATGACTCATCATTCTACCTTCATTAACCCGACTTAGTGGTCTCACAAAACAGATCACAGCAGGATACAGGAAGTGATACTTTTCTGCTGAAGCAAGCAATAGCTTGTACCACTTCTGAGCCAATTGTAGCAGCTGCTTTGCCACCACGAGATAAAACTATCAGCGACAGGGTCTGCTCTCCATTGTTAGGAAGAACACTCAAACCCTAATGAAGTCCATGTTAGCAGCATAAAGAGACCAGGGTGTGTCGCTTCCCCTCTCACCCAAGTAACACCAGTTTTCCCAGTACTCTCTGAAATTGCATTCACAAGCAGATGTCTGCTGGCGAGGCCTGCCAGATAATGACAAAGGATTTAATCGGCTGATTCCCACACCGCCTGCCTACCGTGTTTGTCTACCCTCTTTAGCCACAATTTATGGGCTCTGCAGAGCAGAGATAGATTGACTACTGGAGTATAAGCCTCTGAGGAATAAAAAGAGGGGCTAATCGGTGAAGAATAATTCCAATTCAAAGCTGATTTGGGTTTAATGAAAAATGCAAATTTACTAAGATGTGGTGGAATGATTTTTTATTCTGTTGATTATCTGTTGATCATTTAATGTTTGCAAAGAGATCAAGTGTTCGATAGAACCAATAATCCATGATGGGAACTCTAAATTCAGATTATGGTTCTCTGTCCTCTTGGAAGCAATTTATTCACACTCAATTTTAGAGGGGTGTCGTTCACTCTCGTCTGATTGCTCTAATTTCACAAAATCCCTTCTATTCTCCACTTTTGTATGCTGTATTATTTGTAAAGAGGGGGTGAGAAGAGTGTGATTTTTGTGTGTCTTACAGCTCATGAAACCAAGTGTCGAAGTGGCATTAGTGGGGTCAACGTGACAAGAAAAGAGTGAAAACATGAGGCAGAACTTTTGAGAAATTTGACTAAATCTTGAAGTTCCTTAAGCACAAAATAATTACTGGTATACAGAATGGAATATTTTAAGCTAAAAAACAGGAAACTATCAAGCAAACAAAGTATCAACAGAGTGGCTTAGCCACTACTTTTTGATAAAATTTGCTACAATGCAGCTGATGAGACAAAATGTTTTTTTTTTTAAAAAATGTGTTCAATCGACGCCATTCATGTTGCTATTTTGTGCTGTTTTTAAGAGCCACAATACCAGCTTAATGTTAATGTTTCATTGACACAATCACATCATTAGCCTCTACAAACAAGTGCTGTGTATATCAGAAGGGAGTAACGTACCTGAAACTAGATTTTTATCATTTTATTTTCACTTCTTGGTTGATAGTGTTTAATACATGAGTTAAATTTAAATTTACAAAAACATTTCTGTTACAAACTAAAATCCTGGGATTGTTTTCAGAAAAGTAAAAAAGCAGGTAAAAGTTTAATAAAGTGTGTTTTCTACAACATTTTTTTAATATCGGCTTGTGTTAAATTCAGACTGATGTTTGAGGATTTCAGGCTTGTTTAAGAATTTTTGCCTGATTAATTTATTTGTCTTAGAACGCTGAATGCTGTAGATTTTTACATATTGTGAAAAATTGGCAAAATAAGCGTTTCTGTCTTCTGAACCGCTTTTACCTAATGACCGTACGGAAGGTGCCAGAGACTATCCCGGCTGATTTCAGGCAAGAGGCAGGGTACACCCCAAACAAGTCAACAATCTATCGCAGGGCCACATACACACTCATTCCTGGGGCAATTTCGTAACACGCATGAATTTGGTGAGTGGGAGGAAACCGAAGTACTGGGAGAAAACCCACACATACACGGTCAGAACATGCAAACTCCACACAGAAAGACTGGTGATTCAAGCCTCGTCCCTACTCCAGGACTCTACCTTTTACCTTCTTGCTGTAAAGCCACCAGGCTAACCACTGCACCACAGTGCAGTCTGAATAGGTTTGTTGCAAAAAAAAATATTTTCTTGTCAAAGGGGGTCTTTTTTGTTTTTATTATGTAAAGAAAATCCAGGTAAAACCACAAAATAATTAGTTCTAAATGTTAACCTGGCATACAAAACTTGTATGCAGCTAAATGTAGTTCAAGCCGACAAAAAAACAATGACTGAGCAGGGAATGAAAGGAGGAGTAAATAATAGTATAAAAAATACAAGGTGAACTAAATAAATGTATTTATAAGTTTTTTTCTGGCTGATATTGAATTTTTGAGCAATCAAACAGCATCACAAATAGTACAAACCGGACTTTTAGCTTCTTTCACTCCGGAAGACAGAAGCGTTCAAAAACATCCTGATGTGATCATTTTAATGTGATCAAATTAACAACATAAACTTCCAAAATGTCATACTATTTATTATTACTGTCATTATTATTTCTGTGAGCGTCATACAAACAAATGAGTGTTCATTGTGACCGTATTTCCTAGTTTGCTTTATGACATGACCACAGACTGGACTTTAAATATCATGGATTTATTGTTCAACCTATGAAGCTACATGAGCAATACACTTTTAGCAAACACAAATTACACATCAAGCATTTTTTTTCGCAGCAGTATGTTTAAAACCTTTCCAAAAACAAACACATAGAGACAAAAATAAACCGAACAAACCCGATCACGAGTGATAACATGCAATTTGAAGTCAAAATATAGAGATTTTTGGTTTTATTTGTGAAATGAAAGCAAATCTTATCCAAACACAAGAATGCTCAGGACACAGTGCTTATTTCTTGTGGATGATTTGTGTACTAAACCTGGCACACTATCATTTCTCAGTCTTTTAATGGAGAGGCTCGCTGACTTCTGCAGTTTTGCGGATCACCCAAAATAACACTGTGTTTGTCATTTAGGGATAATGTAACTGGCTGGCAGAGGAGAGCGGAGCAGCAAAGCAACAATTAGAGAACTGTTCTTTGCTGCTTGTGAATAGGACATGAGGGGAGGTCAGTGTTTTCATTTGGTCAGGTTGGCTCGGCCATGGTTTAATAACCACCTAAGAAACTGTCAGACTGTAAAACACAGCCAGAATTACAATCTTTACTAACTTTTTCTTGTGCCGCCAAATGAAACTTTTGCATTAATTACGGCACTGAATTTGTTGATCTCCATTTCCATTCATAGCAAAAAGTGTCCCTTTCCAGCACGGTGCACAATGAGGAAAGAATGCCGACAATCTGTCTTTGTTTGCAGTAAACTATTGCACTCACCTGTGACTGCAGCGGCATTGGCTGCTATCCAGAGGTGTGTGTGTGTGTGTTTGTTACTAAGTGTTTTAAAGACAGAAAGAGGGCCAGTCAGGCGCCCGTGCACTGGTTTGCCTGTTTCCACACAGTCTGGGCCCCAGAGGAGGATTTGCAGGCCAGATAGGATTAGGCTCCCTCTCTTTACACAACAGTGATGGGGATAAGGACTGTGCAGAGCTCAGGAGCACTCCAAAGCCCCATTAATACACAAGAACCGCACAGAAGAGTACCTTAAACAGCTGAGCCTGCTTACTTTATGATTGGCTATCACTTTTCTGTCACTGATCCACCGGTCAATTCTACCCTAAATATAAAAATGCACTGGCCGTCGAGGAAATCTGTGACCACCAATCATCTGCATTCACTTAGAGCTTAGAGTTTGTTTGAGATTAACTTATTCAATAATATTTTTTAAAATACACATGCAGCTGCCTCTTCTTGGAATATTAAAAGTTTTGATTTTTCTCCAATAGGATATGTAATGCACAAATTATTATTGATTAAAAACCCTATTTAATGACCCACATGTGATTTTGATGCAATATCATCGTAATTTCCTCAGCACGGCCCCAAACAATTCCAAAACATTACCCTTATTCATCCATGAATCATAAGTGTGTAACTTCTAGAGAAAATGACCAGGTTATATGTCGTCATTATCTTCTTCTGTTTAATATTTAATCCAGTCAGGGTGTTGTCTGAACATGCCATATCAGAAGATTTTTGCAACAGGTTACATAAGATGTCAGTGGGAAGGAGAAGCCACTGTAAACGGATCTTACATCAGGCCCATTGGTTATTTATATGAGACAAGAACAGGCAATCTTCCTCATGCTTCACCTTCATCTATTCATAGCATATAAGTCACGTCTTTCTGCTGGGGTTCAGATGGACACTCATCTGCTATTTCCACACATACTGACTCATATTAACAGATCTGTCATTTTGCTGCACTATTCCTGCCATCTCAGCCCTCTGAGCTTTAACCTTATCTCTCTAATCTCATAATAATGTGTTGTTTTTGCTTATCTTCTTCATTTTCTACCTCCTGTTGAGCACAAAGATCTCCACACAATCTGTAGTTTCATCTCACCGAGTGCCTGCAGGGAAAAATGTGGATTCCTGAAAGGAAGAACAGGAACAATGATTGTTCTTCTGGTTTAATACTGAAATGCTATCTCCATGGAACAGATAACTCTTTCCTGACAATAATGTAATTTTAGTTTGATCCCAACAATCTTTTGTAAAAGTTGTTTAAATAGTTTTTTTCTTTTTCTGATTTTTGATATTGACTCCAGTTTGAAAAATACTGTTTTATGCAATTCAAGCAGAGGTGTGTATTTAAATGGTGTGCAAGTGTGCATGCAATGTGAAACCGCATGCTGCGCTGCACATCACGTTGAAGCGCTCTTGTGCACCAACATTACAAGCCACAGAAAAAAATTATAGTTGAAATTTGATGTTAGAGTTGAAAAGACAAAAAAATAAAAAAACAACAACTTTTTAATCTACTAAAAGTATTCAGTTGATAAAAACATGGTAGAAAGTGGCATTAAAAAAATGTGTATGAAAAATGGTATTGAATGACAAAAAAACCTGAAATCATGCTGCTTATTTACCACTGGCGGAATTTCGGTCAATGTTGGGAGAGTTTTTACATCATAATACAATTTACATGATATGTAAATGGAGAGTATAGAGATAACATACTGATGTGGTAAAACGGAAACAAAAAACATGACGAGCTAAACTTTGACTTCAGAACCTGGTAAAATAAATAGTACATTGGTGGATTGCTGATTACAGTTTGACCACATCAGATTAAAAATATTTGGTCTGTGAAAGTGTCATTTATGACAGATGATCCATTGTATTTAAATTTTAAACATGAAACGTTTAAATGTGCACTGAAATAAAACTCACCTTTCAAGAAATAATATTGTTTGCAGTGTTAAATCAGTTTTGAGACAAGACGTAAATACATAAAAAAGGGTTAAAGCTGACCATTTACTAAAGATCAAGTTTTTAAAAATCTTGTTAAGCAATTTTTAATTAAATTAGTGGGCTTGCTATGAATGATTTGATCACTTGTTTAGCTTTCCTGCAAAGCGGGTCTCAAATCACTCAATGAGCACCAAGCAATTTCAAGTGCCGTCCTGAGATTGGACCAAAAAAAAAAAGTGCATCCTGATGATAAGTTGATTTTAGAGTTCAGATTATACTGTGCATTTGAGGAGTAAAACTCTTACATGACTTGTTGCTGGTGGTTGAACTTGTTTCGGTGCCAAAAGAGAGATGGCGTTTGAGTGACGCTTAATCCAAGCAGTTAATGCCACCAAATGAGTTAGTTGCAAAGTGCTGATGTGCACTATTTCCCACAATTCAGCCGAAGCTGAAGAGATTGACATTCAGCCAGTTAAAGCTGCTGCTTTCACAAACTTTTATTTTTCTAGGATTAAAAAAAACCCCCAAAGAGCTCAGTTCCTTCTCTCACAATGCTGAAACTGACAGATGAGCTCGGTTGAGCATCCGAAAAGGTTAAGAAAGGGTGTAACTCTAAAGCAAGTCGTGAAAGAAAGGGATGTCATAAAAAATCCTGTTTCCGACACCACAGAGCATGTCTTCCCTTTTTTTCCGGGGTCTTTATCACTGAGGTGGAGCTGCGCCTGTTTGAGTGTCGTACAAGGTCAGAATACGGTCATGGGCATTTAGAAATTAAAATATATCAAGCCAAAACAATGACCAAAAGCTTAGAGCTCATTAAAGCTCACAGCTGTGGGGAGATGGAAGTAGAGCAAAGGATGAGAGCGTGAGACAACTTTCACTGTCTCTGTGTGGAAACCTGTGGATGGATGAAGGGTGGGAGAAGAGGAAGGAGGGAGGGTGGGCCAGCTGTATTTAGCAGTAGAAGCTTCCTGTGCGTGGGCCTCATGGCGCCGAGAGGGGGACGGGATCCACAATCCAACTTGCTGTCTCTACAAAACACCCTTTGCTACAAAACACACACACACACACACCCTCTGGCACCAATTCTGCTCTCAATTTCCTGCCTGTAATTCTGACTGCTGGTCAGAGAAAAGCAACTTCCTAACAGTGGAGAAACCCGGACAACATTTTGTAGATCACGTGTGAATAATTAGGCTCTGTAGCACAACAGAGGGATGAGCAGTGGGAAAGGAATGAGAAGAAAATCTGTGCAAAAGCATTAGTGGTGCCCATGAATGGAAATATGTAATATATAAAATGAACATTTTCCAGATCAAGATCAATCAAATTTGGATCTGTGAAAAAGAAGGAATGTTTATATATACTGTATATATAAAATATCATACTCATTGAAATCTGAAATAAGTTAATCAAAACATAGATCACAAGAAAACAGAAAACTATAATGTTTTCAGAAGCATAATAAATAAAGCTTAATTCTCACGTTGAATTTTTTTAATAGATTTTATATTTTCATAGATTTTTTTTTATATACAGTATAATAATGTTTATTCCAATTTGCTCTCTTAGGCTATCCAAATAAAATTGAGTAAATTGTAAAATGTCTTTTGACCATCTTTGAAGATTTTTTTGTTTGTGCATAAAATATCTTATACAGTATGTGACACAATTAGCCACAGATCACTGGAAATCAATAGAAAATCAATAGGAAAATTGTAACATCTCATTTATGCTCCAGCGAGGCTTTTATTTAACATCTACTTTTATAAACAACACATTTTAGGGTAGTATGAAATAAAAAATATGTTTTGTATTTAGAACAATTCAGAAAAGCCAAAACAGTGCCAAAACTTGTTCAAAATGAAAGTTTGGGTCTTAGGAGATAATTTCATTAACTGTTTTTACAGCAAGGCTTTAGTAAGAGTTCAATCAACCATATCATAATAAAGTTTAAAATGAAATTGTTAGTTGCAGAAGAAAAAGTCTGTAACTTTACAGGTAAAGGAAAAAAATATTGCGTAGCAAGGACTGTGCTGTTCTCACAAAAAAAAAAGAAATTTCTGTCACATTTTCTGTATTGATCAGACTAGACAACACACTTTCACAAACATTGTTCAATTTAGTCTGCTGTGGTAACTTGTGGAATTTGGTTCAATATTGTTTGGGTGTCTCAAAATGTACACATTTCTGATAAAACTCTGATTAGCCGAGAGGTAATCTGGATTTCAAAAGACAAAACAAGCGTCAATAATATACGTTTGCAACGTAACCTCATAAAGCAAGTTAAGATTAATGTGGCTGGACATTTCACTATTGATACACCGGATCTGCATCTTAATCCATCTTTTTGTCACTAGCACAACAGATTCCATATGTTTCTCTCCACGTAGAATGAAAATGAACACAAAATTTTGGATTAGGAAACCCCTTAACGGAGGAAATAAAACAAGACATGGATTTTTCAGATTACATAACTTAGAATTTCACACTTTTATGTTTTAGATAAAAGAAAAAATAAAGATTAAAGAAGTCTTTTCTTTATTTGTAGGATATTTTTTTATGTTATTTCAGCTTTAATTGATTAATTTTAATAATCACAAAAATTTGTGGACTGTTGGCATGAAGGGGAATTTTGAATGCGATGAACGCTTCTTAAAATGTGCTTAGTGAAAAAAGAAAAAACACATCCAGCTTGTAAAAACAGGGTGGTTAAAGTGAAATAATGAAGTACATATACAATGTTATATCAATGAAACATCTTTGGACTTTAAAAAATTAATCCCACAGAATTGACTTTTAGGAAGTTTAGAAAAAGTATTTTCACATCTAAAAGATGACTGAAGTGATTTTCTATTTCATTCATGTGTAGTTGAAAAAATTGTGAGCCCTATTGTTCAGGTTTCAGATATTCGAACAGCAAAACATTCTTGGCCATGGATCTTGTTCTCTGTTATGCAGACTTTCTAATGCAAGTAGGACTTGTTTTTGCAGCAGCAGAGTCAGATGAAGAATTGGACGTGTAAGGTTGTACAACATTGTTATTTCTATACAACTGCACCAATTTAGGCACATAAATAAAAAGCACTAACTTTGCTAACTTGTTGTGCTTTACATTGTATTTGCAGACTTAAAGGAGAATGATGGTGTGTCATCCACAATCCCACAGGGTGGGACGGAGCAGGAGGCTGGAAGAAGGGGGAATTCACATTCTCAAAAACAGAAGCAAACTGAATAAATGGATTTATAAGCTTTTTCTGCCGAGTGTCGCATTCCTGAGCAAACTAAAGTTAGCATGCTATTTATATACACATTCTATGAAATAAGAATTATTACCCTACGAAAGCACAATAACTGCCTGTTCGTCTCAAGCAAAAAATCTGCATCACTTTTCAACAAAATCTGTATTTTGTCTTTTTTCAGCAGTACAAAAGTAACAAAAATATTAACTAAAAATTGCCCAAAAAGGAGTGGGGTTTTTAAAAATATATATATACTTATATATACTGTATATATATATATATATATATATATATATATATATAGTATATATATATATATATACACGTTTTACAAAATATAGTGTGGTGACAAATCATATTGCAAGAACACAAAAATACCAACAATAGTCAAGAATTTCAGAACCAAACGCTGGTACAGGACAGCACATACCAGCAATGGTAAGAAAACAAGAACTATAGAATGGAGAATGGTGTATAAAACTGAATGGCTATATTATAATTTAAATTTATAGATATCTTGACATTGTTTAAGATGTCTAGATCATTTCAGAGTTTCGCACCACATATAGAGATACAAAGACTTGTATAAAATACAAAATGGCTTTGCACGTTATGCTGGTATGAACTGTACAAACTCTAACATGTAAAACAGTTACATGGAGAAAACATTTGACACTAATGACAAGCAGAGCTTACAAAACTTCCAGCTGGCCTGACTTCTAGTTCTCACAGATGCTAAACATTTAACACTCACAACCTTGTAATTAAACTTTGCGTCCACATACCATAAAATATTCTTTTTTTATCTATTCACTTGTCTCAAAATTTATATGCTGGTGTCGACCACCTCCTGACAGAACAATTCCTAATTGATGGACATTACAGGACCCAGAGGATGCTCCTAATTACAGGGCGCGTGCAAACCAAACCAATTCTGGTTACCCCTGAAGGGGTAAGAGCACAAGAACATCAGGCAGGAGCTGCTTTTATTCTTGTTGCTATGGTGGAGGAGAAGAGTGTGGAGGAAGTCCTAAATCAATCCCACTCAGGGAGCGGCCACAGTCGGAAAGAGGCTATCATCAGCAGGAGGTGGATCTGTCATGATCAATTACAAAACCACAGGGAATCGAGCTGATGAATTTCTATTCTGCTCTGTTTCAGTTTTCTCATTTTAGAACCTTCAATGATAAATTCTTAACAATAGCTTTTGTGGATTCAAATCTACAAAATTTAATACATTTAGTTCAATGTATAGTTAAAAAATATATTGTTTTTCGGTGCATTTTGGGAATAGTTTAATACCATCATGTAAACGCAAAAAAAAAAAAAAAAAAAAAAAAAGTCATTTGGAATTTGATATACAGCCCAGATTTTCAAATTGTCCAAATTTGAGGATATTATCTATTCATCTATCCATTTCTTTGAACTGCTTCCTTATGATGTCAACCTCTTTGTTTCTCTTTTCGGTCCTCACAGTTGCATTGCCAACCTCGCAAATGCAATCACAAAAGTTTAGAAACCAACTCAAACAAAAGGAACATGTGTATTGTCGATGCATCCAGAGGCCAAGTCAGAAGTAAACTCAGATGGTTTGTTCTAATTATTCAAAAGCTCAGCCACACAAAGAAACTTACCAGAATCATTTGCACAAGTTGCGCTGCACACCAAAATCTCAGACTCAAGATAAATCTTTAAATAGAAATCTAAAATGAATAATAAATGCATTGAAGCAGCCCAACAGGTTGAGAACAAAGAATCCACAGTCTGTTTAATAGAATACATCAATAAAATGAATAATTATAGATGAATTGTTTTCAATGACAATTATAACATATGATGTTTCAAACTGATAGACAATCCTGAGGCCTTGCACAAGGACATGAATTTGTATTGATTTTTGTAAAGCTTTACCAATGTTCCCTGAAAATGTAGGTCAATCAGGCTGCAGACTCGCTCAAGTGCAGCTACAGTCAGATATTTAGGTCACACCCCAATTACAGCGTGGCAGAGAGATGAGCTTTGCAGGAGTGATATCTTTATGGCAGTATTCCATTTCTTTGAATATTATTTGTAGTTATTTTTGAGGCTTAGCCCTGGCTGCGGCTCAAAGCCACAAACAGTGGTGAGAGAGAGAGATGACAGCACAAGTGATTGAGTTTGAAAGTGGACATGTCTAGCCTCTATGCTAATGCCCAGGCTCCAAGACAGTCTTCAGCTGGCACAATGTGTGGAAGAACGACATGAAAGCAGAGCTGTGAATTCATACCTTGTGAGAGTTTTTACTGTTTTTGAAAAGTGACCTTTTTTTTTATTTAACTTGCATTTTGTTTTTAAAAGAAAAGGCTAATTTGCATATTTCTCTCTATGTGATGGAATTTATTGTAAATTTTTCCAAAAAGTCAAAAGGACAGTTTTGACTTTTGATAGTTTTGAAAGTTTCCATCTTTAGATATCTAAAGCAAATCTTTACCATCTTGCACATACTCTGTATGTGGTCTGCATCAGATCAAACATCAGGGCAAATCTCAGCGAGGGGTATTGATGGGAGTTATAACAGAGCACAGTAGTAGTCAAAACGATCTAATACCAGCTGAAAAATACATAATTGATTGAATGAAGTTGTTTCTAAATGGGAAATTAAGAAGAATGACAGACATCTTTTTCTGGGTAAATACTGAGTCGCAGAGAACGGTACAGATGCCCCATTCACTTTTAACAACCCGATGCAACTGTTGAGTGTTTGCAACTTTTGTTTTGGGGATTTCAGTTGCTGTGCAAACACCTGGCAGTGGACTGACTCAGCGAGCTCTCCCAGAGAAATCCCCTCCAGGGTGTAAAGAGTGATACACAGACGAGCATGATAACATGCTACAACAAAAGAACCAAAAGAACACTGTAGTGAGCTGTCATTATAAGAACTGAAGAGATCAGACATAAAGTTTGTGAAATGCCCCCCAAAAATTGACACTATTGTAAAAAGAAAACCTCTATATGCTCATAAATATTACAAAAAGAACAAGAATTATCTAAATATAACCAGTATGGTAAGACGTGTAATTTTGTTTTCTGAACAACTGTGTCGCGTTGGGATCAGTGGTTGGGACAAAATCAGCCTACAAAAATTCAGCATGTCCTGGCTGATTTTTTTATGCGAAAGGCAGGGTACGAACCAAACAGGACACCAGTCTGTCGCGAGGCCACACACACACACAGAATCATTCACACACACACGTATTCCTGAGGGCAATTTCATAGAGGCCAATCAAACTAACATGCAAATTTTTCAGAGTTGGAGGAAATAGGAGTACCAGGAAGAAACCCACGCATACCCTGGGTGAACATGCAAGCCCCACACAGAGAGGCCAGTGTTTCAAGCGTTGTCCCACGTTTCATTTGGGGCTTAAACCCCAATCTTCTTGCTGTGAGGCCACTGTGCTGAGGGGCACATACAGAGCCCTGTGGTACACCACGACTCAGATAAGTGAAAAGTACACAGACCGACTGAAATAAATCTTGTTTTGATAGATGGGAAACTTTTGAGAAACTTTTTTTATCCACACCACTTGACCTTTTAGGATGAGGGGGTTTTAATCAAGGAAATATTATTAATCATCATCAAAGAAAGCGATATGACTGGGGGAAAACTACTAGAAATTGAAATAGCTTTATTTCTATGAACTTGCACGTGAGATAAATTTACTCAAGAAAGACGAAAAAAATTCTGCCATGTTTAAAAATGCTTGTCATGTAAACAGCAGCTGGTCGTAACTCAAATTAGTTGCCTTCGGTATTTGTAATAATTACTTCGCAAAGCAGCAGGAATCTCTAAAAATAATATGAGTTAACAAAATTAATCATGCCAGACTTCAATCAAGAAAAAAAAGATCATTACTAGCTTCTCACGTTGAAAAGATGAAAGGTGTTTTTTTTCTTCTTCATAGAGTTTTTTTTTTATTTTCCAAGGAACATTTTGTTCCAGGTATGTGAATGACTAATCGGCCAATTGATGAACTTAAACAGACATCTGTTTTAGTTTGAACAAAACTAATGCATTTTAAAGTTGTTTAAAGAGCTTTGTTGAAAGTACAGTAAGACCCCTGTGAGGTTGAGTCATTGAGAGCTAGAGTGTCAAATCTGCAGCTTGTTAGGTGGTCTGAAACAACGGAGGTCTGAAATAGAGCAGCAGGAAGTCAGAGCAGAAAAAGTTAACTCTGCCTGTTTAGCAATATTTTTTACACGAGCTTCTGCTATGAAAAAAACACAGCTTGCTGGTTACAGCCGAGTCAGCATTGTCACTGCTGCGTAAAATAAAGGGAGTTAACCCAAAGCTGCCAGCCAAGGAGGCTGGGAAATTTGAACAACTTACTTTTTTAAATGATAGTGTAGGTTAATAATTACAGTGAACAGGTTGTGTTCCAAAAAAAAAGGTCACTGTGCTGTAGTAGTGAAAATACCAGGTAAGTACATAGAGTAGAACAGGTTTTGTTTTTTCTGAATGCCTGAAAGCATGCTATCTATTTCACTTTCACAGAAGTAATTGTCCATGTAGGTAAAGTTGTCCCACCGACGGTAGCAAACATGCATTATTATTTTATTTCCAGTGATAGTGTGCTGTGGTTCTGGGTAATCCATTTTAAAAGGTGAGTCCGGCCTTTAGAAACCATTGATAGTCGTGTATTTTTTTTTTTTTTTATTTTATTGTGATAAATAGTTCACTTTTTCTTTGTTATACAAACTGAATTTGGGACTCCCCACTAAGAACAAAATTCCCCAAAACTCACAAATGAAAAAGGATAGTGAAATTAAAACACAACTTATAAACTTAATGTACACCATGAGGAATCTTTCATCAACTTGGGTTTTTTCCCATTTTATTTTATAGTACCATATTCATCCCTTATGGGTGAATTACTTTTGCTGTACTGCGCCGCAGCCATGATGGCACCAATGGTGGGAGTAATTAGGGGATTTGGTTGCTGCTCCAGGGACACCTAGTTACGTACGGACCCAGTGGGCATTGAGACAGGTTCTCTCAGTCCATGGATGAACATTCTACTATTCAAACCCACAAATAAAACAAGGTCTCAACTCAAAATTTGGTTGTAAATCCCATCAAATTCCAACTAAAAGAAAAAAAAAGCTTTAATATAATTAACAAAAATCCTTTATAATGGAAAGTTGTTAACTCAAAGCTGCTCCTTAAAATGACAGCCTTTCAAATTTGATGGAGGAAGATTTAGTCAAACACGGCTTTGTCTTCTAAAGTGTTTTGACAGATATGAAGTTTAACGAGGTGAACAATTTGTTAAATTTTGTCAACATACTGTAAAGTTGAGAAAATAAATCAATGAATCTTGGGAAGCTGCCAATAGCAAAATCATTGCCTAAATTTTTTTTTTTTTTACTCATTTTCCACCGAAAATAATAAAAAAAAACCCTGCATGTTGTACTAAGAGGCAACCAAAGCAGAAAATATTTCCTCAATCTTAAGCCTGTTATTTTAAGGATCTTTCCCTCTGGCAAAGAAGATACACCGCATGGCTTTCCTAAAGCTATCCCTCAAATCCTCTCCAAATTATTACTGGCAATAGTTTGGCTATTTCAGCTGCAATATCAAAGCAGCACAAAGAACTCACCAGAATGCTGTGTAAAACAAAAACACACACACACAAGAAAATGAGTTACACATACACAATTAGTTCTATCAGCAAAAGCAGACCAGCAAACAAAGATTATTCATCTTCTTTTGATCTGACAAGTGATGAGTCTGGATTTCCAACAAATGGCAGTAAGTTCTCTGCTTGGAAAGGTGTGTGTCGGTAACACATAATTGCATGGTTTACATCACCCGCACACTCTCAGAAGTACGTCTGTTTTAGGAGGTGATATTCACAAAAAGGAATGTATGATGTCAGTGCACAAACTCAGGGTAAAACCATTGAGTGGAAAACACAAGACCAAGCCCTTGAAATAAGCAAGTAGTCAACAACATGACAACTGGGGTGGGGTTTCCTGACAAACGCCCTCATGTAAATTTTTATTCCAGTTCTGCTGAACACATGAAAACTTCAGAATTCAAAAGAAGGAAAAGGAATGTGTTTAGTTTCTTCACTAGTGCGATACCTGGTAAGTTGGCAGAGATCCAGGGAAAGAAAACCAGAAGCCTACAGTGTAGAAAACAAGACAATCAAGACGTCACAAGATGTTTAAGTTGACTCATCGGATACCTGGTTAATCAAAAGTACAGTAGCAGAGAGATCAGACACGATGTCGACAAAAAAGCACAGTTGTGTGTAAGGGATGAGTGTCCACATGTGTGAACTTGTTTCAAAACATATAAAAGAACAACATATTAAAAAAGAAACTGAGGCAAATCACATTTTGTCACCAGACAAGATACACTTCACGTGGAACTTTGAAAACTCATAGTTTATACTATAAATCTTGTGATTTTAATCATCAATTCTATTTTTAAAAAGTTATGTTTAACAAGGCAACAAATGTTATTTTGTTTGTTTTTGGAGGGGCGGATCAAAGTTTATTACTTTTAATGGTAAAACATAAGCTCCAAGGGCCAACTCCAGCTTGCCTGACATTCTAAACTTTTCTGCATTAGGAAAGATGGGGAAAATAAAAGTGAGACAAGTTATCAAAAGTAAGTCATTCCAAGTTTAACCACATCAGTTTTCAATTTTTTATCTTTCGCATGTAATTTTTTCTTGTTTCTGTTTTATAGGTTTATCTTTTGGTTATTTTTTGCAACAATGCGCCACATTGGAATGTCATAGCATTGCCTTTTGTAACACTTCCTGCACTTAGTGAGCTTCAAGGAAACACTAATTCATACTTCCAGGTAAACAAAAGTAAAAACAAAAGTAAAAAACAGTTTACTTTTTTTGTGTTTCACAGTTTGTTTCACATTTTTAAACTTTATCGAGATGATTGAGATTTTAATTTCTGAGAGTTGAAAGAAGAGCTTCATTCTAATTATTAAAGCGCCCACTGGCAAAGATGACCATCATTATGTAAAAATAATGTATTTTAAGTCTTTATTTCTAATCAAATTGTTTTGAAATTTTTATATGCAAATGATTACCCACAAGAAGGTTTCTTCTCTGAGTTATTATTTAATTTGTAAAAAGAAAATTTCCAACACCAGTTTTATGAAACAACATTTTGTGTAGTGTTTTTTGGTGACTCATTTCTCTTTTCTTTTTTCTGATGAAACAATAAGATGTAACCCCATTTTGGAATTTAACTTTCACGCAAAGCACCTAATCACTACTCACTTTCTCTCTGCGAATGAATGGTATTAAAATGTAAAATCTAAAACTTTGCATAATTTGTTATGAAGTCATCATGCACACACTGATTGTTTAACAGTCGTGCACTCGAATGAGCTCTGAGAGAAAGTAACAATATCATCATGAATATAAATGTGACATAGAAAGTCCTCTCAATTACTGGAAGAGAAATGGAAATACCTCAGCTTACTCACAGCCTTTTTCTCCACTAGCTCTCATTTCAACTCTTTGCTAGAGCAGCAGTGAAATAGTCTGACAATCCAGACAAGTTCTAATGACTACCTTAACACTAGCAACTTGTGATTAGTAAAATGTTATTGGAACAATTCATGTGGAGAGTGACACATCCATCAAAACTACTGTGTGTTAAACCGTTTTCTTATGATGAAATTACTCCCCATTCATTACGTGCAGACACAGAGCACCCTCAGTTCTCTTTGATGCTTTTCTATTCACACAGATCAAAGCGAAGAGACGCAGGAACATCCATGCGTTAGGGGCAAACAAGCTCCTCCACAGACCGAGTGAATGAATTTCCAGGTTTGTTGTTTTAATGAACTCTTCACTATTATCATCTTTTTTTTTTAATAAAACATCCCATTCAAGAAGAAGATGTTATTTTCCACTGAATGGTTATCAAGATTGAAGAATGAAGTTGGGCGACGTTCCAAGTTATTTATTAAGACGATAGACAAGTGAAATAACGACAGAGATAAGGAAACTGATAAATTTAGTGAAGTCTTTCCAGCATAGTGTTGATTTTTTTTTTATCTCTCAGTCAGTCATGTCTGCTGACTGAACTAAGAGAGGTGAAATGGTGAAAGACCAAAGGGAAAACATGCCTTCAACAACAATCAGGGTGTTAGTTTCACGTGCATTGAATGATTAATGAACACATGCGACTAGGCAACAAAGCAAAAATGTTCTAAATCAAAAAGTGCTTGTAGCAGACTATTTTTGTGGAAACATTGTAAGACGTGGATTTAAGTGAAACCACTTCGCTTCCCACAGCTGCACTTGTGTGACATTCCTCTGTGAGGTTGAAAGGGGGTCTGTCCTTTCTCATCACTGTTCCAGAAATTTTAAGAATTTTTATTGTGTTTTAGACAATAGAGAGTAATTACATGGAACGAACCGCTCATCAAGGGTCACTTTTTCTTAGTTTGAAACATCTTTTCTCACTCAATACAACAAATATTTAAGAAACCCAACTAAAAAGTTCACTCTGGATCCATCTACATATTTATTATAAACGTGATTAAGACCAAATAAAAGAAAGATCGTTTTTAGGTTTAATGGTCTGGTCTGTTCAGCTCAATTTTTCTATAGATTAAAACAAAAGTATTATAAAAACATGTGTTTATGTACATGCATATTTATATGTGTTTGTGTGTGTTTTTCTACACAATGTGTACACTCCTCTTCTCACTCTCCCTAATCTCAGACAAAAGATACTTTAAAAAAAAAAATTGGCCATTAATCTTTAAAGGAATTTCCGTCCTTTTCTTAGCATTTTATTGTTTTCATATTGTGAAGCACACGTGGTCGTTCATCTTCTTGGCAGTGATACATGTATTTTTTTTCATATGATTCCAATATTAGCAATCCCCCTAAAGATAGTAAGATGCCCTCTTCCAAGAATTAATTTAGTAAAAATGCTAAATTTCTTATATGCTTTGTGTGTGTTTGATAGACCGTTGAATTTCTTTGTCTTGGAAAAAAAATCTTCCCTACCCATCTTTTGTCTATCTCTACAGGTTTTTGGCGCTCGATACAATGAGCGAGGGCAAACGCAGCCCTAGTTGGCATGAAAGGAGGGATGATTCCTGAGCAGCCTGTCGACTTCGTTCCCTAATGCACTTTTGCCTGCCCCACTGACTGAGTTTTTAATAAATGATGAGATGTGGTATAAATAAACCACAAGGCAAGTGCAACTGCCAAAAGGCAGAGGGAGATACCAAGGTAACACACAAGAGGTGATAAATAAGTCAGCAAAGACTCATTTGCACCGCTTGGTTTCTATCACTGTCATTCCAGCACTTCATTGAATGGAATGTGAAAGGAGCAAAGTATGCAGCTGAACATGCATAATTATTTTTTTAGAACAATAGCAGCAAGTTGCACCTCACTCCACACACGTGCTAAATAGAACTGAAAAGGAATGGATTTTTGCCTTATGTTTTTTTTTTTTATTTGGTTATTTTTTCATTTCTACTGATTAGCAACTTTACTGATTCATTTCGGTATTTTTTTTATTGCATTTTAAAGGACAGTCCTTGGCTACACATCACAACAATATAGAGTTATTTTGGAGACAAAGAGGAACAGATACTGTAGATAAAACAATAATGCATGCTTTCATGACACTTAAAAAGTTTCACGACAATAGTTTAAAATGCAGAAAATAAATTAAGTGTGGACTTTTAGCTTTATAACATAAAATGACTCTTAAAATTAACGGAGCAGTGAGAAGATTCATTTCATACCCAAATTGAGCTCACAATAGACATACAAGTAAAAAAAATTAAGGAAACAAACCTTTAAAAAATCTCACTTTTCCCATGGTCTAAGACGGAAAAATAATCTAATATTTCCTGTCAATAGTGTTTTAAGAAAAGCACCACTTGTACCCAGAGATTTGAGTGCATCATAAAAAAGGGGCTTTCCTACAACGCCGTGACTTATGGAAAATAACGTGTTTCACAAGAGACTTTATTTTTCAGAAGTATTTTTCAAAAACTTGGATCTGAATACATTAAATAAAAAAAATAGCCTTGCTTCCTTCCCGGGAACCATCGTTGAGTGGTCCAATAATTTCAGAAGAACAACCCACTTGGTTCATTAAAAAGTGAATAATTCACAAGTCAAGTAATAGTGGAGTAGAGCAGAGCTCTTTATCTTTGGTAAGCATTGGGAAAACAATTGTTACGGGCAGCAGGAAATCAGCCTAGGCTTGTGCTCTGTCACTGCCACTTTTGTTCCATTTATGGTCTGCAGATAAAGACAAACCATGTCCTAGATTCTGCAAGCAAGTACAATGTGAACTTTAAAAGTAGGTAAATTAATACTTTGTTGTCTGATACTTTTTCATAAGATAGGTAAGGGAACAACAACAAACTATTAGTAACTGTATGTGAGTCTTGTTACTCAGTTTTTTTTTCTGGTACTGAACTGCATAAAACAGTGATTACTAAATGAGGGGCATGCCAGATAGGATGGATAGATATTTTCAATTCACATATTAATATAGGTTAAGGTGAGCATTCAGCTAGTTTATTGGCTTTGATTGTGATGGTGATTTTCTTATTTGGAAGATTTTGCCCCCAGGGTATCTCCTAATGAAGCTAATGAGTAATCAACATTGCATCCTGTTTCCTCTTTAAGCTCCCTTCAACAAGTAAAAGTCATTCTCCTGATGATTTACTGTATATGATCGATTGCGTTGCTGAACGTTTCATACAAAAAGCAAACAATTTTTATAAAAGCAAGTTATAACAAAAGAAAAGATCAAAATGTTTGATGTGCTCCTCAAAAAGTATCAGAATTACATTTAAATGACAATAAATTAAATAAATTATTATGCAAATTAAAGTAAAACAGCTACATGTTTGTTCATTAGTTCCTCGGACAACTATTTCAATCCGTTTTATATTAACGTCTCATACAAGCACGCTTCAAGAAAACTAATTGACTATACAAGCAATATTGTGTGTAGTCTCATTAAATGACTAAGCTAAGTCATTATTGCAGCTTGATTTAATAGTGCAAAGAAAAAATAATCACCGGACGGACTAATTGCCTGCACACATTTTCTTTTTTTTAATGCACAGCTTTAATTTGAAAGGAAATGTTTAAATTAAACTCATGAGAAATCCAAGATGCAGGAAAAAAATACTAATCTCATTCAATTTACATGCTGTATATGTTAACAGAAGAAAACTTACTTCTTCAATGTGAATTAACTTATTGATTGGTTGTTAACTCGACCAAGTTTGAAGGTATTTTTTGGTTAAATAAAAATGAGGTGAAAAACAAAATAAAGACTAAATAGATGAGGAAGATCGGGGAAAGATAGACGACAACAAGGAAAGGCTGAAAGGTTGTAAACTCTGCAGCATATCAAGAACAAGCTGTAGTCAGTGGAGCAGCAATGAATAAAAGGATGATGAAAGGCCGGGGTGAAAAGCTGAAATGCAGTGGGGGGCTGCTTAAAATGTCCTCCATTTCATCAAAGTGATTATTGGGGGTACTTAGCAGCTTTCATATTAAAATGATTAAGGTTTCTTTGAAAAAAACTAAGAGCTGGTGTGGGTCTAGTCAGTGGGAGGCCTGGAATAAAGGCTCTGGTGGCAGGAGAAGAATGAGGCTTAAATACCTTGCAGAGTGCAGACTATGTTGTGTCTTTTAGTCTCTCTGAGTTGCTTCTGTTCTTTTTTTTTTTTTTTAGTGGTTTCTCTTGCCAGGTGCCATCAACAACTCACTAGTACGGATTGGTTAAAATTCTAGAAGATGACATCATTTTAGATAAAAAAATAGTTATACAAGAACATGCTTGATATCAAAAATAAGTTTCACAAAATTAATAATTGAATTTGATTACAAAGCTTTATTAAATATGGGTGAAAAGTATTAAGAGCAGATATAATTTACCTGCTATTTTAATCGTTATGGGTAACAAAAAGAAGCCAATTGAGATGGTGTGCTTCATAAGCTTTATTATATTTTTTTATATGATACACGATAGTAACACATCGGTCTACATCTGCTTACTCAACATTGAATTTTTATTCCTCCATAATTACAATCTGAATTAAAAGGTTTTTTTGTCCTTGAAAAATATTATTTCCTATGTGGATTAATTGATCATATGATCAGTTAAGTTCCTCACTTTGACAGTGGACCTCATTCATTCATCTTCTGAACCATCCATCCCTAACGGAGTTAAGGGGGGGTGTCAAAGTGTATCCCGGCTGATTCAAGGCAAGAGGCAGGGTCCGCCCTGTACTGGTTGCCAGTCTGTCACGGAGCCACACACAACCATTCACACCAACACATACTCATTCGTAGGGGCGATTTCATAGCGGCCAATCAAACTACTGTAACAAACATGTTTTTGGAGAGTGAGGAAACTGGAGTACCTAGAGAAACCCACTAATACACAGGGAAAACATGCAAACTCCACACAGTAAGGCCAGTGTTTCAAGCACTGTCTCCACCCGATATTCAAAGCACTGGGCCAACGTGCCGCCCACATTAGGACCTAATGACATGTAAATAATTTCATTTAAATTGTTTAAATCATAGTCTAAGTTTAAGGTAGATAGATGATAAGATAGATAATAAAACATGACCACAAGTTAAACACTCGACATTTATGCTATTCATTAACTCTTGAAAGGCTGCATTTTTTTGTGCATTGTACGGGTGTGTGGGTAAGTATGTGGGTCGTATATGACCCCTAATGCTGTTTGAGAGTTAATATTCAAGTATGTTCAAATTGACATGTTTAAAGTATTCCATTGATCCAAAAGAACAAAGTTAGTGGATCTAATTGAACGTAACAAAGAGTAAGAAATATCCAGATATCCAAAGCAACAAAATATTCATGTCTGTTGAAGTATAGAATTTTTTCTTTCCAAGTCAAAAACTGAAACAGAAGGGGAAAAACTATTAATAATTTGCAATTTTACTGTAGTTATGAATGATTTATTTTAATTTGCTCTGTTGTAGAAACAATCATTAAAACGCTCCCTCTTTTTGCTGCTCGTTGTGCCTTAAATTATTAAGTTATTCCTAAATTTTTAAAAAACCTAAACAAAGTTTCACCAGTTCTTCTGCACTGTCCCACATGAGATTATATTTGTCTTTTCGACATAGGAACCTGCTATACATCATATAAATTGACAGAACAATGAGCCAATCAAATAACAACAAAAATCATTGATTCCTGCTTTAGTCTCTGGCTTTTAAGGACAAACTGAGCATGTCAGAACACCCAGCAGTCAGCCGCATCCTGAAAGCCCGGCCTCAGTATGCGGTAAATGCTACAGAGGAGCAAATATTGATCAATTGATTAACGTCTGAATGTGACTTTGCTCGGTCGAACGTTATTGGTCGTGCACAGATGCCTTGCGAGGCGTACACTGAGAAGGAAAAAAAAAAACAGTTTTGTCTGCATTAACAACATGTGTCATTAAACCACTGACTTAAGTGAACAAGAGCGAGAGGGCATGACCTCTAGATGGGTGAGGAGCAGGGGGTAGACTTGATCCAGGGAGAGGAGAAGGTTTTCTGCTGCTTTATATTACAATCAGGATGTCTGTAATTATGTTTTAAAATGTACAAACTGTTTTGATTCAGACATATCTTTGCCGATGTGTCAAAATGAGAAAATTGTGATGCATTTTTTTTAACAAACCAGAATGTGTTTTTTTAATGAATAAATTACTATAGACAACATGTCACAAAACAAGAGCTTAAACATGAGAATCATCCAAAGTACCCATAATCAATTTAGCTTTGTTTTGGTGCATTTTATTTATACTCAAATCCAAAAAGTTGACCATTTTGACAAGTTTCTGCTGTCTTTTTGGTTTTTGTGTGCATTTTTAAGCCCCTTTGTTTTTATTTCTATTTTCACTATTTAAAGTTAATTAAAGCAATTTGTGCTGCAGTGAAGCATTATTGCTCCCATTAGGTCATTTCTTTAATGTGTATTTAAGTGATTGTATCTACGACTCCTGGAGACAATTCCTTTCTTGAAAAGAACTCAGGAGGAGGTCGTTTAAGTTGGGTTTAAATGTGGACATGCTCAAACTAATTACCTTAAAAATACATGTTGTAGAAATAATTTTCTAATATTTGTAATCAATTTAAACTCACACATACTGTTTAATTGGGCAGTTGTTGCGTAATGAAATCTGAGATGACACTACCAGTGTTCATTATTTATATCTACATTTATTTTTTAGACTACGTAGCTTGTCTAATTGAATGTTTCAATAAAATAAAATGTCCATTTTTAAGTTTATGAAAAGAGTGTCAATTGTCTCTGATCAGTCAAACACACACTAGTTGGGGGGAACATGTTGCTGCAAACAGGGACTCTACATATTTACCACCAGCCTGCCAGATCACAGGAAGTCTGATCGTAGCTGCTATAGCTCAAGGGCTAATACTGGGATGTCTAAAAGCTGTGGGAACTGCAGGGCTGCGTGTTGTCCTCGCAGCACACACATTTGCCCAGGGGACAGATTCAGTCAATCACTTCTGGCAAGTAGGGCATCTCGTCCGATCCCAAACTCTCTGGCTTCTCAGTTCCCAGTATCAGATATGGGATATCATCAAATAACACACAGCACAGGTATTACAAGGATATAATTACACATCAGCTACTTTTGATGAAGTCTCTCATTGCGGCTCAAAATTTTTCATATTCTTTATTTTCTCTAAAAACAAATATTATAAAAGTTTTTATCAGTGTCTTAATATTAGACATCTGTTAAACATAAAACTGGAGTTTAATCCAGTCTTCCCTTTTATCATAATGTGACCCATTCGACTTGGCTCCCACACCTCATAAATAAATCAGCCCTTCATTACAGGGTCTTAAAACAAGCCTTGATATTGAAAGAAATTCAGCAGAGAAGGAGCAATTTTTCCCTCAACCAGAAATCAATTCAATTTCTACACTCAGTAGAAAAGTAAAAAAAAAAAAAGAGGCTCTTAACATCTCATCTCTGGTGCTTTTCCTCAGAGAGCCTGAGCATTGTCTAGAGACAGTGCAGAGATCTTCTACCAAGGCTTATTAATTCACCACTCTCATCTCCCCGAGCTGGCTATCATTACAGCCCTATATATAGAGTCGTGCGGGGAATAGCGAGGGATGCACACACACATTAACATTAATGACTTTAGGCACTGCTCATGAGCCTTGTACGCTCAGACGCACTCACACATTCTGCTGAGGAAAAAAAAAATGTGCTCACGTCCCATGAAATAAATGTTTACAAACAAAGGAAAAAACTGACTGGTTCCCTTTTCACCATCACATCGTTTCTTCCTTAAATATTGATCCAGTATCAGATGAGGCTGTGCTTAGGTGTGGAGTCCTGGATTTTGCAGTAAGTTAGCTGATCGTGAGCTCCTACTGAGTTTCCTAATGAACACACATCAGTCTGACCCCCCGGCTGTTGTTAAGCACTCACTCTGCTGTACTGTGAGAGCGGTGTGTGTCGGCCCTTTTGTTATAATTTGATCCTGATCTCTGCAGGAGTCTGCACAGGAGCCTTCTTTGTTGTGTGCATTAATCAGGGTTGAATGTCCGACATGCCTGGCACGGATTTTGAGCACATCATTTTCAACATGATGCATTTGACGACTTCAAGTCCTTCCTCCCCTGCAGCACCCCCAGCTGCCCTTCCACGGGCCCCATCCGGGGTGGCTCAGTAGTGGGATAGCAGATGGTGCTCATGGGGGGAAAAAGGAGGAGGGGGAAGCACACATACTCCTGTCCCCCTGCCCGAGCCTAGGGGGGTGTTTGCAGAGTGGCAGGAGCTTCCACCCAGCAGCAGAATGTGACCCCACTCTTTCTCCTGCACTGCCCCCGGGCCCAGCGCAGTCAGCCAGGCAGAAACCAATGACAAGGCCAATGCCACTGTCCTCCACAAACACGCAAGCAAACACACAGGGTGAGAGGATGGGTCGATTCACAGCTATTTCCCACTATCGAGCATCCATTAGGTGTCTTGTGCTCGCATGTTGCTCACACATTAAGGAAGGATGGATGATTTAAACAGGGCGGCTTCGCAATTGTCAGAGATGGATGGCATCAATGAGGGTTTTGTCCTTGTTGATGAATCAGGTGAATTCTTTCTTCAAACAAATCTATCCTCTTGCTTTTGTACAAGCAGGAAGAAAGACACAAGAAGGGAAATGAGAGGCACATTGCACTTATATAAACATAAACCAGATGATTTGGGTGCATGGGGGATTACACACTCTCTATGTCGTGTAACACAATAGCAATGGAGTGCAGGTCAGGACTTTTGGACCCCTGTGCACCGTGAGCATCAGCTGCCTGTCTCCAGATGGGATGTAAGTGAAAAACTCAGTGTGCCCCGACACCCAAATCCAATTATTCAATACCAAAGCATTTGATGTAAATTCAAACTAAAATATGTGTGTAATTTCAGTCATCAAGTCATGAATAATTTAACTGGGTTTTTTTGTATTATTATTATTGTCTTAAAGACACGTAGAACCCCCTGTGGGATTACATGACAAGTTTGCCTCGGAGCCTTTTAAAATTTGAATAAGTACTCATTTAGATTATTTATCCATGGGAATACAAAAATAATACACAATATTCTACGGTTAATGAGGAGATAAAGCACCATTTAATCAAAATGAATGAGGAGGGAGGAAAATGACATATCACTTGAGGAGTAATATGATTCTCGCATGCAGGGTTTGATTTAATCTACATTATCCAGCGGTGTGTCTCACGTTAGACACCAGGTTATTGCAGAGTGCTTTGAATTAGATGCAATGGGCTGAGCTTGTGTTTTCCTGGAGGTGCGCTGCATGCTCTCGTGTCAGTCTTGCTCACTGCCGGCAATGACCAAATCCATCATGACATGTGGACAACAAAGAGCTACAAGAATGCCTGCTTTAGCACACACACACTGTGTCTTGGAAGGCTGCACACAGTGTACTATCTCTACAGAACACAAGCACATCCCCATGCACAGGGAGCATTACATGTCACACAAACAGTGAAATCTTTAAGCACCATGTCTAAAGGAAAAATCCCCATCAAAAAGAACCGCTCGACATAAAATACTGTGAAGCTGTAGATGGTACCAGAGCGGAACTTGGCAGCTAAACGGGGAATTTCTTACAGATAAAGCTTCCTGGTAGAAAATTGGGAGAGTCCAGTCATCAGTATGTTCCAGGCAATTCTTTAAATTAGCCTGAGATTAGGGAGTGCATGGTGATTAAGCCCATTTGAAGTATTGAGGATCCGTCTGGGCATTGGCAAAAGCCACACTTTAATTAATCTGGTAATGGATGAGAAAAATAAGCACTCTTACGCACATATCAGCATTTTGCTTAACAAGAGGAAGTATAAGATGGAGGGTGAAGAGGGGGTTGCGAGGGATGTGGGGGGCTTTTTAAAGGCAGACACAAAGTGAAATGGAGCATGTTGCCTACAGGGAAATTAGCACTGAGTGTAGTCGGATGAATGTGCCATTGTATCTATGTTATGATGGGGGGGGGAAAAGAGATTGTATGAAGTTTGTGTGGGTGTGTTGTATCCCTCTGCAGCCCTTGTCTGGGAGTTTTACTTGGAATCAAGCGATGTGTGAGAAATTTGGGTCCTGTCGAGAAAAACTGGAGAGGCATGTTGGTTGTGAGAAACAATTAGAGTACAGTTGCTTGTAGAATACTTTGGTAGTTTTGTCTTTTCTTCTTCTTTTTCTCAGACTAACTTGAGTTGGAAACAAGCAGTAATTGACCCATAAACACGGGCACATCTGCTCTTTTAATTTCCGTCTTCCAGAATGATGAATATCTGTAGTTGCTTGTTATGTCATTTGTCTTCTACAGCTTGACAAAATAGCTGCATGTGCATAAGCACTCACCATAGCAATCTGCAACAAAAGCAACATTTAGTGGCCTGGTCTCTGAACTAAGCTGATGCTGTAAATTATTGAATCATGGGAAAACAGCTTTGGATGTGGTGAGGAGAACTTTAGGAGCACTGTGTCCCTCCATGATGTTCAGGAATCCACATTCAATGTTTCTCAGGATGGCCCCATGAGTGGACTTCTTCATCTAATTAGGCTTACACCCCTTTAACATTTAATAATGACCAGCTGGATCTTCAGCTGAATGCTTAATCCAAATCGATACTGGGGGGATTTCGTAAAGATTATCAGGATTATGAGACAAAAGAGTGCCCCTTCCTGTTTTAAACCTCCAACCCCAACATTTACAGATATATGAATTTAGTTTTACAACTCCCAGAGCCACGTCAGCAGACACAGGAAACATATATTACAGGCATCTATTTCTGCTTCCTTTGTTAAACTGCGGGAACTCAGACATCAGGGGAGAACAGATGCATGCACTGCGTCATGTAGCCGGCCGAATCTGTGCCAGTGCGTATCACACTGAGATGTGGATCGTATAATAAGGAGAGAATGAGGGATCTTGTGAGAGGATGTCCTGAAAAGCCTGATCACACATGAGAAGGTCAGTGGACCATCTGCTGTTTGGTTGTTATCTTGGACAGCTTTCATCATACCTGCACAGCAGCACACTGGAGGCATCTCTAACTTTAGTTATTTTAAAGGAAACAATGTGGAAACAATTTGAACAGTCGTAACAGGTCTAACCTAATGCATGCAATGACTTTATAAAGAAAGTAGACATGGCAACTCGCATCTGCCTGCATGCTAAATAGAAAGTTGTTCTTGGCTCCAAAAGCCTCAGAACACATAGACTTTCATTGAAAAATAAGCAGCTGTTACTTAGTCACCACTGTTATACTAATAATCATTCTAGTTTACAGCCTCAAAAATTCAGATTTTTTTTTGTTGTTGTTACAATAAGGACTAGACCAATGACCAACTGCATGAAACAAGTATTCCTGCTCCAAAAATCGACATTGCACTATTCATAAAAGCAGAAAAATGACAACTGAAATAGGTTTATTCGTTTGGACACAAATTCTATTGAAGATTTAAATTAACAAAATTGTTACTAACACAAACTGGTTTGGCCTACGTCCATGCTTAGATACCAAAGTACAAAGTGATCAGGACTGGCGTTTGTATTAAACGTCAACCCATCTCTCTATACTCTGATTTCTCAGCTGTTTTTCCGGCTGTTTTTCTGGGGTCTCATGAATGGTTGCTGATGTATCACTTTCCCTGACCTAGTAACCCAAGTGAAATTTAATTAACAGAGGCACAACGATGGTCACGCCATCCTGGCTTAAGATTGTCTAGAACTTAAAAAAAAAACTTTTAATGAAGAATTTAGCCGCTTGGAGCGCTCACTTCCTTCAAAACTTTAACAACAGAGTCTATCTTAGACTTGCTTTACATTAGGGCATGTCATTCTGTATTTACCTTCTCTGACAGGCCCCACCGGACATACAGCCCTTGTCAGCTTCACGGCTTGAGCCACAGATAATGCTAGCATGGCCTACTTATTTCCCCCTGCCTTCCCCGTGTGTATAATAAGTAGTGATGGCATGTCCTCTTACGGAAACATAACTGAATGTGAAGAGGGGTTTTTTGTGTGAAAGAATGGTCAGCAATAAAGAGAGAAAGAGAAAAAAACAGGAAAACTTATCATTCAAAGGAAAATATGTTGCTTGATTTATTCTGAAAGGCTAAGAGAAGAAAATATTCAGCTGTGGATGTTTTTCAGACAAAGAACAAATTTGGATTAAAAATGCTAGTGTGAATCATTTTTCTTCAAATAGGGGTTAAATTATGAAAATAAAGGATGAATAACACAACTTATTCTTTGTCAATTTGAACAAAAATAAACATAGTTCCTATCTTTAATATGGGGAATAAAATCAAATATTTTTTTGCAATTTTTAGTTCAGACTTTTGATGAGCTACCGCAATCTTATCTCCAACAATCTGCTGCACACAGTTGATACCTGGCCAAACTGTACTAATCTTATCTCTTATATTCTTGTGTAAGTGTTGCACTTTTTCAACATTCAGTTTTGTTACAAAATGTTAGCAGTTTGTGCAAAAGTGCTTTAGGAGAACTTTTGGCAGATTGTGGAGTAAGTGTTCCCAAAACTAACGATGAGGGTACAGTATGTTTCAGCACAATAGAGAGTTACCAAGCTAAAAAAAAAAAAAGAAATAATGCATTACGTATAAATTTTGCAAACACGTGTTGATCCTCTTCTCAGACAGAGCATTATGTCACAAATCACTGGGTCGGTTTTTATTCGTTGCAATTTTTTCCCTCCTTTTGTCTTTCTTGTGGCATTTTACATACAAAATATGCATTTTTTTTGGCCTTTGAGTTATGAGAATATTCAGCCCAGAGGTAGATGAAACATATTAACAGTTAGAATAGATTTATGCTAATTAGCTCTCATTGCCAGAGCAGAGGTGTGCTGCCAAAATAGACATATGCTGTCACGCTGTCAGCTTTTTTTGTATAGAATTTTTTGTTACCAATAATATCAAATTAGAGGATGTTCAGATTTATTAAGTCCTGTAATGATTGCATATGTGCTCCTCTTCTGAACTGCTTATCCCCAAAGGGATAGTGGCGGGTGCCAGAGCCTAACCTGGCTGATTTCAGGCAAGAGGCAGGATACATCCGTAACAAGTTGCCAGTCTGTTGCGGGGCCACATACTCACAACCATTCACACACACAACCATTCCTATGGGCAAGTCATAGCAGCCAGTCAACCTAATATGCATGTTTTTGGAGAGTGGAAGAAAACCAGAGTACCACCATGTATACTGTACAAGGTAGAGAACATGCAAACTCCACACAGAAAGGCCACTCCAGGTCTTGAACCCAACCCTCTTGTTGTGAGGCCACTGTGCTAATCACTGTGCCAATCACTGTGCAAACTGTGCCCCCTCAAAATGCTACATAACTGAAAAAAAGGCTGAGAATTGCAACTGTATTGTACATTTTCAAATCAGAATCACACAATCTTTTTTCCCTTTTGCTTTGTTGACTGCATAAATATTTGAATCCCCTAAAGGTGTTTTCTTTTTTTTTTTTTTTTTTTACTGCAATGTGTCAGCTTATGTGAAATAAAACCCATCAAGTCTGCACCAGTTTGTGGGTCACCTCAGCAAATGACCAGCATTAAGTCAATCAAAAAGCTCTGGAAAAGACAGCCACTCTTCACACACGAGATTAGGTCTACTGACCCATCCTGCCAGGGTCACTTACATAAACACACTGTTACAAGCCTGTTGTATAAAACACACATCGTACTGCGTAACCTACATTTGTGATACAGTGTGAATCCGAGATGTCTCCTTCGTACCATATGACCCTGAATCCTGATTTTTGCTTGCTAAGGAGATGCATTTAGCTGCTCTGGATGTCATCTCTCTCCTGCTGGGACTTAGAAATTTTAATTCAGATGTAGATCTCAGTCAGCAGGTGAATGCTGGTACAATCAACCAACCATATGTCCTCCAATCCCCTGGCTGATTAAGGTTTCCTCTCTTCCTTCGCTGATTGCCTTATGGCTTGATAAATCATTTCCCTGTGAAAAATGCTAATTCTATGCTAATACAGGTACAAAATGTCCCAACCAATAAAGGTTTACACTTAAGTTGACCTCTAGTCTGTAGGAAGAAAGAGAGAGAAAAAAAGGTTGTGTTACGTGCCTTACTGAGAAAACCAAATCTCTTTATTTGTATTTCTCTGAAAACTCTGCTGGCCTTTTCCTCCCACGTGGTCCATCTGGGTTGTCGGGTTAGTCACAGAAACTGCTCCTGCAATCACCTCTCTATCTTTTTTATGGGTCAGATGAACAAAATTGCAAACATGATCTTGGTCAAAATCACCGACACGTCTCTCAGTCTAATACCCCTCCCACACATGACACATGAACACATCCTGTGTCAAACTTTGACTAGTGCGTAACAGATATCTCTCCCCTGCTGTGGAAGTAGGCATTGAATTTAGGTTGTGACTGCTTACCTTGTCGTCACGTGATTTTATACATCAGTAAGTGTGTAGAGTGTAATAACGTCTTCATGTAGCTAAAGCCGGGGTGAAACCAGCCACCATGCAGAAACAGTTCATCCCATCTCAGCAGCTGATGAACATCTGTTCAGCATTAGTGGTTACAGCTTTGTGGTGCCGGCTGCTGTGGTTACAGTGCAGAGCTCAAACGATAACGTTCAATCTTCAGGTGCAGATAGTTTTTGTTTAGTAATAAAAATGAAGGAAAAAACAAAAACCTATTTAAATTTTCCACTTAGTGTAAGCTTAAACCAAACCATTAAAAAAATGTTCAAACACTTCAGAACAGTTCATACGCAACCAAAAAAACAAAACAAAACAGTATTAGTCAGCGTGCTGCCCGGATACTTTCCAACAAACACAGAGGAAGATATGTTTTATGTCAGTGTGACATTTAGTTGTTGGTTCTTACTATAAAGTTTAAAACAGATACATTGGAAGCACACACATACAACTGGAAAAATGAAGGAGGAAAAAATACATTTCTTGTCAACTTTTTAGTTTGCTTTTTGCTTTTTAAACTTTCCTCTGTCAAAAGAGCACAATGGGTTAAATATTTTCCACATGAGCAACCAATTACAAGAATCAAAAAGTAATATCTAAACTTTGAATCACTTTACTTTAATAAAATATACAACTATATTCTGGGTAGACATTAGAAACATCCTTCTAAATATACAAGAAATAAATCACTTTGTTTTATTATTATAATCGATGATGTGTAAAGTTTCAAATATTTTTTTCTAAATGGTTTATTCTTCATTTATTTTCTTGTCTTACATAAGTTGTGTTTTTCTCATTTGTCTGTGGCCTGTTATTGTGAAGTGGAGGTGCACATTCCTGTGTGTTTGTGTGTTTCGCACATTCCTCAGGTTTTGGGAGAGGTCACCATGAGCATATTCCTACAGTGGTGTGGTACTTCTTTGTTTACATACCAGACATGCTCCAGGGAGACAGAGTGACTGACACAATAGACCTGCCCGGGCTGTCTTCACATCGCAGCAGGTCTTCGGCACATCATCATTTCTCAACAAGCTCCCAAATATACACGGGCTTGTGCGCCGGGCGTGGAATTCATCAGACTGTAGCTGTGCGAGATGTGGGTAATTTCTTGGATTTGCTCCAAAAATAACCTGTTCGGGATCCCAGCTGAGGCTCTGGAAATAAGAATGAAATTTAAACACTAAATAATTAAGCTATCGACTGAAAATTGACTTTTTATGAGGCTGTTTAAATAAAAAAGCCTGTGCAGCTTTAGAGCTTATAAAAATTAGTTGGAAAAATTGTTAAAAACTTTTTCACTTCTTTTGAAAGTTACTGTAAGTTTTTAACCAAAGTTTGTATAAAACAAAACTATTTTCTTCACAACGTGTAGTATTGGAATCAGACTGGTTGTGAGTGGAGATAAGAGATTTTTCCTGTGGATTGTGACCCATGACCTTTTTCTCTGTGGTCAACTAATTATGAGATTGAGAAGAGGCTAAAAGATGTCGGCAGGAGGGCTCTTAAAGACTAGAACAGATCTCTTCAGGAAAGGATTGGTCATCTTCAGAAACAAGGAAGCATCTGAAGAATTCTATTACGTGCTTTCACCAGTGACCACAGACATGAGAAAATCCCAGCAGGTGTGATGCCACAGGCTATGCAGAGATTTTAACAGGGCAGTCATCAACATTCAGACAGTCTGCACAGATTTATCATTGACAGGACTGCCATGGCGTTCACAAGCAGTTCTCCAATGAATAATATGAGACTTATTTGATGAGCTCTTCAAGAAGTAACCATAAATTTATTTTATTTGTGTTACGTAGGTGTGTCTGTTATGGCTCCTTCTCATAAAATGAGAATTCGTCTTCTTAGGTAAAACACCAGTTGGTTAATAGTGTAATAATATTTGACATAATCAGATTTACTGCAGTGACGGAAGGAGAAACATCCAAGTACTTTAATTTCTCAAATTTGATTTCTCAACAGTTTGTTCATCGCTAAACTAGTGATCTATCACATGCAAAAATCAATGTTTGTATGAGTAGAACGTGCATTTTAGACCGTCTGAAGAGCTCCACTTGAATCAATTCATCACTTACCGTATTTTCCGCACTATAAGGCGCACCTAAACACCTTAAATTTTCTCTAAAGTCCAGGGTGCGCCTTATAACCCGGAGCGCCTTATATACGGATTAATATTGAGCTACAACAGGTGTCGCAACTGCGGTAAGCAGCCGCCGACTCCATTTCCTCCATAGAAGTAGTGCGCGGTGCATGCCCGGATATATGAAAGGGCGTCTCATTTCCATTTGTGTGTTTGTGTAAAGACCCTGAAATGGTTTCTACCAAGAGACACCGCAGAATTTAAACTCAAAGTGATCGGTCACGCAGTGGAACACGGGAATAGAGCCGCAGCCAGAGGTGAGATCGGGCCTAAAAAAATCCAGCCCGACCCGAGCCCGCGGTATATTTTATAAATATATCATTTATAAAAATTTATAAATTGGAACATTTTCAAGAACACGCTTTTTTAATTAAAAAATAAATAAAATCACACTATCGGACCCCTAACGCACTTGTCTGTGATGGCCTGCTTAGCGCGAAGAAGAGGGACGGTCTTTGAAACAAATGATAAAATAGCGATCATCACTTTTGCCAGTCCAGCTGTTTAAATGCCTGCTCAGCGTCGAGGTGCCGGTCTTTTGGTGTCGTATGAAAGCAATTTAGTTTATCCTTAACTTCTTACTCCATATCGGGGATACCAGTTCAAAATAAATAAAATAAAGACGTGCGCAGGAGAGGATTACCAAATTAAGAGGAGGTGTTCACGCGCGCAGAGGATGAGCTGGCTCTGCGGATCCTGTTTAGTAGTTAAACATTACTTCTCTGTTTTATCCAAATTATTCATTTTATAACAAGTATTCCTTAGTTTAGTACACACACCTCGTTTTAGTTTACATTTTATAAACATATATTTATTTAAAAAAAAAAGAAAGAAAAAAAGTCAGCGAGAGAGAAGCCCGACCCGACGTAGCTAATGATAGACATTTTTAGACCCGACCCGAATTTTGGGTCGGGCTTAAGATCTTACCTCTGGCCGCAGCGACAGAGTTTAACATCAATGAATCAATGGTGAGGAAGTGGAGGAAGCAAGAGGATGCGCTACGCCAAGTAAACAAGACAAAACAGAGTTTCCGCGGAACAAAGCGAGATGGCAACAGTTAGAGGACAAAGTTGAACAGCCTTTACGGTAGCGCCTTATAATGCGGTGCGCCTTATATATGGAAAAAGTTTTCAAAAATGTCATTTATTGAAGGTGCGCCTTATAATGCAGTGCGCCTTATAGGGCGGAAAATACGGTAAAACTATTTCCTGGTTTAAAAACTATTTCGTTATGTTGTCTTCCACTTATTCGGGACCGAGACACCGCGGCAACAGCCCCCAGATGGGAAACCCAGGGCGTCACTCACCTCGGCTGCATCTTCCAGCTCACCCACGAGAATCCCAAGGTGTTCCCCAGCCAGCTGTTAGACAGTCACTCCAGTGGATCTGAGGTCTGCATCTGGGTCTCCCCCGGTGAGACATGCCCAAAACACCTCACTAGTGCGGCATTCGGGAGGCATCCTAACCAGATGCACAAACCACCCTGTCTGGCTCCTCTCGACCTGCAGGATTTTTTTTCTTGACAGTTCTTTTTAACCAAATCATTTTTGCGACTCATGTGGTTTAAAAAGCTTCCTCCGCAGGGTGGCTGGGCTCTCACCCATCTGGCTCCTCCTCCAGGTCGAGAGGAGCCAGATGGGGTGGTTCGGGCATCTGGTCAGGATGCCCCCGAGTGCCTCGCGGGCAAGGTGTTTCAGGCACGTCCCACTGGGAGGAGACCAAGGGGCAGACCCCGGACCCGCTGGAGAGACTATGTCTCACAGCTGGCCGGGGAACGACTTGGGATCCTTCCAGGTGAGCTGGAGGATGCAGCCGGGGAGAGAGAGGCCTGGGTTGCCCGTTTGAGGCTGTTGCCCCCGTGACCCGACCCCGGAACAAGCGGAAGATGACGGAACGGAACGAATGTGGTTTAAAAAACTGTCCCAAAAATTTGAATGACACATTTTATAATGTTTTATCAAAGAATAAAAAACTTTTCACAAGTCCTTATACACCACTTTTTATTTGTTTTTATTGTTTAAATTAAAAAAATAGCCGTTTTTTTTCCGTCTTTTTTGCCAAAGCAATGTTTGCCATGTTGGTGAAAGAAACACCCCAATGCCTTTGTTTTGGTGCCCACAAAAAAATTGACAACACATGCGTACTTTTGCACCAGTTATGTTTATCTCCTCCACACCCATGATATCTGTACAATGCACCTTCTATAACATAATGTATTTGGCATTTAGTTTTATTCAACAAACATTCTAAAATATTAGTACATGAATGACATATATAAAAATTTATATGCTTAATTTTGTACTAATCTCTTAAAAAGGCTTTTTTATCACTTCAAAATAAAACAGCAAACAGGCTGTTAAAAATCAGCTTTTGACATTCATTAACTATGTGACCCTAGTGTGAGTGCACGCCATTTCAACACAATCTACGCAAGTGTAGTTGCGCGTGCAGGCAAGAGTGACAGCGTGTGGACGTCACAACCAGCTGCTGCCTGATACCGCTGGTCCAAGACGTGACCTTTGTGCTCCACCATTTTAACAATCTACCCCACCTGCTGCCTAAATGCAGTCCCAACCAGTCTTCCTCTGGGATACACACACGTACGTATGCACCCAGCGCACTGACTGCTCATGTTGTGGTTCTGTCTTTGTCTTCTGTGTTTATTAAGATATAAAACAGAACATTTTCTTTGTCCGTATATAGATAAGGTGTTTAGTTTATGTTACATTCTTACTCTTATCGGAACAGCAGTTTAACTATAATCATTGGATGAAATGACTCACCAGAGTGAGTGAGCTGAAACTGATTTATAGAAAACCATCATTAGTGGTTTATTTATTTATTATTGCCCACTTTTCTGTGCCTGTGTGGACAAAAAAATGCTCTAAAAAAAAACAGGATAGATTTTTTTTTCATAAAGTTTGCAAAAATTTGTACTCACAGTATAAATGCCGCAAACCGTATTGTTTTACTTTATGAGAGAGACATGGTTAGTGTTAATTGCATTTTAGGCAACATGAATTACCAAGATTTTCCTCAAATTTTCACAGTGCTGGTTTGAAATATGGAGTCTCCACAAATCTTGATTTCTCATAATTGACTAAATTATGGATTGACTGAGTCATGACCTTTGGCGGTACAAATCTTTCAGATAATCGATGGGAGTTCATCCAGTCTGAACCATTGGAGGTCTACGATGGGAGGCCAGACATAAACCAGGCTGCTTTTAAGTGAGCATAAATAAACATCAACTTGAGAAGTGAACTGGTTTAAATCACAGAGATGGAATGAGCCATCAAAGTTGAAAGAAAGCAAAAAAAAAAACCTCCTCTAAGTCCTACAAGATTATGATCCTTTAAGACTGAAGATGGACACTTTAGCTTCAAGTTGGGTTTAACCCTATCCCTGACCCTGATAAGGTTAGAATCTTTATCAATAAATTACTTCTTTAAGTTGTACTTGGAGTCATTGTTTTACTAGTCTTTCTTGTGAGCTGTCATTGCTTGTGCTTGCCTTTTAAGGATTCACCAGGTTTCACCATATTGTTTTACCAGAGAAGTGTTGATTTACTGAACATCTGTGAATCTCAGTACCATGTACCTTAGAACGGGGCAGAATGTGTGAGCTGATTACAAACTCATTTAAAGCTGTAGTAAAACACAGAAGAGACTGATTAGATTCTATCAAATCAATAGGACTATTTTATCATAACTTTCAGATGATCAGGCTTGTATAAGACTTTTTATTCTGTGTTGCTCTTTCATTGTAAAATAATCTCAAAGGCTGCCAATTTTACAATTAAGTCTAGTTTTAAAACCTGACATTTTTGATACATAACATTCTTTAGTGGAGTCTCTAGTGGATAACAACAAAGTACAAGAAGATCTGATGACAAAAGCAGAGAGGTGGCTAGTGCTTGCTGAGCCTACACCGCTATGGAGGAGGCATGTGCTGAGGCTGACTCACGGCATAGCCAGAAATCATCAAGTCATGAATCTGTCTCTGTTTGGGCGTACTGAGGCACATATGAGTCATGGCGGAGAAGAGGGGAGAGACGAAATGCTGCAAAGACAAAGACAGAAGGCAAGCAGCCTTGGGTCAGGCATACATTAGTTCAACCGAGTCAATCAGGGTGACAGTCGGACTGTCAGTTGTTCTTAAGTCAGCCTGAACTTGATATAAACCCTCAATTGAGCAGCGGTGAAATGACACATTCCTGCTCTTCATATTTTTTACACCTTCATTTACACACACCCATCCCTTTCTAAAACATACTGTATCTATTTTAAAAATCTCTACAGATCTTTTGGATAATGTTCTACTGGGCAGAAACTCCACAAAAAAATTGGCCTACTTTATTGTATATCTGATCTTTGTCCTACATTTGGCAAGAATCAGAGGCTCCCTGGTCAGCCTGTGTTAAGCCCGCTTTTTGAACTAAGCCACTAGCAGGGAGCAGAAAACTTGAGCAATCCCCCAACAATATTTGTCAGTGCGTATTCTATCACCATGGTGACTGACACTCCAGCCAGGCGGTGTTGTGCAACTCTCACGCTGCTGGGGTGAAAGGAGGGTGGAGTGGAGGCTACTGTAGGGGCTGCAACCATCAGGAAGGAGCAGCTGAAGCTTTTGTGTGTGCGTTATTATAGGGTGGAATCTTTCTCTTTATGATCCCACCTGGAATTGCTGAAAGTAAAAGGACGCCCCCATCACTTCTCATGTTCTCTTTAAACCCTTCTATTTGCATGACTATTTACAGATTGTACGGATTGATACAGTCTTGTTTTTTTTTAACTTTTTGCTTCATGAATGTGATGATCCCGTTCTTCCCCATATAAAATTGTGTTTTGCTTTTAAGAGTTTCCCAGTAACCAGCAAGGTTAGTTGGCAGGATGGCAGTGAGGGTGACATGCTGTTTGTTCTGGAGTCTTCTGTTCCCAAGAAGTCCCTGGGTGGTGAAGAGTGAGTGGTGTGTCCTGAGGGGCTATCGCATTTCAGAGCAAAAACAAGCAGACCGGTCTCCAGAAAACAAAAGTGCTCATTCCAAAACCTTTCATTTGCAAAAGCCCCAAAGCTGTGTGCTTGTATACACTTTTTCCAAAGAAATGATTTATGGAAATATGGTTCTGGTTACAACCCTCTGGTACACTGAGAGGTGGGGGTCTAGGACACCTGTTTATGCATGCCACAAACCATTAAAAAGTCAACACAAACTGGAAAAGGGTGATGTTTGAGGAGGCGTTGCAACCACTATGGTAAATACTGTATCTAGTGGTTAAAATGTGCCACAATGAATATCTAACAGTTTTAAAATCTATTTTCTGCCCTTGTGTTTGTGGGCATTCATGTGAGCCATCAACTCGCAGCGTCAAATACTGCACCGACTGGGAACAATAAAAGGCCACTGTTAGCTGGTATTGGTATAAAAGGCAACAGTCTCTATTAATAGGCTCACCCAAGGCCGTAGAGATGACATAAGTACCTCAGTTTACCACAGTGGTGCAGCTTGTTTCCTCTTTTAACTTCTCCTCTTTTACTCATGACCACATATGGGGAAAAGTAGCGCTGCTATTTTCCAATCAAATCCTAATACAAATAGCCTAGACGTGCATTTCACAGCCAAAGGTCAGCGGTGTGTCACCATAGACTGACGTAAGGGAACAAAGAAAACAACCCTTTGCGAAGCACCTGTTTGCATCACTTTTCATTTTACTCTTATACGTACGTGTACAGTGTGTCTCTCCGTTGTAATGACTAACACATTCGTCAGCAAAAAAGCACCCCCGACTCTATAAATCTTTGCAGCATTTCCTGCTCTAATTACGTTTATAATAGTGAGAGTTCTTGACAGGATTCATTCATGAGGGCACCAATATTTTTCTGTATATTATGACTCATGCGTTCTACCAGAGGAAGAGAGGGAGAGAGGAGTACCTCATAATGCACCTTCCATTGTGAAGCTGATCTCATCTTGAGTCATAATATTACTACCATGTTGTATTAAAGCTCATTCGTGGTTTATTATTTCCATTTAGTCTGCCTCCTCGCTTGCCTATTTTGCTCCCTAAGGCTTAACTCTGGGGACCGCTGATACAGCTGTAGCTAAGGAGGAAGTGTGGTCGTCTGCCAACTGGAAAGTTGGCAGATTGATACCAGACTTCCTCTGACCACATAAGAACAAGACTCTGAACCCCACACCACCTCCCAACGTGCTCTATAAGGAGTGTGTGTTGAAAGAAGCTAATTTGTAATGCCAAGTGCCCATGCAATGTGTGTGCATGTTTGGGGGAATGTGACACTTGGAGTGAAAGCTCAGTGAGTGGTCGACACGACTAAGACAACACTTAAGAACGATGCCTCACAAAGCTTTAACACGTCTAAAGTGTTACAGGACACCTGTTTTGAAAACGTTAGTTAGTTCTGTTTGTATGTTTAGTCCTGTTTTTCTGCTTTTTTTAAATGTACATTCATTTTTTCAAATGATTTTATTGCTGTAGTGATTTGCTAATTTTTTTAAACGTAAAGTTTCTTTTTGTTGTGTTGTCTTCTGCTTGTTCAGGGCCGGGCGATAGGGGCAGCAGCCTCAGATAAAAACCCAGGCTTCTCTCACCCCAGCTGCATCCTCTAGCTCCCCCGGGAGGATCCCGAGGTGTTTCCCAGCCATAGCCTCTCAAGCCGGTTCGTAAACTGTCTCTTGGTCTCCTTCAGGTGGGACGTGCCTAAAACACTTCACCAGTGAGGTGTTCGGGAGGCATCCGAACCAGGTGCCCAAACCACCCCATCTGCCTTCTCTCGACCCGGAGGAAAAACGACTCTACTTCGAGCTCCTCACAGATGGCAAAGCTCCTCTCTCTATCACTGAGTGAGAGCCCAGTCAACCTGGGGAGAAAGCTCATTTCAGCCGCTTGTATCCGCAATCTTTTTTTCTGTCACCACCCACAGCTGCTGACCATAGGTGAGGATATGAACATAGATCGACTTGAAAATCGAGAGCTTTGCTTTACGGCTCGGCTCTTTCTTCACCACAACAGACCAATGCAGTGTTCTGATTATTGTGGACGCCGCATCGATCCTGTTCATCCCGTCTGTTGATCTCACGCTCCATCCTTCCCCTGGCTCTTGAGCAAGATCTCAAGATACTTAAACTCCTCCACTTGAAGCATAATCATTTGTTTGTTTAACGTGTTTGTTAATTGATTAACTTGTGCAGAATAGTTTTTCAGATTTACTTCACTTTAAACATTGAAACATATTTTGAAGAGTTTATTGTTCTATGATGTCTTAACTGAAATGTTGCAACGCAATGATGATTCTCACTATTCGGCCTTATCAGGCTCTAATTGAAATGTCCCAGATTTAGCAACAGTTAATTCCTTTTTTTCTCACTTTATTGCTGGAAATCAAACTAAATTGAATTGAAAATGAAACATTTTATGATAAGTTCTGAGAAAAAAATAAGAAGATTCCTCACAATCCTGAGATAAAAATACTTTTGTTCTTTTTACTAAGTTTGCTATAACTTTTATATATTTTTTTTTTTCAAAAAGATAACAATGTATTAATTGTTGGAAAATCTGCAAATGTAACAAGTAATGTTCAAAATGTTTTTTTTTTTTTCCTCACCCGTTTATCTGAAATAGCTAGCATGTGGATCACAGTGCGACAACAGAAGACTCATTGGCAACATGTCAGAGGAGCTCACTGCTGTGTGAAATATTACATGGCTCAGAAAAAATAGGTCACATCATACAGGTATTTGTAGAAGAGATTAGACAGTTGTTAGATAGAATTGGACGTCAGACATCTTTGTGCAAAGCTTGCAACTCAAATTGTAAACTTTTCAAGCAGGAAATTGTTTTGATTTTTTTTTTTATTAGAATTTATGTCATTAGTTTTCTAAAAGTTATTTCTTTCCATTTCTGACATTTGAAAACATTCAACAGTTATGAAAAAAAAATGGTTAAACTCCCAACTAAGATTTCAATTTATAAATACACAATATGTGACAGAACCAAATGTATATTTGTAAAATTTAAAGAGAAAGCTCAGGTGATCTCATTCTTAGCGCATTCGTGGTTTCTAATCTGGGATCTGACCAACTCCAGAAACCCCAAATCACAATACAGCCTCCACAGGCTTGAATAATACGTGTGATGGATGCATCATTAATCTTCCTCTTTTCTTACTCTGATACCACAATCACTCTGGAACAGGATACATCTGGAATCATCATATCATATGACTTTCTTTTGTTGTTCCAGACTTCACTCTTTATGCTACAACTCAAATTTCAGCCTCTATTCCCAGCTAGCCCAACTGATTACTGGTTTTCTTGAGGCTCCCCATCTGTTCATTCCTATTGCATTAAATCACATTGTGTTTTGAATGAATAAATGCTGTTAATTTCAGAATGACACTTCATCTTGAGTTCTATGATTGTTTGGCTTTGATTTGATTTCACTAAATATTGAATTAATCACTAATTACAGCGATTCAGAATTATGTTTTTCCGTGCAAGCTTTTTTTTTTAATTTCTTTGAAGGATTACTGGTTTGTGGGTGGGACTTTTCATTCATCAAGTTTAGGTTTTTAATTTCTGTGCAGTAGGAGTCCCGGGTTCGGACCGAAGTTCGCGAGTTCGCGTCCCACAGAGAGCACGTCTAGGGTCCTTGGAGAAGACACCTAACCCCCGATTCTCTCACCATTGGCGCCGTCGTGGGCAGCCTGCTGCGGTGTAAGGAGTGCAGCACACAAATTTTCCCAGTGAGGGATGAATGGAGTATTTAATTTATTATTATTTATTTATTTATTTATTTCTGTGTGGAGTTTGTATGTTCTCGCCATATCTGTGTGAGTTTTCTCCAGGTATTTTAGTTTCCTCTCACTCTCCAAAACCCTGCACGTTGGGTTGATTGGCCACCATAAAACTGTTCCTAGGAATGAGTGTGTGTATGTACGGTTGTCTGTGTGTGGCTCCACGACAAACTAGCGACCTATTTGGGATGTATCCTGCCTCTCACCTTGAATCAACTGGGAAAGGCTCCGGAACCCCCCGCAACTCTGTAAGAAATGGACGGTTCAGAAGATGAATGAACGAATGAATAATTTCTGTGCGATTATGGCAATTGAAAAGCCTAACCTGTCCCGCAAACCTCTTAAGGTACTAAATGCACATTTAACTCACAAAATAGTTTAAAAAAATAATCAGCCAGTTACCTAAATCTTCATCACTTTGCGATTTAAACAAGATTTTAGAATGAATTTCTCCTCTTATTTGTAAAAGTCATTTACCTTTTTATCCTAAACATATTGTGTTCTTCTGTTTGAGCAGCGCGAGCAACTTGCAGGATTAGAAAGTAAGAGATTAATAAGATCTGGGTTAGGAGGCAGCTTTAAAACCTTTCTGGAAACATTTCCGGTGAGAAATGCTTAACAGCAAACTTTCAGGTCAAAGTCAGCAAAAATGGCAAGAGAGGCGAAATCATTCAATTGCTTTGAAATTGAGTGCATTAGAAACAATAATGTACGTAAGCTTTATTTTGTGAGATCTGTGCATTACTTGCATTAAAGGAACAAAATGTTATGACGGATACTACAGAGATGAAAGTGCACGTTTCAGCAGGACTTTTATAATGAGATGAGGTATCACTTAGAGAGTAAAATGAGAGCGCTGCATTTTAGACTCAGAGGGGAAAATAATCCCAATATCCTTCCAATGAACCCCTTCCCCCCACCTACAACCCCCTATACACACACATACCTCACAAGACTTTGGCCGTCTGCCCCATGACTTCCCTGACTCCAGGTCGCCTAGCAACCAGCCCCCCTGCTATTAGCGGTTTCATGCATCACTATGTCTGTATTGATGTCATGGTTGCCACGGCAACCATATGACTGAGACACCGTGGCTCTTTGCCACTGTTAACAATCTATAAGCCACCCCTCCGTTCCGAAGTGCAAGAACAGGGTCATCGAGATTTTAGCTTCCTAAAATAAATAAATGATAACATCTAGGTCAATAAGTCCACTACAAGCATGCTTGCCTGTTATTTCTTTGAAATAGGGCTTGTTGCTGGACAACCACAAAGCAGCTCATACAGTAAATTCTTTCTAAATGGCAACAATCCAACAATAATCCACCTCCGAAAAACCAAAATGATTAATGCCCATGACATAAATCTACAGCAGATTGCCACTGCCAAAATCCAAGAACTTTAGTAATCTCAGCTAGTCGCTGCTACAAAGCCGTAGGATGATGCTTTATTTAGATTAGGTCAGAGTTAAACCAGGATTCACTCCCATGGGTGTCAATCACCTTAAGTGCATAAAAAAAACCTCTCAGCTCTTTCTTTTATAATTATATATTAAAAAATTAGCATGGGTTGAAACAGCAATAACAATAACAATGTTGTCTGGTAGCAACTCAAACACAAGATAAGATTAACCTTCACATTACACCTAAAGATTAGTCACGACCCTTCCGTCTGACTCAATCCAAAGTTGCTGTGAACACATGCAAACAATCTAATCACCAGTAAAACTGTTTCTGTTCTCTCTGTTGTAGTTGTAAAATAATTCAACAAGAAAACACGGTGACGCAGTGTTTTTGGATTAATAGCAAATAAGATTTTGATTGTTTTGTTTGTCATGATGAGCTGATGCTTTAATTTAAACATTATTATTAATTATTCACAGATGCAACAATTTCTGTCTGACAAGCATAAATGCGATTATCATTGCGATACGTCAGGAGTCGTAAAAGAGAGAGATCAATGCTTGATCTTTTGTGTACAGTGAGTAAACAGGAAGGATGCTGGCAATGAACCCCTTTTCACTGGAGCCTGTTTCTAATGAGCCAAACAATGGATTTCATTCAGTTTTCTTTGTAAGTGAGAGACTTTTGTTTTACTCCCCAGAGCTAGTGAAATACTGATGGTGAGAACTGCTATGTGATAATCTGTCTCAATCTCTTCCCTCGACAAAGATAATCCATCCAGTTCAATGTGTGCTGCGTGTGTTTACCCAGGAGTGGTAGCACACCAGAGCAAAGCTGCAGGGACGTAGATAAAGGACGGGCAGGCATCAGTACAGCTCCTGGTGCCAAGGGCGATGTGCCGAGTGGGACGCATGCCCGGAGTATGTGTACAGATAGATAACAATCTGAGGGATCTTTTCACCACACATTAGGCAGGATGTGAGTGGAGCAGTGTGGTGTCTCCACAGGTGACAGGAGGCAATGCAGCTGCTTTTCTTCCAAAACAGAGGATTAATTTCACTATGATGTGCAATTAAAACTGCATGAGGAGCTTCAAGCTGAAGACTAATTCTTGCCTGCCAAATTATGGCAATGAAGGGGGTCATCGTCCTTCCAAAATCAGCTTATGAAATCATTTTTAGGTGAAGTTGTACCCTTGAGTGAAGGAGAGGAGGTGAAGGAGTGAAGTGACATGGAAACATGAATGAAATAACAAAAAAAAATCTAAAAAAATTGCTTGAACGATTTGTTTTGGGTCTACATCAGAGTCATTTTTAATCATGCATGTATCTTCAGCATGTCTGATTAGCTTCTTGGCAGTTTAACAACCAACTTAGTCATAAATTAAATCTGGTGTTTATTTTCACAATACAATAATGCAAATGCAGTTCCCCGCGTATGAGTAAAGTTATAGTTAAATTTTACTGCAAGTTGATTGGTCGATTGCAAGAACAACAGAACGCATTAAATCAAATCAAATGGACTTAAAAAGACACCCGAGGGATACTTTTATTTTGCAAGCAAACAAAATTGATGAAGAAAACACTTAACCAAGAAGATGGTAATTAAATACACTATCAAAATATGATTTCAATCTTCTAACAAAACTTTAATCACTTTAAGCTGCTCTACATGTTGGGAAAATCTTCTTAGGTAAGCGTCATAACTTGTTTCGTTCAAAGAAAAAAATCATGATTAAAATTAATTAATCCATTCATTCATTTCTTCCTAAAAAAAAAAGCACTTTTTTGAAAATATTGTTTTGCATCACTTTAAAACAATAAAGGAGCATAGTTCTCTTCTGGTGCTGACATCAATAGGGTTGTATGTGTGCGTGTGTGTGTGTGTATCCAACACTGTGCTGTTCACACCACACAGGCAGCACAGAAGACTGGCAAACACACAATGCTGCGAGCTGAAACTGTGACGTCATGTGTGTGGCCATTCCAGTGTGGTCAGCACTTTTTCTCCCCTCCTCCTCTTTTTCTCCTTTGCCCTACGGCTACATGTCACTGACTGACCTACAGCCCTCCTCTACAAGGCCCGGGGGGAAGGATTTATAAAGAATCCTGCACTCGTGAGGGAATAAAAGCAAAACTTGGGAAAAAGAAGCCATTTTTCTGGAAAAAAAGAAATTAGGTCAGTTTACCTCTGCTGATCTGAGAACAGTGAAAACCTGCTTGATGTTGGTCCGGGTGTCTGTGTGGCCAATCTGTCTCACAGTGGGGTCTAGATGAAGTGTCAGACAAAAAAAAAAAGAGTGAGAAAGACCAAAATCAGATACACAAAGTACACGTCTCACATGCTCCCCCATGTGCCGTGCAAGGATGGGAGTCTTTTTATGTAAGTGTCTGCCGGCACCCTGTGACAGCCTCACATGTTTGTGTTGTGGTCACTCCACACGAATGGACAGAAGGAGGGCTCAGCTGGACCAGGCCACAAGCTCCATACACTCCTAATCTGTTTCTCTCTTTCTGTTGGAGAATGTGCTGGTTTACTTGTGTGTTCACTTACTGTCTGTGACCCCCCTCCCGTAACCCCCGGTTCTGCTATCAGCATCCTTTACTTTTCATTCATGCTGCTGCTCCCTTCTTAACCTCCAGCTGTGAGGAGTTGCAGCTGGGACAAGGAGAAAGAGGCGGGAAGATTAAAAAAGGGGGGGAGAGGGATGCGGAAAGGTGGAAATTGAGAAGGACAGATCAGAGGCGCCGACTTTACTTTCCTGTCGACATAGTTCAGATCAAAGGTGAGCAGAAAAAACCCCAGACATTTTAAATCTTTACACCTGGTAACTTAGAAACATGCCAAACTCTACATGTGAGTAACTTAAATACACTACTAATATCTTTTTAAAAATTCCAAGAAAACATCAGACAAGTACAAATAAACCTGCCACACACACTCAGCTCTGAGTCACCCCACCTCCCCTCTGCATGGCCCCCTCTATTTCGCAGGGCAGCTGGCAAAACACAAAGGAGAGAAGTGTGCAACTGGTGCGATAAAGCTGGGAACATCTTGCTATTCAAGCGTCAGCATAATAAACTGGAGGCACAATTAAGACAGAAAAAAAAAAATCCCCCAAACCACAAGAACAAGTGCTGCAGCAGCATTCAGCACATCGGCCCAGCTGTGGGTTGACTTTGGCAGACTGCTAAAAAAGGATAACAGTGCTTTTTTGTGCTCACCTCTTGGGAATGCAAATGATCAGACGGCGACATACTCGGGGAACACAGAGCATGTGTGTTTTAACATGAGAAGTCTTGCCATGATAGTGTAATGGAGGTCAGATAATCGGTGCATGAGAACATAACTCCCTTTGTCCTAAATTCCTAAACGCTTCTATTCTTTCAGAACAACACGCACACAGTGGGATGGTCTTATAAAATCAGTTGTTGAAAGGTGTTTTTAAACTTTGTGACTTAACTAAACAAAACAAAGAATCTTTCATAAAATCTTACAACAAAATTAGCTTCTTGATATCATAATAAAAAATGTCATGAATTTAAAGCAGAAAACTGCATAAAGTTTACGGCTATAACAACCTACATAGCTACTGCCCCACTTCCCCCCATCCTCTCTCAAACACACTCTGTTCTCCAAATCCCCCCGGAGGCTGGAGCAAAGTCTGCTGCTGTCTGGCTGTTCCCATGGCAACGACCAGGTGAGCAGACAAGCACGGCGATGAACATGTGACTCCCTCCACATGCTCAGGCAGCATGCTCACACAGATAACAGGAGACCAAATCCGTTTTTTCATTCAAACTCACAGGTACTCTTGGCAAATGTATGAGCTAAGCAAGCAGATGACTGGTCTGCTTGTTTACTTCTCCCTGTCTATCTCCCCATGTGGTGTGACACATACACACAGCATACACATAAATAACCACACTGTTTTGTGGAGGTCAGAAAAAGAAGAGGAGACCACCCTCGAGGAGTGAAACTGAGATGTGTCATAACTACTGATCGTCAGTGTTGTTGTGTCGTTCCTGTTAAGGACAAAGAAGATGATGAAGCAGCAGGGGGAGATGGACGAATCCACATGGGTGAAGATTAGAATGAGGAAAAAGTTCACAAGCAAAGAAAAGATCAAGTTGAAACTTTATTCATTTGATCAAATTAACCTAATGAGATTAATTTGTATTGAAATGACATAGAAGAAGTTCAAAACAATTTAAAAACTGTTCCGTTGTCTTTCATTTATCTGGGGCCGAATTGCTGGAGCAACAGCCTCAGACAGGAAACCCAGGCTTCTCTCACCCAATGTTCCCTCAATTTTTTTATGTATCTGCGCAAACACACAAGTTTTTTGAGCAGAAGGGGCGGAGCAAAAACTTTAACTTTTTTGTGATGTCAGCAGCAGTGATGAGCCAAACTCCGAATCAGCGGTTTGAAGCAATTTGTTTCAGAAAGAAAGAAGAAAGATATATATGCTCCGGAGCTCTGTCTCATTTTATCATCCTATGTTAAAATTGACTTTCATTTTGTGCGCTGCATAGGTTTTGTTGTGCGCCATTATTCTGCTAGCAGTGCGCAATTGCACTGTCTCATTTTATCATCCTATGTTAAAATTTAGTTTCATTTTGTGCGCTGCATAGGTTTTGTTGTGCGCCATTATTCTGCTAGCAGTGCGCAATTGCGCAGGCGCGCAGCTTAAAGGGAACATTGCTCTCACCCCAACTGTTTCCTCCAACACACCCAGGAGGATCCCGAGACATTCCTTGGCCAGCTGGGAGACATAGTCTCTCCAATGGGTCTGGGTTCTGCACCTAGATCTCCTCCTGGTGAGACATGCCCGAAACACCTCACCAGCAAGGCATTCATGGTGTATTCTAACCAGATACCCGAACCACCCCATCTGGCTTTTCTAGATCTGAAGGCACAAAAACAATTGTATTTAATAAAAAGTTTCTAATTTTTCTAAAAGTAATTTGGGGAAAATAACAAGAGAGTATTCATGTTGTTTCTAAAACCATCTCTCAAAAGTTTGAAAATGATGATGAAAACAATAAGACATTACCAAAGAAGTTCCAGAGGATGCTATTTTGAACACTATTTCTTCATGCATGACATTTAAGGTCTGAAAAGTCTATTATACTGTAATAGCATCTGTCATCAGATGTCAGCCAGTCCATCCTTCACCACAGCAAAGAGATAAGGACTCAAATCTGATGCAGTCCCCCATCCACTCTGAACTTCTCTGTCACACCAAAAAGCATACCTCATCACTGTCTTACAGTCCTCTAACATACGTAACACTGTATGTTAGAGTCCAGCACCACTCAAACATACAATTCTGTCACTTCAGACTTCGTCATTCAATACCTCAGTTCCTGTCTAGCCAACCTATAAAAAGCTTTCTTGCGATCTACAAAGACACACTGCAGCTAATTCTGTACTTGCCTGTACTTCTCCATCAGCATTCTCAAAGCAAATACTGTGTGTCATATTCGTTTTTTTGTTTGGCATGAAATCCTACTGCTGCGCACCAATGCTCAATTTCACCAACTGCAAAATCACTTTTAAAAAGAGGGGATATGCACATATGCAGATGACACAGTCCTGTACACTTCAGCACCTATTGCACTGACCAAACTACAAAGACGTTTGACCAACTGCAAACAACTTTCTCTCAACCAAAGTTGGTTTTAAGTTCAAATAACACAAAATGTATGCTCTTTTCTAGAATTAAATCTACAGACCAAAATTAAATTCCAATGACAACAAGCGATGGACACTTGATCAAAATAGTGATCAGATATAAAACCTTGGAATTCTCATGGATGACAAGCTAACTTTTAAAACTCTCATTGAGAAACTTGTTCAAAAATTAAAATTAAAGTTGTGGTATTTATTTCAGAATCAAATCCTGTTATCTTTTGAAGCTAGAAAAAAAATAGTTAACGAGAACATTTTCATCTGTTCTTGATTTTGGTGATATGATTGATATAAATGCCTGTGCAGATGCTTCACATGCCTTGGACACTGTGTATCATGGTGCGTTATGTTTTGTAACAAACATGAAGATCTTGACCCACCTCTGTGTTTTGTATGCCCGGGTCGGATAGCCCCCGCTAATTATTCAGAGGTTAAAACATTAGTATCTTTTCATCTGTAAGAATATTCTGGGTTTGGTTCCTCATTACTGTTGTGTAGGAGAGGGAATGAGGAGGATCCAAATGCAGGTTTAACAGTTTATTAAGTGTTGAACAAAGGAATCCACAGCAGAGAGATAACGGCTTCAGGCAGTGCTGGATGGCCAAGAGGAAGGGCTGAAGGTTCCTGTGAGGAGAATAAGAAAATTAGTCTGATATCAAAATTTGACTCAGCTTAGAGGTGGTCAGTTTACCACTAGAATCGTTGAAGACCTGACAGAGACTGTGGGTGACACCAGGTCTTTTATAGCCACCGGTAAGTCTGTGCAGCTGGGAGCAATCAGCCAATCCTCCCGTTAGAAGCCATCCAGCACCTGTGAGTTTTGGGGAGAAAAAAAAAAACAAACAAGCAGGCCTAAAAGGCCTCACACCACAGTACCCCCCCCTCTACGGACGCCACCTGGCGGACCACCAGGCCTGTCGGGAAAGCAGCGGTGAAAGTCCCGGACCAAGCCAGGGTCCAGGATCGCTGAACGGGGCACCCAGCACCGTTCCTCCGGGCCATAACCCTCCCAGTCCACGAGGTACTGTAGACCCCGACCTCGGCGACGAACATCCAAAAGACGGTTGACCGTGTACGCATCCGAGCCGTCGACAAGGCGAGGAGGTGGAGGGGGAGCAGAAGGAGGCTGGAGGGGACTGGTAGAAACCGGTTTGATCTGAGAGACGTGGAACACAGGATGTACCTTCATGGAAGAGGGCAGGGCGAGCTTTACCGAGACCGGGTTGACCAGCCGCAGGATCCGGAAAGGGCCAATGAAGCGGGGTGAAAGCTTGCGAGACTCTGCCCTGAGGGGAATGTTCCTGGTAGACAGAAGGACAGACTGACCAACCTGATATGCTGGGGCTGGCTGACGGTGGCGATTAGCTTGGCGCCGAGCCCGGCCGCAGGCCTGTTGGAGGGCCCTCCTAGTTTTCCTCCAGATCCGACGACACCGTCTGATATGGAGCTGCACCGAAGGGACGGCCAGCTCCTGTTCCTGATCCGGGAACAATGGGGGTTGGTAACCCAGAGAAGCCTCGAACGGGGACAATCCTGTAGAGGAACTAACTTGGGAATTATGGGCATACTCAATCCACGGGAGATGAGACGACCACGTGGACTGGGCAGAGGCCAACACGCACCGTAATGTGGATTCCAGGTGTTGGTTAGCCCGCTCCGACTGGCCGTTGGATTGGGGGTGGAAGCCAGATGACAAGCTGACGGAAGCCCCCAGCGCCTTACAGAAGGACTTCCAAACAGCTGATGTGAATTGCGGACCCCGGTCAGAGACTATGTCCAGAGGGATACCATGCAGACGGAACACATGGGTCACCATGAGCTGGGCAGTCTCCAAGGCTGAAGGGAGTTTAGGAAGAGGCACCAGATGTACAGCTTTGGAGAATCGGTCCACAATCGTGACCACAACAGTGTTACCTTCTGAGGGAGGGAGTCCGGTCACAAAGTCCAGTGCGATATGGGACCAGGGACGACTGGGAACCGGTAGGGGATGGAGCAGCCCCGCAGGAGGACAATGAGGGACCTTGCCCCGGGAACAGGCAGAACAGGCAGCGACAAAATTCCTAGTGTCTGCCTCCATCGTTGGCCACCAGAACCGCCGCTGAAGAAGCGCCATTGTACGGCGAATCCCAGGGTGACAGGACCACCGGGATGCATGTGCCCATAGGAGAACCTGGGAGCGGGCAGAGGATGGCACATACGAACGGTTAGCTGGGCCAGTACCTGGGTCCGGATCATGCTGCAGACCATCCCTTATTGCAGTCTCGATCTCCCAAGTGATCGCCCCAATGACGCAGGAGGGGGGTAGAATGGGCTCCGGCTCCGATCTGGACTGATGACCATCATGCAGGCGGGAGAGGGCGTCAGGTTTGGTATTGCGGTTGCCCGGCCTGTAAGTGAGGGTAAAATTAAAGCGTGTAAAGAACAGCTGCCACCGGGCCTGTCGAGAGTTGAGTCTCTTAGCTGCTTGGATGTAAGCAAGGTTTTTGTGGTCTGTCCAGACCACGAATGGGTGTTCTGCGCCCTCGAGCCAGTGCCTCCATTCCTCGAGTGCCAGTTTGACTGCGAGCAGTTCTCTATTCCCCACATCGTAGTTTTGTTCAGCTGCAGAGAGACGCTTAGAGAAAAAGGCACAGGGATGGAGTTTGCCATCCTCCTGATGGTATTGGGACAGGACAGCACCCACCCCTGAATCCGAGGCGTCCACCTCCACAATAAACTGCCTCAAGGGGTCGGGCTGGACCAGAATGGGGGCCGAGGTAAACCTCTTTTTAAGCTCAGTGAATGCACCCTCTGCTTGAGGAGACCAAACGAACGGTCTGGCTGTGGAAGTAAGCTGGGTAAGGGGAAGAGCTACCTGACTGTAATTGCGAATGAAACGCCTGTAAAAATTTGCGAAACCCAGAAATTGTTGTAGTTTGCGACGGGTGTTGGGTCGAGGCCACTCAGCCACCGCGCTAACTTTTTCGGGGTCCGGGCAAACCTGCCCAGCGTGTACAATAAAACCAAGGAAGTTGACGGACTGAGAATGGAACTCGCACTTCTCAGCCTTTACAAACAGACGATTCTCAAGGAGTCGCTGGAGTACCGCACGGACATGGACGATGTGCTCCTCAACAGTGGGCGAAAAAAATAAGAATGTCGTCCAGATAAACAAAGACAAAACGATTAAGGAAGTCACGGAGCACATCGTTAATGAATGCCTGGAAGACTGCGGGAGCGTTAGTTAACCCGAAAGGCATGACCAAGTATTCGAATTGGCCCAGGTGGGTGTTGAACGCCGTCTTCCACTCGTCCCCCTCCCGCATTCGGACAAGATGGTAGGCGCAACGCAGATCGAGTTTTGTAAAGACCCGGGCTCCCTGAAGTAGCTCAAACGCCGAATTAATGAGGGGCAACGGGTATTTGTTGCGAACGGTGATGTTATTAAGACCCCGATAATCGACGCACGGACGGAGGGAACCATCCTTCTTACCCACAAAAAAGGACCCCGCTGCTATGGGTGCCGAGGAAGGGCGGATAAGCCCCGACGCCAGGGACTCATTGATGTACTTCTCCATCGCCCCCCTCTCTGGAGCAGACAGATTGTACAGGCGACTGGCGGGTAAGGTTGCCCCAGGGAGGAGGTCGATGGCGCAATCATATGGCCGATGAGGCGGGAGAGATTGTGCCCTCTCCTTACTGAAGACCTCTTTGAGGTCATGATACTCTGCCGGGATAGACGCAACGTCCACCGGGTCGATTGAGCCTACCGTGTCAGAAGAGACGGTTGTCACGGCAGATTGGAGGCAAGTTGCATGGCACTGATTGCTCCACCCGACGATACGCCGGTTTTGCCAGTCGACCTGTGGATTGTGCAACCTAAGCCAGGGGAAACCTAACACAAGGGGTGAGCCGGGTGAAGAAATAACGTTAAACGAAAGGTGCTCACGGTGATTACCCGATACCACCATCTCCAACGGGGAGGACTGGTGGGTCACCCTGGTGATAACGTGTCCATCGATCGCCGTGGCATTAATGGGTTCTCCGAGTGGTTGGGACTGGAATCCACACTGACGGAGAAAATCTGCGTCGATGAAGTTGCCGTCGGCCCCGGAATCCACCAACGCTTCGACCGGAAAGGAAGAGGAACAACCAGAGGTTAGTGTCACAAGAATCATAAGCCTAGGGGTACCATGACATCTAGTTGTGCCCACCCGTAACCCTAGGTCTACCGGTGGGCCCCGTCTTTTGGGCGACAAGGGCAAGCTGAGAGTAAGTGACTTCTCGACCCGCAATAGAGACACCTCCCTTCTTTTAGTCTAACCTCTCTTTCCTTTTTGGTTAGATGCATCTGTCCCAACTGCATTGGTTCTGTGGAAGGCTGCTCAGCCTCTTGTGGAACAGATGCAAATGCCCTAGGTGGGGGGCAGACCGAGGAAGGCTGTCGATGGCTGTGAACTGGAGTAGGGTGTAGGGCCCGGGTGGTATTTTCATATCGTTTCTCTCTTTGACGGTTGTCTAACTGTATTGCCAGGGAAATGAGTTCCTCCAATGTGGATGGGGTCCCCCTGCCAGCTAGCTCATCCTTCAGAGGATCATTCAGGGCATTTAGGAACACCCCTCTTAGTGCCTTCTGTCCCCAGCCAGCCTCTACTGCTAGGGTCCGGAATGAGATGGAGAACTCCGCCACAGATAGAGTTCCCTGGGAAAGGTGGAGTAGACGCTGGGAGGCATCTCCAGCCCGGTCCGGCACCTCGAACATGGTTCTGAATAAACTCAGAAAATCAGATGTTGAGCGATCAGCCAGGGGGGCTGCCGCGTCTTCGGCCTCGGCCCACTCCAGTGCCCTGCCCCGAAGAAGACCCACAACGTACAAATTCTTAACTTTGTCTGATTCGAAAGTCCGTGGTCTTAGAGCAAAGACATTTGAACACTGCAAGAGGAACCCACGACATTTCCCCAGGGTTCCATGGAAAGGTTCCGGGTCCGTAATATGGTGGTCCACGAGTGGGCTGGGCATAGCTGAAGGAGGTGCCGAGGCTGTGGACAGAAAAAGAGAACTTAGATTATTTACTTTGTCTGTTAAAGCCTGTAACTGTGTTTTTAATTGAGTATTTTCGTCCATAAAGGCCTTTATGGCCTGTTGTTGTTGTCCCAGGAATATTCCTTGTCGGGTCAGAATCTCTGACACTGAGGGTGATGCAGAACCCGCTGGATCCATTCTGGTCAGGTCTTCTGTTGTGTAGGAGAGGGAATGAGGAGGATCCAAATGCAGGTTTAACAGTTTATTAAGTGTTGAACAAAGGAATCCACAGCAGAGAGATAACGGCTTCAGGCAGTGCTGGATGGCCAAGAGGAAGGGCTGAAGGTTCCTGTGAGGAGAATAAGAAAATTAGTCTGATATCAAAATTTGACTCAGCTTAGAGGTGGTCAGTTTACCACTAGAATCGTTGAAGACCTGACAGAGACTGTGGGTGACACCAGGTCTTTTATAGCCACCGGTAAGTCTGTGCAGCTGGGAGCAATCAGCCAATCCTCCCGTTAGAAGCCATCCAGCACCTGTGAGTTTTGGGGAGAAAAAAAAAACAAACAAGCAGGCCTAAAAGGCCTCACACCACAATTACATTCAACAGCTTATACAAGTAAAGTGTATGGTCTTTATAGTCTGCACTTTCAGGATTTGGTTCTGCTCTCTGTACTGAGAGCCCGCACCGAATAGGAAAAAAATGGCTTCTGGACATTCTGCTGCACAATCCTGGAATAATCTGCAGAAAGACTTAAACATTAACAAAATTATTTAATTGAACTCATTTAAGAGACTTTTAACTCTATGAAAGCTTCTTCTTCTTTCGGCATTTCCCTTTAGGGGTCGCCACAGCAAGTCAGTTTCTTCCATCTAACCCTATCTGCTGTATCTTCTTTGGTCACATCAACTATCTTCATGTCTTCCTTCACTGCGTCCATGAACCTCTTCTTTGGTCTTACTCTGACTAATCTTCATTCCTCTTCTTTCTAGTGCAAACCTCCACCTCTCCAGCTTTTCCTCCACCTCTTCCCTCCTCTCACTACAGATCACAATGTCATCTGCAAACATCATTGTCCATGGGGATTCCTGTCTGACCTATGAACTTTAGATCATACTCAACAATACTGAACCATAGACCTTTTAACTCTATGAAAGCACACTTTCAATTTGCAAATGTTTTAATTAGGCATGCTTTTGTATTTTGTGACTCTAAGTGATGTGTGTGTTTTATAAGTGTTAATGCCCCTTCCTCTTGGCTAGGGTACTCTTGAAACAGAGATTTTTAATCTCAATGAGTTTTTTATCCTGGTTAAATAAAGGTTAATAAAATGTCAGTTTTAGTAACTGCATCTTTTGTGTAAATATTTGTCCAAAAAAAAAGAAGATCTGCACATATGCATGTATTTATACATATTCTCCAGTTTTTATCTGTTTCCTTAATAAAAAATATCACCCAGTCAAGTGGCTATCAGGTTTGTGTAAAGCTTCAAGGTTGCCTGAATAATTCTGCTGTGTTTGTAAAAGCTAAATATAAAAATCTAGTGCAAACACTTTCAAAGAGAGAGTCTGTGGTCTTTTCTCAATTCAGCAATAGCTCTAGTTGTATCACCTGCAGAACTGGTTTTCTAGGGTTTGTTGTTAGTTTCATCCCCGTATTGCTGTTTTGGTGGCTCCCACTCACAACACTCAGCTTTTAGTTGTTTTATGTTTCATTTCGTCTTCTGAACCGCTTATCCCTGATGCGGTCACGGGGGGTGGCAGAGTTTATCCCAGCTGATTTCAAGCGAGAGGTAGGGTAAACCCAGAACAACCTGAACACCCTGAAGTCGAACCCCGCACCTGTTGCTGTGAGGCTACTGTGCTAAACACTGTGCCACCGTTCTGCCTGTTGTTATATGTATTCTAATAAATTTCATCATACATTTCTGAAAAAAGAATTTCTTTGTAAAAATTCCCACGTCATACTGATGAATATGCTAGACCAACCAGCTAGTGGTTTTCTAGGAAAGTTATCAGGTCAACAATAAGAATAGACTTCATCCCCTGTGGACCCATTAAAATAATCTAGTTGCAAATCATTACCAGGAGAGTTTAGTAAGGACTTCTGAAACTGAAGCATCCAAAGTGAACAACTGACTAAACATCCATTTCTTAATGTTTCTAATTTCATTTTATAATATGAATGTTTTTAGTTATAAAACTATAGACATGTAGAGCGGTCAGTTGCATTAAAAATTTCTGACCTTTTCACACTATCATTGAAACTTAATATGAAGTACAAAATAATCCTTTTTAGTAAAGTAGACATTTTTCTAATCCACTGTGTCATCAGTTTTTGTCATTGATAGTTTAAATTACACCATTTTTTATACAAAGCATATCATGTAACAATGATATGGGTCGGTTTCACATTTTGCAACAAATTGCAATAAACTACAGCTATTTTTAACATATTCTTTGCATAACAAACTTAACACAATATTATTGGACGATGGGTTTCGAATGAAAGCTTTGCACATTTGTTTAAAAGAGTGTTTCATTTACATTGAAGATAAAAATGCAAGAAATTCTGAACATATTTGATGTAAAACTAGAATTCAGGATCAGAATGTCAGGTATTGTAAAGTTGCATGTAGATAAATAGGGATTCTTTCAATAATTTTTTTACTACATGGTTTGCACGTTAATGTTTCTTTTCATCCTTTCTTTTTAACCCATAGGCCCAATTGCAGCGCTTCAGCTTCTAGTAAAACCCAGCAATGCCAAATAACATCGGGCTATAAACCTGCCAGGAGCGAAAAACCCAATAAATTGTATCTAATGTCTGGCAGCGTTGTGTGATTAGGATGGACATGTTGTGGAATGAAAATATTCCCAATTAACTAAATCAAATTGTTATGATGGGGCGCAGAAACAAGCCCATCAGAAGCACCTCTTATTAAAATGTCACCAGTGATGAATGAGAAAAAACCCGCTCTGTTCAGGTCCCTGCTGTGAATCTGAGCAGAGAAGGAGATACTGCACTTCTCCGTCTGGAGTTAGCATAATAAGAGATATGAGGGACGCCAACATGCACCCAAAATGTTTTCTATTATTCATTCAATCCCCCTGCACATCCATGGGGCTAATCCTCATCAAAGGTGCATGTGTGTATCTGAAAGGTACAGAACAGGGGCATAAAATCATGCACACAAGCTTGAAAATTACATGTATTTTCACTCCAATAGCCACATGTACCTCTTTATCTCTTCTGCGGCTTTTATAATCTATACTACCAGCAGGCACTGTAAACATCTTTCTCTAGTTACGACCAAATTTTGCTTTTGGCCTCCAGGTACAGCAGCTCCTTTCTGCCGTAGTGATTTCTGTGGCTAGATCGAGTTGCTGTGGATTCCGCCTGTCCGCCTGCAGAGTCTATAAATAGTCTCTGTCAGATATTTTCATTCCTGTGCTGAGCACACTCAGTAACACAGCAGTGTATTAATATCCACAGTGACCAGAGTTGTGCCTCATGCGTGAGACAGAGAGTATGGTGCGGAGGTGTGCATGTGGAGAGAAGGGAGGTGGAGGAATGTACAGTCAGATTTGAACAGATCCACTCACAACCAGCAAGCTGTCATCTTTCTCCTTAGAAAAAAAAAAATCGCTTCCTGCAGCTCTGAGCTGCAACAAAAACAAATTTAGGTGTCTTACTGCTCTCCACAAAGGACATAAATATAAATGTGGACATTGTCTGAGCCACCTTTTGCAACTGTGGTCAAGGAATCTCTAAAACAAATATATTAAATTCTGCACAAAAAAACCCAGATTCAAACACAAAATCAATTCTAAGAAATTCTACATGAGCAGGCAAACTAAGTCTTCATCTGGAAGAAATTTTCTAAGAAAAATAAATCAGGAGAACATTTACATAGGTTCATGAGAGGTCATAGAAGAAGTGGATGTTTTAAAGCAATAAACTAAGATAAAGTAAATTTCTACATATGTACAAATCATTCCTTTACTTTTCACTGCACAAAGATAACTTTTTTCTCTTCAAGCGGCAGTAATTAATCATTTCAGTACCGGTCATGTGCTCCAGTGCTTTCACAAACTCTCACACACACAAACACATGCAGGCATTGCCTCGTGTAATAGGGGAGGACTCTGCATGTGCAAAAACACGGCATCACATGTGTGAAGGAAAAAGCTGAGTTTATGATACAATATTCATACATCAATAGAAAATTGAACTCAATTTTAATACTAAATACATTTTAGTAAATTCTAACCATTTTTTATGCTTTTTGAAAAATAATTTTAATAGAAAGTTCACAAATAAACACAAGCAAATAATCATGATTTGGATATGAGGTGGTGAATAGAAGTGGTTTCAAATATTTGCAGCATGTTTTTAATGATTAAAAGAAGAATCCGAGGAACCTGAAGTGCCCTGCCTCTAGTGGGAGATTAGATCAAACTAAAACAGATCCGAAAGCCAGCTGATGTGAAGTCACTCAAGGTTAAGAAAACAACTCATTCACCATAATTACAAACCAGTCTAATATACAGTATAAAAATGATCTGGTTGTACTTTTTATGATTTATGTTTTGTTTTTATATGAGGTTGGGTTTTGTTTTCCTGATGATTAAAAATGAAACTGCAAGGTGGTTGTATTTTTTATCCCACTCAGCATGAGAGTAATTACTGTACTAATCCATTTATACTCATCTAATGAAGACTTTTTCTAGCAATTTAGTTGTAATGAAATTTTATTTCGGCTCATTTGTATCCCGGTCATGTGCTTCCAAGTTTTCGTAACTCCTACAATTAAACTGAACAGGAATTTGCTTGTGTAATAGTTTGACTTTTTTAATGTGAGGTCAAAGATTAGTTCTAAGTAAAACAAAAATATTCTAATTATAAAACTTTGATTACATGTTTGTATCCAATATAAGTGATTCGGGAATTTCCAATTTGTAGAAATTGGAAATTGTGTGTCAGATCACATGCCTTTGACCTGTGGGGTTCCCCAGGGGTCAATTCTTGGACCCCTGCTGTTTAACCTCTACATGCTGCCGTTAGGGCAATTGATAGCCAGTAATAACGTGTCCTATCACAATTACGCAGATGATACTCAGATTTATGTGTCACTGACAGCAGGTGAACTTGGACCTGTGGATTCACTCTGTCGCTGTGTTCAGCAAATCAGAGTCTGGATGCAAAACAACTTTCTCCAGCTAAACTCAGACAAAACTGAAATCATTGTCTTTGGCCCACAGAAACAAAGAGAAAGTGTCATCAGTTACCTTGAATCTCTCTCTCTGGAACCGACAAATCAAGTTAGAAATCTGGGAGTAATAATGGACTCAGACTTTAACTTCAACAGTCACATCAAATCAATTACATCAGCAGCCTTTTACCACCTGAAAAACATTGCCAAAATCAGAGGTTTGGTTTCTAAAACAGACTTAGAGGTTCTTATCCATGCATTTGTTTCCAGCAGGTTAGATTATTGCAACGGTCTACTCACTGGTCTGAACAAAAAGGCTTTAAAACAGCTGCAGTTTATTCAAAACGCTGCGGCTCGAGTCCTAACAAGAACTAGAAAATACGATCACATTAGTCCTGTGCTCAAGTCTCTGCACTGGCTTCATGTGGCTCAGAGAATAGACTTTAAAGCTGCTCTGCTTGTGTTTAAGTCTCTCCATGGTCTAGCACCAAAGTACATCTGTGATATGTTAGTACCTTATGAACCATCTAGAACTCTGAGGACCTCCGGGACTGGCCTCCTGCTGGTGCCTAGAGTCAGGACTAAACATGGAGAAGCTGCATTTCAATTTTATGCTGCAAAAGTCTGGAACAAACTTCCTGAGGCCGTGAGACAGGCCTCTACTGTGACAATGTTTAAATCTAGGCTGAAAACAGTTCTGTTTAACTGTGCTTTTTATTAATTGCTCAATTTTTAATCTGTTTTAATGATTTTATTTATTTAATTTTTTAAACTTTTTGATTCTATGTTTTGTGATTTTAATGCATTCTTTTTCTTTTCTTTCTAGTGAAGCACTTTGAATTACATTTTGTATGAATTGTGCTATACAAATAAACTTGCCTTGCCTTGCCTTGTATATAAAATAGTTTTTTTTAAAAAAAAAAGCATGAAAGGTGTCAGAAAGATTCTCTGCAGCCATGAAATGTCAATATTGTGGCTTGAGTTTGATAAGCTGCACAGATATGTGCTTATTTGACGGTATTGCAGAACAAAGTGTGACAGCCATAGATAAGTGATAAGAATTGGCCTCTGTGTGAGTTTGTTCTGTCTACGCAGGACATTCCAGGAGCTGCACTGTGTGACGTCTCATGCAGAGGATCAAATTTCAAAAGGCAATGCTCTGCTGGACGTCTGACAAACCACAAAGCTCCTTCCTGGTGTGGCTGATTACTTGCAAACATTAACTAACTTTAGGACGAGCTTATTAGATACAAGGAAACATACACATAAGAGCACTTCTCAGAAGTCATTAGAAACTGAACATCAACAGTCTAGTTTTTCTTCCTTGAATTCGAAGTGCTCCTCTATAAGTTATGTCATCTTTTGGCACGTCTGGCCTCCAACCTCATCCTCTTTCGCCAACTGGGGTCATTTGGGGGAATATGTAGAAACAACTGCACATTTTTCTGAAATGAAACCATGAATGAATCCCACACAAAGCTTAAAATGCTGCAGCCAGCAAAAAGCACAGCAAATACAGACCTGGAAAAGCTCATTAAGCACTTTTAGGACTCATTGTTGCTCATATGCAACCAATTATCCCAACGCAGACAAAGCCTGTTCTAACCCTCTTTCTGATAATTATCTCTTGGCAACTCCAAATCTGCTGGTGATAGTGGTTGGGTTATCCTTAGAGAGCAGCAGAGTGCCCTGATGCAGTGCTACTGCATGCTGACAGAGGAGGAACAAAGGTGAAGCTGTGAGTACAAACTGTGCACACAAACTGGAAACTTGATATTCCTGCTTTCCACTTGCACTGAACCTACAGGGATGGAGAGTGTGTGTGTGTGTGTGTGTGTGTGTGTGTGTGTGTGTGTGTGTGTGTGTGTGTGTGTGTGTGTGTGTGTGTGTGAGTGTGATGTGGACAGCACTGAACATAAAGTCCTGCACAGATGATTACACCACATGCATGTTTATGCCTGTAATGTACTTCTGCACCATAATTTATCATTAAAGACAACTATGTCTGTGCAGAATGGGAATTTTGTCTTTGAGCCCCAACGGCAAAACAGCAGATTATTCCAAAGAATGTCCATTGTTCTAAATCTTCAGGGAACATAAGACTTCTGTTCTACTTTGGAGCATGCACAGTTCAGTGAAGTGTCACTGTGGGCTGACCTCACACTGTCATGTGAAACCTCAGGCACCTAACTCCTGTGCTCAGCTATGTCACCCCCTCCGGACGGGTTTGAGTGTCCAGAGAGCTTCTGCTTTCCTAAGCTCTGCAAAAGCAGCTTAGAAGCTCCAGACTTCTCCACAGTGGTCACACGTGTGAAACATACACTCTCACTGACACACAAACACATGCAGGCATGGCCATGCACGCTGCCATGCAAACACAGGCGGGGCTTGTCTGGACCATCAGGCACAGGAAAGAGGACGGATCTCCTGGTAGTCACTCCCTCTCAGCTGTACCAAAGCACGTTTTCTCTGGGACACACCACGCTACTCACACACCTGCAGAACAGCATGCAGAATCCACACAATGTGCTCCTCATTACCACCGACTCACAAAGAATGCCCAGTCATCATGTGTTGGGAGAAGCTGACACTGTTTATTTACACTTTAAAACTTTTTTTTTTATTATTAAAATTATTACATTGTGACCTGTTTAGATTGTTCCAGTTGAAAAGGACTGAATGTACTTTACTGATCTGCAAAACAGGATGCATGCTGTCTTGTTTAAGGCCGACACTTCATTCCATTAAAAGAAAGAAAGAATACAATGTGTGTTTTCAGAGAGAAACATTTTTATTTTTATTGACAGACCAGATCAGCATGTAAAATTGTTTAATAGAATTTTAGCTTGTTTGTTTAAATTTCATTTCTAACTGAAGCTTTTTGCACAAAGTAAACTTGTTTAAATCATATTAAGGTTTTTAATGGAATAAAAAAAAAAACACCTTTTTTGCCAGATTTTTTTCTCATCTTTATGTGCACAAAAGTAAAAATTGATTAATTTGCACATTGCAAACTAAATCATATGATGTGTCACAAACTGTAGAATTCTTATTATTTCCTGCAAAATATCATGAACACACAATGTCTTTTTCAGTTTCTTTCCTCTTTTCTTTTGTCAGGATGTTTACTGGTTGTTTTTACATCAACTGTGACATAAAATATGACCAAAATGTGTCAAGTTTCAGTTTCAGTATAAGATGAAAAAAGTTGATTTAAACCTTTTTCTGTCAGTTACAAAGTCAGTCACCACAATTTCCTCTGAAATGTGTTCATGTGCCAGCAGCGGTATTTTATATGTAAATATGTGTCTACCGATTTCAAAAGACAGACATTTTTACATAATTTACAGTAACATAACATTTGAATTTCAGTTAAATAAATCTCTTATTTTGATTTTGAGGAAATGAAAACATTTTTATACAGAGTTACAGATGCAAATACAGCTGTTTAAAAGTGTGTTTTATTGTAAAGCAGTTACTTGTGCTTATATAGAAGAACATTAAAAAAAAATTTTCATCAGGTTTGAAACAATCCAAAGCAAATAATTCATTGAGAAAAACATTTTTAATGTCTTGTCAACCTATGAGCATTCAAACCCTCTGGCAACCCTTTTTGCCGAAAACTACTGGTTAAAAAATGCTCGCCAAGCAACTATTTATGTTGATTTTTTCAAATCTCAAAAGTGTAGAAGCTAGAATCGTGTCATATTTTACAGAATTAAGTTCACCAGCATTGAAAACAAACAGGGTTTTTATGTGTTGTTGTTCTTTTGGTGGAAAAAAAAGAAAAAAATGTACTGTGCTTTTAGATACAGTGTGACCTTTCCTGTCATTGCTTTCATCATCTGTTGGAACAGAGACAGGAAATGGATTGTGTAAGAGCAAAATTGACATCTACTGGATCATCAAGTTAATCCTTTAAACAGAACAAAAATGAAGAATGTTAACATTTTTTTAATAATATGCATTGTATAAAATCCATACGACATTTATCAAAAAAATGGGCCTCTTGTTCCTTTGCATTTATACTAATTTTGTTTCATTATGTCTTCTGAACCACTTAATCCCTAACGGGGTCAAAGGGATGCCAGAGCATGTCCCGACTGATTTAAAGAGAGAGGCAGGGTCCACCCTGAACAGGTTGCTAGTCTTTCATGGGACCACTTACAACCGTTCACACACATACTCACTCTAAGGGACAATCAACCTAACATACCTGTTTTTGAAGAGTGGGAGGAAACCTGAGTTCCCAGAGAAAACCCATGTAAACAAAGGGAGAACATGCAAACTCCACACAGAAAGACCAGTGTTCCACACCTTGTCCCCACTCCAGGATTTGAACCCAGACCTTCCCGCTGTGAGGCTACTGCGCTAAACACTGCACCATGCCACATGTACTATGTTTGATGCAAAAAAAGAGAGACAACATTCACTGGTGACCTCCAAAGGGTGCACCCTCTCTTTTACTAGCTCCTCTCCGTGTTCCAGTTAATGAACAATGGTTTAGAAGATGGATGAAATGAATAAAATTCATTATCAAATGATCTATGATTTGAATTGAAACAATGAACCATGAATAGAAATTCTAGTTAAAATTCTGGAACTTTCCAAGTCATATGCAGCGTAAACATGTGTGACAGTCACTAACTGACCATATGATGAGCTGAGAGGAAGTGACGAGTCACGGCACCCTAATGTCACAATGACACTTCATCAGAGGACAGAAACAAACTTTAGTCAAATGATCCCGGTGTTTTTGACTATTTTTACATTTTAAATGAAGTCATCTCATATTTAAAAACACCTTGCCTCATTCAGATTTGTAAAAGAGTGAGATAATAACTCCAAAAACATGCTTTACTGATTTGGTTTCTTCCTGGCGTTAAAGCAAGTTGGTGATGAAATGCCTTATGAATAAATTAGATGCCCCTTGATGTGTCAAACATTCAAACAACAAAGCTAAAGTTACATGTTCCAGTTAGCAAAGCTTCTTTCCCAACATTATTTTAATTGCTCTAGTTTTTAAATTATTTAATCCAACATGGTTCATGAATAAAAGTCTGGTTTCCTCAAAAGGCTCCGAATGAGCAACAACTAGATTACCTCAATTACATGTTGGTCTGGATCACAAGTAGCAGCATGAATCAGAAACACACACAAACAACTGCTGAGTCACACACACACACACACTGTGTCACAACGAATGCACATATCCATCTCAGACAAACCCATGACTGCTGGCTGTGTGAGAGACGTGGTGTGTGTCTCTAGTAAACAGCTTTACGTGTTCTCTTTGGACCCTCTGACCTTTTTTCGCGCTATATTTTTCCACTTTGCTATTTTATACATTAATAAACCTGACAAATTATCCAGATATTTTATCTTCTGCATGACTGATTACCTTTACACAGCATTTAACTAACTGTGGTAAACAAATAAATTCATAAATTTATTGCTGGACAAACATAATTCAGAAGCAATAACATTCTCCTCCTGAACTATTTGCTTTTTTCTCTATATTCTGAGTTATTTTTGGGGTGCTTTAATAAACATGATTTGGCCTTGAATAGCCTCACCACTATGTTCCCACATAACCCCAATGTTCTGAAGAAACCTGAACACCATGTGTTGCAATGGTCTGTAGCTCCATCTGCTGAATGAAAGTTGATCTTCTGAATAAATAAAGTCAATCCTTCAAATAGTTGTTTTCATTTTCCCATTAAACGAATGCATGTGTAAAAAGCAGATCCTAAACCCAGCCGGACACATTCATGAGTGGATTTATATTTTTTCTCTTTAGGGTCAATCTGAGGATTTTCATATTAAATCACCCTAAAACCAGCTACTTAGCTTCCTCATAAACAGATGGTTGATGTAATCTAAGTGTGTTTTAAAGCCAGACAAGGCCTGTAAACTTCCCCTAATAACACTGCACAGTTCACAGTCTTAAAGGCGACACATTGCATATTCCCTTTCATCTCCTTGGTGCCTCTGAGACAGAGACAGGAGTGGGTTTAGAAGGATGAGGGTTGTAGAGGAGGGGGAGACAACCACGCTGAATCTCTCCTTTTTTTTTTGCCCTAAGGGTGTGTGCTGCTGCTGTTGCTCTCTCTTTGTCTGAAGACTGATTAACACAAAGCAAAACCAAAGGGAGAAAATATAAATTGTGGGCTTAAACAAAAAGATAGAGGGCCCTCTTAAAATATTGTTTTGCCTTTTATGTTTTATAAAATGATAAAACAGATTAATGACATGTCAGAATAAAAATATCATTTCAGATTTTTATTGGACTGAGATTTTGAAAACGTAAAGCTGATTTTAACAACTGCACACAATAAAGCCATAAAAGCAAAGGTTGGAGATGTTTCACTGCCCTCAAGTGGTAAAATGATCAAGAAAATACTTTTCTGAGATGGTTGGGTTTCAGTGTAGTGAAAAGATTTCACCACAGGATGGCAAAAGTATTCCAACTACAAATCCCTAATTATAAAGACATCTGATCATGCACATCAGTCAGTCAGTCAGTCACCTTCTTAAAGGTCCCCTATTATGCCTTTTTTGTCCCTTATTTCATCCTGTTGAATTTTTACCCGGAAGTCAAAACAGCTTGTTTCAGTGTTTTTTTATTTTTTTTTTCCCGGGACCCGCCCCGTTGGTTGCGATTGGTTGTCATTCATTGTGATTTCCCCACCCACCCAGCACAGCGTGGAGCGGGAGGGGCATCAGCACAACCAAATTCACATTTTCTCTTTGTTGCCATGGTGTATACAGCTTTTGAGGAGAAAAAATACCGCCAAACAGATCCAAGTGAAACAACAAAGGCAAGGAGCCAAACAAGAGCTTTTCACAGTAGAGTGAAGCACGGAAATGGGTGGAGAGCAGGGTGGAGAGCAGGTAGAAGTGGGGGAGGGTGTTTGAGCTGCAGGGGGCTGAACAAAAAACAGATGTACGTCACTATGTTACACCAGTCGTTAGAGGTTTGGAGAACACGCCCCTTACTTTGAATTTAAATATCTCAAAATAGCATGAATCACAATAAAACACACTTTGGGAGATTGTTTGGGGTAGTACTAAGTAAAATAAAAGGTTAAAACCTCATAAAAGTCAGTTTTGCATAATAGGGGACCTTTAACCGTCTATTCCTTGAGGAGTTGCAGGGGGTGCCGGAGCCCATCCCGGCTGATTCAAGGCCAGGGGCAGTACACCCCGAACAGGTTGCCAGTCTTGATCATGTATATGAGAAATATATAAGTTGATTGTTTATGTGTTCTCTATATGAATAAAAATATGAATAAAGAAAAAATCTGTGAGGTCATTTGATTGAATTCTATAATATTTAATTGTGTAGATGAGCTCAGTAAAATGATGAGGAACCAGACCTTCATCCTGATCTTAAATACCCAAGGGGATGAAAAGGTTTCGGACTTCCAGAGTTGAGATAAACATCTGTAACATTTGTTGCTGTCTTACTGTTTGAACTTGTGGATCTAAAATTTAGGACTGATTAATTTTTCTATTTTAGCTATACAGTTTTTTAAATACCATTTTTTACGTTGTTGTTGCTTTTCTCGCACATTTTTGATTGAGCTGGTTCAATATGACATTTATTATCCATCTTAAGAAGTTTTGAACCTTTTTTTTCTATTGGTTAATAAAAGCCAGATATGATAAACATCCAAACTGGGAAAATACAACTAAACTGCTCCGAGATTAGAACGATTCTAAAGAGTGTGGAACACACAATTTTCCTGGGTTACCATTACATTTAAATACACACATAAGAAGAACTAGGATGCTGCATCAGTCCGTTGTGGTAAAGAAAGAGCTGAGCTGAAAAGCAAAGCTCTCGATTTACAAGTCGATCTACTTTCCCTATGGTCACCAGCTGGGGTTGGTGACCGAAAGAATGAGATCATGGATACAAGCGGCCGAAATGAGCTTCCTCCACAGGGTGGCTGGACTCTCACTCAGAGATTGGGTGAGGAGCTCTGCCATCCGGGAGGAGCTCGGCAGGTTGAGAGAAGCCAGATGGTTCGGGCATCTGGCTAGGATACCCCCCGTGTGCCTCGCTGGTGAGGTGTTTCGGGCCCGTCCCAACGGGAGTAGACCAAGAGGCAGACCCCAAACTCGCTGGAGAGACTATGTCTCACAGCTGGCTGGGGAACAACTCAGGATTCTTCCTGGTGAGCTGGAGGATGCAGCCGGGATGAGAGAAGTCTGAAGCTGTTTCCTGCATGACCCGGCCACGGATAAGCAGAAAAAAATGGAACAGAACACACACAAGAACACATTGTGACTATGGTACAAAGGGACATACTAAACTCATCAAGATGGTTAGGTAACAGTAACTCATGTGCAATTTAAATCCATCCACTTCAAAAACTTTATGTGATCTGATACAAAGATTAATTATTATATTATAGACGTCTCGATCTGAAATGATTAAACCACTCAAGAGGAAGTTATTTAGAAACTAAGAAACAACCATCTGAACTTTGGACATCTACAATCCAAATTAATTATTGCGAGTTGTGCTTTTACAACACATTATGTCAGTAAATATATAACCTGAAGATATCAGGTAATCTTTTCTAATTTGTACTCAGCACATATTTAAACGGCTTCGATCATCTATTTTAGTCCTTTGTAAAAAAATTAACGCTGAGAGTGAAATGATCCAACAATCCGCAGAAATCAATAGAGTAGACTTGATTTTATCTTCCAAAGTCGTCTGATTCAGATTAAAGATCAAGAAATAACATTTAGGTCTATAAATTAACATGAAACTCAATGATTAAATGATTACAATTGACCTCAGTGTGTCAGAAAAAGACTTGGTGATTCAGTGCTCCAAATAATTCCAGTCTCTTTCTAGTTACTGACAATTTTACACTGCTGTATGTAATGAGGAAGAAAAAGGACTTTGTTCTTTATGTGGTGTGTCAGTCTTATGATGCTGCGGAAGTTCATTTATTTGTTGCAGCGATCAGAGACCGACTGACATCTGGAAGGTAACAATACTACAAAAATATCTTTTATTCTGAAATAAACCTGCTACTTCCCTTTTCTGCACAGTCATTAAATGCCATAATTTTTTATCATTTGTATAAATAACATTAGAGCACAGCACTAATCTGTACAATTAGAATGATGAAGTAAATTATCCACAACCGTATCTGCATGGAACAGAGAGCATAACAGGCATTTTCATGCTAATGATTATCCATTCTATTTGCTGGATTGCATGATTACAAGTTGTGTGACATGATGATGGACTGGAAGAGTAACTTGAGACGCACGCAGTCTGTGAAGAGCATCCCTTCATCATGTGACAAACCAACAGAGTCAAGACAGTGGGACAAGCTAGTGTCTGTGTCCCAATTAGTGACCAGGTGGGACAAAAAAAAAAAATCACAATTTTTCACTTCTTATAGTCATTTAATCCCAAGATAACCATGTGTGTGTCTATCAGGTATCAGTCTGCAGAGAGAGAAAACTCACTGACTCAAAAAGATTCAATAGATAATGCAGTAAAAAAGACAAAGCAACTCCAAAATGAGGTAAATTAATTTTTATTTAGTTGTAAAGTTGGGAAAATATCCATAAAAACACATTCACACCCTGTGTCTCATTTTAAGGTTCCACCATCACCACGGGAAATCCCAGAGACTCGTCTGGAGTCTCCGACTAGAACAGCTAAAGAAAAAGATGTGAGCCCAGTCAAAACGAATCTGACCCGTTGCAAATCAGAGAGCAGCCTTCACAGCAGTGTGGTATCCATTGAGGCCCTGAGAGCACTATTTGAGTCCAAGGCAGAAAATAAAGCACAGAGAAGTATTAGTCCAGCAAAGGTCTCATCAACCACATCTGCAAAGGAACTGGTGATGAATGGAAAGGTTGGGAATCTGAAAAAAGAGAAAGCAGATGCTAAAAACAATAAAAAGAAAGATGAAAAAGTGGATCATCCAACTGAAAAGGTAACAACATCACATTTTTAAGATTCATTTACAATTTATGGACATGTATTAAACAATACCAATATTTACAAGTCTCTATTTTTATCACAAAAAAAATAAAAACAAATTGATGTTTCACCGTACACAAAATAAGAAATGTACTTGTTTAGGTGTTCTTATTTTTGCATTTAGAGTTGGTATGGAAGATGTTCTAGGGCTGAAGCTCAGAAAATTTTTCTGAATATGGATAGGATTTGTGTGGGTAGGATTTAAGTACTTCGGATCAACAGTCCAGAGCAATGGAGAGTGTGGAAAAGAGGGGAAGAAGCATATACAGGAATGCGGGAACGGGTAGGGAAAAGTGTCAGGCGTGATGTGTGATAGAAGAGTTTCAGCTAAAATGAAAGGGAAAATGTACAAAACCGGGGTGAGACCGACCATGCTAGAGACAGTGGCACTGAAGAAAAGACAGGAAACAGAGATGGGGGTAGCAGAGACGAAGATGCTGAGGATTTCTATGGGAGTGAACAGGATGGATAGGATTAGAAATGAATATATCAGAGCAACAGCACATGTTAGAAGTTTTGGAGATAAAGTCAAAGTGACCAGACTGAGATGGTTTGGACATGTACAGAGGAGAGAGAGAGTACATCAGCAGAAGGATGCTGGTTTTGGAACCACCAGGAAAGAAGTCTAGAGGAAGACCAAAGAGGAGGCTCATGGATATAGTGAAGGAAGACATGAAGATAGTTGGTGTGACCAAAGAAGATGCAGCAGATAGGGTTAGATGGAAGAAACTGACTTGCTGTAGCGACCTCTGAAGGGAAATGTCAAAAGAAAAAGAAGAAAGGATTTGTTTTGCCGCAAGTACATCAAGAGAAGTCGGATTGAATTGAATTCAGAATCAGAAAAACGATTTTGATTCTGATTCTCATACTGCAAAAACTTATTTATTAAAGGCGTTTATAACCACTTTTAGCTGCAACATCATGCAGGTTTTAACTTTTAAGGCAAGGTAATAAATTTGAAATTTCCTTCCGTAGACGATGACTCAGACACCAATGGAAAGAAGAAAAACAATTGGAGGAAATGATCTTCAGCAAATAGGAGAATCTCAGACTGGTAAGTTCCCAAATTATTTTGTTTTAAACAAAAATGTGTATATTCAGACACCATGAGTCATCAGGGCTAAAGTAAAAGAAGTATATCACTTCAGATTATCATCACCAAATGAATGAATGAAATGTAGTGCATCTTGAGAGTAGAAAAACAACTACGAGTTGCCACCTTGATAACGTTCAAAAGGGTGTATGTCATGCTTAGTCGGGTCAAAATCCAGCTGATAAAGCTAAGAAACACCGTAAGATCAACTAGAACTTGGGTAATAAGGAATCTGTGAACGTCACCCTGCCCTCAGATGCAATAGACAGAGTTTAGATGTGAAATTTACTGATTAAATGAAACAGAGTAAAACATTTAATACTGTGACTGTGCAAAGATCTGTGATTGACTCAGACCACTGTAGGCATGCAGGCCACTCCAGGGTGGGACAAAAATAGCTGCAGAGACTCAAATACTGAGTGCAGGGCGGTAAAAAGGTCAGCTGTCTGTAGTGCAGTGATGGCACAGAAACAGGGAGCAACCAGTTGAAGAAGCTCCGTTACGGGACACAATCTACAGGACAGTTACAATTTCATATAGAGTTAAAGGGACCAGACAAGTCTGAGAGAACCAAGGAATGAGTCATAATCTGTAAGTAAAAAAGTGTGTTTTGATTTAAAAAACTTACATATTTGTAATTTTTTTTCTTCTTTAAACCCATAATTTTCATATACCATAATCTGTGTGCAAATGGAACTAAACAGAGGGCTAAACTTTCAGATCTAACCAATTTTCCTTTTACAAACAACTTAACAACATTCTTTTCACCTAAAAACCCCATGTTACTTCTACATTGCTCTGTTTTGCACAAAAATGATATAAGATACATTTCTTATTTACTGTGCTGTTGTTAACTACGGCTCCACAGTCTCTTGTCCTTTAACTACATGGTGTGTAAGTGGAGTCAGGTATCTCTCCTGCTTCACCACAGTGAACATTTATAACCCAACCACATGACAGCTGTTGCATATCACCTCAGGAAGTGCTTTTTATAGCATCCCAGACTAGGACGCGTTAAAAACTTTGTTGACATGAACATTCAAATACAGTTAGATTTGGCTTTATTGTTTCAGATGTGTTTCAACTATTTTAAACCTGATTTTTATGTTCCCCACTAGCTTTGTGCATTGCCTTTGATTACACTGTATTTACTGTTTTTCTAATCCAACTTGATGTGTGTTGTTCTTGTAGAGGAAAAGAGGCGGTCAGTCGCTGATTTCAGAGAGAATTCCCTCATCCAAACCATCTCGGTTAAAGCTATCTCTGCTCTTTATTTGTCTAAAGTGGCGAGTCAAGAATCATCACAGCAAGTCAGCAAACCAGTGGTAAACATCTCTGTCTATTATGCATTATCCTCTTCTTCAATTAGACAATTGCTTCCTGATATCAAAACAATTTCACAAATTTTTTTCAAAAACAATTCACTTTTATTTATGTAAACTAGTTCTTAGGGTGGCACGGTGGCTGAGCGGTTAGCACAGTGGCCTTACAGAAAGAAGGTTGTGGGTTTGAGTTCCTGGTAGGGCGAGGAACACTGTCCTTTCTGTGTGGAGTTTGCATATTCTCCCTGTGTATGTGTGGGTGTCCTCTGGGTTCTCTGGTTCCTTCCCACACTCCAAAAACATGCATGTTAGGTTCATTGGCCGCTATAAAAAATTGCCTCTAGGAATGAGTGTGTGTGCATGTTTGTGTATGAATGGGCCCGCAGGAAGCAGGCGACCTATTCGGAGAGTTCCCTGCCTCTTGGCTTAAATTAACCTGGATAGGCTCTGATACCACCTGCAACCACACTAGAGATAAGTGGTTCAATAGATGAAACAAAACTGGTTCTTACCCAAATCTTAACAACTAATTTGCAATAAGTTAAACCATTATTTGCACAGTTTTGTTGCTTTTTAAAAGAAATTAGCTTTTGTAATATTCTGTGGGGATCCAAATGAGACAACATTGTTTGCACACAATCTAAACCCCCAAAAGCTTCAGTTATAAGTAGAATTGTCTGGTAACAAATTTAGTAACAAAGTAGTGGCTATTTGAGGTGCAACTTTGCAGGGCTTTTTTTTTTTTTCACTTTTCTTTAAGTTGTTTTTCTACACATACAAGATAACATCACAACACACAGGAATCAGAAAGTGATTTTGTGATTATTGGCCCCGCACTGTGCAATGTAATATTTGACTGAATTGACTTTTATTTCCATCCAGGCCAAAGATCTGTCTCGTGATTCTGCAAATAGAGCAAAACTCATAAAGGTAAAGCTGAACAGTAACTGATATTTTGCATGATGGTTTGTGGCTTGTGCTTATTTTTATGCAAACTTTATTTTTGTAACACAAAGGATTTTCAAAGTGCTGTGTTACAGATGACTCATTTTAAAGCAACTAACTCCACAACTAAACATTTGTAGCCATGGTGGTGATTGTTCTGGAGGCTGGCAAACTCACATGAAACTGGTCTGTGGAAAACAAACCATCAGGCATGAGCTAAATGGCCTTGTTGCTGTTGAAAATGTTCATCCCTGAGCATGCAGATGGATAACTTTAACCAAAATGGACCAAATATTAAGAGCATTACTTTGTTCTTCTAAGATGGATGAAGACTCCCCACAAAAGAAGAAAAATCCTCATCAACTTCCTTCGGAAAAACATCAGGTTGGACAGAAAGACATCTCGTCAACCTCCCAACTTTCTAAGGAGAAGCTACATCAGCAGCGGCAGAAATGTGAGCTGAGGCGCCTCTTGAAGCACACCCACCCTGAGCTGAAGATGGATGATGTCGTAGATGAGGAGTTTGCTGAGGTTTTGAGCGCAGAAAGGGTGACAGCTGGTGAAACTGGATATGAGGGAGAGGTCCTTTCAAGACGCTTGATATTTGAGAACTGTGGTCTCAGCAACAATGTGTCTACTTACACCCCCACAATCCATATGGGAAGCAGAGCGGAAGAAGAAAAAAATACCAGTAAAAAAACAGTTCCTGAGACATCAAGAGCCGAGCCACTTAATGAGATTAACAAGATGACTGTAGAGGATGACAAAGGTGTTGTTTTGAAATCTGATTTTGATATTAAGGCTGAGGATGAAACAATAAAAATAGATGTTCAGGCCACCAGAATGATATTTGAGAACCAGTCTAGACAGAATCAGAAAACCATGCAAGTATTTTTGCCTGGCGATGAAACAAAAGCACATTGGAAACAAAATCAGAACACAAAAAGCATCTCTGGTTCAAAACTTCAATCTCAAACACCATGTGCAGTGGACGTTGGTCAAATTACTGAACACAAATTTGCTCCATGTAAAGAAATATGTAAAGAGGCATCAGAGAACTTTTCTGATTCAGAAAACCAAAGTGACTTACCAAAAACTAGTATAGCTCTTTTTGAAAATAATCCTTTCATATCAGCAAACGTAGAAAGAGAACAATCTTTTGGGCAAACGTCCAAATCCTCCGATGAAGTAAGTGAATCCTACGTGGCTGCTAACGTAAAAAATAGAACCCATCTGTTTGAGTCGATGCCATTTGACAAAATTAGGCATCAGAACGAAGATGAAATTGAGATGCTGGTTGAAGATATCAGAGAAACAATATATTTTCTCTACCGTTTGAAAGTGATTTACTCATCTGGGGCAGTTATTGAGGTAAATGAGCCGATGATTGCAAAAAAGGCTAAATTTGTTTTATCAGAAACTGGCCCTGAGATCAATTATGATGAGGTGGCTGAAGGTAGTGCACAAAACTTCCTCCTCCAGCTACTACCACGAGGAAAACTAAAACCTCATATTACTTACTTGAAAGAAAATAGTAACGGTTGCATGGAGGCCACGCTGGTGGATGTGATGGTTCAGCAACATCACTTCTATACAAACAAAGACTCAGAATTCAAAACCGCCAACGTTGTTCAGTTGGTTGAGGATATCCTAAATCAAGACAACTCTCTAAGAAAAGGAGTTATCATTCAGAATGATACAAACAACTGCACTGATGTAATTGTTTACTCCCTTTATAAGTACTTGGATAAGAGCAATGTGAGAGGTTACAGCCCTCCACAAGTTGCAGAGTTCAGCAGAGGTGATGGAGAAGAAGCCAGTTCGGAAACTGATAGCAGCTCTTACAAAACCACACCTGAAATCAAAGGGAATGTTAAACTATTTAAGACTTGTATAGAAAAGGGTGACTTGGAGTATTTAAAGACACTTCAAGCTGAGCCAGCAGGACCTGAATCCAAAGATCTTGATCATAAAGAGGATCCCACTGAAGAAGCCAAAGAAGATTGGGCTCCTGTGGATGTGAAGAAGCTGAAAAATATATTCTCTGAAAACAGAAATCACACTCAGAAAATTGATAGCCAATCCAACAAAATTACCCATAAAAAGAACAAGTACCCGACAGAACTCAATTCCAAGACATTGTCCCAACATCAAGTAGATGATAGACCAACAGGTTGTGGAGGCCATGCAGAAGAAGAACGTCATTTCCAAACTGGGACACATTTTGAACTTTTACATCATAACAAAATCCAACCAGTAGAGCAAACAGAATATTTTGCTGGAACAAAGACAACTCCTGACTTTCAAACTCCAAATCACAACCTCCAACAAACAACAGCAGAAGTAAAATCTTCTTTCCATTCAAAGCAAGAAATTGTAAAACCCCCAAGTCAGGAGTTATCTAACAAGTCTATGGTCTCAGTAAAAGCAGGAGGTGTACCACACTTAGAAACAGCAGAAATGTCATTACAAACAAGTTTAAATAAGAATCTTGGATCAAATGCATCTTCTTCAATTTCAAATATTCAGTTGGGACAAGAATGCAATAAAGCCAATGATTCTGAAAGAGAGCAAGATGCCAACGTTAATAATATTCACACCAAGTCGGGCCAAGAACAACAAATTCAAACGACACAGTCTACATTTACTTCAGAAATAACACCAACTCAAAGAGAGGAAGAGGAAGTTAATCTAGAAGGTTCAGTTCAAGCAGCTCTAAAATCCTTAGAGAAGTCCAATATCAATGTCACAAAAGGTGATTTTAAAGCGGCCATGATTTATAGAAACTCTAATAAATCTCGTCAAGAAAGACCACAAAACTTAGAAGCTCCACAAAAACCGAAGACTGAGGAGTCTTTTCAAATGATTCAGCCTGAATCACCTAAAGAACCACTCAAGCAAGAAATGCCATCACAAAATACAGGAGCCATTTCTAAGAAAAGCAAAAGACAAAAAGGCCCAAAACCATCTCTCCCACCTAAACCAAAACATTTGATGACAAAAAATGAAGGTAAGAAAAGTGAAGAAGCACCACAATTAGAGGAATCAAACGCCACAAAAATCAAAGAAACAACCCAAGGTCCTCAAACAGAAACTGTGGATTCGTTTAAAGAGACATGTGAGCAACAGATGGGTAATAGTAACGGTGAGTTGATGCAACAAGAGAAAGCACAACTCGTGAATCACCCTATGTCCAAGGAAACAGAAAACACTTTGGAAAATTGTCAAAAAGATAAAGAGTTTATTTCAGGACAAACTGTTGTAAAACCAAGTCAGGAGGAGAAAACAATACAAAGTGTACAAAAAACAGACAACCTGGGTGAAACAGATGAAAGTCCCGTAGATTTTCAAAAAGCATGCCAGAAGTTTGGAGGCAAAAAGGCAGCAGCAAAGACTGCCCCAGCAAAACCAAAAAGAGTTAAGATGGTTCAGAAAAGTGATAAAAATCTACCAAATTTACAAGAAACTACTCAAACCGGAGACTCTGTTTTCTCAAAGACAAATCCACAACCAGAACACAACCTGACTGATAAATCAAGTTTGACAACTGTGAGCACCACAAAGAACGATTTAGACCTGAAGCAAGAAAGCAAAGTGGAGTTGAGGGGAAAGAAAGTGGGGACAGAAACAGAAGATGAACGCTGTCAGCGATTGTCCTTCCAGATGGACGAGATCATGAGAGGGAACACGGCAGCTGCCATGGAAATTTTTGAGAACTTGCGAAAAAGAGAGCAGCTACAGAGTATTCTCAGTCGAGTTGAAGAAATCGAACAAGAAACAAGTGAAGTAGATGTTCGCTCTCTGAGGAAAGTTTTTGAGGATGTTCCTGACTGGGTGATGGACTCTGAGAAAAAGAAATCAAAGAGAAACAAAGCCAAACAAAAAGAGAAAAGCAGACTGCCACCTAAGGAAAAGACAGAAGACACATCTTCAATGGCACATATTTATGGAGATCTTGCACGAGCCAGTGAAGACATAATAAACCTTAAAGAGCAGACGTTAGCTAGACTGATGGACATAGAGGAAGCAATAAAGAAGGCTCTTTATTCTGTGTCCACACTAAAATCTGACTCAGATATTGCAGGTTTATCACATTTGCTCAAGGAGTCACTGGGAGCTGTGGAAGGGTCATCATCAAATAGGAATATTAATAAAATAAGTTTAGGCTCAAACGGAAAGAAATCACAGCAAGGGAGGGAAAACATACAAGGTAAAAAGACCGAAGTTTCTTGTACAAAGCAGCAGCCAAGTCCTCCATCTTCAACCTCTTTCATTTCCATTGAATCAGCAGCTAGGAAAGCAGATGAAACAGGAACTGTAGCAACACAAGCGTCCATTTGTCCTGCATGTCAGCAAAATCCAAAACCTGAAGAGACATTTCAAACAACAAAGACACTGACATGCAACAATCCAGGTCAAAAAAAGAGAGCAGACTCCAGGAAAAAAAAGCAAAAACAATCTGCTAACAGCTCGCTGGACTCTAACCGTAAGGTCAGCGTGCTTGAAGTGCAAACCGGCAAAGGGGAGAAAAGTGAGACTAAAACAAAAACAGAAATTTATGAACGAACTGATAACTCTGGAAACCGGGTTTTCTCCTCCAAAATGACCACCGTTTTGGATGCTCAACCAGAAACAACAACAAGAAGTGAGGCCACCATCCATTCATCGACGTTTAAATCTACAATGTCTCCTGGGATTCAGCAGCCAGTGAGCAAGACGGACAACAGTGTGTCAAAGTAGATAAATACAAACAGTGTTCTCAGTTCATACACTTTCTATTTTTTTTTTCTTTTTGCGTGTTTTTTTTAAATGTGTTTAATATATGTAAAAAAAAAACTGACATGTATTTGCATTGAATGGTTGTTGTGAAAAATATATGTATTTTTTGTTCTAAAGCCAAGTCTCATTTTCTTCAGCAGTTCCAACCAGCAAACTATGAGATATGTTCAGCCTGTCTAAAACCAGTTTATCAGATGGAAAAAACTGGAGCGGACAGATACATTTTTCACAAAGCTTGCTTCTGCTGTAAAGTATGCAACAAAAGATTAAGGTGGGACTGTGGAAAATATATAATTTTCACTAAAACTTGCAATAGTATTCAATAATTAGAATATTAAAGTATTTTTATTCAAATGGAAGTAAATTATGAAATGCATAAAAATGCAAAGTAAATTAAAATATCAAAGTTAGCTACATGTGAACAAATGACAATGTTTTACCCTGATTCTTCATAAAATAATAGAATTTTACGTGCTTTTATTGCCAGTAGTTTTGTGTCACAAACCACATGATTGAATTGCATAATTCTGCAACAATCAAACATGATTTTATTGAAAGAGAAGGTGAATATGTGTTTTCTGTCTCTAGACCAATCACGGCTTGAGTTTTTGCCTGAATTTTCTGTCATCTCAATTACAGTTCTATGAATAGAATATACAGTATAAAAAGAATCATGTGGAAATTATTTATAACAGTGAATTCAGATTGAAAAATCCTATCCTCTCGACTCAGTAACTCAAAAAGATGGAATCCTCCAACAGAAGACGAATGGGGTATTTAGAGAGGAATTCACATTAAAATTCACATTAAAATGCTTATTGATGAGCCGCTATGTTTCATGGGAGCTTCACGCTGGGGGTCTATGTTAGACAAAAAATTTCGTGGGTTTTGGTTTTATAGTGTCAAACAATTTCCTATCCAATTAATTGTTAAACCAGGTAAACCGACAAGTTTTTTGCAGCTATTTTATTACCTTAAGAAGAGTCACACATATCTTTTAAGAAATCATTTCTGTTCAAACTCTGGTCTGTGGTTGTGCAAACAGATCTCACACCAAACTTCTACTAAATGGATTGCTTTTTTTAACTGCACGTCTCTTATCTGCATTAAGCTTGAATCTTACTTGTTTACCTTGCAGATATACTAACTAGGGTAATAGACAGCTAGACCTTGAGAAAATTTAAGGTCTAGTCTTTTTAAAAAGAGAATCTCTGAGTTTTTGTGCAATGGTTATCTTAACCTTTTTTGGAACAAGCACTTCCAAACTAGTTTCTAATATCTACTTCTAGAAATACTATGTTGTCATCCCCACAAACATAGACATTGATAAATTTGTATATATTGATAGATTTGTAGATAAAGGATAGTTCATTAAGCAACGGTAAGATTATTTAGTCTAAATGTATTTTTAGCGTTAACTTCAACGTACACTTACTAATTAATTCTTTTTCCATAATTTCTTAGTAGTTCAATAGTTCAAAAGTAACTAACTATTTATCCTGTTACTAACATACTTATCCTTGTTTGTAGCATGCACAATTACGCGCCTGTAAATGGTGAATTCTTCTGTATATTCCACTACCAACAACTGTTCAAACAAAAGGGGAATTATGATGAAGGTTTTGGATACACTCAGCATAAAAACAGATGGCTTTTGAAGAAAGGAACCACTGGGAAAGATGAATCTGATGCCTAAATCTATGAAATAACCGTAAGTATCGAATAGTGACAAATATTAATGGTTAAATCATTTCTATTCAAGAATATTTTAGTGGTGTTTATTTCTTTGATTCTTTTTTTATTTCTACCTCAGCGCAATTGTTGACTGAGATAAGACAGACATTTTTATCGGCACCTCGCCACCAAGCCCAACCTGAACAGTGTGAACATAAATGCTGACACATCTTTATTAAAACTTCGTCATAATGCTTGAAGAACACAAAAGTAATGTCATCTGCAGATAGACATCAAAGTTAAAGAAATCAAAATGTTATATTGTGGTTCAGTTTGATAGCAGTGACCTTGTAGTCTGAGAATAACTATTTCATAAAAGTTTAATCGACAAATGATTTAAAAATTTAACCGAGGTGGTGTTTCAATAGAATATTAAACATCAAGATTTGCAGAAGAAATCAAATGCTGGACGATTGATAAATTGTCTTATATATTTTTTCTCATTATTTGTTTTACGCTAAAGTGAAAATTATTGTTTTTTTATAAATGGTTGTTTTAGTTTTTATTGACAAGTGGTAACGTTTCTGGGCTTTTTATGTAATTGTAGTGTCCTAAAAATGTTTGAATTATGTTTGTAAAAGCATCCAAACAAAACAAGATAAGTTTTTATGTTTTTGATGATTAAAATGATTTAATTTGCATGTATTGATTGTCTAATAAGAGAAAGATTAAATTTACAACAGAATGAATTGGTCCTTTTATTGTTTGTCACCAGAGTTATCTTTCTGCGTTGGTCATGTCTAATTTCATCAAGACATTTTCATTAAAACAACTGTTAATTCAAGGGTCTACTCAAGCAATTTCCTGTGATGTCTTTCTATGAGGTATTCAGTAAAGACAAGCGAGGGATACTGACTTTCAGGTTACTAACTTGTTCTCTGCATGAGAACAAGTAAATAAAATGTAAAGAAAAAAAAATGTCCTCAATCTGAGGATTTAATTTCCACCAACAGCCCGGCTGTGTCAGGACCAACATACCTCTAAGTTACAAAAGAAAAAAAGGATTGAAAGAAAACAGCTTGAAACACTTCTGCAGTAGACCCTACAGTAAAATCCATTTAGCGTTGTACTATTCATTTTCTCTGCAAAGAAAATTCCCACTCGCAATCTAAAATGCTAAACCAATCACAAGCCACACAATAAAGATTAATCAAACCTCTCTGTTGTGTCTCCTCAAAAAAGATCCACTCGGGAGAAAACAAACTTCACGTCTACAAGACTCTTGATAAGAACCAGATAAAACTTTTCAAACTAGATCTCCGGTCTAAAATTATGAAAATACAAACTTTTTTTCTTTAAATTGTACTCAATAATATGTGAACAATGCCATAAAGTTTGCCGATCTTGAGGAATTCTGGTGGGTCATCAACAAAAAGTGGTTGACAGTCAGTTTTTGACAGTTCATAAAAGTACAGTGATTGTTAGTTAAATATTAACTAGAGGAATCGACTATAAGCAGCTGAAATTTGCTGAAACCCACATGTCTCTGTGTGTAATGCTTCACTCTGACTACATACAACTAGGAATATGACAAACTTTGGGGATATCCTGAAAGAGATTGGGTCTTTTGGATTTTTTCAGAAACGATTATTACTGGCATTATGTATTACAAGTCTTTTTACTGCTTTCGATGTGATCGGCCAGGTTTTTACCGGCATGAACTTCCCACACCACTGCAACACCGACTGGATTTTGGTACAAGGACCCAACTTGACAGAAGACAGAAAAATGAATCTCACCATTCCTCTTGACAATCAAGGAAGGTTTGAAAGCTGTGAAATGTATGAACCAGTGGATCTGAATCTAGAAACTATTGAAAAGTACGGACTCAACAGCACAACAAAATGTACAAATGGATCAGATTTTGAGACATCCAAAGGTGCCTCCAGCATTGTGAGTGAGGTAAGAGAAAATATTTAAGTCTTAAGCCGACTCCTAGTAGTTATTATACGTAGTTAATATTTGTAGCTATCCAAGCAATAGAAACAGATGTGTCTTTGTCAATAGAAATGTACATATACACATATATTCATTAATGGATATAACCTTTAATTACATACAGTATGTCAATGTGGAGGGATATCTAAAAAATTTCAGGATCAGAAGAACTCTATTGATCCCACACGTGCGAAATTTGTGTGTTCCAGCAGCACTGTAGATAAGGTGGCATATAGTTGTTAATGTATTTGTGCATCTGAGTATTTTATTTTTGGCAGAAACTCCATAAATGAGACATTGACAGAGGTGCTGACTTTACACCAATGATTAGCTACAAGCCATGTGATTAAGTAACAAAGTAGCCATAACAAGCCTGTTTTTATTTAGTCCTGACAGTCCCGCTGAAAAGGGGTTTTCCCTAGAAAAAAAGGTGTAGCGCTATCCAGATAATCACATTCAAACTTCCTTCAGATTTCTTTGATGTAACAAATAAAAAGAAAGCAAACTTTAACAAACGTCTATTTTTCTGCACCAACTCGATTCAGTTTAGGGTCATGTGTGGACCTGATTTGATCTCGGTTCAGAGGCAGGAGTGCACTTTGGAAAGGCTAAAAGTCCACCACAGCTGACAAAAATACAGACAAATTTTCTACAAATTACCCACATTCATAAAGATATTGTTAAGTAAAGTTTAGAATGGCACATTGACCCAACATTTTTTTTTTCTTTTTGAGTGAGAAATATCTTATCATAATTTAGGCGGAACACCTTGTGCATCCAACAAGTGGACACACACAGAAATGTTCTGTTTTCATTTTCAATACTAAATTTGAGGTTTTGAGACTTTGAAAAAATGTCTGGATTTTGTTCCGTTCCGTCGTGTTCTGCTCATCCGGGGCCAAGTTGCTGGGGGAACAGCCTCAGACAGGACCCCAAGCTTCTCTCACTTCGGCTGCATCCTCCAGCTCACCCGGAAGGATCCCAAGTCGTTCCCCGCCCCGCTGTGAGATATAGTCTCTCGAGCAGGTCCGGGGTCTGCCTCTTGGTCTCCTCCATCTGGCACGTGCCCGAATCACCTCACCAGTTAGGCACTCGGGGGGCATCCTGACCAGGTGCCCAAACCACCCCAGCTGACTTGTTTCTACCTGGAGAAAAAGCGGCTCGACACTGAGCTCCTCCCAGATGGCAGAACTCCTCACCCGATCTCTGAGTGAGAGTCCAGCCACCCTGCGGAGGAAGCTCATTTCGGCTGCTTGTATCCACAATCTCATTCTTTGGGTCAGCACCCATAGCTGGTTAACATAGGTGAGGGCGGGAATGTAGATCGACTTGTAAATCAAGATAGACTTTGTATGTGTGATCATTTTTTAAAGAAGTCAGAACTCCTTCAAATATTTTCTGTTGTTGTCATTAGTTTGACCTGGTGTGTGACAGAAGCAGTTTAATTGAAACTTCACAATCCATCCACATGGCGGGTCTTCTGGTTGGAGCATTTGTACTGGGACAGATGGCTGACAGGTACACACATTAAAAATCAAACAGTGGGAGGAAATTTCTCTCATAAGTTAATAAAAAAATTCTTGTCCTTGTTTTTGTAGGTTCGGCCGGCGTTTTGTTGTCCTGCTGTCACTTTTGCTACTCCTGGTGTTTGGAGTTGGAGCTGCCTTTTCACCAAATATTTATGTGTACATTACTCTCAAATTTATTTGTGGCATTTCAATATCTGGTATCATCGCCAATGCATTTGTAATAGGTGGGTACAATATCCACAACAACAATGTCACAAGTTAACTACTTTTGCCATAGAATAGCCACTATTATAACAACCTACACACAATTATTAAAAATAGCAATATGTTATATAAAATTAATCTGAAATGTTTTTATGGAATAAATGGTTTCCATTTTCTCTTTTCATCTAAGGTGGAGAATGGAGTGATTCCTCAAAATTTGCTTTATGCACGATCATCTGTCATGCCTTTTTTCCACTGGGGCTCATAATATTAGCTGGTGTTGCATATCTGATCAGAAACTGGAGGATCCTACAGCTGGTGCTTTTCAGCCCACTTGTCCTTGTTTTGGGAATCTTCTACTGGTCAGCACTCACTCCACTTGCACATGATTTAAATAATTGCCATTATAAGCAATCCAAAAATACAGTAACATCCAAAATAGTTTGTGATTTTAGGATTATCTGTCTACTAGGGTTCTTCCAGAGTCAGCTCGCTGGCTTGTTACTCAGGGCAGGAAGACAGAGGCTATGAAAGAAGTGAGGAGAGCGGCTAAAGTGAACAAGAAAAATGTACCAGAAGAACTACTAGAAAAGGTGAGCAGGACCAAACACACCCAAATCAAAAACTATATTCCAAAACCTTCTGTTAAACACACTCTATTTTATTAGCTAGATGTTGAAGGAACAGGAAGAACTGGAACGATGCTGGATATCTTCAGATTGCCATACCTGAGAAAGCGTGCATTGATCATGAGCTCTATCTGGTAAGCAGTCGTGTTCACCATGAGATCTGAAACATTGCTATGTTGGTGGTTGAAATAAACGTTTCTGTTATGTTCAACAGGTTTGCCACAAGTCTGATGTATTACGGACTGAGTCTCAATGTGGGGAACTTTGGTCTTGATATTTACCTTACACAGTTCATTTTTGGGATGGTTGAATTTCCAGCACGTATAGGCATTTTGCCTTTTCTTCAATACTTTGGAAGAAAAATTTGTCAGGGAGCGGTGCTGTTTTTTGGAGGGGTAGCTTGTCTTGGGATTTTAGCTATACCAAGTGGTAAGTCCCAAGCTTCTTTTGTTTTTAGCACAAGTACTTTTTGTGTGACTGAGAAATGATTGAATCTTTTTTTCAGATCTTCCTATTGTTGTGACAGTCATCGCTGTGTTGGGTAAATTTGCTGCCACTGCCAGCTTTGCCACAGTCTACGTTTATTCCGCAGAGTTATATCCCACGGTTATCAGGTAAAACAGAAAAATCAACACTACCGAGATTTGACCATGTAAAATTGATATGTCGATATGCCGATTGAAATGTCCTCATTGTGGTACTCACTAGCACTGATAAAATTTAATTTTATTGAAATCACACCACAACTGACAACATAAAACCTGTCATTCGGTAACTCAGTTCTTTTAATTTGTAAGTAATCTTTATAAAATTCAATGTAAAAACGTTTTAAAAATATTCTTGATCCCAAGTATTTAATGCTATTAAGCATTATAAAAAGACAGAAACGTTTAATATTGCTGAACTGAATTCCATTAAAGTGGTTCTGGCCAGCATTATTATCATCCCAACCTCTGTAAGACCAGGTTGTAATTTCACTACTTAAAAGCTGTAAAATTGTTAGTGAGATTCTTTTTATTTCTGACAGGCAGAATGGTGTCGGTCTGAACTCAATGTGTGCTCGTGTGGCTGGAATTCTTGCACCTCTCATCCGACTTCTGAACGTCTACCATCAGTCCATCCCCATGGTGATTTACGGCACAATCCCCATCATTGCTGCAAGTCTCTGCATCCTTCTACCCGAAACTCTTAATGTGGAAATTCAGGACATGGCAGAAATTCTGTAAGTTTTAAAGTCACTTTACCACCAAAAACATTAGCCACTATAAAGAAAACTTAGCAGTTGTGTCCTGTTTTTACAGAAAGCCTACAGACGAAACCATCGAGAAGGAATGCCTCCCTCGAAATGGCACATCAGAAAAGTCCACAAAAATGTGACCGGATTCCTTTTTTTTAAATTATGTGTTTTACCAGCTGATCTAAACATCACATGAACTTTTTACTTTGTATAGTTAGTTTTATGATATCATTTTGCCTCTGCTACAAAAGTTATGTATGATTAAAAACACATGCTACTCTTGTGATGTCATGAAGGTTCTTGAAAGCGTGGTGCGTCGAATATACTGACCTAGTGGTCAAGATGAGCATATGAAACCTGTGTGTTCTGATGAAAATATCTTCAAAAACACAAATCATTGAAGAGAATCAATACTGGTCGTCAAAAACAACAAAATTTTCATCAGTAGGAATTAACCGTAGGATGTGTACTTAACTCAAAATACTGCACGTGTACTGTCTATTTCCAAATAGAGCATCAGCATCTCTCAAATTAATCTAGTTCTGCTATTTTAAATGTTTCTCTATAAACGTTGTGTGTCCATTGTGAGGTAAATATGTAAGAACGGTGACATGGTTGTATTACATCATGTCACCTTGTTATGCGATAGCTCAGCGGTACGGCATTCGGCCTTGAACCAGAACCGGAAGTTTGTGAGATCACTGAGCTCATGTCTAGCTGTACTTGGGGAAGACACCTGACCCCTGTTTCTTCCACGGCATCTTGGCAGCCTGCTGTGTTGTGAAGGAGCACACAAATTTTCCCGTTGAGGGATGTATAAAGTATACATTACTGTGATTGTGGTCTTACGTTATGCATATTTACATGAAAAACATGGTGGTCGTCTTAGGAGAATGATGTTGTATTAAAAGATTTTGCATTTTAAAAAAAAATTATGCATTTGTTATAGACCTTGAATTTATAACACAACAAAACAGTGTCGTATCTTTCTACAATTGTACCATAAGGAGCCAAATTAAAGTATAAAATGTTATTTTAAAACATTATGTAGTGTGTTTTATTTGGGAAATGTATGCATCACTTCACATGTAACGTTTATTGTCACCCTTTTCAATTGCAAGCTAACTAAATAGCATTTTTTTCACATTTACTGGAATAAAAAAAAGTAAACAAAAAATCATAAATTTTCTTTTTATGCTTTAACCTTTTAAAAATAAATTGACACATTTTTGCTCCTCACAACTAACTTGAGACCCTTCTTAATGGACATCTGTATCTGGCGATGATAAAAGTGGGAACACATGCAAATTGGCTGGTAAATCTGGAATTTTTTTTGTGGGGATTTTTCATTTCTACCTCACAATGCAGCATCTTAGTTACTGTGTACGACACATCTAGCAGCAAGTCAAGCTCCCACTCTGTACAGTACTCTCCTCATTCAAAAACTAGACTCTGAGATACTTGAATAGGGATACTAGAATATATGATGCAGCAGGACCATAGACTAGACCCGGAGAGAACAATCTACCTTATTCCGGTTGTGGACCAGGATGTCGGACTTGGATGTACTGATAAAAAGAGAGACTCAATAATAAAAGAACTTCAGTCAGATGCACATATTATAACACTACTCCTACAAACTTAACAACCTCCTCCTCACTCTCTTCTGACTCTTTCACATTATACCTCCTCACCGCATTTGCTCATGCAGCAGAGGTTGAACTAAAATCAAGCTTAAAACTCTTCAGTTTTTGTTTAAATGGTTTGCTAATAATGGGGCTGTTATGTTAGTAATGTTCTATGCTGGTAAAAATATCAAAAGAGTGGTATAATAAAGTCCAAATTATCTGCTGATGGAATATGAAATATGAGTGAGTAAATGGTAAATTCTTCTTTTGATAATTTGTTCTGATCAAAGAGACATAATGACCATTTTATTGGATGGTAGTTCATTGTTTGTACAACAATGATTACATCAGTCCACCCTTAAAGACTATGTTAAATAGTAAGGCTATCTCAAATGTGGTTGGTTACCTATTAACTATAGAACTCACTTTTAGTGGTGGGTTTTAGTATTTTCTCACACTCTAACAAAGTTTGTAAAAGACAAACTACATCTCAAAATGACCAACTTCGGCCAGATTCTGAAAGAAATCGGAGGATTTGGTTTGTTTCAGAAACGCCTGGTATTTGCATTAGGAATTCCAGGTGTTTTTTCTACTTTTGATCTTTTTGGCCAGGTTTTTACCAGTATTAGCTTCCCACATCATTGTAACACTGACTGGATTTTAGAGCTTCAGCCAAACTTGACAGATGAGAGGCAAAGAAATCTCACCATCCCAGTGGATGTGAATGGAAATTTTGAAACGTGTAAAATGTTCTCACCTATGGAGCTGGACTTGGAGACCATTGAGAACCATGGCATCAACAGCACAATAGGATGCGTTAACGGTTGGGATTACAAGGCTGATCCAGGTGTTGTCAGCATTCAGACAGAGGTACAAGAATCAAAGTATTTCAATAAAAATGTGCCTTTACAAAAATAGTTATAATTCCACTTCTTTAATTCCGATTTCTGTTTACAGTTTGACCTGGTTTGTGACAAAAGTAGTTTGATCGAAGCATCAAGATCACTATTCATGGGAGGTGTTCTTATTGGATCACTTGTATTTGGAGCAATATCAGATAGGTAATTATTTCTTATTGAATCATTTACCTTTGTTTTGGGGGAATTTAATGCATTACATAAATTGCTCTCTGGATTGTTTAAATACGGTGCTGGGAACTTAAACTTTGATGATACGTACGTTACAAGCTGCTAAATCTATTTTGCAATGTTTGAAGTGTTTCATGTTGTGTCCTTCACAGGTTCGGCCGACGGTTCACGGTCTTGCTGACACTTCTCCTCTTGCTGTTGTTTGGTGTTTCCTCTGCCTTCTCCCCAAATGTTTATGTGTACATGCTTTTCAAATTCCTGTGTGGAACTGTGAGCATCGTCATAGTTTTACACACATCGGTCATCGGTATGACATTCATAAAATAACTCATTTTTTGTAAAGTATTCATTGCATTACTAAAAGTTGTAGCTACTTTTGGGAAGGTTTACATTTGGTAGTTACATGGAAAATTAAAACATCTCAAGTAAAATCAAGAGTTAATAATAAAAACTTGTCTAGACCAAAACTGTCTCATTTTCACATTTTTTATGCAGAAAAAAAAATCAGAATGAGTGGCTGCAGTCAAACTAAACAAAAATCCTTTGTGTTGCAGCTATGGAATGGACAGATCCTTCAAAATCAGCTTTTTGCTCATTGTTTATCATGAGTTTTAGTGGAATCGGACAAATGCTTTTATCAGGCATTGCCTATTTTATTAGAAACTGGAGGATCCTACAGCTGGTGCTTTTCTGTCCGCTTGCTGCTGTCCTGGTGACCATGTATTGGTATGTAGACACTGATGAAGATGAACTTTGGTTCTTTTAACAGAGACATGAATTGACATTCTGTAAATGCACTAGATTAAGCCAACTGGTTATTTTTATCTGCAGTTTCTTGACAGATGTCAAGTCAACCAAAAACAAAGGTAGAACTTCTTCCCATTGATAAACAAACAGCAAAAATATAGTCGTTTAAATGGAGGACAAAAAGAAAAACAGAACATAGGAAGCGACAGTAGCGGAGACTGCAGTCTGAAAAGACTGGATGATGTACAGTATAGAGTTCAACTCTTAAGCAGCTCTTGATGTAAATTACATCGTCACTTGGGCTCCAAAAGTCACAAATTTTTCAACTGGAAGGAAAGAGACTGTTCCAATAGTTTTAAACGTACCGATGCCAATTAGATCTTTATAAAATGTTGCCCGAACTGAAGCGTGTGAGCGTTTTCAAAAAAAAGAAGTTGTTTAAAAGACTGTCTCTAAACTTGTTTTGACAGGTTTCTTCCAGAATCAGCCCGCTGGCTCTTGTCAAAAGGCAGGAAAGAAGAGGCTCGAAAGGAACTGGAACGAGTGGCCGGAATAAATAAAACAAAAGTACCAGAAGATCTGCTTGAACAGGTGATCGTACATTACTAGTTTTGTTTACATAAAAATAATTACAAAATAAGGAAGTATGTGGTCTTTCCATTAACTTTATAATGTATTAAGTAGGTATAAAACTCTATCCGAGATTTTAGCTAAAAAATAGTTATGCAAAACTTAGAATCTGTATGATAACTGGTACAAGAAATCTACTGTACTTGACAAACTTTAAACAAATCCCTTCAAACACTAAACGGTTTTAAAGCTGCAAATCAGTTTTAAATCAGGAAACAACCTTACTTAAATTATGCAAAATACTTTTTTAAGTTTGGTCCTAATATGAACTGGACTAAGTTAACCCTATCTGCTGCATCTTCTTCCGTCACACCAACTATCTTCATGCAGTGAAGGAAGACATGAAGATAGTTGGTGTGACCGAAGAAGATGCAGCAGATAGGGTTAGATGAAAGAAATCGACTTGCTGTGGCAACTCCTGCAGGGAAATGCTGAAAGAAGAAGAAGATGAACTGGATCAGGTCATTTCTACAAACATAGGATCAAACAGACAAATTTGACTGTACATTTTTTTTTATTTTGCAAGTTGTCAGTGTATGAAAATTATAGTGGGAAAATATTTTCTTCTCTTCTTCTATGTCCTGTTTTCTAGAACTTATTTGTAGAAATTGATGTTTTAAGTTTTCAAATTATATTAAAAAAATTTCCAACTAGTGAGTTTGAAACTTATCAAAGTGTTTTTTTCTTTCATTTTAAGGTTAAAATGGAAAGCACATCAGACAGAAGCAACATGCTCGACATCTTCCGAATTCCTTATTTAAGAAAACGTACTCTAATATTGTCCTTGAGCTGGTGGGTCCTTTTGAAATCTTTACAATCATATGCACACAGATTTTTACTCTAATGAAAAAACTTCACTTTTGATTGCAGGTTTGCATCGAGTATTCTTTATTATGGGCTAAGTTGGAATGTTGGCAACTTTGGCGTCAATATTTACCTTACACAGTTTGTCTTTGCTGTGGGGGAAATTCTCGCAAGCATAATTAGCTGGGTTCTTATTCAAAATCTGGGGAGAAAAAAATGTGAAGCTTGCTTTCTCGTCCTGGGTGGGGTTTCGTGTCTGGTGATCGTGGCAGTTCCAAAAGGTCATTTTAAACTCTCATTCTTTCCCTAATGCTTTTAACGTTAATTTTGAGCGTTGTTTTAAAATGGCTGGCTGTGAATATGTCATTATCTTTTCAGGTCTACCTACAGTGGTGACAGTCATAGCTGTGTTGGGAAAATTTGCAGGAACAGCTTCTTTAAATACAATTATTGTATTTACAGCAGAATTGTATCCGACAGTTTTGAGGTAATAATTTTTGTGAATTCAACTTTTGAAGTTTACAGAAACATTGTAAGCACTAATGGATTTTTTTGAATATTTGCATTTCTCCATCTCTTCTCTGCTACTTAGTGGTGTTGCAATTAAAATTTTCTGCAAAATTTATTTGAATTTGGTAACAGAGGCAAGAATGGTAACAGAGGCAACAGTCACATCTCTTTTTTTTGAGTTTGTAAAAAACAGTAACCATTTAAATGCAAATAGAAGGAAAAATTCATTATGCTGTGCTGTTGGTATTAAGTTGTAATATTTATGGATTAATGAATTTCCTTCTTTGTAGGTATAATGGTTTGGGTTTTAACTCAATGTGTGCTCGTGTTGCTGGGATCCTCGCACCAGTGATCAAGCTTCTAGAAGTTTACCATCACACTATTCCTATGCTGATATATGGAATCATTCCCATTATTGCTGGTGGTTCCTGTTTGTTTCTCCCTGAAACTTTAAATGTTGAACTTCAGGACCACACTAAGTGAGTAACTAAGAAAAACAAGATCTTCTGTATTATTTTTACTAATAAATGCACTGATATTTTATTTATTTTTTTCTGGTTTTGGTTTAGAAAATCAAAGAATATACCAGCAGAGGATGAACACTGTGATGATGAGCAAGTCATAGAAGAGAAATTTTGAATTTCTTTAAAGTTGTTAGTTTGTCTATTTTTTTTAATTACTTCACAGCTGCAAGACTAAAAAAGATTTGTGCATCATTGTCATATATTGTTTGCATTTTAAAAATGATTATTCCTTGACATTTTTTTTAGCAATCATACAGAATATTGCACATAAAAAAAAAACTTAGTCACAAATATGACGTATAAAATTCAGGTTTCTTCTACATCTCCCCTGCTAATGGATGAGTTTCCCTCACCGAGAAGAATGATCTACAGAGAAGGATGTTTAGTTATTGTTCATGTTAATCATGTCTGATTTTTGTTTTGTTTTGCATGATTTATTGTGTGTGAAGCCAAGTGAGACACTGTTTTTGTCATTTTGATCAAATACAAATTGAAGTGAATTTGAAATTGAATGAACTGAAATTTGTCCAAACCAATTAAAGATTACAACATCAATGTCTACAAAAACACATGGTTCATTGTTTGTACGATGTGACAGATTAGCTCATTCAAGATGGAAATGGTGGTGAGGTAGAGACATATTGTAGGTCAGGCTAGGAGCACAGATGAGATCAATTGAGGTCAGAGGTCAATGGGAAATCTCGTAGGAGCCATGTATGTGGAAAAGTTTTTTTTTTTTTCCCTCAGAGAAGAGGAGAAGGGGATCAGAGGGACACTAAGTGAATGACTGTCTATGAAGTACAGATTGTGAAAAGGTCGAAATAATAGATCCTAAAAAAAGAGAGGTAGTTGGAAATAAAGCACTATCATTACCCCAGCGTCTGCCTTCAAACATGACACTAGCAAATGTTTGGTTCACTAGTATATTTCCAGCTTTCCTGACAGTAAGTTTTTCCAAAGTGCAATGTTTCAACCTACACTTTGAGTATTGAGTTACCACAAAGACAGAAGTTTTTGTTCCCCGGTTGAGAAATAATGTAACAGTGTGCTTACGTTGCTGAATCATCACATCATACCATGTGTGCTGGACCCGAGGTGTTCTCTTGCTTTAGCTAGCGTCTTTGTTTTAAAATTGGTTATCTCTAACCTGTGTTATTTGGTTTGACCAAACCTATGTAGATGTTCCACTAATATAGTATGTTGTTTGGTATGTTTTTCCCTTACATACAGTAAGTACTATGCTTTTAAGGATACTTTTAGTGTATTCTTGTAATTTGTTGATTTCCTGCTTCGGACATTTGCAGTTTAGGTGATTTTTTTTTTAATTTAAAATTTTTTTTCTACTCCCTGAAACTATAAATTCATTAGAATTTTATGCTCCTGTTTTTTTCTTTTTTACAAAAAAATATATTGTTGATGGGTTGCACGGTGGTGCAGTGATCAGCACAGAGGGCTCAAAGCAAGAAGGCCAGAGTTCGAGTCTCAAGTGGGACAAGGCTTAGAACACTAGTATAGATTTCTCCCAACATTCTAAAAATACATTCATGTTAGGTTGATTGGCCACCATAAAAAAAAAAGCCCTTAGGATAAGTGTGTGCGTTGCCCCACAGCAGCTTGGCTGTGGGGCCCGTTTGGTGTATACCCAACCTGTCGCCTCAAATTAGCCGGATAGGCTCCGACACTCACCACAACCTCCTTAGGAATAAGCGGTTGAGAATATGAAATGAAAGAAATATCGTTGATAAAATTAGTTTAGTATAAATGCAAAAATTTACGGTTTCTAAAATTCAAAACAAATTAATTTTACCTTTTTTGGATTTTGTTTTGATGAGAAAGAAGCCCAATGGCCATTTAAAGATTGGAATTTTACTGTTTGTACAATGATTGTTGTAGCTAAAAAGCCAAAAACAAATACCATTGCTATCTTAATTGTACTTGGTTAACTATTAAGTACTCATTTCAGAGGTCCATTTCTAGTGTTTTTTTTTTCTGACGGACTTACTGACAAACATTTCTGTTTTCTCAAAATGAGCAACTTTACGCAGATTCTGATGGAAATTGGCGAGTTTGGTTGGTTTCAGAAATGCTTAGTGCTCGCTTTAGGTATTCCTGGCTTTTTTTCTTCTTTTGATGTGTTTGGTCAGATGTTTACCTGCATAAGTTTCACTCATCACTGTAACACTGACTGGATCTTGAAGCTTGAACCAAACCTGACAGATGAGAAGAGAAGAAATCTCACCATCCCAATGGATGTGAATGGAAAATTTAAAACATGTGAGATGTTCTCACCTGTTGAGTTGGACTTGGAGACCATTGAGAAATATGGCATCAACAGCACAACAGCATGCATTAACGGCTGGGACTATGAAGCTGATCCAGGTGTTACCAGCCTTCAAACAGAGGTAAAAAAACAAATAATTTTATCAAATAGATTCTCTAAATATGTGTTCTTTTGTAATCAGTCTATCTGCTTACAGTTTGATCTGGTTTGTGACAAAAGTGGATTGATTGAGGCATCCCAGTCTGTCTTCATGGCTGGTGTTCTGGTTGGATCTCTGGTATTTGGAGCAATATCAGATAGGTAAAAATGTTTTCTTCTTTTCATATTTTTTTTTATTTAAATTAGCTTTCAATAGCAGCACAAGCTTTGTACGTAAATTGTATCTCAAGTTGAGAAAAGTTTTATGTAACATTCAAAGTGTTTTATTTTAAGTCGTGTTCTTCACAGGTTTGGTCGTCGATTTGCTGTCCTGCTGTCGCTTCTCCTTCTGCTGTTGTTTAGCGTTACTACTGCCTTCTCACCAAATATTCATGTCTACATGGTTTTAAAGTTCTTTAGTGGATCAACAAGCATTGTCGCCATGTTACACTCATCTGTGATAGGTATGGCAATCAAAATACGCTTTTTTTTTTAACAGATCTTGTATTCCTAGAAATAAATGAGCTCCACGAGGATAAGGTTTTATCTAAATATTAAAAAAATGAACTTTTTACAAAATAACAATGCTTTGTTAAAAAAAACAAAAAACATATTGATTGTTTTTATTTCAGAAATGAAAAACTTGTGGGAATGAGTAGTTGCAGTAAAACTGAACAAATATCCTCTTTGTTGCAGCTATGGAATGGACTGATCCTTCAAAGTCAGCTTTTTGTGCTTTGGTCATTGCAATATTTTGTGGAGTTGGACAAATGCTGTTATCTGCTGTAGCCTATTTTATTAGAAACTGGAGGATTCTCCAGCTGGTGCTTTTCTGTCCAGTTGCTGTGTACCTGGGGACCATGTATTGGTAGGTGAACACTCTTGTACCTTCCTAATTATTTTTTTTACTAGAAATAAGCAGTTCAGAAGAAGAAACAAAACAATTTATAAATGTTTCTTTGGGGAAAACTACAATACCTCTCGATCTTAAGACACCTTAAGACATTTGATGCACCAGAGTTTGTGATGAATACCTGCGACACCATTGACCTGATACCTCGATCTGATACTCCGGCAATGCAGTTACAAAGAGCTTACCAAATTGTCCTGTTATAACCCTTCAGTTATAAAAAAATATGATTCTGAGTTTGTCTTATAAGTGCGATTTTTTTCACCTCATCTTTTGAAAACCATGACCAACCACCACCTATACTGTATGTCACCAAATTAGAAGTAACATCTAAGTCTTGAAATGAATAAATGTTCCAAAGCAGTAAATTTGAGATTTCATGCTAATCTAAATGCAAACTGAGACGACCATCAAATAACTGATCTTATGCAATTGAAGTGACCATTTAGGGTCTCAGGAAAAAAAAAATTTTGGTCTGGAATCCAAACTGATCCCATCAAATTAAGCAAGCATGGTCTGTCAGTCGTTTCCTGAAATCCAGCAACGTCTCTAATCTTGTTTCAACAGGTTTCTTCCAGAATCAGCTCGTTGGCTTTTATCTCAAGGCAAGAAAGAAGCGGCTCGAAAGGAGCTGGAACGAGCAGCTAGAGTAAATAAAACTAAAGTACCAGAAGATCTCCTCGAGCAGGTGAACAACCAATACTCATTATGTCAAAAACAACAAAACAGTCTGACAAATTACCATGGCATCTTTGAATGTTCTCAAATGAATATTAATAGTAACTCATTTTTGCAAAAAGCAGTAAGAGTAAAATACATTTGAAAACCATAAAAAAGCCAATAATTGTAATATTAAAATTATATAATATATTATGATATATATTAAGGGTATTTGTTACGTACTTATCTAGACAATAAAAGCCAATTTGATAAGGTCTTTTTTGGTAAATTTTCTGGGTGAATATGGCAGATCTTAGCTTTGGGGTTCAATGTGAATGAATTGAATTAATTTTAATGAACAGGAGAACAAACTGATAGTTTTGACTTCTCATGCATTTTTTTTTAAGATTCAAGTTTGAAGAAGTTTTATTTGTCATTGAGGGAAAACAAGCAATTAAATTTTGTTTTGTTGCATCTTAATTAGTATAGCCAAATTAAATAAATGATAGAGAGTTCAATAAATCAAACTTTGTTTATATAACAGGTTGTAAGCACAATTTTAATTAGTGTGTGTGTGTATATACTTGGTGTGACCGAAGAGAATTCAGCAGATAGGGTTAGATGGACGAAACTGACTTGCTGTGGCGACCCCTGAAGGGAAATGCCAAAAGAAGATGAAGAAGTGTGTGTGTGTGTTTGTGTGTGTGTGTGTTTGTGTGTGTGTGTGTGTGTTGTGGTTCGTTTTAGTTAGTTAAAGCCCTGGGTCAACTTAGTAAACTGTTGCTTTTTACATTTTTTTTTCCTGTTGAGGTTGAAATGGAGAAAACATCAGACAGAAAGAACATGCTGGATCTCTTCCGAATATCGTATTTGAGACAACGGACTGTCATTATATCTTTAAACTGGTGTGTCTCTTTCAGCTTTGAAAACGTTCACAAATACACATCCATGCACATTTTCAAATTATTCAAAAACTTTACTTGTCTTTGCAGGTTTGCAGCGAGCTTTCTATTCTACGGGCTTAGCTTGAATATTGGTAGCTTAGGGGTAAATATCTACCTCACACAGTTCATCTTTGCTATTGATGAAATTCTTGGGAATATAATTAGCTGGACTCTATTTCAACGCTATGGAAGGAGAAAATGTGCAGCCTGCTTTCTTGTTCTTGGTGGCATCTCATGTCTGGTGATCCTCGCTGTTCCAAAAGGTATTTTTAAACCCGAAACATGTTTGTTCATCCAATTTTTGTAAGTTTTGCTTTGCTTTTTAAAGTGCTTTGCTAGGTAATAAGATTTTGTTATTACCTTTTCAGGTCTTCCTACAGTTGTGACAGTCATAGCTGTACTGGGAAAATTTGCTGGAACAGCTTCTTATAACACAGTTTTTGTGTATACAACCGAATTATATCCAACAGTTTTAAGGTAAGGACTTTTTTGGAGCACATAAAACTTATGAGTTTTACATGTTTTAATATTACATTTGAAAGTTTTAAATTGAACAAAATCACTTCACTTTAGCAGATGGCACAGTGATGCAGTTGGTGGTTCACTGTGCCGCCAACAGTGGCACAGTGTTCACTGTGCTGAACACAGTGGCCTCACAGCAAGAAGGTTGGGGGTTTGAGTCCCGAGTTGGATGAGGCTTGGAACACCGACCTTTCTGTGTGAAGTTTGCATGTTCTTCCTGTGTATGCATGGGTTTCCTCCAGGCATTCTCCAAAAAACAGATGTGTTAAATTAATTGGCCACTATGAAATTGCCCCTTGGAATGTGTGTGTGTGTGGCCCTGCAACAGTCTGGCAACTTGTTCGGGGTTGCCAGCCGCCTTCATTCAGCCAGGATAGGCTCTAGCACCCCAACAACCCCGTTAGAGATGGCTGGTTCAGAAGACAAAACAAAACTTCACTTTAGCGATGCATTGCATCGGAAATCTTTTTTGGAACCTATAATTTCTTAATAAAGAAATTATATTTAGTCTAATCCATAAATAAAGAGAGAAACATTTGTTTGATGATAATGTGTGATGATAATGATTTGATGTTTGATGATAATGGTGCCATATTGTAATAATAGCTATAGTAACAACTGTACTGCACTGTAGTAATAACTCTATTGTAATAATAATGTACAATGGGACTGACTGTGATTTTCGGTAGGCAAAATGGTGTGGGTTTTAACTCGATGTGTGCTCGTGTTGCTGGGATCGTTGCACCAGGGATCAGGCTCCTGGAGGTTTACCATCACATTATTCCCATGCTGATATTCGGCATCATTCCTGTGACTGCTGGTGGCTTCTGCTTGTTTCTCCCTGAAACTCTCAACGTTGAACTTCAGGACCACACCGAGTGAGTACATTTATTGTTAAAGTGTTTTTTTTCACTTTTTTGTCTATTTGTCTTGAGATGTGAGCTTACTATGTGTTTTTTTTTTCTTTTTTTTTAGGAGCTCAAAGAATAAACCAGCGGAGAACAAACACTGCGCTGAGCACATCATTGAAGAAAATCTATGATTTACTGAGCAGTCATTGTGTGACATTTGCAGCAAGATTGTCTTTTTTATTTCAGGTTTTGAATCAGCAAGTCTTAAAAATAAAGTTACATCTGTCATTGTAAACTAATGTTTGTATTTTAACAAAGAACAATACTTAAGCATTTGTCAGTCATAACTGAAACAAAATATAAAGGGGGACATTTCCTCAAATGTAACAATCTGAAAAGGTTTGTTTTAGTCCAACAGTTAGTTGGATCTATCCAAACAGCACTGGCATTCCATTTGTCAAGGTGTTCTGGTGCCCTTCTGTTATTGACCTGAACCACTCTTCATGGTCTCCTTTTTTCTATCAAGAGTTATTATGCAATGAGTTCATTTTAGAAGAATCCATATAGAGACACATCTGTGTTACAGACCCAACCTGGCGATTCGTAACCTCATCCCACATGAACTTTCTGAAATCTGATTCCACCAAACTTCCATTGGCTACAACTACAAACCATAACTATGTCATAGCTTTAGTTGAGCTCATTTTTAAATTCCTGTAAAGGTACATCCCCTGTGTGTCTTCTCGAGGGGGATCTCTCCTTCAACTGGATCTCCGAAAGGTTTCTTCTATATTTACACAATATTTACTTACATAGAGGACAGTCTACCAACAGAAATGTTTAATTTAGTTATTATTTATTATTTTCCATCATCTTATGCTTATCCGGGGCCAGGTCGCAGGGGCAACATCCTCAGATTAGAAGCCCAGGTTTCGTTCATCCTGGTTGCATCCTCCAGCTCAATAGAACAATGGGAGGATCCCAAGAAGTTCCCTGGTCAGCTGAAAGACATAGTCTCTCCAGCGGGTCTGGAGTCTAGATTTCATTTGAGATGCATGATTACCATTTTATAGACTGGAATTCCATTGTTTGTACAACAATGATTAAATCAGTATCTTCCAAATAGGTAAATCAGTACCTCCCAATTGCCATCTTTGTTTTTGGTTACAGATTAACTGAATAGACAATTTCAGTCGCTGTATTTAGTGCTTTTTCTGACACACTTTTCAAGAAGCTCTGAAAATGAACAACTTTGGACGGATTCTGCAGCGAATTGGCGAGTTTGGCTTGTTTCAGAAACGTTTACTATTTGTGATCTCTATTCCTAGCTTTTTTTCTTCTTTTGACATGATTGGACAGGTATTCACAGGCATAAGTTTCCCTCATTACTGTAACACTGACTGGATCTTGAAGCTTGAACCAAACCTGACCGATGAGAAGAGAAGGAATCTCACCATCCCAGTGGATGTGAGTGGAAATTTTAAAACATGTGAGATGTTCTCACCTGTTGAGTTGGACTTGGAGACCATTGAGAAATATGGCATCAACAGCACAACAGCGTGCATTAATGGCTGGGACTATGAAGCTGATCCAGGTGTTGCCAGCATTCAGACGGAGGTAAAAGAAACAAAAAGTATTTTCTCTACAAAGTACTTTTTCTAAAGATGTTTCTGTCTTTTATTGACGACGTTGTCTGTTCGCAGTTTGACTTGGTTTGTAACAAAAGTGGTTTGGTTGAGGCATCACAGTCTGTCTTCATGGCAGGTGTTTTATTTGGATCCCCGATATTCGGGGCAATTTCAGACAGGTAATTAAATATGTTAAACGTCTTAATGTTTTCATATCAAAAGCTTGTTTTGTTATCTGAACCGTTAAGCCTTAAAGTGATCACGGGGGGTGCCAGAGCCTATCCCGGCCACTTGCAGGCGAGAGGCAGGGCACACCCTGTACAGGTCACCAATCTGCCGTGGGGCCACACACATGCACATTTTTAGGGGCAATTTTACAGTGGCTGATTAACCTAGCACCCATGTTTTTGGAGGGTGGCAGGAAACCGGAGTTGGGAAAACCCATATGTACACAGGAGGAACATGAAAACTCCACACAGAAAGACCAGTGTTTCAAGCCTCACCCCCACTCCAGGACTCGAACCCTGACCTTCTTGCTGTGAGGCCACTGTGCTTACCACTACACCACCAATTTCTTGTATGTTGTTGTTTTATACAGCTTTCCAGACAGTACAAATACTTTAGAGACAATACAAACACAGCATGAGAAATCCTCACTATGAACTAAATCTAAATTTAAGAACATGTTTTAAAGTTGTGGACTTCACAGGTTTGGTCGACGATTAGCTGTACTGCTGGCACTTTTCCTCCTGCTATTGTTTGGTGTTTGCTCTTCCTTCTCACCAAATGTTTACACCTTTATGGTTATGAAATTTTTGAGTGGCTCTGTGAGCATTGGAATGGTTTTACACACATCTGTGTTAGGTAAGATAATAAACTTATTCTTTCTTTTTTCTATCAGTTCTCATTTTATTGCTGAAAGAAGTTCACTGAACATTATTCTTTTTGTTGCAGCTATGGAATGGAGTGATCCTTCAAAATCAGCTTTTTGCTCTTTGTTTATCCTGAGTTTTTGTGGAATAGGACAAATGCTGGTATCTGGAATTGCTTATTTTATTAGAAAGTGGAGGACCCTGCAACTGGTGTTTTTCTGTCCTGTTGCCATGTTGCTGGTGGTTCTGTACTGGTACGTAGAAACTGATATGCAATGTTGTGAGAGAAATACCTTTACATTGTGTTTCTCAAGCCTAGAGCAAAGGTGTAATAAAAAATTCAAAATTTCATTTTGTGGCATATTTAATAAACTGTGCATACATCCCTTTATTGTTAAAATTTAAGTAAATTTTGCAGTGCTCTGATATTGATTGATCTTTAAAACAATAGTGCAAAAAAAAAAATCACAGGAGGAGACTCAAGTGTCATCGTATGAACACAATGTGCTATTCTATGTAAATTCTAACACTTTAGAATTTATCACACAAAAACCATTGAGAGTCCACTTGAGGAGAACTTTTTTGCACCAACTGACACATTTGCAGGATTTTCAGTTTGGAATAGCTGATTCCGCTGTGGCTCATTTCAAACATCCTTTATCTCACCAAGTTCTGTTTCCTGTTCAGGGCTAGAGGAAGCTGGATAGGATCCTTTCATATACTAAATCAGAGGTGCCCAACCTTTTTTACCCAAGATCTACTTTTCAAATATCAAACCTCCTGCAATCTACCAGTCCAGTGTTACAATCACAAACCCCTAGAGATAGTTTCCAGGCTTCAGTAAAACTACCCTCACAACATGTATCTTCTTCTTCCGGCATTTCCCTTTAGGGGTCGCCACAGCAAGTCAGTTTCTTCAATCTTACCCTATCTGCTGTATCCTCTTTGGTCACACCAACATCCTTCATGTCTTCCTTTACTGTGTCCATGAAGCTCCTCTTTGGCCTTCCACTAGTCCTCTTTCCTGGTGGTTCCAAATCCAACATCCTTCTTCCTATGTACTCTCTCTCTCTCCTCTGTACATGCCCAAACCATCTCAGTCATGCCTTTCGAACTTTCGAACCCTCACAACATGTATTGTTGTTGTTAAACAGCCATTATACATCCCATCACAAACCCACCCTCTCTCAAACCCACACAGACAAGTTCCTCTCTCTCATACACACACAGACAAGTTCCTCTGTCTCATGCGCACACAGACAAGTTCCTCTCTCTCATACACACAGAGACAAAATCCTCTCTCATACACACACAGACAAATTCCTCTCAAACACAGATACACACACCGACAAATTCCTTTCTCCCGCTCGCTCTCTTTTTCTCCATTTAAATTTGTGGGAAATGATCCTAAAAAAGGTCTTGTTGATATTTTGGCAAGCAAACTTTTTCTGATACTTATTCACTTTCCACAATCTCACAGAAGTAGCAGACCACTTCCCGTGTCTGTCAGAGTTTTGAACAAAATTATAGAAAACAAAGAAAGGAATAGTTTTAGTTGATAGAAGTTTATTGAAATATCAAATTCAGGTGGACAAATACCCAAAAATGATATCTATAAAGCTATTCCTATACTTGTTTTGATAGGTTTCTGCCAGAATCAGCGCGCTGGCTCTTGTCACATGGCAAAAAAGAAGCGGCTCGAAAGGAACTGGAACGAGCAGCCAGAGTAAACAAAACTAAAGTACCAGAAGATCTGCTTGACCAGGTAATCAACCTTCACACACTTTGTCAGAAAAGTATTCACACCACCAACATTGTGCAAGTTATTTCAAGTCATCTTTTGATTCGAACAAAATCCACAAAAATTTTATCCAAAAAAACCTTAACATAACTGAGCTTTAGCAAGATTTTTGTTCAAATCAATTACAAAAATACTCATTAAAACTTTAGGAGCCAAATAGTATTACTAGTTTCCTGTAAATTTTGTCTTCTGAACTGCTTGCTGTTAACTGCTTGCTGTTAACTGCACTGCGGGAGTGCAGGAGCCCTTCTTGGCTAATTTCAGGTGTATCCTGCCTAAAGGCAAGAGGCAGGATACACCTCGAACAGGTCGACAGTCTGCTGCGGAGCAATGCACACACGCACACACTCATTCACTCATAGGGGCAATTTCATAGCAGCCAATCAACCTAACATGCATGTTTTAGGAGTGAGAGAGGAAACTAGGGTACCCGGAGAAAACCCATGTATACACGGAAGAACATGCAAACTCCACACTGAAGGGCAAGTGTTTCAAGGCTTGCGCCCACTCCGGAACGTAAATCCTGACTTTTGTGCTGTGAGGCTACTATGCTAACCATTGTGTCACCAGGTAGCCCCTTCCTTTAAATTTATGATACATATTTATACGTTATTAGATATGTTTACTTTTTTCTAATATTTTTGTTTTTACAAAAAAGCAAAAACATATGCTTATTTCTTCTGTTTCTAGCATTTTTCTTTTATTTTTCCTATTTTTAATATTCAGAGTTTGCAAAAACAGACCAATTACCTGCATCTAATCCCACACATAAATCAATCTATGATCAACTATAAATGTAATATGATTAGTACTGTACACACGTCTCATTAGATAAAAGTAACTCAAAGTAGTTGAATTCAGTTACACTCCTGAAACTGTAAAAATCTTCCACAAATGTTTCGGATTATATCTGTATAACTAGCAATTTATAATGAATTACAGTTTTAGAGTAACTTGCCCAACATTGGGTGTCAGCATAAACGTGTCAGATTTTAAACTTGTGAACTTTTAAAGAATGGTTCCCCATTTAAGTATTTATTGAAGTAACAGGTGGCAGTGTAACAGGTGTGTGATCTAACAAGCAGTGGCTCAGTGGTAGAGCGTTCGCCCTTGAACGGGAAGTTTGCAGGTTCGATTCCCACTAAATTTACGTCTACGGTCCTTGGAGAAGACACCTAACCCCACTGTTTCTCCCACCATTGGTGCTGTTGTGGCATCCTGCTGTGGCCTAATGCAGCACACAAATTTTCCCGGTGAGGGATCAATAAAGTATATTTTATTAATATTAACTTGTTGTGTATTAGAGTTTTTCTAAATGTCATTTTAGCTAATATCTAAAAGATTAGATTGGGCTGATTAACAGAACTATTTTACATAGCCATGGACTTGAGTCGTGTCCCTATTATGAAAGACCTCTACAATTATTCCATCCCAAAGTTGGGACCTGGATGATTTTAGAGCAGTTGCTGAAATCCACGGGAACTCAGTCAAATCATTGAGAAAGATCAGAGGCTAATTTTATCTTCATGTGTTTTTTTTTTTAATGTCCTCAGGTTGGCAGATGCCTCTGATTAAAACAAATCGCTATACCATGTTCTAGTTTCCTTCTCCGATTGGGATCTTAAACTGTCTGAGGTCTTTTAATTTTAATCTTTTTACACAAATATTTCATCAACTTTTTATGTACTTTTTTCAAAAATCTTGGTTTTATTTTTTAGTGTTTTATCTATTTTGTACTTCCTATATTGGTATCATTGTGTCTGTGGCGGCTTCATTAAATTGACTCGATAGAGACCAGTAAAGTTTTTATTTCTGATTTCGAGGAATTTATTTTAATCAGTGTGTCAAAGTAATGACAGTTTGATATTTATTGAAACATCTCTTTATCGTTAAGCTTGAAATGGAAAGTACATCAGACAGAAGGAACATGGTGTTGGACATCTTTCGAATATCATATTTGAGAAAACGCACTTTGATTTTGGCCCTCAGCTGGTGAGCCTCTGTTGTACACAGTAACACATGCTAAGAGACACAAACACACACACTCGCAGTCTCATACACACACAATAATACAAATATTTTTACCATATTAAATGGCTTCATGTTTCTTTTAGGTTTGCTGCTGGCGTTGTCTTTTACGGAATTACCCTTAATGTTGGCAGCTTTGGTGTAAATATCTACCTCACTCAGTTCATCTTTGGTATTGGTGAAATCCTTGGAAATATAATTAGCTGGCCTCTTATTCAACACTTTGGAAGAAGAAAATGTGAAACTTGCTTCCTCGTTCTTAGTGGTGCCTCATGTCTGATGATCCTTGCAGTTCCAAAAGGTACTTTACAACCCAAAACATGTTTATTAGACTATTTGCGTATTTTGGAGTTTCAATTTGCTTTCTTCTTCTGGGGTACTTATCAGTCTCATACATTTTGTTTTTATGTCATTCCCTTTCAGATCTATCTACACTAGTAACAGTCATAGCATTGCTTGGAAAATTTGCTGGAACAGCTTCTTTTAATACAATTTTTGTGTATACAGCAGAATTATATCCGACGGTTTTAAGGTAATGACTCTGTTATTTGTTGTTCTTTTTTTCTGGGTTTTTTTATTTAAAAATATCAGAAAACTTGCAAGCAATACAGGTTTTGAATAATTAAAATATCGGACGGGAAACCCAGGCTTCTCTCACCCCGGTTGCATCCTCTGGCTCACCCAGGAGGATTCCAAGAAGTTCCCTGGCCAGCTGTGAGTCATAGTCTGTCCAGTGCGTCCAGGGTCTGCCTCTGGGTTTCCTCCTGGTAGAAAGTGCCTGAAACACCTCATCAGCGAGCCATCTCAACCAATTGCCCAAACCACCCTATTTGGCTTCTCTCAACCCGGAGGAGCAATGGCTCTTCTCCGAGCTCTTCCCTAATGGCAGAACTCCTCCCTCTGTATCTGAGTGAGAGCCCAGCTTCCCTATGGAGGAAGTTTATTTCGGCCGCTTGTGAAAGCAATCTCATTCTTTTGGTTCCCATTCACAGCTGGTGACCATAGGTGAGGGTAGGAACATAGATCAACGGCTAAATCTAGAGCTTTCCTTTTTAGCTCAACTCTGTCTTCCCCACGATGCACCGATACGGCATCCTGATTATTGCGGACGCAGCACCAATCTTTTTGTCAAACTCCCGCTCCATCCTTCCCCCATTCGTGCACAAGAACTAGTTTCCATCTATTGCCCTTGATTCCTGAGTAAAGACTTATTCAGGAAATATTGCTTGAAATTAACCTTTTCTTAGATTGTAATCACGGTATACTGTTGGCCAAATGTTTTAATGTTTTCTGATGCTGACTTTGCTTTGTTGTAGGCAAAATGGTGTGGGTTTTAACGCAATGTGTTCTCGTGTTGGGGGGATCCTTGCACCAGTGATCAGACTTCTGGAGGTTTACCATCACACTATTCCAATGCTGATATACGGAATCATTCCCATTATTGCTGGTGGTTCCTGTTTGTTTCTCCCTGAAACTTTAAATGTTGAACTTCAGGACCACACTGAGTGAGTAACTGAGAAAAAATTAAATGCAATATTTGATTTTTACTATTTTATCCAGTTCAATATAAACTCCTATTGTTTCTGTTTTTGGTTCAGACAATCAACAAATAAACCAGAGGAGGACAAAAATTGTGCTGAACAAGTCGTTGAAGAAAAACTATAAATTTACTGTGACAGTCATTAGATTTTAAAACTTTATAACCTCTCACACTTCAGGCCCTATTTCGGCTTTCTGTTAAAAAATTAGGTACCCAAAGTTTATTGAGCACATGTCTGCAACCACAAAGCCTATTTGAATTGTTTTAGTGTTATAATAAAGGGGACACTTGTGCAATTTGTACAGATGTGTAGAGGTGAGTGATCGACGCGCAGAAAAAAACGAGATAGTAGCTTATATATTCCCATACATACACACGCAAACGCAAACACACATACGTACTACGGATACACGCATGGTTGCAACACTATAGAAAGGATGCTGTCTGGATTGGGCAGGATCAATGCTGCTTGCCGTTATGGTTAAAAGAAAAACCAACCTTTCAAAAGATTTGTATTTCTTCTTTTCTATTTTGAAACAAATAATTGTCAATTGAAATAACTCGAATCTGGTTTTCATCTCTTTTGTAAACCAACAGGACTCCTTCTGATCTGTAAAAGGTAGAAAGGCAACATTTTCTAAAAGTATTTTTTATATATAAAAGTGGCCTTTGTACCATGTTTTAAGTACGGTAAATGTGTATTTTTTTGTTCATCATCTGAACATTTTGGCCAGTATGCTATAAGACACTATATTTCTTCAGAGTGATTAGTAAATCCTCTTTTTTTTTTCAATTACATGGTGGAATAAAAACAATAAACCCCCAAATTGCTTCTCTCTTTTATTGACTACACTAGAACATTTTATTGACTACACTAGAACATATTGTATAAGCTAAAATATTTTGTTTACAACTTATTCTGATAAGTTCAAGTTACTTTGTGTCACCATGACATTAGTTTTTACCGCTTCTCTAATCTTCACTGATTAGAGTACATTCTTTTATTTAATCTTTACACTAGATTTATTGTAGATATAGCTCCAGATATTATTTTTTTATCAAAATAGTGTCTTGTTCACGATTTATTTTCAATCAGACACATATTGACCGTTTTATTGCTTGATATTTTATTGTTTGTACAGCAATAGTTTGATCAGTTTTTCATGGAAACACTGTTATCTTTAATATACCTTGTTAATGATTGCTTAAATTTACAACTTAAATTGATATCAGGGGTGTGTTTTCTGTTATTTATGTCACACTTATTAGAAAAACTTGTGCAACATTAGTCACGTCTGAAAATGAGCAACTTCGGGCAGATTCTGAAGGAAATTGGCGAGTTTGGCTTTTTTCAGAAATGTTTAGTGGCTGTGTTATGTATTTGTAGCATTTTTACTACCTTTGATGTGTATAGCCAGGTGTTTACAGGCATTAGCTTTATTCACGAATGTAACACTGACTGGATCTTGAAGCTTGAACCAAACCTGACAGATGAGAAGAGAAGAAATCTCACCATCCCAGTGGATACACATGGAAAATTTGAAACATGTAAAATGTTCTCACCTGTGGAAGTTGATCTGGAGACCATTGAGAAATATGGCATCAACAGCACAACGGGATGCATCAATGGTTGGGACTATGAAGCTGATCCAGGTGTTACCGGTATTCAGACAGAGGTACAAAGAAAAAGTGTTTTTTTTTATCTGGACTGCCTATCTACAAAATACATTTATTAATTTATTTAATGTTCTATTCATTTACAGTTTGATCTCGTTTGTGATAAAAGTGGTTTGATTGAGGCATCTCAGTCTGTCTACATGGCTGGTGTTCTGGTTGGATCTCTGGTATTTGGTGCAATTTCAGACAGGTGATTGGTATATGTATATTTTTTTATAAGCCTCTCCAGACTGTAGTAACTGAAGCTGAACTGTGTTCTTCACAGATTTGGTCGTCGATTTGCTATTCTGCTGACACTTCTCCTCCTGCTCTTGTATGGTGTTGCCTCTGCCTTCTCACCAAATATTTATGTGTACATGGTTATGAAATTTCTGAGTGGCTCTACAAGCATTGTTGCACTTTTACATTCATCTGTGCTTGGTAAAACCATAAAAATATACCTCTTTTGTTTTTCTTCTTTATTACTTCTCATTTAATAGCTAAAGTAAAATTTTCACATTTCTATTTTCACATTTCAGACAGAAAAGTTTTAGGAATTAGTGCCATCAATCTAAAAAAATATAACTTTTTGTTGCAGCGATGGAATGGACTGACCCTTCCAAGTCGGCTTTTTGCACGCTGGTCATCTTCAGTTGTTGTGGCGTTGGACAAATGCTGATATCTGGCATCGCCTATTTTATTAGAAACTGGAGAGTCCTGCAGTTGGTGCTTTTCTGTCCTCTTGCTGTGTACTTGGCGATGCTGTACTGGTAGGTAAACACAGATGTGCAAAATAAAAAACACTTTCCAAAAACGTGCGTGTTAGGTTGATTGGCTGCCACTACATCCCCCCTAGGAATGAGTGTGTGTAGATGGTTGTCTGTGTGCGTGTCCCTGCAACAGAATGGCCACTTGTTCAGAGTTTGCCCTGCCTCTTGCCTGAAATCAGCTGGGATAGGCTCCGGCTTCCCCCACAACCCCATTGGGATAACTGGTTCAGAAGACTAAACTTCTGTAAAGCATTAGTCACAGCTGCACCAGATGTCTGAAATTGTCTTTGCTTGTTGCAAATAATAATTTTAAAAAAGTAAAACGAAATACATTAAATGTTAAACAGAAAGAAATTTCGAGCCATAAAAATCCCAAACTGGAAAACTGTGAGGAAACTTGTATCATCATCATCAAGCTTGTCAGGGAGTTAAATCAGATTGTTTACAACAAGTTCCTTTAGAGATTGATTTGCCGTATTTTGAGTATTATTTAACTGTGATTTGCTTTTGTTTTATATGAACTTGTTTTGACAGGTTTCTTCCTGAGTCAGCTCGCTGGCTCTTGTCAAAAGGCAGGAAGAAAGAGGCTCGAAAGGAACTGGAATGGGCAGCCAGATTAAATAAAACTAAAGTACCAGAAGACCTGCTTGACCAGGTAATCAACCATCCATAATTTTGTCTGAAAAGTATTGACACTACCAACGTTGTGCAAGTTTTTACAAGTCACCTTTTGCTTTCAGCTTTTCAAGGTTAGCCACCCTTCTAACCCTGTCTTCCACAGTCCTTCTCTCACATATTCACAAACTTTGGTCTTCCTCTGGGCCTCCAAATAGGGAGTTTAAGTTTAACATTCCTTCTCGCTCTTCTGAACATGTCTGATTATCTCATTGAGACTCTCTGACTATATTTCCAAAACTATTAACATGTCCAGTCCCTCTGATTCTCATTCCTGATTCTGTGTATTATAGTCACTTCCATACAAAACTTGAGCATCTTCATCTTTGCTACTTACAGCCCTGTCTCTTGCCTTTTCCTCAGCAAAGCTGTTTTTAGACCAAGTAACATGGCAGATTTCACCACAGTTTTTTACACCTTTCATTTGGTTTTAGCTGAAATTCTTCCACCAAATCAGTGTCATGAACTTGTCAGATGTCCTGAGAAAATACGATAAAATAAGGATATACATCATCGGTAGTGCTTTTTTCCATGGAAACATACTGCTACTAATAGATGGTAATGTCAGGTCTTAGTGTACTTTGAACTATTCTTCCCCATAACTTCTTGACTGCATAACTCACGAGCTTTATTCCTCATTAGTTGATACAGCTTCCTTGTTATTACATAACAAGCGGTGAAAGTCATTCTGGCATCAAAACAAATCATACCAAAAGTCTTAATACATAACTATCTTCTTATCGATGTACACATTTATAGATAAACAGATTTATCAACACTCTGCAATTTTGCAAGCTCTTCCACAGTTTACCTACAGACCCAAGAGGTCTGTAGACGACGCCATCAACCTGGCCCTCCACTTCACCCTGCAGCACCTGAACTCACCGGGAACCTATGCTCCTGATCCTGTTTGTAGACTTCAGCTCTGCATTCAACACCATCCTCCCTGCCCTGTTTCAGGACAAGCTCTCTCATCTCAACATGCCTGACTCCACTTGCAGGTGGATCACTGACTTCCTGACAGACCATAGGCAGTGCTTGCGGCTGGGGAAGAATGTCTCCACCTCTCGGACTATCAGCACAGGATCTCCACAGGGCTGTGTCCTCTCTCCCCTCCTCTTATCCCTGTACACCAACTGCTGCACCACCAGCCATGACTCTGTCAAACTGATCAAGTTTGCGGACGATACCATCCTCATTGGGCTCATCTCTGATGGTGATGAGTCGGCTTACATGATGGAGGTAGACCGGCTGGTGTCCTGGTGCAGCGACAACAACCTGGAGCTCAACGCTCCGAAGACAGTGGAGATGATCGTGGACTTTAGGAAAGTCACAGCCCTCATTCCCCCCCTTGCATTGACAGACTCCCCCATCACAACTGTAGACTCTTTCCACTTCCTCGGCACTACCATCACAAAGGACCTAAAGTGGGAGCCGTGCATCAACTCCCTGATCAAAAGCCCAGCAGAGAATGCACTTTCTGCAGCTGAAGAAAGCCAAGCTGCCCGCCCAAATGTTGGTGCAGTTTTACACAGCCATCATTGAGTCCATCCTCACCTCCTCCATCACCGTGTGGTACGCTGGAGCCACAGCCAGGCACAAACATAGACTGCAGCGCATTGTGCACTCAAAGAAGGTGATTGGCAGCAGCCTTCCATCTCTTCATGACCTGGACGTCTCCAGGACTCGAGGTCCGTGCAGGTCGGATAGCAGCTGCCCTGGGCATGGACTTTTTGAGCGACTCCCCTCGGAAGGAGGCTCTGATTCGGACCAGAACGTCCCGCCACAAAAACAGCTTCTTCCCTTCTGCCGTTGGACTAATGAATGCTTTCTAACCCACTCATCACTTAGTTCACTTCGCTTTCACATCACTTCGCTCTTGTCACTTTATTGTCTTTATTATTTTCTATGCCATTGCACTACAGCATACTTCTTCTTTCTGAGCACTCTTAGTTTTGTTAAAATTATTATTAACATTTTTTGTTTATAATTGCACACTAGTACCATAGCAAGTTCCTTGTCTTTGATCCTCTTCATTGACCATGGCAATAAAAGCATTTCTGATTCTGATTCTGAGAAATCTTGGAGGGGTCTAAATTTTTTTATCGTAGGTGCATGTCAACTGTGAGAGACTATCTTCTTCTTCTCCTTTCGGCATTTCCCTTCAGGGGTCGCCACAGCAAGTCAGTTTCTTCCATTTAACCCTGTCTGCTGTATCCTCTTCGGTCACACCAACTATCTTCATGTCTTCCTTCACTGTATCCATGAAGCTCCTCTTTGGTCTTCCTCTAGGCCTCTTTCCTGGTGGTTCCAAACCCAGCATCCTTCTGCCGATGTACTCGCTCTCTCCTCTGCACATGTCCAAACCATCTCAGTCTGGCCTCTCTGACTTTATCTCCAAAACCTCTAACATGTGCTGCTCCTCTGATCCTGTCCATCCTGGTCACTCCAAGAGAGATCCTCAGCATCTTCATCTCTGTTACCTCCATCTCTGTTTCCTGTCTTTTCCTCAATGCCACTGCTTCTAGACCAAACAGCAAGGCTGGTCTCATCACGGTTTTGCACACTTTTCTTTTCATTTTAAGAATTGTTTTAATTCATTTTAAGAATTGTTGGGCCTTCCAGTTTCAACCCCAACATTGAAAAAAAACTTTGAAAACAAATTAATTATATACACAAGACAGGTTTGATTCCAGATATTTTTTAACTCATGGTTTTTTTTAAAACATTAATTCAGGTTATAAGCGATGTGTTGTCCATCAAAACAGTTTTTATGTTCTTGTTGCAAAATGATAAAAGTTTATATTAATGTACTTGATTTTTTTTTTTTTTGCACTGTCAGTGAAAAAAAGCAATGCAGATTTGTTCAAAATCCCTCTTTTTTGTTAAGGTAAAAATGGAGAGCACATCAGATGGAGGGAACATGCTGGACATCTTCCGAATTTCCTATTTGAGAAAACGCACATTCATATTAGCCTTCAGCTGGTGTGTTACCTTAGACTCTAAATGTGCTCACATACATAACCACATGTATATTTGCCACATTAAAATAACGCCGCCCTTTGATTTTAGGTTTGCAGCAAGTCTTCTTTTCTATGGGCTCAGCCTGAATGTTGGCAGCTTTGGTGTAAATATCTACGTCACACAGTCAATCTTTGGTGTTAGTGAAATCTTTGGAAACCTCATTTGTGAGCCACTTATTCAACACTTTGGAAGAAGAAAATGCACAATCTGTTTCTTTGTCCTTGGTGGTGCCTCATGTCTGGTATCTCTTGCAGTTCCAAAAGGTATTTTTTAACTTAAAACTTGTTAATTGGGTGAATGCCACAAAGGGATTAAACCTTCCGTACTTTTTTTGCCACTTAATTTCTCCTGCTAAGATGAACCAATTTAAGTGATTTTGTGCCAAAATTACTGTCTGGATTGGGAATCAAATTTTGGCTTGTTTTTTTTTTTAAATATTTCAATTTTCAAGCACTTCAGTTTTCAAGCTACATTAGACCCTGTTAGGCTACAGTAAGCTATGTTAAGCTACAGTACGTGACATTAAGCTACTTGTGATGGACCAAGCAGTGCAAATAGACAGGCACAAGGTTTTAAGTAAAAAAGGGGTCTTTTTATTGAACCCAAAAAAATATCAAATGTTCAACAATTATAAAAGAGGTCAAAATAACTAACTCAACTCAAGATAAGGTTTAACAAAAGAGAATTAACTCAAACAAACAGACCTAACTGACTGAGAACAGCATGACCTTAAATGAAAGAATACTAAACCACTGCCAACACAAAAGGGGGGGTTAACAAAACAGCTTAACTAAATCTAAGCTAACAAAACCAATTTCACCCCTAAAGAAAATAAATGGTTCAGTCCAATTAGGTGACTCCAGCCCAGGACAGCAGGTGATCCTTCAGCCCAGGAACTGGAGCACCTGCAAACTCAAGAAAATCAAATTGATGTGAATCAACAACATAAATCAAACATGTGCACTAATCTAAACTTGTATTAAGTCCAAAGTAAAGAAAAGTGGTTTAACAAACAAAATATCTAAATTATATTCATAAAGTGAATAAATTATAAAGTTTACAAACTAAATGGTTGTGTGGCTGTAGCCATCACACACGCCCCCTCTTCAGATTTCTCGCTGACACAGCGAGAAATACAATCTGCAATGACATTGTCTCTGCCGGGAATGTGGTGAATAATGAATTTGTACGGCTGTATGGCCAGGTACCACCGTGTAATTCTTCCATTTGTGTCCTTCATCTTCTTGATCCATTGCAGAGCCTTGTGGTCTGTCTCCAGAGTGAACTCACGTTCAAGAAGATAGTACTTGAAAGATTTGAGTGCCCACTTGATGGCCAATGCCTCCTTTTCCACAGTTGAATACCGGACCTCTCTTGGAAACAGCTTGCGGCTGATAAAGGCAACTGGGTGGCGCTCTTCTGATGGTCCCTGCATCAAGACAGCTCCCAAACCCCTCTCCGAAGCAACAGTCTGAAGGACAAACATTTTGTCAAAATCAGGGCTATGCAAAACTGGACTCTTACTAAGAGAGGGTTTTTGGCACTGAGGGCAGCTTTCACAGTACTGAGCAACATCTGTCCTCAATCCAGGCCAATAGAAGTGCTTTCTGATGCGATCCCTGGTCCTACGTTTTCCAAGGTGACCGGCCCCTCGGATTGAGTGCCCCAGAGACAGCACCACCTGCTGGATCTTCCGGGGAACCACCAACTGCAAAACTGATCCCTGTTGACGATAAAGTACACCCTCCTTTATCAAGAAGGTTTCTTTGCTGCAGAGATTTTCAGATCTCTGTTTCCCTTCTGCTTTCTGAAAAAGAGGTGTTAGAGTTGAATCTTCATGTTGCATTTCAATGATGTTTTCAGGAATCTTGAAACCCAAAGGCAACTCCAACTCAGTGTTAGCAGATAGTTTTGCAGTGTGATTGAATTTATCTTGACTCTTTTGTCTGAAAGACTTACGAGACTTCCCTGGTGCTGTCTCCAGGTCTGCATCAGGAAAGGGCAAAGTATGAAGTATATGTGAAGATTCTTCTCTTTTCACCGCTTGAGCTCTGGTTACAGCAACATTGCATGCCTGGCTAGAATCAAGCAAGTCAGACAACACAGGTAGATCTCGACCCAACACAACTGGAAATGGCAGATTCTCAGAGACTCCGATGTTTAGCAGAAATGTTTGTCCTTGTACCTTAATGTACATTTCTGCTGTTGGATATAGTTTTTCCTCCCCATGTACACAGCGAACTGGGATTGTATCAGCAACGTTGACTTTGTCTACAGGAACAAAGTCTCTGTGCACAAGGGTTTGGGTACTTCCTGAGTCAATTAGAGCTTTTATAGTTCTACCATTTAGCTCAACCAGCGCCACCTTTAAACCACTCTGCAGGTCTATCGTTGGGGTGATCTGCTGACGAGGGACAAAACACATTTGGCTTATTTTTGTTGAATTTTGTGGGCACATTGGCTTTGTGTGGCCCTCCATTCCACACAAATAACAAATCACCGTCTTGGATCTTGAGGGAACTGTGATGGACTGACTTGGAGGTTTACTCACCCCTGTCTGGTAGGTTTGAGATTTCTTAAAGTCCTTCATTTTCCAAGCCGTCTGACTCCACGGTTGCCCTTTTTCCCGTGCCGCTACAAACACATCAGCCAGCTGTGCAGCCTTTGCAGCAGTGTTTGGATTACGCTCTTTAATCCATATCTGTAACTCAGGAGACAACATTCTCAAGTATTGTTCCAGAATGAAGAACTCACCAATTTCCTGCACCGTTTTTCCATTTGGTTTAATCCATTTGCTGTACAATTCTTTTAAACGTGCATAGAGTTCTTTTGGGCTTTCATCTGACTTTACCTCTAGAGAACGGAATCTCTGACGAAACGTCTCAGGGTTAATGTCATATTTCTCAAGGATGACTGTTTTCACTTTATCATAATCTAATGAATCATCCACATCCATGTGAACATACGCACCTCTTGCCTTGCCAGTTAGTAGGGGGATCAGCCGAAAAACCCAGTCTTGTTTTGGCCATCGGCAAGCGAGGGCAATACGTTCATAGGTCATTAGAAAATGTTCAATGTCATCATCATTTGTTAATTTTTCCAGTGTCGGTGCCTGAAAGTGGAACTGACCTGCTTGAACATGCTCGTTATGATTAGTAGCAGAGCAGTTGTCCTCAGCTTCCCAAGGCTCCACATCTGAAGGTTCAGGTTCATCCATTTGATTTTCTGGAGCTGGGGACGTACGAGCTTGTACTTCCACCTGCAACAGCTGAAACTGATGTTGTAATGCTCTGAAACGCTGTTCTTGGCGGGTGAATTCCTCCTTTCGTCTTGCTTCCTGGGCCTCCTGTTGACCCATATGAGAACGGAGAATAGAAATCACTTCCGATATTGTTGGCTCCTTACCGTAGCCCTCAGTGCCATCCACCCCTCCAGAGGCTTCATTTTCCTCTCCTTGGGTTGCTGTTTCAACAGGCTGGTTTTGACCATCTCCTTTCACTCCGTTGCCGCTCCGTCTAGATCTTGGCATTGTTCAGTCAGGAAGTGATTATGGGAAAAAAAAAAAAAAAAAAAAAAAAAAAAAAAACAACCCTGTGCCTTCATCTGCAAGATCCCACTTCTGACACCACTTGTGATGGACCAAGCAGTGCAAATAGACAGGCACAAGGTTTTAAGTAAAAAAGGGGTCTTTTTATTGAACCCAAAAAAATATCAAATGTTCAACAATTATAAAAGAGGTCAAAATAACTAACTCAACTCAAGATAAGGTTTAACAAAAGAGAATTAACTCAAACAAACAGACCTAACTGACTGAGAACAGCATGACCTTAAATGAAAGAATACTAAACCACTGCCAACACAAAAGGGGGGGTTAACAAAACAGCTTAACTAAATCTAAGCTAACAAAACCAATTTCACCCCTAAAGAAAATAAATGGTTCAGTCCAATTAGGTGACTCCAGCCCAGGACAGCAGGTGATCCTTCAGCCCAGGAACTGGAGCACCTGCAAACTCAAGAAAATCAAATTGATGTGAATCAACAACATAAATCAAACATGTGCACTAATCTAAACTTGTATTAAGTCCAAAGTAAAGAAAAGTGGTTTAACAAACAAAATATCTAAATTATATTCATAAAGTGAATAAATTATAAAGTTTACAAACTAAATGGTTGTGTGGCTGTAGCCATCACACTACTGTACATTAAACTGTATTAAGCTGTATTAAGATACAGTAAAATACAGTAAGCTGCATTTGACTGTATTAAGCTACATTAAGTTGTATTAAGCTACATTTAGTTGCATTATGCTTTTCAGCTGCCTGAAGCTTATCAGCTATCTTTGGGTTTTGTTTTGTTTTTTAGCTATGTCCAGCCTTTTCAAACTCTTTGTTTTTAAGCATTTTGGCATTACGGTCTGTTATTTCAGTTGAAAGGCATTACAGTATAGAATTACAACAGAATGGCATTAACCCAGCTTCAAATCTAGAATTTTTCTCTTATTCTTTTTTTTCTTTTTTGTCTGGGCTCTTGTCAATCCTACACTGTACATTTTTTCTATTTTAATATTTTTGTGTGTGTGTATTTTTTTCCAAGTTTATTTCACTCTTATCATATTTTCAGATCTAACACCAATGGTGACAACTCTAGCTGTGCTGGGAAAATTTGCAGGCACAGCTTCTTTTAATACAGTTATTGTGTACACAACGGAATTATATCCAACAGTTCTAAGGTAATACTTAAGTGTGTAAGTTAAGTCTTTTTAAAATTGATAGAATACTAAATTGCATGTGTTCAGACACATTTCACCATCTCTTCTTGGCAGCAGAGTGGTATTATGCATTTGCTCATTTGCAGCACTGTTACTCATCATTAGGAAACAGTTTTTTGGGGTAGTCCATAATTCCTCAGAAAAGTCTAATGCTGCTTGTGTTGCATATATTTTATCTGGCCTGTTAAGTTGCTGTAATAAAGGTTTAACTCTCAGCTACTTTGTTTTTATGCAGGCAAAATGGAGTGGGTTTTAACTCGATGTGTGCTCGTGCCGCTGGGATCCTCGCACCAGTAATCATGCTTTTGGAGGTTTACCATTTTACTATTCCCATGCTGATATATGGAATCACTCCCATCATTGCTGGCAGTTTCTGTTTTTTTCTCCCTGAGACACTGAATGTCGAACTTCAGGACCACGCTGAGTGAGTAACTTTGAAAAAATCAAATGCATAACTGATTTCCACTATTTCACGCAGTACAATGAAACTTTTTTTGGTTTTGGTTCAGATACTCAAAGAATAAACCAGAGGAGGCCAAACACTGTGCTGAGCAAGTCATTGAAGAAAAACTATGAATTTGTTGGAAAAAGCATTGGTTTAAAACCTTGAAATTTCTTACATTTTAGGTGCAGTGATAGTTCACTCGAGGCATTAAAAAAAAACAAAAAAAAAAAACAAGTAGGACGTTACTTTTTTAATGATCAGAAGGGATTCATGGATGGAAAGACTGAAACTGTAAGGATATGACCACATAAATAAATATTGTTAAGTTATTGATAACGGGTGAAACAATTAAAACTACAAAGTTTGATTTGAAAATTTTTATGCAATAAAAAAGTCAACTCCTAATCTTTTCTGTTTTAATTCAGAAAAACAAGTTGTGGCTCAATACAGGACAAAAATTGCTGTGCTTATCAGTAACAAAAAAAAAAATGGAATTAAAGTCATTGTTTAAGTTAACATATGTTTTATTGTTTTAGTTTTTGAAACTATAAAAATGATGTTGTATGAGTTGTTGAGTATTGTATGTACAGTATTTGAGCAATAAACATTATTTTAAAAAAAAATTCTTGTAGATTTTTAATAAAGGCAGTTGAAGTTTCAATTTGCCCATATAGGGGTACAATGACACACAAGAACATAAAATACTTGACATCTTTTCTTTGGTCGTGTCCCGTCTCATGCCAACAGAAAACACTAATACACACTTGTTAAAAAAAAAGCTTCTTCTGGTTTTAAAGATGATCTGCAACTGTATTTGCAAGGTCACAGTAGCTAAAAAAACATTTGAGAGTGTTTCGAATATTCTGTTTAGCTTCTTTTTTTAAAAATCTTTTTTGAAAACTTTACTGGTATATTTAATTTTTTTTAATATTATTTATTTATTTTATTTTTTGCAGCTTTTGACTAATTTTAGTCATTTCAGCTTTTTTCCTATCATTTAGTTCTTGAGCTGACCTTAGCTTTTTCAGTTTTTTTTTTCAGATTTTCTCTCTGTGCATACATGGGTTTTCTCACCACTAAAAATTCTCACAATGGGTTAATTAGTTAGCTCCAATTTACAACAGGTGTAAGTGTGGATGTGAACTGATGCCTCAAACTGATGCTTTTTTTTTAACAACTAAAAGAGATTAAAATCCCAATCTTTTTAAGCGGCACAGACAACCTCAGGAATTAATAAATACGTTCGCTGTTGTAATTTTTTAACCAACACAAAAATTGATTTCACCAAGACAAAACATGATAAATTGGTCACAATTTTGCTTCAGCAATGTGAAAAGGTGAAAGCAATACTTTTCTGATAAAACTTTGCACTTTTCCTTTTGGCTGAAACGTTTTGTTAATAACTTTCTTGATAAGCTTGCAAGTCACTCTGTTAAGTCACTTTTATATTTTGCGTTTATTACTTCTCTAATCTTTAATTATTGCCATAAATGAATTATTGTTGCTAATCTTTGTTCTGTTTTTTTCTTTATGTAAGTTTCGCATTAGTTTTACATTTATGAAACTGTTGCATTTAATTCTTTATCAAAATCACTTTAAATAAAATGATATAGTACAAATTATTGTTCGATGTCCTATTGCTGTATATTATAAACAAACTCTAAACTTTTTGTATTTTATTGTATTTTTTAATCAGAGGCACAAAGAGCAATATTTTATTGTTTGTACAATAATGATTACAGCAGTTCACTGCTACTAAAAGACTGAGTATGACGTCATTGCTATCTTACTCACACTTAGTTACATATTTATTACTTAGATCTTTATCAGCTGTGGGCTTTCAGACCTACCATAGAACACTTTGAAAATTCTGTAAATGATGATGCAACTCTAAAAATGAGCAACTTCGGGCAGATTCTGGAGGAAATTGGTGAATTTGGTTTGTTTCCGAAGCGCTTAGTCCTTGCATTATGCGTTCCTGTCTGTTTCGCTACTTTTGATCTTTTTGGCCAGGTGTTTACAGGCATTAGCTTCCCCCATCACTGTAACACTGACTGGATATTGAAGCTTGAACCAAACCTGACAGATGAGAAGAGAAGGAATCTCACCATCCCAGTGGATGTAGATGGAAGATTTGAAACATGTCAAATGTTCTCACCTGTGGAACTGGACTTGGAAACTATTGAGAAATATGGCATCAACAGCACAATATCATGCATTAACGACTGGGACTATGACGCTGATCCAGGTGTTACCAGCATTCAAACAGAGGTAAAAAAAAGGTGTTATCTAAACTGTACTTTTCATCAAAGATATTTATATTTGTTCTTTTGTGATTATTAAATCCATTTGCGGTTTGATTTGGTTTGTGATCAAAGTGGATTGATTGAGGCATCCCAGTCTGTCTTCATGGCAGGTGTTTTAGTTGGATCACTGGTATTTGGAGCAATTTCAGACAGGTAATTGATTTTTTGTTTTTACACCATTTTCAAGTGTTTTCTGCTCTTGTTCCTTAAAAGAAAAAGTCACAAGTTGATAAAAAATTAAATGGAAGACATTTCAGTGAATTCAGAAAATAAGCTTAAAAACATGTAAAACAAAGAAAGGTTTTTGCCTCTAAAGTGTGGAGGACTATCAACAAGCAGTTTGGAAGGGTCTAGAACTACACTCATCAAAACAGTAAAAGAAAAATAAAGTCAATAGAATATCACAAATTCATCAGTGTCTTTTAGATGCCTCTATGTACACTTGACTAAAATCTCTTTCCATACTGACTGCAGTGCTCACTGTCAATTCATTACATTCTGTGGATTTGTTGAAGGAATCTTCACTAAAATTACATTTGTAAAAACGGTAAACGTGCAGCTATTTCAATTTATATTTATATCTAACATTAATTCTGAAATTTGTGTTTTCATGTGTGAGGTTGGCTTTGGGAACTTGAGCACTCAACTTAAACTGTATTAAGCTACATTAAGCTGTATTAAACTACGGTGAGCCACATTAAGCTGCAGTAAGCCACAATGAGCTGTAATAAACAAAAGTAAAGTACATTAAACAACAGTATGCGGCATCAAGCTACATTAAGTTTTATTAAACTGTATTAAGCCACAGTAAGTGACATTAACCTGTATTAAGCTACATTAAGTTGTATTAAGCTACATGAAGCTGTAATAAGCTACATTAAGCTGCATCAAGCTACAATAGCCTGTATTAAGCTACATTAAGCTGTAATAAGCTACATTAAGCTGCATTAAGCTACAATAACCTGTATTAAGCTACATTAAGCTATATTAAGCTACATTACGGCTGCATTAAGGTACATTAAGCTGTATTGAGGTAGATTAAGCTTTCCTGCTGCCTAAAAATTTTCATCCGTCTTTAGTTTTTTGGGGGTTTTTTTCCGCTGTGTCCAGCTTTTTTTAAACTATTTGTTGTTAAGCCTTTTGTCATCACACTTGATCTTTTCAGTAGAAAGACGTTACAGTCTATTCTTTCAATTGAAAGGCAGTATAGTTTAAAATCACAAAAGAATGGCATTCGCCCAGCTGTTTTGTAAAAATAGTTTCAAATCTAGTAAGTATTACAATTTAAAACATAAAAACAATCGCTCCATTAAAGGAAAAATACATTCTACAAATACGATATATTAAAAGGAGTCCCATCAGAACAGAGATCTTCACATACCAGTCTTGAATTTCTAGGTAATTAAAAGTGGTGTCAAATTTTCAATGAAAAAAAATCAACTCAAGCACTTACCGTTTTAATTTTATACAATTAGAAAAATCTTCAATGCAATTCTTAAAGTATTTTATTCTAAGTTGTGTTCTTCACAGGTTTGGTCGTCGATTTGCTGTCCTGCTGTCACTTCTCCTCCTGCTTTTGTTTGGTGTTTCCACTGCCTTTTCACCCAATATTTACGTGTACATGGTTATGAAATTCCCGAGCGGGACACCCAATGCAGTCATATTTTTACATACATCTGTGATGGGTACACCAGTTTTACCTTTTATTTTTTTAATTAATTCCCCGTCATCTTCAAAAAAAATGTCAAAATCAATTATATCCTCCTGACTACCCAGTGCAGAACAATGGAGAGTGTGGAAAAGAGGTGAAGAAGCATGTGCAGGCAGGCTGGGACAGGTGGAAAAAAGTATCAGGTGTGATATGTGACAGAAGTGTTTCAGTCAAAATGAAAGAACAAGTGTGCAAAACCGTTGTGAGAGTACACTGGCCATGCTGTTTGGTCTAGAGACAGTGGCACTGAGGAAAAGACAGGAAATAGAGATAGAGGCAGCAGAGATGAAGATGCTGAGGATCTCTCTGGGAGTGACCACGATGGACAGAATCAGGAATGAGTATATCAGAGGAACAGCACATGTTAGAGGTTTTGGAGATAAAGTCAGAGAGGCCAGACTGAGATGATTTGGACCTGTGCAGAAAGAGGCATAAGGATACTGGGTTTGGAACCACCAGGAAATAGGACTAGAGGAATACCAAAGAGGAGGTTCATGGATACAGTGAAGGAAGACATGAAGATAGTTGGCGTGACCGAAGAGGATGCAGCAGATAGGGTTTGATAGAGGAAACCGACTTGCTGTGGCGATCCCTGAAGGGAAATGCCAAAAAAAGAAGAAAATCCTCCTGACTACCAGTAGTTCAAATTTGTCCCCGTACGGACAAATTTCCCCATACGGAGGACATTTTTAAACCTAAATATCTTTCTCCCAATGCACACTACTGCATCAACTTCCTTTCTAATTACACTAAATATAAAGGGCTTTTTAATAATTCTACAAAGGCTAGAGAGTGGGAAAAAAAAAAGAAGTCAGACATTTTCCCCCGCTGGTAGTTAGGAGGATATGTTCAATTGTTAAATGAAACGTATTTATATGTTATAGAAAAATTTATAAAATTCCCATTAAGTAATTTTTATTATGTTTTTACATTTCCAACTGAAAGAAAAGGTGCAATAAAATTAAACAACAATTTTCTCTGTTGCAGCTATAGAATGGACTGACCCTTCAAAGTCGGCTTTTTGCACCTTGTTCCTCATGAGTTTTTGTGGAGTCGGACAAATGCTGTTGGCAGGCATTGCCTATTTTATTAGAAACTGGAGGGTCCTGCAACTGGTGCTTTTCTGTCCTGTTGCCGTCGTTCTGGTGACCCTGTACTGGTAGGTACTAATAAAAAAATCTAATTTCCCAGGTGGTTTTAAACCCTTTTGAATGGGACTGATAGATTATTTAGAAAATGACTTAAACAGCGCTGAAGATGCATGAAGTTGATTGAATGTAACATAAAAAAACACAAATTAGCTTTTCACATTAATTACCCATAATAGCTAAACATAAAAGGAACATTTTCAGAAATGCCTTCTCAGACCCTCAATGTTTGTAACATGAGGGTCAAAAGGGTAAAAGCAGTACCTAGATCTAGAAGTACCATGACAAAGAGTTTGTCCAAGTTAGTAGTCATGTTAACCAAGCATCTAATTTTAATCTCTAACCTTTGATTATTTTGTTGTCTTTTGTTATTTTCAACAGGTTTCTTCCAGAATCAGCTCGCTGGCTTTTGTCACAAGGCAGGAAGGAAGAGGCTCGAAAGGAACTTGACCGGGTAGCTAGAATAAATAAAAATAAAGTACCAGAAGATCTGCTTGAACAGGTGATCAACCGCAAGAAACTTTGAACAAAAACAGTCATATGTACAGTACATAACAATGCCATCTTTTTCAATTGATTTTCTAAATGACGAGATCGAACCGAGGCAGTGGTCTTTACAATCTTTAAAGAGCAAGAAGTGAAACGTCTTGTGATCACCACTCATATTTGAAACTAACTTTTGCACAAAACATTATGCCATCGGGTCATCGTTTGAGCATTGAAAGCAATAATTCTAGATTTGTTAATGTGTCTGAACTTAATGATTTTTGAACTTGTTCCTTTCTTTTTAAGGTCAAAATGGAGAGCACATCAGACAGAAGGAACATGCTGGACATCTTCCGGATAGCATATTTGAGGAAACGCACTTTAATATTGTCTTTCTGCTGGTGTGTGTCTGTGAACTGGGAAATGATCAATATCAATGACACATGCTTGTAATTACCAATTAAATTTATGCCTTTTTTTTAACTTCTGATTGTAGGTTTGCAGCAAGCATTTCCTACTTTAGGATTAGTTTGAATGTTGGCAGCTTTGGAGTGGATATCTACCTCACACAGTTCATTTTTGCTATTGTTGAAATCTTTGCGAATATCATTGGTTGGGCACTCATTCAGCATCTGGGGAGGAGAAAGTGTTTTTTCTTGTTTTTGGTGGTATCTCATGTTTGGTCGTCCTTGCAGTTCCAAAAGGTATGTATTAACTCCAAAGAGGGCTATTTTGTGTGTGTGTGTGTTTTTTTTCCAAGTGTGTTTCACTCTTATTATATTTTCAGATCTAACCACAGTGGTAACAATCATAGCGGTACTGGGGAAGTTTGCTGGAACGGCTGCATTTACCACAGTTATTGTCTACACAGCAGAATTATATCCAACAGTTTTAAGGTAAGAGCTTTCTTATACTTCTCTCTTTGACTCCTCTAATTTAAATCTCTTCATGAGCTCTTGGTTTTAATAGTCATTGTTCACTGACCGTGTTTTTCTTGAAGGCAAAACGGTGTGGGTTTTAACTCAATGTGTGCTCGTGTTGCTGGGATCCTCGCACCAGTGATCAAGCTTCTAGAAGTTTACCATCACACTATTCCCATGCTGATATATGGAATCATTCCCATTATTGCTGGTGGTTTCTGTTTGTTTCTTCCTGAAACTTTGAATGTTGAACTTCAGGATCACACTGAGTGACTAAAAAATAAATGCAAAATTTGATTTTCACTATCCTATGTAGATTTGTGAAACTTTTTTTTGTTTTGTTTTAGAAAATCCACACATGAATCAGGGGATGACAAATAAGCTGCAGAGAAAATATTCATTGCAGAATACTGAGCAGACTAAAAGAAACCTGAGGACGCTTTTTCCTTTTACAACTTTTTCAACTATTGGTACTGGAGCCTGATCAGGCCTATTAGCAGGCGAATGATCCACCACCGCACAGAGGTCATGATAGTTTCATAACGAAGGGTTCCCCAACACCAAAATAAGTCCCATCACAAATGGACTAGTATCTCATCTGATTAAAGATTGAAATTAATAAGCGTTGAATGAATCAGGGTGTGTTGGACACAATGCAAGACCGAAGGGAGCAAAAAAAAAAGTGATGGCTTTACCATCTTGGTCAAACTTTTCCTAAAAAAATGTGTTCTTAAAATATTATTTGACATGCCACTATCACTGCCAAAGAGAGACTGCTCAAGCCATCACAAAAGGTGTATTTTGTACTATTAATGCCACACTTGTCCATGCTTTCTAGATCCACAATCTGCATGTTCATTTCTAATTTTGACAAGTTTTGTTGAAAGAAGAAACTGTTTTTTACATGAAAAATGTTCAGTTAGTGGGTAAAATGGAACATCTTCCAGCACTGGGGGCCCAGCGAGTCTTCGATAACATCGCACAAGAGTATAAACGTGCCTTGATGTTTTCCTAATTCTTTAGGGTTGCTTCTTCAAGCAAGCATGTTCGTACTGTTGCTGAATTACATCACAGTTTGACTGTATTGGACTCATTACTTAGTATGTCAGACTCAGTGATTTTCTTAATTTGCTTCAACAAAAAACTTCAAATCAAGTAACTAAAAGAAGTTAGTGTTTTAGTCCAGATTACTTCTGTAGTTGGTCTATCCAAACAATTATTTTGTTTATATCCATGCACCAATTTATTAATAAATTGTATTTTTATTACATCTCCCTAAACGCATAAATTCCAGCACCAATGGATGTTTAAAGGAACACTTAAAGCAATATATATTTCATATGAGTTTAAATAAAAATCAAGACTCTTGTTCTTTTTTAAATTAGAATTTGAATTAAAGATTTAACTGAGACCATGATACTTGTCCCGTAAAGGGTGAAATGACACTTGCAGGTCAGGGTCCTGCCCCAAGTGGAGTTTAAGCAACTCAGGGTCTTGTTCACAGGTGGGGGAAAGATGGAGCGGGAGATCGACAGATTGGTGTAGCGTCCACAATAATTGCTACACCAATGGACGCTGCATCGATCCGCCGTGGTGAAGAGCTGAGTCAAAAAGCAACGCTCTCAATTTACCAGTTAATCTAAGTTCCTATTCCCGCCTATGGTCACCAGCTGTGGGTGGTGACCGAAAGAACAAGATCACAGATACAAGTGGCTGAAATGAACTTCTTCTGCATCTCTGACTCAGAGATAGAGTGAGAAGCTTGGACTAGAGCCATTGCTTCTCTGGGGTAGAGAAGCCAGAAGGGGTCGTTCGGGCATCTGGTTAGGATGCATCCGAGCACTTCACTAGTGAGGTTTTTCAGGCACATCATACTGGGAGGAGACCCAGAGGCAGACCCTGGACCAGCTAGAGAGGCTATGTCACACGGCTGGCTGGCACTCCTTGGGATTCCCCCAGATGAGCTGGAGGATGCATAGAGACATGATGCACAGGATGCGAGTGGAGTCTTCTAAAGTCTTGATATTTCCGATCCATTCAACACAATTCGAAAAATCAAGAAAATTTTAGTTTTGTAAGACTTAATATTACAAAAACATGTTGAAGCAGATTAAAAGTCATTAAGTTTGCATTTATACAAGTTTCTACAAGTAAGGATTGATTTGTCCTAAGTGCACATACACACACACTACACACCAATCCCATCCATCTCCACATAAGGACAAAGACAGTGAGGAGTGATGTCTGGTGGCGATGAGAAAAAACACAACCACCTTTATAGATTTATTTAGGGTATCTTCAATACAATTCAAAGACAATGAAGGTTTCAATAAAAACCTTAAAGTCAAGAGAAAAAAAAAGAAAAAAACTTACACTTGGTCTTTTATTTTAAGGCTTGCATAAATTTAACATCTTCGTAGTCAAAATACAAAGTTTGCTCTTAACGTTTTTTTTTTTAAATCAGCAACCAACAAAATGCATTCAGTTTAGTTTAAATATGGCAACTGGAGGGTCAGGATTCTTTATCACATCACCCAACTAAATAGTAAAGCCTTGCTGGCATATCTTCACATCAAAGCTGACTCGCTGCATGAAACAAGTCCATCATCAGATCAGGTCGTGAATGTAAGTGAATGCACAACACAGAGCATTTGGGAAATTATGTCTTTCTTTTTTTATAAAGTAAATTTCTGTTTACAATTATAGATGAAATTTCCATTACTGATGGCAAAGCAGCTTTGTAATTTGCTTTGGTTTGTAAACAGGCTCCACTTTGTAGTGGGGAGAAAAAATCAGGTGCATCAGGACAACTGTGTCTCTGCAATAATGATAACCAAAATCTCTAAAGGCAAAAACAAAAAAATTAAAAGCAAAAAAATCTAAGAAAGCGTAAAGGTTAATGACCTTCCTACGTGGCACACGGGAGGAAAATTGAACCCAATAAACACAGCGTTGTCACGCTCTAACCCACAATGGTGTGATGATACAGGGAAAAAAAAAAGTGAAAGTGGAGGAAAATATAGTATAAAAACAAATCAGAGCCAAAAAGTTATTTACATAAAAGTTAAATCAAGTACTTTTTTTTTTCATCCTCGTGAGATGAAGATGCACCTAAAGTATTTTCTGGTTGTTTTTCTTTTTTTAAATTAAGAATTTCTGAAACCGGTGATGTCGGAATCAAACTAAAACCAGACAGATGTGAGCCTTCAGCTGCAGGAAAACTTTTAAACTACAAAAAAAAATCTAAAAGTAAATTTATGCTGTTATAGGTCTTATTTCAAGCTCAAAAATAACAAAACAACAAATTAAACAGCTAGTTAAAGTGATTAATTCTTTTTTTAAAAATAAATAAACTTTTTGCCTTTTATTCAACAAATCCTAAAAAGAAAAAAAAAATCAAATTACCTAATAAGTGTTTTTAATTATTGATCTTTTCCTTCTTTTTGACTTTTTTTGTAGTTTTGTTTTTAGGCCAAACATCTAATTCTAGACAAATTTAAACATTTTTATACCTCTTCAACTGCATGTTTGGGATTTGTTAACATACCAAAAGAGAAAAAAAAAAAAAGAGCGTTACGTTGATTAAATGTCTGTTAGTTAACCTACTGGTGTGTTTCGATCCTTTCCAGTAAAAATAAAAGTTTGTGACCAGCAGCTGAAGCCACATTTCAAACATAAAGCTCCTCATGTGAACGTGCATTCAGTAGTTCTGATGACGATAAGGCATTGTTACATTTACAAGGGCGTTAGTTTAGATTGTGCAAATGCATCACTTATTAGATAAAACCTAACAAAATGAGGGCGACCAGAATGATAAATGAAACGGTTTTGCTTGCATCCTTCTTCTGTAAACTTTTTGAATGAATCTCAAACGTGACGTTCTGACTCTTCAGCAAACCACCAAATCAAACAAGGTGGTATTTTATAATCCTACGGGTGGCGAAATGGTTCTGTTTTCTTTGGCAGTAGTGGTTTCTTTACAGCCATGGAAAGAAATAAATGCAATAATAAACTTTTTTTTTTTCATAATTTTCACATTTTTTAGGCAAGTCACGGTCCCAGGTAGAACAACGGTTTAACTGATGCTGAGCTGAGCAAAACCCATCAACTTCACATCATCTGGTATTTCAGATCCCTCGATTCCAGAAGCCTGTGGAAATAAAACACACGTCATCCCTGTTCACTGTGAATAAAACTTCATGAGTTAAGAAACAAATGCTTTTTATAGTTATTAACCAACTTTTTTTGCATCTCCTGCTGGTATTTTAATTGTTTATCTTTAGCAATAAGATACAGATCTTCAACTAGATGACAAATTGGTTCAAATGTAAATAAAAGTTGAGTAATAACTTTTACACATCTCTTTTGCGATGTCTTGCTATTGTGTCAAAGATATTTTTGGGAAAAAAAGTAACTAAGTCAAAATTTGCCCAGAATTTAAACAATTTTTAACCAAAAAGTCCACTCCCTAATAAAACCACCCAAAAAGACTCACCAATTTAAATGTGACATTTTTATTGGCTTGAGGCTCATCAACTATTTTCTGCAAGTTTGCAGCAACTAAAAAGAGAGATAAAGAAGTTAGAAAAAAAAAACCCAAGATGCATTGTGAATTATAGTTTGTGTTGATTAATCCAAAAGGTCCACAGGTGATTGGTGCATCACCTTTAGGAAAGACTAATAAAACTATCAGAAAAAACTTATTACTGACCGATTACTAAGTCTCTCCCGTCCACCAGGCCTGCCGACACCAGCTCCTGAGACACACCGTCTGCAGTGTCTGAGAGGAGAAAATAAACTTTACAGAACATCTTGGTCCATGGATAAAATGAATGATTCTGAAACTGCAAATATCTTCTAATTTGTTTTATTTCCATTCTGTCATCTTCCGTTTATCTGGGGCCGGGTCTTGGAAGAGGCGAGGTTTTTGCACTGCAGCACTCAAATTTCCCTTTGGGGATCAATAAAGTGTATTCTATTCTATGGGGGCACCAGCCTCAGGTGGGAAACCCAGGCTTCGCTCACCTGGTGGCATCCTCCAGCTCACCTGGGAGGATCCCAAGGCATTCCCCAGCCAACTGTGACACATAGTTTCTCCAGCGGGTCTGGGGCCAACCTCCTGGTGAGACGTACCAGAAACACCTCACCAGCGAGGCGATCAGGAGGCATCCTAACCAGATGCCCAAACCATCCCATCTGGCTTCTCTCGACCCAGCGGAGCAACAGCTCTACTTCGAGGTCCTCCCAGATGGCAGAGCTCCTCACTCCATCTCTGAGTGAGAACTCAGCCACCCTGCAGAGGAGGGTGATTTATTTTGATGTGCTACAAAGCTCTAATAGTAATTATTGTCACTATTAGTAACACTAGTAAATTACTAGTAAAAATTTATGTACAACTAAAATCAGCAAATTTTCAAGACCTTTATTTGCCTCTCACTGTTTATCAAGAGAAATCAATAAAAGTGACAACTTTAGCTCAAGTTTAGAACGTTTTTGTTATGTATAGAGAAATGTAAAAATATATTTTACCTCTTCCAGGCATGAACTCAAAGCGGATGTCATTCAGCTCTTTTTTAGAATTTCTAAAGCATATAAAGAGACAAAAAAAAACCTCAAATGAAGTGCAAAATTTACCCAAAAGACAATTTATTCAGAGATGGTGAAACCTTGAATTTCATGAGATAAGATTTTACCTTAGCCTTAATACCAAACTAATGGGAGAGTTAACATCTCCGGAGGCAGTTGGAATCTGTAGAGGAACGTTTTAAACAATTAATGACACAATTAGGAGTCGAAACTTAGTTCAGCGTGGTTACAAGACACACCTGCGCGGGAGCAGCTGTAGTAGGAGGCGGAACGGAGGGAGAGAGACCAGCGGAAGGAGAGGTGGGCTGAGTGTTTGCTGGTGTGGGCTGCAGAAGCAGCTGGCCTGCAGCCTGAGGTAGTTCAGCATGACCTACAGCCAGAGACTGGGCTTGGCTACTTAAAGGATCAGGAGTCTGAAAAAACTAAAATAATAAAAAGGCTGTTTGGTAAAACAAAAAAAAATCTATAAAAAAAAAAAAAAAAATCTAAAAATCCAAATCTTGTATTTACCTCTGAATTCTGCGGCGCTTCCTTCACTCTCGGCGACTGTTGAGGGGAAGAAAAAAGTACTTAGATAAGCCGATGATAGCCTTCTTTACTGAAGCAAAACAACAACAAGAAAGGTGAACACACACACGACAAGTAAACAGATCAAAAGAGCCCACTCGTTTACTCTCCTCGACTTCTTATGAGTTACTTTGAGTTCAAAATGTTGCAAATGAAACTAGTAAAGCAGAGATTAATGGTAATAATTGTTCATACGGGCTTGACATCCGGGGATTAGAATCAGCAGCTGATTTGAAAGATGTCTTCAAAAGTTTTGCAGGTTTCATTTATTTAATGCTGATACTCTGCGACAAATATACACACCTATCCACGCAATATTGATCTATTTGTAAACATATCATCTTAGTTTTTCATTTATATATGTTTAAGCTAATTTCATCTCCAATACCTATTTGTTCCAAATCTCAACACTTTTTTTTTTTCCCAAACATCCTTCAAGATAAAAAAGGCTTCAAAGCTGTCTTCTGGACAGTGTCCATAAAATACTGTCTACATTACTGTCTATATACTGTATTTATATAGTATATATAGTAAGAAGACTCAGTATATTTATAGAACCAGTTCTCTGACCGTTTTATTAGATTGAAAATGATTTCTGGATGGAAGTCGAAATGTCTTGATCAAAAGATACACTGTCCAGGAGGAAACTTTGAAGCCTTTTCCACGATGGATCGCTCTGTATAATATCCATTAAGACTAATAAATTTTGTATCTAAATTGATAAAAATCTATCATTTCCCCTGTCTGTGGTTTAACTTTCTAAATCACAAGTGTTCATCAGATACGGAATAAATAGAATTGAGCTGTAAACGAGTGGTGCCACGTCTTCTACGGCTCCATTTGTTTTAGTAGAAAAGCAGAGGTTGAAATTAGGTGGAAATTGCAGCTATTGATTAGAGCGGTCAGGCAGAGTTTTATCTGACCAATAGGAAGACAGAGACAAAGCAAAAGCTCTGCAGGCTAAATGAGGACAAACTGACTTGATGGACAGAACATCTGACCAGATCGACTCAATAATCTGCTGCCCAACTCAAAACATGAGACGGGAAACAGATGAACCAAAGTCAGACTCAAGTGGATTTTAAAAAAATATAAGACAAGTACTTTGAAAATGAGTTTATGATGATCTGGAGATATGAAAGAGATTAAAGGTCAGTTTTCCAGCATGTAGCCGATCAGCATAGAAAGAGAAACTGTTCAAAATTTTAATCATTAATAGAAATTAATCCTTTGTGCAAAAACCATTTGTTTTCTTAATTTTTTTGTTAAAGCTGTGATTTGGTCAGTGTAAATAAAAAAGGGAGTTAGAAAAAGAAGTGAAGATACAGATGGCTTCCAGGAATAGTGACTCTCACTCCACTAACAAATAATGTTTACTCAAAGACACAGAGAGAAACCATCCCTAGAATTTCAGAAAATTCCAAATTGAAATACTATTGAAAAAAATATTTGCAACAAACTTCTGATCACTGATCTTTTAACCTTTCTACAATCTGGCTGCATGACTGATGACTACATAAGTTCTTATTGATTAGCTTCAACTTTCAAAAACGTGAAGCAAAATCTATTTAAAAGTTATTACTTTGATAAAAACCTCAATTTTCTTCAAATTTTTATTAAAAAAACCCTTTAAAACTGAAAACAGATATATTTTTCTTATTGCTTAAGAAGTTTGTGTAACTTTTTTTCCCCCACGTTTAAAGATAAGGTTAACTTCCTGTCTCGCTCTGATTCTGCCCCCATGTGAGAGTCCTTCCTTGTTAAGGGAAATGCCATCTGTATCGCGGTGGCAAGTGAACAACCCTGGATGCAGGCAGCTCGAGTGGGTAGGAGAAGCGCACTTGTCGCCTGGGGGCGCTAACAGGTTTCCCCTGCTGCTCCTTGGCCGTCAAACAAAACATAGACACAGGGGAGACTCAGTGGAGAGACAATGGACAAACATGCTACTGCACAGACATAAAAATGACATTTTAAAACACAGTAGAGTAGCTACGACACATGTCCATGTGGGCTGATGGTGAAGAGTTAATGTGTGTGCATGAAGGAATGAACACACACAACACCGTCTCACCCTTAAAGCTGCGACTGCTGCTTTGCCTTCCTCGCTTTCTTCGTCAAGCTCGTCATCACTCCATTCCCATTCGCCGTCTTCTGTTTTGTGGAGCCGTCCGCTTGAACCCGGCACTCTGCGTACCTGATGATGCCACATGCACCACGTCAATGAGTCATAATTACTACAGTTACATCTACCAACCTCACCTTTTTCGACCTCTCTGTTATTGTGGGCGCCCGCTGGAGTAATTTTTCATGCAAGTACTCATGAGTCTATTTAAAAAAAAAAAAGAGGGAGATAAAAAGTTGCATCAATTTAATAAGATTAAATTTTTATTTCCAAACCAAATTTAAGATTTTTTTTGCAAGTCAAAATAAATTTTGATATTGCTCCTGGCGTGGATATAGTATAGTTTTTCCATCTATTTTTTATTTGTTATCTAACTTGGCAGCAAAGAAGCTCGCTGACCTCTAAATAACTCTTGAGGCATTCCGGTACTCCAACAAGGATTTTTACTTCTAATCTGTTCAAAGTCCAAACCCTGTGCTGACTAAGCTTTAGCTGGTCATTAGTTAGCAAATACTTCACTCATTATTTTGAATTACTTTTCTTTTCAAATCAAACTTTCTAACACTTTTCAAACAGAGTTACGCAAATTACAGAACATTTAAAAACACAGAAAAATTTGAATTCAGGTAATTAAAAGTGAAAGGATTAAAAGCAATTGTGCATTTTAAGAATCTACTCGTACAACATACTAATTCCTCCAAAACTGCTGCCAACTGTATCTCTAACTGAACCTAAAAGACAAGAATTTAAAAAAAAAAAAAAAAAGCATTAAATTTTAACTAAAAATAGTGGAACAAGTTTAAACTTAATTAGTGCAATCAATGATAAAAAAAAAAAAAAAAACACATTGATTTAGACCAGTGCTTCTCAATTATTTCCTGTTGCGCCGCCCGAAGGAAGAAGAAAATATTTTGCCCCCCACTTTCCGCAATGACTATAATTAGTATCATTTGTCTACAAAATTGTTTTAAGTACACCTCTGCATAACATTGTATCCTCATTAACATTAAAGAAAACAGATAAAGAAAAAGCAACATACTACAAAAAACAGCTTTAATAACATTGTTTTTTAGTCTGTAACAGAAAAGATTTAAAGTGCATCAATTAACTTGAAATTTTAAAAAAATGTAATTCTTATTTAAATTATAAAGTACAACTACTGTAGTTGATTCGCAATTACACTTTATTCTAGTATGGCAAAACAAAACAACATGTTCCACAGGGTCACACGCGCCCCCCCTGGCATTTGAGAAGCACCGATTTGGACTAAAAATAAAAATGAATGAGTCAAAAAAAGCTCAATTTAAATGGAATACTTTCAGCTTTTACTTTGGTAGTTTTGTCTACCAGGTTTCCACAATCGACTATAAAAGTTTATTAATAAACCATGTATCAAAATCTCTCCATCAGATTTGAGTGATTTATCTGAAATCATGGCAAAGCCTGCCACCTCCTGGTCAAACTGCAGCAAAACAGGAAAAGCCAACTGGTTTTAAAAATGTGTTTTCTGTGATTTGCTGAGCATGCACTCTGATTGCTCCCGTTGCTATGGTAGTGTTTAGCCAGGGGCTGGTGTTAGACTGTCTATCCATCCCTTTGTTAGAAACAGCTCTGCTTGTATATAAAAAATAAGAGGAATGCTGGAATGACCTCAGTGTAGGTCGAACAAACAGTGACATTGGGGAGTAGCCAGATTCAGGATACATTAATTTAATAAAATCATTACTGAACAGCTTATCAGCTAATTAAATGTCAGAAAGCAGTATGCTTTTCCTTTCAGAGGAAACCCCAACATATTTAAGAGGTCAAAATGTTTTTCGCTGGAAAAACATAGCTGCTGTACAATTGATTTATTGAGCTATATTGACCCACCTTCGCTTTCTGAAAGAATTTATGTTTCAACAACTCAGAGGATGTTGGCCTGAAAAACATTAAAATGAAAAAAGAAATGTCAGGTATTTTTTTATCATTTCAGTATTTTTCTCTGTTTTAAGAAATGAAAAACAATTTTTCAATTTCAGTCAATTTAGCAGTCAATGTAGCACTCTGTATTTTTTGTTACTATAATGAGACCAATTGAAAACAGGCAAAATAAAAAGGTAATTTGGTTAAATAGAATGACCTGTAATCAAAAAGAATAGTTGTATAAATCAGGCCTTTAGTAAGAAATACAAGATCTTAACCTTTTCTCCGGTTCTTTCTGTAGACACAGCGAGATCATCTTCCTGAATGACTTTCCGTATTTTTTTACCATCTCCTTGTCTGCGATGCCGGTTTCCAGGGTCGGTGGATCATTTTGCAGAGTCAGCATCAAAACCTGAAGCCGAACAGAACATGTTTTGTTCAAACACAGTAAAATCTCAGATTACACAATCTGATCAATAGCTGACCTTCATCGGTGGGTATTTGTGATAAGGTGCTGCTCCAGTGGCCAGCTCTATCGCTGTGATCCCAAAACTCCAGATGTCTGCTTTAAAGTCATAACCCCTCACCTGCAGGAGCAGAAGAGTTTTCTTTCTATGTCTTTTTAAAATAAATTTGCATGTTAAATGCAATCCTACTGACCTGCTCCATGACCTCTGGTGCCATCCAGCATGGTGTTCCAACAAACGTCTTACGCACTTTGTTTCGGGTCATGTCACCACCAGTTGCTAAGAAGGCACTGACACCAAAGTCTAAGAGAAATGAGAAAAATTTAACACAGATAGTGTAACGTGTTTCTAACACACACCAAAACACACTGAAATAAAATAACTAAACCAACTCATCACATAAAAATCCTCTCACTGAATGAAAGATTAAATATTTTAATGACACTTGATAAAGAAATATGTTTTTTGTTTTAATACCTGCAATTTGCACTGAACCATCATCTCCAAGTAGAATATTTCCAGCTTTAAGATCTCTGCAAAAGAATCAAAATTCAGAATAAACACCTCTTGCATGTTTCAATTAGATTATGTTCATCTTTTTATCCTGTATCAGTAATGCAGAGGATGGAGTTAATTTGTTCATTCCTGCTTGGTCTCCCCTGGTGGTGATAAGAGGATGCAGCGGGGACAGCTGTCTGCCACACAAAACCCATACCACTGCCGCGCCAGCCAGACAGTTGTCATAGCAACAGACCTTCGGTGCTAGAAATGGAGGGTCAAGCAAAAGGCGAGGACATAGTAATAAGGACAGCAGCAGTGTCACAGAGGATCATCACTCTGTTGTTCAGCCTTTGGATAATAACTATTCCAGATACAAATTCATCAAACGCAAATCGGCTATTTAACATCATCAGAATGTAGTAAATTTAATCTGATTACTCATTGTTATCAGTTAGGTTTTAAAATGTCTTACAGGCAGGCAAACAATTCAATTATTTCCTCTGAATCACCGTGCAGTTTACACTTTTACCACATGAGGGTACTAGACTAAAAGCTGTAGATCTTAAAGCAGAAAAACTGGTTCAAGCTAATGTAAAAACAAGTGTTTAAATGAGTAGTTTGGGGTTGAGACATGAAAAAAAATTGACTATTTGCTTGAATGTTAGAAACCGTATAGAAACCAAACACCAAATATACATTCCACTGAGGGGTGTTAAACATGTTTGCAGACAATAGCTCAGATCTTTGTTTAAACACTAACGCATGCTTGAATAAAGAGGCCACTTTTGCTAAGAAGTACTTCAGTGAATTACCACACACAGTCAACAGATCTGGTACAGAGGCAAGACTAGGCACACACCAGGTCCCTGAGGGGTCAAATCAGTGTGTGTGACACATTAGGATTACTAGCTGAGAACAGGAAATGGGGATTCCCAATGACAGAAAAAATGCAGCTGTGAGAAAAACACTGACGAGGTTTAAGCTTGACTTCTGTACATGGTGTGCTTTCAGTAATCAGCTCAGACGGACACAGCTGTTTGTGCGCCATGTCTGGTGAAATTATGTGATTTCACGTCTAGACAAGTTTAATTACACAATCGTCACATTAGCCGTGATTCAGAGGAACGGAGACGACTGATGATGAGCTGAACTTGACATTTATTGCAAAAAAGGTTTCTAACCGCAAATTGAACTTTGTGTTAGATGTGGGGGCTCTCTCCATGACTACAGCTGGTTTACCCACCACTACGTAGCAAGGGTGAAAACGGCTCACACCATCTTTCATGTTTCACCACTCACTCCTTCAACAACCTCCGAGCAACACGTCTGAAACAGATACTTTCTGTCAGGTTATTTGAGATGTTGCTTTTTAAGGATTTGAGGGGAGGTGCTGAGTGAAGTTTAAAGAGAGTTTGAGATGGTTCCAAAATCCCCCCTCTCCTCATTTACGCCATTGTGTCTTCTGTTGATCTTGTGATTAGAAATTTAGTAAGGGCTGGTACAGTATGGTACTAAGTGTTTCACATATCCCAGGACGAGGAGAAACAAAATACCCATAAAATATGTAGGAAATGACATTTGGTCATCGAGATGTACAGTATCTATACACATCTTAATGTGGTCAATATTGTTATTATTGATCTAATCAGGAATATTAATTGGCTATGCTTTTATCTGAACTACTGTACTTTTATTGACCACCTCTATCACAGACCAGGAATTCTGTGCAGCAAACAAAAAGGTGGTGCAATTGTGTCATCAAGGTCTTTTACAAGATCTAGTAAGATGCAGAGTCACGGCTTGGTTCAGCACCTTGCTGCTAAGCTTATTAAAAACTGCATGGAGAATCGCAGGCGTTAGGGAACAGATGTCCATGCAGACCGTATATGTGCTGGCCTCTCACAGACATGTCCATTAAATAACACCATGACCCGTGTAAAGAGGACATAGCCAGTCCCTTGATGCAAGTTAACTAGATTTAGACACATTTGTCCTTGTAGTCAATCACAACACACAAATAGTACAGATCGAGGTGCCTGCTTCCTTGTGACAACTGTCCAACGAGTCATTTTACGCTGATCTTATTTCACTTTTCCATTTCATAAGCAAAGCTTCCTATTGTGCTACCATTACTGCTGACTCATAACTTCTTGTTTGGTGATACACAATTAAAATTTTAGTGCTATTTTAATTTGTTGATGTACTTTTATATTTTTTTTGTGAGCGTGTGAATTCAATTAGTTGTTTATTACATTTTGGCTAACGCTTGGTTGAAAAATGTAGGACAAAAAAACTAAATTAAAATATTAAATGTTATCGCAAATCTGCACAATCTTTCTCGCAAAAACTTGTTTGTTGATTATCTTAACTTCAATTAACTGTGTAAATCTAAACACTTAAATTTTTTTAGTTGTAAATAATTGAAATAATGTTTAAGGTTTGTTTCTTTTAAAACAAAATAGTTCAAATCCCACATTTGTCTTGCACGTCTGCCATTAATCTCTTGTGAAGTATTTTATTTTACGTATTTATGTTGGAAAGTGTTGAGCTCCAGTTTTCCAATGCGTGTGTGTGAGGCACCGACACTCTCCAGAGAATTTTTAGAAACACCTGTGAACTCAGAAGCAATCCAATAAAACACTTAAGGCAGACATTTTACTAACATAAAGGTTCTATATTTAAACTTGAGTCTGTTGTTCGAGTTGTGAGTTATAATGACTGCGCCTGGTATCAATGAAAAGATGTAAAATGACTGTTTTAATGCACTTACATACACATGTAGTACGTTCATGAATGAAGCCATATAAATTGTGAGGCGATTTGCTTTCACTGCAGCTAATGATTCACATAAAAAGGAAGGAGAAGTAAGTGGTCAGCACTTATTTAGTAGCTTATTACATGTTTTGGTTCTACAAAGCCCTTTACAGCTCCGTTAAAAGGGTTTGTTTCCTCTCAAAAGTTAACTGTAGGTACGTTTACTCTAAGTCAGAAAAGTTTAACTAATCATTGGTTTAGTGAACAGCAATTAAAGACCTAGTTTGTGGTACAGAGAGACTTGGTAAATTAGTATTTAACCAAATGTGAGTTGATTTGTTGGCATAGGGTTAATAGAATATTTGATATTATTTTTATTTGTGAGTGAGTAAAATCCAACAAACACTACTTTCATTTTAAAGGGACATTCTTAAAAAATGAAAAACATTTCTGAAGTTTTCATAGTGTAAATAAATTTTTCAGTGGATTTTAGATTAAAAAAAAAAAATGGTTAGAATCATCTTAAGAGCCTTAAACTTTGGCCGAACTGGTCTTCTCATTGTTCCTTGTAAGACATTGTGACATCATCCGGTGTACACCCTAAACATGTTGGTATTAAGACCGAGTAAAACAAAGACTTTTGAAAATATTCTATTGGCTTTGTGGTGCTCAAAAAGTGATCAACACACCCTGAGTGTGATTCAAGACCGGAAGAGGCTACAGTTTACTGCAGCTGATTAAACGCTTAGAGTAAAAAAAAAAAGAAGCTGCAGAGCGCCAACAGTCATTAACATTCACAGGAGAGGAAGAGATAGTGGCACAATGCACCATTCAAGTTTAAAGAAAAACTGAAGCAGATGAGTAATTTAAAAAAAAAAAAAGAAAGAAAACCTATTCTTATGTTCTTTTGTTAAATGTTAACATATCATTTCCCTCCAATGTTGTAGCAGATCAAATGTCAGAAACCAGAAGATGCTTATGTAACCAAAAGGTAGAGAAAACTGGGCAACACATGCGTGGTCTCCTCGTGTTTATGACGTACTGAAATAATAACCAGCTAGAGGTATGAAACTGTCAGAAGGATTTATCTCTCTCATCTGGCAGTCGTGCACCTTGCAGCCTCAACGGGTCACCTCCTAAGACATTACATCCTGGTGCCAGGCATGCACAGTCCCTAACAGGGTTGTAAAAATTGGTTTATTAGATAGTTTGTGGCTCTCCTCTGAGAGAAATACCTTTTCCATCCACTCCTCTTTAAGAATACCCATTTGACTATAAAATTATCCTCCAAATGAAGCAATACATTGGTAGTTTTTTCCTTTTAGTATAGATTAGTACATGCTCGTCTTTTTTAGTCTCTGAATAACAAGTGGTTTTAATGTAATGTGAAGTGTCTCTGCGGACTGTCTTTTTTTTTTTTGCGAGTCAAAATCCTCAAATGCAAAGTATTACTTCTTTGTGTGAAGTATTTTGCGTGGCTTGGAGGTTTAATTTAAACTTCACTAGCTAAATCAGCTTCTTGTATCATGTTCTTGTTGTCTACCTGCTGTTAAAAGTTAGAGGACAAGTGTCTCCTTTGAATCATGACTTTCTGAGCTGCTGTGAATGTGGAGGTGGAGAAGTTCACTGTATCGTGGTAAATGTCTCTGGTTGAGCCCACAGACCATGCCATCAGGCTCTAATTGCTTTCTGCCTTCTTCTACTGGATGGAACATATGTGACAAGTTCTGTGTTTTTCTTGGTATTTCTTCCTTGATTTCTTTTCTTTTTCTGCCTGGGGCACCATTTCGTATGGTACAGCTTACATGGGGTGAACACACTTACTGTAAATGCAAGGCTTTATTTACAGCAGCAGTCAAGAATGAAATGACAGCAAACCTCCTTGTGGTGTGTCAACAATTTGCAGGGAAGAGGATTACCTCATCTTTTTATTACCACAAATTACAGCCTGGGGAAGGATGGATCAAGATGAACATTTACCTAATGTTTCCCTGAACACTAGAATAAATTAGATTTATACAGAAAAAAAAATCTTTTTCCACTTGTATGGATGGCTTTGAGAAAGACCAGTGCACTAAACATCAAAACGCAAACACTACAAAAGGTTGATGATACGTACAACTTCATAAATAGTACAGAAACCTCCCTTGATGTTGACCTGCTTGATGTTTTGAGCAATGTTTGCAACCTCAGAGGTGAAAAGTGTTTCTTATTTTCTGACCCCCTGGTCAGAGCTCTTTCAGTAGCATTAAGGAAATAAAAGTAACTGTTGACTAAATTTTAAAAAAACCTCGGGTTTATTTGAAACAATTTCAACCCCTGATAAAAAGTCGTTTATATTCTTTCCACTGGAGGATTTTTAAAGTTTTCAATGCATTCTTACCAAAAAAAAAGAATTATTCTAAACCTTCTTGTTCTGTTATTTGTCATAAGATTGTTAACTACCAATACTAAATTACTACCAACACTACTAAATTCTCAATTTAACAGGTATGCAGACTTGTCTTTTTACTGTATTTAGTGATGAATTCAACATCTTATTGCTGTAAATATTGAACGGATATATTTGCCTACTACCTTCATGTTAACAAACCTCACATCATGTATTGTTTTACACACATGAGGAACCACATGGGATGAGGAAAGGAAGCTGCCATGGGAACCAGGATGTTCAAACAAGGAGGTAATTTGAGACGATGTGTTGCTCTCTGAGGCACGGGGCCGAATGCAGGATGGCCATATGAAGAGGTGCAGAGTTGACAATCTGCAAAAGACGGCTTCTTGTACAAAATAGAGGCGGCTGGTTCAGCAGATTTAGATCAAATGGTGGTTTGTACTTGATGTTAGATTGGACTGAACATCATAAGGATACAAATTAAAATGCTCTTATGCATATTTAAAATTAAAATGTTCATCTACTGTATGCAAAAACTCCAAACAAAAAATCCTCATGTCCAGAAAGAAAGTATAGCAGCAAGCAAACCGGGATAAGTCAAGGGCAAAATTATGCATTTTTTCTTCTTACAACCTTCAAGGTGAAATCTATATAATGTTTTGATGACAAGCACAGTGCAGCGTACCTGTGGATCTGTCCGTTCTTATGTAGGTATTCCAAGCCCTCCAGCACATCCTTCAATACGGTGGCTATGCTGGCCTCATCTAGGACGCCTGTTTTGTGCTCTCCTCTTGAGATGATATGCTTGATGACATCTAGGACAGAGCCTGGCAAAAAGACAGAAAAAAAAACTTTGAGAAGAGGACTTTTTAAACAAGTTAATCCTAAGATTTTCTCCAGATGTTTGAACTGCTTTGCCAGCAAATAAAAGTAAACTAACCAGCTATCTTTTTGAAAAAGGCTGCAACTGGCCAAAGCAGGGTCATTAATAATAGTCACAAAGCAGCAGTAGGTTTATATTTGTAGTTATTGTCAAACAGTGTCTTTGTCCTCACTGAATGGGGAGCCAGTGTGGCTCAGTGGACTGACCCAGTCTGCTCTGGACTAAAGAGACAGGTCACCAGGTCTCTTCCATCATGGCTACTGCTGCATAAAGAATCACTGCGCTGAAGTCAGACTTCTGCCCCATAGCCTGTTTCATTGTGTGACACTTCACAGAATAAAGAACAAGTCTTTAGAAAAAGAAAAAAAGGTGCTGGTTCATATTTTCATATTACTCAGCAAAGAGGAAAATGCAAAAAGCCACTTGTAGACAGAAGAAAAGGAAGGAAAGCTGTTAAAGATGTGAATTGGTAAAAATGAAGTGGAAAAAAAAATGAGACTAAAGATTATTGCCTCATCTAACAGTTTCTGTGATGCTCAATAAAAAGGCTATTTTGTTTTGTTTTTTATAGAGCAATTTATAGAAATTCAAATAGCAAAAAGGAACAATTTAAATAGTTAAACTACATTTTAAATAATTACAAATCTATTCAGTGAGCACTGCTAGAAAGTACACGACCAAGTATGGACATTTTCAGTCAGAGTGGTGGAAGATATTGTGCCTGATTTGTACTTTGCTTTGTTCCGCCTTCACACAGTTCCCCTTCCTCTCTCACTGCTTCCGCATCCTGTGTCTGATTTTTTTTTTGCACGCGTGAAATAGCTGAATGGAAGCAAGGCAGTCAAGAAAACAGTGAGAAGTGCTTTGAGGTTTTACAAAGGAAAAAAAAAGTCCCAGATCTAGCAGGAAGTAATCCTAATAACTCATGAATGAATCCGTAATTTTGTGTGAAAGAAACCATTCAAATACACAATTTCACACTTGAGCTGTAAACAATAAAGGCTCATTTATGTCATAAAGTATTCTGCTTATTCACTGATACTCATGTACGTATTTATAGTGTATAAACCTTCTTAGTATTAACTAGTATAAAGTCTGAAAACCAGCAAAGAAAGCAGTTTGCTCCAAAGTAAAAACTTCTTTAAATTGATGGCTGCCATGACTATTCGATTAGTCACTGTTATGTTAACTATTAAAATAGTTGGCGCCTAAATTTAATTTAACCCTTTTTAAAACTATCAGATTTCCTTCTACTGCTTATTTGTTGATTTATTTTATGTACAACCTCAAACTAAACCAGAGACATAAATCATTTTAAATCATTTTAAAGTATACAAGAAGCACTTTCACAGACCACATAATGCAGGGGTGTCAAATCCTAATGAGCCCAAAACAAATATTCAATTTCTTTCAAATCTATCCGATATAACAACTCATGCCTCATTAGTTTATTTAGCAGGTTAAATTAGACTGAGTGTTTAGCAGTCCAAAGGTTTATTTTGCATGAGGAGGGCAAGGTACTTGTTGGTTTTATTTGAATGGCGTCAGTTCAAAGCCCTGAGGAAAAGTTTATACAAATTCTAGGCCGGCAAATTTGTTTTTGACAAGAAACTGCATTGTAGAATAAACACATATGCACAAAAAAAGCAAAAATGTCTTATAGTATAAAGCTGGATTTGCCCTTTTTCTGTTAGGATTTTATAAATCCTAACAGATTGGACGGGTGGAGACGGTGGCCGCGTGGTTAGCGCGTTCGCCCGCGGACCGGAAGGTCGCGGGTTCGCGTCCCACGGAGAGCACGTCTAGGGTCCTTGGAGAAGACACCTAACCCCCGCTTCTCCCACCATTGGCGCCGTTGATGGGCAGCCTGCTGCGGTGTAAGGAGTGCAGCAAACAAATTTCCCCAGTGAGGGATGAATAGAGTAATTCAAAATAAACAAAAAAAATAAAATAAAAAAAAGAGGAAGATCCACCAGCATGGGTGTCTGCTTTGGTTGGAGCAGGAGCTTTGAGAGCGAGGAAGAGGATGAGTGTAAACGCAGAGGGAAGGGAGAGGATAGGGAAGTAACGAAGAACATGTGAGCTGGTGCCAACTGTGTTAAAGGCTCATGTGGGATGCCAAGAAAAACTGGTGTAGGATATTGAAGGTGGGACATGGCATGGTTTAGGGTTTGTTCAAAACAACATATTTGGCTCAGATAGAAGGACAAATTTCTCAAAGTGTAAATAAATGACATCATTTTAGCAAACTCAAAACTAAACAAGAGTGGGATGAGAATTACATCACTCTTAAGGGCTTGACTCACTATCGAAGCTCCTCCTATAGTGGGGTCAGAAACCAGGTGTGACAAAAATCCAGTATTATTGTTATCAAACTTGCTGTTGTGCGGGAATCTTTGCACTTAGCCCTGACTGTAGGTGGAGAAAAAAAACGCACATTCATCTTGAGAAACACATTCCTTCGCTTGTAATGAATGATATGACTCATACTCTGTCCCTGTAGATTTTGGTGAATGTCTCTCAGGTTTGTACTCAATCAGTCACAGGTTCTATGGCACTCTGAGGAAATCCTTGTTCACATGTCACATTAAGTAAAGGAATTTGATGAAAATCTGTACGCCGACGGCACATGTACCTTGAAAACGTGGCTGTTCTGGTTTCACCTTGAAAGGATTTATCAGACAGATGGTTTCTGCTAAGATTAAACCCCTTTTAATTTAGTTGAAGAACACATGACACAAAATCCATAACGTGAAGCAGAGGGAGAGACTGCAGAAGTTAAAATCAATGAATTAATACCCATGTGACATTTCATTTGCATTTTTAATCTTATATTCAAGTTGCATAAGATTATCTCAATGGGGCTGCTCAAACAAAGCTACCAGACAACATGAGCTAAATAATGAGAAGAAAAAAAAAATCAGTTTTTATTTTAATCTTGGATAGCATACATGGAGAAAGTGAGAGAATGTTGTTTAGAAAGTGTGAGTAAGCACTACAGCATGCAGTCTCACACCTTTCTGTTTATAAAAAAATGAAACGAGAATGCAAGACAAGACAAGTAAATCTTCTGTTGGCATGAACATATGGCACAGCTTTGTTTGATCAACTGTCCACCGATTTGTGTTTTTCTTTTTTGAGAACCAGAAAAGAGACAGTACAGGGCATTTTTTGTGCTCTTTCAGGCCACTGGATGAGAAGTCTTCTGTGCTCTGCCCTGTGGAGAGTTGCCCTATAAACACAACTGCATCGCAGTCACCATGGCTGCCACTGCTATCATTTAATAACTCCACATAATAAAACTCAATATGCACAGCTCTGGTTTAACAAGCAAAGGAAGATGGGGCAATCGAAAGTTGTTTAAACTTTTAATGCATCGTTTGGTGGGCATGGCGCCCAATAAGGCTGCCAAGGGAATCTCTAAGTGAATCAAGCCGGCAACCCCAGCGTGTGTTTTGTTGCAGCAGGACAGGAAGATTTGTGTGTCAAAATTTCCTCTTACACAAAATGTTTTTATAATTGTGTGGGAGACGAAAGGAAGGGTGGATAAAATAGTTGGGATTTTTTGTATAATATTAACCCTGGTGCTTATCCAGGAGATGTAGAGCAACTCCTCTAAAGTTAATGCAGAACAACCTCCACAGCAAATCAAATGAATCAGAATTACTTTATTGATTCCACAAGTAGGAAATTTGTGTGGTTCCATCTCATGTAAAATAACTTTTTTCAGTTAATCTTGTACTTAAACAACCACAACTTGGGTTTTGGACATCCATTGCACAGTAGCAATGAAATCCTACTGATATAAAGAACTTTATCACAGACCAGGAAGTATGAAAGCCTGACTACTGCTCATCTCTCTACCTGTCCTGATGTTGTACAAGATGTGACCTTTAAATTTTATAAGCCTGTTGCAAGTAAAAAAAAAATCAAACAAGAAAGTCAAACTGAATTGGTCTACATACACTTCTCCAAATAATACAAACTAATTACAATTGTGTTATTCCCTTCGGTAGAATAACCAAAAGAAAACTTCTGTATAACAATGAACGCTGTGTGAACAGCAATGTCTCAACATAATTCAGTTTAAGATTTGTTTAAAAGAGGTCAATACTTTATTTTTTTGTTCACATCTTTCTCTATTTGGGCTTCTTGAATGACAAAAAAAAACTCTGCGGGATCTTTTTTTAATTACTAATGTTACTATTTATTGTTAATTATTGCATTTGTTTTTTTTTTCCAATTATTCTTGAAAAAAAGGCATTGGAAATTTACAATTTATTCTTCATATCACACTCTACAATTTTTTAAAAATTCTTTTCCATCTCGTTTTTTGTAATTAGATTTGTGTCTATAACTGATTGAGATGTTCAAATGAACATTTTTTTTTTAAAGGCCAAAAGAAAACTTGAAGACAGTTATTACATTTTGACAGTTTCACCATGGTGACCTCCTCCTCATATTTTCCTCACTTGTTAATTGCAGCACAGCCACATGGTTGCCATGTGGGCTGTTATTACCTCAGCCATGTCATTAACTCCAGCTCTGCACCGAGTTAAAACCCGGGGAGAGTTGCAGTTCGCTGCGGGAACAATGAGCATCAGTGTTGTCACATTCACTGTAATAACAGTCAAAATCACAGGCAGTAAGCCACCCTTGCTCTTCCTGTCGGCCAACTTTAATCACAATGCCAAAGAAATCTGGATCTGCTAATAAAGCAAAAGGAAGAACCAAACACTCCCTTTGGGTCTCTTTTGTCAGGTAATAATAAAAGACAGTCTATCATTAATCCACGTGTTAAAGAGAGGTTTTAACATGCATGCACTTACCGCCACTGAGTAGCTTCATAACCAACCACAGTTCATCTTTCACAACAAAGGAAGTGTAGTAAGACACAATGTTGGGGTGGTGGCACTGGCTCATGGCTTGAATCTCTTTCTGTTAGAAGAGAAGCACAAGACAAAAAAATCTATTAACAATAAAAAAATAATAATTTGAGTTCCGTTCCGTCATCTTCCGCTTGTTCCGGGGACGGGTCGGGGGTGCAACAGCGTCAAGCGGGCAGCCCAGGCCTCTCTCAAGCCCAGGCCTCTCTCTCCCCGGCTGCATCCTCCAGCTCACCTGGAAGGATCCCAAGTCGTTCCCCGGCCAGCTGTGAGACATAGTCTCTCCAGCAGGTCCGGGGTCTGCCCCTTGGTCTCCTCCCGGTAGGACGTGCCCAAAACACCTCGCCCGCGAGGCGCTCGGGGGGCATCCTGACCAGATGCCCGAACCACCCCATCTGGCTCCTCTCGACCTGGAGGAGGAGCGGCTCGACACCAAGCTCCTCCCGGATGGCAGAGCTCCTCACCCGATCTCTGAGTGAGAGCCCAGCCACCCTGCGGAGGAAGCTCAATAATAATTTGAGTATCATTAATATTTCAATGATAGGCTGCTTGTTCAATACAGCCAGATCGATCAACAACTAACAATTTTTTAGAAGTCAAAGAATGCGTTTTTTATCAGTTTTATGATAAAAATGATTATAAAGATGTTTAAGATTATCAAGTAAAAGGCATAAACCACTTGAAACAAATCACATATTTATGATTTCAGAGAAAACAAACCAAAGAAGACAAGTTAAATATTCTCATTCACAAGGAATCTTTCTTGTGACTGTGATGCAGCAGCTATTCTTGAATATTTAGTGCAACTCTTGAAATCTTAATGACGTCAGTAGTGAGAAAATAAATTAAAAGAAAAAAAAAAGGCTAGGTCAATGTAATGCCTAGCTATGCAGAAGAGAAAAACAGCAAGAGCTCAGCCTTTTACATGGCTTTAAAGCTTCCTTTTCTCTGTGCGTGTGTGTGTGTTTAGGAGGCAGGAGAGCTGAGGTAATGCTGGCACAGATGTCTACTCCATCACTTCACCACCGTACCCGCAGTCAACCAGGGATAGATGGACTTCCTGTGAGAAAGGAAAGCTGCTTTTGGTGGCAGGAGAAATCATTCACAGAAGTTTTGGCTTTTGCTTTTGACTTGATCTAATAAACAAATGGATGAGTCAATAATCGCATCATCAGAACAAACGTGTTTTCTCCATGCAGATTGATGCTAAAGTTGTCCATGTCGTGTCTATCAATATTATTAGGAGCATGCAAAAACTTAGCAATTAACCTTTTGTGGTTTGATTTTAGGGAACAAATGCTCTGCAAGTACTGTATATGTTAACGCTCTGCAAATCTTAACAAAGAAAATATGCTTGTCTAAAAAGAAATAAATAAGCCTTTGTTATATTGGTATCAGTCAGTTTTTTTTTTTTTTTTACACGACATAAAAAATGATTTTAGATTGTGATTTGCAAGGTTTGAAGAAGAAATTGTGCAAGGAATATAAGTGTTGAAACATTCAACTTTGTTTTAATCTGATCTGCATCGAGAGCAAAACCACACCCAGGTGTTAACATCGCTTAGCTAATTCAATTGAGGATGTTCTGCAACAGTTCTGGTGTTGCTTTTCTGCTCTGTGCTTGTAGGAATGTGGTTGGAACAACTCTTTATTATTATTCCATTTATTAAAAAAAAGATAGCTGGCTTGAGGGGGTTGCAACAACGGCTGAAAATAAAAACAAACTGTTTTTTTACAACTTGTGTTTTGCAGATAAGTTGAGTTTGCTTTGAACCACTAACAGTCTTGAATGCGCCAATACGTTTTTATCAATAAGTCTACTTTTTGTCAAAACTAAATGCTAAATTCTGGGTTCGTGAGTACATTTTATGTTCTGCTTGTATTTGTGATATGTGTCTCTTGTAAAAAAAAAAAAAAAAAAAAAAAAGACTGAGTTTTGTGGGACCAACCTAAAGATTTTTATGACCAATTTATAGCCTGACATTATAGAGATATAAAATACTACCACCCCTGTTTTAAATTTAAAAATGAGCTCATGTTGCAAACATTGTTAAAGGCTGGGCTCACATGGATACAGTGTAGGAAGACGTGAGAATGGTTGGCGTGACCAAAGAATATGGGTTAGACGGAAGAAACTGACTTGCTGTGGCGACCACTGAAGGGAAATGCCGAAAAAGAAGTTAAAGGCTGGGCTACATTAACTCCAACTATTGTTAAATTTTACGCAGTTCACATGGTTTAATATAATCTGTTCGGTCCACAGCATACAATTCGAGAAACACAGTGAGCAGGTTGATTCTAAATTATTGGTAGATGTTTGAAGATCATTTTACGTATGTGTCAGAAGGCCAGACAGGCCAACGAAGAGTTTTCAGTTTTAAAATTGAATTTGAATTTAATTGAATTTTCAATTTAAAAGGAAACCAAGAAAACGTTTATTAGTCCCACAAAGGGTAATAAAATAGCCTTTAGACACTCTACAAAAATACCCAGATTGCTGAAAATAATAAAATCTTGAGTTTCTGAAACAGTCATGACAGTGACAAATAAATATTAATTATTGAAATATTGAACCTCTGTTTATGCATTTATCTGGGACGCCCACTCAGTTTCATTGTGTGAACCAATAATAACATTACTGAGTCAAAAAGACCAACCGACAATGAAAAAAAATTAAGATTCTAGATATTTAAACAATTATTGTTGATGCTAAATTGATTATACTTTACTTAAGGTACTTCAATAGTTCCACTGTGCCTGAAATTAAATTGTAGTAATTATTCCATTCGAGCAAGTTGTATTGAGCACTTAATTATTCATGCTTAACGTTCAACATATTGGATAGCTAGACTGCAATTTGACATGTTTGGTTCCAAATGATGAGCAATTTTGTTTTCTCTTAATGCGTCAAATATTATGTCTAAAATTTGAGCAGCGGGTTTCTTTGGGGGGACGAAGCAGCGCACTCAAGGAGGCAGAGGACGAAAGAGAGAGTTGAGCTGTTTGTTTGTGATCGTTATAGTGAAATAAACCAACAGGATTGTTCTTGCCGGACAACCTTGTTTTTCTGCATGGAGATAAAGTAGCAAAACTTCAAACTATGGATAGTAAACATAATCTTTTTCCAAATACTGTATGAGATATAAGTAAGGGGTATCACCGCAAGACAAGCATTGTTAATTAATGAATAAAAAGTTGTACATTACTCCTAAAGAGAAAACTTACATCTTTGAAACCACAAAGTGTATACTTGCCATATCAAGAGAGAGAGAGATTATCTCTATAGTTAAAGAGAAATTCAGGACATTGATCGATATTTGTCTTTGGTTAAAAAGCATGAAATCAAAATCAGATATTCCATCAGCATAAATGCTTCACTCGCATTAGCATTGGAATGACTCTCGCCGAGTCATCCCTATTGTGCTCGTAGATCTCAGTCATAGCTTTTATCAAGAAATGCAGGAGGTCATCATGAAATGACTTCATTCTGTCAAAAAAGAAGAACGTGTAAAAAAACCGGGGGCACGAGATGACTTATAATTAGATAAAACCTGTCTGATGCAGTCTTTGGATGTCGACAGGTAGAAGCATGTAGAGCACTCTCAAGAACAGCGTGTGAGAAAATAAGACCTATAATCTGAGAAACTCAGCATTTCAAATCCGGACTGGTTAGAACTTGTTCAATCACTAATCATTTTCAGCTCGTCAGAAATCTTTCTTTTTACCATAGCTCTGTCAGTGTGGAAGAGAAAACTAAAAAAGTTTGGGAAAGAGGGGATTTGGGGCCATGAATCTCATCAATAATACAGATGTTCTCATCTGTATTCACAGTCATTGTGAGAACAGGTTTTTTGTTAAAGGGATTAAGTCACTGTAACGGTCGTTCAGACTACTTCCATTTAAACTGTAGAAAATTTGACTGAACTTATTTTAAAGATCACTTTCATTATGTCATCTTTGAGTTTACGGGTGAGAGTTTCTCTATATGTTGTTGTAAGTCTTATGGGAACTGCATTGGTGTTATTTCTTATGTACTGAACTGGCAGTGAATAATAATCACACATTTATTCCATTTCACATTTTTTATTTAATTTAAGAGTGTTTGAAGAAATCTAAAGAATATAAATAAAATTTCAAACCTAAAACTTTTTTTTTTTTTCAAAAACATCCCCACAAGCTTAATCTTCACATGTAACAAAAATTAAGTGTTGCTTATTTGACTGGTTTAACTTTAAAAGGAATGAAGTTTTAATGGTGAGGAATCAACTCCATAGCAACTGTACTTTCTGCATTGAGCTTGATCAATTTAGTGTCCAAGTGTCAGAAAACTTTGAAACTGAGCAAAAAAAATAAAATAAATGTGCTATTGTAACAAAGTGAATGGAGTGTCGGGTCACAAAGTGGTGCCACAGAACTGCAGGGATGGCACACACACAGAGAGTCCTCTATAGAAGCAAAGTTACATCACTGTTGGTTACTCAGAGCCTCGCAGACACACACACACATTCAAGTATGCTAAAACTCAGTCCTGCTGGAGCTTGAGCAGCACACTAAAACCAAATAAAATGCTAGAGATCTGGAAATTATGGCATTAAGTATTAATGCGTAATCTTATTGCTTATGTTCCGACATTCAAACATCTTGACAGAAAGGCACAATTGTCTTAAATCGCTTTAAATGTTGACACAAGCAACATGCAAAGTTACTCAAGAGGACTTCCTGTATGAGGTTCTTCTCCCCAAGATACTTCATCAAAAGCCTGAAAAATGCCACAATAGTAGTTACAGCTAAGGTTAAAAGCATGCGGCTTCTTTTAAAACTTGTTCTATCCACTTTAAAAACCTCCTTTTTTAAAGAGAGGCAATCTGGGTTCAATTTAAAGCTTCCTCACCATATAAGCAAAGACCCAGGAGGCCGTGAGGGGAACCACAGGCAGGAAATCCGATCGTGCCGTATTCCATGTGACCGCCCGCTCTGAAAATCTGGGAGCAACATTCCCCCCGATTCATTCTCAGTTTAGTGTTGCCAGTGAGTAGTGAGCAACCTGCCAGAGAAACTCTGGCTGCGATCACAAATGAATGCATATACGCTTACACAGTATTCATTTTCCACAGGTTACTTTCGCAGACCTCCAGATGGGTTCTTGGAACGACTGGAAAAACACATCAGTCACACTTGTAGTTTAGGAGTCAGACAAAACACACAGATCGTGTGCGTCCCATTAAGAAGGTGTGTGACTTATGACCTGATAGCTGAAAGAGCTGCTTCACAATGGAAGAACTGCTGAGTAAATGTTGTTACACGCAAAAACAAATTAAACTTCTTTTCAATGACAAAGTACGTGAGCAACAAACAGGCTGCTGATTTCTTCTGTGTGCAGAGGAGCCGCTCTGACATGAAATAAATCGCTCTACCTATATTGTAAAGCATGCATACTGTAAATGGTGCTGCGGAAGATTACACCGAGGATGCAGAGGTAGTTCAGAAAGATGTTTCAGGTTACTGTAATAGTTTCTTGATAATAAGTGGAGCATTTGCTCAGAGAACAACAAGAACAGTGTTTGAAGATGATGAGGCTCTGAAAAAAATCCTAAACAGAAAGCAGGGCTGAACTTTGAGCTTCACATGTGCAGGATGCAGAGGATGTAAAAGTAATGCTGTTGCTCTCTTTGATGGGGATAATTCAGATTAAATGTTCTATTTAACTCTAAATTGCTTCAGTGTGTTTTACAGCTTACCAGAAGCTCATCCATGCTTGTCTGGCACTTTTCCAGGTTGATACGTTTAATGGCCACCTTTTCCTTACGTGGTGTACAGTACGCTGCTTGAACCACTGCTGTGGCCCCACTCCCTGAAAGAAGAAAATAGCATATAATCAGTGCGGTTTGTCTTTTATTCATCTTTTATTTTGGAAATGAATTGGTCCATAGCTGCAGTAGTTTTAAACCAAATTATCTCAGGTCAAATGAGACGTGCAATGATTGCTATAGGCACTTAACGAGGTTCTCACTCACATGGAGGATGAAAGTAAACCTCCTTTGAAGGCAATCTAAGAAAGCAGCCTCAGCAGCTCTCCAAACTACATCAAACCATCCCCATTTAGAGCAAAAAACTGGTGACTCTAGTATAGTTGAGTCATGCCATCACAAAAGAGTCCTTGCATTTGAGTAGAAACTTAGAGCTCTTAACCTAAACTAGGAGCTTAAGTCTTAACTTGAGTTTTAAATATGATTAAATTTTAAAGTAATCATGGTTTTTCTTTAAGATTCCCAACATTTAATCGAAGCTGAAAAAAAATAATAAAATAGGAATATGCAAGCATGCAATGTGTGAGCAGAGCCTGGAAGGCAGCCAGAGAACTAATGGCCATTAAGAAAATCAATAGTATTAGGTAGAAAAGGCATGGGAGTCTTTAGCTTTCTCACAGGTGAGTAAAACCATGCATGGGGCTCAAATGATCTTTGAAACAAGCTCCCCTCGAGGTTCAGTATGACACTCAGGTCACTGTATGGTTCTTTATTTAGGAAGAAACTATTTAATGAAGTTATCAGGATTTTATAAGTGCCTATGTTGTCACTTAACTATGGTCAAAGTACGACATGTTTTGTGTTTTCAGTGTTTGCGTGCACAAGTCTGAGGATTTTACTTTAATACCAGACAGTCATGTTGAAAAAAAAATAGGGTTTTTAACCACAAACTATTCATTATATGTCAACATACTAATAATCCATAAAATCGCTAGTGAATACGCAAGATCAATTTCAACACCTTTTACAGTTAGCGGCAAGAGAGCAATTACTTTTTATTTATGAACTGAAATTCCTCCGGAGGTCCAAAAGGTTTAACTGAGTTCGAATCAGACTTTGGTTACTTTGTGTTCATCAATTATGAATCAGCTTTCCTAAATCCTGCTTAATGAAGCAGGTCTGATGGAAGGGTGATGCAGAGAAACAAAGCACACACTCCGGGGGAGCTTCGTGGGGAGGGGGTTTATGCCTGAACATAGAACACACAAAGGTTGTGTTCTATGCTTTGGCAGTTCTGAAGTTTAAAAATAAAGCTATTAGTAAATAAGACATTTTTATCCTTTTGATGTGACTCTAGTTCTTTTTTATGTTAGTTCAGAATATTATCTTGTTCCCACCTTTAACCAACATTAGTCACCTGAAGTGCACCTTTAAACCCTACACGGACACATACAATAAGATCTAATAGATAAAAGCCTGTCAACACCAACCCAGGAGATTCACAACTCTTTATCCCTGCTTAATGTGAGATCATTTCACTTCTACCCTCATATTGCTCTTAACACAATTAGAAGGATTTTCTGGTGCATATGAATTGCCTTTCATCACAAAGTAGGACTTTAGCATGAACAAAGTGGTCCCAGAGTTGCTCCACCCTCCTGCAAGCTTTTCCTTGCCTCTCCTGAACTCAGGCTGCTTTAAGCCAAATATTAACAAAGTTCCCATTGTTTGGGAAAAAGGAAAAAAAAAATCTCCCTGGTTTTAATTAAAAAGAAAAGTTTTATTGTATGAATGTATCCACCTTTTATGAAGATTATTGCTTCAGGCTAATTGACTGAAATGAAATTAAGTATTGAAATCAAAGTATTAAAAACAGTGATCCAGCAATAAAAAATCTTCAATACATAAATGCTGATCGCTTATTGGCTTAGTTTAGCCCGATTGACAAATCAATTGATGAACAGGTTCATATGAGTTGTGTCCAATGGAAAAAAAAGAAAACAGTATATGAAAACTCCTTTCTAAACATTAACATTATCCGTTGGGTCATAACCTGTTGCAAAGGAGTATTTGCTGCTCATCTCTCCGGTACCGTGGTATTCATACATCACACTGACATTGCTCACAAATAATCAGTACTGGTGACCTATTCTCCAACCCCTCCTGCCACCATCAATACTTGAACCTTTTAAAAGGCTGGCCAATGATGGGGAGCTCAGCTTGAGTGAAACCCCAGGAAGCAGGTCATCTTATGTGCTGGAGTGGAAATACAACTTCAATGGCAAATAGAAAAAGGGCTTGGCCTATTCATGAGTGTTTGTCTAAACACTAGATGTTGGCTAAGATAAGTATGCTGGTTTCCCTCAAATTCCCTTAAACTTCAGATATTAAGTTTAGCTAAATTTAGCAGTTCGTCTATAAATGTAATGTAAACTAAAAATACAAGTTTTAAACACCTTTTTAAACACTGCGCTCAAATAAATCTAAGTTAAACATATGTTTCAAAAATGTAAAAAAAAAAAAAAAAAAGACCAGGTCAAAACATTTTGAATGTTATTAATCTCAACAATCAAAACTAATAATTTTTTTAACAGGGATAGACCGACTACGACTGACAGCTTAACAGTAATCGTAAAACTAGCTACTTTCTGTATTTTATTAGTTGTGTAAGGAGGAGAGGAGGCAAGGTAGGATCAGCAGCCAGAACAACTTTTCAGATTCATTTGTATTTTTTGCTAATGTTGAAAGAAACCTTTCCTTTTAAAGTCTAGTGCTGTGAGGCTTCTTAAATCCTGTGTAGAGTTTTATAGAAACTCAGATCATTGAGTAAACGCCTCTAAACAGAGCGTGTTGTCCTTGTAAAAATGAATCACAGCAATGCTTTGCATAAGAACAACATATAAATTATGTATATTGATTATTTATTCTTTTAAATTAAAGGAGGAGATTTTCATTGGAAAGTTTGTTTTGCAAACTGGGAATAACAACGAAGAATCTTTCAAATATGTTGCCGACACCCTGCTTATATAAATTAGAAATGAGAGGCGTTTTCTTAAGCTTCAAAAATAAATTTGCTGCCAAAGAATGATACTTGGAGCTCTAATCAAATTTGGGAGATCAAGTGAGAAAACAGACAATTATACAGATTTGATTACACAAGAGAAAAAACATGCCATGTATTAATTCATAAACACTGCAGTGGTGTCCTAAACCTAACCCAAAAAGCAATTTGATTCAAATGGTAAAAGTTGTTTTCAAAGTTTAGCTCTCCATCCATCATTTTCCTTGTAGTGATTACCCAATCAGGACTGTAAAAGTACCAGAGCCATACCAGTTGTAGTAGAGAGGCAAGGTACACCGTAAACAGAACCACTCTATTGTGAGCTAAGTTTAGATCTCGTTTTCGTTTTGTCTTCTAAACTGCTTATACCTAATGAGATGGCGGGGGCTGCCGGAACCCATCCTGGCTAATTTCGGAGAAGAGACAAGGTACACCCCAAACAGGTCACAAGTCTATTGCAGGACCACACACATCAACAACTATCCACACATACACTCATTCATATGGGCTTATACCTATTTTGTAGCAGCTAATCAACCTAACATGCATGTTTTCGGAGAGTGGGAGAAAAGCGGGGTAATTGGAAAAAACCCATGCATAAACGGGGAGAACATGCAAACTTCACACCGAAAGGACAGTGTTTCAAGCCTTGTCCCCACTCCCAAACTCAAACCTCCATTCTTTTAGCTGTGAGGCCACTGTACAGTTTAGATCTCATTTTTTCAAATACCTAATTGACAACCACTACTTGAAAGGGTTTTTTTCTGTTTTCAGTCTGAATAGATTACTTTAATATAGTTTTTGTTTATATTTTTATATAAATAAAAAAAAATATATAAATTTTGTAGAAATCCTTTTTTACATTTGCAGCAAAATGTGACCAAAACAGATTTTAAAATGAACTATTACAAAAACCAACAAATATAATTCAGCAAAAATTGTTCAATTGAAACCCATAAAATTACGATTAGTTCAGAACCAAATTCTCCGGGCGTATTAAAAATTGACTTAAAATGACATCATATTCCTACACGTGTGACAGACAACATGTGACGGCCTGTGATTGTATGAGAAACATCAAAAACACAATCAATTTTTCCACAGCTTTGCCAAAATAATGTTGATCTTTAGAAAGAGCAGACATTGTTTTCTGTAAGCATGTTTCCACAAAACAAATCATGTTTCATATGGCGACCGGAAAGAGCGTAACACAATCAGGAGACACTGCGGAAACGGCTGCAAACGATCAAAGAGATTTGTACAAAACTACCATTCCAGCTATATAAAAACAAGAAGGGGCTTAAAAGTTGGTATGTTTGGCCAAAAGGGCGTGGACAGCTAGCATTTGGGGCATTTCAATAAAGTTCTTTACCCGAGTAATCAGCAAAACAAATTTTGTTAAGAACAAAAAAAAGAGACAGAGACATGGACATTGCTTCAAGGCAAGCTATTTCAAATAGTTTAAATAACTACTGCAGACAAGAAAACAATATTAAGAAGCAGTGTTATTGTTTTTTATATGTGAGATAGTTACTGTTTATTTACCTAAAAGTTTCATCTGAGAACAAGTTGAACCTTAAAGACCAATCTATTTCTTAATCCCTTTAATCCCAATATTTGCAAGCGACTGCCACTCTCAGACTACACATACGACATGATCAAGCATGTTAGAGGCCAACTTTCAAGAATTTCACAATTTAAAGAAGTGAACAAGAATCATCTACATCAGATTAGCCAGGGCTTAAATTAGTTTCCTCCAGGAGAAGGTCACAATGTGGAGTCAATATCCTCCTTCATGAGTTATGTGCAGCAGTTCTCAGTCTTGCTCTTGCCAGGTCAGTTCACTGCCTGACGTCACGTGTCCTTTATTACATTTCCTCTACATACCTGCCTGACATTCCATAGATTATCCATGCAGAACAAGAAAAAAGCTAAAAATGACATTTTATACATAACTTACATCCACTGCAGCCCTGAAGACTTTTTTTGTATGTTCTCTCTAAACCGAGGATACAAAAACTTAAGTTTCCAAATAAAAGAAAAAAGTGAAGAATTTTTTCTTTCTGTTTTGGTAACTATTAAATATCTAGGCGGGACGTAAGTTACTGTTGATTACTGTAAGTGGGAGTAAAAAGTTTCCAGTCCTGTTTTGCCATCACCAAATATCCAAATATAATCTGAGATGGGAGAGGGAACAGCAGTGTTTTCCTGTGGGCTTTTGTCTGGTGTGATCCGGTGCTTGGTGGGGTGAAAAAGAGCGGGTGTGAACCATGTAATAACAAGACTTCGTTCCCTGGGGAAGTTACCAAAACAATTGCTCTGCTGGACATGCTGGGTATGCAGAGCTATCCTCTACACACATACACAGTCACAGAAACAAGGTGGCAGTGGACAGCATCTGCAAAGGATAAAAAAGTCTATACAGTATCAAACAAAAACAGAAAGTAATGATAACTTGAAAGAACTAAAAATTTTTCAAGACTTTGAACTCCTAAAAGTAAGTTTCTTTTTTCCAGGCTTTGATGAGAAAAATAAAACTTAATTTGATGATCAAATCATAAAATACACTGTCCAGAAGACAACTTTTCAGCAAGCCTTTTCCGCAATGGATCACTCCTAGACGAATGAGGGATTACACAGACTTAATTTTGTAGTATTTTTCTGTATCAAACCTGACAATCAAATTGTAGCATTTCCACAAAACCTCCAGTTTTCATAAAAACAGACTTTTCACAAGATCAGGATTAACCTAGAGAAAGACACATGCCAAACAGGATAGGTTTGAAAGAACCCTTGCTACAAATAACATACAAGGTAAACAACCTCTTTCAGTTTGAAGGAACTTCTGATCAGCTCAAGATAATTTGCAAAATGAAGAAAAAAGCTAGCCTAAATGCACAATGAATGTCCAAACCTAATTAGATAATTGTGATACTTTCCTGCAAACTCCTGTAAAGCAAGCATGCAGTCCAACCCTGTTAATAACCTTAACAGTTTAAAACCAATGCGGACAATTTGTGCCATACAGTGCCGTAAACCATCGCAGACCTCCTTTCTATAGAAGGGCTTTATCTCTGTCTGCAAGCTAAAATGCAGAATGTTATCTTGATGTGAGACCCCAGTCTCAATGTCCCTAGATGCTGTTAGAAAATTTAGAAGTAAGTTTAAGAGTTTCAAAAGTACAAAACATGGGTCAATTTAACTTTAAAATCCACATGTAAACAGAATATCAATGTTGATGTTGTGCAGTAACATGTTAATGGTTTTGTGAGGTAAGAAGCTTTATTAATCCTCTCAATAGAGCTCATGCATAACTGGATTAATTCAGCCAGTAAATAACCACAAATATAGGAGAAAAGCTCTAAAAGTTCCCTTTTGTATACATTACTAAACGAACAAAATAAGTATTGATCTGTAGAGGAAATGAATATTTTAAAAGATTTATATTAATTCAACAGACTAAGTTTGAATTTATTTTAAAATATTGTCACAACTGAGGCCTTTTATGCTTGTCTGCTGACAAATTTGTCTTTGTTTTTAAGTATTCATTGAGTAAGTAATTACAGAAGAAAGAAAACTTTTTCTAACATTTATGATTTAAAAAAAAAATTCTTTCTTTGACTACCCTTTTAAACATCTGGATTATTCACTGTTACTTTAAATACAGTAAATCCATCACCGCCTTCAATAGTAATAAAAATCATTTAGTATTGATAAACTTTGATCAATCACCTTTAACAGAGTTACAAGTTACAAAAAAGTAGTCATTTTACTTTAATATAGTAAACTTTCAATGGATCTCATACACATTTCTGTTGGTTTAACTGCTTTTTAGTGTTTTTAAACCAATATTCCAAGGCACACTAGTGTACCGTGAGATCGTCTGGTGTTCTGTAGGAAATTTCACCTCATACAGTGATTGTGATATACCAGTAGCTCCCAAAGATTGTTTTTGGTTGATCTCATGGTGTTTGTGTTTAAAAAAAACAGTCTGAAGCATACTTTTTATGTTTATCAGTATGAAATCTTGTCATTTTATTTAGAGCCAGGTAGGGCTGTCCTGTAACCATTGCAACCCACTCTTCTTCACTGCTTTTTTATGATTTTTTTCTGCTCTCCATCCTTCCCAAAACTACCCCAGTTTATGAGACATTATGAGAAAATTTAGGTTGTGTTTTAAAATCAGAAAAATTGTGGATTCAAATAAAATCTCAATTTTCAGCAAGACGTTCAAGAGGAAGAAGTAACTGTACTTTTAACTTAAAAGAAGAATAATAAAAGATGACAAAGTGGGTTTTGACGTGTTGATTTGATTCCTATTCAGGACACTGATTTGATTCCTATTCAGGACACTGATGAGAATCACCCTGTTGAATTGAGAATCATTATTCGAAGGGAAAATGCACCGTGACATGAAAAAGGTTGAAAACCCACTACTGCTGCTGACGAAGGATCTGAACGTTTAGTGTGTATTTTTACAAGCAAAAAGGGTGTGATCGCACCAGCAGTTTAACTTTCAGTCTCTTATCTTGCAGCAAAAACCTTATGACTGATACTGAAACGTTTATGCATTCTGACAGTGTAGCTGTTACAAAACTACACTTACAATGTTAATTAAATGAAACAAAATAGCACTACATGTTTAATGTATGTGTGTCCGTAAGGACATACCAGAATCACATAAAATAAATCATCTTAAGGTCACTTTATTACTAAAACAGCTTCTCAATTAAATCAAAACTACTAATTAAAGCTAGTTGGTCACCAATGGAAGGTAGCATGCCACAGTTTCCAAGTCACAAACTCAAAATTCTCATTCTATTTCCAGCTTTTTAGCTCACTAGCATGATTAATTCTGTTCTCCTTTTCACTGAAAAAATCTTTTTATTCTTTCTTAGCTTGTAAGCTACCAGCTAAGACATTATTCATCCCCGGACATAGGCGTTAAGCTAACAAGCTAATGATCACATACATACCAATCACCTCGTGTAGCTCATAATCATCTCTGTTGATGGACCACGGCTGAGAGCTCAGGTCCTCCGACATGGCTGAGCTATTTACCAATCTGTCCCGAAACTAAGCTTGAAAACGAGTCAAAGTAATCCAAATAGAGCCAATAAGGGCGACACTTCCCCTTCTTTGCGGATCCTGCAGCACTCCTGTCATTCCCAAAGTTTGACACTAGCCTGGCAGCCCCGCCTACCGCATTCCTCCTCAAATGTGGCGGACATATTGAATGTGCTACACCGCGCATGCGCATTTGTCTTACTGTGGTCAGTCAGAGGAAACGATCCAACGATGCACCGCAATCCCAGGGACTTTTTAAAAAGAGCGTAATCTTATCTAAAAGTATACAGGCTCTTTAAATTGTTAGTCTTTTTTATTTTACTCTAACTCAACCGTTTTAAAAGGATTTTTTTAAAAGCTTAACCGTTGAATGTTAAAGTTAAGGCTAGCTATCCCGCAGTGTTACCTTACAGGCTTACTCATGTCGCAAAAAATCTTTTCAAATATTCAGTTTGATTTTTTTTCACATAAGTTGTGACGGTATCATAAAATGACATTGTAATAAGGTGTGGAATTGATACTGCTAATGTAGATCGGTATATTACACGACCCTAAAACCTAACAGTCATTACTCAGGGACACACGCTCCCAATGACCTAGAGTTCCTTTTTAAAAAAATCTGAAAACAGTTCTCTTTTAATCGTACATTTGACTGAAGATCAATCACTCAATTTAAACTCAATTTTATTCAATGTATTGTGTTTTTAATGTGTTTTTCTGTTTTGTAAACCTCTTTGAATTATCTTGTGTATGAATTGGGCTACAAATAAACTTGCGCTGCCATTACTCAATGGAGCCCTCTGCTGGTAGAAAAACGTAATCACACTCAGAAGAAAGTTCTTTTTAATTCTCAAATCCATGCATAGGTAATAAATTACACAAAAAAGAGACTAGTTTTTCTTTTCAAGAAAATTATATTTCATTTTTTTAAAGCATCTCAATAAAATGCACAGTTTAAACAATAACAAAACAAGTTGAAATACAGTAAATAGCAGTTTAAGACTTTAATTGCAGCTTCAATTGCACCTCGAAGCAACAAAAAATTAGGAAGTCAGAACTTCCTATTTTCCCAAGTTTATGCAACTTGCATAAACTTTCCCAAAAAAAAGGAAGTATATTTCACTTTACCAACATATAAAATTGTAACAAGCAGCTAGTTCACTTTGTGAAAAAAAAGCTTGCATGTTTCTATCTGTGCTTTGGCTTAGCTTAAGATTTTAAATGATGTATATATATTTTTTAATTGTTACATTAAAAAAATACTGAAATGCAGGTATAAATCTGTAAAATACTTATTTGAAATGCCAACAAAATATTGTGGACTGTGCCACAGATTTGTGGACAGTCCCAGTGTTAAAAATGTTAATACAAAATCTGTTCTGCATTGATAGAAGCAGTGTGTGTTGTTATTCAACACGTAAATCCAAGATGATCGATGATCAGGGCAGCGAGAGAGCTTTAGCAAGTCGTTCCCAGAACCAGGCCTGGGTGCATGGCCGGGTGTAATCACAGACAGTGAGAAAGCGCAAGATGCTGGGGAATGGCTTTTTCATGGACTTGTATTTCACAGGAATTAGACGTTTACTTCGAGCTCCTGAAAAAAAAAAATTCAATCAAGTGTCATGATTGCAAGCTTTTATTAAAAAATTGAGCGTAAAAGGAGTTTTGATTATTACAACTACTTTACCAGGGCAGAGGCTGAGCGCAAACTTGGTTTGAAAGTCGCATGCATCGCTATCGAGATATTCATCAGAAATAACCACAACCATCCTCTTACACCTACACACATAGAGAAAAATATGTTGCAAACATTTGCAGAAATGTAATGACAGTTTTAAAAAAAATTGAGGAGTTCAAACAAGCTTTACTACAGAGGATTTCTGTGTATAATTTCATTGGTCAGTCTGCTTCAAACGTTCCCAAAACTTTTATGTCAGTAAAGAAAACTTTTCAATGACAATTGGTAGAGCGTGCTGTTAAGTGAGATATAAAAAATGTAACAATGCTGCACCTTCTTTCAATAAGTTCACTGGTAATGGTCCAAACACAAGATCCTGGTAGAACATTTCTGTCGAACACACACAGTTTCAGCTTGTGCTTGGTTTGTTCCAGCTCCCGGATCATTTCAAGGACAAAATTAAAGTCACTTTGGCAGTAGCAGATGAAGGCATCAAACAACTCCGGAGCCCCTGGATCAGTTTAAATGAAAGAGTTAGTTATTCTCAGAAATACTGTAGCAAGAAAACATTTGCACATGAGGATGCATTTTCCAAAAAAAAAGAGACAAACTGAAATCGAATGTAAAATTAGCCACAAAGGAAACCACAAGACTGCAGGAAATCAAGTTTCAAACCAGGATCTGAAAGTGTTATTTGTACTGATGATAAATTGTGACACATTCAGCCATTTTTAATCTCTTGTAATGCATTTCCTCCTACAGAAAGGATTTTAACTTGAGATTAAAAAAAATTTGCAGCTGAGCTATTCTTTTCAACTTGAGCTTGGATTACAAATTCATACAGTTATAAATAAAAAAAATGATATCTTTAGGAATTTCCAACCATTGGGATTATTAAGTAAATTCTGATTCTAAAAATTGTCTCGTTTTTTCGGTCCCCACCAAAAAACGTCTCCAAACGTTTTTTGGTGGGGACCGAAAAAACGAGATCGCGAATTGAAGCGGCCGAATTGAGGTTTCGTCGTAGGATATTTGGGCTCTCTGTCAGAGATAGAGTGAGGAGCTGTGCCATTCGGGAGGAGCTCGGAGTAGAGTCGTTAGTCTTCCGGGTTGAGAGAACCCAGATGGGGTCGTTCGGGCATCTGGTTGGGATGCTTCACTGGTGAGGTGTTTCGGGGACATCCCCACGGGAGGCGACCCAGAGGAAGACCACAGTCCTGCTGGAGAGACTATCTCTCACAACTGGAATGAAACGCTTCGGTATCCTCCTGGGTGAGTTGGAGGATAAGTGGAAGACGATGGAACGGAGGATAATCGTACAAAGGGTTTCAAAGTTTGTCTTCTGAACAGTATATTTGAAGATCAAGACATTGCAAATTCCATCATGACGGAAGTCATTTTCAATCTGATAGAATGGATCAGAGAACTGATTCTATAGATACTACAAAAGTTCTTTTTATTTTTAACATGAGTGCTTACCTTCAGGATCATCCTCCAAAGTGATTCCAAATCTTTCTGGGGTTCGAGGAACACAGCTGTCAACCTCTGGAACCTGAACAGGAGCCTCAGATTGCTTTTTCAGTTTCTCACAATGACTCCTTACATTCTCTTCTAGTAAAAAAAAAGAAAGAAAAATGTTAATACATAATTAAAACTCAAAAGTTACTACAGGTTGTGCAAAGTTTCTACAATAAATAATAAGTTATAAAACTTGTCATTAGCAAGATATAAAGTATCTTACTAAAAAATCTTGAACATGAGCAAATATATTTTTTGCACAAGATCAACAAAATCTCAGGAATGTACTTTGAATTTATTTATTTTTTTAATCTTGTTGCAGGTGATTAAAAAGCAGAACTAAAAATGGATTTACTTAAACTTGCAAACATCTGGTTGAATTTTTTTTGTAGCAATAAAGACCAAATAAACGTAGCAATTTAGACTTGTTTTAAACTCTAAAAAACTAAATTCTTAGCTGCAGCAGCAGACCTATTGATGGTCGAAGATCTTCCACAATGTCCATCCTCTCCACCGCTTCAAGGATTGATAACAACTTTCCAACAGAAGAATATGGATCTCTTGCTGGCCAGTTCTCCAGGATGGTTTCAGTTGGGTTTTTACAGGTTTCATAATTCTTGATCTCCAGGTAGGTGAAGCCCATTGCTTCAGCGACCATCATCCAGTCAGCAGCAACAGTCTGTTTAGGATTCAGGTAAAGTCCTAACTTTTTTCTCACTGACACGTTTAAAGCCACCACAGGAACAGCATTGAAGCTCAGATCTGAGCTGAAACACGCCATATTTGTTGAAAATCTTTGAGAAATTATAGATCTTAGATAGAAAAACAGTTTAAAAGAACATTTAAGAGAAGATTTTATGGAAAAAACGACACGATCGCGCCCCTAGCAGACCTGAGAAGGAACACGGAAGTCAAGTGCAACAACTTACTACGTCAGAGGGGGCGTTCCCTTTCTACTAAAACTATGTTTAAACACTAAAGTAAATTTAATGTGATGGGTTTTTTTTTTTAAATCAGAATCAGAATGATTTTATTGCCATGTCAATGAATAATATCAGAGACTAGGAACTTGCTTTGATACAGGTGTGCAAAAAAATTAAAATAATAAATAAAATAATTTTAACAAAACTAAGAGTGCTCAGAAAGAAAAGTAGTGCAATGTCATAGAAAATAATAAAGATAGTAAAGTGACAAGAGAAAAGTGACTAAGAGATGTGGGAATCCAGGTTATAAAGTGTCTAAGAGATGTGGGGATCCAGGTTATAAAGTGACTAAGAGATGTGGGGATCCAGGTTATAAAGTGACTAAGAGATGTGGGGATCCAGATTATAAAGTGACTAAGAGATGTGGGGATCCAGGTTATAAAGTGACTAAGAGATGTGGGGATCCAGGTTATAAAGTGACTAAGAGATGTGGGGATCCAGGTTATAAAGTGACTAAGAGATGTGGGGATCCAGGTTATAAAGTGACTAAGAGATGTGGGGATCCAGGTTATAAAGTGTCTAAGAGACGTGGGGATCCAGGTTATAAAGTGACTAAGAGACGTGGGGATCCAGGTTATAAAGTGACTAAGAGACGTGGGGATCCAGGTTATAAAGTGTCTAAGAGACGTGGGGATCCAGGTTATAAAGTGACTAAGAGACGTGGGGATCCAGGTTATAAAGTGACTAAGAGACGTGGGGATCCAGGTTATAAAGTGTTCAGAAGTCTTACGGCAGAATGGAAGAAGCTGTTTTTGTGGCGGGACGTTCTGGTCCGAATGGACCGGAGCTTCCTGCCCGAGTTTTATGGCAAACTAATATTTTAGTTCATTCTATTTTAAGAATAAGTACCAATTTAAGTTCTTGAAATAAGCTGCTGAAAGTTTATTGATCTCGTTCCTTCATGTTGAGTAAAAGCAGAAGTGAACCTTCTTAGTTTTAGTTGCATAGCGTAGGTGTTGATTTTTATTTCAAAAAACAAATCCAACATAAAAACTTATCATCTTTTAAGTAAACCCACAAAAAACTGGGATCAATTACAAAAATAACTGCATCCAATAAAACTTACAAACAATTAAAATACAGATTGTTGCAAAAAAAAAAATTACTAGCACATGTCAATGTGTAGTTTCAAGAACGAAGGTCAATGGACACCTCAAAATGTGCAACAATTTTCCTTAGAAACATTACAAAAATCCTTTTAAAGAAACTACAAAAAGTAAACCATAAAGGGAGGCACTGCTTTTGCAAAAGAAATCACAGTTTAGATTCTCTAGTGTCCATTTTCTTTGGTCACAGATTTTTGCCTTTTGAGAAGTAAAAGTCGATGCCTCGATCCCGATGCTGTTTGGGAGTGTGTGATGGGCCTTTCTTTCCTCTTGGTGTCTGTCCCGCGCCACTCTGAGAAAGAAAAAAATAGTATAATCAATATGTTTAGTTAAATAATGAATATTTTTGGGACTACTTTGACGTCTCTAAAACCAATTAATGTTAACCAATTAATTGTATTTTATGTGTGTAGGTGAAATTAGGCAGCATGGTGGCGCAGTGGTTAGCACAGTTGCCCCATAGCAAGAAGGTCAGCGTTCAGGTCCTGGAGTGGAGACGGGGCTTGAAACATTGGCCTTTCTGTGTGGAGTTTGCATGTTCTCCCTGTGTATGTGTGCGTTTTCTCCAGGGACCCACTCTACAAAAACGTGTGTGTTAGATTGATTGGGTGCAGCAAAATTGCAGGGTAAGTGTGTGTGGCTCGCAACAGACTGGCAACCTGTTTGGTGTGTATCCTTCCTCTTAGAATCAGCCGGGATATGCTCTGATGACCCCATTGGGGATAATTGGTTCAGAAGACGAAATGAATGTGAAATTATTTTGAAACAAAAATTAAGAAAAACCTATTTAAAATGTCCCGAAACAGAATCAAATTGTAAATAGCCCTTTAAACATTGGATTTAAAAACTGTTTAAGTTTATTTGTTTGTATTTTACCAGTTTTTAAAATCTTTCTGGGTATAAAGGTGATCAGTGTTACCTTCTTCCCCTTACAAAGTAAATCTACTAATATAGTAAGATCTATGCAACCTAACACGCACTACTCACTTCCCTTTTCTTCAATACTCACCGGTTTCTTGTGAAAGTGCCTGCTCCATTCTGGTGCAATGACGATTGGGGTGGGGTAGGTGTCGCCGAGGGACACACGAGCATGTGACAGCGAGGCTGTGCTTAGGTTCCAGGGTGTGTGCACATCAGCTCCTCTGATATCCTTCAACTCTGGAACCCACAAGCGGACGTAGTCACCCTGAAGTGGATGAACAGCCTAATGTTAATCAGTAAAAAGAAACCTTTTTGTTCCATTAACACTCATAATATCAACCTTGAAGTGAAATTGTAACTTGTACTGCTCGCTAAACAATAGTGAACTTGGAGAAAGAAGAAGAAAAGTGAAATAAGGAAATGACACTTTCATAAACGCACATTATTGTCGTAGTCAAGGCCTTGTTTAATCATGTTGAACTTCCTGTTCTCCCTCGGGTCATTTCCAATACCGGCGCTATAAAGCCAGTTGCCATAGTTGCTGCAGACATCATAATCAATCTAAAAAGGAAATGTTGAATAAAGAGTTTAAGTCTCGTAAATACTTAATAACTTAAAAACTAAATATCTCATGGCTTCATTAACTGATTATTGTCTAAAACTTAAGATGCATTATGTACCAGGAGGTATTCAAACCACTCTGCTCCCATCCTCCAGTCCAGACCCAGATCTTTCGTGAGGAAGCTTGCAACATTTTGTCTCCCTCTGTTGGACATGAAGCCGGTCATCGCCAACTCTCTCATGTTGGCATCCACAAAAGGCACTCCTGTGCGCCCCTCTACAAATACACGCAGTTTATAGAAAATGCTTTTTTGGAAAAAAAAACAGATTTTTAGTAAATACAAACCTTTCCATGCATCAAATAGTTTCAAGTCTCTTTTCCATGGCACTGATTTGTCCTGAAGTCCTATGAGTACATTTTACAATGAACATTAAAAAAAATTAACGGCAGTGAAAATAAGTTAAACTGTGAGCTAATTTTTACCTTTAATTTGAAACATTCGGTTTCCATATTTTACACCCACAAACTTAAAGTAGTCTCTCCACAAAAGCTCAAAAATGACCCTGAAAGGTAAAATTTTGAAATTGTTTTAGCCAAATCGTCTTATTTTTACTTTAAAACACATCAAGTATGAAAATCAGAATTCATACTGACCAGTAAGTGCTTTGATTGGCTGTTCGCTCTCTTTCATATCGTTTGTTCTCATGGTAAATATACCGAGGAGAAATGCAGCCCAGTGCCAGCCTGAAGGATCATAAAATTAAAAATTAATCTGAATCAGAAAGACTTTTATTGCTATGGTCAAAAAATAAGATTCAGAGACTGGGAACTTGCTATGGTACTAATCAAGTGTGAATTAAATCATATAATAATTCAGAAAAACTCACCAAGGAGCAAATTTGGTGGAATAATTCACCCCAATCAGGCCATTACGAGTCTCTTTATAAGTTGCAACTGCATCCTACATTTAAAAAAAAGTGTAGCAATTATTCACCCGAACTTCAACATTAAGAAAATGGGTTTTTTTTTAAGAATTGGAAAATTTGGGCTGGAAATTTGTGACACTCACAGTGTCCCAGAAATAGTGTTTGAGTCTGGCTAGAGCCTGGCTTTCACCTCCACTACAGGGGAAAGCGGAGCGGGGATCAGCAACAGGTTCTGCAGGAACAAACAACAGGAACATATCAGAATCAGATCACTTTGTGTGTTTCAAACATTCAATGATGCACATTAAAAAACACATAAAAAACATAAAATGCTGAGCATTTACAGAAAAATCAAGCTAGTTTCTTTTTTTGCTGGAGTTAAATGGGAAAATTTTTGCAAACTTTGCAACATAGATTTATTCAACAACATTCCTGCAAACTATGTGAAATCTGCATGGTCATATCCCGAGCAGTACAAGTCCTTTAAAATGCACAAATAAATGAAAACAGGTGTAAGTGTACATTAAAGACTCTTGAATATTTATAAGTAAATTTTTACCAGATAGTTCCAAGTCCTTCGCTGAAGGAATGGCTCCTTCTTCAAGTCCAGGAGGAAGAGGATTCAATTTATCAGGAGTTGGGAAGACAGGCCTTATTCTGCTCTCACTTTCAACTGCTTTTCTGAATTGGGTATACACATCAGGCAGCCTAACAGAGAGAGGACGTCATGTTCAACATTTCTCACTATGAATTATGTTCTAGATAAAAATATAGAAATCAAATGTTTTATAACTATATCACAATATTGTTCCACACCTTGTTATGTGGTTGAATGGTAGATCATCTCTGTGGTACAGTGTTGAACCCCAGCAGGTGTGAACTTTCACTTTCACCTGAGCACAGACATCTTTCACCTTTTTCTCCACATTCAACTCTTCAGAAGTAACCTGGCAACAATATTTTTAAGCATGTGTGAAGCATCAAACTAGTTTAAAAAGTAATGAAATCAGAATTGATCTGGAACTTTAGAAAACCTCTTCATGGAACGCCACGCCGCAAACGGAGCCAAGTTGTTTGATGAGGTCTGCAACTACCTCCTCTGGCTTACCCCGTCTCACCACCAGATTGCTGACACACACAAGTAGATGTACGTTAGTCAAAGTTCACACTGTGCCAGGCAAGCTGCATCCTGGATAGAGCGTTAGTTGACAGGAAAAAGCAAAGGGAACAATGTGTGCAGCTGCTGTCAATGTAAACATAACCCTCTGAATACCCAGGTGTGTCCTAATCCTGTGAAATTCTGTCCTAGAAAGCTGAGAACAAGTCAGAATCAGAAGGACTTTATTGATCCCACATGTGGGAAATTTGTGTGTTACAACAGCAGTGTAATCACAAAAAAAAAGAAATAGTAAGTAAATATACAAAAATAAGGAATGATTAAAAAAAAGGGTCAAATAAAAATCGAACACCAATGAGATGAGTGACAATGATGAGGCAGAAAAAACATTCTTATAATTACGAAAAATATAAATGTACAGATGTTCACAAACACCAATGAGTGCGGGTTAAAGTACCTGCCCTTGTTGAGTAGTGTGTTTCTTAGGTCTCTCACACTTTCTAGTAAAAAGCGCAGACGAAAAGGCCCGGTCTTCGGCAGGTTGTAGTTGTAAGTTCCCACATAATGTCTGGGGTCAAAGCAGTAAAGAGGAACAATATGCTCTGCATTTTTTTGAGCCCAGTGGAAAATCTGCGTGACAAGAAAAAATATAAAAGTGCATTAAATAACTGGGAATCAGATTATTTGAGTGCACATACATATACCAATATAGATAAAAATAGGAAATAAGATTGAAATATAATTGCAATTCACATGAACAAGTGTGAAATGGAAAATAAAAGCATTTACGTATTTGCAAGTATCAGATTGGATAGCAGATTGGATTAGTTCTGCTGTGAGGAAAACAACGATCTTCGCCAGCGATGTGCAAATCTCTCTCTTTGTATTGTGGATGAGGATGGCCATATGAGACTAAATTATTTTCAATCTGGCTTTACAAGCACTACATTAAAACAGAAATGCATTTCTGCGTATGGATTTTTTTACCTCCTTATGCACTTACAGTCTGTATTGACCTCAATGTTTTGTCACATTATTCCTTCTATTTTATTATTTTAATATTTTATTATTTTTATTTTCCTTCTTGTATATACTGTCTATTTCTTTCTTGTTGCTGCTGTAATGCACAAATTTCCCAAGTGTGGGATCAATAAAGTAAATCTAATCTAATCTAGACTCTGAAGTGATTTAAGCTACAAGTCCAAGTGTCACAATATAGTGTTTTCACATTTAAAAAAGGTACACAAAGAAAAACATGTTGAAGTATGTAAATATGGATAGTGTTTTGTCTTCTGAACCACTTCTCTTATCCCTATCCCGGCTGATTTCAGGCGAGAGGCAGGATGCACCCTGAACAGGTCGCCAGTTGTGTCGCGGGTGTATCCTGTTGCCAGTCAAACCCCAACCATCTAGCTGTGAGGCCTTCATGCTAACCACTGCACCACTGTGCATCCCTATGGTTAGTGTAAATGTAAAATAACCCTCATTGTAAATGTAAACTTGATTATTGGTGAATGGTGGTGTGGTCGTGGAAAGATTGTTAAAGCAAATTGTATATTAATTTTAATGACAGTGGAAATGAGCAGGGCCTTTTGTTCATGCTAGGATTGAAAAGAGAAAGGAAAGAAAAAATAATTTTCTTTGCTTTTTCTTTCATTTATTTGTCTGGACATTTGTGTTGAATGGTTTAATGACATGAATAATATTTTTTTATTTTTAATTATTATTCACATTTTTCACAGTAAGCCGCTTTACTATAGCCTCAGAGGTCCCACTATCATTAGTCGGAGCAACTCTCCTGGAGTAGTCAATAACTCCTTCTCAAATGCAGCATACACACTTAAGACACATATTGTCTTAAGACACATATTGTCTTAAGTGTCTTAAGTGTCGTTTTTGACGATAGAAGAAAAAAAAATCTACTGGTTCTTGATATTATTGTCTGTGTGCTGTTTTTGTAAAATGTTTAAACAAATTTGCATGTTTCATAAGAGATACGTGGATTGTATTTTGCGATAATTGTATTGTATTGTATTGATAACTGTATTGTATAATTGTATTTTAGATCATTCATATTTAATGATTTGTATGTGTAAAAGGTTTGTTTTTAACTTTTTAGGTTGATGATATATTTGGAAGATCAAACCATTTACACAACTATCCAAATAGCAGTTGAACACTTTTCTATCCATTTCTCACCATTTTTCTCTCCGTAGAAATCAAACTAAATACGGTAGCAACGTGTAAAATTCCACAGGATCTGTACTTGGAAGGAAGTGACGTGCAGGCACGGCAGTGACGTCGTAAGTGACGTAGACACGGAAGTGACGCAAGCAATGACGTGTCACAGAAACGACGTAGGCAGTGACGTGTCAATATCCATCAATCAATCAATCAATAATAACTTTATTTGTCCGTTAGGAACTTCACTTGCAGCCAGAGCGCCAGGACAACACAGTCATTAAAAACCACATACAAAACCACATTCATTAAAAACATCATAAAACAATAAAATATAAATAAGTAAAACCAGAATAAAACAATAAAATCAATAAATGAGAACATTTACTTATCATTTTCCAGTACATGCCCATCCGTCACAAGGCCCCTCAGCCATTCAGCAGTCAGATTGAGGTGGGTATGAAGGAGGATGTGGCTCTCTTGGTTTTGAATGCGAGGGATCTGAACCTACGACCGGATGGTAACAGGGTGTAGTGTGGGTGCAGAATGTGTGAACTGTCTGTGGAGATATGAGTGCCTTTCCTCAGGACTTGGTTATTGTAAATGGTGATTTTAATGATCTTGTTGAGAGTGTTACGATGTGAGACACCGAGTGAACCAAACCAGGCTGTGATATTGAATGTGAGGATGGACTGGATGAAGCATTTGTAGAAGACTGCAAGAATGGATGGATGAACCTGAAGTTTGCGAAGTTTACGGAGGAAAAAGAGACGTTGTTGACATTTGGAAAAAATATTTTCTGTGTTCAGTTGAAAAGTGAGTTTATGATCAATTATGGTGCCAAGATATTTGTATGAGTGAACCTTTTCTAATGCTTCGTTATTAACTGTCAGTGTGGGGAAGGTGGTGAGTCCATGGTGGAATGAGAAAACCATTTCTTTGGTTTTTAACACGTTTAAGTCCAAACAGTTTTCTTTACACCACAGGGAAAAGGTGTCCAGTTCAGCCTGCAGCAGTCCATTCGTGTACACGGAAGTGACGTAGTTATCGTGTACACGGAAGTGACGTGGGTGCTGACGTATACGCGGAAGTGACGTAGGAGGTGACGTAGATGCGGAAGTGACGTAGGAGGTGACGTAGATGCGGAAGTGACGTAGACGGTGACGTATAAACGGAAGTGACGTAGTTGGTGACGTATGTGCGGAAGTGACGTAGACCGTGACGTAGATGCGGAAGTGACGCAGGCGGTGCCGTATAAACGGAAGTGACGTAGGTGGTGACGTGGATGCGGAAGTGACGTAGGCGGTGACGGATAAACGGAAGTGACGTAGATGTGGCAGTGACGTATGCTGTGACGTATAAGCGGAAGTGACGTATGTGGTGACGTAGATGCGGCAGTGACGTATGCTGTGACGTATAAGCGGAAGTGACGTAGGTGGTGACATAGGTACTGTCTCTAGACCAAACAGCTTGGCCGGTCTCACCACGGTTTTGTACACTTTCATTTTAGCTGAAACTCTTCTGTCACACATCACACCTGATACTTTTCTCCTACCGTTCCAGCCTGCCTGCACACACTTTTTCACCTCTTTTCCACTCTATTCATTGCTCTGGACTGTTGATCCTAAGTACTTAATTCCACCTTCTTTATCTCTTCTTCCTATAACCTCACTTTTCCATTTGGATCCCTCTCGTTCACACACATGTACTTTGTCTTACTCTGACTAATCTTCATGAATCCATAAAACAATTTTTTTTTTCAAAGCAATCTGATTGACTTTTACTTGAGAGACATTGTCAGCATAAGTGTATAAATTCTTGAAAATGAACAGATTTCTGCGTTGCTGGAACATTAAAAATTGTGTTCTTATTCATGCAATAGATACATTTGGAGGTATTTAAATGTTTATGTAGGTAATGATGTTTTCTTTATTTCATTGATATGAGGTTGCACTGTGACCGAAATAAATAAATAAATTAAAAAAAATGATCCAAATCCTCATTTTTTTTACTGCAATCAATCACTACAAAATATATCAAATAATTTAACAAAATTAAATATTTTTTGGCAGTTCTCACATTCTTAAATGCTCAATATTTGTGTTCCTCAATCTTCTGTCATTTTGTAATAACGTTTTATTCATATATGTAGGTGAAAGGTCACCTTTATATTCTTCTTCTTCTTCTTCTTTAGTTTGCGGCATGAAGCACCAACCTGGGTGCATTACCGCCACCTACTGACTGTCACGAACCTCAAATCCTCCTCAATAACCCTGTACACCTCAAAAAAGTGTACAGGGTCACCTTTATATTATGTGATGTTCATGCTTTTATTTACCGGAAGTAGTACCGGAATTACATCATTATGTCTGCTTGCAGGCTGTAACTAACAATTTCTAACTTGACATATGTTTTAATGCAAAAATAAATATATAATCTATAAAAAAAATATGCATTAAAAAATACTTGATCAACGAAGACGCAAACAGTTAGGCTATTTAACAATCGATTGTAACATTTTTTTTAGCTTTAATAGAGCAGGAAGTGTGTCACAATCTGCTACTTTCTTACCTCATTGTCGTGAATCCGCAGATCGTTTCGCAACAAACATATTACTGTACGAGAGGCGCACATGGTTTCTGTAGTTAGCTATAAAAAATACCACAGTAGGAGGTTTAGATCTGATAAGAAAAACGGCCTCTGTGTCCGTTCAAGAGGGGATCTCTCTGATCTGTCTTCTTGTGTTCCTGATGTCAGTTGCAGCGTCACGTTTTCAAACACGTTACAAAAGCAGATGTTTTGTAAGCTGGGTTTTAAACACCTCAGACACTATTGTTACCTAAACTATTTTTATCCTCTCTTACACTCATAAACCACGAATGGCCGAAAAGTATTGATTTATTTGAACAGATTTTATATTGATTGAATAATAGGCAGCAATAAAGCTATTTTAAGTGTTCTATCAAAATGAATTTTAAAAAACTTTATTTCACCTCATTTTTACACAACTACAGGTTAATGTCAGAGAAGTCCTTCGCCATGGTTCATTCAATTTATTTTTTATTTGCATAGCCCAAAATCGCTGAATTTCTGTCTCAAGACTGATAACTTGTCTAGGGTGCACCCTGCCTCTCACTAGATATTACAGACTAGGTCCGATAGGCTAATCAAAATTTTAACAAGTGATTAAAATTAATGAATGGATTTGGATTCAACAATAGTAAAACCGTTGCTCCTCTGGGTCGAGAGAAGCCAGATGGGATGGTTCTGGCTGGTTAGAATCTCTCCTATACGCTTCGCTGGTGAGGGGTTTCAGGCACATCCCACTGGGAGGGGATCCAGAGGTAGACCTCAGAGCTTGGAGTAAAGCCGTTGTTCCTCTGGGTGGAGAGAAGCATGATGGGGTGGTTCGGGAATCTGGTTTGGATGCCTCACAAATGCCTAGTTGGTGTAGTGTTTTGGGCACGTTCATCGGGAGGAGACGAAGAGGCAAGCCGTGTTAGTACTGGAGAGACTATGTCACACAGCTAGCCGAAGAACCCCTCGGGATCTGCCCAGGTAAGCTGAAGGATGCAGCAGTGGTGAGAGAAGCCTGGGATTCCCATCTGAGGCTGTTGCCCCCGTGACCACTGCCCCGGATAAGTGGAAGACAACAGAACAAAATCTTCACAATGCCAATTTCTATTTGTAATTAAATGAACTCGTTCTGAACTGTACAATTCATTCATTTACAAAAAAAAAAACAAGAATAAGAATAAGTTAAAGCCATGGTGCAAAATATTATAACTCTACCTGCCCTAAGAATATGTGACCTTGGCCTTTGGTTGCATGATCCTGAAAACCAAATTAGTTGATCTATAACTAGGTAGTTTCATTTAACTCTCTTCAGCAGTTTGGAAAATTTCAAACATACAAAAGTATTACAGATACACAGGACAGCACGAGTGCTTTATCCCTCTGCATAATAAGTAAAAAATATGGATAAAGTCCCATCAAGAAAATGCCATTTTTAAAAATTGTTTTATTTGTGTAGTAAAAAAAAAATGGCACACAAAAAACAGTCTTAGACCTTTGATTTATTAAGTTAAATGTACAAAAGATCAGTGACGTACATTTTCTGTTTCAAGGCTTTGTCATAAAGACAAACAAATTCTGTCCCAATCGAAAGCCTCCGAGTCTTTTCATACTTCCAGCCCTAAGAGAAAATTAGACATACTCCTGGTAAAATTACTGTACAGTCTACTGTATAATGTAGCTTTTTTATGTAATGTAGAAGAAAATTTGTATAAAAGTGCAGAGGATCTATTTACAGTATAATTTCTTTTTCAATACAAAAAGTAGTTCAACCTATCCTGGGTGTGCTCTTTTACTTAACAGTTGCTCACCTAGGCTAAGAAAGATCTCTGTTTTGGCAGTCAACCCTTGTGTTAACAGACATTTTTAGCTAAGGCACTGGTAAGGTAAAATTGATCATTCTTTTAACGCCACTGTATCACAACGAGCTACTACTTCACTGGCATCATCGCCTCTTATCATTCGCTGCATATATTTCATTCAATCTCTTTTTCTGATAGTTAAAAATGTAATGCTTCAGGTTTGTTAACATTACACAGCTCAAAATGTGGCGCTAACTCAAAGTGGTACATCAAAAAGTAGCGAGGAATAAGGACTAAGAGGGATTTTTGATAGCGTTTGTTTTCATCATTGTATTTTAAAGTAAAACAATGTCAATGCATCTGATTTGGTCTGAAAAGTCTACTGTGCACAAAGCGGCTATGACATGGAAAAGGATTCGGGACTCTAACGTCACAAAAAATCTAATAAGTTTAATACTGCATATTGACTTTTGAGTTGTTTTTTCTCTTTTTTTTTCTTTGGCCACTTTCAATAGGTACAAGGCTGGTTAAATGAAGGTTATAAACTTAATCAGTTGGTATTGCTTGAGAAAAATTGCATCCTAATGCAAAAGTTTGGTTTTTCTTTTTCCGTACATCTAAACACACTTCTTTTTCAATTATAAAAAAATGCATCAAATAGAAAAATATCTCCTTCCTTGATTATCTTGCATGTGTAAATGCGTTGATGAATGATATCAAAAGTGCAATGTCGACAATCATTTTGAAAAAGGTTTGCGAGTGCTATAAAAGCAGAATGGGGCAACATTAGAAAAAGACATTCTTACTTACAAACTTATTGTAAGGCGTTGACAAAAATACACTTACATTTTCTTTCGGGTGACAGTAGAAATCTCATCTACTTAAGATGACTGTGTTGTATAAAAATATTTTACTATCTTAAGTCTGCCTACATCTATTTCAGGCCATAGAGTAGCTTACAGTACTATCAGGTATCAAAATTGGTCCTCACAGTGTCTAAGTGATCTTGAGACACTGATCTGTGGCAGTAAATGTGTGTAAGGTGAGAACCAAAAATCTTGAGGCACCACTTTGCTCCAACTCTGGCCGCTTTTCTTGCTCTTAAAGATAGCTCTGTTTAGCTTGTGCGACCGCTAAGTGCATTTTTGTCAGTCCCCTCCTGAGGCCACACCTTGAGAGCAGCACCTTGAAGGACTTTGGAAGCCTGACGGTGATCAACCTGGCCTCTCTGAGAGTGGTTTGGGTTGAACTTGTTCATGAGAGATACAGGAGCCCTGAAAAGGCAAACACTGGTGATCTATGACAGGGCAGGGACATGGAGTGCTGCTTAACCCTTTAGCCAGGTAACAGAAGGTAGGGGCTCTGGGATCGGGGCGAGCCGGATTGGAAGGGAGGCACTGGGACCACGGAGGCCTCTCAGGCAGGGTTAGGGACAGGGCTGGGTGTTCGGAAGTCTCAGAAGCTGCCCTGGACAAACGGGTGGCTCAGCAGTATATCTGCAGTCGGCCGCCACTTCTCTTCCACGAAGACTTGCCTCAGGAAGTCCCTGCACGCCTCGGACACACCCTCTGGAAGCATGGGCTTCGTGGGCTGTGTGGCAATCTTAAAAATTGCTGCCATGGCCTCGTACTCGGCCCACGGGGGTTTCTGAGTTAACATCTCAACAACGGTGCATGCAACGCTCCTGCAAAAAAAAGAGAAAACAAGACATTAAAGATGAGTTTTTCCACAGTTAAACTAAATTAAAAACAAAAAACCCTAAATAAATCTTATTTCACTTTCAGCTAATACATTGCTCGCGATCTAACGGTAGCTTAAAACAATTGTTTTGGTCAATCTCGTGGTGTTTGCATTAAAAAAAAAAAAAATGGATTAAAGCGTGTTTTTTTTTTTTTTTTTTTTTTTATCTTTCTCAGGGTGACATGTCCTCTTTTTATTAACAGACAGACAGGGCCTGTCCGGCAATAGGTAGTTTACTGTAACCATAGCAACCCAATCTACCATCTTTGCTGGTGGTGTGCCTCTACATTTTTTTAGATTGAAAAAATACCTTCGCTTTAAAAAGGTAGAGGAACATTATTCTAGATTGTACTAATTTCATGTCCTGATCACCACTATCATGTAATCTTAAAAAGTGTATATTTTACACATTTGTGACATTGTGTAAATTCCTAATAGTTTCTATGATAAGTAAGTTTATCTGACAAAAAAAGAAAGATTTTTCTCTTCCCAATATTTTTTTCTCTCTGTGACCGCAAAAGAAATGAATCTGGTCATGGTTATTATTGCTCACAGGTTGTATTTTTCTTTCACTGTGCCAACATTGTTTATTGCATAATTAAACGGAACATGTAAACTTCATTAATATAGTTATTGTTTTAGGACTGGATCAGTTTATATCTAACAGATGTCCATATACGTAAATATCCCTGCTGAGAGGCAAATGTAAGAGGTCCAAAAAAAGTTGCCAGTAATATTTCACGCTGCCCTAATGCCAATTTAATGAGATCATTTCAATCTATTTACTCTTGTAATGTTGTTTATCTCATACAGGACTCACATGCCCTCTTGGGGGTTCATTTATTTCATTTCTTTTTTATAACTTCCTCACCATACATCCGCTTTCCGGCCGTATCCTTCCCCGTTAATGACTTCAGGGCTCATCCAGTAGGGGGTGCCAGTGACGGACTTGATCCCGGTACCGGACATGCAGATGGTCTGAATACGTTTACTGGCTCCAAAGTCTCCAAGCTTCACGTTCCCTGAAGAGTCTCTCAAGATGTTTGCACCTGGTGGAACCAAGCAAAATGAGCTCAGAGTTATTCAAGAGTCTCCGGAGAGTAGTCAACATCTTTTAACGGGTATAGAAGGTTTGGAGGTATGATTGGGTTAGGAATTTCCTCTGCCAACATTTTGATGGACTTTAGGGAAAAAGGCGGATTTTTTTTTTTAAAAAAAAACATCTTGAGTAATGGAAAATGATCAAACTTATTTTCCCACCAAAAACACCTATCAAAGTTAATTTCTCCTGTACTTTCCATTCTGATCAGACCCACTTCGATCAAAAACTTATTAAAAGAATTCTCTGTGCAAAAAAAGATCAGACCTTCAACTTTTGCAACATTCCACTAAAGTTTTCCAAGAAGTTTCTGTGTCCAGCTCATTTCCCTCAAACACACTATTTGTTTGATCAGTGACTAATGTGCCTCTCACCCTCCACAATCACTAACGGATTAAAACTGCTACAAAAAAAAAAGAAAAGACTAAAATTGTACCCTTCATATCTCACCTAATCAGCCGGTTTCCACTGTCCGCACATTTACTACACTGTGTGCAGCATGTAGGATGTAAGTCTTATAAATCCCGTTGCTTAGTTCTTTATGACATAAATTTTACATGTCATAATGTCACGGCTACAGTGCCAACCTCTAGTCAAAAACCAGATGAGCTTACATTTTGTACATGAAGAGGAGTTGCTTTGTGAATAGGTGAGTTAAAGCCGTTTATCACACATGCAGAGCAGATTTAAGTGGAAAATCCCACCCACAATCACTCTCAAAAGAGCTAGTCAGTGTCCCATGTGACCCACTATCTTTTTTTTTTCCCTTCACCAGACGGTACATTTCCCTCTTCCTTGGCCGAGACATAATGAAGCAGTGACTCCCGGAGCTGCGGGCAGCTAAACCAAAGCCTTTCCGTCCGGTGTTGTTCATTTTTAGACAGGCCAATTTTACCCATATGATGCCTAATATATCTCAACGCATGAGTCAAAAATAGCATTTTCCAGACATTAGACAAATGAAAGTATCTCTTGATATAATATTTGTTTCTAGCATCAACTACCTTTGATGTCTCTGTGTACAATCATGTTGCTGTGCAGGTAGGAGACTCCCTGGAGGATCTGTCTGGAGTATCTTCTTGTCACCTTCTCTGTCAGAGCACCGTAGGCTTTTAACTGGTCCTTTATCGAACCCTGTGGGGACATTGTGCGGAAAAATAAGTTAAAGAAAAAAACCACATGCGGTTGGAAAGAAAAAATGTCCGCATTACTCACTACAACCACAAACCAGTTATTTTTGTATCCGAAAAAACTAGCCTTCAAGTTACTTCTAAACTACATCTAAATTTTAGAGCTAATGTTCTAAACTTCACCTGTGGCCTGCAACCGTGGGTGGTGTAAGATGAGGTGAGTAAGATTTTAAGCTTCTAGATGGGGTTAATTTAGGCACGGCGTTAAGATGCCTCTTTGATAAGGATAAGCAGAAAAAAACAATATGGTACAACATACTAAGAGAAGTTCAAACTGTTCTGGAGTGCTGTGAATTTGAGAGGAAACCGCAAGACCAAATACATGATCTTATAAAACCTTGGTTGTACTTTTAGTAAAACAAAAAAAAAAAACTTCTTACAGAAACACCTGCCTCACGTTGATCTTCACCACTCAGCCTCTCTACTGCTGTCGGTCAGCAACAGCACGTGTCTCTAAGCCGCGCAGTCACACTAAATGTATTTTCTTTATCGCAGAAAACTCGACTAAAACACAAACACTTTTAATTTCCAGACAATGTGTGACTAAGAGCATGAGGGAATTAAAAAAAACAAAACACACAGCTGAAGGAATATTGAAAACAGGCTCTGGGACGTGGTCCACAGGCGACAGTCACTTGTTAAAATCCTCATTTAGTGAGTAAATGAGCTCATAAAATGAACTGGACTGCTCACATTAACGATTAATAACATGTTCGCTGACAGATGGTGTCAGTTTCCAAATTGTTTTCCAGCAAATGTGACCAGCATGGTTTTGATAATGTCTGTTCCTGTGTTCTTTTCTTATTTTTTTTGTACTTTCCAGCTTCTCAGCGAGCAAAAGGGTGGTCCGGCTGCACCGTGGTGCTGAACATATTGTTCCTCGCAAATGCAATTTTATGTGTCTAAAAGACCTATCTCAGAACAATCCTATAAAAATTTATAGTTAAATTGATCTATTGTTAAATTTACATTTAAAAGTCAGATGTAATAGTAGGATACACACCCCAGGCATAAACTCGACAAAAATGGTGAGTTTTCTCTGATCGAGGTCCCGAAGACTTCCATAGTACTGAACAATTCTCTCGTGTCGCAGGTTCTTCAACAGTTGAATTTCACACTCTAGAGCATTCACTTCCTGTAAAAGAACAAATCTTCTATTAAACACAAATAAACAAGTTCTTTTCATGGTACACGCATGCAGAGAAAAGCTTTTTTCCAAACAATCGGGAGGTTTTCCTGCAGTGCGTTTCTCACCTTGCTTGTTTCCTGACAGCCAGGGTCAAAGGGCACCTGCTTGGCAGCCAGCTCGCGGCCCGTGTCGGCGTCGTAGCAGAGGTATACCTCTCCGAACGCCCCTCGCCCTAAGAGCTTACCCTGTCGCCAGTTGACTGGCGCCCGTGGTGCTGCAAAAATACGACACAGAATGTTAAAAACACAGTGATAATTTAATTTGTAACCAAATGAAGACAGTCAGCAGCATTTTGATAAACAGATCAAAGCATGTAGACTGTAACTCATGTGATGAACCTCACAAGATGTCAAATGCACCGCAGTTTGCTCAATAATTCCCACCGCAGACACACTCAGATGGGGTAAACCTCCAGATTAATCACTGAAGGTACAATCTCCTAACCCAAGCTTATTAGAACTTGGAATCTCATCTCAGCAACTTTGGTCCTCTCAGACACAGACTGTGAGGTTTGGTTTGGATTTAACAGGGTTCTTTGTGGCTGTGATAAACTGTTTGGTTGTGTGTGGGCGATAGAGACACCAGAGAGTAAAACGTAGACCTCAGACTGCTGAGCCCAGCTTTGGAAACATGACGAACAGATTTTACACCACCGGCACGCACAAATTAAACAAGGCTAAATGTCCTCACTGAGTTGGAGATGTTTGGATGATGGGAAGAGAATTGTGTCTGCTGGCCTACACAGTATTACTGAACATGACTTATACTCCCTCTGACTCAGTATAACTAAGGATAAAATTTACAACCAGTTGCTTTATTCACACTGACCAAAACACATCTACAATCTTCTTTTCTACTGACATTTGATAACAAATGATCCCACAAATTTTTCTATATTCCAGTTGAATTCAATTCAATTAGATTTTCTTTGTTTATCCCAAAATTACAAAACAATAATCTCAACAGGCTTCTTGGAAGAAAAAAATACATAAAACGGACAAAGCACAAAAATGTATCTACACAAATAAAAAAAAGCTCACTAAACAATTTCAGTGCATTCTTGCCATTAAACTTTTCCGTTAAGACAAAACAGGAAAAAAAAAATAGAAACCTAATGGGTATCCACACAAAGGAGCGATCCTCTTCTCATGAATGAACAGGGGAGGGATCCCTCTAATTTTTTAGAGGTGGTTTTCTCAAGAAAGTTTATATGTACGGTATCTTTTCTTTCAAAGTCACAATGTAATGTCCAAATGGTAATTGTTTTTTATTTTTTATTTTTTTTTTACATACTCTATTGGTCCCTCACCGGGAAAATTTGTGTGCTGCACTACTACACTGCAGCAGGCTGCCACGACAGCGCCAATGGTGGGAGAACATGAGTTAGGTGTCTCTTACAAGGACCCTTGACGTGAACTCAGTGGGAATCGAACCCGCGAACTTCCGATCTCCTCCCAAATTATCCTTGTGGATTTTAATTGGGAATTACTCCATATGTACATGGTAAAGCTAACTAGCCTGGCTGGGTAAGCTCTCTTTCACCAATGGAATAGTGTAGTTTGGGGGAAAAAAGTCCTTTTTGACTGCAAATTTTGAATCTTTTTTTATTCTGCTGAACTTAAATTGATCATTTTTATTTTTCACTTAATCAAAAATTATTTACAACTATAAATAAATTAGTTTATTGAAATTTAATTGAGTTATTCTACTCTTTTCCAGATTCAGTTGCAAAAGTTACTTTAAAAAGCAATCATAAAAAAAATGTGGTTAGACGTCTGGTAAATGTATACAAAATTTCTCACTGGATTTAATTAGAGTTATCAGAGACATTTTTAGGATTAATTGTGAGATACTTACATTTGGCTGTTCCCCGCTGGCAGCTTTTTTCGGACGTTCGTCCCAGTGAGCGCAGGTCGCTGTACTGTAGCGTGCTGTCTCCGTTATAACTGCGGGTACGACTGGAGGGAACCAGCTGGAAGAGGTTCTCCTGGGGCATGAAGCTACGTGGAAGTGTCCTGCGACCTGAAAACACATTTTCATTGTAAAAAAAAAAAGAACTACTGGTGCACCGGGTGCACCAGTCGCTCAGCCAGTCGTGATTTATCCAGTCGTGATTTTTTGCTGCTTCTTTATAAGGTTTCTGCATGGTCAGGAGGACTTAAAGGCCAACCGGAGCCTCTCAGCACTCCATCCCACTTCCCCTCCGACAGGAAGCAGGGTGCTGTGTTTCTATATAAGTCTGGGTTCACCACAGGGAGATGTAAATCATTGCTGGCCATGGTTACAACTCATATCCAGCTGCCTGGAACAGCAGGGTTACACACACTGTGGCAAATCCACACAAAAACACACCACCAAGTATGTTTGACTTTATGTGAAATTGTTGAGGAGACTTTCTATTAGAAAAAGCTACTTTAAAGTTGAAAAATTTGCAACCAGATGGTGTGTTTGTGTTTTCTTGCAGCCTTAGTCATGTATTTGTTTAAGCTGCACAATAATAAGTGTTGTTGTGGTTGCTCTAGCAAAGCCGGTTTTCTTACGATCTCCGTAATCCTTGCTGCGATTGGGCAACTGGAACTGGCGTGGGAAAGTCCCTCCTTTCCCGTGGCGACCTGAAAAAGGGAGTTACAGGGTCAAAAACTGAAAGTCACTTAAGAAATAACTTTATGTGTGTGATTTACTCTCAAAACTCTGAAATGACACGTCTCCAGCTTTAATTCTGTAAGATAGCACCATGGTGCCTTATAAATGACATCTGGTGCATATAAATGCCACTTTCGCACATTTCTTGTTCATTTTATGTAGAAAAGAGCTAAGGAACACTGACAACAGGCGTAGGACATCGGAGCACTAACTAAAGGCAGGTGGGGAGCCCTGCTGACGCATGAGTGCACCGACACTTTCAGCACACGCACTAAACACAGAGGACCGGGACGACTCGCGATTGAAAGCAGCTGTTCTGTTAGATGACCGCCTCCTCTGCTGGTTTTTTCTCCTGCTTTTCAGCCAGCTGTATCCCATGGAGACTGGGGTTATTTTTTTCTGTTTGGCAATGCTGCATGGAGAGGAAAAATCTACTCACAGAGAATGATAAACAAACACTGAAACTCTCTGCAGGAAGGGCCACGCAGCTTTAAATCTGGAACAGAGGGGAGTAGGAGTGTGCTCTAGCACGTGCACCCTGGTCATAAAGTTTTAGACTGCGGTTCTCCTACCTCATACTGGATCTGCATTGAATTAGTTTTCTTCTCATCTATTTGGAAGATCCTTTTCTGTGGCACTCCTTCATTCTGGTGTCCCACAAGGGTTGGTTTCGGGACATTTATAATTTTATATCTACATTTTGAGCCCTTTTATTTTATTTTCTACCATTCATTTCTAATAATCACTACCAGACATCATTATTTTCTTGAAGCTAAAACTGAAGTCCAGCAGCCTTCTAACAGTGCTGCTGACAAATTTAGGTCTCACATTGTTAAAAGTCATTTGATACACACACTAAGTTTGTGGTTCGTTTTTGTTTCATCATGTTTCACAGATTAAGATGGAGATGATTATTCATGCTTTTGTTCATTGTGTCGCTCTTCATTTGATTGCATAAAAGTTCTCTTGTCCAGAATGCACTTGTAAGGCTTTTAACCAAAACATTTTAAAATATAAATCTCTAAACAATCAAGGAACAATTTTTATAAGCAAGTCACTGAGATCCAGGGCCCGGGTCTGCTTGTTGTTAAAACAAAACAAAAACTCAGCTCCGATTCAAAGGTGATCGAGCCTTAACAGCTTGAAATCTGTTGACTCAGTGTTCTCCATTAAAAAAAGCATTTAGAAAACGTACCCTGTAAAACTTGCATTCACTTGAGTTTATACGTTGTGTTTTTTTGTTAAGCACTTTGTGAATTTTTATCTCCAAAGGTACAGTATAAATGAAGTTCTACTCTTACTTACAAATAAATAGGTGTTCCCCTATTTAAATTTACAGACTGGTGGGTGGATGATGATTGTGTGAAGAAACAGAAATGAGCAGATTGAGCGAGTCGCTTTGTTGGGAAAGCGGTTGGTGTTGCTTTATTTGTCATCCTGCTCTATTTGATCTGCCTTCTAACACAAAAAGGGAACAGACGGAGGACCTGGGGGACAGCAGAAAAGAAAAGGACTAAAGGGGCTTCAAGAGAAGAATTTATAAAAACGAATCTAGAAAAAAAAAAAGGAGATTAAGATGAGATGTGAGGAATAAAAGGTAATAGAGGCTGAGAATAGTCTCCACAGAGAGTGTGAAGATAACAGGAGAAATCATGATGCTATCACACTCCATCTCGTTTCAACAATACAGATGACGTTAACTCTGTAGCTCATCTCTTTCATATAACCGGTATTTGGACGTGCAACACGTGTAAAAGTTGATGGTGCTTTTATTTGACTGGTTTTGAGTAAAATATGAGTTAAACAACAAAAGTATGTCCTATTGTTTTTATTAAACTGTAACAGATTCACTCTTGCTTACCTTTATATTCATAGTTGAGGTTCAGATAATTATTGTCACGGTTGTTCTGTGAGAAAGGAGGGCTGAAAAGACAAAGAGAACAGAAGTTTGTCAATATGCAATTTTGGTCTGTTGGCCGGTTTGCGACTTTAAAACGGTCAACAATTAACGGCATAAAATCCCTCAAGATTAGAGTAGTTTGGGTTCACATTTGTGGAAATGTTTGGATGTGAGGGTCTTAGTCAAAGGAAAGTTTGTGTTGATAAAATGTTGGAAATAGTCTAATTTTGTGTTAAATGTGTGTATGGGTTCCCCCCCATGCTTCTTTGGGCAGACTTTAGTTGGTAGGCCAGAGAGTGACGTTTCTGTTGACCGCAGGGCGGCGCGGGGCCACGAGACCCAGGATAAGGGGCACGCATGCCTGTTCGCAGAGAAAAGTTCCATGCACTCGTTTCCTGCCATTGTTCTGCAGGCCGAAGCCCTGATAAGCCTCGTGCAGGTAGAACTGTTTCCCTACAGCTCACTTTTATTTTTCCTTTGATTCAGAATCAGCCTCCCCTCTCTCTCTCTGCGCTTCATAATTACTCCTCTCGTTTTCTGGCTCGTCTTCTCCCGCTCGTGCCGTCACTTCTCCCACTCGGCCAAGGCTTTGCTCACTTTCATGATAACGGAGGAATTCTGGCGTACAAGATAAGAGCTTTGTCGCTATGGCAACAACAAAATGACCTGATTCCTTTTCCACCCTGTCAGCCCAGGAAGGGTCAAAAAGCCACGTTGCCTTTTAATAACATTTAAAAGTCTTTCAGAGAAAACGTCGCCTGTTTCTGTGAGTTTACAGAATACACAGGGACTATAAATCACACACACACACACCTGCTGATGACTCACCTGTCCAGAGCTTGATCTATGGACTGACAGCTGCTCGACAGAGAGTTGTCTGCACTCCCAAAGGGATCCAGCATCTGATAGATGTAATAACACAGAGGGTCAAAGCTGTGTGATGAGGAACAGTATCAATGCCAACAGAACGACTGTGTAACACAGGAGTATAGAACAGAAAGGAAGCCATTTTTTTCCTTTTTGACACCATAAATTTCACCAGTTTAATTTTTTTTTTCCTTTTGGCACATTATATCATTGTGTTTCAAACTTTTGATGTAAAATGTTGCGAATGTAGGACAAATTTTGATTTCAAAGTTACGTTTAAAATCCTTAAAAAAGATTTTCTTTGTACTGGAAATAACACAAGACTTTTCCCAAAGATAACACATTCCAGAAAAATATGCTTGTGCAAAAAAGATTTATGAACATTTATTTACATTTGAGCCAAAGTAGAAACGTACTTGGAGATCTGGAGCTCATTGCTAACATGCAAATATAAAAGTGTTTGTTTCCTGCAGTTAGAGGTACAGGAATAATTTTGGACACATTCTAAAGTAAATAAAGAATGTGAAATAGTTTTTCTCACAATAACACCTCTTAAATATTGATTTATTATATTTTAAAAGAAACCTGCAATGTATATTTAAATTGATTTCAACGTGAATTGTTAAAACACACAGACTTGGCATCAAACGATGATGATGCCAGTTCTGGGCATTTCTTTGCAATGCATGCACAATGTGCTGAAAAATTGATTTATTAGAAAATAAAACTCGCTTTACATTCTGATCTGGGGTCTCTGGAATGAACTCTCCTTCGCTGTGGATGCTGGTGTACGAGCCTTGGCGGGCGATTTGCTGCTGTTCCTCAGGGACGCTGCCAGGAGGAGGGGACGTCCGACCGGTGTGGAGTGAACCTGGAAAAGTTGGAAAAAAGAGAAACCGATGAGAATTAAAAGAAACAGTAATGAAGAGAAAGTAGATGAGTAAATAAATCCTTATTTATTCATCAAATCCCTAAAGTATGATGGTCAAAATTTTTAAACTCTAAAATGACAAATTCCCATGTTTCCTCTTTAGTTTATTTCATTTCTTCTTCTTTCCGTCTCACCATCTTATCCCCAGTAGCCCTGCTGTCATACTTTATTGAGCTATCGAGCTGACATCAAATCTTCACTCAACCAAACACTGAGACCCGCTCTCCTGGTACTTCTTATCTGCTACCACTCATCCTACTTCCATCTCAGCCTCTTCCTCTCTTCATCTGAGACTAGAAACAGACAGATGAACAGATAAAATTTCTCAGGATGGAGACAGCGAACATCTAGCTACGACTATCAGAAAAAAAGCAAAGCCAGCAGCTGTGGTTTTAAACTTGGGTATTTGAGTCTATGTCACATGTGACTGATTCGCTTCTTCACCTGTCGAATGTTTGCGGACCCTTTCAGAGCCTTTCAGTAAGGATCCTTTCAAATCTCCTAGTGACCGTGAGGACTTCATCTCGCTGTGTTTGTCTCTGCTGTTCACCTGAAGATACTGCACAGAAAAGACATAAGAAAGTAAGACCGTGGTTTAGGAAAGGAAGTGATGACAGAACTACATCATAGTCTTGTAATGCATGTAAAGCATAATTGGTCTAAAGAAAAAAATGGCCACAAATGTATTAAACATTATATACTGTATCTTCTAATGAAACAGGACTAAATTTTAGCTGAGTTTAAGAATATATTTTGTCTGGTTACAAATGTTGCAGCTAGAAACACATTAGGATACTTTACAGGAGACATACATGATTGTTTTTTGGGGTCTCAAGCAGAATCCTGAGCAGCCCGTTGGACCCAGTAGTGCAGCTAAGGGTCAGCACCGCCTGATCCAGATCCTCCTGGGTTTTCAGTGGCAGCAGCAACTGAGACGGCAAGAAAAACAAAACTTTTCACTACCTAATTTTTCATAGTAGAACAGCATGTTAAAGTAGTTTCAAGAAGAATTTGGACTTTAGAACATGTTTAAAAGTCAAACTAATCTTCAGGGATGTCCCTTATGCTCAGAGGATGAGGTGATGATGGGGTTTTGTTTCTTAATTTGGGTGGAAAGAAATTAAAAAGAAGAATTTTGACATTTGTGTCTATGTATGATCAGGCTTTGCGCCGATCTTAAAAACCAAAAATCAAATAAATAATGACTTAATGTCCTCATAAAGTTTAATTTTGGTTTGTTTTGCAGCTCGTTGCTGAAAGATGAACCTTGAAGAAAAATTCATTTTTGTTGATTCGTCATCTTTTTTGTAGTTCTAAAAATAATCTTGTTATTCACCTCCTTTTCCATGAAGAACATGTCCATTTGCTGACCAAAGGCCTCGGTCACTTTCTGTAGCAGCTCCTTGATTTTCAGCGGCCTCTGAAATGGGATGATTCTAAAACAAAAAAAAAAAAGAAACAGCAGCAAGGTTAGAGGTCAGAGGAAGACATTTCTGTTTTGTCTGGCGGCTCTCTGCAGACAAAAGCTGAGCCGCATACAAAAGAATCATTTTATTTCTGGCTGTTCTGGTTTAAATGAGTAAGATTTTGTTTGTCTGTCAGATGTTTTACAATGTTATTTCCATGACAAGACAGAAAAATGAACAGGTTAGCGGGTCAAGGAGAAGAATGAAGCGAGCTGGTGAGATGCACGTAGAGGATAGAAAAAAAAAATGCTTCAGTGTAAATTTAGAAGATCTTTGTGTTTATCTGCTGCAAACCAGAGCGTGGACGTTCTGTCTCTACATCCCAGCCTCATGAGCTTATCAACTCATATGGGAAAGTGTGTTCATGGACTTGTGCGTGTGCGTGTTTGTAAAACTCTACATGCATGAGTGTGTTTTCCAATCAGTGTCGCTGTTTCAACACTGCTGGGCCTCTCCACTAAGCCGGCACAAAGGCAGATGGAAAACTTCCTGAGAGGAAAAGGGAGGAAAAAAAACTGCAGCAGGATGTGTGTCTTTCCCTCCTCTTTTAAAGAGTGACAGAGTGAAAGATACAAAGAAGAGGGGATGCATAGAGAGGGGTGAAATTACAGATAGAGTTTGAGACAATAGAAAAAAAAAATAATCCCCCCCCTTTTTTTCCCTCTCTCTCTCTTCTTCCCCTGTTTAAATAATCTGCAACCTTCTATCTTTTCAAAGTATCTGATAAAGAGCTTGTTTTCATCCCATCACTTCCTCATCAGAAGGCAAAGCTCTGCCTATCTTAATGACAGCTCATTGGTTTCCGTTTAGAGTAAAAGGATTCTGAGAAAAGTGAGGCCTGCAGATCAGAAGACATGCAGCGATGCGGATAAAACAAACCAAAGGAGGGCAAACTAAGTCTCGAGGGAGACAAGGCTTTTTTTCTTCTTTCTTTTTTAAACGCATATCTGGTCTTTTTCACTAGACAACGCATTACAATAAAGTTGTCTTGAAAGCAGATGGGCTTCATCCAGAAAGGAAAAATTAAAGGGTGAGGGAATTTTTTTCTACAGTTTTAGAATCCATTATGGCCCACGAGTAAAAAAAAGTTTACACATAGTGCACTAAACACTGTCTTTGTTTAGATTCAGCGAAGATGTGTGTATGTGATAAAAAAGCTGCTGGGATATGATAGGGGTAGCGGTGGGGGATACGAGGATGCTACTCCAAACGATCTGGCTTTCCTTCCTCTGCATGAAAGCAGGCATGTGGACACACACTCAGATGACAGAGTAGGAGAAAAAAAATGCTTACACACATTTCAACGCACTCACTTTTTATTTCCTTTTTTTCTCTCGAGAACAAAATCATGATCGGACAGACAAAAGAAGACAGATCTGGCTCTGTTCCTTTGCTTTCTGGCAAAAGACCCTGAGTCTGAGCTAGAGGAAGAGAGAGACACTCTGCAGCTCCTATTTCCTGCCCGAAAACCTTTGCTGCTTGCCAAAATAAAGAGAAACCTTCCAGTTTAATTCCATTGTGGACGGACAACATGATTATCCTGACTCAGAAACTCCGAATACCTCGAATGCTGCAGACGCTGATAGTTTATAACATGATGTTTAGACATGTTATGCACAACTGTTAAATATCTTATCAATAATACCAAGCTTAATACATAGATACCATGCTTTTGTAGAGAGAGGATTCTTATCTAGTAGCATGTATAGATAAATATAAAACCTTTTGCTGGTTAAGAAATGCAATTTTCACCTAAAAAATCTTTTCAATATATTTATTCAGTTTAACTTACGTTTAAGACGCTGCAAATTCTCCCTCCTTTCACTCCTCGTGTAATCTTGGCCGTGTGCACAACATAATATATATATATATCTTGTTTGTGTGAAGTGTATCAAGTTAGCAAAGGTAGTGCATATTCTGTCATATTCTTATTTTGCTGCATATAAAAATGGAACTGAGCCTCTGAAAAAAGACAATCTGGAAATGACGGAGAACAAAACGCATGGCCGAGAACAACCAGGCATTTGAATAGTATCCAAATGCCGGACGGGAAAGCTAGCAAAATACTCATGGATGAAATGGGAAAAAACCCCACTTCAGATCTGTTTTTGATTAACGTAAACATGGATATAAACTTTAATTTTGAGACCAAAAAAGCTGGATAAGGCCTATAAAATAGGGGACAGCGGGGATGGTTGTCACACTTTTTACTTAAATTGGATTTCTGATAAAACGGTACATGAGAAGAACACCATTTCTGTACATATTGATAGCTTAATGTGTCAGGTATAATTTGATATTCCTAGATCTGACAGAATTCATTCTATTCAAAATATATGAGCTGGCAAATGCAACTTGAGCAGATGTGACAACCAACCCCATAGCGGGGTTGGTTGTCTCACCGTATGGGGTTGGTTGTCCCTGTGTTATTCTAATGGAAAAACATGAAAAATTTTTACAGTTTTAGAAATTACGAAACTTTTTTATTTTGTCCAGCATATTACAATCTGTGACCTGGTTTATAAAAGCAAACATTCTGAATTAAGAAAATTAAGTTAAAGTAACAACAATGAACAAACAAAAAAGCATTTTAGCAATTGAAAACTTAAATTTTGCCACTTAATTTTTTTTGGTTCTGATTAACGATATTGAGACCTGAATAAACAATTTCCAAACAAATCTAGACATCCCTTTATGCAAATGTATGCAAGATGTCTCAATATTGGAACATTTAACTGAGGCAAACATTCACTAATCACTTTCCCCTTCCGAATCACAATTCTGGCACACAAATATTGGCTGACCAGGTGTACAATCTTTATGTGCCCACCCATTGCAGACAATGCATTGCAGCCAGGTTTCTTTAGATCGACTATTGGAGAAAGGCATGAGACAACCAACTCCCCAAAATTTGTGACAACCTACCCCAACTGTCCTTTTTAGCTCTTTTGGAAGCTGGCACCCACATGTATTAGCCTTGCTAAGAAAAAAACTAAACAAATTGTAGCTTTCTCTTTATACTTTCAAATGGTAAAAAAGTATTTTCATGGAAAGAAAACAGGAGATGCCCTAAAATTTACTTTTGCATTTAAAAAACAATTAAAATTGTCTCACCTCAAGATTTAGCTGCTTTCACATCCAATATCATGGTAGGTGACCTGTGACACTAATTCTGAACATTTCTGTGTCAATGGTTCTGATCAGCGCCCTATAGTGACTGAGATATGACCACTGTGACAACCTACCCATGTGACAACCAACCCCGCTTTCCCCTACTATTAGAGAATGAGTTGTTTACTGATAACAATTGGATCTCAAGCCAGTGACCTCTGACTGCAATAGGTGGCATGCAACTGTCAAAATTTGTATCAAGCAGAACAAGAAGAACAGAAAGATCCAGCACAAAGCCACAAAGAACATGAAACATCAAAAAAAAAGAAAAAGTAAGTCTGCCATTGCTCCCCCCATGACTCATACCGCCTATCACATTTACAGCAAGTGGGGTAGGAGCTGCAGCTCCCGTATCGGCTTGTTCAGCCACAGCCAATGCTACACAACCAGATAAGTATCCAGGTGCAGACTCTTTGTCTATGAAGACAGAAGGATCCCAACACACAGATAATTATTTAATCATAGCTAAAACCCTATTTTTGTATAAATTACATATTTAAAATTAGATACATATATAAACTGGAGATGCTCGGACATTGAGTTTTAAATCCCAGATAGACGAGTCAAAGTTGATCAAATGAAAACATACTGCATCATTTTAGATGATTGAATGTACATAAACTAACTCAATAAAAAACACCTGCTATTCAAGTTTTTTTGTTTAATGGCGTGTGCTCCAGAGAGCTGCCTTCTTCTTTGAGAGAAAACGAAGCATGTGGAGCTCGTGAGAAAAAGCAGAGAACCGTAAGACGGAGAGAACAGAAGGAGACAGAGAGAGACGGGAACATGAAAAACTTGTCCTCTGCAGAAGCCAATTAGGACTGAGAAGAAGGAAGTGAGGCACGGTGTGAAAGCTGAAGACTGCAAGAGAAAATGGGATGTTTCTTTTCTCTTTCTTCCTCTTCTCTGAGCGTGCAGCTTTCTAATCACCAAACCGATGCCTGGTGTTGGTTTATATGCAGGAGAATAAAAGCAATTATCCTGTGAGTTTCTGGTCAGTTTTACTTCAGGGTTTCTACAGTGAAATAAACCTTGCATTTCTATTTCTTTTCTTTTGAAAACTTCTGTAGAGGTAAATAAGTCACATGGATTGTTCATTACATTTTAAACAGTAATCAAAAGAAAATCTCAATCAATAAGAGATGTTATATACAATATTAAGGAGCTAAATAAATAATATTTTGTAGCTATTGTAAAAAAAAAAAAAAAGAAAAAGAAGAACCTGCAGATTGTTAAATGAGGAAATAAAAAGTTTCTACTTCGAGATACAAAAAATGAAATGAAAAGAAGTGTTTCCGTGTTTACTTTTATAAAATTAAGCAAAAAATAGATTTGTTACATGGTGGGAAAACACTAAAACTAACATCTACCTTTTTATTTTCTCAGCTACTGAAGATCAAGAAGGAAACTAGAACCACGAAGTGTAAAGACAAACAAACTTGAAACCATTCTATATCATAAATCCTTGTACCGTGACGCTGATGTACTTTGGCCAAATATTCTTGTTGTTTAACCACAGCAGTTCTTTTGGAATGTAACTGCGTTATGGAACTTTACTGGAAAGTTACTATTTATAGAAATTTGTATTATATATAGATCTGATGTATTTCAGGAGTTCTTCTGATTTCATTATTCATTCAAAAGTGATCCAGACAAATAAATCATGAGTCATTTTCTCTGTGAGTTTTTTTTTTTTTTTTTTGCTATACATTCAAATCCCCAGAGTTAGAGTGAGCAGCCGGGGTAGAGCCGTTGCTTCTCCGGGTCGAGAGAAGCCAGATGTGGTGGTTCAGGCATCTGGTTAGGATGCCTTCTGAACTCCTCGCTGGTGAGGTGTTTCGTGCATGGAAGGAGACCCACAGGCCAACGCCGGAACAGCTGGACAGGGAACACCCAGGATCCTCCCGGGAGAGCTGAAGGATGCAGCCTGGGTGAGAGAAGCCTGGGTTTCCTGTCTGAGGCTGTTGCCCCCGTGACCCAACTACGGATAAGCGGAAGACAACGGGACGAAATTTTCTAAAACCATGAAGCAGGGAATCCATTTCAATGTTTATCACTTGGTTGTTTTGATACACATTACCAGTGGGGGATCTAGGATTTTCTAAAGGCGCGGGAGGCTGGGGGGATAGCTTGACTAGTCCCATTTCCTCTCTTCTTCTTCTTTTTTTTTTTGTGGACCAAAAAAGGGCCTGCGCCTCCCATGTCCTCCCCTCTGGATTCACCCCTGATTACTCACTATTAAGTAATAATGCTTGGGATGAATTAAAACTATCATGTTGATGTTCAGTATTAGAAAATACTTTATTAGGTAGATGTGTTTGAATCTTGTCTTATTTGCTTCCATAGTACTGACGTTAAAAAATTGTGTTCTTTTTCTTATTTTTGCCATTTTTATGTTTTTTCATTACTAAAGTACCAAATTAAAAATTGTTTTGTGAAATTTTCTCACAGCTCAAAGATGCGTAAAGCGTACGTATTCCTCATACTCACAGGCTAGGAAAAATAGCACCAAATAGAATATTTTCCATTCTGCAGATGTGTTATTTATACCGTGGGTTCCAATGTGGAAAACAAACTGTAAGAGCGTGTTCGTGTATTTGAGCTGTCAAAGAGGAGGAGAGCGAGAAGAGGAAAAAAAATAACATAAAATATTGGGTACGAGTGTGGCTGAAAGACTGGTCAGTGAACTAAAAAACTTGGCTTTCCCACTTTCTTTTTGATCCCTCCTCTCCAGTCCACTTTTTCCCCTCTTCTCAGGGTAGATGTGAAACACAAGGCCTCGGCTAAATGTCAGTGTAGGAATTTTCCTGCTCTCTCTGCTGCTCTTTGGCTTGTAACCATGATTTCCTCCCTTAAACAGAAAATCCCACAGCATGGCAAAGCATAACAAAAAAAATCCAAACTACAGAGTTAGGGGGCTTGGACTGAGTTGAAAAAACAATACATAAGTTCCAACGTACCGTTTTTCTCTCTCATGCTCCAGCTTGACTCTTAAATCCTGTAGAGAGGAAAAATAACAACAGAGGGGGAGTTATGGAAGTGGAAAGTTAAATGATTCATGGTTGGATGAGGGATTGGGAAAGCTTAATAAAAAAAAACAATACATTGGTCAAAAACTACAACATTGAATTAGATTTTTTTTTTCTGCTTATGCATAAACTTTTTCCTTAAAAATAACTCCAATGGATGACATGAGAGTTTATGAGTTCACTTCAAAGTGGCTGCTAAACTGAGCAGGAATCTGGAGGAGCCTGTAAGTCTGCATGATGTCATTGTGATAAACCAGCACTGTCATCATATCAGCGCAGGAGTAGGGGGTTTACCCGAGCAGGCGCAGGAAAGTGGCGGAAACTCTCTCTGCTCCTCGCTGTTTGTTTATGCCTCGTCGTAAACATGGCTGATTTAAGAGAGTCTGCTGATTATCGTTCCGCCAGCGAGGCCCAAACGCAGGAAAACGACTTTGATGTGCGACACGAGGTGACGGAGAAACTAAATCTCAGGGACACTTGAGTTTCAGCCGGAAAGAGAAACAATAAACTATCGGAATGATGGCAGCTTGGTTTTTACGTATGTTTCGGTAATCACTAACGAAAGTGATAAAAATCGGGCCAAATTCAGTTTTGTAGTTTTCCCATCTTTTATGTAAAGCTTGATGACTTGGTTCAAAAGACATTTGTAGCGACATTTGATATATTAATTCTAAATTATAGTAAATGTGCAGATTAGGATTAGAAAAACTCAAAATCAAACAAAGTTAAAGCAACTTGTCAATAAGCTGCCTTGTTGACCAGAAATAGATTTTTATCAAACCCAACTAAAAATATCCCCTATGTGCTTAATTTGCACATTTGTAGTCAAATTTAATTTGCATTTTGTTACAAATAACATACATCGACAGATAAATAGGTGCAGCATCTGCAATAATTAGGACGATGCATCTTTCTGTTGTGTCGGCTCTTGAATTACCAGTCGGTTTACTTTTCTATTGGTCACCATCTGTGTGTGGTGAAGAAAAGAACAAGATCACAAATTCAAGCAATCAAATGGTACAAATAACAACATTTAAACCAGTAAGCTCAAAGAAACAACTGGTTTAAATGTTTGAAGTGTTAAACTTAGGGCAAAAAACTTTTTTTGGTTGTTTATTTGTTCCTTTGTTCCACTAATTTTGTGTTCTTTCAAAATAAATTACAGCTCAGACATACCTTCCAGTATGAAAAAGACAGAATGAGAAACCATAAAGTCATGAGTCAGAGTGGTTTGAATAACTCAGATCGCAACTATGTGCCACTAGGATGGGACGGTCCACTTTGAACATAACGTTATTTTGTAATCAACCAGCTGCTATGAATTCAATATTGAACTTTTTTTAAGTCCTATAAAGGCCGTTTCCATTTAGGAGATCACTGCAACTTGAGTAAAAACGTCTTCTTTACAGATGTATTTGTGTTTTGTACCTGTTTGTAGAGTAAAGTTCTGCTTTTGGCTTTGTGGCCGTTGTGCTGAGTGTAGCAGCGGCCCAAAGCGGCCAAGTCCTTCATGATGGAATTAAGCGCCTCCTCGTCATCTGAGGACAAAAAACATTTCCATTCAACTACAGATCCACAAACACAGTTCTTAATCACACAGGCAGCCTCACACATTTATCTACATCGTAGAAGAAAATGCTAAACCTAAACTCCATAGAGATGCACAATAGTTCTTTAATTACTTTGTCACTATTTTTGTGTCCCAGCTGGTTTAACTGGTTGAATTGAAGCATCAGCGTGATGTAAACCATACAGGTGAGCTAAATTCAATCATGTGTCATATTAAAGCTTGTGTTGGCTCAGAGCAGGCAGTGAGGCAACACCTGGTCTGTTACTTCCTGTTCTCATACCATCTGTGGAGTTTCCACTGATGGAAACCGTCCAGTTCTACCCCAGTTACCTCATAAAAAACACTGCTTGTTTTCTTTTTAAAAGCATTAAAAACAATGCTCTACATTGTTAATGTGCAGCTGTATTTCAGTGTGAGATGTGAATCTGTACCGTACGGCAAATCCGATCTCTCACTAACTCTGTATTCTGTGCAAAAAGCCGAGAAGGAGCAAAGATGTTAAATAATGCAAGAGGTGTATGAGCTGCATGAGAGCCTGTCGCACAGAGCAATGCGCGGTCGTCTGGAGAATAGTTATTAAAAATGTCAATATTTCACCGCAGATTCAGAAACATACAAAGCATCTTTACGAAGTGCGAAAGTAACTGGTGGCTAAACCAATGCAACAGTTTGATGGCATTATTGATGCCAATTTTAAGCTTTAACTGAAAACATTTGCCAAATTTTGACATTTATTCTGCAACCAGCAGTGAGTAAAAGCTCATTTTTTTCACTTCCTTCTTTTTACTCATAATCACAACTTATGACAATCTTGCACATTAACACACAGTTAGCATGCTAGCATGACAAACATTACCAGAAGTAATTATTGTGAGCGGTAAAGAGAAGGTCATTGACCTTTATCTCTCGCTGTCAATCGTCTAAATGGGCACATCCTTCAGTAAAACTCATACAAACGTCACTTTTAACTGGGAAACCGGCTCAGCTGTGCGCAACACAAACACAAACAGGACTGACAAGATTGACCAGATTCTCTAAAAAAAGTATACTTGTGTGACAGACCACTGTGTGGAACTGGCATCGGCGTGGCAGTAAAACAGACAGCAGATCAGGTCTGAGAGGACGTTTGATCTGGTTTCACTCTGGCTGTTTGCTGTTAGTGGGTCATTTTGAGTTCACAACCAGGTCACAGAACAGATAACCAGAAGTTTATTTAAAAGCCCATCACTATTTTTCTCCTCCACAAAGTATCTAATGGTCAAATTTATTTAGCAATTATTATTCTCATTGTGTCTCCTTTACAGCATCTTTGAAACTGTTATGAAATGTTCTGAATACACAAACTGGATTGGAAACAACTTATCAAAAACCAACTAGAAACTCACTCTAATCTCTTTTATTTGAAATGAAATGGCATTGCAATTAATGACGGAAACAAAACTATTTCTGTTGACTCAATTTTTAAATTTCACGTTTTAAGCCATGAGCATTTATTTCGAACGAGGTGCTCATATGTTGCATTGCAACAAAATGAACTTTAAGAGACAACAAGATACCCCATTGAGGAGTTGTTTCCCGTTATTGGGTCACATGTTTTTTTCCCACGGCTCTTCTCCTTAAGACAAAACTTCTATGGAAACTCAGTTTTTATGGAAAAAGTAAGGATGAAGACAGATGATCACTGATTCTTGCAACAGCAGGGGCAAATAGTTCAAGCTTATTCTTCAATTCAAGAGTTCAAGCACGTCAACCCTTTTTTCCTCATGTAGTTTCTTCAGACGTACACATCCATTAGCTGAAATGAGATAATTCAAACTGACGTAGCCACTAGGTTTTTCCGATAGCATGATCCCGTTTTTATGCAATGCTTTCATTAAAAACTGTATTCCCTGGAAAACCTTTCCCTCCTGCAACCACAAAGTTTGAAATTCCTCTCAAAGAACCTCTGTTCATAGCAGCCAGCCAGTTTGAGGTGAGACAGAGTGACATCAGTAAGTAAATGCCTATAAATAGGAACCCATTGCCCTCTAAACACTACCTTCAATTTTAGGTAAAGTAAAAAAAATAATGCAGTGACAAAAAAAAATGCGTTCATAGTGCTAATATTGGAAACATGAAGAGGAGAAATTATATGTTTCGGAATGAATGAAGATCAATCTGCTAAATAGTGGTTGATTTATTCGATCAAATGTGGAGAAAATTCTAAAAACGAACGTCATGCTTTGTTTGTCAAATAGGAAATAAAATTAAATAAAAAGTGAGAAATAAATGATCCAAAAATAAAAATCACAAATATCTCCTTAACGGCCTGCCACAGAGTCAGGCTTTCACTGATTCCTCTGGTTAAGCGTAAAAATGTTTCTTTATCTCCATCAAATTTCACATAAAACTCCAAACTCTCTGTTGTTTTTAACTGAAAGAGTCCAGTCTGTTCAGATCTGTGCTGTCTGTACTGATTGATGACTACCCAGCTCAAGCTAGGTCTGTCTTTCTAAAACTTGGAGGATGTGAATCACTCTTTGAACACATAGTCAAACCCTTTAATGCTTCACATCAAGAAAATAATGGGTTTATAATTGCCTCATGACACAAAAAAAACATAAAAACAATGTGATGTGGGTCACGCAATTCTAAAAAAATATGCTTTTTTTGCTACTTTTTTGGACATAACCTTTTATTGTGGGTACAACTTAATGTCCTGTGAACATAGTAGTTTAAATTAGAGGATTGTTTAGAGCTTTAAATAACTCTTGCCTGTTAAACTGTTACCTTTCATTCTTACTGTCGTTTTGGTCACGTGTTGTCTTTGCCCCACCTCGGAGCTCTGACTATCCTGCACTTGGAGTCAAGGATACAAAACAAACACAGACCTGCATGTGTTTTTGTGTGTGTATCTGTTAGTTTGTGTGTATAAGCAGAACTGAGGCCTGTGGATAATAGCAGTGAGGAGAGAGTGGGAGGGCGTGCTGGTTAAGGGGGCAGTGAGAGTGTGAGAAATGCGTGGTGTTGCACAGAACTGGCTTATAAATGTAGTTATTACATCACTCCGGCCTGGTCGGCGGCCATCGCCAGGCAGAGGCCAGCCAAAGCTAACCACCAGCAGAGTGGTTAGTGCTTATGTGCCAGAATCCCTCATGAAAAAACCTTTACATACATTGGGAACACCATCCTATTTGTGACCTAGAACTGTTTCTAACATGTCTACAGGTTAAAATACTCAGGATTTATTTTATCAGCTTAGCCTTTACCATGTGACCACTTTAAAAAAAGTGGGGAATTCCAAGAAACAAGACTGAGCAACATTACACAATAAAGACTCTTGCAGGACATTGCATCACCACTTCATCTTTTTTTTTCATCTCTAGTCGAATAGTGGGGCTACTACAGGAGATGAAATAGAACAGAAACTCCGATGCAAGACGACAAAGATTAAAAAGAGACTGTTGCCTGAGAGGACGAAAAAAATTAAACCTGGTTCAGTTAGACAACAGTTTTTCTTCAAGAGACTCCAGCTTGAAAGCCGAAAAAGTAAGGACCAACAAAGTCGTGGGTGTGAGTTTGACTGAAGCAAGCTGCCTGAATGAAGACACTGAGGGGATTTCCTTGTGCCGAGAGACACATCATGGCAAAGGAATTCTGCGGGATTAGCGGCTGGAGCCAAATGTATCCTCACGCTGCAGCGCCAGAAAGGTCCAACCTCTGACGCAAAACGCACACAAAGAAACACACACGCCTGCCATCACAAGCAAAGGAGAAATGAAACATGCAACTGTACCACAGTCAAATACTTAATGACTGTAAATGTTTAAACCTTACAAAGTTGACCTTTCACCAAGGAATAAAACATTCTGACGTAATGCAGAACAATTTTAAAAATAGTTGTGCAATTAATGCTTGTGAAGGGTTCGTGCTGAAAGTCTTGTCAAAGGGGAATGTCTCTATTTGACATGAAGACGAGCACATTCCTCTCCTTTGCCTGCAGCTGCACCCACTACCCCCTCACGTGATGGAAAAGTAATGCAATGGAAACCTGTCTTACTAAACATACACAACATGCCTCATGTAGAGAGCATTTATAATAATTAGTCCCATAAAAACTAGTTCTAATTTCAACAAATTATTTAGAAAACTTGGAAAAGTCATTGTGTGTTATTTGTTGCAGCAATTTTGATGTCAAATAAAAATAATGGACTATTTTAAAAACTAGTTCCCACGAAGATAGTTTTACCTCTGACAACCTCTGGTATTAAAAGCCAGTTGTAAACTGAGCCTCAAACGTATTTAACACGATGACACAGAATTGTGAATGCGTTGCCATTTCACAGTCATACGCGACCACATTGATGATCACCACGAGGAAGAGAACCCCACTAATGTGGTTGTGTATGGTGCAATCGAGACCAATTGTTGCTAAATTCTTAAATTGCTAACGCGCCTTTGTGTGTATTTTTTTATACAAACTTAATCCATCTTTAAAAAAAGAGTCAAAAACAAGAATCAAGAGCAGATAAAATGTTGTTTTTCAAACACTTTGTTTAGCTTAGTTTGATTCACTTACTTTGATATAAATGAGCACTAAAACGAGCAACAAGTTGGTGACTAAAGTTAGCTTAGGAAAGTTGGCTTAAAAACAGGAAAAACAATGAAGCTCAAATTGGGAAATTTGCAATGCTTTTTATGGTTTCACTAACTTTACGCAACAAAAACAAAACACTTCCATAATGATCTATTTAGTTCTTAAATTGACTCTTACTTTTTTACAACTTTCTAAGCAACAAAAACCACAGTGATCACCCCTAAACTTTCTTTCTTCTGAATTATTTCTCTATGTATGCTTTATGAAAAACGTTACCATTTTCTAACCGTTAACAGACCCAAAATTCCACTGTGTGAGACTGCTCTGTATCAATTTATTTATTTCATTTTATAATAATGATTATTTGATCTACCTTGTGTGTTCCTGTGCTGTCCAGGTCCATTTTGGAGACCGTCATCTGTGGAATAAAAATGAACACATTTTTGGTTCATACTAGGAGTATAAAACATATGGAGAAAAAGAAGAAGAAGTAGGAGTCCTGTTATACAGACTAGTCATGCGTGCTGGTCTTGTGCAAAAAAGAATGGCCGAAAGATATCGATCTGATATTTTGGGCTTTGTTTACAGAGCAATAGACTAAAAATGTATGAGCCTCTGTGTCTTGGACAAACACATTTATCCTACAGGATAAAATATATTGTTTAGCTGGCATTGTAAGAAGGAAACACAAAATGTCAACGTCTACGTGACCATTTATTTAAAGTGGTAGTTACAGGGAGTTGATACGTGTACTTAAATGTACGCGTATTCTAATTCATTTCCACCTCAAAGATACAAACACACTAAAAATAAGAGATAAGTCTAGTTACTTTACGATCAAAAAGCACACTTTTGCATACTTCTGTAGTTTTACCCATATTGCCCCATCCAGAAATGAATGAGAGGTGTGTCAGTTTCTGTGTAAACACACACACACACACACACACACACACACACACACACACACACACACACACACACCTAGCTGTGCACATTGTGAAACCTGCCTTCAGTTCGTACTCACCCATGTCTACTGTCATCATCAGGAATGGCCTTGTTGAACTTGAGCGCAGAGCTCAACTTCTCTCTGAAGATGAAGATTTCAACCTGAGAGTTAAAAACAAAACCCCCAGAGTTTAGCATGCAGAAAAGATGTGGGTGATTTAACAATCATCATGTTAGTATTACTATTAATACTTATGATTGGTTACACCAAAAAAAAGGGAAGAGAAGTCATTTTTTTAAAGCAAGATGAGAAAAAGAAGAAGTAAAACAAGAGAAAAAAAAAAGCTGTATGCCTGCGTTGTGATTGTGTGGTTTTCAGATGGTTTGTTCCACATTTACAGCATCAGCTGAAGGAATCAAATACATTTTTTCCTCTGAAAAGTAAGTAAGCAAGCTTGAACACAACATGGGGTCATGATGGATGTGTTTCATTTAAAGTTTGTCTTAAATATTTTAAAAAATGCCAATAAAAATGTATTCAGATTTAGATTATTCAAGGGTTATTTGATCAATTATGAAATAGGTTTTTGATTTATAAAAAGGTTCTTTTCACCCCCTAGTTGCAAGTGATGACTTCATGTTGCTACAAAACACACAATCACATGTACATCTGTCACCAGTTGAAGCAAAACACTGAAGAATTTATGGTAGCAGCGGATGAGCAAACATTTCTCAATGCTCCACATTGAGAAACGTCAAGTTTCTGCTTGTAGTAAAAATATCTTTAAAAGAGAGACACAAAGCAACAAATTGATTATGATGTTTTATTAAGCCAAATAAATGCTAATACAGACAGAGTTGAATCATGTATAATTTGTCTTCTGAACAGCTTATCTCTAATGAGGTCGTGGAAGTGCCGGACCCAATCCAGTCTGATTGCAGGCAAGAGGCAGGGTACGCCCCGAACAGGTCACCGGTCTGGTACAGGGCCACACATACACTCATTCCTAGGGGCAAATTTCATAGTGGCCAATCAATCTAACATGTATGTTTTGGAAGGTGGGAGGAAAACAGAATACCTGGAGAAAACCCTTGCATACACAAGAAGAACATGCAAACTCCACATAGGAAGGCCAGTGTTTCAAGCCTCACCCATCCGGGACTCAAACCCCAACTTTCCTGGTTTAAGGCCACTGTGCTAACCACTGCAGCCCTGAATGTTTTAGTTTGATTTTAAAAAATCCTCAATATGGAAAAGCAATATGTCACAGAAAAGCTTTCTACCAGGTTGTGTATGAACGCTGCTTTTTATCCACATATGAAAGAAACAAAAACAGCAGCAAGACTGGTGGCCTTCCAACACCTGTGCCGCCCAGTCTGTCAGTCCTCCACACACACGCAAACACATTGATGAGCTTCAGTCAGCGGGCAAGTCACCAGATGGCCCATCTGCTTCGGCCCTGTGCCCAGCTTGATGCCAGGCTAGTGGTGTCCACTAATCGCCATCGCAATTCTCCACACACTTCTTGGCAAGCGGGCGATGTGACAGGCTCCGCTTGTTGATGATCAAATGCTAAATCACCACCAGTTCTCTTTGGTCAGCAGCTTTACTACTGATAGATAAACCTTTCTTTCTTTACTCGTAAAGCAAATCTGTTTAAAACACTGGAATATACATTACCATTAGTGATCGCAGAATCCCCAGACAACAATCCTTTTTAAAAACTGTGTTTTTAATTTAGTTGGAAGGAATGAAGAGTGATTGCACCTACGTCTAGAAAAGTCAGTCAATTTTGAGCATACTAACATCTTTTAGCACTCAGATCACTTCATACGCAAGTAAACCTTGTGACGTCGGCCGTTCTCTCAGAGGGAAACACTTGTCTTTCAGAAACAGAGAATAGCAAGGTTTGTGCTCCAGCTGCCAAGTGGTTTCAGCTGCATGAACTCATGTCTTACATCACTCCTGAGGAGTCCCAGAGAAGTCGCCATTTCAGAGGTCAAGCTCGAAAAGTTGATGGGTTCACTGGGTTTTCATCATCCAACATATGCCAGAACAGATGACCCAAAGAAAATTGTGGCCACCAGAAGGTTTTGGTTTGTAGAAGTTGGACACAACAGTGTGTTGCTTCTTTGGAGACACAATTTTATTTTTATTGAGCTAACTGTGAATATTTATTATGACAGATGAAATCTGCTTCATATCAGTGACGGGTTAGTCCCAGCTAAGTATCCGACTGTTTGCTATTCGTGGGGAAACTTTCACAATGCAACGTAAGAAAAATTGACTGCTTTACTTGAAGGGAGTTAACTGATCTCACCTCTGACGTACACACAAGTATCAACAAGAGAATACTGTATTTGTACCACCACTCAACAAGAGTATTTGAAATTTATAGGCACAAATTTGAACAAATACTCTTAGGTAAACAAGGTATTGTTGCTGACCGATTTCTTCTTCTGAGTGAAATTGATCCAAAACTGACCGTCCACTGTTATCTTTAGAAGTTATGCCACTTTAGTCAAACGCGCAAGAAGATTGTCTTCTTTCGGCATTTCCTTTCAGGGGTCGCCACAGCAAGTCAGTTTCTTCCATCTAACCCTATCTGCTGCATCCTCTTCGGTCACACCAACTATCTTCATGTCTTCCTTCGGTGTATCCATGAACCTTCTTTGGTCTTCCTCTAGTCCTCTTTCCTGGTGGGTCAAAACCCAGCGTCCTTCTGTCGATGTACTCTCTCTCTCCTCTGCACATGTCCAAACCATCTCAGTCTGGCCTCTCTGACTTTATCTCCAAAACCTCTAACATGTGCTGTTCCTCTGATATACTCTTTTCTAATCCTGTCCATCCTTGTCACTCCCAGAGAGTTCCCCAGCATCTTCATCTATGCTACCTCCATCTCTGTTTTCTGTCTTTTTCTCAGTGCAACTGTTTCTAGACCAAACAGCATGGCTGGTCTCACCACGGTTTTGTGCATTTTCCCATTCATTTTAGCTGAAACTCTTCAGTCACACATCACGCCTGATACTTTCTCCACCCGTTCCAGTCTGCCTGCACACGCTTCTTCACCTCTTTTCCACACCCTCCATTGAGCTGGACTGTTGATCCTAGATACTTAAAATCTTTCACCTTCTTCATCTCTTCTCCTTGTAATCTCACTTTTCCATTTGGATCCCTCTCATTCACACACATGTACTCTGTTTTACTCTGACTAATCTTCATTCCTCTTTTTTCTAGTGCAAACCTCCACCTCTCCAGCTTTTCCTCCACCTCTTCCCTCCTCTCACTACAGATCACAATGTCATCCGCAAAAAGATTGAGAAGCCAAAAAAGAAAAACGTACCACCGGTCTGACGTTATCATACCCAGCTAGCCACCTGAACTGGAGCTCAATCATGAAGAGTTATTAGTGAGTCACAACTTTTTAGGTGACTTACTCTTTTTTTTTTTTCTTTTCCAAAGGTCATTGACGGGGTGTCCCTTCCACTGAACACTTACCAAAGACTGAGTGGGTGGCTGTCCAAAATGAGTCAGAAGGGTCATGCTCAGCTTTTCTGGGAAGTAAGACAATATAGTCTGACCTGTTCACTAATAGACTCATTGATGGCTTTCTAAGTCGGGACACATTGGAGAATGTGGTGATTTAGGAGAGAGTGGGTGAGAAAACATCACTCCCTGTGGGGGCTTAAGAGTTCATTTATCTTAACCTTGGCTCCCCTTGCTTGTCTCACAGGAATTATGCAGGAGGTAGGGGGATCAAACTTAGTGAGACGCACACTGATTCCTACAGAACATCAAGTGGGTTCTTTTCATCGTATGAAATAAAAAAACAGGTTTCATTCCAAATAATGGAATGTCCCTCATAAGACACTCCTACACATGTATAAATTCAGACTTCATCTGATTGAAGGACAACACAAACCTTTTATGGTGCCACTATTTCACAGAAAGGGAGGTCACGAAATAGATAATTACACACACAACCGTAAAAAAAAATATTAAAAATCCCCGACATAATTGTAACACACATTATTTATACCTACACAAAGATAAGAAGAGAAAAATTTAGCATCAATAACTAAGTAAAACACATATTAAAGTGCTCAATCAGCACAGTTTTTGAGAAATACTGACTTTGCATTGTACTACTAAAACTCATTGATAACCATCATCTGATAAACACATTACCTTGCAATAAATATGATCATATTTTCAGCTAATAATTCAACCAAACTCATATAACACTTGGGCAAAAACAACCCGCATTGAATCTGAATCGCCTCGAATCATCAGATTTAACTAAACATCCCTGTGTTTTGATAATAAAAGAGAACTTCTGCTTGCAATCATGCATAAAATTTGTGATCTTGTGTGGTAAATACGATACAGAATCTCAGAAGGTACTATACAAATGTTCAAATCCCCACTTTTGCTTTGTTGGCATCAGAAAATGATTATTCACCACTATTATGCATGACCTCGATATCTCATTATTTAGGTTAAATTATTTTACATAGCAGGCACTGCAGCCACCATATTTGAATCTAAGTCTGAAGAATATTTGATGAATTTCTCAGATATTTCCTCAAGACATTTTTCAATCAAAGATATCGATCGATCTGGACTAAAATAATCCCTTAAGAAAAAGTCACAGTGTTTTTTTTCATGCTACATTTGTAGCATTATTGGCCGGAAATTTGTATTTTAGCTTCAAACATGAGTAGGGTGACTCAGTGGGTAGGACTGTCCTGTAACCGGATGGTTACCGCTTCTATCCCCTTCTCGGAGTTTATGCTGAGTTGTCCCTGAGAAAGACACCAAGCCCCCAATTGCTCCTGATGGTAGTTTGCAGCTTGCATGGCAGCTTGCATGGCAGCTTGCATGGCAGCTTGCATGGCAGCTTCCACCAACAGGTATGAATGTGTGAATAGAAAAATGTGAACAACAATGTGAAGCACTTTGAGTACCAACGCAGGTTGAAAAGCTCTATACAAGTGGAGTGCATTTACCTCTTAGTAGCCCACATTATTGCATATACCTTGGGAATTCCACAATGATTCAGCATTTTGAAATTTTTAAACAGAATACTACTATTCTGGAGAATGTGGAAAAGAGGTGAAGAAGCGTATACAGGCAGGCTGGAACAGGTGGAGAAATTTAACAGATTCTTTATATATTTAATGTTAAACCAGTCCAACATTTTAATTCATGGAGGTTCAGCTTGAATTGGGGTATCACTCTTAACACATTAACACTGTGCTCAATTGACCAAATGTCAACAGGTTGATGCATTTTTCTACAGGTATAATTAATGTAAAATAAGTATATACACCTACATAACTTCTAAATCTGTTTTTCTTCAAAGATAAAAAGTGGACATTTCTGTCTTTTTGAGAAATGCAGCCGGTCTAGATCACGTTTAATTCTGTGGTTTTGACATTAGGCCTTGTGAAAAGCATGTTACATTCTCAAATAACAATATAATGTCAACAGTGAGCATTATGGCGTGTATCCTGCTGGGACACAATGCTATTCAAAAGTGACAAACGTGGTGATTGGCCAAAGTGGTTTAATTACAACACAAACAGTAAAGCTGGATGTATTATTGTTACTATCCTACTGTCCCACGAGGACTTCACTGCAATCTGATCCTTCTCAGAGAAATTAATGGCACTATAAGCTCAGTGAAAAGTGGATCTGTCTGGAGCCCCCACGCAACACTAGCTAAAAATAGTGAACAAGTTACTTTCTTCCCCTCAAAAATACACCCACTCTCTGGATTACCACAACTATGTCCCCCCAACTGAGGGGGAATCTGTGCAATCTGTAAAATAAGCTGGATTTTTCTTTATGAGGTGACATGCTATTACAAGCCCAGTTACTTGTTGTGTTTCTCCACTCGAATGCACCCATGCAGAGGAAATTCATACACTCCAAACTATTTCACAAGACAAGACTGTCAAAAACAGCTGTGGCTCACAAAAACAGCGAGAAGGGCTTTCATTTACAACCACCAGGCATACTGTATATCAACTGATTGTGGCAATAAGGAGTAAAATAGAGTATTTCAACACTGCATTTTTTTCTCCGTCTGCAACAAGTCAGCTGCTGAACTTGGTTTATTTATCTTTAACGAGATAAACACACACAAATTGCAATATTTCACATAATTGTGCACAAATGCACGAGCTACCATGCCAATAGGTTGTCTCTCCGGCTATGTTTGCAGCCTCAAGCTCCACCGCTGATCACGTTATTGTCCTCACAGCCAGACAGGCCGTGCAGACAAAAGCTCAACTGGGATAACTTCCTCTTAGTTTTTTGGGGGCCGCACTTTGTTGCGTATTACCAGATAAAGTTAGAAGACCTAGAACAACTCTGAAGATCTTTTTTTTTACTTTGTTCACAATCAGTTTGTACAAAGTGCGCACCACATTTATTACAATGACCGTGCATGGTTACATCTTGCAGCAAATGTTTATGACTTCCTACTGGCGTGTCAACCATAAACACTTCTCGACGGCTTGGAAAAGTCAACCAATAAGTTTACACAACCCAACCACAGAACAAGCAGTCTGGAAAACAAAATGAATGGACCACAATTATTTCACACTTTTTATGATGCATTTACACCAGTCTAATTCTGGTAGAAATCAAAACTGAAGGTACTTTGAGTCAAATTGACCAAAAAATATCTTGAAGATTTTTTAAATTCCATCTTCTGGACTGCTAATCCATTACAATGTCACGGGGGTGCCGGAATCTATCCGGACTAATTGCAGGCAAGAGGCAGGGTACACCCTGAACAGGTCGCCAGTTTATTGCAGGACTTCACACTAACAACCATCAATATGCGAATTCATTCCTCCAACCTAAAATGCATGTTTTTGGAGGGTGGGAGGTAACTGGAGTACCCAGAGAAAACCCACACATACACAGGGAGAACATGCAAACTCCACACAGAAAGGACAGTGTTTCAAGATTTGAACCCCGACCTTCTTGCTGTGAGGCCACTGTGCTAACCACTGCACCACCGTGTAGCTTCTTGAAGATTGTGTATGAAAAAGGTTTCTCCTCCTCAAAAGTTGGCATTGGACTTATTATGACTTTGGTAACCATGGTACCTCAGACATGACCTCAGACTCTTCCCTTTTTTTCTCTTTATACAAACGTCTCTGCTGTGTATCTCTTTGTAAACACTCTACAAATAAAGTCTTTTTTTTCTATTTTAAACTGGTAAAATTCTTTAGACGCTTATGGGAAAACATGAGTCACTCCACATGATAAATTGTAACCTTTGACCAGGAGTTTTCTGGTCAATGGGCAACTGGCAAATTATCAAGCTTCTATAAAACCTGCATATGATACCAGAGCTTCCCTGAAGGATTCTAGGTTGTGTTTACCCATTGATGACATGCATTGAAACAAGCGATGAGATATGACAGCAGGTTGCTAAAGAGTCATCTTCTTCAAGACAATCTGTTGAGCTTCTATGAGACGCATTTTAAACACATGTTAAACTATTCTATCAGTCTCTGCAACAAGCAAATATTTCATTCACATCAGAATGCAATTACTAATCACTTTAATTTTCTTTGGTAACATCTATAGTGAGATTTATCAGTTGAGCACATTATTTTATAACCAACTTGTACCAGTGAGCAGTGTCCACCTGAGCCTAGAGGCCTAACAATGCACCAACAGACTCACCCATCAGTTAGATTTCCTGCCTCGGTCTTGTACATCTCAGACTAATTTGATTCGATTAAGTCGATGGCATGATCAAATTAATTTGGCACATGGTCTCAGACTTGTCGCCTCAAATACAAAAGTGAAGAACAGCATTCACATTGCTTTCACTTCACAATGGCCTGGGCATGAACTCAAAATTCTTTGCAAATTAAAAAAAAAGAGGAAACAGCTTAGAGAAAGAAAGAGGAACATTAGAAAAAAAAAAAATTAAAAATTGCAAAAAGAGTCAATCTTGCAGATTATTAATTTTCATTTAAAAAAATGAATGACAAAAAAGAACATGTTTACAAAACCTAAATTAGAACTATGTAATTACATGTTAATAAAATGCACCTCAGTCATATTTAACTTTATATTCAAGCTGCATTTATAACATTAATTTTCTGACACAATTAACAATCATATTCCAGTTTCTGATTGATTATTAGCATAATAATCATATTGATTATAAAATCTTTCATTAAGAGTTTCCACTTGCTTGGAGGCCTGTGGTGTCAGGGTGCTGTTAGCAACCACATGCACATCTTTTTATTCTGTTTAATTTGTGCATTTAATCTAATATTAATTGCATATTTGGTGATTTCACTGTCCAGGCCTTCAGTTTGCTGCAAAACAGGAAACAGTAAAAGCAGTAAGGAGTGTTTTAAACAATCAGATCTTACCTTGATGTGTGTGTGGGTCCATGTCCTGTTTATGGATGCAGTGAAATTAAAGCTAGCTGGTTTTGGATCTGATAGTTTTTAATAGTAAAAGAAAAAAAATAAAGAAACAAGTAGAGGAATGTTTTTCCAAAACAGTGTCTGAAATCCGGAAATACACTCAGAACATTGACGGGAAAAGCGTTACTTTAAAGAAGAAGGATTTTCAGTCCTCAAAGGTGCATAATCCAGAAATAACGTTTAAAAAATCATAGTCTACAAAGGCTGGAGGGATGAAGGGGAAAGTTTTCCCGACCTGCGATTCGCCTGTCTCACACACACTACACAACTGTGCTGAGTTTTTTCCTCAAGCAGAGACTCTGATGTCAGCAACAACGTGAGCTTCAGGAAGTAGTGACGCTGTCCCGTGGAGCGTTACTATAGCAACGGTGTCAAACTGGGAGGTGTGCTGCCACCAAGTGGACATAGAGTGGAAATGCAGGTTTTAGAGTCAGAAACACTTTAATAATGTTATGTTCTGTTTTCTTCTGCTTATCCAGGGCTGGGTCACAGGGCCAACCGCCTCAGACGGGAAACCTAGTCTTGTCTTACCCCAGCTGCATCCCCGAGCTCACCCAGGAGGATCCTGAGGTGTTCACTCACTGTCCAGCTGTGAGACATAGTCTCTCCAAAGGCTCTCAGGGCCTGGTAGGTCTGCCCTTGTGTCTCCTCACAGTGGGACGTGTCCGAATCAACAAGGCGTACAGGAGGCACGCTAACCAGATTCCCGAACCACCCCATCTGGCTTCTCTCAAAAACTCCTAATGAAGAGAACAATCATGACAAAGTTTCCTAAACCCGGACGCCTTTCCTCTGCCCCCATGGAGTCAGGCCCAAGAGTGGGTTGTCTCCATGAGCCCGCCAAGCGCTTTTACCCATGGAGCACCATGGCAGTTCTCATTTGAATATAAATTGAAACATGTCTATTCTTGAAACTCAAGTATTCTTGAGTGTTTTTACATTTAAAACTCATTCTGAACAATTTACCAAAATCCTTGCATTTGTCCATTTTGAGTAGTTATCATGCACCCATTAAAGTCCGTATAAATGCCTCATCAAGGGAAATAAAGAAAACATTCCAATTTACAAAACCTTAGTGAAGCATCATAGGCAGTGATTTCAGTGTAAACAGTGTCTTTAATTGAAATATCTTTACAGTTTCACACGATCCAAACTTTACTTTAACTTGGCTCTGAGAAATTCTAAATGAGTGGAAAGATCCAAAACAGGCCTTAGTCTAAGAAAAACCTAAAAACAGTAGTGAGTCATCTCATTGGCGCCTGCATCTGGTGAGTTTCTGCCATGTATCCCAGAAGGAAGGAACCAGAGGCCCTGCTCAAGGGCTGAGGCATCAAGCCCCCAAGTCTAACCACTGCCAGAATCAACAAGGTGACCCATACTGCTGCACACCAACAGATGTACATGTTAGAAGTAGCTAGTTATTCATTTGAATGGGTTTATTTGACTTGTTTCAACCAAATTTAACAATAAGTTGATTACAGGGCTGCACAGTGGTGCAGTGGTTAACATCATGACCAGTAAGAAGATTGAGGTTCAAGTCCCGGAGTGAGGATGAGGTTAGAATCACTGGTCTTTCTGTGTGAAGTTTGCATGTTCCCTTTGTGTACGGGTGAGTTTTCTCCATGTACTTGGTGGGAGAAGGTGGATCAGCGCTAGAGCGCTTGCCCGCAAACTAGAAGGTCGTGGGTTCGGTTCCCACCGAGACCACCGTCTAGGGTCCTTGGTGAAGACACCTAACCCCCACTTCTCCCACTGTTGGCGCTGTTGAAGGGCAGCCTACTGTGGTGAAAGGAGTGCAGCACACAGGTTTCCCCGGTGAGGGATGAATAGAGTAATTAATTTAATTTACTCCAGTTTCCTCCCGCCCTCCAAAAACATGCATGTCAGGTTAATTGGCTGCCATAAAATTGCCCCTAGGAATGAGTGTGTCTGGATGGTTGTCTGTCTGTGTGGCCCCACGGCAGACTGATTACTTGCTTGGAGTGTATCGTACGTCTTGCCTGAAACTAGCCGGGATAGGCTCCGGCACCCCCGGGATAAGTGGTTCATAGTACAAAATAAAAAGTTGAGTTCAGAAAACCTTTATTACAGAAGTGAAAACATTGCAAAAACTCCTTGGATTTGAACAATGTTATTTCTCATTTTTAATCCTTGCAGGGTTCCTGTGACTGTACTGGTCAAGCATAAACAAAATTACCTCACAACAAATACATTTGGGAAAACTCCCCTTGTCACCATCTCAAGAATTATTAGTTGCAGGTGCTTTGTCATGGCTAAAACCATTACACAACAAAAAAGAATGTTTTAAAATGTCTAAACCCAAAACTGATCTGATGCAAGAAAATTGCGATGTCCCTGAAAATGATTTATTGCCTATTTTTCACTTGTTTTGCTTAAAAAAGAGGCCTCCTGCACATCAGTTTACACATAAACCAGTTGAACAAATGCATCCTGACGCAAAACAAATGCTTCACTGACCCTGACCTCAGCATCCCTCACCTTCCATTAGTTCCAAACTGCAGTTTTCTTGTGATCGGTCGAAGTCTTGTTCTGTACGGAACTGCCTGAATGCGGAGAATTTCAATAGAAAATTTGCATACCTTTATGGATTTGCAGAGCTAGCAAATGTCTGCTCTGTTAAACGGTGCTGAGATGAGCACCACATGCAGCTGCTGAAAACAATGTGACTCTAAGGATGTTTCTGAAGGAGCTAAAAGGATTTTTGCCGCATCACCCAAGAGGATTTTACAATAGTATTTAAGTAGAGAGAAAAGGCCTTTTGACTTTATTTTTTCTATTTTCACATTCTTATTCATCCCTCAACAAGAAAATTTCTGTGCTGCATTACAGCTCAACAGGTTGGCAGGACCGATGGTGGGAGAAACGGGGGGGGTTACGTGTCTTCCCCAAGGACACATAAACATGAGCTCAGTGGGATTCGATCCAGCAAACTTCCAACCAACTTCCGGTCCAACGGCGAGCATTCTACCAATGAGCTATCACCTCCCCTTTAAAAATGACCCCATCCAAAAATAATTTTCAATCATTCATTGAAATAGTTCAGATTGAAAATAATTTCCGTATCGAAGTCGAAACGTCTCGATCATCAAATACACTGTTCATTAGACAAATTTGAAGCCTTTTCTATAATAATCTATCAAAACCAAAAAGATGTAGGCCTTTTGTGGAAGCCCACCACAGGGAATCTGTTGTGAAGAGGCGTTGTAAGATCCAAACGCGGAACACAGGATGAAAAAGTAAAAATAAAAGTTTATTTTATAATAGGAAAGAGTAGGTAGTTTGAGGCAGGCAGGTTATCCGAGGAAGGCGGGCTCCTTGAATAAATGAAACAAAATATAACTATACTGGTAGGAAAAATGACAGACAAAAAAAATCTACTAAAGGCTTAGACGTTGCCGCATGGAAACCAACAATCTGGCACAGGCTGGGGGTGGAGGGTGGCTTTTATAGCTTGCCAATTGATGATCATCTGCAGGTGGTGAGCAGGTTGCCACGGAGACAGACACCATTTTTGAAGCAGGAGCAGGGATCACAACAAAATCTAATTCATGCGACGTTTATGGAAATGCAGGGTTTTTTCTTTAATATAAGCGACATTAAAAAAAAACAACCCAAAACCACTGCAGGTGGTTTGTGTTTTAGAGGAGAATTCCTGCAGCTGATTCTTTGCCTTCTGGGTAGTTTTGTTCCATTTCCAAAGAGTGGAAAGATACCAGCTTCTGTAAACAGTTGTAAAACCAAAGCACATCTTTTAGTGAAAAAGCTCCATTATAAAAAAATCTTCTAAATCTTTAATGGGGTTTCTTTAGAGCTCATCTTTTATGATTTCTTTTACTAAAGTGTGACGTTTGGGTACATCATATAATCTTACAAACATAAATTTTCTCTCAAACGTTCAAACAGAGCCCAAAAATATTTGTGTCAGCCTTGTCGTGCTTTATTAAAAAGTATTTCTGTGGTGTGAGGCCTTTTAGGCCTGCTTGTTTGTTTTTTTTTTCTCCCCAAAACTCACAGGTGCTGGATGGCTTCTAACGGGAGGATTGGCTGATTGCTCCCAGCTGCACAGACTTACCGGTGGCTATAAAAGACCTAGTGTCACCCACAGTCTCTGTCAGGTCTTCAACGATTCTAGTGGTAAACTGACCACCTCTAAGCTGAGTCAAATTTTGATATCAGACTAATTTTCTTATTCTCCTCACAGGAACCTTCAGCCCTTCCTCTTGGCCATCCAGCACTGCCTGAAGCCGTTATCTCTCTGCTGTGGATTCCTTTGTTCAACACTTAATAAACTGTTAAACCTGCATTTGGATCCTCCTCATTCCCTCTCCTACACAACAGAAGATCTGACCAGAATGGATCCAGCGGGTTCTGCATCACCCTCAGTGTCAGAGATTCTGACCCGACAAGGAATATTCCTGGGACAACAACAACAGGCCATAAAGGCCCTTATGGACGAAAATACTCAATTAAAAACACAGTTACAGGCTTTAACAGACAAAGTAAATAATCTAAGTTCTCTTTTTCTGTCCACAGCCTCGGCACCTCCTTCAGCTATGCCCAGCCCACTCATGGACCACCATATTACGGACCCGGAACCTTTCCATGGAACCCTGGGGAAATGTCGTGGGTTCCTCTTGCAGTGTTCAAATGTCTTTGCTCTAAGACCACGGACTTTCGAATCAGACAAAGTTAAGAATTTGTACATTGTGGGTCTTCTTCGGGGCAGGGCACTGGAGTGGGCCGAGGCCGAAGACGCGGCAGCCCCCCTGGCTGATTGCTCAACATCTGATTTTCTGAGTTTATTCAGAACCATGTTCGAGGTGCCCGACCGGGCTGGAGATGCCTCCCAGCGTCTACTCCACCTTTCCCAGGGAACTCTATCTGTGGCGGAGTTCTCCATCTCATTCCGGACCCTAGCAGTAGAGGCTGGCTGGGGACAGAAGGCACTAAGAGGGGTGTTCCTAAATGCCCTGAATGATCCTCTGAAGGATGAGCTAGTTGGCAGGGGGACCCCATCCACATTGGAGGAACTCATTTCCCTGGCAATACAGTTAGACAACCGTCAAAGAGAGAAACGATATGAAAATACCACCCGGGCCCTACACCCTACTCCAGTTCACAGCCATCGACAGCCTTCCTCGGTCTGCCCCCCACCTAGGGCATTTGCATCTGTTCCACAAGAGGCTGAGCAGCCTTCCACAGAACCAATGCAGTTGGGACAGATGCATCTAACCAAAAAGGAAAGAGAGGTTAGACTAAAAGAAGGGAGGTGTCTCTATTGCGGGTCGAGAAGTCACTTACTCTCAGCTTGCCCTTGTCGCCCAAAAGACGGGGCCCACCGGTAGACCTAGGGTTACGGGTGGGCACAACTAGATGTCATGGTACCCCTAGGCTTATGATTCTTGTGACACTAACCTCTGGTTGTTCCTCTTCCTTTCCGGTCGAAGCGTTGGTGGATTCCGGGGCCGACGGCAACTTCATCGACGCAGATTTTCTCCGTCAGTGTGGATTCCAGTCCCAACCACTCGGAGAACCCATTAATGCCACGGCGATCGATGGACACGTTATCACCAGGGTGACCCACCAGTCCTCCCCGTTGGAGATGGTGGTATCGGGTAATCACCGTGAGCACCTTTCGTTTAACGTTATTTCTTCACCCGGCTCACCCCTTGTGTTAGGTTTCCCCTGGCTTAGGTTGCACAATCCACAGGTCGACTGGCAAAACCGGCGTATCGTCGGGTGGAGCAATCAGTGCCATGCAACTTGCCTCCAATCTGCCGTGACAACCGTCTCTTCTGACACGGTAGGCTCAATCGACCCGGTGGACGTTGCGTCTATCCCGGCAGAGTATCATGACCTCAAAGAGGTCTTCAGTAAGGAGAGGGCACAATCTCTCCCGCCTCATCGGCCATATGATTGCGCCATCGACCTCCTCCCTGGGGCAACCTTACCCGCCAGTCGCCTGTACAATCTGTCTGCTCCAGAGAGGGGGGCGATGGAGAAGTACATCAATGAGTCCCTGGCGTCGGGGCTTATCCGCCCTTCCTCGGCACCCATAGCAGCGGGGTCCTTTTTTGTGGGTAAGAAGGATGGTTCCCTCCGTCCGTGCGTCGATTATCGGGGTCTTAATAACATCACCGTTCGCAACAAATACCCGTTGCCCCTCATTAATTCGGCGTTTGAGCTACTTCAGGGAGCCCGGGTCTTTACAAAACTCGATCTGCGTTGCGCCTACCATCTTGTCCGAATGCGGGAGGGGGACGAGTGGAAGACGGCGTTCAACACCCACCTGGGCCAATTCGAATACTTGGTCATGCCTTTCGGGTTAACTAACGCTCCCGCAGTCTTCCAGGCATTCATTAACGATGTGCTCCGTGACTTCCTTAATCGTTTTGTCTTTGTTTATCTGGACGACATTCTTATTTTTTCGCCCACTGTTGAGGAGCACATCGTCCATGTCCGTGCGGTACTCCAGCGACTCCTTGAGAATCGTCTGTTTGTAAAGGCTGAGAAGTGCGAGTTCCATTCTCAGTCCGTCAACTTCCTTGGTTTTATTGTACACGCTGGGCAGGTTTGCCCGGACCCCGAAAAAGTTAGCGCGGTGGCTGAGTGGCCTCGACCCAACACCCGTCGCAAACTACAACAATTTCTGGGTTTCGCAAATTTTTACAGGCGTTTCATTCGCAATTACAGTCAGGTAGCTCTTCCCCTTACCCAGCTTACTTCCACAGCCAGACCGTTCGTTTGGTCTCCTCAAGCAGAGGGTGCATTCACTGAGCTTAAAAAGAGGTTTACCTCGGCCCCCATTCTGGTCCAGCCCGACCCCTTGAGGCAGTTTATTGTGGAGGTGGACGCCTCGGATTCAGGGGTGGGTGCTGTCCTGTCCCAATACCATCAGGAGGATGGCAAACTCCATCCCTGTGCCTTTTTCTCTAAGCGTCTCTCTGCAGCTGAACAAAACTACGATGTGGGGAATAGAGAACTGCTCGCAGTCAAACTGGCACTCGAGGAATGGAGGCACTGGCTCGAGGGCGCAGAACACCCATTCGTGGTCTGGACAGACCACAAAAACCTCGCTTACATCCAAGCAGCTAAGAGACTCAACTCTCGACAGGCCCGGTGGCAGCTGTTCTTTACACGCTTTAATTTTACCCTCACTTACAGGCCGGGCAACCGCAATACCAAACCTGACGCCCTCTCCCGCCTGCATGATGGTCATCAGTCCAGATCGGAGCCGGAGCCCATTCTACCCCCCTCCTGCGTCATTGGGGCGATCACTTGGGAGATCGAGACTGCAATAAGGGATGGTCTGCAGCATGATCCGGACCCAGGTACTGGCCCAGCTAACCGTTCGTATGTGCCATCCTCTGCCCGCTCCCAGGTTCTCCTATGGGCACATGCAACCCGGTGGTCCTGTCACCCTGGGATTCGCCGTACAATGGCGCTTCTTCAGCGGCGGTTCTGGTGGCCAACGATGGAGGCAGACACTAGGAATTTTGTCGCTGCCTGTTCTGCCTGTTCCCGGGGCAAGGTCCCTCATTGTCCTCCTGCGGGGCTGCTCCATCCCCTACCGGTTCCCAGTCGTCCCTGGTCCCATATCGCACTGGACTTTGTGACCGGACTCCCTCCCTCAGAAGGTAACACTGTTGTGGTCACGATTGTGGACCGATTCTCCAAAGCTGTACATCTGGTGCCTCTTCCTAAACTCCCTTCAGCCTTGGAGACTGCCCAGCTCATGGTGACCCATGTGTTCCGTCTGCATGGTATCCCTCTGGACATAGTCTCTGACCGGGGTCCGCAATTCACATCAGCTGTTTGGAAGTCCTTCTGTAAGGCGCTGGGGGCTTCCGTCAGCTTGTCATCTGGCTTCCACCCCCAATCCAACGGCCAGTCGGAGCGGGCTAACCAACACCTGGAATCCACATTACGGTGCGTGTTGGCCTCTGCCCAGTCCACGTGGTCGTCTCATCTCCCGTGGATTGAGTATGCCCATAATTCCCAAGTTAGTTCCTCCACAGGATTGTCCCCGTTCGAGGCTTCTCTGGGTTACCAACCCCCATTGTTCCCGGATCAGGAACAGGAGCTGGCCGTCCCTTCGGTGCAGCTCCATATCAGACGGTGTCGTCGGATCTGGAGGAAAACTAGGAGGGCCCTCCAACAGGCCTGCGGCCGGGCTCGCGCCAAGCTAATCGCCACCGTCAGCCAGCCCCAGCATATCAGGTTGGTCAGTCTGTCCTTCTGTCTACCAGGAACATTCCCCTCAGGGCAGAGTCTCGCAAGCTTTCACCCCGCTTCATTGGCCCTTTCCGGATCCTGCGGCTGGTCAACCCGGTCTCGGTAAAGCTCGCCCTGCCCTCTTCCATGAAGGTACATCCTGTGTTCCACGTCTCTCAGATCAAACCGGTTTCTACCAGTCCCCTCCAGCCTCCTTCTGCTCCCCCTCCACCTCCTCGCCTTGTCGACGGCTCGGATGCGTACACGGTCAACCGTCTTTTGGATGTTCGTCGCCGAGGTCAGGGTCTACAGTACCTCGTGGACTGGGAGGGTTATGGCCCGGAGGAACGGTGCTGGGTGCCCCGTTCAGCGATCCTGGACCCTGGCTTGGTCCGGGACTTTCACCGCTGCTTTCCGGACAGGCCTGGTGGTCCGCCAGGTGGCGTCCGTAGAGGGGGGGGTACTGTGGTGTGAGGCCTTTTAGGCCTGCTTGTTTGTTTTTTTTTTCTCCCCAAAACTCACAGGTGCTGGATGGCTTCTAACGGGAGGATTGGCTGATTGCTCCCAGCTGCACAGACTTACCGGTGGCTATAAAAGACCTGGTGTCACCCACAGTCTCTGTCAGGTCTTCAACGATTCTAGTGGTAAACTGACCACCTCTAAGCTGAGTCAAATTTTGATATCAGACTAATTTTCTTATTCTCCTCACAGGAACCTTCAGCCCTTCCTCTTGGCCATCCAGCACTGCCTGAAGCCGTTATCTCTCTGCTGTGGATTCCTTTGTTCAACACTTAATAAACTGTTAAACCTGCATTTGGATCCTCCTCATTCCCTCTCCTACACAACAATTTCTTCTGGTATTTCAACTGTTTTTTCCAATTCACCTTTGAATAACTCATTTTTTGGCTTTCTACTCTACGTTGCAAAATAATTGCTTCAAGTTTGCTTCCAGCAAATCAACTAAACTTACGCAGAAGGAAACTGGCCACAGGAAACCAGATACTCAACCAAAAAAAAAAAAAATTCAATAAAGCTTTTGCTGTGTATACACTTCTTTCCATTTTGTATCCTCCTTTTCCCCAGGTGTTGGTTCAAGCTAGCCTTATATTTGCACAGCTGCCAATCTGGTCATTGAACCTGCCAGTGGATAAAATTCTGTATTCAGAGTTGAACAGAATTGGAATTAGTTGTTGCAGCAGCAGGGTCATATTACCTGAGGGGGAAACATTTTTTTTACAATCCCTCTCAACAATATACAGTGAAACCCATTACATTTTATTACCACTATCCTACTCAAGTCTTAACTTTTTTATTTACTGTATTTTTTTCAGCAGACAGCTGTGAGCCTTTTAACTTTTCTACCGTACCAATTAAATTTTTGTGCTTTTTCTTGCGTGTTCTCATTTTGACGTCCACTAAAGTAAAAATATACAAACTTCTTCATGCCCGCGACAGACTGGCGACCTGTTCGGGGTGTACCCTGTCCCTCGCCTTGAATGAGCCAGGATGGGCTCCAGCACCCCCCGCATCCCCGACAGGGAAAGACATTTGACTGACCGATGAAACTTCTTCATGCTCACCTGCCCACTTTTATTACCTTTATTGTTTTGATGCTAAATTTGGTCTATTCTTAAAAAACAATCTACTATAAAATTATAAGGGGGAAACAGGGAAAGATCTAAAATAGGATAAAATAGTTTAATGACTATAAACTGCTTATTTTCTGTTTTGAAATTAGCAACAAATAAAGCTGTAACTCATATCAAATACACATAATAATTGTCTTGTGCACATTATCAAAGGTTCCTTGTCCTTTGAGCTGCAGAGCAAGCGTCTTCTTCACCAGAGGAGATTCGATCATAACGAGTGCTTCAAACTTTCTCTCCTCACTGAAATAAAAATAAGAACAAAATGTGAGCTGGACATTTTCGCTTGTTGATTGATTTAGTTTCTTTTATGTGCACTGTACTCTCCGTCGAACTACCTGGGAGAGAAGCTGATTTCTAGACATTGTTGAAACTTGGTCGTGTAGTGTTCCAAGGAATTGAGCTGTCCACAATCAGGAGTGACTTTAAACACATGAGAGTCGTTTCCACTTGATTCTGAAATCAGTTGAAGATTAATACATGGTTAGCATGCTAATTCAACGACAAGCAGCAAAGTTAACCGCAGGGTCACCATTCATCAAAATTTCAGCCTTAAAAATATTGTTTATGGCCATTGCGTAATCATGGCAAACATTATTTTGTTTTGATGTGGATAGAGACGGACCGCCTCTCCTTTTTTCGCTTGTTCTTTTCTGCTTCAGTGCGAAAGGAAGGGCCTGCTCAGGCTCTCTGACCCAGACACAATTTTTTCTCTGCTGACAAGTGACAACAAATGCATAGGGGTGGCAAAGCGACTGTGAGCAAAAAGCTCCAAAGTGTGATTGTATTTTTTCCAAAGTAGACACAGACAGTGAACACTGTCTCAAATGTAATAAAAATGAGGTCTTGAAAGGCAGCAATAGCATTAGACTGTCCAAACACCTTGCTAAAATATACCATAAATTCTAATGGAAAGTTGCACAGTGTTTGACTGTCTGAGTGAGATGACTACGTGTTTATGCTGGCTGTCCACACTTGGAGCATGTACAGTGTCGTTTATTGAAAATAAGGGCGTGGAATTTTCCCAAAAAGGAGGAAAAAAATGAATGAAAAAAAAAACTCCACTGCACTGAAACCCGTTACTCCACAAAAAATAATTATCACATTATATGAACAAGATGAAAGTCCATGTCGTGCCCCGATAACAACATAAAAAGTAATCTTAATCAAATTACAAAAAATGAACAAAAAGAATCTTAATTACTCATCAATGTTGTCTTTTCCCTTTTTTTTTTTTTAGCAGAGAAAAGTATTGATGAGAGCCTCAATAAATAAAATAATGATTATTAAGATAAGAGCACCAATAAAATCTTAACGAGGCCCATTACTACCGATGAGTGAGTTCCAGTAACTGTAGCCTCCAACAATGCGCAGGAACACGTCCTTAATTTTTGTTTCTCCAATGTAGCAGAAACCAAAGTCGATGGAATCAGTGGAGATACTGATTGTAGGTAGATTCAGTTGTGCACAAAGAGGCACCTTCTACAAAAAAAAAAAAAAAAATCACACAAATCTTGAGCCTAATAAAAAAAGTAATAGCACGACATAAAACGGTATGAATGTGCCTGACCTGAATGCTACCACTTCTGTAGTGGATATAAACATAATCTTGGAATTTCAGCTTATTTTCATCACATTCACAGTGGATCTGCATCACTTCCTCACTCGAGGATTTTTCTTCTCTTTGGTCCATGAGGTCCAGAAGCGATATGCAGCAGTGGAACGCCACTTTCACCTTCCCAGACAAGAAACAACAGTAAGTACCAAGAGACACAGAATGTTCCTGTTTAAAGAGGTGGTATTGACATTGGGTACATAACTTTTTAAAGTCAGAAATGCAGTAGTTGTCTTAAAAACATTGTAACTGCATCTATTATTATTTTTTTATTATTTATTTATTTCGGTCACAGTGCAACCTCATATCAATGAAATAAAGAAAACAACCATATTCCAGCAAAGGACCGAAAAGGTAACGGCTGAAGCAAACGCTTATTACGCCGACCCTTTTTTTTTTTTTTTTTTTATGTCATAATAAAAGCAAAAAGACATAAGTAAATACTAAGTCATCATAATTGTTATAACGCATAACATAATAATATCATAATACATCATAACATAATCATAACACATCATAACATATAAGATAATCATAACACATATTCGTAACACATAACATAATCATAACACATCATAATTGTTTACTTTTTATAGAAGCTTGAATTTAACCATCAAGACTTGCATATTTTTTAAGTATTAATAACTTAAATTTCTTTTTTAAACATAAAAGATTTAAACACAATTTAAGTTCATCATTACAATTATTCCAAAGATCCACACCTTTAATAGAAATACAGAATTTTTTAACATTTGTTCTAAATTTATTTTTAATGAACACATCATTTCCTCTTAGTTCGTATGGACTTTTCCTAATAATAAACATATTTTGTAGAGAGTTTGACATCATGTTTTTTTTTATCTTAAACATAAATTTTAAAGTGTGTAATTCCACTAAATCATAGAACTTTAATGTTTTTAAATTTATAAATAGATTATTGGTAGGTTGATTATAAGATGAGAATGTTATTGCTCGTATTGCTTTTTTTTGTAAAATATAAATTGGTTTTGTGTTAGTTTTGTACGTATTTCCCCAAATCTCGATACAATAAGTTATATATGGAAGTACTAATGTATTATTTAACATAAACAAACTTTTTTTATTTAGGACAAATCTGAATTTATAAATGATTGCTATTACTTTAGACAGTTTATTTTTTGTATAATTTATGTGTGATTTCCAGCTTAATTTGTGATCTATAATCATTCCAAGGAACTTACTGTCGTAAGCTCGTTCCAATGGGGTGTTATTAAGCATAATTTGAATTTGTTTAGGTACTTTTAATTTTGTAAATACTATAAATTCAGTTAGTTATTATTCAGTTTTGCTCCTGCTTTTGACACTGTAAATTCCTCCCATCTTTGCTCCTTGCATGAGTGCATGAACAAAATCCATGGCCAAGAACAACCAGATATTGAAATAATAACTGAATACTAGAGAACTTCTCTTGCAAAGTTCTCTCATTTGCAAGAGAAATTGCAAATGACTAATTACAAAGGTCAAATACCGCCATTAAGTTTGTTTTGCAAAAAGCCCCTGTTTAACCTTCTTTTGACTTTCATAATCTTACCTGCATGCTGCGCTGTGGATGAAGCACCAGAACTTTATCATCACCAGTTGATGGGGATCTGGAAAAGCTTTTTAGAGCACTGGAGGAAGGCTTGAGAATTGAAAAGGGAGGCTCAGTCTTCAGTTGAAAGTACAAGGGCGTCTCTAGTATATTTTTCAACTTAAAGATTCCAATGACGTCAAATTCATGAATAACCGGCTGCATAAATTAGCAACAAGAAAAGAATGAGGTAAATTGGAAATAGTTTCTATGCAGTAATAAATGCTCCATGCATGTTTTCCAACCTCGTCGTTTGGTCCTGCCCTGATTAAATCACCAGCACATGCACCAAACTTCAGGACATTGTTGTCTTGCGCCACCAGCACCTGCAGTCTGCAGCAACACGAATAAAAGATTAAATACAACTCAGACAGATCACATCTGAACTATATGGGCATAATCTCAAATTTGATATTTTCTAAATCATAAATTTAGCTGGACACGTGACGAATGAGTGAAGCCAAAATATGGTGCAACTCCTCACATTGCAGGCTTAACAGTTGCTTGGAATTCCATTCTTATAGGCTGTAAATCCAAACCTTGCGGCCTTAATATTTTACCTGGGACATAACCAGCGATCTGCAACATACAAAACAGCAAGAGAGTTATTTATAAATTGCTGTTTAACTTTTTTTTAAGATTACTGCAAGACGTTTTGTAAAATGAACATTACCTCAGAGTTCAAGCTAATGAAACCCATTGCTAAACCCAAATTTTTGCACTCCCTATCAGACTCAGAAAGAGTCAAAGGAGTAAAATATACATGAATTGTTCCACTGCTTTTTTTCGGAATTACCTTCAGGTTCACACAAAGAAAAAAAAAATCACATTAGTCATATAAAATATCAAAATTCAACAAAAAAAAAACTTAGGACTCTTTTTTTTTATTTACTATTTGTCGTGGAGTGATGCAGAATGGGACATCTGACATCTTGCCCTTGTATGGTCTGATGAACACAGAGATCAGTTTTTTCCCCCCAGGAAAAGAGTGAAGACTAGATTTTTCTTTCCTTTTTTGATCAGGTTTTAGTAGAACAGTATCTTCATCTTTTTTCTGAAATAAAACCAAATAAATGATTGATAGGAACCAGAAAAGCAGATCAAATTTGTATAATCTCACTCATAAAAACTTATGCAATCAAACGCTGAATGATTAATATTTGTTAAATATAATCACACTCAAACTGTGGAGCGAAGAGCTTGTGGGAGTGCTCGATCCTGAAATTTGAACTCTGCGCCTTGAATGCCTTGATTTTTTACTTATCACCTCATTCCCATCAGCGTCTTTAAGGGGGAAATGTTCTCCAAATGCCACCACTAAATCCACCAGTTTTGTAGGATTGGGATCTATATTGTAAGTCTGCCAGTCTACACGGATATCTGTCACAAAAAAGAATCAAAATACATCATTAGTAGCCTCATAATATTTATTGATACTTTGAATTGGGTTTCTGGTGGTTTAAGACATGATACAACCACCCCATGTCATTGCAAGTTGGATAGTGGCACTACAGTCTAGATGTCACTGACCATACGGAGTGGGATTATTGATACGAAAGGATCGGGAAACGGTATCCCCTCCAGATACGTGTGTACCAAAGCTGTCAAAAGGTCAAATAAATTTAGGAACATTTCATGATAAAAATTTTTTCAGAGGTGGTCTATTGAACATACTGTACTGTAGGCCCCTCGTGCTGGTCCTCTAGTTTTGGCCCGATAATTTGGAAGAAAAGTGGACAACCTTTCACTGTTATCTTCATCGGAATAAGAACTGGTTTAAGTTCTCCAACCTGCAGTGGTAAAACAAATACTTATTCATTTGATTCATCAATGTGCGCATTGGTTAAACTCAAATCTGATGTTCTCATCAGATCGAATGAAAAACTTACCGTGCAAACCAGGTTGTCAGTGTATTCCCCCCACATGTTAGTGTAAGAGGTAACGTTTATGATCTGAGTCTGAAACACGTCCAGCATTCCTCCAGACGGCTCCACGAGGAAAGCTGCCCCTTTTCCATGGGCCAAGATTCTTTTCACATACTCTAAAAAAAACAGCAGTCGGACTTGAATATCTTCACATTCCCTTAATAAAAATAATTAAATACAGCAAACCTCTATTTGCTTTTGCTTCCAGTTTCTTCACTTGTTCAAAAATAAGAGGATGGCTAAAACTTGTGGTACTGCGATTTAAAAAAGAAAAGGCCCAGAAATTCAAAATAGAAAAAAAAAATCTGGAATCTGTTGATGAAATTCTTTTCACCTTTTCTCTGTTTGGATGTTTGAGTTTGGATTGGAGCAGGCGAAAAACTCTGGCTGTATAGAGAAAATAGCGGGGATGGCGCTTTGATTGGTCATCAGGAACTGTTTGGTCACTGTTTTCTGCACATTCACATCAACTCCAAAGTCAAGCACCAGTTCTGAACGATCGTCATTCTCCGGAAGGCTGGTGAGGAATTAAAACAGTAGCATTAGAGGAAAAATTCAGGTTTAACTGTATTCATATAGATGGGTTAAAAAGGTCCTAACTCAGGTAATGAGTAGGAGACGCTGAGCGTTTTTCCTGCGGGAGCATAAATGCTAAGTACAAGTGGATCCTTCATCCTCTGAACTTCACAGAAAGCCACCACCTCATTCAGCTCTATCTAAAAACAAAGACAAACATCTTTTATAAAAGAAAACTAATCATCTTTAGTATATTCCTTCAATAATTTCAGCTTTTCAAATTTGTTCCGGAATTCATTAAACCTTTGGCTGGCACTCACATCAAAATTGGAAGTAAAATTAACTGTAATTTCTCTGCTTTCATTGGGTCCTAGTTCACCAGAAGAGGGATCAAAGGTCACAGTACACAGTGAAGCCTGCTCGCCCCGGAGCTGGGCCTGTTTGGAGAAACATTTTTTTTTTTTTAACCATTTTCAACTCATTAGAACCTGGTTCTCCAAATAACTCGTAAAGCATTTGATGAGCAAGCAATGTTGAATGCTGTAAAGACTTCCTTTTCATTGGACTTAATAAAAAAGACAAAGTCAAAGAGCATACCATCCAGCTGAAAACTGTCGGCTGCAAAGTCTGGTTGAAAAGAGTCACGCTGCTTTTGTTGGAAACCCCAACATAATGTACAGGGAAAACCAGGTTGCAGTTTAATAAACACACCTGCGGAGCCTGCACGACTCCCTGCACACAAATGTGACTGTTGGAGGAAAGAAAGAGAACTTTAAAAAAAAAAATAAAAAAATTACTTCATCCCTTATTTCTCTCAATATATCCAGCTAAACCCCAAATGTCCAAACTTTCTGATTTTTTATTTCTAAATTTTATTCATGATATTTACTGCTTTTTTCTACTTACTGACTCTCAGATTTGTTCTTAAACTCGTCTATTTGATTAAACAAGTTGGAAACAAACCACTTTCATCCTAACTAGCAAAACAAGAGTAACCAGAAATGCATATGAGGAACATCTTGGCAGACAAGTCTTTTTAAAATGGATGTTTTAGGGCTTTGTTGTCAGACAATACACATGATCCATCTTTGTTTTGTTACTTAAACCTTAAAGTTTCAAACTGAATTGGGCTGAGAAATGTTTTTTAAAGCTTTTTATTTAACCACATGACTATTAGAAATGGTTGCAGAGAGTTTTTTTATGCTGTTTATGTGTTTTTCATGGACTCACCATCCTGTCCCATCCTGTACAGTTAGTTCCAACTCTGTTTCAAAAATTTGGTAGAAAAGTGGTTTGAAAAACACTTCCACTTTGCAATTATCAGATGGAAGCAGTACCCCACTGCATGGTTCCACAAAGATCTAAGAAACATAAATGATTGAGTGTTAAATATAATATAAACCTAATTTAGTTACAAAACCCCTCTTTGATGTGACATCCATGCTTAGTACTTGTTTTTGTAGATGATCTTCTCCATCATATTGTGTCTCCTCAAGGGTCCACGAGGCCTCCAGGGGGCTGTTATTTTCGAGAAGAAGCGTGGCTTGACCTTGCTCACCGAGGTGCACAAACCCAAAGTCCACACTGGGAGCACTGATTTGCACTTCTGGACCCTAAAACAAACAAAAAAAAATACTCAAGATTATCAAATCAATAGAACCTTAAAGTAGAGATAGACTATGTAATGTGGCTTAAATCTTACTTTGAAAGAGACTTCCACAATTAAAACGACAGGCTCAAGACGGTGCTGAATGTAACAAATCATCGATGTCTCAACCTTGTCTGCTTTCCCTCCAGTCACAATGAGCTCAAAATCAAAGCACTCATTCTTCTCTAAAAATCCCACAAAAAGGATATTATCAACCAAAAAGAACATAAAAGCGTAAGGGAAAATCCAGTAGTGACCCACACCTATCCTGCCAGCTGGTGGATCCACTTCTATCTTGTGGCAGCTGCTGAAGAAATTCTCCCATTGAAACAGGATGGAGGTTTGGTTATGATTCCACATCTGGAACAGTCAAATATGTATCATTATATTATCTAAAATATGGAAGTAAAAATATACATATTTTTAATCTTAGAATAACCTTAAACTTGTTGCGAGTGGTTGTATTGATTAACATTCCCCCAGGTAATATTAACGCGTAGGGGTCAAGGAGAATGTTGTATTCCTCTGTTGATCCCTTCACCTCTATCTCCATGACGGTGACATTGCTCACCTTCGAGCCAGTCTGCACAGGATGAAGAGCACTAGACGGGCACAAGATTTGGCACTTGAATGAAATTAGTATACCAAACAAATTTGCAGGTGGTGCACATGTGGTGCACATTTTTTCTAGCATACATCAAAAGGAAATGTACCTGTACTTAACTGGCTCTGGTGGTATTTTGGGCACATCCGTCAGGATTAAGTGACAAACACTGTGATAGTCCTTTAACTTAAGAAAGCAACAAAAAAAATTCTTTATACAAAGACTTTTAATTAAATTAATCTTCTGTAATGTCATGTTATGTTATGGCACAAATAAATACATATTTTTGGCATTTTCCCATTTTTATTCATTTTCTTACTTCTCTTGGACAGAATAGGACTTGAAATGCTTGGTCCTGGCATGGCAGCAAGACGCCTGATGAAGGCTCAATGTCGAAAATATCGTCTGTAGCTAAATGAAATTGCAGCTGAGATGTATCAAAAGTTTCTCCGGGAAGCAAGGGATGCAGGTTGGGTTCCATAATCTGCCAATGGAAAGGAAGCTCCAAATGGCTTTATGTAAGAAATAAAAAAAAAGTAGAAACTGGTTTGTTTGGCTTTAGTCAGAACTCCCTGAAGGAAAATTTTCTCTATATCTAAACTGCTAAAAGATCTATATATAGACTGTTTGTTGATGGACTAGAAACAAACACTTACACATTGTTTCTAATGACAATTGTCTTCTGGCTTATGGCGTTAGGATTGCAGGCTCTGAATCGCACAAAGTGCTCAGCTGTCAAGTCGTGCAACTCTCCGTCTGCTTGTGGATCCATTTCTCCTTCTGTGGACACAAACTCAAGCGCAATTTTCTGTCCCTCACCTGCCAGACACAAGCAGTTAAAACTTTCAGTGGTGAAGAAAATCAACTCGTAACTAAGCTAAGCTCTTTTATAAAAATTTGCAGCAGTTCACCCTCAACGAAAACATCTTTCACTTGGCAGTTGTCACAAACAAGAGTAAAGGCCTTACGACTTCTTTCTGTTGTAGTGGGAAAAAACACCGCCTTGAAACAAATACAAAGACACTCAGAATTAGGCAGTTGCATCAGAAAAGGCTTCAAATTCTTTTAACTTTTTTTTTTTTGAGTAACTTTTCAAATAAATGTTATATGATCACACCATAAATTACAGCATCAAGAAAATAAAAATAATACAGCGCCAATGGATTACGTGTGTACCATGAGCATCTTTGTAAAGTTTAAATTTACTTTCACTGTCATTGATTGGAATACCAATACAACAAAATGATGTAATCAAGAGAAAATATCTTCTGTGTTTAAATAAATAAACAACAACATCCAACCAGGTGTTGCAAATATGTGTTTTTGTTTTTTTTATTATTATTATTGTCATGGCATGCCCTTCAGGTCTTGTTCACGCGTAAGAACTCGGTGAAGTGCCAGATTGATACGTGAATCTGTGTGATGTCTGCAACTGTGCCAAAAAAAGCTTTGTCCAAGGTACGGTATGGTCATGACATACTCACTTCCACGAGTGTGCTTTCATTGGGCTGCAGAGTAAAAAGGGATGGACCCAATCCAAACGGTTTCTCCTCATTAAAAAATGTCCATACTGTACACTGTAGAAAAAGAGTAAGCAAATGTCTTTTAATTCAATTTTCCAATTTTCAATTAAATTTTATTTATATAGCCTAAAATCACAGAATTTCCTGTCTCAATGGGATTCACATTGCAGATTCAGAAAGACGAAAAAAGAGGAACGTATAAACACAAATACACAGCAAAAAACTAACTAACAAATGCTAGCTAGACAATATTAGCACATTCCTGCCCTTAGACTCTTAAAGAGAGATCCCTCTCTCGAGATGAGCATCCGATGTGTCTAGGACTATTGTTTTAAATATTAGCTTATTCTGCTCCACAGCTAAATATTTAAAGAAGTCAATAGATGTTCTTCATCCTGATGGAAACACGGTGGACTCCTCAGCCCGGCGATGCCCAGGACGGGGATGGGTAGATGGATTTCATCTATCATTCATTTAACAATGTTTCCAATCATTTCTGAAATATTTTTCAGTATATGGTCCGTTTTTACCCTGATATTTGAAGGTGGCCACCCACTCTTAGGAATAATAGCAAAAGTTCCAGCGCTTTGTCCAACATTTCGGCACTTGAACTCAACAAACTTTACGCCTCCAATGAGACAATAGCCACAATTCAGCACATGTGGCACTGCGAAAAAAGTATAAGAGGAAACGAAAATGATTAGTTTTCTGTATTACTCTTGACTGCTCAAAGTAAACACAAGTGTGGTAGATGGATGAGAGACATACAGGTAAGAATGGGAGGTGGTCGTCGTGCCTCAATGGGCACCACAAGCCTGGGTACAGCCTGGGTCTCCACCACTATAAAATCCTGGTAATCGCCCAAACAGTCTGGAGCAAAATGCACCGTGTATTTACAGCTCATTCCTGGGGCAATGATTCCACCTTCACTGGGGAATTTCCCTATGAATATAATTAAATAACTGTGTCGTTTTTTTGAACAGACCATTTTCTATCAAACAAAGTAGATAGTGCAAAAATATACACTTGTCAAAATGTCTAATTATTATCCAATCAGAGCATCATCCAGAACTCACCGAGTCCAATCGAGAAGTAAGGAGTGGTAGGGGGGAGGACTCGAACATGGCGAGACGACGAAGTCACGTTCATCAGCTCCAATGAGGTCTGAAAGATTTCAGAAAGTGCAACTGAGAATCATACTAGGAGGATGTTTTTGTCATTAGCCATTGTGGGATTATTGGCAATTAGTTGATGAAACAAACCTCATAAAAACATCCCGAGAAGTATTCAGTAAAGTTAATCATCGGAGGTGTTGCTACATAGACTGGGGCGTCATCTTTGGTTGGACTTTAAACAGAAAAAACCCATAACAAATTGTGCAAGTTACATATTTTCTTTAAAAGGCTTTAAAAAGCATAATGCTGGATGTAGATTATTATCAATTACTATCAATATTACACAGATAATACACCGATCATGCAACATATAAGGCTATAGTTCATACCAAACTCAACCAAATGTAAAAACATGTACTCAGTATGTCTCCAGGATTTTGGGAAAAGACTATGTCATTTAAGGTAAAAATGACTGCAAGTTACTTTGCTCTCACATAATCTGATGTACTTCAGCTAAAATGAAAGGAAAAGTGTACAAAACCGTGGTGAGACCGGCCATGCTGTTTGGTCTAGAGACAGTGGCACGGAGAAAAAGACAGGAAGCAGAGATGGAGGTAGCAGAGATGAAGATGCTGAGGATCTCTCTGGGAGTGACCAGGATGAACAGGATTAGAAATGAGTACATCAGGGGAACAGCACATGTTAGAGGTTTTGCAGATAAAGTCAGAGAGGCCAGACTGAGATGGTTTGGACATGTGCAGAGCAGAGAGAGAGAGAGTACATTGGCAGAAGGATGCTGGATTTGGAACCACCAAGAAAGAGGACTAGTGGAAGACCAAAGAGGAGGTTCATGGATACAGTGAAGGAAGACATGAAGATAGTTGGTGTGACCGAAGAAGATTCAGCAGATAGGGTTAGATGGAAGAAACTGACTTGCTGTGGTGACCCTTGAAGGGAAAAGCCAACATAAGAGCCTTTTGTCAGCATATTTCTCAGTTGTATAATGACACATTTTAGAAGTTTTGACAGTCAGACATGACAGAAAACCTTATTCAGTGTGAGTTGAAGTGACAGTCTGAAGGTTTTAACATATCATCATGTGTTAAAATGATCAGGTCAGTTTTGTTCCCATGTGACAAAGACATTTATGAAAAAAGAAAACACATTTATTGTTGCTCAATGTGGCACCTCTGTTCTGATTCGATCGTTCCGTCGTGTTCCAACTTGCGATTGGGTTTTGCTTGGATGAGAGAGCTGCCTCCCTGCTGAACATTTGGGCGAAGGAAGCGTGGATTGTGCAGGAACGTATTTTGCTCTTTCATTTTTCGAAGGCTTTCCAACCCCTCTAATCGATCATCCACTTTCAGTTCATCCCTCCACTTTTCTCTGGGTTTGATCTGTTTTTGCTTTAGAAACAGTTGAAACATAAATTCAGATTTTTATAACAAATACAACAAAGTCTTGCTATGCATTACTTAAGTTACTGCACTCAGAAAATATATATGGATGTTTTTATTTTTATTGTAGTTCATGTAAAAATGATTCCTAAACAATCAACTAGTTGCAACATCAGAGAAAACAGCACAATTATCTGAGTTCTTACCTGTCTAGGACCTCTTTGATGTTTTCCAGAAACTGAGCTGCATTCTGAGCTGTACTCCAGTTCTCTCGAAACTACCAAAGTTCTCTTTGAAATTACTGGGCGACCAAACTCCCGAGAACCTGTGCGCTGGGTATGACTGTGGGTGGTTCTGGTTACTTTATTTTTAACTACCAAAATTAAACAAACAGAAGTACTCAGTCATCTTTGCGGTTTTCAGCTAAAATACAAACAAGAGAAACTTACCTGTTGCTGGTATTATTTTTGGTGGACGTTTTTGTGTCGACAAATAGTCATCTGGAGAAATAAGGTCGTGTTCATGTAGAATAGCTTGGTCTAAACACCAACTTAAGTATGGTTTGACTGTAAATAGACCACATGGATTGGATCAGTTAAAGATCATAACAACACCATCATTTTCAAAGAAGTTATACCTCTTTAAAACACAATACAGTGAACATTTAAGACGTGCTCAAGTAGACAAACAAATTGTACATCACCTTGCATCAAGTCTTGGTAAGCAGAATCATGTCCAATCTTTTGCTTCATTGTCTCATAGGTGATTTTCTCCTTTTCTGTGGCTCGATCTTTGGCCTGGATGATATGTGTCTCCAGCTCGTTAAGCTGTTTTATATCCTGATCATATTGAGATTGGGCCTATTTTGAAACAATACATACTGTCAATGAACACTTTCCATAGTTTTACTAAATAGGATTTTAATATTTATTCATTTTAAGCAGGTATATGCCTGTATACCTCACGATCTCGTGGTGAGACCGGCCATGCTGTTTGGTCTAGAAACAGTAGCACTGAGAAAAAGACAGGAAACAGAGATGGAGGTGGCAGAGATGAAGATGCTGAGGATCTCTCTGGGAGTGACCAGGATGGACAGGATTAGAAATGAGTATATCAGAGGAACAGCACATGTTGGAGGTTTTGGGGATAAAGTCAGAGAGGCCAGACTGAGATGGTTTGGACATGTGCAGAGGAGAGAGAGAGTACATCGGAAGAAGGATGCTGGATTTGGAACCACCAGGAAAGAGGCCTAGAGGAAGACCAAAGAGGAGGTTCATGGACACAGCGAAGGAAGACATGAAGATACTGTAGTTGGTGTGACCAAAGAGGATACAGCAGATAGGGTTAGATGGAAGAAACTGACTTGCTGTGGCGAGCCCTGAAGGGAAATGTCAAAAGTAGAAGATGCCTGTATACCTCACAAAGCTCTTTAAAATATCTTTCATCATAGTCAGTTTTGTTCTTTTTTGTCCTAACAACGTTAGATGAGGTGTTCTTCTTGATGATGTCTTTTCTATAAATGTCCTTAAAAAGATTTGCTAACACATGAGATAGATCCTGCAATTTAGAGAAAAGTTGCAAATTTTCACTTGATTTTTCTCTAAAATTTAAGAATGTAAGGTGTTCTTGAATGTGTCTTTTTGGATCCCACCTGTGAATTAGCAGAAGAAGGTGCATGGCTCCTCATCGGGGGATCCCCAACAGTTTTATCCCTCTGTTTTTTCAGCATCATTTTTTACAGCAGGAGTCTAACTAAAGATAAAGTCCCAAACCATTTGAATCCAGGTAAAGCTAGCGATAAGCTAAAGCTACTACCTGTTACTGATTGTAGATGTTTACATGGGTGACGTTGCTAGGCAACAGCCACGCGGCAAGTGGTGCCTTTTTTTGTTACAGAAAAATAGTTTAGACCTATATAACAGTTTATTTTCATCTTTTGAACCGCTGATACCTAATTGGGTCATGGTGGTACCACAAGCCTATCACGGCTGATTTCAGGTGAGAGGCAGGGTACACCCGGAACAGGTCGCCAGTCTGATGCGGGGACAATTACTAGAAATTTATATATTGAATTTAAACCATTTTAAATAACATTTAAGCAAAATAACAATGAATTAATTCATATTTATTGTTTGAAATAAAACAAAATAACTGACTATTGAGGATTTTGTCTATTAGCTTTTAATTTTAGAGTTTTTTCTTTTTCATTTATTCATTTTCAAAACTTTCTGTCAAGTCATTAATTTTTAAATTTGCCACATAAAAATCGCTCTTCACTATTTTCTTTATCTTAGGATATCAGAATGTGGTGGTTTTAATGATTGCCAAAAACAGGTAAAGTATGAGCTGTGTTTGCTCCATTTATCCCAGAGGCGGATCCAAGTGGGGGCTTGAAGGGCGTACTTTCCCCCGCCCCTTTTTTTGGTCCACAAAAAAAAAAAAAAGAAGAAGAAGAAAGAACACTAGTCAAGCTATCCCCTCGCGGGGCCAGCGAAAGAGCTACCAAAATGCAGAAAAATGACTCTTATTTTTCAAAATGTTCTGGGGTGGAGGAGGGGAACGCCCCAAGTCCCTCCATTCTGGCTCTGTAAATTACCTCAGGTGGATACACCAGGGACCAAGTGTGCTGACTTGGGGCACTTGGGGCAGAGGGGCCAGATTTGGAGGGAGGTCATGTTCTAGGAGGGAGTAGGATCATGAAAAAATCTTTTTGAAAATGACTTGCAATTATTATAAATGATATTGTTTGAACTGCTTTTGTTTTGTAAAAAAATCTTTATATTGTCACTAGTACAGTGTTCTCGCTAAACCTTGTAGAGGCCAGCCTTGTGATTTTATGTGACAACGACATTCGATCAGTCTCCATGATTGATTCAACAACCGATTGATTAAATTGTCTGGGAGTGAAAATCAGATGTTTCTGTAAATCATACTCATTGCTTTGTTCTTTAATCATTAGATCAATCAAAATAGATTTTCCTAAAAAACAACAAAAAAATGTCTGAAACTACAAAACAGCCGGGTGACTTAATGATTTTTTTTTAAATTTTGTGGGCTATATAAAACCATTATTTTGAGCAACTATATTATGTCATGGGGAGAATATATGAATTTTAAAATGTAGTGTCAATTCTGATGACTTTAAACTAATGAAAACTAGTGGTAATAAAATAAATTGTGCTTTTTAAAAACAAATAACTTCCTTCTCCTGAATAAAAGGTGTTTTTAGTGCATCGGACAGTAGCATAGAATTAATAAAGAAGGTTTTTTGTTTCTTGTGGCATAGAGGAAATCAGTTTCATGTAATAGACTGTAAAATCCTTGTAATTAAAATTGTATCAGCTTTTTTTTTTCAGTAACTGGAATTTGAAGACCTACCCAATAAAATGAACGACTTCTTTTCAACCTACGAAGTATTCAAAGAAGCCTTTCATAGATGTAAATGTTCAGCTTGTTTTTTAACACTCCACGATCAGGCTTGTCTTGAGAAATGATCAAACACTTGTAATTCAAAGAATCTCAAACAGATTCAACGTAAAGTAGCTTAGATTAACTTGTCTTTAATCAGTTCACATATGACACACTTAATCAAGCCCATCTACAAATCTTGACCAGTATGAGTTGAAATCAAAATGAAAAAATTTGATTTAACGACTGTGGAAAGAAACTGTTGAGGTGAAAACATTTTAGATACACTTCCTGTAAAACATACAGTCACAATAAACCAGTTTAAAAATTCCAATGAGGTGCAAAATGGGAATAAGGAAGTGTTTAATCATTTTAAAAAGGATGATTGTGAATCAGGAACATCATCCTGCAAAAAAAAACCCTGCTTAAACTAAGAAAACCATTTGTTATTTCTAAAGATACTTCCTTATCTTTTTAGAGATTCTTATCTTGGTTTGTTAAGATGATTTCAAGTATGACTTCAAATTTCTTCCAAAAGCCGTTGCTCCACTGCAAAGTGAAAGCTGTCTAAAATTCATGAGAACAGTCCCTATACTTGTTAGACTGGTGCCTCACTGGGTGTGGACTAAGAGTAAGTAAAAGCAAATAACTGGAGTGTTTAGAATCACTGTCCGGTCCAGATTGGATGAAACCCAGATCTCTCTAGACAGGATAACAAGTTAAGGTTATGCGTCAGGGTAAATACACAAAACCAAATTGAAACAACAAAAAGGCCTTTTGGATTGCAGTTTATGTACAGTGGCATCAACATGGCAGAGGATTGTCCAGAGAATCATGGTAAGTCTTCACTTGCACAGATTTACCTGCATCACTGTTTGTCTAGAAATCTATGAACAATCCAAGAAAATTCTTTTAGATGATAGTGAATCACTGTGGCTGGGATTTAAACTGATGCCAGACTGCTTTTGGTTTGAAAGAAAGCAGCCAAGTATTTTTTTCATGTGTCAAATATAAACAAAGCAACCAATGACTTAGTACAATCTAAGTACAGCAACCAATGACTTATTTAATCAGTTTGTACAAATGAGTTTCACTTTTTTCCATCTTGATTACCTGATTACTCACTGGTCATCATGTCATTATTCAATGTCAATTTATCTGATCAATTTTATCATCAGATAAAAATATCAATTTATCTGATCTGATCAATTTTATCATGAGAATAAAAATAGCAAATTGATCTTAAAAATGTTGAGCCACAATTATTACATTTTATATGAATCTTAAATGGTTTTAGTGCAGGATGAGGAGAATAAAAGGAATAAAACATTTTTTTTTAAAAAAAAGATTAAAATTTCACATTGCTTTTACACAAATTGCTTTTCCCACACGTTGGCGCTAATTCCCCTTATTTTACTCAATTTATTTTTTATTTAAATTTTTCACTTTTTCTTTTTTTTTTTCGAAAAAAAATAGATTATTCACGTTCTCATCTTAGGTTGTCTTTTTGCACTCAAATAAATTCTAGTTATGGTTGATCTCACTTTGATGGAAAAAAAAACCATATAAATGTAAGAAAGTTACTTTATTCTGATGCATGTAAACACTTTAAAATCAGATTGAAACTAATGTGTAACTCTAGATCAGATCTTCTGTTTGGTGATGCGTACAAAAAAAAAAAACTTTTCGCTTCCACCTTTTACTTGCAGGGAAACAGTTCAATTAACATATAAAAAGATGTAGATCCGCCCAAAAGGGGGTGAAACTTTAAGACCCCACCGTGTTAAAAACACTCAGGTCAAGAAACTCCATAATTTTTTACCTTTTGTGTTAATGTCAACGTAAGAGACCATCAACAAATTTATTTTTTATTTCTACTTAGAAATTCCCTATAAGATAACAAGGAAATGACCAAATCAAATTACGTGGATTGTAATTTATTGCAAGTCTTCTTTTAGAAAACAAATTGTAATTAACTTTTTGTTTTTTGCGCAAATTAACATTTAAACAAACTTCCTGAACAAAGAGAAAGCTGATCATTTCTTGACGGTCCCTAACACGGACGCTTTTTTACAGTATGAATATGAGTAAACTGTAAACTGATGCTGGGGGTCTTCTACACCTTTTTATTTTAAATGTAACAACGTATGGATACTGGAAAAGTTGCTAAAAAGTGAGATAGATAATGATCTGTTTTCGGAAACGTCCCAAAAGGACAAACTCAGACGATCTGGTTTCTCGTGGAGAAATGGAGAAAGTTAACCAGGATAACTGGAAACGATTGGGTGAGTCCTTTTAAATGTGCAATCAAAAAAAATACTGCTGGGATCAGGACACATCTTCTACTACTTTAACTGAGAGATATTTGCCATCAAACTTTCCAGATCTTGCTCTAATCGTTGATCCAGTCGGATTAGGTGTGTGTACAGTATAATGTGTATCAGTATTTAGTCTTTTGCACCATGTGACTACATATTATTTCTTTCTATATCAATAATCCCACAAATCTATCAAATCAAATGCATGATTGTGATCCTGCTGTTTAATAAAAAAACAAAAACATGATCATTATCAAGAAAAATCCTCCACATTAGTGTAAAATATGAAAAACAAATGCATCAAAATTTCTTATTAATATGCAATGGAAATACTAAAAAAATCTTTGTTCTTCTATCGTTTCCTTTTTGCATCATTTTTTGTTATAACACACTTATTACACTTTTAAAAGCTGTTTATCATCTGTGCAGTTTTATTAGGGAGATCTTATATTATTGCAATCATTTGTGTGAAAATGTTTGCTGGATATGTGATGAAGAAGGAAAAAAAACAAAAACAAGTTGTTTAGTTCATTCCTGATCTGCCTTGGCTTGTCTAATAAGTAAACACTTCTTACATCTGAAATGATCACTCAGCGTTTTCAGATTTAGGGAGTGCCTTTTTTCTTTCTTTTAAAAATCCTCTTCTTAGCTGAAAACAGTGTGTGATTCCAAGAAACAATCATGCATGTTTAAACCCGAATGGAAAGCTGAGGAGTGCATATGTGGAAGGAAGTCTTTATGCCTGACCATTCTTGTTTGCAGAGATCCACACTTTAGTAACCACCCCTGTTAGATTTTTGGTACAATCTTTGGAAAAAATGTCTGTAATGCTTCAACCCTGCCCACAAGCCTCACAAACACACCCAACACATTTGTTGTCAACGTGTTCTCCCTAAATGCTCTCAGAGCAAAACATTTTCTCCTTTATTGCAATGCAAGATTTTTTAAGCCGTTAGTCCACATAACACATCCAGTATTAAGAACACTTTAAGGATTACAAAGAAAAATAGGTTCAGAGTCTCGTCTTCTTGGTATTTATTGTTGTTATTTTAGAAGTTGGCTTTCCATGAATATGAATCATCATCTCAGCTCTCACACCCTTCCTAGAAAGCTAAAAGCAGGACTTTGTTTCACAAGAAAATCACTTTGTTCAACTCTTTGTTTTCAGTAACAGAACAAGAACAAGTATCATAGTAAAAATAAAGACTCAGATCATGTTTGAAAAGTAACCAGAGGAAACAATTAATTTTACTATTAAAAAAAAGAAATTAAAGATCAAGTTTTTTTAAGTCCTGCTGCACATCATTGCTAATTTGCAACAGTCTATTTAATCTGATTTATAATAGACTTTGAAAATAGATAACAGACTATATGAATATAATTTTTTATATCTTGGGGTGTACCCTGCCTTTCGTCTGAAATCAGCCAGGATAGACTCTGGCACTCCCTGTAACCCCAATTGGGATGAGCAGTTTAGAAGATTAAATTAATTTTAATATGTTTTTTAAAGGGGATAAAGATGATGTGAGCTGTCCCAGTTCTAACTACTGGTAATTTCCATCCACTCATAAATTCGGAAGGGGAATTTTTGGACATACATAAAGTAATTAAAGAGATTAAGTAATCTTAGAAAATATGGAGTTTTTGTCGCCCGATTAGGCACAAGATGCCATAAATACTCAGTTTCGTTGTCTTCTGCTTATCCGAGGCCAGGTTGCAGGATAGGGTTCTATCTTCCAGCTCACCCAAAAGGATCCCGAGGTGTTCCCCGCCAGCTGTGCCTCTGGGTTTTTTTCCCCAGCGGGACGTGCCTGAAACACCTCACCAGCGAGACATTTGGAGGACATCCTAACCAGATGCCCGAACAACCTCATCAGGCTTCTCTTGACCCAGAGGATCAATGGCTCTACTCCAAGCTCCTCCCAGATGGCAGAGCTCCTCACTCTATCTCTGAGTGAGATCCCAGCCACCCTATGGAGGAAGCTCATGTCGGATGCTTGTATTCTCGATCTCATTCTTTCTGTCACCACCCACAACTGGTGACCATTAGTTAGGGTAGGAACGTGGATCGACTTGTAAATCAAGAACTTTGCTTTGGCTCAGGTCTTTCTTTACCACGATGCATTAATTTAGAAAACCTGTTTAAACAAGAAAGGAATTTGAGACACACTCCAACAGAGGGGATTGCAGAGAAAAAGCATGTAATTCTGTGTTCAATTGCTCATCTGGGTGCATGTACATGCATGCTACCAACCTCTGCCAGGTGTTCATAATCACTTCTTTCATTTTCATTCATATGATGAACAAAAATAAGAGATGTCACAAGAGAGTCCTTGTTACATCAAAGCGACTCAACCATCGACTAATTTTCAGATGTGAAAATACAGGTGTTAAGCCCACTGACGCCAAAAAACGTGTTACTTTGTCATCTTGTGAAAACCTTGAATACACAAATATACCATAGCATGTTTGACAATACATTTGGTTTTCTAAAAATGATCATAATTTGATCTCTTGTTCCATTTCATTTTGGGTTTATCTGAATTTTTCATCCATAAATGTACCACTTTTTGAACCATATGCCTGAATTTATATAATTTCCCTCAGGCCTGGAGGGAGATGAACATTTCGAGTTCTTGAGGAAAGGTGGGAAACTATTTAAGGTTGACTCAAAGTCCGGGAAGAAGAGCCGTACCATCAGGCTGAAAGAAGACTGCAAGACACTGTGGTATTCGTCTAGGAGTATATGGAAAAACAAAGAGAACTGTGAGTATTACTGTTCATTTAGTGTCATATGGTTAGATATTCTCAATGGATATATGCCTGTACCATTTGCAAAAGTTTAGAAGATGGCTAGAATCTTTTGTAAATGACTTGTTCAATGAATAGGAACAGTATTTTGTTTTGGTTCCGTCAAATTAGGGCTCTTGTAGTAGAAATTGTAGTTTCTTTCCACACAGACCTTTATGTTTTATCCATGTGTTTTGATTCTTGTTGTTACGATGGAAGGTGGACACTTTCTTCGGATTTCTGGTAGCTTTTAGTATCCCCTTCAGGACTGAAAATATTCTGCTGGCAGAGATAATAACCTCTGACCTTGACCGCGCCTTGGAAAATCATATAAAAGTTGGTTTAAACTCAACAATGACTGCGTGGTCCAGGGTTCACAGGCATTTCCTTGTTTATGAAAATAGTCTGAATTGCTTTTCCTGCATGTGCAACTAAGAATCAGTCACCACATATCTTTGGTAATTTAAAAAAGTAAGTGAACACTTGTTTTGAACAGAAGTGGTGACAAAGATCACCATATGAAATGTGAAATTTTTCTTTAATGTGAAATAACAATGTGACCGAAATAAATAAATATATTTCGTTTTCTGCCAGACCACAAATTTTCCAGTCTATTATAATGTTTCCTGTGGTATTCGAGTCATGTCTGTTTGAGACAGATGGCAGACCACAATAAGGTCATTGTCACCAGATGAGTTTTCACTAAAACTAGCTCCATTTTTGCAACTTTTGATGAGAGAAAGAACGATCACTGACATTTGGGCTCATGTACATGTACATTTTGAGTCTCAGAGAAGCAACTATTGCTCTTTATTTTTGGAGCGGGTGGTAAAGCGTAAAACACTGTGATTGTGTTACAGCTACACATGGCCTCTTAGCCAAGCTTAAAGGCTTTGTTGTTTTGTTACCGGTGTTAGGTAGTTTCCATTTAACATGAATACGTCACACACGGGAGTGCGTGTTCTTCTGTGCATTAAGCTGCTCAACAATAGAGTTGGCGTCCAAAGTACAGACCAAAACAGGCCACATATCCAAAAAGGTTTAGCACAAGCTGATTTATTCTTAGTGATAAATCATGACAATTTTAGATTTAATTACTTTTGGAACTCAGAGGTGAAAGACAAGAACAAAACATAATGTTTAATTTGAATAAACATACTTTTGTAACTATTTTGGGTCATCTCTACTCTTCTTCTTCTTTCGGCATTTCCCTTCAGGGGTCGCCACAGCAAGTTAGTTTCTCCCATCTAACCCTATCTGCTGCATCTTCTTCGGTCACGCCAACTATCTTCATGTCTTCGTTCACTGTATCCATGAACCTCCTCTTTGGTCTTCCTCTAGACCTCTTTCCTGGTGGTTCCAAACCCAGCATCCTCCTTCTGATGTACTCTCTCTCCTCTGCACATGTCCAAACCTTTTCAGTCTGGCCTCTCTGACTCTAGACCAAACAGCATGGCCGGTCTCACCACAGTTTTGTACACTTTCCCTTTCATTTTAGCTGAAACTCTTCTGTCACACATCACACCTGATACTTTTCTCCACCCGGTCCAGCCTACCTGCACACGCTTCTTCACCTCTTTTCCACACTCTCCATTGCTCTGAACTGTTGATTCTAAGTACTAAAAAATCTTCCACCTTCTTTATCTCTTCTTCCTGTAACCTCACTTTTCCATTTGGATCCCTCTCATTCACAAACATGTACTCTGTTTTACTCTGACTAATCTTCATTGCTCTTCTTTCTAGTGCTAACCTCCACCTCTCCAGCTTTTCCTACACCTCTTCCCTCCTCTCACTACAGATCACAATGTTATCTGCAAACTAAACACATTTGGAAGCCATATTCTGACAAATGTTCTTTCTATTTGCAGTTTCAATTGATAATATTGAATCAGTGCGCAAAGGTCGTCAGTCGGAGGGGCTCAGAAAGTACACTGACCCCAGTGTTGAAGGGAGGTGTTTCACCATCGTCTTCAAAGGACAACAGAAGAATTTGGATTTTATGGCAGCTTCTGATGAGGATGGGAATCAATGGGTTCAGAGTCTGGAGAAGGTCATACACAATATGCGCAACCTCAGCCCCAAGCAACAGCGGGATCAGTATCCTTAACTCCACATGTTAAAAGAAAAACATAGTTAAATCTAAATGTTAGCTGTGGTGAATTTATTTTGTGAAAACAAAACCCTTACATTTGAATGCCAGTTGGATCATAAACTGTATGCGGAAAGCAGACAAGGACAAAGACAACAAGGTGTCAGTAAAAGAGCTGAAGCATTTCCTCCGATCTATCAATATTGAAGTTAACGACTCCTATGCAGACAAACTTTTTAAGGTCAGTCCAGAAAATCTAGTTTTATAGTGAGTTACTGTATACATTCACAATATATTCACCATGTATTTTCTGCCTGAATGTGCCTTTGTGCTTTGCAGGACTGTGATGAGTCAAATTCAGGTTTCCTTGAAGGTCCAGAAATCAAAATTTTCTATGACCTGCTGACAAAGCGTGAGGAAATTGATGAAATCTATAAGAAATATGCTAAAACGAATGGTCTGATGAGCCGGGAAGACCTGCTAGACTTCCTGCTGAGCGAGCAAAACGAACAGATGAAAATAGAGGATGCTCAAAAGCTGATTGAGAAATACGAGTTGGATGAAACCGGTAAGAGTTAACTGAACAGGATCACTGGGGTTTGAGCATGTCATCCTTCACTGGACTTAAAAAAAATCTTCAATCATTCAATCTACTAATCATTGTGCATGCCTGTTGTCACAGCAAAGCAGCAGCTCCAGATGACTGAAGATGGCTTTTTGATGTATCTTCAAAGTGAGAATGGAGTCATTCTTAACCCAGCGCACAAAAAGGTGTATCAAGACATGAGCCAGCCCCTCAGTCATTATTACATCTCCTCATCACACAACACGTACCTGATGGAGGACCAGCTCAAGGGTCCTAGCAGCACAGAGGCTTACATAAAGTAAGAAATAACATATCTTTATTTGAATTGGAGATCAGGAGTAATATTTTGTGTTTTTATTAACTACACAACATGTTCAAACTGTACTTCACACTGTACACATTAGTCATGTCTACCGTGGTAGTTCTTTTGCTTTTGATGAGCAATTTTCCACTGCATGAGCAGGTGAGGCATGTAAAGTGGCTGGCCCCTTTGTGCCTGCTCAGGTTGCATGAAAGAGGAACCCGCATGACTTTTTTTTTTCAGTCCTATTCATAAGGAAAGAATATAATGTTTGCTCCACCGAGGAGCCAGAAACTACAGGCAGGCGCAAATAAATTTTTGTAAGTGAGTACTAAATAAATATCAACACAGCAAGCATGTTGACGCCTTTCATTGTTATTTGGTTTATATTCAAGCATGCAACAATTTTGAGTTTCAAACCTGCAAACTTGTATAGTGTGCATTTAGTTCAGTTTTTGGTTTTATAGATTCTTCACATTAGAAAGAGAAGAAAAACAGGTTCTGAATGTTTTTGATACTTTTACTTTTATGGCCGACCCTGCCTCAAACTGGATAAACTGGCTACAATGTATTTTATATGGTAAAGGAAAAAGAATTTCAGATTATTTACCTTTGTTGTTGATCAGATCGTCATCCTCACTTCATGCAGAGTTGGGTTGGGACACCTTGATTTGTAAACTTATTGATTCGTTAACTTCATAATTCATGAATGATCTTTTCTAGTGTGGAACGATCTGGTACCGATGGTGCAGTGGTTAGCACAGTGGCCTCACAGCAAGAAGGTTGAGGTTTGAGTCCCAGAGTGGGGTGAGGCCTGAATTACCTGTCCTTTCTGTGTGGAGTTTGAATGGTTTCCCTGTTTATGTGTTGGTTTTCTCCTAGTACTCCGGTTTCCTCCCACATTCTAAGAGTATGTTAGTCAGTCATTCACCTTCTTAACCGTCCATCCCTTACAGGGTTGCGGGAGGTGCCGGAGCACTTCCCGGTTGATTCTAGGCAAGGGGCAGGGTACACCCCAAACAGGTCGCCGGTCTGTCGCGGGGCTACACACATACAACCATACACAAACACACTTATTCCTAGGGGCAATTTGCCAATCAACCTAACATGAATGTTTTGGGAGGGTGGGAGGAAACCGGAGTACCCGGAGGAAGCCAAAACAGACACAGGGAGCACATGCAAACTCCACACAGATAGACCAGTGTTCCAAGCCTCGTCTCCACCCAGGACTCGAACCCACAACCTTCTTGCTGTGAGGCCACTGTGCTACCCATTGCGCCACCGTGCTGCTCAAGAACATGTGTGATAGGTTAATTAGCCACTATGAAATTGCCCCCAGTTATGAGTGTGTATGTGTGGATGGTTGTGAGTGCGTGGCCTCGCAACAGACTGGTGAGCTGTTCAGGGTATCCTGCCTCTTGCCTGAAAGCAGCCGGGATAGGCTCTGGCACTCTTTACGACCCTGTTAGTGATAAGCGGTTCAATAGACAAAACAAAACCATTTATTTCAATGGCAACTCAGTGGTTGTGACTCGACCCATCAGTATTCAAATGCTTTTTTTTTTGGTTCAGCATTTCAAATCAACACACTTTTCCTAATTCCTTGTTGATCGTACATATATTTTCTCCCTTAAAGAGCACTGCTGAAGAGCTGTCGATGTGTGGAGCTGGATTGTTGGGACGGACCAAGCGGAGAGCCTGTTATTTATCATGGCTACACACTCACATCTAAAGTGCTTTTCAAAGATGTCATCATGGCCATTAAAGATTATGCTTTTAAGGTGTGTGAAATGTGCACACAAACAAATTGTGGAACAGTATGAAATTATTGCTTTTTATTTATATATTTTTCTCACTCTTTCCTAGACGTCGATGTACCCGGTGATTCTGTCTCTAGAAAATCACTGCTCATTGGAACAACAGGCGGTTATGGCCAATACCTTGATTTCTATCCTGGGAGACGATTTGGTCAAAAATCCGCTAGGAAGCACCATGCCTACTAACTTTCCCTCACCTGAGGTATGTAAGCTTTAATTCAAGCTGATGAAAACTTTCTTTACATTCACTGTACAGACCATAATCATCTTCCAGAAGCAACCATTAAAATTAATGATAGTTTTCATTCTTCTAAACGCTCAATTGAAAGAAGTTCATAAATGATTTTTAAAAAATCTTGTCAAGGGATAAAAATGTGACCTTAGTGAGTTTTATGTTCACACCTGAGAAAATTCTCTAAGCTGGAGTTGTAATGCATTTTAAAAAACCTCTCAAAACCTTTTTTTCAACAACGATCAGAACCGAATTGCGTGTGAGAGAGGCACAGACGTGCCCACTGGAATTTGAGCTATGCACACTGCAACTTCTTAGTAAATTTCTTTCTTCTGCAAAAAGGGGCGTTTTTCAGCTATCATACGTTTAAGAAACGTTTACGCACGTCTTTTTATTTCCTTCTAAAACTCCTCAAAAGACTTTTTGTTCTATTAAGATTTCCCATAGTTTCCATTTCTCTGCCAAAGCAAAAGTGCTGAGGCAAACAAGTGGTTTATTAAGCAACATAAATTATGTTATCATCCACTGTAATTATAAGTTACTTTTAAAACTACTCTTTGATGGAAAGGTACTTTAGTCTAATCAAATGTTGTTTTGTTTTTTCTGTAATCCATCCTGCTTTTAATTATGTGGACGCATACCAAAGATAATATGTCAGGGGTGGGGGAAGTGTCACTGGCTGCTCTGGTTTTGTGCAATGAGAAAAAGAAATTTCTTTCAGAGATGAGTTTCTTTCCTATGTTCCATCTAAGTATAATAAAACCATGTTCCTGAAGTGACTTGTCTTTGTAAATACCAGCATCTGAATCCTGTTTCCCTTTAACTTCATTATCTTGTGAATGACATGTTCGTGCCACAATGAAAAAAAAAAGGTTATGTTGAGAACACAAAAAGCGTTTTTAAAAATCTACTTGAAGATTTATTGCGAATTTCAGTTTGAACTCACGTAAAGATAAAAGTTTAATTAAAGAAAATTATGAGGATGGACTACTATAACAGGCAAGGGCAAACTGCGGCCTGTTAAACATTTTAATTCGGCCCAAAAAAATTAAATAAATAAACCTTGTTAATGTTTAATTTCCCCTAGATTTATTGGCTTTGTTGCAAAAACAACAATACTGCTCCCATTAAAATGTGTGTTTCCGTGTTACGCACGTTGTCAAAATAGATTGTCAGGAGATTTCAAACCTACATTTTAAACTTAGCGCGCTAGATGCATGTTTTTTAAGCACTAGGATGCTTGATTTTAACGTTAGCGTGCTAGGTTTCATGTGTGTAGTGGCCCCAGTGGCTTTCCATAACTAGCATGCTTGTTTACCAAAGCATGCTATCCCTCTGCTCCTGTTCCAGCCCCTTGGTCAAATGTTGAAACTCAATGTGGCCAGCGAATCAAAAAGTTTGCCCATCCCTGTACTGTAACATATACTGTATAAATCTGCATGCAGGAGTTAAAGGGTCGGTTCCTCATCAAAGGGAAGCGGCTGGACAAACTGGATACCTATTTTACTCATGAGAACAACATAGAGGAAGGCACGGTATCCGAGGAGGATGAGGCTGCAGACTGTAGCGACGGCAATCAAAAAGCTCAACCAAAGGTACGTCTGAGGCTTTTTATTCATTCATAAACTAGTTTTTAAATGACATTTTTTTTATGCTTGCTAATGTCATTTTCTCATTTCAGAAGTCAAAGATCAAACTTGCCAAAGAGCTGTCAGATATTGTCATCTACTGCAGAAGTGTCCACTTTCATGGCTTCGAACATGCAAAAAATAATCTGGCCTTTTATGAAATGTCTTCCTTCAAAGAAAGTAAAGCCTTCAGTTTAGCCCAGAACTCAGGTGAGCAAAGAACATAAACCATAGAAAGATATCAGACTTCCACAACAAATAACATCTTGCGGAATTAATGTGTAATTTCAGCGACTGATTTTCTCCATCTCAACGTGGAAAAACTCAGTAGGATCTATCCTGCTGGAAGCAGAACTGACTCTACTAACTATGATCCTATTGCCATGTGGAATGTTGGCTGCCAGATTGGTACGCATCCATCTACTCTCTGTGACCACACAATGGATTGAATGCATTAAATGAATAATGATCTCATGTGTACTTTTATTCTGGATCTTCAGTGGCTTTGAACTTCCAAACACCTTGTAAAGAGATGCACCTGAACCAGGGAAGGTTTCTCCCAAATGGCTGCTGTGGTTACATCCTGAAACCAGAATTTCAGAGAAGCCTGTCCTCTCAGTTTAACCCTTGGGAGCTCACTGACGGGCCGTGGTTGAAGAAGAAAAACTTTCATGTCACGGTAAGTTTGACCTTTGTTCTGACATTGTTATTACACATATCTGCAGGTTGACAGTGGACTTTGATCATGAAAAGGAGTGAGCTTAAGAGAATAAACAATCACAAATTTTGGGTTGTTAGAAACTTATTGAAAGCAGATTTTCGTGCAAAATGTTACAAGTTTCTGAAAAAAAATGTTCCCAATCGTACCCTCTTTTTATATGAGTCTTCTGAATACACCTGATGGAAACTGGTACATATAATGTTGTCTCTGAACATAACAGGTGATCTCAGGTCAGCAGTTACCTAAAGTCAAGGAGAAAAACAACTCCATTGTTGATCCTCTAGTTAGAGTGGAGATCTGCGGGGTTCCCCAGGACACAAAAAGCAAGGAGACAAATTACATTCACAATAATGGTGAGAATCCATCAATTACAAGTTTAGCCTGTTTTGATGCATGTGTCCTATAAAATATAGAAAATATCAAATAAACTGTCTTTCTGTCCAGGATTCAATCCAATATGGAAAGTGTGTTTAGACTTCTCCATTGCTGTTCCGGAGCTGGCTTTGGTGAGGTTTTTGGTGGAGGACTACGATGCAGGATCCCATAATGATTTCATTGGGCAGTACTGTCTTCCTCTCACTAGTGTCCAGACTGGTAAGAAGAAACAATGTTGGGAACCTTTCAGCACCCAACACTTTGAATATTTTTAATTGGTTTCCTCAAAAACATCCTTAAGACTTGGAAATATTCCAATCTCTTTTTTGTAAGCCCAATTTCAGCTGTGCACAATTTCCCTCAGTACCGACAGAACTAAAACTTTTCATTTCTCTAGGATATCGTCATGTTCCTTTGCTCAACAAGAATGGTGACGTCATCCCCTCAGCCAAGCTGTTTGTGCATATCAAGCTCTTCGACTGAAGAAATGAATGTTCCAGCCAATGAGCTCCAGTCGTACATTTACTAGCGTATTTTCACGACCAAAAGGCGCATCATATTAAAAGGTGCAGTCCCAGTTTCATGTGTTCTGCATTTAATACACACATAAGAGCACCTGATGATAGGGTGTGGGTTTATATACATACTGTATCCTCTACTATGTACGCCCGCCTTACAACAACACACACACAAACAGACAAATGTGGGTATTTAAAAATAGATCGGGAGCAAAACTGAGTTTGGTTGTTTTTATTTAAATATTAGTTACAGTCGTCATAAAGTCATTTATCAAATCCATCAAAGTCCTCATCCTCTGTTTCAGAATCAAACAGCTGCGCTAAATCCAACGTAACAGGTTCACTTTCCTCGCTGTCAAAAAACATTCTGTACTGTGCGGCTTCTCAGAAATTATGCATGCTTTTGCGAAAGCTCGGTCAACCGTGCCAGCAGACACGTTAGCCCAAGCATCTACAATCCACAGGCAAATTGTGGTGTAACTCATTCGGCGCTGCCTTCCACCCTTCGTGAAGCTGTGGTCTCCTGTGGTTATCCACAGCGATGGATGACCAGAGGTTCACAGCAGGTTCACGCCGATGTGCAGCATTTGGAGTTCCTTTGTCAGACCTCCCGGAATCGCAGCAAGTGTAGTGTTCATCTGCCTCACTTGTTTTTTCACGTCGGCAGTGTTTTTTCACAACATACACAGGATGCACTGCACGACAGGGCGCGCTGCTCGTTTTGAGGAAAATTGAAGACTTTTATATGCGCCTTATGGTCGTGAAAATACGGTATATTTTGTAAATGAATTTGTGATACTTTTTTATATGATGTACTGTTTTTAGCTCAGAGATTTTTACAAGAATAAAAGAAGAACTTAGAACTTAGAAATATGTGACAGCATTAGTGATAGCTTAGAAAGTGTCATTGTAAATGGAGTTAAGTTTTATAAGTGATGTTTGGGCTTTTGTTTTTTACGTCCCCAACTGGTTTAGAAATTATGTTTGTGCAAGGTCTTGTATTAATGGTGTTGTTAAAGTTTATATAAAACTTAAGAATATTCTTCTTAGGATGATATGCTGCTAGAAATATTGATAAAGGACAGAATATTGGGGAAAAAAAAGAATATCAAGTGACTTTTTTATCATCTTTAATTTGAACCTTTTAGAGTCTTTAGCGAGTATCAGGGTAGTTGAAAAAAGAGTGGTGATTGCAAGTTTTTAGAGGTTAAATATTTTGTTCTACCGGGAAGCCATATCAGACTGTTTTCTTATGAGTAATGTACTGAGATAAATGTGTTTTTCTTCAAAACAAATAAATTTCTAACCACTAAGATGTGTCAAGCACACTTACAGTCGTAAAATTTAGTCTAAACTATTTTTCTTTTTTTATTTGTAATTTGTGTAACATTGATTACAGTTTGCTTGTATTTTTTCAGAGTATGCTTAATGTCGCTCAAATAAAACCAGACATTTGGTTGCATAATTGAAGTTTTCTCTTTTTATTCATTATAGTTTTGTTTATTGGATTTCACAAAATGCAAGAATAGCAATGATCACAATTAAAATTGGAAAATGACAAATAGGAAAGGACTGCATGAAAAAACAAAATCATAAATACAGTCTTATAAACTTATTTTAGTATGGCATAATAATAAGTTAATTTTCTGTAGCATCGGCAATCAATAAACTTCTGTAATATTTAAGTTAGAAAAAGGTGAAAGTGGTGCCTTTTTTAAAAACAATTCATCAGGTTTACAGAGAGATGTAGCAGTGCATTTCAGAAAAGCCCTGCTTTCTTCTTCAGCTCAGTTTGACGCCACTTTGGCATTTCTCTGAACTCCTGGCGGCTTGTGCCAAGAAGGTACCTGAAGTCAACTTCAGAAAGGTAGTCCTGCAGGCAGAGAAAAACAAAGAACATCATTAGACTGACCTCTTCTGGGGATGATGGGTTATTATAACAAAATTGCGATGGTAAGAGGACGTGTGCAGAGGAGACAGAGAGTACATCAGAAAAAGGATGCTGTGTTTGGAACCACCAAAAGAGGCCTAGAGAAAGACCAAAGAAGAGGTTCATGAATACTGTACAGTGAAGGACGACATGAAGATAGTTGGTGTGACTGAAGAGGATGCAGCAGATAGGGTTAGATGGAAGAAACTGACTTGCTGTGGCGACCCCTGGAGGGACATGCCGAAAGAAGAAGAAGAAGACACTTCTGTGGAAAGTTCCCAGGCATTGTGAAATTGATCTATATCTACACCCACCTCTCTGCGGCTGGGGTCTACATCTTGTGGAAGTTCATCTACTGGAATGTTGACAAGAAGCTTAGGGTCCAAAGACGGTCCAGTGCCAACAGTATGGGGAGGTGGTGTTTTCTGGAAAAGTGGGCTTGTCGGAGTGGTCAATGTAGGGGACTGATAACCTCCATGGGTTTTGTACACTGGTGGGGAGGTCATAGGACCTCCTGGAGCTCTGTAATCACCACCAAATGTCCCGCTTGGGCTTCTATTCAAGTCAGTGTTGCTCAGGTCCTTCAGATATAATGAATTAGAACTCATAAGTTAGTGACATGATCATGTGCTGATGGATATTTAGTGAATTTGAAGCTAAATTAGTGTTTGTTATTCACTTACTAAAGTGACCTGTGAGACATTGGCTGCATCATTCAGCTTTTTTCTCGTCTCCTCATAGGAGTTTCCTCCCTGTTGAGAAGATCAATTGAACTAGGATTGAAATTTCCTTTTTCATGCATCTCTACACATTCAAATGAAAAATTTTTAACATGTGACTGCATATTATCATTGTTATTCACTCAAACAAGATTATTTGTGATAACTGTCAGTCTTTTTTCACAATCAGGGACGTTAGTGTGATCAAATTTGGAAAAGCCTTGATCATGTTGGTGAAAGCTATTGATATTTCTGCTCCGTGGTGCCTCCTGGTGAGATCAAACGCATGCAATTATACTCACACTCCATTTGTGAGGATCCCATGCACTGAACCAGCCTGTGAAGGTAAGTGGCTCATTTCCCTGTTTGATGAAGATTATGGGCGTATCGAGGTCACGACCCGCCGGGTGAGTCCTCAGATAATCTTGTGCGCTGGTCCATGCCTCTTGAATCTCAAATTTGTTGGATGACTTTCCAACCCACAAGAAAATCTTGAAACAATTTAAAAAAAAGAGGACACAAAAATGAAAAAGTGGATGAATATTTGTGCCTGTGTGTTGTTTTTACGTAGAAATGTAACAGACTTCCTCCCAGGTGTCCAGTAGCATGACATCATCTTCATCCAGGTCACACTGGTCAAAGTCGTAGACCTCGGTCATCCTGAACTGACCCGTCTGATTGGAGCATTCAAACAGCCTGGGACTGTGAAGTGGCTCCTCTCTGTACAGTCTGAAACAACACAAACCTTTTCATCATGCCGTTTACATCCCAATTTAAACTCAACAACACATTAGAAGAGCAGGTTTTTCTTTATTAAGTTTACCTGCTGTCACTTGCATATGGAGCTTTCCCACCAAGCGCCAACCAGAAATCCACTGGTTCCTGACCCTCCGTCACCACCTGCTTATCTTGCTTGGACAGAACATCAGAGACAGCTCTCCCCATCACCCTTTCATCCCCACTGCAGCCCTTCAGACGTAAAAGAAAACATGCATTGGTATACTTTACGCGGGCGGTACGGGTTGAGGACGACGTAAGAATTTACACACCTTTCCATACCACAAGTAGCAGGACTGAGGGGTCTTCAACACAAACACGTCATTGCTGTTGAGAGATGAGGCCCTCGTTGGTACTTCAACAGCCCTGGTGTTGTACTCAGTCGTTCCTCGGACTTGGAAAAGCCGGAAATTGCTGTCAGTGACAACTCCACCAGGCCGACCGGTACCTCCCTGGTTTATGAACAGAAAGATTTATATAAAGATGTATGGTTATAGATATGAGTATGATTATTTAGCTATACAACATACATGTAAATCTCAATATAAGTGTCTATATTGAGAGATAATCCCTGTTGTAACAATCGTACCTCAAAAATAATGAGTTTGCCTTTGAAAATGGCCAGGAAGTGTCGAGGTTCCTTTCCCATGACCACCCTGACCTGGATCGGTGCGCCATTGTACTTGTTATCAATATTTACAGCCTGGTAGGCGCACGCTGTGATCTCATCCTGAGTGGCGTGACGCCCCTGATGTGAAGCAGATGAACACTTATCAGCACATGGTGATGATTTGTTTGCTTGCCAGAGGCAAAACAAAAGAAAGAGGGGATAAAAAAGGAAAATGGATTAGACTGACCAGCCACATGTAGAGCACATACTGCTGTTGTCTTGATCGTTCATAGCTGTACAACACCAGGTAGCAATCTCCTCCATAAAACTGTCCATATGTCTTTGGGTTTACTTCAACCAGTTCCAAATTCTCAACCCGCCACACCTGACAAAGTCATGAAAACATCTTTAGATTTTCCTGTTTGTATATCTCGATAATAGTGTCTTTTAATAGTTTGCAGAGAGATTTACTATTTATTTTTGCTTTACAGTATATGTGTCAGCTTATTTTTTTGTACCTTCACATCTCCAGAGCCATCATCAACCATGTGATGCTGTGCTGCCAGTTCAGGATGGGCATGGAGCTCCTTCACATCAAACTTTGTTTGGTTAACCTTGGCTGGAAGCAGTAGCAAAATGTTTGTAAGTGCAAATTCCAGTAGTTCCAATAGACATCATAAACTCAATCAAAAAATCCTTTACCAATTTTTCCAACAGTGTGAGTCTTCCCAAGACCCTGGGTTTGGCCCTCTTCTTTCCAGGTTTTGAATAATTGCTTAAACATTGCCGACTCTCCTCCTTCAGCCATCACCTCCACTTGGGTGCTGGGTGGGTAGTTTTTTGCTTTAATAAAGCCCTGTTAGAATAAATCAAGACATTTTTATAATTTCCATCACTATATTTTGCTGACTCATCATACTCACCAGTGCTCTGTTCAGAGCTTCTCGTCGCTCTTCTTTGGAGGCCCGTTTGCCTTTCCAAACCATCACACTGGAGCCTTTGTGGTCTACAATGTAACAGTCCTGGAACCAAGTCATAGAGACACAATAATAAAAATGCAATTTCTCTGTTTTGAAATGTATAAAGGAAAGGTTTTTGAAGGATTAAAGTTCATTACAGAGGAGCGGAGAAGATCTTGTGTTAGAGGTTGTGTAGCTTCCTCTTGCACCACCAGATTCCCACCATTTTCATAAACACTGAGGAAGTGAGAAGATGTGACACACTTAATTTTATCATAGAAATGTGAAAAAACACAAATTCTTCAGATGGTGGAGTAAATTTGTTCTTACTGGTAGAGCCTGACGGTGTTGTTCTGCATCTGGTCATGTTTCTGATCAGAAATGGCCTCCTTTAGTTGATTTGGTTTTTGGCCAAGAACAGTTGTCATGATGTTCATGAGCTCGGGGGAGTCCCGCTCATTGCCTCCTTCCACAACACCAATCTGAGCGCGGCCTCCTCGCTCCCTGTCACGAATGTCCTGAGCCAACAGGACAGCCTGAAGGAGAGGAGAGTAACGTTTGTCTGATATTTCATGTGCTGGTATTTTGAAAAAATTAGTTCTATTCTCAACCAAAAAGACAATCAACACACATGATTTCATTGCAATAAAATCAACAAACAAATATTTTTGAGTCATTGACACAAAAGAGTGAAGTACTATGTTCAGAAATGTTCAGTTAAAACTACTGTTTTTTTTAGAATATTGGGCATATTTACGTCAAATTTTGATATTAAACATAAACGATCCTGAACATTTCGTTCTGTTCCGTCATCTTCTGCTTATCCGGGATCGGGTCACGGGGGGCAATAGCCTCAGACAGGAAGCCCAGGCCTCTCTCACCCCAGCTGCATCCTCCAGTTCACCCGGAAGGATCCTGAGTCGTTCCCCGGCCAGCTGTGAGACATAGTCTCTCCAGCAAGTCCAGGGTCTGCCTCTAGCTTGAAACACCGCACCAGCGAGGCGCTCAGGGGACATCCTGTCCAAATGCCCAAACCACCCCATCCAGCTTCTCTCAACCTGGAGGAGGAGCGGCTCGACACCAAGCTCGTCCTGGATAGCAGAATTCCTCATCCGATTTCTGAGTGAGAACCTAGCTACCCTGCGGAGGTAGCTCATTTCGGACGCTTGTATCATGATATCGCTACATTTTTTTGAAAAAATTGATCCACTACACATGTGCACACACACACACACTAAAGTAATTTAGTGGTGATATTTCTTCAGTAAAACAGCTGTTTTGGTTTCTGGGTATTCACCTTCAGTTTCTCTTTCCTGTTGCTCTTGGGGCCGTTCCACTGCACAATAACTTTTCCAACATCCAAAATGAAAATGTCCCCATTGTTAAAGCTGTTCCATGAAACATCAACCTGTACACAAACACAAAAACTATTGTTTTTAAAATGAAATGGTCTTTTTTTCTTGTGTTTGGATAAACTTGAATACTGTCCTCTGTTAAGAACTACACTCCCCCACTGAGGTTGTTTAGCAGCCACTTTGAAAATGATAAAAACTAGAAAGCCATACTTAATTTAAGAGGGGAGCCAGCACCCCTGTGGAGTGATTGTGGAGTTTTCTTTGATGGCTTTAGAGTAACGTGTTAAGCCAAAAGATGTAAAAACTATTTTTACATAATTGCCTGTGCAAACCTCTGCAGCTGTGACATGCTTGCTCCCTTTGACGTGTAGCAGTCGCAGCACATCGTAGGCGTTAGTGTCAACATGATTAAAGCCTGAAGCCACTCCACCCTTCTTGTAGCTGAGGAGAGAGCAGTGTACATTACCAAAGTTCATGTATAATAAAACAGAAAGAGACTAGAAACGGGATGAATGGACAAGATCATGATGAAATTTATTTAAACACAAACACAGTAAATGGTGTTTTTCTTGACCGATCCCTTGAAAACAAAGTTGTTATGTGTCATAATCATCTCATGCAAAAGGATTAGTGCTGCAAGCCACAACTTAGGAAGATTACAACACAAAAGTGTGCTGCTCTTCGAGTTGGTCACCATCCCACTTCGCTCGCCCTTTTCTTTTACTTACATCAGGCCGTTTTTGAAGTAGCTCTTGAACTGGGCTGACTCCCAGTTCTGCACCTCTCTGTGCTGCACTGGACTCCCACCCAGATACTCATCCAGCTGGGTGACATAGATGGCTGCTGCACCCTGCTCATCTGGTGAGGAGGACTTTCCAATCCAGTAGTGGATATCAGTGCGCTGGACTGAGTACTTGCTCTGGCTTATCTGGTGGTTGTTGTTGTAAAATCATAAAGAGAAACACATCGTTCAAATTGGCTGCTTTATCGATTCCATGTCTGAAAAACATCTGATACTCACATTGAGAATGATGTAGCAATCTCCTTCAAAGAAGTTACCAAAGGCCTTAGACGGCACTGCAGTCAGCTGCATTTTCTAAATATATCAAAAGAAACTTTAGATCTCAACTCAGATTTAAAGAATTTTTGCTTAAAAAAGTGCTGCATTCAATATTCGGGAGTGCAAAATCTTACATTGATGGTCCATATTTGCAGGCCTGGCTTTTGGACAATGTTTCTAAAAACAGCTGGGACGTCAGGAGCCATCATTTTGCTGAACTAAAATGCAAACGGGAGAAAAATTTTGTCTTTGCTGTTAATATTGATTGACATCATCATCAGTAACAAACATTGACGTTTTCAATTTCCAGATGTGGAATTTAGAATATCAATGTTTCTATTAAATTCCTCCAAAATGGGCCAAACATAAAATAACTAATTTTTCCAAAGCCTTCTTCTTTCTCAAACTTCCATAAATTTTTAAAAATCTTTTCACTAGATGTACTGTAGGTGTCTCTGAAATATTTTTAAAAAACTGGATATTAGACAGTAAAGAACTTCCAATTCCCTTAATGAGCATGACTTGGCCTCCATGTCTGACTATAAACTGTACTTTGTCTGGCTCTCCATTGAGATACTTGAAACAACAGTACTGATAAGCAACCACAAAGCCCCAAGTACAAAGTTATCATGGACACGGCATATAAAAACAGGCTTGGTGGGTTAGGACACTGTTTGTAACACTTGATGAATGCAAATACAGGATATCTGTGAGCTTTTGTCAAACAGCTGAAGGGGTTATGGTTTAGAGCTCTGATTCATGGTTCATGCATGGCACACTGCTTCTAATCTTTACTGTGGGTGTATCTGACCAAGCAGTGATTGATGACGGATCAACACAACTGCACTCTGCTCTTTATTAAAATTATTACACTATGCAGCTCAGTTGACCGGATAAAAGGGAAACACACCCCGCCTTTGGCTGACATTACAAAATGCTGGTGTGTTTGTCTTTTTGTGTGATCTATAAAAGTTTCTTGAAATGAAATGATGAGAATGATTTGACTATTTGTTCTTTTAGATGTGATACATATCTAGCTGCAACAAAAGCCAACCGGTGTTTACTCAATGCTGCTCTTCCGTCATGTGTTTGATCTGTGACAAGCTGACTACAGGTGGGGCATTAGACTAACACACACCCCGCCATCTGGGGTTAACACTATAACTTTCTCTCAAAGAAATAAAATGAATGAAATAATATGATTTTCCATCTTAAAACATAAACTCAATCTGTGCCAATGTAACGTTAATCCGGCTGCGTGCAGGAAAGAACCTTTGACCTCATTATCATCCAGATAAAAGTGGTTGTAAATAATTTTAGGGTTTTAAATAAAACAATTTGATCAAATTGGAATGTTTCTTTTAAAAATTGACCCTGTTAAATCTTCACAGACAAGTCAAAGTGTTCCTAAAATGTTAACAAAACAAAATTTCCATTTGTAATACATTACATTATGAGTTATTTGATTGAGTAACTTCATTTATGAATAATTTAGCTGCTTTGCAAAAAATTGCTCTTTTTAAATTGAAAAGAATTTCCAATGTAATTTGTAATACGCAGCAATCTTGCTTTTATTCCTAAAACACATCAATATGTTTTTTAAGTACCCTATGACATTATCATACTCAGCAGACAAAATTATCTTTTTCATTATCGTACCACAAATGAACTGTAATAATTTTCCATTCGAACTGCACTTATGTAACTACATTGTTCTAAACTGCAATGAATGAAAAAACATGTGGAAAATCGTTCAAAAGTATTACCTCGTGTTGTATCTGGCGTGATGAAGGCCTGTAAGTCTCCTGCCCAATTTAAAAAGAAAAAAGAGTAGTTTGATGAAATAAAAACGTTTTAATAATGATGGACTCCTGACCTCTTCTGCTTTGTTAAACTTGGAGTGTGTAAGGCAGAATGGACTGGATGTATTTGTCCCCACGCCCAGGTTTGGACACACCTGCAATTTCCTGTCATCGTGTTTACATGATGGGCCTCCCCTCATTACCTACCAAATATGGCATTGATGCAGAGACTCCAACATCATTTATGGAACAAGTTGTAACATCTATTATACATCAAACTCATGATTCATCAATGAGATGATAAAACTTATAGAACTCATATTTCACCCACTTCTAACCCTCGACAAGAGAGGTACTATACATCATTGGGATTTCAACCAGCTCCAGCAATCAGGTGGAGAAACTGGATGCTGAGGAGCTCTGCATGGTGTTAGAAATGAATGAGAGGCATGCTGTGTGAAAGAGTGATTAACATTATTGAGGGTTTTAGCTCTTGGCTTTGATGTATTTGGTTGAACACACATTGGCAGGCTGTGTTTGCACATAGTTGAATTTACATTTTTATTTGATCTAAAGTGATGTGAACAAATTTTGGATTCATGGAAAAGAAATTATGTTGATAGTTGTGAAAAATGGGGAAAATAAAAGCTAAATAGATGTGTTGATCACTTTTGCAGGAATGGATAACAGGAAGATTCAGAAACCAATGTTCACTTTTATGTCAGAATTTGAGTGAATTATTATTATCTTCAGGAAAATTAATGTCTTACACTTTTTAATGTGTTATCATGGCATCTGAATCTATTTTTATTGGAAATTTTATTGGAAAACAAACCTTTACATAATTAATCATGTTTACTTCCACATCAATAGTCTGAAGTTGGCATACTAAGTTTTCATACCTTCAACCATGATCCACCATTTTTCCATTCAGTCCTGGGTTCCATTGTAAAAAAATATTATCACATGAGTAAAGCGGTGAACTTCGATCCAGACATATCTCTTCTCCAAGGAGATGAGTGGAGGTTGAAGGTAAGAACCAAAAAGAACTCTACAAGCTGGGGGAAAAAAATGTAGTAATGCCTAATCCAGGCCTGGAGTTAAAGTGGGCTGCAACGTAAGCGGAAGCCAAAAGTCCACGTTATGTTATAAAGCTAAGCTCTTCTGAGTTGCACATTAACCAGTTTATGATCATGAAATTAAAGCAACATCAGATCACTATCCTAAACAGACAGCACAGCTCAGCAGAATCTTCTTGTAGAGTGTGCAACAGTTGATGTGAAAAAGTCCAAGATCATTTTAAAAACCACTAATTAAACTGTTTTGCAAGGATGCATTTTTCAAACTTCAGTGGGTTTGAAACATTCACACTTTAATTTGTTTAACCTTTCAATTTTTAGGTATAATGGCAGAGAATGACGTCTTTCTAATGTCCCAAAGGATATGAGTTCATCAATAATTTAGTTATTTTTGCACCGAAATAAGCACTAGAATATTTTTTTTTATCTTTTTTGATATCCAGCTATTTACACATTTTGAAACTCTGACCCACGATAAACACTATGTGGGCTAAGAACACACCCACCTGATATATTAACTAGCTGTAAGCACTTTGTACTCAGGGGTAGCAAATTAAGTTCTATGCAGACAATTTATCTCATAATTGTGCATGACTATAACACAAAGTCACATCTTATCACAACTCATTTCACACTCCATGACTTTACCCCTGGTCAATTTGCATGTAATTTAATGTTGTAAAACTACACGCGGAAAGCTTGAAATGCCTTTTCATCCAAATTATGCATGAAATTGGGAGGTAGGCATTGCCATTTCAACCACTCTATTTTGATGGGTTTTTTTTCCCTCACATCTAACTAATAAAAACAATCTGAGACTGCCCATCAGACATGTGTCGTGATCCCCTCGCCTGCTGCCAGAGGGAGCGCTGGACCGTTCTCATCACCTTGATTAGGGATACCTGAGATTGATTTCTGATGCCACACACCTATGGACCCTGTTGGCTATTTAAGGGCAATCACCCTAGACTTTCACATCGGGTCATTACCATGCCTTCCAGCCAGGTCTCCCTAGTTGACTGACCATGATTGAACTTCAGTATCATTTGAACTTTTGAATCCTGAGTTAATCCTGTGCTCTTTGCTTTACAGACTTACTGGAATTGTGTTAATAAACCTTGTTTTGATGTCCTCCAATTGCATCCTCATCCCTCCACATCCTCAAACCCTGAAAACATGCTTCTCCCAAATATGTAGTTGTGAGGTAACAATCAAATCTTCTGTTATGATATGGGGTTTAAATTTCAACTGAATCACAAAATCTTATGAATGACAAGGTCTTGAGTAGATGTACTATTGTATGGTGTTCCCCTCGGTTCTGTGCTGGGTACTCTTGTTTTTAATGCATCAGCCCACCTGGAAACAGTTATAACAATGTGTTGCTATTTATATGCTGAGGACATACAGTTGTATTACAGTCATACAGCCAGTTAATCTGAGCTCCATAAACTCAGTTTTTTGGATTGTTTTTCTTGTGTAAAGATGAAGTGCTCTTGGCATTTCTCTCTGATTAGAAAAAAAATCTAAATTTATCCAAAACTTTTTGTTATTTTTCTACTTTTTCTAATGGATGCAGAATGGCATCACTTCTTCTTCTCTTTCTTTCGGCATTTCCCTTCACAGGTCGCCACAGCAAGTCAGATTCTTCCATCTAAGAGTGATTAATTTACCCTTATTATCAAGATCTATGTCTTTCCACTAAACACACTGAAAAGTGTGACTTTGTAACCATCATTTTTGCATTTTCCAGGTCTTCAGAAACAATTTGACCTTATACAGTCCTCTCGGGAATAAAAACGTATCACAGAGACACTTTTCCAATAGATTTACTTATAACACTATTGGAGATCCGAGTAAATAGGCAGCATATAAATGTGCACCTCATTCCCGAAACAACGAAAATAGCACAGTAATGAAGGCACTTCATTCTGTAAGAGAAGGTAAATCACAGTTGTTTGAATAAACTAAATTAAATCAGAACGGCCTGCATTGCACTGCTCAGCACAATTAAATAAAAGGTCACCTACTCCCAAAAATTACACAAAACAGAACAAAAATATAACAAAATAAAGAAAAAACAAAGTTCTGTGTATTTGATTCATTTTGGTAACTAAAATATCACTTGAAAGAATCTCGGTAGACTAGTAAAACCACATCTTTTGATAGAAAATTACTTTATGTGTTTTGCTCTTAGAAACATTACATATATACATACAATAACGTATTTCACCGTGTGTAGCAGTCCTGTACAAATTGTCCACAAATTCACAGATAGTAAGAATCCATACAGTACTACTATGTTAGATTATGACCGGATTATTAGCCTGAAATCCCCAAACTGGTAGCAGAGTCAGTTGGTGGACGAGTTCCTGGTTGCAGGGCTGTGGCAGGGATGAGGCTTTGGATACGTCACGCTGGGACAGCCGTCTGCTACCTATTTCTTAGACTTTGCAAAGGATTGTAAACATCCTCTTCTTTACTGAGACCCTCGAACATAGGGATCAGATCCAGCAGCTCTGTGTCTGTCATGTCATCAAACCAGGACTGTACGGGAACCTGCGGAGAAGAAAAAGGGATTTATTTTAATAGCGAGAGAGGGAGAGACAAACTCGAGCTGAAAAGGAATTTCGAAGTGTTGCATGGTGTGAGTTTTGTTTGAATAATTAATGAAGAGAGATGGATCAAAGAAACAAGAGTGACAGCAGCTCCACCAACCAGCTCCACTGCAGATAAGAGAAATCTAAAAATTGGGAACAACACTGTAGGGAGCGAAATCAAAATGGGGACTTAAAATTGTCATTGCATCTGTACCAGTTTGCACTGGAAAAATTCTGTTATAAAACTTGATTTTGACCAAGTTTGAATTTCTTTTGTTATCTTTGTTCAATAGGACGCAGCATCGGTCTGTTGTGGTAAAGAGAGAGCTGAGCCAAAAAGCAAAGCTCTCAATTTACAAGTCGATCTACTTAGTCTCTACATAGTCTCACTAGGGATCATAGTCTCGCTTGAGATCTTTTCGGTTGAGCTGGAGGATGCAGCCGGGGTGAGAGAGGCCTGAGCTATTCGTTTGAGGCTGTTGCCCCCGCGACCCGACCCCGGAACAAGCGGAAGATGACGGAACGGAACGAATCTTTGTTCAAATTTAACCAGCTCAATTTGCTTAATGTACCCCTATTTAGCACGATCATTAGTATCCTTGATTCCCCTGGTTAGTTCACAGGTGATAACTTACTGCATTCTCAGGGTGAAAGATGTAGGAGGCAGGTGAGTTGTCTATAATGATGACTTTACTGAGCGTTCGGCCCAGCCGGCTGAGGTCTTTGACATAGTTTCCTCTGTGGAAAACACAAGATTCCCTGAAGAGCCGGGCACGAAACACCCCCCACTGGTCCAGCAGGTCGGCCACAGGGTCAGCATACTGAAAGAGATGGAAAATAACAGACTGTTGAGCTTTTATTGGGATGAACATCAGAAAGTAACGTGTGCCAGCTGTGAACCAACCTTGGCTAAGCTGGCTGTGAAGAGAACACATTCAAACAACTCTCCCATTTTTTGGAGAAATTCATCCACGTGAGGCCTCTTCAACACATACACCTGAACAAAGAATTGGAAAAGGGTGTTTGAAGTTTTGCAAAAATGTTGAACTCAATAATGTGTTGGCTTTCGACACAATATTAAAGTGCTAAGCAATCATGAATAAAACATTTTAACAGGAGACAACAAATTAGTAAAAAATGTTATTATTGTAAAGTCTCACCAAAAAAAAAGGTAGTCATTTATAGGCTCTTCTACATGACATCATGTGAACAAACGGGCTTGTGAAAGCTTTTTAATCAAATATACAGACAGAAACCAAGAACCAAAATCAATGGAAGAGAGTTGCAGAGTTAGATGAGCCAATCTTTAAGGAATGGGTTTCAACTTTTTAGAGGCTTCTTCCACACATTAAAAAAAAAAAAACACCTGGATTGGTTTTCTATTTCATTCACTAATGTTTGACCAATTTACAAGCTCTCCTGTCAAGTTTTTAAGTGCTGTTCAAATGCCATCTTGTTCTTGACCACAAATTTTTTCCACTGCTGTATTCACACTCAAAGCAAGCAGGAATTATTTTAGTGCACATACTCTGCTCATGCTCGGTCCAGGCAGGGAGGGACATTTTTATTTAATCCACCAAAATAAGAATAAAAAGAGATATGTTGCAGCTTTGCAAACTTCATGTGCTTCACGGTCTTTGCACCCTTAAATAAGTTTTATGCTGTGTAATAAATACACTGAGGGTCAGAATTAATTATGAAGCAATTGGAGAACAATCAATGGTGTCAAAAGCAAATTATCTTTTTCTCAGCTAATAAGTGATACCAGACTTATTTATATATGTTATTAAACTTTATTAGCCCCCATAAGGTTTCTGAGTTATCTTCCCGGACCAGATTTTTTTCAAGCGTTTTTTCCTCCCAAGTAAGAGGGGTCTAAGTTAGGAATGTCCTAGGTTTAGTTATACTAGCAACTAATCTTGGGACTGATTTTTTTGGGAGTTTTTTGTTCACTTAACTTTGTGACACATGTTGCACAACAACTTTGTTGTGATATAGGACAAATTCAACAAAATTCAGAATTTCAAAGTCAGAATTTCAGTCACTGATCTTCTGCTCTGTCCCAGCTAATAGGGTCCCAGCTGATTTCAGGCTAGATACAGTGTACACCCCAAGCATATCGTCAGTCTATTGAGGACCCCACCCAGACAACCATAAGTCAGAATTTATTTTTATTATTACTGAAGATAAAAGTTTCTCGTAACCGTTCACTTATGATGCTGATTACTCTAAAACAGCTAACAAATAGTTCGGAGTTCAGCAGAATTACTGAATCCAGACATTTCTAAAGAGTTCAAAAGTTCATTGTAACAGACATCAGTTGTTCATACTCTGCATGTATTTGTCGTCTTCAGGTGATCCTGGGGTCAGTCACCACCCCCTAGTGCAAGTAATCAAGCATAGGCCAAAGCAGAAGCAGAAAGCCTATCCTGGATTACTTGAACCAGGTGGCAGCTCCAATGATTCTTCTTTGTCTTCATTCAGGATGGATAATGCACAGACAAAAACACTTGAACAATTTCATTTTTAAAATTTCCAATGCTGTATAAACATGCTTTGTCATTCCGGTCAAGATCATTTAGCTTCACAATGGGTTGGAAAACAAGAGATGAAATAAAAAACACAAAACACTGATTATTTCTACTTTCATTCTTGTTACCTGTGTGATGTCATAAAATATTAAACAGACTTTTAAAAATGAGACATTAATTTTCACAAGAGACATTTTAGTGAAATAGTTTTTATTATAATACACAGCTCTACTTGTGAGTCCTCCATGTCTGTTACCTGATGAACAGTCCCATCTATCTCCACAGGAACGATGAAGTCTGCATTGCTGATGGGCTGCAGGACAACAAGAAAGAAAATGAAATGGTTTAAATACTTTTGCTCAAAAATGTAAAAATCAAAATAGAAAACAGCCACACCATAAACATTTTATTTTAGAAAAGTTCCTGAAATAATCTTGTAATGTGCTTCAGGCAAACAAAGCAGGATTGAAGCATAATGTGGCTCCTTCTGCTCCAGTGCTCTGCATCTCAATGTTAAATAAAAACCACCGGGAAGACTCATGAGACAAACCTAGGAGCTGACAGGCAGGAAGTTGAGCAGGAAGTGTGTGACTAGTCTCTCTGCATGACTGGTGTCGTTTTTAAAAGCAAGAGAAAAAGGAGGTAGAGGAAGATAGATGCTGAAAGGCTGTGGGTGGAAGAGGAGTAGAAAGTGAAAAAAGAAAGGATGAAAGAATGAGGTGGGAGGCATAGTGATGCCACTTTGGAGAGGGAAAGATTGAAAAATAAATGGCAGAAAAAAATCCAGTGGGGTTTTCGGAGCGACAAAGACAGACTTTTTGCATAACGCCAGCTGGCACATGGATGGATAGTTTAATAAACAAAATAAAGATTATTTACTATAACTATTTCAGACCCGATGACCTCATTAGGGATAAGCATTCAAGAAGATGAAATGAAACTATTTCAGATCATCAGCCGTGATAATTTCTTTCCCTTTTCAGATCATTACCCTTTCGCTGAATGCCAGACACACCTTTGTTTACCATATTAATGAATAAATAAAATGCTTAGATAAGGTCTGTATGACATATCAAAGAATCTAAGCTAAACTAATTAGATGACTTGTTTGCACAGTGTCGAGTGACTTTAATACATCCCATTTAGATTATGACATAAAGAAAGAAAACAGACATAAATTGAGCTGCCGTTTAAAAGTGGCTCATTTTAAAGAAGGAATCGCCTATGAATTATTCAAGTGGATATATTACAGTTTTATTAAAACAGTTTAAACAATTGTTAGCCCAAAGAAAAAGGAGGTTTAATTTATGTGATTTAATTCTAAAGAGCTACTTTCATCACTTACATCCAACTTCTCAAATCTTTGACAATTGTACCTGTATTTAAAACCTGTTTCTTTCTTTGACTCACACAGTACAGTTGCTTCAGTGACGATTTTGTTGACATTAGCAAACTTTAAGAGGTCATCGGTATTATCTCTGTAATAAACAACTAATTAGATTGTCTTCAAACGCAGCATTCACTCACAATCTCGGGGTATTTTATTTTAGATGATGAATATTCATTTCGTCTTCTGAGCTGCTTATCCCAAAAGGGTCGCGGGGATGCCGAAGGCTCTCCTGGCTAATTTCAGGCAAGAAGCAAGGTACACCCCAAACAGGTCACCAGTATGTTGTGAGGCCACACTTAGACAACCACTCTAATTTTCATTCATTTCTACGGACAATTTGGCAGCAGCCAATTAACTTAACATGCATGCTTTTTGAGGGTAGAAGGAAATCGGAGCGCCCAGAGAAAACCTACAATGGAAGAAAATGCAAACTCCACATAGAAAGGATAGTGCTTCAAGCCTTGCTGCCGATCAGGGACTCAAATCTCAGACCTTCTTGCTGTGAGGCTACCGTGCAAACCACGGCACCAGCATACAGCCCTGGATGAATATGATGTATTCTATTCTAGTGTATATATTTTTTTACATCATTTTTAGTTAAGTTTGTTGTTCAATAACATCAATATATTCCTTCATTTTTTCAGGTTAGTTAGAGGTATAGTTTTTATGCTTTTTTTTCGCACTTAAAGAACTGACAATTTCTGTTTAGTTTGGCCATTTCTTTGGAATGAGTTTAATTTTTTTGTGTCCAAGTTTTTATTACAAGAAATGGTAAATTTACACTAAAATTTTATCTGCTATAAATGGACATTAAAAAAGCTTTATGAACGTAAATTAGGAGTTTTCTTTTAGTTAGACTCACAAATCAAACTCCAACTTGTAGGTAGATTTGTAAGCCTTCCAGCAGAGGGGGTGTTCGCTGTAGAAATCATCACATTTCCTTGAACTCCCACATTACAGTCAGAATGTGTCTAAAAATGTATTAATGCTGGTTCAACACGACCACTAAAACCTCTAGGTGAGGATTTATTTATGTATCTTTTCCCAGATTTCAGTGATCTGATTTAAATAAAGACACATCTCTTTAAATTCATTTAAGAATTATAAAGTTTAGTTTTCGATCATTGGGCAGATTGGCTGACTTGTGCAAGTCATTGCATTTAAAATGCTTACAGAAGGTGAGATAAAAGTTTAGGTTGCGTAACTCTTCTAATCACAACGAAAAGGAGAAAAAAAGTACACAGATGGAAGAGGAGATACAGAAACAGACTTCTCTTCTACTGAATCAGTCCATCATCTGGAGAGTCAAACATAGAACACCAGCTAAAAACCTTGTCATTGAACAGTGATGATGTGTGTACGTGAAATATGTAAATATGTATACGAATGTTTATTAGAGAAACCTGGAGAAAATCCTCAAGAAAATAGAGTTCACTGATGGTTCAGTGAAGGAACTTATCTGGATTTTTGTCCTCTGGCTCCGATCCATTGTTTGATTAACATCTATGCACTGCATACTTCTCCTTAATCATTAAACAATATCAGCCAAATCGACCTTGACTGTGTAATCTTGTGGGATTGCTGAAGAATGCAGCTGGTAACATTTATATCTGCTAATCTCTTGGCATTGTTAGTGAGTGTTTTATTTTTTAAATGTCTTTCCAGAAGGAAAAAAATTAAAATTTTACAAAAATATAAATTAAGAGCTCCCGAATTTGTTTTTAATTCTGAGCTTTATATTATTCAGTTTCCAAAAATATGTTTACTAACTACAAATGAATGTAAGCCATCTTTTAAATGGTGATTAAAGTGTAAAATATCACACGTTACACAGTCGATCCATTCTGCTACTTTGACATTTCCAACACATACTGCCTTTAATCCCGAAGCAGGCGCAGGAATTATCTCATCATCCATTACACTCGGGATAAAACAGAGTATGGGATGTGTTATGCAACGTTTCTTTTTTAGTCTGAGTCCATCTGTGCTTCATCTGTGTCCCCTGTTGGTTGTTTTTCTGCTCTCATTGTCCAGTTACAATGTTCAAGACAGAAAGTGTATAATGCTGGGAATTTAGTCAGTTAAAGAGTGGATGAGGAGAAGTGTGTGTGGTTTTCGGCCGTCCTGTCCTCCTCTCCTAACTGATTTCCATTTGTTGCATTGCCAAAATCTATCCCGTGCTGCACTATAATCTGTAAAATAAATGAATTTTGATGGACTGTGTGTGCGCCATGTGTGGGTTTCATCAAAAGAAAAACGAGCTCCCGTTTGGGTTTCTGACTTGTTTTGACAGGGAGGGAAAAACCCTTGCAGATTATTTGAACAAATCCACAATTTCTAAGAATTTCCTCCCGCAGCCAGTCACAGAAACACTACACTGTACCGGACACACCCTTATATGTTGGTGAGCACATGTGAGAGAGTGTGTGGCCCTTAACTGCTTGCATGTGAACACAATGGGTGTGTACGTGTTTTTGTAAGAGAGAATTTTAACTCTAAGTCAGACATTATAGTTTCTTTGCATAAATATATTCAAAAGTTCAAATTTCTTGTAAAACTGAAAAACACAAAAAATCTTAAGCCTTTTTGTTCGAAAGATTCAATTTTTCCAGCAGACAAAACAACTTATGCACTGGTGCACAAAAAAACAGGCATGATAAGATCACCTGGGGCTGAAGCAGCGATGCTGAAGTGGGTCACTAGCTAAGCCAGGTGTGTCAGTATAAAATACTGACATCATTAGATCAAACTCGGCTAAGCTGCTCTGTAACGTGCTTCTTTAAAAATAGGAATAAAAGACTAAATGGGATCATCTTTTCTTATAGGACACCACATCTAGGAGCAAAATATACACACAAACATGTAGTTTTTTGTATTTTAAGTGCACATATTCACTCAAAAGACAGAATGATATCGACTTAAAAGCCTGATTTGCGAGACAAACTCACAACACGTGATGGATTTACGATTGAAACATTAAATGATGCAATTAGTAATGCAGATAAAACATGAATCCAAAGTCACAGAGGGCCTTTTATTTAAATTTTCTATTTAAAAAGTGGAGATAACATCATTTTATTGCATAAATCTACCAGTTTGGTAACAGAAATGTACTTTTCAAACCAGTAAAATGTTGACTATTTTCTAAATTTGTCATGAGCATATTCACATCATTTTTTTCTCTTATTGTAAAGTAGATTAAATGATTATATCATCATTTATGTGGACGACAGGATGAGGCCTCATCTCTTTCTAGAGATTTTTATCAATATCTTAAGTTCATTTAAGATATTACAAACTTGTTGCAAAGCAGCTGGGTGCATTCCGAATAAATTCATTTTCAAACTCACAATGCACAATCCACAATATTAACCAGTTTCCACGGCAACACCTTTTACAACAAATTATTATGTAAACTTTCTTTTTTTTCTTTCAAATAATGTCCTTCGTGAATTTAAGGACAATGAATCTACGAAGGACGAGCCTTTAGAGAATGCTTGCGTAGCGACTCGGTGTGCTGTACTTTAACTACATGAGCTACAGAAGCTGTTTGCTTATTTAGACCATGAAGTCTTACCGTACCTTAAAGGAGCTATGTACAAGGGTTTCGTCCAGGTCGATCACCACACAGTTCTTGTTATTGTCTGCCGTACTGACCTCTGGCAGAAGGAACTTAGCTGGAGGCTGCAGAAATACACACAGAGACATTTTATGATGGTAAATAATGTATACGAGGAGGTTTAATATACGTTCTTACACAGGGCTAGTCGGTGGTTACAATAGAGTTGGGGATTTCCACTTTTGCACTTTGGGTTGGAAATTTGTAGTTGATGAAGAGAGAAGGGGCCTGACTGAGCCGCAGAAGGTGGTTAATTAACAAAACAATGCAGGACATGGGCGTTTGGTTGCAAACGGTTGATTTCAGTTTTGTATTTTTATAAAACTATTAATCAGAAACAACCTCATCTTAATTTGATCATCTGCTGCATGGTCCAAATTCCTGCTGCTAATCTTTGTTTTTCTTTATGTTCACTGAGGTGTGAGACTGTGTTGTCTTCAGGGTCAGGGAGAAATGAGAAATGCTCTTGTCCTCTGCCAAGCAGACCTAAGGTTACACACAGGCAGCGATGCAGATGGCACAACTATGGGGGGGACACCTCCCACACATCAATCCATATGTCCAAATATACATGCACACACAAGTCCATAAAGAACTAAGAAACAAGGACTCTGTCAATTTTACATGCCAAGCCACTAATGAGCTGCTGCTTGGCATTTCCTGTGAAAGAATATTTCCCAGGCAAGCCAGGCTTTATCATGTGCCATCACAAGCCTGTGTAATGATAGCAGGGAGAATTTTCTTTCAGCAAGGACATCGAATGACACTCTCAGGCTGTGATGGATGTGATGTACTCATGCAGGTTGTGTAAAAAAAGAAAGACTGGCAGGGACCTTGAAATTATAACCAGGCAGCTGCGTGTAGTCTAAGTCAAACCATTCTAAAAGTAAAGATCAGGGGAGCGCCCATCACACTGATCATAGCACACAAAACAAGAAAAGCTAACATAGTCAGACAGCAGTTGCATGGGAGTTTCTGATAGGTTTACCAAGTTAAAGTTGTTTTAAAATTATAATTAGTTCTCTATCGCAAGACAAGGTTTCATTTCTATGAAAATAATACTGTGTCGTGTCGTTTATCCAGTGTCTAACTCATTTGCCAATTCTGCAAAAACAAGTACTCTCGGGATATCCTGTATGGGAAAGTCATTTTTCTGGTCATTTAAAGTGGGGGTTTTTTGTGTTTCCCAGAAAATATTTGTTAAAAATGTTGTACATTAATGGCGTAAAAATGTTATGCTGACTTTAAATGGACTCACTAGTTGGTAAACAAAAAAGGTTAAGACGTTTTAGAGATCAATCAATGTTTTAAAAAATCACATAAATTCATTCATGAAGTGTTGTAAATACAGTTGGCTCAACTGTATTTAGTTTATTATAATCTCTCATGTTATGCATATGTGTTTTTTAAAGGGATGATAGTGTGTAAAATTGGCTTTTCAAAGGTCTTTACTATTTTTAACATATTATTTTAACATATTTTAATTTATTCCCACATCAAAACATGCCGGAAGGACTTCTGTTTCGTTCATGCATGTTTGAGTATTCGGATACTATTCGAACGGCACGTTCTTCTTGGCCATGCATTTTGTTGTTTGCAATGCCAACATTTTGAGAAATGCAGGATTTCTTTTTGTGTCATGCACAGCCTGTGCTTATGCTCAACCCCAAAAGAAAGTGCCATTTTTTATGTTAATGCACCAAAATAAGAACACAAAAGATTATGCACTAATTTGATGTGCCTTTGACCAGATTTACACTGTGTAGTGCATGCACACAAGGGTGGGGCTAAATGAGGAGCAAGATGAGAGGGAGTTCACATTAACTACATAAATGAAGCCACATACAGTATATGTGTTTCTAAGGGTTTTTCTGCAAATATTGCATTTCTGAGCCTAGAAAAAGTAATTGATGATATGAGAAAAGAATGATTGCCCCAGGAAAGCACAAAAAACCTCTTTAAAGACTTAAATACAGGAAACACCCCACTAGGTAATGGCTAAAAGCAGTTTATATTTGTAATAGGTTTATTTTGATGTTCATAACCACAGCTCCAGCAACTTTAACTGAAACTTAATACAAATGATGATATTTTTAACAAAGTGCAGGAGTAATAGGTTTTGTTGACCTTTCCAGCAAAGCTGAAGTTATTTTAGCTCCTCCCAGTAAAAAGCAGACTTCAGCACCATATGTATTTCCTGCTATTGGAGGGCGATGTCTGCTGGGTGGCGTAGTTTAAAGCTTGGCTGCAATGTGGGATGCTGCGAGTGTGAATATTTTAAATTACAGTAAACCACATGAACTAAACAGATTCCAAAATAGCTAAATGAATTGCAGTTTCAGCACAAAGATAACAGTAACCTGACACGTTCATCTTCCTGGTGAAGATCTAAAAACTGTAGAAACGATGGAAGCGAACGTTTTTCTAACGGACTACCAGCTGACCACTAAGTGTATAATCATCATGTTGCTTTTCTACATAAATAGCTAATTTAATCACAGAAGTTACAGAAATGGAACGACTGATTGGCCACAAATAAGCAGTGTGTTAGTAAATAGATAAAAACGACTTATTTTTACAAGTTTATTATGTGAAAAGTTATGAACCCATAAGTTTAAAGAAGAAAAACCCACATGCACATGCAGCAACAATAATAATATAAAGAGAAGGGAAGTGGAGTGAGATGAAGTCAAATAAAGATATTTATACATACACTGGGTAAGGGGATAACCTGGACCTGGTCACACTGAAGAACGTAAACAGATTGGAAGAGACAAAAAGCAACAAGAAGCAAAAGAAAAAACTGTGAGTAGGACGAAACCAACATCAAGATATGCACAAGTACAGAATGAGGGTACGATACAGAGAAAAAGCACATATAGTACACATGGCTGGAGAAACCTTGAACAACAAACAGAGTTGCCATGGCGACAAATACAATTGGATAGAAATGTAGCAAAAGTACATTACAGAGAGGGACGGCATGCAAAGAGTCAGCTTAGAAAACACTTGTTTTGCTTTATAAGATATCTTTTTATGTGAAAGTTTGCCAGATTAGTTCCAAATGAATCAGAACATATTGACTGAGAGGTCTTCAGACCACAGATTCCTCCACCCAATGAGACTTTTTGAGGTAAACAGGAGTAGAAATGTGATATGACTGCTCTATTTTTAGCTCTGTGTACCTGTCTTGGTTATAGAGCGCACTGTGTCTGTGAGGAGCTTTGGGGTTTGGCGCCTTTTCCCCAGCCAGAACGTTCCCCTCACACATCCCCACTATACCGGCCGGAGCGGGGGAAGCGTGGGTGCCAGGCAATCCATCATACAGACATAAACAAAGCTCAATTTATCGGCATTAAATAAGAAGAGTTTTAGGAGATGTTTGCATCTCAACACGTGTTGTCATGGTGAAAACCAAAAAGAACCAGTGTGGATCTTCTGTGTTTTACAGCGTGCTCAGGAGTCTGTGTATTTTGTGTTGGGCTGTGTGCGTAGGCCGATATTGAAGAATGCAAGATGGGAAGCGAGCCCATATTTTCAAGCAGGGGATGGTAAACAACCTCTGGGTTCAGCGGGTTTGAAGCAGCTGGAAAAATTTGTGGAGGGCGCTCAGTGAGGCAGCGCAGCGCCTCAGCTCGCTGCAGGAAAAGGCAAAGCTTTAACAAGCTTCTCTGCAACAAAAACCAAACAAATGCTACTTTTTACTGGCACTTTCCTGTCAAACTAGGATTCCTGTCATAAAATATTAACGAATTCCCACAAGGTCTGTTTGATCTGCTGGATGTAAATGGTATGTAATTTGGACGCTAGCCAGCCACAACAGAGAAGAATTAGGTTTACCTTGGGAGAAGTGCCATTTTCCTCTGGCGGAGGGGGTAAAGAAAGTGTCTTGTTGTTGGCGGGTGGTGGCTCCACATGGTAGTCATTGTAGTTGCGGAAGCAGCAAAAAAAAGGGCTGAAAATGCTTCGACTCCTATGCTTCTTTAAACTGCTGTTGGACTGGGAGACTGAAAGAGAGAAGCCCAAAAAAAATCTTACAAACTGGTATATTTTAGCAGCATGACTAAGAAATTGACATAAAGCAAGACATTTTATCACTTTATATTAACTTTTTGTGAAGGTCAGCAGTGTTTAGTTGCATGCTGAGATAAAAGTAATTATTTTTCCACACAAAGCAGGAAAAATATCTTTTCAGTGCAGAGCAATTGAAAAACAAGAATAAGCCAAATAATATGCTCCATTTCACAAACTTTCAGAATAATGAATGGTTGAGGGCTTTGTAAAAGTTTTTTTTTTTTTTTTTTTTACTTTGACCTTTGGTTGCAGGATTAAGAAAGCCTAGTCAGTTAATCTATAGTTGGTACTGAGTAGATGTGGGCAGTTTAATTAAGTCAGTGGTTCGGGACTTATTTTATTCACAGAAGTGTTACAGAAAAATGGACAGACGTACAGCTTGAGTCCGTAATTCCAGTTTGAGCTTCTATACAATCTTGTTTAAATATTTCATGACACAAATTAGTCACAAATTTTTTAATAATAAATTCTAAAGATGCTTTAAAGTCTTGTGTTTCTCTCTTTGACTAATTCATGTGGATTAAAGAGTTGAACTGAAAAATATCAAAAATAACATCATTAGATTGAAGATGAAAGTAAAATGTATAAATTATAAACATGTCTGCGTGTCAATGAATAAGACTTAAAAGAAGCTAACGCTTGACACCCGCTCAGGATAAATGTTCTCCCCCTCATTTTATGCAGGTGGCGTCTTCTTATAGCTTTGAATTAATTTGAGAAAACATCAAAAACTGTGCAGACTGTTAATGTCTGGGAAAATCTAATGAAAATCTCACCAAATTCCCTTCATCAGGATTTTGATGGCAGTCTATACTGCTACAATTGTACCAGTATATGGGTTTTATCAGACCAAAGCAAACAGTTTTACACATGTTTGAACAAAAAATCACAAAGCATCCAGTCATCACAATTTATTGTGATCAAGTTCAAAGTCATTTCTAAATAACTCTTTGATCTCTGATACTTAAACTTTAATCCCCTTGTTGACTTCTGCTGAAAAATCAGAAACTGAATCACATTTCCCAGAAAAGTGCTTTGCAAATGTTGCCTGTATTGTAAAAAAATTCAATCTAACTTGTTTTAAAAGCTGCATCATTAAAAGGAAAACAGCAATAATCATGTGCTGATTTGCAAGCTACAATTTATATGCTTCATTGCATTATTGTAACCAGAGATGTCTGGATTAACAAGCGGTGAGACATCAGTTCCTGCACAGAGACGAAAATAGCTAACATCAGAGGACCCTCTGAGAAGGTAGCACAGTTAATTAAAATAAAGTTTGAAAATAAGAAAAAGCAGCATGCATAAAATATATATTTTTTTGACAAATTTATATCTATCTGAAACAAGCTGTGGAGCCAGAAATTTTTTGGCAAACAAGAAAAGATTACTCTGGATATGAAATGTAATAATTCTGACAATAATGAAAACTCCTGTTTGGTAAGACGAGTGGATCAGTAGCTCTGAGCTGCAAACCATCAGAGAGAAAACAACATACACATGTAGGTCCCTGGTTACATAAGACCTCCTTTGCTATCTCCATATATGGCTTAGTTTGAGTCTGGCGGCAAGAAACAAGACGGAGAAGTTGACTTGACTTTTAATGCTGTCACAGAATTTGACTTTTAGTTACATTATTTGTGTGGATCAAATATTGAAATCTCCAATTTGGGCTCAATTTACTGGCTTCTTTCTGTGATCTTGTTTTTTTTTTTTTTTTTTTTTCAAATACCCCAAGTCTCTTCAGCAGTTTGAAGTGTCCAATGACTGACTTCATCCGGAGTCATCATTTTCATGCCTTGTAGCTGCCATCACACAGTGTCCCTGTTTGCTGGCGTCTCATTAATGTGCTCACAGGGCTGTGTGTCACAGGCGCTACAGCTAGCAATCCATGCATGGAAGTTTGCAGCCTGCTCTTGCTTTGAGAGCCTGGAACGATCTTCGGGTTACTCCAACTGGATCTGACAGGCTCTGGGCAGTTTGTCTTCTTTCTTCTCGGCCCTTTGTTGTCTAAACATGCTGTGGCTCTTCTCTTGTTCCCATCAGTGCTCAAGAGGAGCAACCACACTCCACATTTACATAAATAGACTTTTAATTTCTAAACAAAATCTGCAAAAGTTTCACATCAAATCATTACACTTGAATAAGATTTTATGAACTCTAAAAAAAACATGTCTGTTTGTCTGTTTTTGTTTTTTTTTTGCAGTGTGCTTTTATCCAAATTTATGTTGAATAATTATCATGACATTTAATTTAGCATTCAGGACTATTTTATTGATTAAAACTTTGCAAAAAGCTTGTTAAGTAGAAAACTTTGTGCAAATATTTAGAATAATTAGATCAAATGAAGACAAAAAAAATAACGGATAGATATTTTTGGAATAAATAACCAGATTCAATTTTTTTGTTGCAAAATTGAGGTAGATAAAAGTTCAACTGTGCAAAATAACTGGAATTCAAGTTTAATTCAGTTGTTTGTCTCAAACTTTTCATTTTCCACATTATTTCCTTTTTAAGTTTTACTTTCTAAAAACTTAATGTCTTATGTCTTTGTGACATTCTTCTTTCCTCCATTTTGAGACTTTTTCCCGCTGCCTCGATCCACTGCTCCGACAAAGCAGGTGGGTGTGCAGAGAGGGAGGCGGAAAGGGGGACAGAAGGGTGTAGAATGGGTGGGGAGAGTTACTGTGGTGAGACAGCCTATACTCGGGTCTGAATCTTACTCCACCCCCCTCCTGCACCACCACCCGACATAAACAGAGCTTTCCTTTCTCTCGGAGACACAAACAACATAGCTGAGATTTTGCTGCTACGAGATGCCAAACATGCATATAACCCTGTGTTCAGATTTCTATTTATCTTATTAGGTATTAAAAAAAAATCTTATTTCAAGTGATCAAACCAAAGTAGGAGTTTGTTTTTGATGAGGAGAGCATCATCCTGCACACTGAAGTAGCTTTTATCAACTCTGAGAATAACAACAAAAGGTTAAAGAGCCATTTTTTAATTTAAAAGCAAATAATCCCAGTTTGACTTACAAATCAACAAGTTAATAATGTACTAATGCAATCGGACTGAAAGGAATTACTTTATAGGTGATGTGTTTCTTTGTATTTGACACACCCGTAAACATTTCAAAGGATTCTATAAAAGCAGCTTTATCAAACAAAAAAGTTCCCTGGAGGTAGTGAAATGTTCCAAGCAGGTGCGCATTATCCGTTCTTTGAATATACTTCAGTTCATTGAATAGCTTTGCTTGATCTGAGAGCTGTGAAAATTGCCCTGAGTGTGTGAGTGGCCGTGCTGGATGTTTGGTAACAGCGAATGAAAGCAGCCTGGTCAATCAAAGTCGACCGGGCCCAGGCTCTACCGTCACATGCTCCTGCACAACCACTAACAAGCCTGGAAGAGGGAGAAAAACGCAGGAAATTCTCAGCATTCCTGGCAGGAAGAGATAATCACCCCATGACCCACAGCATGGAATAATGCCAGGCACCAAAACGGAATATGATCCGCAGCTAAGCCTTAGAGTTTAGAGGTGGCCTCCTCTACTGTACAAAAACAAGCACCTTGGTAGGTTTTTCTTATATTCATAATTGCTACCAAGATTAATTCTGGTTAAAAAAAAAACAACAACAAAACAAAAGGCTTGTATAAAAAGCCTCTGCATGTCTGCACATGTAAAGCAAACAATTTTACAAAACATACCATCTTTATGACATCAGTCACTGTTTGATAATTACTAACTGAAAAGAAGATGTTGTTTGTGTTACAAAATCTTCTAACATTTTGTACTTATTCAGAAAGTAAGACTTATCTAGAAAACATACTTTTTTCAGACAACAATTTTCTTACTCTCTTCATGGTATCTCTTCAATATTATCTCACTCAACCTTTCTAAAATGTTTCTGTAATGGCATCAGAGTCCTCCTTGTCTCTCTCCACAATTTTATTGATTTTTTTTTCAATAAAAAAATTGTATTTTGCTCTAACTAAACAAAAATGTCAATTGATTTTAATAAATTCTCAAAACAATCATTATTAGTGATATGAATAGACATATTTAATTCAATCCTTTTAGTGCACACATATAAAAGTTATTAGAATATTATTAATAACATCCTAGGGTTACATTCAAGCAGGTTAAGGGATCCATTTCTGGGGAAAGTAAATCTGAGAACTGTCTATGCGAATGTGAAGCTTTAATAATTCAAACAGAAAACAAGTTGCTTCCAACCGTGTCAGCGCGGTACTTTACAGTGTGATAAAAACAACCCAATGGAATGTGTGCTGGCTTAGTTTGTAACCAAAAAAAAAAAAAGAAATAGTGGCAAACTAACTTTAGGACAAGAAACACCTGCAACAAAAAATGTAAAAAACAACAAGCTGAAATTCTTGTTTTCTTCAGACTGAGGAAAGATTTTCCCAGAATTCCCGCCTCCCTTTGCTGAGATTTTTGAGGGTTGTGTGTTTGCATTAAAGTGGAGGCAGCTGTCTCGGGCTTATGTAACGACATGTGATCTGAGGTAGTTGTTTGCTAGAACCGTAAATGAAGAACAGGCTTCTTACACACACATCCACATTCCCAGCAGGACTTTTACTCTTTACTTGGTCCTTAAGATCTAATGTCCTGAATTTGACAGCATTAAAAGATAAAGGGAACACCCAAAAGGGAAGTTGTGTCTGAGCTTGGATGTTAGTTCTAGAAACACATGGCAGGAGGGAAACTCCTTTGTGAACTGTGTCAGGAGGATAACAGTGTTGCAGGAATCCCTGCAGCAAAGCACCATCTACAACTAGGACAGCGTTCAGATTGGAAGGTTCTAACTTATTACTGCACACATTAATCTCTCCATGATTTATTAACATTTGCATCACAAATCCAGAATCAGTTCAGCCGAGCAAAGTTGAAACATAATATCCAGCCAAGATAAAGATGCTAATTTTGAGAATTTGATTAAATCTATTAAAATTCCAAGCAGAATTGTCCTTGATAAAAAGACAGAAGCAGTGATATGATTTTAAGCATTATTTCTTCACTGAGGCTGATGAAAACAACAACACACCCCCATTGTAAATGTTTTATCATGCATCACCATATTTACACCCGACAAGTTGAGTCGGTAGAGCTCGGATGGACTGTCATAAGCGTCTCTCATAGTTGTGTGTGCCCACAGTGAAAAATCTATGGTGGATCATATGTGAGACCATCATTGCAATAATAGCCCAGTATGATAAAATTAACTCCTATTCCCCCACTTGGACAGCTGAGGTTGAAAATGACAGTCTGGAAAGGAACTGGAAGCTTTTCTGTTACACCAACTGACCCCCAGCTGCCCTCTGAGCTTCATTTCCCTCCTCATGCGAGAGGATTTATATACATGCATCCCACACTTGCTTATGTAAGTGACATTACTCAATAACCCATTTGAATAACGTTTGCAGTCAGAGGAATGCATAAAACATTTAGCAGCGACTCAAGTCATACAAGGTACTAATTCTCTGAGAACTGTCAGACGTGGGCTGGTTTGCCCCTGTTTTCAATCCCTGCTGTACGGCATCATAGAAAACGTGGTGGCAGAGCCAGTTTGCCTGGAGCCCCCAGGAGGACGAGGGTTCCACACTCTGAAGAAAACAACAAAAGAGTGGAAATAAACCCTCTAAGAGCTCAGGAGGAAATAATGAGGGCTGCAGGAGTTGCGCAACAGGCAGCGTCATGTCTCACGTTGTTTGAGACTGCTGCAGTTTGTTATTTATACATACACATATTTCTATTCTCATCTACAACTAGACCCTGAAAGTTAGAATCTTAAGAACTGAAAGAAAATCCAAAAAGATTTAGATTAACATCTGCTTCAAACTTAAGGCGGTGTACTTTTTACAAATATGGAGGTCACTGTCGAGAGGAAACGGGAAAATTTTACCAAAACAATATGCAGAAGTGAGGGGTTTTTTGTTTTCTACATAGGCAGTGCATTCTGGATTTATTTTAAAACACATGACTAAGGGATTGTGAAAAGTCTGATACACTGAATCTGACTTGGTTTAAATAGTGTCCCTTACAAGCCTGATTGTTTTATCCAGATCGGCTCAAATCAGCTCATCCTAAACGTGTCCTTCTACCCGGAGTCATAAAAAACTAACTTACCCTATGATGGGCCTCCAGTGTCTCAGCACCTCGCTTCTGAGTGAGCTGTTGCAATTCAGAAGGTCTTACTGACCAATTGGACACTTTGTTCATCACTCTTTCAGTTTTATTTTGAGTGAAACACGTAAGACCGAGCAGGCATTGCATCACCAAGTTGTTTTACTGGAAGTAAATCACACTTATGGACACTAAAACACTTCTTGTTATGAATGAAAAGGAAGTAAACAAGCAGATCATCTATCTGAGTGTGTGTTCAGTGTAAGTGTGTGTGAGTGTCCTGCTCATGTGTCTCAGCTACAGTTTCCCATGCCTCCGCTTTCTGGAAAGTATTCATCTCTTCATTTCCACACACAGCATGTCCTACTTAGGGGCCCCTGAGATTTACAGTTAAACAGTATTCACCTTTACCTCCGGAGGATGAGAAGAATGCCTCTTTGTATCTCTTCCAGCTTCTGTAGGTGCCTCTCATACGTGTCAGCTCATTCAGAAATGGACGACGTACCTCTCTTTTGCTCTTCTGACAATTATCTCGCAAAATGAGTTGCGGCATGTTTCAAGACGGATGACAGAAAATCATTTGGAACAAAACATGGCCCCTTTTTTAGATAGCCAATTAGTCATAATGAATGCCAGAGAGAAGAGGGCAAAGAATGCAAAGGCCATCGTACTGTCAGAATCAACCGCGATACCTGCTCACAATCCAAAAGCTTCATCCTGCTTTTCACTCCTGACACACAATGCTCTGCCTTTTTTTGACGGTATCGATCTGTTTTGAATGTGTCAAACTGGATGGATGTTGAGTTAATCTCAGTTTGGGTGTCCTGAAAATCCAAACCAATGCAAAGAACATGTGACGTAACCCAACGAAAACCTACATCTCAAACTGGAGACGAGCCACACATCAGAAGAGCTAATTAGAGGAAGTCTGAGTGAATTAAAAACGACTAGTTATAGCATTGGATGCAATATAATTCTAAAACGATAAATTTTTCTAATGATCCTTTACAAATAAAAAAAAAATTCTCATTAACAAATCAAATGTGGCCGACAAACAAAAACACAGGCCGTAAAAAAATTCAGACAATCTGTAACTAAATACACATGACACTAACGTGATCTCACATTTCTGTTTTCTCTGGAGTTTGCAGAACATATATACTGTAATTCTAAGATACAAATAAGTCATATTTTGTCCTAAAGTGATCATTTCTTAGTAAAACTTGCACAACTTCTCACTTTAAGAAACAAAATGTGTAAGAGTATCGTAATAACCATAACAGTGATGTGAAAATAAGGTGTGAAAATTCAACTCTTTGACTGGAAGTCATGTTGGGAATAGTAGACGGATAGATAAGTGTGAATCTTCAGATTTTATTCTATCAAGTGACAACTTATGTCTTCACAGTCATTTTGTAGTACTTTTTCTGATGGTTGCAGGATGATAACATCTCCCTTTAAGAATCAAAAGACATATAATCTGCCTTATTTTCTGACTTTAACAAGAACATCAATCCTGAGACGATGTTGAAACATGACATAAATGCTCGTAATGCTTTTTTGAGCCACATAAAAGTACCTGATGCTATCTAGAAAAATTGATTGCAATCACACCTGATCAAATGTGATAAAATATATGCAGCTTTTGCACAATTAGGCAATGTCTAAATGTCAAGTTTACTGAAATATGTACAGTTAGCTTAATGAAACTAGAAGGAATTAGCAGGAAATAGCATCATTTATCAAATATATTTGATATATAATAATAGATTCTAAATATAAGTTATAGAAAAAAAATGTGTAAAGTGGATTTAAAAAACCAAGGATGCAATAACTGGCAAAACGTCCAGGACCCATATTTTAATCCCAGTCGTGGTTCAATAAGTCAGTCAGGTCATTTTAACAATCGGTTATAAAAGGAACATTTGAAAGAGAACGAGCCTTTCAGATGTAAAAACGGTCTGCAACAGATTGGCTTGAAAAATGTGAAAGAATATCCTAAAAGGAACATTGCCGGCTTTAAAGATTCCATCATCTGAAGTGTAAAACACCTTCAAAGGATTCTGAATTAATCTCTGTTCTTTGGAGACAAGACTGAAGGTCAAAAATGCATGCTTGTGATATTTTGGCTCAGAGACAAATTTGTAATAATAATAAAAAAAAAAAAGAACAGACAGAAAAACTCCATAAATCAGGTACACTTCCAAATAACATTGTCCTTAAATTCTTAACCATGCACCACAAATACTTCTAAATAAAATAAGATTAAGATTGAATACAAATTAGTAAAACCCTCAAAACACCGCTTTTTTCAACAAAGTAATCTTTTAAAAATGATAGAATTTCTCTTTTAAGCACCTATAATGATATTTGCTGTATGTCCCGATGTTCCACTTTAACATGGCTTTATAAGACTTCAAAATAAAAGGATTTAATATACCAGTTTTTTGCAGAAACAACCTTTTTCAATATCTTTTCACCAATAAGCTAATCAAATGCGGTGTAACAGTCTAATTAAAACAAACAACAACACAAACTCATAGGTTTAAAGATCAGACGGTTTGGCTTATCGTTGAAAAAAAAAAGCATGCTCAACAACTAAATTAGAGTCAAATTTGAAAATTTATCTCAGAAAACTGACCAGATAAAGGAAACAACTTTGCAGAAAATTTGCATTTTTTTTGCATTAAATGTGCAACGTTAAGTGAAGGTGAATTCAGAAATGAACACAGAATAATTTTACATAATGCACCTGGAAAAGATCAAGAAATGTGGAACAATTAGAAAGGGCGCAAACGAATAAAGAAGAATTAAAAGAGAAAAAAACAACTTAAACAAAATAGACAAAAAAAAGGACATACATAAATTGAAACGTGGCAAACGCTAGGAATAAAATAGACCTAAATTTTATTGACTTTTTCAAATGACATACCCTCTGTTGTGCTAAAGTAATAAAATATAGTTTGGGAAACATCTTACAGTCAAATTCTTTCAAAAGGTGTGAATAATTTGCTTTTCTGAGCGGTTTCGGGCTGAAATCGGCTCATAAATCTGTAATAAGGCCTCACACTTTAAAGCCTTCTCTTTTTCCTCCAAGTCAAAATGTTTTACTTATTACTGACACACAGCAGTCCAAAGTGCTTCTCAAGAACCACTCAACACCTGAGTCTGGTCCTGACGGCACAGTGCTGTATACAGGATAGTGGCAGGTTGTGCCAGAACTCCTCCAATAGCTGTGTGGCTTGCTCTCCTACAAGTGTGGTCTTCACATCATAAACACTTTATTAATGTGCTGCAGTGTGTTCCAGGAATAACCTCAAAAGCCAAGTGTGCATAAAATCACAAGCTTTTTTCCAGATAAATATTTCATTACAGTTTCAGTCGGGATTTTTTTTTTTCTTCCCATCACTTTTGGGAATAAAAATCATCTCCATCCAAGAAAACGTGGCGGGAATATTTTATGCTTGCCTGTGTAACTTCTCAAATTGCACATTTTATCTAATTCACGTGTTGCAAGACAAAAAAGAACGCCTTAAACCCTCAAGGCTTTTTGTGGTGTGAAAGTTAATGAACCATCTGAAGAACACTATTTTGCATATAACAACATTTTTGTGGCTATGAACATAAATTTAGTGGATAGAAAACAGTCACATTTGAGGAAAAAAATAAAACATACATAAAAACTATGTAAAAGTACATAAACATTTTAAAATTTTGATTTTTTTAATGTTTTCTCAATTTTTTTTATTATTCCGTAAGAACTTTCTTGTCAATTAAAATAAAGAAAATATAGAAAAACGTATATGTATTAATATTAAAATGTCAGTGCTAAAAATTGATCAGGTAAAAAAATAACAAATGATAAACCCTAAACCAAAATACAAAGGAGGACCCCTTTCCTTTGACTCCATTACTTTGTTCGATCATCATTTCAAGCTTTCATCATCATTTAAGCTCGCATGAGTGAAGCGCTGGACTCAGATCTGATGAAGGTAAACATCTCATGTGGCCCTGAAGTTATTGAAGCAAAACCTGGAAATAATTTTATAAAAACAAACTGGACTGTTTGCCAGTGATATTCCCATTCCCTATCCCTGCACACCCCCACACCATTTCCCCTCTCTTCTTCTGTTATTAGTCCAGAAATTACATCTTATTGCATCAGATCCTGGATATTAAGCAACAGCCAAATGAAAAAGCAGCTTGAGTTTGGAGGAAAAACTTCATTTAAATGTAAAAAATGCCTTTAACAGTGAGAATGAATTATTTTTACAATAAAAAAAAAAAGCTTGGACATGTGCACAAAACAAATTAAAAATAAAGAACAAAAAAACACTGGCTTTGTACTGCACTCTCTATGGAGACAGAAAACACATTTTTTTTTTTTTTTTTATCATCCGTAGGTTTAACACACCAAACAATGCATAAAGATCTCATCTGCACCTGACCACATGCCTGAAAGACTTTAGGATCTAATGAATTACTACGTCTCGGCATGGAATGAAACCGATAGTCTAAAAATAGCCAGGCTGTGCTCTGAAATATTTAACACAACTGTGTATGTATGTGTGTGTGTGTGTGTGTGTGTGTGTGTGTGTGTGTGTGTGTTTGTGTGTGTGTGTGTGTGTGTGTGTGTGTGTGTGTGTGTGTGTGTGTGTGTGTGTGTGTGTGTGTGTGTGTGTGTGTGTGTGTGTGCATTTGTGGCTTCAGTACAAGCAGGTCAAAGAGTAACTCTGTTGCACAAGAGCTGTTTTCTGTCTTGTTTTGACAAAGCCTGGGAGAGAAGAGAAGGGCAGGGACCCCGTTCAGGAAGCTCCCTGCGTGTTTGTGTGACAGCGTTTCAGAAGCTATAGTGTTGTGTGTTTATTTGTCTCACCGCGCGGTGCCTTCTAAATGAGACTGATTTTATTCTATGAACGAGAAAGTGACAAAATTTTGAGGAAGAGATGAATGTCACGTAGAAGGAACAGCTAGTTTGTCTCTAAAATAATTTGTTACATAACAAGTTTCTGTTAATTGATTGTGGAGCTGGACGCCAACCTTCACAGTGGATTTAGCCAATGTCAGATATTAAATGACAGTTTGAGTAATGGTTTATTCTTAAATTGAACTATAAGAAAGAGTCCAGATTGTATTTGTGGGGGTGGTGACTCAGAGGCCTTCGCATGCCTTAAGTTAGATCCAGAAAGGTCACCTTTTCCTTAACCTAGCAGAAAGCCATAGTCAATTTGCCCTTTTAATAACTACTTTTTAACAAAATAAACGCTGATTGAGATCACGGAACATATGCGTCCAAATATTTCATTACAAAAAGAACCAGATGCAGATTTGAACTGGAAATGTACTATTTTGTTCTGACGGGACAGCAGACACTAATGTGAACCTACTAAAAGTCACTGAAAGACCAGCTTTACTGAGGATTTGTAATCCATGTCATCACTACTCAGCAAAGCAACAAGATAACGTCACAAGAGAAAATGTGTTTGGTTGAGTCTGTAATCTGCGAGGCAGCTGTTGAGTTGTTGTTTTCAATCACTTTTCACTAAACAGAACATGAGCACCACACACACACTGTCAGATACTATACTAGTGTGTTCCAAACGAAGAGAATGATGGTTATATTTAGTCGGATGGTTTTTATTTTCAGTGTAGATGCTCATTATTTATCTGATCTGCAAAGAACATTGTGTGCAAAATCCACATGTGAGCAATCTGCCATTTCACCTCTAACAAATTGACTTTTATGGTTCATATATATTTTAAATATGTTAAAAGTATGTGTTCACTATGTTTGTGATAATCTGAGAGATATTTAACAGTGATGGATTTTGTGTGAGGGGAAAGAACTAGAGTACCCGCCCCCTGTAGTAAAGCATGAACACTGTACACATAACTAACAAAATACCAACATATTCATATCCCGTACACACAATAAAACACCATCAAAGTTACAATCAACTCCAATCTGATTTAAATGCTTTACCACACTTGTCCTGAGAATGGATCTCTATAATTTTCTGCTTTCCCTGAACAATGAACATCATCCATCGATTCTTGTTTTTGTAGGAGCTCTCTGCACTGAATCCCACAGATCCCATCACCAATGTAAAAAAAACAACAGAATCAAAAGAAAATAGAAATGAAATATCTGATTTGATCATCTTACCTTTGTCTTGTCCTGAAGAAATGCTCTCCTCCTCTTTGGGATTTGCAACCTGTGTTATGATGGACGTGTTGTCCATGGAAACGAGATGTTAGGCACCTTCGGCAACAACGTTTTATTCCTTGCCGAGCATTATTATTACAGAGCCGTGCACAGGCTGCAAGAGCGTCCTCTGCCTGCACCATTAAAATCCCATTTACTTCAGATCAACCAGTTTGGATTGGAAATCGGGGATGTCAGAAGGAAGAAGGGGTAAAAGAGAAGTGACAGTCCGATGAGGAGGAGGTGAACAAAGCGTGAGGAGGACGTGTGTGGCCGCTGCAGGCAGCAGAGCCCCCGCCTTCTGCCTCCTCTCCCTGTGTGCTCCAGCTTCAATATCTAGATACGGTTACAGTCTTTATCCAGAGATGGCGATCGTCCTCCTGCCAGGGGCGAACTCACCATCACTATTATCCTCCCCATCTCAGGCTGAAAAACGAGCTGTTAGTCCGCCCACCACCCTGTTTGTCTGTGATTGTGTAATCCAAGAGAATAACACTTTTATTACATGCAGGGTTTCAAGCAGTTGTAACAAAAGATCATTCACAGCAGATTATTTTTCCAAAACTTCCAATTCAACAGTCTGACAAACTGTCAAAATAATTTGACAGATTATTTCAAAACCTCAAATGTTTTGCAGAAATCAATTGGCCCCGATGGCTTTCCATATTCATCAGGTGAACCAACGGGGTTTGGGGCAGTTATAAAAAAAAGGGGGGACCATTCAAAGCAGATAATTTTTCCAAAACTTTCAATTTAATATTCAATTAACTTTTATCAAAAAGTTGCAATTGTTGAAACTGTAATTACTTTCAGTCCTTGATCCTTGAGTCATTCCAGTTTACCACCAGCATGGGTTGCATCCCAGTTGCCTAAGATTAACCAGCATGATTGTGTTGGTACATGAAGATCTCAAACCACCCGAGGTGGCCTGAGCTTTTATTCACAGCAGGGATTTTTTTTCACCGCTGGTTTCTGATGGTACTTGGAGTTAAAGAAACTTTCATCAAAGATAATCACTGATTCTAACATTTTTTTTTTATGGATTTGTTACCTGTTCCAAAATGGCTTTAATATGTTTTTCTATTTGTTAGACGTGCTATGGAAAGCCATCGGGGCCAATACACGCACCTAAACTACCGCTTCTTTAAGTGCGTATATTAGTCCTGATGGCTTTCCATATTCATCAGATGAAACAACAGGGTATAAAGCAGTTAAAAATAAAGACCATTTAAAACAGATAATTTCTCCATAACTTTCAATTCATCAATCAAACATTTTGCAGAAATCACTTTCATCAACAAGTTGAAATTGGAGTTACTTTTACAGACCTTGTTGGTCTTTGAGTCACTCTGGTTTATCACCAAAGTGGATTGCACCCAAGTTACTGAAGAATAGATGGGGAGATGGCGGCTCAGTGGGTAGAGCGTTCGCCCACAAACCGGAAGCTCGCAGGTTCACATCCCACTGAGTGCACATCTAGGGTCCTTGGAGAAGACCCTAACCCCTCGTTTCTCCCACCATTGGTGCCGTCATAGGTAGCAGCCTGCTGCGGTGAAATGCAGCACAATAATTTCCCGTGAGGGATTAATAAAGTATTTAAATAAAATAAATAACCAGCATGATTGTATTGGTACATGAAGATCTCAAACCTCCTGAGGTGGGCTGAGTTTTCTTTCACAGCAGTTTTTAAAACACCCCTGTTTTCCGTAGGTACTTTGTGTTGAAGAAACTTTCATCTAGGATAATCACTGATTCTGACATTTCATTATAATATGGTTAGAGTTTTAACTTTGTTCACTCACAACGTCCAAATTTTAATCTTAATTGTAGTTTAAGGCCTCATTTATTGTTCATTTTACTCATAATGAGTGAGTGGGTGATGCACATGAACTATTAGCAGGTTAGTTTGACACATTCAGAGTACCATGGAGATATAAAACGTTGGTATTTGTTCAAAAATAAAATTAGATTTCACAAGAGTAGCATAAGAAAAAAGTATGCCTCTATTGTGCATTCATAAGGATGCCAACCAGGTGGAGGGTTTTGGTTTTCTGGGCTACTTTCCGGACATAATTTGTTAAATTATGACATTTTCTCAAGCTGTTTTAGTCACTGGCATGGTTCTCGACTGGAAAAAAGAGGGGAATAAACAACTGATTACCTGTTTTGTTTTTTGAAAACAGGATTAAATGATGAAATCTTGTTTACATTATGTAATCCACAGCCTTCCATGACTTCATGTACACCTGTGTACTACACACATTTACCTTGCACTTCTGCGACAACATAAACACAGTTTTTGCTGCTTCGCCTCAGTGGACCATTGAATAACATCACAAAGTGGTTTTCTGGTCCACTGCCAGCAGTGACGTCTTTGACCCCACGTCTCTCCTCACGTTATCTGTCTTCTTGAAGCTCACGCAGCTCTGAAGGACCCCACCTGAGAAACAAGTATCCCATGACATATGCGGAGTAGGTAAACAGAAGCAGGTGTAGATTCTCATCTACTGATGCTGCTCACGATTACTATAAAATCTGTTTTTGCTGACACGAGGCCCTCTATGTGGGTCAGCGCATTTGTCCTGATGCCCACAGTAACGTATGTGTCTACCTGACACCACAATGCAGGTCTCACAGCTACTTACACAATCACAGTCTCCTCTCAGCGACTGACAATCTGTCTCAAGTTACTGTGTCAAACAAGAGTCAATGTCCACTTGAAATTTGAGGAAGGGCTGCTTTTACCTGCACATTGATGCTCGAAAATTCAAGTAAGACATTATATGTGAAACAGAAAAGAAAAGTTTGAGTGATCACAACTTTATTGTATGAAATACAGTACATCAGATAAAAAATGTGCATGAACACAACACGTGTGAGTTTATATTTTTACACAAATACAGAATCATTACAATGCTCTGAATCCTCATGCTTTGGAAAGTTTATGTTCCGCAAAAAAAAAAAAAATTCAATGTTTTATATTGTTTTCAAGTTAAAAATTTGCCCTCATTTGGTACAACTGAGAACATTTCTGACCATGTGAAATTAACATTTAATGTATTCATAATTCCTTGTGATTTATGGTAAATTTGTACATTGGACTGATTGTGGGTGAAACTATCAATCAAATAATCAGTGCACTGAAAACAAATGTCTTTAGATTACGGAGCAAAATGCTATGAATTGCAACGGTAAAAATCTCCACTGTCCCTTAAATGCAACTTTCTTTGAGAAAATGATTTGATTGAACATGGTTTCTTGGAAAAAAACGCCCACTTTTTGCAAAGCCATGTCTAAGGATTAGCTCAGAAAATTTCTGTAATACATGGATAGCTGCTCTAATTTTATTGAGAAACACAATAGCGTAAAAAAAATGTGATTACGGTAAAATGCTGTCATTTTTGGTTAGCAAACCCCTCAAAGAAACAATTTTGCAAACAAACAAGGTCAAACCTGCAGAATTGAGCTTCACGAAGACAACTTTTTCTCTTACAGTGATGCATTAAACAAGCCTACATTGCAGGCAATCTTTAGCCAATATGTTACAGGAATTTGCATAAAACACAGTATTTTAATTCTGCATCTAGTTTGTTTCCAGTGAGTGCAGCAGTTGAAAATCAGCCACAAACATTCCCGGAAAAATAAGCAGATTTCACTGAACCACATTAAAAAAAAATCATTGAACAAAAATTTGATGAACAAATAAGTACAAGTATTCACAAATGTATTAGCAACAAAAAACAAGATTCTACTTTTGCAACTCATTAATAACATGAATAACTCCAGGCTGTTGCAACTCAAGGTGAAATGGTGACAAAAAGTGCAACTTGGCCGCTTAGTGGCATAAAACATAAGCTTTATAGTTGGTATATGGAATTAATTTGTTTTAAAAAATATCCAGCATTTAAAAAATAAATTAAAATTCTGCGTAAACCCCGTCCCGCTCCCACAAATAACTGGTTTAGTGGTTGTGAAGTGGTTTGTAGAACAATTAAAGTACAATTTTAATCACATTTCATAAGAGATCTGAAGTAACACCTTAAAAATATTCTACAGTCTGCATCTCAGGGTAACAATACATTCACAGATGACTGATCAGACTTGAAACCACACTTTTTGATCATGAACATCAAACACTGCTGCTCTCAGATTGTAGGGGAATCTCTAATAAGCACTGCCCTCCAGCTATATAGCTGTTGATGAATAATTGAAAGGAATTTGGTCTCGATATCAACTGTGATAGGCTACAGACAATCGTTCTTATTGTTGTCACATATATCTTATGTGCTGCCATTAGGCTGCAGACTTTGTTAATCTTTTATGAGTGTGGGTGTACTTCAGCTATGAAATGGATTCACATATTAATCTCTCTGTCACTGGATTTTTATAACCTAGGTTTTGCCTTTGGGGTCCACATCTTAACATTGTCATTTTCAAGGATGGAATAAGGTTTGTTTTATATATCTCATGTCATCATGGTGATGGATTGTTCACAAACCTTTCTTTTCTTCATGTTTAGATGGGGTTTTGTCACTCTAGATAAAAAAATCTTGTCTATCCTGGTCAAAAAGGAGGCATTTTAGGGAAAGTGGTAGCTTAAATGCAACATCCAATGACTGGCAACACCATGCTGGTGGATAGAAAGCAATGCAAACAAAAATCTTTGTTGCCATCTTGTGGAATAAGGTTTAAATTTCAGAATATTTTCTCAATACTGCCCTGAATGTGAAAGTTGATCCTTTCAGGCAAGTTATGTAACACATTTCACAATCTGAATATTACGTAAAAAAAAATTCTATTGTGAAACTTCTGTTTAAATACAAGCTTTAATAACCACTGTTCAATAAAAGAAAAACATACAAAATATTCTCTGGCCTTACACACTTTTTGCCTTGCCTTTAATTGTGATGGATTAGACAGATGATGTTTATTTAAGGGATAAATTAAGTAGTTTTGATTTAGTTTCAGTAAGTCTTGAATAATTGGAAGTTATCTTACTTTGATCAGATTTTATTTCAGTCAACCAGAAAATCAAATATGTCAAGATCTAAAACCTTTACATAATAAGTTAGAAAATCAAATGTAGGATAGAATTCATGAATACAGTGAAGGAAGACATGAAGATAGTTAACGTGACCGAAGAGGATGCAGCAGATAGGGTTCGATGGAAGAAACTGACTTGCTGTGGCGACCCCACAAGGGAAATGCAGAAAGAAGAAAATCAAATGTAGGGTTTTCTTTTGTCATATTCCCTTCTTTTTTTTGACAAATCAATTGCATTTAATTTGATCACATTAGACCTGTGCTCAGGATGCCGTGGACACTGGCTTCCTGTGGCTCAGAAAATAGACTTGCTCTGGTTGTGAAATGTTAGCATCTTATGAACCATCTAGAACTCTGAGGACCACTGGGACCGGCCTCTTGCTGATGTCTACAGTCAGTAAACTAAACATGAAGAACAAACTTCCTGAGGCTGTGAGACAGGCCTTCACTGTTCCATTCTGTTATCTTCCGCTCTTTTGGAGTCGGGTCGCGGGAACAACAGCCTCAGATGGAAATCCCAGGCTTTTCTCACCAAGGCTAAACCCTCCAGCTCTCCTCAACACCTCACCAGCGAAGCGTTCCGGGGGTTTACCAAATACCCGAACCACCCCATCTGGCTTCTCTCGACCTGGAGAAGCAACGGCTGCACTGTGATAATGTTTAAATCAATGGTCAAATATTATTATTTTATTACTATAGGTATTATTATAGGTCAAACTTCTTCCCATTCTCTTTGAGCATGATGGCATAGATTTTCTTTTCTTGAGCATGTTGGTACAAACTAGAGTGACTATTGGGTTTAGTCATGTTTTTTATTTGGGTGTTGTTTTTTCCTCCTTTGGTAGGACATGATGTGCTGGCCGGAACCAGTGGTGGATGAAGTACTCACTTTTTGTACTTAAGTAAAAGTACAAATACTTAGGCAAAAAATTTACTTATGTAATAGTACCAATAAAAAAAATCTACTTCAGTAAAAGTACAAAAGTAGTTGGTGTAAATTGTACTTTTTAAGTAAAAAGTCAAAGTATTCGACCATAATTCAAATGTTATTTGTTGTGCTATAGGGTATCGCCATGGTAACCAGAATAAATACTCTGCAGGGGTGTGACCCCCCTCTCCCGCCTCTTTTGGTCCACAAAAAAAAAAAAAAAAAAAAGGAAATGGGACAAGTCAAGCTATTCCCCCACAAGGGCCAGTGAATGGGCCGCCAAAATGGAGGAAAATGACACTTATTTTTAAAAATGTTTTGGGGCTAGGCCCCCAGTCACTATATATTGGCTTTGTCAAAGCCCCGCCCCCCTTTGGAAAATTCTAGATCCGCCCCTGCTCTGATGGCTCAACTTTTTATTTAGAAGTAAACACAACGAACAACAATCTTCTGACTCTATTTTAATTTGTACTATATTTGATGTTAGGTTTTTGGCGCTGAATGAATGCGGAAAATGTTTCTCGATTCATTACTTCTTCTCCCGATCAACTGCTTCTTTTGATTTTGACGATGCGGCTTCAAGATGCACTAAAAAAAGTGTGTATTTTTCAAATTCCTGAACGAAAATGTAACAAAAAATGTAAAACGCACTTTTAAAAAGTAGCGAAGTAAAAGCACAGATATTTGCTCTAAGAATGTAGTGAAGTAACAGTAAAAGTACCGGTCTTAAATTTTACTTAAGTAAAGTACAGATACACAATTTTTTTACTTAAGTACAGTAACGAAGTACATTTACTTCGTTACGTTCCACCACTGGATTAATTATGCTACAAATAAACGCCTTGCTCATAAATTTGCACAATGATCTGCATCCCTTGAAATAAATATTTTCCAACTTTTCTTACCAAAAATATTTTTTTTCTTTAAAAATAACCACTAGGGAAACTAGTTGAAAATACTTTTTTAAGAAAAAAAAAATCCAAACTATTACCATATTTTATTATCGAATCTGCTGCTATGAGTTGTAGCGAAACAGAGGTTGTGTTTACTTGAGTGTGTGATTTCATCATCCTCCTTAGCTTCACTCCTTTTCGGTCCATGCTTCTCCGCAGTGTAACATCAGTACTGCTGAGGACCAGCACTAAGATCCATTTCTCCTGTCCTGTGTCCGTCATCCACCTTGTTTTTCAGTCTGGAAACAGACCGTTCTCTACATCGGTCTGCTTGTGGAAGAAGAAGAAGAAGAGCTCGTGGCTAGAACTCCTGGAAGGACAAACCATGCAAGGCGATATTGAGGAAATTCTCGCCCCTTTGAGGCTTGCTGTTAAAGAACAGGTAAATTAAACATGCTTGTATTTGTCTCAAATTTAATTGATAAGATTATTTAAACTGATTTAATTTCTTTTTTGATTTTGGTGAAGCTAGCATGCTAACTTGACCGGTTAATGAATGAGCATTAGCAGTTAGCTTTTAGCCATGTCTGCGTCTTTTTGCCACGTTTCAGAGCTGATCCTCATGATGATCAATGCTTTTAGGATGCAGGGTGGAGTTATTCTCTTCCCTTTTAAAAAAAAATATGCCTAAGTTTTTCCCACTAGGGAGGGAACCATTAAAAAAGCACCATACTGATGCTAACTTGTTGTAGATTCCTGTGTTTCTGAATTGAAGTTTCTGTTTCAGGGGGATCTGGTTCGTCAAATGAAGCAGGATGGAGCTCCAGATGTAGATGTGACAAAAGCTGTAGCTGAACTGAAAGCAAGAAAGAGAGCTCTGGAAACAAAGGTAAGAAAATACAATCTGGATTTTATGTAGATCCTCTCACCTCAGAAGCAATACATTCAATTTTATTTGTACAGCCCAAAATCACAGAATTTCCGTCTCAATGGGCTTCACAAGAAAAAGAGGAATGTATTAACACAGACACACAGCAAGAAAAATAACTAACAAATGCTAACTAAACAAGACTAGCACATTTATGCACTTAGACTCTCCTTCTCTGTGAGGAAAAACTCCTAAAAAAAACCACCAGTGGGGAAAAAATAAGAAACCTCATGGGGATCCACGTGAAAGAGAGATCACTCCCCTGGGACGAGCAACCAATGTACCAAAGATTATTGTTTAAATATTAGCTTATTCTAATCTACAGCTAAATATCTAAAGAAGTCAATAGATGTTCTTCATCCTGATGGAAACACGGGAGACTCCTCAGCCCGGAGATGTCCAGTACGGGGATGAGTAGATGTTCTTCATACTGATGGAAACACTGGGGGACTCCTCAGCCCGGAGATGTCCAGTACGGGGATGAGTAGATGTTCTTTATACTGATGGAAACACTGGGGGACTCCTCAGCCCGGAGATGTCCAGTACAGGGATGAGTAGATGTTCTTCATACTGATGGAAACACTGGGGGACTCCTCAGCCCGGAGATGTCCAGAACGGGGATGAGTAGATGTTCTTCATACTGATTGAAACACTGAGGGACTCCTCAGCCCGGAGATGTCCAGGACAGGGATGAGTGTTCTTCATACTGATTGAAACACTAGGAGACTCCTCAGCCCGGAGATGTCCAGAACGGGGATGAAACAGTGTCAAGACACATCATCAAAAGAAAAATGTGACATCAAAAACTACTGCTCTAGATTAAATATTCAAGAATTTTAAACTCATAAATTAGTATTTATGTACGTGTAAAGTGTAATCTATTTGAAGTGTTCCTATTGTAGCTGTAGCAGGTTGTAATTGTGTAATGACACATTGATCAGTTTATAGACAGAAGAGCTATTATCAGATCAGAAATTCTGTTCCATCATCTTGCGCTTATCCGGGGGCAGGTCGCAGGGGCAACAGCCTCAGATGGAGAATCCAGGCTTCTCTATCCCCGGCTGCATCCTTCAGCTAACCCAGGAGGATCCCGAGGTGTTCCCTATCCACCTGTGAGACATAGTCTCTCCAGCAGGTCTGGGGTCTGCCTCTGGGTATCCTCTTAGTAGAACATGCCTGAAACACCTCACCAGCGAGGTGCTCGGGAGGCATCCTAACCAGATGCCTGAACCACCCTCTCTGGATCCCCTTGACTTTGAGGAGCAGCAACTCTACTCCAAGCTCCTCCCAGATGGCAGAGCTCTGAGCGAAAGCCCAGCCACCTTGCTGATGAAGCTCAATTACGGCTGCTTGTATCCACAATCTTGTTATTTCTGTCACCACCCATAGCTGGTGACCATTGGTGGGGATAGGAATGTAGATCTGGTAAAATGAAAGCTTTGCTTCCAAGCTCAGTTCTTTCATCAGAAATTCCAAACAGATTAGATATTGATGTATGAGGTATTCATTTGGCTTTTGAAAAGTTGTCATTAGAAACGCCTGTAGAGATGATAACATTAATGATTGTTTTTGGAAAAAAATTTTAGGAACTGTCGCTACAACCTAAAGATGACATTGTTGACAGAAGCAAGATGGAGGACACCCTCAAGAGGCGATTCTTCTATGATCAGGCCTTTGCCATTTATGGAGGTAACATTTAGCTAATTATAATTAATAAATAATGCATGTGTTGGTGCTTTAAATGAGTCAGTGCTGTCTGAAAGCCTCCTGTTACCATGCAGTAATGCTCCTCAGGTGTAAGCGGTCTGTATGACTTTGGCCCTGTGGGCTGTGCCTTGAAGAACAACATCCTGCAGGCATGGAGGCAGCACTTCATCCAGGAGGAGCAGATCCTGGAGATTGACTGCACCATGCTCACTCCTGAACCCGTCCTCAAGTAGGTGCACTGGGATAAATCAGGTTCAATATCTGCATCGTCTCCATTTGTATTTAATTTTCAATTAGGCGCCTTGTGGTTCCTGAAGTCAGCTCCTTTGTGCTAAACTTTGGGTTTTTTATTAACTGGCGCATATTGAGATCTGTGATTTTATGCATGGATGCTGTCATCAATGCAGCGCTCCATAGCCCGGTTGCAGATACATTCATCAACTAGCTTTAAAAAGTGTTTATTTCCCTTATCGTGAGCTTAATTCTTCTATTGAAACTCTTTCAGGACTTCAGGACATGTGGAAAAATTTGCAGACTACATGGTGAAAGATGTGAAGAATGGTGAATGCTTCCGAGCTGATCACCTCCTCAAAGGTTAAAGTTGTTCTCTTTTTTTAAGTTAGTAAGTGTTTTCTTTGGAACTCTGCGTGACATCAGGTTGGACATCATCCAGAGCACCGCAGTCTGGCTTGTCAGAGTTTCACTGTAGTGCCCGAGGGAGAATAGAAGTAGTTAGACCTGCAGAAATCACAGCAATACAGTATCTGGAATCACTGCCGAGAACCTGCGCCAATCTAGGAGGACATTTAAAACCGGTTTAAAACTTTATGAATCTGATAAGAACACGTAGGAGCATAAATGTTTTCAATGGCAAAAATAACATGGTTTATGCTTGTGAGGTTCAGCTGAATGAAGTAGTTTTGTAGACCTGATATAAAATAGTTCAATTTCAGGTGATTGTGTTATAATTTTTTGTTATTTTGCAGCTCATCTCCAGAAGCTGATGTCTGATAAGAAGTGTAAAGCAGAGAAGAAGGCTGAGATGGAGAGTGTCATCACTCAGGTATGTTTTTAACATAGAGTTTTTTTGCATATGTATCTTGTTGATTCTGGAGGTCGTTAGTATCCCTGTGATCCTTACTAATTTTTTCTTATAATTTACTTTTAGTTGGACAACTACACCCAACAAGAGTTGACCGACCTCTTTGTTAAATACAACGTCAGGTCGCCCACCACAGGGAACGAGGTCACGGCTCCAATCTCCTTCAATCTGATGTTTCAGACATCCATCGGACCCGGGGGAAACATGCCAGGGTATAAATATAACTCTGTATCAAAGTGGTTGGGTTTTTATTGAAATCAGTTTCAATCATTATTTTTCTTTCTCATTTAAACTTTCAGCTATTTGAGGCCTGAAACAGCTCAGGGAATCTTTCTCAACTTCAAGCGTCTACTCGAATTCAACCAGGGGAAATTACCTTTTGCTGCTGCTCAGATAGGAAACTCATTCAGGAATGAAATCTCTCCTCGCTCTGGTCTCATTCGGGTCAGGTACTTGCCTTTCTGACCCACTCTGTTATGCATGTTTTTAAATGCAAGCTGAGTTTGGAAGTTTAATCATCTCCATCTCTCTTGGCAGAGAGTTTACGATGGCTGAGATCGAGCACTTTGTGGACCCGAACGAGAAAGTTCATCCTAAATTTTCTAGTGTAGCAGACCTGGACATCATGTTGTACTCCTCTAAAGCGCAGACCAGCGGTCAGTCTGCACAGCTTATGAAACTGGGGGATGCTGTCGAGCAGGTAAGCCAGGGGTAATAAAATGTTCAAATTATCACCTGTGGAGCTAAATACTGGCTGCTCATTACATAGATCATAAAAGACCGGTAGCTCCCAGTGAAAGCTTTGGTTCATTGCTGTTTCAAAAACAGAAAAAGTAGACGTCAGCTTATTGTTTATCATTAGCATGAAATAGCTGTTTTACTTGCAAATAGGCATAGCTGTTCAATCAGAAAGATCACCTGTTGACTTGCTGTAGTATAACCATAGCAACCAAACAGCCCACCTCACTCAAGCGCTTCCTTTTTGTAGTATGTTGCACAACACTCCTTGCCTTCTGAAAAAACTAACAGGACTAGGGGCTTCTTCAAAGCTGGTCAATAAAACTAAGATTATCTCTGGCCTTTTTTTTTATATTAAGGGAAAAACAGGTTCTGTTGTAACAAGGAAAACTGCAGGCTGTAGTCGTAGTTCTCGAGTCTTTCACAACTTGAAACATGAGAAAAGGTTTCTTGTAGATTCTGGGTATATCATTTTGGATCAAAATACGTCAAAATAATGAATAAGCTTTAATGTTCTCTTGTTTCATTCAGGGAGTCGTCAACAACTCCGTCCTGGGCTATTTTGTTGGAAGGATCTACCTCTATCTTACTAAAGTGGGCATCGCCAAAGACAAGCTGCGTTTCCGGCAGCACATGGACAACGAGATGGCTCACTACGCTTGCGATTGCTGGGATGCAGAAGCCAAAACCTCCTACGTACGTCCAGCCGCAGCAGTTCATTCCAGCTGGATCAGGCTTTTGTTCATGAGGTTTTTTTTCTTTTCAGGGCTGGATTGAAATAGTGGGCTGTGCCGACCGGTCCTGCTACGATTTGAAATGTCACGCACGAGCCACCAAAGTCCCTCTGGTTGCTGAAAAGCTTCTCAAAGAACCCATATCCTTAAATGACTCTTTTGGCAAAAAAAGAATCTCTCCTTCAATCTGTGAATAATGTCAGGTTTTTTTTCTTAACCCATCCTCACAAAACTGTAAATGTGGTTCAGTTTGAGCCCAGGAAAGAAGTTCTTGGCAAGGCCTTTAAGAAAGATGCAAAGATAGCCGTGGAGTTTCTCTCTATGTGCGATGAGTGTTTCATCACAGAGCAGGAGCAGCTGCTTAATGAAGTGGGGTAAGTTACACCGAGCAACGTGGCTTTTTGCTCATTTCTGGATTTGTCGTTCCAAATGTATCATGTCTGGTATTTCTCACTCTTAGAGAGTTCACCATTGAGACAGGAGGCAAGACGTTTACGCTCACCAAAGACATGGTCAGTGTGAAGCGCTTCCAGAAGACTCTACATGGTGAGATGGACTTCTCATACATGAGATGAAAAGTTTTAATGACTTCCTGTCTAACTTCCTTTTCTTTGATCATAGTGGAAGAAGTTGTTCCAAATGTAATTGAACCATCGTTTGGCATTGGTAGGATCATGTACACCATCTTTGAACACACATTCCAAGTGCGAGAAGGAGACGAACAAAGAACGGTAAGAGTAATCTTTTTGAATTTCTGACACTTCATCTAAACATTTGTCTCCTCTTTGTATCAAAGTGTGCTCATTCATCAGGATTAGTGGGAATAGAATGTGTTGTTGTCATCACATGACACCTCAGAGGAGAGAGAAATGAGTAGCCGAATAATAACTTTGTGTCAAAAGAGAGTCGCAATTTTTGCACTTCGGTAGTAATTTGGGTTCAAAGCAAACGAGAAAATCATCAGTTGCTATGACACCATAATGACACATGACTGGAAACTTAAATCCAGATCCATCCAAACAACATATTTTCTGAGAGTTATGCATTGAAAACAATTTTCTGGTGTGTTTCAGTCTTACTCTAAGCACATTGGTCACAAATAAAAAAAAAAATAAAAATATGGCCAAAAGTAAAAACAGAGTTCACACCAAACTTTGCGGCTGACCCCCTAAATGTCAACTTTACAAGAAACAAGTGTAGCATAGTCTCAGAATAAAGGCATCCATTTAACATAACGTTAGATGATGAAGCCAATCAAATTTTTAATGAGCCAATTTATTAATTGCTTATTTTTCCACATTAAGATGCTGAAATCATGAAGTGTTTGCTTTACTCACTCTCTTGTGTAAACTTTTAGTTTCTGATTTTGTTGTTTCTCTGGTTCTAGTTTTTCAGTTTTCCTGCCACCGTAGCTCCGTACAAATGCTCTGTCCTCCCTCTGAGCCCAAATCAGGAATTTGTGCCCTTTGTGAAGGAATTATGTAAGTTTTTATTCTATTAGTCTGAAGTGAAACATCATAAAGTACCGTTTTTAACATCGTTCTTTTTCTTTGTCAGCCGAAGCTATGACCAGAAACGGAGTTTCCCACAAAGTAGATGACTCATCAGGGTCCATCGGGAGGCGCTACGCCAGGACAGACGAGATCGGCGTGGCATTCGGAATCACCATCGACTTCGACACGGTTAACAAGACGCCCCACACGGCCACACTGAGAGACCGGGATTCCATGAGGCAAATCAGAGCCGAGGTACAACAGCAAAGGCTTAACATTTTTCATCCTCTTTTTATTTTTTACTTTTGAAAAGGAAAGATGTTATTTGAGATAAAGCTTAAAGATTTATACAAGCAAAGAGGTTGTATAAAGTTTTGGAAATGTTCTTTTTTTCCCCAAGGGTTACAATTAAGACCGTTTGATTGTTTTAATGACTTTGTTTCACCGTCTTAGTTAACAGGAGGAAGACATTTTTTGGTGGAAAAAAAATCACACTAAGAAATTTATTTTATTTACTCAGACTGAAAATAGTAACTGTGTATGTAAGTGTGAAAGAGAGGGAAATGGTGAGTGTGTGTGATTTTGTTGCATGTATTATACAAACAACTATTTGTGTTTCATTGGGCTCATCTTTCAGCCAAGTAACCATGGTGATAACTCATCAGAGTGATGCTCAGATAGATGGATAGTCCTTCCAGTGTTTTGATAAAAACACATACGGAGTTGTAAAAGCTTTTTTAAAGACGAGTCCATGTAATCCCTCATTTATCCAGGTGTGATCCATCGCAGGAAAGGCTTCAAAGTTGTTGTCCAGACAGTGTATTTGTTGATCAAGACATTTTGTCCGGAAATCATTTTAAATCTGAATTCATTTTTTTTAAAGTCACTTTTTCCAAAAAGCAATTGATGTTTTTGAATGTAAAAATGAAAAAAAAGTGTTTTTTTTTTTTTTTTTGTTTTTTGTTTTTTTTTTAATATAGAAGTATTTTTTTTAACAGATCAGGAGTTGTGATTACACATTGTGATTAAGTGTTTTTATTTATTCTTTTTTTTTTTTCCTCAGGTCAGTGAGCTTCCTGACATTGTTCGGGATCTGGCCAACGGCGTGTTGACCTGGGGAGAAGTTGAGAGCAAATTCCCAATCTTTGAAGGCCAGGAAACCAGCAAGAAAGACACAGCTGAAGAATAAATTTCACATCGTCTGCAAGCCACAAACTCGACGCACGTGCACCACCCTGCAGGCGCATTGTGACGAGCATCAATGGTGCAAGAGGCCCGCCTCTGTGACTTCACACCAATCACTAAAGTATCATGTCATTAATCCAAAGTTATGGAGAAGCTCTTACAGGACTCCTCTGATGAACAGCATTGTATTCATCATTCATGGCTATTTTTATGTTTTGAAAAAAGAGGAAATGATAATGTTACTAATTTAAATCAACCAGTACACTCTGATGGATTGAAGTACTGAACAATTTCAATAAAAAGCAGCACTTTCTGGTCACACAGAGACGCGTGGTTGTAATTTTTGTGTGACATTTCTGCTGACTCAAATAAGCTAGAACGATGTTTGAATGAAAATGTTGAACACAGCAGAGCTAAGATGACAAAATTAACAACACAGGTTTGCTTAAAAAAAAAAAAGGATTGAAATAACGTGTAAAAATATGTAGCCACAGGAATCGAGTTTTTATTTAAAGGCTTTACATCAGCCTAATTAAATTGATGTGTTTTGATTTTTAAAAATAATCTTTCTTCAAGCACCAATCAATACAATTAATTTCATTCTGTAGACTTTTTGGGGAACCTGATGGAATAGGGTCTCAAAACCGATGCATTTAGTTTTTGATTCTTGTTGATTTTTGTTTGTGCGTTCCCTTAAAGGGGTTTGTGTTTAACCAAGTAACTTTATCACTGTTTACATGTGAAATAGAATTAAATCATGACGTAGTCAAACATGAGTAGAGGGTTCTTAATTAGCTATTTTTGGTTCTCTTGTGAGAAGGATTTCCCAAGTTTATGTAATACAAATGGTTGCGTATTTTGAGAAATACATTTAACAATCTGACGTAGGCCAGTAATCAGATCGGCTCCAACTGTTTTATCTAAAGGATGCTTTGAAACAAAGATGAGAGAATATCCAAAGTTTCCAGATGGTAAAGATTTCTGCTCTCTTGAGAAGGATTAAAAGAAAACGTGAGTTTGTCCATATTTTACCACTGTTGCAGACATTTTACACTGAAGCCCAAATTTAGAATGTTTGCAAACTACAACAATTAGAGAATAAACTAGTGAATGGTCTCTTTAAATGTGTGTAAAATAGCTATGCTGAAGGGAGGGCGGGTTTAAAAATAAGTGATTTTCTATACTGTTGTCTTCTGCTTATCCGGAGCCGGGTCCTGGGGCCAACATCCTCTGAAGGCAATGTTCTCTCACCCTAGCTGCATCCTCCAGCTCACCTGGGGGGATCCCAAAGAGTTCCCTGTCCAGCTGTGAGACAGTCTCTCCAGCAGGTCCAGTGTCTGCCTCTGGGTGTCCTCTCGGTGGGACATGGCCAAAACCCCTCACCAGCGAGGCACTCAGGAGGCATCCTAACCAGATGCCCGAACTACCCCATCTGGACTCTCGACCAGAAGGAGCAATGGCTCTACTCCGAGCTCCTCCCAGATGGTAGAGCTCCTCACTCTATCTCTGAGTAAGAGCCCAGCCATCCTGCAGAGGAAGCTCATTTCAGCCGCTTGGATCCGCGATCTCGTTCTTTTGGTCACCACCCACAGCTGGTGACCATAGCTGAAGGTAGGAAGGATTTTTAACTGGTAAATAAAGAGCTTTGATTTTCAGCTCAGCTCTTTCTTTACCTCGACAGACCAATGCAGTGTCCTGATTATTGTGGAAGTCGCACTGATCCCTCTGTCAATGTCCCACTCTATTCTTCCCCCACTTGTGAACAAAACCCTGAAATACTTAAACTCTTCCACCAGAGGCAGGATTTTAAAAAGTAATTTTTATATTCAGTGTCATTAGATGTCAGTGGTCTGTTAGGTCTAACTAAGTCTTGAATGTGACTTTTAAGCTGTGCATCAGATTAAGAAAAACGTTTCGAATCAAAGTGCAGAACAGTGTTATTCTTGTGCAGAAAACAAGAGTGTCTGTTTCCTGCAGCCACTGTGGAGCAGATTGTTTGGAGTGTAATCGAACCTTCCTTTGGCATCTGCACCCATGTGGGACTAATGTCTCCTTCAGCAGGGAGGACAACATTGCACTGTAAAAACTTTTTACAACATGAGTTCAGATCCAGGAAACATTGATTTGATTTCAAAGATCAAATTTAGAAAACAGTTTGTCTTGCAAAAGAAACATCTTTTCTTTCAATACTCATGACTGAATTATAATTAAAATGTTAATCAATTACTCAAAATTAATCATAAGAAAAAACAACCATGTCATAAAAAAATACAAAAAGTTTATGGATTTTACTTTGTGAAAAAAATAAACTTGTGATTCACTCATGTTTCAAGTTTAATCTTGCATTAATAAAAAAGAACTGACAAATTTAGTTGTTTAAACTTTTGTAATTTGTCATTATGTTTAAAATTTGAATTTGTCCTTTTATTTTTTAATTCAATTTCAAATGGCATTGCTTTATTTGCTTTCTACCATTTATTTAATCCTAAATTTAATCTCTAGACTGATTGCATCCACACCTTTAATCCTAATGCTTGATCTAAATGATTAATGATCCACTCTATCTGCATCGTAACGAGCATTATTTGTAGAAATTTAAATTTATTTAATGACAAAAAAAACTCATGATGTGCAACAAGTTTGGAGGCCTTGTCCGGGATTCGAAAGAAAACAACTATTAACAAATGTAAGCTATGAAAAAAGAGAGATGCTAAATCAAGACACTTTGGTGTCAAAGTATTCTCTGTTGATCAATTAGTCAGTGGAGGTGTAATAAATTAATTTTTTTAACATGTAGGAATGTATCACATAAAAAAAGAACTGAAACCCTTGTTAAACTTTGATTCTATTGTACAGATTTAAAGTATTCATCCTGTTCCGCCCCTTCTGTCCTGGTGAAAGTATAAATACATCAAGTCACCTTTTAACAGTCACTAGCTCCCTCCTGGGGGGAGTCAGAGAGACCTGCAGACCACCCTGGACTTTGTGAAAACACAGCACATGCAAAAGTTTACTCATTTTTTTAAAATAATATATCTTTCTTTTTTTCTTTCTTTTTAAATTAACGGAAAACTTTTGCTGTCAACGACCTCTTTAGGATTGTCACTACTGCGTTCAAGGTCAGTATCAGAACAGGTGCTGGGGTCAAACTGAAGTGCATGACTGTGTGGTATTTTAACAGCATTGTGAGAGCAAACAGGGAGAGCTTTTATGTCTTATTCTGACTTTCTGCATTAAAATAAATGTAGTTTTTAAGTTTAGTGTCAAACAGCAGCATCAACCTTCCTCTCTTCCCGTAAAAAAATAGTTTAGACTTTGAAACATTCAAAAAGTTTTATTTTATTATTTGTTTGCATCCAATCTGCTCGTCTGTTTTCTTTCCATTTATGGAAAATGTGTAAAAAAAGAAAAACAAACCTCATTAAATTGTGAATAGAAGAATATTAAGACTACAAATAGCAAGTTATAGTTACAAGAAAAGAAAACCAGGGTGGTTCAAATAGTCTTACTAAGTGTCCACATTAACACACTTGCATAAAATGTATTACATGGGTTTGCTTCAGGTTTGATCTCAGTTTAGCTGTGTCTTTTTTAGCAAAAAGAAAAAAATGCATTACTTGCATGAAATGCAAATTTATTTCAATGTCACTCTGCAGGTTTAGAAAAATTAGAGTAAATGTTATACATGAAAAAAGCATGCATCATAAACTTTTGGAATAATTATTGTTAAAGCTTCATTTATAACCTGATGAGCCCGACACACTGACTGCCTTTTGTAATAAATAGAAGTAATCAAATGTAATGTTCAAGAGGTCATTTCACTCTGTAGGAAACACTATTCTTTTTCTAATAGTGAAGCATGACTTTTTTTACATATAAAATACATACAAAGAAGTAAGCTACTGTATGAACAGCCAGTTGGTTTATATGTTTATTTTAGTAACATACAGATGGAAGATGTCTCTCATTGTTGCATTTTTATTTTAAGCTTACAGCTGCTGGTTCAGGATACCAGCAGAGAGTCATAATGTGTCCTCTGTCCTCCAGAGACAAAATAGAAACTCAGAATGAAATTAATTATAATGCTGAATCTGAGTAGAATTTGTGGACGTTTTATTGTGCACGTGCACGTCTTTTTTGTGTTTATTTCCAAAGTGATTGTGGTTTTTATTCTGCAGCATCCAGAGCTTTTGTATCTGCATCACCATGGGGATCAAAGCTGCTCTTCCCAGATATGAGATTTACTTCTACAACACCATGTTGTGTCTGGCTATGTTCTGGGCAGCTAGCTGGATCTTTGAGGTCTCAAGTTGTGAGTATAAAAGGAAACAAACACATAAACAGACTTAAGAGGACAGCAGTGGGACAACCTGCTTTTAAATCTAAACCTTGAATACAATTTTTACAATAATCTAAAAAATCAAAATGACCTAAAGCAAGTGGAAAACCACAGCTCTGGCTATTGTTTCAATTGTTTGAGATCACAATTGTGACTTTTGGACATTCATTCACACACAAAGTGCATCGAGAGCTGAATTGTTCATTTGCCCAGTACCATTTCAATGAAAAATTAGGCCTAGTACCATTTCAATCAAATCGTGAGCGCTTTCTAAGAATATAAAACTTTTTGGAATTTTGAATCCATAATCAACATCTGAAATAATATAACGTTCCTCCAGTTTATTTGAAGGGTTGAAAATTTCTCTAAACGACCACAACACATCATTTGTGTACAATAAATTATTGACAGCCAATTAAAACTTCATAAATAGTATTAAGAATCCTTCGTAATGCTATTGTGTATCTTTTATACGCTTTCTTAATTTGTATATGAGAAGTAATTGTGGCAGCAAAGTTTGGTATACCAGGTATAAAACAAAATTAGAATAATTGATCATTTATAAGTGTTCTTCTTTCAGCATTTTCCTTCAGGGGTAGCTACAGCCAGTCAGTTTCTTCCATCTAACCCTATCTGCTGCATCTTATTTGGTCACACCAACTATCTTCATGTCTTCCTTCACTGTGTCGATGAACCTCCTCTTTGGTCCTCCTCTAGTCCTCTTCCCTGGTGGTTCCAAATCCAGCATCCTTCTGATGATGTACTCTCTCTCTCTCCTCTGCACATCTCCAAACCATCTCAGTCTGGCCTCTCTGACTTTATCTCCAAAACCTCTAACATGTCCTGTTCCTTTGATCCTGTTGATCCTGGTCACTCCCAGGGAGATCCTCAGCATCTTCATCTCTGCTACCTCCATCTCTGTTTCCTGTTTTTTCCTCGGTGCCACTGTTTCTAGACCAAACAGCATGGCCGTCTCACCACGGTTTTGTACACTTTCCCTTTCCTTTTGGCTGAAACTCTTCTGTCACACATCATACCTGATACTTTTCTCCACCCGTTCCAGCCTGCCTGCACAGGCTTCTGCACCTCTTTTCCACACTCTCCATTGCCCTGACTGTTGATCCTACGTACTTAAAATCTTCCACCTTCTTTATCTCTTCTCCCTGTAACCTCACTTTTCCATTTGGATCCTTCTCATTTACACACATGTACTCTGTTTTACTCTGACTAATCTTCACTCTTATTGGACCACATAAAACGTTACAGTCTTCACAAATGTTTTAATTCTATGAAGAAGAACACACCGAGACAACTGTTCCCTCCAATTTCTATTAAGTAAATTTTACTGATGACGCTGTGACGTGGATGAGCGACACAATGTGGTGCTATCATGCAGGACAGTGTCACTGTGTGAAGGTGAAGAGTTACAGCTATGCAGACCATGCTGAGGAGATCAGGTGTCACTATTAATACCACAACGCTCAGGAAGATCATAGACTGTGTTGTGGAACCATATTTTTTATTTGCATTTTTAGATTGAGAGAAAAAAAAAGAAGTCTTGAAACTTTAAATGGAATATGGAAGATCTTCCAGCGCTGAGAGATCTTCGACTCCTAATGAATAAGATCCGGATTTGTTTCAGACACAGAAACATTTACAAAACAACAAAACCAGGAAGTTGGGCAGATTGTTGGCCCGATGTTCTTTGCTCATCAAACAAAAATGATTGCCATTTTGATTTTTCTAATGTTCCTTTGAGTTCACAGTTATTTTTAGAAAACCATTTATAAGCCTCAGTCCTACAAATGCAGACTCAAGTTATATTGTAAAAATATTTTTTTAAATATCTTTACACTATCTTTAAATAACATTTTTTTTCTCTTTTTATTAGCCAATGCAAACAAAAAGACGTTTAGAACCAGTGTGAAGGTGGGCTACTTTGGAAGAAAAATGGTAAGGTGTAAACCACCAGCTGAGCAATAGTTTTTAAAGTAAAAGTGATACTCATTTGGTTTTCCACACTGATCCACAGGACACGGCAGATTTTGAATGGATGATGTGGTTTTCTACCTTTAGAGAGCACATCCTGTTTGCTCTTTCAGGTCATGTGTTGTTCGCCAAGATCTGCTCCATGCTGGCTCCACAGGTTCTTCCACTGACACTGACCTCATTTTCAGATTTGGATAATTCTCTAAATGGTTTGTTTATCTTCCACAGTATAGGTCCTTGATGTACTTGGTGTATGGTGTGCTAGCTGTGTGGACCAGCATGGGGTGGACATATGTCACCCTCATCCTATCCCACTGTATCCTGCTCTACAGCATCTCTTTGGTGAAAATACGCTGGCTCTGCTTTGTTACTGGTCTTTCTACACTGGCTACATTCAAGTGTGAACCCTTCGTGTCCTGGCAGGTAACACGGCTGACTCCACAAGTCAAAAGCAGGGCTTCAGTTCATTTCATTACATGCTTTGAGCTTTATCATTACTCTTTTCCACAGGCAGGTTTTGTGGAGGGAGACTTTGAGCTGCGTCATGTTCTGTTTTACGGAGGCTGTGGTTTCACCATCATGCGATGCATGAGCTTTGCGCTAGAAAACTGTGAAAGAAAAGATGGAAATTATAGCATTCTTGAGCTTCTCAAATATAACTTCTATCTTCCTTTCTTCTACTTCGGACCTATCATGACTTTTGATAAGTTTTATATTCAAGTAAGTTTGTTTTAAAACACATGATAAACAATCAATTATCTTAAATGGATTGTATGGATGTGAAGAATCTGCAAATCCATAACGGTTGCGGGTGATTTGTTACCGTTTGTAGGTCAACAAGTCTGACCTAAGTAGAAAAGAAAGAGAAATGTGGAACATCAGCCTGCAGGGTTTGATCCATTTTGGAGCGATTATTTTAGTAGATGTGATCTTCCACTTCATGTACATACTCACCATCCCCACCGACATGAAGTTACTGAAGCACCTCTCTGACTGGGCTCTTGGTGAGTCCCTCCTCAAATCTTTACCCATTTTATGTGACCATGTAAAAGGATTGAAAGACTGGCAACTTGTAAATTAATACTGTAACTTGTTTCCAGTGGGTTTGGCTTATTTTAATTTGACGTATGACTGGATAAAAGCAGCCGTCATGTTTGGAGTCATCAACACAGTCTCTAAACTGGATCATCTGGATCCACCTAAGCCACCAAAATGTATCACGATGCTCTACGTGTTTGCTGAAACGTGAGTTCAGTTTTCACAGCCCCCTCTCTTTCGGCTCAAAAGTAAAATATTATAATTTTTTAATACATTACCAGTTCTTTTCCAGGCATTTTGACAGAGGGATAAACGACTGGCTGTGCAAGTAAGTTCCTCTTTACAACCTAAATGTTCATATTGTATATTCCAGAGGTTGTAATGGGTCGTCTGCACACAGGTATGTTTATGATTATTTGGGTGGAAAACATGATAATGTGCTGGAAGAACTGGTGGCCACACTTTGCACCTTCGGTGTGACCATTCTCTGGTTAGGACCGTGTGAGGTGGTCTTAGTGTGGGCTTTCTTAAACTGCTTTGGTCTCAACTTTGAGCTTTGGGCTGCAAAATTCTTCTCCATGGAGCCCTTTTCTTCATTTGAGGTTTGACAAAAGAAGATGAGTTTAACTTTAAGTATTCATGTTAAGAATGTTTTAACCTAGTTTTCTTTACAGGTGGCAATGACAGAAGCAATGTCTCGTCGAATTAGAGCCATCTTTAACACCTTCAACTTCTGGACTATCGTCTTGTACAACATTGTCGCTTTGAACAGTTTAGACTTTGCCAAGTTGGTTGCAAAACGTCTGCTTCTTAAAGGTACAGTAATTATTTGACATAATTAGACACAAAGTTTGACTTCTTCTCTTTTAATAAACTTATCCTGCTTTATATCTCCAGGTTTTCCAATAACGACCATCATCGTCATGTTTGTCACCTACTGTCTGATCCAAGTGATCAAGGAACGGGAGAGGAAGCAGGCTCTGATTGATGACCCTGATCCACTTCCCCCTGCACCCGCTCCCAATGCTACCCCTTCTCCGCCTCCTCCTACATCTGTACCAGTTGTTGCCCAGGCAACCGCAGACCCCAGCAAAGAAAAGGCAGAATAATAAATAAAAATAGTGTAAAAACAAGGACAAAATCAACACGGAAAAAATCTGATTACTTTTTTTTTTTTTTACAAAAGTAATCAATCACATATGTGAATGTACATGTGTTTCTTTCTGAAAAAAAGCATTTGTAAGCTAGTAAAAATGATTAAAAGAGTTCATGAACATGTATCATGTAAGAACCCTGAGATGCCCCATTTTGAAACCATTTTGAAAAATAAACTGTATCACCATCTGTGTCTTTAAAATGAATTTCTTTGAAGAATTTGAAATGAGGAGGAAACTTTTTTTACACTACACAGTCAGCATGTGGTGACTGTGAGAAATTTTTCCCCTGTTGCATCAGCTGTTTGTCTTGAGTTACAGCCACAGCTGGGGAACATCCTCGCCTGCACCGGCTTGAATTCAACAATAAAAAGTCTATTTACATTTAAAAGAGTAGATTTTTTTTATTTTGTATTGCTCTCACACACTGTGAGATTTTTTATTAACATCTAGATTTGAACATAGTCTTGCAGTTCATTCAGTTTCTATTGAAATGTAAATAAATTAAAAACACCTAGTATGTGTAAGTGATGAAAAAAAACCCAAATGTCCCTCAGAAAGTTTTCCCATTACAGTCTCATGTCTCAGCAATCAGTTTGACTTCCCAGCAGCCTGCTGAATATGATCATCAGCTGGTGTACAGTAACATCGTTCAACCGTGCACCGGACGGTTATAAAACCCCTGCTACTGCTCAGGACATGGACGGAAATCCTGATTCCAACCTCTTCAATCTTTGAACCGGTTCAGCTCAGTTCTTGTTAGCTTTTTAAACTCTGAAAGATGGCCACCCCGATGGTGGTTTGTGGAAAAATCAGCTCTAAGACAAAGGATGCAGATGAAAAAGTTCACCAGATCTGCGGAGCAGTAAGTAGAGAAAAGCTTCATGTTACCAAACCAACTCTGTGGTAATGTGTTGCATGTCATTGCCCAGGTGAAGCTTTTTGTGGAGGAAAATGCCATGAAAACATTTGATGTTTTCACTCCCCAGAACTACAAAACTCAGTGTGTGTGTGTGGAACCAACTTCTTCATTAAGGTAAAAAGTAGGTTTAGTTACTGCACATAATTTATTTTAATTTTATTTAGAAGGACACAGGTATTCTGTAGAAATTGGAAATTGTGTGTCAGATCACATGACTTAGACCTGTGGTGTTCCACAAGGGTCAATTCTGGGACTCCTGTTTTTTAACCTCTACATGGTGCCGTTAGGGCAGTTGATAGCCAATAATAATGTGTAATATGTTAAACATAAATCAACATACATGCTTTCATTTATGAATGTTATATGTGTATTACATGGGCATGTACATTTTGTTTGTGTGTGTATGCATTTTTTAAATTAAGTATAGATTCTTAATAAACTGGTTTCATTCTTTTTAAAGGTCCATGTGGGCGGAGAGGATTACATTCACATCCGTGTTTGGCAAAAACTTCCTTGTTATGGAGGAGGACTTGAGCTGAGTGACGTACAGTACTCCAAGAGCTTTGAGGATACCATTGAATACTTTTAATGATCAAGTGAAATTTAATGTAAGAATGTGCCACTTATGTAAATTAGAATACTTACATTTATATTTTTTTTTATAGATTTGATATGTTGTGTTTATATTTTGTCTTTTTGTAAAACTCAATAAGTAAGATGCTAGTACAGCTACAGTGTAAAATATATTTGAAAAAATTAAAAGGATAATCTTGTAATTCTATAAGTTTTTACTCCTTTAAATAACTCATTTACAACATTTTATCTCCTTACAAATACAACAGACTCGATACAATTATTTCTCAGAGGGAAATAACAATGTGTGTCCATCAACAATTGCAATTGCAGTATGGGGGTTCCGCAAGGCTCTATACCTGGCCCAGTGTTGTTTATATCATATATTAATATTGTGCCTGCTAAAGGCCTACCTAATGCTGACAATACTCTGGTTTATTATCACAGTAAAACTGTCAATATTGTGAAAAGATTAACTACAGAGACTGGTTAAATGTGTTCATTTACAGATGTTTAGAAGAATATTTGGTCATTAAAATTGTTTCTTGATTGATTTTTTTTCCTATGGTTTAAAAATCTAAATTTGTACTTATAGGGTCAGCTATGTCACCAGGACAAGAATGGTTCACATTTTAATGTGGCAAAAGTAAATAAAATAAATTTAAAAAAAATCTCATTGCTTTGCTCAGTATAAAGTATTTGAATTTTTCTGTGAGGCTTTATAAAGGATAAATTCTTTTTTTATTTGTCGTTCGTCACATTCTAAAGTATGATAATCTGACCATGTGGAGAAGATGTCACCGACTGCCTGTGACTCATTGACATGTTTTCCAGTGAAGCCATGTGTTAGCTATGTCAGAGTTGAGGGGATTGTCCCTGGGTGTGAGAAGGTTTGGTGTTGGGCAGAGTGGGAGGTTTTACATTTCAAGTTCCAGAATAAAGCCCCCAGCTTCACATTGACCAGCCGGTCTAAAAATAACTTTCCAGTTGGAGCTTAGTTGAAGTGTCAGGACAGCTGAGAAAGTCCCAGGATTCACTGGTGCAAAGGCTGACAGTGCATCAGAATCCACTGCCCCGGCTTCAAACCATCAATTCTGCCAAAGACAGGAGACTTGTAAACTGTTTTCAAACAATTTTCTCACAGAACCATGGCTGCGCCTGTAAACCCGATGGATGAGCCCCGGCTGTACCAGCAGACCCTCCTCCAGGACGGGCTGTATGATCTACTGGAAAATGACAAACTCATTGACTGTGTGCTGAAGATCAAAGACAAAGAGTTCCCATGCCACCGCCTGGTCCTTTGTGCCTGCAGCTCATACTTTCGTGCCATCTTCCTTTCTGACCTGGAGGAGAGCAAAAAGAAGGAACTAATCTTGGAAGATGTTGAGCCTGGAGTAATGGGATTGATCCTGAAGTACCTGTACACCTCAAAAATCAATGTGACAGAGCAGAATGTCCAGGACATCTTTGCTGTTGCTAACATGTACCAGATTCCCTCCATCTTCACTGTTTGTGTGTCTTTTCTACAAAAACGCCTCAGCCTCAGCAACTGTCTGGCAATTTTCAGGCTTGGTTTGATGCTGGACTGTCCCAGGTTGGCCATCTCTGCTAGAAACTATGCCTGTGAGCGGTTTCAGCTAATCTCTAAAGATGAGGACTTCCTTCAGCTTCTTCCTAATGAGTTAGCAGCAATTTTGGCGAATGACAGTCTGAATGTGGAGCAGGAGGAGACTGTGTTTGAGGCTTTAATAAACTGGGTTTCCAGGGATGCTGAGAACAGAGAGAAAGAACTTCCTGGTTTACTGGACTGCGTTCGTTTACGTCTTGTCACTGACGAGTACTTGAAGGAAAAAGTAGAGAATCACAAACTAATTTCCTCCAATCCTGAGTTGCAGGAAAAACTTCAGTTAGTCAGAGATGCTCGAGTTGGTAAATTACCTGATGTTAAAAAAGGCAAGAGCGATAAAGTGAGTAGTGGAGCTGAAAAAGAAGGAGAAAATGAAGAGAAAGAGGAGGAAGAAAGTCTGCTTCCAAGCATTCTCAATGATAATCTGAGATTTGGGATGTTTGTCAGAGATGTAATCTTGATGGTGAGTGAAACAGGAGCCGTGGCCTACGACCCTGCAGGAAATGACTGTTTCGTAGCAACACTATCCACACAAGTTCCCAAAAATCACGCCAGTCTGGTCACAAAAGAAAACCAGGTGTTTGTGGCAGGAGGATTTTTCTTTGATGAACAGAACAAGGAGGATCCACTGTGCTCCTATTTCCTTCAGGTAAATATCTGTCATTTAATAAAGAAAATTAATCTGGTGTGGGGCATGTTTCATCATGGGGGAGTGTTTTAAAAAATGGCCAACTATACAGTTTTGTAAAAAAACTAGATAAAAAAAACAGCATAAAATTGAATAAAATATCGCATTTAAATATTTACAGCTCTATTTTAGTGCTCTTTGAGTTAAACTAAAACTGAGAGAGAGATTGAAACTGTTTAGGAGTCTTTAGAAAGAATTTTAACACTATTTGCTTCTAGAATTTCTTACAAATCTACAAAATTTAAAAACTTTATGAATACGTGTAACCAAACCAAGATATACTGTAATACATAATTGAAGTGCAAAATATTTTTTTTTAATAAAGTTCAAATGATATTTGACTGTAACCATGTTTGGGCACTTTTAAAAATGACCTTAAAGCATTTTTTTGTGTGTGTACAATATATCCATATTATTTCAGAAAAATTAAAGCTTTCCTTAGATTCATCAAAATTCAATACGGATTTGATTTTAAATCATAGGTAAAATTTTATATGTGACTTTTTTTTTTTTTTACTGATTACTAATCCAAACTATAAATGTCTGTGTCCTGTGACTCAGTATGACCCTGTTAGTGCAGACTGGCTTGGGATGCCTCCTCTCCCATCTCCCCGCTTCTTGTTTGGATTGGCTGAAGCTGAAAACTCCATCTTTGTGTTGGGAGGGAAGGAGCTGAAAGAGCAGGAGTGTACCTTGGATTCAGTTTTGGTCTACGACAGACAGTGAGTAAAGAATTAAGAATACACACTGGCCTGAAACATAGCAACCAACCATAAAATGAAGGAAGTAATCAGTGTAAATAAAAAAAACACTGTGTGATATAAATTTGATCAAGATGTTTGTGTGCTTGTTTATTTATAGGTCTTTCAAATGGGGTGAGTCAGACCCGATTCCTTACCCTGTTTATGGGCACGCAACAGTATCCCACAATGATGTTGTGTATGTGATTGGAGGAAAAGAAGACAACAAGTAAGAATGAGTTTATGTTGAAAAATTATAATAAGAAATGACTAGGTGAAAAGTAGATTTGAAGAAAATTTAAAAACCCCTAAAAAAATACTTTGACATCTATTTTTACTTCTAAGGAATTGTCTGAAAAAAATGTGTGGATATGACGCAAAGAGATTTGAATGGAAGGAGCTCGCCCCCATGAATACTGCACGCTCCTTGTTTGGAGCAGCTGTTCATAATGGTAAAATATACGTAGGAGCAGGGGTCACAGACAACGGGCTGACAGACACCATGGAGGTGTACGACATTGCTACCAACAAGTGAGTTCATCTCAAATTCCTAAAAAAACAAAATTGAGTACAAGTCAGAATCATTTGGTAGCAGTCAAATGTGATTACCTCTTTTTACTCTAGGTGGTCAGACTTTGTACAGTTTCCTCAGGAACGGAGCTCTCTGAATCTTGTTTCTTTGGCTGGATCCCTGTATGGTGTTGGAGGTTTTGCAATGATGCCTTTAGAGGACAGTGATGAGATTGTTCCCAAAGAGATGAACGATATTTGGAGGTGAAAAGTTATTTTGAGACAAATATTCATCAAACTGAATGTGGATCTAGAAAACATTACCACTAAATGATTGTCTTTGGAATTGGTTTGTCCTACAAAAAAAGGACTACTCTAATTATATTTATTTTCTTCTTCAGGTTCAATGAAACAGAGAAAAAGTGGATTGGCATTCTCAGAGAGATTCAATATGCATCAGGAGCAACAATTTTAGGGGTCCGATTAAACACCCTGCGTCTCACAAAGATGTGATACTGAAATTTTTTTAAACTTTTTTTTTTTAAATATTTTTTTTTACTAACAGCAGCAATAATCTGTTTTATTCTTTGGAATTTTAGAAAAAAATTACAATCTCACTCATTAACAAACAGAACTTTGTGCATTTTATTCACAACAAAACTATAGGGTTTTTTTGTTGGCTTACTTTGATGTTTTCTTTTTCATTTTTTTATATGCATTGTAAAATTGAAAAATTCGTCATCAAATTGCACTGAAATAAATTAAAACTTTGTGAATGCAATCTAACCTTTCAGCTTTAATTTCCCAAGAATGGCTACAAAGTTATCATTTGGATTATAGGATTTTCAAGATATTCCATACCGTAGTCTTCCGCTTATCCGGGGCTGGGTCACGGGGGCAACAGCCTCTGACGGCAAACACAGGCATCTCCCTCCCCAGCTTCATCCTCCAGCTCACCTGGAAGGATCCTCAGTCGTTCCCCAGCAAAATGTGAGACAGTCTCTCCAGCGGGTCTGGAGTCTGCCTCTTGGTCTCCTCCTGGTGGGACGTGCCCGAGACACCTCACTAGTGAGGCGCTCGGGGGATATCCTGAGCAGATGCCCGAACCACCCCATCTGGCTTCTCTCGACCTGAAGGAGGAGCGGCTCGACACCGAGCTCCTCACCCGATCTCTGAGTGAGAGCCCAGCCACTCTGCGGACAATTTTCAAGATGCATAACACATCATTTTAAAACGATCAGAAATAAAACATGGCTCACTCGTACATTTGCAATAACATATCTATATTGTTTAATACTGAGTTTATGTCATTACATTTGTTGTATTACAGACATTATTAAAACAATGATAGACAGAAAGTACAGTAAATGTTATTAGCACCTCTAGAAACTAATGTTTTAAGCATTTTAATAAAGCTAAATGGAACAGCTGCCACCTACACACACATTTGTACACCAGAATAAAAAAAAGATATACCGGAGAGTTTTCATTTTAAGGTAGAAAAATCAGAAAAAAAGAAGACAAATCTCCATCATGATTTCAATAAGAAAGCGGCAGTATGAAATGGAACAGAAAATGTAATGTACATTACAGGAGTTAGGTTTAAGATCTACTTTTGCTTAGAAAAGATTAAAAAATAGAGCAAAAATATATGAACAGCTGATCAGACATCAACATCAACCAACATGGAATTATTAGCCTGCTTCAGTGTTTTTCAACCAGTGATCCATGGCACACTAGTGAACTGTGAGAGATTGTCAGGTGTTCGTGGGAAATGACCATATTTCACCTCATATGGGGATCGGGATCTACTGGTAGATTCCAAAGATTGATTTGGTCGCTCTCATGGTGTTTGTGTAGAAAAAAAACTGGATTAGAGCATTCTTTTTTTATGTTTATCGGTATGAAATCCTGTCATTTTATTTAGAGACAGGCAGGACTGTCCTGTAACCATAGCAACCCACTTTGCTTTTTTGTTGCATGCTGCTGCAAACACTACAGCAGATAGAGAATCGTATACATGTTTTTGAGACATGATGAGAAAATTTAGGTTGCAATTTAAAGCAGAAATTTTTTTTAACATTTTTGATTAGAAGTGTGGTTCAAGATTTTCGTTTGATGGAAAAATGTGCCTTAGCATGAAAAAAAGGTTGAGAAACACTGACCTACATTGATTGGGCAGAGTGATAAATTGGAATTGGATTAATCGACATCTAAGTACTGGCACAACAATCCTGCTGGGATTGGTTCAGGTATGGTAATTTTCTTTTTTTGGTATAAGAAAGAACAACGTGGTATTGCTTGCAAACCTTTCTGCTGGACTAAAAGAAAACATGTTATCTAATCAATCCAAGAAAAAGGATGAGCAATTTTTTTTCCAGAATATGTGTAAGTTTTTTTTTTTTTTTTGTTTTTTTTTAGGATAAATCGGATATCTAAAACACCTTTCAGCCTGTAGTGTGCATTTACACAAACCTGGTAATTTAGCCTTTTCAGATGTTACCAACATTCATTCACAAATTTTAAGTGCAACAACTGTGCTGCAAGAAATTGCTTATTAAAGGTAGTAAAGGTGGAGAAAAATACCAGTTATTTTGTCTTTATTACATCAATACATATTAAAGGATATAAAAAGAGAAAGCATACGCATATAATCCCTTTCATTATGATTATGAGAGAAATCACATTTTTACTAGATATTTTAATAAAGACATCAGAAAAAAACCCCAACATAATCAAATGACAGGATCTACAGGTGTTATTGTCTTGTTTCAGGACATTTAAATAAGATGCTAAAAGCATCAGGTTATTCCACTGGATTCATTATAACATTCTTATTTTGGTTATTAAAATAACCCTTAATTTTTTTTAATGGAATTTAGCCAAAAGCATAAAAATGTTGATTAATTGCTCTAAAAATGTAAAGTCTTCTTAGCTGACATACTTTAAAGAAAAGATAAACCCCTCAACAACAATCACTAGATGTTCCCGGATTTGTCTTTTTTAATGTGTTTGAAGAAATTTTTGTTGAAAAAATTTTTTTTTAAACCACCCTCACATATTTTTTTTGGCAAAGTTTGTTGAAAACAAGAGCTGATGTCTTTGCTTCTTTGCTAGAAAAAAAACGTTCTCTTACTAAATTTCCTATTTATTGTGGCAGTAAATGTGTTGCATTCTCAGAAAAGATCATTTACAGAATCAGGTTTTCTGAATTGTTCTTAAATACAGTAGATCAAAACATCTGTTTATTTTACTTGCTTATGGTCAGATAATGCTTAAAATTCCAAAAAAGGACAGTTTTGCTGTCCAACGTGTACAGAAACTCACATTTACAGATAAGCAGGTTAGTTTGTTAGAGAAAATTAACTTTTAAACACATTCTATAAAGAACAAAGCTTCTCTTTGTTGTAGCTTTTGGAAATGATTAGATTCTCAAAAAACAAATCAGCCTTTAATTTCTCTAAGAACGTTTTGCCATAATCACACATCCAGTATCTCTCAACTCATTCACCTCAGACATGTATCTGCGTGTGCATTCCCTTTGTTAGCTAGCGTAGCAAACAAATTCAAAGTGCATAAATCAGTAGTTTTGACTACTTGCCCTCCAATTTTTCACATCGGTATACATAACACAGAAACATTCAAACACTTCCATTTATAAGGCAAACACACCCCAAAACCACAGGATTTCAGAAACGAGAAAAAAATAAAATATTCGGTGATAACATTTGTGATAAGCTTTACAAAAAAAAAGTACACTGGGTAGTTCAGGTGAAAAATAAAGCCACATCATGATTGATAGGAAGTTCAGCTTCTCTCTCGATTAAATCCAGTATTGCAGTTTGCATGATTTCCACAAGAGAGCAATATCAAACCATCAAACCACCCTGACTTAAAAAAAAACACAAAATATGTCTAAATTACATAGTAATCTAAAACCCTAGATAAAATTTAGAGGGTAGTCTTAGACAGACCCTGTTAAACAGCAGCAAATCATATGTATTTGATACATTTCTTTGAATAAACAGAGTACCATTATTAGATAATGTCTGCAGAGGCTTTTGCTATGCAGCCACGGCAGTTAAAGAAATACATCTAGATCAGGGGTAGCCACATGACTACATGAAGGTGCTTCAATTGGCCTTTAAAAAAATTTAAATACAAAAACATATACAATCTTCAACTTATTACCGTACCAGCCAAGACACATGCGGGGAACACATTCACCTCATTTCCATGTAAACATAATTAAAAAAAACCTCATAAAGCTAAGAAAATAATGTCTTAACAGCAAATAGACGATTGTGCAACACTACAGATCTATCATGGTTACACAGAGGTTACAGAAAATGAAACAGATAAAAATGTTAAATAGTAACTCAGATCTTTTATAGTTGGATTCATGTTTAAGCTGAATAAGATATTGGGGCCACTCAGAAATGTTTGCAGCTGGAAATATTTTTACTCCTGCAAAGCTTAGTGTAGTATGGAGGAACGCTTAGAATAACATTTCCAAATTGTAAGGTTTGGGAACATTATGTCTAGGAACAAAATTGCAAGGTAGTTTGAATTTTTCAGCGAAGAATCAGGAGGCCAGAAACACAAGTCGCCCACTTCTAGATAAACAATCAGTTTGAAGCGATCGAATGCGACTTTTCTAGTGCATTAATGTTGATAAAGTTCAGTTTTGTCTTATGAACCGCTTCTTCCCTAATAGGGTTAAGGAGGGTGCCGAAGTCTATCCCTCCTGATTTTCAGTGAGAGGCAGAGTACACCCTGAACAGGTCGCAAGTCTGTTGGGGGGCCACACACACATTCACCTTCACACAGATTCACTATTCACCTACATGGGCAATTTGGTGCAGGACAATCAACCTAACATGCATGTTTTAGGAGACAGTGCACAGCGGCCTCACTGCAAGAAGATTGGGGTTCGAGTCCCAGAGTGGGGACAAGGCTTGGAACACTGGCCTTTCTGTGTGGAGTTTGTATGTTTTCCAGGTACTCCGATTTCCTCCCACCCTTCTAAAACATGCATGCTGAGTTGATTGGCCAGTACATGATTGCCCCTAGAAATGTGTGTGTGTCTGGTAGTATGTGTGTAGCCCCACAACAAACTGGCGACCTGTTTGGGGTGTACCCTGACCCTTGCTTCGAGTCAGCCGAGATGGGCTCGGCATCCCCCGAAAGGGATAGAAGGTGACTGACTGAAATGTTTTCTCTTTGTCGATGCTTCAAACGAACAGTGGCGTCTACAGAAACGGACGACTCATCAAGAGCAAAAATAGCTCGTTTGCAAAAATACAGAAAGAAAAAAACTTAAAAAACTATTGCCTCCATGAATCTGCAAATCTCTTAATGGCATCGATTCTCTCAAACAGCCGTCACCACAAAATCAAATCTACACATTTCCAAAACCGTGGAGATACTCCTTTAAGACGTTCTTACAGAAGTTTTTTTTTTCAGGTATAACTTGTAGAGACTTTACACTGGATTGTTTTAACGTCCAAAGTTGATCAGTTTCATATATTTTCACACAAATGGCACAATTAAAAAAAAAAAAAGTTACACAACTGTTAAAAACCCTTTGAGTAGATCTTTAAAATAATCCACAGTTAATACTCTTTTGGAGATATCAGGTTTTTAAAAATAGGATATTTTGTTCACAACATGGGTTACATCCAACAAAATCTAACTCTATGAAATAAGCTATTTGTGGATATCTATGTTCAGATTCTGGATTTTATGCAAACTAATGACACAGATTAGATTTATGTAGAAAATAAGCTGTTTGTAACAACATCAAATTACAGTTATAGTGTGGGTTTAGTAGAATTTACTAAGAAAAAAAGTCATTTTGTTTCATAATCAGGATATCGATAGAGTAGTCAGCTTGCTTAATGTAAGCAAAACATGTAAATCCACTATTTCCTCCATCTCCTAACTCGGGCGAGCTCAGGTAGTAAAATCACGTTCAGTCCACACACGGCTTAATCTCCACACAAAACAACTCCTCCGAAGTCCTTACGAAGCAATGTAACATGCCACAAATAACACACGACCACAGTTGTAAAAACCAAAGACAAATAGGAGTACACTTTAAATATCGCTGGAGTTAAATGTAAGGTGCAGATTTGATTATAAATGCTGAATTGCATCTTCTAGCTATCAACGGGATTTGGTTATACATGTAAATGTTCAGACAAATCAGCATTTGGTTATTGCTGGCTCACGCTTTAAACTGCTCGCTACATCTTGGCAAAGAACTTAAAATATCACTCCAATCCTCATCTTTATACGAGCGACAACTTGGGAAACTCTTCCTCCAGTTATGTAATAAAAGCTACTATGATTGATACGTTGTGCAAGACTCTGGAGAGATGTGGGATGTGTAGAGATCTTTAAATGAAACGAGAATGGAGCTGAAAAGTAATAAAAGACTGAAAATGATCATCCTGGTTTACTCTGAGGTTATTAATTGTACTGATCAGATAAAAAATAAACTATTCAATATATTTTGTGTGTTTGTTTAGAGTTCTCCCTGTGTCCACTTTTCAGTTTTTCCTACCGTCAGTTCTCTTAAAAGCTTGAAAAAACAGAAAAAAAAGTAAGAAAGTGCTTTTGATGCTACAAGAGATTTGTTAGTTGTTGGAGTTCATCCTCCCAGCAGAGAAGAGAGGAGGCGGTGGGGGTAGATGTTGGGAGGTAGGCAGAGTTGCCATGGACTGCAGCAGGGGGAGGGACATCTGTGTGGTATGGTGAGGGTGTGGGCTAGAGGCAGTAGAAAGGGAGGTTCCAGATGTGGTGGGTGCCGCCCCCAGTTGGACCTGACCAGAATAGTCTGCGGTAGGAGGTGCCAGAGGCTGGTCGAGGTCGAGAGGGTCACTGCAGTTCATCATAGGGTTGCTAACACGGAAGCATTTTTCTTTGTGGGCTTTTAGCATGTTGGAGAAACGAAAGCGTTGACCGCACACCTCACAGGGGTACGGTTTCTCCCCGGTGTGGGTTCGCCGGTGACGCTTCATGTTCGGCCGGCTGGTAAAACTTTTCCCACAGATTTCACATATGTACGGTTTCTCTCCTGCAAAAATAAAAGGATGCAAGGTAAAATTTATTTAGATATTGGGATTAATATTTTTAAAACAATTATATATTTTTCACGTCTGCTATTGATAAATAAATACCACTGCTTTGTCGACACAAGTATTTAAAATATGTTAAAAGCATTGAGTTCTGAAAACTCAAAGTTTTAGAAAAAGTTCTGCTGAATCAAATATTTTAAGTCTATAACTTTTTATTTTTACTTTAAACTTTTTAATATTTTTTGGCTTGAGCGGAATTGTTGCCGATTGAAAGGTGCATAACTCCAAATGATGACTTAGCAGGTAAGTGGAATTAATCAGGGGCGGATCCATGATTTTATAAAGGGGGGCCGTGAGGTCATTGACAAAGCCAGTGCCTCTCCCATGGCCCCTGAACATTTTGAAAAATAAGAATAATTTTCCTGTGGCCTATACGCTGGCCCTGCAAGGGATTAGCTTGACTTGTCCCCTTTCCTTTCTTCTTCTCTTTTTTTTGCGGACCCACGCCGCCCCCTGATTCCGCCCATGCTAATTATAAATGAATGGCAATTTTGTGTACTTGTTCCAGTGGTTTCAAAACTCAAAATTTTATGAAAAATTAAAGTAATTTAACTAAGAACTTTGAATCATTTGTGGATGGAAAAAAAGAAGTACTTTTAAATTGGTTGTTGTCAAAACTTTTGGTAGCGTCTCATCGAAACTTCCATCCAAACTTAAAATTTAAAGTCCTTCAGCTTAAAATAATTTAGCCAAATGATTATTTTAACTTTTTAGAATTCTGATGCCTCCACAGTGAAATTTTTAGACACATATTTAAATGTTTAACATCCAATAATTACGCAACTCCGTTCCGTTCCGTCATCTTCCGCTTGTTCCGGGGTCAGGTCGCGGGGGCAACAGCCTCAAACGGGTAGCCCAGGCCTCTCTCTCCCCGGCTGCATCCTCCAGCTCACCCGGAAGGATCCCAAGTCGTTCCCCGGCCAGCCGTGAGACATAGTCTCTCCAGTGGGTCTGGGGTCTGCCCCTTGGTCTCCTCCCGGTGGGACGTGCCCGAAACACCTCGCCTGCGAGGCGCTCGGGGGGCATCCTGACCAGATGCCAGAACCACCCCATCTGGCTCCTCTCGACCTGGAGGAGGAGCGGCTCGACACCGAGCTTCTCCCCGATGGCAGAGCTCCTCACCCGATCTCTGAGTGAGAGCCCAGCCACCCTGCGGAGGAAGCTCATTTCGACCACTTGTACCCGCAATCTCATTCTTTCTGTCACCACCCACAGCTGGTGACCATAGGTGAGGATTGGAACGTAGATCGACTTGTAAATCGAGAGCTTTGCTTTTCGGCTCAGCTCTCTCTTTACCATGACGGACCGATGCAGCGTCCTAGTTATTGCTGATGCCACACCGATCCGCCTGTCGATCTCCCGCTCGTGAACAAGACCCCGAGAGACAGTACTTAAACTCCTCCACTTGGGGCAGGACCCTGTCCCTGACTCGCAGGGGGCATTCCACCCTTTTCCGGGCGAGGACCATGGTCTCGGATTTGGAGGCGCTAATTCCCATCCCGGCCGCTTCACACTCGGCAGCAAATCGATCCAGCGAGAGCTGGAGATCACGGTCCGATGAAGCCAACAGGACCACATCATCCGCAAAAAGCAGAGATTACACAACTCATTTGTTTTAAATAGTTCTCGTTCCCCAAAATAGTTCTCGTTCCCCAAAATAGTTCTCGTTCCCCAAATTCACAAACTGGAGTTTATAAAAAAAATTGTCTTCTTAAATTGAAAACACTTGATTGTAAGGCAATAGATCAATTTTTACGTTTTATGCTAACAATAATAAGAAAATACCTAAACAAAAGATATGCCATCCAAAAATACTGGTTAGTTTGACTGTGATGTATTAAAGTGTGAACACTTATTTTTAGGTTTTACTTTTAAATTGATAATAGGGATTTTGTTGAATAAATTGCAAAGGAATGCTCCAAAAAAAGTCTAACCAGTGTGTGTTTTCATGTGTTCATCAAAGTACTGCTTCATGTTGAAGTCTTTTCCACACCATTGACACATGAACTGCTTGTGACCGATGTGAATGCTCATGTGAGAGCGAAGCTGATACTTGTATTGGAAACGCTCGCTGCAGTTCTGTAAAAAAAAAAAAAAAAGTAAAATGACAACAGCTTAATACAGTTATTCTAAATTAAACTCTCCATGTGAGACCAGGAGAAATCGGCAGCATGTAGAAAGAACTCAAACCTCACACTTGAAGGGTTTCTCTCCAGAGTGTTGAAGGGAGTGGACCTTCAGGGACATGCTACGCTTGAATGACTTCCCACATGTCTCGCAGGTAAAAGGCATGTCCTTGGTATGGGCTTCACATACATACACAATGAGGAAAGACATCAAAACACATTTAAGATTAGTCAGTTCAAAATTTAATCTTTGATTGAAACACGTTTTCATTACTTCAAAGGTTCAATCTGCTATTTCTCTTCATTTTTAAGACATTTTAAAACTAATAATGTAAATTATAACAACTTATTTAAAGTATTTTGTCCATTGCACAGGGGCTATTTGCCTTTTGCCTGCTAACCAGCTCAGATAGTATCCGGCATTATCTTTAAATTAGTAGTGGAATAACCAGATTAGTGTGAAAAAAACCCATCAAGGTTTGTCAAATGCCTCCAGTATTGAATCCAGCAGTCTACAAAAGTTGAATCCAAAACTGAAATTGAAACATAAGTCTGAGCTTTTTATTCTTGGATCAATGTACAACCTGGTGTTGTCTCTCTTTGTGGGCAGCTGGGTGAACAATTAGGAAGCTTTCCTGCTCTGTGCTGAATATCCCTGCAGGCACTAACAAAACCGTGTGGTCAGACCCACAAATACAACACAGATCAGATAAAACTGGTCTATAAATTCCACAGAAAGGGAAAGAGAGAAAGCACTTCAGTTTTATTTCTCCACTGACAGAGGCCATGCTCCTCAAAAGGAGTGTAAAATATGATACACTGAGTATTTACAATGAAATACTCAAAGGAAGGGTCATTTCTTTGGATTTGGATATAAATACAGCTCGCTGTATTCATACAGTTTCCTCCAACTAATCCTCTCGTATCATTTTCTATCACACCAACAACCCTCCGTCACTATATCCATAGACTTCCTCTTTGGTCTTTCTCAAGACCTCTTGCCTGGAAGTTTCAAACTCAGTATCCTCCTTCTGATGTACAAAGTACTCCCTCTCTCTACTCTGGACTTGTCTGAACCTTCTCAGTCTGCCCTCTCTGACTTTTTCTCCAAAACCTCTACATGTGCTGTCTCTCTATTGTCCTCGTTCCTGATCTTGTCTGTCCTGCTCACTTTCAAAGTGAACCTTGGAATCTTCACGTCCAGCTCTGCCACCTGACTTTTCATCAGTCCCATTTTCTCTAGATCAAACATGGCTGCTTTTCAAACAGTTTTTTTTTAACCATTTTTTTTTATTTTTGGTCTAACTTTTCTATCACACATCATACCTGATATATTTTCGCACCATTTTAAGCTGGCCTGCAGATATTTCTTCACTACTTTTTCACACTCATTAACCGGGCTGTTACTCTTGACACTTTGGTCCCTCTCATTCCCACACGTGTACTTTGTTTTGCTGCGGCTAACTTTCATTTCTCTCTTTTCTAGGGTAGATCTCCTTCTTTCCATCACACCACTTCTCTCACCACATATCACAATGTCGTCTGCAAACATCATAGTTCATTTCAATTGATTTCTCTGTAACCAAAGTGCTGCAATGATATTGCAAGCATATAAAAAATAATCTGTTCCTATTGGCTGAACCTATTTCATCCAAATGAAAAGTTTCCACTAAGTTTTTCCCACAGCCTGACACAAGCCCTTTCTGTAAATCCTTCTTGGATGGATGTACACAAAAGATGTTGAAGGAAACTAGATGCATATCAGCCCTCAAAAAAGGAAAAGCAAGCAACACCAAAATCAAATCTTGTACAACAATCAACTAGTGGAAGGGATGAAATACGTCTTGCAACAACCTGGCCAATCAAAATGAAAGATTTTACTCACCAACCATGTGCTTCCTGACGTGAGCCATGGTGTAAAACTTCTTCTCACAAATCTCACAGGAGAACTTTTTCTCAGCATAACCATGAACAATTTTGTTATGCTCATGTAACGACCACAGCTTCTTGAAGACCTTGCCACACGTTACACACTTAAGGGCACACACAGAAAAAGGTAAGGAAGCTTGTTACTGGGATTATTGATAGAAGATATGAGAACATATTTGATGACTTGGTGATACCTGGATGCTTTTCTCACAGTCAGTCTGTTGGTGCAGAAGGAGCTCACTCTCCAGCAGAAAACGCTTCCCACAGTTGTTGCAGATCTGCATGCGGTTGTGTGTAACATTCATATGTTTCTCCAAGTACCAGCGGTTGTTGAAGACACGGGGACACTTCTTGCATGGGAAGTGCTGCTTTTCCTCTAGTCTTACTTTCTGACCTGGTCCTTCTAAGTCTAGCGTCCTTTTTCCACCTTGTCGCTGATTGGCTAGTGTAGCCTCTGTAAGAGTCTGCCGTATGGAGGCAGTAGTGGCCGCCATGCCTCTGGTGCCCCGACGAGGTCGATCTGATATGGTGGTCTGTTCCAAGCCTGGAATGTGGATGCTGTTCTCCTCTTCTTCTTCATCGTCTTCCTCATCATCGTCTTCCTCTTCACTGCTTTGCCTCAGGATGTCACCCCTCTTCAGGTCGTCATGATCTTCTTTTATAATGTTGTTGTCGTGTTCTTTTTTAGTTTCTTCTGCATCGTCTGAGCCTTGCTGGCCATCATGACAACGATCAAACATTGCGCCTGTGGTGGCGATTGTTTTGCCCTCTGACCCTTTTGACACATTGAGGGTTTGGTTGTTTAGGTTAACTTCCACTATGATTTGGTCTCTGTTGAAGGAAGCAAGGCTATCTGATGGTTTTGTTTCTACTCCATTGTTCTCAACTTTACACAAAGTGGCCACGCCCACACCTTCGCTGTCCTCTTTCTGGTAGTACTGATTAGTCTGAGGAGTTTTTCCCACCTCCTCCACCTTGACAGAAAATGGGCTACTTGTTTCTCTTGTGTATAACCTTCCAAGCTCTGACTCCTGTTTGATATCCAGGTACATCTGGCTGGTAGGTCTCACAGTAGCAGCTGGCTCACTGCCGCAGAGACCGTCCTGGTTGGCCATATCTACACAGGTGCTTCTCAGAGAGTGGCTGCTGATGAGATCGTGACAGGAAGCTGCAATGTCACTCATTTGAAGTAAGGTGGCAGCGTTGAGGACGTCACGAACAGTGTGGCTGCTCACCAGCAGCTTGGAAGTATAAATGAAATTGAGGATCTGCTGCAAACCCTGCGAGGTGAGGGCTTCCAGCGACAGGTCTACACGCTGCAGCTGCTTGCTTTGGGCGAAAAGGGAGTGGAAGAAAGGGCTGTAGGCGGCTAGTACACCCTTATGGGCTGGAAAAGTGCTATGCTGACGCACCAGAACGATGTCGACGTCACACAAGTCAGGCTGGAAGAGTCTCTGCTCGTTCAGCCTGTCCATCAAACAGGTAAAGTGCAGCGCCACATCCTCCACCAAAGAGAATTCAGCAGAGGGGAAGTCTGTGGTCTTCTCCACTATGAGCTGAAGAAGAAAGAGAAAGAAGAACAAATAAGAATAGACTGACAAAAAGTAGTGTGCTGTGGTAGTTGATGCATTGATTTCAGAACCAACAAATCCCTAATACAATATATTACATACAAAAGAGTTAGGAGAGAAATGCAGGTGCCAGGTTATGTAGCATGAATGCAAAGTTTTATCTGTGGTCCCTCAGCAGGTTAGGTAAGAACTTAGATTTATATAGCTCACAGATCATAAATTAAGTAAGAACACGGATTGTTTCATCACTTCTTTCAAATACAAGTTTCTATGTTTTAGTCGATAAATGTTTTTGCTAAGTAACTGGTGTGTTTTTTTAAACTTGCCCAGCTGCATCGACCTGTGGCGATGAAGCCCGGTGGCTGATTTTTTTTGAACACCAAACAAACCTTCCCTTCCTTTTGTATCTCTTTTACAAAAGTAGCGCAACATTGTTCTGCTGCATCCTCAATTCTCTCAACTCTGTCACTTGTGTTAAATTGTTTTTCTGTCTGATCTTGAGTTGAAAGTCTTGGAAACAAGTAATTTCCCCCTTGGGGATTAATTAAGTATTTCTGATTGAAATCCTCATACGTTCATTTGATTCGTTAGATTGGTAAACATTTAAGGTTTACTGGAACTGCTTCAAATGAAGATTAGTTTCACAAAATCAAGAGAAATCCTAAAAAGGTCCAAGCAGACAAAATTGTCCATCTTTTTTTAAATCTACCAGAAATAATGCAGACAAATGTAATCTTTAACTATAGTTTAGCCCCGGAAAATAATACTTTTTTTTAATCCAAATTAGCAGTGAGGACAAATCCTGAACCACACCTGGTCTGCACCGCCTCCCACACTTTGACATCGATGGACTTTACAAAAAAATACTCTTGTTTTTTTTATCTCTGTTTTACACGTCCAAGTTTTATTCTTGACTTTAACTAAATAAAAACTCTACAAAACACTAAAATATTGAAAACAAATGAACCAGCAAAGAAGAATATCACTTGAAAGAAGTTATGAATGGGCCTTTGATGTGGAACAAAACTTCTTTAGGATGACAATCACTTCTAGAGGAAGGATGAGCAAGAATGGACCAAAATTTCTGATGTAAACAACTGAAGAACTAATTTCTGCTTCACTTTTTCTGTGATACAAAAAAAACAGAAAACAGAGCCGAAACACACACTTTTGGCATTTTCCAGCTAAACTTTACACTTTGTTGGGCTGGATGCGGTGTGTGATGCAAGTCAGTGAAAAATCAAAATGTATAACAATCAGCGCTCTGTGCAAGGTCCTCAACTTTCCAAGGTGGGTTTATTTTAGCACAGGAAGGGCAGGGTTTCGATCCAGACGGGATGTGAGTGAGGACAGAGCAGCAAACAGCACGCACAAACACACACACACACAAAGCACACGTAGGTGATGTGCAATCATGCACAAACACATACACACACACCAAACACGGTGTCTGGTCTCTTTGCAAGGACTGACTGGTCCGTATATTGGTATTCAATCCTATTTCCCCCCATTAGCCGATTTTGTCAGCACAGCCATACAATGCTCTTTCCCAGAAGGATGAAAAATTGTGCACACAAGAAAACACGTCTAGGAAAATAATTAGGCAAACCACATTTAATAAATACAGACTAAACCCCTCCCCTGAACAATTATGGAAAAACATAACTCTGAGCATCTTTGGAAGACAAGATGAATTAATACCAGCTTCATTTTGTTTGCTGGTAGCTTCCAATAGTCCAAAAACATTGGAAAAAAAAAAGAGTTTTTTGTGCTTTCCCTGTGTTGCACATGCTACCGTTCTGTTTGTGATCAGTACAATGTTTTGTCATTGTTCAGGTTGGGAAATGGATTTACATTAGGCTTAACCTTGGGTTTGCTCCGTTTGAAGAATTCGATTATGCAGTGTTAGATTTATTCATAGTTCTGGGCTGCTAAATTAGACTCTGAGCAAGAGGAGTGGAGATCGGGTTATCTTTCTCAGAGCAAGGCTGCAGACATCGCCCAAGGGCAAAACCCAGCAACCTTAATCAGATGGAGTATAAGTTGCAGACTGGAAGTTATGCTCTTAAGTCGATAATGATCCGCTTCTTCTGGGATTCAAATAGGATGATACAGTCAAAGACTTGCATCTATAGGGTGACGAGCAAGATATATGACATCAACAAATGTCGATCCCACTTCTAGAGAGTCAAGATCAGAGAGCTTCTCATTAAAAAGCCTGAAGATTTCTTTCAGTTTTGCAACGACACATGAGATCTCACATATGGCAGGGCACCTTCATTATAAAATCAATACAATTGATTTTTATTTCAGCAGCAAATTATCTAAAAAAAAAACTTAAGCAAAGTAGCAGATATGCAATGCAATACTTTTTGTTAATATTTACAATAAAAACAACAAAAATTTTTTTACTACATACATAGTGTTTTTTGATTCATGCATATTTGTGTCATTTGTGGGCTCTCTTGTCAAGTAGTGAGATACTTGCATGAGGGATTTTGATTTGCATGAGGGAATAAAGACCGTTATGTGAATTGCATACAAACACCAACAACACATCCTCCACCATTTCTCTCTCTGCTTCTATCCTTCCTTCGTTGTAAAATGTCAGGGGTAAAGCTTGTTTGCTCTTACTAAAGAAGTGCCACCTTTAACCAGCCTCACAGTCAGATGCCTCTAGATACATAATTTATCTGTGGCCTGACCTGTGACAAATACACTGCAGGAGGATTACTGACGCCCCCAACAAGGGGTGTCATTTAAATTGACTCTAATCAAAGCCCTGAAACAGATTTATTTCATCATCTGCCAAAGACAACAGTGTGAGGGGATCAAGATCTTTGTGAAGGTCTCAGAGGACTGTTTTAACTAAGTGGGGCTTAAAACTAAAAATAAAAAAGCACTTGAATGTAATTCTTTAATTACAATGGCATTCAAACTAAATGAAAAAGTTGACCTTTTCTGAACAGAAAAAAACATCAAAAACAGATTGAATATAATAAAAAATTGAAAAACAAATTAATTCAAATCTAACCTTAACCCTCCAAACTAAACTAGTTGTACTAGTAACAATATGTCATTTTGATTCCCAACCTTATTTTCCAGTTTATTATTTATTGGCTCAATGAAAGTTTCCAAGTTAATTATCTTCAAATAATCTAAAACTTTTTAGGAATGTGTCTAACGTTAAAAAGCAAGAGTTCATTCATAAACCATATCATTTCATCACCTTCTGCTAATCTGGGGCCAAAATGGAAAACCAAGTCTTCTCTCACTTCGGCTGCATGCTTCAGCTCACCCAGGAGGTGTTTCCCGGCCAGCTGTGAGACATAATTTCTCCAGCGGGTCCAGGGTCTGCTTCTGCATCCCTTCCCGATGGGACGTGCCCGAAACACTTCACTAGCAAGGTATTCGGAAGGCAACTAACAAGATGCCCAAACCACCCCCTCTACCTTCTCTCGACTCGAAGAAGCAATGGCTCTACTTCGAGCTCCTCCCGGATGGCAGAGCTCCTCACTCTATTTCTTAGTGAATGTCCAGCCACCCTCCGGAGGAAAATAATTTCCACTGCTTGTATCAGTGTTCTTTCGGTCACCACCCACAGCTGGCGAATTCGGGTGAGAGTAGGAACGTAGATCAACTGGTAAATCGAAAGCTCTTTCATCTCCACGAAGGACCGATGCAGCGTCCTGATTATTACGCCGCACCGATCCGTCTGTCATAAATCATACATTTTTTAAAATAGCAACGAAACTAGCTCCAGATTAAGCTGTAATAGAATTCCACAACCGTATCATTGATGGGGTTGATGGGTCTACATCAATCCCAAAAAAAAAAAGATACCGGACAAGATCATCTGATGTTGGTAAAAGACAGAGGAATAAGTCAAGATCATTGTTAGTAAAAGTAAAGTAAAACTTTCTCTATTTTCTTCCATGGTGGGGTTGATAGTCTAGTCTTGATTTATAGGCATGAGCTATAAAGAGTCAAAGGATGAAACCCCGTTTTCTAATTTCAGTGCTGAGAATGCCACTTTACTCCCACACCTCCAAGCTGGACAGGCCGTGGAAATTTACTACTCTATAAAGTCTCAAACAACAGCTCCACTTCAGACTGGGTGTACTCAAACCTCTGCTTACATCTGCAAAAGGTTAAAGAATCTTTGTAAATATAGCAGGTTCAATTAGTTAAAAAAATCTTTTAAATAAATTACAGTGTGTAAAATAATTGATGATTGTGTAAAAATAATGATGACTTTCAGGTTTTCTACACACTTTAATTGATGAGCCAAACGTCTACCCTGGCCTTGATTTTTTTTCTTTGCTTGATGACTAGCGAACAACCTGAGTCATTAGCAAAAGGCCAATGTCAAAGCACAGCACAAAGTCATGGACAAACTATGGGAGCCAGGGGGGAAGGCTGGGATCTACAGGGAAAACACTGTAGGAGGTTAAAACTTCTCTTTGTACAGGCACCTCAGACTTAACTCTGTGTCCTCATGAATCAGATGTTTTATCCAGCAGAGCATTATGGAAAAAATAACCGTTATTGTATTTCAGTACATTTCATTTTGCAGTTCAAGCACGCTCCTGGTACTTTAAATTATTAAGATGATGGATTGCAAGTCATAGAGATGTTTGTTTTCACACTGAACAAGTTGGAAAAATGTTTAAGAAACCATGTGGCACAATGGAGCTATTATGACATCACTGTTATCTGAAATGAACCGCATTATTTATTGATGCCTTGTGATTAAAAGACTATTTAAGTCCAAGAAAGAATATCTACAAGATTAAAATAGCAACAATCCCTTTTGGTCAAAGTAGTTGCATCGTTGTCTTAAAACAGGTTCAATGTGAAATTCATTTCAATTCAATTTTACAGCCCAAAATCCCAGAGTTTCTGTCTCAATGGGCTTCACAATGCAGATTCAAAAAGAAGAAAAACAAGAAAAAAGATAATGTATAAACACAAAACACAGCAAGAAAACCAACTAACAAATGCTAGCTAGACAATATTAGCACATTCCTGCCCTTAGACTCTCCTTCACGGTGAGGAAAAACTCCTAAAAAAAAACATTAGTGGGGGAAAAAATAAGAAACCTCATGAGGATCCACACAAAAGAGAGATCCCTCCCCCGGGACGAGCATCCAATGTGTCTAAGACCATTGTTTAAATACATAAGCTTGTTCTACTCGACAGCTAAATATCTAAAGAAGTCAATAGATGTTCTGTAAATAGATGTTTCAATAAATGTGAGACTATGTCTCACAGCTGGCCGGGGAACAACTTGGGATCCTTCCGGGTGAGCTGGAGGATGCAGCTAGGAAGAGACAAACCTGGGCTTCCCGTTTGAGGCTGTTGCCCCCGCGACCCGGCCCCGGATGAGCGGAAGATGACGGAACAGAATAAATGTGAAATATTCAAAACAAGTCAAACTATACAGAATATATTTTAAACTACCAATAACTGACTGGATTGGAGCGCTGATAGCTCGATCAAATAAAATAGCAACAACAACAAACAAAAAAAATAGCCATCAATTTCTAACAGTTTTTATTTCTCAACACAAACACAAATTTACCAAGTGTGGGATCAATAAAGTAATTCTGATCTAATCTAATATTTTGTCCTCTCATTAAGTACGGTTTTAGTTTTTTGTTCATTTGACACTTTTTCATCACCCTTTTTATCATCAAATCTTGTGAATCGTTCTTATATTTTGCAGTAAAACAGGAGTGATGCTAAAGTTGATAGAAATTTAAAAAAAAGTGACACAATGAACATCAAAGGTTCTTCACCTCTTTGAAGGTTCGTATTTTGTGATTCGTCAGCTACACAAGCTTGACTTCAAACATGATTCGACTCCGTCTGATGCCTGAAATTCATCACAATAATTTATCTGCACTGATAACTAGCTTCCAATCAAATCCTCTCAGCGTGAAACAAAGAGAAGTACCAGGCATCTTCACACCATGGCATCAATCCCAGGAGCTTTTCATCACCCAATGAGGTGTTTGGAGGGGTCAGTCTGGTACGAGGTGCCACAGAGCACTTCCACCTACAGTAAACTGCACACTCAGCAGTCCTCCTCCCAGCGAGGCCTCCTGCTGAGGGGGCCCAGCACAGGGCTCGGCATGACTGACACCCAGAGAAAGAAGAGTGGGCACTATGTCAAACCTCATCTCACTCACAAACAGAGAGATGGTAGGAGTACACTGCCCACCCAACCCCCTTCCACAGCCATAACACAGAAGGACATATCCCTTAGTCATCATCAGTACAGGCTTGTGTGGAGCATGAGATGGCTTAATGTAAACTCTACACAGCCATAACCTGAATGCAACATCAGAGCTGTTGGGAAACGTGGGAATGGATGAGCGCACATCTAAACACAACTATACAAAAACAGACAAGGGCATTCCAGCGTAGTCCAATGATACAGCCATTATAAAGTCATCAGAGTAATGGCTGACTGTGTGCCCTGTGTGCCCTGATGTCACACAGAGATGGATTCAGTATTTGATTTAATCTTCAGATTAAGATCCAACCAACTTGAATAAGAAAAATGATTTTTGAGAATTATGAATGTCAAACTAATAATAACTTCTTACAACACAATAATTTTCTAATGAATGAGAAACTTGATAAAGCGCTTTTAAACTTTCTAAACTTTTTCTCAGGATAGGTAAATGAAACCCTACAACCAGGGGCGGCTGGTGACGTGTGGCGCAGGGGCGCCGCCCCCCCCCCCACCTGATGACCAAGAAACATATATGCATACATATCTATATATACATACATATATAAACATGTATGTGTTTATAAGTATGCAAAACTGTCGAGTGTGAAGATTACATGCATTTTAATAATGTTTTACACCGTTTTATTTTATTTTATTTTCTTACTTCCTGTGCAAACCGGAACGAGGGTGCTAGGTAGGTACGCCCTCCCAGGTAAACGTATTGATGTGTATGTGGCTTCCGGTTTTTATGGAAAAAAACGTGACGTCAGCTCTAAATTTTTTCCCATTAATGTGTATTGCAAACCATAACCACGCCCGCGGGGCGCAGAGATTTTCCGCCCATGGGGTGTGTAATAGGTTATCCTCTCTGTCAGTCTGTTACATGAACCAATCAATTAGCTATAAGCTGACCTATAAATCCCACCCACGCCACGCCCTTTCTTTTCACTGCGGAATTCTGGGAGTCTTCAACACTGGTATCTCGCGACATTTAATAAAGTAAAGTAAAGGAAGTCTTCATCATGACGTTGGAAGCTAGTTCAGATGCTAACAAAGCTAGCGGCTCTTTTAAAGAGAATTCAGTGTCGTCCCTTCTACAGAATCCGTTTTCTAAGCGTTCTAAAGAAGAAAAAAGAAGAGTGAAGGAGCTTGGACTGGACACCCCAGATTTGACTGTGCAACAAAACAGTGGAGATCGCGGCCGGTTTTATGTGAGAGGATAAGAAACACTGGATGAGAAACACTTTTTTTGTTTCCCCTGCTTATGATTTAGTTCAGCAGCAACTCAAAAAGTGTGGATATCAACAGGGGTGAGTGACTTCAAGCATTTGTCTGAAAAGTGCAAACATCATGAAACTTGCTGCACCCATCTTGATAGTAGCTATAAGCTAGGTGTTTTTGGCAGGAGTAACATCCTGGCACAATTAAATGAAGGCTACCGAACTGGCATAAGGAAACGTAATGAAGAAGTCACCAAAAACAGACACATATTGTCACGAATAATTTTATATTTATTTTATATATATATATATATATATATATATATATATATATATATATATATATATATATATACACTTTTATATAATATATCTAAAAAAAAAAAAAAATTTGTGTGTGTTTGAAAAATGTGCGCCCCCCCCAGTTTTTTTTACCACCAGCCGCCACTGCCTACAACAAAACTGGTATACACGGATGAAACACAAAATTACCCAAAAGCCTTAAGATTTTAAATATTGCCCTCACAGAGGTGGTACTGTGTATTAACAGGGTACTAATATATATACACGGTTCCTTTTGCTAGATCAGAAATACATTTATCCAGTTACCCTTCAATTATTGACACTAAATTCCCCCTCCTCTCGCTCCCTGCTTCAGCCCGCCACACGGGTGTGTGCACGATATGGCGTAAATTTTGTTTCAGGGCACATGAACAGAGCAAATGCAATGCTGCTGCAAAAACCCTTCCTGCTTAAATTAGAATATGGGTGCCCCTGCACATGGACTAGTGGCATTTACCTTGCCCCAGAGTTGGACAACTCGAGTTCAGATCCCGTGCAGGGTGCACACTGTCTTCTATATAGTATAAATGTATAATTACAATACCTATGATAATAAACAAAACATTTTTAAAAAACATCAAATTTGGGTGCAGCAGAGAACAAAATCCATGGCCTCTGATTCCTACTGGGCCCATACCTAAAAGTCTTTGGGGAAGACACCAAAGCCCCGTTTCGTGGCTGCCTGCTGTGGTATAATGCGACACAGATATGTCTCTATTTAAGGGATGAATGCAGTATGTTAAAAAACCCAAAACAAAATAACAAAAAAAAAACAAAACATAAAGGCATTTGAATTTCCAAATAATGGAAGGGAGACCTCGCAAATACAGTGCTTAAATGTGCATACATGACATGAGAAACCTTTCAGATTTTATGTGGCGATCATCTTAAAACATAGTAAAAACCTCCAAAAAGCGACATAATGAAAACACAAAAGCTTCTCTCACAGAAAAAGACTGGGTCTATAGAAAAGTAAAATAACTGCTGATTACACAAAGAGCCACATAATGAATATTTCTTTTTTTTTTTTTACATCAGTGTCCTCCTGGCCGATATCTCATATTCCATTCACGGGTGTATCTCTCCTTTGTGCAGCCGCACTCACTCCTCCTGTCCAAACCCAACCTGCGCTGACCTTGAGGTGGAAGAGTTTACAGAGGCAGATGAGACAGCATATCCATGCCCACACCTGAACATCTGAATACATGATGATACATTTTCTGCTTATGCCAGTAAAAAGGAGGTAAACAAATCTGTCATACACAGTAATTCTGCTTATCTGCAGGATGGAGGGAACCGAAATCTCTCTTATATCTCAGACATGTTATTCAAACGGAAACGACATGGTTAAGCAACAGGAAAAAGTGTTTAGTAAACCTCACTGTTGATTATTGCAACACTGTGGCCATGAGCAATAATTAAAAGCAAATTTTATTGAGTAAGAAAAGCAGCAGATGAGAGCTGAGTCACTGCTAAGGTCACACACAGGACAGTGACGAAGCCACATTAAAGATGAGTTTAACACCCACTGAGAGGGTGCTGGAATCAGATTATAACAGACTTACTACTGACAGTTACACGTTTTGGTATTAAGCTCAGGGACTGGATAATCCAATAAACTTCTGATATACCAAATGGATATGAGATTGGAGAAAAGTCAACCTTTAGAAACTATAAATAAAACTGTCCAATGAAAGATTTAATAATATAGTGATGCCAAGGTGCACCGAAGATTCAAACCCCAGCATAAATCCAACATCCTTCATCCTGAATGCTATCAAAAGTAATAAAATGGTGCTGCTTTTATCCAATTAATTAAACAGCTATAAAATCAAAATGCAATATTTATGACATTAAAAAAAGTACTACTGGCAGCTAACAAGTCCACTCCAATGGTTCCTAAATCCTAAAACATACATGTAAATAAAGCTGCTACTTTACATTGGTGCAGATCACCATTAGCAGACATCAACCGGAGGTTGTTCGAGGGGTAAAAATAATGAGTGCTTGGATTAGCAAAGAAGCCTCCCAAAGTCAGAGAGGATTGATGAAGACATGATGGGTGGCGGCGAGCTTAAAGCGTCCTTCCTGATGCTCTGCCAATTTGTCTAAACCAATGCGCATGGGGGAGGAAGTGCTGAGTCAGGCCTAGAGAGGGACCCATGGTGTTGGCATCTCCTCCTCACACACAGGCCACAATGCTTCACACGCCACCGCTCTACTGGAGTCATAACTCACTGCTCTGAAGCCAGCTCCCGTCACGCATGTGCACACTGGTCCACATGCATGCCATACCACACAGTGCATGGGTTTATCACAACATGCAGGGATGTAATACCAAACACTTTACAATAAGACAATGTAAAAACATTTAACATATGCAAATGAGTTGATCTAAGTTTAAATTTTGTGTATTTAAGTAAACAAAAAGGGGAAGATTGAGAAAGAAGATTTGATACAATGAACAAGTGATAGTCAGAGAAGAGCAGGTGCAGGACACACCCGGAGGGTTTCACACTCTACTGTCTTCATAGCATAAAATACAAAAAGTCCTAGTATGAGATAGAAAGAAGCTTTTTTATCTGTGGACCCTCTGCTGTGACCGTACTGTGAGTTTGTTTATGTGTGAAAGCAGACGGTAGTACTGACGAGAAGGTCAGAAAAGGACAAAGTAGAGACAAAGAAACAAATACAAGAGGAGAACTGGCTTTTAAAAACCACAACTAGTCAAATGTCAGTAGGTTAAACTGGGAACAAAAAGAAATAACTACAAAAAAAAGAAAGTGTACTGTACTTGATAATAATACAAAAGGTTCAAGTAGGGTTTAGAGCAGGGTTGGGCTAACTTTTTGATTCGCAGGCCACATTGAGATCTAATATTTGACAAAGTGGCCGGAACAGGAGCAGATGGATGGCATGCTTTTGTAACCACTAGATTAGACCGATTAAATGTCGAGCTATATTTTAATTAAACAAGCGCGCTAAATGTTACATCAAGAATGTTAAATTTTAAATCTAGTGGCGCCAGGTCTGTAATCTAGTGCGATAGCACTTAAAAACATGCATTTAGCGGTGCTAGGTTTAAAATCTAAGCACTTGATGAAACATTTTGTTTGTTTTAACATCTACCACGCTTGTTTATGTGCTTGTATGGGGCCCAATGGCTTTCGACATCGTACAGCGCGCCATCTAGTGAGGAAACGTCAGAATTGCAAAAATAAAACACCAACAAGGTTTATTTATTTAATTTTTCCAAGTTCTGAGGGCCAGTTTAGACCGTTTAACGGGCCGCATGTTGCTCGTGGACCATAGTTTGCCCATTCCTGGTATAGAAGATATTTTTCAATGCAATATAAATTAGTTTCGAGGATGTAAGTTTACCAATATGAGTTTTTTTGTGCTACAAATGAATAACTCAGAAGAACTTATGGACACTATTTCTATTAAATGGTTTTACTTCAATGCAGTACAGTAAAACTGGTGAATGAGAACTCCCATTAACTTACACCAGGAATATCAAATGCATTTTAACTGGAAGAACTCCAAAAGATGTCGATTCTTTCCACAGTGGATTTTAACCAAGCCAACAAAAAGCATGTAGATTAAAAACATGCAACAACCCTTTTATTGTGCAATATTTCTGAACGATTCATTTACCAGAACTGAGATCATGTCATTCACAGCAAAAAAAATTGACACTTTGAGTATTTGGGGTTTCTATTTAGTTGGGTCTTTAAAGCTAGAGTCACTTATATCAGTCATTTCCAGAATGTTTCAAGTTTTAGCAGCAGATTTTATTCAGGTATATTTCTTTCTTTTAGTCACACTAGTTTTCACACTGCAAGAAAACTGGACCTGGGTTCACTTCAAGTAAGCTGAAATGTATCAAAAGGACCAGAGATTCTTTTTTGTTTTAGCTCTGGATTAGAATGTAATTTCATGTTCACACTAGTTTAAAGGAACCACACTACAGATCTGATTATAGTTGACCACGCTTCTACTTCTTCTTTCAGCATTTCGCTTCAGGGGTCACCACAGCAAGTCAATTTCTTTCATCCAACCCTACCTGCTGCATCTTCTTCGGACGCGCCAACTATCTTCATGTCTTCCTTCACTGTATCCACGAGCCTTCTCTTTGGTCTTCCTATAGGCCTCTTTCCTGGTGGTTCCAAACCCAGCATCCTTCTGCTGATGTACTCTCTCTCTCCTCTGCACATGCCCAAATCATCTCAGTCTGGCCTCTCTGACTTCATCGCCAAAACCTCTAACATGTGCTTTTACTCTGATCCTGTCCATCCTGGTCACTCCCAGAGAGATCATCAGCATCTTCATCTCTGCTACCTCCATCTCTGTTTCCTGTCTTTTTCTCAGTGCCACTGTTTCTAGACCAAACAGAATGGCCGGTCTCACCACGGTTTTGTACACTTTCCTTTTCATTGTAGCTGAAACTCTTCTATAACACATCGCACCTGATTCTTTTCTCTAACCATTCCAGCCTGCCTGCACACACTTCGTCACCTCTTTTCCACACAATATGATCAAATCTTCTTGTAGAATACATTGTCAGGCACATTGTAGCTCCTATGGTTGTTAAGTCATACAGCTTGCAAGAGAATCATTAGAATGCACTACAAATGTCCAGTCAGATATGCAACATTATTTTTGGTGGTGCGTACTTGTAGAATTTTTACTAACCTTTGATTGAATGATTCATTTTCCCACAAACAGTAACTTCTGGATAAGTTTGCAGAGTCAGTAGAGTTTCTGATGTGCAGCATTGGACAAGAACTTTGGAATCTCAATGTAATATTAATATGTCTGGTGTAGTTTTTCTGTGGATTGAAAACTATCTTCTCATCCAAAAATCAACCTGTTTCCACAAGGAAATGATCGGTATTCTAAGAAAAAAACAAAAGTCAAAATTATGGTTCAGTGATACAAAAAAGCAGAAAGAAAAGTTCCAGTGGTACACAGATGGCTAAGAGATAGCTCTGCTATAGACTGAGAGGCCACGATCCCTGCTCTCTTAAGGATAACGTTTTTCCCGTTAGCAATGTCAAGGTGAGCATGTAGTGCTAAAAGGAGGAGGCAAAAAAGCTTGTGCTTATCATAGCGATCAATTACTAGGACTTAAGAGATACTAGAGTTACATCTAGTATCTCTCACCAAAGAATCAAGATGCTCAGGTGGGTCGACCAGCTGGGGATCAGCTTTTGATGTGCAGAAAAAACAAGTTACAATTCTAACACTCTGAAATTGAAGTCCTCTACAAATAGAGCAAGTGCTTTTAAGGAACAAACCAATTTGACATTTCCTCAAAAACTACTCTCACTTTCTTCAAACTAATTTGTGCCATTAACACTACTAAGAACAAAAGATGCCTTACATAAGCCTGGGGATTCTGACCTTCCTATCTTATCTGTGGGAACATGTTCACTGGTCTTAATCTCGAGGGCATACATTAGGAGCACCTTCGGTATGCTCAGTTTTCACGAGGAGTGGCCTCTAACCAGAGATCGGAGATGTCTGCTGGGGTTTGTTGCCAGGTCTTCAGAACTGGCTGCACTTGTCACAAAGATCCCTCACTCAGCACCCGAAGACGGCGAAGCCTCAAAGTCAAGAGTGGGCAGGAATGCCCTGAATAGGCAGTTACGTAAAACTCACAGCCCTCCTGGGAGGATGGACACAGAGCTGCTCAGCTCTCAACAATGCTGACTGGAACTTCACCAGATCACAGGGTTCAAAAGTGTCCACCACAAACAGATTCAAGGTTTTCACCACCAATCTTTAAAAATTTTATCTGATGGAGCACAAACTGATCAAGATTCATTATGAATGAAGGCATGTAGTAAAATAAATGCATCTGCTTCTGTCTGCTTTACTTGTTTAGTTCCATCTGATTCTTGCCCAACTGTAACTTTGGTACATTTGTGTACAATTTTGAAAAATTTAATACATTTTTATGTATAAAAGTAATTTTTCACAGTGTGTGTGTTTTATTAATCTATTCACTTTGTATTTATTTTATTTATTTTAACACTGCCATAATTTTGTGTCAACTTTTGTTTATTTTTTACAAGAACTTTTATGAATTTTTAAATCTTTTCAGATTGAATTTGTTAGATTTTTTTTTCTTTGTGTTTTTCTTTAAAAGTTTATATTTATTGAAATTTGTCTGCAAAATGTGATCAAAGTATTGTACATTTCCACTTTTAGAAGCGCAATAAACTACATTTAAAGGTCTGTTTCTGTGTATACTTGAAACATATCTTATCTCAAAGCAGTATTCGGAGTCATCTATAGGACCAGTAATTTATTTGACCCCACAACTTTTTTTTTACTTAATTTCTGGCACACAAAGTAGTTTTAAATCACTTTCACAACTCAAAATGTGAGGGTAATAATGTCATTATTTAGCTGTGATTTTGTCAGGTAAAATAAATCATTGCAGAGGTATGTGCATCAAAGCAAGCGTAGGGTCGTGAATACTGTATTGTGTCCAACATGGACACTTTGCACCACACAGCAGTCCGCTCTGATGCACTTCCAACAAAAACAGTTCAGAGAAACAGAAATAAAAATGTCCTCATCTCTTTTTGCTTCTGCCAGAAACTCTCCTAGTGAGCACCAGGACTAACCCTGCTGACCTGACCCAGATATTAACCCAAGCCTCCAGATGTGAGCTGTGCTGGGATTACTCCACCACTGCATCAAGCTCCACATGCTTTCCTAATGAGGCATCCTAAAACGACCCTGGAGATGAAGCAGGCAGTTTGCCTCAATACAAAACTGTCCACTGATGCATAGATAAATATCATGAAATAATATGATAGGTTTTTTTGTATATATTAGATTCTTGAGTTAATTTAACTTAGAATTATTGTGGATTAATTGAATTTACTGTGAACTAGTTTGAATACAATAACACTTTACAGTAACTCAGAGTAACAGATAACAGGATCATGCAATTCATCCCCTTTATGCACATTCTGTCTGTAATGCTGGTTAATAGATTTTAAATTATATCATCATTTTTATTACTTGCTTTCACATTATTTCTGTATGTTTTGTGTAATTGTGGTTGTTCTTCATTTATTACTTGTAATAACAAATTACTTGTAATAAATGAAGAAATCATGTGAAAAATGTGTTTCTTTTTCACATGATCACAGTGCTGCTGTAATACATACTGTACATTTTCCACATTTGGGACCAATAAAGTACTTCTGATTCTGAATGAACATGAACCATGTGAAATGAACTCATGTTCTACAGCAATAAAAAACATCGAGATATGTTTGTGATCACTTGATCTCCTCCTTAATAGCAACTGTGATCCTCTAGTGATGCTTTTCCATGCAAATCAATGCCTGTTAAACTTGACCTGCACCTGCTTGGAGCTCCTCTTTATCCATCATGTCCACATTGGAACCAAGTCACTAAAATAATTTAGAGGAATTTAACTCCTTGCATGCATCAGTAGCTTTGGTAGCCACTGCATTCCTTCAGCTGATTTTTTTTTAAATCTCCAACTTATGCCAAGTTCCAAACTTCACTGCAAATGGGACCAAAACAAGAAAAACATGCATGTGACATGTAGACATGATGAAGCTTAAGTGTGACAAGTTTGATCGGCCTGCTTAAATACCTGCAAAATCACAAGAGATGTATAAAAAAAAAAAAACAGGAGACAAAATAAAGAAAAAGAACAGCAGCTGTGCCCTGCAGCCTACCATTTTGATCCGGCGTTTGGAGAATCTAAGGAGTCCCAGAATAACTCCTTGTGTTCCAGTTTCACCCTCGCCATGAAAATAACAGGAAGATCGTCACATTTCTTCACATTTTTTTTTGTCTTCTCCCTCAATCTTTTTCCCCCCGTGCTGCTGTGGCGTTCAGACAGAGAAAAATGCAGAGGCTGCTTTAGAGGGAGGAATTGGTGATTGGAGCGTACGGATCATATGGGCTTTTTCTCAGACGCTTTTAAAGGGACATGGTTCTGTTTGAAAGGTGGCGATGCGGCTCACACGTTGCTTTCCACTGTTCTGTATGTTTTTTTTTAGGATTGAGGAGGAAGGTGAGGAAGGACACGGCCATATGGCGCAAACGATAGGTGCGCTTCCTCTAACTGTGCGCTCCAGCGATGCTGTGACGTCAGCAGGCGCTTAGACAGATGCGGAGGTCAAGGAGTTCAATGTTTTCCCACATTATTCTGCACAAGATCACAGCTTTCAGGAAATCAGACGCTACGCAATTTCATCTTCTGAATCGCCTATTCCTAATGGGGTTGCCCGGAGCCTATCCTAGCTGATTTCAGGCAAGAGGCAGGGTACACCCTGAACAGGTCACCAGTCTGTTGCGAGGCCACACACTTATGAACATATTCCTAGGGGCCAATTCATGGCAGCCAATCAACTTAACATGCATGTTTTTGGAGAGTGGGAGAAAACTGGGGTATCAAGAGAAAACCCACACATGCATGGGGAGAACATGCAAACTCCACACAGAAAGGTCTGTGTTTCAAGCCTGGTCCCACCTGGGACTTGAACCCCGACCATCTTGCTGTGAAGCCCCATTATTTTTATAGCACATCCCACAGATTAAAATCACAAAGTGCTCTACAAGTTCAACATATTAAAAACATCAAATCAAACCAATGAAAGCAAAAAGATATAAAAAAAAACAAAAAAAAACCAACCCAGACAAAGTTTATAAAAAAATTTAAAAAAAAGGAAAAAAAAATACATTTCTGAAATTTACTATTTTCAATTTCTGAATTTGATCAATTTGATCAACACAGACCTGTATTAAATAGGTCTGTGTTGATCCATTAGGTAAGCATCATTTCTCTTGTTTTTTTTTTTTTGTTTTTTTTTTTGTGTGATCCCTATGCTGGCTTCCTATGCTGGCTTTAGGTAAAAAAATTGTCACCAAGGGGCTGATCTCTTTTGGTCCACAAAAGAAAAAAGTGTTCTTACTACTTTAATTATGATAAACTTTGGGCAAAATATTCACCAAAAGGCAGAAAAATGACTTATGTTCTGGGGGAATGCCCCCTCCACTGGCGAGCACCATCGGTGCTCGTTTTGTCTATGACCTCACTGGCCCCCTTTTGAAAATCCTGGATTCGCCCATTTGAACCAGTTCTGTATATTTATTTGTGATCCAATCACCCAGTCAAACCATTAACAAAAATCCAGAATTTACTAAGTGAGACTTATTTTCTTCTTTCCATCTAACTTCATTCATGAGGGATCTACTGTTAACTTAAGTTCTACAAACCATAAAGGATCAATAACCCAACTGCATTTCAGATGGATATTAAATAATTTAACCATCTTCCCATTTATTTGTAACTACAAAATCAATAGTTTCCTCAAGTAATTTATGGAATATATTTAAAGACTGAATGATGACTGGTTTAAAAATTAACGTATAAAAAAGCTAAAAATGTAGAGCAGTAGAAAATTTAGAATTCATAGACGGATTATCCCAATGTAACCTGATAACCTCAAGTTTCTGATACTCGTTGCACATAAGAGCGTTTTTTTACATGTTTAGTATGAAAAGATACATATTAGAAGGCAAAACATCCAGCTGCAAGCAGTGTCCTAGAGTCATCACAAAGACAAACAGAAACATAAGATGTGATATTTATGCATTTATTTTCCATTTTCATCATCCACTTAACCGGGCCGGGTTGCAGCGTCAACATCCTCATACGGGAAGCCCAGGCTTCTCTCATCCCAGCAGCATCCTCAAGCTCATCCGGAAGGATCCCGAGTTGTTCTCTACCTAGCGGTCAGACATAGTCTCTTCAGCGGGTCCGTGGACTGCCTCTTGGTCTCCTCCCGGTGGGACGTGCCTGAAACACCTCACCAGCGAGGCGCTCGGAGAGCATCCTTGACCAGAAGCCCAAACCATCCTATCTGGCTTCTCTCGAACTGGAGAACTGGAGCGGCTCGACACAGAGTTCCTCCCGGATGGCAGAACTCCTCACCCGATTTCTCAGTGAGAGCCCAGCCACCCTACTGAGGAAGCTCATTTGGGCCGCTTGTTTCTGTGATCTCATTCTGTCAGTTACCACACACAGCTGGTAATCATTTATTTATTAGAGATATACATTCATAGCTGTATACAGTAAAATAGAAATTCTTACAGTTTAACATTCATAAATCTTCATTAAAGTCTTTTGTAAAACAGCTAAAGACTGTTTTTTTTTTTTTTTTTTTATTTAAGGCTCAACTTCATCTCAAAAGGAAGCGTAATAAAATTCTCTATAAACCGGGACGATTTGCTTGACAATCTGGTTCATAAAAAGAAAACTAAAGACAACATAAACAATACCGTAACAGTAGCTCAGTCTGAAGAAGCTGTTAGAACAAAACCAACATCTATCTGTGTCTAGAAGAGCTAATTTTAGTAACATTTTAACACATTTATTCCCTTAGAAACTGTCCTGTAACATAAACATGGGCCTGATCCTGTTTTTTAGAATTGAGAGGATGCTTTTTCCCTTTTTTCAGAGGTTTAAGAGTTTGTTTGTGGACATCTGCTGTTGCCAGTTGAGGATTAGCTCAGCTGTACCGGCTGCTGCGACTGTGACTCCTGCGTCTGGATGAGCTGCGACTGTACGAGTGGTAGGACCTGCAGGAGACAGATTACATGGAAATATTTCACCTCTCGGGCATTAACAAAGATTATCTTGGCAGGAAAACAAGCTACATCCATTTAGAGTCATTTAACTGAAGCTAATCTTAGCTGCGGTTAATTAATCTTGTGTTTAAAGTAAATTGACTAAAGAAAGCGGAAGGATATTTAGGTGGATTTATTGTTGTCCATTCTGAGTGACTTTTTACCAGAAGATGGGACAAATTGTGTCAATATGAATCTCACCAGGTAGCAGTGGGTCTTACCGTGAGCGGCGCTCAGAGCTTCTGTAGCTGTCGCTGCGCCTCCGTCTCCTGCTCACACTCCGACTCCGACTGGAGTAGCTGTCGTACGAGTTTGACCTGCATGAGCATTCACACACAAAGGACAGCAGAGGTGATTCACAGCAAAGTCACAGAGAAACAGAACAGAAGTATGAGAAAAGATAAATATGCTAAATACAATTAGTGCCCTATTTGTGATGACTCCAATCATATCACCTAATTAACATAAAAAACACAAAGGTGTGCTTTGTCTTGGAAAAGAATTACCCAGTGATTATGAATTCATTTTTTTATTTATGTGCCCTGCACAGTTGGTCCTTAAACAGAAAACAAGAGGATTCATCAGTTCTACGAATTCACACATAAAAGAAGCTTACATTAAAAAATGCTGTGGATGGTATAAACAAATTCTTTTTTTTTTCTTATTTCTTAAATCTGGCTTCACCGGTTGGACTTGTGCTCTAGACTACTCTTTGGGAAGATGTTTATACCGGTCAACTTGAGACAAATGGATACATTTCATCTTTTAGATGAACATAATTGATTAATTTAGATTATCCACAAATATCCATACTGTGTTTTAAAATCATAAAAACAATCTGGTTCTGACTATTTTTTTTTATATCACATTGCAAATTTTTGAAAAAATATTTTAAATATGAGTGAAATAAAATAAGTCGTTTACAGAATATCTTCAGATACATATTCTGAAGAGGACTGAAACTGATTGTAAAAGTTTAGTTGAACTTTTTTTTCAGGACGTTCATTAAACATGTCTGTATGCAAGTCAGTGGTTTCACAAACCTAGAACTCCTGCTGCGATTGCTGGAGCGACTTCTGCGGGGACTTCGGCTGTATGTCCGACTGCCAGAGAAAAAGTAGGAAAAAAAAAGATAAATGTAAAGAAAAGGATTACTTTAAAAGTATCTGTCACGGAAAACAAGACCAGGAGTTTTTTCTTCTAAATTAGATTATAAATGCCGAACCTGTGACGGCTGTAGCTGCGGTATGTACTGCTGCGGGACCGTCCTCTCCTGTGCCGCCCCCTACTCCTGCTGCGGCTCCTGTGGAAGACTTCACATCAGTGACTGGAACCAATCATTTGATCCAACCAGATCAATGAGTAATCATCTAGGGGCTTATTTTTATTTTTCTATTTGATTTTTTACCGTACTATATTTGATCCCTCAATGGGAAAATTGCTTTGCTGCATTGGACCGCAGCAGACAGCCCTGACGGTGGGAGTAACTAGGGAGTTAGATGTCTGCTCCAGGGACATCTAGGGGGCTTACTGGGAATCGAATCAACTTCTCCCAGTCAAAGGTTTGAGATCTCTACTGGAGATATAAAGTGTGTTTACAAATAAAATTTTTATTATTATTATTATAAAGGCAAATACTCTACCACAGAGCCAACGCCTCCCCAGCTAGTTTGTTTACGCTAAAATCTGTTCATAAGCCAACTTTCACACAAATATTTTTGTGTTTCAAGTGACAGATCAACATGGTGAGCGTCTCCCACTCTGCTGTCTTTTGCTTTTGAGAGACGGCTGTAATTTGCAAAGAAAACTGCTTACACTCCTCCACTTGGAAGACAGGCACCGCCACATTGCTCTTTGGCATTAGCTTATGGAAGTCTTTGTAAATGAAGCTTGATCTTACCTGGAGGAATAGCTTGAGCTGTGGGATCGACTCCTGGACCAGCTGGAGGAGTGGGACCAGCCCCTAGAGTGCGACCGGTTTGAAGACGCTGAGTTAGACTTTCTGGACACAGACCTGGACTTTTTCTTAGAGCGGGGGTTTTCTTTAGTTTTCTCTGCAGATGTTGAGCGTTCCTCACTCGAGCTGTCCTGGTTCCTTGGCCTCTGATTGAGCCGCACTGTTTTACGGACTTCGTCAAACAAAGAACCAGGCCGAACCAGACTTTTACTCTTGATCTCCATTTTCACTCCCTTTGAGGTCTCAGGCGTTTGTGCATTCTGCGGTGTGAGGGCTGACGTACTAATCTGTGAAGCAGGTGTTCCTTTCAGCGGTTTCCATTTGAAGCTTATTCCAGGTTTTTCTGCATCTCCTGCACCTTGCAGAGCATCAGACACTGTAGTGGAGCCAAGAGTTAACACAACTTTGTTATGAAGTAAACTTGACACGTCCACGTCCAAAGAGGTGGCTTTTAGAGTTATTTCAGAAGCATCATGGGAAGAATCGACTGTTGCCGATGGTGCGTTCACATCAGCATGCTCTGGGGTACAGATATCCATATCATCCAAAGTGGTTTGCTCCTTTGGAGCATTGAGACGAGAGCTAGTCCTGGTGGATGCCTGATGGAGCTCCGACTGTTTGATGCTACTTTCTTTTGATCTCTGCTGAATTGTTTTTTCTTCTTTGGTGGAATTTTGGTCTTTTGTGTTTGGTGGACTTTGTTCAAACCCTCCACAGGTGCCAGGCTTCTCTTTTTTTGACTCCTCATCTTCTTCTTCTTCACCAAACTCCAGCGGCGGCTGCCAGTGAAAGGTCTCTTTCATCTTTGGCTGTTTCTTCTTAGATTTGGTTGATTTCTCTTTAGAGCGATGAGAACTGTTTTTCTGGCCTCTACGCCTGTGTTTGTGCTTCTTTTTAGTTTTCTTTTTGCTTTTGTGTTTGTGCGTCTGAGTGGTGATCTGCAGGCTTTCATCTGACCTGTGGGCGGCAGCAGGTTTATTAGGCAAAGTTGCATCGGATGTTCTTTTCTGAACTTCATTCCCAGATTCTGAGCTGGCTTCTCCTTCTTCTTTTTCAGGAATCGCAAATGTTCTACTTTTTACATGTTCTGTTTCACTCTCAGAGTTCCAGCCGGTGCATGGCGATGGCTTCATGTTGGGAGGTTCCCTGGACTGGGGTTCTGCTTGTTTCTGCTTTTTGTTGCCGTTACCAACTATATCACTGTCACTGTCCCACTCGGACCTGCTGTGGACATTCTCTTTTTGCTGGAAGTTGTATTGTTTCGTCTCAAGATGCTGAAACCCGCTTTTTTCTTCCTGTTTTTTAAGAGAGGATGTGACTTCAAGAGCTGTTTCCTTCTCTGAACCAGAGAGGTCATCTTGATGCTGTCTGTGCAAAATGTACTTGTCTACATTCTTTATCCTCTTCAGAGAACTGTAATACTCTTTCCATTCTTTATCTAATGAGTTCCTTTTGTTGCTACATGATTTCTGAGAATTTTCTGATTCTGATCTGTTGTAGGAGGATGATCTGCTCGATCTGGAGCGACTGGAACTTCTGCTGTAGGAGCGGCTATGGGACTTGCTCCTTGAGCTCCTGCCCCGCCGGCATTGTGCAGGCTTGGCAGGCTGCTCCTCTTTAGAGTCTCCCTGTGAAGTTTTTTCTGAGTAGTTGTCGACTGCTTGTCTTGTAGAGGGGTTTGAGGCTGTTTTAGTTTTTATTTCTTGGATATTAACATAAGAGGGTTTCCAGGGTTTTTGGTCTGGTTTCCAGCGTGAAGGAGGAGGGCTGTCACTTAGTGGAATCACTGGGATCGTTTCGGGAGCGGGAACCACAGGTGGTCTGGCAGCAGGTGCGATCTTACGTTCTGGGACTTTCTCGGCAACCCTGAGGTCTGATTTGCTTGTTTTTTTTCTTCTTGGAGACCTGGAATAACTCCTTCTTGACGATGACACTGTTCTGGACCTGTACCTGGATCTCGACCTGGATTTAGAAAAGGACCTAGATCTGGACGAAGATTGGCTTCTTGAGTAAGATCTTTCTTTAGACCTGGATGAGCTAGATGTGTATGACCTGGAGTAGGAATCAGAGTAGGACAGCGAGGACCGCCGGCCTTTCCTGGTCGATGAATGATACAGACTTGAAGGCGAAGGAGTTCGAGAAGAAGACCTCCTAGATTTTCGCCCTGAGGACTCAGAGGTTTCACCATCTGATGAATGACTGTGTTTCTTCTTGGAGCTCTTCTTGATAGGTTTGCGTTTTTTGGTTTTCTTCTTGTGTTTGCCTTTCTTCTTCTCTTGTTTGGGTTGCTGGGAGTGGGTGGACATCTCCGAGCTGCAGTCAGAGGAGTAATCAGGGGAACGGGACCATGCCGTGTCACTTCTGTCATCCCATCTGCTTGAGGAATGCTCCTTCAGTCTGTTAAGTCAAAAAACAAATGAAGAAAAAACCTAAAAAAAATTTAAAAGGTAAAAGATAAAAAAAATAGAGACACCTACTTATCTCCTTTACTCCATTTCTCCGTGCTCGATGGTTGATAATTTCTGGTTCTTTTCATTTCTTCTTTCCAGTGAGGTGGCGTTTCACTGCTTCCACGCTCCTCCACAGAAATAGATCGGGATTTAGACCTAGTGGGAGTGTGATATCTCTAAAATAGAAAAAAATGAATAGAAACATCTGTTTCAATTTCTGTTTGCAAACGGCTGAAATCAGATCATTTAAAATGTTCCAAAACAAATGGTTAAATCGCAATAAATAAAAAAAACTTAGTCTAAAGATAAACAAAATATTTTCAAAACCATAAAATACATTTTCAAACTTTGTACACTATCTCTCTAAATAAATATGAGAAATTTTCAATTTTGTTGAGATTAGTTTAATCAATTTTAATAAGTGAAAATGAAAAATTAGATGTAAAATTTTTATAATTTACATTTTAGTGGAGTTCTCAACTTTTTTTTCATACAAAAAAGATTAGAAAAAGCAACAAAAGTTTCTATTAAAAAAATGTCAAACAAAACATTATACCACAAAAATGATCAAAATTTAATAAACAGAGCCTGAATTTTTGGAGACAGCTGAATTTACTGCTATTATTTCCAACTAATCATTTTGATGTGCACGTACTATTGTTCCTCTGCCTCTGATTTTCCGTCCAGACTTGGAAACAGCCGGTTTCTGATCAGCTGGTACAGCTGTTTCTTCTATTTCAACTCTGAAAAGATATTTTAAAAAGTATATTTGAATACATTTTGCTACATTTGTATAAACTGTGTACAAAATAACTAACACTTGTGGGACTTTTTCTTCAGACGGCATGTCGCGTCGCAGCAAGAAGCGGTTCTCCGGCACAGGCGGGATTTCCTCCGGACGAACAACTGGTTTCTCCCTTTTTCCTCCATGTTCTCTCTCTTCATTCACTTTACTGTTTCCATCTGGCATTTCAATCTGTGCAGACCTGTGCATGCAACAACACAACACATTACCATGCACAATGTCATATGTATCTATCTAAAAAAACAAAAAACCCCAAAGTAAAATATTGACCTTCGCTTAGGAGGCTGAACTTCAATGTCCTTATGTTTCTTTTCTTCACTCATTTTCTTTTTAGACCTTTTACTTTTTGAACGACTCTTATGCTTTTTGGAACGTTTGTGTTTTTTATTTGTTTCGCTTCCTGACTCCGCTGATGAGGAAAAGTTGGAAGAAGACTCTTGGGAGTTGAGGGACGAGTCAGAGGAAAGTGAGGCTCTTTTACGCTTCCCTTCGAGTACTGCAGGAAAAAAAAACCCACAACACATATTTCTTGAAAATCAAACCTCTTTTCTTGAAACAAACTTGCATCACATATGTGCAATAGGTTTTGAGAGAAATCAAAGGCTCAAGTACTGTCTCAGTGATGCCGCTCTGGATCAGTGAAGTCTCCAAAAGAAATCTTCCTCTTCTTCATTGGACCGAATAATAAATGGGGGCAGCTTACTGTCCCATTTTATCAATTCTACTATTACCAATACTGCTTTTCGATCCAGAATCTTATCGGTAATTTTATCAATACTTTTTGTGTGAAAACAATAAGGGATAACAAAAACACCATGTGCATAAAAATCATTTAGTTTACAACTACTGTAAACATTAATTCAATAACTCTAACTGTTTTAACTTACTTCCTACAGCATGCTGCTGCTGAAGTTATAGCATTTTTCTCAAAAAGATTAAGAAATAAATTATTTTTATAAATTACTCTGTCGTCCACTCCAGTTTCCTTCCACTCTCCAATGACAGGCATGTGAAGTTGATTGGACAAAGCAAACTTGTCTTTAAGAATGAGTGTGTGTGTGTGAATGGTTGTCGGTGTATGGCCTCGCAACAGACTGGCGACCTGCTCGGGATGCACCCTGCCTCTCGCATGTAATCAACTGGGATGATTTTGACATACAGACAATAATTTTACACTTAATCATTTTTACAATCGTAGAAAAAAAAAAAACAGACAGGAAATGTTGCATAAATAACCAACAAATCACAACTACAACGTTAACATGGAGAAAAAAAATACACATGCTGGTGAACAGACCATCGTTTGCAGATTTTGTTATCAGCTGTCCGCAGTCCACCACTCTCACATCGGCATATGGTCGACTGGCTGAATCCGTCTTCAGTCCTTCAATCTTCTTTATCACTTCAAAACCAGAGATGACGAGACCAAAGACGACATGGACCCTGAAGAAGTATAAATGATAGTGAACAAATATTTATTTTTCTGCTAATTTTTTTCAATTTTCTGTTCAGCATAATACAATGCAGTGTTGCTTTGTAAGTTACAGACTTTTTTTTTTCAACCCAGATTCATTTAATATTCATTTGTACAGTAAATAAATGAGAAAAAAAAACGGTTGTTTGCTATTTTAAATATTTCTAAATTACCCATCGAGGTGTGGTGCCATTTTAGTTGTGCTGTGTATAGAAAATCCAGCGGTCATCCAGATGTGGAGTCAAGAAACACCAATGGGATTTCATAGGAGGGAAAAAAATGGAGACGAGGTCAGTAAAAAGTCAATCTTTCAACAAAATTTCTCAAACCAACATTTTAGGAATTCGATTATAAATCAGTTTCCAAAACCAATTATTTTTTAATAGAATCATAACAGAAATCACAAAAGAATTAATAATAATCAAATCCAGTTGAACAAAGAAAGTAGACCGTCTATAATATTCCTCCTTTGCGTTTGACATTTATAGTATGGAGGAAATCTTGAGCTCAAGGTGATGTTTCTTTCGGTGATCAAACAGGTTTAGCTAAATAACAATATTCACCTCAAGCCATTTGTGTAACATTTACAGATAATCAAAATAAAAACTGCACAGTGCAGAGCTTTTGAAAATAATAAACTGATGAATAAAAATACATTCAGGAGTTCAGAAGAGAGAGAGAGAAACACGGCCTTTGAAACACATTACCTTGAAGGAGCAGGATGCTAGAGATTCTGTAAATTTTACACAAAAAAAAAAACGGCAAGAGAAAAAAAAAATGTAACACATTTGTTGGTGAAAAAGAACGAATCCAATGTTTGGCTGCACTTAAAAATTTTAACAGCACATAGAGAGGGGACAGCTGATGGTCGTACTAAATGACATATTCTAATTTGTAGAAAAATGGGAATCAACAACAAGCTAAATAGCAGAATGTCCCTGTTTTAAACAGATTATTACTCACATAAAAAACTGGGAGCCGTTGGTGTTCTTCCCACGATTGGCCATCGACAGCAGGAAGGCTTTGTCGTGTTTGAGAGTAAAATTTTCATCTGTGAGGTACAAAGAAACAGGAAATACAATTTAAGTCTTTTCTCATCATTAATATGACTGAGAATGTAAAAGCAGAAGAATCACATATACTGTATTTCTTTTAATCTGTGCACCGCCAGTGCATCAGGCCACAACCAACGCCGTTTTGGATGTTTTGCACTGACTTGATGATTAAGGCTATTTGATCATTTTACAAATTGTTTGTCAAATAAAAGTTTGACATAAGTTCATTTCCAAAAGAAAAGAAGACTTGGTGGTCACTTCAAAAACTTCTAGACTAATTACCCGTTGAACACTTCTAGCAGCACAAGGTATAAAAAACATTCTTTCAGTAAGCAGTACAGTATACAGAAAGTCCACATTCCTTAGTTTGCTAAAGACATGTTTAATTTTTGAAGATGAGCTCCTCAAATTTTAATTTTTCAGTTCAAACAGCCTAAAACATTAGAGGAAGTATTAAACAAACAGGCTGACTGAATGAAGTTTTGTAGGACATATTGGGCAGCTGGACTTGACCCTAGACATAAGTGAGTGTGCGTGTGGCCCCGCAGCAGACTGGCGACCTGTTTGGGGTGTACACTGCCTCTCCCCTTCGGAACGTAATTGGGGAATAAACGTTTCAGAAGACAAAACAAAGTTTTGCAGTTACTGATTGCAGAGGGTGTCGTGGGACAATGTCGACATGGTGTACGTCTCTTACCTTCACAATTTGCTTAAGATCACTCTATAAATAAAAAAATACGTTGAAAATTTCAGATAGGAAGATTGTTGCTTTCAAAAATGGGAAAGGCTACTTCCCATGCTGGATTACAGTTTTATGCAAAGCAAATGACAGCTCAATACTACAGAAAATTAAAATAATTACTTGAAGTAAAAAAATATGAACAGAGTGTACTGGCACATGCAACATAACACTCACTATTAGAACGGTTTTACATAAAAACAAATTTTTAATTAAAGTAATAAAAAGAAAATTTTACCTTCAAAGTAGCCACCATATATGGATTCTCCTCCTCTTCCATTTCCTGCACGAATTAACAAAAAACACAAATGACGCAAATTTTTGTGTCCGTTCTTATGTTTATCTGCATAAGAAAAGCAGGGACTGTGAAGGTATTACAAAGTCTTTTTTTAAAAGCAGCTCTACTCATCGTCATGACATTTATTGAAGTCCATTTATAACTAGATGATGTCAAATGTTTCTATTTCAAATTTCTAGCTGCAACATGTCCGGTTTATTGGAAAAGTGAATGTAATAGTGTGAGAATAACTCCACTCTCATTACCTTCTGTGAAGTCACCTCCCTGAATCATAAAGTTTTTCACAACTCTATGAAAAGTAGAGCCTTTGTAGCACAGCTTTTTTCTTGTAGTTTTCCCAGTTCCCTTTTCACCTGCAATTATATGGATGTTAATAAAGTTTCCATCAAACTCTTACATTAGAATTGCTAGTTCTGAAAACGCATCTGTCGCTCAGAGACGTTGAGGTGTTCTTAAATAATCATCTTCCTGACAGGGATCATTGTTCTGGGTTTGTGGTAACAAGAGAGAAAGAAAAAGAAGGGCAACGTGCAGAAAGTGTGATTCTACACTTCTTTTATAACAACTCCTGACTGAACTGCAAAAAAAGAAAAAAGAAAACAATCCAAGTGAAATAGTTAGCTTGGAACAAAATATTAGCCCAAAACTCTTACCTTATGGATTCTATCATACCTTTAAAGGTGAAAGGAAACATGAGGGAAGACATTTAATCATGTGAATCCAGGTGCGAGAGTTAAGTTTGTTTTTATTTATGAAATGTTATCTTTGGATTTTTAAATGTGTAGCACAATGACTGTTGATCACCAGTAAATCTCGATTTTTTTTTGTTCCCATTCAAACCTAAAAGATTCACATGTCCTACAAACAAGTATATCTAAAAAAACCTATTTTATTAGAGATGATTTAAATATGTTGTAGTTTTAATGCCGCAACAATCAGATATGAAAGTGAAACATTTCTATAACAATTGATTACTCACCAGTGCATAAACACAAAAAGTTTTTGCTCGTCTTGGGACAAACATCTGAAAAAAGCTGGAAAACAATGCGCCCAACTAGGGAAAGAAGAGAAGAAAAACAGAGAGGAAAAAAAAAAAATGGACTGTTAAAAAACGGTGAATTCTTACAAAATGTCTACTTTATTAGGAGACAAGTCTGTGTAATTCCTCATTCCTCCAAGAGTGATTCATCATCAAAAAAAGTTTCAAAGTTTTCTTCTGGACAGTTGCATTTGATGATGGAGACGTTTTGACTTCAGTCCAAAAATTATTCAGAAATCATTTTCAATTAGATTTTTAATGATTTCCAGATTGAAGTAATCAGCAAATACACTGTGCAGAAGACAACTTTGAAGCCTTTTCTATGATCAATAAGAGACATTAAGACATCTGACCGCAAAAACAAAATGATATTTTAGAGGCTACATTTTAAGGTTAATTGACCACTACAAAAATTGCCCCTAGGATTGATTTTGTATGTGTGGATGATAGTGTGTGTATGTCCCACCACAACAGACGGGCGGCCTGTTCGAGGTGTACCATGTCTATTGCCTGAAATCAGCTAGGATAGGCTCTGGCCCTCCGGCTTATCCGGGCTGGGTTGTTGGCTTCCCGTCTGCATCTTCTAGCATGTCTGGGAGAATCCTGAGGCATTCGGGAGGTGTCCTAACCAGATGCCCAAACCACACCATCTGGTTTCTCTCGAACCGGAGGAGCAATGGCTCTACTCCGAACTCCGCCCTGATGGCAGAGCTCCTCCCTCTATCTCTGTGTGAGAACCCAGCCACCCTGCGGAGGAAGCTCATCTCTGCTGCTTGTATCTGTAATCTTGTTCTTTCTGTCACCACCCACAGCTGGTGACCATTGGGAAGCAGTAAGGATTCTTTTAAATCCTTGTTCTTATTTTGCATAACAAAAGACCCATGCAATGCAAAAACAAACACAAATGAGATGCTTTTTTTTCTTTAAATAATCTCATCTCCTTTCTTACCTGGTTCCCTGTTGAGCTCCACATCAAAATAGCACTGAGGGCGATCCTTCACCCCCATTGTGATCAAATCCAAATGACCTACAAGTAGAAAAAAATAGATTAAATACATTTAAAATGTTCTATTTAAACCAAAATAACTTAAAACATGTCAACAGATTAAAGACACAAGTCTGTAAGAAGTGACTTACTATAAATGCATTAATTCCTCTCCCATTATTAGATAACTCGTTTTTAAAAGGTTGTTACCAATTAGTTAGTAAAGAATTGATGGAAACTAATTGAAATAATTCATATTTCAATCAAAAAATGTCCATTTAAACTGTAATAACAGAATAAACGTGCTGATTGGCACCCCAGTGGATCAAGAGACGATTAGAGCAATAAAACTAAAAAAAAAAAAATCAGTCTAATTTATTGAGATTTTACGACAGGGTTCTGCCTTTTTTGAAGTGAAAGTATTTTTTTAACGAGCACTTTAACAACAAACTAAAATGTTTGCTGTTTGAAAATGGTTGAGCTAACCGTAAGCTAGAGTCAGCAAAGCAGATTTAAATTATTCTTAACTAAGCAGCAAAGTCGACTCTAGCTAAAGCTAACTTAAGACGGTTTTTAATATCTATTTAAAATAACTTACCCAGATACAGTAGCTAGCAGGTAAATAAGCTAGTCACTGACGGTCGCTAATTAGCTTTATGCTAACTTCCATCTTCATTTCTGCTACGATTCTGGCGATTGGTTTAACTTGTCCTTCCTGCGTACCGTAGCAGATTTGTTGTGTTTGTCACTTGATGCTAACTACAACCCTTAGTTTAAGATTCTTTTATTATTTTGCAGAAAATTTCTTTATAGATATTCCAGATTATATTAACTGATTGTATTTTTAATTAATTAGATTAAATTGCGGATCTCCGTTGATCAGATCCCTGTGATATGATGCTATAGCATGCTAATTTACAGTAGCTTTATCATAAGGTGCAACATGATGAATCCCACATTGATGAGGTAAAAAAGTCTAATAAATTTAATTTATTTTGTACTTTAAGCAAAAATATTGATCCCTAATAATGCTGTTAAATAAAAAGTCTTTTATGATTTCGCTTTGATAGTTTTTATTGTTTTGATTACTCACCACATTGTATTTTATCCAATTGGGAAATTTGCTATTGATTGATAAAAAATAGTGTGAGTTTGATATATTGGTAGTTACAGGGTTATGATCAGTTATAAGTAAACCAGAGATGGGATCAAATATTTTTAGAAATCCCTATTAATCACCTTTCTCCTGTTTCTCCATTTAGATTGATAGATCTTCATGGATCCAGCAGATTATGTCTGTGATCTTGTTTGCCTTTGTGGTTCGGGTCAGGGATGGACTCCCCCTGTCAGCATCCACAGACTTCGAACACAATCGAGAACTTCAGGAACGAAAGCAGCAACTTCGAACAATCAGCAAGTCCTTGGTTTGCTTTCCTGACAGGGGTACCATTAAGGGCCAGCAGCTTAACATTCAGTAAGAACCCAGAAAACAAAGCATTAGAACAGGAGTGTCAAACTCCAGTCTTGGAGGGCAGGTGTCCTGAAGGTTCTCCATGTGTTCTTGCATTTAAACACCTGATACAAGTTTTTGAGTCAATGTGCCAAATTCTATAGACTGTTGATTTCACTTTATGTGCATCAGCTGTATTGAACCAGGAACATAATGAAAACTGTATGGACACCGGATCTCGACACCCCTGCATTAAACTAACTCATTGCATAAAGACACAAAGCCCTGTTTGAAGGAACTTGATTTTGTGGTGCAGAAGGCAGACACAGTGAGAAAATGTGAACGGAGTGCATCTGTGTCACACTGAGTCAGGCTGTTTGTTTACTAAACACCTTTTCTCTTTTCACCTGTTCAGTTTCGTCTCCTCGGAGGGTGTATCCTACATGACAGTGTGCCACTACAGCCTCCCTGTTGCTAAAGCCTTCTGCTTCCTGGAAGATTTGCGTTGGGAGTTCACTGCATGCTTCAATAGCTCTGTTGTTGCCTTGGCAGCCAGACCATACCCATTTTTGGAATTTGGTGAGAAAAAACCCCATGTAATAGATTTGAAATTCCAAAGAATGTGACCGTTTTTACATACTAAATATTTAAATCTACTATAATTTTAGTATATTTAGTCAAATCTAAATGATGCTTTTGTGTCATAGACAGCGCTATTCAGAAGCTAAAGGATCAGTACAACCAAACCGGTGGTCCGGCACTTGATGTGACTTTGACAGAAGTCCAAGAGGATCTGAGAAGAAATCCACCACAAGTTATCAACTTAGACGAAGTGGAGCTGACCAACGGCATTGCAAATGGACACGTAGAACAAAGTCTTAACTCTGGTGGGAATTTTATTAGAAGCTTCAAAAATAAAGCATGATGAGAAATAATTGTTTGTTCCTAAGGATGCTTTAATTTTTCTAACAGGTCAGAATCAGAGACTGGAGCCTGTTTCCATACAGGGAATCCTTTCTCTTGTACTTAATATTATGTGTGCATCATTAAATGTGATTCGTGGGGTACATCTAATAGAATATACATTCCAGGTACGTCAACTATCCTCTTTACAAAAAATAAAAAGTTATTATGTGTGCATTGCAAAAAAGTTCTTTAAAATATCAGCTATGTGGAAATGCAACGACAAAATGAGTTGTTTTTTCATCTCTTTTTTTTTCCTACAGAATGATTACGAAAGTATCTGGAATGTTTCAGCATTTTTTCTGGCATTCATTTGCTGTGCTTGTCAGGTAAATATTACCACGCACGTTGATAAGACTGCATGTCATGAACAATAACATCCTTATTACAAACTTTCTCCTTCTTTTTTTTTAATTGACCAAACAGTGCCATCTCTACCTGTTCCACTCATCTAAGAAGAAGCTAAAGTCCTACATTCTGTTGAGCATAATCGTCTTATGCAACTTTTACCTGCTTGGTCTGAGAAACGTGTGGCAGCTCATCTTTCACATTTCAGTCGCCTCGATCTCCACCGTCCTAATTATCACTCGGAAACTCCAGGACAGAGTAAATGACTGTGGGGTTTAAGGAGCACCGGCCAGTTTAATTACTCCACAGCATTGGTCACCAGAATGGGAAACAACAGGGAAGTAAATAGCTCAGTTAAGCATAAAAATATATGTAATTAATATCATTCACATGAATATTTCAACATACATTTTTATGCTTGCAGCAAATACTTGCACTTTTTTATCTTTCGGTTTCAAGTCTGTAAAGAAAATTCCGTTCACTCAACTATTTATTATTTTGAAATGTTTTATTGATCATTTATAAAAAATACACATTTTGGATCAATAGTTTTTGGTAAAAGTTTTCCACCATAGTTTTCTTAAGAAAACAACAAAATTAGACAGAAAGATTATTATTTACAATATTTTCTACATTAAGCTTAAACTTGATTTTACCAAGGGTTTTTGTTTATTTTTGCGTCATCGGTTTACAGTTCTTATGAAGGTTTGCAATTGTCTACAGAAGTTTTGTTTTGTGCATCAGAACTTATCATTTCAAGCTTTCAAAGTTCATACAAATTTATATGGTTAGTTTAGGATTGATTGAATAGTTACGTACGTATTTGTAAAAATAAGGGATAGTGATTGTTTTCCAATTAGATTAGTTTATAGATGTCCTCGTTTAGGCTGCTGTATACAAAAAAAAATTCTAAAAAAAATAAGTTGTGAGTCTTTTGCCTTAATGTTAGAAACAAAGAAAAATTCTAATTTATTGATCAATCAGAAGAGGGTCGCTACTTTTCATTTAAAGAAGTCATCATTTTGGAATATGTACAGTATTTGTACAGTCTTAAAGATAAAATGGCATAGCTTTATTTAAAAAAGAAGTCACCTCTTTGCCCTCAGTGCTTAACCCAGGAGATGGGCAATCTTTTTTACTTGTGGGATGCAATGGCCCCTATCATGTGAACAAAGGACCACATTTTTTTCTTGTCTGGATGAAACCCATCTGTACTCAAAATAACAAAATACTCGTCAAAAGGACCTAAATTAATTAAGTTACACCATCCATAAAATGGAAAGATGTTCAGGTGAAGCCGGAATAATTACAAAAGCAACATTTCGATTTGGTCTGTCGTGGTGAAGAAAGAGCTGAGCTAAAAAGGAAAGTTCTTGATTTACCAGTTGATCTACGTTCCTACCCTCACCTATGATCACCAGCTGTGGGTGGTGACCGAAAGAACAAGATCATAAATGCAAGGGGTCAAAACGAGCTTCCTCCGCAGCGTGGCTGGGCTCTCACTCATGAGATAGAGTGAGGAACTCTGAGTAGAGCCACTGCTCCTCCAGGGCGAGAGAAGCCAGATGCGATGGTTCGGGCATCTGGTTAGGATGCCTCGCTGGTGAGGTGTTTTGGGCACATCCCACCAGGAGGAGACCCAGAGGTAGGGCCTGGACCCGCTGGAGAGACTATGTCTCAACAACTGGACAGGGAACACCTCAGGATCCTCCTGGGTGAGCTGGAGGATGCAGCTGGGGTAAGAGAAGCCAGGGCTTCCCGCGCCTCGGCCACGAATAAGAAGGAGACGATGGAACGGAACCTTTCGACTTGAACAAATACAAAAATGCCCCAAATGTTGAAGAGGATGTCAGATATCTGTGAAATACATTTCAACAACTGTCGTTATGTTTCTCATCTATTCAGAAACACTGGAATTGCAGAGGGGGAAAAAAAAACAATGAAGTGTTTGTTTTTATAAACTCTTCAGGCTTGGTGGGCCAAATTAAAAGCTCTGGTGGGTCGCTTGTGGCCCTCAAACCATAGTTTGCCCACATCTGGTATAGAAAGTCTTAATTCTTTTTTATGTTTTAGTTTTGCAAATTTAAAACGAATGTAGGATGTGAGAGCACTGATAAAACTGTTTTTACATGATAACTTTTGAAACATAAATCTGCACTATTTACGAAGAATACCACATTTGTTTTGAGTAAACAACTTTTATTCATTTTATTGGACTTAATTTTAATTGTCTTACAGAAGGAAGTTGATGCAATTTGTTTGAACTTTTATCACTGACTACATTTGATCTGTTTTGTACTTTATGTGGAAGGTTATTACATTTTTAGGTATATTCAAGGTTGTTTTATTATTTTATATGAGAAAAACATAACTTCACACATAGTGTTAGTTGTGCACTTTCTTTAACCTGCTATTAACGAGCTAAACTTTTGCCACTGTTTGATTGTTGATCTTCATTTTACAAAAAAATCTTTAGTTCCCATATTTGTACTGTTTGTATAAAATCTATTTTTTTCTACTTGTATGTTGATACAAACAACCAGATGTTACGCTGCTTTCAAAGAAATCGTTTGTCACTTCCAATCAGGTCTTAGTTTTTTTTTTTTTTCTGAATTGTTTTACCCATATTTCCTTGGCAATATATTTTTCACATGTGGTATTTGGAACATTTAAAATAGATGCAGTACTAATAGAACCAGAAAACAAGAAATTGTCAATTTGGTTTTTTCCATTCTTTTTAATAATCATTTGTTGAGGGGTATGACAAAAAGACAATGGATGTAAGTCTGTGTAGTCCCTCATTCATCCATGAGTGATCCATAGTAGAAAAAGTTTAAAAAAAGTCTTCTGGATGGTTTAATTCTTGATCGAGACGTTTCAACTTCCATCCGGAAATCATTTTCAATCTGATAGAAATGGACTGCTTGTCTTCCATCAAAGAGCAGGATTCAGGTTGAGCAGGATTCAGGCTGAGCAGGATTGGGCCACATGGTCATGTGTTTGCACGATTCTTATCAATAGGTATTTTAAACAGAGGGTGTGTCAGAATACTCAGACTACACAAACTCATCAAATTTGGAAAAAAGTGCACGTTTTGCATTACAGACAGGTAGTCTTTAGTTTCTTTCAGAAGACTCAAAATCAATGACAAATAGAAACTGTAACACAAGTCAATAATGAGAAGGGAATTTTAAAATCCGTCCAAACATTTTAACCTCTATCTTAAACTTGAATTTTATGTTTTTATTTCAACTGAATTACGAAGTATATCAGATTTTTAAAGTTATCAATTGTTTGTTTTTTAATTAGGAATTGGGCTGAAAATGAGCAAATTTTGCATGAGAGTTTACTGAAATATTCTGTCCAAGTTTCAGAAGCATTCAGAAAGGATAAAAAAGATTTCACCTCTTAATGCTGCTATGGTTCTGCTTCCTAATATTCTTCTTATAGTGATTTTTATTTGCTTTTTTACATATAGAAATTAAGTTTTAACAATTTTCTCTTCAGGACAAGACATAGCAAACAAAAAAAAAACATGTATAAATGTTTCAAGGATGTAATTTAAGTATCATAGAACATTTTGTATCATGAACAAATTGGTTTACTTTGAAGGTTTTTAAACTAAGAGAAAATGTGGCAACCTTTTATCTTTTTGGCAAGTTTGGAAAATTCTTAATGACTTTTTCTTAAAAAATTCTTCTTTATGTCAATTTTTTCTAATATTTATCTGATTTGTCTCTTGTAAGTTTTATGGCTGCAGAAGGATTGTAACCATTTGTCTGATAAACTGCCAAAAAAACTAGTAAATATGGGGCTCTATTTATTTTTTGTAATTTTTCTGATATGGTGAAATGGATTTTCATAAATAAATAGTGTCCTTTCTCATTTCTTGTTGATTCATGAGTTGGTATTTAAAAAATGCTGAACAAGTTGAACGACTATCACGGCATGCTAACAGCAGATGGTAGTGTTTTACTGTGTTAGAAAGTTCTGATGATACTAAACCAGGCTTCAGCTTATGTAAAACATCTTTTATTAAAAGGTTTTTGATAAAGAATATTTGTCTATTGCATTACAGATGAGCAGATTGTTCATATTGTTTCCACTCAATCTATCTTTAAAACTGATTCAAATAGATTCAGTAATATTTAACCCTCTCTACATAGAATTACAAATCAAATTACATTTAGTAATATGTGGTAATGAGAGGGATCCAAATGGAAAAGTGAGGTTACAGGGAGAAGAAATAAGAGAGTGGAAGATTTTAATTACTTGGGATCAACAGTCCAGAGCAATGGAGAGTGTGGAAAAGAGATGAAGACAATGTGCCGGCAGGCGGGAATGGGTGGAGAAAAGTATCAGAAGAGTTCCAGGTAAAATGAAAGGGAAAGTGTACAAAACTGTGGTGAGACCGGCCATGCTGTTTGGTCTAGAGAAAGTGGCACTGAGGAAAAGACAGGAAGCAGAGATGGAGGTAGCAGAGATGAAGATGCTGAGGATCTTTCTGGGAGTGACCAGGATGGACAGGATCAGAGGAACAGCACATGTTAGAGATTTTGGAGATAAAGTCAGAGAGGCCAGACTGAGATGGTTCGGAGATGTGCACAGGAGAGAGAGAGAGAACATCGGCAGAAGGATGCTGGGTTTGGAACCACCAGGAAAGAGGTCTTGAGGAAGACCAAAGAGGAGGTTCATGGATACAGTGAAGGAAGACATGAAGATAGTTGGCGTGACCAAAGAAGATGCAGCAGATAGGGTTAGATGGAAGAAACTGACTTGCTGTGGTGAGCCCTGAAGAAAAATGTGTAATTTTTTAGTTTTCAAATAGTTTACCAAAAGATGAACCCATCAGCATTTAGGTCATTTAAACACATCTCAATTTCTGTTGGCAAATTTTTTGTTGCTCATCTATAGATTCTGCATGTCTGTCATAATTTTATGGAAGCTTTAATGTCAAGAGTAACCTTTTTTTCTCTCTTTTTTTGTGTCTAAATTATAAGAATGTTTCTGAAAAATCTTTTGATAAATAGTTAGATAGAGATTCACTTTAATCCACAATCATATGATCTTTTTATCTTTAAAAGATCATTAATCTTCATCTATTTTAATGCTTTACACAAAAAGATAACACACATATAATAAACAATTGGGTCCAAGTGGGTTTAAAAAATGGTTAAAGCACAGATTTCTGTACTGCAGCGTTCAGGAGGAAAGAAAACACTTTAAAATCACAACAAAATGACATGAGAGACAAAAGAGCATCAGAAATGTCGTTCCTAAATCACATCTACACAGAGAGTTGTGCAGCACCAGGTTTGCTGGTGAAAACTGCCTGTGGGTGTTTTTTTTAGCTTTGAAAGGTGATTGCATATTTCTTTTCCTGAAATGTTCCCGTTAAGCTTCATATTTTGGTGTCTGGCTGCGAAGTTTCTGCTCTGTAGCTCCTAAAAGGAAAACTTTCTTGACATGACTGGTTTCTACCGAACAAATGCAACATCAAATCACAGTTAGATTTTGTGCTCTGAACTAAGTTCTTACAGTATGTTGCCGTTTTTTAAAAAAGGCTACAGGTAAAATAGAAGTTCTAACTTTTACATTTATATTCTACAATAACCCTACATGTCGGAAACTGGTGCATACATGCCAGTCCTTCTTGAAGTTATTGACATAAAGTCATATTTCTAGGGCCAAACTTGTGGGAGGAGGGTGTTACTGTTTCCCACTTGTTTGTTTCAGATATTGCAAACTTAGAAAAAGGATTATACACTAATCAAAAGTAGAGACTCATACTGGTAAGTGTGGGTCGGTCAGAAGGAGAGACAGATTTTTATCATAGGGTCCATATGTTAAGACAGGAAATTATTCTATTCTCTTTCCTCTAACAAACACACATTTCTGTGATCTATGTGAAATGAAATGTATCTACATTATTAATATGGATCCCATATGATAGTGATTAGTATAAATATATATGCTGGTCGTTCTGTGAGATCAAGGGCCATCACCATGGGTGTTCCAGATGTCATAGCTTGCATGGTTGCATCACTGATCTTAAAGACGGATATTTCTCTATGTGACTATCTAGTGGATTTTTGGAAAAAACGAAATGACAATTTTTGTTTAAAATGTGAGGTTTGCAACTTAAAAGGTACTGTAAGGTAATAGGAAATGACTTAAATCAAAAAGCTCTCTATAATGTCATCTCACTGTCTGTAATTTATGCTTTATATTAATGTCTGAAACAAAAAAGTAGCCATAAATTTTCTTCATGAATATGACAAATGGTTATGCATTTTCTTTTGAATTCAGCAGTGAGGAATTATTACTTGCTGTTTCTTATTAGCTGTCGTTACAAAGACTCAGATTGGTTTCTGAACCGCTCATCCCTGATGGACTCGCCAGAATCTATCCCAGCTAATTTTAGGTGAGAGGCAGGTTAAACCCTGAACAGGTCACCAGTCTGCAGCGGGGCCAAACACACATAACCATCCACTCACTGACAAACATTCCGAGGGGCAATTTTGTGGCAGAATATTAACCCACAATGCATGTTTTTGGAGAATGAGGGTAAACTGGAGTATCCAGAGGGAAGTGAGAACATGCAAAGTCCACACAGAAAGACCAGTGCTCTAAGTCTCGTCCCACCCAGGACCTGAGCCCCGACCTCCTTGCTGTGAGGCCATTGTGCTAACCGTAGCAACTCCCTGCTGCCCTTAAACTCAGATGAATGCGTAAAATTCCAATGTCTTTAAGATTGAACAGATACATTTCCTTCAGTTCCTGATACTTTCTGGAACAAGAAAATTGAATTGTTAAGCATACGCTCTGCAAATGATGCAACAAAAAAGTTCTATTTTAAATTGACTTAGTAATTCAAATCTATTTTTATTTCTAATATGCTATGAAAACTCATAACTCATCACATTTCTCTTATCCGTTCTACCTTGTAAAGTTTCTGAACCATTGTTTTGAAATCGTTCGAATGTCTGTTCTTAATTGAAATTGTAGGAAACAAAACTTTCACATCCACAGGCAAGGTTGAAAAAAAATAATTGGCTTGCTTCACAAAAGAACTCTGGCACTTTATTCATGTCTGCATTCATAAAGCTTAGAATATGTGCCAACTGCTTTCATAAAATTGTTAGAAAATGTTGCACTCACAGGATTTTCTTGCTGGAATGTGATGGAATGGGGCAACAGCATTTTTTGTGTATTGACTGGTACTGAAAATAGTTGTTATAGGGCATATACTTTGTATTCATTGAACAAATTTTACTTTGAAACCTGCTGATTTCATTAAGTAAGATGCTGAGGCTGTAAACTGATGGATTAATAAGTCATTCCAATTAGAGAGAACCACTATCAAAAATACTTCTGAGAAAACTTTGAAGTAATTCAGCCAATTAGCAATGCATACCCTTGTTTCTTTGGAAGATAAATACCCTTTTAGGGGTGACACATTCACGTGGCATGCTGTGACTGTTTGTGCTATGCTGGAAAACATGTGGGCCGGTGAAAAAAGAATGATTGAAACTTTTAAAAGCATCAGCTGTACCACAGAAGACTCAGAAAACTTGAAATAAAATCAGAAACCTTTGAGACTAATTGATGTACCCATAAATAGTCACTCTCTGAACTTACAAAACACGATGTGTCACACGGTGGGCAGCTGGGAATGTTTTATTTTGTTAAATGGATAGTAAAGGTTGCAATCCTTAAGGCTTGTATGGTGGGTTTCTTCCATTAAAGTTGGCCATGTACAAATTAAATTTTCACAAAATTGTATGTTTTCATTGTCCTACTGTCAGTTTTCTACCTGATTTGGACTTTTTGACTTACATTTTAGCTCCACACAAAAAAGCATGGTTTCCAGGTTGCAACAGTAAAATACACACCAAGGCAAGTTCATTTTAGCTGTTGTTGTTGATTCACTGGCCTTTCTGTATGGATTATGCATGTTCTCCCCATATATGTGTGTGTTTTCTCCAGGTACTCCGGTTTTCTCCCAGTTGCCAAAAACATGCATGTTTAGTTTTTGGCTGTTGATCTCAGGAATAAGTGTGTAAGTGACTTATTGCCTGTGGGTGTGGCTTTGCAACAGACTGGTGACCTGTTTGAGGTGTACCCTGCCTCTTGCCTGTGATCAGCCGGGATAGGCTCCAGCATCCCCCACAACCTTATTAGGGATTAGCGCTAAAGAAAATGAAAGGATGAGGTTTCTGATTACAAAACCAAAACGTAAGAAAACTATGACCTACAGGCTATATCTGAATCACTTTTCAAACTTGAAAAGTCAATAGTCAATAGAAAACGAGGTTTTCTCCCTATGTAAGGCGGCATTTACACAGATTTTCCCAATTGGAAAGTCCATTTTTCATCATCCTGATATCGCCTGAACACACCACTGCTGCATTTTATTTTTTATTTAATGATTTAGAATGAATCATTTTGCATAGATGACTAAAGCTTTAAAAAGTATAAACAAATAAATGAATCAAGAATATGGAGATTTTTTAATTTAAAATTTTAGATTCAAGCACACATTTTTTACATATTCTCTATCATGCATTCCATTTTAAACTCGTGCACAGTCACAAGTAATAATGTGTTTGATTACTCTCACAACAATTAATCAAATGACTACACTTTTTAGAATAGTTTCAACACATCATTGCTGTTCTGTTTCTACTGAATTAATAAGAACAGCTTATGAATATCTGACTTTTTATTTCCCCCTGTACGCTTTTTGCTTCTATTCCCAGCATTTTATAATAAAAATAAAGCCATAATTTCATCAGTTTATCAGTTCAACTAAAAGTGAGAATACTTATTGAAGGTGCAATATCCACTTTCACAAGCTGTCATGTGTTATTTTTTCAGCTCTATGTTACTTGTTTCAAAACAACTAGTCTATTAACCTGAAAATATATCAAAACAACTGGTTTAGAGGATCAAACCGGACCTGACAGACTGGTTCAAAAGTCTTCATCAGCAGGATAGAGTGAAATATTTTTTTTTTGTGTCGTGGTTTTATTTAATTTAGCTGCTTGTTGTTCCTCTTGGTCAATGTAGCACTTTGAGATCTCCACTGGAGATATAAAGTGCGTTACAAATAAAATTTTTTTTTATTAAATTACTCTGAGCCTTTGTGGCTATAAGTCTGAGTAAATCTCTTTGGCATCTGAAACCTATTGAACTCAAATCTTTGTCTCAGGGTTTGCAGGATACACCTCAAACAGGTTGCCAGTCTGTTGCAGGGCCAAACACACACTCACAGTGGCCAATCAACCTGGTATGCAAGGGTTTTTTTTGGCTGGTCTGAGGAAACGGAAGTACCCAAAGGAAGCCCATACAGCAAAGTCCCCACAAAAAGGCCAGTGTCTCAAGCCTCGTTCCCGCCCAGGACTTGAACCCCGACCTTCTCGCTGTGGGGCCACTGTGCTAACCACTTTTATAATTGTGTTAGATTATTTTAACTAACATTGTTGCAGAGCAAAGAATGAAATATTTTTTAAAAAAACTTGCTGAAACTTTGATATTTTCACAGTGAAAGAACCAATCACAAAACCTTTTGAAGCTAGAAAAGATGGAACAAATTTGACCAGAATACAAAATAAATCAATTATAACTATGAAATTGTTAATTACCAATTCCTTTAAAAATAAAGAATAAAAATGTCTCCACAAAAAGAAACACCGTTTCAATTTAAGATGACAGAGAGAAAATTTCTCCCATGTGTAACAACCTTTTCATCTCATTTCTGGTTTTCACAGTAATTAGCCCTCTGATGGTAAGAACTCAGCACCTCTTGGAAGAACTAATTGTTTGAGTTTTCATAAAAAATTAACGGTGTTTGATTTGTGAAGTAATGTTGAACAATCTTTGTTTGAGCTGGAAAACTAAACCATGGCCTTAAACCAAAGTACTTAACGAACAATCATTTTTGTATATCCTCACTCCCTCAGTGTTCATGCATTTTTTGTTATTTGCCTTTTTTTTGTACTTTTGTTCAAAGTGATATATGAGACAATTGTGTTGTGATATTGGGCTATACAAATAATATTGAATTGAAATTGAAAGCAATGAACTAAAATGAAGATCAGCACTGAAGTCTGAGTAATCTCCTATTCGTTCAGTAGTGATCTTCACAGTTGTCTTCTGGACAATGTACTTGAAAATCAAGACATTTCGACTTTCATCGGTAATCATGTATTAGACTGAAAATAATTTCTGAATGGAAGTCGAAATGTCTCGATTGTCAAATACACTGTCCAGAAGACAATGTTGTGGCCTTTTCTGCTATCATGTCTGAAGTTGTTTACAATGTCTTACACATTTGCTTCGTCTTCTTCTTTCGGCATTTCCCTTCAGGGGTCGCCACAGCAAGTCAGTTTCTTCCATCTAACCTGATCTGCTGCATCTTCTTCGGTCACACCAACTATCTTTTTGTTTTCCTTCACTGTAACCATTAACCTCCTCTTTGGTATTCCTCTTGGCCTCTCGCCTGGTGTTCCAAACCCAGCATCCTTCTTCCAATGTACTCTCTCTCTCTCTCTCTCTCCTTTGCACATGTCCAAACCATCTCAGTCTGGCCTCTGCCTTTAGCTCCAAAATCTCTAACATGTACTTTGCTTACACATTTGCTACTGTACAGTAGCAAATGCAGTAGCAAATGCAATATTATTATTATTATAATAATAATAATATTGCATTGAACATATATAGTGCTTTTCTGGATACTCAAAGACGCTTCCTTATTCATTCACTCCATACTAGATACACCCATTCACACTCACATTCATGGGAACCACCATGCAACAAACAGCACTTTTGAGAATAAGCAGGACTTTTGAGAAAAACAAAGCTGAATATGATCAGGAACAACCAAATCAAACAAAAATGCTGAAAAAAAGTTGCAGCAAAGGAAAACAATGTCCTTTGAACAGCAAACTAACCACCAAATAATTGAAAGTAAAAATTGGATAAACATGTCTCTTCACAGATTCTAAAGTATATTTAACAAATTTAGGCGTTCTATCATTCTCCTTCACAAAGTTTTTATTCATCACTTAAAAATTTAGCTCGGCTCATGAATCTTGAAAAGATGCTCAAAGGCAGAACACCTGTCTTACATTTAAAGACTCGCAGGGAGTCGGAGAACTCAATCTGTCTGTCTTGTGCTCAGATGAAGTTGTCATCATGAAATCCAACAAGATACCTACATTTTTAAACTGGAAGGATCTCATGTTTAAATCCTAGTAAACTGTTCTTAAATTTGCGAATATTACTGAATGTTTAGGATGAAAAATGAATTAACCAACAAAATTTTTGTTAATCATGAACTGTGCATGATAACACAAGCTGTTATTGTTGCGTTTCATATTAACCTTTAACTAACAACCGGTACAATCATTACTTATCTGTGCGTTAAATACGTTCATCTTATGTTCATGTAACAAAATAAAAAAGGAGTAAACATTGCAAGGTGAGTTAATGAGTTTTTTTTATTTCTTTTGCTGAAATCCATTTGTAGAGCATCAGTTAAAAACCTGAAAGTAAACACGGATCAAATCCAATAATAAAAACTTCATTTGTACAATAAACTTGAAATATTTGCCTATCTCGTCAGACATAATCAGTACTACCTGACAATAATTAATGTATTTACACTGAAAATTTTGATCCAGATAAAACAATTTGACAGCTCAAAATGAATCTTATCACTCCTGCTCCTTTCTTTTTTATCTTGAGAAATAAAGTTTAAACCCTTGATAATAATAATAATAAAATCCCAAGAAAAAAATATTTTACCATCATTTATTAAACTTCATTATTTTTTTTCAAGGACAGCAAGAAAGAGACTGGAACACATTAAATCCAATTCAAATAAAAAGTTTTAAAAAGTTGTTAAAGGTATTTGGGGAGTTTTTTAAAGTTTTAATGCAACAAATAAAAAAAATAATTGCAATGTAAAATTCTTTGTCTCTTTAATGTTTTACGTGAAGTTTAAGAGAAACGTCTTGAATGAGTGAGTTTACTAGAAACCAAATGTTTTCCATTCTTGTTCTTTGTTATAAATCAAGGTTGAAAATATGGTACAATTTAAAAATTAAAGAGGAAGTATTCTGTAAAACTCAAAACAACAGAGAAGCTTTTCCTCTCAGTTTTTCATCCTAACACCTTCACCATGCGTTTTCATTTGAGTCATTTCTTAAACTTTCAGTAAGAATCCCTAACTTCTAAAAGATTGTATATTTACTTGTTAAAAACTTGGATGTAGAGTAAAAGGTTTGCACAGAATTATACTGTTTTTTCAAAAGAGAGGGATCCATGGCAGCAGTTAACTGTCACTCCCTGCTCTGAATCCTCTTCTCTTCAACTCAGTACACCACTGTAGATACAGATAACACCCTATCTGTCCAACCAATCCAGCCACAAATAATTACTGTGGCTGTATTGGTGTCAAAAGATTGACTTATTTATGTCAGTCCAACATTGACATTTTTTGACTTTCCCAAAAAAATGTCATCGAAAATGCAGTGACACTCTTAAACAAACCATGACTGCATTTTTCTTCTCGTAATATCTTGGTCAGTTAAGAACAGCATTATGTGTTGGTTTAAAAGGCAAATATAGTTAACAATGAAATGGTAGAAATACTGGAATGTATTTCTGTATATACAACGGCAAAAAAGTAAGTGTAAAAAAAACTCCAAAAAATATCTTCAGTAACAATGACACATTAAGACACATTAAGACACATTAAGACACATTAAGGCACATTAAGACACATTAAGTTAACTTTGTTGACAAAATCAATGAGAGATTTTTATTAATGTTAAAACAATTGCTGCATCCATCTGTACAACTGTATGTGTTTGTTGCTCTTTTGCTTTCAAATAAACCTGAAAAGGCTTGTTACTGTTATAATCTACTAATGATAAGACTCAAATGAGGTACAAACTTGGTGAAAAATAAAATACCACACAATAGAAGACAAGAAGTTTGCTTTTAAATTTAGACTAAGTCACTAATTTGCTTTTTAATGCAACATTATTTCTCAAAAGCTCTAATTGCTGTGATCTGTTTGGATGTTAATGCAGGACAGACTCTGTAATTCATTTGATTTTCAGTTTTGAGAATAAGAAAACTAAAGCCACAGAAAAGGATAATGCTATACTGGCTCCTAATGCTGGTGTTGTGACACAATTGAACAGCCTGTTCCTGCATCTGGTAAATTATATTCTGGCAGATGATCACTTTGTGGCACGACATCTGTCACAGTAGAGATACTCTTCCCCCGGGAGCCCAGAAATCTAACCTCTACCTTCAATTTTATACAGTTTTTCCATCATCTTGTAAATCAGCTTACAGAACAACAACATCTGAAAGTGAGCTGTTTAATTCAACTTTTCTTATTGTTTTGACAGACAAAAATAATCTAAATGCCAAAACATGGTTAGCAGCATCTGATTGACTATTGATCAAAATCAACATCAATTTTTACTACAACCACCTTTTTTTTTTTCATATGACTTCTCAATTTTTTTGTGGTTTTATTTTCAAATTCAAGTAGTTTTTGCAGCTACAACACACTCGCTGTGTGAGTTGTTTTGTACATGATCATTGTGGATTTTCTCAATATCTCAATACCTCCAAAAGGACAACCTTTTTGGAGAGCTGGCAACAGGAACGTGGCCAATTGGATGACCTGCCCTGCGGTACAAAGATGCCTGCAAGAGGGATCTGAAGTCGTGCAGAATCACTGCAGCAGATTTCAAGTCAGGGATTTTGACAGTTGCAGGTGGCATGCAACTGTCAAAATCAGTACTAAGCAGGCCGAGGAGAACAAAAACATCCAGCACAAGGCCACAAAGACCTGGGAATAGCAAAAACGTTGATCTGCCACTGCTCCCCCCATGACTCAAACCACCCATCACATTTGCAGCAAATGTGGTGGCAGCTGCAACTCCCACTCTGGCTTATTCAACCCTGAGGCTGCACAAACAGATAAGTATCCAGGTGCAGACTACATTGTCTCTAGAGACAGAAGGATACTCACGAACCAAATGTAGTGTGAGTCCTTGCTGTCTTTTGCCGTCTTACCATATGTGTTGAAGGTTGGATTCAGTAAAACTAAAAGCTTTGGATATTTTCTTTGTTTGAACACCAAAAGAGTAATATCCTTTCCACCTGGCGTTTAATTGCGTTCGTGGTAGTTACATAACTTTTCGCTCAGAAATGGTTTCCTATTCAGCAATGGCCTAAAAAGAAGACAAATATTACAACCAATAATTGACCTAGTGCTCCAAAACAAGATGTGAAACAGATTTTGTGATGTGATAGGTTTTTCTGTGAAAAGTCCAAGATGACAGTTGGGGTGCTGCGGCCTCATGAAATTAAACTGACTTAGACTAACGATGGATAACTGATCCACAGGATGATTGGATAAATTAAGTACGTAGGTGGGCGAAATTGCTCTGCTTTCAATCTAAGTGGAAGAAATAAATATTAATGGGTGTCAAAAAAGTCGAATAAAACATGATGTAATGGAAAAGTGAAGGTGTGTTTGTCTAAACAAATAAACCCTGCAGTGCAAAATGTGCCTGTTTAATTAGACACTTAAATAAGCCATTAATACATATTTAAAGCATAACATGTAACCCATGGCATTCATTTTCATTTTAGCACTAATGGAATTTAATGGATATGATTTACCTAAAGCAAGATGTATTTAAAAAATCTCTCCTGGGACGTTTGTCTTTTAAGGACACGTCGACCCTCAGCTACATCCAGTCTGAGTGAAAAAGTACAGTCATTACAGAGATAACTCCTTTTGTGAGTTTCACAGCGGGCATATCAGCTCTCGGGTAGAAAAATATATATATATATTTAGAAAAATATATATATTTTTCTGCTCTCTGAAGGTGCACCGTGTTCTTATCAGCTAAAACATTTATTTAAAAGGGTCAGGGTGTGAACATTATTATTTAAAAAGCAAAGGAAAACATTTATTAATCACAGAGATCAGAGAGCTGAAATATAAAGCTTCCAGCAAATGTTTAGTGAGTCAATTAGGACTTTATCTACTGAACCTAGAACAAATGCCATATTTAAAAAAAGAGTCAAGTTTTTTTGTCAGTGAAGAAAACAAATGAATGATCACAAACTATCCATCAGTTTGTTGATTTGAATAAATTTATTTCTATTTAAGCTGAGGAAGGTCTGATTTCCTGCAGCACACGTTTTCAATTGAACATACACATTAAAATAACATAAGTAATCATACCAAAAATATTATTTTCAAAACAAATGGTGGCTTTTAGTGTACAGAACAAGCATTGAAATATGTACACAGGGGCGGATCCAGAGAGGAGGGCTGTGGGGAGCGCACGCTCCCCCCCCCCTTTTGGTCCATAACAAAAAAAAAGAAAGGAAAGGGGACTAGTCAAGCTATGAGCCACTAAAATGCAGAAAAATATCTGGGGAGGAATGCCCCCAGGCGGCCCTACACTGGCTTTGTCAATGATCTCACATCTCCCCCCCTTTAGAAAATCCTGGATCCGCCCCTGGTACAGTATGTTTCTGGGAGTAATCCATAATAAAACACTAACAATTATGTCTCATATACACATAAGACAATGTCCAGTTTATAAAGAAAAAAAAAGCACAACTTAGAGTAATCAATAATTATTGGTCATTAGTATTTATCCTTACACTTTTTTTACTGTAACCACTGCATTATTTACTATTTCCAAATTACAAATACACCAAACTGATTAGGATCTTGAATTTAATATGTACAAATCGTTCTAAGATAATGATGATATAATTATACCAGAACATCACTACATTAAACACAACTAAAAGAGAAAACAGGCACTTAACAATAAAACCAGATTTAATGAAGTGCACCAGTCATTTATTTTCTTATTAAAATTTTACATCCTTTTTGTGGAAATATAACTTCACAATATGATTCAATCGTTGAAAAAACCTTAAAAGCTGAAATGTTAAGTCAATATGAATTTCAACTAAATTAATAACAACAAAAAAAGATAATGTGCAACTCTTGTGTTTCATATGGGAAATTATTCATGAGCATCATCCATAAGAAATAATTAAATTAAAAATAATTAAAAATAATTAAAAATTAAGCTGCACATTGATCTAAATTGTAACACATTGAAATTACCATGGACCATTTAACTCATTTTAGAAAACTAGATGCTAAGAGTAATTATAATAAATTAATATCTTCACTTGAAACTTTTTTCCTTTCCGTTCCGTCGTCTTCTACTTATCTAGGTCCGGGTCACAGGGGCAACAGCCTGAGTTGGGAAGCCCGGGCTTCCCTGACTCCAGCTGCATCCTCCAGCTCACTTGGAGGATCCCGAGTCGTTCCCTAGCCAGCTGTGAGACATAGTAACTCCAGCGGGCCCGTGATCTGCCTCATGGTCTCCTCCCGGTGGGATGTGCCCGAAACACCTCAGCAGTGAGGATCTCGGGCGGCATCCTGCCCAATTGCATGAACGACCCCATCTGGCTTCCCTCGACCTGAAGGAATAGCGGCTCAACACCGAGCTCCTCCCGGATGGCAGAGCTCCTCATCGATCTCTGAGTGAGAGCCCAGCCACCTTGCGCAGGAAGCTCATTTCGGCCGCTTGTATCTGCGATCTCATTCTTTCGGTCACCACCCACAGCTGGTGACCATAGGTGAGGGTGGGAGCATAGATTGACTTGTAAATCAAGAGCTTTGCATTTTGGCTTGGCTGTTACTTTACCACGACGGACCGATGCAGTCCGTACACTTGAAACTAAATGAGATATAATGTGTAGACTGGGATTGGACAGTGTTAAACCAGAGCGCATCTCATTAAGATCAAGATCAAATAACCAGACGTGTTTTGCCGGTAAAGCAAGCAGAAGATTTACAAAGAATGGTTAAAAAAAGAAAAGTAAAGTTTTACAATATTATCATTAACCGATTACTGGAAACACTTTTTTCTGTTTGAATTTTATTAATTTCTTTTTACTTTATTTGTGCAGAAAATGTTTGAAATTTATTGAAATACAGTAATTCTGAACTTCAAGAAAATGTTTTTTCTCATTTTGATTATCACCTTTATTATAAAATGCATCCTTTCATCTGTTTTTACCTCCATTTGTATGACACAAGAGTTGCATTTTATCTTACTAATTAAGTTAAGGTGCTTTATCTTCTTTAAATAAAACAGTCTAAGTTAGCGTTTGTATTTTAAAACTCACCATTTATTTCTGATTTTATTTGATTAAATAAATCATGTTTTTATGTGCTCTTTTTTGCATGAACACACAGGTGACTTTTGAGCTTAATCTGAGTGGACTGAGGGACAGGGTGAAAGCTCAAAGTGACAGGAACAGTCATCTTGTCACTTTGCTTTGCTCCACAATCAAACTCCAACATGTTCATCTGACTTGGGAGTGTCAAACTCTTTCAGCAGAAAAGTCTACATATGACATGGTGATGAAAACTTCAAAAAATGTTCAAGAATTCAAACTTGTGTTAGAAGTGATCGTGATTCCTGGCACTATAGATTTGAAAACGGTCAAATGTACACACTTTCACTTTGTTGGTGTTCTTTACGATTAAAACAAAAAATATTAACGTTCATCTGTAAATTTTGTAACAGTTGTGAACTTTTAAGATGAGCATGCTTCAATAACAAACAGTAAAACATTTATCACCTTTACTGTAACAATAAAATCCACATATTAGATAAATTTACAGTGTTCCAGTTTCTATACCCTGTGGTACACCTGTTTATGTAATGTCTTAACTTTTACAGAGTAAATGTAAACATTTAAGAATCAACTGATGTAAATGTATATGCTCTTGAAAGTTGCTTTGTTTTTGAACAGCCTGCAAAAATTAAAATGAAAAACTTTCCAATACATTTATCATAAATGTGTAATAAGCATTTCAGACTGCCTGAAATGAAGATGGAAAAAGAGAAAAGCATCACAATTCATCAAAATAAAATCACATAAATCCAGTGGGAGATACGTGCTGATAGAAGCAAAGGCAAAGGGCAATCGGTGTGTGAGAGTGATATTCTACAGAGAAGTGTCTTTGCTCCAGAACCATCACTGTGAATTATTGTCACACTGGGCATCCAGTCAGAAGCTACACCAGTTCAGTTCTTATGAAATGCCATTCAAGTCTTTTTGTTCTTTTGGAAGACGGAAAATAAATAAACAAACAATGTTGACCGTCTCAAAATTTAAAGCTCAATTCATATTACAGTTCAAACACACATCTGTTTTTGTATGAATGAGATGAAATCAGGTCCGTTTCTTCTACTCGTTCTGGTTCAACATATTTTTATCACCTCACTGTTTTGTTATATGGCGTTTCTTTCAATGTAGATTCCATTTTGAATTTTTTAGAAACACATTCATGTATCTGCCTTGTTTATGAGCTCACAATAACTTCAAGAACAGATATGAAAATAATGTAAAAATTTGTGCACAAGCTTCTCTGTTGGTGTCCTTTACCATGTGACACACAGATTTAATCAAAATTATGTTCAAGCAGTTCCAGTCTTGCCATTTGAATGGATATTTTTTTTTTAAAGAAAATAGTTAGAAAGAAAGAAAGAAAAAAGTTCATCTACCTGCATCATAGCTGGGAGCGTACATGTGTGAATGAGATGTTGTTTAACTTGTTTTATTCACAAATGCCCGATGTTTGGCATGAGAGCCTTTCTCTGGATGTTTCACTTCTCTGACTCATATGCAGGACGAGTCATCCTGACAGGACGACGAGCCCCGCCGAGTTTTAGGACTACATCGGGTCAGCATGGTGATCTGTGTGCTGAAATTGTTGCTGCTGCCGATAGACGGGTGTTGGTACTTAGTGTCTGATCCTATGTATCGCTGTAAGTGCCACCTCCTCCACTTCCTTTTAATCTCTGCTTGGACCTGCAGGGAATTACAGTGACAAAGAAGATTGGAGAGTTAAATAGAATTTTGATTTGTTAAGATTTTAAAAAAAGCAGTTTGATGATGACAAGCTACACAAAGATTTGTTCAATGGGAGTCATCAAATCAATGCAAAATATAGGGAGTTAAAACTCCTCAGCTCAGGTAAAGAATGTTAGTAATCTAGATACACATGGCACTTGTTGAAAAGAAGAAAAGTCTTACATAAAAACTGCTTCCTAAGCACAACAGTATGAGAGCATCGAATCCTAAATACACAAGATTTCATTTATTTGCTTGATTTTTTTTTCTCTCTGTTAAATAAAGATGTCATAACATCAGTAGTTTAATAGCGCTTCACCAGAAGAAGGGTTACAGCCATTGTTCTGTATTAATGTGAGGGCTTTTTTGGGGGAAAAATACCCAAAGCTAAAATGGTTTTTGGAACAATTTTGTATTTGTTTTTGATTTTTGCATTGATTAAATTTTCTTGGCTTGCTCAGAGTTAGTTGTGTGGCTAGTCTACCATGATCAAGAGTGGATCACCATGTGTGTCATCTGTTGGCAATGCTTTGAAATATAAACGCAGTAACAAAATGTTCCAAAACCAAGTGTAATTAGAGGCAATAAGTTAGACATCAAGCAAACACTTTCAACAAGCTATAGAACCAGTTTGATTTGGAATTGTGTTGAAGCAGAAACGTCCAAACCCCAAGGGTTAAGGACCCAGGCTGTCCATTTTTTACTCTGAATAATAACATTGATGATATAAAGTTAGCTATTGCCCGTTACAGTGCAAGTATTCAAATAAATATTCACAGCCTTTGCTCATTACCGAGTTGCTGCACCTTTGGCAGCAATTATACCCTCAAGTGAATGAATATGATGCCACAAACTTGGCACACCTTCCTGTGGACAGTTTTGCCCATTCCTTTTTGCTGCACGGCTGATGCTCCATCAGGTTGGTTTAAAGCTTTGTTGCACAGACATTTTCAAATTTTCAAACAGAATAAACCTCAGCTCAATTTTGTTCAATTTTCGTTTTTATAGAAGTGCAACAATTTCAAAAAAGCTTTTTCAATGTTGTCAATATGGAGTGTTTTTCAGAGAAATCTTCAGAAAGAAAACTGATTCTATCCATTTTGAAATAACTGATAATAAATGTGGGGAAAGTGAGAGATTGTGAATACTTTCTGAATCTATTGTAAGGAAAGGAAATACTGCTCGAAGATCCATATGTATGTTTTTCCCACCATTGGCGCCATCATAGGTGGCAGCCTGCTGCGGTGTAGTGCAGCACACAAATTTTCCGGTCAGGGGTTAATAAAATATATTAATATATTTATATGTACATATATATTGTTTTACCTTTCTATAGGTAGTGACGTTCACACAACTTCTAAAAAAACTATAAGTTCTTTGGTAAAGACAAAATGTATTCAATATATCGACAAGTAAAGTTTATGAAAAAAATCTATTGGTTTCAAATCAATTTGCCCCAAAACAGTTTTGGAATTGAAATAAATAAGATTATTATTTTTGGTATTTCTTTGAAATATTTATTTTTTCTTTTACTGAAATTTAGTGTAGGTATTTGAAAGAGAGACACGATCTGGGGCAGGCCTGAAATCATTGATTAATTGGAGCCCTGAGGCCCATAAGCAGCTCTGCCTCAAGGCAAATATGATTTTCTTGTGGACATCAGTCAGTTCACATCTAAAAAGCTTTTGAAAAGGACAAAGTTCATTCCTGCTTCTTAAAAAATGCATCTTTAAATTCTCTCATGCAAAAAAAAAGAATACATAAACAAGCTTGGTGAATTAAGCTGTCTCTTTGTGGTTGAGATTAATTTATGATGGACTGAAGCAGACTGGAAAACCATTTTGTGCTTCAACAAATCACTCATCGATTGTTATCTGTTACTGAGGGTATTTTCATTCACTTTCAAATAGGCGTGATCAGACCAGAGGAAAATGCCAGTGGGGTTGAGGCCTGGTCTCTATTGAGGTCCATGTACTGGACATCTGAAAATAACTTTTTAGGCTCTCTGAACCATTCGTCCGTGTTTGAGCCTGATGAGTCCTGGCATTGTCCTCTAGGAAAAAGCTTCCACCAATATGGAGTGAAATGTCACCAAAAAAAAAAAAAAACGAGACAGGTTTATTTAGAATATTCACATCTAATTTTGTGGTCACATTGATGAGTTGTGATCCGATCTTATGGAAGTGGACTGAGATCAATGAGTTAGCTTCAGTCAAATAAGAGTAAAAAATAAGGAAATAACAAATCAAGACGCAAGGCTACCGTACATTCAAAAGTCATACATACATATACAGTATATATATTTTAATATATTCCCAGTTTAATCAACATATTTTTATCCTACAAGACATGATTGAATCCCGGTGTTTCCTTGAAGGTCTTTTTCTCTCTTCAGTCAATATTTCATTTCATCTGTTGCTCTGCATCTCAACATGCCTAACGTGACAAATAATAAATCCAACTCCTATAAGTGTGAGATATTTTAAAAACATAATAACACTTCAGCATGCGAGTTTGGGTTTTAACTGAGGACATCAAAAATTGCACCTGGTTAAAATTCAGACGTCGTAGATCCGAGGCTCACCATCCATCCCATCAATGTTATTCAATCTGGCTCAGCACTGAGAATATAACTAATCTGCCCACAGAGAGCATCTGCAGACATCCCTGCCAAAGAAGATGGCTTTTACATTAAAGTAAAACCCATTGGCCAGGGCGGTGAAATGAACAGCTCGGTCTGAGAAAGAAAGACCGGCTCCAAGAAGCTGGTTCAAAACCACTCACACCCACAATTTTGTTAATTGTGTAGGTCCGTGTGAATGTAAATGCTATAGTGAAACTCCACCTGTGTGTGACCTTAGTATAAAAGTTGTTGTTAAATGTGAGTTTTTAAAGGAATGATTTCATCACCTACCTCTCCGTTAAGAAAGCAGTAGAGGACAGCAACCACAAAGCCCTAAAAAAAAATCATAAAAAGCATAAATTAGACTATTAAGGCTTTTAGCTGAGTAAACATTGATTTTTTATTTATTTTTTTTGCTTTGCTTGATGAGCATTCTAAATTGGACATGTGGTCCCATCAGATTGGCTAATGCAATAGGTGGAAGGTGGCTTTGGTTTCAAAAAAGTTTTGAAATTGACTCCTTAACCTGATAAAAACCTCTTGAAATCATACAAATATTTTTAAATTCAATTTGAATATTCAAATTTATGTTGATTTTTTTGTCGCAAATACCTGGAATGATCCAAAAATCAAGTCAAAAATCAGCCTCAATTCTGTCTTCACTTGGTCTGGGATAAATGCAAACACTATAAAATTGATCCCGAACAGAGGAATCAGAAGCAGTGTCGATTTAGCCAGTCTCCTGAAACAACAAAGCAAAAGAAGATTCACAGCTCTCCTTCAAGTGAAACCAATTTTCAAGCCTGTCTTTTTATACATCGATGATGAAATGCAACTCTTGAGTGCTGTTCATTTTGCATTTCATCTCAGTGGACCAGAGATAGAAAGAAAATCCATTAAAATTGTCAGTGGGAAAATGTCTCATGCATTATGGCAGGTATATGAGATGCTCTCCATCACAGAAAAATGACTTCTACACACACAAAGCAGAGCATCTCGATATAAAGCTGCTTCTGGAAGAAGACCATGCCATGCTGGGAGTCTCAGTTTTTAAGGTGCCAAAAAATAGTAGCCATTGCTTTCACTGCTTCACGAGCAACTAAGAAGAATGTTGATAAAAGTCATAACCATACCAAACCAATGGGAAAATATCCAATATTTTTAACAATTAAATAAAATCATTAACAGACACAGAATACATTTTTTACAGTGCATACATACAAATATTGATTGGACTCATTTCTTCCAATGTCGGGGCAGTTGATCTTCTGTCGAAGTATTTGAATGATGCAAATAAAGAGAATGAAATTAATCTGTGGAAAAAAGTCACAAAAAAAGCTTTGTTTAGGTAGTTTTTGCATTAAAAATAACAATTACGACTGGATGGTGCAGCTTAGGAATAAAACCACCATAAATATAGTAAATTTATTTTGCAACAAATGAATTGAAAAAACTCAGATGAAAAAAAAATCCATCACTCTGATTTACTTGAATAAGCATGGAGGTGTAAAAATGAAAAAAATAGAAGTAAGTTTAATCCTTTCATTACTACATATTAATGTCATCACCAACTTTTTTAGCCAAAATGTATTGACAGTCGCACTGTCAATTTAACTCCACAGTATTACAATTTCAGATCAAAATAAGCAAGGCCTACATATCTTTTTGCAAAATTAAGTTTGACCCGTGGATTTTTCATTGCAAACTTTAATTTGTGCTTGTTCAAAATCAAGAATGAATTGTGCAGCTATTTGTTCATTCGCTAAAACATATATATTTTCCATTACGACTCATTTTTGAGGTCTTACTTGCTGAACTTGCCTTTACCCTTATTTTCACACCTCTTGCAAAGTGCCTTCATTTTCACATTCCCACCCCCTAATGTGTTTTTATTTTGTTAGACACACACGCCATAAACACACAACCTCTCACATGCCACTGAAGATTAATGTTTTTGTTTCTTTATAAATTCAGTCAATGAGAGTTGCTCCACCGCCTCGTCTTGAAATATGGGTTTCAATTTGCATTTTGAAGACACACAGTCGTATTAAATACAAAGCTAGTGCTGAATTTGTGTGTTAGTGAGTTCAAGCGCACACTGTTGAGAAAGACTATTTTTATGTATCACAATAACTGCAACCAATCAAAATAAGTTCATCTACGTGTCTGTCAGAAGCCAATCAGCATAAAGTCAGCCACACTGCAGTAATGCTATAATCTGTAATATTTCAGTTGCTCTCTAAATGATCCCGACTCTTCCCATACACTCTCAGATTAGACCTTCATTTCTCTGGGACAATAACATAATAATTTAATGACTTATGAGAGGTTTTGTATTCACCTATGAATCATCCAGTTTGCCCGGCTGGTTGGATAAGGCTAGTCATGGTTAATCTAAATATACTCCATGCTTGGAGCAATTCTTCCATTCTCATTTTCTTTGGGTCATCATGCTAACAAAGATGTATTCAAAAATGCCTACATGAATAGGTTTGATTTTTTTACAGTTGTGATATGAACAAAGAAATAAACACCTGTCAACAGCAACTGAAAAGATACAATTTGGGCCCATAGTAAGTTTCAAATTATTATGGAGATGATTTTTTTCTGTAGAGGTTTCTGCAGAACTGGAAGCCTATGGAGGATCCAGCGTTATGATATTTGTAGCACTTCCTGTTTGGTACTTTGTAATGCCATTTTAGCAGCTGCTCTCTTAATCTGGCATATTTGTCTGGCAGAATCCTTCCTCTTCATGCCTATATCTGAGTGAATTCTGAATCAGATATAAATCTCTTTAAACGTTTATATGAATTACAGCATGTTTTCATCTATTTTTTGCTTTCCAGCAGCAAAGCTCATTTTTCCATCCCAGATTGCCAGAAATATTGATCTGCTTAATGATGTTGAACCGCCTTTAGGAGTTTTGACTTTAATTGGGCTCAATTGACAAGCTGATTTTAACAAAAAATCTGATTTTAGGAATTCAAACAACCTGATTTACAATCATTGCTTTAGCACAACCAAAAGAATGATTAAATTCTCCTTACTTAATCATTTGGAACTCACTGTAACTAACATTTTAAGATGAAACTAGATTTGAATGATAACATCCACTTCTGAAAAGTTTGGTTGCTAAGGCTGCAAAGTTAGCGAAATTTTTAGGAAAGTTTAACGTTACCAGGATTGAAGCTAAAATAGGGGTTTTGATAATCCACCAGAACATATCAGTGTTCTCAATGATGTCCCAACACCTGTAGAAACAAAAGAAAAAACAAATGTAATGCAAGCCAAAATGGAAAATGTAATTTTCAAACATTTCTCTCACCCCACATCATTATAGTAAGCTTTAACGATGCTCCATGCTGCTATGAAAATAGACGGACCTCCTGAGAACATGAAATGTACACAAACAAAAACCAAAATGATCATTGAAACCTTCAAAAAATTCTGCTTGAATAAATTTTTCTCTGTGAAGACCACACATCTTAGAAAAAAAATAAACTAACTCTCACCCCAGCCGATCAAAATGTAGGCCCAGAAGTACCTCCTCTCCGAGAAGAAAGAGACAGCTAATAACGCATGAAGGTAAAGACCCTCAACCAGCAGCCAGAAGAAACTTGCCATTATACAATACTGGAAGAATACAATCACTGCTTTACAACCAACCTGCAGGCAAACAGAGAAATAAACATGATCATGTGAAGTCTACAGAGGTTCATAGCTCATTCTACTTCAATTCAAATTCAGTGATAGTTGTTCTTAATATTCAAGTCTGGATGCCCCGAATTTTTTGAAAGTGGTGGGTCCAAACAATTTCATCAGGCTATGGAGAGCTTAGTAGTTTAGGTGAAGTGTGTTTGAGAAATTATATATTTTGTATGAGGGGTATGAAGATAAACAGACTAGACAAACACTATTCGAACTTAGAATCATTTAGTGGCACAGAAAAATTAATTAAGAACATTTCAGGGAATTTTGTATGTACAATTTGGGAATCGCAGTCCCTCCCGATAGAGGACGAAAACCATATTTCACTTTGGGGAGGTCGCATATGAGTTTTGCTTTACCCGTATCACATGACAGCAAATTTAATTTTTTTGACTGTTTGCTGTGGCAAAAAGCAACTGAACAACTAAAGCAACATGACATTCCAAAAGGAAGGGAATTAAAAAGATTAGAACGATGAAGGCAAGAAATGAAACTTTCTTTTACTGGTTTGGAGGGAGCTTCTAATTTATGATGCAAGATAACAACAATTAGAATTTACATGAGCATAACTGTATTAGGTTTATTTATCCTACTTTCTTAGGGAAGTAACTCAGAAATCACAAAGAGACAAAACCAAAAAGGAAAAATAAATCCATGATTCTGTGTCCTAATAAATGTTGTGTCAGCAGCTGGCAGCAGAGAGGTGTGTGGAATATTGCTGAAAAGATCAAAATAAAAAAAATGTAGTCAGTTTGATTAATTGAAATCACTTTTTGTGTTTGAATATGTTCATGGTGTTTGGAAAAAGTATGAACAATTTAAATATGAGCGGAGCAAAATGCAATTAGCCAAAAGCAGAACGAAATGCAAATCTTTTCTTTATCATCAACTAAATGAACATAAAGCAAAAACAAGGACAAACAAGGTGAGCTACTGCAAAATATATCTTTTGCCTAGTGCTACAAATGCAGAAAATGATAACTGAGCAAAAAACTTTATAACAAAGCAAGGATGATTGGTATGAGATGTACACGCACATCATTAAATTTCACTGGAAATAGGTTGGCGCCGGCTTGTATCAAATCCTGCAGACCATGTTGACTAATTATCTTTTTGCTGAAAAACTTTGTTGAAGATATTTGTGTTGCTTTGAAAAAAAAAGCATGGATAAAGTATTCCATGTTAGCTTAAACTACACTACACAAATGAACATTTAATGAGCTGACAGACTGGAAGCATTGTTAGAATGCTGTCACATTTTGTGTCAAACTCTTTGTAAAATAAGTGATGTTAAGTATCTAGTAGGGCTGCACGTTGGTGCAATGGTTAACATGGTGGTTTCACAGTAAGAAGGTTGGGATTTGAGTCTGGGTGTGGGGGTGAGGCTTTAAACACTGGCTTTTCCGTGTGGGGTTTGCATGTTCTCCATGTGTATGTGTGGGTTTTCTCCAAGTACTCCGGTTTCCACTCATCGTCTAAAATCATGCATGTTAGGATGATTGGTGGCTTAAAAATTGCGTGTGTGGCCCCACAATAGAATGGCAACCTGTTTATATTCCCCCCTATTTCTCGCCTAAAATCAGCCAGGACAGGCTGCGGCACCCTCCGCAATCCCATCAGGGATGAGTGGTTCAGAAGATGAAATGAAAGTACTTATTATGACTATGAGTGTTGGCTGCTGTTAGCATGGCAAACATGAACATCCAGCTTATGCTGATGTAACGTCCCGAAAACAAAATGCAAAAAAGTCAGTGAGAAGAATACACAACAGTGTAAAACTTCCAAGAATGCGGGATTACAGTAAACTTGTATGTTTTGTTCATTTACAAAGATAGAAAGCTTCTTCAGTTTACTGCACATGCATTGGGAAGTGAAAACAAGATAACCAAACTGCAATGTGACTCAGCTGGGGCTGACTTGTGTTTCAGTCTCAATCAGACTTTGAGAAGTCTTTTGTTATTAGATCTGACATGCAAGACAGCTTCTTTTATTTGTTGCTTGAAAACTATTGACAAAATTAAATTGAACCCATCATTTGTTTGTTAAGGAATGAAGACTGAAAATAAATGAGGGAAACTGTTACAGGAACAAGTTTGTTGATACTCATTTTCTGCTAAAGGAAAAGTTTGGTACAGCTTGTTCGAGCATCAAAAAGAAAATATCTTCATTTTTTTTCAAATTTGATTTCCACTTGGCATATTGAGAAGAAGAAAATGGACTCAGCTGTGTTGTTTGAACCTTTTAGCTGGCTTAAATTATGCAAACTCTGTTCACTATTGCCTTGTTTTTTAAAAGCCTGCCGTTGTGGGCACTGGTGTATTAATGATGTGATGTTTAGCTCTGATAAAAGGATGAAGATCGTAATCAAAACGTCTGCAGACACCCACACATATGAATATTGTTTTATGTTTCACCTGAGATGTAATTTCTTATGACAAGATTTGATGAACAACCAGTAAACATCCCACTTGGAATGCTATAAAGCTAACATGGAGAACACCACATCAAAAATAACTAAGCCAGTGGTCCTAAAGATTTTGACGCTAAGGTCACACACTAACTATGGTTTCACAACCTACGTATTTTCTCTGCTGCTGACAGAAACTGTCTTTTGTCAATCTAAAAAGTTTCATTAACATTAAAGGATGGCAAGGAGCTTACTAATGAACACATTCCAAGGTGGCCATATTGTGTAGAATAAACCTCAGGACTTTTTCTGCTCTGCAGGCTTTGATCTGTGCCCCAGCACCATATAATGTGCTGGACTCAGCGTAGAAAGCTGATGAAATATACCATAGCGTGTTAAAATGCTAGAAGTATGTGATTTTTACGCCTTGTGTTTTTCAAAGACTTATCTTTTTTGGATTGTCTATGTTATTCCAAACCAGACTGAAATGAAATCAAAACATTTTAGGATGCTGTCGTGGTTGCGGTGTTAAATCTCCCATTAAGCTATCAGAAAATCAGAAGAGGAATGCACTTACACAAACTAGAAAAAAAAAAATAAGAGCCATAGTAATAAAAAACACATTACGTTTTATCTCATCAGTACTGTTTGATCACTAAATTAAAAGCAGGTGTCCCGAGGGTTCTGAGGCAATCTCATACCATCTTAAAGCCTGGACTTTTTTTTATCTGGTGGACGATAATCATGAGCTACTTTTCATCAATGATGTCATTCATTTTAAAAAAATCTTAAATCTTGATTGAGCCGCCAGTGCTTTTACCGGTAATCTTTTTTCTGAAGATATCAATTTCTGAGTCTGTTATATCTACAGAAATTGACACAAAGTTAACTTTGTGCTCAGAGTTCTCGCAACAAAGACTTGATAGGTATTTGGACCCATACTACATTACAAAATTTTATTTATACTGGAACTTCTTTACCTTTTGGTTTCTCAAATCCAGATGAAATATAAGAATGGATTTTTAGAGTCATGTCTCTGCCTATACCTTCAGCCTGCCAAAATTTTTATTTTATATACATGCTCTTGAACTTTTCGTCTAAAGATTTTTTTTCCTGGATGATTTCTCATGCATTTATTTTTAATGTTCTACAGAATCAAACTAAATTCAAACTTGTTTGAATGTTTGGTAAACCTTTATAAAAACCTTTTTAGCCCAAAAATATAACACCAGAACACCACCATCACACTGGTTTAACTCACAGAGCCAGGCGAGCAGTTGTCCACCTCTCCAATCTCGTAGAGAACCACGTCCTTAACAAACACAGAGATGGCCTTCAGGATAAACGACACAAACAAGTGTATGTGGATGTAATTCCGTGTGCAGTGGAGCTTCCTGGTACAAAAAGAAAAGATGAGAGAAAACAGATCAAACCATTTCAGAGACGCAGACTTAAAAAGTGTCTTTAGCCTATTAGTTCATGTCCTTGGAGTTTAAAAAGTGAAATAAAAGTGAGATTAAATTATAATGAAAAGTCTTATAGTCCTTTAGGTTGCTGAGGGGGTGGATCCTCCTCTGAAAACATTGATTATATTTTATCTCCTCCACATTTCAATAACACAATGTAAGATGGAAGAAACTGACTTGCCATGGCGACCCCTGAAGGGAAATGCCGAAAGAAGAAAAAGAAGAGAAAGAATGAGTTGTTTTTTGTTTTTTTTTCCAATGACGTGTCTGTTATGTGACAACAATGCAAGCCATATTGGTAATAATTCGGTTTAACATCTTTAAGTTTAGATTTTTTAAAAATCTCATCTAGTTAACATGATTGTTGTTATAATATTATTTATTATTGTTAACACTTTTTTGTGATTTACATTTTATTGATTAAATTAAATATCTATGACATTATGATTCCGCCTATTTTTCTGTCTCCCTTTGATAACCTTCAAGCTTTTAGCCTTAAATCTTTAGTCACAACTCATCTCTCTGTGGGTTGCATAAACTTCACACATTTGCTTGTTTTTGTTTCCTCCTGACCTTAACCCATCCTGTTGCTCTAGACGTGTGTGAGAATGGAGAAAACAAACTTGTGAAAACTTTCCCCAGGATTTTTAGTTTGTGAAGAATTATTAAATGTACCATCTCTATGATTTGTAGATACTGCAATAAGAAAAACAGAGTGCTCTTGTGTTTCAAAATATGATGTAAAAAAATTACTACAAAATATGAACATGGGGTGTTTAATAATTTAAATCTGGGTTAAGTCAAATGAAATTCCATCTTGTCTTCGTACGTTGTTCATACCTATACTACAGGGGTGGGCAATTAATTTTTATCAGGGGCCGCATGAGAAGCCTGAATTGTGTCAGAGGGCCACCAACTTTCTTTCATTGTAAAATACTCAAATATGTTAAATAGCTGGTACTGATAATCAGAAGAATAAAGCACTCTGTAAATATGTATATTAGGTTATGTGAAACTGTGGGCTATTGGTTAAATAAGAAAAAAAATTATTGAACCAGTGCAATTTATTTTTTAACTTGTTAATCTCCACAAACAATAACTTGTAATGCTTTCCACCTCATGTTACCTGGTGCTAAAATGAGTGCTGGTGCTACGTGGTGCTATGTCTACGACATGCATATGTAGCGACGTAACGCTTTTCAAAATAAAAGTTAAAAAAAAAGTTTAATTTACGGTGTTTATGATTGGCCTCACGCGGGCCGGACAGGGACGTACAAAGGGCCGGATGTGGCCCGCGGGCCTTAATTTGCCCAGGTCTGCTCTACTACCTCATCCTTCTGAGCTCTTCCTCTGGTCCCTCAAATGTCTGAGCTCTATTTCTGGTCCCTTATCCTGCTGAGCACTACCTCTGCTCCCTCATCCTGATGAGCTCTACCTCTGGTCCCTCATCCTGTTGAGTTCCTCCCTCTGGTCCCTCATCCTGATGAGGTCTACCTCTGGTCCCTCATCCTGCTTAGCTCTCTCACTGGTCTCTCATCCTGCTGAGATCTACCTCTGATCACTCATCCTGCTGAGCTTTTTTAGAATTAAGGTGTAAGGAGGGTTTTGGGGCCAGTCAAAGACTGCCACATTACCTCCAAAAAAAACTGCCGGTTCTTTTATTTTACGTTGCTCATTAACAAACAAAACTATGTCATCTGCTTATAATTACATTTTTATAATCTGACTTACACTCAGAAGGTTGTGAAGGTTGTGAAGGTTGTTAATACAACGTCAATTGTAAGAAAACAATCAAACAAAAAGTTGTTAAAAACAGTATTTCTAATATACAGTCTTTAAATTCTTCTTATATAATTTGTTTTGGACCATTTTAGTGACTTTGAAGGGACTTGACAGTGTTGTGTACTGATTTGTGTTCTACTTCTTCACATGTAACATCACAGGTCTCTTTGCTGTAAGTTTAAAACATCAGAATCCTAATCCACAGTTTGATAATCTATACTCATTGTTTTATGAGATCACAGTAGCCCACCTAACTCTAAAGCATCAATCTTGTTTATTCCAAACATTTGCACAGCAATAGCATTCAAGCAGCTTACAGTTCCTGCCTTTCTCATCAAACAGCAAACGTAACAATTGTTTCAAAAACCTAATACCCCCCAAACAGCTGCAGATGGTCTCCATGCATAGATCAAAGGTCATCAAAATGAGTGACACCATTCCATTTAGAGGACATTTGCATCTTTAATCTCATCTTCTGTAGCTCAATGTAAGCCTGCTTTTTATGCATTGGTGCGGATCTGTTCTGATCTGAGATGAGCAAATCCTGCCGAAAAGTGCTTGATTTTGATGTGTGACCATAAATGTATAATTTGTCCTGTCATCCGTTTCAGGGAAAGGATCAATGTTCAGTTTTAAGTGGGTCAGAGAAGAATGTCTTTCATTAGATTTTTTCTTTATCTTTTTTTTAACCAAATGGATGTTTGGATCATTTTAACCCTATCTAATTATAAAATATCCAACATGGCAAAAAAAATAAATAAAAAGAGACCCCTGGGGCTTTTGCTTTCTATCTACCAAAACCTCTTTTAAAAAAAAGATTAAAAGACCTCAAAGTTTGCCAAACTTTTTTTAACATTTTACAACCAAAATTCAATGTGTAAAAATCATCTTCAGAAGTCGTGCAATTGAACGGATATAGAAAGCAAAAGAAATATCTGGTCTAATTAAATCCTTGGGCAAGACAACTCTTCAACTATTGACCTTTCATACATGTCATAGTAATCTGTAAATTTGCATCTTTCACCTTCATCACTTTAAAAAGGATGAAAATGTTGTGCCAGAAAATTCCCATCCCATAATCATGAACGAAGAGTTCTCTACTTACTATAACTTCTTGCAGACTATGATTTTCAATCAGTACATTTTATTGCTGGACACTAAAGTTGGAAAATAATTTTGTAAAATAATTTGAAGAAGACTAATTGTGGGTTTTGCACAACTGTATTGGCTCTGGAGCAGACTGGCGCCTTTTGAGGGTGTACCCTCCCTCTTGCCTTAAATCAGCCAGGATAGGACTTGGCACTATCCTGTTAGGGAAAAGCTGTTCAGAAGATTAAACTAATCAAAACTCTAGTTAGATTGAGAAGTGAAATAGGACAGCAAACAGTTTTTTTTTTTCTTACCTAAAGAAGCAGAGAATAGCGATAGCTGTCGTCAGAGAGATAAGTGAAACACTGTGACCGATGGTGTAGCCGATTTTCACTTGCCAAAAAAACTTTCCCTGAAAGAAAAATGAAATGATCCAGTCATAAACCATAAGCACATACAGAATAAACACCTCATCCAGATTGTCTTTGGGGATGAAAAATAAATTGTTTGCAAGATCAATCCTTTTCTTTTTCAGACTGTAAAAATTTTTACTTATGTCTGAATTTTTCTAATGATGATCAAACAAAACTTGTCCTTGGATACATTTAAACTTTTTGTAAATTACTTTCTGAGCTTTTGGTCTTCAACTCCAGTTAGACTTTATGAAAGGTTGTAAGTTCAAGAATCTCATAAATAAAACAAAAATACTGGTGTATTATGAACAGAAAGAACACTTGCTATTAGCGTTTAGATTTTGTTTATGATTGAGCACAAAATACCATTTAAAAATACCATTCCAATTTGCTATTGAGTTTAATTTATTCTATGAGCGACATTTTAGACAACAGACCAATGAATGCTGTGGGGGTTATTTTACAGCTCAAATCAAAAGTCATATATTAAATTTAGACCTCAAAAACAAGATTTTTTTTGCTTGATAAAAATGAGATTTGAAAAAAAAGGATATCCTGGTAAATAAATTTACGAAGTAATACTTCTGTTTTTGACACTATGAACTCCCCCTCTTCTTGTTTCCTGCTTAGGCACGTAATAAGGCTTTAATAATCCCTGGACAGAAATTGATCTTGAATGAATCTTGTTTGAGAGCGCAATACAGAGCAAAAGGCATCAAGTCACAAAAGTTAGAGCATATTCTTTTATTATTTATTTTTGGTTATTTTCACAAAAAACTGTCTCTCCCTGTTGAGGCGAGGGACCAACCATGGGCAGAGCACAAAAACTCTTCCTGTTTACGTTAGAATGTGGACGTGACAGAAAACAAAAGGCACGGCCAAAAACATTTCAAGGTTTGAATGTTGTCTGCATACCAAACAGGAGCGCTCACAAATTACTCAGATATGAATGAATGATGTGTTGATGTGGGACTATAGTACAGACATGGTGGAAACCTCCAAAAAGTTAATTTTGCACGAACCCCTTAGCCCCGTTAAGAACTTTGCATCCTGTGCATCAAAATATCAAAAATGCAGAAAGATGGACATCAAATTCCTTTTAGAAAGTCTTATTTACTTGGTCCCTCTTGACTTCTTATAAGGCATACTAATGAGGTCGGCTTTGTGACTCAGGAAGCTGAGAGCCCATCAAAAAAAAAAACCTTTTATCACCATGTAGCCCTGATCCATCCTTCACGCTGCTCCACTATTATCAACACAGACAAGATTAGCTTTCTATGAAGAAGAAAAAAACAAAGCAAGACTAACATTTGATATATTTATACCATTCCTACCCCAGGAGTCACTGTGAATAACCTCACATAATGCCTAACAACACAACTGCATTTATTTTCAGGAATATTGCTTCTCATGCAAAAAAATGAATAATTCCTATTGTTTTTCTCTTTTTTTTTCTTTAAGAATATTTTTGACTGCACTAGGTCATGAATTGTTTAGTTGAAAAGAATAAATGCTTTCTGTGAAACATAAGCAGTCTTAAAGTAATCCACAGAAGAATGCATTCTGGTATGTTCATTCAGTATAGACTTTTTATTCCATTCCATTCCGTCGTCTTCCGCTGATCTGGGGCCGGGTCGCGGGACCAACAGCCTCAGACGGGAAACCCAGGCTTTTCTCTCCTCGGCTGCATCCTCCAGCACACCCGGAAGGATACCAAGTCGCTCATCAGCTAGCTGTTAGACATAGTCTCTCTTGGACTTTTTGTTGTCAGTGCAAATAAACTGACAGAGTTCCCATGTCTCTAAAAATGCCATTTCAAAAGTTTGTTGTTTTGGAGAAATTGGGAGAGAATTCTGTCCTGTGACAAAAAATGTCTTGTGTTGAAACTTGAAACTTTTTTATTTCGTACTCAGTGAAGTACGAAATGTAATGTCTCCTATTACATGACTATATACATATAGTCATGACTATATACATTAACAAAACAAATCCTCATACTCAAATAATACAGGTGACCAAGAACAGGCTGAAGCATGTTCTTGTTTTTTTTTTCACTTGTAAAAAATAAATTTTACAGCACTTTAAAAAAAAAAAAAAAAAAAAGAAAAAAACAAGCTTTGTTTACCACCATGTGTTACATTAATTAAGCAGTTAAACAGTTTTCAATTTGGTTCATTCTAATTGAATGCCACTCCCTCCTTGACTCATACCGCCCATCACATTTGCAACAAGTGTGGTAGAAGCTGCAGCTCCCGCATCACCTTATTTAGACACAGTCAATGCTGCACAAACAAATAAGTATCCAGGTTTCGACTCCATGGTCTCTAGAGACAGAAGGATGCTAACAATAGTGCTGTTTTGGACTGGTATCAAACACAATAAAAAAATCCTTCCATTCACTTGTATTCAGTTATTTTTATTACTAAATAAATGTGTTACATTGAAACTAATGTCTGTCAGAATTTCCAAGTGAAACTCCTAAGTGATCCCTGATCTGTCCCCTGAAACATCACAAAAGATTGAAATTGAATTTAAGAGAAAAATATGGCAGCTTCCGGTCATTAGAAAATCAATAAAACCATTTCCCAGCTGGACACATAAAACCCACCCACAGAGCTAAAAACAAAGATACCTCCATTAATTTTCTCCTGACGTGTTCTCCCACTCCACTGTGGCATTTATTCACTCACTGTGGGAACTTTGGCTCAGCCTATCGATGGAGGCAATTTACTCACATCATCATTGGTACTGTTGAGATTGTATCCACAGTTCACAGCAACGTCAATGGGATGCATCTCAGTCCAGCCATCCGCTGTGCAGGTTTTAGAGAGATTTCCTGGAGTGGAAGTAAAAATAAAGAGGTCACATTCACTCGAACTCTAGTTTTGCTCTTTTATCAGCACAGTAGATTTCAAATTGGTTCAACACAGTCTGTGTGAGACATACTGTGGCTCTTTGGCATGTCAGATCCCTGCAAACAATATCAAAGGTTAAAACTCAGCACGGCAATGCTGCACTGCAACTGGCTTATTATTTTTTAGCTTATTTTAGAAGTCAATACAAAAAATCTAAAATTTGATGAGGTTTTGGATTATGGAACTGAATGGAGTCATGCCATATATATTTGGATATTTGGAAATTATCTCAGGGTATGTTAAATATCATAAATGTAACCTCATGTTAGTTTAGTATTTTTTAAAATGAGTCTTTTAAAAAACACAGGTTATTGCACAGGTTATTGCACAATAACCTGAAACTATCATAAATTTGTCGTTGTTGCTGTGGTGAAATGTGATATTTTCTGTTTTTAAATTGATGTATTTTTTCTACAAATTTTTAGATGCTCAAGTAAAAACCAAACAAGTATTTATTGCTTCTTACAAAATCTACGAGTTTCAGAAATTCCAAGATTCCAAAGCTGTAACGGTTTTTATTTTGTTTTAAGATGTGGAAAAGAGGTGAAAAAGCATGTGCAGCCAGGCTGGAACAGGTGAAGAAAAGTATCACGTGTGATGTGTGGTAGAGGAGTTTCAGCTAAAATGTAAGGGAAAGTGTACAAAACTGTGGTGAGACCGGCCATGCTGTTTGGTCTAGAAATAGTGGCACTCAGGAAAAGACAGGAAACAGAGATGAGGTAGTAGAGATGAAGATGCTGAGGATCTCTCTGGGAGTGACCAACATGGACAGGATCAGAAATGATGAGTTTATCAGAGGAACAGCACATGTTAGAGGTTTTGGAGATAAAGTTCGAGAGGCCAGACTCTCGAACTGGAGATGGAGATGGTTTGAACATGTGCAGAGGAGAGAAAGAGAGAGAGTAAATTGACAGAAGGATGCTGGGTTTGGAACCACCAGGAAAGAGGCCGAGAGGAAGACCAAAGAGGATGTTCATGGATACAGTGAAGGAAGACATTAAGATAGTTGGCGTCACCAAAGAAGATGCATCATATAGGGTTAGATGAAAGAAACTGACTTGCTGTCTTGAGGGGAAATGCCGAAAGGAGAAGAAGAAGAAATGTGGAAAATCCAACTGAAAGAAGGTATCAAAAATGCTGGAAAATCCTTTTGAATATTATTGATATCACTTTACCAACATCCTTTTCGCTTTTTAATGTACAATCCCACCTGACAATCCTCTCAAATCCCATATATGACAAAAATACTTTTTTCGCCCCATTTCATCATCCAAAAACAGAAATCTTACATTTTTCTCCGCAATTTCAGCAGGAGCCCGCTACTCAATTTCACACGCTATTTTTTCTACTTCTCACTCTCATGTGATGCAATCTGTTATCATTTGCTTTTGTTTGCACCAGAAAAAACACTACAAGTGGAACTACAAATGCCATAAAAGAGGGGAAGCTTTCAGACCCATTACCTGACTAACACTGTAATCTGTGAATCCTGATGCAGGAAAAGGATTTTCACAAAATGCTTTAAGGTTGGCCACGAGATCGGGCCATTTTCAGACAAATAGAATAAACCATCCTCTGCAGAGAACTTGTTCATCTAGCATTATAAATATACAATGTAACTTAATTGTAATAATTTATCAACATATTGTGGAGAAAATAAAAATACCTCCAATATAGATAAACTGCATGAGAGGAATTTGTTTCGAGCTCGATAAAAAAGGGGGCAATTTCAATATGGCCAATTAGCCTACTTCATGCATGTTTTTGGAGGGTTGGGAGTAAACTGAAGTACCTGGAGACATTAACAACGTGACACGGGAAATAAAAATAGTTCTTCTCTTTTTTGATAAAACTACATTTGTTTGAAGAAAAAAAGGCAAAGCCTTTTGCTTCTTATAAATGTAGATTTTCCAAAGTAAGTTCAATGAAATGAGGTTGCTGCTAAAAGAAATCTTGGAATTCAAATAGAAAATTTGACATGAGATGTTCTAAAACCATGAAATGGGTTTTTCTCAGAGAAAATTACAAATACAGCTCTGAAATTCATTGTAGGTACAAGCACCATTTTTATGATGGCTGCACCTTCTCAAATTTCCTCCCAATGGGAAAAAAGAGATATATTGATTGGCTTTTTTTTTTTTTTTAAATCAGAAGTATTCACAATTTCTCTGTCATGTATGACCTTTCAGACGAGAGTGGACCAAGTGTTTTAGACATCCAAATAAAAGTTTATTAATGTTTCAGCAAGTTACAAAATTAAACAGATTTAATTTGTTTGAACGTGGTTTTTTTTGCAAAAGAAATGATACTTTCAAAGATTACAATTTTTGAATAAAAACATTTACTGGATTTGAGCTTAAAAAAATGTCGATGTTTAAAATAATCTTCGCTTAAAAGTAGTGATTATAAAATTGTCATTTGGTTGGGGTTAATGTGAAAAATATCTCATATGCCATTTATCTATGAGGCAGATGTAGCGGCACATTTAAGATTCTGAGGACTGATTGTTAAGCAAATCTCCTTCATGATTTCTCCTGCTGCTTGAACACATAAAAAAAAAGAGAGCAAATGAACTTTCACGCAACAAGAGATAAGTTCGAATCAAAGTAAAGGTCTTTTTTTTCTACTGATATTTTAAATCAAAGGTGAGGTAATTACACAGCAGCAGGTAATATGAAAAGTTAATCATGTTTGTCATCTAAGCAATGAGGGACAAAGGTTAAGTAAAATGAGCGCTTCACGACCCATTATCAGAAAATTGTCATCATAATTTTGTTATAAGTTATGCAACGTGGCCAACCTATTTTGATCTTAATCTACATGTGTCTCAATCTAAAGAACAAATCACACCTGACCTGCATAATAACAAAATAAATGTAAGTTCATTTAACAGCATATTAAAAAAAAAAAAAACCCATTTAATTACAAAGTAGATAGAATCATTTGTTCATTTAATGTTAAGGGGTTTTTGCAATCCAATTTTTAAGGGGGACGGCACAGAGGAGCAGTAGTTAACATAGTGACCTCAAAGCAAGAAGGTCGGGGTGGTACGAGACTTGGAACACTGGCCTTTCTGTGTGGAGTTTGCATGTTCTTCCTATGTACGTATGTGTGGGTGTTCCCTGGCTAGTCCAGTTTCCTCCCACCCTCCAAAAACCTGAATGTTAGGTTGATTGGTCGCTATGAAAATTGCCTCTAGGCATGAGTGCGTGTGTGGAAGGTTCAGCCAGAACAGACTGGCAACCTGTTCGGGGTATACCCTGCCTATCGCCTTGGATCAGCCCGGATAGGCTCCAGCATCCCCTGCAACCTGACTAGGGAATAAGTGGTTTAGAATATGAATGAATGGAATTTTAAGGTTTGCTATATCTTAGTAAAAGCTACCATCTTGCTTTTCCAATGGAATTAACTTCCCGAGCAAATTCAGATGAACTTTACGATTTGTATTGTTCTAAACACCCAAATACAAAAAACAAAACCCAAAAGTGTAAAGGTCCCATTATTCCGATTAAGTCAATCTAAATTCCAGTAAAATCTAAATTCCATTGATTAAAGTCAATGACCAACTCCATACTTTTTTCCTATGCCTTTTCGCTTTAGATCCCAAAATCTTGTTGATACAGTCAAATCTCCACATTTATTTCTACCTGTCTTCTCAAACCCATTGGGGACTGATGATTGCTTTACCATCAGACATTTAATCCAAAATAAATCTGTAAATTTGATTAAATTCTGTGACAAGCTTAAGCGTTCACACCAAAAAGAAAAAAATGTTCAAAGATATTTTTGAGTATGATGAGAAAAAAACGTTTTAAGTTTTAAATCTAAATTTAAACTGGTTTTTAAAACAGATGAGTGTCCATTCAAACAAATTAGGAGTTAAAGTGTTTTTTTACGTGCATTTAACTTGATGTCATCGTTGATGTGCACCGATGCAAAATGAATGAGAATGTTTTTATATATTTAAACAATTAGAATATAAAATCCATACTTTAGAAAAAACTTTTTATGTATAATTTAGAATGACTTTTTTTTCACATTTGAATTCTTCTAACACAAGATTAAATTGAATTAAACACTAAATGTAAAGACATGTCAGTACCATCTTTTTGCAGAAATCCGATCAGTATGGCGTCTACAATAATTAGGACACTGCATCGGTTCATTGAAGTGAAGAAAGAGCTGAGCCGTAAAACAAAGCTCTTGATTTCCCAGTTGATCTACGTTCCTACCCTCACCTATGGTCACCAGCTGTGGGTGGTGACCGGAAGTATGAGATCGCAGACACAAGCAGCCAAAATGAACTTCCTCTGCAGGGAAGCTGGGAGGAGCTCAGAGTAGAGCAATTGCTCCTCTGGGTCGAGAGAAACCAGATGGGATAGTTAGGGAATCTGGTTAGAATGCCTCCTGATTGCCTCACTGGTGAGGTGTTTTGGTCACGTCTCATTAGAAGGAGACTTAGGGCAGACCCCGGACCTGCTGGAGAGACTATGTGTCACATCCGACCAGGGAACGCCTGAGGATCCTCACAGGTGAGCTGGAGGATGCAGCCGGGGTGAGAGAAACCTGGATTTCCCGTTTGAGACTGTTGCCCCCACGCTCCAGATTGAAATAAGTGCAAGACAACGGAACTGTACACACACACATACACATTTGTGTACATATAAGTGTGTACAAATTTTTTTTTAAAGTTAGTTGTCTTTTTGAAGAATCCATCATCTCCAAGCTTTGCATATATTAACATTTAAAACATTTTGGTGCATCCCAAGGTCAAAGATTTTTGTAAATTCAAGATTAATAGTGTTACCTGTTGACTACTTTCTCTCATCCAATATTTTTTACAGTCTGTCCATACTTTAAAACAAAAAGTCCATCATTTTGTTCCCTGAAGTGCTGTCAGAGAGTAAAAGATGAGCACTGACTTACTGGGTCACTGAGGCAGGAGCACAAAAGTAGCAGAAAGGAAAAGACCCGAGGTGTTGAATGGACACCCATCACTGCACCAATTTCAAAATGACGTTCAAAGAGGAAGGAAAGGGCTTTGAAAGATAGATTTGGTCTGATTTCATCTATCAACTTATTGAGTTTCCTGGATGTTTGTTTGATTAAATACTGTTCAAATGGAAAATATATTAGGATGTATTACATTTTAAAAAAGAAATCTTGTTCAAACTTAATCAATGCAATTAATGAGGTCATCATTACCAAATAGGAACGAAACTCTGCTTTTAAGAATATGCTATAATGTTAGGAAATTATAAAACTCTCTTTTCGAATGGCCCTCAGGATTGGTGGCTTCTAAAATTGGAAAATAAGTGAGAAGTGGCAGGTGTGAAACATGAAGTCTGAGCGGTATGAAGGTCATATAGACGAATGACAGGCCTGGTATCGAATGGTTAAGAAAAAGAAACTTAAAATGGGAGAAAAAAACTTCACCATCCAGTTATTTTCAGAAAACATTTGTTTACCCAATTTTGTATTTCCAGCTAAAAATTTAATCTACTTTATTAATCCCCAAATGGAAAATTGAGTGCTGCGGTGCAAACACTGCCTCTATCCACTGGTGTCCCAGTCCGGTCGCATTGTGTCCAACCTGGCATCCCAAAAGCTAGAGTCTGGAATGGGTCACAAAGCCTGGCCACAGTCAAAAACACCAAACTGGCCTTTCTATATTTCACTGGTTATGACTGTGCACCTCCAGTTCCTCAAGCAAGCTACCGGACGTTTCCATTGAAACCGCGAAGACATAGGGCCCGAAGCACCTCCTCCAGACAGTCTTCTTCTCCGCATCTCCTCCAGATTGACTCTATCTCCTCAGCTCCCCGGGACTGAGCCAAGTCCTCCAGCCACACACAGATGTGCCCCAAGAGCCGGCAGCTGGTCGCGCATGTCAACATGCATGTTAACGGCAGAATTCATAGCCAGCTAGCAAATATACGATGGCTTAGATACAGAGAAGTGGGAAAGTGTCCACCAGGCATCCCCAAACAGTGTGAGGTATTTTGACATCAAAAAGTCCTTCTAGAAGAGCTTTCATCAAAATAGTATTTTCTGGTTTACAGAAATGTGTGAAAATTGATTTGAAAGTTTTTTTGCAGTTCAACTTGTACAAGCAGTTAGTTGTCATGCTCAATGTGGCTTAGCTATACAGTTGTTGGTTGTGTGTCCTACTCCAAGACTTTAGAAGTTTATGTAAGTATTTTTTTTTTTAAAATTGCTGCTTCAAAGTACAAAAAGTTTTCCTAATTGATTAAAGATGAAATAATGATTATCATTAAATTATTTATGCATGTTAAGTTATTTATGATCATGCATGCTTATAGAACTAGTCTGGATCCCAAAAATGGTAAAGAAAACCAAATACTAACTTTAACACCACATTTGTATAAAATACTTTTTGAAAATTTTGGAAAAACTGAACATTCCTCCCCTGCAATTCAGTTCTTAAACAAACAAGTTTTTGAAACACTGAGAAAAATTCACTGAAGATCACAGACAATGACAAAGAAGTGATGAATTATCGACATTCTGGCTTTTGTGTGTCTTCCTGTTTATAGAGTTAGAAAGTTCATGTGAAAGACTTCCTGAATAAATTCATAAATTCATCCTAAAATCTCCCGACACGTTGAACTCCGAGTCTTGGTATCAATTTCAAACCTTGACAGAGTAACATATTTTCAGGGTTTATTAGTTTTGTTTGATTTTATTTTGCTAAATTTTTTTTTTTACCTCTCTGTTGGTCACTGAAGTAGCTGAAGTACACCGGGCAGGTTATGGTCACCACCTCTCCTACACTGGCAGTCGGCCAACAAGCGACAATGTCCCACATGCCTTGGCAACCTGCCACGAGTCGACAATAACACAAAAATGGCATCTTTCACAAAAACATAACCACAATGACGAAAGTGGAAAAAAAGCATAAAAACTTTTTGTATGTGGAGACAACAATATTTTTTCTTTACAGTTTTCCTTTTACTCTGGAACACATTTTAAGGTTTTAAACCTATTGGAAAAACCATTTGTACCTTTAGATGAAAAAAACCCGCAAATGTTCTGGATCAGTTTGTATTTACTGAAGGAAAGAGAAGTCCGCACAACAAAAGATTGTGGAGCCTGAACAATCACTTTTCAATTTCTTGTTAAACTTTCTAGGAAATCACTTTTTGAACTCTGACTTGTGTGTCTGAAATAAATCCCTGAACCTTGTACCGATAAACAGACTCTTACTCTGACCCATTACACTCCCATGAAGCTCAGGAAAGTGTGAAATAACAAAAACACAATTGGCAAACCATCTTGAGTTCCAGAGGTCATTCACAGAGACAATCTGTGAATTTTTTCAGATTCAACTTCATATTATTAAGTCTAAATTGTCTAATGTTTAGTAGAATCTAAACTCAATTAAAAAAAAAAATCTCTCTAACTGTTTACGTAGTGTTACACAATCATATGTTGTGAACTGGAAAGCTTCCTCCGACAATCCAACCATAGAGTTTAACTTCCTTTACTTTCCTGTCGAGGAAGCAAATAGAGGAGTAGAAAGAATCGGGTCATTGAAGAGATAAAGAAAGTGATTTATGAACATGGGTGCACAACTACTCTCTATTAAGACATGATTAAAGTCTAAGCAAGTGGAGATTTAATTGAAAAAGTGTGTATGGTATTTAATCATTTTTTCTTGTGGTTCGTTAGATTTTTTCGTACTAACTACAATCTTGTAATTGATTGATGTCGATTTGGTTGCTAGTAGAACTAAATGATTTAATAAAAAAAAAGACGTATTTGCGGTTAAAGGTTATATCTTTTTTCAACATGAACAATATTATAATACAAGATTTGAAATGTTACAAATTCTGAGATGTGCTGAGTTGTGTTTTAAATTGGTTCTAATTTAGTAACCTGCCAATTCAAAGTTTATTGTTATTTTAATTCTATTCCCATAAATTGCATTCATTTGAGTTGTGGCAACAATTTAAACACTGTTATGGGCAAAGCCATTTGGGGAATGTTTGGGTATGTTTTTGTCGCCCTCTTGTATTTTTTCTCTTCCCTCTACCACCCAGGCTCCCAACCTCCCCCCCCCCTGTTGGCAGTTATAGATGATTGCTAGTTGGCTGAATAAAAAGGACTGGTGCAAGCTGAGAGATGACTCGTCTGCAGCATTCGCTAGAGAAGCTTTTCAGTTGTTGAGACACGATTACAGATTGATTGTAAATAAACAGTTTGTTTTTTCAAACACCCTACTCTTCCTCATTCTTCAGTTGATTGTTTCACTCCCGGGGATTAATTATAACACACGTCTATGTGTCGGCCTAACCCTAGACCATATGAGTCGTAACAAACACTTTTTAAACAGTGATCATACACTTTAGCCCTATCAAATAGGGTGGATTACTTTTCTTTACATTTAATAGTAGAGAGACAGAAGGCTGAGAAACCCTAAAGCATCTTAATGTACTGTTCCTTAATGTACAACTAAAAATGACTTTCAAGGTAACAGGAATATGGCGGTGGTAAATTACGTGATCGATTTCAGATAGTGGAAAAAAGGTTTATGTTTAAAGCTCCACTCGGTAAAAATACACTTTGCCATTTTTTTTTCTCTCACGCTGCTTCCAATTTTCCTTAAATAGCCTCCTGCAAAAACTAAATGGCCACAAAGAACAAAATGTAGTCGTCAGATCGACCTGAAGTGATGTTCCCAGAGGTGACATTTTCACAACGTTCTTTCTCCAGTTCAATCTCGTTCATTACATCACACATCTGGACCGATGACACCTGCAAAAAAAGAAGACACATTAGCCAAACTAGAGTCTGAAACGTACAACCATACACCATTACATTTAACAGATGTGTAGTTAGTTACTAGAATGAACTCATAGAACTGTTTCTTATTTGTAAAAAACAAACAGTGCTTCTTCATGAAAGAGAAATGGACAGTATCATGAAAATGGAATAGGAAGTGGAGGAGGCAACCGCTGAGTAATCTGCAGCGATTGTTCATCTGTGTCAACAACGGCTGAAAAATGTAGGCTGACAGCCGCTGGCAGAAAGCCAAAGGGCCAATGAAAACATGTAAGATGTGCAACAGAAACTTGAGTAGGTCAGGGGAGATGAGCTGAAAGAAGAAGAGAGAAGTCAGCATGAGGCAGAAAGTATTAATGAACTCCCTGGGAGCAACTAGACCTTACTGCTTTACCAGAGGGTCCTGTCGCAGTAATGTCATGATGAAAGGAGTTTGGTGATGTAAAGCACATGATATGAGAACGACGGTGAACCTCACGCTCACTAACGAGTTTTAACAGTTTCCTTTTAAGTCATTTTAGCAGCTAGGGGTAAACAGGTCATTTTTACCAGCTCAGAAACATCAAAACAACTATAGTGTTTGTATCTCAGTAATAGTAGATCAAAATTTCTCATTGATTCATCTCCACTGGATTAGTCCAAACGCTTCAAGTCAGACTTCCAAAAAACAGATTTCTTGCTCGGCAAGCAAAGATTTGCAGCTAAGATAGCAGGATAGTAAAAGGAGATCTAAACACATCAAAACAGTTCTAAAATCTTCAAACTGACATTGAGTCTCTCAGAGTAGATTTTAAAGCCTCAACTGATAGCTTAAGAATGAATGGTGGGAGCTCCGAAAGAGTCTGTAAGAAGAGCTTTAAAGTCCAACAGTTGAGATCACCTGGTGGGCCAGAATCCAGACTAAATATTGAGGAGCAACATTTAACTTGTACTCTACAATGTCCTAAAACAATATTAGTCTCTACATTTTTGTACATTTTGATCTCTTCTTCTGCTTGCTGTGCCTTTCATATTTTAGGTAAAACCCTTTGATTGTCTAAAACTGCTGGAACTTCCCAAAGGTATGTTGATAAAAAAAGAAAAGCTGCTGCTGCCACTGCGGATTAAGGGCAGCCAGGTGAAGTGGCCAGGGGAAAAGCTAGTTTGGAGACCTCCTGAAGGTATTTCTGGTAATGTGTTCCAGACCCTGGATGTGGTGCTGAAATCCCATCACCAAGCCAGTTTGGAATTGCCTCTGGGTTCCTCCACACAAGCTGGAATAAGTGAACACATACAGGGGAAGTCTGAGTATCCCTGATTATGCTGATGTCCCCTAGACTTGACACCAGATCAGCAGAAGACAATGGAAGGATAAAATGTGTAACACAAATAAACTTGCTTAGCTGAAATGAAAATACCTCTTACTTCACGACTCTGGTCAATATTATTATAAAGTCACCCAGCATGAACTCAATAATGAGATTTTTCTAAGTGATCTACTTAATCAGATTTGTGAAAATTGACACAGTATATTAGCTGCTCAGGAATGACCGATGGGGAACGATAAGATGACTGGCAGAAATCTTTTTAATGGGTTCCAATAAATCACACATTAAGGCCTCTCCGAGCTTTTAATATTAACGCAAACCCTCACAAGACAATCATTTACTCTTGTTTTGTTCATTTAGTGAACACTGGTAAGGTTTCGAACAAATGAAAAAAAAAAAATTTTGAGCAAAAAGGTTAAGCAAAAATCACAATTTCATTTTAAAGAAATAAAAGTCAAGTTGGGCTGCACAGTATTGCAGTGGTTAGCACGGTGACCCAACAGCAAGAAGGTCAGGGTTTGATTCCCATTTGGGATGAGGCTTGAAAACCGTGTATGTGTGGGTTTTCTCCGGGTACTCCAGTTTCTTCCCACCCTCCAAAAACAGGCACGTCAGCTTCATTAGCCGCTATGAAACTGTGCCTAGGAACTGTGCCGGGATAGGCTCCCTCCCTGATCGCAACCGTATCAGGGATGACAAGTTCAGAAGACGCAACAAAATTTCAGGTTTTTTATTTATGCTTTCAGCTATACAAAAAGTAAAGATAAAAGATCTCTTCGGATTGACAACTAGAACAGCAGTTTTAGTTGAAGAATAAGTCTTTAAAATACACGAAACACATTTGGTGCATCTGGCTAATAAATCTCAGATCAATGTTAAAGCTTGATTTAAAAATGATTAAGTGGTTAAGGTGAAACCCAAACTGGCATTATTTCCTGTTAGAGTCTGCTCATTTTTCAGCTTTGACAAGTCCCACCACTTTATTCAGGCACGTGGTAAAGAAAGAGCTGAGCCTAAAAGCAAAGCACTCGATTTACAAGTCGATCTACGTTCCCACTCTCACCTATGGTCACCAGCTGTAGGTGGTGGCCGAAAGAATGAGATTACGGATACAAGTGGCTGAAATGTGCTTCGCCGCAGGGTGGCTGGGCTCTCACTCAGGGATTGGGTGAGGAGCTCTACCATCCGGGAGGAGCTCAGTGTCGAGCTGTTCCTCTTCCAGGTTGAGAGAAGCCAGATGGGGTGGTTCGGGCGTCTGGTCAGCGCCTCGCTGGTGAGGTGCTTCTGGCCCATCCCACCAGGAGGAGACCAATAGGCAGACCCCGGACTCGCTGGAGAGACTATGTCTCACAGCTGGCTGGGGAACGACTCAGGATCCTTCTGAGTGAGATGGAGGTTGCAGCTAGGGTGAGAGGAGCCTGGGCTTATCATCTGAGGCTGCTGTCCCCTGGGACTCTTCCGTCCTCATGCATCGTTTCCAGTATCTAAAATCCCCCAGTCTAAAGTCCTATCTGCAATCCAGTCGGAAATCAATGACCGAAGAAAGCATGGCGTCATTACAAAAGTTGGAGCACCCTGAACTAAGAAGTTTATCACTGAAAAACACTACATAAATTAACAAAAACATCTTGTGACTACTTTGCAAAGGAACGATCAAAAAACTTTTGGGGTACATGAAAATTTCACAATTCATTCTGATGAATTATGACATTTTATATGTTAAATTCACAGATTAAATAAACATTTTCCCATTGAGAGCAGGTTCAGATCACTGAAGACTAATAAAACTTTAATTGAGAGTCAGAATGTGTTTGTTTTAATGAGCATTAAATTCTGCCAGACAAAATATTTGTAATGTGAGGAATAAATCAAATTAGAAAATCATCCTTAATAACAGCAGCAATCAGTAGCCGGTGGGAACAAGTGGAGTTTTTAAAACTCCAGCACATAAATTAGAAACTATGTTATATCAAACTTTTACTTTCACCATTTTTTTCCCTGAGTTCATCTTATTGCTTTTCTTACTTCTCTCTGCAAGGATGAGGTCGCTCTGACACCATCCACACAACTTTGTTCACAGAGACCTTTGCTTTTAACAGTGTACTTTGAAAATTTCAACTTATTTGGAGTAATAGCTGCAGCCATGCTGGGAGTTAGTTATTTAATCTGCACATTACATCCTAGCCCAGCAAACATCTGTGCAGGAGAAATTTTTGGTTGTTCAGACCTTTCAGTCACCCCATCTGTGATTAGAATCAGAGATTGTAGGTCAGTAAAATAATAGATTTTTTTTTAAAGGACTTGATCAGAAAGTATCTAAATTTTTGGCACAAAAGGAAAAACTCCATTTGTGTTTTATTCTGTTTGACAGATTAAACGGGGGGAAAAAATCTGCACATAAACATCTTGAATTAGTTATCAAAGTTCTTCACAGTACCAAACAAGCATCCACACTGCATATAGATGTGCCTCACTTGTCTATCGGATAGAAAAAAGAAGCTTTTTAGGTTTGTGTTTGAAGTGTATGCTTATAATTAAACCAAAACGGGTGAGGGGGATGAGTAATAACAATCATTAAAGTTGTTTTTCCAATTTATTTTTTTCTAGAAGAAGAAAATCTGTACTGTTTGACTTTAAGACGGGGATCGCAAATGGATTTTTTGCCACATGCCAGTTAGGATTGTATATAAAATTATATGTTATACATCAAAAAGTTAAAGCAAATCTGAAACATTTCACTTATTTGATGCCATTAGGTCTTTGGCACCACAGTACACTCATCACATCATCATGCATTATCATTGACTACTTTCCCTCTGTTTACTGCAATCAGTATGAATGCTGAATGATTGGAACAATCAGAAAGAAGCCTGAAATTTTACTTGAACGGGAGGTTTTTGCAAGTTAAATATGAGTAGTACTGATGAAAGATATTTGGTGGATTGATTACTTGAGAGGCTTTAGTGACGTTGATACCAAACCTTGTTGGATGGTCTGTATGATCAATAGCTGCCAACATGCTGGTAGGACTCACAGAGGAGGTCACAATCTCAGCATGTGTCTCAGTAAACTTGAAAAATTCACATGCAAAAAATATATTCAAAGTAACATGCAGGCTTTGGAGACCAAATGTCATCATACTCTTTGTTGGCCGAATGTCCATGAGGGATGATGATAATTTCATCAATGTGGCTCCCTGGAGGAAAGCAAAGACCTGAAGCAGTTCATTTCTTCTTTTATACAAATCCCATGATCAGGAGCAAACAAACCAGCTTCTCTCAACTTTACTTCACGTTTAAAATACTTCACACACAACGTAGAGAATAGAAAAAAAACTACAGTAATAGAATCACGTCAGAGTAAGTTGATAATTAATTTTTGTGTAGAACAATTTAAGTTTAGTTCATAGAATAATTGGAAGCCATTCACTTATTAATGCATATCAAAGTTTTTTTGTAACATGACTGAAGAGTGGCTGGTTGTTAGATCAACACCAGTTTAAATCATGAGACAACTCTTTCATAGGTGTAGAACAGGCTTCAAAAATGTCTTTTGGACAGTGTATTTGACGTGTGGGTCCTCCCACATTTCAACTTCTCAATCAGTAAATCCACTGTCCAGAAGACAATGTTGAAGCCCTTTCTATGATTGATCACTCCTGGATGTTTTAGGGATTACACAGATGCGTCTTTCATAAGTGGTAAAAAAATATGTTCAGAAATTAAACTTGGAAGACAATTCAAATGTCTAAACCCATCAGAGGGTTTAGAAATAAAATTGGGTAGAGTAAATTTAATTGTTGATGCTAATCTGACATTTGTTCCTGACATTCGGTCTATCCTGGCTAATTTCCGGCGAGAAGCAAGCACCTCGAACAGGTCACCAGTCTGACGCGGGGCCACACACGTCAGACTACAATCCGCACACACTCATTCCTGGGCAATTTTATAGTGGCCAATTAACCTAACATGCATGGTTTTGGAGGGTGGGAGGAAACCGGAGTACCCGGAGGAAACTCACACGTACACAGGGTAAACATGCAAACTCCACACAGAAAGGCCAGTGTTTCAAGTTTCACCCCCACTCCTGACTCGAACCCCTTACCTTCTTGCTGTGAGGTGGTGCTGTGGTAACCACTGCGCTGCTAACCAGCCCCAAAACAAACATCTCAAGGGTTTTTGTTTTAATTTGACATATAGATGGTGTGTCATGATCCCTTCTCCTGCTGCCAGAGGGAGCCCTGGATGTTCCTCATCACCCTGATTAGGGACACCTGAGATTGATTCCTGATGCCACACATCTGTGGACACTGCCATCTATTTAAGGGCAATCACCCCGGACTTTCCCTTGGGGGCATACCATCCCTTCCAGCCAAGTCTTTCTGGTTGCCTGACCAAATACTCATTCTGTCAATAACCTTTTGCCATACCACTTATACTTTGGTTTTTCTTTCCATAGTATTATTTGGACTGCCAAATTCAAATTAACCATGTTTTCTGTTTGCAATTAGGTCCTGTTTTATCCACCTGCACCCACATGAAAAATGTCAATTCTGTGGGCTTTTGTTTAGATATCATCAACAAAGTAGAAATTTCTCTAAAACATTCTCAAACGGTCAAGCTTAAACTTGCCCCAAAAAACAGATTTTTTTTCTCGCTGATTGACTGAAATAAAGTCCCAGCATAATCAATTTTACATTTATTAGTACATGCCCCCCATTTTTTTTTTTTTTTTGGTTGTTTGTTTTTGGATTTAAGTGACGATAAAAATAGTTCCAGTGTTTCTGTCTGTGTGCCAAGTTAAAACCTTACAATCTTGTTTGTATTTTTTTTAATGCCAAAGACTTAAATAACTTTTTAACACCTGATGCTGAAAACATGTCAAAGTTTTAAATGAGGAGAGGTCGCAATGTTGGGCATCAAATTAAAATGTCTCATCCAATGTGCAGATAAGAAGGAGAGGTCTGCAAACACGTTAGCATGCTGCTTTGCTAAGCAAAACATCTCATAAATACCTGTCAGCGCTGATAGCTTGTTAGGATGAAGCTCATCATCAGAGCTGCCAGGACCCTGCTACATTTCAACTAATCATTGTCATTTCGATGAGCTGACAGCTTTGCTTTCTATGAGAAGAAGATAATAAATAAAATTGTTAAAGGGTGACAAGAAGATAAAAGATTAGATACATGTTTGTGCTTCACTTAGATGAAACTATTGATGAACAGATGGATGTCTGTACTTAATCTATGGCTTTTATAAATCTGGAAGCGAAAGATGTTGATGAATTAAAAGGCAAACAAGAAATGTTAGACTTTTTCTTTCTGCATTTCCCTTCAGGGGTTGCCACAGCAAGTCAGTTTCTTCCATCTAACCCTATCTGCTGAATCTTCTTCGGTCATGCCTACTATCTTCATGTCTTCTTTCACTGTATCCATGAACCTCCTCTTTGGTCTTCCTCTAGGCCTCTTTCCTGGTGGTTCCAAACCCAGCATCCTTCTGATGATGTACTCTCTCTCTCTCCTCTGCACATGTCCAAACCATCTCAGTCTGGCCCCTCTGACTTTATCTCCAAAACCACTAACATGTGCTGTTCCTCTGATATATTCATTTCTGATCCTGTCCATCCTGGTCACTCCCAGAGAGATCCTCAGCATCTTCATCTCTGCTACCTCCATCTCTGCTTCCAGTCTTTTCCTGAGTGCCACTGTTTCTAGACCAAACAGCATGGCCAGTCTCACCACGGTTTTGTACACTTTCATTTTAGCTGAAACTCTTCCATCATACATCACACCTCTTGTTTTTATCCACCCGTTCCAGTCTGCCTGCACACGCTTCTTCACCTCTTTTCCACACTCTCCATTGCTCTGGACTGTTGATCTGAAGTACTAAAAATCTTCCACCTTCTTTATCTCTTCTCCCCGTAACTTCACTTTTCCATTTGGATCCCTCTCATTCACGCACATGTACTCTGTCTTACTCTGACTAATCTTCATTCCTCTTTTTTCTGGTGCAAACCTTCAAACCAAACTTACATTCTAGACAGAATGTAATAAACACAAAAAAAAACCCTGTGCATTTATGTATTTGACGTGCAGAGATGTGAAAGTTTCCCCTGAAATATTATTCTATCAATGAATGTTAATCTCAAGCTAGTGCATACATTTTTAAGTTGAAACTTTTCTTGATCAAACCAGAGAAAATCTTGTTTTCATACCTTTGTCATGCAATACTTGTAAAATACAAGTGCAATTTTTGAAGAAAAAAGTTCAATGTTTTATCTGGAAACAAGTACTAAATCAAGGTTTTGCTTTTATGTAGCTCCAGTAGACCAAAGCCACTTTGAGATATTGCTTTGAACTCGTAAGAAGTCCTGATTTAATTAAAATCCTTCCTCAGACTGTCGTTTACACTGACGGTCATGGCTAATAATACTTTACTTTGTCTTTCTTGGCAAGCCATTTACTTTATGACATTCATCACTGGAGTATTTGTCTAATTTACTTTGGAGACATAAAAATATTTACCTCTTTGATCCTTATTGAGAAATTAGGCCCAAGTCCAGTTCTCATACAAAGTACTTCCCCTGCCCGGAACTCATGCCGAGGTGTTCCTGAGCAAGACACCGATCCCCCAATTGCTCCTGATGGTGGTTTGGACCTTGCATGGCAGCTTCCATCATCAGGTACACATGTATGTTTGAATGGGTGAATGTGAGCTACAATATAAAGTGCTTTGATAAACCAACACAGGTAAAAAAAAAAAAGTGCGGTATCAGAGAGGCGCTTAGGAGGCAAACTAACCTGATGCCTGAACCACCCATTCTAGCTTCTCTCAACCCGGAGGTGAAACAGCTCTACTCCTCACTCCTTGCGAATGGCAGAGCTTCTTACTCTGAGGAGTGAGGAAAAAAAGTTTTTTTTTTTCAGTTTGTCTTCTGAACCATCGAACCCCACCAGGGTTGCGGGGGATGCCAGAGCCTATCCCGGCTGATTCAAAGGGAGGGGCAGGTGATAGATCAAACAGGTCGCCAGTCTGTCGCGGAGCTACACACACACAACCATACATGCACATTCATTCCCAGGAGCGATTTCACACCGGCCAATGAATCTGACATGAATGTTTTAGGAGGGTGGGAGAAAACTGGAGTACCCAGACTGACCCACACAGACACGAGGAGGAACATACAAAAACCACACAGAAAGGCCAGTGTTCCAAGCCTCGTCCCCACCAGGGACTCAAACCCTTGACCCTCTTGCTGTGAGGCCACTGTACTAACCACTGTATCTTTTTTATCAAATGACTCTGGCGTCCTGCTTTTTTTAAAAAAAAAAAAAAAAACTAACTAAAATTAATAGCAATTTTTTTTCCCTCGTGATTCTTAAAAGATTTCCTTCAGTTCATTTTTCAACATTTCAATTCAATTGAAAAATTTTTTGTCTCACAAAAAAATTTTGAATTCAAAGATATTTGAAGCAAGAATGAATAACTTTCTAACTATTTGATTCAGTTCAGAATTGTTCTATCATGCAGAGAAAAAAAGTATTTTTCATTGTCTTAAAACCATGGTAACATAATTTTTTTCCGAGCTTTTGTGATTTCAAAGCCAAGCTACTTATACTGTATATGCCAACCTTGATCAGTCAATAAATTTACAAAAAGTCTCCTAAAGAAGATTGATAGTTTTAATATTATTCAGTGCAGTTGATCATAATTATCTTTTATTTTGAACTAAAAATACCTTTTAACATTGTCTTTTAGCTTCTGTGTTTCAGCAGTGATTTTTCTAACTTTGATTAGTGCTGCACAAGTTGGTTTAATTTTTTTCCACAATCATCTACATCATCACCATGTTTCTGTAAACTATTGACCACATGCACATTGAAGTGAGGTCAAAATTACAGCTGATGCATTTGAAAAAGCAGGCTGTACTTTTAAACAAATTTCTTAAATTTACTACGAACATTTCATTAAATCTGAATAAACAAATATTTATCAGGGTAGATAAGGAAAGCATTTATGTACACATCAAGAAGGAAAAACAAGAAGAAAAGCTTGATGCGTTTTACGTCAAAATAGGAATTATCTTATTAACCCCAAGCAAGCATGGAAAATTTGTATGTTACATGAACTGGATCAGAAACTAAGGCTAACAGGTCTTGTTGAGCAACTAATCTTCCCTCCAGTAAAGATTGAATCACGCTGCAGCAGTTTAAGAGCATCTTCTCAGAAAACAGAACAAAACATCTAACACACAGCATCTAAAAATGAACTTTTCCAAGACGTTAAACAGTCATTACAAGAAAACCTATCTTAAACTGAAAAGAAAAAAAGCTCTTCAGTAGTACTTGTTTTCTCTTTTAAATGCAATCATGCAAAAAGTAGCAATTTATTTCAAGATTTTTGCTTGATATGTTGTCTGTCACAACAAAAGATACACTGATGAACTTTAGAACAATGATCACCAGCAAATCTGTCAAACCGAACAAACACAAGCTGTTTTATTCATCATGGGAAGTTATTTTTAATTGATGCAAATGATGCCTTTTTATGTTTGTCTTTAAAACGTGAAGCTAGAACACTTGATGATCAGGCCGTTATCTTTACAGTGTCTGGATGGATTGAAGAGACATTTAAAAAGATGAACAAAATGTGCTGAACATTTATGCATGAAGGGGTATGAATAAAATTTGGGTCTACTGATAAGAAATAAAGAGCATACATTTACATCAAAACACTTCAAAGCTTTTTTTTATTTGTTTTGGTTGTTCATTTCTTTTTTATCTACAAGGAGATGACTGAGATGGTGAACGTGCCATTTAAGATGAGAGGGACGGTAAACGTGTCAAACAACAAATCTAAACTTCAAACCCAAAGCCATCAAATCCGAGTTAATCCTTGAAATTTACGTTGTGCTTTACACTGGGATCAAAACAGAAAATTACCCACAAGCACATAAAGACAAACTGTTTAGAGAAAGATGTGCTTTATTTATTCAGACAGCTGCTTTTGGTGTCAATCAGATGGTTTAGTGTTTATGTGGAAAGAAGAGCCCACCCTCACTGCCCCTCTCCATCTTCCTTCTGCTTTGTGTTAAATCGATAACAGTGACATCTGGCCACTAACATGTACTTTTAACCACTTATGGGGTTTTCTGCACAGTCCTTAACACCACATTTCTTCCCTGGATGTATTGATGAAACATGTCAAGATGTGTTATTGTAAAACAGCTACAGGAGACTTTGGAAAAACACATGGCTAAAGCTGCGAAGGTATGTACAGTACATCCACAACTGACATCTCTGCTTTGATCCAAAGCATGAGGACATTTAAGATATCTAACATTTGTCAAAGATGAGGGAGGATGTCAGTGTTTATTTCTTTAGAGCTTTACAGGATTTAAAAGAAATCATACTGGGCATCAGATAACTAGAAGTCACAATCTCTGGACTAGCTGTCTCAGGATTCAGATTTATTCTCAAGTTTCTTTTAAACCATTTTATGATAATAAAAGAAAGCCTTTTGAAAGCTCTTGGACTGAAATTGCACTCTTAACAAACAATGGTGCGCAGGAAGACAAACAACATCAACATGATAGTAATTTATTGGTGGTCTGTTAAATAAAAAAGAAACATAAAGCATGTGGAGCAACAAATTGGATCACAATACTATCCACTGGATAGTTTTCAGTTGGCGTGGAGGTGTGCTGCTAACCTAATCTTTAGGATTGTCTGTTTGCTGGAATATAAAATATGCTGGAAAAAAAGCACATTAACGCCTTGCAGCACCACACTGAAAGTTGCAAAGTGGAGAGATGCATAAAAGCCTTTCACACAATTACATAAATCCGTTATGTGTGAAGGCTTGAATAAAGCATCATAGATAAGGGTATTCAAACATGCACATATGTAAAAATATATCTGTATGTATGCATGCATGGATAGATGGATCAAATTTTCTAAAAAAGAAATAATTTATCTACAGCCTTGAAATAAAAAAAAGGGATGTGAATGACTTTTAAACTCTTTTGATTCTGTTTGAGTTCATGTTTGTGGTTGTGTGGCCTTGGTATAAAGAATCTATTTGAAAAATGTTCAATTTTCTTTTTTTAATCAGACTAGTTTTGTTGCCAGCTCTGCAATAAAAAAAATAATTTCACATGCTTTGACTTGTTGATCAAATATCTTTCAGTCATTTATTTGAAACATGCAATCTAGCATTTTTATTATTTGATTGAATCATTGCAATTATTCAGACATGAGATTTTTTTAATTCAGGTGTAATAAAGTCTATTGATAAAAATATAAACATTCTTTATGCATGTCATGCATGTGCAGTACTTACTTTTGGAAGATTGTAAAACAGAAAAAAATAAAGCAGCTGCAAGCGATGCATCCTGTTTCACGCTTTTTGGCGACGCTGTACGCAAAAAGAAAAAAAAACTTTTCCTGTTGCTTTTTGTCCCCCAGTAAAATCCTTCCTTTGATTTTTGCAGGTTCTTAGAGAAAGTAAACAGATGAGTGTGTGTATGTGTGATCAGGAGTGTGAAGTGAGCTGGTATTGTCGCTCCATCGGACCGCTCTGCTCTGTGCGCTCCTCCAGATAGAAACTGGATTTCCTCTCTGTGCACATTCACATCTCCACTAGTAAACTGAGGATCGGTCATTTATCCTGGTGCTGATTCAGTCTGCAGAGCATGCATAGCAAAGTCATGTATCTGATATGACAGGTGGGACAAACAAGTGGGTGGAAGTATGCAAAGAGGATGTCTAAACACTAAATGTATCAACAGTAACTGCTCTTTTTTCATCATTTTGTCATTCTGTAATCCCTTAATTAATATTCAATTCAGTTATATTTGTATAGCCCAATATTACAAAACACTTGTCTCAGCAGGCGTCACATCGCAGATGGAAAAAAATATATAAAAACAAAGAACAAAAAAAGAAAAAAAATGTAGATACAAAAATACACAGTTAAAAGCTAACTAAAGCTTACCCACCCTTAGACCTCCCATCACAGCAAGAAAATAAACTCCAAAAAACCCAGTAGTGGGAGAAAAGAAAAAAAGAAGGAAACTCATGGGGTCCCACATGAAGGCGGGATCCCTCACCCAAGACAAGCAGCCAATATGTCTAAAACTTTTAATTAAATGTTAGCTTATTTTACTCTACAGCTATACAGCTGAAGAAATCAGTAAATGTTCTTCATCCTGATGGAGATCGGATGAGATCAAGCATCGAGCCCCCCTCAGTCATGTGACCCTCATCTAATGTCTCAATTTGATTTATTTTACTTTAACAATTTGGTCATCAACCAGTTTTTTTTAGTTTTTTTTTAAGCAATTTTAGGTTCTAGGTTGGTCTTTATTCGTCCATGTATCAGAGGGTTGTAATCAAACAGGATTTGAACCTTAACTGCATTAAGGAACATCCTCCATATATCAGCATATGTTCACCAGGCTGAGCTGTGCCATGTCCGTTCAGTTTAAGTCAACACTTACATCTTCTGTCCTCAGTTTTGTTCATCAAAGTGAATAAAAGATTCATCCTTGAACAAAGAACTTGATCTCATTTGTAATCTCTCTGTTTTTGTTTTGAAGTTTTTATCGAGCACTAAATGCTCTGTTATTTATGAAGGACTTAAACCTCACTGACATCTGCCTCATGGAATCATTATCATGTTCCCACACTCACTCTGTGAACCTCAGACCCTCAGTGAGTTTTCATAATCACTCATGTTAATACACCTGAGCGGAATTTTAGATTTAACCCTTGGATTATGTTACAAGTCAGTTTAATGGATCTCAGTTTTTGTGTTGACTAAATTACTGAATGCCTTTTTTTTTATTTGTGCAAATTTGTGACTTTTTTTCATCTTGGGTTATGAACTTGTGTTTGCAATCTGGGCTCTTTGGGCTCTCTGTAGAGTTGGGTGGTTATTCTATCATTTAAAATTCTTCTAATTTTTACTAGTTTCTGTATTTTTTTTAACTGCTGAATACTCAGCACTGATCCACAATTACACAAAGTGCCCGGAATTTTCCACTGTACACTTAGTACTTAGTACTTAATTACACTTTAAAAAAATGCATATCTGTTCTTTACTTTAGTACAAAAGTTATAAGATTTTTACATTCTAGAGCAAGAGTCTGGACTTTTTTTCTGCTACTTTTTCAAAGTGTGTTGAAGTCTGGTCATCTTCAAGTTTACACAGAAGATATTCTTGTCTGTAAAAAGAAAAAGGAATAAAAACATTTGACATTAATGACAGTCGTCTGTCATGCCAAAAATTACATCTAATGTTGCTTTAATGGCAACATTGCTGCCTAATGGCATGAAATACTTTCTTTTTGATATATATAGAAAAAAATCTATTGATAGATCTCTGGAGTTTTCAAAATAGGCATAATAATACATTTTATTTATAAGGCGCCTTTCTCGGCACTCAAGGTCGCCGTACATCATATTAAAAATATAAAGAAACACAGTAAGAGTTAAAAACAACATAAAATATTAAATACATACAAATTAAATTAAAAAAAAAAAAAAATTATCAGTATAGAACATAGATTTAACAAAGAGAATAGGCCTGTTTAAAAAGATGAGTTTTTAATCCAGTTTTGAAATGTGAGAGTGTGTTAGTGTTGCGGAGGTCAGGAGGGAGTGAGTTCCAGAGACGAGGAGCAGAGCGGCTGAAAGCTCTGCTCCCCATAGTGACAAGACGGACGGGGGGAACAGAAAACTGAATAGAGGAGGAGGAGCGGAGAGAGCGAGCAGGTGTAGCAACATGGAGGAGATCAGAAAGATATGGAGGTGCAAGGCTGTGTAATGATTTGAATGCATAAAGCAGGATTTTGTATTGTATGCGGTATGGAATGGGGAGCCAATGGAGTTTTTGTAGGACGGGTGTGATGTGGTTAATGGAGGGAGTGTGTGTGATAATACGAGCAGCTGAGTTTTGAACCAGTTGCAGTTTGTGGAGAGATTTTTGTGGAAGACCAAACAGAAGAGAATTACAGTAGTCCAGGCGGGAAGTTACAAGACTGTGAATGAGTATAGCAGTGGACTGAGGAGTGAGGGAGGGCCGGAGACGTTGTATGTTGCGTAAATGGAAATAAGCAGAGCGAGTTATGGTGTTTATGTGAGAGGTGAAAGAAAGACTACTGTCGAGAATGACACCCAGACTCTTTACTTGAGGGGAGGGAGAGATGGTGGAGCCATCGATGGAGAGTGAGAACGGACCAATCTTGCTTAGGGTGGATTTGGTGCCTACGAGGAGAAGTTCAGTTTTATTGCTGTTGAGTTTGAGAAAGTTTGAGTTGAACCAGGATTTGACTTGTTCGATACAGTCGACGAGGGTTGATGGAGGCAGTGTGGAGCAGGGTTTGCAGGAAAGGTAGAGCTGGGTGTCGTCTGCATAACAATGGAAATTGATGTGATATTTCTGGAAAAGATGACCAAGTGGAAGAAGGTAGATGATAAAGAGGAGCGGACCGAGGACAGAGCCCTGAGGAACACCAGTTGTGATAGGGACAGAGTGAGAAGTGAAGGATTTTAATTGAACAAACTGAGTACGGTCAGACAGATAGGAGTGAAACCAGGTGAGAACGGTGCCAGAGATGCCGATTGAAGAAAGTCTATTCAGGAGGATGGAATGAGAAATGGTGTCAAAAGCAGAACTGAGATCAAGCAGAAGGAGAATGGATAGTAAACCAGAGTCCGCAGAGAGGAGAAGGTCATTAGTGATTTTAAGAAGAGCAGTTTCAGTGCTGTGAAGGGGACGGAATCCGGATTGGAAAAGTTCATACAGATTATTGGAGGAGAGATGAGAATGAAGTTGAGTGGATACAGTTTTTTCAAGAATTTTTGAAATGAATGGAAGGTTTGAAATAGGACGGAAGTTATTGAGATCAGTGGGATCTGAACCTGTTTTTTTGATGATGGGGGTAACAGCAGCGGTTTTCAAGGAAGGAGGAACAATTCCAGAGGTGAGGGAAGCATGTATTATGTTGGTGATGAGAGGACATAGAGAGGGAGCTGTGGCTTTGACAAGGATAGTGGGCAGTGGATCAAGTTGACAGGTGGAGGATTTGGAGTTTTTAACTAGAGTAGAGATTTGATCAAGAGTGGGTAAGGTAAATGAGGAAAATGAGGTGTCAAATCTTAAAAATGAAATGGGAGGTAAGGTTGCAGCAGAGGAGAGGTTGAGTTGTTGATGAATATGGTGAATTTTTGTAGTGAAAAATGAAGCCAGGGTGTTGCAAAAATCAGTTGAGTAGAGATGTGATAGAAGGGAGTCAGGAGGTTTGGTGATGTTAGAAATGAGAGAAAAGAGGATCTTGGAGTTTCCTTCTTTTGAACTGATTAGATTGGAGTAGTAGGCAGATTTGGCTTTAGAGATACAGTCTTTGTAGTGGAGAATGTGCTGTGTGTACATGTCTTTGTGGATAGCTAGTCTGGTTTTGGTATGGAGTCTTTCAAGTTGGCGGCCTTTTGCTTTTAACTGTCTAAGAGTGTGGGTGTACCAGGGTGCAGTGTGAGTGTATGAGACAGATCTGGATTTGAGTGGAGCAAGTGTGCTGAGAATATGGTGCAGGTGTGTGTTGTAATGTGAAACAAGTTGATCTGGAGTTGTACCATTTTCTGCATATGGAATTGTACTAATCAAAGAAGATAAAGTGTCCAAGTTGATATCCTTGATTTTACGGTATGTAATATTGCGTAATGAACTGTGTTTGGAAAGAGACAGATTGATATAAAAAGTAAGGAGCATATGATCGGAAAACGGAATGAAGTTTGGTTTACAGTCCATGGGTACTATACCAGAGCAGCAGATTAAGTCCAAAATATGTCCTTTTGTATGAGTGGGAAAACTAACAAACTGTTGCAAACCAAAACTATCCAGACAAGAAAGGAAATCCATAGAAAGGGAATTTTTGACATGTTAATGTTAATATGTTAATATTCCGCATGCCGGCAGTCCACTGATACGGCATCTGTTTGTTAGACCACTTAGACCAAATCAGAACAAACACGTTAGTATTTTGGTTTTGTTTCAGAGCAATACAGATAACTGCGTTTTCTCTGCAGAAGAGTAGTTCGGATATTTAATTCAAAGTTCTGAAAAGTGGAGGACCTAGATTCAAACCCGATGAAGCTCCTTTTACCTTTTTAGTTCTTCTTTGTCCTCTGAGCCAGAGAAGATGGAGACATAGATAGCATCTCAGTGACCATCATGGACAGGTAGATAGCTCACTGAGAGAAACATTTGATCTGTGTAAAAGAATCTCGGGATGAAATCCATGTGCGGATTTCTTATTTAATTTACTCCATCTTCACAGTTCTCTGGTAAGTTTTTACATGACTTAGTTACCATGACGGGATTCAGCTAAACAGGACATGTAGAAAGAAGTACAGTACTGTGCAAAAGTTTTTGCCCCCTGACCATTTTCTGACATTTCTTGAACATTTGTCACACTCATCCAATTCAGATCGGGCAAACCTGAATATTATACAAAGATAAAACACAAGTAAACACAAAATGCAGTTTTCAGTGCCAATGTCATTTATCAAGGGAAAAAACAATATCTGAACCTACATAGGACCATGTGAATAAGTAATTGCCCCCCTAAACCTAATAGCTGGTTGAACCGCCTTTTGCAGCAATAACTGCAGTCAAGCGTTTGTGATAAGAGGTGATGAGTCTTTCACATCGCTGTGATGGGATTTTGTCCCACTCTTCTGCGCAAAATTGTTTAAGATCAACCAAATTGGATGGTTTTCGGGCATGAACAGCCTTTTTAAGGTCATGCCATAGCATTTCAATAGGGTTCAGGTCAGGACTTTAAGAGGCCACTCCAAAACCCTCATTTTGTTCTTCTTTAGCCATTCAGAAGTGAACTTGTTGGTGTGCTTTGGATCGTTGTCTTGCTGCAGAACCCAGGTGCGCTTTAGCTTGAGGTCTCGAACTGACGGCCAAACTTTTTTTGCCAGGATTTCTTGGTAGTGAGCAGAATTCATGGTTCCATTAATAATAGCAAGTCGACTAGGTCCTGAAGCAGCAAAGCAAGCCCAGATCATCACCGTTCCTCCACCATGTTTCACTGTTGGCACAATGTTCTTTTTATCAAATGCAGTGTTCTTTTTGCGCCAGATGTAACGGGATGCATGTCTCCCAAAAAGTTAAACTTTTGTTTCGTCAGTCCAGAGGACATTTTCCCAAAAGCTTTGGGGATGATCAAGATAATTCTTGGCAAAAGTGAATCGGGCGTTGATGTTCTTTTTGGTCAACAGTGGCTTTCGCCTTGGAACTCTTCCATGGATGCCATTTTTGCCTAGTGTCTTTCTGATGGTGGAGTCATGAACACTGACATTAACTGTAGCTAGTGAGTCTTGCAGTTGTTTAGATGTGGTTCTTGGATCCTTGTTGACTTCTGCAGCTAGTCTGCGCCATGCTCTTGGAGTAATTTTGGTAGGTCGGCCACTCCTGGGAAGGGTCACCACTGTGCCATGTCTTCTCCATTTATGGATGATGGTTCTGACAGTGCTCCGCTGCAGTCCCAAAGACTTACCAATGGCTTTGTATCCTTTTCCAGACTGAGACATCTCTATAATTTTCTTTCTTGTTTGCTCTTGAAGCTCACTGGAACGTGGCATGATGATGTGGGTTCAGTATGGCCTACCTCACCTTGTCAGACAGGTTTTATACTAGTGGTCTCCTGATCGGGAATGTCTGGCAGCAATCAGGCCTGGGTGTGGCCATGAAAGTGAACTCAGCTTTCCCCAGTAGTAGGATTAATCACAATTACCTCACCTTTTAACAAGGGGGCAAATACTTTTTCACAGAGGATCATGAAGGTTTGGAGAGGATTTTTCTCTCAACAAATAAAACCACAACAGGACAACTGCATTTTTTAAATACCTGGGTTATCATTGTGTAATGTTTAAATTTGTTTGATGATTTGAGAAGGTTAAGTAGGACAAAGGTGCAAAAAGGTGAAAAATCAGTAAGGGGGCAAAAACTTTTGCACAGCACTGTACCTGCCTTTAACACTTGAGGTTTCTGGTTTTGTTTTGTTGAACTATTGTATTGTTGGATGGTATTTTAGGTAGAAAAAAATATTTTAAATTGTATCCATGTTGTAAAGTTAATTTTTTAAATCTTTATACTTAAATAAAGATGCTATGGTTTGAACCTGTTTTTTTTACTATTCTGCATTGATCTACTCTGTACATAACACAATTAATGTCATTTTTAATGAACATAATATAAGCGTTAATATGTTAAAACACTCTTCATGTTTGGACTCCATATCTAATAGTAAAAAAAGCCAATTTCTCAAACTAACACAAAGATGAAGTAAAGATGAAAACATTGATCACAGCATGAGGTTGGGGATGTGGACCACACTGAGCTGCAGAAGCAAAGAGCAGGAAGGGTTCATACCGACACTGGCTAGCAGCTCGTTAGCCTAATGTGGTGATGAAGCAGCCTGTTGCCACACGAAAGTCAGAAATAAACGTTGTGCCCCTAACAGCTGCTGGCTGCATGACTGTTACAAAATTTGCTCCAGTGCATCATCATGTTATTACTAATGTAAAAAATGGAAACAGGCTCACCTAAAAAAGAATGCAAAAATTAATTTGATCAAAATTAAATTAGTTTTTAAAAAGAAATGTTATGTTTTTAGTTTCACCTGAGAGCCTTATAGCATTGTTTTTTAATAATGCATTATTTGATATATTTACGACACATTATGTATATGTTATGACATAACTGTATAACACATCACATGATATTTGGAGCATGAGAAATAATACACAAAAAAGCTGCTTGCTATGAATCTTAAAATTGGTGAGGATCCAAGGGTTGTTCGTATAAATTTATACTGTATCCTCGTTTTCAAAAATGAACTGTTATTCAAATTGTTTTATACTTATGTAACATTTCTTGTGTGAACTTTTGTCTTTGTAATATCAAATGTTAGAATGTGGAGGTAAAGAAAAGAAATAAAAGATGTGCCATTTATGTTCAATTGTGACTATTTCTATGTGACCAAAGCTCACAGGGAGACAAACAAAGGTGGTTACTGTGGAGACCAGACTGAAGGTTAAACATTTGTCTGTAGACCCTCAAAGCACCCTCAAACCCACCTGTCCTCCACAGTTCTCCCTGCAGCCACACAAACACACCCCTTCATCCATCCTGAAGCAAACGTTGGGCATCCATCTATGTGAGCTGTAGTCCGATTTTCATGTTTCTGTCACGACTGATCGATTGCCACTTACAGCTGACTGGACCTCACAACTTCCTCCACCCTCTCTAGGACTGACTTTACCCTGCCAAGCATCTCTCTTCATGAGTACACACATAGATACAGATGAATAAGTAAGTGTTTTTTACAACCAGTACATACAGGAGGTGGTTTATTTGATTTTTTTCTTGCTATTTGTGAGCTTACAAGATGTGTTGTCTTCTGCAGCCTCATTTTATCAAAATCTGAAAAAAAGGGAGGAAATATTTAATAAATTTGTACAAATTAAGTATTAAGGATTCTGCTTTTGTGACTGGTTTCTTAAAAAATTCTTTCCGTTTTGTTTGTTTCGTCAACTATCCGGGGCCAGGTTGCAGGGGCAATAACCTCAGACGGGAAGCCCAGGCTTCTCTCACCCCAGCTGCATCTGCCAGCTCACCCGGAAGGATCCCAAGTCGTTCCCCAGCCAGCTGTGGAACATAGTCTCTCAAACGGGTCTGCGGTCTGCCTCTTGGTCTCCTCCCAGTTGGACATCCCCGAAACACCTCACCAGCGAGGGGGACATCCTGACCAGATAGATGCCTGAACCACCCCATCTGGCTTCTCTCACCCTGGAGGAGGAGTGGCTCTACTCCGAGCTCCTCCCAGATGGCTGAACTCCTGACCCATCTCTGGGTGAGAGCCCAGCCACCCTGCGGAGGAGGCTAGTTTTCGGTACTTGCGATCTCATTCTTTCGGTCACCACCCACAACTGGTGACCATATGTGAGGGTGGAAACGTAGATCAACTTGATAACCGAGAGCTTTGCTTTTCGGCTATGCTCTTTCTTTACCATGGTGAACCAATGCAGCGTCCTAGTTATTGCTGACGCCACATCAAACTCTGAGTAATGTTCAACATCGTTTTTGTGTTGAAGGACAAAATTCATCCAGTTTTCAAACGCGATGGTTCTGACATATTTACATCCGTTACTTAGCACAGATCTGCTATGTTGTTCTTAGCCATGCCTTTTATTCTCTCCAATGCTGACATCCCAACATAAACAGAAAGTATTTTAGTGCACATGCTCTCTTTACACTCTGTCTTCCCCTCTCAACAGAAGTGTCATTTTTAAGTGAATGCACAAAATAGGAATATAAAAGAATCTATCTAGAGTAGCTTTTACTCTGGTTTTGCAACATTAAACTAGTGTCACGCTGTGCCGTGCACATGCTCCGGATGAAAGACTGACTGAGGAGTAAGAGGAAGCAGGAATTCAGTGTAAAAAAATGGAATAAATGTACAGTATTTATAAGCATTTTTTATGTCACATTTCTGAGCAAACAAAAAGTACTCAGTTTATCTATAAGTCTTAACACCCAAAATCCACTCTAAAAAAAGGTGTATATATGTATCTGCATTTTAAGGATGAGATGCTACACAATATACGTTTATGTTCAAGGTGGTTTGTGATCTCGCTGCCAAGTTTTGCATCCCATGCTTGCAGCTATCTGGCAAATAAACACAAGTCACCTTATTAAATGGTGAGGGAAAAGTTAGAGGAAGAGCGCTTCAGAGATAACACAGCTGTCAAGATAAGTATTTTACTTACTGGAGAGAACCCAGGGCACCAGAGGGATCCAAGATGGATGCTAAATTAGCCGTCGAATGGGGTCCTATCACAGAGAAAATAGAAAAGTTCTGCACTTTTTCTTTCAGCTGTGGCAAAAAAAAAAGTCCATTCTCAGTGTAATAGGTTTAATTTGATCGAAATAGACCACAACAATGAAAGAAATGATTTGAAATGAAAAAAGAAAATCAATTTTGTGATTATATTTGTCTGAAAACAGACCTAACCTTTTATCAAGAGAGAGATTACTTGGATTAGTAGACTGTGGAAGACTAAAAGACTGTCACAAAAGATTTCAATCTCAGGAAGGTCAAGAGTCTTTCAATGTGGTGAATTAATGTTTAGCAACTTCTCTGTGAAATGACGTTGAATATGCAATCAGTGGAAGTTTTCTATGAAGTCTCAAGGTGTCTCAAGGCTTTATTTTAAATGAAAATGAAGCAAATGTCTAAAAATGTCTGTAACAAAACATCATTTGAGGATGAACTTTACTAGAATTTAGAGTAGACAGAACAGATTGGTCAGTGCATTTTATATCACTATGTAATAACAAGTGTAACAGTCTCTCTTATGTGCATTTGTGGTCTCAGTTTTAACATTTCAGAGGGATCTATTCAATTTCTCCCATCTCTATGGATTTCTTGGGACAAATCCAACATGCAAATTGCATAATGTTATGCAAAATGTCACATGAGTTCAAATAGTTTTAAATGAGGTTAAAGAACGTCTTGCATTATTTATTAAGCGCTTTTTCTAAGGAAACCTCATGCTGTAAGTGCAGTACTATACGCAATCCTCCACTGATTTCAGTTATATATATAAAAAGGATGCTTTTTGTTTGAATAATTCACAGTATTGTAATGCAGTGCAGGCCATGCCAACTGTGCAAATTAGCATGATGGTCATTTTTAGTTTTTGCTGGCTCTGATGAGCAGGACAAGCTGGTAAAAATAGAAAGCATGCAGAGCAAACCCATAGAAAAGAGAAAAAGATAGTGTAATAGAAGTACAAAAAAAATGCAATAACAGACTATTGTTTGTTGAAGGACATAAACTTTGTCATTTGACATTTTCCAAGAAATATTCATTTCTGGTTGAAAGTTGTTTTTTTGTGGCTTTTCATATTTGTCCGGTTACCTGGCAACTTGCTAAGAAAAATATCAAACATGTGATAAATGCTGTGGGAAGAAAGGATTAAAGACTTTTTGTGTGGTTTTGAACCTCACACAGTAGTTTTGAAACTCCAACTTTTATTAGTTTTATATAAAAATAAAAAAAAAGAAAATTGCACAATGAGATCATTTTATTGCATGTAAGATGTTTGTGTTTATAAATTTAAATGAGAGGCTTTTGTTTAATGCTAGCAAGTATACAGGAGTGTCAGTAAATTTTCAATAAACTTGTGTGTTCAACAAATATGAGCCATCAAGACCTCTAGAAAAGAAAACAGCACATAAGCCGTCAGAAAAAAGCTCCCTGTTGATTCGATAAAATTACCTTCAATCCTCTCAGCAGACAATCATTTCATCATTTTCTTCCACCGATTTTGTCTTAAAATGAATTTGAAAAGTTCGCAAATTGCCACCAAGTGAATTTAGAAGCACTAAATTGAATCAGTGGTAAGATTACCATCTTTCAACTGAAGAGTTGCTGGTTTGAATCATTCTGAGCTCCATGTCCCTGGAGCAGACACCTAAACCCCAGTTCCTCCCACCATTGGTGCTATCACTGGCTGCCTGCTACAATGCAATGCAGCACATAAATTTATTCATAAGAGATTACTACAGTGTGACAAAAATGAAAAACAAATTGGAGTGAGAAGGTTGTGATTTAACAAACTAAATTGTTTTGTCTTTGGTTTGATTACTAAATCTGAACAACTAAGTAGACCCTCCTCACAATAAGCTTTAAAGTGATGTTATGACTTTGTGTCAACTCCACAGAAAATTAAAACAGTGGGTTTCTTTGGTGACATTGAGAAGTGAAAATAGCATTGTCAGAGAAACACGTCAGAATTGGGACATGCTTTTATTGTTTGCATTATGAGGCTGGCTGTGGACAAAGCACTTTTTTTGTGCACATCCATGATTTTTGATGAACGCTGCCGATGGCTGCATTCATTACGCTGGTCCTGTCATACATGTTTGTCTCCAGAGGACTGAGAAGCTGTGGTGTCATCAGATGCACTCTGAACGTTAAACACAAACAATTCCCTCAGATATCACTGCTGGCATTCATCTCTGGATTCTCTCGTGTCATAATGTTCTCATCGTTCATTATCCTCTTTGTCTTTTATTTCATTCTGGTCCTTTTTTAAAAGTATGGTGAAGGGGCTATGTTAGTGCATCATAACAGTCGACCCACCAAGCTTATATACTAAAGTCCTTTGTCTGAAAAGTTTCTATCAAAGTAAATTTCTTAAACAAACCCATAAAAAAGAACTTCAGTTTCAGTTTTATTCAGTGTCGTTTTGTTTGCTATCAGATGGTAAAAAAGCTGATTTCACTGAGCACCTCCTGACCTCCTCAGACCTCAGACCAAGCTGCGGGGTAGAGAAAGAGAGATGTATCATACGTTTTAATCTGTCTTAGGTTGAACTACTGCAGTCCTACATCCTAAGGGTGATTTTTATTTTTTTTATCAGCTAAACTAGAAACATGCTGACAAATGCTTGAACAAGACTCATCACTTTGAAAAATAATAGTTTTCCACATCATTTAATTTAAAAAAGAATTTTCTGAAAAATGAAATGACATTTTGTTACAAAATATAAAATTCTCAATAATTTCGCCTTCTGAACCATTCATGTCAGAGGGAGCTGGAGCCTTTCCTGGCTGATTTCAGGCAAGAGGCAGGGTATACCCCAAACAAGTTGCCAGTCTGTCATGGGGCTAGACACACACACTCAACCATCCACACACAGGTTGCAAGTATGTTGCAGAGCTCACACCACACTCATTCCTAAGGGTAATTTTTTTAGCGGCCGATGAACCTACCATGTATGTTTTTGGAGAGTGGGAGGAAACTTGAGTAACCGTAGAAAACACACCCATACACAGGGAGAACATGCATACTCCATGCAAACAGAACTCCAGGACTCGACCCCCGGCCTTCTTGCTGTGAGGCCACCATGCAGCCCTTCTCAGAATTTAATACAGAAAAAAAATTATTCTAAAAGCAGTGACTCCACTTTGTAGTCTGAGTTTTCAGGACTCAATCTCCTGTGTACCACATCACAGTGCTGCTAATAGTGCCAGCCCTTTTCCCCTCTATCTTCAAAATGCTAACCTGTTATTCCAGAGGTAGACATAGCATGACTATTTCATAGAATAATTTGACTCTCTGAGGATTTTTTTTTTTTTTGTTCGATAGGATGAAAAAGAAATGGAAATCCTGTTCATGAATAGAAACGCAGTACATTTGAAATTTACATGACAATGTCATATTTTTCTCTAAGAATGATTTGTGAGTCAGTGTAAAATTAGAGTGCAGAACAAAGGTTGGAAAACTTTTCTTTCTTTTTGATTTTGATTGCAAAGTGCCAGACTGTAATATTTTAAAATGCTCTGCAATGGTTTTTCAAACCTTTCTGAGGTTTTTACATCTGTACAAAGGTCTTTAGATGGCATCTGTCTAATTTTTTTTAAATTTCAGTTATTTTATCTGTGCATCACCAGGTTGTTGTTTTGTTGATTTTGTTATTTAACACAAAATAGTTAGACATTTCCATTTAAACCTGTTTCATTCAACAGAATTTTTTACTTTACTGTTTCAGTGGGGACTGTTCTCACAAAAAAGATGCATCTGATTACCTTTTAAAATGTATTTATTTGCTAAGGATTTGTCAGCGAGGTTAACTGATTAACCGCTGAAATATTTCCTGCTAATGAGGATAAAAATAAGGAAACACAATCTATGCAGAACACAAGAAATCAGAGACTATGTAAGATGGGATTCAGTTTGCTGTTAAAAACAATTGATTACTGAAAAGAAAACTGTGACTAGTATCATTCTATTTGCTGCTTTCATAACTATGCAACATTGTCATTAATCCTCCCACGATTGTGGGTGATGTTCACTCCACCAAGTTGAATATTTTCTCTCTTTATTAGAAAACCCAAGGTGAAGAGGAGAGCATTAGTGTTGTGTGTACGTATGGTTATTATTTTGTCATTCGACCATGTGCATGTAGGATTTCACCCTGCTGATCCTGGTTTGGCTGAACAAAGCCAATGGATATTAGAGGGAGTTTTCATTCCTGCGACGCTTCTCAAACAGAAACATCTCTTTATCTGTGAACAACTGATCACAATTAATGTGGCCTTGTCGACTGATATGCAACACAAAAAATAAACTCAAAACTGTATTTGGAATCAAATGTTTCAATAGAATGTTGGAAACAAAAATGTGGACGATGTAAATTCCACAAAAGCAGTGGAACCAAGGGCTGCACGGTGATTAGCATGGAGGCATCAGAACAACAAGGTCAGGGGTTTCTAACGCCAGTGTGGGGGCAAGGCTTGAAAAACTAGCCTTTCTGTGTGGAGTTTGCATTTTCTCCCCATATATACATGGGCTTACTCCTGGTATCCTGGTTTTCTTCCAACCTCTAAAAACATGCATGTTAGGTTAATTAGCCACTGCAAAATTCCCCCTGGGAATGAGAGTGGGTGTGAATGGTTGCCTGTACGTGTGACCCTGCAGCAGAATGGCCACCTGTTTAGGGTTTAACCTGCCTCTCACCTAAAAGTAGCTGGGCGAGAGGCACCCCTGGTGACTCCGTTAAATAAGCGGTTCAGAAGACAAAACGTCAGAAGACAAAACGTCAGAAGACATCATAAAACACTAAGCTTCTGCTGAAGTTTAGCTAGAAATATGCCCTCCCCTTTTTTGGGGACATTTTTAACAAATATCATCAAGTTTTGGATCCAAATGAATGTGAGGAGGATAGAAATAAGCTTTTATCTCCTATGAGGACAGAAAAATAAACTACTGTCTAGCATGGCCACAGGAAACATGCTGATAATAAGCAGCAACTCTTGGGTTGTTTCTCTTGTTACACATCAGCTGATAATTCTGTGCTCTCCATCCCCAAGATTACAGCAATTCATCCTGTCACATGAACCATTCCAGCTGATTCATTTGACCTCTTTTGTTTCTCACCAACAAGATTGGCCACAGCTACCAAGAAAAGAGGAGAAGAAGTATATTAATGATGATAGCAATAGTCACAAAATGAAAGGATCACAAAAAATATCTTCAGCATTTTAAATGAGTTCAATTGTTATGATTTTTTTGTATTATAATTAAAAGTGTCAGCTATTAAAAATAATGGAGTGCTGAGGTGCAGCAGGTGATTTTTAATACTTAGTACTTTATCTACATGTGTAATTGAAATTTAATTTAGAGGTTGTCATGTTGCATTCTGAATATTTTCTATTAAATTATTCAATTCGTGTTTATTAATTTAGTCAAATCTGCACAAAACATGGGTTTTCATTTTTAAAAAACCCAAAATACACCAAAGACAACAGGAATAGGCTAAAGCATAGCTTATAAATTGCTTATCCAACACACTGAAAAGGTGTTTTATTTTTTTGGTTCTCCATTACAATGGGACTGTTGATTAAGTGAATATATTTTTTTTTATTTGTCAGAAATTTATAAAAAAATATATATACAAATTGATGACAATAATTTTTTTGTCCATTTGTACCCTTGTAAATTGATTGTATATGGGTGTTCTTGTGTTGGAAGTAAAATTCATCTTTATTGGAAATTGGAATAATTTAGTTCATGAAAATTTTACATTTTGAAAATTTGAAAAGTGATGAAACTCCACATTTTTGTCTAAACAATTCTTGTTTTTACGCAGAAACAAAATCCGAAAAATCTCCTCATCAGTTTTGCCCAAAACAAAAATATATTTTAAAAATCCTCAAAATTGATTGAAATAGTCTGTTTTTCTTTTGATTCTATGATGTTCTAAATAAATTTAATCAAGTGCAAAAAAACTCTTTTATTCCAGGAACTTCTGAAGGACACTTAATATTTCCACCAAGGTCAAAATCTAACCTTGGCTTTTAGTAAATTGCTCTTTAGAGAGAATTCATCTCCGACAAGGTTTCTTCACACACTCTTCCAAGCAATTACCTAAATGCCAGTTTTAAGGAAGATGTCGATTTGGTTCAGAAGGTGAGTTAAAACTTTTCATCAAATGCAAAAGTTAGTCAATATGGCAGCATGTTGCTCTGCAAATATAAAGTGCACATTTTCTCTGCACAGTTCCCTTTTTTTTTTGCCTTGCTTAAATTCACAGTCGCTGTAAGGAATAGTTTGACCCGAATGTTTCTAGTATGTATCAGAGGTGTGCTGTATACAGCTGGAAGCGGTTGGAGTTAACATACAACACACGCAGTCCATCGTGATGGTGGAGGATCTCAGAGGTGGCGGTAACCGTGACAGCCAGCTTGATTTTCTCCCCGGAGACATCTGAAAGAGCAGCTGTGTTGTGTCACTCAGCCATCATCTTTGTGCTCTGTACGACTACACTTTCCTGTCTTCTTTGGTTCTTTGGTGCACTTTACTTTGATAGCTGTACCAAATAGGAAGAAGCTCCACTTTCATTACCTGTGAAATGGAGATTCATGAGATCCATCTGACAAACTTTTATTGGGATTAGTCATTGCTTTTGTTTTTGGCACGCTAGTTTTGTATTTAATCAGCTAAAAACTGAGTGGAATCCTGCTCCTTATAAGTGCCTCTATAAATACACCTCTTTTTTTATGAATGTGGCCTTGTAGAGAAGCCATCATCATGCAGTAGCCGAGCTGAAATATGAACAGAGATGGAGATGAATTACTTTCAGCTTTTAAATCCAAAGAGCCAGGCTGCAGAGCAAACATTACATCCATGCTGGGAACAACAACACTTTTCTCTTTGATAGTGTCACTGCAGAGTTAATTATAAACAGCAGAAGTAAGTCATCCAGGCAGTTTATAGATACTTAATGGTACAGTAACTTTGTTAAGAGCAGGGGTTTCTAAATCAGCTGTATTGATCGGAATCCCAACAAAAACTCAACTGCAAAAGGTTTTATTTGTCATGGTGCAAAACCAAACTACACATCACTGGGATGGTTGTGTAATTGTTGCACTTCAGAGAAAATCAAAAATGAGTAATTCTTGCTTTTTGCTTAATTGCTGTTGCATCTTTTCAACAGTTTTTAAACTGACTATTGTTTAAGTCCCCCAAATTACCTCACTAAGCTCTCTCCCCATTCATCAACTCAAGACACCTTTGCTCTAATTCCACCAACCGAAACTCCACCAGCCCAGGACCAGGCTGACCACAATGGGGGACAGAGCCTTCCAGGCCCACAACTCTGGAATGAGTTCCCAGAACTCCTCAGGGCCCCAAAAAAGGCCTAAAGACATTCATTTTTAATAAGGCTTTTATTTTTTTCTGAATGTAGATTTTGGTTTTTAAATTGTCTTTATTGTTTTTACCTTGCCTAGTTTTTATGTAGCGCTTTGGGATTTTTTTCTTAAGATGTAAGGCGCTTTATAAATAAAATGTATTACTATAAGTCAGTGGTTTGATGCACAGTTTTGGGAAAATCAAGACACACTTCTACGACGTATAACCATCCTTCACCATTCTACCGTTGTTACAAGAAATCCAGCTGTTTTTATTCATTTTAACACAATGATTTTAATGCATGGTTTATTTTGCACACCAGTAAAATATATACTAAATATTAATCTAATTTTATTCTGATCAATAAATATGCTCATAAAACTAGTTGAGTTCCAAACGTCTGATTATAATTGCTTCCTCATTAATGATCAGTAAACACAAGACAAAAAATAAAACAACACAACTTGAATATTTACCACTTTTTTAAGGCTTTTTATATCCAAGATTGACTTTTCCAAAACATCAAGACAAGTTTAATTTGGTTTGGACAACACTGCCATTTTTCATAAAAATTTTGACCAATTTTCCGTTCCATCTACTTCTGTTTGTCCGGGGCAGGGTCGCGGGGGCAACAGCCTCAGGCGAGAAACTCACGCTTCTTTAATCCCAGCTGCAACCACCAGCTCACTCAGAAGGATTCCGAGACGTTCCCCAGCCAGCTGTGAGACCTAGCCTCTCCAGCGGGTCCGGGGACTGCCTCTTGGTCTCATCCTGGTGCGACATGCCCGAAACACCTCACCAGCAAGGCACTCGAGGGGCATTCTGACCAGATGCCCGAACCACTCCATCTGGCTTCTCTCGACCTGGTGGAGGAGCAGCTCGACACCGAGCTCCTCCCGGATAGCAGAGATCTTTGAGTGAGAGCACAGCCTCCCTGTTGAGGAAGCTCATTTCGGCTGCTTGTATCCGTGATCTCATTCTTTCGGCCACCATCCACAGCTGGTGACCATAGGTGAGGGTTGTAACGTAGATCGACTTGTAAATTGGTGTGGCGTCAGCAATAACTGGGACGCTGCATCAGTCCGTTGTGGTAAAGAAAGAGCTGAGCCGAAAAGGAAAAATTTTTATCAATTTTCCACCAAATTGATTTAGATTCAACAGCTTCACTACGAGACAAAGCAGATACAAAAGTTGTGAAAGCATGTCCTCCAGCAAGAGGTGCTGATCATAACTAAAAACAAGTCCTTGAAAATAAAAATTGCAGTGGAATCATCAACTTCTCACCGGAGCAACAGGACACAGTTCTAATATAAGTTACATGTATAACATGTTGAGCACACAGCACCCAAAAGATTTAAACCCAACAGTTTCAATCTTACTTCATTTGAAACAAGAATCTAATAAAGTATCAATTCAGAACCAAAAACCTTCAGATCGGCATGATAAAAAAATAAATCAATAAGACAACATATGTACAAATGAGTGAAGACGTTTGTTTGTTTGTTCAACCTACCATCAAAATATCTGAAGTGGTGAAACGTGAGAAAACAGTTCATATTTTCAATTTCTTCTCACTACATCTGTTTTTTATTTCTAGATTTTCTCTTCATTTCTGGTTTATTTTCTTCACTGCCTTCCTTATCTCATGTTTTCATTTTACATCAGCACCACATCTGGTGTTATTTTGCCTCGTGTTATTATATTAAATTCTTGTATCACTTTTATATAAAGCGTAACTTGGTGATCGGACACACTTTTGTCCCAGATTCCTTTTATTTGGGTCCTAATCCAACTGCAGATTATGAACATTTGGAATTGTGTTTCAGAAGAAAATAACACCAATCAGATTAAAAGCAGCGTGGTATAATTATTATGAAGTCAGTGTCTGTCACAGTTTTTCAGAAAAATTGCCAAACATCTCTTCAGCAGGTGAATCTCCTTAGAAAATTTATCATCTTTGCACTTAGTAATTATAAACTATTCAAATAAAACAAGTACCCTGACTTCAGATCAAAACTTAATTATCTTTCACCATATGGAGAGCAGGTTGCAATCAGTAGAAGATGCTTCGAATCCTCGAGGATGATATCAGAAGAGCGTCTTTCACTTGGCTGAAGGATTTTAAAGCGACACCCACACAGCGGGAGTGACTGTACCAAAGTCAGTGTCACTGTATCCTCCTCCAATGAAACTCATCAAAACCTCCAGGTGCTTTCTGCACATCAATGTCAGAGCTGCAGCAGAAAAAATCTGTGTCCATCTGTGACAAAGAGCTGCTCGTCAGTCATCCTCCCGGGGGATAAATTAGCTCATCAGGATGCTGTTTCACACAGAGACGTCACCTTTCACCTAAATGCATTAACGTGTCTGCAGTGTAAAATGTTTAAAGGCATCATCGTATGTAATTCAAAGGATTTGACAGCCTGAGAAACTAATGAAGGGAAAAATGTAGAAAATCTTAGATTCAATATTTTTTTATAAGGTTTTGTTAATGTAGTAATGTTATGTTAAAATTTAAATTATTGATTTTGAAGAAATTTCACTTTAAAATTCTTCCATGTCCTAATTGTTGTAAATAGATGGAAATAAAAATAACTTTTATCCAAACTGAGATGTTACCTTTGTTTCCTCACAAGCCATCAGTTCACAACTTCTGTGTATTTTAAAATAAATAAAGCTGCCATGACTTTCTAATGAAATCATTCATCCCCTTTTTTACTGCTCGTATTGATCCAAAATCTGCAGATGACATTGTGATCTTTGGTGAGAGGGGGGAAGAGGTGGAGGAAAAGCTGAAGAAGTGGAGGTTTGCACCAGAAAGAAAAGGAATGAAGATTAGTCAGAGTAAAACAGAGTACATGTGTGTGGATGAGAGGGATCCAAATGGAAAAGTGAGGTTACAGGGAGAAGAGATAAAGAAGGTGGAAGATTTTAAGTACTTACGATCAACAGTCCAGAGCAATGGAGAGTGTGGAAAAGAGGTGAAGAAGCGTGTTCAGGCAGGCTGGAACGGGTGAAGAAAAGTATCAGGTTTGATGTGTGACAGAAGAGTTTCAGCTAAAATGAAAGGAAAAGTGTACAAAACCATGGTGAGACCGGCCGTGCTGTTTGGTCTAGAGACAGTGGCACTGAGGAAAAAACAGGAAACAGAGATGGAGGTAGCAGAGATGAAGATGCTGGGGATATCTCTGGGAGTGACCAGGATAGACAGGATTAGAAACAAATCTATCAGATGTTTTGGAGATAAAGTCCGAGAGCCCAGACTGACATGGTTTGGACATGTGCAGAGGAGAGATTGAGTTCATTGGCAGAAGGATACTGGGTTTGGAACCACCAGGAAAGAGGCCTAGAGGAAGACCAAAAAGGAGGTTCATGGATACAGTGAAGGAGGACATGAAGATAGTTGGCGTGACCAAAGAAGATGCAGCAGATAGAGTTGGATGGAAGAAACTGACTTGTTGTGGCGACCCCTGAAAGGAAATGCTGAAAGAAGAATTATTGATCCAAAATCTCAAAGCAAAGCCTAAAATATTCTTTCAGGATGTTTCAAAACCAGCTGGGACTTATGCTATCCGTCATCTTCACATTCAAACACCACCTGAGATTCTTCAGGAAGGTGTCAAGAAGACATCAGAACTTTAGAAAGACATTTTTATTCTTCTGATGACTGCTGTAGTGTCAAAGGTTTAGAAGAGGAAGAATAATAAGGAGACAATTGGGAATTACGAATGAAACCACCAAAAGTACATGGGTTAAGAGGTCTTTTTATCAGAAACATTTTTTGAGAACCCACCAAGCCAGATAATTCTAGCTTTCACTTTACGTTTTAACAAATCACTGATTCATTATTCAGGGACTGTTCAGCACGTCCTAAAGCTATAAGGAAGATCGGTGCATTAACACTCAGTAGGGACACCAGGAGAAGTGCTGCGGGAATCAAAATTAAGTCTATCAATTTGTTGGTGTCAGCCTTCTTTACAGCCTGCTCTAGGTGGCAGAAATAAATGTTAAAATAGTTTTTTCCCCTCCAGTGTTACGTGTTGCTCCTTGCCCATCGCTTTGTAGATAGTAATAAAAATGACCTGGTGGTATTTTTACAACGTGTTCTTACTGTTCACACTTATTCAGAATGAGTTTTTTTTTTCTTATGCAGAAGTCTGCAGACTTAAAATTGCAGTTGTGATAGCAAAACTTTTTTGATCAATCTAAAATGTTAAAACATGTTGGGAATTTTTACGTTTTGTAACCTTTGGGGCTGAAGTTGGATATATTTGGAAGGCATCTTGTTTTCACTCCAACTGGAAATATGGAACAACCAAACAACCTGAGAGAAATTGCCCACACAAGCCTGTTTGTTTGCAGGCTGAAAGATTCATTTCTCTAAAACGCTTGTAAAGATAATGCCCTGCAGAGAAGATTAATGCATGTTGGTTGATTAGCCACAACAAAATTGCCACTAGGAATGTGTGTGTATGTTGATGGGTGTCTGTTTCGGGCGCTGCAACAGACTGGCGACCTGTTCAGGGTGTATCCTACCTCTCAACTGAAATCAGCCAGGATAGGCTCCGGCATCCTCTGTAACTCGATTTGGAAGAAGAGGTCAAAAGATGGAAAAACCATCATTTAATTTGGCTGAGCTACTGGTCTCAAAACCAGAAATAAAATATTAGCATCTTTTGGCCACACGAGGAAATTTTTGGTTGCATTTGCTTGTTTCTCCTCAGTTGATCTTTCTGACATATTGTTGAAATTTGATGGCGTTAAACTTTGAAAATTTGCTTCAGTTTTTTTCTATTTTTAACACAGCCTTCATTTTGCTTCTGGCCACAACTTTAAACAGATTGCTCAATCATATGACAGAGAGCAACAGGCTGACAAAGAATTGAGATGAGAAGATTTATGACTCTTCAAGCGGACAACAGAAATAGACATTAGTTTGATCGATGCATCTCTATGGCTCCGATCGGCTTGGTTAGACACGATTTAGGCAATGTCTAAAATAGGACCAGACTGGATGGGGTTTTATAACACAGATGTTGGATTTTAATCCCATTACCCTTTGTGTTTCTCAAATATATTACAAATAAAATATCTTTAGATAGATAGTTTATTTAATATTTAATAAAACATGAGAAAATATTAAAAAGAAGTTGGTTAAAATATTTTATAACCTTGGATTGAAATCAAAGTAATTCAAACCTTGTCATTTTTAATGGGCTTTTCAGCCACACTGATGATTTTATACTTCATATAGTGTTGAACACATGGTGCAGTGCAGTTTTTATTATTGTTTTGAACAAAAAAAGAAGACAACCTGCTTATGGCATTGTCTTGTATAATTACATCACTGTTGGGTGAAGCCGACCGGCTTTCCAGAGAAAACAAATACAAAGTAATTCTGACTGCAGGCGTGTTTGGCCCCGTCTACAGACAGCTGGTGCGAGCCAAAGGCTCAGTGAATAAAATTACCCGAAGATCTTTTTATTCTCTGAACTAAAGATGAACCACTTGTGTGTTTCACGACAGTTGTGATGCTTTTAGTTGGATTGTTATCTTGAGGATGAGAAATGGTTTCTACTGGTTTCCAATCACAGTGAGGTATTATCTACCAAGCTACTAGAAAAAGTCAATATTAGATTTAAAGAGAACAACCCCACACAACTTATGTCTGCAAGAAAGTAAGAGGGAAACACATCCCATTCAACCATGAATGGAAAATTGACCATTTTTATTGAACAAATGGTTTTAACCCTTGTTTGGAGTTTGGTCAGATTTTGGCAGATGTCTGCCAAGATCCGTGTGGAAAGGATCCCCCTTTTTTTATGATTAACACCATGAATAGGCTCTCTGAGGGCCACATGGAGGAATTGACGACCAGGCACGTCGTCACACACCTATTTCCAGCAAACAGAGAACCTCCAGGGAACGTTAGCCTGAAGTTCTCTAAAAGTTTGTTTTTACTAAACCAAAGACTAACGTTCCCTAAACATTAGTTGGTGACTATGTTAGAACCTAACCTTCCCAGAACATTGAGAGAACCAAATTACAAACCTTATGGTTAAAAAAAAGGTTAGAGGAACCTTCTGGAAACCCAAAAATCACGTTTTGTAACCGTCATAAAAGTTTTCATTTGAACAAAAAGTAACCTTTCGGGAACGTTCTGCTAACCTTTAAAAAACCTTCCCAGAATGTTCTGAGAACATTAAATTGTTAGCTGGGTTGCCAATTTGAGCCAAGTAAATAGCTCATTGTGAACATTTTCAGTGGAGGAAAAACCCAGGTTGGCACGAAGAGGAAATAAAAACTCTTGTCTTTTTATTTTCTTTTATCTTAAAAACTAAAGTTTGAGATTTATGGTTCTTTATTTTTATTGCAAACATAGACTTAGCTAAAAAGTTGTAAAAAAATAACTAAATTAAAAAACTAGTTAGATAAAAAAGAATATATTTTTAAAAAGCAGAAAATGCTAACATTTGACTAAAAGAAAGCTAAAATAAAAAACAACGACAAAAAAAAAAGTCAATCAGACCCTTTGAAACACTACTGGACTCAAACAGTATAACCAGACCAGATAACCCCCAAATTTGATCACTTCTTTATCTTATCATTGTCATAAAATTTTCATAAAAATTCAACCATAGGTTTTTTTGAGTTATCTCTTTCACTGACACGCTCCCCGTCACAACCTCCTCAGTGGAGGTAATAAAACAAAGAACAAAGGTAAACCTGTGAATAAATGTTGGAAATATGTAAGGGTAGCATCTATGATTCTTATTTATTTGTTGTTGTTGTTAGAAGGTTGTGGAGTTTATTCAAGCACCTTGCAGGGATCGAGACAATATATTGCAATGTATTGCTGTTCAAACTAGCAAAGCTTTTCCCTGCTTTCGGCCTGTTTCTGACACTCTGGTGAACAAAGAAGCTTACTGTCAAATAAATTAAAAAGAGACACTGTGACTGTAAAATGAACCCAAGTTATTATCCTCCTGGCCTCGTGCTCGTGGGTTTGTGGCCTGTGTCAGTAATTGTATTTTAAACAAGGTTGCTGAATGTTATGGTCCAAAATTCTAAATTTGAATTTGATTTAGGACATTTGACACGTGTACTTGTACTCTTTGACTCGAGAACTCTTTTTTTTCTGTTTTGTAAATCCTTTTCTGTTAGTCAGTTGGTATGATTTTTAAAGTCAAAGACTTTCTCCCTGCATGAGTCAATGCTCGTCTCATTTAAATGTCTTAAATTCTTAGTGCAGAATTTAAGATCTGACATTCTTTTTTAATTTGGACAAATCTGGAATTTGGGAGGAAATTCACTTTTTGGAAAAATCACATATGACTTCCACTCATGAACAATGAATCATGTGCACAATGATCAATTTCAAGTTGTTGATCCACACACACTGCCAGGAGAAAATGTATTGACCATTGTCTTACCTTAAGTCTTATTTTTCTAAACTTGAACTCAACCAACGTTTTACAAACAAGAAATTGTTTCATGTTAACTTAATAAGTTCTCTTTTATTGATTTTCTGATGTATTGAACTTCAGATCAAAAAGTTTTTTCCTCAAATTGTCTGAGGAATAGTGGGAAACTTTTCCCCCTATTCTGAACGTTGCTTAATTCAGTCAGTCATCTTCTTGTCCATCTATCCCTTACTGGGTCGCGGGGGTGCTGGAGCCCATCCCGGTTGATTTAAGGCAAAGGGCAGGGTACATCCCGAACAGGTCACCAGTCTGGTGCGGGGCCACACACATACAACCATCCACACACACAGTCATTCATTCCTAGGGGCAATTTGGCACCGGCCAATCAACCTAGCATGCATATTTTTGGAGGGTGGGAGGACCCTCCCACGCAAACACAGGTGAACATGCAAATTCCACACAGAAAGGGCAGTTTTCCAAGCCTCGTCCCACCCGGGACTTTTACCCACAACCTTCTTGCTGTGAGGCCACTGTGCTACCCACTGCGCCACTGTGCTGCCCTGTTACTTAATTATTAAGCCTAAAATATAAAACAAGGTTTGCCTTGTTGATGTGTTTCCTGTTTTTAAAAAAAATGCGGACCAAAAACTTTACTGGAAATAATTGATCAAATTTAGTGCAGCTTAACACAGATTCAAGCTGTGCTAGACACATTTAAAATTTTATTTTACCAGATATTATTAAGATAAGATTGACTTTATGGATCCCTGGAGGGAAATTGATTTTACCAATTGATTCACTAATTTCATTTTATCAAATACAAAGAAAAAAGTTGTGAAAAAACTTTCGACCACTAAATCGGGTAATTAGTGTAATTAATTTGTTTTTAAAGTTTGGAGGGTATCTCGTGCCTTCACAGCTAATGATGAGACTGTTAAAAAGTTTAACTGATCAAATGAATAAAAACCACCTGTAAATGAGCACAGAGGAGCCAGAGAGAAGCACACTTCATTAGACACACTTGTCCAGAGAGAGGACAAATTTATCTCCAATTACAAGATTAGAATTTAGATTTTCTCAAGCTAATATGTTCTTCTGGTTAGATAGCAGGTTGGAGCTTTAAAATAAAGTGGTTCTGAAACACTGACCTCTCCACAATAAAGACCTTTTCCTCTTTCTGATCACACATCCTGGCCTTTCGTTTTGACACTAACTGGGTTAGTCTTTAACAGATCAATATTGTTGAGCAAAATTAGATTTCATATTAAGAACCCCGGAGTTCTGTAGAAGCACAAATATTCTAAGAAATTTTTCTCTTTACAAGTCTATATTACTATTTTAGAATGAACTTTAAATTCAACTGTAGTGCGTGAAGAATTGATTAATATTACAAACATGGTGTTTTTTGATGGATTCTAATCAAACACTACTCCTCAAAACCTTCAGGAGGAAGATCAACTTAATCAAAACATTAACATGTCTGACTTTATCCATTGAGCTTTGTATTTTTGTGTAGATCTCTTCAGCAGGTGAAGCATCAAAGTAAAAAACATACGTAGCTTCATAATAATATACAGACATATCTGTGCAGATTTATAATGAAAATGCAATAATTCCGTCATGCAAAATATCCTCTGTAACACTTTTATCTTTCCCAGGTAATTCACCTCACCACTACACAGAAGCTAGAAGATCTCACACAAAAGAACAGAATAATAAGCTGCCCTATAGATTTTAAGCTTGTGAACTCATTACAACTACAACTGGGATTCCAAAAACAAATGCACATCTTCGTCATCTTCCTGCTTATTTTGCAAGTCTGCCAGGTCTGATTTGCCATAGGACACAGATGCACTCAGAAAAAGTGCAGAACTTACATTTAGACGTTGTGTACGCACACAGTTATGGACCTGGCTGCTAAAATTAGCACTTGCATGCCAGTCCTCACCCATCACTATCAGTCACCTCACTCGTCTCCTCGATGCTCTCACCCTTACAGATTGCTTGAGCTACCTGTCACTTCGATTGTGGTCACACAAGTAGATTTGCACTTACGGAATTTTAGTGTCCTTTTCCAGGGTACTGTGTGTGTTGACCTCTCTACTTTAGAAAGTGTAAAGGGTGATATGAATTACCAAAACATAAGTTGTCTAATCTTTCACTGGTGCAACATTGGATGGTTGTGGGTCATCTAATTGTATCATTTCATCCCACATGCAAGGTCTGCATGTAAAAGATGGTTGTTGCCACAACAACACAATGGAAGAGCAATGTCTAATTGAGCCATTGACACAAAGTGTTTACCAGATGTAGCCCTTAATGCCAATACTGAATACATGCAAGAAAAAAATGTGAACAGTACAATGTTCAAATTTACTTTTACAGTAATAACATTTTTCTTTGTCATTTTGGTACATTTCTCACAAAATATTCACATATGTGCAACAGTTAGTGCAATTCTCAAAACTGGTAGTTCCATTCTGCCCCTTTGTGTTTTGCTTATCCAGGGATGGGTCGCTGTGGCAACTGCCTCAGATGGAAAGCCCAGGTTTTTCTCACCGGAGTTGCATCGTCCAATTCACCTGGGAGGATCCCAAGGTGTTCCCCAGCCTGCTGTGGGACATAGTTTCTCCATCACGTCCTGGTTCTCCCTCTGGGTCTCCTCCTGGTGAGACGTGCCCGAAACACCTCACCTCTCGAGGCATTTGAGAGGCATCCCAACCAGATGCCGAAACCATCTGGCTTCACTCGAGATGACGTCAATTCCTCAAAATTGATCGTTTTTTCCTCAAATTCAAGTTTTTAAGTCAAGAAAAGTGTAAAAAAAAAAAAAAAGTCCTGATGTCACTGTTTATCAACAAAACCCCAATAAAATGGTCATTTGATCAATAAAGTAAATCTAATCTAATTTAATGCTATTTTTTACTTTGGAAATGCATTCCAAAGCAGAAACTCTTTTGGTGGGACTACTAGAAAATGCACTAGTCACCACTTCAAACTACTTTTTCATTTTGTATTTTCACTTTTGTATTTTCACATTGAAATGAGGAGAATTAGTTTTAAATAAAAGCGTGTACAGCTGTCACAGGTATAGTTCACTCCGACTGACATGACATTACTAAATAATAATGTCATCGCACACATTATGTACAGTCAAAAACTTTTATACTGATTGATGAACTGTTTTTTTTTTCTTAGAAATTCTTAGCAAAATACGTCTCACACTCACTGGGTGTTTCTGACAAACAAGCTGAAACACCACCTGAGCCACAGCCAAGCCTGCCGGGTGTCACTAAGTTATGTTTACCTCTGCAGGAGGTGTTGCTTAGATCTCTCAGGAATCAGCAGGACTAGTTTCTATATTTTTGCAGCCATTCATGCAGACGAAAGAGTGTAATTGCAACGGATTCAATCTCCTGGGAATCTAAACAATTATGTATCACAATTCATTAAGAAATAATTAGTGTTTCTAAATTAAATCTTCAGAAGAGCAATTATCGTTGCAACCAACAGGAATATCTGACCTCATTGAAATAAATATTATTTGTTGCAAGACCTGCAAGAAAAATAGATTTCATAACTATTGTAAGATGTTCATTAATTCATCTTCTGAACCGCTTATCCCTGACCAGGCATGGGAGCCTATCCTAGCTGATTCAAGGCGAGAGGTGGGGTACACCTTGAATATGTCACCAGTCTGTCGCGGGACAACACGTACAGAACCATTCACGCACACAGTCATTCCAAGGGGCAATTTTGCAGCGGCCAATCAAAATAAATGCATGTTTTTGGAGAGTGGGAGGAAACCGGTGTACCTGAAGAAAACCATGCATACACAAGGTGAACATGCAAGCTCCACACGGAGTGGTCAGTTTTTCAAGCCTGGTCTCCACAAGCGACTCAAACCCGACCTTTTTGCCATGAGACCACTGTACACCTGCAGCCAAATGGTGACTCTTTATGTGGATGCGATACAAAGATAAAAGTTATTTTGCTTGAGATGAGACCTTTAAAGATTATTGTCTTTAAAGCAGATGAAATCTTTTGTTTCAGTCAAAAACGTGCCTATAGTTTCAATCACAGAAGAGGTTCAAATCTGTCTTGAAGTTACTTTAAAAATGATCAATTACTAAGAAAATAATTCAAGAAAATGATACAAAACAGGTCAAATCATACGTTGAATGAATCAGATTTGTTTCACTAGATTTGAGCAGTTTTCAATCACGTAACACTTTAAAAACTATATGGCTTCAGAAAAGTGGATCAAAATGAAATAAAAACCTTCAGATCCTGACAGCAGAGAGCATCAATTTGCATTTGATATGCTATGTTTGCAATGAAAGCAGACAGCCATGTGGATGAACTTGCTTTGTTTCAGATTCATTTACTCTTCATGCATCTCACTAGCTGGCTGTGCTACCCACTGTTAGGAAACAATTATCATAATGTGAACACAATTCCTATCGCAAACAATACAATAAAATGTAGCTCAGCATGTGGCCAATAAAAAGCCTTCAATCAAAACTGCAGACTTATTGTTCACCATGACGACGAAGTTTATAGTGAAACAGTAAAGTATGACAGACATGTCAGTATGTGTTACTCATCTGAGACCCCCGCAGGGAGAAGCCATCCATACTATAACCACAGTAAGTGTCATTTACTCTTTACACCAACACAATAACGCCTACACACACACACACATTCTGGGAAAAGCCCTTACCCCCAGACACTCCATTGGCAGAGCACAGATATACAGTAAATGTATTTTTCTCAGTATACCTTTCACATGCCTACACTTTGTGCACCACAGGGAAGCTAAGATTCCTAGAATGCGTGGATGTAGACCAATCTAGAGCTTTAGATATGAACAGAATGTCATGAAGCAGTGTTCAGGTGGAAAGAGGAGGACCCAATTGCAGACAGAAAACATGGTTTATTTGAATTTGACAGTCCATTAAAGTTGTGAAAGAAAAACAAGTTTCAGTGGCATGGCAAAAGGTTGTTGTCAGATTGTGATCTTGATCAGGCAACCAGGGAAACCTGGCTGGAAGGGATGGTATGACCCGACAGGGAAGTCCGATTGATTGCCCTTAAATAGATGGCAGGGTCCATAGATGTGTGGCATCAGGAATCAATCACAGGTGTCCCTAATCAGGGTGATGAAGAACACGCAGGGGCTCCTTCTGGCGGCAGGATTGGGGATCATGACACAGAAAACTTTTCTAAAGGTACTACTTACAGTCAAATCTAAAGCAGGAGTGTACATTATGATCAAATATAAACAGGCAGAAGGGTAACCTGAGCTTACTCTGAACATCTAAATCCAGCTGCTGACGATCCTGTTTGTTTAGGAAGTTTTACACATGTCAAGAGAGCATTACAACTTCCTTCCTGATCCGAACATCCTCATACAAACAATGACTGCCTGAAATTCCAACCCAAAAAACATGAGGTTAACTTAGAGGACGGCTATGTAAATTACAGATCAACATCCACACACAAATGAATAAAATGAATGCAAAATAGTGGAAATTTTCTATTAAATAATCCTCTCAGAACCTCTTCATCGGCCACTAAAAAGAGAGGATGTTTTGTTGTCTTGAACTTTGCCAAACACCTCTTGGAGTTCAGGTGGTGCATAAGAGGGTTGAGTCTGTTGTGAATTAATTTACTTTGTCAGACGGCAGATGGATTTCAGAGGCGATTGGCTGCTTTTCAACATCATTATATCTTGTTCCAAATGTCATGTTCACAAGGTGAAAGTCAGAAGATCCACAGAGCATTTATCCTAATTGGTATCTGTATGGCTGCGACAAAAAGCAAAGGGTCAGTCCTCTTTTAACAGCTCCTCACGATCCTCCTGACACAATATCTCTCCACAGGGCGCCAGCTGCCCAACTTTGATTGTCGCCAGAAATAAACCCCGGTCGTGTCTACCATGTCCTCAGTTTCCTGTGGTGAACATCCTGAAGGAAGACTCAGGTAGGAGGTGTTGGGCTGGAACGCTCAAGAAGCTGCAAAACAAATGCACACATTGGACATCTATACTGTATGTACAGTACACACATATAGAGACATGGAAAAGGACATTTCCGTGATGCAGCCCTTTAATATTTTCTTTTTGTTGTGATCTTAGCAACTTGAAACAATACATATTAAAAAAGAATGGGTGAAAAACTTGGGTATGTTTTCCATTTTTTGTGTGTGTGTTTCTATCACCATCCTTAGAAGCTAGATATTTTCTTTCATATTTCAACATTTACACTGTGGCCCAAGCATGCAAAAATGATGGGAGAGCATCAGTCAGTGTTCCTTTTTTTTTTTTTTGGAAGATCTCCTTTCAAACACTTTTGTTCAGTTTTAGTAAAAATTCAGAACTGTTTTTGTATTCTTCAGAATGACTGTCCTTAACCTTTTCCACCAATGTTAAGGCAAAGATTTTTTAGAAAGACATTGAAGTTTCATCTTTTTTTACTCATACAATGACTTGCTTTTTTTTTTAAATGAGTTGTTTCAGACATCTGAACCATTTTTCTGCAGGAGAGTCATTTTCTCAAACTTAAGCATTCTGTTTTAAAACTTGTGAAACCTTTGACATGCACAAAAAGTTACCTTTTTAAAATAAAAGACAAATAAAATCCTACTGGAATTCTTTTTAACACATGCAAGATGTGAGACAACTAATAGTTTTTATTTGTGGGTAATCACAACCAATTTGTTTCTAATGTGAACCCAAAATTTTGTTGGATTATCAAGAGATTTGATATAATATGCATTAAAAATCAGAGTTTTTCTGATGTTGCCTTGTGCGTGAGGGACAGAGTCCTGCCCCAAGGGAAGGGGTTTAAGTATCCCGGGGTCTTGTTCATGAGTGGGGAAAGGATGGAGCGGGAAATCAACAGGCGGGTCGGTGCGGCGTCAGCAATAACTAGGATGCTGCATCGGTTCGGCGTGGTAAAGAAAAAGCTGTGCCGAAAAGCAAACCTCTCGATTTACAAGTCGACCTAAGTTCCTACCCTCACCTATGGTCACCAGCTGTGGGTGGTGACCAAAAGAATGAGGGCACAGACACAAGCAGCCGAAATGAGCTTGCTCTGCAGGGTGGCTGGGCTCTCACTCAGAGATCGGGTGAGGAGCTCTGCCATCCGGGAAGAGCTCGGTGTTGAGCCGCTCCTCTTCCAGGTTGAGAGAAGCCAGATGGGGTGGTTTGGGCATCTGGTCAAGATGCTCTCCGAGCGCCTCGCTGGTGAGGTGTTTCGGGCATGTCCCACTGGGAGGTAGACCAAGAGGCAGACCCCGGACCCGCTGGAGAGACTATGTCTCACAGCTGGCTGGGGAACGACTCGTGATCCTTCCGGTTGAGCTGGAGGATACTGGTTGAGGTGAGAGAAGCCTGGGCTTCCCGTCTGAGGCTGTTGCCTCCGCTTTGAATAAGTGGAAGACAACGGAACGGAATTCTTTTTAACACATGCAAGATATGAGACAACTAATAGTTTTTATTTGTGGGTAATCACAACCAATTTGTTTTGAATGTGAACACTAAATTTTGTCAGATTTGCCATAATGTACATTAATGTACATTAAAAATCTGGGTTTTTCTGCTCCAACATACAGTTATCATTTTTAAAGGTCTGATTGATGTCATCGTTTTGGTCTTTAGAGATATTTGTTTGCTTTTTTATTCGACATGAAAACCTTGAACGTCATTGTCTATTCAGTGTGTAGCTTTCCTCATCAGAAAAATAATAGCTTCTGAAAATTTCTAATTAGCCTTTTGAACCTTTCAATTTGCTCCACTGTTTAGGTAAAAATTGATCTGACTTGACCTTTGGAAAGGTGTCAGCGGTGTAATAGATGATTACATCAGAGTTGTCACCATTTACACTCTTTCATTATGAGAGCGTGTTTTTTGGTCAAAACAGACTACGTCCGTTCTGTTTTTGAAATGACATGTTAATGCAGGTAAATTAGTGGAAGCAGGACTCGGAGCCAATTTAGATGCAGATTTGAAGATTATAACCTTGAAATTCTCTGTGCGGGCCAAAGCATCTGCTACAGCACTTCTTTGTTCACCTTGGGGGTTTTACAGTTAGGGGTTCATGTCTTTTTTTTTGTTTACAACCACAAACCTTACTGGATTATTAAAAAATGATAACTGTGGGAAGTCGAGCCACAATGACGTCCACATTGACCATGTTTACAATTTCATAGAAACAACATTCCCTGCAGGTCAGGGACAGTAGCCTGCCCCAAGTGGAGGAGTTTAAGTATCTTGGGGTCTTGTTCACAAGTGGGGAAAGGATCAGGTGGGAGATCAGCAGACGGAGTGGTGTAGCATCAACAAAAATTAGGAGGCTGCATCAGTCCATCACGGTGAAGAAAGGGCTAAGCCGAAAAGCAAAGTTCTCGATTTACCAGTCAATCTACATTCCTATCCTCACCTTTAGTCACCAGCTGTGGGTGATGACCGAAAAATGAGATTGTGGACACAAGCGGCCAAATTGAGCTTCCTCCACAGAATGGCTGGGCTTTCACTCAGAGACAGAGTGAGGAGCTCTGCCATTGGGAGGAGCTCGGAGTAGAGCTTTAGTTCCTCTAGGTAAAGAGAGCCAGATGAAGTGGTTCGGACATCTGGTTAGAATTCCTCCCGAACGCCTTGCTGGGGAGGTATTTCGGGCATGTCCCACTAGAAAGGGGGATCCAGAGGCAGGCCCCATACTCCCTGGAGGGACTATGTATGTCTCACAGCTGGTTGGGGTAACATCTCGGGATCCTCTCGGGTGAGCTGGAGGATGCAGCTGGGGTGAAAGAAGCCTGGGTTTTCCGTCTGAGGCTTTTGCCTCTGCCACCTGCCACCGCGCAGACAACGGAACAGAACATTGTTACATGTTATTTATGCAAATTAATTTTTCTGTAATTGAATATTTAAACAAGAATTGTCAGATTATTCAAATGACTTCTTTGTGTATATTGCCTTCTGAAATGTTTCATATTGAATTTAAATCATTCCCTTATCTCATTAAGGTGGGATATGTGCTGCGTTAGATGAGTCAGGCTGCAGATATGCTATGCATCATCCTCCTTCTGCAGTTTTGAAAGTGTTTAGAAAGAAAGGACTGAATTCAAGGTTAGAAAACTGAAAGAACCTCACAAGATTTTTTCTTTCTTTGGTATGTGTAACATCGCAGCTGAGCTGAGTGATGAGAAGTAGCAGCATTTTAGAGGAAGACGAAATTATTGTTATGGTCACTTTATCCCCCAAGCAATTTTTAAAGGAGATATAAAATTTAGGGGCTGCTTTTTTTAATATTTTTTTTACCTCCAGATGCTCAGATACGTCTCTCAATCACAGACGTGTCATAAAAGTAGAGATTGTTAGATCGGATTTTAAAGTTCAAAATGCTGTTGGCAAATTGAGACATAATAATGTTAGTGGAGGACCAGAGGAATTTAAGTTCTTTGTTCAATATTCATCATTAAATTGCTCATCATTCAAGTGTTATTAAAAGAACAAAAAGTACCTTGTACATTCAGACACCTGAAACAGACATCACCTCATCTGTTCCTTTTATTCATGTCAAAGTTTTTCATTCATTTTATTTTTCATAGTCCTTTTATAAGAAAGTACATCTATTCAAACCTTCGGAACAGAAAAACAGCTTTTTTTCTCCAATCAGTCAAAATTAGAGTGAATACGTTTGAGAAAATTAAAAGAACACTTTTCTTTTTTTACAGAACAGTTCATTTTTTTCTTCCAACTTTACCAAGGTCAATTATTATCATTGTCAATTTAAAAAAAACACACACTATTTGCTACTTTGTTAGTTTTAGTCTACAAAAAGATGATGAACACATGCAAAGAACTTGTTGTTTTCTTTACTTTATTGTCATTATTTGTGAGGGGTTAAGTCATAAAATCATCAATGGTGTCAGATCAAGAGTGTTGTGACGAAAAGAGAAATGAAGAATGACTCTGATAATGTTTTTTTACAGAAAAATGTGTTTGGTCTAGAGACAGTGGCGCTGAGGAAAAGACAGGAAAAAGAGATGGAGGTAGCAGAGATGAAGATGCTGAGGATCTCTTTGGGAGTGACCAGAATGGACAGGATCAGAAGAACAGCACATGTTAGAAGTTTTGGAGATAAAGTCAGAGAGGCCAGACTGAGATGGTTTGGACAAGTGCAGAGGAGAGAGAGAGAGAGTACATTGGAAAAAAGATGCTTGGTTTGGAACCACCCGGAAAGAGGCCTAAAGGAAGACCAAAGAGGAGGTTCATGGATACAGTGAAGGAAGACGTGAAAATAGTTGAGGTGACCGAAGAAGATGCAGCAGATCGGGTTAGATGGAAGAAACTGACTTGCTGTGGAGACTCCTGATGGGAAATGCCAAAAGAAGAAGAAGATGTGTCTGTACTTATCCGCATTGCAGAGAAAAAAATGTATTGAGTTTTAGTTGTACGTATTTGGAGGCTTGCATACATGGTTACACATGTGTAGCCTATCATCTGGTGAAAGAGTCACAGTCTTTTGCTAGTCATTTCAAATAAAAAAATTAATAAGTGGTTAGTAGCCAAGTCATTTGTTTCTATGTCCTGCTGTTGATCTGACCCTGAATGGGTGTCAGAACACAACTTCATCCAATCCACATTTGCAAAGTGAATTTATATGCATTTACACCTCACATTTGCACTTTTCATGGTCAAAAACCATCTACAAATAGATTAGCTTTTTCTTTTGATTCTGCAACAGCTACACAAAAAGTCAACTGATTGTTTTTTCTAGTCAATACCAAATAATTTCTATCATTTTGGGTTTAAAATGTAAATTTAATGACAGTTAAATTTACTGTCATTTAACTGACAGTTATTGAGATTATAAAATCAGACTTTTCAAGATGGATGGGACAGTGGTGACCAAAAGAACGAGATTTTGATACAAGCAGCTGAAATAAGCTTGCGCTGCAGGGTGGCTGGGCTCTCTTTCAGAGAGAGAAGAAGGAGTTCTGCTATCCAGGAGGCGCTTGGAATAGAACTGCTTCTCCTCCAGGTCGAGAGAGGCCAGATGAGGTGGTTTGGGCATCTGGTTAGGATGCCTTCTCAGTGCCTCACTGTTTAAGTGTTTTGGGCATGTTCCACTAGGAGGAGACCGAAGGGCAGACCTCGGACCCAGAAGATGTCTGGGGAACGATGGACAGAAACTGAATGGGGAACACCTTGGGATCTCTGTGGGTCAGTTGGAGGATGCAGCTGGGGTGAGAGAAGCAGGGGCTTCCCGTCTTAGGCTAGGGCCCCCACGGCCCATCTCCGGATAAGCGGAAGACAATGAAACGGAAGGATAGTGCCAATTGCTCATCTTCTGCTTTCTTGCAGCTGCCAAGAATCTTCAGCTGCAAACAGATTTTTAAGTACTTTGTAGTTATATTAAAGATTTTTATGTGTTTAGTTCTGTTTAGCAAGATTACAACTGAGCAAATTGGAAAAAAGGTTCTTCAGTCTAACTCCTACAAATAACCAATTATCAGAAACTATTCAGTGTTGCCCACAATAGTGTTGTTGTTATTTCTTGTTGAAAAGTTTGTGATCATTGAATAAAAAAACCGTCTGAGATAATATAGTGGGAGCATTGTGGAGGTATGGTACCACAATGACATGTCTATGATGAATTCATGTTTGTTGTGCAGTGCTTGACTTACAAAGCTTTTTTCGAATACAGAAATCCTTTTCTAAAAATGTGCATACATCTACCCTAGGTCAACCAAGTCTTTGTGTGAAAACCCCACCCAAACACAAATGGATCATTTCCTGTAATTTGCTTGAACCTGGAAGTATTGTTGGTGAATGATTTATGAAGTAGATCAACAGCTTTATTGTACTTGTTTGCGGTTATTAGCTAATCTGGTGTTCCTAACAGAACTATGGAAAGGAAGGAAATAATACTTGATGCTCCGACTAACAAGAGCATGGACTAATCACAGGAACCTTGCACTGCCACCATCAGAAAAGATGAGGTCATCTCATTCAAAGCAGGAAAATATGGAATATGAATACATCGTAAATAAGAACAGTCTACAGCAATGAAAGCCTAATTTCACACTATAATATTCTACTCTCATAACTGCCAAAACAAGAGCTCATTTTTACAAGGATAAAATATAGTTTTATATCTATTGGTGTCACAAGATCACTTTTATAAAATAATGTCACGTAAAGATTTGTTTATTGATCGTGCCACATTCTAATGGAATTATACAAACAGCATTTTAGTCGTGCAAGTTGGCAGAACCATAGATTGAGCAATAACTTGTTTAAAACCTTCTTGGTTTTATTACATGAACCACTAAACATAGCCACAAAAATATAAAAAGTTCATGTCACAGATCTGAAATGCTGAAAGGCTGTTTAATTCAACCAGCATGACAACATACATTTAAAATGATAAAAATATGTTTCTTTTTAAAAAATAAAGTCCACATTTGCACGGGCACGTGTTCTAGCTGTGCATTTGTGCCAGTCAGTGAGTGTAAGAAGTGCATTTTGTTGTCAAAGGTCATAATTTAGGCTTGGTGATCCATTATTTAGTGCCTGGCTCACCTTTTAAAACCAGCCGGAAACAAGTAAAAGCAGATCCCAGTTTCATTTCCTTTTGTTACGTTTGTTAACAAGCATGGCTTTTAATGAAACATCTTTTTTTTAACATAATAAAAAGAACAAATTCTAAAATGAACAAAGGGGGACTCATAAAAGTGATGTTGCACGACCTTAAAATGATGCATAATGAAAATTTTATTTACTTTCCTTCATTCAAATAAGTACCAGTAAGATGCCAATTTTAATCAAATGGAAATCTCTTCACCTAAATGTTGTTCTAGGTTGTGGGACTGAGTGAGAGTCTCAGGGGAGAAACTTAGGCCAAAACTTAACTTTCATGGTAATCAATGCCGCCACATCCTCCAGGCCAAAGGGTAAACTAGCCATCACACTGATTCACTCTGTTTAAAAGTTACCATCTATGCTTCGAATGCAGACCAGTATTAATAAGTCTGATCATGTATACTGCAGTCCGTTATTCATGGAGTGTGAACATTTTATGTTATAGATTGGTAATACATGTGTTTTAGCACATTTACATTGAGCTTGTCAAAGACCTTCATTCTGACAAAAAGGATCCTCTTTTCTCACATTAAAGTGAGAGGGTTTTAGTCATTTGTAAGCTGAGATGTTTTAGATGCAGAACGGTTGTAGACATGGTTTATAATTAAAGACTGAAGCCATGGAGACAGTTCAAGCAGGTTTTCTGGATGTTCTTGGAGTTTCCCCCTCTATAAGGGAGATCATGCCCTGAGGCAGCTGGAACACCAGGAGAGGCTAAAAGCTTCATATGGGCAAATAATAATTTAAAAAAGAGGCATGCTGTGAAAAGAATTACTGCAGAGAAGATTCTGTTTCTTTTATTTTCTAATGGCAATCTGCAGTGACTGTTTGCAGACTGAGCATGCATGAGTTTAATTTTGAATATGGATGAAAATTAAAACAGGTTATTTTGGGTTTTTTCTTAAAAACCCAAAATCCTTAAAATCAGACAAATACCTGCATGTAATGACATAAATAAAATATCAGCCACTGATTAAAGCATATTTACAGTATGATTAATATTGTGTTTGGTTTAACTGATAACTTTTAATAAATATTTTTTTATTCCTGCTGAAACTAAACAAGATTAGTGAAATAAAAATGTTTGAATATGATGTATGTATGAAATGTATTTTTTTTCTTCAGTTTAAATACCAATTTTGGTCACAAATTGGTTGGTTTTCAATTTCCAGATGATCGATTGCTCTATTTCGAGTTTTGCATTTCCAGATGCAAATTAATTAATTAATGCAAATTAATTTGTTATAAACACAAACACTGTTTTCTTCATTTTATTTATCATCACGGCTTCACCAAGGCAAAAATAAATTTACAGTACTATATACATTGGTGTCATTGCCTTGCTACAAAAATGTTAAAAAATTGTTGGTAGAAAGAATTTTAACCCAAAAAAATATTATTTACTCTAAAATATTTTTTTTTTTACAATCTGGACCAAGGCATACTTTTTAAAACTTACAAGAATATTTTAATTTTACAAACTTTTTTGGAATTTTTCTTGTAAAATAATAAAAAAAGAAAATCAGTCTAGACTTTCTGTCATAATCCTTGTGAAGAACAGGATGGCTGGCTCGGGGTTGCCATTGTAGATGTTGTAGGCACTTCCTGCGTGAACAAAAACATCATAAATCAACCTCTTCTTTTAGTAAGTAAAAAAAATGATGATGTTAAAGTATCATGCTCACCACAATTCACCATGAAGGTTTCTCCAGGCCCAAGAAAAGAAATGCTCCCGTTGATAGAAACATTCACAGAACCACTTACTAAATTAAAAATCTAAGTGGGGGAAAAAGAGATGGAGATAATGCATTAAAATGAGCTCATTTGCAAAATTAGGTGAGTAAAAATGAACTCACTGTTGTTGCGGTGTGATCCACCCAGAGCGGCTTCTTAAAGTAAGACCCCAGCAGCATTTTCCCAGAACAGAAAGAGCCGTTGTTTAGGTCCATGCAGAGGCCTAATGCTCGGCCTTTGTGGGAGTACCAGTCAAATTGTTCTGAGCAGACCGTTACAGCATCTGTGATATCACACAGCACTTCCTGTTATATTACGGTTCAATGTGATGTGTTTCATGCAATAAAATGAATAATCAGTAAATCAAAACATGATTCTGACTTTAAGAAACAAGAGTATTAATTAATTATTAGGACAAAAGAGCATTTCAGAAGCTTTAAGAGAGAATAAAATCCATCTCTACCTTCATCTGTGAACCAAAGGTTCCGAAACCACTCATCTATAAGAGTTATATCCTCTTTATCCAAGACACATGCTTCAAGAGGAGGAGCATAAAAATCTGATGCATTCAGCACGGGTTTGACTTTAGATGATGGCAAAGCTGGAAGATAAAATAACAAAAAACATATTAAAAATCTACAATAAGTGGTGAAAAATGTCTTTTAATGATGCAACAAGCAAGGTTAGTGTTGGAATAAAGTCGACACAATTTAAAGGAAGGACCGTCAGAAGTTTTAACTCAGTAACATATACGACATGTTTAAATCCAGAGGTCCTGAACTTACGTTTTTGATTTCCCACTGCGGGTTAAAGGGCTTCGTGTGAATCTGGCAGAGTGGATGCAAGCATCTAAAGCCTGATAGAGCAAACCTTCCCATGTGGCAGTGGTTTCATTTATTCAAAGCTGAACTCACAGTGACACACACTAACTTTCTGCCCACCGGGGACATTATCTCTAAACTTAAAGCCTCCACTAGGGCTGGGCGATATGGAGAAAAATATATATCTCAATATATTTATAAAACAAAAACATTCCTTTCAAAATAGTGAAAAGGCAAATCCATTCTGTCACAAAGTAACTTATATTAAAGAACAATCAAATCATTAAAAACATAAAAGATTCCCTTCTAGAAATAGGGGAACATCTCTTTTTAAAAAAAAAGCAGATGTTTCTTGAAAAATGTAAACTAAGGACAGAGTAAAACATATTACTATTATAACAAGGTAGATTTTTATTCATTAAAATGCTTCTCTTTGTAACATTTAACAATTTGTGCAAACTCACAGTTATAATTCAATGTGGAATGAACATTAAACTCAAAAGAAAAGTATTTCTAGTCTTACTTTCAAAATAAAATGTGTTTACCTCTCTTATTCTTTGGGTTTTATGCAAACAGAAAAATAAACAAAAATATTGAAGAGTACAATTTGTACAAGCTTTTTATATTCTGAGCATGAAAAACTAACCGTCCACTGGGTAAAGTGTAACAGGATCTATAGTCTTTAGCATGTTGACAAAACCGCGTTGTTCCACAACAGAAATTGGTGCTATATCAGCTCCAATGTGAAAGGCAACAGACTGTCATACGACACCATTTCTCGCCTTTTCTTTCTCAGCACATGCTCCATGTTTAAAGCATGCTCCACTATCGTTTATTTTTGCACCGTGAGTGTTGCTTCTCCACTACGCAATTTGTTACACTGCTCGTAATTAAGTTTGTGTTGTATTTATAAGTAGTGGAACAAGCTCGTAGTACTTGAATCATTCGCTGGTATTTCTTTTCGACATTCACGACACAAAACATTATTTTGTTGTTTATCCAATGGTTTGAACCCAAAATATCTCCAGATTACTGAAACGGTAGTCTGTTTTTTGCTTACCCTCCTCGGTGCCGCCATTGCTAACTACGCTGCACGTGAGCGCCGCCATGCTTGCTGAATCATCAACGAGGAGAGAAAGTACAGAGGCGGAGGTACGCAGCAGAGTGCAGGCAGCAGGCGCAGATAAGAGATGGAGAAGCAAACGGGCAAAAGCCAATTTATATACACAGCATTATTCATATAGACAATATGTGGAAATTATATTTTGTGTTTAAAAATATTTCATAAATATCGATATATCACCCAGCCCTAGGCTCTACCATCTCAAACTCCCCAATCTGACTTTTTAAGAGGAAGCTCAGAATGTGAATAATAAAGACAAAGAAAACACATGACTGTTCTCGGCTTCTTTTTTGACCTCCAGATTACATACATGTTCAAACAAGTAGAAAAATGAATGCAGGCAAGTATTTCTACATGATTAGAACACATACCCTCGTCATCGCTGTTGTCGTCCTCCTCCAGCTGAAGTAAGGAACACGGCCCACTTTTCAGAACCAAAAACCTATCGAAACAATCCCTGAGTAAGGAGTAGAAACTTCACGAGATCAAACACAGCCAGATAAATTAGAATTGTACTTACGTGCTGTTGGACTGACTGTTTCTGTTTTGTTTGAACTGTGGAGCCAGGAGTCGCACAGCAGTCCCATTCTGTCCATTATTAACGGGCCCGCTTTGTGTAGTCTGCCCAGCAGGATCTGAGGTGTTGCTCTGATCTGCATCTCTCATACTGATCGGCATATGTGAAGGTCTAGCCAAAGGGTCACTGACATCTAATTCTGTCACAGACACTTCTGCAATTTTTGATAACTCACTATTCAAAGAGGATGTCAGAGCTCCACCTTGTGGTTTGTATGACCTGGGTTCATTACTGGTTTTTCGAACACCACCTCTGGGGAGTTTCTTTTGTTTTGCAGTATTTTTTCTTTGCAGTCGAGGCTGGGGCTCCTCAGGCTGAACCTCAGGCTGAATCTTGGGCTGTGAGGGGCTGCTTTCCAAATCGTTCACATTGTTGATCGCCCACCATTTATCTGGAGGTTTTCTCCGTCTCCTTCCTGGTTCAGTTTGCTGCTTCACTGGTTGTTTAAGTGCTCTTTGAGTTTTACATGTTTTATTACTCTTGTAGATCTCTTCAAATATTTGACTTCCTGTATGATAAATACATTAAAATTAGTTGTTTGAAAAAAAACCGGCATAAACTTAATTTTTGTTCAATTATCACACTGCATTCTTTTTCCTTTTTCCCCCAAACTAGTTACTGACAGTTTCACGCGTTGTTACATGATGTACAAAAAAGAATGTGGGCAAAATTTTAATCAAATCAAAACTTTCATTCTAAAAAAAGACCAACCAGGTTTAGCTGTTGCAGCTTTGTGAGTAAACTTAGAGATGTTGTTTTCCTGCCGCTCATCATCTTCCTGCTCAGCCTTGTCAGGTTTCTTCTTTGCTGGTTGTTTAGCGGCTCTGGTAGTTTTACATTTTTTATTACTCTTGTAGATTTCTTGAAATATTTGACTTCCTTTAAGATAAATGCATTAAAATTAGTGGTGTTTGACAAATTTGCATAAACTTTCATTTTTGTTCAATTATCAAATTGCTTTGGCACAATGTTTCTTTTATTTTAAATTTTATCAAGTGTAAATGAAGCAAAATATAAAAAAAAAGACCAACCAGGTTTAGCTGTTGCATCTTTGTGAGTAAACTCAAAGATGTTCTCCTGCCGCTCATCATCTTCCTGCTCAGCCTTGTCAGGTTTCTTCTTTGCTGGTTGTTTAGCGGCTCTGGTAGTTTTACATTTTTTATTACTCTTGTAGATTTCTTGAAATATTTGACTTCCTGTAAGATAAATACATTAAAATTAGTGGTGTTTGACAAATTTGCATAAACTTTCATTTTTGTTCAATTATCATATTGCATTGGAACAATAGCAAAATAGAACTTAAATACCAGAAAAAAAAGACCAACCTGATTTAGTTGTTGTTTCTTTGTGAGTAAACTTAAACGTGTCGTTCTTCTGCTGCTCATCATCTTCCTCCTCAGCTGCTTTTATCATGTGTGGTACTTTTGTTTTCTTGCTCTTTTTTGTATTTTTCTCCTCATCAGTGTTTTCACTGCTTGGCTCCACTGGAGCCTTCTGATTGGTTAGCTTACTTTCAACTTTCTTTGCTTTCACTGAAGCAGGTTTTGCTGCTTTGGGTTCTTTACTCTGTTTGGATTTCTTGGAGGGAGTTTGCAGAAGTTCTTTTTCATCTTCTCTTTGAGGAGAAACCATCCACCAATCGCTGGTTTGTTTCCTTTTTCTTTTGGCGAGATTTTCATCAACTTCTGGGTAAAGTTTACCAGCTCCTCGAGCAAGCTTCGCTGTTTTCTCTCCATCTGCCTCACATTCTGCAACTTCCACATCTATCAGAAAAAAGAATGAAAGCATTATTCATACACTGTGGGATTCAGAACACAGTGAAAAAAAGCATATTTCAAATATGTTGATAAATGTAAGACTCAGTATGAAAATTGGCAAAAAGATTTCAAAATTATTACCAACATTTTTTTTTTTGCATAAATTGAATCTAATTTGTAAACACAAACTTTGGCCACGACTATAAACAGGATCTAATTTTTTTTTTCTTAAAACAATCCAAAGTCAAAAAACATTTAGAATTTTTAAACAAAACTTGAGATCTGAATGTTTTAAAAAATTCTTTTTGCCTTCTTTTAAAATTATACGACCAAATTCATAAAATATAGGGGAAAAAAAGGTCATACTAAGTGCCAAACTTCCTTTTTTTTTTTTTTTTCTTTAAGGATTTTGAGTGTTGTATCGTTAAACACTAAGTAACATTTTGGAGTGGATCAAATCAGGTTCTACTCTATTTTTTGAAAACCCAGTTTCAAAATAAATCAGATAAACTAGTTAATGAAAACCCATAAAAAGAAGATCCTACCTGCAGGTGAGCTCAGCTCTTCTGTATTTTCAGGCTCGATAAGATCTGTGTGTGAAGGAAGCTTCGGAGTATCAGGTTGCTTTTGTTTTTTTCTGGTTTCCTTCAAAGCGGCAGCCTGGTTTGTTTTTAAACTTTTTTTCGTTTCCTTCAAGTTAGTCTTCACCAAAGACTTTGTTTTAGTTTTTAGTGAGGGTTTGTCTTTTTTCTTTTCCATGTCAGGTGGGTTTACCTGCTTCACTTCTTCTACTGGAAGCTGTTTTTCTGATTTTCTTTTTTTCTTAGGTTTTTCCTGTTCTCTCGAGTCACATTCAGGCAGATTTTTAGGCAGATTTTCAGGCAGATTTTCAGGACTTTGTAAAACCCTGTCGTCATTTTTAGCTTTTTTTGGTTTATTGTTTGCTTCTTTTTTCTTCTTATAAACTTTTTTATTAACAGCCCGGCTCTCCTGTTCAATATTGTTTTTTTCTGGTTCCTGTTGACTTTCCTTTTCGTCCTCATTCGTCATACTTTCTTTCTCTGTTTTGCTCTCATTTTGTCTCTTTTTCCGCAGACTTTTATTTGTGATAGTGACCGAAAGAGGTTCCTCATCTTCAACGATAAAAAAATCCTCTGGCTCTTGATGAGGTGGAGGAGAAGGTTCTTTGACCAATGGTTTTCTGTAACTTTTAGAAGGAAAAAAAAAGAACATTTTTATTTATGTTTAAACATTTGTTGTTTTCTGTAAAAAAGTTGGAAAAAAAGATAGATAAATAAAAATATAACCAATAAAAAAACAGGATCACAATAATTAAAACTAAAACACTTTTAGTCACGATTAATAAATTTGCTCATGTATGTTTTTCTTTTCTCTCACCATGGTGGTGGTCGTTGCTTTACAGTTAGTTTGAGTTTTTCTAGAAAACTCATCATGTCTTTTCTCGCACGCTGGGACGTCTCTCCAGGTTTTTCATCACTAGCAGAGTGTTTGGTGGGAGTAGAAAATTCCTGACTCACTGCTGGAACGTTCGGTGGCACATCTTGATTGCTGCTTCGTAACCATAAAAAAAGACAAAACATTTAGAAGTCATTATTACATAAATGCTGGAATTCTTCTTAGCAAATCAGACCAGCCGGATTATTATCTGCAATGTTTCTGTAATTATTTGAAACTAATATTTGATGCAAATTCAATACTGCACTAGTGACAAAATTAATCAAGTTGAGAAAAAAAACTAAATAAAACAAACATTGCAAATTAGAATGTTATTTGACATCATCAGTTATTTTAGACTTAGTGACAATGTCACAAAAACAAAATCATAAACTCATTAATTGATTTCATTACAAAGTCTAACGAGTCTGGCCTATATTAGGTTCAGGCATCTGGTTAGGATGCCTCCCGAACGCTGCGCTGGTGAAGTATTTCGGGCACATCCCACCGGTAGGAGACCCAAAGGTAGACCTCAGACCCAGTGAAGAGACTATGCCTCACTGCTGGCTGGGGAACACATCGGGATCCTCCCGGGTGAGCCGGAGGATGCAACCAGAGTGGGAGAATCCTGGGCTTCCCGTCTGAGGCAGTTGCCCCCGCAACCCACTCTCGGATAAGCAGAAGTAATCGAACAGAACAAAATCTAACTTTACATCTAGGGTAAAATATAAAATTTGACAGAAATTAAATTGTAATTGATCTATGTGCAAAAAAAAAAAGATCAAGTATATAAAACAAAAAATATAAGAAACTATCAGCATCTAAAAACAAAGTAGAAAGTGAGAGATTGAAAACCAACAAATATTTTCATCACAACTGCTTGAAAAAAATGTTGTGATAGAAAGAAAACAAACACAAAAAAATCAGCTGAAATACACATCTGTGGAAAAAAAAAAAGTGCTGCGTTTATTTCAAGATGCTCAAAAAAGAGGCATGTGAAAAAAAAGTCTGTATGATAAAGTTGCCAGAAAAAAAAGGCATTACTTTGCATATGACATCTAAAATATGTCAAACAGTACAGACACATTCTTCAAAACTTTTTTTCACTTGGAGTGGCCATAGCAACCACATTTAGAAAGAAATGAACAGGATCCATGATGGATGGAAACGGCATATTTTCACAATTAACACATTGCAAAACTTACCCTGACATTTTATTCTTCAGTTTATGACATGACTTTCTTGCTATTTTGATGAGACTTGGAGGAGAACTGAATCCACTGCCACCAGACCTAAAGATGAGTGAAGATTTTGAAATGTTTTAGGGGCAAAAAAACCCCACAAAAATAATTGTTTGAAAAGTCTTGTTCTAAAAAAAATGTTCTTACTCATCTGCAACTCTGTTGTTTTGTTTCTTGATGAGTAGATCTTCTTCATCTAGCTTTTCTGCTGAATCGTCTAGAAAATCAAAACAACTCGGGGTTGCAACGTGGTTTCCATTCTGCATTTCCCCTCTATTATATTCAATAGGACTAGAGGTTTTTATCTTTGAATCTGCAAACAAAATGAAAAGAGATAAACTAAAAGCAACTCACAAAACAATACTGAGTAAAATTTTTAAATAAACAGCATACCAGTGACTTGTGAACGTCCATTTTTAACGCCTTTGACCAGTCCCTGAAAAATGACAACTTATTATTCAGGGTTTCAAAACAGCAATAAAAATCAATTATAATACAATCTTTAAAGATACAAAAGATTAGACAGCTATGTTTTACAATTCATCTAGCAAGACGTTTAGACAAGTCTGTGTAATCTTGCATTTGTTCAGGAGTGATCAGTCGTAGAAAAGGCTTCAAAGTTGTCTTCTGGACAGTGTATTTGATGATCAAGACTTTTCCATTTGTCCATATACATTTCGAGCACAAGTAAAAAGCTCATTTGCTCATGTACTGTATATATTTGAAGTTTTTACATATGTCTTTTTAAATAAATAAATGATTTCATACTTTTTTCCGTATTGAATGTTTTTCTGGTGGGAAACTTTCCTCATAAACTGGAGACATTTGGGACTTGAGCAGACTTTTCTCAACGTCACCAATGTCCCTGGATTGTTGTGATGACGATGACAAATCTAAAAGGAGGAGTTAAATAAAAGTTAACAGTGGCAAAATCAAAAACAAATACATATCAAGCAATAAAAATTGTGCTCACCAAGGTCATCAAACATCTTGTCAACATCATCGAGATTACAAGTTCCTTTCAACTGCTTAGCTGACCTGATGCACAAAGAAAAGATGCAAAAAAAAAAAAAATCATTGAGACACACAAAAAATACTATTTAAAATATGAACAATCAAATGATAGATCTAATCTAAAGTTGATCGGATCTAATCTAAAGATGATCAGTTCTAATCCAAAGATGATTTCAGATCTAATCTAAAAATGAAATCACAGATTTAACCTAGAGATGAAATGACAGATCTCAGGGGCGAATCCAACCCTGCTCCCTTCTCACACACACACACACACACACCCAACCATCCCATGGTCCAAAAAAAAAAACAGAAGGAAAGTGGACCAGTCTCCCTTCTCACACACACACACACACACACACACACACACACACACACACACACCCAACCATCCCATGGTCCAAAAAAAAAAACAGAAGGAAAGTGGACCAGTCAAGCAACCCCCTTGCAGGACAGCAAATGGGCCACCAAAATGCAGGAAAATTACTCTTATTTCTCAAAATGTTCTGGGGGATGCCCCCACTCCCCTATACTGGCTTTGTCAATGGTCTCACACACCCCTTCAGAAAATCCTGGATCCGCCCTTGGATCTAATTTAAAGATGAAATGACTGATCTGATATAAAAATGAAATAACAAACCTGATAATCTAAAGATTATTTCAAATTTAATTTAAAGATCATTTCAGATATAATCTGGAGGTAGCAGAGATGAAGATGCTGAGGATCTCTCTGGGAGTGACCAGGATGGACAGGATTAGAAATGAGTACATCAGGAGAACAGCACATGTTAGAGGTTTTGGAGATAAAGTCAGAGAGGCCAGACTGAGATGGTTTGGACATGTGCAGAGGAGAGAGAGAGAGTACATAGGAAGAATGATGCTGGATTTGGAACCACCAGGAAAGAGGACTAGAGGAAGACCAAAGAGGAGGTTCATGGATACAGTGAAGGAAGACATGAAGATAGTTGGTGTGACCAAAGAGGATACAGCAGATAGGATTAGATGGAAGAAACTGACTTGCTGTGGCGACCCTGAAGGGCAATGTTGAAAGAAGAAGATAATCTAAAGATAATTTCAGAACTATAAAACCTACCTGTGTTTTTCAGCACTGTAGCAAAGCTTCCTTTTCGGTCTTTTCTGTCAATAAATAACCAATTTCATTAATGCAGGAGAGCAAATTGAGTAAAAAGAGATAGTAAATAACCATGAAACGTTTACCCAACCTAGCCAGGTATTAAAATATTAGGGAAATGAAATAGTTTCTAATAAACTGTAATGAGATCAAATGATGAGAACTTTATAGGGGTTTTTTGTTGTTATTTGTAGTGACGCTGTAACTAGACATTGTAATTATTTAACAATAGTTAAAAGTATTTTTTAATAAACTATCTATTCTATTTCTTTAGACAAACAGAAAACAAGTCAATAAAATATACTAACTTACCAAAGTAGGATATTTAGTATCCATTTATTCCAATGAGATTATTATTGTCAAAGTGAAGTTTTTACTGTTTCCTAAAGACAAAAATGAACCAACATGGACGACATTTCCCATTCCAACTACTGTGCCTTATTTTGATTCGTTCCTACGCAAAAAGCCCAGAATAAATCACACATTAGAGTTAAACTATCTACTTTTTACTTATTTGTACGTACAATTTTAGACAGTAAGCAAAGAAAAACAATGGCGATGTTTGGCTTCACAAAACCCGCGAACTCTAACAAGGAATTAAGAAACCCCGGCGTAATGACTGACAGGCAAAATCCCTTTTCACATCTAGTGCTGTCTTAGTAAAATATAAAAATAAATACATTTCCGTCAATGTTCTAGCGTTCTTTTTTTATTATTTTGTTTAGCAATGAACATGTTGTAACAACTCTGCATGTGAAGTGTTTTCCATTCATTTGTCTATTAAACAATCTAAAAAATAAATACGTATAATTGAAGCAACAAACCCTACCAACTTATAGTTATTGCGTTAGTATGGTTTTGAGAAGTTAAAAAACTTAATAATTGAGACATTTAGTTTCTAAATATATTTTGTTTCTGAATGAAATCTCAGATTTTCGCCTTACAGATCCTGCGAAGGGACATAGAATGTCAAAATCTACATCCGACTACTTGCCTTACTTACTGCCCCCTACAGGTTATTTTGTTACACTACAACAAAAAGATGGAATGACATCCGACTACTTGCCTAACTTACTGTCTCCTACAGGTTATTTTGCTACACTACAACAAAAAGATGGAACGACATCAGACTACTTGCCTTACTTACTGCCCTCTACAGGTCATTTAGGTACATTATATCAATACATAATAATAACAATATAGAAATATGATCAGTCATGTAAAGAATATTTTCTAATCAATGCTCATATCATGCTTGATATTTTTGATGTGCTTCCTTATATAATCAGTGTTTCAAAGGTTTGTTGATTACATTTGAAGGCTTATTAACTTAAATGAGTTTTGTGTGTGGGGGGACCGAAGGGGCAGTTAATCAGACTGAGAGTCTGAGAGAGAGGCTGATAAACAGAAAGAACATAATTACTTCTAAGTTAATCATTTATAGAGTTTGGTTGAAAATTGATTGCTAATTATAGCAATTAGTTTTAGATGTCGACAAAAATTGAATCCATCATGCAATTTCTCTTAAATCAATTAATTTTCTTAGCAAATGTATTATTCTCAATACTTGATTATTGTATTTAAATATAAGTTTTGCCAATAAATTGAAAACAACACATGCAATATAAATAAATTAGACTTTAATATACAAAAACAGATCATTTCTCTACTTTTTCAACCATTTCTTAACATATTGTTTATTCTTTCATTTTCCAAGCTGCCTCAATCAATTCAGTTTCATCGGAATTTGATGAAACTTTTTTACATTCAAGTATTTCCTAATGCAATGAATGCTTAAAAAGAATTCTAATTAATGTAGAAAAATAAAGGCCACAATTTTATTTAATTTACAAAATTGAAAATCTAATAAAAAGCATACAAGATTTGGCTTTTACATTACTTTTCTAAACAAAAACATTTTCACTTTATCACACAAACTATGTAACTTTTTAAAAACTTAAAGCTCAGATATAATTTTAGTGCAGTTAAACACACATTTACACAAATGTTGGTTCCAAATATTTCATCTGAAAGAATTACAGAAACTCGCAGGAATTAAATTGAATTCTAAAAAAATACCATATCTAACCTTAAATAAATTATGATAGGTTTTAATAAAAGTTACTATTATACAAACTGTTAGTTTGGGGGGGAATTCTTTTCTCCAACAGAGAAAATAATTGGAATATTTCATCTTTAAAGTGCTGGAGATGTTTTATCTCTTAACACTGTTATGCATTCTTTTAAATAAGGATCATGTGTGATAATAACATGAACAGATGAACGAAACACTACAAATGATGGTTAAGAAAAAGGATTGTTTTGCACAGCTGTTGAAAGTATTGATGTAAAAGAAAAGAGCATTCCACTTGCAATTGTGTAATAGTGTTCATTCACTTAGCGAAATATCTTTTTCTGCTTTTCAGCAATCTCTGGTATTTCCATTGCTTCAGGGCTGATGTCATTGTAAAGTGGTTGTTTCTTGTGTCTCCAAATCACCAAAGCAACTCGGATGACAAACAGCACACATGCTAAACCCAGCAGTGTAGCTAGAGGAAAAAAAATTGTACAATCATTCGTGGTTTCCAAGATTAATGCAACTATTTTACTTAGCATCAGAATATAACTTATGTTTAACTTTTATTTATTAGTTCATTTTGTGTGTAATCACCTCTAATTGGGTTTGTGGGTCAGTGCCCTTATAGTATTTAGAAGTATTTCTTACCAATAAAGATGCCATTGCGACTCGGTGAGCTAGCATCAAAATTTTTATCCAGGTTTCCACCCAGAGCCCAGATCACCACAAGGTAGGTGATGCAGATGTACCGTACATGTCTGTCAAGCACAAAGTTCTCCAAAACAAACCTGTGGACAGATTTTACTTAGAATCCTTCCAATAATTTGTAATATTACAGTCAACATTTTACCCCTGAGTTTTGCTTACCACACAATCAAAACCACAGTCAAAATTGAGTATGACAGTGTTGCAGCATCTTCTGCGTTCATATCAGCATTGTAACTTAGCACTATAGTCAGGTTAATGAGAGTCGCTATGGTTGTCCACGTAGTGTAGATCATTACACCGTTTTGAATCTGCAAGTGCAATGTTGAAGAATTAGACAGTCTTTTTAGGCAAAAAACAATGCACTTAAATGGTCTATCAATGAGTAAAATCAATCACTAACCAGCACTCGAATGAGCCACAGGTCTACTTTGTGATATTTTTTGAGCCAAGGCCCAAAGGTATGAAGTCCATGGCAAATGAAGGCTATCATAGAGTAATTTGTGCAGATGACCAAGATTAGAAAAACCAAAGCAGGAATCATCATCCTCAAAAAGAAAAGCAGAAAACAAACAACTTATTTTGTGACTGTTTCACATCTTCAATTTTGGACCAATTTCTAAATATCTGTGGCACACCTTACCCTCTATCCCAAACAATGAGCCAACCAATATTGAAACACAAGTTCAGGCACCAGCTAATAAAAAATCCATAAGGCAGCACAGCAGGACTGCAGTAAACGTATCCATATGAATTCCTGCAAAACAAATGATTGAAGTTTCAGTTTATAAAACTACATGTAAAGAAATGAACGTTTGACCAAAAATCCTACAAATATATTGAAGATTTAATAAGAACACTTATTCAGAAATAAAAGAAGTTGGTTCTAACTTTCTGCAAAGACCAGAAACAATATAGATGACAAGTGCTGTTAGCCATATATAGATAACACTCCAGATGTTAAAGGTCCATCCTGAAGGTGTGAGCTGTGTGTCAAAGACAGCAGACACATTGGCCGTCGTGGTTTGATAGGGACCTGAGCAGAAAAAGCATAGATTTAAAAATTTCATACGTATGTAGGACAGTCTTTTGGTTTAAATAGAAGGATAGAAAAATTGTACTTGCCAATTCCAACCACGGATAGCCCATTGAATGCCAGACTCACTGCGTAACCAACGACAGATATGACCACAGCAGCAAGACGCCCATAGTTGTGCTTTGCCATTGTAAACTGGAATGAATCAATAAAATGAGTTTAAAACACACACATTGAAAAACTGCTATTATTTTTAAAAAGCTATTACGCAAAAAGACTAACAACTTACCTAGTCTTCTCCCTGAGTCAAGCCGCCAGATTGTCGAGGAAGAGTGAATGAACAGAGGGCAGGGCATCGTCTCATTTATAGAACAAATGTAGTTTGGTAACAGCAACCTTTATGGTCCCTCTGCGTAGACACGTGTTTCACTTATCTCCCTTTGACATTTCTGCCAACATACAGCGTATTATAAAACAACTCATCTATTTCCACTTTTGCTTTTCAAATTATCTTTAATCCAACAGCCCTGTGTCAAAAATGTATTCTATAAGAATTACATATGGTGTAAACAAATATACCACTGACTCTTATAGATGGAAACTTAAATTTAAAACATGAAATAAAAAGAAAGAGTTATGATAGGTAAATGAAGAGTTTTGAAGATACTGTCTAAAATGTTTATCATTAAACATCATCTTATTCATTGCAATGTTGGATTCATTTAAACTAGTCACCTTCTCAACCATCCATCCCTTATGGGGGTGCCAGAGCCTATCCTGGCTGACTCAAGGCGAGGGGCAGGGTATATCCCTAAAAGGTCGCCAGTCTGTCGTAGGGCCACACATACACACTCATTCCTAGGGGCAGTTTGATACCGGCCAATCAACCTAACATGCATGTTTTTGGAAGTACCGGGGTACCCAGAGAAAACCCACACAGACACAGGGAGAACATGCAAACTCTACACAGAAAGGCCATTGTTCCAAGCCTCATCCTCACCCAGGACTTGAACCCACAACCTTCTCGCTGTGAGGCCATTGTGCTACCCACTGCACCACTGTGCTGCCCTCATTTAAACTATTAGTTTTAAACAAATCAGCCAGGAAAAATTTATTAGCCTAATACAAATCCCTTAGAATTTTTTTCTTTATTTTTTCTTTATTTAATTCTTAAAAATCTGCAACCACATAAACCATTTCTCACTGGAAAATTGTATCATTTATCAGGTGAACAAATGGGAGTGTCATTCTTTACAGCTAGATAAATAGATAAACGGTTCATCTGGTGTTTAAGTCCATCTTTCATGTAATTAGATTTGAATCGGCTCGTATTCTAGAATTTATGTTAATACCGGATGTGTGAAACAGGAATAAAAGTAATAACAAAAAAATACTAGATAATGAACTCACTTTGAATATTTGTTCGTAATTTGTTTTCTTTGTTCTATTATTTTGTTTTCAGAATATCTTTTTTTATGTCTAACAGATTAAATGTTTATTGCACATTGTTGGTTATAGCAAATTTATGTTTACCTTTTTATCTATGCTCCTATTTTTACTGTTTCACTCACAAAGTCAGGTGGTTGAATTTGTGGCTAAAAAAATGTGGTCGTTATTTTGACAAGACCCAGTGGCTTTTGAATATCATATGCTTGTTGAGGATTTTTGTTCCCCTATGTTATTATTACGTAGATCTTTACAAGTTGAAACAAAGTTCTTATGTCTTGTTCTTTATGTATGTGCGGGACCTGTTGAAATTGGTTTAACCTGAGGGATTGCCCAACCTTCTGTACACAAACACACCTTCAATGCTGTAAGGATTACATTTTTACCATAGGCAGACTATTAGATTTATTTAGTTATGATAAACATGCAAAAATTCATAACTGGCAGATTTACTTAACTTGTGTTTTAAAAAATCAGATTTGTTGGTTGATGTTACCAGCACAAATTCCACAGAAAGAAAATGAGGCGCTTTTAGATAAAAATAGATAAACATGTGGAGCTAAGCTATAAAATCAACTCAAAGACATGACTGGTCATGGGTTCAAATCTTTGAGTCTCTGGCATCTGTTTAACTGGTGATGCATGGAAACGACAAGCAGGTGAGAAACTTTATGCTGAAAGAAGAACTTCAGTATTTACGCATTTTCAAGAAATGTGGCTGTACTGATTAATCTGTTCATTTATTTATATAATTCTTTACGGTATTGTGATGTATATTTACATATTTCTGTGTGCATACATGTGTAAATATACATATGTGTGTGTGTTTATGTTCACACGCTTTTAAATGATATTTTACTGGATGTATCTGTATCGCTGTATATAAAAGTATGCATGTACGTAGGTTCTAAAAATTATTAGACAATATTTCTAAGGAATTAGAGAGAAAGGGGTGGCATAGAAAAAGCCTTGACTCCCTCGCACTGCTTTCGAACATAAATAAGTATTTAGTTGAGTTGTTTAATTGTTCATTCTATTTATTTTCCTCCTCTATGTTAATAAAAATAATTTTAAAAGATTCATTGGGCTTTCATTATTACTCTGATTTTCCATCTGGGTGGTCGGTGGGGCAGTAGTTAGCACAGTGGCCTCACAGCAAGAAGGTTAGTGTTCAAGTCCTGGAGAAGCGTGAGCCTTGAAACACTGGCCTTTCTGTGTGAGTTTGCATGTTCTCCTCATATATGCGTGTGCTTTTCCCAGGTACTCCGGTTTTTTCCCACCCTCCAGAAAACATGTACGTTAGGTTGATTAAATGCTACAAAATTTCCCCTGGGAATGAGTAAGTGTGGCCCTGCCGCAGACTGGTGACTTGTTTGGGTGTACCCTGCCCCTCACCCCATCAGTCAGGATAGGCTCCGGCACCCCTACAACCTCTACAAGAATAAGTGGTTTAAAAGACAAAACAAATTTTCCATCCAACTATTCAACACCATCATTTTATTTCCAAAAACACGTTCAATTAGATAGTTTCACAAATACATTCACATGAGTCAGAGTGTTCATTTTATAAAACCCCATACAAAAGTTGGCAAAATAAGTGCATATATGTAAAATTAGCTTTACAATTATTTAATGTCATATACAACATTTGTCAGTTGTGATTTCAAGTAATGATTTGCAACATGAGTGAAACATTCACACAGAAAACTTGTCATAAGTTAAATAGAAATGTGCTAAAAAAAAAAGTTTATCAGAATGAACCCACTCATTTAAATATCTTTTTCTGCTTTTCCGCAATCACCATTGGAGACATCGATTCAAGATATACATCTTCATATACAGGTGTTTTAATTTGCCTCCAGGTGACCAAAAGCAGTCTTACGGGAAACAGGACACAGGCCGCTGCCAACAACACAACTGTGGTAGAAACAAACATAGAAAGATTTTCATTTATTTTTTTAGAAATGATTTTCAGTGTGCCTGAGACTGATGATTGAATGTATTTTTCTCACCAATGAAGATGTTATTGCTAGTCGGCGCAGCACTATTGTAGTTTTTTGTGAACACGCCAGTCAAGGCCCAAATCACAGAAGGATAGATGGTGAGAATAAACCTCACATGTTTGTCAAGGAGGAAGTTTTCCAACACAAACCTGTCAGGAAAAAGATGTTGTTTCTTATATTCTTTAATTGTATTTTTGTTTTATATTTTCCCAACTTACCAAACCACTAAAACCACAGCCAAAACACTAAGTGAGGCAGTGGCGGCATCCGATTTAGACACACCAGCATCATAATTAAGCACGATAGTTAGGTTCACCAGGGAAGCAATGGTTGTCCATGTTGCATATATAGCAATGCCGTTCTGAACCTGTGATACATGGAAGAGACACATTCAAGCAATAGTTTTCACAAAAGATTTAAATTATAAACGTTATTTCAGAAAGTACTACAGCAAAAAACTAACCAGCACCCGGTGGAGCCACAAATCTACTTTGTGATATTTGTTGAGCCAGGGTCCGTAGTTGCTCAGCCCGACACAGGAGAAGAAGATCATAGAGTAGTTTGTCAAGGCGATCAAGATGAGAAAAGCCAGAGCAGCAGGCATGAACCTTTTTTGAAAAACATATTGCAAAAAGCAAATATTAGGAGCTAAGTACTTACACAAGTGCATTGTAATATGTTACATAATTATTTGCATGTTGAAAAATTATACTTATTTCCTTTTTGAATGTAAACTTTAATACCCTAAAGTCACACAGTTGTGCCACAAATAAGAACAGATATTTTGATAGAAACTTCAAATAAGAGAGTCTTCTTGCGTTGCCCGAGTTAAAAAATAAAAAGACGAGTCTTCTGTGCTTCTGAAGCACACTTTATTAGAACATAAACTGTGAAAAACAGATTACAGTTGATAAGAAGTGCGGCTTTGCTTTATATACCTGTTAATAGTCGAACCTTTGAAAAGAACGCTCTCAAATAGTTAGCGTAATATCAAGTATAAAACATCAGTAATACTTAGTAAATTTGGAGAACTTTCTAAATGTGTTAATTAGGAAAAAAAACATTTTTTAATGTGTTTCTTCAAATATTTGTTGTTACAAAGAGTACTCACAGTTCTGATCGTTTGCTACAAACTAAATACATAAACTGTACTTTTTTAAGCTGCCAACCATTTGCTAGAATAGTGTGACAGGGAATCCACAAAATTATGTTTTTTTCTTTTAAAACTTTACACTCACCTTCTGTCCCACAGAAACAACCATCCAACATTTAGCGTCAAGTTCAAACACCAAGACGCAAAGAATCCATACGGTAGTATGGAGGGGCTGCAGTAGACATAACCGTAGGCATTCCTGTAAATTTACATCACAAATAAACAAAGTACACCGAAAAGAGGTGAGTTATTTATTTCCAGCATTTAAAAGTTAGCATTGAATGTTTTTCTTACTTCCTGCAGATGCCAGAGAGGATGTACACTATTACTAAGGCCAGAAAAATATAAATGATGGACCAAATGGAAAATGTCCACCCCGATGGTGTGATCTCAGTCACATAAGAGTCAGAGACATTACCAGTGCCGTACAAGAATGGATCTGTTGGAAAAAAAATAAAACATTACAAATAAAAAGTGAAATATTAAATTGTTAAAAAGTATATACTGTATAACTGGCATACATGTGACACTCAGATCAAGTATTCAGACTTACATATTCCTGGTGCAGCCAGAGCAGAGAACACCATAGTGATGATGAAGATGATAAGCGCCAGTGCTATGGCAACCAGAAGGCCAATGTTGTGTTTTGCCATCTTCATTAAAGCTTCAAAATATAATTTAAATGAAAGAATCAAACGTTTGTTAATGGCAGTAAAAGAATTTTAGCCTTAAACACCTACGAAAACCCGGATCAGCATAAAAATGGAAATTACTCACATACTGTTTGTATATAACACTCAGTCTGGCATGAAGGAGGAGCATGCACTAGAGTTGTGCAACAGCAGTTTTTTTATGGCTCACCAACATGTGCCTGTTCTAAACTCACGTCCCAATAGTAAACAGGCTTCTTTTATCTATTGTTACGGGCCGAGTGGGGACAAAGAAAGTCACCTAAAGTGACACTACTAAAGGGTTCAGTTCGATGATTACAAACTTATAAAACAAAGGGACTTTGCGCCAGTTGTGTGTTTTGTAATAATGCATTTATCACATGGGATCTTTGTTCCTGGACACGTGAGACTGGAATCTATCCTGTTTTGATTGGCTAGGAAATTGTCAACTTAGGTAACTTAATCTTATGTTATGAAATATGGCACTATGGATTATTTATTATAATGAATAAACCTATTGCACCAGTACAGTGTACATTTAAGTAAATGAACTTAAAATTACATCTATACCTGTCAGAATGTATAAAAATCTTCCTTAAAAATAAAGACAATGGTTTAGCTAAACATGTTCAATTTTATAGACGTGTTCATCTCTCTCACTATTATCTCTTATGATAATTACCACGTAATCTAATTGACACACATAAGAAATTTACATTTTAAAGATATTGATGTAATAACCCTAATGGTTTGTTTCTAACTCCTTGAGTTCTCTCTGCGACTTTTAAAAATGAGTGTTGACTCAATAACAATTCAGAGAATTTTTTTTCGTCTAAATTCTTCAAACATTTTTTTCTGCTTTTTTATACCAATAGTTCAATACTTTAATTGTGATTAACTATTGATTTTTTTCTTATGATGAATATACCTAATGCACCAGCATGATGTACATCCAAGTAAACGTATCTAAAAATAGCATCTGAAACTATCATGATGTCTAAAAAAAATGTCCTTAAACCTAAAAAAGATAAAGGTTCAACTTGATACATGTTCATTTCTCTGACTATGATCTCTTACTATAATTACCATGTGATGGCAAGGTGGCACAGTGGGTAGCACAGTGGCCTCACAGCAATAAGGTCATGGATTTGAACCCCGGTTGGGAAACGAGGTTTGAAAACACTGGCCTTTCTGTGTGGAGTTTGCATCTTTTCCCCATGTAAGTGTGGATTTCCCTCGGGGTACTCCGGTTTCCTCCCACCCTCCAAAAACATGCATGTTAGGTTGAGAACTACCTCGAAAACGAGATGTGGCATCTCAAGGGGCTTATCCCCCTAATAAAATAAATTCAAAAATTAAATTAATTAACACTCATTAGAAATTTACATTTTACAAACCTTAATGTCATCACAAAAAAAGATTTGTTTCCCACTCTTTATGTTCTTTTTGTGATTTTTTAAAATGAGTGTGGACTCAATTAAAATTGAGATTTAATATGTTTTCTTTTAAATGATCCTAAAGTGTTGTTGCTATTCTAAACTAACTGTTTAAGTAAGTTAATCACAATAAACTTGATTAATTAGGACCCTAGGAATAATAGCAACTGAATAAATTCAGGAGCTAATGGGGATTTTAATGAACAACAACAACTGAATAGTATTTCATACTTTAATTGTGATTAACTTGTGTTTTTATTTTAATTACTTGGGCACAAGATTTTTTTCATATTTATTTTCTTAGGAGGATAAGTCCCTTGAGATGTGACATCTCGTTTTCGAGGGGGTCCTCAACCTAACACGCATGTTTTTTGGGGGGTGGGAGGAAATCCTCCCACCCTCATGTTCTCCGTGCATTCGTGTGTTCTCTCCTTCTACACGGAGAGAACATGCAAACTCCACACAGAAAAGAGTTAAGTGAGTGAGGTCTGTCATCTTGCAAGTTTTAAGGACTACCTATATTAAAATATTACAAATGAAAATTTGGAAAACTTACTAAATGTGTTAAGTGGGGAAAAAAAACACATTTTTTTAAAAAGAAATTTTTATTTATCACAAAACAATATCAAAACATCAACAAAACCAAAAGTGATGCTGCATTTTCTTCTTTTACTTGATTGTTTCATGCAAACAAACACAAAAAATACCACATGCTTTTTTTTTTTCTTGTTTAAATCATAAAGTCCACAGTTTGCTTCAGTTTGAACAGATGATGATGCAGGCTGGCGAAAAAGAGTGTTTTTTGCAAACTGCACATTTGAAACAGTCTCTGGAACACAAGCCTTTGTAAAAAAAAAAAAAAAAGTTTCTTTTTTTTTTTTCAAAGTCTGAAATAGTTGATAATTAAAAAAAAATCAAGGGTTCTTTTGACAAAATGTGATGTTCAAACACAGATCCAGTCTTGAAGACCTCACAGTCTTATTGATATCGCAGCAATATACAGTACTTGCGTGTGTGCGCAGTCTCCAGAAGGCCCACACATGGGACAGGTGTATATCCGCAGGATGGGGTACAGCACTTTTCCGTCATCTGATTTAAGAGGATGCGATCGGTAAACCTGTGCAGTCTCACCCTTCTGTTTGAACGGTGCAACCCTTTTTGCAAACTGCACATATGAAACAGTCTCTGGAACGCAAACCTTTGTCGAAAAAAGTTTTTTTTTTTTTTCAAAGTAAAAAAAAAAAATCAAGTGTTTAAACAGATGATTATGCAGGCTGGAGAAAACGAGTGGTTTTGCAAACCGCAAATTTGAAACAGTCTCTGGAACACAAGCCTTTGTCCAAAAAAAAAAGCTTTTTTTTCTAAGTCTGAAATAGTTGATAATTAAAAAAAAATTCAAGGGTTCTTTTGACAAAATGTGATCTTCAAACACAGATCCAGACTTAAAGACCTCACAGTCTCATTTGATACCGCAGCTTTGGACAGTACTTGCGTGTGTGTGCAAAATCTCCTGAGGCCCCACACATGGGACAGGTGTATATCCGCAGGATGGGGCACAACACTTTCCCGTCGTCTGATTTAAGAACATGCGATCGGTAAATCTGTGCAGTCTCACCGTTCTGTCTGCATAAACGGCATTGGATTGATCGTGATCCATACCTGGGGCCAGAAAGGCTGCTGGTTGAACTGCTCTCTGTGGAAGTTCTGCTGCTCCCCACGGATGAGCTTCTTGTGAATTTCCACTCCACTGTGGATTCACTTTTCTCCTCTTTGGTGATCACATTTTGTTCTTGGCATAGCTTCTTTACAATTTTGCCAAGCATCATGTAGTCACGCCACATGTCAAAGTTGTTTTCTGTGCTGAGAGGAAAAAGTTGGTTTTCCGTTCTTTGCATCTTGCTTGTTTGGTCAGAAGTAAGTATCCTGCTTGGTCGTTTCTCAATTTATGGACCCCGCAGAGTCAATTATTAAAGAAACATTGTTTGGGTCTTTGATAGGATGCAGGTGCCTGGCGTGATGTTAGAGCGGTCTTCTTTTATTTGATGCGTGTGGCAGATGAGCAGTCAGTTAATGAGCCTCTGAGAATGTATCAAATCCTCTTTCAGTGCTTGCTGCCTCTTAATTGGATGTTTTTCAAAGAGTTTGCAAAGAAAAAAAGACTTAACTCTTGTGATTTGATTTATCTTTTGTGATTTATAAAGTATTTTAATAAAGTTATAAACACTAGACAAAGATGTATTTTCTGGCTGCATATTCCAAATCTGACATTGTTTTGATCATTATTTAGTTTTTAATGTTTGTTTGCTTGAAAATAACTGCTCAGCTTGTTTGATACATTTTGTCAAGTTTTGCACTTTATTTACTTTGCATTCATAATATTGTGCATAATTGCTTCCTACTCCTTTTGTTTTGGTCTAGTTTTGCCCTTTATTTACTATACATTCATATTATTATGAACAATTGTCAAGTTTTTGTCTAGTTATGAACTTTATTTACTGTGCATTCATAATATTGTGCTTAACGTATTTCCGTTCTGTCGTTTCCGCTTATCCAGCACTGGGTCACAGGGGCAACAGCCTCAGATAGGAAGCCCAGGCTTCTCTCACACCAGCTGCATCCTCCAGCTCACCCCGAAGGATCCCGAGTCATTCCCCTGCCAGCTGTGAGACATAGTCTCTCCAGTGGGTTCAGGGTCTGCCTCTTTGTATCCTCCCGGAGGAACGTGCCCAAAACACCTCACCAAGGCACTCGGGGGCATTCTGACCAGATGCCCGAACCACCCCATCTGGCTTCTCTTGACCTGGAGGAGGAGCTGCTCTACTCTGAGCTCCTCCTGGATGGCAGAACTCCTCACCCAATCCCTGAGTGAGAGGCCAGCCATCCTGCGTGTAATATATTACATATAGTATAAAATAATATATTATGATATATATCATATTATTGCTGGAATATTTTTTTGCAGGGTTGTAGAGCCAACTGACAAGACAACATAAACACAGTCTTCCACAAACTCCTATCTCAGTCAGTCATCTTATCCGTCTATCCCTTTTGGGGTTGCGGGAGGTGCTGGAGCCCATCCCAGCTGATTTAAGGCGAATGGCAGGGTACACCCCAAACAGGTCACCAGTCTGTTGCGGGGCCACACACTCCTTAGGGGCAATTTGGCACTGGCCGATCAACCTCATCCCCACCTGGGACTTGAACCCACGACCTTCTTACTGTGAGGCCATTGTGCTACCCACTGCGCCACCGTGCTGCCCCAAACTTCTATCTGATTTTTTAAAAACAATATGCTTATTTGACGTTTTGCAATTTTACTTCTTAACAAATGAACATCAGACAGACAAGATACAATTAGAAACAGTATGCCTAAGTCGTGGAGTCTTCAGCAATTAAGAAACCAGGCCATCGAGAGTAATTGCTCAGTTTGACACATTTTCGTCTGGTTTTGCCCTTTATTTACTATGCATTCATATTATTTTGCATAATTGAGTAGTAGCTCCTTCGCCATTTTTTTTATTTTTACATACATCTAGTTAATTTTTTGTTGAGCTATTTTTTTGTTTGTTTTAATAGTTTTTGCAGGAGTCTGTATCCACAAGCTCATGTCTTTTTTTTTTCCTGCACACTAAGTAGTACCACAGCAAGTTCCTAGTCTCTGATCCTCTTCATTGACCATGGCAATAAAAGCATTTCTGATTCTGAGTGTTTTAAAAATATATACATGCTTATTTGACATTTTGCAATTTCATATCTTACATATGTAAATCGAATACAGCAGATGAACGTCACTTAGACTAGATAGAATTATTATAAGTATGTCTGAGTCCTGGAGTCATCAGTAATAAAGAAACCATGCCAATCAAGAGTAATCAAGAAAATGTCACCTTGGAGCTTCAGAAACAAATGTTGCAGTTTTTAAGGCATTTGAAATAGATTGGCAGGTCTCAATGTGATTAATAAAATATCCTGGTTATTTTATGTGTAAATCTTTTTTTTTTTTTTTTTTACAATAATAAACACAGACAGTTCCTGAAGTAATTTTTTAGTCTGTTGAAAATGATAGATGTTTGCCTTATTTAAATACAAGAATTTTATAAGGACAATATGTTTCAAACACTTTTGACTAATAACCAATGCTTTGTGTGTGTGTCTGTTTAATTAGTGACTGGACATGACAGGACTCTTTCATCTGTGCAATTAGAAGTGGGATTAACCTTTACTGACAGGCATTGACAAATGTACTACCATCTGAAAGCCTATATATTAACTTTTATGAATGCATCACAATGAATTATCATAATTACATTGTCATATATGTATATATCTTTTAATGCACATATGAAATTGCATCAAGTAAATTTACTAGATTTTTTTACCTAAAATTTTGTAAAAATGTCCTGCTTGATTTTGAATGTGTAAGTCTTTTTTTTACAATAATAAACATAAAGATAGTTTCTGAGATTCTTTCTTAGTCTTCTGGTAATTACAGATTTTGTCCTATTTAAATATAATAATTTTAAAAGGACAATATATTTCAAACACTCCTGACAATAATCAAAGCTTTCTGTGTGTCTGCCTAATTGGTGACTGGACATGGCAGGACTCTTTCATCTCTGCTTTAGAAGTGAGACATAAACCTTTAAGGGCATGTTGATCCTAGATTAATTTCATGAATGCACTGCAATGCATTTGTATGCAATGTATTTATGTGTATGTGGGGGGGCCTTAAATGTGGATGCATGTGTGCAGTGTTTAGTATGAGTGGGATTTTTTTAATGTATGCTTGTTTTTGACTTCATGTTTTTTTAATGGTCTGGATTTTAATGTTGTTTGAGTTTCTATTTATTCTGTTCAGCACTTTGTGTAACTTTGTGTTGGAAAAGTGATATGCAAATAGAATTTGATTTTATTATAATGCCACATTGTGATATATATGTGCATGTAATAGCCTATATTATAATGCACTTATGAAAGTGTGTGCAGGTCCTTTGAAGGCCACACACACTTGATCCTTTGATCTTTTAGATTTAAAAAAAAAATTATTGTAAGATCTACCACCTGCAATGTCTGCATCACCTTCACACCTTGAATCAAAGGGATGCACAGAAAATAAAATGCGTCATTATCAATGAACTCATTGGTAATTGAGTTACATTTTATTTGTTTTTGTTTTTTTCTCTTACTTATTTTTGGCCAGGTTTAGTTTTTGATTTTATCATTTAACAAAGTTCACTTGGTGATCAGTTTGTAGCTTTTTTTTTATTATCTCAAAGTACAGAGTAAAGAGAGGGAGGAGCCTCAGGGGGCTTCGATTACACGCATGCGCATTGTCATACCGGCTGTAGAAACAGTGGCCTAAGAAATAAGGGGATTACGGAGCCCGATCTGACAGGTCAAACCGTTTAAAATGTTTTAATTTCAACTATTCGTATTAGGCATTGCTTTCAAACGATGATTTAACTGCCCGCGTTAGTACAGAATGCTTTTGTGTAACATTATAATGTGGTTTAAGCATTCGTTTATCGAGCTACGCTATCTCTTATTAGCATGGAAGCTAGCTTCTAGTAGTAGAGGACTGTGACATTTGTACGCTGACAAAGTATTTACAGATACGATTAAGACTGAAATTCATCGTTATTTATTTAGAATTCTGTTATCGTCGTAGGATTATTTGCCCTTGATTGAGAGATGAGTCCATTTATGGGTGTATATGTAAACCCGCTGTAAAGTCACACAGAGCTAGCATGCTAGCAAGCTAGTATACTGAACCCATTCCATGTATGTTTGAGAAAAATATATATACATTTTAATGATCTAAACTACAGTTAAAATTTGTGTTGTTGCCGGTTTACATTGATCAGAGATTGTCAATTGTATTGGGAAGAATTGTCACATTCGTAACTCGGTGTCACATGTGACATTTCACATTTGATCATTGAGAATTGGGAGTTGTGTAAAAATAAAATGTTCTATTTGTAAGTGAAATTTAGAGAATATGTTGTAAATAGTCATATCTATGAAAATAATATTGTTTTGGATTTTTTTCAGGCTGCACAATGAGTCAGGTTAAGGACAATGCGAGGCTCAAGAGCTACAAGAACAAGTCTCTGAACACAGATGAGATGAGGAGGAGAAGGGAAGAGGAAGGTCTGCAACTCAGAAAACAGAAGAAGGATGAACAAGTATGTACTAATCCTAAAAACAGAAATCAAGTCATTTTAACATTGAGCAATACATTTCACCTATGGTCGCAAGGGGACCGATAGAATGAGTTTACGATTACAAGCGGCAGAAATGAGCTCGGAGCAGAGCCGTTGCTCTTTTGGGACGAGAAAAGCCAGATTGGGTGGTTAGGGTGCTGCCCACATACCTAGTTGGTGACGTTTTTCCGGCACCTTCTACTGGGTGGAGACCCTGGCTGAGCAGGAGAATGCAGCCTGCGAGAGAGAAACCTGGGCTTTCCGACTGTGGTTGTTGCCCCCGTGACCCAGCCTTGGATAAGCGAAAGACAATAGAAAAAAGCTATATACTTTGTTGATAAAGGAACAGTGTATATTAATGAACACAAATACAAATGTAAATATGCCAGATCTTAGCCATTGGCTACTTTTCATCTGTTGCCCCTAGACAGGTTGATGGTGTTAAAAAAAAATAAAACATACCACCCAAATTCATTCAAACAAGTGTGTGTATTGCATTTGCCCGTAAGTCCACTCAAAGAGTTCTTATGAATCGTGTCTACATATTTGTGTTCATCTTAGCCACTCTTTCATCATCCATCATTTTTTTAATGTAATAAAAGTTGGTACTTCTATTACAAATGTTGGTAGATTGTTCCAATGAACACGGACTTTATATGACCGAACATTTTGAACAAAAGTAGTGTTTTTTACAGGAACCTGGAAGGTGAATGGTTTTCCCTCCAAATTTTCAAAGCCTTTTCATAATGCATTTCTATGGGTTTAAAATTGTCACCCCGCCAAAGACCAGCTTGTTATGCAATAACACACATAAGATAAGGTGAAACAATGATACACAAATTTGTGAATCTAAGTGCTACTCTGTTGCAGCTTTTTAAAAGACGAAATGTTGCCACTGGAGGGGAAGATGGTGTCTTGGAAGACGATGGAATGGCAGATAGTGGCTTCTTGGAGTCCCAGGCTAACAACCTGGACCCAAATGTGGTGAGAAAAGTCAAAGACTATATGGCTTTCCATCAACATGCAATATGATTCCTGTGTATTTTTATCAATTCATATCTAAAAAGTGTTTGTATCTGTGTTAAACAGGGAGGGGTGATCTCTGAAGACATGATTCAGATGATCTTCTCTAATTCCCCTGAGCAGCAGCTTATAGGCACACAACGCTTTAGGAAACTTCTTTCTAAAGGTATGTCGTACTTCACATATTTTCTCTCATGCTGTCAAATGTTCTTCTAAAAATAGTCTTGCTCGTGTTGAATAACTACTTCTTTCAGCATGTCGTTTCATTCACATTTTTAAAATCTTGATGTTGGTTTTGATCAGATTGTCTACATTACATCATCTCATGTTAAATCATGATTTTCCAGTTTTTTAAAAGAACTTAGTGCTTCAGCAGATTAGATTTAAAGGATTTTTACTGATTGTTTCTATACTTATCATCTCTTTCTTTGTGGTGTTATGTCATTAGAACCCAATCCACCAATTGATGAAGTTATTGCCACGCCTGGAGTGGTGGAGCATTTCGTTGAGTTCCTGAAGAGAAGAGAAAACTGCACATTGCAGGTATTTTTTTGCTACAATATCACAAATACACACAAACATGTGAATATATATGTGTAGATATATGTGTGTGTAGATACATTGTGCCCCTAGAAAATTGTGACCCAAGTGACATGTGATTGGAAAAAACGTAGCTCAATGCTATAGATAAATGGAAAAACAAACAGGTGCACGCGGAAAACTTTGGACAGAAACCATAAACCATAAAGAAATTTATTTCTTGCAATAGCTTGCAATAGTTTTCTAAATAATGGAAAATAGAAATGACTTTGAATGTGCAACCTTTTGTTTGAATGTAAATAAAAATTGAGAACTATTTTTTTTTTTTTTTTACAAAAAATACCTCTTTATTGACTTTGTGTTATAATTTAGAAGAATTATGTGGCCATACCAGCCTGTCTATGCCTGATCCCGTCAGACCTCAGAAGCTAAGCAGGCTGGGCCTGGGCTGTACTTGGATGGGAGACCGCTGGAACACCAGGTGCCACGGTGGGACGGCTATTGAGATTGCCGTTGTGTCCCTGGGCAAGATACTTCACTCACGTTGCCTAGTCTGAATGGTGTGTGTTCGATTGGTTGGTGATGGTCAGATGGGCCGATAGCTCAAAATGGCAGCCTCGCTTCTGCCAGTTTGCCCCAGGACAGCTGTGGCTACAAGAATAGCTTACCATCACCTGGTATGGAGTGAATGAATAATGCATATGTGTGAAGCGTCTTTGAGAGTCCTGAAAAGCGCTATATAAATACAATGCATTATTATTACTATTAATTTTCAGTTGAAACCACAAATTCAGTTGGATTAAAAATAATTTACTGTCAAAATTTGCCAGACTGAACTTGTTAGGTCTATGTATATTTATGCTTACACTTTTGTGTTGTCTTAGTTCGAGGCTGCTTGGGTGTTGACCAACATTGCTTCAGGCACATCCCACCAGACACGGGTTGTTATCCAGGCAGGAGCTGTTCCCATATTCATAGAAATGCTTGCTTCAGATTTTGAAGATGTACAGGAACAGGTAAGACTTCATTCCTAGCTTCTTATTAAATTAAGAATTTCTTGTCATCTTTCATCGGACAGATGTTATAAACTTGTACTGTTAAATGATAAATGCATTTATGTTCCATCATTTGAATATTTGTTCATCCTTCAGGCGGTTTGGGCATTGGGAAACATTGCAGGTGACAGCACAGAATGCAGAGACTTTGTCATAGACTGCAACATTCTTCCATCCCTGATGCAGTAAGTGGCAACTTGGTGTTACACTGGCTTTTTTTTAATACTCTTGATGTTCTTGAATAAAAAAAAAAAGATTTACAATATTACTCACAAAACATTTTTATGCAGATTGTTGGCCAAACAAAACCGTCTCACGATGATGAGGAATGCAGTGTGGGCCCTTTCCAACCTTTGCAGAGGGAAGAACCCACCCCCCGACTTCTCCAAGGTAATGTCCTGAATACATTTATCATGTATTACTATGTATTACTATGTTACTATGGTAACTGAATACCTCTGACATTACTGATGTAGAGCACATTACACATTTCAAGGTCAAATTTTGCTTAAAGTTGAATGTATTATATTTGAAAAGTTTCACTCACTGAAATCTTCTCTCCATTGTCTTTTTCTTTCCAGGTTTCTCCCTGTCTCAGTGTGCTGTCCTGGCTGCTGTTTGTCAACGATACAGATATCCTAGCTGATGCATGCTGGGCACTTTCCTACCTATCTGATGGCCCCAATGACAAAATTCAGGCTGTTATTGACTCAGGAGTTTGCCGCAGGCTGGTCGAATTACTGATGTGAGACAACAAAACACTTCACATGCTTAGAGATTAATGTATCATTAGTTTCTGAATTGGACTATTTAGTAGTTATTATTTTGATTGTACCACTGAATACTTGCAAAGGAAAAGTAATCAAATTTTGCTGTTTGTAGGCACTCTGATTACAAGGTGGTGTCCCCTGCGTTGCGGGCGGTTGGAAACATTGTCACTGGAGATGATATGCAGACACAAGTAAGACCAACACCTTACTAAAGTTTTGCCATAATAGTTGTGCTAAATTTTGAATGGTCTAACAGTGTCTGATATTTATTTCCTCTAAGGTTATTTTGAACTGTTCAGCGCTGCAGTCCCTTCTTCACCTCCTGAGCAGCCCCAAGGAATCCATCAAGAAGGAAGCCTGTTGGACAATCTCAAACATCACTGCAGGAAATCGAGTACAAATACAGGCACGCAACTTTATTTCTCCTTTGTTTTATGGGTTGAAATGTTCCCTCTGAGCTCTTCATACTCATTGTGATTTTTCTCCTGCTGACAGATGGTGATAGATGCTGGTCTGCTGCCTCCTCTCATCTCCATCCTGCAAGTAGCAGAGTTTCGTACAAGAAAAGAGGCAGCGTGGGCCATTACCAATGCTACCTCGGGGGGCTCCGCAGAGCAAATCAGGTAAAACATAAAAGAAAAATACTATATCATTTATTAATCAAAAGGATAAATAGGCAAATAAATGACCATTTTAATAGCAGTTTAAACATCTTTAAACATACAGTGGTGGACAAAATTGTTGTTAGCCCTCAGTTAAAGAAAGTAAGTCCACAATGTTCACTTAAATGACTTGAAGCACTCAAAAGTAGCAAAATAAAATTTCTTGAAAATTAAATAGTAGTCAGAGTTTTTTTTTTAAATTGGACATTACTGTCACATCAAAGCAGTATATATGCAGTATGTAAGAAAACAAACTGGCACCAAAAGCAAATTAACAAGATAGAGAAACCACCATGACCTCATCCAGAATTGAGGCTGGACATAATGCATTTTAAGATAGTGAAAATTTGAGTCACATAACACATTTCTTATATGCTATAAATTATGATATTCCAAGTTATTTGTGCTTTTGTAAGTTTGCATCTTGTCTTTTTTTTTTTTGTCTTAACCATTTGTTTTTGTATTTGCTTCCTCCTGCAGGCATCTAGTGGAGCTAGGCTGCATAAAACCTTTGTGTGACCTTCTCACACTCATGGATTCAAAAATTGTCCAAGTGGCTCTAAATGGGCTCGAGAACATTCTGCGACTTGGAGAACTAGAGGCGAAAAGAGGGGGAGGCATCAACCCATACTGCGCACTCATCGAAGAGGCTTATGGTGAGCCCATATTAAAGTTGTTAAAAATACCCCCAAGTGAAGAGATATGTTAGTCCATTTTTTTTTAAATAAATTATTCTATTAATTTCTTCTGTATTGTAGGGTTGGACAAGCTGGAGTTCCTGCAGGGCCACGAGAACCAGGAAATCTATCAAAAAGCATTTGACCTGATTGAGCGATACTTCAACAGTGAAGACGAAGACCCGTCTCTGGCTCCAGCCGTCGACATGCAGCAGCAACAGTTCCTCTTCCAGCAGTGTGAAGCTCCCATGGAAGGCTTTCAACTATAATGCTAAATGCTCGCTCCTCCTTGTGCTCCACTTTCATCCTCTTTAGCCTTCACCTCTTTGTGGGCCCACAGACAAGATCTGGGGTCTACGCAACCCATGACCTCCTCTTTTTCTGCTCCACTTGTTTTGAAAGAGGAGGATTCGATCATTACCGATATTATTAAAAGAAAATATGCCGGGAGCACACGGCTGTGTGTATGTTCAACATAGGCCAGTTTGTGAAGGTTTCATATAGAACTGTTTCATGCCGGCTTCCTTAACATCCAAACCTCCTTTGAACCTGCTCAAGCCTCAGTATCCCTCACTAGAAGATCACCCTTGTGATACCATCTCTCGTTTTTATGAATGTCCTTCTCAACTCTCAAAACAAAAAGCTCTACTTATTCATCCTGGAAGGGTTGGTGAACGCCATCTCCGATTTAATGGGAGTGTGTGAACCGTGCTGCTTGTCTGAAGCATTAATGACTCGCGTGACAGACAAAAACGTGGACGTAGTTATTTTCTTTCAACACAAAGAGGAAGGATCTTACCTAAGCACTGGACTGACCATGAGACGCTAATCATGTTTGTGTCACAGGACTCAACTGACCTTTGTGAAAGGCACTTAAATCTAAAAATGGTGGCTGAATCTTCGGGGTTTTTTTTCTTTTAACTACAGATGGATTAATTAGAAATCTGACTGTGTCACTGAGGGTTCAAGCTTGTCAGTGACAAACTAGGCTGCCTCCATTCCCCACCCGGATCTCGCATCATTCCTCTAACCAGTATAGGGATATTTCCATCTGCACAGGCAACATCCTCAACAATTGAAACTGCCTCCTGCCTTTTTTTTTTTTTTTTTTATGTGATGTGAATAAACCCCATGGAACCATGGGTATTGCAGTCTTCCCTCGCACTGAGACGATCGGACAGACATGCGGACAAAACAAGACTTTATAATTCTGGATTCTGTCCAGCAGCAAACCAGCGGGAATTTATAATTTTCTTTTTAAATCTTACAATCATGTCATTTCATTTGCAGCACTTTAGTTCTGGACTGATGCCTGCTCATAAAAGGAGTTTTTGTTTTTCTACTTTATTAGCTTATTTAATTGGTTGAGGACATGGCTCGTCCCTCCTCAGGAAGCAAGGAGTAGAGAGGGATTGTGTGGCATGTCATACATGACACTGTTTACCCTTTCAGAAGCAAATTGTGAACTGATAAGCACCCGTAACAATCGAATCATGTTACGTTAAAGCCACCTGTAACAATCAAGTTATGTTTTGTTAACTTCAATCTAAGCCACAATAAGATGTTTATTCATCAGCAAATTTATGAAATGCTTAGTTTTTTTTTTTTTTCCCCAGTCATGCCAAATCGACACATTGCATTTGCTTTTAGGCTTGAAGTTTTACTAGACTTTCCTTTTTTTTCTAACTTGGGTTTTTAGCATCGGTCATGTTGCTGATGGTGCCATAATCCTTGTTCTACAGAAATCCTTCCACAATTTCAGAAGAGATCCAGAAAAAAAGAAAACTTGACAAACCTGGAAATCACCTTAGTCAGTACAGCTGAATGTTTGTTTGCCGAGTCCTCTTTAAATCGGAAACTTTTGTCAAAATCTCTGCGAGAGATGACCAGCTCTACATGTCAATTACTGTTTGTTGTATTGAGTTTGTGCATCTGTCTCATGTTGCGCCATTTGCATAAAAAAAAATGTTTCATGAACTTCTGATGGTGGAATTTTTTTTTCTGTTGATAAATAGTTTAAAATATCAAGTGATTTAGCCAAAGAAAAACTTTCATTGGCCCTCTGAGTCTAAAACCATCATGCAGGTGAGTAAATGAGATCTCAGAATTGCAAGTTTATTAGACATGTTATGGTTGTTGGCATATTATCAATCCAAGGAAACACTCCAGACTAATCCATTGCACAAGTTTGTTTTTTTGTTTTTTTTAAAAAAGGGTAATCTGCTTTCACAAAGCAAAACTAAATAACTGACAAAATAAGTCTGGAGATGCAAGGCATTTGCTATCATCCAATCCCTTTTACTGTGAATCATCAATGCTGGGATAACCCAGGACTTGATGTTTTCACTCTTAAAACAAGCTGAATGACCAATTCTCTAAATATTCTTTATTCATAAAGTGCTAGTTTACAACCTAAAAACAATGACTTGCAGATAATTCTTTGTAACTAGCTGAAAGTTCAGGGTTTTGTCTGATCTGATATATATTTTCTGTGTTGAAGGACAGGAACTATGGTACATCAAGTATAAAAAGAGGAAGATCTGTCCAGAGATTGATGAAAACGTTGGGCTTAATTTCTTCTTCCTCACTGAGCTTTTTCATCAGCAGCAGCATCAGTGTGTTCTTTTTGGTACTCTTCCCTCCACTTTGCTTTCTTCTCCATGTTGTAAGTCACCAAATTTTCATTTCTGCTTGCAGCCTGTGTCGTAAAAAGGAAATAATTTTTATACATGTATATAAAAAAAGCCATCATAATTAGATTGATCTGCCCAAAGCAGTGACAAAATTCCTTTTGTTTATACTTTCTTATAGATACATTTACAAACATTGGGAATTTATAAATTGTTTAATCACCCTTTTGCCTGAGATGATCATCAACAAACATGCTCCGCATGTGAGTCCCATCATGATATAGGCAGCTTTTACTCTGAGCCTGTTCCGGGCATTATCTATCATCTCGAACCTGTTGAAAATACAGGGATATAACATTTCAGTCTGTCACATGGGTTCTTTTAAAACTTCCAAATGCAAACAAAAGGACACATGGTCGGCCTTGTAGTTTGAGTGTTATTCTTCCAAGCAGCAAATGTTACACAGTTCCTTCATCGAGCAGTGATCAGCCTCATCAGCAAAAGCTCAACTCACTAAACACTACTAATGCAAATATTTCTCATTTTATTAACCAGTAATTAATGATTGTACAAACTTATCTCACTATACGTCAGTAATTAGAGTGCTGTGTTCAGCAGGTGGGTGAAATGCACTTTGTTATGAGCTGTAAAACAGAGTGTATGCCAGCTGAGATTGCCACCCTGATACCACTAAAATTAACTCAAAACATAAACAGACGCTTTGTTTGAACTAGGAGGTTCTGCTAAACACCACAGTGCTGTTCATCCAGTTAGCAAGCTCTTCTTTTGTGCTAAAGCAATCAAACATGAACATCCTGGGAGGTCTGGTATGAACAGGAAAAGACTACTTACGTCACCAACTCTGGTATCTGGTCTACAGACTTGAAACGGCCTGACCAGATGAAAATTTTCTTGTCAAAATTAGAGGGTTTATAACCCGGGACTTTGAAAGAAGGTCGTGGTTCTGTGCGATTTAAAAAAAAAAAAAAAAAGGAATAAGAACATTAAGAAATCAGTTAGCTCATCTGAAGCATCTTATTTGTTCCATCATCTTTGGAATGACATTCTTCCTGTTTCACTCAGTCTCCTGGGACTGTAAGCAAACATGCTCAGCCATGAAAAGTACTTAGTCATAGTGATGCAGACAAACTTTCAGTTTGTAGTATTAAGTTACACACATCATACGTCATTATTTTCGCAGTTAAAGTCAAAACTTGGAAGAGTTGTCTGCACTAGAGAAAGAAAAGAGACATATTTTAGATCCTAACCTTGTGTGGAGGCTGCAGGAGCAGATTCTGATTTAGTCTCTTGCAGTTTGTTGCACATCCCTCTATTTTTCTGACCTGTGGAAAAAGAAAGTAGTCGATGTTTAGCATGAATGAATGAGATCTATTTCATAAATAAAATTTAATATCAGCAAATCTACTCATACACAACTTTTACATTTCTTTTTCCACATAGATTGCTTCACCAAACTTATTAAAATTGTGTCCTTTTTAAATCAACATCATCACATCTGGAAAAAGTCGTCTTCTATTTTTTCTTTGATCAGTTTGTTTTTCTTTTTATGAAAAAATATCTAAAGTTTATGCATATTTGACCACAAATGAATCAATCTGAAAAAAGTTCTACAGGAATTTTATGATTAGTTTTCTATGTGAACATTGAAGAATTACATGTGTAAAAAAAAAAAGTAACACGTCTTCCTTGAATTAATTTACAAAATAATAAGAAGATTAATGCTTTAAACAGACACATATTTAAAAAGTAAAAACCTTTCTAATCAATTTGATGTATAATAACTATAAAAACTAAAATATTTGTCGCTATCATACTCGATAAGATAATACCAACTATTTGTCGTACTTTGACAAAAACTCATTTATACGAACCGAAAAGGCCTTCGGTGAAAAATCGAGGTTTCAGAAAATTCATGGTTGGAATGGTGGTTTTATTTCCCCTCCGATTTCACTCTAAAATCAGGAAAGTGGTTCAAGTCAAACTGCAGACAGATCGTTGCGACCTTCAGCAGCAGAAAGTCGATCAAAAAACCAAAACAAGGTCCTTTATGTAGCTAGTAGTACCTGTTGTAAGCCTGATTAAAATATTCTCATTAAAAAAGAAATCAGCTATTTTCATATGGAAGGAAAGAAAATCAGAAAGATCGAGGGTGTGTGTGAAGGATTAGACATAAGACGCTAAAATTTCAGTTTATTATCGACACGTGGACAGTATTTCGAACAGGCACATGGGGGTCCTGCTTTTGAAGGACCCTGATGTCCAACATGGCGGCGCCCGGTGGAACTTTAAACTGTGAAGACTTTTCAATGTTTCAGGTAATTCTTTCTAAAGATCCAATCGTGGTTCAGAAGTTGTCATCGACTTGCAGCGTTATAAATGTTTGCTTCTCTGAGAGGAAAATGCATGAGGATTTTATTTTTAAAAGGTGACCCTCTTGATCAGTTCATGGAGGGTCTACGTGCTGGTCAAGGATTCCGATTAGATCACAAGATTGGAAACTAGTTTTTAAGGTTGAACAAACTCATTTATGCATAGTTTTCCTAAAACCTGGTGCAGTGGAGACAAAACTAGATTTAAATGTGTAAACTTTATCCTATAAACATATATTTTTTCAAGTGTTGGATCAATAAAGTGATTTTGATTCTTATGTAGGACAAAATCAAAAGGTGAAAGAAAGTTATTCTTTTTATTAAAATGGACTAAAATGCCCTTTTCTGATTATTTACGACAAGTTTTTAAAATTATATATTTGGAATTAGACGTAATCCCAATAGCATTGGAGTTTCCCCCCCTAAAATTGAATTATTTTTAATTTGTATGAATTGTCATTGTGAGGTAAAGCAAGTTTATTTGCTGCACAATTCATCCTCAAGGTAATTCAGTGTTTTACAAAACAGAAAAAAATGCAAATCACAAAACATTTTTTTTTTAATGAAAAAAGATAGATGCACGATTAAACAGAACTATTTTCAGTTTAGATTGTGACATTAGAGACCTGTCACAGCATGTTTAGTCTTGACTCCAGACACCAGCAGGAGGCTTGTTCCAGAGGTCCTCAGAGTTCTAAATGGTTCATTAGCCACTAACATGTCACACTTGCCGTACATACTGGCAGAGCAGCTTTAAAGTCCATTTTCTGACCCACATGAAGCCAGTGCAGAGTCCTGAGCACAGGACTAATGTCATCATATTTTCTGGTTCTGCAGCTGTTTTAATGCCTTTTGGTTCAGACCTTTGAATTGACCTATGATATAATGTAACCTACTGGAAACAAATGCATGGATAAGAACCTCTAAATCTTTTTTTTTTTTAACTTGAAAGTGTCATTTACTGTTTTTCTCTAGTTTTTATAATTGTGGTATATGTGGAATTTTTTTCTGTTTTCAGAAATTTATGTAGTTCTTAAGATACTGTTCTGAGATTTGAAATTAAATTCCAAATGATATTAAAGCAAGTCTATATTAAGAAGGAAGCTGTTCCGTCATCTTCTGCTTGTTCCGGGGTCGGGTCGCGGGGGCAACAGCCTCAAGCGGGCAGCCCAGGCCTCTCTCTCCCCGGCTGCATCTTCTAGCTCACCTGGAAGGATCCCAAGTCGTTCCCCGGCCAGCTGTGAGAAATAGTCTCTCCAGCGGGTCCGGGGTCTGCCCCTTGGTCTCTTCCCGATAAGACTTGCCCAAAACACCTCGCCCGCGAGGCGCTCTGGGGGCATCCTGACCATATGCCCGAACCACCCCATCTGGCTCCTCTCGACCTGGAGGAGGAGCGGCTCGACACCGAGCTCCTCCAGGATGGCAGAGCTCCTTACCCGATCTCTGAGTGAGAGCCCAGCCATCCTGCGGAGGAAGGAAGGAAGCTGTGACACATTTATTTAAAACATTATGTCTAAAAAGGAAAAGTTTGCAAATTAAAAGGAATTTGATCGTCTTTTTAGGGATGATGTTTTTTAAAGAAGATACCAGCATGTTTTGAGTTAATTAAATTTGATTTACCTTAAAACATGAATCATCTACGGTCTGTACTGCTGAAATAAAAGACAAATTTTATTTGCTATTGGTAATAAGTCCACGCTGTAAAACAAAATACTCAGACAGCTCATTGCACAGTATAAAAAGGAACATTAAAAAACTATTCACACCAAAAACACAACCTAAAAATACAAGGAAAAATAAGTAAAAGTACCTAAAAACTTTTCTGGCAATGACAAATAAAAAGCAGAGAAATATGCATTCTGTTTCACAATAAAAAATTATGTATGTATAAGCAAAAGTCGCTAAAAATTAAAATTAAAAGAGAGTTCAAAATGTTTTCAGTATTTGCATGCATAACAGCTCAAATAAGTATCTAAGACTATTGATACAGAGTTTCCAAAACAAGCAAGTCACATTTTACAACTCTTGTGACTGCTTAAAAATTCAGGATCCTATTACAGAAAATCAATCGGCTCTATCAGGTGACCTCCACTCATTCATCTCATTGTCCTTACTCAATGATGCAGGATAATAGTGTGAAAAACTGTTTTGAATTTCTTCTATCCAGTCATTGCTATCTTATTTTACATAAGGTTAATGTCTCTCCTTGTGTCACTTTGTTTTTAGGAAGTGTTGAAGTTGATGCGGACCATAGACGACCGCATTGTCCATGCATTGAACACAACCGTGCCCACTGTGTCTTTCTCAGGAAAAGTGGATGCTACACAAACCTGCAAACAACTTTATGAGTCGGTCAGTGTCAATACAACGTCAAGAAGTTTAAGCTTATTAGAAAAGTTTCTCGGTCATTATTACAGTTGGATTTCATGTATCATGTGTCTCATCTTTTCTGTCCAACAGATGATGGAGGCTCATATGAGCAGAGACAAAGCTATTAAAAGCTGCATAGCTCAAACCTCTGAGGTGGTAGGAGAGCTGCGTGAAAAGCGAGCAAAAGACACTGAAAATATGGCATTAATCAAACAGCTGAGAAAAGAGCAGACCAAAGTAAGTCTTGTAGTAACACAATTTTAACACAGTCTGCATGGTGGTGCAGTGGTTCGCACAGTGGCCTCACAGCTAGAGGTTGGGCTTCAAGTCCTGGGTGGGAGGAGGTTTGAAACCCTGCCCTTCTTGTGTAAATTTGCATGTACTTCCTGTGTATGTAAGGATTTCCTCCAGTTACTCCGGTTTCCTCTAACTCTCCAAAAACATGTATATGAGGTTTATTGGGCTCTATGAAATATCCCCTTTAAAATGAGTGTGTGTGTCAGTGACTGTCTGTGTATGTGGCCCCGCAAAAGACTGGTGACCTGTTCAGGTTGAACCCTGCCTCTCACCTGAAATCGGCAGGGAAATGCTCTGGCAACCCCACGACCTCTTTAGGGATAAGTAGTTCAGAAGATGAAACGAAACATTTTCGGGACTAATTTGTCGAGTTCCACCACCTATAGAATATGTATAATTAGTGTAAATTTCACTACTCTTTATTAATGAGGTTATTTTCTTGCAGTGTTATGTCTGATTAGTATTTTTTGGGTGCTTCATAATAAGCTACTTTTTATTTGACCAGTTAATGTATTTTGCAAAAAAAATTTTTTTTCCAAACATGAAACTATCATTTGTCTACAGCTAAAGCTAATGCAGTCTGAGCTGAACGTTGAAGAAGTTGTTAATGATAGAAGTCTGAAGGTACCGTAAAGTATTTGTTTCCATTGCTACAATTTGATTTTAATTGCTATAATTATTCTAAGATAAACAAATATTCTTTCTTTATTTGTTCAGGTTTTCAATGAAAGATGCAGAATTCACTACACGCCTCCGAAGGTGAAATGAACTGAAGTGTTAAATGAGAAAAAATGGGCATTTTTGCTCCAGAATCTGAAATCCAGGCTGAAGCCGAAACAGAACTGCCACCTCCAGGCTGCTCGCCATCCAGACCTCTGCTCATTATTCTGATTTAATGCATTGCATCGTTGTAAAAGAATCATGTACGTGCTTCTTTACAAAACAATCATTGTCTAAATGGAGTATTTTTTTAAAGAAGATTTTGATGAATTTTCAAGCAACTTTTCTTGACTGTTTTTACATCATTTGCACACCAAACAAAAGTAACTCAGCAGTTTTCCTTGTTTTTCTAGCATCTGGTTTTTACTCGCTGGTTCATTTATTCATAAGATTTATCAATGTCTTCATGATTTTAGCTTGTTTTTAAATGCAGTTTTACAGTTCTATTCATTTTACAGGTTTGGGAAAGGAAACAAATTTTTGTATTTAAAATGGATTTTAAAAAAACATTTTTATGAGATTTAAATGAGCAAAATATCAGTTCATGTTTTTTTAGTCCAGGCATGGGCAAACTACGGCCCGCGGGCCACATGCGGCCTGTTAAACGTTTTAATCCGGCCCGCCGAACTAGAACAAATTAAATAAACATTGTTAGTTTTCTTTTTCCTGTAATTCTTATGTTTTCAAATGAGTGTGTCTCCGTGATGCACACCCCTTCAAAATAAACAGTGTGCATTGATATAGGAGCCATCGGCCAAATACACACGTAAACAAGCATGTTAGAGGTTAAAACAAGCAAAATGTTACATCAAGCGCTTAGATTTCAAACCTAGCGCCGCTAAATGCATGTTTTTGAGCGCTTGCGCACTAGATTTCAGACATAGTGCCGCTAGATTTTAAATTTAACGCTCTTTATGTAACACTTAAGCTTGTTTTAAATCTAATGGTCACTAAAGCGTGACATCCGTCCGCTCCTGTTCCCAGGGACTAATCCAGGATTTTTTCAAAAGGGGGTTGCATGAGCACATGTGATGCTCGCCAGTTTAGAGGGGTGTGGGGACGTGGGGACATTCACCCTCAGAACATTTTTAAAAATAAGTAATTTCTCTGCATTTTGGTGCATATTTTGCCCAAAGTTTCTACTAAAGTTTTTTTACTTTTTTTTTGTGGGTCAAGAGGGCGGGGGGGGGGGGGGGGTCTGCCTCGGGATCCGGCCCGCTTGTCAAATGTTAGAACCCAAAGTGGCCCACGAGTAAAAAAGTTTGCCCACTCCTGGTTTAGTCCATAAAAACTAAACTGACTTGTTCAAAGAATTTTTTTCTGTAACATTTGAATGCATGGAACGCAGAAATAATTGGCATCATATGATTAAATAATCAGTCAGTCCAAAGAGTGTTCCAGAAAAATTTGTAAGGTGAATTGCTTTAAATACAAATTTAAAAAGATTTTTCTTAGACTGACGCTAGTTTAAAAAAACCCTTTGAATATGTTACTTGGTTCTGATTGTCCAATATGTCAAGAATGATGACGTCATGAATACCCTGCCATACTTGCTGGATAAACCTGGGATAGACTTCAGAACTAACTTCAACTTTGAACTGGATGATGCTGTTTGAAAAAAAAAAAATTTAATGAAAGAAACCAATGTTTTATTAAATTTGCTGTTTGCAGTTTTTATTGTTGTACCCTCCCAACTTTACAACTCCGAGCTGGTATATATCATAAATCTAATAGATATTTACATGTTTGAGCAAGAACACTGTGAAGTGACAGCACCAGCTATTATTAATTATTACAGCTTTTTTTTAACCAAATTGAATTGAAGATACGTTATTTATCCCCGAAGGAAAATTTGGATGCTGCAGTGCTACAATCATACAAGGTCATTCAACAACATAATTTTTTAAAAGCTGTAATGATTGAAAGATTAAAGGTTTGAAAGTGAAAGGTTGAATAGTTTGATGGAGGACAGCAGAAATGATTCTGTACTGTTCCTTTGAGCAGCTGGGTTGTGGGAGTCCGTTGCTGAAGTTGCTCTTCAGATAGTCTACAGATTCGTGGAGGGCCTGGGAGGGACTTAGCATGATTAATGACAATTTCACTTTCATTCTGTTCCTCGCCATCTTCTTCATGCAGGCGAGGGGTGAGCCAACCACACGTCCAGCTTTTTTTATCAGTCTGTTTAGTCAAAAATATGAACTGCAATAAAATATCAGAATATATCAAATAAAAACAAGACATTATGACAAGCCATAGAAATGAAGTGGAACAGATTGAGATTAGCTTAGTCCAACTATAAGAAATGTAAGAATAGTTTTTAATCTCATGGTTAGAGTTGTATTGAATGTAATTTTATCCTGACATACGTAGATGATCATGTTTTGTTAGTTTGCAGTAGTGTAGTTAAAAGAAAAGAAAGAAAAATGCTAGTCTCTATTTAAAAACCAACCAAGCAGGCAATCAATTTGGTTTATGACTGATTCTTTTTGAAAATGCAACCCTTAAAAGTTGTTGTCCTTCTCATCAAACTGTAGTTTTACTTGGATTTCTTTAGATGGCAGCACAGGTGAACCCTTGGATTGGTGAAGGGAATAGAATATATTTAATTAATCCATTTAAAAAGTCCTCAGGGAAAATCAAGTACTAGCAGCAAAACAACACTGTCAGTAAGGACAAGGTAAGCATTAAGATGTAAGTATAAAATAGAATAAAAAATATGTGGCACAGATAAATGTTTGCACATGTATAGTCTGTGGTACTGAATCTATCCTTTTTACAGTTTTGCAATTTGATGGCTGTGCAATCAAAAGAGTCAGAGCAATTTTTGGCTGATTAACTTCTTATCTTAATGGGTATGTCAAGCTTTTAATCAGTAAGCCATGAACTTTAATCCAGACAGAAATGGACTATTTAGATTCTACCGGCAAACTGCAAACCTTGACCTCTTCTTTTGCCATTTCCCTTCAGGGGTCACCACAGCAAGTCAATTTCTTCCATCTGACCCTATCTGCTGCATCTTCTTTGGTCACGCCAACTATCTTCAAGTCTTTCTTCACTGTATTCATGAACCTTCACTTTGTTCTTCCTCTAGACCTCTTTCCTAGTGGTTTCAAACCCAGCATCCTTCTTCTGATGCATTCTCTTCTCTCCTCTACACATGTTCAAACCGTCTCAGTCTGGCTGCTCTGACTTTATCTCCAAAACCTCTTACCTGCGCTGTTCCTCTGATATACTCATTCCTAATCCTGTCCATCCTGGTCACTCCCAGAGAGATCCTCAGCATCTTCATCTCTGCTACCTCCATCTCTATTTCCAGTCTTTTCCTCAGTGTGTTAATCGTTCCTGTTAAGGTTTTTCTTCATTTACTTGGATCGACTTCCTCTATTTGTTAATATTGAACTTAATCCACTACTTGGTTATACACCTGTCTGAAATGTATATATTTAGATAGTTTTTAAAAACTTTTTGTTTTCTTTAACCAGCAACAGCTACTATATCAAGAAACTTTCATTCAAGATTTTCCAGAACATGGACCTTAACTTATTTACCGTCATAAGGATGTTCAGTTTTGGTGTTCAACATGCAAGCCATTTAAAAATGGAATCAAACTGTAATTTTACTACTATTTCACTAGATGGCAATTGAAGTGCATCATTAGATTAAGAAGATTTAATTTGATGGCATTTATGCAGTTGGTTATATTCTTATTTTCGATGTTCCACAAGAATTGAGTATTTTCTGATTCTGTCAACATCAGAGTATCATGTTGAATCTGTGTTTCTTTCTCATCCTATAGTATAAAAACTTCTATTCCAATTTCTATCCCAACATTTTCATTATTTGATGATAGTTTTGCTTCTTTTCTCTACAGTTTTACATTAAAATCCAGAAGAAGCCGAAAGAAATGTTAAAGAGGTCATCACCTCGCAATTAACTTAAGTCTGAAAGGGATGGATTTTGTAGTTCCTGCGGCTATAATGTAGTAGATCCTTTTGGAAAGACAGATTGCCAGGGCCATCTGAGATGTACATTGTAGCTTTCATTTGTTGAAATGAAATGGAAAATGAACATCCTCACGAAGGTAAATAAGTTGGTAACTATATTCTGGACATTCCTGGATAAAAGTTGCTTCCTACAGTAGCTGATTAAAGAAACCAAAAAATCTAAAAAAAAAAAAAAAAACATTTAGACCATCCAGAAGTGGAGATGCTCAATCAATAAATGACTTTTACTCATTTTAGGATCAAAACAGTTGCATTTAAGTATTTTTATGCCAAATAATTGATGTTTCTGTTTTTGTTTTTTTTTTAATAAAGTGGAAAAAATCCATGGAAAACACACGTTAAAAAATTATTTTGCAGTAAAATATTTGCATCCATTTTATTTTTCCATTAACGTCTCGATCTGTATGATAACAGTCAAACCTTTGCGTTTTTCCAAATCCTCCAGATGTAATTTCCATAAGGTTCATTAAATAAGCTGAACACAAATTCAGTTATTAATGGACCTTGTGGCAGCTTCCATATCTTGAACAAGTTCTTCTGAAAGGGTTTCAGAAATTCTTTCTGGCACAACCTCACATTCCTGAAAAACTGTCAGATTATCAAAGTGTGAAAATGTTTCTACACCAGATATTTTTTTGAGTTTTTTCAAAGCAAATTTTTATTTAAGTCAGCAAAAATGAAAGTGTTTGGTGGCTTTTTAATACATCACTGTTTGGTTCCTAATACTTACTTGGTGCTAACATGGTGAGGTTTACTTGAGAAATTGAGGGCGTGTGCAAAGATGAGGAGAAATATCTTTATAAAGTTTTCGTAATTAAGGGAACAATTCCGTGTATCCCTCGTTCATCCAGGAGTGATCCCTCGTGGAAAAGGCGTCAAAGTTGTCCTCTGTGTATTTGATGACTTTTTTTCTATCAAAAATACACTGTCCAGAAAACAGCTTTGAAACCTTTTCTACGATTAATTGAGGAAATAACAATCCTTACTTTTATACATAGTTTTTAGTTTCAGTCAAGGCAATGGGGTGAATCCAGTTCAGCGGCCTCAAAACTAAAACTCTACCTTTTTTGGGAGATGATGGGATTCTGTTGGCTTCACTGTGCCATAGTCTCCAAATTTTACTTTAGTAATGTGTGGCGGAGTGCATTGTTGTTTTTGGCAGCCATCTACGTTTTAGTCTTAGTCTTTGGACGAATTTTAATTAAGTTTTAGTCACGTTTTCGTCATCTCTTTATAGTTTCGTTTTAGTCACGAAAACCCAAAAGAGTTTTTGTCTAGTTTTCGTCAGAGAAGACTTAGAACGTTTTTAGTCTACTTTTAGTGAAAAAAAAAAAAAAACTTTAACAATCGTGTCTTTAATACTGAATAGAATGCAGGTTGTTTGTTTAAATAAAAAAAAAACTCTGCCGAGCTTTAACTTGCGCAAAACAGCAAACATTGTAAAACAACGTAAATACATATAATTTTTTTTCAGTGAGTGAGGAACGTTGTAACTTTATAAATACTTAAAAATGACACCTCTTAATAACCCTGTAAACAAAGTAAACATTGGAATGCATTTAAAGCAGTCCTTAGCGCAACCAAGCTAACTAGGAAGTTAGCAGCGCCGACAAGCGAGCATTAGCTTGAAGTTATCATGCTGTTTGCGCAAAATATGTGGAAAACTTCCAAGTTTCTTTGCTGCTGTTTTCATCATGGTGTGTGACTTCCTCGTGGCTGGAGGTGTGTTGTGTAGATGGTGTGAACGTGCAGCATTTTGGGGGGCGTGCCGCCGTGAAAGACAGATGCAGCCGCTGTGTTTTTTCTTTTCACAGACAGAAATGTGAAAGTCTGACGCCTATTTTGTTACGTTTTTGTCTCGTCATGAGAAACTTGCAAACGTCTCGTCACGTTTTCGTCACCAAAATTTCGCATTTATTTTGTTATCATTACGTCATCGTCATAAAAAATGCTTTGTCAACGAAATCATTTAGTTTTCGTCATTGTTGACGAAAACAACACTGGCGGAGTGTGAAGTGGCCTGGATGGAAATCATTATCTCTAAATTAAAGATTGTGGAGTTACCTCTACGGATTTGGAATGATATTGGGGTATTGTTAATGAGTGAAGGAAGGAGTGAGAAATCAACATTGTAGCATCTACAGTTGTTAGGATTATGCATCGATACATTGTTGTGTAGAGGAATCTAAGCAAAAAAGGCAAAACTCTTGATGTACTAGTCATCTATGTTCTGAGTCATCTGACACCGAGTCATCAGTGTCACACGTCCTGCATGCGGTGACCAAAAGAACAAGCTTGCAACTACAAATGGTTGAAATGAGCTTGTCTGCAAGGTGGCCAGGACTCCTCACTAGTGAGGTGTTCAGACCATGGCTCACTGAGAAGAAACCTGTATAAAAACCTGGGACCCATTAGAGGAACTTTCTCACAATTGAATGAGCTGGAAGATGTGGCTGGGGTAAAGGAAGTTTAACTTTTTCTACTTAGGCTGCCTCTCCCACAACATAACCCTGGACAAAGGGGAATGTTTTAATTTTCTCGAGGTGTGAGATCTGGAAACATCCAAATCTTGTTGGTTGAAAAAATTAAGTCACATTACTTCCTTCTAAAAGCTAAGTCAACTTTTTATTAGAAACTGCTTCTGCTTTTTTTTGTTTTTATGCAACACAGTCTAAAGAGAACCTGTTGAACATCTGAACTCTGTTAAAATCAATTTGTGTAACAATAGGGTTGTGTGCTCTCTGGGCTTTTCTGTTGCAACTTGTCTTCAGTGAACCCAAATACAATCATCTTCACATGAGAAAAACAAATGACTGACAGAAAAATATAGAGTTTGGTCTTTTTCACATGGATGAGTTCGATTTGGCGACAGTAAGGCAAGTTTGGAGTTGCCTAGTTAGGCTGCTGCCTGAGCATGAATGTGAAACAATAATGCTACATTATTATCCTTTTCTTTTTTGGGAGTATATGTTTGTAAAACATTTATAAAGAAGAAAGATGAATAAAGATTTAGATACAAATGTTGTAGCATTACTGAGTTAAAAAAAAGTAATATGTGAAATTAGCAAGTGAGGGTTTTTTTTCTCTAAAAAAGCAATACAAAATGCTTTCATACATTGAGATTTCTAAATATAACACAAGAAATTCTTTATGGTAAATCGGAGTGGTTTGTGGATTTATTGTGGCTTTAAGGCATTTTGAAAGTCCAGAGCTTCAGTGGTTTGGCTTTACAGGGCATTGATTTGGAGTGTATGAACAGTTTGAAACAAGAGTGTTTCGTATAAGATCTAAAGAGGGCAGTTTGCAGTTCCGCTCTATGTCTTACTAACATACTTATTTCTGTGACTTCTTAATTATAACGATCACGGAAAATCCTCCCTGCTGTGACCACCCAACACTGCCATACGGATAAACATTCCATCCAATTCTTCAAATCCTCCTTTAGGGAACATTTTCATCAATTTGATGGTATAGTTGTGGATACATTTGCATGATACAACCTGGTCACAAAGGCATTGCATCCTGACTTTACTTTTAAGCTATTTGAAGTTTATGGCAATCAAAAGTTAATTATAGACAGTAAACTCGACTTGGTTAGGATTCAAGACATTAATACCAATATTATAAACAGAAAGAAAAACCTCACTTGATGGATCTGTCTTTATTAAAATTGGCTGTTATGTCATGCAAAGCAGATGTGTAACTTTCGTTAAACTCTTTACCTAATTTACTCGTTTTTTTTCTTTCAGTTTTACCATTTGTTGTTCATGTGGATTTGATTTTTTTTTCTTAACAGTAAGTAAATCTAAAATCAAAGCGTTAGCCGTCTGACCATGTGTTAAGGTGCTTTCTACCATAATTTGTATGAATAAAACAAAACTTTTTCTTTAAAAAAAAAAACCCTACCTTGTCAAACTTGATTATTTCTTCAATAATTTCCCCAAAGACACCAACATGAATTTAATCATTTTCTTTTTGACAATGTGTCAACAGCTCAAGCTGTCAAGCAAATGAGAAGTTACGGAATAAATGTCTAAGAACAAGTGGATATTATATTACAGTGTCCTCCATCCTTTTACATTTGACCCTCAAACATCAACATGAGACAACCACGGAGTTTGAGGCAGAAATGATGCCTCCCATACTGTGTAGTTGGTATGTCGGCAGTGTGAAGGCAGCATGAGGTCAAACTTAAGAAGAAGCTGATCTGCTTGAGTCAGTAGATGAGACGCATGGCAGAAAGGCATGAATAACTGGAAATTTCTCAACAGTGTGTCTGAATATTGCTTTACTTCATTAGCTTGATTTAATTTCAATTCAATATCTGTATAGCCCAATGTCACAGAAAAATGTTCTCAACAGGCATCACTGCAGATTGAAAAAAGTACAAAAACAAAGAACAATTCCTGCCCTAAAACCTTCAAAATTAAGAAACACTCCCAAAAACCCAACAGTGGGAAAAAAAACCCAAACAAAAACCTCACAGAGACCCACACAAAAGAGACATCCCTCCCCCGGGACGAGCAGGCAATGTGTCTTTCTGTTCTGTTGTCTTCTGCTTATTCGGGGCTGGGTCGCGGGGCAACAGCCACAGACGGGAAGCCCATGCTTCTCTCACCACAGCCCACCTGTAAGGATCCCAAGACGTTTCCTGGCCTGAGGCGTTCTCCGGCCAGATGTGGGGTATAGTCTCAACAGCGAGTCTGGGATCTACCTCTGGGTTTTCTTCCAGTATTACAAACGAAACACCTCACTAGCAAGGTGTTCGGGAGGCATTCTAACCAGATGCCTGAACCACCCCATCTGGCTTCTCTTGACTGGAGGAGCAACTGCTTTACTCCAAGTTTCTCTTGGATGGTAGAGCTCCTCATGCCATCTCTGAGTGAGAGCCCACCCACTATATGAAGAAAGCTCATTTTGGCCGCTTGCATCTGTGATCTCATTCTTTTCGGTCACCACCCACAGCTGGTGACCATAGGTGAGGGCAGGAACGTAGATCAACTGTTAAATCGAGAGCTTTGCTTTTCGGCTCAGCTCTTTCTTCCCTATGACGGACCGGAGCCAATGTGTCAAAGATTGTTAACTAAATACTAACTTATTCTACTCTACAGCTGTATATACAGTAAATGAAGTAATCAGTTGATGGGCTTCATCCTGATGGAAACAGGATGGTAGATCAAGCATAATACATTTTGATCTGTTAAGGTATATTTATGTGCATATAAAGAAAAACATGCATGAGATGGACTTTAAGTAGAATGAGTTCATGTTCTTTCACATACAGTTGGTATTGTGTTAGTATTTCACAATCCAAACCCTTAAGTAATTAGTATTATGAAGTGTGATTGATGTTGAAATAAATAAAGGCGAAGTTAATAAAAGTCAACATTTGAGTAATAAATCACATTTTTAATCACAAGTAAATTTGTGTCTTTGTTCCTGAGCCTCTTCTAGGACTCAACCATTGCGTGTAATGAGGGGTAAAACATAAAATGTTAAAAAAAAAAATCTTGAAATAATCCAAACGAATTGCTGTATATCCACAAACCAATTTTAAAACATTTTTAATGCATTTACCTTTTAAAAAAAAAAAAAACTCATTATCGGATCCTCATTGAGCAGCCACCTTATCGCGGTGGAGTGGTTTGTGTGTCCCAATGATCCTAGGAGCAATGTTTTCCTGGGCTTAATGCCACTGGTAGGGTCACCTAAGGCAAACAGGTCCTAGATGAGGGGCCAGACAAAGCGTGGCTCAAAAACCCCTACAAAGAGATCAAGCATGGCCAAGTTTCTCTTGCCTGAACGCGGGTCACCGGGGCCCCCTTTGGAGCCAGGCCTGAGGGTGGGGCATGAGTGCGAGCACCTGTTGGCCGGGCTTATATCCATGGGGCCCGGCCGGGCTCAGCCCGAACAGGGGACATGGGCTGTCCTTCCAGTGGACTCACCACCTGCAGAGTGGCCGGGTGAAGGAGGAGATGGGTGGCAGCCAACAACGGGGACCCTGGCGGTCAAATCCTCAGCTGCATAAGCTAGCTCCAAGGACGTGGAATGTCACTTCTCTGGCAGGGAAAGAGCCCGAGCTGGTACGCGAGGTCAAGCGGTTCCGGCTAAATATAGTTGGACTTGCCTCGACGCACTGCTTGGTCTCGTCTGTCCAGTCTGTGTACGACCGGAGCCAGAGCTTGGTCCGTATAGCCGGCAGGATGTCGATTCCATTTCCAGTGAGAGTTGGACTCCGCCAAGGCTGCCCTTTGTCACCGATTCCATTCATCACCTTTATGGACAGGATATCTAGGCACAGCCGAGGCGTTGGAGGGATCCGGCTTGGTGACCTCATGATCGGATCTCTGCTTTTTGCGGATGATGTGGTCCTGTTGGCTTCATCGTGGGCTTCATAATATGGGCTCTCACTCAGAGATAGGGTGAAGAGCTCTGCCATCTGGGAGGAGCTCGGTATCGAGCCGCTCCTCCTCCAGGTTGAGAGGAGCCAAATGGGGTGGTTCGGGCATCTGGTCGGGATGCCCCCTGAGTGCCTCGCTAGTGAGGTGTTTCAGGCACGTCCCACCGAGGGGAGACCGAGAGGCAGACCCCGGACCCGCTGGAGAGAATATGTCTCACAGCTTGTCGGGGAACGACTCGGGATCCTTCCAGGTGAGCTGAAGGATGCAGCCGGGGTGAGAGAAGCCTGGGCTTCCCTTCTGAGGCTGTTGCCCCTGGGACCCGGCCCCGGATGAGCGGAAGATGACAGAATGGAAAAAATCTATTCCGTTTGCGGCATAAGAAAGAAAAATCTCCCCCAACAAGAATGGAACATTCCAAAACATCACCTCACATGATTGGTGACTCAGACAGAGTCTATCAAGAGTATAAAAACACTGATTTTCATTTATTAACTGAAGACTTTCACTTTACATCTAAATACTCACCATGTCGAAAATAACATGCGTCGAGGCTAGACAAGGTTATGGAGGACTCAGTGAGGCTAGGGAAGCTAATGATGAAGTCCAGCAGATCTGTAATGCTGTAAGTCAAAATCAAAATGTCATGTTGTATATTTAAGTGTTTTTCAATGTGATTTTCTGTGTTTAAGTGTGTTTGATTATGATTTTGTTCTTTCAGGTGAAGCCTCATGCAGAGCAGATGGCAGGGAAGACCTTTGATGTCTTCACCGCAAAGAGTTACAAGACTCAGACTGTGAATGGGTTATTGTGTCATATTAAGGTAACAATTACCAGTAGTTCACTTTAAGATCACAGGGAACATCCTTCACAGGTCGCCGGTTTGTTGTGCCTTTCTAATAAGCGCTTGATTTCTTTCATTTCGTCTTCTGAACTCATTGGTTTGCCTGTCCCGGTTGATTTCAAGTGAGAGGTTCGGTACACCCCAAACAGGTTGCCAGTTTGTTGCGGGGCCACACACAAAAGACAACCATAAACACACGCTAAGGGGCAATTTCACACCGATCAATCAACCACTAACATGCATGATTTTGGATGGCTGGGAAGAAACCAGAGTATTCGGAGAAAACCCATGTATACAAAGGGAGAACATGCAAACTCCTTACAGAAAGGACAGTGCCACAAGCTTTGCTTGTCCAATTCAGGACTCGAACCCCGACCTTGTTACAGTGAGGCTACCGTGCAAACCATTGCACCACGAGCACCCTCACATGATGTCTTCTGAAACTAAAATACTTCAAACATTTAGTTATTGCTTTTGGTTTTCTGTTTGAGCTGAATAAGTTGTGGGTTCTGATTGAAGCCCTGATGCTGCAACATTTACTGCAGTGAATCCGAACTCAAACTGGACACAACAGTCTGTCTCCATGTTTTAAAACATTAAGTTCTATAATTTAGTGGAATTACACACTTTAAAATTTATGTTTAAGATAAAAAATAATTTGATGTCAAACTCTTTACAAAATATGTTTAACATTAGGGAAAGTCCATTCGAACTAGGAGGAAATGTTGTGTTCACTAAAAATAAATTTAGAACAAATGTTAATAAATTCTGTATTTCCATTTAAGGTGTGGATCTTTGGAATAATTGTGATGATGAACTTAAATTATGCTCCAATCTTTTCTGTTTAAAGAAGAAATTTAAGTTATTATTGCTTAAAAAATATGCAATTCTTGATGGTTAAATTCAAGCTTATATATCATAAATTTAAAGTAACAATTGTATTACTTTTTCATTTGATGTTCTAATTTTCATTTTATGTATTATGATGGATTTCTGAATATTTACTTATATGTTTTTGCTTTCATAGTGATGTGAAAAAAGGGTTTGCGTAATAAGCGTTTGCTTCAGCCGATACCTTTTCTGTCCCTTGGTAAAATACAATTTCAGAAAAAAAAGTAACTTTCTTTAATGTGAATTTACGATGTTACCGAAATAAATAAATAAACAATAATAAAATAAATGTTTCACCATCAGACCACACCTAACAACCATAGTATTTAAGATGCCCCCACTATCAGTATAAATTATTCTAATTTGTATTCAATAATCTAGAAGATAGAAACACATACTGTAAATGACTTTTTGCACTTATGTGGTAGAGAAGAAGTTCTACTTTAGCACCAGGTTCTCTGAATTACAAGACAGAACTGTCAGTAGTTAAGCCTGGGCTTAGAGGTGTGACCGCTTTACCGTTCCCTGCTTCAATAAACTACTTGTGCATTAGTCAGAGAATGTTCTCGATTTTAAATCGGCTAAATGTCCTGATTAAATACTTTAAGCCACATTGTAATTGATATGCTTGCTGTTCTGGAAATGTACCATACTATTATCATTTTTACTCACATTTTTGTCAGTTCTTGTTTTTATTCTCAAATTACATAGTAAAAATGTCCAAATTCACATGTTGAAATTTAAACTAAATTTCTCAAACAATACATAGAATGACAGATTTTTTTGTGTGTGCATCTGTCACTGAAATTATTAATTGTTCATAGAAATTTGTGGTTATAAGTTTATCAACCCCTTGCTTTTTTTAATAGCAGGAACTCTTTGTGGCAGAAGGGACACTAACTTATTTCTGTTTCCCTTTAGGTCCACGTTGGAGGAGATGATCATGTTCATCTCTGTGTTTTCAAAGGACACAGTGGAATGCTCGAATCTACGCAGCATACAGCATTCCAAACTTCTCACCGACCCCAGTGAATAGTTCTAAAATCCTACTTAAAACTAAGCAAAACAAAATCAGTGCCTCCAAGTTACATTGATTTGAAATGATGTCTCCATACATATGACTCCTAAACTCCTGATCATTCTATTTGAGAAGACTTATAACTGTGTATTTTGTACAATAATACTGTACATTCAAAATAAAAAGAACATTGTGTCTGCAATATGTTATCTGTTGATGTACTGTCATTTTTTTCCATTACGTTAGGGCTTTTGAGTTTGCAAGATCTCCCCACAGACTATTTTGCAAACATGTGCCATTTTTATTTTATACTTGCACAACCTCTAGGTCTCTTGACCCAATGGGATGTGGCTCAATCACCAGACAAGAGAGGCGTTTGGGAAGGGTTCCAACCAGGGTGCTGTAACCATCCGTAACCACTTGGCTCCTCTCAATCTTAAAAGCAATGACTTCGTTCTTTGCTTACTGGTGAACAAGACACTAACAAGATACCTAAACTTGGGTGAGGATCCCATTTTTGACCAATGACCAATGGATGGCCCCCTCACCCTTTTCAAGTTTAATTATGGTTTTAACTTTTTCACTCTAAACTGCAAATCAATCTAGTGAGCGTTAGAGATCACAGCCTGATGAAATCAACAAGATCACATCATTTGCAAATCTCCAATCCCTCTATCACTTTGGTTTCGTCTAGAAATTCCGTCCATGAGAATACTGAACAGTATCGGTGAAAAAGGGCAGCCTTGGCAGAGTCTAACTCTCACTGGAAATGGATCTGTCTTTCTTCCTGGGATGCAAGCATGCTCCAACTAGCAGCCTGTAAATTTAAGGTTAACATGAAAGCTTGTTCTTCCAAATAGGTGTCTTTTTATGGAGATTTTCTTATGCTTACTGTCAACCATATTGTGCATACTTATCCTATTGAACTCGTTAATCAGATCCTGATAGATTGCAAATTATTTATCTATCTGGCCATTTTTAAAACAAAAATGTTTTAGTCAGACTAAATGAGTGATTTTTGTTTTTACTTATTAAAATATCAAGTAATTTGTATATTTATCTTTTTTGAGGTTGAAATTTGGAGTTGATGCTGCAGAGCTGAAAATGTAAGAGCTAGCATTAATCCAGACAAGAATAGGTTGTGGCTGAGTGGTACATGGCTCAGCAGCCATGTTTGTGCTGTCAGTGCTGGATGTCATTCTTTCTCAGGTGAAATCCTTTTTAAAAACATACTTTACATAAAGATCGTGGCAACTTCAGAAGATAAACTTATATAGTAGCACATATGAGGACTATTCAAATCAAAGTGACAGGACAAAGAACAGAAAGAGGTTTAAAGCTCTGACAAAAAATAGAGGGGTGTCAAAAACATAAAGACGGAATTGTAAACTTGGATGACATTTTTGTAAAACTGTCACGTTTTACATAAAACAGTACGTCTACAATAAACTAGTTACTCAAAAAATTTTACAATTAAGTTTGAAGAGAATAAGATGTCACTAAATCTTAATATAGGCTTAAAAAGTTAATTGAACATTTTTGTAAACCGTGTAGAATGAGTCCATTTATGTTCAGACAAATATGACTCCTTCTTCTTCTCCTTTCGGCATTTCCCTTCAGGGGTCGCCACAGCAAGTCAGTTTCTTCCATCTAACCCTATCTGCTGTATCCTCTTCGGTCACGCCAACTATCTTCATGTCTTCCTTCACTGTATCCATGAACCTCCTCTTTGGTCTTCCTCCAGCCCTCTTTCCTGGTGGTTCCTTCTGCCGATGTACTCGGTCTCTCTCCTCTGTACATGTCCAAACCATCTCAGCCTGGCCTCTCGGACTTTATCTCCAAAACCTCTAACATGTGCTGTTCCTCTGATATACTCATTTCTGATCCTGTCCATCCTGGTCACTCCCAGAGAGATCCTCAGCATCTTCATCTCTGCTACCTCCATCTCTGCTTCTTGTCTTTTCCTCAGTGGCACTGTCTCTAGACCAAACAGCATGGCCAGTCTCACCACGGTTTTGTACACAAACCTGACTACCAACCAAAATAAGTTTTGTTTTCTTTATGCAAATACTATCTGGACCACTTATCCCAGATGAGGTTCTAAGATCTGGTACCCCAGATTCTATGTAACAATAACAAAGTTTACAGGAGATACCTGTCTCACAGCCTCAGGAAATTTGTTCTGCAGGTTTAGTCCTGACCCTGGACACCAACAGGATGCTGATCCCAGAGGTTCTCAGAGTTCTGGATGATTCATAAGACACTAATATTTCATACTTAAACACAAGCATAGCAGTTATAAAATCTATTCTCTGAGTCACAAGAAGCCAGTGCAGAGTGTCATATATTTTCTGGTTCTTGTTAAGACTTGAGCAGTACCATTTTGAATAAACTACAGTTTGAAGGCTTTTTTTGTTCAAACAGTGAATAGACCGTTGCAATTGTCTAATCTACTAGAAACAAACTTAAAAGTAGTCTGATTGTCTTTTTAGGGATGATGTTCTTTAAAGAAAATACCAGCATGTTTTGAGTGAATTAAATTTTATTTACCTTAGTACATGAATCATCTACGGCCTGTACTGCAAAAAGATAGACTTCATTTGCCATTGGTAGTAAGTCCACGCTGGAAAACAAAATACTCAGACTGCCTGTTGCACGGTATAAAAAGGAACATAAAAACTATTCACACCAAAAACACAACCCAAAAATACAAGGTAAAAGTACCTCAAACCTTTTCTGGCAAAAGACCAAAAAAAAGCAGAAAAATATGCATTCTGTTTCACAATAAAAAATTATGTAAGTATAAGCAAAATTCGCTAAAAATTACAATGAAAAGATACTGAAAATGTTTTCAGTATTTGCAAGCCCTTTGGTCATGCAGCATGTATAACAGCATCATCTTCCAGGAACTCATATAAGTAACAGGGTGACAGTTGTCATGAAGAATTTTAATGCCCAGTTTAAAGGACTATTGACACAGAGTTTCCAAAACAAGCAAGTCACATTTTACAACTCTTTTTTGACTGCTTAAGAATTCAGGATCCTATTACGGAAAATCAATCGGCTCTATCAGGTGACCTCCACTCATTCATTTCATTGTCCTTACTCATGATGCAGGATAAATAGTGTGGAAAAAACTGTTTGAATTTCTTCTATCCAGTCATTGCTATCTTATTTTACATGAGGTTGATTTCTCTCTGTGTCACTTTATTTTTCAGGAAGTATTGAAGTTGAAGCAGACCACATTGTCCATGCATTGAATACAACCGTGCCCACTGTGTCTTTCTCAGGAAAAGTGGATGCTACACAAACCTGCAAACAACTTTATGAGTCGGTCGGTGTCGATTCAAACGTCAAGAATGTTTAAGCTTATTAGAAAAGTTTCTCGGTCATTATTACAGTTGGATTTATGTATCATGTGTCTCATCTTTTTTGTCCAACAGATGATGAAGGCTCATAATGAGCAGAGACAAAGCTATTAAAAGCTGCATAGCTCAAACCTCTGAGGTGGTGGAAGAGCTGCGTGAAAAGCGAGCAAAAGAAACTGAAAATTATGGCATTAATCAAACAGCTGAGAAAAGAGCAGACCAAAGTAAGTCTTGTAGTAACACAATTTTAACACAGTCTGCATGGTGGTGCAGTGGTTCGCACAGTGGCCTCACAGCAAGAAAGGTTGGGCTTCAAGTCCTGGGTGGGAGGAGGTTTGAAACCCTGCCCTTCCTGTGTAAATTTGCATGTTCTTCCTGTGTATGTAAGGATTTCCTCCAGTTACTCCGGTTTCGTCTAACTCTCCAAAAACATGTATATGAGGTTTATTGGGCTCTATGAAATATCCCCTTGGAATGAGTGTGTGTGTCAGTGACTGTCTGTGTATGTGGCCCCGCAAAAGACTGGTGACCTGTTCAGGTTGAACCCTGCCTCTCACCTGAAATCGGCAGGGAAATGCTCTGGCAACCCCACGACCTCTTTAGGGATAATAGTTCAGAAGATGAAACGAAACATTTTTGTTTATTTTCTTGCAGTGTTATGTCTGATTAGTATTTTTTGGGTGCTTCATAATAAGCTGCTTTTTATTTGACCAGTTAATGTATTTTGCAAAAAAAATTATTTTTTCCAAACATGAAACTGTCATTTGTCTACAGCTAAAGCTAATGCAGTCTGAGCTGAACGTTGAAGAAGTTGTTAATGATAGAAGTCTGAAGGTACCGTAAAGTATTTGTTTCCATTGCTACAATTTGATTTTAATTGCTATAATTATTCTAAGATAAACAAATATTCTTTCTTTATTTGTTCAGGTTTTTAATGAAAGATGCAGAATTCACTACACGCCTCCGAAGGTGAAATGAACTGAAGTGTTAAATGAGAAAAAAATGGCATTTTTGCCTCCAGAATCTGAAATCCAGGCTGAAGGCCGAAACAGAACTGCCACCTCCAGGCTGCTCGCCATCCAGACCTCTGCTCGTTATTCTGATTTAATGCATTGCATCCGTTGTAAAAAGAATCATGTACGTGCTTCTTTACAAAACAATCATTGTCTAAATGGAGTATATTTTTAAAGAAGATTTTGATGAATTTTCAAGCAACTTTTCTTGACTGTTTTTACATCATTTGCACACCAAACAAAAGTAACTCAGCAGTTTTCCTTGTTTTCTAGCATCTGGGTTTTTACTCGCTGGTTCAATTATACATAAGATTTATCAATGTCTTCAATGATTTTAGCTTGTATTTAAAATGCAGTTATTACAGTTACTATTCAATTTACGGTTTGGGAAAGGAAACCCTCAAAACATTTTGAAAAATAAGTAAATTATTTATGCATTTTGGTGCATATTTTGCCCAAAGTTTATAATAATTAAAGTTTTAAACTGTTTTTGTGGATCAAGAGGCCGAGGGGTGTGCGGCCCCTCCACCCTCGGGATCCAGCCCGCTTGTCAAATGTTACAACTCAATGTGGCCTGCGAGTCAAAAAGTTTGCCCACCCCTGGTTTAGTCCATAAAAACTAAACTGACTTGTTCAGAGAATTTTTTTCTTGTAACATTTGAATGCACAGAACGCATAAATAATTGGACTCTGCACCATATGATTAAATAATCAGTCAGTCCTAAGAGAGTTCCAGAGAAAATTTGTGAGGGAAATTGCTTTGTATACAAATTTAAAAGGTTTTTTTTACTAGTTTAAAAAAAAAACTTTGAATATGTATACTTGGTTCTGATTTCCAATATTTCAAGAATGATGACGTCATGAATACCCTGCCATACTTGCTAGATAAACCTGGGATAGACTTCAGAACTAACTTCAACGTTGAACTGGATGATGCTGTTTGAAAAAAAAAATTAATGAATGAAACCAATGTTTTATTAAATTTGCTGTTTGCAGTGTTTATTGTTGTACCCTCCCCACTTTACAACTCTGAGCTGGTATATATCATAAATCTAATTGATATTTACATAGTGAATCCTATTTTGGGAGGGATTTAGCATGATTGATGAAAGTTTTACATTCATTCTGTTCCTCGCCATCTTCTTTATGCAGGCAAGGGGTGAGCCAGCCACACACGTCCAGCTTTTTTTTATCAGTCTGTGTAGTCAAAAATCTGAACTGACCTCTTTCCTGGTGGTTCCAAACTCAGCATCCTTCTTCTGATGTACTCACTCTCTCTCCTCTGTGCATGTCCAAACCATCTCAGTCTGGCCTCTCTGACTTTATCTCCAAAACCTCTAACATGTGCTGTTCCCCTGATATACTCATTCCTGATTCCTGACCATCCTGGTCCCTCCCAGAGAGATTATCAGCATCTTTATCTCTGCTACCTCCATCTCTGTTTCCAGTCTTTTCCTCAGTGTGTTAATCATTCCTGTTAAGGTTTTTTCTTCATTTACTTGGATCGACTTCCTCTATTTGTTAATATTGAACTTAATCCACTACTTGGTTATACACCTGTCTGAAATGTATATATTTAGATAGTTTTAAAAAAACTTTTTGTTTTTTTTAACCAGCAACAGCTACTATAGCAAGAAACTTTCATTCAAGATTTTCCAGAACATGGAACTTGACTTATTTACCTTCATAAGGATGTTCAGTTTTGGTGTTCAACATCCAAGCCATTTAAAAATGGAATTCAAACTGTAATTTTACTACTATTTCACTAGATGGCAATTGAAGTGCCATCATTAGATTAAGAAGATTTAATTTGATGGCATTTATGCAGTTGGTTATATTCTTATTTTCGATGTTCCACAAAGAATTGAGTATTTTCTGATTCTGTTAACATCAGGGTATCATGTTGAATCTGTGTTTCTTTCTCATCCTATAGTATAAAAACTTCTATTCCAATTTCTATCCCAACATTTTCATTGTTGTATAACACTTTTTCTTCTCCTATTTTACATTAAAATCCAGAAGAAGCAGAAAGGAATGTAAAAAGGTCACCACCCTCGCTTTTAACCTCTTAACATCCACTGACCCGCCCACGGTACGTTTGTGGGTTTTGTTTTTTTTTTCACTCATAAAGACACTTAAATCTTAGTTCAGATTCCACTAAGTTGTACCTCATTTTAAAGCTTAGACTTTCAAGAAAACGATCATAGCACCCATTCTTATGTTTTCACTAGTTTCAAGAAGAAATAGCTAACTATCCGCAAACAAAATCAAACTGTTTAGAGCGCATTTCTCACCTATGATCCAGTCGTAATGGGCTCAGACAGGTTCAATCTTCATCTGATTGGTACTCATTTTGTCCGTAACAATCCACAGAATAACTATATAAAAATTGTATTTTCTCAAAAGTAAACCAGTTTGGAGAAAAACTCCAGAAAACGTGATTTTTTTTTCTGCGAAAAATTGTAGTAGTCACGTTCCAATCTCCATAGTAACTGCCAAGCTGTGTTTTAACTTCATCCTGGGTATGTTTCTTTTCTTCACGAAGTTATCTACAAAATGAGACCTTTCGCAAAATATTCCGATTAAGGTTTGTTTTTTACAAGGCTTTGGAATGAATCAAGCGCTCCTCGTTCAGCTAACAGCACTGCTAGCATGTTAGCTTCTAGCGGGCTAACGACGTCACTTAAAAAATATATGATTAGCCAATAAAGAAAGCTGATACTTCCACCTTCAAAACGAGGGGATTGGTTCAAAACCGGACCAATAGAATCGCGTGTTATTCAACTGCGTAACGGAAATTGTTATCAAAACAAACGGCGCCATTATTTGTGCGTCATGACGCGAATGAGGAGCAGAAATAGGCGTGTTTGAGATGATTTGCGCCTTGCCTGGATTTCAGACGAGACCAGGCGGGACGCTGCAGGGGGCGGAGAAAGGCGCCTGGAATAAAGCCGAACAGTTTTCTTAAAGTTTAGACAGGACGAGAACAGGATGTAACAGTTTATTTACATCCGGTTTTAAAATTTTTACACAATAAATGTATCCATTTGTAGAAAAAAACGCATCAAATCAAAACTTGTGAAAGTTGATTTAGTTTTTTTATCTTTTTAGAGTAAGAAAGTTATTGTAGATTGTTTTAATATAAATGAAGTTAATTAAGTTCCATATTTTCCATGTTTTAAAACCATTTCCGTCATTTTGAAGAATTAAAGTAAAAGTTCATCAGTGAGTGTGTGAGTGACAGGCATAAAAAAATAAATTTAAATAAATTAAATTTAATAAATTAAAGCAGCAACGAAATAAAATATAAATAAAGCAGATATGTATCGATAAGAAATCAAAGAGTTTCTGATAAAAAAACATCATTGAGAGCCAATCAGGTATAAGTACACATCTTGAAAAGACTCCATTTCCCATCATGCCGTTTGCTTTGTAGTCCATACAGGCGGCGCAGTTGGAAAAAAGCAGCTGCGTCCGCCTGGCTCAAAGCCTGCGTCCGCCTTGCTCTCGCGAGAGTCTCGTTACCGGCGCACAGGTGACATCAGAGCAAGTCGGCGGCATCTCAAACGCAAAAAACTAACCGGCATGCATTGCGCACCGATCTGCGCCGATCAGAACTGCGTCCGCCTGTGTCATCTCAAACACGCCTACTGAGTGAGTGAGGCGATCACAGATTGAAAGATTTTTTAGTTTATTTTCAACTTTTCTTTTAGCAAACTATATTTCTGGGGTTTTGGAACATATTTTTTATCCGAAAATTTTTATTGTGCATGATTTTTATGAAAAAAAATTATAATTACAGCAAAAATTATGTAAATAAAAAAAATAATAAAAAAAGGAAAAAAAAAGATCTGTGGGAGGTTTTTAAAGTCACAGAAACACTAATATGCAATTTTTTATGACTAAAAAGGTGATAAAATGGCAAAAATTCAATTTGTTGCTTGTTCAGATTAGACATTTTATACTAAAAGGTCAATAAATCAAAAACTTTTGTACCTAGAGATCTGAAACTTTACACAGTATGTTGTCATACACAACAGATCATTATATCCAGTTGTATATTTCATTACTTGTGCATAATTATTATGGAAAATAATTTATAATTACAGTAAAAAAATATTAAAATATACATATAAAAAATTATGGAAAAAAAAATATCATGTGGAGGGCATTCAAAGTCACAGAAACACTAATATGCATTTTTTTATGACTAAAAAAGTGAATAGAATGGCAAAAATTCACTTTGGCACATTTTGGCACAGATTTGGACAGCTTGTGCCGAATGGACACTTTTTATAGTAAAAGGTCAATAGGTCAAAAACACTTGTACCTAGAGATCATGAAACTTTACAACAGTTGTTGTCAACAAGATTTTGTCATACAAAATGGAAGGAATTATGCCTACTAAGAAGTATGTCTTGGCTAGGGACATTGGAAAATGAAAAAAATTAGGCGAGGCTAAAATTCTACAATTTTTTTATGTTTGAACTACTGTAGGAATAGGCTCTGAAAATTCTGACACTCTCCATGTACATATCTACAGAAACTAGAAGGTCTAAGCTTTATTTTGATGTATAGTACAAGCAATGTGACTTGAAAGATGCTGCTGTAATAAGCAATGGGCATTTGGGTATGTCCAACTATTGTGCACAGCCCGAAAATAGGTGGGTGTTAAGAGGTTTTAACTTAAGTCTGAAAGGGATGGATTTTGTAGTTCCCGTGGCCTATAATGTAGAATCCTTATGGAAAGACAGATTAGTCTGGGCCATCTGAGATGTACATTGTAGCTTTCATTTGTTGAAATGAAATGGAAAATGAACATCCTCACGAAAGGTAAATAAGTTAGGTAACTATATTCTGGACATTCCTGGATGAAAGTTGCTTCCTACTGTAGCTGATTAAAGAAACAAAATAATCTAAAAAAGGTAAAACACCACGTAATGGTAAATTTGGGCCTTTCTGCTCATACATTTAGACCATCCAGAAGTGGAGATGCTCAATCAATAAATTATTTATACTCATGTCGGGATCAAAACAAACAGTTGCATTTAAGTATTTTTATGCCAAATAACTGATGTTTCTGTTTTTTTGTTTTTTTAATAAAGTGGGGAAAAAAATTTATGGAAAACCCAATTAAAAAATTAATTTGCAAAAAAATATTTGCATCCAGTTAATTTTCCATTAAATATCTCGAAATGTATAATAAAAGTCAAACCTTTGCGTTTCCAGCGTAGCCTTCAAAGTTTTTTCAAATCCTCCAGATGCAATTTCCATAAGGTTCATTCAATAAGGTTGAACACAAATTCAGTATTAATGGACCATATGACAGCTCCTCCTCCAGGTTGAGAGGAGCCAGATGGGATGGTTCGGACATCTGGTCAGGATGCCACCCCCGAGTGCCTCGCTGGTGAGGTGTTTCAGGGAGGTCCCACCGGGAGGTGACCAAGAGGCAGACCCCGGACATTGCTGCAGAGACTATGTCTCCAACTGGCTGGGGAACGACTCGTGGTCCTTATGCGTGAGCTGGAGGATAGTTGCCCCCGCGACCTGGCCCTGGATGAGCAGAAGACAAAGGAACAAAACGGAATGACAGCTTTTATATCAGGTTGAACAAGATTCTTCTGAAAAAGTTTCAGAATTTTTTTCTGGCACAACCTCACATTCCTGAAAAACTGTCATACTATCAAAGTGTGAAAATGTTTCTACACCAGACATTATTGTCATAATTTTTTAGCTTTTTCAAAGTAAATTTTTATTCAAGTCAGCAAAAATGAAAGTGTTGTGGTGGGTTTTTAATACATCGCTGTTTGGTTCTTAATACTTACTTGGTGCTAACATGGTGAGGTTCGTTAGAGAAATTGAGGGCATGTACAAAGAATGAGGAGAAATATCTTCATAACGATTTCTCAATTAAGGGAACAATTCCATGTAATCCCTCATTCATTTACCAGTCAATCTATACTCTATGTTCTGAGTCATCTGACACTGGAGTCATCTATGGTCACACATCCTGTATGCGGTGACCAAAAGAATGGGCTTGCAACTACTAATGGTTGAAATGAGCTTGTCTGCAAGGCGGCCAGGACTCCTCGCTGGTGCGGGGTCCAGACCATGGCTCACTAGGGAGAGGCGTGTATAAAAACTTTGGACCCATTAAGAGGAACTTTCTCACAGTTGAATGAGCTGGAAGATGTGGCTGGGGTAAAGGAAGTTTAACTTTTCTACTTAGGCTGCCTCTCCCACAACCTGACCCTGGAAAAAAAGGGAATAGTTTAGTTTTCTTGGGGTACTGAGATCTGGAAATGTCCAAATCCTTGTGGGTTGAAAAAAATTAAGTCCCATTACTTCCTTCTAAAAGCTAAGTCAACCTTTTTATTAGAAACAACTTCTGCTTTTTGGTTTTTTTTTTTTTTAATGCAACACAGTCTAAAGAGAACCTGGTTTACATCTGAACTCTGCAACAATAGGGTCATGTGCTCTCTTGGCTTTTCTGTTGCAATTTGACTTCAGTGAACCCAGATACAATCATCTTCACAGGATAAAAAAAAAGACTGACCAAAAAATACAGAGTTTGGTCTTTTAAAGAGCGTAAACTTTATCCACACAAATGTCTCATTGTTGACTCATATATACTGTACCTCAGTATCCACTTGGATAAGCATGTTTTGGCAACAGTAAGGCTAGTTTGGAGTTGCCTAGTTAGGCTGCTGCCTGAACATAAGTGTGAAACAAAAATGTTACACTATCATCCTTTTCTCTTTTGGGAGTATGCTTTTAAAACATTTATAAAGAAAAAAATGGATAAAGATTTAGACACAAATTTTGTAGCATGACTCCGATCAAAAAAGTAATAACTCTCTATATTTGTGAAGTTAGCAGGTGAGTGTATGTTTTACCTCTAAAAAAGCAATATAAAATGCTTTTATACACCGAGATTTCTAAATATAAGCACAAAATTTTTTTTTATGGTAAAACGGAGTGGTTTTGTGGATTTATTTGTGGCTTTAAGGCACTTTAAAAGTCCACAGCTTCAGTGGTTTGTCACAGTTCTCATCTTTGACTAAAGTCAAGCAACAAACAACTTAAACTTCCTCAAGGCAACAAACAGCTTCTTCTATCCCATTTAAAAAAGTTCATCGAATTAAACTTTTTGCATCTTTAACAATCCCAATAAATCATTCTAGAATATGTTTTTCTAAACATTTTCTCAATTCAGTCCAGAAGTTTACTGGCTTTATGGGGCATGGATTTGGAGTCTTTGAACAGCGTCAAACAAGAGTGTTTCATTTAAGATCTATAGAGGGTAGTTTGCATTTCCCCTCTATGTCTTACTACCATACTTATTTCTGGGATTTCTTAATCATAACGGTCGAAGAAAATTCTCCCTGCTGTGACCACCCGACACTGTCATACGGATAAAAATTCCATCCAACTCTTCAAATCCTCCTTCAGGGAACATTTTCATCCATTTGATGGTATAGTTGTGGATACATTTGCATGATACAACCTGGTCACAAAGGCATTGCATCCTGACTTTACTTTTAAGCTATTTGTGTTAGGTTTATGGCAATTAAAAGCTAATTATAGACAGTATTCTCAACTTGGTTAGGATTCATGACATTAATACCAATATTGTAAACAAAAAGAAAAACCTCACTTGCTGGATCTGTCTTTATTAAAATTGGCTGTTATGTCATGCAAAGCAGATGTGTGACTTTTGTTAAACTCTTTACCTAATTTACTTGTTTTTTTCTGTCAGTTATACCATTTGTTGTTCATGTGGATTTGATTTTTTTTCTCAACAGAAAGTAAATCAAGTGGCGGCACAGTGGAACAGTGGATAACACAAGGTTTGAGTCCCAGTTGGGGACGAGGCTTGGAACACTGTCCTTTCTGTGTGGAGTTTGCATATTCTCCCTGTGTTTGAGTGGGTTTCCTCCGGTACTCCGGTTTCCTCCCACCCTCCAAAGACATGCATGTTGGGTTGATTGGCCGGTGCCGAAATTGCCCCTAGGAATGAGTGTGTGTGTGGATGGTCGTATGTGTGTGGCCCCGCGTCAGACTGGCGACCTGTCTGGGGTGTACCGTGCCCTTCACCTCGATCAGCCGGGATGGACTCCGGCACCCCCCACTACCCTCTATAGGATAGACGAATAAGAAGATGACTGAATGACAGTGAGTAAATCTAAAATCAACACATTTTCCATATGACTGTACTGTATGTGAACGACTTTCTCACATTTTTGGAAGGTTCAAAAAGCTTTTTTTTCAAGGAAAAAAAAAACCCTACCCTGTCAAACTTGATTATTTCTTCAATAATTTCCCCAAGGACACCAACATGAGGACATCTGGAGGAGGTGGGATTCAGAAAACTTCACATTTATCTGAATTTAATCATTTTCTTTTTGACAAAGTCTCAACAGCTCAAGCTGTCAAGCAAATGAGAAGTTACGGAATAAATTTTCAAGAACAAGTGGATATTATATTACAGTGTCCTCCATCCTTTTACATCTGACCCTCAAACATCAACATGAGACAACCAAGGACTTTGAGGCAGAATTGATGCCTCCTATACTGTGTAGTTGGTATGTTGGCAGTGTGAAGGCAGCACGAGGTCAAACTTAAGAAGAAGCTTACCTGCAAAAAAGGCATGAACAACTGGAAATTTCTCAACAGTGTGTCTGAATATTGCTTTACTTCATTAACTTGATTTAATTTCAATTCAATTATTTGTATAGGCTATCTGTATAGCCCAAAGTCACAGAAAAATGGTCTCAACAGGCTTCACTGCAGATTGAAAAAAGTACAAAACAAAGAACAATTCCTGCTCTTTAAAACATTCTTTAAACAATGAAGAAAAACCCAGCACAAGGCAAAAAAACAAAGAAACCTCACGGGGACCCACACAAAAGAGACATCCCTCCCCCTCGACGAGCAGGCAATGTCTTCTGTTCTGTTGTCCTTCTGCTTATCCGGGGCTGGGTCGCGGGGCAACAGCCACAGACGGGAAGCCCATGCTTCTCTCAACCCAGCTCACCCGGGAGGATCCCAAGGTGTGTCCTGGCTTGAGGCGTTCTCCGAACTAGAACTCTACCTCTATCTCTGGGTCTACCTCTGGGTCTTCTCCCAGTGGGACATGCTTGAAACACCTCACCAGCAAGGTGTTCAGGAGGCATCCTAACCAAATGCCTGAACCACCGCATCTTGCTTCTCTCGACTGGAGGAGCAACAGCTCTACTCCATGTTCCTCGCGGATGGCAGAGCTCCTCATGCCATCTCTGAGTGAGATCCCAGCCACCATGTGAAGGAAGCTCAGTTTGGCCGCTTGTATTTGTGATCTCATTCTTTTCGGTCACCACCCACAGCTGGTGGCCATAGGTGAGGGCAGGAACGTAGATCAACTGGTAAATCAAGAGCTTTACTTTTTGGCTCAGCTCTTTCTTCCCATGACGAACCAGAGCCAATGTGTCTACAATTGTTAATTAAATTCCAACTCTACAGCTATTTATATGAAGTAATCAGTTGATGGGCTTCATCCTGATGGAAACAGAATGGTAGATCAAGCATAATTCATTTTGATCTGTTAAGTATATTCACAATGACTAGGATGCTGCATCGGTCCGTCGTGGTAAAGCGAGAGCTGAACCGAAAAGCAAAGTTCTCGATTTACAAGTCGATCTACGTTCCTACCGTCACCCATGGTCACCAGCTGTGGGTGGTGACCGAAAGAATGAGATCGCGGGTACAAGCAGCCGAAATTAGCTTCCTCCGCAGGGTGACTGGGCTCTCACTCAGAGATCGGGTGAGGAGCTCTGCCATGTGGGAGGAGCTTGGTATTGAGCCGCTCCTCCTCCAGGTCGAGAGGAGCCAGATGGGGTGGTTCGGGCATCCCCGAGCGCCTCGCGGGCGAGGTGTTTCGGGCACGTCTCACCGGGAGGTGACCAATGGGCAGACCCCGGACCCGCTGGAGAGAGTATGTCTCACAGCTGGCCGGGGATCGCCTTGGGATTCTTCCGGGTGAGCTGGAGGATTCAGCCGGGGTGAGAGAGACCTGAGCTACCCGTTTGAGGCTGTTGCCCCCGCGACCCGACCCCGGAACAAGCGGAAGATGAAGGAACGAAACGGAAGGTATATTCATATGCATATAAAAAAGAGCATGCATGAGATGGACTTTAAGTAGAATGAGTTTATGTTCCTTTCTACACTTGGTATTGTGTAAGTATTTCACAATACAAACTCTTATATAAGTCATTAGTATTGCAAAGTATGATTGATGTTGAAATAAATAAGGACGAAGTGAATAAAAGTCAGCATAAAAGTATTAAGTCACAGTTTTAATGACAAATGATTTTGCGTATTTCTTCCTGAGCCTCTCCCAGGACTCAACCATTGCGTGTAATGAGGGGTAAAACCTAAAATGTTAAAAAACAAATACATGAAATTATCCACACAAATTGCAACGTAATCACAAACCAATTTTAAAATGTTTTTAATGCATTTATCAATTTTGTAAAAAAAAAAAAAAAAAAAAAATTCCGTTTGCGGCATAAGAAAGAAAAATCTCCCCCTACAACAATGGAACATTCCAAAACATCACCTCACATGATTGGTGAGTCAGAGAGAGTCTATCAGGAAAAAAATAATACTGATTCTCATTTATTAACTTTAAGATTCTCTTTTCACATCTAAATACTCACCATGCCGGGAATGTGTGGAGGAACCACTGAGGCTAGGGAAGCTGATGATGAAGTTCAGCAGATCTGTAATGCTGTAAGTTTAAATCAAAACGTCATGTTGTATATTTTAAGTGTTTTTCAATGTGATTTTCTGTGTTTAAGTGTGTTTTGATTGTGATTTTGTTCTTTCAGATGAAGCCTCATGCAGAGCAGAAAGCAGGGAAGACCTTTGATGTCTTCACCGCAAAGAGTTACAAGACTCAGCTTGTGGCTGGGACCAACTATTTTATCAAGGTAACAATAACCAGTAGTAAACTTTAAGATCACAGGGAACACCCTTCACAGGTCGCCGGTTAGTTATGCCTTTCTCATAAGCACTTGATTTCTTTCATTTTGTCTTCCGAACGGCTTATCACTGATTGGTTTGCCTATCCTGGCTGATTTCAGGCGAGAGGGAGGGTACACCCCAAACAGTTAGCCAGTTTGTTGCGGACACACACAAAAGACAACCATACACACACTCACACACTTAGGGGCAATTTTACACCAGCCAATCAACCCCTAACATACATGTTTTTGGAGGGCTGGGAGGAAACCGAAGTATCTGGAGAAAACCCATGCACACACAGAGAGAACATGCAAACTCCACACAGAAAGATCAATGTTTCTCGCTTTGCTCCCACGCTAGGACTCGGACCCCGACTTTGTTACAATGAGTCCACCATGCTAACCACTGCACCACTGTGCAGTCTAACATGATGTATTATGAAACTAAAATACTTTCCACATTTAATTATTGCTATTGGTTTTCTGTTTGAGCTGAATAAGTTGTGGGTTCTGATTGAAGCCCTGATGCTGCAACATTTACTGCAGTGAATCCCAACTCAAACTGGACACAACAGTCTGTCTCCATGTTTTGATGTGTCACCATCAGACCACACCTAACAACCATAGTATTTAAGATTCCCACTATCAGTATATGTTAATCCAATTGTGTTTCAATAATCTAGAAGATAGAAACACATGAATGGCTTTTTGCACTTACTGTATGTGGTAGAGAAGTAGTTCTACTTTAGCACCAGTTTTTCTGGATTAGAAGACAGAACTGTCAGGAGTTAAGCCTGGGTTTAGAGGTGTGACTGCTTTACCGCTCCCTGCCTCAATAACTTATTCATACATTAGTCAGAGAATGTGTTCGTTTTGAAATCAGCTAAATGTCCTCATTAAGTACTATAAGCCACATTGTAATTTGGGCTTGCTGTTCTGGAAATGTACCATTCTATTATCATTTTACTCACATTTTTGTCAGTTCTTATTTTTATTCACAAATTACATAGTAAAAATGTCCAAATTTTCATGTTGAAATTTAAACTGAATTTCTTAAACAATACATAGAATGACAGATTTTTTTTATTTGTATGTGTCACTCTTCTTCTTTTGGCATTTCCCTTCAGGAGTCGCCACAGCAAGTCAGTTTCTTCCATCTAAATATCTGTCACTGATACACATTTAACTCAGATTTCTGAGTTATTTGGAAGAACCAATAATAAGTTGACTTTAGTTTGTGGTGATTTTAACATTGATTTGATAAAAACAAATGATCACATAAAAACTGCAGAGTTTGCTAATTTAAATTTTTAGTTTTTGTTTTTATCCTCCTTTTATCTGATTGGTGAGAGGAGGGAAGAGGTGGAAGAAAAGCTGGAGAGGTGGAGGTTTGCACTAGAAAGAAGAGGAATGAAGATTAGTCAGACTAAGACAGAGTACATGTGTGTGAATGAGAGGGATCCAAATGGAAAAGTGAGGTTACAGGGAGAAGAGAAGAAGAAGAAAAGAAGGTGGAAGATTTTAAGTATCTAGGATCAACAGTCCAGAGTAATGAAGAGTGTAGAAAAGAGGTGAAGAAGCGTGTTCAAGCAGGCTGGTACGGGTGGAGGAAAGTATCAGGTGTGATGTGCGACAGAAGAGTTTCAGCTAGAATGAAAGGGAAAGTGTACAAAACCGTGGTGAGACCGGCGATGCTGTTTGGTCTAGAAACAGTAGCACTGAAGAAAAGACAGGAAGCAGAGATGAAGATGCTGAGGATCTCTCTGGGAGTGACCAGGATGGACAGGATTAGAAATGAATACATCAGGAGAACAGCACATGTTAGAGGTTTTGGGGATAAAGTTCGAGAGGCAAGACTGAGATGGTTTGGACATGTGCAGAGGAGAGAGTACATAGAAAGAAGGATGCTGAATTTGGAACCACCAGGAAAGAGGACTAGAGGAAGACCAAAGAAGAGGTTCATGGACGCAGTGGAAGAAGACATGAAGATAGTTGGTGTGACCAAAGAGGACACAGCAGATAGGGTTAGATGGAAGAAACTGACTTGCTGTAGCGACCCCTGAAGGGATTTGCCGAAAGAAGAAGAAGAAGTTTTTATCCTCTTTTTTGTTTGATTGTAAAAATGCTGTTTCAGTTAAATGTAAATAGATGTCTAAGGATAGGCAGTTACAATCTATGCTTCAGCCTATTCCTTTTCTTTGGTCTATTTGTTTCTTTGTTATAAATTGTGTGAAGATATTGTAAAGTCTGACTAAATGAATAAAGAAAATCTGAATCTGAAATTATGTGTTGTTCATAGAAATTTTGTGGTTATAAGTATATCAACCCCTTCCTTTTTTTTAATGGCAGGAACTCTTTGTAGCAGAAGTGACACTAACTTTATTTCTGTTTCCCTTTAGGTCCACGTTGGAGGAGATGATCATGTTCATCTTCGTGTTTGGAAACAACTCCCATGTAACGGTGGAACGCTTGAACTAAGCAACATGCAGCATTCTAAACTTCACACCGACCCCATTGAATATTTCTAAAATCCTACTTAAAACTAAGCAAAACAAAATCAGTGCCTGCAAGTTACAGTTTTTTTTTTTAGTTGATGATTTGAAATGATGTCTCCATACATATGACTCCTAAACTTCTGATCATTCTATTTGAGAAGACTGTATAACTGAGTATTTTGTACAATACACACTAAAAATAAAAAGAACATTATGTCTACATTATGTTATCTGCTGATGTACTGTCATTTTTTTCCATTAAGTTAGTGCTTTTGAGTTTGCAAGATCTCACCACAGACTATTTTGCCAACATGTGCCATTTTTATTGTATACTTGGACAACCTCCAGGTCTTGCAGAGGAATTTAAAGGTGCTGATTTGCATCCCTGCTGCTTTACTCTAAACAGCAAATCAATGCAGTGAGGGTTAGAGATTACAGCCTGATGAAATCAACAAGATCACACCATTTGCAAATCTGCAATCCCCCTATCTCTTTGCATGGGTCTAGAAATTCCATCCATGAGAATAATGAACAGAATTGGGGACTAAGGACTACAGAGAGTTGGAGTACAACTCTCCGGAAATGGATCTGTCTTTCTTCCCGGGATGCAAGCATGCTCCAACTAGCAGCCTGTTTATTTAAGGCTAATATGAAAGTTTGTTCTTTCAAATAGGTGTCCCATTATGGAGATTTTTTTATGCTTACTGTCAACCATATTGTGCATAGTTATCCTATTGAACTCGTCAATCAGATCCTGATAGATTGCAAATTATTTATCTATCTGGCCATTTTTAAAACAAAAATGTTTTAGTCAGACTAAATGAGTGATTTTTGTTTTTACATATTAAAATATCAAGTAATTTGTATATTTATCTCTTTTGAGGTTGAAATTTGGAGCTGATGCTGCAGAGCTGAAAATGTAAGAGCTAGCATTAATCCAGACAAGACTAGGTTGTGGCTGAGTGGTACATGGCTCAGCAGCCATGTTTGTGCTGTCAGTGCTGGATGTCATTCTTTCTCAGGTGAAGTCCTTTTTAGAAATATACTTTACATAAAGATCATGGCAACTTCAGAAGATGAACTTACATAGTAGCACATACTGTATGAGGACTATTCAAATCAAAGTGTCAGGAAAAAGAACAGAAATAGATCAAAAATAGAGGGATGTCAAAGACATAAAGACTGGATTTTAAACTTGGATGACATTTTTGTAATACTGTCATGGTTTCACACAAATTTCCCATGTGTGGGATGATTAAAGTATATTCTGATTCTGATGTTTTACATAAAACAGGATGTCTAAAACAAACTAGTCACTCCAAAATTTTACAATTTAAGTTTTTAAGAAAATAACATGTTACACAATATTAACATATGCTTAAAAAGATTCAGAAAAACTTCACTAACAATCATAATTACATATAATAATTCTTTTTTTTTAATGCATTCATTATTGACTGAACCCCTTTATTCCAGATAAGGTGATGAAGATGCTGGAGCCTTTCCCAGTTAGTCCCTGGAAGGTCACACGTAGAGGCAGACAAAACCATCCATATGCACTCAAGCTTGGGGACAATCAACATAACATGCATGTTTTTCAAGGATCAGAGGAAACCCAGCTCGACCTGAAAAAAACATCACAAAACATAGAAAAAATTAAAACAGATCAAAAGAGTGATTAATCTTCAGTGAAATGCATGATTAAAAAGTGTTTCATGTTAGGCTAAACTGTTTTCATCCTAGATTTAAACATTGTCACATCAGAGGCCTGTCTCACAGCCTAGGAAGTTCTTTCTCCATGTTTTGTCCTGAAACAGCACACCAATGGGATGCAGGTCCTAGAGGTCATCGGAGTTCTAGATGGTTCATAAGATTCTAACATATCAAACTTAAACACAATCAGAGCAGCTTTAAAGTCTATTGTCTGATCCACAGGAAGCCAGTGCGTCCTGATCCCAGGACTGTCGTCATATTTCCTGGTTCTTGTTAAGGCTTGAGCAGTACCATTTTGAATAAACTACAGTTTGAAGGCTTTTTTGTTCAAACAGTGAGTAGACCGTTGTAACTGTCTAACCTACTAGGAACAGATGCATGAATAAGAACCTCTAAGTATGTTTTTGACACCAAACCCCTATACAGAAATGCCAGTGATTGAATCTTGATTTCAACAGGGCTTGAACTCCATCCTTCTATCTGTAAGGCCTCAATGCTAACCACTGCACCACCCTGTAATCCCTTGTTTTCTTTAACAAAAAAATGGTTTAAGATATTATGCATTTATGATTTATATTTACATGTGTATAATATATGATGCAGTCCAATGACAGCTACACGGTTTACTGTTGATCATCTTGTCTTTGCCATTTTAAAATTTAGTCCCTTACAAATTGTACAATAAAATCTCCATGTGTGTACTTTACAATCACACCTACATTATTTCTGCCAGATTGTTTGATGAATTCTCAAAGGTATTTTTTTTTTGTTACTTAAGCAATGACAATTATTCAGAAAAAATAAAAATTATGTTGAACTACCACAAGGGGCGATAAACTGAAAGAGAACAAGCTCCCTTTTTGGTTGGAAAGAAGAAGTGTCTGAACATTTTATTAAACGTAGAAGAAGAAAACAAGTCTATTTTGATGTTATTATGTAATTATCTGTAATGGTTCAGAGTCCACACGTATTCATAATGTTGTCCTTGATTCTAACCAGGCGTTTGTGCCAGGTTGTGGCGGAAGTGGGCTGTAAATCTTCACCCAGTTTAACTTCGGCTTTTCGGACTTTTTCGACATCCGATCAAGCATGCGATGGAGATGCAAATGGTAATTATTAGAATAAAAAGAACATATTATAGGTCAAGAGTTTCTTTCTGGATGGATCGCCTTCATAAATCTTGAAATCTAAAGTTTAATAACATGTTTTTGTTTTTTTTAACATTTACTTTATCAATGCATTATAATCTAGTTTTTATATTTTTAATTCATAAGAAATAAGCTAGATCTTAGACGCTGCACAGATAGACATGGATCATCTTTTCTGCACCACTTAAAAGATTTTGTTTGCACAGCATTCTGTTTTAAACAGAGAACAATGACTTGTGAATGTTTCTAGATGCCTTTAAAAAGACCTTTAGGACATGTGATGGCAGCATAGGTTCATTTTAGAGGTTATAATGGAGGGTGAGTTAGACAGGTATGTTGTCATGTCTTTATCTGATTATTTATGCTGATCTTTTCTTCTTCTTTTTTTAAAAAAAATCTCAGTGGTGTCCCACTCCGAGCTGAAAAAAATGCTGTCTAACCATGACATTCAACTTTTTGATGTGAGAAACCCAGATGAACACCAAGCTGGTAAAATTCCTCAGGCCATCAACATCCCACGTGAGTCTACATGTTCAAGCTTGTCCTTGTGGTTCATCCAGGTTTATTTAACATTTTTTCTGTGTGTGATCGTGTTATCAGTGGACACCCTGGAAGAATCTCTGAAACTACCTTCTGAGAGCTTTGAGCAGAAGTTTAAGGTGAAGCCTCCAGGGAAAGAAGACGACAACATTGTGTTTCATTGTAAAAGTGGCAAAAGGAGCTCCAGAGCGCTTGGGATTGCCCTTCAGCTGGGTTTCAGCAGGTACAGTGTGAATAAGCATTCATGAATGAGATCTACAGTTAAATGATACTTCGAGTATCATTTAATGATACATTGTGATGGTGGTGATAGGCAAGGACCTAAATGCGACATTGCAAGATTTAAACCTCAGTTTATTGTATATGAAGAACTGGTTAGGAGACTGACTGAAAAGTAGATTGTTATAATCCAGCTGGAAGTTCGACACTGGGTTGAGTCACCTGATAGTGGGTGGTGTTGTGTTGATCACAGAAAAGTGAGTTTTTGTCAAAGGCTGGTCTTTATGCACAGAAGCTGAGGCACAAACTGGGTAATTCCAAGAGACATGGTCAGAGACAGGCGGCAGGTCAGGTTACCAGGGCAGGAGGTCAGGGGATACCAGGACAGTCCAGGTTGGTGACAGGCAGATGGGAGTTCAGGGCTCCAGAGCTGAGTCCCCATGTCACAACTGACAAGGTGCTGGATGAATGCAGTTTAAATCCAATCCATGACATACTTAAATTATCTAAATCGGGGGTGTCAAACTCAAGTTCCAGAAGGATGGTCCCTAAAGATTTTCCCTGTGTTCTGATCCAATGATTTGTTTTCAAAAGGGTCGGCGTAACAAGCACCTGCTTCAGCCAATACCTTTTTGGTCCTTTTGGTATATATAAGTTCAGAAAAAAATGTAAATTTATTTATTTGGAAATGCACAATTTGACCGAAATAAAAGATAAAAAGAAAAAAAGGTTATTGAGTCAATGTGCCAAACTTTATTGGCTGTTGATTTCATTTTATGTGCTTCAGCTGTATTGAACCAAGAACACAGTGAAAATCGTGAGGACACCGGTCCTGCAAGACTGGATTTTGGCAACCGTGATCTAAATTTTAAAGCTGAGTTTCCGTGTCATATTACACACCATACACCATCAATGGTTTTCAGTGGATTAGAACATTGTGTACTCAGGTGCCGGTAAGGATTGTGTTTTAGATAGCAGGGATGTGATGTATAACCAGTTTGATCTGTTTTTCTTTTCAGAGCGAGACACTACGCAGGAGGGTACTCGGGCTGGGTGGAGCAACAAGAAAAATTAAACCAGTCTTAAAATCTGGATTTTTTAGAAAACATTGATTAGTGTGTGTAAATGCAGAACTCTAAAATATGGACATATCTTTTGGCAGCTTATTATCAGTAAATCTAGACTGTTACAATTTGTTTTATTTTTACAGTGAAAAAAAAAAAACTCTGTTTTTTTTTTTTTTTTTAATTAAAATCTTACCACTTTTAAGAGATTGACTCAAGTGTGCCTTTATCTTTTAAGTGAAACAATAATGCTTTTCATTTGTTTTTGTTTAATTGATCTGGATTTAAATTCTTGTCAGAGTTTTTTTTTTTTGCTCTGTTAAGAAATACTTTGTGTAACTTTATGTTTTGAAAAGTGCTCTTTAAATAAAGTTTGATTTTATCCATTTTCTGAACTGCTTTTTCCAACTGAAGATTAAAGTGGCTTCAGCCAATCAACCAATTAGCAGGGTACACCCTGGACAGGTCACCAGTCTGTCTCACTTGTTGAGTGTTTTTTACAGAATATCAAAGTATTTAACTATTCCATATGTTTAAGCAGATTTGCTTGAATTAATTTAATTCAAGTTTTCTACTGCTCTATCTGAATTTATTTTCTTGTGTTAATAAAATAAGAACTTGAACATTTACGTTGTGTCATTTTTTTTTTTTGAGAAAGTATCAAATTTTTTATTGTCTCTAAGTTGCTGCTTTTATCATAAAGAACTATTGAATTGAGAGTTGAAATCAATTTGAAAAAATATTAGAGGTTAATTAATTTTAAAAAAACCACATTGTATAAGAAGTTTTATGCTCTCTTATGCAACACAAGCTGGAGTTCAAACATTTATCAGCATCTCTTATCAGCTTATTGTTACAATATGGCATTTGTCTTCGTTTCTAATGACAACATCTCTAGGATATTGATAAGCGTACCTCAATCTCTGACTTGCTTTTGTTCTTATACCTTTTTTTTTTATCAAATTAAATCTCTCAAATTATTTTTTTTAATCCAACAAAGTTATTAAGTAATAATTACATAAATTGCACAATTTTTCTGTAGATTCTTCTTATTTTTTGCTGCCAATGCACATCTTTAAAATGTAGTTTTTCATTATTAAAGGTTAACAGTTCATAGATATGTATAGGTGATCAAAGCTGTTAGATAATGTATGTAATAAATAGGATGGTATCTATCCAACCTCAATGATATAGGCTCTGAAAATGATCTGATCCAATGTGAACAAAGTTCCACAAGAACAGGAAACACCTTTTATGTATATGCCCTTAGGGCACCAATCACAAGCTGTAAATCTAAACTGTACGTCTTAGTGATCAAGGTCTTTTGCAGCAGACTGGTTTAACTTCATAGCAGGTAACAAGTACAACAGGACGTAAAATCAATCAAGACTAGATTTTTAGCCATGGATGGTGAGTTTTTTAATTGTTCTCATAGATGACATTCATCACTATGTGGGAGGTCTTGTTGGCTTGAATTGATTAATATTTTTTATTTTTTAAAATTGTCAGTGGTGACCTATGATGAGCTGAAAAATATGCTGTCTAATCATGACATTCAGCTCTTTGACGTAAGGAACCCAGGTGAATACAAGGCTGGTAGGATTCCTCTGGCTGTCAACATCCCATGTGAGTAAAGGGAAACATCCTTCTCTGGACCGGTTTTACCAGATGTCGTTAATCATTTTCTGTATTTATTTTTGTGCATCTGTAAAATCCATATTAGTGGGTACTCTTGAAGAATCTCTGAAGTTATCTCCTGAGGATTTTGAACAGAAGTTCAAAGTCAAAGCTCCTGGAAAAGATGACAACAATATAGTATTTCAATGCCAGAGTGGAAACAGGAGCAACACAGCACTGAAGATGGCCCATTCTTTGGGGTTCAGCAGGTACATCCTCTATAATAGTAATGGATCGATATGTACAAAACATCAAGATTGAAATTATGTTTACTTACAGCTATTTGACCACTCTGAAGTGTGGACAGGTGCTGCTTGGTTTAGTTAAAAATGAGAAAGAATTTTTGTAGAAATAGAAATTATATTGATCTGTTGTGTCTTTTCTTTCTTCTAGGGCCAGACATTATAAAGGGGGGTACTCTGAATGGGTCAGCCTTCAAAAACATTGAATTCAAGCCAAGACAGCCTTTATATATGTTGTTTTTTTAACTCCTGTAAATCTCCAAAAGGCATATTTTTGTAATTTGTTGGACAGTACTTCTAACATGGCCATTTTTTGGCAATTTTTTAAAAGTTCATGTAAGTCTGTCAGACTTTTTAAATAATATTATAACTCAAATTATGACTGATTTCTTCATGGAATTAATTAAAAAAAAAAAAAAAAAAAAGATGTTAAAAAATGTATCCAAAGTGAGGTGTTGTCTTACAGTAAAGATATTTAGAAAAAAGTTATCATGATGCATTTTTTTTTGGTGTGTGTTTGTTTTCATATCAAACGTTTGCAATGAGTAATTATATTTCGTTCCGTTCCGTCGTCTTCCGCTCATCCGGGGCTGGGTCGCGGGGCAACAGCCTCAAACAGGAGGAAGCCCAGGCTTCTCTCACCCCAGCTGCATCCTCCAGCTCACCCGGAAAGATCCCGATTTGTTCCCCTACCAGCTGTGAGACATAGTTTGTCCAGCTGATCCGGAGTCTGCTTGTTGGTCTCCTCCCAGTGGGATGTGGCCGAAACACCTCACCAGGGAAGTGCTCGGGGGCATCCTGACCAGATGCCCGAACCACCCAATCTGGCTTCTCTCGACCAGGAGGTGGAGCAGCTTGACATCGAGCTCCTCCCACATGGCAGAGCTCCACATCCGATCTCTGAGTGACAGACCAGCCACCCTGCAGAAAAAGTTCATTTCGGCCGCTTGTATCCATGATCTCATTCTTTCGGTCATCACCCACAGGTGGTGACCATAGGTGAGGGTGGGAACGAAGATCGGCTTGAAAATCGAAAGTTTTGCTTTTTGGCTCAGCTCTTTCTTTACCAGCTCTCTTTCTTTGACCGATGCAGTCGGTCAATACTTTCATTACTTTCCAAACTCTAAAAGTAATATTTGATACTGAAATTTAAAAAAATCTTCCTTTTTCATACAATTATGCTAAAACAAAATAACAAACAGGTCATTTCTACTGCAATAAGCTCCATTTAACGAATAACAAATGAAGGGTGTAGAACTTTAATAATGATCATCTGACAAATTGGAAGTGTTCATGTTGAGTACATGTTGCGTTAAGTACCTTCTCCAACATTTCTGCAGCAAAAGTTTTTCAGTACCCACTTATTAATCCTGCATATCAACAAAGAATAAATATTATGCTTCCTTGCTTTAAATATGGGATATTGTTGCCTGTTTCCATTCTACCGTTAACATTTTCCAGTATTAAGGTCATGCCCTTCACAGATTGCACCAAAATTGCTTTCTATGCATATCACTTCTTACAGAATCCGTCTAAAGATACTAAACTGCAACTTATCATGCTTCCATATCAGAACATGTGATTCTGCTAGTTTTCAGTATATTCCTGTGCCAACAAATTTGACACTAACAAGTCATTTAGAAGATTGTTAGACTGTGAAAGCCATTTAATTTGAAGCAAGTGAATTTGAGCAGAGGTACAAAAACTTGCAGGTTTCTTAAATGTTTTTCATGTTTGGGATGCTCAAGGCACTTGGTTGTTTTCTCTAGGACCCCCTGGCCTGTAATAAGTGGGTTTATTTGCTTTAATACTTGTAAACAGGCAATTAGCCTGAAATGAGACGCTTACCAAACATTAGTGATTGATTGGGTAAAACCTCAATTAAATATTACTTAAAATGTATCACCAGTTAAATTATTTATGAATCAAAAATGTTTGAGTTTGTTTTGCAATTTCCCCATTGTGGGACAAATAAAGGTTTTACTATGTTAAAGGTTTTGAGCAAATTATGATTGAACATGTATAATTAGTGTGCAAACTCCACAAAACACATTTTTAGTAATGTATCATGATAAATCCTTCATTTTTTGAACATTTGCAGGGGCGGATCCAGGATTTTCTAAAAGGGGGTGGCGGGTGAGGTAATCGACAAATTTAATTATAAGCATTGTCCTTTTTTTGGTTTGAACAAACTCATGGATTTTTTTCTGTTTCTTCTTTCTGAATTTTGACACTAGATGCTGTATTTGTTCAGAATTATTTTTTAGTGTGTTGCAGTGTATATTTAGTATTTTGATTTCCACCACATTATTGCTTTATAGGGTAATAAATACAGCAATGCATTTTTATGACTAAATGATAAATCTTGGTGTGCAATCATTGGACGCTTTCCTTGTTTTGATTTTTAAATTTCTCTGAACCTGTGAAAATTAATTTAACAACAAAGATAAATTGATATATGATGAAACCATTAAGTCTGTATTTGTAAATATTTTAATACCTGCATTCTGCTTGTTGGGTGATGAAAAATGTGTCAACTTATAAACAGGACAGCTTGTGGAGACCTGTCTGTTTACCAGTGGGTCAACACACCCAAAAACCAGCCAAAAGACCCCTACAGATCTTTCATATGTCCCTTGTGTTTTGTCCTTATGCTCATCACCAAGAAGCTGATTGTTCATGCCATTCTGTTGGTGGAATAAAATAATATAAAGATCTAATCTGATACTGAACATTTCATCAAACTTTGAATTTGTTTTGTGGATTTTTTTTTTTTAAATGATCATTTTATGTTTAAAGACTGAGCTTTCAATACCATGTGTTTTTTACGACTTCAGATGTGGTACAACAGGAAATTTGTATGGAAATTTATATAAAACAACTTCTTTTCACTTAACAGCAAGAAAAATTATTTATATTTGTGACCCAGTAGATGGCAGCAACATTTCAGCCAACTGTAGAAAAAAAAATGAGTATTTTTTTTTTCCCCAAAAAAACTTGCTGTTACAGTTGTTAGAGAATGTTTATGCTCTCTTGGGGATGACTTTCACATGGCTATCAATCCAGACCTACAAAATTCCAGACAATAATTGCTCTCTACTAAGCAGATAGCAAGCAATCTTCTCAAATCTTCTCAAAGTCTATGTATTCTTTATTCAAAGGAAAAGCAGAAGACCCTTTAACATCACCGCTTCCCATCCTGTCCTCCTGAATTGTGTGTGTGGGTGGAAATAATTGAAGGGTTTTGATAGGCTGCATCTGAAGTAATGAGTCTGGAGGAGGCAATGACCCATCTAAGCTGTCTTCCATTTATGTTAAACTCAGCATCATAAATCACAAACTTTGTAGGATAAAAGCCAATCTAGAGTAAATCACACAAACACATTGTATCCCACTTATAGATGAGCGATTGAGATGGATTTTTTAAAGCTTGTGGATTGTATATAACATACAAACATGAATAGAGGGTGAAGGAAATTATTGGTGTGAATAGTGAGCTGTAATTTCTCTGTGACATTAATTGGAATCGAGCTAAGGCACATTTCATGGATTTTTTAACACTCTTGATTTTCTTCAAACTCAACTTTTCTTCCTGCAGGATATTTTAGGATTTGTTCCAGGACTGCACGGCACCTCAAGCTTTTGCCAGCAGACTGCTGAGGAGGAAAAGAAGAATAGGTCAAATTTACAATAAGCACCAAGGACATTTGGACATTTTTACATTACTTAAACCATCAACTGATGGGTGGTTTGAGATGAAAAATGATTACTTTGCTGGTTTTGTCAGCTACTGTGGTTTCTCCGGTCAGATCATAAACTTCATGCTGTTTAAATAGACTTCAGAAAAGCTCTTTTAACAAAAGCTGGACTGTTACCCTCCTTGGTGTGCATCATTGGGGTATTTGAACACGTGTGCCATCCGGGTTTATCGCACACAGAATGATACTTGTTACAATAAAATACTATCATTAAGAATAAGCAACTCTAAAAATATCATTTGGAAGCAAGAGGATGCCCATTCATGGGGTTAAATAGGAGCCTGTTGCTCCATTTTACTTCAGATTTTAGTAATTTGTTGGGGCTCCTGCAGGGATGATAGTCTTATCTTAAATTTGGGAGACAGCAAAACAAAGCACATTCAGCTGGAAGCCTCAGATAAGAAACAGACTGCAGAGATCCATTCTGGGGCCCTTTATATTTTATAAGTCCAAATCATGGGGGCAACAGCCTCGGATGGGAAACCCTGGCTTCTCTCACCCTGGCCCCATCCTCCAGCTCACCTAGGAGGATCATGGTCCCACAGGACAATTATTTTACAGCTTTCCTTTGGCAATTTACCACCACACAAAATCTCACTTAAAACATAAAACAATTAAAATAACATAAATGATCAAATAAAAACACACACCTTGGGTCAGACCAGTCCAGTTAAGAAATCCTGTACAAAAATCCAGTTACCCCCCCCCATTTAAAATAATAATTAGTTTAAGAATTTAATTGCCAAGGGCATAAAACAATGCAAAAACTAGTTTGTTGACCTTGCAGGGACATAAAAGCTACGCCCTGAAGTCATTAGAATAAAGCAGGGGGAAAGGATGCTGAAGTTGACCCAGGATACATTTCCATAGCTTTGTTCACTATTTGTTCTAAGTGGATTGTAGGTCTCTAAGTGGAACTCCTATTATTTTTTTTAGCAGATGTTAACAATCCCTTGCAGCTTGTTTTTTATCCTTAACAGTCAAACCAACAAACCAGAAGATAAAAGAACAGGTGTTCCTCATCCAGCTGTGAGACGTGGGGTCTCCAGTGGTCCGGGTCTACCTCTTGGTCTCCTGGACATGCCCAAAACACCTGACCAATGAAGTGTTCGGGACATGCCCGAACCACCCCATCTGGCTTCTCTCTAGCTTGTGTTTTTTTTTTAAATTTATTTTATTATTAGTGAAAATTAAGCTTAAAGGATGTGAATAACACAAAGGTGTGTTCGGGATTTTTTTTTTTTTTGTAAGAAAATGTTTCTATATTGACCTAATTTGCACACTGACTGGTTCTCTCATCTGGCGGCTTAATGAGGACGCAATTAGGCTATTTTTATGTGAATGCCACTTCCAGCGACGCACGACCCAGACTGACTCAGGGATCACGAGAAAATGAGAAGCTGGACTGAATATTAAAACGTGTAGATACCAAAACTTAAAATCTACCAATTCAAAAATAGTTTTAAAATTATTTAAAAGCGAGATCTTTTGTTTATTTTTTTGAGTTGTCATTTAGTTTTTACGCACAAGAAAAGACTCAATTCCCGCAGATAAAAAAATCAAAGAGTGAAACAGCCATGTGTGTGATCAGGTTTTTCAGGACTAAGGTAGAGATGGAGTTAAGTGAGAGAAAGCTCGGCTGTTTCTCTGTGATCGAGCTTCTTGCACATTAGACTGTGCGTAATGGCACCGAGCACATTGCGCTCTCTCCATCTGGACGATGAAAACGGGCAACTTTTCTCCTCCTTGCAGGTGATGATCCTTCAGGATGATGTCTGATAATTCATCTCTAAAACGGTAACTGGTATGTAATTCCTTCTACATTTTCCTTTGGGGGTTTAAAAAGAGAGAAAAGTATCTTTACGCACACAAGATTGATTCGTTTTCCAATAATTTTTGTCCTTATGTTTGTGATCATCTAAATTTATCATCAGAATTTAAGTGTTGGGATTGTTAATTATCTTTATGAGGCTGGATCATAATGAAATAAATTGAACTGCTTGATTAAAGCTGACCCTCTCTAATTAAGATTGCCTGTGAGCTGTAATAAATTTCTCATTATGAAAGTGAGAAAAATATCAATTAAATTCAGTTAGAAAGGTGTGGAGATTCAGTTTGTTATTACAGTACGAAGAATGGTTTGCATGTGTCATCAAATGGTTTATATCTATCATCAAACTTTTAATTTCACAAGATGGGACTAAAGCCAGATATGTGTGGTCCTGGATGTGTGAACTGTAAAGTCTGGTTATGTTCATTTCATACCTAGTTGGAGTTCAAACTGCTCTATGGTGACATTGGCGAAAGCTGGTAACACCAGAAGGAGGTGGCATAAACATCAGGGTGAAAGGGACAATCAGTTTCAAGTAGCAGCCTCACATGTGAAAAAAAATCTCTGTGCTTGTGTGTTTTTAGATGTTCGTCTGTGTGTGAGGTAGCTTTTCTAAAATGGTTTTGATGATCAATTTTTTCTGCCTGTCACATTTAATTTGGTGACAAACCCATAACTGCACTTGCAGAAAATGTGAAAGTAGTGTGTGGTGGTGTCTGTTTTATCTATTTTCACAGCTTTGTGGGTGATAATATGATACTGTAACTGTTCAGGAGGGGAGTGAAATGATAGACTGAGGAGATCATTAAAAACCTATAGGTGTAAATTCGATCTATTTTCTCTTAATATTGTTTTATTTCTTTATAGAACAACAGTGTAGATGAACAACATAGTTTATTTATCACACACACACAGGCAAGAGCATTTAGCTCTGATATGTAGATTTAAGCCAGAAAAGGAGGCTTAGAGATAAATGAGAGGACGATTGAGGGCCAGCTGGATTCAGAAAAGTGGACTTGTTATCCTTCCACTACGAGCTAACCTTACTGACACTTCTCAACAGGACACAGTCAGATTCTCATTAAAGTTGCTCCCCTGCTTTGTAGTTTCTCTTTTACGACTGTGTTACACACTGCACAGAAGAGCAATGGGGTGCAATTAAAAGGCTGACTAGAGCAATTAGGAACGTGTTGCTCGGTAAAAATTTGCTGTTAAGAGCATAAATTTGTGCTGAGCTTTTATTAAGATTATTGTATCAAGTGAGGCACTAACATGCACATCAATTTTATGTTTCTGCAGGAACACTTGTACATGAAAACAGAATGCAACCAGTTTTACTGCTGGGATGCAATTCAGCAATTATCTTTGATCAATCAGTTTAAAACAAACACTGCTACTTAGAAGGAGTTTCTCAGCTTTTTTCGGCATGATTTTGCTGTCATCCGACGATTATCCTGTTGCACTTGTCAGATTAATGAGATGTATTTTGTGTTTTAATGGGGAACAAAATGAGAATTTTTGAGGTGACAATGTTCTTTTATTTTGCTTAGGTTTGCCAAACATCACACTTCCCATGTCACCGGGACATCTCCATGGCAATGTTTAGCAGCTCAGAGCGGCTCTGGAATGAGTCCTTTGGATGGGATGAGAGGAATGAGAGCTCGGATGCATCGGAGAATGATGAGCGCAACTACTATGCCATGCTGTACTCCTTGCTCATATTGGCTATTGTGTTTGGGAATGTTTTGGTGTGCCTGGCTGTGCTGAGGGAGAAGTCACTCCAGACAACTACCAACTACCTAGTGGTCAGTTTGGCTGTGGCTGACCTGCTGGTGGCCTCATTGGTCATGCCCTGGGCTGTGTACTTAGAGGTAAGTGCTATTTAAATAGATTTTTTTTAATAGAAAAACAATAGTAATTGCTCTAGATTTGCTGAAATTCTTTATGTTTTATGTTTTTATGTTTAAAATGAAAGAGTATACCAAGAATTTATGTGATTTTTTTAACAGGAAATCTACACTAATATGAGAATAAAGGTGAAAAACAGAAAAGTAATTTATACAGCAGATAATATTATGATTGCAAGTGTTATTGGAGTTTCTCTTTTCTTGTTGGCCGCACATTTGAGCAAGTCTGGTCTCATTCCCACCTTGTTACGTGCTAATGATAGCCAAATGAAGTTAGAAGATCAAAAAAGCATCAGTTCTCATTCTTAACTAATAACATTCAGATTCTAAGCTGACTGAGTTCGACCAACTCAAAACAAAGAATACCGAAAGCATTCGAAACATTCTAAGTGGCCATGTAGAAAAGGTTCCGTTCTGTCGTCTTCCGCTTATCCGAGGTCGGGTTGCAAAGGCAACGGCCTGGACGAGACGCCCAGGCTTCTCTCACCCCAGTTGCATCCTTCAGCTCACCTGGAAGGATCCCGAGTCGTTCCCCGGCCAGCAGGTCCGGGGTCTGCAACTTGGTCTCCCACTGGTGGGATGTGCCCAAAACACCTCACCAGTGAGGCACTCAGCAGGCTTCCTGACCAGATGCCCGAACCACCCCATCTGGCTTCTCTCGACCTGGAGGAGGAGTGGCTCGACACCAAGCTCCTCCCGGATGGCAGAACTCCTCATCCAATCTGTGAGTGAGGGCCCAGCCACCCTGCAGAGAGAGCTCATTTGGCCGCTTCTATCCGTGATCTCATTCTTTCGGTCACCACCCACAGCTGGTGACCACAGGTGAGGGTGGGAACGTAGATTGACTTGTAGATCGAGAGCTTTGCTTTTCGGTTCAGCTCTTTCTTTACCACGACGGATCGATGCAGCGTCCTAGTTATTGCTGACGCTGCACCGGATCTGTCTGTTGATCTCCTTCTTCATCCTTCCCCCAGTCGGGAACAAGACTCCGAGATACTTAAACTCCTCCACTTGGGGTAGGACCCTGTCTCTATAGAAAAAGTTTGACGAACAAATTAATTCTTATTGAAAATGTCTTTTTCTAATCTAACCAAGGACTGTTGGGAACACCTATGGTGGGGAAAAAGATCATTGTCTTCCAATGTCCTTGTTTGAGTTGGATTATTTGCTCATACGTTGGTGCTACAGAGTAAAATTCCCTGTCACCATTTGTGGAAAGAAAAAGTTTCTTGTCCATCATTCAGTGACAAAATGCCTTCCAGTCAGATGAAAACTGATGTGAGTGCATGTCTCCTGGCCAAGCACGACTGGAGAGAAAGAGAAACCGTTAACTCTCCTTCTTCTTTATGATGCGATTGTTGCTCATTAAAAAACAGTGCCCGATGTCTAGCTTTATTGCATCCAAACATTATGATACCTGCACCAAAAGGCATCCTGTTAAACAGACACCTGCTTTCCTGACCAAACAGTGGTGTTGGATTCTGTGGGAAAACGTGTTGGTACAAACTGTGGCCCCTGTTTGAATCTCTGTTGCACATCAATGTATTTTGTAAAAGGTCAAAGCTGTAATTCGAGGGTCAAAGTTGATCCCATTTAAGACCCGTCTAATTTGGTGGGGAGGTGACAACACAGTTGAAACAAAACTGTCTTGTGTCCACTTTTTGTGCATAGTTGGCACAGCAGTGTGAGTGTGAATTTGTAATGACATGTTTCCAGCTATGAAACTGCATAATGTGAAAGCGAAACCCATCCAGACTTAAAATCTGGAGAACAAACAAAAAAATATTTTACAGAAGGATTCTGTGAACTAAACATGTAGCCATTTTAATTCCAATTTCAACTGTTTGTTCAAAGGTGGGGTTTCAAGCCAAATCAACTTTTTGGAAGCTTCTACCACGTTTGAATGTTATCCCTATATGGAAAACATACATGAAGGGATTTTCTATTTTATTTGTGCATTTTTGAGTAATTTACAAGCTTTCCCTTCCAGTATTCAGAAATTAGTTGAACGTCATGTTCTTCTTAGCCACGCCTTTTACCTGGGTCTCTCTACTCAGGTAATGCCCTCCTTCCCCTCATGTACACAGGAGCAAAACTAGGTGGGGAGCGACAGTAGGGGATATCCACATCTTCAAAAATGAAAGTAAATAACACATTTCTGAGCTAACAAAAGCAGAGGCGGATGCTGAAGGCGGTGTGGGGGCACCCCCCTTTTGGTCCACAAAAAAAAAAAAAAAAAAAGAAAAAAGGAAATTGGACTAGTCAAGCTATCCCCTTGCAGGGCCAGCGAAGGGGCCGGCAAAATGCGGGAAAAATATTCTTATTTTTCAAAATGTTCGGGGGAGGGTTGTACCATTATACTGGCTTTGTCAATGACCTCACTCCCCACACCCCTTTAGAAATCCTGGATCCACTCCTGAAATGGTACCATTTTTTAACAATATCTTTGCTACAACATAAGAATTATTCCTTCATGATGGCTCAATATCCTCTCTTCATTATTATGAAGAGTTTACCACAATTTTCACATTATTTTATTTTTTGTTCTGTTTCATTGAGTTTTATGATCCATAAGATTTTTTTTAGCTAAAAACATCTGGCCAATATTCTTAATCACACCTTTTATCAGTCAACTTATTGCGAGCTCTTTGAAGTTCACTTTGTGCTATATTGTGTCCAAAAAAATTAAACGATTGTTCTTGGTAGGGATGGGTGATATGCGTTAAAGAAATATCCCAATAATTTCTGGTATTTAGTACAATAACATTAAAATTTCAATTAAGAAATAGTGATTAAAGAAGTTCACACTCACTTGCAGACCAACATCTTGAGTGTTGACAACAATGGTTGACAGATATGCTATGCAGAAAAGATCTTATTCTGAAACTGGGTTCTGGCTCTTTATTATTATTTTTTTTTTTTTTTGGAGATTCAATTCAATTTAATTTATTCAGACATAAAACAACAAGAAAATTAACTAACGGTACGAATAAAAATACTGTAGCTTTAGAATCAAAAAGTTGAGGCTGAATAGGCTGCTTTTTCACACGGTTTGGACATGTGCAGAGGAGAGAGAGAGTACATAGGAAGAAGGATGCTGGATTTGGAACCACCAGGAAAGAGGACTAGAGGAAGGCCAAACAGGAGGTTCATGGACGCAGTGAAGGAAGACATGAAGATAGTTGGTGTGACCAAAGAGGATACAGCAGATAGGGTTAGATGGAAGAAACTGACTTGCTGTGGCGACCCCTGAAGGGAAATGCCAAAAAGAGAAGAAGAAGCCTGCTTAAAAATTGCTAGCTAGTGCACGAGTGCAGCTTGATTAAAATCCATAAACTCTAAACTTAAACATGCTGTAAGGTCAGAGTCTCTCTGTGAAAGCCCAGATTATTGTTATGTATAGTTAGAACTAAACATGAAGATGGTTGTTTTAACAGCTTTGCCAGTCACCAGCTTTCACGCAATGTTTTCACGGCGTGATGTCACAATTTTTTTTTTAACTGCAGATGCAATTTCAATTCTTCGTTGAAAATATTTTAACACCTGAACGTCAACTCGATTATGTTGCCTCAACATAGCCTTTTAAAGTTATTTTAGTTTCTTCATATAAATTTTTTTTGCAGTGCTAACTTCTAATCCTTAGCCATGTTTCTTGTAGCTATTTTTATTGGTGGCCCTCACTGACAGCCCAACCATGTGTCTGTAGTGTGATTCCTCAGTGGATATTAATTATGTGAGCGATTATGGAATGAAGGGTAAAAAGAAAGTGCTGCAGAGCGTGTTGAAGGGAGGGAAATCCAGATGTGGTGATCCAAACCGAGGGAAAGATTTCCATGAAACAATATTATGCTATGACAATAATTTCAATGACAGATATTAAATGTTTTTCGGTTAAAGTGTTTACATGATATAATTCTTCTAACCTATTTGCAGAAAATTCAGTATAGCATAAATTTCCTAAGCTTTCCTCATCACTTTATTAACTTTACTGCTTAACAATCATATTACATGCACAGGGATACACGGCCCTCAGGCGTCCACAACTCATCAAAGCAACACGCAGCACACTGAAAATGAACTGCAAAAGAGTCCTGTTCTTCCAAACACAGACATGTTAGTGTATGTATTAAAGTATCCTTGAGGGAGCCAAGGATGTAAGGATGTTGCTCAAGGACAACTTCGACTACATGAAGTCTGAAAATCATTTGGATGAAGTTCAGCAATGTTTAACAATCAGACACCTCACAGGAAAAGTTTGTTCAGTGTCAGCAGAAGGTGCAACCCCCCACAGTGGAAGAGTGCACAATGGTAGACAGCCTGAAGAAGAGGATACATGTTACACACCCAGTGAGCAGAAATGGGCAAATCAAAGATGATCACATTCTTTGAATAGTAAATTGAGGACACCAAGAACCTTCACAATCAGCTATGTGTTGTACTTTCTTATAGGCTGTCAGATTGTAACAAAAACGCACTATGTTTGAGTTTGTGTTACACTGTTTTTATCCAAACGACAGTTTAATACCCCATAAAGAAGGAAGGAATAAGACACAGAGATGTTGAATTCATTAATATAACAGTATACGTTAAGAGGATTTTCTTGACAACTCATATAAAATCAACGTCAGAGGTTATTTAAAAATACTGCCGGCAAGTAGCTTCACTTTGCAAGCTGAAGTCTGACAAATAAAGGGGATTAGCTCTTTGTGACCAGAGGGTTTGTGGTTAGCTTCTGCAGATGTGTCTCTGCAAAAAAAAAAAAGCAGCACTAACTCTCTTTCCTCACAGCGGGTGCAAATCATTTGCCCTTGCGGAAGTCACCCCATCCCTGGATGGGGGAGAAGATCTATGACTTATACCTGAACAAAGTGGCTGTATCGGCAGCTGTGACTGAGCACTCACTTTCCACAACTCATCCAAAATGATGTTCCTCTTGGCCTCCGCAAATATATGAGCTGTCCGTGTAAACTGCTCCATTTGTGGGAAGGAAGTTCACCCTTTGTCAGGTTCGTCAGGCGTTTTATTTGACACCCCTCCATCAGAAAACATAAAAAGCCCACTGCATCACGTCTGTTGATAGTTTGGATGCCTTCAAATCAAATATGTAGATGGTTATAAATATTATGTAAATTACCAGGAAATATTATCCATATGACTGTGAACATATCACTCTAAACAGAAATTTTTGAAGGTTTTTTAAAAAAAGAGCGTTCCTGAGTCTCATAAAACTGACTGACACTTGGTGAGTTCACCATCAGGAGACTATTAAACATGTCACAGCTTCAAGGAGAATCTTACCACTCTTCTAAAAAAACATGGCTACCTGTCTGCAGTTTGTTAAAGATGTGGAGAAACAAGGTGGCTAAGAACATGACTGGATTTTTTATCTTCTTCTCATGTGAAACATGATTTTGACGGTACAATGGTTTGGGTTTGTTCTGTCAGAACAATTTATGGTAAAATATTTGGTAGATTGTTGATAGATTTAGTTTTAAATTATTAAAAAGAAAAAATCAATCGGTGGTTTTGATTAATCGTATCATATTTGATCAGTTTTGCTGAAAAGCACACAAAGACTTCAGATTTGAAGCTGGTGAAATTAAAATGGAAAGACTGATCAATCTCTAAACATCAGATAGGTTCTCAAAATACTTATTAATTATTAACAAAAAGCACACAGTTTTTGTTTAAAATATACTTTGTCAACTTGTGTGATCAATGGATTTTTGCAGCCAGACATAAATTGGTGTTTTGAAGGATTCTGCTTCAAATATGTGTTGAAAAATGTTTTATTCCAACTTTATTGAACTATTTTCTCCCTGAAGTTGAACTTTGAACCCAAATTTCTCACAGCCAGACTACTGAATCAAACCTTTTTCTTTTATTTTTCACCGTCTGATTCTTGTTGGTCATAGGTGAAACAACCGTACCTTCACTCTGCATCATTTTTTTTCCCCCTGAGACACTGTGTATCCTCCCTGCTGAGTGTTTATTTCACATTAAGTTCAAACACAGTTGGTAGAAGCTTTCTGAGCTCCTTCATGTAAACACATTAAATATGAATAAATACGTCTGTATCAATCTGCTAATGTGATCAGTTTACCACAAACAGTACAAAGTTTAGGTGAAAGTAGCTTTTTAGATTTTCATTTAAGTTAAAAATCAAAGAGTTGGAGTTGGTGAGACACCACACACACTGGCTGATGTCATTCTTGTTCACCACAATGACCTTGCTCGATATAGAATACTAACTGCCCTTTTTCTTTACATATCTACAGCAAACTTTGAGCAATAAGTTACAGAAACTAGGGGTGAACTTTAAAGCTGGCCCAAGAACAGAAGTGAAATAATTTCTAACTGACTGGAGCTAAAACAGAAAATGAAGGATGGAAAAAGCCAGACAGTTAGGGTTTAAGGGAGGTGAAGCAGTGAAGCCAGAAACACTGCAAATAGGAAAAAAGCAAGGTTTGGAAAAGAATCTGAGCAAACATCCTGTAAGATGTGGATTGTGTGCAATGAATAAGAGCAGGAAAATCTGGCATGAAGGTGTTAAAGCAGGTGCTTTATGCTAATCGAAGATAGGCTACATCTGGACACTTTACACAGGGGTTTTCTTTTCTGAAAGAAAAGCTATGGACTAGAAAAAACGGAGCAAAGAGACAGCCCATGAAATCTAAAAATTCTCTACAATTGTGCATAAGCTTTCGTTTCTCCTTTAATATTGGTTCCTTTTTTTTAAAATGATCACCCAAAACATTCGGAGGCAGGAGGGTTCAATGATGAAAATAACATTTTCAAGTTTATGTTTCAATATCAAACTTTTTTTGTCTTCTGAACCATTAATCCCTAATGGGGTTATGGGGGCTGATTTTGGCGGATATCAGGCAAGAGGCAGGGTACACTCCAAACAAGTCGCCAGTCTGTTGTTGGGTCACACATACACAATCATCCACACACACACTTAGTCCTAGGGGTAATTTTATAATGGTCAATCAACCTAACATGCATGTCTTTGGAGGCTGATACGAAATCGGAAAACCCGGAGAAAACCTACGCAGACACATGGAGAACATGCAAACTCCACAAAGAAAGAACAGTGTTTCAAGCATTGACCACACTGCAGCACTAGAACCCTAACCTTCTTTCTGTGAAGCCACTGTGCTAACCACCCACAAAATGCAACCCCAATATTAAACTATTTTAAAATACACAATAGACACTTAATTCACTTTGAATTCAAGCACCAAAGTTTAAATAGTTTTTTGATTTTTTTCTTTTTTTTATCAGAGACTTGTTGGCAAGAAGAAATTTTAAAATATTTTTGATTTAGTTGCTTTTATCAGAAAAGAAAAAAGTTTGACAGGTAAGAATCATCTGCACACCGATCGGATGATTCTGTCAGAGCCTCAAGTAAAAAACTTGACAGCGGGTTCACTGAGAAACTTGATAAGTGTAAAGAAGAGATTGCTTAAGATATTGAAGTCATGTCCTAAAAAGATTGGAAAAAAATTCAGTCAAAAGGCTGGGTTTTTATCAACAAAAAAAGAAAAGCAAAGGATGATACACTGAAATGATCTGTCAATAAAAATTCAAAGCAAAGATAGTTTTCCATTTCTGATCCGAAAACACCTTCCTTATAACTTTAATATATGTGCCAGGGATGGGTTCTATTACAGGCAATATATTGCTGTACGAAAAATATATTAGTAATATATTACCATTACTTCTGTATATTACCATTTCTGGGCAGTATATTTCTTTTACATATTACATTTGCATAATCGTACCGGCAAGTCTGGACTTTCTTTCTTGACAGAAATTATCAACACGCGATTTGTATTTTTATCACCTTTCAAAATGTATTTAATATTGGCCATTAATGTTAAACCACTACAATATACTATTATTATAATATATAAAAACTGTCCTTCACGTCCGTTCCCTTTAATTATGAATGTACCCATTTTTGAATGAAGTCCACAGAGGAAGCTTCTTAACGAGAATCTAGTCTTTCTTTGGGGTAGCAGTTTCAATTCACAGTGTTATCATGTGAACACTGGGGGAGCATCTGACTGGTTGTTTAGTTTCGGTGAGAACAATACAAGGAAAGTAGACCACTTTAGAGATTAGCTAGACCCACTCAGTTGTAAACAAGGTACTGGTACTTACCTGTCCACTAGCTGGATTGCAATGGCCATCAGGCAACTGTTTTGCCCTAGCAGCACCCTCATAGTTAATTGTTACCGGGCCCAAAGGCCTTCACACCCCTGATAGTTAATAGTCCTAAACAACAGTGGCCCTTTCAACAAGTCAAAACCAGGACAGTAATGTAAGTAATATACAATTACTTTATTACTTTTTAAAACACATACTATTACTCTTTAAAAAAAAGAAAGAAACAATAAAATACTATTATACAAACACTTCTATTACATATGGCTATTACATATTACTGTTACTATCCCTTATCTATGCAGCTTTTTATCATGTTGGTTTCTGAATGAATATACTTTTAGACATAATAATATTTCCAGCTGGTTGTTATTACACAAATGCCCTGAAACTGTTCGAGCAGTGCTGTTTAAATGATTTACGAAACACACAATTTTTAAATTAGGAATGACCTAAAGTCAGAGCGGTGAGACAAAAATGTTGCAATTTTTTGCTTGAAAATAGTGAATAAAGTAGTGAATAGTACAAATAGTACTATAGTTCAGTATAAATAGTGAATAAAATAATCTGCTTATTTTTATATGCATGGTAAGAAACATTTTACTTAGTTATGTTCACAGAGGAAAAGACATGTTTAATTTAGTTTTCTTCAGCAATTTATCCTAAAGGTTCATACGGCACTTTTTTGACAATTCGTCTTATTTAACGAATTTTAATAATTCCCTCACATTTCTGTGAAATATGTGGCTGTTACAGCAAATGATGATTAATTAATGATACAAATTGGTTTAAAACAGATCAGAAAAGAGGGTCTGAACAGTGGTAGTTTATTTAGGAGTGCACGGTGGCACAGTGATTAGCACAGTGGCCTCACAGGAAAAAGGTTGGGGGTTTGAGTCCCGGGTGGGGACGAGGCTTGAAACAATGCCCTTACTGTGTGGAGTTTGCATGTTCTCCCTGTGCATGCGTGGGTTTTCTCCAAGTTCCCCAGTTTTTGCCCACTCTCCAAAAACCTACATGTTAGGATCATTGGCCGCTATAAAATTGCCCTTGGTGTATGTGGATGGTTGTGAGTGTGTGGCCCCACAACAGACTAGCGACCTGTTTGGGGTGTATCCTGCCTTTGGGGTGTATCCGGCCTCTCGTCTTGAATCAACCAGGATAGACTCCGCTCCAGCCTCCCCCGCCCCACACACACACAACCTCGTTAGGTTTGAATGCTTCCTAAGACGAAACGAACGATTGTGCCTAATGTAGTTTGAAAAAAGACAGAAAACTTTCGCATAGAACAGAATTAAGCGTGACCATTCATAATGATTTTTCAAATTTACTATGACATTGTCTTTAGGAATCCATGCATCCTGTTTGAAGTGGTTTTACTGATGGACTGACTATGGATTAAAAACCTTGCACTGATACAAAAATGCTATGATGATGTTAGGGTAGAATTTTAATTTGGTGCTTGAAGCCTCCTTGTGATGTGAACAAGTCAACAAAAGAAAATTAGAAATAACAGAATAATCATAGCTTTCCTTTGCTTAAATGAAAATTGATTTAAAAAACAGACAGGGGATCAAACATTCACACATTTTTCAAATGAACCAGAAAGCATGGGTAATGATAAATTACTAGACAGAACTTTACTTTTGCTAGAAGCTTTTTTTTTTTTTTTTTTTTAAAAACCCAAAACATTTAGAAAAAAAAACCACCCAAAGCAATTTTTCTACAAAAGGAGTAAAGCACGGGCATCATCTAAAAGTTACTTTGAAAAATGATCAAAGAAATTGAACTTTTTTAGATTTAGAGTTTCTACTTTATTTTAACTGTATATGCAGAAGGCAAAAAAGTGGTCTTAGATCTTGAGACTGAATGTGATACCCCTTCAAGTGAACACACTTATGTATTCCCCTTGTGACTATTCTGCATTTGTTAAAAAAAATCCCTGGTCCAGCTAAAAAGAAGATAACTTCTCTGTGTTTGCAGACATACTGTATGTCATCATTCATAGCCTGAGAAAAGTAGAAGTGAGGCCATTGAATTCCATTTATCTCTGTCAGAATTTTTTTTACCAAGCATTTAAGAGTTTAAATGAAAGGCTAATGTTGTTAGAAAATCATCAGACGAGGGAGTTGGAAAAGATAAAAGTTTGGATATTGTTGTATATATGCCCTTTCTGAAGTAGTTAGTGAGTTTCAGACTGGTTCGCCCATCAACACACTTATATTATCACCAGTAAAGATGTTCCCCTCGATCATAAATGCACCCCAGAAAGCTGGTTCTGCTATATAAATTTAACAGTGAAATGATAGTATAATAAAACCTATAAAAATGTAATCTCCGTTTGTGCATAAACACGCTGGCTCAGTATGGGTCGATAAATAAAAACATTTTATAATCCTCCAGCCTGTTTTCTGTGTGTATTGTTGGTGAAATGTATTGCTTAAATACACATTTTTCTATCTTTGTCACCTGTTTAACTGTGTCTCTGCACATATGCGTCACACTTTGTGGTGACAGAGAGAGGAAGAGAAACGTGCCTTGCTAATCTGCCGTGTCTCCTGTGCAGGTGGTCGGTGGTGCCTGGCTTTTCAGCAGGCTCTACTGTAACATCTTTGTCACGCTGGATGTGATGATGTGCACGGCTAGTATTCTCAATCTATGCGCTATCAGTATTGACAGGTGAGTGTGCACGGTGCCTTCTCACCACATTCATTGGATGTCTGCAATAGTTTTTCATAGCATGCATTTTATCCTCATGGGACTCCCATATTTCCAGCTTGGTTCATTCATTCACCTCACCTCATAGATATTTTAAACCTGTCTGCAGCAGGAAAACAATATTTCTCCATGTTGCTCAGCTCTTCTTGAACTGTGCTCATAGAAGCATGGGTGTTACAAATGTGAAAATGACGTATGTGCCAGGAGGATGGAGATTGGGTTGTCTTTACACTATATTTTTGTGAATTTGTTTGCAGTGATCAGCATACTTTTGCCCAGTTTTATTTTAAGCTTTTATTATAGATGTGCATTACATTTTTACATTATTCATTTCTTTAGTTTTCTTCTTGTGTCACAGTTAAAATTTAATATTCCTCTCGGGTCTTTGAACTTTTAGGTCACAGGTAAAGAGTTCATCTGCATCTAAAAGTACACATAAAGTTTTATGGTGGGGGAACAACTGTACAAGTACAGGAATCAGTCATGGAAAAAATATTGATGCATTTGATTGTTTAAGACTTACAAAGCCAGAGTCATTTTCTGCTCAAACTTATCTCTAAAATTTTTATTATAAAATTTAACCCAATGTGGCTGATTTTTGTCTAAAACACAGTAAAAGGGGGAAACCAGGCATTTGTTTCAATTTTCTGTTATATAAAACTCATCATGTGCATAATTTGCAGTAAATGTCTCAATCTTAAATGTTTAAAGACTTTGCCTATTTGACTTACAAAGAACTAATGCAGGGGGTCAGACAAGTCATGCAGTAAATTTTCTGGCTGCTTAAAGGTTACGTCTGTGTAATAATGAGCTTTAAGCTTCTTAAAGAGCATTTCGGCTGCTCGGCTCAGAAAAGCAGCCATTCTTTCATTTTTCCTTTCTTGTTATGTTTTTATTTAGTTATTTGGGAAAAAATATCGCCGGTATTTGGTTTATAATCTGTGCTTTGTGCTCGTAGAACCACTGTGAAAGAATTTATCGGCTTAAATTTGTTTCCCTTGTAAAAGAATAACCTATTGAAAACAACACAAAGGCAAAAAAAAAATGAAGCAGCTTTTGTTCTTTTGCAGAAATGTTGCAAATTTAAAAAAAAAATAGAATCTGAGCTTTTCAGGTATCAAATGTAGTTTTTTTTCTACTTAGTTCCTAGAGTTGCATATACTTTTTTCTTTCTTTTCTGCTTTGCTTTCCCAGACAGATGACTTTGAGTTTTGGGTCCTGAAAGTTGCTAGTGATTCACTGCTGATGAGGGTTCAAAACTGAGCCTTCCTGTGTAAAGTCACTTTTGTCTCCATGTGGATCCTTAATTTCTGAATTCATAGGTTTCCATAATGTCGTCTTAAGCTGTTTGCCATGTTAAAAACATAAATGATGTTGATTAAAATCTCTTTTTAAAAAGAAATTATCAGTAAAATATTGATAAAAGCTTGATAAACAGCAGCAACCGAACAATTGGTTTTAAACACAAATACGTTTCTTTAAATTACCATCTGGTAAAAAGCTTGAAAGAAAACTCATCTAAAATGATGTATTGATTTTTGTTTTTAACAAAAGTGACAACAATTAAATTCATTGTTTGGCGGTTCTCCGTCACTTGCTGTTTTTATGCTGTTATTATCAAGAAGCTTTTTATCAATTATTTATTAAGAAAAAAACTCTCTGAGATGTAGTTTTACTTTGCAAGCATTCAATGGCAAAAAACATCAAACATTTCCAATTCTAAAAACTTTCAGAATAAGCCGTAGAAAGGAGATCGGATGTTCTGCGTAGTCATGGGAACATAATTAAAAAGGTAATTATGTGGGAATTAATTAATAGATAGGAAAATTTGCTGAAAACGCACGTAACGCTTTCTACAGTAGGAAGACAGTTTCAAATGGTCACAAGAGCTAGAAAAGCTTTTTATTTTCACATAGACACATCAGGATAGGGCTTAAATCTCTGGCCTTTCTGTGTGGAGTTTGCATGACCCATGAATGTGTGGGTTTTCTCCAGGTACTCCGGTTTTCTCCCACCCTCCAAAAACATGCATATAATGTTGATTGGCCGCTATGAACTTGCCCCTTAGAAATTTGTGTGTTTGTGGCCCCACAGCAGATTGGCAACATGTTCGGGTTGTACCCTGCCTCTCACCTGAAATCAGCCAAGATAGGCTCCAGTAGCCCCCACAATCCAGATGACTAACCAAAACGTAGATACTACACCTACATGTTTAGAACTCCAATTTTGACTTGCTCTGATAATTTTTGTTTTTCTTTCTAAAAAAACGGTAAAACTGCCCGCTTTAAAAAATTATTTTTGCTGAAACATACTGTTTTTCTGGGATTATACTTAAGATGTGAATAGAAAAAAAGAACATAATCTAATTCAGATTACATTAAACTCAACTTTTAATAGATAGTGATCATATGGTTGCCACATCTGATTGGAACCGTCTTACAGGTGAACTGGTGAGGTGCACTTCATGACATGACTACCAAAGTTGTTTCTTGGTGATTAAATTCGTAAATTAGTCCTAATTTTACAAGTTTTTTTTTTTTGTTTTTTTTTTTTGTTTTTTTTTTTTTTTAACTAGATCTTTGTACAGGATTTCTTAACTGGACTGGTCTGGCCCAAGATGTGTGTTTTTATTTGATTATTTATGAGATTTGAATTATTTCTTGTTTTTAGTGAGATTTTGTGTGATGCGACAAATTGCCAAAAGGAAAGCTGTAAAATGATTGACCTCTGGGATAAATAAAGTTTTCTGATTTTGATGCTCTCGGGTAGATCAATTTTATTTTTCTTCCCGCTCAGCAATATCAATATCAATAGTAGCTCTGGAGGAAAGTGATGCTAATGCTGTTTGAACGTCAGGCTGAGTATGTTTTGATGGGCTAAACGTGAACTTGATGCTATTGAAAGCTTTTTGAACAGGCAAGACAACTGGCTTAATACATCCGATTGATTAAAAGGTTAAAACAATGTGGTAAAACAATGCCTGCCTCTCGCCCGTAATCCGCCAGGACAGGCTCCGACACCCCCCTACGACCCTTTTGGGGGTAAGCAGTTTAGAAGACAAAACTTTACATGGGAGAGGTCGATTACAATTTCACAACTTAATTTCAAAGCATCATAATGACACTTCTTATCAGACAATTTGCTTTTGGCACCTTTAGATGTTCGTTGCTTCTCAGAAATCAGCCGGTTTTCTGTAAAACTTGTTTGCACCTGTGTGGTAATTTTTTTCAGAGCAGGGAGTTTTTTTTCTCTGATTGATTTTTACACAAGTCAACAACACTTTTGTTCACATCTGAGCTGGGAAAGAAACCTCCAGCTGCATCCTTTGTTGCTGATAGTGTATAAGATACCTACAGTGCATCCTGACAGATTCGCTTATTAAATCAATAGTGATGTCTGGGATCTTCAGCACAGAATAAATGCACAAGACAGGAAGTTTTGGCATGAAACTGAAGATGAATTGTATTTGTGAACTTACTAGAGGATGCAGATCTGATGAGCTTTGCTCTCACTCTGAACTTCAAGTGTAACTTAAAACAACCCGGCATTAATAAACAATGTGGATTTCAGTCTGATAACTATACGGCTTTGTATTTCCTTCTGGATTTTGCTCATTATTCTTCTGAGTAAAAAACATCCTGACAGTTGTCCAGTTCTCAACAATACATTATTGCCTCCAATTTTGGTTAAACAACCGCTGTAATTGCTTTTTCCTCTAAACTGTGTCTGAGCCCCAGATTATTATGCAGCCGTGACACAATACATTGAGCTGATTAACTTTTAAATCAAGGTCTTCTTGGGTTACTTTTGAATACCAAAATTGTTTCTAAAAAGAAAAGCCAGTCTTTTCTCTCCATTGTTTGTCGCCTTTGCTGCGTATTTATAATCATCCCCAAAAGCCCAGCACATTTCAATTTTTCCCTCGACCGCTTGTTCTCATTTAAAACCTTCACTCGTCCTTTTTCTTCTCATTTAAATGTCATCTATTTTTGTTTTTTGCTTGATTCCTGCCAGACTCTAATGTGCGCATGCTTGTTTGTGTGTGCAGGTACACAGCAGTAGTGATGCCTGTCTTGTACAACACCACCCACCGCTCCAGGAAGAGAGTTTTTGCAATGATCGCCACGGTGTGGGTGTTGGCCTTTGCTGTCTCTTGCCCCCTGCTGTTTGGCTTCAACACCACAGGTCAGGTCAACGTCAGCATTTTAACTCCATCCTCCTGTCCAGATGTGTCCTGGTGAAGTTGCACATGCAGAATAAATTTATTAATTTACACAAAAGGACAGAATTGACAGCATAGAAGCAGTATGTCAGGATGGAGAGTCGGTGTGCATGTCATTTCGGGTGGCAGGGGATGTGAAGCGTAACCTCAAATGGGATTTAAAGATGCATGCAGCCAGGAAAAATATTCTGTTCTCCGTGGCGATGTGTGGAGCTTTGTCAAGTCTGAGTTTAGAACCACTGCCGATATGTGTGTCTGTGTTGATGTGTGTGTGTATTTACCAGGCGAGCTGGAGTTTAATCCAGTGGGTGTCATATCAGCTAAAACCCTATTAAACATAACTGGCTGGGACAAACATTCAAGTCTGTAATGTCAAAAACACATCGACATCTTCATTAACTTGATGGGGAAATATAATCTAAATGAAAAAAGAATGATCATCAAAAATGTTTGGAACATTTCTGGCTGGAAAAACCTTTGTGAAAAGCTTGTGCAAGAATTATTGTGCAAGAAAATCCTATTTCAGCTTTCTAAAATGGGAAGAAAGGTCCTGGAATCTTGTGCATCCCTTTGATCGGGTAGCTACAAACAAAAATGTGCAAACAAGGCAATAATGATAGTTCCACTTTAACCCAAATAGTGTCCATTAAAATACTTTGCAATCTCTTTTTAATGTTTGCTTGCTTGTTTTCTCCATCCTATTTTACATGTTTTTACCCAATAATGAAATTCCTAATTGTGTTTATTTCTGGTTGATTGGTTGCTGCAGGCTATAATTTATTAATTAGTTTCATTATAACGCAAGTTATTAGTGGTCCAGTCATTGCCACGATCTCACAGCAAGAACGCACTTGTCCAAGCTCAAATGAAACTTGAACGAGTGGTGTTTCTGCATTATTATTATTATTTCTTAAATGTGGGGTTTTATGCCTCTGCGTATGAGTGGCTTAATCTCACTACCAGCACAACATGCGTGTCATGTTAATTGGTCACTGTAAATGTGTCTCTCCTGTCTTTTTATGCAGCCCACAGACAGAATAGCGACCTGTCCAGGGGGTGCCCTGTTCAAAGTTAGAATGGGCTGCAGCTCGTCTGCCCCCCGCATCTTTCCCCTGGAAGTAGCAGTTTAGAAAATGGATGAATGGACAAATACAAGTCGTGACTAATTGAGATTACTAAGAAAGTATGTCATCTCAGCAAAGACAGGGTACTTGCTTTGTATTTTCTGGACAATGCATGATGAATTATTTCTTTTTTTTTTAAGTGTGAACAAGAAAAATTCTCTGTTTAACAATGAAATGAAAATCATAACAAGTAGCTATTTTGATTACAAAAGCCACCGGGGGAGACGCATGACTACACACCCACAATTAAGAGCTTTAGTTAAACAATGCAGAGCCAAACTCCAGAATGTGACTAAGCCTACTTACAATCAATATAAAACAATGACCACTGATGACAAGAACTGTGTTTCTTCATTGGTCCCTAGCCACAGATCAGAAAAAGAGCAGGTGGGTTAAATCAAATTTAGAATGCATTTACCTTTATTGATTAAGGTATTCTAAAAATAAAAGCGTATGATATCTTTATTTATATCAAAGCTCTGGATTATAAAGCTAGAAGTGAGGCTGTATAATTAGCCAATCAACAATCAGAATGTGGTAATTAGAAACTAGATGGATGAAAACTTTTGTGGAACTGCTTTAGATGTTGTTTTAACCCAGAGACTGCAAACCATTTTATTTTGTGGGACCACTGACATTCATTTTTGAATTTCACTGCAGAGGTCCTCATCTGTCAGTTTTCCATTAACGTCAATTTATAGCTTTATTAGTTTAACAGAGTGATGTTTAACCCTGGAATATAAATTAGAATTAATCAGTCCATATGATCTCTTATCTTAATTTATCATAGCAAATTAATCACACCTCCAGCTCCCAATCATCACTCTGAGGACAAGTGTGTAGACTGCTGCAGGTTCAGTGTGAACACACACTGTTTAAACACAATGATCCCGTAATCTTCGGCATATTTGACTTAATGATATTTTCTCATTATCGGCAGATGACCCCATGGTGTGCTCCATCTCCAACCCGGACTTTGTGATTTATTCCTCCGTGGTTTCTTTTTACCTGCCGTTTATCGTCACACTCCTGGTCTACATCCGCATCTACGTCTTCCTGAGGATGAGAAGGAAGAGGATCGCCTTCGGACAGGCCAGTGGAAAAGTGCAACCTGGTTCCACTCAGCTCTCTGTGGTAGGACTCTTGTTTTCACTTTCTATAAGTTATTTTTTTTCTAATCACTGGAATAAAGTAAACTAGTTTAGAACATTACCCTCTGACAATTTCTGTTCCGTTGTCTTCCGTTTATCTGAGGGCCGGGTTGCAGGGGCAACAGTCTCGGACTGGAAACCCAGGCTCCTCTCACCCCGGCTGCATCCTCCAGCTCAAACGGGAGGATTCCGAGGTGTTCCTTGGCCAGCAGTGAGACTCGGAATAGAGCTGTTGCTCTTCCGGGTCAAGAAAAGCCAGATGGGGTGGGTCGGGCATCTGATTAGGAATCCTCCCAAACAACCTCGCTGGTGAGGTGTTTCAGGCACGTCCCACTGGAAGGAGATCCAGAGGCAGACCCTTGACCCACTGAATATTTTATTTAAAAAAATATTTTGGCAATACTGAAATTATAGATAAATTAAGTAAAATTTGGCAAAAAGTACAAATGATCCCTTTGTTTCCCTGGATGGGCCCCGTCTCCCTGCGACCCTCCAAGGGATGGACGGTTAAGAAGATAACTGACTGACTGCAAAATAAATCCATCTTTGTATTGCATCACCTGTTTCAAACACAATATCAAAAACCTCTCATAAAGCCCCATAGCTAGTACTTTTAAAGCCGAAAATGAGCCGAAAGGATTAACAAATGTAGCTGCTTTGGAAATTTATTTGTACTTTTATAAATGGCCTTCGAGAGAAGTTTGTGTAATGTGAAATAATGGGTGTAATAACAGATAAAGGAGGTGTCACATCTCGTATGAGGCTGCTCATTAAGTGCAGCAGGGAGCAACTGAGTGTTCAGATGAGCAGATGTTCTGGATGAAACATAAGTGTATATCTGTGTTCCTGTGCGGCGGACACGCCTGTCGCTACAACTGAAGCTTGTCTTAATTAAAATGGCTCGTCAAGTTAAAAATAGGAAGTTTAATCAAGACGGCGCGATCTCTCACGGCCTTTTGTCTTTGAGTTCATTCACACTGAACTATGTAAACTGATCACGCTTGACATTAGAAACCCAGGCAGGTGGAGGGAATAAAATATTTTTATGAAGGATAGCGTGATATCTGACGGAAAGGAAACAGTCACCTGTTGTAACGCTATATAAGGAGTTCCACTTATGAAATGGTTTAAATTCACATGAACGATCCAAACAGAAATCAATTATTCAACAAAACAATGAGTGATGATTCATGTAATCTTGTCCAGGGAGAATTCTTTTAATCTTAATGCTAGCCAAGAAAATGGGATTTAGCACATCAGCTTGCTGTCTGCAGACCAGTGACAATGCTGATTCTGTTCAATGATAAAAACCCCACCAAGGGAATTATGAACAACTGTGATGCAGTATGAGAAATAAACCTGATTTTCTTTGGTTTGATTTGACTATTTGGGTTCGTTCATGTCTTTGACTTAATGAACAAAATGAGGTTTTACTTGTGTTTAAAAATCAAATTATAAATATATATATATATTTTTTTAGCAAGCTGTTAGGTCTTTCATTTCCATCATAACACTGTTTCCCCAATTCAATCCATCATGTAAGTGATGGCTATATTTTTATAACCACCAGCAAGGACACTTCAGGTCATGTGCTCTGCATTAGTGACTGTGTATACTATTTATAAAAAATACTCTGTACAAAAAAGAAAAAAAAAGCCCCTCCACTATTAATGATTGTGGTCTAGCCACTTGGTCAGCTTTGGCACATCCAGGTGCTTTCTGTCTAATGCCACTGCATTTGCTCCAATTTTCTCCTTCAATACCCATAAATGTGCAGTCAGGTCTTCTTTTTAACAGGGTTACAAATACCACAGCTGGTTGTAGGCGGGATGTCAAGCATGAGATTCTAAACTGAAGAAGTTCAGGGTTGGCGAGTTTTACGGTTTTATGGAAAAGTGTTTTCAAATATCAGAATGGGATTCTAAGTCAATGAACTGAACAAAAATCAAACTGGAAGAAGTATTTCTTTCTGTGTTTGAAAAGCATTCAAATTTGTTTAAATCTAAAAAATATTCAACTGGTTGGGGATTAGAAGGTGAAAAATGAAGAATTTGCAATGTTGTTTTTTTTTTTACGTCTACTAATTATTTGAATCTTAATAAAAATGTCCACTGAGGTGAAATTAAACTGATTTATGAGTTTTTTAACAAATCAATACTCTGCAGTTCCTCTAATTAAACCACACAACAACAAAAAATGATCCTCTTATTTGATAGCATGAGTGTTGAGTAGAGGACGAGGAGTGAAAGAGATGTTTATCTGAAGGATATTTTTATTCCTGAACTTTTCCTTTTTCTCAGGAGACCTGTCTGCAAGAGGAAGCTCCCAAGGCAAAGCAAGACTTGTCTCCTATAAGGATTAAAGTGGTGGGTAACGTTTCAAATTTGAGATTTAATGCAAACCCTTCGGCATTCTAATTTTTTTGTATTTATTTTGTTGTCAATGCCACACTTTTAAAATTACGCTGAACACAGCCCAAACTTGACACCTGACTTGTCTTCGCTGGCATGTCATGCTGCTATGATTTTCATCCAGCTTCATCTCTGTATGTTCAAGAAAACTTGAGGTTTTTTTTTTATGTTCTGCTGTGTGCTCACAACGTGCCGTCTTAGATAGAGCCCCATATTGTGATTCCAAAGCATGGCTTAGTCCTTTACATCACTTGGTCACCTGTCAGCTGAGCAAAGTCTGTGAAGGATGCACAGGATCTTCTGCATAAATCCACAAACAGCAAAGGAAATAACAAGCCACAGCTTTTCCTAAAAGATATTTTCTAATCAAATGAGTTGGAAGATAACATGAAAATTTATGCTTGTGGCTGCACTGGAAATGTATCCAAGTTTTAAAACTTTCTAATGAGTCTTATTGCTCATGAGGGAAAAAAAAAACAGTTCAACTTGCTGAGTTTGCCGGAGAAATAAACAAGGATGCTGCTAAAATAAATGAGTGCATTTAGTAATACAGATAATGGGCATCTCCTGAGTCACATTCAATCCTTTATAGATACTGTGCAGGAGAAACTAACCACGTATTTCCATATGTGGCCGAGGAGGATAAACAAAAGGTAGTCTCCTAATAAAGGGTGAGAAAATGGTCAAACGAAACTGATCAGAATCCCAGAGGACAATTAATTTGCAGCATACCAGAGAATGAGCAAATGAGCATAAATATTTTAATAGCTGAGAACTACAAAAAACGGTTGAATTATACAACGGAATCTACTGTATGTAAAAACAAGCCGCAAGACTAAACTAGATTTTCAAATCTCTTTTTGTTGTTTGGAGTGTAGAGGTGAACATTATTTCTCAATTGGGGGCTAAATGTAGAAAAAGCTTAAGAAAAATCTCTGTCAACCTTCAATTTTATCCTGGATCCCTTTAGGTAATTTCAGTCGACTTTACATCACCCAAGATTAAATTTACTTTAGGCAGCTCTACCGAGTCGTTATGTTTCACAAGAACAGGAAATTTCAGATGAGTCTATTTGGAAGTGAAAAAAAAAAAATTTGTTTCCAAAAGATAAAGCATGAAGGAAATAAAAAGGGATGGATAGAAGGAAATAAGAACCAAAAAAAGGCAAAAATTTTCTAAATTTATATCAAAATGTGTGTGACTAGAGCGTGATTTAAACATTTTTATATGATTATGTAGATTTTTTTATATGATTATGTAGATTATGTATATTATGCAGATTTATTTAGCCTTAAACTGATGGTATCGCAGATAACTTGAAAACAGACTTTTATTTTTTCTTTTTAAATCCGGGATGTGCAACAATTTATTAATTTAATTGTTCAATCACCAACCTTGTTGGGGGTGCACGGTGGTTCAGCGGTTAGCACAGTGACCTCATAGCAAGAGAGTCATGGTTTGAGTCCCAGAGAAGGAGGCAAAGCTTGAAACACTGTCCTTTCTGTGTGGAGTTTGCATGTTCTCCTTGTGCATGCATATGTTTTCTCATGGGTACTCTGGTTTCCTTCCACTCTTCCACATGTTAGATTGATTGGCCGCTATGAAATTGCCCCGAGAGACGACTGTGTGTGTATGTTTGTGAGTGTGTGGCCCTGAAACAGTGTGCGACCTGTTTGGGGTATATCCTTACTTTCGCCTGAAATCAGCCAGGATATGCTCAGGCACCCCTGCCTTCCCATTATGGATAAGCGGTTCAGAAGACTAAACTACTTTTGTCACCAATCAAAGATCATCAAAACTTTTAGAGTGTAGATTTATTGCTGAAAAATGTTTTAGAACTACATTGAAAAGTAGTCCAATATTTTTTTGGACAACTTTATTTCTCTAGCTGTACGTAGACGACACTGACCTTTAACCGTTTTGAATGAATACAAAAGCTGGAAAGGAGCAAAAATATTAAGCTTACCAAAATCCTGAACAACTTCACACTTCAAATTAGTGAAGATAGCTTCAGACAAAAAGAAGTAATTATTATCAGGACACTCATTCAATAAGAATTTTAAAAAATTCAATAGATGAGAGGAAAGTGTTCAAAGTACACCCTTAAGCTTTCAGGTGATGGACTATTTTGTCTAGAAAGAAAGGTGACATTGGCTCAGGGTAATTTAAAACAGATAAGCACGGGGAAAGGACGGAGGGATCAGAAGCAGAAATCCTGATTTTGGATCAGATACCAACAGTTTTGTAAGAAAAAAACGAGGTCTCAGAGACTTCTTGAAATGTGTGAAAAACAAAGAACTAGATTAGCATATTTATAGTGTGAAATAAAACATGGCGTGTTTAATTACAAGACGATATTTGACCAATTGCTTTTAGATTAGATGAAAAGACATCTAATTTGGATTTTTTTTCCAGTCTGTTTATCTGTTTATCTCTCTCATTTATCTGTCTGTTTCTTTGAGGATGTGGATTAGCTTACGGCGAGGTTAGTCTCTTTGTGGTTCTTTTTGAACGAGAAGATGAAGCTGAGAATACCTTAGCAGATGAGAAAAAGTAAGAAAGTGTTCACCTGTCATAAGTCCAATGGGCTTGTTAAAAAGGACTGCTGAACAAGAGTTTTTATCTGAAAGTCCAGCAAGGCTGACTGTACTATGCAAAAGCAGCAAATAGAAAGTGGAGCCTGATCAGACTGATAAATGACTGAAATGTAAAAGAACATGGACATATGATGATAAAAAGGACTTTATATTTTAAATCAGATAAAAAAGACATCCATATCAAAAGAAGAACAATGTCCAGTGTGTCACTGTGAACGCCGAGGGCCGTTTCTAGATGGAAGAAGATTAAAATAGCCTTTTAAGAAGTCTTTCATCACTGGCTTTGGTGGGTGGCAAAATGTCAGAGTATCCATGCTTTGTCATATCTGGATGTAATTTAAGCTGGAAACGCTAGAAAAGTCTTGGATAAAATATTTGTTGAATTTAAGAGGTCGATAAGCCAGCATGCACTCAACCACAGTGACAGATTCATCTTAATTATTAGCAGTTCAAATCTGGAGTAAGCCACTGTTGGAAGCTGATATGGAGCATGGAAGTAATTATTCAAATATTAAGGCTGCTGTGATTATATTTTTGACACATCAGGGCACCAGAACAAGCTGGAAACACAAGTTTGACACTTAAAATGAGAAAGTATCACACACTCATAGATCATCCAACACAAACGAGACAAAAACCCTTTTTTCTGAGCATAATGGGACTCTTTTTGCAGCTGAAAGCTACACGTTTGCAGGATAGCTTCTGATTGTGATTTGGCATTTTTTAATAGTTCACTTATGAAAAAAGACTTGTTTTACCCTGTCTTGCCTGAAATCGATAAAAAGTTTCTTTTAGAGTAACTTTTAGTCTTTTAAAGAGTCATCTATTTTTCTTTTGAGCTTGTTTCCTCCCTGACTAGACAATAGAGCAAAGGAAAATTTGTCTGCCAATAGAAATCAAATATCAAGAGGCAACCGAGTAGCATGGAAACACAAAACGGGCCTTCTTTGTTAGTGTTTTAACACATCAGTCATCTGTGTGACGGTGCAATAACCCATGATGGTGTGTTTTAGCTCACAATGGATAACTTCTAAAATCTGTCAGCTAGAAACTATCTTTTTTGTTATTTCATAAAAGTCTAAATAAATGTTAGATTTGGTTAGAAGAAGTTTGTGAAAGAAAGTCAACATAATAAAAAAGTTTTCACATCTAACTAAAACTTTTTAATTGCCATCCCTGGACAGATGTAAAAAGTCAACACAAAAACAAGGTACACTTCATAAAATATTGAGTCTATGTACCTGGAGGACAAAAATGGAAAACAAGCAAACAAACAATGTGGTAGAAGAGTGTGCAGTCTGTAAGATTGGGCTGGAATGTTTGACTACATTTGAACCACTTTTTTAAATGACTTTTTGATATGTGAACATTTCCCTAATACTCAAAGGTACCAAGTTCAACTTCTAAGCAGCTCTGACTGAAAAGGACATTTGGTCAAATGTACTTCTCTTGAGAGGAGTGATACAGTCTGCCCTTATCCCACTTCTTGAGTTCTGATACGAACGCAATTTTTTGTGCAAGTGGAGAGGAGCACAGTTCAGTAATTATTTGCCACAATACAAACAAGTTAGCAAATTTTAAAATCTTCTTCTCCTTACGGCATTTTCCTTTAGGGGTTGCCACAGCAAGTCAGTTTGTTACATCTAACCCTATCTGCTGTATCCTCTTCGGTCACACCAACATCCTTCATGTCATCCTTCACTGCATCCATGAACCGCCTCTTTGGCCTTCCTCTAGACCTCTTTTGTGGTGGTTCCAAACCAAGCATCCTTGTGTGGATGTACTCTGTCTCTCTCCTCTGCACATGTCCAAACCATCTGACCACTCTGACTTTATCTCTAAAACCTCTAGCATGTGCTGTTCCTCTGATCCTGTCCATCCTGGTCACTCCCAGAGAGATCCTCAGCATCTTCATCTCTGCTACCTCCATCTCTGTTTCCTGTCTTTTCCTCAGTGCCACTGTCTCTAGACCAAACAGAATGGTCAGTCTCACCACGGTTTTGTACACTTTCCCTTTAATTTTAGCTGAAACTCTTCTATCACACATCACACCTGATGCTTTTCTCCACCCGTTCCAGCCTGCCTGAACACGCTTCTTCATCTCTTTTCCACACTCTTTGTTGCGCTGAACTGTTGATCCTTAAAATAAAACTTAAAATAAACAGTGTAATGTTTGCAACATTACAAACAAGTTACCAAATTTAACATGTTTTCCCAAATGCAGAAGTTTTTATTTCTGGAGATATTGTACAATTATAGTTTTTCAGTGTTCTTTTTGTTTTTTAAAATCTAGAAACGTAATGACTTGCTTGAAGAGAAAACCATGGCAAACCCTTCCTTCTAAAGCGGAAGGGTTTGCCAGGTAACATGTAGTAAAACAGTATTTAATGTGTGACAGTACAGTGTGTGTGACAGAACTTCATTTTTGGACTCATTAACTTGCAAACCATTTTTATTCAACCACACAGTAACACGGTTCATAAATTGTGCAAATTCATCAAAATTTCTTTTCCGGCATTACCATGCATAGAATAGATTGCACCATCAGTATACGTTTGAAGAAAAAATTGTTTAGACAGATCACAGGTAAATTATTAATGTGCAAGGAGAACAGTGATGGCTCCAAAATCTATCCTTGGGGGATTCCCATGGAAGGCGGAAAAGAATGTAACAAATGCTCATAAATTCTGAAAGACTTTTCTAATCCATTTTTATATAACATTTTTTATTGATCCTTCAAGGGAGAATTTCAGTGCTGCAAAGCACCACAGCAGGCAGCCATGACTGCACCAGTTGGTGGGAGAAATTAAATGTGTTAGGTTTCTTCTCCAGGCATTTGGCTTTTGTTTTTAGCAGGAATCAAACCTGCAAGTATCTGGTTCAAAGATGGCCACTCTACCACAGAGCTATGCCATCCCATCAGATGTTGTGGATAAGATAAAAAAAATGAACTTGTTCTTATTTGTTGATGCTGTTCTCACTGGTAATCGCTCATCTCTTCAGCAGAGCGTGGAACCATCTGCTCCATCCAAGCATGGTTTCCTCTCAGGATGCTTATGGCGTAAACGCCCAAAAACAGGACCTGTGGAGAACTCAGTGCAGCAACCAGTGGACACACAGAACTACTGTAGCATCAGCCATGCCTCGTGTGGGCGCACCGAGCTGGATCTGGAGCAGGAGCGAGAAGAGCAGGATGCAGAGAACAGCAACCAGATGGAGCATCCCTCCATCAGGATGAGCTGTGAGGTGAAGAATCTGTCAAATGGACAGACTCACACATCCCTTCGGCCGATGTCCCATTTGCACACCAATCCGAGGTTCAGAACCATGCACGCTCGGGAGAAAAAAGCAACTCAGATGCTGGCCATTGTACTCGGTGAGTTCAGCGTGCTGAAGAAACACAACACAAAAAAGTCTGCATGTCTCAATCTTCCTATAGCCTTTTTGAAATTGTATTTTAAACTTTTATTTTACTTAAAATCATCACTTAAAAACATTATGCTATCACGTAAACATACGTTAATGACACAGCTGTATTTGGTACATATGTGCAGATCTTGCAGAGCTGCCAAAAATCCAGTTGAAATGTAAAAATAATAAATAAATAAAAAAATGTTGGTAGACAGTGTGTGTACGCAACATTGTAACATCCCCATGCTCTAGTTACCAGCTGGGTACTGGACCAGTTTAACCCTTTGCTGCATAGATTTTACTGACAACACTGAAATCAGAGGTATAATATGATCCATTAATAAATTAGACAATTAAAATTAGACAAAGAATTTGCTCATTAATTTATTTGGTTTTCAAATCAATGTTTAATCTTTCTTTTGGATTACCATGCTGCTTATACATTACCTGAATCCTTGTAGTCATGAGATAGATGTTCGAAAAGTGTTTACTGCGTCACTAGAAATGTGTGGTTTCTACTGTTCAGAGGCCGGCCATTATTAACATGCCTTCTCTCTTTTTTTCTCTTCCTGTCCTCATTTTTCTTCATCTTCCACTCCATAAAATTCAACTCAATAAAAAAAAACATATCCATTTGTTTCACTTGGATTTTTTCCGTCAACAATTTCCTTTCCACTTTGTCCTACTTACGCCCTTTAATTCCCCGTCGTCCTTTCTCCACATCGTTTTGCTGTCTGCTTGCTTCAGGGGTGTTTCTCATCTGCTGGCTGCCTTTTTTTGTGACTCACATTCTGAACACCCACTGCAGGACATGCTACGTGCCCCCTGGACTATACAGTGCTTTCACCTGGCTGGGGTATGTAAACAGCGCCCTTAACCCCGTCATCTACACCACCTTCAACATTGAGTTCAGACGGGCTTTTATCAAGCTCCTCAGCTGCTGAGGTGGAACACATGTCAGCAGATTAAAATGGAAATGAGACGGAGCACCCATGCAATAACTCAGGAGTGGTATGTTTCAAATACGTGAAACCAGATGTTCACTGGTTATTATCAAAAGAAGCAAAGCAGGAAGTTTAAGTTTGGAAAAAGGACCAACAAATAAAAATGAATCTATTTAACTTTTCTTTCTAAGCATTACTGGATTTTCAAAAGAAAAGTGTCACTCCTCAAACAAGACTTTTCATACTCATGACACTGAATGCACAGTGTGGACTTTTTTTTGGGATATGTATTGTCTAGTGTATGCACTGCTCATTTACAGTTCCTCTCTTCAGGACTTTGGGTCGATATTGGGTTGGAAAGCTCTTTGAAGTACAAATGGAGTTTTAAGGCAGATAAATGGATGTGTGGGCCATTTTATTGTAAGGCATTCTGCCGCTGCACTGTGTGGATTAACTGATGCTCACTTCCCTCACACCCTCATACCCCTCCCACCATCCAAACTCCTCCATCACTATGACCTTCAGTTACTCGCCAGCACAAATCAAAAAATCACAACTGTGTATTCGAAATATACCGAAAGACCAGAAAGCCCAACGAGACTTGCCAATTTGTCAAAAATGGTATGTCCCTACATCAATGTGCAGCCATTGTGCTCTTTGTGAATCCATTAGAATAAAAAAATGTGAACATTTTAATGTGAAAACATTCTCAGTGTTTCTTAAGAAAACCCTTTTTATTGGCAATCTGGTTCATAATTTACGGCCGGCTGTTGGCTGCTCCAGGAGAAGGTAAACACTTTGCAATCTTAACAAATCGGTCCGGATTGTAAACCAATGGTGGGCGTGTCTGTCACAGACTGAACATTATGTTGTAAATTTAAAAAAAAAAGATTAAAGTTTTTTCCAACCTCCTGCTTTCATATCTTGCTTTTGCATCCTGTGGAAGATGTTGGAAGATATTGCTTCTCCATCATTGATGGATTATACTGAGAGTTTTAGATATAAAAAGGAGATGAATCCAAAGGGCAACGTGACACTAAAGATGTTAGGTGAGCAGAGCAGTAGTGCTTTAAGGCAAAAATAGGGAGAAGATATAAACTACAAGCGCAAGGATCAAAGATGACTAGAGGAGGAGGAAAGGGAGATGGATTGTGGATACTTCTTGGAGTGAAGAAAAGAGAGGGAGGGTTGATTCTTTTCAGCCTACATTTCAGGCTCCTTATTTCTCCAAGAGGCATAAACACCTGCTCCCCTGACACCCGATGCCATTGCGTCGACTCAGCCTCGTTCCACTGAAAGTGCTTACAATGATGATGCACTAGTTTGTATCCATGTGTGTGTGTGCATGTGCATTTTTATTTTTGGCTGTGAAGCGTGCAGGTTGTGATCTTCTTAACATCATTTCTACATTGCCCTTATTTGTTTTCACTCTTTTAAATAAAATATAATTTGCTGTTGCTTATATTCTGAGATGTAACTTGAATGTAAGAATCAACACCGACCAAAAAAAAAAAAAATCCTTTTTCCATCTCGTCTTTATGATTAGAGCTAAATCATTTTTAGATATATTTTAATGGTGTGTTTATTGCACAGCTGTGTTGTCCAAATGTATCCCGTCTGATTCAAGATTTAAGTTTATTACAGCAATAAAGGCTGTAAAATTTGATTTGAAGTTAATTCACATTTTTTTTATGGTTAGAAAATAAACCCGACGCTTAAAACTCTGAGAGATTGAAAAAAAAATTAAGTCCAAAAGTGAACAGATTATGGAGTTTTTAAAGTTGAGGGTTATGATTGTGCATTTTTATAAACACCCATGTGTTGGATTTTTATTTTTCTCGTTAATGTGCTAGAGGAAAGGTTAAAGGGTCACGTAAAAGAGAAAAAACTGACCCCTTTGGGATCACATATGTGCTCATCCAATTTCATGGCAATCTTTTTTATATTGAAATGCATCTTATAGCTTTTCGCCCGGAGGGTGGAGCATCTATGTAAATCTTGACTTTGTAATTTAAAAAGTTTATCTTGTTTTTTTTATAGTTAAAGCAACAAATAATGATGAAAATATTATGTCTCTATAGGGATTAAGAGAATTTTCAACCCGTAGGTATGTCAAATGAAATTGATGTTTTCCCAGTTTGTGTCAGACACACTTGGTGAGACGCTCATCCTCCGCAATCAAGCTCAGCCTTCAGTCCTTACAGTGTTCAAAGTCCTTTCAGCCGATCTCCTACTGGTTCTTGGAAAGGCCTCATGGAGCTTCGCTGTGGGGCGCTGACGATCTGAAGTCTTTAATTTGGACCTCTGTGAGCACTGAGCCAATAGTTGAAACTACATGAAATCTAAAAGTGAAAAGTTTTTCTTTAGATCTTCCTTTGTAGCGTTACTTTACCCCCTGAAAAAAATCAACATCGCAGCAGCTGGAAACAAGATCCAGAGTTAAGTGAGACTAATAAATGAGAGGCTTCACGATGGTGCCAAAAGAAAAAAAAAAATGAAAGAAATTCTAAGCCTTGTTTTCAGGCAAAGGCTTCAAACAATACAACAGCTGGGAAAATGTGCAAACCAAATAAAATAACACCTGCATCTTTTAAGAAGTGAAATAAATTGCTTTTTCCCATACGTTAAGGTGTCTTACATCACTGAGATCTTCATTTTAAAAATCAGTCTGAGACCAAATAAAGCAGAAAACTGAGATGAGAAAACAAAAAATTATTTCCAAAGTTCCTAAAAATAAACTGGCATGTTTCCAAAGTCTTATTAATTACCCTAAAACTTTATTTAGGCTTCTATTGAGACTTTGGTTCTCAGCAGGACTTCTTGTACACCTTCATCCAAAGAACAAAGTTCTGTTTCATCTTCTGAATTGCTCATCCCCAATAGGGTAGTGGGGGGTGCCGGAGTGTATCCTGGCTGATTTCAGACGACAGGCAAGAAACACCCTGAACGACAGGCAAGGTTACCAGTCTGTTGTGGGGTCACACACAAACTCATTCCTAGGGACAATTTTGTGGCGCCCAATCAACCTAACAAGCATATTTTTGGATAGTGGGAGGAAACCAGAGTACCTGGAGAAACCTCGTTCACATACAGGGAGAACATGCAAACTCCACACAGAAAATACAGTGTTTCAAGCCACACTCACCCTCCAGGACTCGAACCCTGACCTTCTTGCTATGAGGCCACCATGCTAACCATTGACACCGTGCAACCTCTAAGAACAAAGTGTACATTATTTATCTTTATATCATCACAAATATTTTACTACCTTTAATTGTTGTCAACACCGTTATCTCTAAATTATATTTATTTCATTTTTATTTCCCAACATTTTTTTTGCCTTATTTGTAAGGTTATACTTTTGTCTTGCTTCAAGCATTTAAATAAAATAGATTATTTTTATAATAAATTTTGTAAAATTGAGCTGAATGGAATGTTAATTTTACTTATTGAGCAATTGTTACCATCGTAGTTTTAATCCTTGTTTATTAACAGGAGAACTTAATCAGCTAAAAACTATTTTAAATTCTATAAAAAGCTGATGGAGCTCATTGTTTACACCTTTATTTTCAAGCTCACTGTATTGCTGTTGTCATCCACAAAATACATTGTACTGCTACAATCGTTAATAATATTGTTTTCAAAAAGTAAGGGTGTAAATTCCATCAAATAATCACTGTGTTTTGTCCTCGTCCATTATCATCGACAACAATATTCAGTGTGATAATTAACTAAATTTTTTGTCTCATTTCTAGATGAAGAGTTTTTCAGGTCATGAACAGCATAAACAATCAGTTTCATGTTAGTCGCTCCGAATTGCTGTAGATGTCCATCCTTCTTGGTATTCTATGAACATACTTCAGAAAAATTATTTTAGTTGATCATGAAAAGAATGTGCCAATTGGAATATTAAATTTCTCCTTTTTAAGCACCTCTTAGTAGTTAAACTCAGTATTTGAAGTTATGCCTGCGTATCTAAAACTGTAAATTTTCATTTTTCAGAAAAAAAAAACCTTTGGGCAATGCTGTTCACTTACTTGTGCTTTTTAAAATCACATTTGTTTTTAATCCATTCTGAATTGTGAAGTGTGCAGATTTTTTTTGGAGTCAGAACAAGTAGAAAAGAAACCTAAGAAACATTTTATGGCAAAGTTTTTAGCCTTAGGATTTTTGACATCTTGTTTTGTGAACCAATTCTGCTGAAAAAAAGCAAAATTTTCACTAAATCTTGACTAAACTGCTTCACAAACTGATTTCACACAAGTTTATCATCCACTTTATGCTTTAAATTTTGAGGCATGGAAACAATCTGGCTTGCCGTGCAGCTATGTGCTTTACAGAAGATATACATGGCTTTGGGGATAATGCTAATTTATTGGTGCGAGTATGTTTTTTGCCAGCACAAACAGGTACTTACTTTCAGTTTGTATTTGTGTTTGTGTGGCGTTCTAAGCGGATCTAAGTGAGTGGGGAGGTTCACAAGTGAAGGAGCTCATCCGTGAATGAAAGGCAGGGGGAGGGTTTGACTTTACTGCTTATTATTTTCTGCACAACATGAAGGAAGTTAATAATGAATGCAACACAGAATTTGCATGTTTATCAACGGGTCTCAGAAGGAAGAAGATGTTTACTTGTGAGATGGCAGCTTATCACCTAATTATTCCAGTGTGTAAAATTTGAAACTCCTGATGGAATAACATACACTATATCAGTAAAAAGTTCAAACAAAGCCATGAATGAGTAGGTGTGTCTAAAACTTTGATTGATACTTTTAATAAAAGATTAATGCAATGTCTCAAGTTCTAACAAAAGGTAGTGATTTTCCTGCTTTTTTTAATGGATTTTTGAAGCTTTTTAAATATCCGTAGATGGACAAACATGCTCTGAAGGGCACTTGCAGCATTCAAGTTTCTAGCAGTGATGGATGGTGATTAGTTAGAAAGGGCTACATGCCTAAAGCTTGCCACCCTTTCTTTTCTTAAAACATCATTTTCGTCCTCTCCACTGTTGTATGATAATCCTCCTCGGTTGTCTTTGCTGCCTAAAATGCTGGATGAGTTTATCTGCTCGGGAGGACCTAATAAGCTGGGAAATGAGCCTGTGTTATTTGATTTAAACTAATATCTTTATTTGGAATCTTGTCAATTTTCATTACACGAACTCATCAGTCATTGGCTTGACATGTTCATTTTCTTGCTGAAAGATTCTAATTCTCCTTTTTTTGTATGCTGACGTTAAATTATTTAGTTTATAGGACAGCCAAACCTCGCTGATAAGAACTCTATAGCTTGTTTATTTAATCCAAAGACATTAAAATGTGTGTGAAATACAGAGATGGGACCACTATCTCTTTTACAAGCTGTTCTATTAAGCAAAAGAAAACACATGACAAAATAAAGCTATGACAAGTAAGTCATTTACATTTTATCTCTACTTATAAGTATGTTCTTATTTATTATACAATGTTGTCCGATCCTTTGGTTTGTGATGCAGGGGTAAAACAAAGTTCATTAGAAACTATCCTTGTGAATGTGAAGTACAATGTAAAGTGCTTTGAATACCAATGCATGTAGAAAAGTGCTGTATAAGTCGAGTCCTTTGATGGTAGCGCTCAGTTTCCAAACAAGAAAAATAGAACATTTTCTCCACCGCAGATCAAAGTTGAATTTTTTTCATCTTCTGAACTGCTTATCCCTAATGGAGATGCAAAGATGCCGCAGCATATCCCGGGCGATTTCAGGCGAGAGGCAGGATACACCCCCAACAGGGTGCCAGTCTGTTGAGGAGCCACACACAGACAACCATCCACACACACAATGTATTTATTTACCTAACCGTTATTTAACCAGGCAGGTTGATTTCTTATTTTGCTGTTTGTTGTTCCTTTTGGTCATTGTAGCACTTTGAGATCTCCACTGGAGATATAAAGTGCGTTACAAATACAATTTTTATTATTATTATTATTATAAGAATGACCTGGGCCGGAGCAGCACAACCAATTAATTAAAACAATATACAATTACAAACATGTAAAACATGACTTAGTTTGATGTGTTTTTACAATAAAAGGGTAATTTGGGGTAATTTCTGTCATGGACAATCAACCTAACTACATGGTTTTGGAATGGTGGGAGGAAACTGGAGTAGCTGAAGAAAACCCACACATACACGAGGAGAGCATGCAAACTTACCATGAGCAGGCCAGTGCTTCAAATTATGCCCCCACTCTGGGACTCAAATTCCCAAACCTTGTTGCTGTGAGGCCAACATGCGAATCCCCGCGCCACCGTGTAGACGCACGGTGTTAATTGAAGAAACCCTGTTAATTTGAAGAAACCCATAACATGCTACTTTTGCAAATGACTATATACAAAATATATTTATGCGGTTGCCGATGGGTTTTCCAGTGACCAAAAGATGAGATAGAATTAAGTCTTGAGGAAAACTCGGAGTTGCAAATAAATCATTTTATCACAGAAAACCCAATAACAAATTTGGTGAACTTAAATTGTCAATTTGAAGAGTCAGAGAAGAGTCACACCCAAAATATTTTTGTCATTTTTAAAATATTGGACAGAAAAGTTCGGCTCCTTGAAGCTAGATTTGCTTTCTTTTAATTTTTCTGAATTTTTCTAATAACATTAACCTCACTTCGGGCGAGCTGACTTTTTTCATGTGAGGAAGTGACCTATTGACTGTCCACAAGGTTATGAGGAGGAAAATAACTGATTTATGACATCAGTCCGTCTGCTCCTGGAGGGTTAGTTGGAGAATTTTTCTCTGTAAATGAAGAGTTGGATCATTTTATGTTTCAAATGTTTCTCTAAATCCTTGTGCCTTCAAAATATACCGAAGACATAAGGAATTAGAAAACGATTTAAACTTTCCATAGGAAAAAAAAAAAAAAGTAAAGAAAGAACGTATACGACAAAAAATTTCATGGACACATTAAAACATCTAAAACTGGTAAAAATGTTTAAGACTTCCATCTTAACTGTAGTTAGAATGACACAGCCAAACACGGCACCTTGTTTAATGTCCACATGATTTCATACTTCCATTCATCATCTATACCATCTCAGTTTGATGCAGGATCAATAATCTATCTCAGCAGCAGGGAGAGAGGCAGAGTACAACCTGGACAGATCGACAGTCCATCACGGACCCAGAAAAGAAGCGAGCCAACACTCACACACACCACCACAGATAATTTAGAAAAAACAATTACAGTTATTTTTCGGAGACTGTAAGGGTTTGTTGCCATTGAGGACTCATGTGTACAAAAGGAAAACATCTAAGCTAGAGAAGAATACAATCTTGACAAACACCGGGAAGTTTTTTACTTCGAACCAATCCTGCCCCTGATGCTTTTTTCTTTATTTTTCAAAACTCTTAAATTCAATAACAACCACAATATGATATCTGTTATGTATATGTCGCTAGTTGTGTGGGTTTCTCATCAACCATAAAGTGGAGTGTAAAGTGGCAGTGAGTATGAATCGTTTTCATTCTTCTTTTGTAAATTTTATTGCTAACATTTTTGAAAAAATGTAATTTATTGGATTTTTTTTTCTGATGGACAAAAAATTCTTGTTAATATTTTGCCATTTCAAGGTTGTTGTCCTTTTTATTGTATGACACAGTCAAACAAGTCAAAAAACTGCAATGGGTTTCAACAATAATGAATAAATAGAAGCTCAAAATTTGCTTAAATTGATATTTTTTGTTAAAACATGACTAAACTTCAGTATCCTTGAGTTCTTTCATAAAATGTCCTAGTTTGACAAAGTTATTTTAAGTTATTTTGTGTTCAATGTCACGCTAGCCATTAAAAACACCACTTTGTAGTTTCAGAACCACTGTTAATTAAAGGAATAATTGAATGTCTCTTCTAGTTTATTAACACAATGATCATAAACTGCTTAATCCCACATTTTCCAAAATAATAAAATAATCTAATCAGGGGTGTCAAACTCTGGTCGTCGAGGTGGTCGCCAGTGTCCTGAAGGTTTTCATTGTGTTCCTGGTTCAATACAGCTGATGCACATAAAGTAAAATCAACAGCCAATAAAATATGGCACGTTGACTCAATACGCTGGATCAGGTGATGTATAAACACATGGAAAACCTTCAGGACGCCGACCCTCGAGGACCAGACTTTGACACTTGTGATCTAAGTGTTCATTTCTATCTGTGATCTGACTCCTTGGTGCAGGTGTTAACGTTAAACAAAGAAGGATAATGTGTGGAATACACTATTCACACATTAAGTTATAAATAGCATCACAAGACTAGTGGACTCCACATTACTCGTATGTCAGGCTCATTTAGGTGATGGGTTCTTTCAGGAGAGCAAGTGCTTGGAAAAAAGAAAAATTCCTAAGGGTTTTGGGAACTTTTAGGTAGAAAATGTACATTTTCATATAGTTATTTTCTTTGTATCATTGTCTTCAGTTTAAAGTGATCCCCCCAGCAGCAGGAAGTTCATGACCTGCAGGTGTGTGACAGTGATATCTGTTAACTGGAAAATGTGTTAACACTGTTTGTTGAACACCTCCACCGTTCCGTCAACTTTCTTTCATCTTTGTTTGTCTTAACCAAACTGTGACTTTTCTTTTCCCCCCGTTACTCTGAAGAACACACCTCTCTGTTCTTCCTAACTATCTAAATAAAGCTGACAGGATGCAAATTCCTTGTAGACACTCTGGTGAAGTCCGCTGGGGTGTGCTATCCTTGTCTGACAAGTAAAATATGAGAGTCTCTTGTTTTTTATTCTCTGGCCAGCACAAATTTAGGATAAAGATTAATTCCTTTCCCTCAAACAAAAACCCAAGTCATTTTTTATGAAAAAAAAAAAAAAAAATTACAAACATAACAGCGCATATGAGAAAAAGGCTTATTTTTGTGCATTTTGGATTTAGAGATTTGGATGAAAAGGTTTTGTCATTTTAATCAATAAATCTTCACCATTTATGCATTTTTTATTCAAAAAGAACAAAGCTTTTCTTTGCATCAAAAGACAACTAAATATTGCATTAAAACTTCCATATTCTATTTATTATCTACAAAAAGAGCTTAGACTTTTACTTTTTCAGAAAATACTTGCAAATAACAATAGTTGAAAGGTCATTAATTGTTTTTGGATTGCGACAAACCTAAAAATGAAAATTGTTAAGCCAAAATAAATCAGTATTGGAAAACTGATTTTCTGACTTGTTTTGTTTCATTTCTAACATAAAAATGAACATTTTCACAGTATTTCAAAAAGCAATCAGCGCAAATGTCAGACGCTGCTGAAGTGTGCCACTTGCTTAAAATAGATATTTTCTCAACAGGAAGAAAATATGACAGAGGATCACAATAAAACATCCTGTTGCTGTGAGTGTGAACAGGGTATAAGAATGTTTGACTTTGGAAGTAAAACAGTTTGGCAAAGCGTTTTTTTAGGATGCCATCTGTGATGCAGTAAGAATAGTTCCTCCTCTGGTGTATAAAATGGATGTGGTAGATTATGATTACTATATAAATTTTATGTAAGGACGTAAAAAGTTATACAAGAGCTGCACGTTTTACGATGATTGACTGTGGTTAAGTAGCATGAATGATTAAGTGTTTATAATTTGATTGGAGCAATTATTATTCTTTTGGCATATCCTTTGAGGGGTCACCACTGCGAGTCAGTTTCTTCCATCTAACCCTATCTCCTGTATCCTCTTCAGTCATGCCAACAATCTTCATGTCTTCCTTCACTGTATCCACGAGCCTTCTCTTTGGGCTTCCTTTACACCTCTTTTCATGGTGGTTCCAAATCCAGCATCCCTCTGCCGATGTACTCTCTCACTCTCACCTCTGCTCAAGTCCAAACCATCCGAACCATCAGGCGATAGCTCAGCGGTAAAACGTTCACCCTTGGACCAGAAGTTTGCAGGATTGAATCTAACTGAGCTCATATCTAGATGTCCTTGGGGTAGACACCTAAACCCCCGTTTCTCCCACCATTGGCGCCGTCGTGGCAGCCTGCTGCGGTATAATGTGGCACACAAATTTCCCCGTTGAGGGATGAATAAAGTATAGATTATTATTATCTCAGCCTGGCCTCTCTGACTTTGATTGGAGCATTAAGAAATGTTAAAATAATGTCTATGAATGAGTAATTGTTTTGTAACTTCCACAGTTCCACCTATCTTTAATTCTGTGGTAATCTATGCACCAACGTTACATAGAAAAACTGTAATTAAATGAAACTGAACAGACCTGGATTATGCATTTAAAAAATGGTAATTAGACTGAACAAAACGTTTTTCAAGCACTAATTAAACCAAGCATTCTAGAGCAGAAATTTATGTATGTAGATGTTTTGTGCAGTATGATCTAAATTTTGGCAGAGCTGAGTTGTACAACATTGCCTAGTTTCAAGGGTGTAATTTGCAAGCTTGTTTATTTTAATATGGAAAGAAACAAAGTGTGACTGAGATTTTTTTTTTTTTAAATATTTTGTGCTTTTCAACCTGCTTGTCAGGAATTCCCAAATTGTATGCAAAATCTGCTCCTGCGTCTGAACCTTTTCTTTGAAAAAAACACCATCTAAGGTAAAGTTATTCCTTGAGCGCCCTCAAATCTCGTTTGTGTTTTCCCTGCCACATTTATCTCACTCTTGTGATAAGAAGAACAAGAAACAGGAGGAGAAGTTTAAGCCTCCAGAGGACGGAGGGAATGGATACTCCGTGACCAACATTCATTAGTAGCACAGAGCCTTTAGGAAACCACTTTGTATGATTAAATATAATTATATCTAGTTCGTTAGTGGTGCAGAGGGATTGTTAAATTGAAGAGAAAATAAGATATATTACTGCACTGCTGTACGACATTTAAGAATGTAAAAAAAATGTCCAAGTCACAGTAAGCCCATTGGAAGCGTAAAAACCCAACCATGAAACCATTATGTGCAAAAGAAAGCAAAGCTGACAAAAATGTTTTCACTTGTGACTTCGTTATTACCCCCAGAGTAAACATTAACTCTATTCAGTTAGCACGATCACATAGCTTAAATCTCCTTTGACCAACATTTGTGGATACAATAAAATAATTCAGTTCAGCGTTATCATAATTCTCTTCTACGGATGAGATTAAAGGGCAAACAGTTCTGCCCTATGCATTCCGCACACAATTTAGCTGGGTGATCATTATCTATAAACCAGTTCTCCACCAAGGAACGCATCAAGAGTTAATGAGCAAATTGGAAATGGAATAGAATGTTGAGGTTGGAACAATTCCTCCATACCAATCAGGGTTTCCACCAAAATCAATGTCGAGATTATTATACACCTGCTTTGGAAAGCAGAGGGGAATGTGGTTCTTATTTCACCTGAAATTAATGTAAACACTCAGACATCTGGAATAGATATACATAAAAAAAATGGACTCTCCAGAAGGTGAGAGTGCAGAAGTTATTTAAAAAAAATTTGTGGGTAGACTTTGGATCCATTAAAAAAAAGTCATTGGGAAGTTTGGGAAGGATTTTTTTTTTTATCTCAAACAAGGTAAAAAAATTAAATCCACATTATCACATTTTGCTCAATTACAGCTGCACACTTTGTCTCGAGCTGACACAATGAATAGCTAATTACATCCTTTGGTGTGTTGCTCATTATCCATTTTGAGCAGGCCGCTGATGTTTTGACAGAGCATGTGGCACCAAAGCTGGAAAAATAATGAAAGTATCACCCTTAGTGTTTGACATCCATTTTTTCAACCATTAGTGCGCAGATACGTAGATGTCATTGGTTACTTTATCAGTTCATAAAAATACACTCCATCATCATTCTGCTCCCACAGTTCAGATTTCTGCTTTCTGCCCTGTTCATTCTCTATTTCCTATTTCCACATCCTCCGTTGCTCATCGCTGCTGAGTGAGGTTGTCGGTACAGTGAGTCTGGGAGCGAGCTGCGAAATCTGACAGCCATACTAAAGAGGGTTCACGTTCAATTCTCAGTTGCTTTCTCACTTCAGTGTTTTGCTTGTGTTAGCATTTTGTTGTCCAGCTCATTCTGTTTGGGGCTTAGTTTTGTGTTTTGTTCACATCTGTCATGCTATCATCCATCGATTCCCCACTAGTGGTATGCAGATGGTTCCTACTTTAAAATCACAATGGTGGTGAATGGTGCTTTAGATGTTTTTGTAGAGCCCTGTCATAAACATACAAATCCACTTTTCTTTTTCAAAACAAGTTGTTCAGTCTTTTTTAGTGCTGTACAAACCACTCAAATGAATCTCAGATGGTCATGAACTCTGAAAAGGTTATCACAATAAAAAGCAGTTTAAAGCAAACCTGTTTCTTTGAACACATACGGAAAGAATCAGATTGCTCTCTGGGAACTTGCCAAATGACTGTTGAATTGCGGTTTCTGAGCTCTCCAATACCTATGGTGTTGACAGTGCTTTCTTTTTTGTAATTTGAATAAATTTGCATTTTTGGGGCTTTTGTCTATATCATAGCAACCATTGGCCATAATTCAATGGTTCAGAAATCAATGAGGATGCTGTTTGCCGGGTAAGCATTGAGACTTTATAGTAAGCATGGTCACAGCAAAAAAAAAAATTTAAAACAAAGCATTTAAACATCCTTTGGGATCTCTGTGTGTGAGGTTGAATTTTTGCATCTACTTGTTGGTTATCTACCGGTACACATTGACCCACCATTTAAAAACATAAACATTATATTTTTGATTACTCCAAATTAGGAATTTGTTGTGATGTGAAGAAGAGAACCCAAATGCAGGACAAAACAAGGTTTATTGAACCCAATTCAGGTAAGTCTGTAATGCAAAGGACACAGGATTGACTCAAGTTCAAATAATAACCGAGTTCAATCATGGTCAGGCAACCTGCGTGATCTGGCTGGGAGGGATGGTATGACCTGACATGGAAGTCTGGGGTTGATTGCCCTTAAATAGATGGCAGGGTCCACAGATGTGTGGCATCTGGAATCAGTCTCAGGTGTCCCTAATCAGGGTGATGAGGAACATCCAGGGCTCCCGCTGGCGGCAGGAAAGGGGATCACAACAGAATTACACGGGGTATTGAAGAATGACAAACCGCCAAACTCATGGGATCAAACTTTTAAAGAGCTTTATGATTAAAGACCAAAATTTCTAAAGGTCTTCTGAGAGTCCTGGCTCAGCACCAACACGCTCAAAGGAACAAGAATGTTATCCAACTTCTTACTGGTTTTAACACTGCCCTTCAATACATTCTCAACACTATGCAGGGATACAATTTTTTTTGTTAAAAATTGATCTAAATGCCCGCTTTTGATCACTTTTTATCAGACAAAATGTTTCATTATGGCTATAAATTACATAAACTTTTATGTGTGTAGATAAACATAAATATCTGAAAATGCGAGAAGAAAAAATATCCAAATTTCTATCATTTTAATATTTCTTCCATTGACGGAACATCAAAAAGTGTTATTGCACAGTTATGATTTTTTTCCCCAACTTACTAACTCAAAGCTTCATTCTGCTATTGTCCCACACCATCTCATCATTTTTCCGCCTTCAGATCTTCTTTTTGCATCATATTTGTCTTTTCTCTTTTATCATAGTTCATTTAGAGGCAGAACTCTGCCGGTTGTTAGTCTTGTGAAACTTGTTAATTAAATCTGTGGATGTATGGACACCCCTGGGAGATCTACGTTCAATCGATGAGCTCAAACAGTTGACTTTTAGTGCAATAATCGTTTAAGGCTTGCTCACAATTTGACCCAAAAAAAGAAACGAGTAAATCTCAATTCACTAAATGATATAGTATTTTGTCACTGAATGACACATTTAAAGAACTTAAACTTGCTATTTGGGGATCTGCATTTGACAAGTTTTTACATCATTATTTTTCTCTCTGTTCGTTCTGGCTTGCTTTTCTCCTTCTTTTGTGATCTTAAAATATCAGCTATATTACAAAAGACAGAATATATTTTGGATTCTTAGTGAAAAGTCAAAGATCAGTCAAGAAAAATCCAGTTAAATCAACTTCTGACATCTTATTACCAAAACTCAAGCTGACGTTGCTTTCAATTCACAAAAAAAATAGTGCAGAGGTTATATGCAAATAAAGTGTCCAACCATGTATAAAGTGGGACAAAATTTTAATGTATTAAGCCTGGCATGAACACATGTGCATGCAGTAGTGAGACAGAGGGGTGCCTGGCCTTTCTTCAGCTGCAGGCGCTATTCCATTTCACCCAGCTGTTCTTTCACCCCTGCAGCTATCTCTGGGCCTGACCTCCACATCTCCAGCAACAACAGCCTAACCCAGCTGGCTAAAACAATCAGCAACACCCACAACATTACCCAAATGCAAATTCACAAAGGGAACATTCACATGAATCACGGAATACACCACAAGCGTACTGAAAATAGCCAAAACAGTCCTGAAGCACCTGAAAATCACCCGTGACCGCATATGTGTTTAGTACTCTTACAGGTAGACAAAAACGGTTCTTTCATAAAGATGAGTAGAGATATGGTATTCAGACAGCTTTGCAAAGCGGGTATATCACAGACCGGCCTGGAGCTTGGTAACACTGACATTGGGTGATAAACGACAATCAGTGTCGCATGCTGATAAAGAGAGGGCAATGCATGGTTCATTTTAAAGCTTTCAAAGAGTGAGGTGGAGTGTGAAAGGCAGAGGCCACAGAAATATTAGGAAAACATAACTGCTGACCTTTTCTCTTCCTACCAAATCTGCTACACATTGCTGAACTCTTGTAGAAAGCACACGTTTTCTGCTTCAGTAAATAAAATGAACAGAACTGCGCGCAAATGAGCTCATTTGGCATCACTTTGTTCATTTCTTATTTTAATTTACAAATAAATTTAATCAGTCACAGAAAAGGGACCCCAATCGAATTCTGTTTGCATTCTCATTTTTTTTTCAAATCATTCTCATTTTGACCCATTTTGTATTGCAATCTTTGAATCTTTTGCAGGGGATTCTTTACGTCACATTGAGAAGTTCAGAATCGTGCTTTTTTTTTACGCTTTTTTTTCACTGCTTTCTCTTTTTTCCCCATTATTTGCACACTGGTGTCCTGGGAGGTACTAAGTAGCATGACTAAGATTCAGCAGCTTTGCTCGAGGCTCTGTAAGGCTGCACTCTGGCACAGTGGTGCTTAAAGCAAAACGCTGACATGGCCTCGCCTAAATGCTGATCTCAGTCTGTAACAAGATCACTTTCATTTAAGGTGTCGACTTGTTAACATTTTCTAATTGGAATCTCATTAGCTTTTAAAATATTTAGTCTCAGACTGAACATGTCACACAGTAAATGGCAGGCTTTCCAGTTGTTGCAATATTTCTCTGAGAAACACAAATGTCAGCCTTAGGGGAAGAAAAAAAATCAAAGGATCGCCAATGTCACTGGAATTCCTTTGGGCACTATAAATGTCTGGGCAAAATGTCATAACAATACATCAAACAGCTGTGAACCAAACCTAACTGGTGAAGTCACTACTGGGCAGACAATAGCAATTGTATCCAATGAAGAGGCTGAAAAAGTTTTTTAAAAAACCCAAAACATCTAAATGTCTCTGCAGTGCACTGGGATTTTAGATGATAAAGTTGCCTAAGATTTAGATTCCCACTTCATGCATTTGAGTTTTAACACAAAACTTTACACCTTCTTCGACTGGACTTTAATTAGCAGAGACAAGATTAATTTAATCATCTTCAGGATGCACAGATCGGCGACACTCACTATTTGAGATAAGTGTAAAAACTAGTTTGTGAGCCAATTTGTCTGCCTTGTAGAAATAAATGATTAAATCATGCATATTTATAACTTTTTCAATGGATTAAAAAATTGAAAGTTCAGATGTTGAAGTGTGTGTGTGTGTGTGTGTGTGTGTGTGTGTGTGTGTGTGTGTGTGTGTGTGTGTGTGTGTGTGTGTGTGTGTGTGTGTGTGTGTGTGTGTGTGTGTTGGAGCAATGCAGAGAAAAATATTCCATATCACAAAGCCTGGACAGTAAAATTAAGGATAAAGCTGTGTTTTGTGACTTTACAGTGTGGCCAAAATTATTTAATATAAATGGGGTTTCAGGTTTTTTTTTTTTTAACCAATTATACTTTTGTTTGCTGCAGAGTTTCTGCCCCAGATTTTTCAGTTTTGTTGCAGGTTATTTTTGAAGTTGCATTCATTTAGCTCCTCCTAATGATGCTACCTTGTGTCATTGTAATCTCGTGAAGCTAAATAAGGGTGCAAGAGAGTCATTGCTGGCTAATGTGCTTTAATCAGACTGGCTGATGATGAGAGTCAGCTAGTGGGACAAAAGATAGAAGAAGGCTGACCGCAAACTGAACGGTAAGATTATGAGATTCTGAAGCGATGTAATGGTTGGGTTGTGATGACACATGTTTCTCACCTTTTTGGACAAGAGGAGCAATGTACAGTGTTGCAATTGACTTCTTCTTCTTCTCTCAGCATTTCCCTTCAGGGGTCGCCACAGCAAGTCAGTTTCTTCCATCTAACCCTTTCTGCTGTATCCTCTTTTGTCACACCAGCTATCTTCATGTCTTCCTTCACTGTGTCCATGAATCTCCTCTTTGGACTTCTTCCAGTCCTCTTTCCTGGTGGTTCCAAATCCAGCATCCTTCTTCCTATGTACTTCCTATGTACTTCTTCCTATGTTGCAATTGACTACTCCATGGTATAGTTTTAATTTTGCTCAACCCTACGACCATATTTTTATGACAAAAAAGGCGCACATAAAAGTTTTAGATTTTCTAAGGGAGAAATGTGGGTGTGAATTGTAAATAAAACCCGCTTATGTATGTGTTAAATAAAGTAATGACACACATAACTGAGACTGCGTCTTTTAGTACGGTGTGTCTTATGGTCGTTAAAATACAGTACCTGATATGCTGAAATGTGTAAAATCTGTAAAACCTAGGGCTTTGCCTATAAGATAAACAACGACACATTGATAATAAGGGATTGTAGATTGTATAAATTAATCTGAGGAAATCTAGGGGAGAAAAAAGTAGTTTGAAACTACCGACTGTGGCAGCATCTGATCACCCGAGAATCACAGCTGTGTCAATGTGTTCCTAGCCAATGCAGTAACCAAAAAAAAATCCTAACTAGGACTAAACAATAAACAGGCAACACCCAGATTTGCAAAGAAATAATTTTTAAAAAAAAACTTTTTTAAAAAACTTGTCAACGTTTTCTATGTAGAATGCCTAAATGTTAAAAATTAGATCACAGTAGGTGATCTAAGAGTAATCCATTGTGAGAAGCCGGATGGCAGCCTGAGTCATGATAATGTTTGAGTCCATTTTTAATTCAAGTCCGTTTAAGCACTCATTCGTCCAGTAGTGACTCACCGTGGTAAAGGCTTCAAAGTTGTCTTCTGGACAATGTGTTCGAGACGGATTGAAGTCAAAACATCTTCATCATCAAATACACTCACCAGAAGAAAACTTTGAAGCCTTTTCTTCTGTTTTTAATCATGCTAATAATTTTTTAGTTACACCTTCTCCAAAATTAGGAGAATATGGATTGCTAATCTGTGCAGCAAACCCAAGGTTTAAAGTTGTTGGATTCAGTGTGTTTGGCATCCATAAGCTTAGAAATCATCCTCTTCTCCCTTAATCCGTTTTCATGCACTTCCTCGTTGGTTTACTTTTCCCACTAAGAAATAAGGCCAATCTTTTGCAAGTTGCACTGCCTTCCTGGTTTGTACCATGGACCATTCGACCAACCTTGTCATAGTAAAAAAGTAAAAGTGGTAACAAAGAAGATGAAAAGGCAAAGGCCGAAAAAAAGCGGTATTATACATAGTTGTTGGATTTTACGTATTTAAATGCAGGCGCCCTCGTCTTTTAGTGACACGCCAAGGCCAACGCTGTGGAGCGAGGCCTTGGGGAGCATCTGCCTGCAGAAAAATATTCTGTTCCAGTTTCTGTTTCTCTACTTGTACCTGGTTCTGTGCTTGTGTTTTTTATTCTTTTTGACAGAAACTGTTCTCTGTGTTCTTTTTGTGGGAGTTTTTTGTTTTTTTTTTTTTTATTTTCAGAAAACAACCTCAAATAAAGGTTAATAAATCTTCATAATTACTGTAACAGCCCTCTATTTGCAAATTTCCAACATAAACAATGAAACAGAATTAGGCCACAAGCTTCTGACAAATCTCTTTTTTATTCAGTGACCTAAAAAACCCAGAAAGTAAACACTTTAACGAGCAGTAATGAATGTTTCATGAGTCATCCTCACAGATGTTTCTATATAACAAAGTCTTTTGAGTGTCCCAACCGTTAAGGTGCAACAATATGGGAACAGGTGGAAAACCCGTGATTGCATATGAGGATACTGCAGCCCATCTTATGCATTTCAAATGACTTCAGCTTTACAGAAAACACATTTGAATGTCCCACTTTGCACTCCCGATGTCTCATCTGCCCAACAAACTTCAATGTCTGTAGTAATAAGGAAATGTCCGACCAACCAGGACATGCATTAGATTTGTGGAGTACAAAAGTAGACGAGAGGCGAGATTTGTGAACCCACATGGCTGGCTGACTGCCTATTTCTTCCCCATGTGGACAGACTGGACAAATGCCAGAGTTTCGATGAGCATAAAGGCTCCATCATTCACAGGAAGTACACCCCTGTCGAGAGCAATGAGGCGTAGCTTTCTGAACACACATTGCATTGGGTGACGTGAGGCATTGGTCGAGGGAGACAACATCCGACAGGGGTCCTATCAGCCCAACACAGTGTCTCCACAGGTTTCTAAACCCATTGTTATATCTCTTGATTCAATCAAAACACAAGGAAATTGGCTTTGAACTCGATGCAAGTCAGCGTATTTATCTCAGACACTCTCGGTTATATGCTATGTTTGCTGAAAAGACCTGAGAAACCCTCCAAAAGATCTGTTTCTTTTTAAATGTTATCCCTTTATCACATTAGTGAGCACACATGGTTAATACTGAGCAGGTTGTATCCTTCACATCTCGGCAGCAGAATGCACACAAGGGCATCATTTATTACAAAGGGCCCTAAAAACTTCCCAGTGTCAACAACTTGTAAATCATGCGGTTATTTCACTGAAATAAAACATGAAAAAGCAGATAAAGGTTGCAAGATCTAAAAGCACCTCGCTTCTGGTTATCCTACCAGTCTGTAACAAATTGGATTTTATTTGCTGGCAATTTTCTTCAAGCGCCTCAAACTATCCGATCTTACCTTACAGCAAAAAAGTCAGTCTCTGATAGGACTTATTTAATTAAGTAAACCCTCAAGAGAAATGTCCTCTTCACATTCAGACTTTGATATCGTTAGCGTACTGTTAGCAGCCTTGGTTAGCTTATAAATCAAATAGCGGATGTGTTTACAGAATCTGTGTCATATGAACCGTGTGACACTTGTTTTTTATTGAAGTTAGGAACAACTGTGGCTTTCACAAGTCCTTTATGTTCCAACAATGTGACAGGCAGTCACGACAGGAGGTCTTTCTTTTTTATTATTTTCGAGCTGTTTCGAACTTGCAGGCAACAAGACTGTTGAGTTATCTGCTTGTTCAGAAGAGAAGTTCTCCAAAATTTGACAAGCCAGCTGCAGAGTCTATAAAATGAAAGGCATTGGAAATTCAGTCACATCTGTATTTGAAGATGTGAAGAAAAAAGGACACAGCGTGAAGTTTTTCTAAATGACAAGACGAAGATCTACTGATTTTTAGTTTGAAGTTAAAGGCGATGACTGGTGATGGTGTTGGTAGGTGAAGTTGGGGTGCTAGTGTACTGTAGGATGTAACAATGTTTGTGAAGATGTCTTTCTGGGGGGTTTATGGATGAAAAATATGTATTAATATACAAATGACTTCAGTGGGCCTTTTTATTTGTGTCCAAAGGGGATCCTCAGTAGAAAATCAATTTGAAAACACCCCCATTTATCATTAAGTGTTCTTCATGCTGGGCAGCAAATACGTGATGTGACTTCAAGTTTGATAAGCAAGTCCGTTTTTTAAGTTCAGTAAAATTCCGATGAACTTTTAATGCTCTGCTTACAGTTATCTCCTTTGAAGAAAAAGAGGCATGGAGAAAGAAAACTTCATGTTTAAGAGCAGGGAAAGATTGGATTTCTCTTCACGCTTTTCACTCTCTCACTTAGAATTTCACTCTCTGCACTGGACGTGTGCGCCCTCAAAGACTGCTGTCATCTTTCATTTCTCTGTCATCCCTTTCGTCCCTCATGTCCTGATTTCTTTCATACTAAAGCTGAACGTGCAGAAGAGAGAAACTGTGTTTTATGGTGTTTTTTCAGAGAGAGCGATAAAAAAAATGCTTTGGCTTAAAGTTAGAGCACACAAATACTACAAACTACTCAGTTTGCTGGTTGTCTGTGAGAACTCATCAGAGCAAAAGAACCCCTCTGTGAATTCAATCAGTATTCAATCAAGATGTTGAGTCACGCTCATGTGAGTAAAAGTCTCTGGCAATCAAATTATATTGATTTCACCCTGACTGCCGCTGATGTCACTGTCAATTTTTGGCCTTGACTCAGTGTTGACATAAGTAAGCATGGCCAAACAACAAAGTGCAAAAGAGCAAAGGATTTCTATTTCGTTACACCTAAGAACTGTATAGGTACATTAAAACGAGGATGCAATTTAAAAGAGCTGGTAGTGACGAAGCCTTGAATCCATTTTTTTTCCATCAGCACTGATGTAAACCATGCAAATGAGATCATTTTCCCTTCTGAACTTACAATATGGAACATAAACAATAACTGAATGCAAAATATAAAAGCAAAAATTATGCAATGAGGTAGAAACAAGAAACTGAAGACCATCTTTTCTTTTATGTGGATGAAAACTTCTTGCTGTATTTTGTAAATATGTTTGCGCCATCATCTCAAAGAATAAATTCATCTTTCTGTTTTCAGTGTTTCTGTTTACAATCTCAGACACACACCAGTGATGTGTAAATCAGGGTCTGAGGGGACTCGACCATCTGTTCCAGCACTTTTTGTTCTTATTTTCTGTGAAGATTCATTTGTATACTTTTACTGTGAATAAATATGAGCAACACGCTACTAGTACTAATCAATACTCACCGAAATATTTCTCATTTCCAGTCAGTGCTTATGTGAAATTGGAATAAATTAATAATTAACCAGTTATTTGAAAAATTTGGTCAGTCAAATGTCCTTAATTTACCACAAGTTATTTTAAAATAGCCACGTTACACACTAAATGAGGAATTAAGATTTTAAAAGAACTTTGACAAAAGCAACATAAAACCATAGACATCCAAGAAGACTATGGTTCATATTTATTCTCTTGTGATCTAACAGACTCATAGTGCAGAGATGTTTTGATCTTCTTACTCCTTTGACCCAAAGGTCTAATTTGTTTGAAGATAATTTTGTTCTTGGCTAGTTCTTTAGAAGCAATCAGTCTTTGGCTGAAGATGAATCTTAGGAGATTAGGTCAATTTACTGCAGTTTCTCAAATCCAGCTTCAAGTACAGGTCCAGCTTCTCAAGTTGGACCAATGCCTGCATTTGACGTTGCCCATTGGGGCACCAGTATCCAAAACTTGTTGCATCACATTAAAGACAGTATGGAAGATCATTTCGGACTTATAACCCAGCAACTTTTGGTGAATACTGCGCAAGTGTTAAGATACCCCTTGGTTGTTGTCGGCTTCTTTTGGATTTGAATGTCATTTTATTTTATCTTTTGAACTGCTTATCCCTGACATGGTTGCGGGGAATGCAGGAGCCTAACCCGGCTAATTTAAGGTGAGTGGCAAGGTACACTCTGAACAGGTCACCAGCCTGTCACAGGGCCACACACATAGCCATACACACACGCACACACATTCCCAGGGGCAATTTGGTAGCAGCCAATCAATCTAACATGCATGTTTTTGGAGGGTGAGAGGAAACCGGAGTACACGCAGAAAACCCAAGCATACGCGGGGAGAACATGCAAACTCCACACAGAAAAGCCAGTGTTTCAAGCCTTGTCCCACCCGGGACTCGAACCACGACCTTCTTGAGGCCACTGTGCTAACCACTGCGCCACCGTGCCACCCAGTTTGAATGTCAGACCAATAAAAATTATTGTTTGTCACTTAAAACAAGGAATCTGTATAATTGACTTTTAGGCCAATGGATTTTGTTCACAATACAAAAATGACCAGATGATATTTTCAATATTCCATCATATTTAGTTTTTTTTTATATAGTACATCTGTTTTTAAGCACAAGTTCAACGAGTGAAAGCAGATTTCTTTCAATTTTATAAATAGACGAGTTTCTAAAGATCATCTATACCACCTTTGAAGAGGTGAAAAAGTTTCCTTTTTTTTCCTTCCTACTTGTCATGTTACGGATCTAACCTGTTGCCAGGTAACGTCATCAGGGTCAAAAATTTCTCCATCTGCTTCTTTTTTGTAACATATTCTTCACGCTTCATTACCCACTTCTTCTCATCTCCTTCGAGATGTGTCTTTGCCATCAAGTTAAATCTGAGCTAATGTTCTTTATGAAATGATAAACTCTATGTGGATAAAAATTTGTTCCATAAAAAAAATTGCAAATGGCTTTTAAAAGGCATTCTTAAATGCCTGAGAGGGTTTCAAACAGCGGTTTTTGGAAAGACTACAAGATTCATTGTCATGGCTGTTTTTTGTAGGTTTAAAGTCATTCCCTTGCAGGATGAAGAGGGATGTTCTGCTCGCAGCAGAGAGCCACAGAGCAACTATTAGCATTAAAGTTTTAGCTTCAGCAACACCCCTGTCTCTCAAGCATCACTCCTTCTCACATTTCTGCAAACAGTGCACACTTGAATTTATGCTGAATGAAGCTTTTCTTCCCTTTTTCCCTCTGCATTCATCAGTAAAGGTCAAATGCTTTTGTAGCCTTTTCATCTTTCCACTCTTCTACCAAACTGAACACCGCTGACCTTTTTCAGCACTGTCTCCGACCTCTAAGCTAGCAGAGCAATAACAAAGAAAATTCCACTTTAGTGAAGCACGGAAATCACAAAAAAGGACGAATCACCAGCTGAAAGACTAGATGTCTTGTGGATGAAGGTTTTATTTAGCTGGATGAACAGATAGTTTTTATTAGTCTGATTGAAAGAGTCAGATGTTTAAACAGCCTTGTTAGAAGTACTGAGCAGGGTTTTTTGCGTCACAGTCAAGAGCCAGTGAACAACTGTAGTAACACGATTAATTCTACAGTTTTTATTCAGAAAAGCTGAAGAACACTTTTTACTTTCCAATTTATTTGATGTATTGTGTGATGTGTTATAAGGCGGCACGGTGACGCAGCGGTTAGCACAGTGGCCTAACATCAAGAATATTGTTGGTTAACGTCCCAGGTGGGGATGAGGCTTGAAACACTGGCTTTTCTGTGTGGAGTTTGCATGTTTTCCCCATGTATGTGTGGGTTTTGTCCAGGTACTCCAGTTTCCTCTCACCCTCCAAAAAACATGTGTGTCAGTTTTAATGGCCAATATAAAATTGCCCCTTGGAATGAGTGTGTGTGGCCCTGCGACAGACTGGCGACCTGTTAGTCGTATACTCTGATTCTCGCCTTAAATCAGTTGGGATAGGCTCCAGGACTCCCCCGCAACCCTATTAGGGATTGATGCCTCAGAAGATGGATGAATGTGATGCGTTATATTTAGGCCTGAGTCTATTGTTCTTTTCAAAAAGCCTGTTCCAGGTCTGCTAAATTTTCAGAAAGTTTTAATACAATTTTCATTACCAAAGTAGAGGGTTTGCATGACTCAATATATTCAACATTTTGCAAGTAGAGAGAGAGAATGCAATCATTATTCATATGTAGTGGCTCATTGAAATGATGACACAAAATGTAGGCACTAAGCTCAAAATTTAAAAAGGATATTTTGGTTGGTCACATATGAGTTGCTTTGAATTGGCCGCACTTCAGAATTGAGCCTCCATCTGTCACCATGGAGCACATTTGCTTTAATACAATTTCCTTTTTATTTTCATGCATGTTTACTCATTCAAAAAACCGGCTCCATCTCTTTGTCTCTGAATGAATTCACATCAGTTGCTATAACGGTAAATTAGATTGGCAGTTTTGGAAAATCAGAAGTGAAACTTTGATCACCAGCTGAAATAAACAGATTTTAAACTAAACTATGTTCTTGAGACCAACATTAATAAAGACAGGGTGGTACCTCATGGCTTATAAAATATAGTAAGCCAATTAAAAGCAGGAGGATGAAAAAAATCTGACTATTATCCGCATGAGTGACTTCAAAAATTAATCATGACTAAACACAATTTAAATTAGTTTTTCAATTGAATTGAACTTAACCAAAGTGAAAAATATTATTAGAATGCTAAAGTCATAAAAGAGCACATGGATAGTGTTCTATTTAAATGGATCTCCTGCTCTTTAGACAGTAGTTTTCATTTTTATAACAGCTGCTCTTGTAATATATTCTTGTCATGAAAAAACTTTCTTTCTATTTAGCTCTCATCCCAATGAAACCAAATACTTCAGCTTGTGTGTGTGCTTCTGATACTTCTGTGGCCTGACATCAGTGGAAAAACCTCTGTCAAGTCCATCTTTGTGCCAAAGGAGTCGCTTTAACTTTTAAAGGTTCACCACTGATTGATCCTGACTTTCTGCATGTGCCCACAAATAAATATCTCAAATAAAATCTAAAATTCTTCTTGGAGATTGCAGATCACCATCCGATGGGAACGGGGTGGGAATGAAAAATTGTGAAGGCAGAAGTGATGCTGAATAAAATTTACAAGTTTAGAAGCAACATATGCTGCAATCCAGACCTTGTGTTTTTTTGGTTTAATTACTATAACAACTGTTATAATTCTGCTAATAATTCAGAATCCAGGTGGTAAACAGTTCTGACCGCAATTTGAACCCGACCGAAACATTAAAGAACTAAATCAGAAACTACAAACAGATTTTAAGCTTTGGATCAACCAAATTCTTTTTTTTTTTTCGTCTATTTCACCAGAGCTCTGAAATATGCACCTACATTTTTAAAGTACAATGTAAGATCTATGTTACATAATTTAAGACTTGGCTTTTAGTTTGATATTTTTGCTTGACATAAAATCTTTTCCAGAAACAGGTTGTAAACCAGATTCCAAAATCATATCACAGCATTTTATTACAATGACAGAAAAACAAATAGGATTTCTTACACGTTAAAATTCTCTGTGATGAAGCATGACATGTAATCAGGCTCCTACAAAGTGATAGAACATCACACACACACACACACTACAATACTGTGTTATCCCCTGGATAAAAACCAGACATATGTACTTTGTACATGGGTGCAGACAGAAAAAAAAGTTGTTTTTTTTATATGCTTTGTGTCACATTTAATTAAACACACTTCTTCTTTCGGTATTTCCTTTCAGGGGTCGCCACAGCAAGTCAGTTTCTTCCATCTAACCCTATCTGCTGCATCTTCTTCGGTCACACCAACTATCTTCATGTCTTCCTTTCATTGTATCCAGGAACCTCTTCTTGGGTCTTCCTTTAGGCCTCTTTCCTGGTGGTTCCAAACACAGCATCCTTCTGCCGATGTACTGTCTCTCTCTCTCCTCTGCACATGTCCAAACCATCTCAGTCTGGCTTCTCTGACTTTATCTCCAAAACCTCTAACATGTGCTGTTCCTCTGATATACTCATTTCTAATCCTGTCCATCCTGGTCATTCTCAGAGAGATCAGCAGCATCTTCATCTCTGCTACCTCCATCTCGGTTTCCTGTCTTTTCCTCAGTGCCACTGTCTCTAGACCAAACAGCATGGCTGGTCTCACCCCAGTTTTGTACACTTTCTCTTTCATTTTAGCTGAAACTCCTCTATCACTCATCACGCCTGATACTTTTCTCCACCTGTTTCAGCCTGCCTGCATACGCTTCTTCACCTCTTTTCCACACTCCACATTGCTCTGGACTGTTGATCCTAAGTACTTAAAATCTTCCACCTTCTTTATCTCTTCTCCCTGTAACCTCACTTTTCCATTTGGATCCCTCTCATTCACACACATGTACTCTGTCTTCCTCTGACTAATCTTCATTCCTCTTCTTTCTAGTGCAAACCTCCACCTTTCCAGCTTTTCCTCCACCTCTTCACTCCTCTCACTACAGATCACAATGTCATCTGCAAACATCAATCTCCATGTATTACATTTAACTACACACATGCACAACAAAATATCTGGGTGTGGTTGTATTGTATGGATCCAAGCCAGTGTGGTGCAATACTGTGTAATCTACTCCGTGACATTTCAGATCATTATTCCATACTTGTGAATGATAACACACTGAGTTGTAGACCTGAAATAAAATATTCATCCAGGCAGTCCTGTTGTGGTAGAACGTCCTCATTGATTTAGCACACTGTCGTCTGATGATTTATTTTCTATATATGAATGCTGAGATACACCAGAGAGCTAATAAGGCATTTGGCTCCTGTTTAGCAAGCAATCATTCACAAGCGGCGGAGAGACAAGAGTCACGGCTGCTCCTCTCTGGTGGTCAAGGGTTACCATGGGGATAGAAGAGAGGGTCAGTACCGGTGAGGGAGAAGTATTTGTCTCGGTTCATGGTGCCCTGATTGTTTTTGATTGGGTGAAATGGAGGTGAACCTGTTAGGTGAGTGGGTTTATGTCGATGTGTGGTGCCTCGAAGCAGCAAAAGATTAAAGCAGCAAGTTTTCTACATTTTTCATTTTGTCAAAAAATCTCATGAAAAGAGCAGCGGAGAAAACAAAATAAAAAATAAGTGTATTTGTGACCAAATAATGATTTTGTTTTGTTTTCATGTGTCCATACCCGCTTACGCCTGTTTGTTTTCCTTCCTCAGGTCAGCAAATCCAATCACTTTCATCACCTTCAAAATGTGTTTTTGTTTCAAGTGTTTCCTTCTTTTAATGATTATTTAGGTGAAGATATATTCAGAAAAATTATTCAAACTTTCGATTTAACACTTCCAAAGAGGGCGGGGCGGTGGCGCATTGGGTAGCACAGTGGCCTCACAGCAAGAAGGTCATGGATTCGAGTCCCGAATGACAATTGGAACACTGGCCTTACTGTGTGGAGTTTGCATGTTCTCCCCGTGCATGCGTGGGTTTTCTCCCACCCTCCAAAAACATGCATGTTAGGTTGATTGGCCGGTGGTAATCAACCCTAGGATCAACCCTAGGAGTGAGTGTGTGTGTGTGTGTGTGTGTGTATGATTGTATATGTGTGGCTTCACGACAGACTGGCGACCTGTTCGGGGTGTGCCCTGCTCCTCACTTCGAATCAGCCAGGATAGTCTCCGGCACCCCTCGCAACCCTGCAAGGGATAGTCGGTTAAGAAAGTGACTGACTGACCGACTTCCAAAGAGTGTTTCAAGATTCATAGGATGTACCAACGAAATCAACTCAATAATACGCCTCAAAATCACTGGGATACAGAAAAGTCCTTTCTCAGGAACATTTACACATTCGGTCATCTGTATTGGTCTTAAAGCACATCTGTTGTTCCTTTCTGTGGTGTAGACCTGCAGAGAGAACCAGCAGCCTAGAATTTGTTCATTTATTCAGCCAGAGAGCTTACATCCACAATGACGACCAAGGAGAGAAATCATTTTAACTTCTATTTTATTTCTGTCCTTTTCTCTCACCCCACTTCCAAGATGTCTCCTCTTCAACTTATCTCTATGTGGGATCATCTTGCGGGTATCAGACTCAATCATCTTTTTCATTGCTATGGTATTTTCTCGGCTGTGATCTTTCATAATCCTTTCACAGCATAACCACATGAAATACAGCACTCCTTTTGCTACAGACTTTTACTGCTAAGTCTGAACATGGAATTCATAGTTTTATTTGTATTTCATTGCAAAATGGTTTTTAATCATAAATTATTTTTACATCTCAGTTTTTATTCACAGTCAATGCTTCTCCTTGTAGTTGTGTCACTCTAACACGACAGGTTCATATCAAGACTCATCACGTTAGTCTCTTGAGAAAGTGTGTTTGGGTGAGTCCACATCTTGTCAAGTCAAAGATTTAAGTTTCTAGGACAGTCCATACAGCCCACTCATAAACCTCCCCAAAGTGACGAATACCAGCAACATCCCCTGTCTGTGAATACTCAGCTCTAACAACACAATCCTTCAGATAAAACCCTTCACCAGCCATCATTTCCTCTTCCATGACACCCTCTACACCTCACACCACTGGTTTTATGAGGCGATGTCATGTAGCCAGGCTTTTTGAGGGAGCAGCTGAGCTCATTCTTTTTTCATGCTGTGCTATCACGACAGCAGATAACCATCCAGTTGCCATGTGAAATATGAGATAGACGTGAGGCTTCACTCGCACTCCAGACATGGAAAAACGGAGGAAAAGGAAACAGAAACTTATGTTTACCCAGTCTGAACAACATTCTGTGTCCTTATTATTGGCTTAAGCATGGAGGGAAGGACACCTGCTAAATTTATGCTTGTTCCAGGCATAGCATAAAAGCAGATGCACAATTACTGTAGGCATTTCCGCCAGAGTTATTGACTCATAGTTTTACTTCTACTAAAAAAAGATTTTGTTTACTTTAATTGTTGAAACTTGTGTCTAAGCTGCATCCAAAAAGCATAAAGGAAACATAAAGGAAAAAAAACTTTGTATTCTCACCAACTTTAAATGAAAGCCATTGTCTGTATTTAATATTTACTGAATTACTCCCATTTGAAAGTTTCACCAATCAATGTTTATACAAGCATAACAACACGCACAATTTATTGTCTGTGCACACCGCTTTCATTTTATAGCCCATAACTTCAATACAAAAGCATATAACAGCTTTCCCATCCTGGACAGGGAACAATTGTGTCATTTCTCTGCTTTATTTAGTCGATAAAAATACTGCATTGAGGATTCGGTATGTTTTCTCAGTGGCTCAAACTACCGCACAGCAATTGTTGAGAAAGATTGAAACAACTTTGCCCAGAACAGATGAACAGAGGTTCAAGGTTAAAAGCTTCGGGAGATTTAGAGTCCCTGAAACATGCTCTGCCTTTACACAATCAGCTTTTTCCTTTGAGGCCATCGTGAAACTGAACAACCTTTCCTGATACTCTGCAAATATGAAAAATTTATTATTTCCCTTGTTGTATAAAAAGATGAATTTTAAGAAATTTTCCAGCCTATTTTCATCAGAATACCTCTGCACTACCACATGAACTACCTGCTAATAATGATTCTAGTTATTACAATGACATAAAAGTTTGGTCACAGTGGATGATATGCCATAAAAAGCATGCAAATAAAAGATATTTTCATTCCCATCAGTCACAAAACTAAATAGAAAGATTTCTTTCTAAATTTACTGACTTTCCTTCTGCAGATTTGAATACAATAAACCAACTCAGAATATCATAAAAGAATTAGTTTTTGTTTTACTGTCACCTTATCTGCTCAAGATTATACACAGGATGTAAGATTAGCTTTAAAAACTATATGCAAAATACGTCTGCCTGTCTAAGAAATTAGCCAGAGGGGCAACTTCATCTATTACTAATTATAAAAGACAAGTTGAGCTTTAAGGCATTTGTCAGAAGCAAGACTTTTTTTACTCTTGCTTTATGTTTAAGGAAAAAAGTGAGCTAAAAATATCTGTTTGACAGAATAAAAAACATCTTGTGCATTAAAAGAATTTTCATCTTTGTTCACACTTTTATTTGCACAGTATGTTTTAAATCTTGAAAAGCTGATTTATTCCAAAACTTGTTCTTTAATTCCCCCTCTTGATGTAAAATGCAAATGAAATCAAGTTTGACAGAAAACTATTAATCGTCGTTTTCAAAAAAGGTGAAAAAAATCCTTTCATTTAATTATACAAACACATACTGTGTCGGCACATTGAAACTCATTTGAACTAGTTGTCAGCAGTGAAAATAATACCACACGGGGCAAAAAAATCAGCAACATAAAAAGTGTCAAATAAAGATTACATGCAGGACTACATGCAGCATAAATCAAGATGCATTGAGATTTCCTATGTGTGAGTTTTACAGATATTTTTACATGCATGTGGGACTCTGTATGTCTACCTGACAGCAGAAAGAGAAATGAGGAAGGTGTAATGGGTCTACTGCAATCTGGAGGGGCGGCATCCTCTGTGTTCCTGTCCTGGGCCTCCCCAGACTGAGAAGGCCTTCGTGTTTGATCTTCCGTCCCGTTTCCATCAGGATGAAGTCCATTTATTGATTTCTTTAGATATAAAGCTCTAGAGTAGAATAAGATAATATTTAATTAACAGTGTCAGACACATTGGCTACTTTCCCAGGGAGGGATCCCTGTTTCATGTGGATCCCCAAGAGGTTTCTTCTTCTTATTATTATTATTATTTATTTGTTGGAAGGATAAGCCCCTTGAGATGCAACATCTTGTTTTCGAAGGGGTCCTCACTCTTCCCTACCCCAAAGTCCCCTTCTCCCTGCTCAGTTTTTTTTTTTTTTTAGATATTTGTTTTGTGATATTGGGCTATACAAATGTATTCTAGTTGAATTTTATTTTGCAAGTTCAATTCTATTGAGAAAGCTGATTAACTTAATCAAACAATCAAACAAATGAGAACTAGGGTCAAAATAGAATAGGGGCACTCGTGACCTCTTTTAATAAGAAACTATCCATTTCTAAAAACAGTTATCTCCAGCAATATTGAGACTTGATTTCTTTTATCTACAAATATCACATATTGTGAAATAATTTTCTCTTTTCTTTCTTGCCAGGTGTTGAGTTGTATGTCCTGATCTCTTTCTCTGCTTTTCTCCAGCTGCAATCGGCCGGGACAGAGGGTAACCCCATCTTAAATTAGATTCTGCTGGTGGTTTTCCTACCATCACCTCCTGCTGAGGTTTAAAAGCTGCTTTTCGCCTTTTTTACAAGGCTAACTCATTCATGCAAAGGGAGATGTACAAATTTCTTTGAAACTGCTTGGTTTTCTTGATCTGGCAATTTGTGCTTTCTAAATTACTAAGTGGATCATTTAATAAATTAGTTTTAATTGAGTTACACATTAATTAATTTGAAATGTACTTTTTTTTTGGTCTTTTAGATGTTTTTCTATGAATTTGCATTTTACAAATAAATGATCATTATCAGGGGCGGATCCAGGATTTTCTGAAGGGGGGGAGGGAGCGTGAGGTCATTGACAAAGCCAGTATAGGGGAGGCTGCTGGTATTTCCCCCAGAACATTTTGAAAAATAAGAGTAATTTTTATGCAGTTTGGTACAGAATGCCCTTCGCTGGCCCTGCGAGGGAATAGCTTGACAAGTCCCATTTTCTTTCTTTCTTCTTTTTTTTTTGTGATTATTTTTATGAACAAAATTACCTTTTTTCTTTTAACTTTTTTCTGACAGATGCTCATAATAATTTCATTCTGCTCACATTTGGACAAAATGATCATGAATAAAATGACATTTATTTTTTTTTATCCCAGTGGGAAATTTTATATCAGTTTCAACAGTACAAATAATTAGTATTGTGATAATTAGCAAGAAGATGATGATAATGACTTATTTCACTAGAGGATGACTGCTGACAGTAATGAACTCTCATACCTTTCCATCTTGCATTTTTGTAAGAGACAAGTTCTTCCTTAACTTAATGAGTCCTCATATTCACTTCAATATTTTCTCTGAATGCCAGATTTCTAAGTAAAGATGCAGGACTTCTTTTAATGAGCCAACTGGGACTGTCAGATTTGTAGAGGCTTAAGCATATCAGAATAGAACTCCAGAAATTATAAATTTACTCTAATTGTCTTGTGAAATAAAAATGACTTTTGATTTGTTTTTCCACCAATTTTTACTGAACTTAAAAATATCTCAAAACACTTTCAAATAATCTTACAGCACTATTAAGTCTTTTTTGGAGAACCTCCAGTACAGTTGCAGTGACTTTTAGAGGTTGTTTCGTTTGGTCAAAATGTTCCCACTAACATAGTTTTAGTTTCTAATAACCTGTGTGTCTACAAAAACTATCCCAGCTTAGTCCAAACAGGATTACAGCTCAAAAATCCATCTTTCCATTTCGTTGTGTTCCGCTTATCCAGGACCGGGTCTGTGCGGGCAACAGCCTAAGACAGGAAACCCAGGCTTCTCTCACCCCGAGAGAAGCCGCATCCTCCAGCTCACTCAGAGGGATCCCAAGGAGTTCCCTGTCCAACTGTGAGACATAGTCTCTCCAGTGGGTCTCCTCCCAGTCGGACATGCCCAACACACCTCACCAGCGAGGCATCTTAACCAGATGCCCAAGCCACCCCATCTGACTTCTCTCAAACTGGAGGATCAATGTCTCTGATAGGCTTGAGCTGAGCAAAAATCCCTTTTAAAAGTTATAAATGAAGGTTACAACAATGGAAGTAACAGTTCAGAAACTTTTAAAATAGGTTAACGTTTCATATCACAAGATAATATTCCTTGCCTTACAAAACAGATGACTACATAGCAGGTCATTAAGTCTATTTCTCTCTTTCTAGGAAATAACTGTTTGAGTTCAGCACATATGCAAGTCATTATTTCTTCATATGGTTAGCCTAAATACAGTATCCAGGTTGAACGCTCTTATGGAAAGACAGCCGGAACATTGCTGTTTTATTTAGGCCAAAGCTTTTATAGGATAGACTGAATGGAGGCTGCAAACTCTTGTGTGATCAGACAAATTGAATTTTAAATTCCTTTCAGAAATTGCAGACACAGTATTCTCCAGACTGCAAGGAAGAGGGAGCATCTGGCTCACCACCAGAGCTCAGTTTGAAAGCCTGTTTGATGATATAAGGGTGCATTAGTGCCAATAGAACAGGCAATTTGCACATCGGGGGAGGATCCATCAATGCGGAGTGGTGCATACAGGTGATGTGTTCTATTCGGACGACCTCTTGTTTTCCATTTTTATTTATATTTTTTACGAAATGGAGTTGTTGTGCATTTGCTAATCTGCTGGGATGTTAAGGGGGTACAAATGGAAATGCAACCAAACTTTGAGAAACAAGCTCTGACTACATTACACATTCAATACGATCACATTTATCCGACTGGGTCACATACTGAATATCAAATGATGCTTATAGCTGTTTATCAGCATTTTGACATTTATTCTACTCTGTGCAGATAAACTGCAGAGTTTTAGTATTTGTTTGACACATCAAAAAAAAAAAACTGCTGCTGCTCCCTTCAATTCTCTGGAATTACCTTTAGAAACTCCAGAAAAGTTTACAAGGAAAAAAGGAGGGCGACAGTCCATCACTTTTTTCTATTTTTACCAGCTAATCTGGGGGATTGTCATTACAACCTTGCCTGTGATAGCTTTCGGTCTACTGCAGAAAAGACCTTAAAATAAACATTGTCCAGAGGTCACCACTTGTTCGGGAATTAACTCATTTTGCCAAAAGGCACCAACTAAGAAAGTTTTAATCTAAACCTATACTTTAGGTATGATTTAAGCATATACAGTGGCCACCTACTGATGACAGAAAATCATGATGGCTGCAGTAAAGGTAAAATAAAAAATTCTCATTCCTGTTTTATGAATCTGACACACTCTCCCTCCGTCTGTCCCTTGTCCCCCACAGACATCAGCACGGTCTGGCAGTCAATTATATCCTCTTGCCTTCAAAAAGAGCCTTGCTCCATCACCGTATTGAAGGCAGCACAGAGCCCATATCGGTATCTCATCTTTATCTTTCTCCTACAGTAGAAAGGGTGGAGCTGTCATCTCACAACTCCTGCTAACTAGAGCGATATCTATGCACAAGCCTAAAAATATACAGGAAGCATATGAATAACTGATTACTACAAGAGAAATTTAGAAATATAATATTCAAAGGAAACAATTTGAAGAATATTTAAAAACTCATTCTTTAATTTTTGGTGTGTGTTAATATATAAAAAAATGAGTCCATGATGATAATTAAATATCCACCACTAACGTATGCTTTCTTTATGCAGACTTCTTACATTCTACTTCTACCAGCAAACCCCCTAGATATGTTCTATAAACTAGTTGAAAGGGTCTTTTTTTCTTCTTCCAACCAGAGACAAGTTTTATCTAGTTCTTTTTAAAAAGCTGTGGCTTTAACCACACACACAGAATCATTATTATGGTCTCTGAAGCATTGCTCTTCAGTCTGCTGTTAAGACTTTACAAAGCTAAGTCTTGCCCATGGCCGCCTCTGGTCGTTTCTTTCTTGTTAAGAACAGCGCTTCCTCTCTTTGTTATCTCTCGGACTCTTTCTAATTACGCGTTTCTTTCAGTCTGCCAGGCTCTGTCCCCAAGCACCCGCCTCTTTAGCAGGTCCAGTTTGTCGCTGGCTAGAGCTTCTCTCAGTGTGTTGAAGAAGCTTTGATAGTGGCTTATGTTGTGGATTGTGAGCAGGACTCCAGCCAGTAGCTCATTGGTCACTAGCAGGTGGTGCAGGTATGCCCTCTGGTGGTTCTTACAGCAGTAGCAGCCACACCCCTCCACCAAGGGCCTGAAGTCATCCTGATACCTGGGCAAAAGTTCAACCAAAGTTTAAGCTGAAACTAAATCCAACACATGAAAGCAAAAAAGAAATTTGCCGACTGACTGCTTGTGAGATCCAACGGTTTCTCCTCCTTCTACCTCCTACAAACCTTTTGTCTTTCAAATTCATTTCAAAGCGTGTCATTTGTGTTTGATCAGCAGAACCCAGATCGCCGTTCTGTTGCATCTCCCCAGCAGCATTTTCCTCTTCGTTCAGCTCCGCCACTGACAAAACACAAAAAAAAAAAGCACCACAGTGAACTTAACGCAAATCGTTCACAGCTAAATCCAGCCTATTGATTAAGAGCCTGAGCTCACATTAACAATCAGTCGTTAAAATCCAACTCATGAAGCCTCTGCTGCCTTTTTTGGAGGGTATAAATGTTCTTCTAACTACCGATATGTGCTAAAAAATGGAATCCATTTTATCTTATGTAGGATAATAAGGTGAATTCATTTATATTAAATTATGATTAATAATAGAAAATAGCAGGAACAAGGTTATTTACAGGTCACTCATTACTTCTCAGCTGGGATATGATAAAAAAAATATGGGAGAAAAAAAAGCACAAAGGAGGGGAGCAAAAACAACAAAAATAGTTGGTAGTAATGCATAGAATTATAGACAGAGGTTAAAAGACAACAGAATAGAGAAATAGGTTTAATGGATGCTAAGAAAAGTGAAACAAAGAGCATTGAAGTATGAATACAGTGTAAACAGCAGGAAAGGGACATTATCATTGAACAGTGTGAAGTTAGAGGATGATAAAAAGGAATGAAACTGGCGAGTATGAGGCTCGGCTAAAAATAATGAAAAATAAAGAAGGGAGGTGTAAGTTCTACTGAAGATAAGTTTCATATTACAAAAGTAAACAACGGAAACACGAGATACTAAAGCAAAGAGGAGTAAGATTAAAGACTCATAGCTCCACAGGCTTAGAAACAAATGGAAACTATAATTTAATGCTTTTCAGACTCTTCCTCCACGGTAAAGATGGAGTGGGTTGGTAATGTCGTTTCTTTGTCTATCAAGATTTTAATACACAAAAAAAACCTACTAACCGAAATGCAATTTGGGATGAAACAAAGTTATGTATAAAAAAAAATAAAAAAAAAACTTAAATTGTTCTGTGGATCCAGATAACTTTGCTTTGAGATAAAAACGATAACTAGTGGAACTGGTGCTTTGATCTTAGAGGGGGGGGGGGCAATGTGAGACAACACATTTACAACAACTCAAACACCTGTACACATTGCAGATGTTATGCATTCAAAAACCAAGCTGCATTACTATTACAAAATAATGGCAATAACAATAATTTGAACCATGTTTGATGTCTTAACATAAGCAAGCTTTAGACAGTCAGATCAAATAGGTGTTCCTATCAACATTTAGTTTAGCATGAGCTGATGAAGGATGGAGTCTCTCAAGATTTTTATAATACACATCTTGTGAAAAGTCAACAAGACAAAAAACAAGTACAAAGCTTTCTGTGTGGAGTTAGTATGTTCTACCCGTGTCTGCGTGGGTTTTCTCAAAGTACTCTGGTTTCCTCCCACCCTCCAAAAACATGCATGTTAGGTTGATTGGCCACAATCAAATGGACCCTAACTGCAAGTGTGTATGCGTGGATGGTTGTCAGATTTTTTTTTTTTTTTTACACTCAGAGTGTTTTCAAGAGGATACAAATTCACTTAAAAGACTTCAAACTCGACACCTCTTCTTCCCACTTCCTCAGCACTTTTTAACTTTGGTTTAAAGCCAAGCAATCATAAAAGATAATAATAGACTTAGTTTAATTAGATTTTTCCCAGTGAGTAAATCTAGAGGACCCTTCCCACAATCTAATCTGGTGGCTTTGCTTACATTCCAAAGCTTTAACAAAAAAGCAGTGACAAAAAAAAACTGGTATGATTTGGTGTGATTTTAACAAGTGTAATCAGTTAAACTATTATTTCCACCTTGAAGGAAGGAAAAGGGGATTCCCTCGTGTAAAGAGGAAATCCTGAAACTAGAGTTTGACTGAGGAACAAAAAGGAAGTGAAGGGTAAAACTGTATATAGACTGAAATGTCAAAAAGGAGCTTAGCTGGGAAGTGTGGGTGCCAACACCCCTCCCAGGGAGTTTCCTAATTGGCTGAGAGGAAAATTAGAATTTCTCTCAGGGTTCGGCTGTATCGCTGCTCTCACCTCTGCTGAACTCCATTATACTCCCCGTGCAGCATCGATTAGTGTGTCTCGACACTAGATGCTCTCAGATGTCAAACTTCCTCGAGTTGGAAGAGTTTAACGCAACTTTTTAATTAACCACAAAGTCTGCCGTCAGGTTGAATGGTTGAGACCCCGATGGCTTCAGTCATGACTCTTATTCATCTTTTAAACAAGGACAACTATCAAGGTGACAGGTTGGCTCTTAATTGTTACCCCAATGAACCTGCTATCAATTTTATTTCACCGGCTGTATTTATTTCACAACACAATTATTTTATTGATTGGAGGCTTTGAAAAAACTCACACAACACAAAAATGTCCCCAACCCCTTTTTTTTTTCCTCATTCATTATTCAATGGGTCGCATGAGCATAAACGTAATTTATTTAGCTATTCCAGGAAGAAAAAAGTACTTCTGCATTTGACCATAGTGCTCACCACAATGAAGACGAAGAGTTTGTCTTCTACTTACAACTCTCCACTTGGTCTACAATAAACTACTTGACTCTGACTTAATGTAATTCCCATCCCCCAAGAGTGTGAAGAGTACTTCCTTTCCATTGGTGAAAGAATCAAAGGCACGCACTCTATACTCAAACATCAGAGACTTCTCTTATGGAAAGCATAATCCTGCCTTGCTTCTTATTGAATCGTCAGTTCAGTTTTATCTGTTTCAGCAACTCTGCAATTAGAAACATCAAAGCCCATTTCTACGTTCTCTAATGAGACACAAGTCAAGCTTCTCTGTTGGTGGCGTCTCAACTTATGTATGAGCTCCAACCACATGTCATTTTTCAACTGTATCTTTCTTATGTAAAAAGACGGTGCTAAAAAACTTATTTTACTAAAGAAAACTAGTTTTCTGTTAAGACCCCAAATAGGAACGTTTTAAAACAAAATGGGTAAAATTTTGCCCTAAGCACATAATACCACCACCTTAACAGAGGCGTCTGTGATTTCCATCTTTTCAGGTTTCTTTTTGTAATAACGGTTTTATTAAAAATGCATTATTGTCCTCAGGCGAAGAGCGTTACCTGGAAAAGGTTGTTTGCTAATAAAAAAAAAGGCAAAAACAATTTTTTTGTCTAATTTCAGCATTACAGTGTGAGACAAGAGTGACAGTTACAAAATACCACTTAATAAGTACAAGAAAGTTGTTTTCTGAGGAATCTGGGCGCTACAGACCATGAAACAATGTATATATGATAAAGGCTGATGTGATTATAATTACTCTCTAAAGGGAAAACGTTGTTAACAAAGAAGATCTTTACCTCTGCATGAAGTCAATGGCAAAAAACAAAATCCGGCTGTTACATCGGTCATAAATTTAACTGCAAACTAACTGTGCATTCTATTTGCTGATAGAGTTCAATTTTACTCTCACTGCCTTAAGTTTGTTATCGTCTGTGATTTTACAACATCTTTAGCAAATTACTATTCACACAACCTGCAGAGGCGGTTTACCTGCACGCTCAGGGTCCAGGGATAAGTGAAAGCTGAAGCAGAGAGCACAACCTCGCTCTGTCACTTGGAAAGGGAAAAAACCTTCAAACAGGTCCATGCCGGCTTCTACGCATGCCAGAACTTCATCAGGTCGTCCCACACCCTGCAACAATCTGAGTCAGGAAGAAACACACACACAAGTGTCAAGAAGTAAACTCAGAGAAACAGCAGGAGGCATTAAACATTAATGCAACATGTCTGCAACATAGGGTAGCAAGACGAGCGGGGCGTACCAACACCCGCAGCGTTCTTCCCTCTCCACAACAACATGAGCACCCTGGAGTGTTTGAGCTCTTGCTCAACTCGGCTGCCTCCGACTCTGCCTGCAGGCATCAAGGTCAGGCCCAATTTAGCATTGGATAATAACTCTTCTCCACCACATTCTGGGTGGAAGCTGGAACAACCAGCGGGAAGATACCCTGTAGTATTTCAGGTCAGCCAACTATACTGATAAACCAACATCTTCAGTAGTATAGTACTCCAGAAACAAGACAGGGTCATTTACTTTATCATACTACAACTTCTTGTTCATGCTTGCCCTTGAGTCTGTAAAAGAGATTGTATTCTGAGAAATTGCCCCATCCTTTTTTCTTTTTTTTTACATTGAATATCTATTCCAGTGAATCAAAAACAAGCTTGAATAGTTTTATCTTAATGTCCATCTGCAGACACATCTGCAATAGCCTCCTGACTCATGGCTGATTTATGGTAACGCATGTGGGTTTGTGCAGCTTCGTGACCTCACAAAGTGAAGGATTATAGGGATTTGGCCATACTGAGGCTATGGAAACAGGAAGACTTGCAGTCATTCAGTAAGTTAACAGTGTTCGACCTCTGCAGGGATCAGCTAAAATACGGGGCTTCTGGAGAATATCCCTGCTACTCAAGCCGAGGTAGTTTAGATTATTTATTTAAAGAGACAGGAACTGTGCACAAAAACACCTCATAAAGAGAGATACATTGAACCAGATACCTCAAGTGATAATTTACCACCTTCCTCGGCAGGTTGGTATTACAGACATAAAAGTATAAATGATTTAAAAAATGCAGTGATACTAAAAATGACGAGATTATCTTGAAAACACTGCATAAAAATTGTTTACACAAATTGTTCTCTCAAAACAAAAATCAGACCTCCCACACAATTATTTTATCAGGTTGCCCAAACTTTCAAAACATTTTCCTGTCGTCCGTCAGGAAGCCACGTTGATGCAGTCATTCTATAAGGTTCTTTTGCGATCACATTAACAAAATGTATCATGTGACCGCAATCATCGTGACCTTGATCTTTGGTTGGATGACACTGAAAACCTAATTGGACGATCTATAGTTGGTACTGAGTAACTGTGGGCAGTTTTATTATAATCCCTTCAGTAATTTTGGAACTATTGCATTCATAAAAAGGAAGTACGAAAGCAATGAGCAGCATAATGCTTCCTCCACATTCTGTAGAAATGCATCTGAAAGCTAATAAAGCTGATTATATCTCCAAATTAAAGAAAATAAATTAATAAATTGCTCCATGTGTGAAATTATGGAAAAATATGTCTTACTATTGTAATCGACTGTCTTATTTGAGCACAATTTTATGACCCATAATAACAAATTTAATTTATTGCCAACAAAAAAATTAATAACCACTCAGTCTAATTATAGCAACATGATAAAAACTAAGTGATATTGGTCCTGCAAGGTTAAACTGAAATAATTACTGTTGACAGTAGGGGTGGGCGGATCGATCCTGATATCGATAATATCGATACCAACGCTAGTATCGATATCGATCGATACTCCAACTACAATATCGATACTGGTATTGAAGTTTTACCCCTCGCACTTTGCTTCTGTTTTTCTCTTTTTTTTTAATTAACCTAACTGATTTGTCTGCAAAATATACGTAAATGCTGTGTGTCACGCCTGTATGCTAAAGTGAGGCGGCCCGCCCCCTCCCTCCTCTCTTTCGCTTTGACTTGTCGCATGACTCAGCAACTCGGGTCCAAGAAACAAAAAAAAAAAAACGCAAGTCGGTAAAAGTAGAGAGAGATGGTAAAAAGAGAAGTAGAGTGTGGCTGTACTTTGAGGCACCATGTGCAGAAAGGCTGTTAAATATAGGGGTAACACTACAAATTAAAGAATCACCCCAAAGAAAAACTTCAGAAACGGAGGAGAAAACCCTGACCCCTTCTGTTTCCAAGAGGCAGCGCTCATTAACAGAGACGCTCCAATTTTAATTATGAAAGTACAACATAATCATTTTTAACATTAGTTAACATTTGTTTGTGTGCAACTGGTCACTTCTATGGATATACCTACCAACCTGTGTTTATACATATACTTGGTCATACTTTATATATGACCCTAACCCTTGATGCAAAAATAGTCGTTTAAAAAATTTAAATATCGGTATCGATATCGGTATCGGCGATATTGGGTGGTGTTTACTTGGTATCGGATCGATACCAAAACTTGCGGTATCGCACACCCCTAGTTGACAGATTGAAGAGGTGAGGGGGGGAGCATGCTGGGTTATCACTCGTAATCAATCAAGCAGTCTGATTAATTGGTGCGGTATCCTCCGCCAACTGTGTCTGAACATAGAAATTTTCTTCTTTTTTCCAGAAAAACTACATAAAGGATAAATAAAAAAATAAAAAGCTAACGAGTCATCAGTTATGAACATTTCTTAAACTTTAAAGAACACTTCCCCATTTTTTTAACATATATTTTTAGAAATGAGATGCTAGTTTAATACTTTCCTCAATTAAAAAAAAAAAAAAAAAACGCAATTTAGACATTTCCAGGAAGAAGAAGAAAATAGAGGGAATCTAAGTTTTTTCTCAACCTTGAAATGACTTTATTTAAATGCTATGTCTTAAGATTCGGAAGCTTCAACACATTTCAGCATGACCCTTTATCAAGTACACCCCGTTTTCTCACTTCCACATTTTTATGATCCTCTGCCAAGAACACATCACCAACAACTTTGGACATTTTTTTTTCTTTTTAGAAGGTCTAAAAGTAGCTCCTCCTCTGTAAATTCTTGTAAAAAAAAAATCCTGTTAGATTAAAAACACGCTGGCCGTTCTGTGTGGAGTTTGCATGTTCTCCACATACATGCATGGGTTTCCTCCTGGTATTCTGGCTTCCTCCCACTCTCTAAAAACATGCATGTTAGGTTGATGACCCACTATGAAATTGCCCCTAGGAATAAGTGTGTGTATAGATGATTGTGTGTGTAGCCCTGCAACAGACTGGAGACCTGTTCGGGGTGTACCCTGAACAGGTCTCCAGTCAGGATTTCTCGCCTTAAATCAGACGGCATAGGCTCTGTGACCCTGTTGGAGGTAAGTGGTGCAAAAGACGAAACGGGATTAAAAATTACTTTAAGTCAGAGTTTGCCTATGTCAGCAATAAAGTTTCTAATTAAATTAAAGATGAAGTTTTATCTGTTTGTATGTTATGTTTTAATAGTTCATTTATTTAAGTTTTCTTTTGTCTCTGAAATTTTTCCAAGATGATTTTTGTGTCTTTTGTTTGTGTTTTCTTAAAATAAAAAGTGCTTCTACATCAAATATGTTCAGAAATAAACTGGACCTGTCCTCATCAGCAGCTTTACTCTAAATACACACTGGGGGAGGATGATAATTACTAGGGGAGAATACTAATCAGTTCACTTATCTCACAATCAGACAAACCTGGGTTTGTCGTCAGGCAGCTCTTTAATCACAGCAGTGATGAGCTGGGTCCTCAGAGATTGCTCCATGGAGCCTGTTTGGAGACCATCCAGGCAGAATCCCACCACAGGTCTCTTGGCTGTCTCCTTGGCAGAGCGCACTCTCTCTTCTAGGATGTCTCCTCCCTCCACCACCCCCAGCACTCCGACTCCATCCAACTCCTGACAGAAAAGACGACAGGCTGGTGATTAAAAACTAAAGGAAACCTTGTGAAGGATGGACCAAACACCCAGTGATGGGTTGAAAAAAAGTAAAAGGAACAGATGAAATTCAGCAGTTCGACAATGTACGACATGGCTTCAAGGGTAAGATTTTTTCCCAAGCATTGAAAAATAAAAAAAGTCCTTTTTTTCCGGCACCAAACTGAATTTTCATGACTCGACAAGAAGCAACACACCCTCAGGAAAAAACACACTGTGAGGAAGGTGGAGCTCGGTCGCAATCATGCAGCTCACTGGCTATGATGTTAATCCAGAATTACCTGCAGTAATCTGTCATTTCACTTTGCTTTACCTGATTTCTCACTTCATTTTGTCAAAGAACATTTGCCTTGCAGTAAAAGTACTAAAAGAAAGCAGGACTATGGCTTCCAGCGCAGACATAAGTAGGGAATATATTGCATTTAATGATGCTTTAAGTAAGTTGTAGATTTTAGGAAACATCTAGACATCAGGCCCTAAAGTTCCTCATAAATTATGTGATAGAAGATCATCTAAACTTCCTCATTTAAACTTTGTTCATTTTCCCCACTTTGTGTACTGATAAAAATAGTCTGAACAGTATTAAAAGTAAAGAGAAAATGTATTATTTCATCAGTCATTCTTGATGCTGCACCCTTGCAAACCTCCTAATACACATTAATCCTCTTCTTGTCATTTTCCAAGTTGTGGGAAAACTGCAAAACAGCCACACGATTGTGGCCATACATCAATCCTTGTCTGATGTGCCTACTCTGTGCATGACTCGAATCCAAAAAAAACTGATTTTACAAGCTGTTGTTAAAATGCAGCGGCTCTAGTGGGAGCAGAACATGTACCTGGGATTTCTGATGTATCTGCAGACACTCGTCCAAATGAGCCAGGCTTCGATCTACTGACTTTCTGACCCTTTTACGAGATGTGTTGACCTGCCAGGTTTCTCCATCTGCCATGCACTGGTAAAAGTCTGGTTGCACCGTCTTCTGGAGAGCCACGAACTTAGAGACCGTCAGCTCTACTCGTCCGCCGCTGCCCCACACCGACACAGTCTGGTAGAAACAGAAGTTTTATTAGAAAATGTGGTGAGGAAGAATTACTACACCTAATCCTGATGCTATAAGGGCTCGGAGCACAGAAACAAATTGCCCTACTGGGTTTAAGCAGGAACAAAAACATCCTTGTCTTACCTTGTTGGTTGTGTAACCAGTTGGGCTTGGGGTTGCAGGGTCATGGAGTGAGCAGTACAGAGCAGAATCATGAAGTCCTGGAAAACAAAACAAAAGTTTCACACAGCTGACAATAAAACTCCATCGTACGTCTATAGGCAGCATTGGGCGAGTAAAAAGCAAGGAACAAATGAAGGTTCTTCATTAGGCTCACTGAAATAGAAACTTATCAGCAAATTCAGCTGCAGCAGCACATCAGAAGGTGTGAAAACAAAAAGGTTTAACAACTGCAAAACCACTAATTATTTCTACTTATTCAAGCCCTGCTATTGCTTTTCTGAGGCGTTTCAGACATAGCAATAATCCCTCATAGTTTACACAAGCAGTGCTTCTGTAATTACATTTTTAATTTCAAACCACTTGCCTGAAGCCAGGTGAGGCTTAGAACCACAGACACAGTTTTACAACTAATTTAATGTCAATCTTTTGGGAAATTTTCTGAAAATATAACTAAAATCAAAATAACTTGCAGGCTGGCCTCCAGATGTAATAAGCTTTTTTTTTAATACTCAATTTAAGATGGAATTTATTTAGAAACACTGCAATTTCAGATCAGCCGATACTAATGTTTATCTGGTTGGATTATTCACAGAAAATGTGCTTGTGGGATGATTCAAAGCAAATAGTCTCTGTGACATGTGGAACAATAGTAACAAATCAAAACTCATTGCTTTCCACATTTTTAAAACAAATTCAATGTGAAGCAGCATGTGCAGGCAGGCTGGAACGGGTGGAGAAAAGTATTAGGTGTGATGTGTGACTAAAGAGTTTCAGCTAAAATGAAAGGAAAAGTAAAACCTTGGTGAGATCAGCCATGCTGTTTGGTCTAGAGACAGTGGCACTGAGAAAAAGACAAGAAACAGAGATGGAGGTAGCAGAGATGAAGATGCTGAGGATCTCTCTGGGAGTGACCAGGATGGACAGGATCAGAGGAACAGCACATGTTAGAGGTTTTGGAGATAAAGTCAGAGAGGCCAGACTGAGATGGTTTGGACATGTGCAGAGGAGAGAGAGAGAGAGTACCGTATTTTCCGCACTGTATAAGGCGCACCTAAAAACCTTAAATTTTCTCTAAAGTCCATGATGCGCCTTTTAACCCGGAGCGCCTTATATATGCATTATTATTGAGCTACAACAGGTGTTGCAACTGCGGTACGCAGCTGCCGACTCCATTTCCCCCGTAGAAGAAGTAGTGTGCGGTGCATGCTGGGATATGAAAGAGCATCTCATTAGGTGTGTTCGAGATGACACAGGCGGACGCAGTTCTGATCGGCGCAGATCGGTGCGCAATGCATGCCGGTTAGGTTTTGCATTCAAAAACTAACCGGCATGCATTGCGCGGCGCAGCGCATCCTCTTGCTTCCTCCACTTCCTCACCATTGATTCATTGATGCTAAACTCTCTCGCTGCGGCTCTATTCCCGTGTTCTACTGCGTGACCGATCGCCTTGACTTTAAACTCTGCGGTGTAACAGTGTCTCTTGGTAGGAGCCATTTCTGGGTCTTTACACAAACACACAAATGGAAATGGGTGTGTTCGAGATGACACAGGCGGACGCAGTTCTGATTCGTGCAGATCGGTGCGCAATGCATGCCGGTTAGTTTTTGAATGCAAAACCTACAAAGACACTGTTACACCGCAGAGTTTAAGAGACAGTACATCGACAGAAGAATGCTGGGTTTGGATCCACCAGGAAAGAGGGCTAGAGGAAGACCAAAGAGGAGGTTCATGGATACAGTGAAGGAAGACATGAAGATAGTTGGCGTGACCAAAAAATATGTAGCAGATAGGGTTAGATGGAAGAAACTGACTTGCTGTGGCGACCCCTTAAGGGAAATGCCAAAAGAAGAAGAAGAATGTGATGCTTATCAATCACAGGTGAAGAGTGTCTATCAAATCCTGACAGAATCCAATCGTGCCACATTTTCTGTTCAATCTGTGCGTTCTCATTTGGAGAATTCCCACATGGGGTAGATGTTGTTAATGAACTGCTGCTAGAATAAGAGCATCTTGCATCATATAAAATATATCATAAAGCCGAAACAGCTTCTATATTTTGTTTGAGTAATTGGTAAATAAACACTTAAATGATGCAATAATTGACTTATTTTTTAGAATCTGAGAGGTACCACTATGTATTCCTTCCATAATGACTCGATTAGGACAGTAAATCCATCAATTTTGCTTGAAAATTTAGTTCAGTGTTTTGTCAGATTGTGATAATTTAACCTGTATAGCTGCAACAATGTTAGAACGTAATTATATATTCAGCCTACTTATTAAACTTCTTTTGGAAGCAATAGGAGACGGAGAATCTGTCAATGTCAAAGGCACGTCAAAGATTTTGAAATATTCTCCTCCTAATGTTAAGCTCCATCAGTGACAAGCCTCTGGTAAAACAAAGCTCATGGTCCTCTCATTTAAAATGTCCTTTGATTTTTGGTACAGTGTACAGTGAGAAGGTTTTGATGTGCTTCGCACATTTTAAACCATTTTTTTAATCATACTATATTAATCCCTCAATGGGAAAATTATTGTTGCTGCATTGCACCGCAGCAGGTAGTCACGATGATGCCAATGTTGGGAGAAACTAGGGGTTAGGTGGTAATTGGACGTGGGCCCAGTGTGAATCAAACTGGCTTCTCCCAGTCCAAGTCGGACATTCTACCACTGACCTAACACCTCTGCATCAATTTACCAGTTTCTTTGATAGTTTTCACTGCCTAAATGTTTTTTAAATAATTACACAGTTCTGTTCCATCGTCTTCCACTTATCCAGGTTGCAGGGGCAAAAATTTCAGACGGGAAACCCCGGCTTCTCTCGCCTCGGCTGCGTCTTCCAGCTCATCCAGGATGATCCCGAGGCATTCTCCTTCCAGCTGTTGGACATAGTCTCTCCAGCAGGTCAAAGGTCTGCCTCTGGGTCTCCTCCTGGTGGGTGAAGCCTGACACACCTCACCAGCAAGGCGTTCGAGAGTCATCCTAACCAGATTCCCGAACCACCCCATCTGGCTTCTCTTGACCTGGAGGAGCAATGTCGATACTCAAAGCTCCTCCTGGATGGCAGAGCTCCTTACTCCATCTCTATTTACAAAGATAAAAGAGGAGAGAGATCTACCTGCAAACTTTTTGAATCCATCTTTAAATTCCTCCAACACTTCTTGGTGTTCAGCTCTGAAAAGAGAAATCAAAGAAATCTAAAATGGAAAGTTCAGAAGGGGTGAGAATGTGTATGCGTTATTTGTATCAGCTTACATGTTGGCCAGGGTGATCTGAGTAACAGAAGGAAGGTCGGTTAGTGTGTGTAGTGTGTCCTGGGTGAGATGAGGAACTGATCCTAAATGAGTGTATAACAAGCATCCAGGAATGTCTAAAGAATGCTGTCCAGTCCTTCCTAGATCTTTCAACACACCTAAACGAGCCCCTCCATTAATCACACGGGATAGCTTCAAATGCATATTACTGCCAGACATACAAGAAGAACTTCCGGTCGATTTTCTTTGGAATGATTTTCTCCTATTAGTATAAAAACTGAGAGCTAAAGCTAAAAGACTTAGCCACGCTGCTAACACTCACGTGTTTTAACTTTAGTTAACAATTCCCCAAAGTGAGAAGCTAAATTTTCCGACAAAAAGCAAAACTATTTACCTGAAAATAAACTCTAAAAGTAAAATATTTTTTTTTAAATCACGTGGACCGTTTTTAGTATTAAAAAATACCAGAGCGTAAGAACTACAAGTCGTGCAGGTATGACGTCATAGAGAAGCGACACTGGAAAGTTAAGATGAAATGGAATAAAAAAAAAATATTTTCGTTTTTAAACTGTGTACTTTTTATTAAAGCCACTGAGTCAAATTAGTTTTATAATCCTATTGTGTTCAATTGTCTTTTCCTTTTAACGGAGCATACTTTTGTTGTCGTGGTTACTATGGAGACGTTGAAACCACAAATGAAGATTTTTGGGAGATGTAGTCATTTGTTGAGCATTTGTCTTTATAAATGTATTTATTTCACTACATTACCCATGATCCCTTTAAAAAAAAGTTAACATATTAATTGATGGTTGCTCGGCAGTTAATATGAAGAGTTTCTCTAAATATAGAGTTTGTTTTAGTAATTTAAAGTTACTCGTACAAATTTGTTTTAAAAAGTCTTTTGTAAGATCTGTAAGTTTATTGGTGATTGAAGCTTCAAGATGACTTTCTCAGGTCACACTCCTCACCTGTTCAAGTGGCAAAACCTGTGGCCTACAGAGACAGTAAGTTTGGATTACAATCAAACTATGATAGTTTCAAAAATGATAGATTCATCTACTTTCATGAGAAAAAAAAAACAAGACAAGTAGGTTTATTTTGTGCTTTTTTATGTTTCCACTCATGACAAAAAATTCAAATCTCAATGGATTATTTTCTGATTAAATCAAAATAAATCAAAAAAGTTATTTAGCCTAATCAATTAATTTATACAGTCATTAAACTTTCCTGTTAAATAAATGCTTTTTTCAAAACAGTTGGCAGAAAAGCTTGATGATCTTGACCTATGGAGGAAGGTGAGAACAAGTTGATCCAGTTTAATTTTTTTTATTCTTCTGTAACTACTACATCTACTACACAATCAAAAACTTGACTCATTAATAAATCTTTCTTTTCAGAGAGTGGAGAAAGCTTCTGATTTTGCTGTCTCTGAAGTCTTCCCTAAAAAGAAGCGCCGGTCAGGATTCAACAAATTAGCTGTACCTTTAAGAAGTACGGAACAACTAAGAGATCATGACGATGCCTACAGTGAAGGTAGATCGATTTATTCAAGACTCTAAACCCTGCTTCTGCTGAAGGGTGGGTGGGCTCACGCTCAGAGGTGTGAGTGGGGACTTCGGAGTAGAGCTGTTGCTCCTCCGAGTCGAGAGGAGCCAGATGGGGTGGTTCACGCATCTGGTTAGGATGCTTCCAGAGTGCCTTGCTGGAGAGGTTTTTCGGGGATGTCCCACCAGAAGGAGACAAAGAGGGGGCCCGGCCCAAATAAGGGAGGACGGTGGAACAGAACAAAAAGCTTTTATTCTAGGTCAATGCTTGTTACCAGTTGAGAGACAAGGTACATGCCAGATGGGTCACTAGTCTGCTGTAGGGTTTTGTTTAATATGCTGACCCCTTATCCCTACTGGGGTCGGGGAGCCTATCCTGGTTGATATCAGTTGAGAGAGGGAGATACACCCCGAAAAGGTTAGTAGTCTGTTGCGGGGCCACACACACGCACTTATTCCTAGGGGCAATTTTGTAGCAGTCAATTAAGCTCACGTGCATGATTTTGGAGAGTGGGAGGAAACCGGATGACCTGAAAAAAACCTATGCATACACAGGGAGAGCATGCAAACTCCACACAGAAACACCATTGTTTCAAGCCTTGGCCCACTCCAGGACTCGAACACTGACCTTCTTGCTGTGAGGCTGCTGTTCTAACCAGTGCACTACCATGCAGCCCCTGTTGTATGGTTACAGCAAAAATAGAGTAAAGATACTGCATTGAAATTCACCAAAGTTCTTTTACTTGTTGGTGGTGCGGTCACATTCTCACATTAGGCTGCTTGTCATTTCATAATTCCCCACAAATCCCCTTTATGTTTTGTTTCTAATCTCACACATAAACTGCAAGACTGGATTTATCCTTTTTTCAGCATCAAGCTTAGAATAATTTACCATCACTGATGTAACTTTGAATTATGCCTGTGCATTAATGTGTTTGATTCTTGCAGCCCGGGCTCTTCTGGGCGATTGGTTCAACAATAAGTTACGAACGGAGCTGGGGGTGGAAGATGAAGACGACCTTACATGCTCTGATAAAACTCCAAATCAAACTGCGCAAACTTTTATGCAGCCCTCTGTTCATACCTACAACAACTTTGATGGTACAATTCTGAGTTTTCTCCTAATTTCATCTGATGATAGTTCAATTCATAAGGTTCTTGGTGTTTGCAATACAAAGTAAAAAGGTTCATTACACATTTATAGAACTTTTCTTTAATATTTGTGTTTTGAAAAATCTTAGATCTTTATAACTCTTTGGATAAAGAAGATGAAGAAGATGCTGTTGACAACTTTCTTCAAAATTTAATGGAGCATGAAATACTTGACTCTACGATGATGGCTGAACTTGAAGTTGATGATGGAAAAACAAATAGAAGATGCAGAGACCCTTCCGTTACAATGGAAGCACGCCACCAACAGGTTTGTGACTGGAATACATGTCCCATTCCTCACATTGTTTAAAAGATATAAATGCTCTGAGTTGGTTTCGCTGAGGGAATCAAATGCTGCAATGGGGAATCATGTTGTGTTCTCAGTTAACACTAATTGCTACTGATTTCCACTGAAGGTGCGAGAGAACAGAGCACGGCAGGAGGCAAAACGACTGAGGCAACAGAGAGAAAAGGAAGCTCAGCAGGAGGCCATGAAGGAGGCAAGAAGGATAGAAAGAGAAAAGGAGATGAGAAAAAGGCTGGAGCAACTAAGGCAGGAAGAGTTGATGCAACAAGAGGTGGCCAGATTACGACGTGAGAGAGAAGAGAGAAAAGCCCTGGAGCAAGTGATTCGACAAAAGTATGCAATTCTCAAGCAATAACAGTCATTCATTTAAAGTCACTCTCAATCTTCAATGTGATTGAATAGTTTATATTTCCATACGCCACTTTCCTCCTGCAAAATGACTTGTAACAGGTTTGTCTGGATGAGGCCTGATGGCAAAGATGGCACGCTTGCTGTGAAGATCATTTAAATATCCAGACTGCTTAGTGGGTGGTGACCGAAAGTATGAGATTGCAGATATATGCGTCCGAAATGAGCTTCCTCCGCAAAGTGGTCGGACATCTGGTCAGGATGCCTCCCAAGCACCTCGCTGGCGAGGTGTTTTGGGCGGTGGCCCACCGGGAAGAGACGCAAAGGCAGGCCCCAGACCCACTGGAGAGACTATGTCTTGCAGCTGGCCAGGGATTGCCTCATGATCGTCTTGGGTGAGCTGGTGGATGTAGTCATGAGAGAAGCTGTTCTTGCTGTCTGAAGCTGTTGCCCCTGTGACCCAGCCCCAGATAAGCTGAAGATAACGGACGAACAAACATTCAGTGATAAATTACATATTTTTTAAGTCTTTATTCTGATTGACCATAAAAGAAAACAAAAATAAAACATCAAAATTGCAGGCACACCTCTCACAATCTAATAAATAAATGAGATAAATGTTGCTAGACAGGGAAACCTCTCATCCTTCATTTGTTAATCCAGACTTGAGAAATTATTAGTACGTGGCCAATTTCTGTCATTCTAGCCATTTAGGCCAGAATTTTTAAAACCTACCTGCTTTGGTTGTTAGGGAATATATATCAAGATTTTTTTGTATACAATACGGAATATTTTAGAAAGATATATGTCTTCTGGGCTGCAAGGTGGCCTCACAACAAAAAGGTCAGGCTTTGTGTCCCAGAGGAGGTGCAAGACTTGAATCACTGGTCTTTCTGTGTGGAGTTTGCATGTTCTCCCCTTGTATGTGTTGATATCCTCTGTCTTCCTCCCACCCTGCAAAAGTACATGTTAGATTAATTGGCCGCTACAAAATTGTCCCTAGGAATGATTGTGTGTGTGGCCCACAAAAGACTGACGACCTGTTCAGGGTGTACCCTATCTCTCACCTGAAATCAGCCGAGATGGGCTTCGGCACCTCCCGGGACCCTGTGAGGGATAATAATAATAATGCATTGAACTTACTGTATATAGCGCTTTTCTGGACACTCAAAGACGCTTTACACATGCATTAGTCATTCACTCTATGCAACCATTCACACACATTCATTCATTCCTGATGATGGGAGCTCCCATGCAAGGCGCATGCCACTAACATCAGATGCAACTGGGGTTTCAGTGTCTTGCTCAAGGACACCTCGGCTTGCACTCTGGGCGGGGGATCAAACCTGCGACCTTCCGGTTACGGGACGGTTGCCCTTTAAGTTTTTAATAAAACTTAAAAACAAAATTTTTTTAAAAAGGGTCCAGATTAAACTTCACTCACCATTTGAGCCAGGGAAGGACTCACCGTCCTTCCCAGGACGGATCGGTGGGATAAGCAGTCCAGAACATGAAACAATACATTAAATCAATTTAAATTCATTTAAATTCATTGTCATATACTATATACATAGATATATATTTTAGATATGTCGTGTATATTTTCAGCACAACAAACTAGAGCAACTGATAAAAAATTGCTGTTTTTAAACTTGAAACCTTTTTCGACATGGAACTGCCAGGAATGATTAAAAATCCAAATTGCGTGGGTTCCCCCCTTCTCCCCCCTGTTGCAACATGTGCTTCTACATCCACTCTTCTAACAAAACTTTGGCCAAAAACAAAAAAATCAGTCTCGTTAAGACTTTAACTGCTTCTTTTTCCTGTCTTCCTCACAGAACCAAGTGATGTTAATTTGTGTGGAATCTGTTTTTCCAGTGTGTGGTAGAAATTCTCTAATTAAGTTCTTTAAATATTTATTTTTTGTATGACTCAGTTCATCAGTCTGTCGATAACATGTATGCATTGCAGGAATTTAAATTAGTTTTTTGTTGTCATTCATCATTTCTTTGTGTGTTTGTATAAAATCTGTTTACGTTTGTGTGTACTGTGTAAGAGATTTTAGTAAAAGTAACAATGAGTCTCAGTCGGGTGGCAAAATAACACATTCACAAATCGTCTTAGCTTCTGGATGTCAGACGTGGTGCAGGCTTAGTGTCACATTTTTTTAAAAAGAATTTCTATATTTTCCCTCTAATAATTCTACCTTAATGATGATATTGTGATCTGTAATGAGAGGAGGGAAGAGCAGGAGGAAAAGCTGGAGAGGTGGAGGTTTGCACTAGAAAGAAGAGGAATGAAGATCAGTCAGATTAAAACAGAGTACATGTTTGTGAATGAGAGGGATCCAAATGGAAAAGTGAGGTTACAGGAAGAAGAGATAAAGAAGGTGGAAGATTTTAAGTACTTAGGATCAACAGTCCAGAGCAATGGAGAGTGTGGAAAAGAAGTGAAGAAGTGTGTGCAGGCAGGCAGGAATGGATGGAGAAACGTATCAGGTGTGATGTGCGACAGAAGAGTTTCTGCTAAAATGAAAGGGAAAGTGTACAAAACCGTGGCGAGACCGGCCATGCTGGTTGGTCTAGAGACAGTAGCACTGTGGAAAAGACAGGAAACCGAGATTGGATGTAGCAGAGATGAAGATGTTGAGGATCTCTCTGGGAGTGACCAGAATGGATAGGATTAGAAACAAATATATAATAATAATAATAATAATAATAATACATTTATCAGTGGAACCGCACTTGTTAGAGGTTTTGGAGATAACGTCGGAGAGGCCAGACTGAGATGGTTTGTAGATGTGCAGAAGGGAGAGAGACAGTACATCAACAGAAGAATGCTGGGTTTGGATCCACCAGGAAAGAGTCCTAGAGGAAGACCAAAGAGAAGGTTCATGGATACAGTGAAGGAAGACATGAAGATAGTTGGTGTGACCGAAGAAGATGCAGCAGATAGGGTTGGATGGAAGAAACTGACTTGCTGTGGCGACCCCTGAATGGAAATGCCGAAAGAAGAAGAAGAATACTACAAAGTACCTTAATACCCTCAAATCATCGTTATTCCATATAACTGTTTACTCTAACTTTTCTGAACAAAATACGACAATTTCTAAAAACAAAATTGTGTTACTCTAAAACTGTGTTATGATCTGGGTGAGCTTTGGGATTGTTCCTGTGGGAAACATTTAAACCAATAATAACTTTTTAATTTTTTTTCTATCCAGAGAAAAAGCTGCGAAGCAGAAAGAAACGAGTCACCAAATAGTACCAGCCCTTCCAGCAAGGCAGTTGCAAGAGGACGCAGAACGACTCAAAAAAGAAAAAAAGATTCAAGTGAAGGTGTACATGAATAACCTGAAGGTACAATAACTGTCTGTAAAGATCAATTTGGAGTGCTGAAGAGTAAATGCCACCAAAAGTATGGTTTCATAAATGTAGCAGTTATTTGTGATCCTCATTCTAAGTCATTCATTTGTTCAGTGTCTGCAGAGGCATTTTTCTGGTTGGTATTCTGTTACAATGGATCATAAGCTGAACATAGGTAAGGCTGTAGCCCTTTGCACCTGGAGGAAACAGCTGAAAGCCTGGCGAGCATGGAGAACTGTGGTGTGGGCTGAAAAACAGCAGCGAGAGATGGCAAGAACAGAGGAGGCACTGCGAAAAGAAAACAGGCAGGAAGCAAAGATTGTTCATTTCAAATCATTCTTTATAAAAATTGTATTGTTTTAAAAGGACATTTAACCAAACAATTTACACTATGAGCAAAATTCCTTAAGGCTGTAGATTGACTTGGAAAATTTCTATTGTCGGTCATTTGACCTCATAAGAAAAAAGTGAACTCAACCTTTTCTCTTTCAGGCAACTCCGGCTGGCTGCAGAAAGCGATCGAAGGAGGTTGTTGCGTCGATATCTGAATGAGTGGTATGTCAGTGCAAAGGCCAAGCAGCAGCAACGGGAACTTCACGCTCAGCAACAAACGATTAAAAGCAAGATGGCTACTTTACTTGAAGCTGCATCAGCAGGCAAACTTGCGGTCATGGAAAGCCCTGCTTATCAACCAGTAGCAGCTGTAACGGAGCCTCCAAACCAGTCTGTGAATGCACCACAGGTCAGAGAATAACATCTACAAATACTTAAAAAATAGGGATGCTGCATTTGTTGAAGTAACCCTCAGATCACAAACATGATTAAAACATCAGCTCTGCTCAGAACAGGTCATGCCGAACTTTTAATAACCAACACAGTTGAAGCATTTATTCTTTTTAAACAACATAACTCTTTTGTAGCTCTGTAGAGAGGGTCAGAGGCATACCAGGAGAGCATGTACCAAATGAGAAGTTTTCTCCTTTAAGATAAACTTCCTGGACTTTAAGACAATTTTTGTCATTTTTTGGTTAACCACAAAGATTGTGAATCTTTATGCAAAAAATGAAACTCTCTGGAAGAAGTTAGGCCTTGACAGACCAAAGAAACATGATGTTTAGTTGAACTTCAATGAGGTTGCAGTATATGGGTCAATAAAGAGGCCAAACTTTCAAAGGGATCAGGGATCTTTTTTACTTATAGAAGAGAGTTACAGGAGCAGAAACTGCCTTGTTAAATGTATGTTGAGGTTTTTAAAATCAGCTGAAACTTTCTCTGGCTTACTGTGAACCCCTACCCTACACCCTGCTTTTTGCAGAGTTGGTTGGTTTTGAATTTTCTAGTTTTAAACTCCTCTTCTTTGCTCTGTTTTTGTGCAAGGATCACCACATGTCCGGCCCTGTGGGTGCCGACAGCTCCACAGTGCATCAAGACAAGACTTTGGTGCGTACCGCGTCGCAACCCTCTCAGGCATGGCAGGTGACTCGGCGTCACACTGCACCCACTGCCGCGCAGCTCCAAGAAGCATGTCAGAAAATGGAACGCGCCGTCTTTACGAATCCAAAAAGAAAGGTGGCACTGGGGGGCCGGTTTGAAAACAGACACACAGTTCAGCAGCAGATCATCACACAACAGAGGAAACTGCTGAAAGAGCAGCAGGAACAAATCACCCTGCTGAAGGAAAAGCAAAATATTATCGATTTGGAGCTGGAAATGGAGAAAACTGCACAACTTACCAGATTATCAGTGCTGCGAGGCTTCAGACCAAAGTGTCAAAGCTCTAACTGCAGAGAGCAGAGGTATCCTCACTATACACGATAAAAAATTGAAGCCACTGGAAATTATCTTCAAAGTAGCAGGAATAAATTGGTTGATTCTTGTGTCTGTGTCACCCTACAGCTACCTAATCCTGAAAGCAATTTTAGAAAATGACTGTTACATAAGATATTCTTTATTAGGACTTGAGAAGTTAGAACACATTCCTTTCCTACTGAGGAATGACTACTTCTTTATAGATTTAACCAGGCTTAACTTCTTCTTCTAGGCTGTGAAAATCATTCTTAGACTCTGTAATCTATTTTGACCCTGATACAAAGTGGTCAAAAGTCATTGCTTCGTAACATGTTGAAATGTAGGACTAAGATCTTTGTGAATCATGTCACAGATATTCTCTTAGTTATCTATTAAAAACATGAGTAATTGCAAGACACATTTTGGTCATAGAATCATCGACAGCAGTAACGTTCAGAAATAATAAAAAAATTGCTGTTGTAATGTTTACTTTTTATCAACAAGAACTTGCTCTCAGTAATGAATCCATTTGACTTCAGAAATATTTTCTAGAGGATAATTATGTCCATGTAGAGTTATTATTAAATTGCTAATGAAGATCTATTGAAAATAAGAGAAGCAGCTCTGGGTGAGAGGCTAATTGTAAAAATGAAATTGAATATGCAAACCAGAGAATTCTGATTAAGAATGCACAGATTTGCATAAATGGCTTTTAGACAGTTGATATAAAAAGACAGATTAGGGTTACAAGAATTCTCTTTTTAAAAAATAACTCCAATTTTTTTAAAAGACATTAAATTAGTAGTGATATAAGAAAACTTTTTGTTATGGAAATTATTTTTAAAAAGTAGACTTTTTCATAAAACTTTATCAGCTGTACTTTTTTGTGGGGGGTAAATGATTAATTATTGATAACTGCTTAAAAACTGTTTTTTTTAATATAGCTTGTACATTTTTTTAATCATTATGACCAGTTTAAATGAAGTTTTCTTGTTGAAATGACTTTTTAACTGATGTTTGTCAAGTTAAGATAATTTTTTCTGATTGTGATCAATTCTCCAGAGAACCTCAACCCATTAAAGAACAACAAAGTCAAGCATTGCCTCCAAAGAAAATTGTTCCAAACCCGTTAACCCCTCATCCATTAATCACAGGTGAGTAAAATTTCCTCCAGCCTGCAAATTAAACAGTGGAACATGTATAAACTTCATAAACCACTGAGATGTTTCAGAAATGTTTGATACATATTTTTAATTCTGTTGTAACAAAACTGTCGTTATTAATCATTTTTAGATATGTTATTTTTTTTGTCCAGAATGTAAAGGTGGTTTACTCTGCAAGGCAATAAAAATGACGACTGATTTTAGGAAATACTTAAATAATTTGTAGTCATTTTGAAGTTTGGACAAACAGCTTTCAAAGCTTCTGTCTTTTTTATGCATGAAAGATATCAATTTGATATAACTGCTGTTTTTTTTTTTTTTTTACCTTTAAAGCTCTAAACAATTCAGACCAATCTTCTGTTCCGTGACTGCTAAATTTCTTCTATCATTCCCTGTTTTCTGACATTAAGTGTTATTTTCTTTCTTTGCTTTTTAAGAGTCATTTGTTTCTGTTCTCTTGTTTGATCCGATGCTTTTAAAGAATGCAAAGTCATCGTGCCACCGCAACACTATAATTTATTTCCTAAAATTATATTTATTTACACTCTGTTCCTTTCATTATGGTGCCAAAGAATACTTGGGCAAATGCATTAAACTCATCAATTCTATATTTAAATAAAATTTCCCCCTAAAAAAACTTGTTTCCATGCGGCATCCATAAACTGTTTCTTTCTAAATTCAGAAGATCATATGCGTTAACTCAAACAAAATCATTAAGTTGCTTACTTTACCTCCATCTGGCCAAGTTTCTCAAAACAATGTGCTAAATCTCACCTTTCCTGATGTTGTGCAGACCGTCAAACGGTCCGCTGAGTTGGCATTTTGCACAAATAGATTTAGCTGTTAAATTCACAGCTGCATAAATTTGACATCCGTAATATTGCTTTGCAGTCAGTTGGAAAGTAAAAACCAGCTTTATGCCAAACCATCTTCATTTTCTTTTGCTTCATCCTGGGATATCTCTTTCAGTAAAGCACCCTTTGAGTTTTTAAACACATATGAAGGTGGACAAGTAAATCCAGCTTTTGTCACAGTGACTGTATGACCCCTGGTGTGCTTGAGAAACACAGAACTCACCCTCAGAACATTCCTAGCCATAAAAAAAGGAAAAATATCTTTCGAGCTTTACTCCTCCGTTGAAAACCGACCATAACTTTACCATCAGCAGACAATAGAACGCCATATTCAAACATTCATCAGTAGCTAGATCACAGCCCCACACATTCCCACTTTTTCCCGAAACGCACCAGAAGCAATGACTGTTCTTATTCTTCTATCATGCTCCATAATGGAAGCATGATGTTTCGTGGCTCTGCAAAACAGTTTTAATTAAAAAGCTTTCTTCACACTTTGCATCTCAAATTCCCACTTTATCTAAATTTGGGTGACCTTTTTAACACTTGTAATTTTATAGTTTCCTGAAGTCTTCACATTAACACTATATTTAATTGTTGAGTGTGTACTAGAAAATTGGCAAAAAAGAAAAATTTGCAGTTGAACCACTGACTCAGTTTGTTAACAAACCGAAGCAAACATGCACTTTAGGTCCCGAAGCAACAGCTGTTTTGCCGCAGGTTATAAAAGTGCATGCCCTGGATCTGTTCCAGCTCATACAAAATTTTAGCATCACTTTACTGGATTCAGAAAGTTCAAAATCGAAGGGAAAATGTATTTTTGTTAATCAGGATTTTGTTCGTAGAGTAAAACATTATCCTAAAGAGAAAATAGTGTATTTTTGTTTAATAGTTTTTCACCCCCTCCATTCCTCCGTTCTGTCCTTCATGGTCTCCACCCATCAGTGCTCATTTGGTTCAATGTGCAGCATATGGTACCGTCAGAAAACACCATTACACATTGCTCCAGGTCAGCCCTGGAGATGTCTCGCACAGTTATTTTTTTAAACCAAACTTTAGCCACCTTCAAACTTTTCCATTTAAATCTCCCTTTTATAAAATGTATTTTCCCACAATTATTCTTCTTGATAGCTCACAGGAAATTGTAAATATTTGTTTTAAAATCTTTGACTCATGAGCAGTTTGAAGATGGGGTTGATGCAAAAGCAACTTTTCTGAGGTTTTTATTATTCTCCAATCAAAACATACTTGAAGTGATCTACCCATTTCATTCATGCATATTTGAGAAATCTGTGAGCTCTCCCATCCAGTATTCGGATACTGTTTGAATGTCAGATTGTTCTAGGGCACGGTTTTTGTCCTCCATGCCCACATTGGAAGTTTTTTTGTGGACACAGTGCACTGAGGAGCACAACAACTCTTTAAACTGTTATGTTTTTACATTCTTATGTGCAAGTAGCTTTTCTTTCTTTTCTCTATTAAAAGGGTTTTTTTCAAGTGGGCATTTAAATGTTTTTGCACATAATCATTTTATGTTTTATAGTTGATCCTAAACCTGTTATTGTGAGACTTAGATTTAGATTATTAATAAACTTGACATTAATGTTTAAGAAAACCTTTCTCACAATCCTATTTCTGTCTCTTTTCTCTAAAGCCATGGAGGCTCGTGCACAAGAACGTGCAAAGAGAAGAAAGGAGATCGAAGAACTAAGGAGAAAGAAAGAAGAAGAAAAGCTGGCAAGTCAACTTTGCAAAACTGTTCAGGTACTTCAGAAGTTTTTTGACAGAATTAAGCTCATTTATGCATATATTTCAGGCCGAGTTGAAAGCTGCCGAGGAGCAAAGGCAGAGAGAAGAAGAGGAAGAGAAACGCAAGGCTGCGGAAAAGCGGAGAGAGGAGAAGAGACTGGAAAGAGAGGTAAAGTGTACTTTACATTTTATTGACATTCACAGAAAAGTCTGTACATGACACATGCAGCCTCTCTGGTGACAGAAGATTTTTAAAAATGTCACCTTCTGTCAGAGCAGAGGGAAGAGGAGAAACAGAGGCAACTGAAGAGGCAACAGGAGCTCATGAGGCTGGCCTGTCAACACTATCACAAAACCTTGTTGCTACGGCGAGGCCTGGCACCTTGGAAACGTATGATTCAGTTCAGACATGCCAACATGGAGGTGAATCATCTGTCCTGTTCATCACAGCTGTCACCATGCAATGACATGCAGAGTAATTCTACTCTTAGTCTCCACACTGACGGCTATGAGCAGCATGACATTTGGACATTTGCTAAGAAAACAGCACGGAGCTCCTTAAGCTGCAGAAGCAGAAAATAAATCAATCAGAGGAAATGTTTGGCCTTAGGTTTTAAAGTGCGGCTCAAAAATTTCAGTGTAAAATTCACATAATTAGTTTTTTTTTCTTTATGTCTAAAGGTTGCGTCCTCATAAAAACTAGATAGCTACCATTTCCTTCCTAGAAACAAAAATTCACACCTCATTTTTTTGTATAGCCTATGCATAAATACTTTTTTTTGTCTTCCAAACCGCTTATCCCTAACAAGGTGCCGGAGCCTATCCCAGCTGATTTCAGGCAAGAGGTGGGGTACACCCTGAATAGGTTGCCAATCTTTTGTGGGGTGAAACACATAGTCAACCATCCACACACACACACACACTTAATCCTATGGGCTACTATATAGTGGCCAAGTAGCCTAACACGTGTTTTTGGAGGGTGGTAGGAAACCAGGGAATCCAGAGGAAACCCACACATCTACACAGAGAACATGCAAACTCCACACAGAAGGCCAGCATTCAAAGCGTCACCCCCAGTCAAGCACTCAAACCCCAACCTTCTTGCTGTGTGTCCAACGTGCTTGCACAAATACTTTTTCAATTAAATTTAATCCTGGAAAATAGAAGGGAAATGGTGATATAATGTAGCCCAAAATGAAACTGTCAAGTCCGACAGTGGTTGTTGTGCTCCTTATCTTTTTTACAATCTAGTTTGGTTGTGATTGCTATGGAGGTGATGTGGGACCACTTGCAGAATGACATTTCTAATAAGACTACAAATAGAATCACAAATAAGAGGATAAACGTTGTTTTTTAACGCAAGACTAGCTCAAAAATGATTTCTTGCATGTTTTTTGTGTAACAGCTATTACTGTTTTAATGATTTTCTATATTTATTATCCAATTTTAAATGAAGTTTATATCTACTGATGAAACTTCACTTTGAACATTTGGTCTACTTTGATACACCTTTATTAAATTGAATACACACACAAAAAGCTCCCCCCCAAAAAAATCCTGTGTTACATAATACAAAGTTTTAAAGTGATGTGCTTGTTTGTAATCCAGAGAGAGATAAGACAGGTGCTTTGTCATTCCACACACTCCATTGTTTCTACTTGGCATGTAAGAGGGATTTTTTTTCTTCTGTTCCTATCACATCTTTTCCCTCTCTCCCCACACCAGCTGGCAGACAAGTGTCATCATCTCACCCTCCTGAGATGCTTCCTCCTCAGATGGCAGCAAGCAGCCAGAGAGTTGATGTCTAAGAAAGAGGCTTTAGCTGACCAACTGTACCAGCACTTTTTGCTTCGGAGGAGCTTTAGCAGCTGGAATAGAGTGTGTATAAACACACACACACACAAAATGCCCTAGATAGCAAACCTTTTCCTCATCTTTTCTTTTAAATGTAACCAGTCTTATTTAGAATGGTCCAATCCTAAAAAGTATTTTGATCAATCTCCATCTTGTCATTTTTTCCAGTTCATGTCACAAATTTTGTGTCAAATTTACTTTAAATTTTGAGAATTTTATCATTTAAAAATATTTCTTCATATCACATCATCCTGCTCGCCATGTCTCACTTTTACAACGTGCTTGTCTTTAAATGGTGTGGTTTGTTTTAGCTGAAAGACCTATGGATGATCCAGGAAGAGCGAGCCAAGCGGTTCTATCGTAGACGTACCCTCAGGAGGTTTTTGCTGGCTCTACTGGACCATGTGACCCAGGAGAGGCTGCTGGAGTGGGACCGTCAGGCGGTGGCTAATGAGCACAATAACAGGTCTGCTACCTCTGACTTTGCCATATGTTCACTTTATGGCTAAATGGATCCTGGAGTAAAATAACTCTGACAGGTTTTATATTGAATTTAACAACCTGCTCAGCATTGCATCTTAAAATGCAATACAAACTGAAATGGTGCAATCTTTAGAGGTTGTAGCTGCTATACAAAAAGTTTAATAATTCAAACTGCATTTGATCAAATTTGGGAGATTAGTCAAGTATAAAGTATATTAGTTTTATGATTTTTTTCAGCTGCTTGTTCTTTAGTTTTATACTTTTGCAACTTTTCCTAATAAAGACGGATTGTAATGTAAAATCTAGTTACGTAAATGCATCTGGACATGTTTGCATTCTTTTTTTACTGGACTATACTGATCCCTCAATGCAAAAATTATTTTGCAGCCACAACGGCAACAAAATTGGGAGCAACTAGGGATTTAGATACCTGCTCCAGAGAGATCTAGGCATGGGCCCAGTGGGAATCCAACCAGCTCCTTCCGGTTCAAAGACAGATATTCCACCACTAAGCCAATGCCACCGGGCAGGGCAGGACAAGAATTTGACACATCAGCTCCGAATACATTTTTGCGGTCTGAATCACATAGTTGACCTCCATTCAGCCATGTATCCCGCCCGATGGATCAAATTATAGGTAACAAGAAGACAATACATCGTAAGAGGTTACAGAAAAACACAGGTTAGGAATAGTCAAAATATAACTTAAAATTAGGAAGTGCATTTAAATTTTAAAATGTGTGAAAACATTCTGAAAGACAGAAATACGCTGCTACTAAAAAATATTTTGTGACGTCAAAATGAAAAAATTCTCTGTTTCGCTTGTTTTTGGGAGTTTCAGGGTAAAACAAAAGGCAAATCAAGGGATAAATTTATTATATATACAGTGTATTGTACAATCTTGTTGGGCAATCAGTAATCTGGGATTGTTCCAGATGATCTCGTTGAGATTCAGCAACAATATGTGAAGAGAAAAATTGAGGTCAGTCCTAGGCACGATGGCCTAGTGTTAGAGATACTATCTTTCGACCGGGTGAACCGGATTCGATTCCCATTGGGCCCAAAACATTCCTGGGACTATTGGCGAAAAGACTTACTAACAATAATTGAAAAAAAAAAATTGAGGTCAACTGACTTCTTGAAGTCAGACCAAAAAACTCATTAAAATCATATCTGTTTGCTGAAAAAAAAAACAGACCAGCCAGACTGTTGATTTAAAAAAAAACATCATTTTTATCAAAATTGATATTAAACTGCAATCTTGTGGCATTTTATGAGCCCGTTCAAATGATGTCATGCCGAGATTGTGCCGTTATCAAAGCAAAAGACAATCCAACATAATTGAAGCCCATGCACTTATTTTTGGTGCTTGGACAGTGTATTAATACGTTTTAGCCATCAGGTGATGTCCGCTGAATGACTGTAGGTTATAGGTGAATTCCCACTGGCTGCCCAGCTGCCACTGTCAACAAACCCTAAAGAACATGTGAAAACTAATTAGGTGTCTTCAAGCTAGGTTCTCTATAATCCAGTTTGTTATTGCTCACTTGCTCTGTTCCCGTCTGCCCTTCCATCTGCTTGCTTTTCAGACGGGTGCTACAACAATGTTTCCTAGCCTGGAGAAAACTTCCATATGTGCTACGTAAGGAAAGAGAGAGGAACCAGCGGCGGGAAAAACTGATCCAAAAAGTGGTGGAAGTTCTACCTGATTTCCGCCCCCAACTGGACTGAAACCCTCGGGAGAAACAGTTTGGTGAGAAAAACAGACTTAAGAGAGAAAATTACACAAATGAAAAATTTATTTCCAAAAGAGACCAAAGAGGATCTTTTTATTTATGCAATTAAAAAAAAAAATCAATATTGTACCATTAAAAAAAAAAAAAAAAAACCCAAGAAAACTCCATTCCGACAGTTATAGCAATACAATTATATGAAACAAAGAATCTATTTCTTGTAATTAAAGACTTACAAGCAGTGAGTGTGATTAAAGAACAAGAAGCCAGCTGCTCAAAATGACATTTACGTCTATTTAAACCATACAAATTCATTTGTCTTTGGTTTCATGTTGAGGTCTTAAAAACAACAGTTCAATTTACTGTGAATACTTTGTCACAAGAAATGGGGCTTGAAACACTGTCATTTCTGTGTAGAGTTTGCATGTTCTCCCTGCGTATGTGAGAGTTTCCTCTAGGTACTCCGGTTTCCTCCCACCCTATAAAAACATGTGTGTTAGGTTGATTGGCCACTGTGAAATTGCTCCTAAGAATCAGTGGGTGTGTGGATAGTTGTGAGTGTGTGGCCCCACAACAGACTGGCGACATGTTCAGGGTGTACCCTGCCTCTTGCCAGAAATCAGCCTGGATAGGCTCTGGCATCCCTCATTACCCCATTGAGACTAAGCGGTTCAGAAAAGGAAACAAAAGTTTGTCATGTTCCTTCTTTCACTTTTCTAAATGAGCTTGTTGATGAGTTTTGATTTCATTCCAGTGTCCATCAAGGTTTTCACAAGTACTCGCAAGTATTGTGAGTACTTTGTTTTTCAGTATCACAAGTGGTGATATACAAAGCCAAAGCAGTCTCTTCTAGTACATGTATCTGTAACATTGGATCTGATTGTTGAAAGATTAGCTTTGCTTGCTTGTTTTTCTTGTTCCCAAACTCCATTAAGGCACATGGATGTAGTAGAGGCATGAAGTCAATGTTCTTGCTTCAGGAAGACGCTCTGCGTGACGGAAGGAGTGACATTTGAATGACTGATGAGAACAAGGTGGCAGTTGGAGGCAAATTAATTCAAGTGTAGGAAGAAACAGCTGCATAGACAAGATGCCAGATGTCTGTGACAATAATGGCTACGGGTCTGTGTTATCGGGTGCAAAGTTGTTCATTCCAAGTGTCGGAGATGGTGCTACTGTGAAGTTGTAAATGCGTCTTAAAGCATTGATGACAACTATGCAGACAGCTCGCTACTTCACCGTCAATAGCAGAGGACCGGTTGGGTTTAATCTTGGGGACTATGCTGCCACCCAGAGGATAGTCAGAGAAACCAGCAGATGTGACGTTCACACCAAGTTTGTGACAGAAGGTGGGACGAGTTTGTTTGCCATGCTCAGAAAGTCAGACCAGTTGTACCAGAAACCTTGTGAATAAACGCCGGTGTCCACCACGAGCCCACAGTAGGCACTGCGGGCAGATTTCTCCTTCAGAGCTGTTCGAGCCTCACGTTCAGTCACATTGTAGCTTATATTGATTATTTGCACCACCAGTAAGTGAAGCAACCCACCAGTCACGATACTGCAGTACCATGCACAAGTAAAACACAACGCGGTGCTGGAAAAGAAAGCAAAACGGATCAAATCAGTTTATATAAACAAGAAATTCTACAGTCAGTGGATCAGAAATCATGACTTGATGCACATATTGTTTTTCAATAAATATCCCCAGTGACTAATTGACATCGTTTTTAGGAAACTGAAGAGTTTGTATCCTGATGATGAGTGGATGATAACTGTTCCCAGTGTTCTATTCTTAGTCTTTACTGTGAAAAGCTGTGCCAGTGCAGATGCTTCTTCTTCTGCTTCATATCTCCCATTTTTCAAGCTAAGCTAAGACAGTATCTTATCTTAATTGGGGCATAAAAGTTGTCCTTCACTCCCCGTTGCCATCTGAATCATGGCCATTTTTTTTTGGACAGATAATTTAAAGCTAGTGACTTTGTAGTTGTGCAGTCTAGTGAAGCCCAACACTGTATGAAAGCGGTGCTTCACATTCTGTGACTAATTATTCATTCTGCATACTGATACTCATTACACATCAATTTGTCAAAGTGCAGTGTAAGGCAAAAATGTTATTTTTTCATTTGCATGGCAGCACTTATGCATCCTCATGCTAAAGATGAACACACCCTCACTAACGGATGCACAAAATATAAAAATGATTAATCACTTTTTAAAAAAATAAATTAACACTTTAGATTAAATGTTGAATATATTTAACTCCTCTGTTTCTGTAGATTTTGGAAGATTAATTAGCGTGTGCTCTGCAGACTAGCAAACAGCATTTGACAAATCTCTGGGACAATCTGATATGACCGTGAGGAGCGAGGAAAACTGATTTCCAAACTGCCAGAAGTTTGAGATTTTAAGCCGGGTGTGCTATGATGCATTGTGATATTTTACATGTGGTTGGAAGATGCAAACATGTCCTCTTTACCTGGTGACTCAAAATGAAGTAGAAACGCTCAAGCATAAATTTTTCATACATACTGTACATCTATATACACCAAGTGTGCATACCTGTGATGGTTGTAGACACCTGGGCAGTAAAACAAGGCTGTGAAGAGATTTTGTTGTGGGCACACACTCAGTAGAACCAGACTGATGCCGTACACAGACGTCATAAGGAAAAAGATGAGTGTGAGTAGGAAACTGCAGTGATTAGCCTGTCCCACACAGTTGTTTATCCTAACAGGAAAGGAGCACACACACATAGACAAAGGCAGATAAAATATTAGGATCCTTGTGTTACATAACAAAACATTTAAATTTTACAGCAAGAATAAATAGAAAACTGAACATTGACTGAGTTTCTAACAGGATTTGTCATACTTGAGGTGCAACATAATGACCTACCAGACACAGTGGTGGTCAAGACGCAGCACACAAACTCCACAGATCCGACAATGCCCCGCCCTCTGAGGTCGCAACATCTTGCAAACTAGACACCAGTTTCTTCTGACAATTTCTTCCACCTCATGGTCAGATGAATCTACCCGTTCGGGTGTGGTCAGCATCACGTCTCTTCTCCCTCCATTAACAGCACAGTCCGTGTCTGCTAACGGCGCATAATACGTTACTTTGCTGTGGACTTCCTGGTTCGACCGAACAATGCCGGGATCTCTTTTGGTCTGGACCAAAGCAATAACAGTGAGAAGAAGCCCCAGACTCACAAATCCAAGCTCCAGCAGACCAACGCCCCCACGTGGAAACACTTCTGTGAGGAACAAGTAGTACATGTATGCCAAGGAGAAAAGAGCTAGGCTCAGGAAGAAAAGCGTCCGCCCCTTTTTACGGTGTGTAAAGTAGTAGTACCACAACACCAGAATGGGCAGAGCCGTCAGAACAACCATGCCAAGCATGAAGTGGAGAGCAGCCAAATGTAGCAAAGCAGGGAGGAGAATTAGGGGAGGAATTATTGACAGTTCTACTTTTCGGGCTCCGCCCCACAGCCAGGGAATACGAATTCGATCTGAGACGAGCGCAGTCACACGTGAAAGGGATTCAGGTTTCTGAGGCTCTCTTTTAAAAAACCTAAAGAGACAAAAGCAGACGTTTTTTTAGATGCAGACAACACACGTCTTACAAAATTCTAATAGTACATGTGCAGATGTTTTCAGCAAATTTAAATACAACAACTGTCTTCCTCCTGAAGTGTCAGGATAGTAAACCAAGTCTAGAAAAGATTTAAAAATCAACACATGAGAGATCTGTCTTGAGCTGAAGATGTATTATAATAAAATTGTTTGTATCAGCCTGAGTATTAATCTGGTTTGTTTTACCTGTCACAGGCATCGTCCAGGTCCTCACAGTCGCAGAAGCAGGCTGCCATGTGGCTTCGCTCTCCATGCCTGTTGATATACTCACAGCAGCACAAGACCTCCTCGACTCCCTCCTTCAGCACCTTCCTGCCCTGCTTCTTCATGGCGGACAAAATCACAGCCTGACAGAAATTTTGGAAGAAAAAAACAAACAAGTTTTGTCAAATTTGTATGTTTGCAGATCTCAGAGCCATACAAGCTGGAAACCCACAAGAAGTGAAAATTCCTTTTAAACCCCACTTTACTGACATTATCTCTGCATTTGGCAGATTACCATCCATTTGCATGTTTCAGATAGTGGAGTGAATCCAAACGGACTTTTACCACGCAGCACTAGCAGACCATACTTACTCAGCCAAAGCCAATCTGTCTGCTTCCCACACATCTGTCACACATCTGTCCAGTTTTAACAATCTACAGTATGAGCACCTACCAACTAGTTTAGCTTGCATCTTCTATATAGCTTCACAGAATCACACGTCTTGAGTATTTTGTGTAGATCTACAATTCTGTTCTCAGTCTCTGAGGATTCTAAAAGTAGACAGTTTAGGCTTTTTATACCAGCACGATGTGTGCCAACTGTTGTGGAAAAAAACAGCTTTTACCTCAGAAGTTATTCATATAAATGACAGAAAGATTGATAGTGTCTTCTTCAATGTGCACATTTGCTTTGACCCACTACTGGTTAATGATATCATAAGCAAGAAAAATATCATAGTTTGGCTATTTTAGTAGGTTCGATTACAATTTGGGTTCATTAATGCTTGATCTATACTTTTATTAATGATCTGGATTTGAATTCTGTTTGAGTTTTTATTTTGTTCTGTTCAGCACTTTGTGTAACTTTTTTTGAAAAGTGCTTTATAAATAAAATTTGATTTGACTTATCAAACAGGTGTAAAATTCCACTTTGTTGTATATCATGACTGTACGTATTCTTATTGGTTTGAGTATTTTGGTACATGGTTTTCTGGTTACTTTTTATATTTTGTTAACTATAGAAATTATGCATCTTTGAAAGAGACAGTTTCTTAAATCTAGATGGGAATCAGCACCTCCAAATCCGAGACCATGGTGAGCTGGGGTGAGAGAAGCCTGGACTTCCCGTCTGAGGCTGTTGCCCCCGTGACCCAGTGCGAATATTTTTTTTTCCCAATCCATTACTCCATTGTACAATCTATTCAGTTCCTGATTGGCTGTAGGGAAATACGCCCAATTAAATCCATTGACGCCCACATATGCACGCTCCTTCCTGATGCAATGAAGACATTTAGCTTGCTACAGGAAAACTCTTCCTTGAATTAAACTAGAGATCATTTCGCATATTTGCATTATAATATATTGGGGCGTGCAGAAACCGTTTCTATGGCGCCGCAGAAGGCTGCCTCGGTACTTCTGTGCTACCTCTAATTCTAATAAGTGGGTGTCAATGGATTTAAGTGGGCGTATTCCCTACAGCCAATCAGGAACTGAATAGATTGTACAATAGAGGAACGGATTGGGATAAAAATATTCGCGACCCGGCCCGGATAAGCGATAGACGACCGAACGAAAAGTTTCTTAAATCCACTATTTTAACAAAAAAAGTGAGACAATTATTTTTATAAGACTTTTGATAAAAAGATAGAAAATTAAAATGTTAATTATTCTTAATAACACATTAATAAAATATATAAATTTACATTTAACACATTTGAATGTTATTATAAAATTTATTTGTGTATATAAAACATAATATTTCACGTTTATAAACCATCGTTATAAAACATATGAACTTGTGTTTTAAAACTATGTCTGTATTTAAATCAAAATGTATTGTTTGTTTATGAATAAAAATAAAAATATGTGTAATTTTTAGTGTCATATGAGTTGATCTTTTTATAAATCAAATTTTGTGTTATAAATATTTTACCCCAAATGTTTCAAGAATTGTTCAACTGGATCTCAATAAAATAACTAAATAAGGATGAATTTGGGGTCAAGGGGTATTCGACTTCCGAATGGCTTCAAAGAAATTCTGGTCCACCATCCGGCGGCTCAGGAGAGGCAAGCAGTGCACCATCAACACGGTTTACGGTGGGGACGGAGAGCTGCTGACCTCGACTCGGGACGTTTTGGATCGGTGGAAAGAATACTTCGAAGACCTCCTCAATTCCACCAACATGTCTTCCGATGAGGAAGTAGAGTCTTTGGAATCCGGGATGGGTCTTCCTATCTCTGCTGTCGAGGTCGCCTAGATAGTCAAAAAGCTCCGCGGCGGCCGGGCTACAGGGGTGGATGAGATCCGCCCGGAGCTCCTAAAGGCTCTGGATGGTGTTGGGCTGTCCTGGCTGACATGCCTTTGCACCATTGCATGGACATCGGGGACAGTGCCTCTGGATTGGCAGACTGGGGTGGTGGTCCCTCTTTATTAGAAGGGGGATCGGAGGGTGTGTTCCAACTACCGAGGGATCACACTCCTCAGCCTCCCTGGGAAGGTCTATTCGGGAGTAGTGGAGAGGAGGGTCCGTCGGATTGTCGAGTCTCGGATTGAAGAGGAGCAGTGTGGTTTCCGTCCCGGACGTGGAACTACGGACCAGCTCTATACCCTCTTCAGGATGCTGGAGGGGTCGTGGGAGTTTGCCCAACCAGTCTACATGTGTTTTGTGGATCTGGAGAAGGCATTTGATCGTGTCCCTAGGGAACTCCTGTGGGGAGTGCTCCGGGAGTACGGAGTCTCGGAGCCCTTAGTACGGGCTGTCCGATCTTTGTACGACCAGAGCCAGAGCTTGGTCCGTATAGCTGGCAGTATGTCGATTCCATTTCCAGTGAGAGTTGAACTCCGCCAATGCTGCCCTTTGTCACCGATTCTGTTCATCACTTTTATGGACAGAATATCTAGGCGCAGCCGAGGCGTTGGAGGGGTCCAGTTTGGTGACCTCAGAATCGGATCTCTGCTTTTTGCAGATGATGTGGTCCTGTTGGCTTCATCGGCCCGTGATCTCCAGCTCTCACTGGATCGATTTGCTGCCGAATATGAAGCGTCCGGGATGGGAATTAGTGCCTCCATATCCAAGACCATGGTCCTCGCCCTGAAAAGGGTGGAATGCCCCAGGCGGGTCAGGGACAGGATCCTGCCCCAGGTGGAGGAGTTTAAGTATCTCGGGGTCTTGTTCACGAGTGGGGGAAGGATGGAGCGGGAGATCGACAGGCGGATCGGTGCGGCATCAGCAATAACTAGGACGCTGCATCGGTCCGTCATGGTAAAGAGAGAGCTGAGCCGAAAAGCAAAGTTCTAGATTTACAAGTCGATCTACGTTCCAACCCTCACCTATGGTCACCAGCTGTGAGTGGTGACCGAAAGAATGAGATTGCGGGTTCAAGCGGCCGAAATGAGCTTCCTCCGCAGGGTGGCTGGGCTCTCACTCAGAGATCGGGTGAGGAGCTCTGCCATCCGGGAGGAGCTCGGTGTCGAGCCGCTCCTCCACCAGGTCGAGAGAAGCCAGATGGGGTGGTTCGGGCATCTGGTCAGGATGCCCCCCAAGCGCCTCGCAGGCGAGGTGTTTCGGGCACGTCCCACCGGGAGGAGACCAAGGGGCAGACCCCGGACCCGCTGGAGAGACTATGTCTCCCAGCTGGCCGGGGAGCGACTTGGGATCCTCCCGGGTGAGCTAGAGGATGCAGCTGGGGAGAGAGGCCTGGGCTGCCCGTTTGAGGCTGTTGCCCCCGCGACCCGACCCCGGAACAAGCGGAAGATGACGGAACGGAACGGGGTATCCCATGGCTGCTGTTTTGGGGGTTCTTTTTTAACATAATTTTTAAAACTTACCATTTTAACATAGAATAAGTTGTTTGAAAAAAATAGATTTACTACTTTGATTAGGATTTCCCCCACTTTTTTTTTTTTTTAAACTAACTTCTTCACTTCCTACCAGACATGTATGTACTTACAAACCGGAAATACAATATATAATCTTAATTATTTCAACCGATCCCCTCTAAAAAAAAAAAAAAAACCTTCTAAATCCCTTAAAATGAATTATATGATCAGATCACATACCTGCAGATAGGGTGGTTACATGATGAGTTTTCCAGCTTTTCTAATAAAAAATAATCGATTTCTTCTCACGTTTCATTCCGATCGGAAGTGCAGCTGTATCTGATCGTTCTTTGTTTAATTTATATTTCACTTGGATGAAGTAAAAATGATGTTTTAAGAGGTGTTTCTTTTGATTTTATTTGTTACTGTGCTGTAGAAATGAAGCATTTCCTTCTTGACGTCATGTCAGTCTGTCTCCCCGCCCAGGATCCCCCTCCTCCTCCAAAGAGAACACGCTCATATTTCAACCATGAAACTTAATTACACTGGAAATTATGTTTTTTAAAAGATCCCAATTGTTTTACTTGTTGTCTTTATATCCTTTAAAATCATCTATGAGCGCATGTATTTTAATAGCAAGAAGATATTAAAAAAACATTGCTTTTATATTGTGTTTACTTCTAAGTACACAAACTATGCAACACTATCTAACCAAACATGCACTTATGACTTCTCCATGTATATGAAAGTGATCTATTTATTCTGGAGATGAAGAAACTGGTTGCTGATTAAATATTAAAACAACCAAGTGTTAAATTTCACCAAGAACAAAGTAGTAGGGCGGGGGTGCTATTGATCCCAAGTCGACCGCCAGATGTGTAGGGACAAAAATGAAACGACAGGAAGTCAGTGTGGCCAACTTAGAGACTTTGAAGCTATTTCTAGCGAGTATACATAGCCTCTGGCGACTTTTTTTAACGACAATCTAGCGTTTTTTCAAGTGTTATAGAAGATTTTTTGAAGTATTTCACGTGAAAGCACGAAGCCTGTTCTCAATGAGCAGCGCCTGGTGCTGCTGTGGGCCTTCCAAAAGGACTGTGCGCCTGCTGAATATGTCTGTGTGTATTTGACAGCATGTCTATGTAAGAGAGACACGGGGGTGAGAAAATTTGTTTTTGTGTGTCTGTTTAAGACTGAGTTGGTTTGAACATGTGCAGAGAAGAGAGAGAGAGTACATCAGCAAAAGGATGTTGGATTTGGAACCACCAGGAAAGAGGCCTAGAGGAAGTCCAAAGAGAAGGTTCATGGATACAGTGAAGGAAGACATGAAGATAATTGGTGTGACCAAAGAAGATGCCGCAGATAGGGTTAGATGGAAGAAACTGACTTGCTGTGGCGATCCCTGAAGGGAAATGCCAAAAGAAGAAGTTTGAGATTTATCTGTGTGTGTACCAGAGGGAAAGAGGAATTTGTTCTTATATTTTTGTGAGAGAAAAATTTGACTGTTGTTTTAGTTTGAGAAAAGGGAATTTGCTTGTGTCTGTGTGGAGGAATTTGTCTGTGTGTATTTAAGAGAGCCGGTTTGTAATGTGATGTCTAATGTTTTCTACAACAAGTAAACATTTTAGGGGGTTAGTTTTACTGCAGGCTGAAAATGGTCTAAGGGATTTGTAAGTTTAACTCTGGACATGTAGATCTCAAGAGGTTTGATACTTGAACAGTCGCTCTAGGAACAAAAAACGTTGGGTACCCCAATAGTAGGGCATGCTTGTCCTTGTCAAAAGCTAATTAAACTCCTACAATGTTCAAATTTAAATATATTATAATGATCCACTTTATAAAGTAGCTATTCTATTGCTTTGTTAAAACACTTAAACTAAAAAAAAAAAAAAGACAGGTGTAAAATTTAGCTTTTATTAAAACATAATTGCATACAAAAATGCAACCTGAAGAATGTCTCACATCGTCACATTGTACTATCACATTAAAAATCATCGTAATTGAATGTTTAAGAATGTAAACATAAAATGAAGTTAAAAAACATGATAATTATGTATCAGCAACTAGGGAAAAACAAGCAGATCTACACTTAAACCAGTTTTATGTGCAAACTGCAATCACAAAAACTGCATTTTATAGTTTCATTGATTTGCAAAAAGTATGTTGCTGTTTCAAGTTTGAGTTGTGCAAGGAAAAAAAAATAATAATAGAAAAACTTTTAAAACACCAAATGCAGTCTTTTCTATGACTTGTGCAGAAGTTTATATTAAATATTAGATTCCTAAAATTAAAGATATTTACAGATAAATATTACACTAATCTGTATTCATATGTATAGTAAAATCTATCTTAAATATTCAAATGCCATCATTTGAAGGAAAAATATCTGTAGCAATCAACTACAGCATCTAAAAATATCTAAAAGAACTACACTCATGTAAATGTGTCCCTCTGATGGCAAGGTCATAGCTTGAAAACATCCTGGCAAATGAGGGGTAACCCCCGGCAACAATGGATAAATTCATAGTCTGGGGAGGTTTCTGTGCAAACATCCTGTGGACACCAGAGACAGTTTGGTGCTCCAAAGCCAGGTGTGGTTTCATCACTGGGGTGTTGCCGTTTGATTGGCCAAAACAAAACTCTGCTGGAGCATCACCAGAGAGCTGCGGAGCTGTGGAGACAATACACTCAGCAGCAGGAACATCTAATCAGTACAAGTATGCAATGACAATATGAATTTATATTTTTGAGCAAACTGATCCATAAGAGATGGGCGTACGTGTTGAATTCACTCCCAAGTGTTGTCCATTTTTAATTTATTCATCTCACCTGTTCTAAAAGGTTAATAGAATCCTGCAGAACAGTTTTCAGCAGCTCCTCGTCCTCTTTAGTCTGGTATGCCGACCCCAGTTTTTGCCCATAGTCAGGTACCAAGCTGAAGGAATAACAGGAATATTATTTGACTCTTTTGGCTTAATGAACACAAAATATTTCAAATGAATATAAGAAAATACCAAATGACAAAAGTTTAGTTTGTGTGGTTTTTAAAGCACATTGTTTATTGAACATCTTTCCATTCACAATTGATAAAATTATAACATGACCAACCTGGCATCACTTTTCTCCCTGAGTCGCTGCTTAGTGCTCAGAAAAATGCGGTGAGCCACATCCTCCATAGCCCACAGCTTAAAAAATAAGGCCAGATTCAGCATGGTCAGAATCAGCAAACTAAAAAAATATTTCAGAGGGAGAGTATGAACAGATTGCTTTGATGGACAGTAACTAAACCACACTAAATCATGGTGAAAACATTACTGACATAAGCCATTATCAAACACACAGAGATTAAAACCAGTACATCTGACATCAGAACCAACACACACACTTCCTTGTTATTTCACATAATGTTCTTACATCAAGCTCATGCCGGCCACAATAGTAGTGATTTTGAATCTTGGAGGACTTGTTGCATCAGTTGACCCTGAAATACAGAAAAAAAAATGGGAAAAAAATTTGTTTTTTTAAGCTCAAACATAAAAACCCCACTAAAATAGAGAAGCTCACACTATTTAGTTAGAATATGTTTTTCCTCAATAGTCACTATTTTTATAGAGCCTAATTTATAAAAAAGTGTAAGTCAATGTATGATGGGGTTTTATGTAAGCCATTCTGACAGGCGTGTGAAAATGTGGCTGATCAGAAGTAAACTAAATTTAGTCTCCAAATTTAGATTAATATGTATTTAAATTAACCTAAAAGCCTCGGTTACTAAAAATCAAACACACAAGTTAATCCAACAAATGTTTAAAACCACTACAAAACAGTTTTATATAAAAAAAACAAGAATTAACATTGTGGTGATACAAAGTAAAAGCTGACATTCAAAGTTGTCAGTACCTATGCTGTTTTCTCCATGTTGCTCAGGATCTAGTCCGTACTGTTTGTTGGGTTTCATAAGCTCCAAATGGCTTCGGCTGTAAGTCCGCCGTCTTCTGCGGAGTCCACTCAACTTCCCAGACTCCCCACCTGCCTGGTTGATCTCTGGTTCTTCCTCTTGTAGTTCTGCTTCTGCATTTACACAGATACATAAAACATCTGATGAGTGGGGAAAACAACCCAGCTATGGTTTACACAAAAGTGGAAAATGGAACCATGCACTGATTTAGTAAAAGCCATGTTTCTCTCCTTTGTTCCCTTTTTTTGTCTTCCGCTTATCTGGGGCCAGTAACCCAGGCTTCCCTGACCCCGACTGCATCCTCCAGTTCACCTGGGAGAATCCTAAGGAGTTCCCCAGCCAGGTGTGTTTCCAGTAGGTCAAGGGTCTGCCTCTTGCTCTCCTTCCGGTGGGACGTGCCTGAAACACCTCACTAGCGAGGTGTTCTGGAAGCATCCTATCCAGATGCCCAAACTACCCCATCTGGCTTCTCTCGACCCGGAGGAGCAACGGCTCTACTCCGAGCTCCTTACTCTTTCTCTCTCTGTAAAAGCCCAGCCACAAAAAAAAAAAAAATGCACAAAATGAAAACTGTAGTAATATAAAAAAAAACAGACATTCAACAGTAAAGCCACACAATCAATATATAGTAAATGTGAACCCATATGAATGTAGTACTCAGAGCATTCTATTGTCCGTTAACCAGCCTGGGTTAACTTCCCTAAAACTGTAATAAAAAATAAATAAATCTATTACTACATATTACGTCCACTTAAAAATCTGGCAAAATACAAATAGCATTTTTTGACAATAAATTGTATTATATTTTTGTGCTTTAAAAATATGTTCCAATATTAAAATTCATTCAAAACATTTATTATTTGTGCCAGGAAAATACTTATAAGTAACTATAAAGTGTGTGATAAGATTAGCTGCAGATGAGCAGGTCAAATTTCCACCCCATATTCATTTCATCTTGCAAATATAGATATCATACAATCGTCCAAAGTGTGCATGCAAGAGGAAATGAGTTGTACATTATAGTTACGACATCACAAGCTAAAGTAAAAACAACAACAAAAACACAAGGAAGTTCAATTTACTAACCGAGAAGTCTAAAATTTTCTTCAATGCCACTCCAGGAATTTTTGGTGATGAAGGACTTCACCAGGCCCCATGGTTGCTTCCTGTACTTCACATCAGAATATACCCTAATGAGAAAAAAAGCACGTTTTGGTTAAAAGTATGGTCAGATTTGATCTAAAACAAGGGATAGATAAATGGAATAAAATGATACAACCTCAGTCGACATTTCCTTTTGGAGTTGCTGACGATGTAGTACCGGTTTTGAGTGTAGAAGTAATCATGATAGGGAACATCATGGGTGTGACATATTGAATCCACAAGATAGTACTGACCTTCCTTGCGACTTTTATACAGTGTCTGATAGATAGATTAAACAAGATGGTTATCCCTCCAATGGAGCCTTAAATGACCTACCCATTCAAATGTAAACACACCTGAGTCTCAGTAACGGGGGCGCACTTCCCAATCAGAGGATTACTTATAGTTATGGTGTAGTTCAGAGTACGCGCCAGGTTTCCAGAGACATCCTTTTCCCAAGGAGTGGAACTAATAGCTGAAAATAGAAAAGAGGCAATCTTTCTTTGAATGATTCTAGTGAATGAAGTTTAAGATAAATAAACAGAAAGCTACAGGTCTCACTTGTAATTTTTCGGATGTTCATAAATCTGCGATTGAATTCCGAGTCGGTGAACAGCTGCTCAAACATTTTATCTGCACTGATGTGGAAGACCTTGTTGATATACAAACGACCAGGCATCTTAGTCGGGTCCATGTGTCCCTCCACTGTACAAGAAATACAAAAATTTTAAATAAAACAAGAACATGTACATATGAGTTCAGGCATCTGCGGGTGGTCACACACAATGACTTTCTTCAATCTCCTCTGAACCACTTTGCTCAGAAGCATCGTTCTCATTGGCGTTGAGATCAAGAGATTGCGTGGAGCGTTTGGAGACTTCTGGGGAATTACAGTCTGGTGAGAAAAGAGGACCACGTTGTTGCGATGGCGTGGTCCGCGACTCATCCTGGATGAAACAAAAGACAAAATAAGTTGTGATGGAAAGTAAACATGAAGATGATTCCTCAGTGTTAGGAAAGTGTTTGATACCGTGTTGGTAGTGCTTGTGGAACCAAGAGGGGAGGGCAATTCCTCTCCTTGGGGTGTGGAGCTCTCTATTGGCCCATGGTCCAATCCGGGAAGGCGAAGGGAGTTGGGTCGCTCAAGTCTCCCGAGACTTTCATCAGCTCCAAGTCTCTGTGGCAAACTGCAATCAAAATACCCAAGATCATCTAACGATACACATTGTATAGCACAAAGATAGTGATAAAAGTGTGTCTGTCACCATAGCTACCTGGTTTGTGTGCTTGATTCCATTGATACCTGCAAAGTTTCCATCTCTTCATGGCTCAGACCCAGATCATTACCATAATGCTGTTTAACCATCTGCCACAACTCTTGGCTGGTCAGGGACTGGAAAAAAGTGTCACAACAGCATAAAAAAAAAATTAACAAGGCTTATTCAACAGAAGCCAAAAAAATTAAAACAAGTCTAGGTAACCTAGAAACAAATGACCTCTGCACAGTGTGATTCATAGTCTTATCTCCATGTGGGACAAACAACCTGCAAACCTTATTGTCTGTCAAACCAGTCAGACACTAATCTTACATTTCAACCCTGGCAAAAAGAAGACAGACGCACATGATCTGAAATTTTAAAAAAGCAATGCAAGCCAGAAAACACATCATGATTGCTTTTAAAATAGAAAAAAAAATACTTTAAATAAGATGATCATGTAAACAAAGTCCAAAGATTTTTCATCAGAGAAGACCCACCTGTCAATAGCCATTCTATTTCACTGGACACGTTCAGGAAGTTCCGGACACGATCGAGATCAAGGACGTAGAAAAAAAGGACTTTTCTCAACTTCCGTGATTATAAATTCAAGTAAAACTCAATTGGCTATAGTTAAATAAAGTTTGATTTCCAGTGAGTAAAAATTTTAGGTTCGATCCTGTAGCGCGTCGACGCTGCAGTGCTGCAGGTAGTGTGTGTGTCAAACTGACTTACATTAAGCCACACCTGAAAGAGGTCGTTGAACTTTAGTATGAATACTCAGGTGGCTCAAAACATGCACACACACCCTGCTACAGAGCCCGATCACAAAAATAGACTAGTTTTTTGTGCAGATCATTTAATTTGATTCCGATTTTACTGTCATAAGAACACGTGCTGCGTTGCTTCTCTTGTGTTAAACTTTAACTTTCTGAATACTTTTCAACTGTTGGACTTCTGCTTTTTATCTTCTCAATTGAAACAAAAAAAATGTAGGATATACAAGGGGATCCAATTTTCAACACATATGACATATGCTAAATGCTTTTTTTTAAGCAGGCATGGGCGAACCACGGCCCGCGGGCCACATGCGGCCCGTTAAACGTTTTAATCAGGACTGCCGAATTTGGAAAAAAAAAATCAATAAATAAACCTTTAATGTTTTATTTCCCCAGCAATTCTGGTGTTTCCTCACTAAATTGCGCACTCCAGATATTTTGGCTGGGTTGAGAAAACAACAACATTGCTCCCATTAAAATGTGTGTGTGTCTGTGATGCGCATGTTGTCAAAATAAAGAGTGAGCACAAATATAGAAAGCAATTAAGGCCAATAGACGCACGTCAACAAGCGTGTTCAATTTTAAACCTAGCGTAAACCCACATTATTTAAAGAGCTAATGTGCTTCATTTGAAATTTAACATGAAGCATCAATTTTTGTATTGATGTAACATCTAGCACTTGTTTATGTGCGAGGCGTGGCCCCGATGGCTTTCCATTCCTAGATCAAATATAGCGCTCCACAGGCTAATAGCTGAACTGTTTTGTCCTTGCATTTTGTTGAAATTCTTTTCTTCATTTTCATTGCAAATTTTTAGCACATGTTTTCGCCATATCCCAATGAGGTGAGGTTACCAAATCATGCTAACCTTCTACTCCATTTCTGGCCTCTTTATCAAATGTTAGAACTCAATGTGGCCTGCGAATCAAAAAGTTTGCCCAGCCCAGGTCTCTGGTCTTGCTTTGCACAGTCTATGGTCACCAGATGTGGGTGGTGACCGAAAGAACGAGATTACAGCTACCAGGCCAAGCTCTTGCTCAGGGATAGAGTGAGGATCTCTGCTATCCGGGAGGAGCTTGGAGTAGAGTTGTTCCTCCACCGAGTTGAGAGAAGCCAGATGGGGTGGTTCGGGCATCTGGTTAGGATGTCTTCCAAGTGCCTTGCAGGTGAGATGTTTCGGGCACGTCCCACCTGGTAGAAACCCAGAGGCAGACCCGCTGGAAAGACTATTTGTCACAACTTTGCCTGAAGAACCTCCTGGGTGCGCCGGAGGAAGCAGCCAAGGTGAGAGAAGCCAGATAGGGTGGTTCAGGCATCTGATTAGGCTGCCTCTTGAACACATCACTGGTGAGGTGTTCTGGCCATGTCCTTCCTGGAGGAGACCCAGAGGCAGACCTCATGGAGAGACTATGTCTCACAGATGACCAAGGAATGCCTCAGAAAACTCGAAGGTGAGCTGGAGGATGCAGCCGGGTTGAGAGAAGCCTAGGTTTTCTGTCTGAGGCAGTTGCCCCTGCAAGCTGGCCCCAGATAAGCAGAAGATAACAGAGTGGAACAAAGCAAGCCACAGTTTTTCAGTACTTTATAGAAATGTTGCAAATTCTAGTCACTTTGATATCATGGAACGGGGACTACAGATGAAAACTATCCTCCTTGGCTAAATCTGGCTTTATACTCGTGTGTTTTATAAAATTGCATTGTTTCTTTTCAATATAAACTATTATAAACACCTAGATAAGAAAAATTAGAATCATAATACACAATGTTATAATGATTGCAAGCAATAAATATATATTTTTGTTTTACAAATTATAAAATCATAATATTTTCCCATTTAATTAAACTACTACATTGGTATCCAAGCTTAAATTCTGAGATTTGAAGAAATCAAGCTTGAGTCTAGCTGAGTTTAGGAAAGTATCAAACTTTTTTTTCTTCCACAACACAACAAAGAAAAGATGATAGACGATACATAGACGATACAATTGACGATTCAATAGACGATGCATTTCACCTTCCATCCGGAATTAATTTTCAGTCCGAGTTCTGGATCAAATTGAAAATAATTTCCAGATGAAAGTCAAAACGTCTTGATCATCAAATGCATAGTCAAGAAGACAACTTTGAAACCCTTTCTTCACTCCTGGACAAATGAGGGATTACACGGACTTGTTCCACAACACGTAAAAAGAAAGCACAGCAGATGTATAGGTCAAACTTTAGATATTGTTTAGATAATGTTTTGTTTTTGTTTTGCATATTTTACATTAGTTTTGGAACAATGCCCCGGTGTGCAAATTGCAGCAATATTTCCATACTCTCCTAGATTGTGCCTTTGCTTATTTAAAATATTTCCATCTCTTTCTGGACATGAAGTAAGCATCCTAAGTTGTTTTGTTTTGAGTCTACACCCCTCTCAGCATCAGTTACAAGTCATAACACCAGTTGATAAATTCCTCGTGATACGGTTCTTCTAGTTTTCAATAGTGAATTATTGTCGGCCACAGACTTGTGGCTGGACAGAGATCTTTGGCCTGCATGCTAATAGTAGAAAAGCTGATAACCTCAGAGATAGTCAGTCGCTGAGGCAATATGGTGTGCACTCTGAACCTGTTAGGTAAGTCCTTTTGGGGGAAATTTGACAAGCCAGTCTCAAAACGGAACAATAAAGAGAATCATATTTGTGACTGAAGTGAAATAACTTTGTCTCTTGAAAGAAGTTAATTTTGACTTGTGAGTCTTACCTTGTCTAATAAAGTATTTTGCCACATGCGAAAAACACCTTGATAACTCTTCTCTCTTGCCGAGAACGAAGCGAAGAAGAACTGAGAGAAAAATTGCAAGTTTAAATTTGTGGATTTAAAAAAAAAAAAATGCTCTAAAATGCTGTGTTTGAAAATTGATACCTTGTCGGCACTTGTGCAGATCTGTATGGCATTGGGAATAAGTCGAGCTGTTTTCTCTCTGGTCATAGTTGTGACGCTAGTAAGAGTGAGCATGATCTGTGAAGGGTAAATAAAATTACAGTTAAACTTAACCTTAAGGTGATTAGTAGCTTATTCAACACTTTTATTCAATAAATTGCTCAATAAATGCATCATTTGTATGTGTTCCTGTCTTTTGTAAAAAAAAAATAAAAAAAAAAAAAAACATTTTCTGTGCATATTAATCTTGTGGTGTGTTTGTGTATTACGTCACACCCTAACAGCATGGTTGGTCACGTTCATGTTACCTTTGTTCCACGAAACACATTGCTGTAGAAACAGATCCAGTTCTCTGAAAGGTAGAGGCGTCCCTGAAGGAGAATGTCCCTTTGGAGGGCACAAGGGTAGTCTTTGCAGAAAATAAATTGCAGTTATACTTATATTTTTTAAAATCAGAATAAGCACATCAAACACTTTTTTTAGAGATTGATGAGAACTTTTGATAGGAATTCAAACAAGTGTTTATATTCGAAAAACATTTGTGCCAAAATACGTAAAAGTATCAATAAAACTGGTGACTTTAATGTAGATTTTAAATCCAATCACTTGTATCTCAACCACAACAACTAAATCTGAGCATTATTGAGCGTACTAATTTTTTTAAAAAAGTATTTCCTTGCTAAAAGATGCAATCTCATTCCTCACCCACAATCAGTATTTCTGATTCAGGCAGCTCTCTAAACAGTTTTCTAAATTCTTCCAACTTCTGTTTGTAGGTCTGCAAAGGAGCTTGTGGAGCTGCAATACATTGTGCTTGAGTATCCGAGCTCTGAAAAAGAACCGGTGGCAAGTCACAATGGCAAAAATATTCTTTCAAATATTCAAAGCAATGTCTGTAGAAAATGGAAAATAACTGCTTACAGTACAAATTGCAGAAATGAAGCAATGTAAGGAGTAAACTAAAATAAGAGTAAAAGAGGAGCTTTAACAGCCAATCTAATGTTAATCATGAGATGACAGTGATAAAATGTCAATTCAAATTTTATTTGCAGTGAATAATAAATAACAATAATCAGATTTATATAAGCTGAGATCATGTCAGAGTTAGTTTTGATGTCTCCTTACATCTTCATCAGAGCTCCATCTGAAGTCTACCAGGGATGTTGTTTCATCTGCAATGTCATCACTGCCCACTCCTGACCGGTTAGATACCTGGTCCATTTGATCTACAGGACTGTCAAAGACAAACTTTGAGTGGATCTAAAACCAAACCATATCTCAACAATAAACTATTTTAATTTCTGATAACTGATAGATTAAATGTAGATTTTGATTTAAAAACAACACACACGAACAAAAAGGTTGCTTTAAAGTCAGACAAATCTTGACTTTATTATGAATCAAGTAAAACAATTCTTACATCATTTTACAACTTTTTCTTGTGCATTATAAAACTTTCACAAAAAAAGTCAAAATACAACAAATAAAAACATCTCAAATAACAGAAAAATAGTTTGTTCGTGTCAGTATGAGTTTATGCAGTTACCATGATGAGGAATGAGCTCCATCTGCTGTCATATAGAAATTTAATCTTCCATTTAAATGCAATGATAATGCAGAATTTTTATAACTTCCATTTAAACGTGTGAAGGATGTCTACGTATTAAATAAAAAAAATATACATACTGCATTTGCGGAATATAAGTCGCACCCCGGTCAAGCTATGAAAAACTTCGACTTATACACCAAAAAAAATACAGTATGTAAAAAGAAAGTCAACTGATGAAACACCAGCTTAAACATAGTTTAAACTCTTGTGCTTGGATGTTTGGTCACAACAGACTCTGATTGAAATCTTTTTCAGTCATTTTTTATTATTTCTTATTTTATATATTCACTTATTTTCCTTTATAACAGTGATTAAAACCACAAATTTTCCACATTGGATCAATAAAGTAGTTTTGATTCTGAGATAAAGTTTATAAAGTTCCTGATTTTAAAGGCATCTAGAGAGATTGAGTACTTTTTTTATGTATTGAAGGAATGAAAGACCTAGTTATTTTTTTCTTTACCTATAATAATCTAGATAATTTTTTGCAGAAATTAATTACACAAATCAAATCCTGAACCCAGAACCTCTGATTTTTAGTTTTATATTATATATTATACAGAATAATATATATATATATATATATATATGATTATTGTAAAAGTGATCTGGCACTTTTTAATAGATACACCTGACATGAACGCATCATATAATTAACAAATAGACCTTCAAAAGTGAATATAAATCATTTCATATTTTGCAGTTAAATTGTCTTAACAATAAACATCAGAAAATGATATTTGATTGCAATCAATACAATCTGATCTTTTAAAAGAAAAGAAAAAAAACTTTTACACAGAGGCGTTTTTAAATCCTATCAGCATGTTATCATCTTCTGAAATCAAAACTACTTACCTGGTACGAAGAGGACCCAGGGTGTCTTCTTAGTTAAACTAAAGTTTTTGTTAAAAAGAAAGAGGCTAAAATAGGTCTGATAGAGCTGATTTGGAGATCTGATGTTAAAATGTCCTGATCGTACACCTTATGTTTGCAGGTGCTTGTCATCCAGCAGGGGAACATACCTGAAGGGAGTTGTCATCTTACTGATGACGTTCATTGGCTTTCACGTGGCTATTTTTAACATTTCTTCCTACTTTTGTCTTTTATAATTTCCATTTAAAGTAAATGTATTGATATCTAATCCGATCTCTGATATCAACATGTATCAACTTGTGCAAATAATCAAACTTTGCTACCTTTAATGAAACCTCAATGCTTGCTTTCATTGTTCAAAGTTGTCATTTAAATGAAATATTTTATTATTCTTATGTAGAAATAAAAGAAAAAATCATCACATTTAATTGATCTCAATGATAAAACTATAATTTAAAAAAAGATGTATGTATTTTTTTAAGAAAAAAAAAACAACCCAAATGTGAGTATTTTTCCAAGTGACTGTGTCATGCAGAGATACCAGTTTAACAGCACCAACAACTTCATGCCAAACAATGAGCAACAAGCACACAATTTTTTTCCTCCTTCCCATGTTTTAATTCTTTGGGTGTAACATGATGAAATAGTTGGACAGCAGAGCATCAAGAGTCTGACTCTTAAACATTCACACAGCGAAGTACACAGCACCGCACATCATTAAAACACAACAATGAAAACAAAAAGAAAGCCTCAACATCAAAATGATGGCAATAAATAGGCTGATTTTTGTAAATTTATATTCAATACTCTTCTGTACAGATGATCTATCGATTACAGTACAACCAAATACTCCTCGTTAGGAAGAGAAACACAATTTCACATAAATGATGTAAACAAAAGGGAAGAGATTTATCTGTTACACACACACACAACTCTCACACATGCCATCGGTGACCATGCAGAGGAACCAGAGGATGCCTTTGTGAGGCAACAGGTAACAATGAATACAGTACATCTTTCTCTTTTCCCTCTACATGGGATGCACACACATACACACACACTCTCACACGCACGAAGGAGCACAAGGGAAACACATGGAATACATGGAGCTGGAATGTGATTTTGTGGTGGAGGGGTAAAGAGATGAGAGGACAAAAAGAGCAAGGGGGGAATCTACTCCTCCAAAGTACGGAAGCCATTCTGCATGTCCTCCAGCAGCTGTGCGTACTCGGCCTTTATCTTGGCTTCACCATCCTTCACTGGGTCCTGCACACACCAACATAAACCAGTTGTCTCAGTACACACACCAACTGATACACCTTTTTTTTCATAACGCTCAGTAAACAAAAGAATTTCTTAAACTACGGTTGTAAACTTGTACTCCACCCTTTAATAATTAGTCCTTGATTTCTGGAATGAGTTCATGTGAGAGAAGCACAGACAGTTAGTTTCTACACTCAGGTGTTGTTTAAAAAATCAACAAAGTGAACCCAGTTGAGCAAACTCTGTTGTAATAATGGACTATATAAAGAAAATTAAAATTTAGAAGCTCAAGCTGGTTCATCCTGGAAACCTTCAGACACCAATGCACCTTGAATTTCATTGAGCTGATCTTGTAGAGAATTTCTCCCATGTGCTCTCTGATCATGGCCCAGGTTATCTTGTTGTCACTCTGAGCTGTGGTCTCCACCGCATGCCGAGCCATGTCATAAAAAGCTATCATGTTAGATAGAATGCCCACGGTCTTGTAGAAGGGACAGAACCTAGTGAGTGAGAAGAAATATTAAATAAACAAGCAAACAGTAGACTTTATATTTTTAGTCGATCTCATGTGTAAACACCGGAGAACACATGACGATCCTTGTACCTGTCATAGGGAGTGTATCCATTCTGCTGCAGGAAGTCGTCTTTGATCAATTTGGCCACTTCAAGAGTGATTTTATCTGTTTCTGCCAGAGAGGCCTGTCAGAGTGAAAAGAGCATTCCTAAATATCAAACTTTTCACATATTTTTGTAAACTATTGTTGCGTTACCTTTCCGACAAGTTGCACAATCTCAGCCAAATCCTCTTCCTCCTGCAGGATTTCCTTTGCCTTGGTACGCAGAGGCACAAACTCTGGGAAATGCTTATCGTAATATTCGTCCAGAGCTCGAGTGTATTTGCTGTAGCTGATGAGCCAGTTGACTGATGGGAAATGTTTCCTCTGAGCCAACTTTTTATCTAGACCCCAGAATACCTGAGAGAGGAAGCAACATTGGAATGAAGCAACAATTAAATTCAAAACTTGTAATCATCAAGTTTTAGTAACTTTACCTGGACGATACCGAGGGTGGCTGACGTGACAGGGTCAGAAAAGTCTCCACCGGGGGGTGATACGCTGTAGGAAGAAAACTTTTTGTTTAGTAGTGTCAGGTAAAAAGTGGAAAAACTTCTTTTGTTACTACTTCTTTTGTTACTTCTTTAATTCTCATTATTCAAAAGTGTCAATAGTTATTGTGATCTCTGAACAACAGGGAGTTCCTGACCGGCTGTAAGACACAGTTTTACGTTAACGAAAGAATGTGCTGATACTGTTTGCTGAGCATCTCCAATCTTTACTATCTGTTAGTAGGGGTCTTAAACTTTTCTTTCCCAGACTACTCTGTTTGAACACACCTCTTTTTGTTTTTCACAACTGTATAAACAAAGCACACTGGGATGAATTTCTTTGTAGACACTCTAGTCTGGAGAAAATACTACCCTTGTGACAAGTAAAACAGAGTCTCTTGTTTGTCAACACAGCTTTGTGATAAAAATGAATATCTTTTCCATCTAACAAGTAGCCATATTTTAGTAGGTTGTATTGAAAAACATTTCCCTCAGGAGATAAAAAGATGAACTCACGCTCCAACGATACTGACACTGCCCTCTCGCTCAGGGTTGCCAAGACACTTCACTCTTCCAGCACGCTCGTAGAAGGAGGCAAGTCGGGCGCCCAGATAGGCAGGATAACCGCTATCTGTCAGTAGACAAGGAAAATACACAAACTCAGGCAATGAAGACAACCTGAAAGTTTGAGTGCATATTGTTTTGATCTATTTTAAGCTTTGTATAGATGCTGATTTCATCTTCCAGCAGGACTTGGCTTCCTGTCAGATGTCTAAAGTCACCAAAAGAGTGCTTTATGAACCATCTCTCAAACTCAACAAAGCAGATGACCTGAAGTTAACTGATAAGAAAAACTGGATTTTTAGTAAACTTAAGAAGAGCCACATATAAACAAGACACAGTTTGGTTTTCTGATTTTGTGACACAATAATAAGCAAAATCTTAATAGATACAAATTACTCATAGATTGAGAGAATAATATGTAATAGATCGACTTTCTAAATTAACGGAAGTAAAAACAAACCTAATAAATTTTAATGTTTTTGAATGTGCACATAAAATTTACACATTTTTAAATTTCTTAAAATATTTCAAGCGTTGGAAAAAATGAGCATTTGAAGCCTCCTTTCATGAATAAATTAGTAAAAAAAAAATAATAAAAAAACTGAACAACAAAGAGGGATTTTGTTCCAACAGACATGGATGTAATGTTAATCAATTATTCTGAGATGATGAAACATGACTTAGATCTTTGTGATTCACTCTCAAACCGACATATTTATTACAGCTTATAAAGTTGTTAGTGCATAACTCAATTTTTTTTTTCCTTTTCTTTTCAAAGAAAATGTTCAATTGAAATGTTCAAGAGAGATAAGAACTTACCAGCAGGCATTTCTGCCAGACGACCAGAAATCTCCCTGAGTGCCTCGGCCCAACGAGAGGTAGAATCAGCCATCATGCTCACGTTGTATCCCATATCCCGGAAGTATTCGGACAGAGTGATTCCTACCACGACAAAAATGATTGTAAGCTCAACCAAACCTGAAGAACTAATAGGATGTGAGAGTAAAAAAGAACATTGATGGCTCACCTGTGTAGATGGAGGCCTCTCTGGCGGCGACAGGCATGTTGGAAGTGTTAGCCACCAGCGCTGTTCTCTTCATGATGCTTTCTGTCTTCCCGTCAACCTCCATGGTCAGCTGATGAGCAGAGAATAATGTTAGGATCGATGTTATTGTGTTCAATTAAACATAGCAGCACCACTTCCAATCCCCACCTCAGGGAAGTCTCGCAGTACTTCTGACATCTCATTTCCACGTTCCCCGCAGCCTACATAAATGATGACGTCACTGTTGGAGTATTTGGACAGAGATTGAGAGATAACGGTCTTTCCACAGCCGAAAGCTCCTGGGATGGCAGTGGTTCCTCCTTGTACACATCTGAACATTAAAATAAAGTTGTGGATTAAAAAACTATTCAAGTTTAGGAGAAACTTTATACAAAGTTGAAATTTACGGGAACAGGGCATCCAGCACTCTCTGTCCGGTCAGTAGCGGGTGATTAGCAGGCAGCTTCTCTGTGACTGGCCGCACCTGTCTGACCGGCCACACCTGCACCATTGTGAACTTCTCCTTTATACCTTCAAATTCCAACTCCATCACCACATCCTAAAAAACAAGCACACAACTTTAACACAAAGCAGCAGCTACTTGTAATATAACAACAAAGCTGGAGTAAAGCGTAACGCACAGAGATATCGTAGTTTCCTGGAGGAGCCACGTAGGTCACGGTGCCTCTGTTCTTGGGGGGCAGCATAATTTTGTGCCTAATGAGGGAATTCTCGTACACCATGCCGTAGATGTCTCCTCCTGTGATATGACTGCCAACCTAAGCGGAATGTGTAAAACAATCAAACTACAACTCCATTTACTGCAATAAAACCTGGACGGGATTCTTACCCGCAGGCTCTTGCTGGGAGAAAAGTCCCACTTCAGGTCTCTGTTAAGCGACCCAATGTTCACCCCTCTGGGAATGTAAATACTCTGTGTGAGGTCGTTGATGTCCTTTAAGGGTCGCTGAATACCATCAAAGATGGAACCCATGATTCCTGGACCCAGTTCTACAGAGAGAGGCTTGCCTGTCCGCAGCACGGGATCTCCCACAGACACACCGGCTTAATTTAGGCTCAGGAAAATTACATCTAAACACTTCTGAAGATAAGATAGTCAATATTCTCCTCAACTTCTGAGATGCTGTACTTTACCATAGTAGCTTAATTCATGTCAAATAAAGTAAATGTATCTACCATTTAAAAAACTTAGCATATCTTCTACCACTTATACACCTGGTTATAAATATGATTTTTTATCAGGTGGATGAATGAATCAAAATCATCTTTCTCAATAAAGCTCATAATAAATGTCATAAAAGTAATCAATTATTTGGTAACGTCAAGGATACATGTCTCCTCATAGACCTGAATAGTTGCCATGTCTCCCTCTAGTCTGATAATCTCTCCCACCAGTTCACTGTGGCCGACACGGACCAATTCGTACATGGCTGCTCCAGCCATGGCTGTGGCTGTCACCACTAGAAAACACAAACAGAATATAACCATGAAAAAAACGCATTCAAATAAATATGGTTTAATAAAATATATATCTTTATAATGTGGGAAAAACAAAAGAAGCATTTTTCCGTGTTACTTTTTTAATTGTCCAATTTTGTACAGGTATTTAATTTGATTCAATTTGTCCACTAGATGTCAGTGTTTTTCCGAAGCCTCAGGGAGTTCAACCCGTTTGATACAATTTTACTTCAAATGTGTCAGTGCTTCACAAGGCTTCATTTTTCCATCTCTAGGGAAAACCTTTTTTTATGCAGAAATTGAAGGCTTTCTACATTGAAATCATAAAACAGATGAAAAATGTCTTTCGAGACAAAAAGTTCTGTCAAAATAAACTAATAAAACAATATGTCAGGAAAATGAGATTTATTTTATATTAGTTGTCATTTTTTTAAAAAATATGATCGCACAATCACAACAAAAACACCTTACAAATCTGAAAAGTCTACATAATCTGAGCATTACATATATTTATTCATTTTGAAAATATTTTCCATAAATAAAAATGATCCAAGTTTCTCGTAGGATTTTGTTTTTGAAGATGACACGCTTTTTTTTCAACCAACAAAAATTACAGTTCACTATAACTCAAAGTGTAATTATTGAGACCAGGTGTTACACACCAGTTGTAGATAATCATTCCTCATAAAAATATGTTTGTGTTTGTGTGCTGTAGCCAACCTGGTCCAGACACTCCATGTACATATCCGAACTGGCTCTCTCGCTCCTCGTCCCTGATCTTAGGCAGGTTAGAAAAGTCCATCTTCAAAAATGAGTAGTCTGCCCTGAAAAAAAAAAGAAATAAAGAAATAAAAAAACAGAGCTTAAACTGTATTTTTATTTTCTTAGTTTGCAAATATAGAGGTATATCAAAGACAGTAGAGAGTACAACGGATTTCAATTAATGTCGATCCGACCTCCAGCGGGGAAAAAAATCCACTGTAGGAGTATTATTTTAATAAAAACTCCATATGATTTATGGCTCAGGTATAAATTAGTCTCAACAATAACATGCTTGTTATAATTGCAAGATATCTTGTTCTTCCTCAGTTAGTAAAAGAAAAACATCTCTGATTTCCTAGAAAGTAGACTCTCTCTCTCCTCCTTCATACATCCCACATCCACCACTACAGGGTGACATTAAGAAGGAAATCCCACTAAGCATGATCTTATGAAAGATTACACATGCTCTTCTTCCTTAGAGTGGGATCTTTTTATTTCTTCATTTACTCTCCTGAGATATACAACTAGCATCCAAGCTAGAATTGCCTGCACACAGCCGAAAACACAAGCTGTCATCAGTCGTGACATAATCCCCTCCCCCAAATGATGCTGCCTGCAAAGGCTTTGCACACAGCATGCACCACAAACACACAAATCTGATTCAGAAACACGTCTGTATACTAACTCTGTATCTTTTCCAACCTTTAATTATTTCTTTGTCCTTTTTTTGCCCTTCCAACTGATGTACAGATAGATCTTCCTGGTTACGTTTGGCTGCATCCTCCATCTGTACATCTAAGGTAGCACCATCTAAAGATCACTGGTAAAACTACACTCAGATTTTACTTTCATTTTTTATTCTAAAAATGAATAAATCAATTGTACTTATTTTTTTTAGTCTTAGGTTAAATTTAAATACAAGTTAGACATGCAACGTCACTTATAGTATTTAGATTTACTAATGAGTTGTAGATATAGATGGTAAGCATACCATGTTTATCAATCCTAGTACTCTTATCAATACCGCTTATCAAGCCGGTATTTTATCAATACTTTTTTAGTGTAAAAACAAGTAGAGGAAGACAAACAAATTATGTGAATGATACCAAACAATGTAAAACAAATTTAAAAATATTGACATAAAGGAGATTAAGTTAATATTTGTTTAGTCTTCTGAACCGTTCATCCCTAACAAGGTCGCAGGGTGCAGGAGCCTATCCCAGTTAATTCAAGGTGAGAGGCAGGGTACACCCCAAACAGGTCACCAGTTTGTCACGGCGCCACACACACAACCATCCAATCAACCTAACATGCATGTTTTTGGAGGGTAGGAGGAAACCGGAGTACCTGGAGAAAACCCACAGATACATGGGGAGAACATGCAAACTCAACACACAAAGGCCAGTGTTTCAAGTCTTGTCCCACCTACGACTAGAACCTCAACCATTTTACTGTGAGGCGAGCGTGCTAACCACTGCGCCACTGTGCAGCCTTAAGTTAACATGTTGTTTTAAAATAAAAAATTTGGTTGCATCCATATTGTTTGTTTGTCTTCTTCTACGTGTTTTTACACTAAAAAGTGTCAATAATATACCGGATCGATAAGAGTACTGGTCTCGATAAGGTAGTAACGATAACCGTCCCTAGTTGTAGAGCCTCATTGCTTAGTATGTGTTCCCCTTCGAATATTTTCTTTTTACCTCATCAGTTATTCTAGAAAATTTAAAAATGAACATTGATTGGATTTTAAAATTTAAACTTGGTTTATTACAGTATTTCTATGCATAACACTGTTTCTGACTTTTTTCTCACCAATGAATCAACTTAATACCAAAATCTAAAATGAAGAAAATCTGAACAAAGAGTTATTAGACTTTGGATCATATGATCTTGGCACATGACTGACAAGATTTGCTATGAGTTTCTTTAAGGAAGTGGAAAATAGGCATGGTGTAAAACTGGGAAGTACAGATCATGACAGATCAGTGTGTGGGGAAGTTATTCCATCTGAAAAAATCATCCTGTACTAGAAAGACTATTTAATCCTACCTGACATGACCTTATTATGTTTATTTGTCAATCATCACTTGACCAAGAGGGAGAAAATAGTTTGATCTTGTTATTACAGTGTTTATAACTCAGTATTATACATATGTACATGCACAAAATGTAAAACTAGGTACAGAATGTTTCATGTAAGTGAAAGGATCTCAAAAACCATTTAACACAATGATGTTAAATGAAATCCAGTGAAAAAGAATGGTCACTTTTAAACCAAATTTTAATGGTAATAATGCAGATATAAAATTTGATTAATATTACACTCTGATTTTTGCCTTTTTTGCTTTGATCCATAAATTGGTGCTTTTTGATAGAGCTTGATTTTCTAGCTACGCTCATTGCAGCAGGTCACCGTCTGAATCGTTCTTTTGATCATTAAAATAACATGTATGATTGTTCCAAATTGTCTAGATTATTTGGAATAGAAAAAATATAGAGATTAGAATAGTGGCTCGCTATCGGCCTCGTTCAGATCTGCTGCCTTGGCCATTTTTCCTCCAACAAGAAAAGCAGCATCCTTTTATTTAAAATCACCACATGGCGAAATTAAAATCAATCAATACTTAACAAAATGAAAAGATCTAAGGATTACCGTCAGGAATTGAAGTGTCCGGTTTGTGTCCTACCTGGAGAGAAACACTGAGTACTGCGATGCGTGACAGCAGCTGAGATCAGCTGACTTCTTTCATTGACGCTTCAGCTTTTCCTCTTCACTGCAGCGTCGGCGCAACTGACGCCATTTTGGATCGACTGCAAAGATCCTATTGCAGCGTCTGGGTTCGGGATGATAAGCAATTACAAAGACCTCTTAGTGCATGACGAGTAAGTAAACATGTCTTCAAGCTAGATATATTTGTAATTAGTCATTTTTTGTGTTTTTTTGTAAAAAGTTATCAAAATTTTATCTTTATTATGAAAGTTTAACTAATGTGTAAGTATTTCAGTAGTAAGTGGTCTCGCTTTATTGAACATCTTTGGTCAAATGATTGAGCCAAAATGGAAGCGTACGCAATCTGCAATTATTATTATTCATTTTTTTGTCAATAGCTGGTAATTTTATTTAATGTGAGGCTTTGATCTGCAAATAAAGTGACTTTTTTTTTAAAGTGCACAATAAATGATAAGATCTTTTTTTTTTCTTTTAAATGCAAGTACGGTATATACAATCCGATGCAATGTTTTTTTAATGGAAAAATCCAAAAGATTATATTAAATTCTGATTGTTTATTTCCAAAAATTTGGATCGTGACGAAATATTTTTTCATAAAATAATATGCAGAAAAAGCATTCTTGGAGCGCATGTCGTTGTGCGCATGCGGGGGTCAGGGTTGACAGGGTTGACGGCTAAGCTAGCTGCAACCATCGCAAATAGCTACATGTGGAGGGTAAAACGGGATACATCCCCGACCCCAAATTTTCTCAAAATTCTCACCTTACACATAAAACAACGGTAAAGTTTAGCCCTACTGAAAATAAGGAATAATATCTACATAAAATGAAAGGGTGAGTGTAAGATTTTCTGTTCGAAAATGTCTGCTTTACATGAGGAAAGTTTTTCATGCCTGCTTTTTTTCCCCTCGGGAAGGCGGGGGAAAGAAACGACAAAGCTAGCTGTTGCCATGGGCTACTTTTAGTTAATGTTTATACCAAAAAATACAAGCGACAACACTGTTAGAGTAATGATTTTGTTATGTGGAGGATTTTTTATTAAACTGTATCCTTGACATAGCTAACATGCTAAGCTAACCTGCTAGCTGCTAGTTTGGAGCTGAGTCAGTAAACCCTGTGTAGCTAAAGCGAAGAGGACATTCTACTCACGATCTAGCATCATTACGGTGTTAATCGTAAACTTTTGCCTGCCCATTTATGAAATAAATCACAATAAAAGCATTTAATTTAGTTCAAAACTTGCCTGCATGAAGTTATTCCGGCTCAAAGAGTTTGTACCAAGGTTGCCCAGTGTAACTTGATCTGAGTGAAATATTTCACGATCAGCTATGAGTATCATCTTTAGATTGAAATATTTTAAGCAATTAAAAAAAAATCATGTTGCAATCAACATAAAGCTTTGATTGTTCAAATAGCTCATTTCTGATGTTACTGTGACTGTGGGTGTTTGAATAGATCAAATATACCTTTAGGAGTCGTTTTGGTTTTGTTTTTTTCCCCATTTCATTCAAAAGTAGTTATTAGTTTTAATTTAACAATCCAATTTGCTCCTCTGATTTGAGAGAAGCCAGATGGGGTGGTTTGGGCACCCCTCTGCTAGTGAGATGTTTAGGCACAGGAGATTCAGAGGTAGACCCCACTGGAGAGACTTTGCCTCACAGTTGGACACAAAACACCTCAGGATCCTCCCGGGTGAGCATGGGGAGTATGAGGATGCAGCCGGGCTGAGAGAAGCCTATAGGTTTCCCGTCTGAGGTTGTTGCCCGGTGACCCGGCCCTGGATACGCGGAAGATGAAAGAATGGAATATTGTTTGTTATTGTTTTCTGTGTTGTTTTAGTTTCAATTTAATACGGTCATAAAAAAACAAGACATTTTAGCTGTTTTTCTCTATAGTAAGTTTATTCGTTTATCCTCTCACTATTTAAATCTGGCAGAGTCTTTCCCAACTAATTGCACGTGACAGGCTGGGCACACCTATGACAAGTCACCAGTTGTGGGGTCACTTGCATGAGAGGAATCCAGAAAGAACCCGAGTACACAGGGAAAACATGTAAATCCCATCCAGAAAAGCCAGTGTCTTGAGTCTCACATTTAAAAAAGTATCTAGTCATTTATAGAAAACAAAGTATGTTAACAAAATATTTATCCCCCAGGAAGGTATCACATTGAGGAACATTGGAATGTCATCATTATAATAATGTGGAGACAGATTGATGCTTAAAATAGACGCCTCACATTCAAGTTTAAATATTTAACTCTAAGGTTTAACAGCCTTTGTTATTCATTCATAAAGTAGATCAATCCTGACACATAAAGTAGCGCTGCTCGGGGGAGCAGTGGTTAGCATAGAATACTCAAAGCAAGAAAGTTGAGTCCTGGGTGGGACAAGGCTTGAAATGTTGGCCTTTCTGTGTGGAGTTTGCATGTGCTCCCTGTGTATATGTGAGTTTTCTTTAGGTACCCCGGTTTCCTCCCACCTTCCAAAAACATGCATTTGAGGTTGATTGGCCCCTATGAAATTGCCTCTTAATATGAGTGTGTGTGTGACCCCTTGTTTGGGGTGTCACCTACCTCTCGCCTTAGTTCAGTTGGGTTAGGCTCCAGCACCCCTCCTAACTCTGTTAGGGATGGACGGATCAGAAGATGAATGAATGTATGAATAATAGACTAATTAAAGTAGTTTGTATTTAAACAAAAAAATCTACAGTATTTTAAGTTACATTATACTTTTTAGAACTCTAAAGTAATTGCCATCTATTTGACCATTTTGATTTTGTTCCAGTAGCCGGATCGAGCTGGGTGATGTCACACCACACAACATTAAGCAATTAAAACGGTTGAACCAAGTCATCTTTCCTGTCAGCTACAATGACAAGTTTTATAAAGATGTGCTGGAAGTTGGAGAGCTTGCAAAGCTTGGTAAGAAATCTGCAACGTACACGCACTCATATTACTTAAATAAAAAGAATGAAGAACGTTGTTACAGTTTTTGTCATAAAAGAAAAATACTATCAAGTAGTCAAACTTTCAATTAATTTGTCAAAAAGTTGTCTTGTTTTGATGGTTTTGCTGACTTTTTAAAAAATATTTGCAGCTTACTTCAATGACATCGCAGTCGGAGCAGTGTGCTGCAGGGTTGATCACTCCCAGAACCAGAAGAGACTGTACATCATGACACTTGGTTGTCTAGCTCCATATCGTAGACTTGGAATTGGTGAGTAAATTTGTGTGAAAAAAATACGTTGTAGTGGTATCTTTCGTTAGTTTTTTTTTTCTAACCCTTCTTTTTTTTTTATCTTAATCAGGTACAAAAATGCTAAATCACGTGCTAACTATCTGTGAGAAAGATGGCACTTTTGACAACATTTACCTGTAAGTTGTAAAGAATTGTTTCTCTAACACAGTGCTTCTCAAATAGTGGGGTGCGCTCCGCAATACCAGGGGGGGGGCGCGTGTGACCAGGGGGGGCGCCTGTGGGACGTTTTTTTTTTTTTTGTCGTACGAGAATAAAGTGTAATTGCACATCCACTACAGCAGAGGTCCCCAACCTTTCCTGCGCTACGGTCCGGTCTAAAGGTGTAGCAAAAAACTAAATAAGACCAGCCTGAAAAAAATAGTTTTTTTTTAAATAAATAATAAACCTAAATCCTTTTTGTCCTCTTGAGAAAATTTATTAGCTGCATCTTTATAACACGGAAACGTTCTCTCTGCTCAAACGTAATCTGGTTGACTTGGTAAAGGTAAACATACCTTCAAAATAAAGGACATCACAAAAACAAATTGAATAAAAATACCAGTTAGTCTCCTCGCAGTAAGACTAGATCAATCGGAATTCTGAGTTTGTTTTGCTAGAACCAAACAATCCCATTTTGACCTGAAACCTGAAGAGTGTTTCTAAAGTCCAATCTGCTTTGTAACTCCGTATCTGGTCACCTTTCAAATTAAAACATTGTCATCAAGAAAACCTTTATAATAAAGGCTCAAATAATAATCCAAATGGAAAAAATGGGAGTTATTTCTTCCTTCTATGCGGCCCGGTACCACATGATCCACGGCCCTGTATTGATCCGCGGCCCAGTGGTTGGGACCACTGCACTACAGTAGTTGGCGCTTCTTGAATTTCAAGTTAATTGATGCACTTTAAATCTTTTCTGTTACAGACTAGAAAACAATGTTAATAAAGCTGTTCTTTGTTGTACGTTGCTTTTTCTTTTTTTGTTTTCTTTAATGTTAATGAGGATACAATGTTATGCAGATGTGTACTTATAACAATTTCATAGACAAATGATACTAATTATAGTCATGTCGGAGAGTGGAGGGGCGCAAAATATTTTCTTCTACCTAGGAGGGGCGCAACAGGAAATACTTGAGAAGCACTGCTCTAACACAACCTGTAGTTGTTGTTTATGTTAATTTGAACTCATATTTTACTATTTTACTCCAAAAATGAATTTAGTTTGTAATTTAAAATAGTTGTTTGATTGTTTTTGTTTTCCCCAAATATGCTAACTTTTTACACTTGTCCTCACTTGTTCCATAGTCATGTGCAGATCAGCAATGAGTCAGCAATCGATTTTTACCAGAAGTTTGGCTTTGAGATCATCGAAACGAAAAAGAATTACTACAAGAGGATAGAGCCTGCAGATGCCCATGTGTTGCAGAAAAGCCTGCGCAGTCCATGTGCGCCTTCCAGCGGAGAGCTCCAGAAGACGGAGTAATAACCGAGTAGAAGTGCAGCATTGGGGAAAGCGCATGTTTTTGGTCGCCAGCACAGAAACAGAACTGTGATTAGTACCCAATTGTCAAGCAGTTTCTTCAAAGGACGCTATAAAGAGAAAAATTTTCACACATAAAACTTGCTGCATTTTATTTTGCGAAGGTGATTTTTTTTCCATATTTAATTGCTCCCCTTTCATTTTTTGGTTTAATTACAAAACAGAACACTGTTCAGTATTCAAAGTTGCTCAAAATGATAAAACTGTAAAAGAATTTTACATGGTAGATGGGGTGAAGAGTGTGGTGATCATGAATCGAGTTGTATCTGACCCGTTTTTATGCGATTTTTAAGAGGACTGTTCAAATTTTTCGAGCGAGAGGAGACGATCAGTTTAAAGTGTTTCAATAATGTTTCAAAGACCATCAGTGAGAGATACTAAGTCTGAGCTTAGTCAGTCCAGATGGCCATGTGGAGCTATTCTCTGGAACAAATGCAATTCTATCAAGTTACTTGAAACGCTGAATTCACGTGAAATGAGTATGACCAGTTTTGTATGTCCTGAGGAAAAAGACAGAAATGTTTGAAGCTTTTAAAAAAGGCTAAAAAGGTGTAGTGGAAAAACGATCATCACAATAAGATCTATATTTCTCAAACTTTTTTTTCTCTATTCGGTTTATTTAATTCCCATGATTGTTTGTACTCTTCACGTTGAGTTGGCAAATGGTTTGGAGATTCTCCTGGGTGAACTACTTAAAGTGAAAATGATCAAAAACAGATTGGCTGAATGGAGTGATTTAGGCATTATTTTCAAGTTATTTACTAAACTTGTGGGATCATGTTTATCTCTAAACTTGAGAACGTGTTCGGAGACAAAATGTCTTTGCCACCTTACACACCAAATGTAGCCATCGAAACATCTTCCTGCATCAACCAGCTAATGTTCTGTCTTTTAGGTTTCAAATCCCAGCTGTTAGATTGGAGGTTTTTGTTAGATTTCTCTTTAATCATGTATTACCCAGAAGAAGCTCTGATCACTCTGCATGCAAGGAGAGTTCCCTCTCATTGTACTATAAGCATGTTTTCCTTTCTTTGAAGAATTTTATCTTTTTCTGGAGTTCTATATTGAAAGACTTTTTAACGTCTTAATAAAGGAATTACTATTTGCAGTAAAATTTGATTCGTTGTCCTTTTTGATCTGAATTGTGATTTTATTCAACAAGCACAAAAAAACCCTGAAAATGAAACATGCAGGCACGTTTATCATCAGCGCTTAGGAAGACCGAGTGAGTCATGATTGGCTGATATTTCTCTGAACTAGAATTTGATTGGCTACTTTTCCTTTAACCCGCCTCTCCTCACTATGTTAGGTGTATCTAGATTGTTTTGAGAGATGCTTTCTAGCTAACATTTAGCTCCTAATATGTAAGTTGTAGCTGGAACCAAACGCCTTCAAAATGCCGAGGTCATCGGTTAGTAGACCTTTCATCTAAATCAGAACATATTGTGTTATTCAAACTTGATTAAAGGCTTGTTCATTTGCTTAATAATCATGTAGTTAATGCTAAGCTAACTTAGCTCTGCGCTAACATGCTAACATGATGCTAATAAGTAACTAACTACTCAGATTGCCAGTTTTTAAAAATAACCATATATATGTGTCAACATTATTTTCTATTTCCGATCTAATGATAAAGAAAAGCAAGGAAATGTTCCCATAGCTAGTCAAATGGACTAAAAACACAAAACTATAAGGAATGTTCAGTGTAAGGCTAGGTTTATCCATTTTAGCTTGTTTCTACTAATAATTTCTAAGTTACTGTTACATTAATTATACTGATTTAATCAAATCACATTATTCTAGCTTAATGTATACGTTTTTTAATGCTTTGTGGAAAGCAATGCAACTCAACTAAATAATTGAAATAGGTCATATTTGGAAATGTGAATGTTTTCTTTTTGTTTAATTTGCAGGATGGTTGCAAACAGGATTTAAAATCCATTTGTTGAATGTGTTCCTGGCTGGTCATCAATCTAGGTAACTGTTAAAAACAGGATGCCTGAGATGACTGAAACTCAGACACCTGGTCGTAAACCCAAGTAAGTATAAACATATTTATGTGTATTTTAACTTACACAAACTATCTGCTATTCTCATGTTGATCTCCTTTTTTTTCCAGAAAGAAGAAAAATAAAGAAACTCATAATGCAGGTAAAATTATTTAAAAGTATACGCTTGATTTGTTGTCAAAAATTTTACCCTAAATACAAAAATGTTGGCTTCATCGGGCCGTGATCTCAAACTCTCGCTGGATCGATTTGCTGACGAGTGTGAAGCAGCCAGGATGGGAATCAGCGTCTCCAAATCCAAGATTGTGGTCCTTCCCCAGAATAGGGGGAGTGGCCCTTGCTGGTCAGGAACCAGGACCCTGCCACAAGTGGAAGAGTTTACGTAGCTTGGGGTCTTGTTCTCGAATGGGGGAAGGATGGACAGAAGGATCAGTGTGGCGTCCGCAATAATCAGGACCCTGCATTGGTCTGTCGTGGTGAAGAAAGAGCGGAGCTGAAAAAAAAGTTCTTGATTTACCAGTCGATCTACGCACATACCCTCACCTATGGTCGCCAGCTGTGAGTGGTGACCGAAAGAATGAGATTGTGGATACAAGCAGCTGAAATGAGTTTCCTCTTCAGGGTGGCTGGCCTCTCACTTAGAGATAGGGTGAGAAGCTCTGCCATCTGGGAGGAGCTCGGAGTAGAGCCGTTGCTCCTCCAGATCGAGAGAAGCCAGATGGGATGGTTCGGTAAGCTGGTTAAGATGCCTCCTGAATGCCTGACTGGCAGGTCCTTCAGGCATGTCCCACCGGGAGGACACCCAGAGGCAGGTCTGGGACCCGCTCGAGAGACTATGTCTCACAGCTGGATGGGGAACATGGGTGAGCTGAAGGATGCTGCCGAAGTGAGAGAAGCCGGGGCTTCCAGTCTGAGGCTGGAAGCCCTGGATAAGCAAAAGACGACGGGACGGAAGATTCAAATGTGATCAAACCTAACCATAATCTTTTTTTTTTTTTTTTTTTGCAGTTGAGAGACATAGAAAAGAGAAAATCAACGCAGGGATTAACCGTATTGGTAATCTTCTGCCCTGTTCTCCTGTATTTAAACAGGTAAAAGTAATGGATCACCTTATCAGATCATCATTATTGTTCCCATTTGTATTAGATGACATAATTAGTAAAGACTTGTTTTTTGTTATGCAGAGTAAAAACATGATTCTGGATCAAGCTTTTCGCTACATCACCGAACTGCAGAAACAAAATGACACAATGCTTTTGGAAGGTGGAGATAGAGTACAAGGTAAGACTTCATGTGTGAATTTAATTGCAATAAACTTTTGACAGACACTTGTTTGGAAGAAATAATAAAAGTACACTATTTTATTTTGTTGATTATTCTGGTAAACTTAAATGTTATGAGGAATACTATCCAGTTTAATTTGAGGTATTTTGCTGAATATTTCTAGTGACATTTGTTGTGCTCGGATTAAAATTGTCTTTAAAGAGTGTAGTTGTTCTTGTTTTGTATTCAATATTTCTTGAGCATGGTCTTCCTTGGTATGAAACTATAGCTGTATTTTTCAACTAGTGTCACCAACAGACTGTATCATCAAGACTAGAATGAAAAAAACTCATTTGGAAATGTAGAAATGAGCAGCTTCTTCTTAAAAAAAATATATATTTAACCCTTTCATGCATAGAGGTCACTAGAGTGGACAACTTTTTAATTGTTTTTTCCTTTATGAACAAATCTGAATATCAGAATTGCACATTAGTCACTACAGTGGACATTAGTCTCTACAGTGGACATTAGTCACTACAGTGGACTAATGTGCAATTCTGATATTCAGATTTGCTCTTAAAGAAAAAAACAACAATTAAAAAGTTGCCCACTCTAGTGACCTCTATGCATGAAAGGGTTAATTTGATTTCTTCAGGTGAGATACTATCGCTTATCCAAGAATTGCACAGTGAAAAGGATCTTAAAACAGTCACAGGATTGAAATACCATATCTCTTCTCATTGGAGAAAAAGATAACCAATGGCCAAAAAAACATGTGTACAAAAACAAACTTAAATTATTGGTAAGCAAGGACAGATGATGCCTTCAAGTGAAGCAGAAGTAGAAAAAAAGTTATATTCCGGTCACTCACAATCCATCTAAATACTTCAAAAGAAACGAGTTTCTTCAGGTTCACAATACTTTGAAGTGAATCCCAAGAAACAGGAGCAGACAGAAGCAAATGTCGTCCTGGTCACTGACTAAGTGTGGTTCAAGTAAGTGTGATGTCACCCATAACATTTGTGTCTGACCAGTCGAGTCCGATTAATTTTCTGCCATTTTGTGCAGTGCCATGTTAAATATACTTATCTGCAACAATACAGACATTTGTCCAAGTTTGTGTTTTTATGGCAATCACCTTACCAACCAGGAGCGAGCTTATTGGCTTGTTATTTCAAGTAGTTTATGTACAACCATTGTTTATAACTTAACAAGTAATTTAGTCTAATTGACAATATCATCTTGGTCTATTTCCAGCGGAGGAGATCTGTCGGCTACGGAGTCAATTAGAGGAACTGAGAAAGGAGAGTGCTCATTATATTGCTCTTCTCAAAGCTCATGATATCAACTTTCTGGAGGACCCTACAATACACTGGACAGGCAAGCAGCGTTGTGCCAAAGTGGCAAAAGTGACCCCCACAAATCAGCTGCCTGAGAGAATTTTTGTTTATTCCAATGGCAATGTGATGTGCCCTGCAGGAAAGCAGAACAACTCAGAGAAGCAGGCCTCTGAAACATTAATTCTTCAACCTACAGCTGAGCCAAGATTAAGAGTTAATGGGGCTTTGCTGCAAGTTAACTCCTCTTCCTCCACTCCCGGGCTCCTGCCTGGATCAGCTGTTACTCCAACTCATTCTGCTCAGGGTCTGCAAATGATAGAGCAGTGTGTGGTTGAAACGCTGACGTCAGCCCCCACTCTGCCACCCTCTGTGTCTTACATCACCCTTCAGATCCCTGCTGCCACCACAACCCTACCCCAACAAACACAGTCTGCTGCCCCACAAACTGTCTCTGTAGTAACCACATCAGCCTCACAGCTTTCTACTAAAGCATTGCCTGAGACCACGCAGCCCACATTTCCTCAAACTGTAAGCAAAGCAGTGACTTCTGAGGTTTCCTCCTGGGTTACGCAAGACAGTGCTATCAGGACAGTAAATTACACAGCTATTCCAAGCAGCCAAACCCTTCTAAGGGCTGGTGCTGCAGGTAGCACTCAGACAACTTGGACAACTCTTCAGATGGCAGGAAACACAGTGCAGCCGGTCTGCCAGAGTCTACCCTTACAAGAGACCAACTCAACCCAGACTGTTCAACAAGTCACTGTGTGTCCGGTGGGCAGCAAATCATCTGTTCACCCCATTCAAATTCGGATGCAGCCACATGTGCCTGTGCAAGAGACATCTATTGCTGCTCAAATTCAAGCAAAGCCTGTTCAAAATTTGCCCCAGTCAGCAGTTCTAAATCATTCACAGCCTTCGTCTGTACTCACCGCCCAACCCCCGTGTGCTATTCTTCCGCAATCAGCTATTGTACAGCAGCCAGCTGTTGTGGCCCACCCAGCCATTGTATCACAGTCCCAGCCTGCTGTACTTCAGCCAGCGTCATTACTTCCCCACCCTCCCACGGCTCTACTCGCTCAGCCTCAAACCCTCCCTCAGCCGACCTTGGTGCCCCCGCCACAGGCTACTGTGCTCCCCCTTCTTCAGACTATGCAAGTGCTGCAAGTAAACCCGACCGGAGCAGCAGCTTCCAGTGTGTCAGCATGTCAGAAAACAAACAATCCTAGTGTTGTAATCCTGCAGCAGGCCAGCACTTGCCCTGCCCAATCAGTGGTGAGGGAGGACATGACTAATCAGACACCATGCCAGCATATTGTAATCATACAAGCACCCAATCAGGCTGCACCTACTCCTCAGAATCCTCAAGTTGGCATCGTACCTGTTGCAGTTCCTGGGGAGTCTACTCAAACACCCACCACTGGCAGTTCAGTGCCTCCCCCTCCATTGCAGAGCGTTGGGGGAAAGCAGCTTGTGCACATCCTTCCTCGTCCTGTTCAGCCTCAAGTGAACCATCCTCAACAGAGTTCCCAAACAGCATCTTCCCCACCAGGTCCCACAACTCCACAAACAATCACTGTGAATGGTCAGGTGTTTTCTCTACAGCCACTAAAAACTTCTGATAAAACTAGTTCACAGGGTAACCAGAGTACACTCCAACTGGTCAAGCCAACCACCACAGAAGAGCCAACTACTAACATAGCTCTCAATAGTTTAGGGGCCCTGAGCAGTCTTAACCAGAGCATCTCTCAGGGACTTCCTCTTGCCATTTCCAGCCACAGTAATTGTCAAGCACCACCCGTTCCTTTAACAATTCTCCAACCGAAGCAGCAGCAGTCACCACCTGCCCAGCAGCCACCGGCTAAAAATCCAGTCACCTCAGCCTCTGTAGCTCCTAAACCCACAGGAAGGAAGCCTCGCACTGCTTCAAATGAAAAAAGAACAGCAACTAAAAGGACTAAATCCATCAAGACAAAAGCGCCCAATCAAGCACAAACTGCTCTATCAGCAAAATCGAAAGCGGCTGAAAAAGAGAGCCAACCAGTACAGGTCAAAGTTACACAAGTTTCACAGTCCTCAACTAACAAACTTTCAGACATTTGCCCCACATCTACAATAGTTAGCATTACTACACAGAGCAGGGACATTGTAAGCACACAGCAAACGATAGAAGGCTGTGTTTCCGATAAAACAACTGTATCCACACAACCTGCTCAACAAGTTAAACCCCCCATCACTGTATCTCAGAATATTCCGGTGTCCAGTCATAGCACCGCCAGTAGCATCATGACCACAGTCACAACCATCAGTGCAAAATCAGTCATACCAGCTTGTGAAGCTTTAGGGAGTGAAAAAAACAAAACGGCAGCTGTTTCTGGCAACAACCTATCTGCATCCAAACTATCAGTACCAGAGAATAAACATCCAACATCATGCTCATCAATTAGCACACTGAGCAGCTCAGCTTCAACTACCACTATTTCTAAACAGACCATAGCTGTAGCATCTTCTACACCTGCCACTGAGGCTCAGAAAAATTCAGAAGCAAATTCCAGCTCGATTCCAAATCGCAGCATCACAACAAATGTACAAGAACCTTCCAATACGACTGCACACTCAGACTGTGCTCGCCCTAAAACCAAAGATCCATTACCTTGTAATAAATTTCAATCTCAATCCCTTATTTCATCATCTGTGACAACAAGTTCAGCTACAGCAATGCACAACGTCACTGCCCCTACCACAAATCCAGAGCCTAGGAAAAGAGCTTCAACTCCCAAAGTCCCAGCACAGCAGACGGAAATCAACGTTTCCAACCATTTATCGTCCCAGCCTGCAGAAATTAAGTCATCGCAGGCTACTAGAACCATCACAGAGGTTCAGGAGGAGAGACGTTCCACAGCCTCAGAGAAAGAGCGATTTGTGGCTGTCATTTCCAATGAACCTTCAAGAAAAGATTTTGCTTTGTCTCAGCAGGTGTACACAAACCTGGATGACCAGACAATGGACCCCCACATGTCCAGCAGGCAGACTGATTCTCCCATGTCTACTGGGGGTGGAAGAGGATTTTCTGTGGCATCGTTGCTTCCACAGGGTCACAGTATCTGCACATCATCCAGCTCCTTTGGAACGTTTACTTTCACATCAGAGCAGGCTGAGATACTGGCCATGCTAGAGCCGGACAGTCCTGGAAAGAGAAGTGAAGTCTATTCTGGAGAGAATCCTCCCTCATCCAACCCTACTGCAGCCACATGGGACTCCCCCAAACCTCCATCAGTGTTATCCAGTAAAGACAGGGTGTTAGCTGGACAGCAGGGTAATGGGAATAAGCCCCTAGAGGCTGGAGCTAGTAAAGGTGTTTCTGAGATCAGAAGTCAGACAGGGGAGGGTTCTGTTGCTGGGACCAATGGAACAAGACATCCACAAAATATTGTATACTCGCAGTCTCAGACTCACTCTCACGCCCAATCTCAGAGCTCTTCCCAAAGTGGGACGGTGGTGAGTTTAAGTGTAAATAATCTGATCAGACCCAGCTCCAGTCACCAAGCTTATCCCGGATCCCCTAACCTCTCTGGCCAACAGGGTTCCACTCCCTCTCCTGTAGGACCTTCGGCTCATATCTCCCAGGCCGCAAACACTGCCCTGTCGCCATGTCCGGGTACTGCTCAGGCAAACGAGTACACCCCCTTAAAGACCACCTTAATGAGGGCTCAGTCGGGAGTTGGTGTAGCTGAGCGACAAGTAAAACTTGTCTCCAAGCGTCAGGCCCAAGAAGAAGTCATGTTAAATACAGGGAAACGACCAAAGCCTTGCCTTTCAGTTAACACAGTTAAACACATGGAGGTCAAAGCACACGATTGCAATCAAATTCTGGCAGGGCAGCTACCAGCCACATCTTCTGCCGTTATGACTAGAATCAATTCTGAAAGCTCTGGGCCTCTATTCTCCACAAACAATTTCATGAGTGCATCAGTCCGTCCATCAGAGGGCCAGTGCCCCAGTCAACCAGCCCCTGAGCAAAATCAGACAGGGGCTCTTAATTTGCCCCAGGCTCACCCCCCCCAGCATGCTGTAAACCAGCCAAATCAGCATCTGGGAGGGAACCTGTACATGAAACAGCAGCAGGAACAACAGAGACACCACCTATATCACCTACAGCACCATCTGACGCAGTCGGACCCTGCACAAAGACACTCGCTCCACCAGAGAGCGCTGCAGCAGCAACAAGAACAGCAACACGTCCAGAAGAAACGAGGACTGGTCAGAGGAGGTCAAACTGGCTCACCGGCTGGCCTGCCGCAAAAGCAACACCACATGGAGAAGTCGGGACTCCAGCAACACTCGCACCAACAGCAGCATCAACAACGTGCACAGCCGCACCAACAACCAACACAACACCAACAACAGTCTCACCCTCAGCAGCACCCTCAAACACATCCACAAACCGCCCAGCACCCACATCAACAGCAGCAGCAGAGCTCCCGCTCCATCCATCAGCAGCATCTGCAGCAGCAAATCCAGCAACAGCAGCAACTCTTCAGACATCAAGAGAAGAGTTGTGAAGCCCAAGCTGCTGCTTCAAGAAGTCACCATGGCAACCACCTCAATCAGCAGGATCACCTGAAGGTTGGTGCTGATTGAAAATGGGATTTGTCTGTAAAGTAAAAATGATTTTTAGACAGACACGTATATATTCTTTTCATTTACACGTATATAAATTCTTAAGTAAGTTGTTTCTACGCAGCTGATTTTTTTCATATCTACTCGTCAAATTAAATAAAAAGGCTGATGCCGATTTTCGTCAAATTTTCAAATATCAATGTCAATTTTCGGCTCAATCTGTAATTGGTTGATCTCTAATTGGTAAATTTTTTTCTTTTCTCCTTTTTGTCATTCTTTGGTGTTTATATGTAACAATTACCGGTAGCTTTCTCTATCAAATCAGTTCATACAATTGTTTTTATTTTCAGCCTGGTCAGGACCATAATGCTATGCAGAGGATGATGAACAGCCGGAACCTGGAGCAGCAGCTCATTTCTCCTCCCAGCAACCCGGTGTCCCGTTCATCTGAGATGGCCTGCGCTTCGTCTCGCCAGGAACGCCATCGCGTTTCCAATTACTCCGCAGAGGCTCTGATCGGTAAAACTTCCTCCAGTGGGGAGCAGCAGCGGATGGCTCTCCATCTTCAAACTGGCCGTGGTGGCTCTCAGGAGCAAGCAGATCTTCGTGGTTACCTGGATGCGTCACGTGCGAAGACCGGTATCCCGCACAACTCGCAGAATCGACTCCCCTCAGACCATCCAGGGTCTGCAGATGTTCAGAGAGTCTCAGAGTGCGGACCGTTCAAAGGCATGGGGGGTGGATCGGGATCACAACAGCTTAGTGGTTTTGAGGTCCAGGTGTCTCGTGGGAGTGACATGGCAGCTAAAGCAGTTCCTCCCTCCCAAAGGGGTCCCCAGGTGCAACAGCAGGGAGGGTTCAGAATGAGTGTTGGTCCCTCTGCCGATGGCAGAAACCGTGGTGGCTACAGTGGGCCTCATCCTGGTCCGCAGGGTGTTCAAGTGGCTCCTGTGATGGTTCGGGAGCAGGGAGGATGCCAGCAGAGCTTCATGCAAAGCTTGCTCTCCCCCCATCTGCCTGAGCAGGGCAGCCACCAGCGAGCAGTCCAATGCTGTCCTCCTGTCAGCATGGAGTACAGCTGTGTGCCTGGAAGCTCCTCAGCAGACCTCCAGGCCAAGGCTTCTAGCCCGAGTGTTCCCCAGTCTCAGAAGCCTCCAGCCATGCGACTCCCAGAGGGCAACAAAAGTCATATTCCTCAGGTCAGTGGTAACATGCACCCAGGGCCAGGTGTGCGAGCAGGGCTCCCTCACCCTCCACCTCCACACAGCAGCGCTGAGCAATCCAGGCCCTCCGCCCCGTCCAGACCCCCTACCGCTGTCAGCCAACACTCTCGTAATATTCCCAGAGAGACTCAGAACAGCAAACTCAGACCAGGTGAGCGGCAACGATCAGGAATTCTGAGGCCAACAAATCCCTTTGAGCCTGAAGGCCACCTGCCCCTCCCCTCAGGTGGAGGAGTGCTGCTCAGCCGGCCACAGTCCGGAGGAGAAGCACGACGCAGCACCATTGTCCGTTTTATGGCAGATGGCGCTCAAGTTTCCGGGGACAACAACTTGGTGTCTGACCAACACTTAGCACAAAACTTTGGCTTTCCCTTCATCTCTGAGGGGGGAATGAACCCTCCACCTCCCATCAATGCAAACTCAACTTTCATTCCCCCAGTCAGCCAGGCTAACACTGCCCGAACTCCATCCCTTCTTCCTGTGGAGCCACAGAGCACCTTACCATCCTTTTACCCCTCCTACTCGCCCGCAGCCCACCCCAGCCTTCCCAGTGACGTCACCCTCCAATATTTCCCCAACCAGATGTTTACAAGTCCCACTGCTGACAAAGCCAGCGCTCCTCCGCTCAACAACCGCTTTGGCTCCATCCTCTCCCCACCTCGCCCTGTAGGCTTCGGTGTGGAGAGAGGTTTCCCTCTGCTGCCAGATATGCCCCCCATGCCCATTGCAAACTCATCAGGAATCACCCCCCACATTTCAAACTTCAGTCTCACATCTTTGTTCCCTGAAATTGCCACCGGTATGCCCAGCGACGGCTCGGCCATGCCTATGTCCCCCCTTCTGTCTCTGTCCAACACCACCTCCTCTGACTCCAGCAAGCAGCCCAACCGTCCCGCTCACAACATCAGCCACATCTTGGGACACGATGGCAGCTCAGCAGTCTAAGATAGCATGCCACAAACTTTTCGACTAATTTAAAGTGTGTCTGACACAGCGTGACAACTAAAACAAGTTCAACAATGTTTTACACTTAGAAGCATCATTATTAAGCGGTCATAAGAAGAGAAATAAATATTTTCTACTGCTATTGGGCACAATTATAATTCTCGCTGCAAAATTTAACCCTTGACACACGTATCAGGCCTTAAAAATGAGTTATATGGCTAGGCGCAAATTATACAAAGCTGGAGAAATTATAGATGTTTCTTTTTAGGATGGCCATATTTTTTTAAATTTGCGTGTAATTAAAAAAATAAACCTTTGCCAATTATTTCATACCGGTCAGGGCATTCCTTCTGGGAGGCTTTCACACCAAAATGAGCACTCAAAAACCGTATTCTTCGGCCATTTAAAATGTTGCAACATTGCGCATGCGCAATTTATAATGAGCCAATGACATAAGGGGAGGTAATCAGCTCACTTCAGTAATCAGAATGTACCGTAATAAGTTTGAAAGCGAGACATTTTGTAGGCGTTTTAATGTGACACGCATTGACAAAACGTTGTTGGGTTTTTTTTAGCATATATTTTTTTGGGTCGTACAGAAATGACAATATGCCTTTATTAGCTGAAATTGTATTTTTCTTGTATTAAGTTATGCCAAAACCGTATTACATAACAGGAATACGGCAGTAGGCTGTTCTAATGTGTCAGGAGGAAATATTTCGTATTTCTATTCCCGAAAGACGAGAAGCTGAAAACTTGTGTCCAAAGCTGGCCTAACGAATCGGGGTTCTTAGAAAAATTTACTTGCAAATTTAATAAAATATAGCCATTCTTCTCTCTTTGTTTAGCAACATACAGTACGTCTTGCTATACGACTCTCGTTCAATGTTCCATCTAAGCTGCGCAATTGCGCACTGCTTGCGGATTAATAGCGCACAAAATAAAACTTAATTAATTAAACTAAAGTTTGGAGAATGAGACCAGGCTCCGGACCATATATCTTTCTTCTTTCTTACTGAAAGAAATTGCTTCAAACCGATGCTTCGGAGTTTGGCGCGTCGCCGCTGCTTACGTCACAAAAGAGTAAAAGTTTTCACTCCGCCTCCTTCCGCTCAGGAAGCTTGAGTGTTTGCTCGGACACAAAAAAATTAGAGGAAAAATAGCTCTCGTTACGTCACGTATGATAAATGTGTCAAAAATTCAATTTTGTAGCAGAAATTGTGAACGTGCTGAATTCTAGTGAAAACATTTTTCTCTTCTTTGGGACGCATAATAGTGGTACCTGGCATAATTACATTTCTCCATCGGTTTTAGTTCTAGCTATCACACTGTTAACGTGTTAAAGGAAGCACTTGAGGATAAAAACTCACAAGTTTATATGTTCACAATTTCATTTGGGCAAACGTTATCTTTTTTTCCTTAATGGAGACAAGGAAGAAGTGATTATTAATCATGCATTAAAATGTTGGATTTTTTTTGTTTTTAAAAAGCTTCAATTCAGAACTTGAATTTGTTGTATTTCAGGTCGATAATAAACCTGCACAAATGTGTAATTTACTAACTTATCAGGTTGTTCTGTACAGAATGTTTTTTTCCAAGAGCTATATTGTAGATACCAATGTTTCATATCAGAATTGTTAGAATATGTATTTGTACATATAAAATTGATTAAAGTTTTTAAATAAGCTTTTGCATTATTTCATAAAACATGCTTTTTGTTTTTTCAAATTTAAAGAACTACACAGAAAAATTCAAAATACTCTTTCATAAGCTTTTATTTACATGCAATAGTGCTTCAGCTTGCGCAGCCGCAGAGTGGGTGCACAATTTTAAAGGGAGTTTTGATTCGGGATCTCCTTCATTTCAATCACAGACGTCTGTGCCAAACTACTTCTAATACTTTACACTGACCAGTGAAGAAGGAATAATAATACTGACACCTGTCACAGCGCCCTCTACTGGCAGTCATTTGGTAACCAGCAAAATGAGTAAACAGAGAAGTGGCTGTAGTAAAACATTGAGCTTATCATGACTAAGTTATTTTCCAGAACCTCTCCCATTCAGTGATTTTTAAAAAATAACATGAGCTCCAAAAATAAATAACTATACAATGTATATATATATATATTTATATATATATTCTCTTGTACACTACGAAACCAATGCTTTACGTTGCATACACATTAATAGCTTGTTAATGATGAATGCATGATATATTTCTGTTACCGTTTTAGAAAATCAAAGTTGTACATCGTGAAAAGGATGAAATGGAGATATACAGAGAAACAGCACTTTATAACAGCCAACTACTGAATCCATTGTTCCCCTTTTTGTTCTGCGTAAAGATAAGTACTCAAAGTGTTAATGGAAGAAATCTAAGGAATGGCAAGTGCTGAAATGAGAAAGCAGGCCTCTTCTTCAAAAGAGGAATAACATCTCCAAACTTCCTCTGAAATGCATACCAGGTTGAGATTCAAAGTCCCCTTATTTCCATGACAACAGGAGCGGCGTATGTGTGAATAATTCTTTTTTTTTTTCAATATGAAAATATCCTTATATACAGTATAAGCAGACATTTCTGTACAAAAAGCATAAATACATAAATATCTGATACAAAAATAAATATTTTCTCTTTTTATGTCCATTTTTACAGTCTTATGCATCTGTGGAGTCTGTGCTCTGCGCGTTCTCAGGTGGTGCTTCATTCGGAAGGATGTTTAGATCCTGGGGTTGTGATGTGGATATAGATGACGATGAAAAAATCTCTTCTTCTAAAGATAGAAGATGTAGAGATATAGTGTCTGCTAAAAAAAAAAAAAAAAACAATTCAAGTGATCAGAAACATGGAAAATATTTGAGTTTCTGGAGGTACAAATGTCAGAAATATGTACATACTTTGTGTGACGTCCTGTTCTCCGTCTTCACTGCAGACACTGCCTTCTCCCTCTTGTGCACAAATGGGATGTTGTGAAGACTCCTGGAGCTGAACGCTGTGCTCATAAGGCGGACCGCAGGTTTGCTGGTTATAATCAGGGTCACTGGAGAGAAAAAGAAAATATTACTAAGAGAAAAAAACTTTTAATTTCAGAATTAGACATAAAACATTGGATCAATTTATTCTGGTGACTCAGTTAAATTTATTTTTAAAAATTCTAATAATCTTTCATAACAGTTTTAAAACAAATAGAAATGACACTACATGTTTTTACTAATTAAAAAAAACCTCACCTGCTGGAGTAGTGATTAACAGGAAGTTGCTCATTAGCCGCCATCTGTGGGAGCAGCGTGTCACACTCCATCTCACAATCAATCTCATCCTGCAACAAGTATGTCGATATCACCTTTATTTTCTTCAACAGAGACCTTTATTTAACAGAATTTTAAAGTGTGTAAACTGTGTGTTTACCTGACGTTTAAGGTGATGAGGTTTGCCGTTTGGAGTGTATTCTCCATTGGTGTTGTACACAGCATGTGGAGTAGAAATGTGTCCATCCAGGGGACAGTGTCCCACCAGAGCGAGTCCCTGGAGAGGAACCATGGTGTACTGGCAGGAGGAAACCGGTGTGGCCACAGCAGAGAAACACAGATCGGAAGTTTGTTCTGGAAACAAAAGCAGAGATTTAGTAAAAAAAACAAAACAAAAAAACAGTAAAACCTGGAGAAGTTTCTTTTGCAAACTGGACGACTCACTTTGTTTAGCCCATGCTCTCCATAAGCAGAAGGGAATGAAAGCAACTATGATGAAGACAAACGCTCCAAGAGCAATTCCAACGATGAGGTAAGGCAGGTCACCGTGTCGAATCACCTTTTTAGGAGGCTCCGGTTTGGGGTCTTTAGACGGATCGGGTCGCAGGTAATTTAACCGAGCTGAGAAAACAAAGAGAGTTTTCACCTTTTGTTTACGGAAAAAGTACTAGCAGGGACGGGCAATATGGGATTAAACAAGAAAAACAAACAAAAAAAAGAGTATCTTGATCATTTTTTCTAACAACGGTTAAAATGACATTTTATAAACACCATTAACACTTTCTTTTGATTTTTCTTTGAATTGTTTCTCTGTTTCAAAAAAGGGTTTTTACATTACACCACGAAGTATTGCAGGTTTGAAGCTTCAAGTTTGTCCTTTCTTGTAAAAACAATGTCATATTGGGGAGGCAATAGCTCAGTGGTAGAATGTTCATCAATGAACCGGAAGTTCATCGGAAAGTTTGCAGGATCGAATCCCACTGAGCTCGTGTCTAAGTGTCTTTGGGGAAGACACCTAACCCTTTTTTCACACCATTGGTGCCGTCCTGGAAGCCTGCTGTAGTGTTATGCACCACATACATTTTTCCGTTGAGGGATGTATAAAGTATACATTTGATTTTTTTCATTTCATATTGAGTCGTTATTTCACAGGCTGGTCTTGTCCCAACACAACGTTTAAGTTTAGAGTTTATTTTAATTCCAGCAACACTTGACAATATTCCAAGTGTTTGACTGCGAGTGTGTCGCACATTTAAATACATCAGTAAGGCCAGTTTGGTGTTCTTCACTGCGACCAGGCTTTGTGGACCCATGCCAGACTCTAGCTTTTGGGTTGCCAGTTTGGACACAGTGCGACCGGACTGGGTGAATAGGAGCGAGGGGACATCGAGGTATTTGCACTGCAGCAATCATTTTTTCCTTCGGGGACAAAAAAAGTTTATTCAATTCAATAAGATTTTTTTAAATTCGTGTATCATGGGACGACAAATTCTTACGGTGAGAAATGCTTTCAACAAAAAGTTGCAAATGATAATACATTTCTATAAAATCCATCCCTTCACATTAGAAACAAGCAGTTTTTAGTTACTTGTGAACCTACCTTTCGTTTCTAGGATCACCACGTTCCCAAATTCACTTTCTCCCTTCTCGTTGAAACTCTGCATCTTGATGTCGTAAGCGGTCTCTGGCTGCAGGTCTGTGATCGAGTGCCAGTATCTGTCTCCTTCCACCACGTCCTTTTTATAGTCACTGTCGTTATCGCTGTCTGTGGGCCGGTAGTAGATGTAGAAACCGTAAATGGGCGTGTTGTTGACTGGAGTGTACTGTAGGAAGAGGGAAAAAAAATCTGATTAGAATCCTAATCAAACTTTTAATTTCATTTTAATTTTTCATTTTAATTTTTATGTTCCAGACACTGACCGTCCATTTCAGAACAATGGTGGTTTCATTGATTGCTTCGTTGTAGGTGATGTAAGGTCCATCGACGGGGCGTTCATGTGTCCTCCCGCCAACCACTGTGTAGGCTTTAGATGAGGCACTTGGGGGACTGGAGCCAATCACGTTCACTGCAACTACCCGGAACTTATAAGATGTCCCTGAAAGAAAAAAAAGAAGAGTTATTCCCAATCTGCCGAGTTTTCAAGTTGTCCTTTTTAAAGTTAAATGTTCTAACAGTTTCTTTGTTACAGTTTTCATTAATGCCAGCATTCACAGCAATAAAGTGAGAAACTTCCAGAGCATTGAAGAATTTCACATGTCATCATTACACTAATTACATTGTATGACATCCCATAATCCCTCTTACTACACAGTACACGCCAAACAGCTAATCTGACAAACCTTTTTCCAACCCTGTGATCTCCACTGACAGCCTGGACGGTGGGATGTTCTCCACTGCCGTCACCCAGTCTTCCCCTGCCTTTTTCACCTTCTTGTACTCCACCCGAAACGACTGGATGGGGAAGCCGCGGTTACCACGAGGAATCCAAGTCACATAGGCTGACGTCTCTGTAGCTGTGGAGACTGTAGGCCGATCGGGAGCTTCAGGCGCTGTGGGATTGAAAAGGGATCAGCTTTGAGAACAAACGTAAAACTGGAACCACCAAATCTTCACGTTTACGATCACTTTGACTTACAAGGAGTTTATCCTTCGGAGGGAATTGAGGAAAGAAGTTAGAAACGTTAGTGAGACAGAAGCTGCATGTTAGTGTTGTTAATGAGAGAGATACTAATCCACTACGTCTGAGTTCTTACGCGAGAGGCTCGGTGAAGGGACAGCTGGAGTTTTCGGTGGATCGATCGGTCCGCCAAAATTTTTGCGACCTGCAGTAAAAAAAAAAAAAAAAAAACATGAGTCCGACCACTTAATATTATAAAAAAGAATTTTTTAAGGATCGTCAATAACGACTTTAATGCAAACATTTCTACATGTTCTTTTTTTTTTGGCGTCTTACCTTTACCAGTTCTAAATGTCATCATGGCTGGTTGACCCAACCCTGCACAGTTCTTAGCCGTCATCTCAACTTCATAAAGACTGTCAGGCTGCAGTTTGGCCAGAGTCAGCTTGTGAAGGGAACCTGAGATGCTTCGGGAAGTCCATTCTGCAAGTGGATCGCCTTCCTGTTAAAAGAGAAGAAAAAAAAAATGTCACAAAGAGCAAATAATTAAAAACATGATGTTTTAAATTAAATAATCTCCATGTTGAACCTTTCTGTATTTGATCATGTATTCCAACACGGGAGCTCCCCGCTCATGCCGTGGCCTCCAAGTTAGTTCATAGTAATCAGCTTTGCCCGTGCGTGGCTGACTGAGGATGATGGGGGCGTCTGCAGGCGTCACCTGTCCCGGCAGCTCAGAGCAGTCCAGAGGTAAAGTAGCACCAGCAGTTCCTGGTCGGACAGGAGGCTGCTCTCTCAGCACTTTGTCTGGACTGAGAGGCCGAAAGATAGAAGGCAGTCTCCCTCTGGAAGAAATCCCTGAGAAACAAAATGCATTTTTAAATATTAAAATGGGTCTAATAGAAGAATAAAATTACAAGACACTCTTATGTCTTACCGGTGATGAGGCGAGCTGATGCTTGGGAGCTGCCCACACCGTTCTCCGCCATGCACTGGTACAAACCGTCGTCTTGAGGGCCAACGTTGGAGACGCGTAACCCTCGCGATGTTACTCGGTGTCGCGGCGACAGGATCAGGGGCCGGGCGTTGTGAAGCCACATCACCGAAGGAGTGGGTTTACCTCGAGTCTGGCAGGTGAAGCGGACCGTTTCTCCGTACATCACTTCCTGCTGCTGGAGCTCCACGGTTACCTGAGGAGGCTCTGTAGGAGAACCAAGACATGTTAATATTTGAAAAGAAAGTAGATCTCTGCAAAACTAAGAAAAGAATTAACAATAGTGATCAGCAACTGTTTAAACAAGTTTAAAAAAAAAAAAAAAAATCACGGTATAGTAAACGTATGAGTGAATGTGAGTGTGTAGGTGATATGTAACATGAGGGGTGTGTCGTGTCAGGCAGGCTGGCTAGTTGATGGTTGGCTGCTTGTGAATAGCAGCGAAAGACAGAGCTCATTACAGCAGCACTCCGAGTTTAATTAGAGCCAGCTGCAGAGAGACAAGCTGACAACACACACACACACACACGCACACACACACTGTAAAAACAGTCATCCATAACCTAGACATTTTCAATCAAGTCCTGGTATAGAATAAAGAGCTCTGTCTCCACCTTCTATAACTCTACACACACACTGCCCGCCAAGCAGGAGTCGGGATAATTATCAAATCCATGACACAAGAAAAAAAAAAAAAGGTCTGAAAAAGCAGAACCATGGACAAGCAGAACCTTTATTAGAAGCAGCTTAAGAAGGAATCTGTACATCAGAGATTTTTAAGCTGTTGAGAGAAAGCAGCTAACTTACCAAAGACTTGGACCTCGTACAGGACCGTGGCAGAGCTGGCTGAACTGATGCCGTTATCCGCCTGGCAGATGTAATTCCCAGAGTCTCCCTCGCCCACCGCGTCTATGAGCAAGTTGCTGAGCAGAAAGCGGGTGTTGTTATGGGAACGCAGGTCCCGTCCGTCTTTTGCCCATGTGACCTGCGGTGTGGGGATTCCGCTGGCCACACACTCCAACACCAACCGCTGACCTTTGGTCACCATAATGGATCGGGGTGCAGGTGGGTAGATGATGCGAGCTGCTTCCGATGTGGCACCTGGAATACGACGATGTGAATGTGAACAAAACGCTTGTCTGACGTCACCAAAAACATCTGGGAGACAAACAAACTTTGAAGATCTTTAAATTTTTTAAAGAAAACTTAAAATAAAAAAAAAAAAAAAAAAAGGATAAATTTATGAGTCAGCTAAATGTGTGCTAGCAAGATGAAATTTGTCACACGGAAGGAGAGCGCGGGGTACACACGTGCACCACATGTCTGCAGTAACATCTGCAAGCCCCTTAGCCTTACAAGAAACCTCAAAGGCTTGAATCAAACTCAGTTCTTAATCCCAGGGATGAAGAATTTGGTTCATTAAACAAAAAGGGATTTTCATGCAGTTCATTATAAATCAAAGTTAGTCTAGTGTTTTGCTGATTTAACGATGACTTACGGCGAATGCGCAGTCGATCGGTGGACGTTGAAGTTTTGACCTCCTGAGTAATGGGATTGTAGGCTGCACATTTATACGGCCCCTCATCATCCTGAGTTGCATTCGCTATCTGTAGGTTCCCTGATGGCATGATGAGGTAGTTTCCTGCAGAAATAACCATTTAAAAAAATAATTAGGTGTTGAGAAAATCAATCACAAATTAAGGGTCAAAATACTTCAGTGGTGCAAATTGGAAACAAATCTCACATTGTTTTGTTTCCAATGTGGAAACAATAGGACATTCATGACAATAAAAAAAAACAAAGAAAGAATAATTAGTTTGTGTTGTTTTGACTTCAACATGCGGTTCTAATAGAGATGTAATTCCACAAGTGGCCACATGTGGTCTCCCTTTAGTCTGAACCAGGATTTATTTGCTCACAGATAAGAAGCAGATATCAGTACCTACAGCTTCCAGGCATTATCAACATACCAGCCACAAACCAACACAGCTTTTATTCTCTTCCAGACAACTTAAAAGTAAATCGTTTGAGAAATAAACAACTGTATTCCCAAGTTACCACATTCTCTAGATAACGCTGGTTTTATCAAGAGTCAGAGATCACGATTAGAGCATTCCGGTAAATTGTGAAAATAATAGGAACATTCCGAGGGAAATTCAGAGAGATCGAGTATAATGAAAGATTCCAATTGGTCAAAGGAGCAGTGTTGTACCTTTGGAAGTTTCCAGCCACTCCTGTTTGACGCTGTAGCGGACCTGAGCCTTAGGCTGACTTTCGGGGAGATGACATTCGATAACAGCCGTGTTGCCTTCATCGACTTCGATCTCCTGCTGGTCATCAGGCTCGAAGTCCCGCAGCTCTGAAAAATATTCAGACGAGGGGGAAAGTCAGCTGTCACATTTTTGCAACAAAACGACACTTTCTTTCATCGGTGTAATTCACATCTTGAATTTGTTTGAAGTCAATCTTGAGTTTTAGAAGTAAAAAAACAACAGTTTTCAAATGCAGTTCCCATTCATTGATTTTAACACATACCTGGACTGGGACTCATCTAGTCTGTGGGAAACTGGGGAATGGGATTACTGGGGCCATGTGCTACAACTGTGTCACGCAGACACACAGACTGCACGCCATAGACACTCATCTGACCCCTGCCCTCCTTAAACCCCTGCCTGAGCAGCTAGCAGGCTTGACCAAGGGGGTCAAAGGTGAGAGCAATCCATCCGATAGGGTTTCACAGGAAGATATTCGGTTCAGCTTTGAGAGGAAGCAGCAAAACTCGACTCCTAAGAGGCTGTAAAAACTTAGCGGGGGAGATGCTGCCATTTTATAAATTTGAAACAGAAGGAAACTAAAATGAGAACTCGCAGAGGGATTAAGAGGCAGGGGGGGTAAGAAAGAAACGGACGGGGGTGAAACAACTGGAGAAATTTGTCATGAAGGAGTCCAACAGTAAAATGAAAGATAAATAAAACTTCTCCAGGAACGTAATTAAATGTCTACCAGCACTTTGTTGATTTATTCTCGACAAACACGAGTGCTCCATTCTTTCCAGTGGTGCTTGGGTTTGTTTTCTTTGGACCAGAAACTCTCCGTGGCAAAAAAAAGAGGTCGCTGGCTCCTTTAAGTACACTGATCAGACTTTAAAGACAACTCTAATTCAATAAGTAAAGTTCAATGAAGGCCACTGATAGTGACATCACGGTGATACGCTGAGCAAACTGGAAAATAGCTGATTAATTCACCATGCGTACTGGATCTGTCCCTTCGCTTGCATCTGGTGGAACTTTAATGGGAGAAATGGGGGAGATCGGAGTCTCTACATACACACAGACACACACACACAACATGACTCCTTCTCAGAATCTGTCAGCTCTTTTTCTGAAAGATGAGAATCCCAGCCAGGACAAGTCGAGTTTTAGTGTTCAGTGTGTGTTGAGTGTAGAGAGACCGTGTGGCGCTCCATTTGCTAAATCAATCAGGTTCTGTTTTTACAGACACCAGCCTCCCCCGCCTACCCTCATATCTACCCATCAAACCATCCTTGCTCTGGCCTGGTTCCCCCAAATTCCAGCATTTACACCTTTTAACCCCACCCATCCTCCATACACACACTCACAACTCCACTGTTTTGCATTCTTCACGGCTACAACTCCATTCGGGTAACTCTCAGGTGTGCACAAGATGTCTTTGCATGGGTGGAGGATTGATTGTAGGTATAAAAGTGAGGCAGGACCTCCCGCACCGGGACTGCTTGGCAGGGCTCGTTCGAGAAAGACGGTGCATCCATCATCTTTATGTGAAGCAGAAGGCCACTCGTGAGTTATAACATGCTTGTGCAACGTCTTGTGCATTTGTGTTGTGAAGAGCCATGGGAGGGTGACTGTCAGAGCGAGAAATCAAGCGCGGAGAACGTTTAAACTTGTGCCAAAAGAAGTGCAGATTCTTCAGAGCTGGATTGTGTGGAGGGTCTGGAGAAACATGTGCATGCAACTAAGAACTCAGGCACGCTCAGATCCCCCCTTGGGGGAATTTATTAGCCAATGATATGTTATCAAATTATAAATTATTCTCTTGGAAAAAAGTGGAGAACAATTATTCCTGCACATGATTCATCAGCGATTGAAGCTATCAATACCTTTTACATGTCGTAGCAGAACGGAGAGAAATGAAGACATCAAAGAAGCAGATGACAAAAAAAAAAAAAAGAAAAGTGAAGGCTAATGAAAGGGGAGGAGGTGAAGAGAAAGGGACAGAGTGAAGAGAGAGGAAAAAAAACCCTGCAAAGTGAAATGTGAGAGTCAGGTTATGGAGGGTTTCAAGAAGACAGAATGTGACATGATGTCTCATCCTGTGTCAAGATCTTGTCTCGACTGGCCTAAAACACCTCCAGCTTCTCCGGTTCAAGCGGCCTCACATCAATCACACCTCTACATGCGAAACAATCCCTCTAACAGCTGCCTCTTTTCACCTAATGGTGTGTTCTGCTGTTACCTACAACCATATCCTCTGTACACACACACACACATACACACACACACACACACACATCCGCTCCGTCTTTTACCCAATAATGGAGCTGTAATTTCTGCAAGTCTAGCTGTCAAACCCTGCGGAGAGAAATGTGATGTTGTGGGGAGCAAAAGAGCCAATGAAGGTAGAAGGCCCCCGCACTGGGACTTGGTCCTCTCCTTCCTGACTCAAGGTGGCCCCTTCGCCCCTGGGTCCCATCCATTCCTGAAGCTCAAGTTTCACAGTTTCAGGCCCCCTTCTCTGTCCCATGATACATATCAAATACAAGACCACACCACTAAAAGCACTAAAAATGTCACCATCAGGACTCATTTATTTAAACTCAATTGGATCAATATGATGCCACATAAAAGGAACTGTTTACACAGATATCGTACGCTACAGACTCTCACTGGAGGAGGTTCTGTTGTTGCCGCTCTGTGTACTTTGTGAGGTTTAGATTCAAGCTGGCCACAATCAGTAGGAAAGTACAGGGTTTACAATGTTGTGTTGGTAAAGACTTAAAGCAAACAAATGCCACCCCTTTGCTGTTTTTGTTCTGCTTGAAAAAAAAAATTAAGTCAAAGGCGTCGTTTAGATACTCTGACCAGCCAAAAAAGGAGGGCGAAGGAGGGGGGCATGTTTGTTTGCATTTGTCTCGGCTTTGTGTGGGTGAATACTCACTTGCAGCAGTGACGTTAGCGGGTACGCTGGCCAGCGCTCCAGCACCAGTGCTCGCTATGCACTGATATCTTCCCAGGGTGTGGTTGCAGAGAGATGGAATGAACAGGCTGCTTGGACCCACGACTACACCCAAATCTCCGTTCACTAATTGTTCGCCATTCAGACGCCAGCTGACTTTGGCTGAAGTGGGACGGGCGCTGCATCGCAGGGTGACGCTGCCTCCCAACTTCTGAACCACCGACACCGGCTCTTCGATAAACACTGGAACTTCATCTGGAGAAAATAAAGAGAAAATTAAACAAAATCTAACAACTCTGAACACAGTATCATGACAGAAAAATACTGGTTTTAATGCTTTCAGATGCAGAAAGTTGTCTTATTTATAAGTGAGACTATGTCTAACTGGCCGGGGAACGACTTGGGATCCTTCCGGGTGAGCTGGAGAATGCAGCCGGGGTGAGAGAAGCCAGGGCTTCCCGTTTGAGGTTGTTGCCCCCGCGACCCGGCGCCGGATGAGCGGAAGATGACGGAACGGAATAGCTGATCTGTTAAATAATACTTTTCTAAAGGACCAGTGCAGCATCCACAATAATCAGGACGCTGCATCGGACCTACGTGGTGAAGATAGATCTGAGCCGAAATGCAAAGTCCTTGATTTACCACATGATCTACGCACATAACCTCACCTATGGTGGTGACCGAAAGAACGAGATTGTGGATACAAGCGGCTGAACTGAGCTTCCGCCACAGGGTAGCTGGGCACTCACTCAGAGATAGACTAAGGAGCTCTAACATCTGGGAGGAGCTAGGAGTAGATCCGTTGCTCCTCCAGATTGAGAGAAGCCAGATGGGGTGGTTCGAGCATCTGGTTAAGGTGCCTTCCGAAAATCTTAATGGCGAAGTGTTTCGGCTATGTCACCCCAGGAGGAGACCCACAGGCAGCCTCTGGACCTGCTTTGCTGATAGAGAGTATGTCTCAGAGCTGGCCAGGGAACCCCTCGGGATCCTTCGGGTGAGCTGGAGGATGCAGCCTGGATAAGAGGAGCCTGGGTTTACCATCTCTACAGGGATGGGAGCCCCTGTTACCGGGCCCCGGATAAGGGGAAGACAATGTGAATTATGCTCTCATTTAAAAATGATAAATTGGTACTGAAGGTGAAAACGCTCCACAATTGGACGGATAATTAAGAAGAAGCTTATAAACAATCTACCACTGGTTTGATAATATTATAAGGGACTGTGCAAGAACAAGATGCTCATTCAAAACTGAGTCGATTAACTATTCAAGAAAATGTTTTAATGTGAACATAAAGAAAAAGAGATCAACTATTTTCTAGTGTTGTGTTGAACACTCACCACTGGTTGAAGCTGTGCTCTGTAAGCAGCACAGTAAAACTGCACCTAGAACACACAGCACTGGACCTCTTTTCCTTTTCATCCGCAGAGTCCAGCCTCGCTTTCCCGACATCTTCCATGCACTGCCCCCTAAAAAAGAAAAACAAAGTGAATTAACATGTCTGATTCACTAAAGACAAACAGGATAGAGGACGCGGTGTCTGCGCAGACCAAAAATGTCTACTTTAACACTAAGTCACACACGCAACCAAGAGATTAAGTGTGTGTAACTCACATGTGCTCAAACACACACACAAGCAACCATTACCACAGCCCAGGTGAGACGGTGCACTTGGCTGTACCCTCAGCAGCCAAAACTACAGACACAAATAAAGCCTTTCTTTTCTCTCAGCCCCCATCTCCCTGTTGACCCCATCCCTCCGCCTGCACCCGCACCCGTCCAGCCTGCGCTCATCAAAGAGGCGCCCTCATTCTGCGGGCCGTAACTCGAGCCCCCCTGCCTTCCCGCTCAGGTGTAACCGATCCAGGTAGAGGGACTAAGCAGAGGAAGGAGGGAGTGAGAGAAGGGGAAAAAAAGCAAAAAACAGAGACTGCATTCAAGAGTTTGGACAAAGAGTAACTAATGAGGGGCAGAAGGGATGGGGAGGGATACATATCATAGTTGTGTGGAACGTGTCTAAGATGGAGGAGCTGAAGGCTCTTTTTTTTGTACCCCGGTAGTACGCATTGGAAGGAAAATGGAGAAGGCGACGGTAATGGTCAGTCTATTAACAGTTAATGCAGAGAGGGGAGCTTTTCTCTCCCTTGTCGCTTGCTGCCAAGTTTTCCAAATTCTTTCCTGTCAGGTTAAACTAACAACTTCCCGTCAGGATGAGGAGGGTGGTCCTCCAAAACTGAACCTCTCTTTCTCCCACTCCCTTGCTTAAATGCATACACTACACATCGCTGAACACGCTACACTGTCCTCTATCCTGCAAGAGTGGAAGCTAAACACAACTTTCACGTACATATTTGTCCTGATCCTGATATGGTGTGAGAGATGACTAACAGAACCCACTTACATACACAGAGACACGCATGCACGAGTAAGAGTGGAAACTCTTACAGCTCACCGTCATCCATCTAATAGCAGCAGTAAAAATGTTTGGCTGCCGAGCACATTTATTGAAAATGAAGAAAAGGAGTTGGCTAATGGGAAAACAGCAAATTAGACCATACATTGCGTCACTCCATTTTAATAGCATATAGTGAAAGTGTAAACAACGTAAAGTTAGATGTGAAAACAGAGCAAAATGACCGTTGATAATTTTTCAGGAGTTGTCACTAATTTAACTAGCTCACTAGTATTCAGTTAATAGAAAAAAAAAATCTAAAAAGCAGTTCTACTTAAAACTAGCTGTTTTTTTCTTCAAGTTGGGCTAACCCAGTACTTCTCAATTATTTTCTGTTGCGCCTCCTAGCAAGAAAAAAACAATTCACAACCTCCCACTTGTTTGTTTACTGCACTTCCTATTACCTGCCCGGTGGAAAAAAAAAAAAAAAACTACTGTACCATAGAGTTAATACTCCCTGTACACACTCTGACAGTGAGAGCACCACTGCCAACTATTGTACTGGATGTGTAATTACACTTTCTTCTTTTTTTTTTTCGTCAACCTCCGCTTATCCGGGGGCAACAGCCTCAGACGGGAAGCCCATGCTTCTCTCACCCCAGCAGCATCCTCCAGCTCACCTGGAAGGATCCCAAGTCATTCCCCAGTCAGCTGTGAGACAGTCTCTCCAGCGAGTCCGGGGTCAGCCTCTTTGTCTCCTCCTGGTGGCACGTGCCCAAAACACCTCACCGGCGAGGCGCTCGGGGGCATCTTAACCAGATGCCTGAACCACCCCATCTGGCTTCTCTCAACCTGGAGGAGGAATGGCTTGACATAGAGCTCCTCCCAGATGGCACAACTCCTCACCCGATCTTTGAGTGAGAACTGAGCCATATTTATATTTTTGTACAGGGAAAAAAAAAGCATGTTCATAAGGGTCACACGCACCCCTCCTGGCATTGCAACCTTAACCACTTCTTCAACAAAACCATCCATTATCAAGACACATTTTAGTTTACTCATTTTCTATTAGTTAGCACACTTGTGATACATTAAAAATCTTCATAACTTTTCCAAAACTAACTTCAAACTTCCTTGCTAAGGAAATAGAAAGGATCTCATGACGTTACCATTTAGTTAGATATTCCTAAAGGCTCCGCTATGAACACTGTTTGCCTGATGTTGACTTTCCTGCTACTTTGCAGAAAGATGCACAGTCACCGACTTGCTTCTGTTCAGAAAAGCAAAGTTAACTAGCAGATTGACTCTGCAAACAAACAGTGAGCTACTGGAGCCAGCAGACCTGAAAGCTTGTGGCTTTTCTGTGGCTGGTAGCTGTATGGACACAACTCTGAACAGCTAGCCATGAAAGACCCGTGTATGTATATTGAGCACCTGTCCCCAACTGTGAGAGTCATTAACCATAAACCACATCTGTCAGCAAGCCAACTGGGACATGCTACACAGCCATGCAACTTCTTTTACGTGTCCAGCTCTGAGAGCCCATGGAGCAAACTCGAGGAAGAGTGGAAACTTGTTTGAGCAGTGGTATTCACAGAGCCATCGTACATCATCACTCCCCTGAAAATGGTCGCACTCCTCCAAGGTCGTGCACTTGATTCATTAGTCAGCTGGGTTTTGTGTTTCATGTATACCCCGATTCAAGATGAAAAGTTAGCCTGACATCTATGTCCAGGTTTTTCCATCCATCCCCTCCTGGAAAGGTTGTAGACATACAGAAAGAAGAGCCTCCTACGCATCAGTGAGACTGATAAAAAACAGAGCATACACGCAGACAGCTCTCTTAAATTAAGAGCTCAAAGTTTTTTTTTGCGCTGGCATGTAGGACTTTGGACTGTTTAGTTTCAAACTCTGCAGGAAAAAAAAAACGCAAAAGAATTAAATACACCAATTAGCAATGATTCAAGGAGAAACTGCTTTGATAGCTCTAATCTAAAAGTTTTAGAGGAAAATGGTATGATCAGGCATTTGTATCATGACACAACGTCATAAGAAGAAATACATCTGCCACATTTTTATTTGCAAAATCTGTGAAAAACAAGTTAATCAAAATTGCTGATGGGAAACAACCTAATTAGGTTAAAAATTATTCTTTTAACCACAGGTATTAGGAAACAAGCCAATGCCAAAATTTACATTACCTCAGGACGGAGTACATAAAGCTACACTGATGTAGTCTAAATACTAATCTGGGATAGACAGCGTTGAATCCAAATGTCAGGGATCAGTTTGCTGAGTTTAGCCCCAATTTGGCTTTCAAACGTGTATCACACCCCTCAAAAATCAAACTCTGACATACTTTATTAATCCCTCATAGGAAAATTTCTTGGCTGCATTGCACCACAGCAGGCAGCCGTGATGGTGCCAATGGTGGGAGAAACTTTGGGTTAGGTGTCTCCTTCAGGGACACTTGGGCACGAGCTCATCAGGAGTCAAACTGGAAACTCTTCAGTCCAAAGGCGGTCACTCTACTTCTGAGCTATGCCTCCCCCAATGGATATCATTAGACACACTTTGGTTTGATTTTGCATCTGAAGACTTGCAGCGTGGTTCAGTTCATGGGACTTAATACTTCTTCAGATAAACCTGCAACCTGAACTGGACTCACTCCAAAGATGCAAAAAACATCCTTGAAAGCAGGTCTGGTTTATATGAGATGCCTTGAAGGTGAATATCTTTAAGAAGAGAAGATAAAACTAACCATATAGCGATGTTGGTGCTGTGTTGACATGCACTCTGAGTAAAGGTATGTGGGTGTTTCACATATTGTTGTGCATGAGAGTCACTTGACAGAAGTTCATTGTGAGCGTGCTAAGTAAAGACACCGAGGTCCCTGTTCTTTCGGGCCACTGCCAATCCCATTGTCCCATTGCCTCCGTGGATAAATTCATTTTGACAACCCTGCTAATTGGATAAAACCAGACTGGAGCCTCCTCCCTGAGCTCTCACATTCCATCTGCTTTCTGGCATGGAGAAGACACACATGAGGGAGGCAGTGGTGAAGGGGTAGCCGTGTAGTAACTTCTTGTGAGGAGCAGAGCTGTTGAATATTTATCGCCTTCCCAAATTCCCTTCTTGCACACCCCCTTTTCCAGTTTTACGTCTTTTTGCACCCCACGCCTTCCCCTTCCTCCCCTCAAGTTTCTCCGAACCCCACAAAGTCCCCTCCGCCCCCCTTTAGATAAACACATGCGGTGTCAAGTGTGAGGAGTGCCGGGGGTTCAACTGCCCCGCTTGGGCCTAAGGCCCACAATGATGTGCTGCATAGCTGCCATGCGGGAGGCCGGTTGCCCCTAGCAACGCTAACAGGCAGAACGCACCTTAATAGAGTGGAGAGTCATTGTAAAGCAGTGAGCCGGTGCACGGACAAAGACCCTGCAGACCCCTGGAGAAAAGGGAGACGCTACTCTGAAGGGCCCAGGGAAGAGCTGATGGGCCCTGCTCAATGACCAAAGAAAAAAAAGAGAGGGGGGCTCAATGACCAAGAGGATAGAGAGAAGAGTTTGTGGAGGCAAGAGGAGGAGACGGGGGGTTAGGGCCTTTATGTATTGACGTGTGAAGATGGGTGAAGGGGGTTTATGGAGGCAGTAAGAATTGAAGCGGGGGGGTTGCTTGACGGAGAAAGCTGCGACTCAAATTAATAGAGGGGATGTCAACTGGCAGGCGAGCAGGAGGAGAGAGAAGAGCCTCGTCAATGAGAGGGAGTGTTTGAAACAGCGTGTGTGTGAGTGTCTCTGAATGTCCAGACATATTTTCTCTTCACTCTGTCAATCTGTTAGCCGGCCTCTTGGATTTTCAGCTCAGAGGAGCAGGTTGAGGTGAGGTGAGTCCTGAGGTTAGTTTACAAACCAAAACCACATCAGGATTTACACTTTTACAGGACTCTTAAACCACATAGACATTTTCTAGTGATGACACTGACATAAAATCAACTTTGAAAGATACAAAACCGAGACTAAGAAGGTTAGAGAAAGTCAAAATCTACTTTACAACGAGTAACTTTTAGTACCAAACTTTTTCAGATCCCTTCTAAAAAGAAGGGGCATCTCGTGGCTGATTGTAAGAAGCATGTAAATCACCGTAGCAACAAAACTTTAAGTACAAAGAGGAAAATATGGTGTCTGGAAAGTTGTTTTTTGGTTTGCAAGTAATTTTGAAAGCAGACAAGGTGCGGATTGGGACCAAACATGCAATGAATTAATAATTAGCTTAACTAATTTTAATTATCGTAGAATTGGGAATGGCACATAAATGATCTGAGTTGTTCTTTTGCAAAGAAAGCTGATGGTTTTATTCTTCTCTTTCTACTTCTTTTGGCTTCGGTGGAAGAAAAAAAAATAGGAAACTTGCCAGGGAACAAATACTAAATCGATTCCCATCTTTGCACCCCCTGGAGAATTTTCTGTTGAGGAGAAAACCTTATGTAGTCTTATTTGGCATGAAATTCTTACCCAACAGGTGGAGAGAGGAACGGTCCAAATCCTCCTCTCAAAACATCACTTGTTCTCATGCGATAAAATGACACATCAAAAGCATCTAAGCATCCCTAACGAGGCTGAGAATTTACCCCCTCTGCGCACACACATATATCCACACGCTTAAAAGTATTAACGAGCTATATGCCCATCCAAGCTTTCCTTCGAACCCCCCTCACGAGCCGGCACTAATGAGCTACAGAGCGTCTTAAGGATTAACGAGAGAGATCTGGACAGGCCTGCCATGTAGAAGGGGCGGGGGCGTTCTAATCAATTAGGCACTGCATCATTTGCATAATTTAGATAACGAAGGCAAATTAACCAGGGAGAGCTAATTACGGTGCCATGGTGAGCACATCCACCCACATTCCAGAACTCGGACTGGGATGCCAACATGCCCACCGGGGGCCATGGGAACACGACCGCCAAGTGAGTAAGGTAAGGTCTTACAGGAGGGAAGGACAGAAAGAAAGAACAGAGGAATGGAATAAGAAGACAAGTCAAAGATAAATAAAACAAGGATAATTAAAAAAAAAAAGTTCATTGATGATAGAAAAAAACAACTAGCTCCTACTGGGTCCCCTTTGCAGCCACAGCTACATATTTCATTTACCCACAAGTATTCTTTCCCTGAACAAACGTGGTGACACATAACAAAACACATTAAATTCTATTACATGGTAAAAGCATACTCACGGAAGCACATAAACATTCAGACTTGAGGACGTTTCTCGCACTCTGAATGTCAAGCAGAAAAGAAAAAAAAGCAAGCTATAACTTTCGCATGGCCCAAGAGATAAAACAGCATGCACGCAAACCAGCGCACTCGTCCATGCTAATATACACTTTCATAGTTGTGCAAACTGTATACGCAGGCTGCTCCCTGTGTGTTCCTGCATGGCTGGGAGAGGGGGGTGGGGATGGGGAGGAGGGATACGGGGTGGGTTAAAGGGGCCCCTAACTCTTTTGGCAGCTCATGCATCAGAGTGAATGGAACCAATTATAAATCAAGAGCAATTTCTCCCCATTATTCAGCAGGAACCCAAAAGGGGAGAAAAAAAAAAGAAGATTGCCTGGTCCTACAACTCTCAGTGGGAGATGTAGGAAGGAAGAGAAAAGCAGGGCAGGAAAATTATTATCTGAAAAACAGATATGACAAGGATTTAGGGGGAAAAAAGGAGATAAGGGAAAGAGCCAAAATGGTAAGAGTGGATGAGGGAATGAGGTGAAGCTGTAAACTTATATGGAATTCTTAAAGTAGAAGGTTATTGCAAAAACAGATATGAAGATTAGAAAACGAAGAGGCAGGAAATTGAACTAAAAGCTCGGCGAGTGGGGCGTCGGGCTGCAACAAGGATTGCCTGTTGGTTCTAAAGTAATGGCTGCTGAGTCTAAAGCTGGTTCTTAAGAGGAGAAACAGCTGGAGGGGGTTTGTTTCAAAGAAAACTCTCAGTCTCAGGAGCTGGACTTGTGACACGTTGCACAGCTAGCACATGTCCTGTCACTCAGAACCACAGTTGTGCACGATCTCGCACTAAAATATCATTAAATAAAACTTCTACAGCAGACATAGCCCCTGTGTGGATGGAAAATTCCAACCCTGATAACCCCAGGGGCCAGATAACTAACTAATCTGGTGCCCAGTGATTTATTCTTCCGAATTATGTCTTCTCTTGCCAATTCGACATTCTTCCATGATGAGTTTTCTTTCACTGGTGCAACAAAATAAATCTGATTACTGGTTAAAGCCCTGGAACACAATCCAGATTCCCTGAGATGTCTTTTTTTGCAGTTTTTATAGTTTCTCTCACACATGCTAGAGAAATGAAGACAATATGTAGTTATATATCAGCAGGGTACACCAAGTCAGACATCAAACCAGCCTAAATGAGACACATTTTCACAAGTGTGCAAGATGGATAGAGTAACAAAAAAAGGAGGGGGAGTTTGGGCGAAATGGCTGCAGAGCTTATGTTGAACGGCTCCAGTCGGAAAGCAATCTAGAGCCTGTGTGTGAATGATCTATTAGAGAGTCTAAGTTGCTTTTGGCTCGTAATAACAGTCCCTAATCTTTGTCCAAATATCTGCTTTGCACACACAGTCCTATTTGTCTACTCACACACAGCTTTCTTACCAGAGTCTGGAGTTGATCAATGATCCAACAACCCTCACACTGGCTTCTCAAAGTGTGTTTGTGAGTTGGAGTTTTTCACTGGAGTAACTTTATTATCCAATCTAGGACTTTGAAGTTTAGACTAAGTAGTGGAACAAATCACTCAATTGGCTGAATAACTTTAGCAAATCTCTATTAAGCTGCTACAACAACGTCTCACTGCTGTGATTGGATCTATAATGTATGTAAATCAAAAAATTTGGCATACAAGTATGACCTAAATGGATCTTTTGCAAGTAAAGAGCTGGGAATCCGTTGCATGTCTAGTTTCTTTTGTTTAGTCCAATAATTTGTTTCGAGTACAGCATAAAACTTTGTAAGAACTTTCTCCTTGACTCGCTACTTTATTTGCATCACATTCCTCCCTCTCCAGCTCTGTGGTAGCTGGCAGGAAGATCAGGAGAAGAGAGGTATGCAGCCCCAGGGGAGGGGGTTTGGACCTCCGCCACCTGCCAGTCCAGGTGTCCCTCTTTGGTTATCCGATGTCCTGCTGGACACAGAAACTCCCTGCGGGCCCAAAGCGTCCAATCTGTCAGCGCGAGGACAGCTAATGCACCTTATGTCTGTAGGCCAACAAAGTTCTCAGATGAGAAATGAGTCAGCCATATTTGGCAAAAAAAGTACCTCTCTGTCTGGATTTAAAAAAAAAAAATCAGCTCAAAAACAAAGAGGAAAAGTGAGTTATAAACTATCCTTCTCCACATCTTCAACTGCGCTCGATCCTAAACAACCGAACAGGTGAGACCAACTGTGGATTCAAATGACAAGTGATGCATTCCAGTGCGAGAAGATGGCCTTGATCATACAAAAGCACAAGCATTCTCACACGGATTCCTCCTGCAGGCTGTTATGACTGCATGGTTCTACATGGTGTCAGACAGATGAAAGCATGCCTTCAGAAAAGGATTTTTTTTCTCACTCGTCAATTAACGCCAATGTTACACCCATTATAATAACAAAACCACTTCTCCGCATCACAATCAGACCTTCTTCCTCATAAACAAAAGATTCAAGCACAAATTACAAATATGATGCTTCCATTATAAAATGAAACTAGGAAACAAATCTCCATCAGGCATGAGCCAAAGTAGTCATTTATTCCTCGCTTAAACCTTTAAAATAGCACCATCAAACCACTAAGAATCTCCATTTCCATTGGTGACAGATCTAAAAAATATACAGTGACTTTACAAGCTATTTGATACACGTAAAATTCAACCTTTACATTGGAATTGAAAATGATCCAAGATCCACTAGCAAAACATTGGAAAAAATGTGTTGTTTTTTGTCTCGACAAACTATTTGGCGGACAACCAAACTTGATTAAACTTTATTTTAAGACTCCACCATGAAGGACATGTTGATACCCACATTAAACCAAAAGTAAAAACTCTATAACTAAACTTTTCATCAAAACTAACTTTCTTGAGTTTCACTCTTTAAAAAATTAGGAGAAACAACTTTGAGGTCAAACATAGTCTCCTAAGACTACGGTTCATCATTTTCTTAAGTTAAAAATAAATATCCTGGCGCCTAAAAGGATGCAAAGTGTTCCCATTTCCTCTGAGTTCCATTTTCCAGGACTAATCCTTTGAGGGGGGAAAAAAACCCAGAAAAAAAATCTCTTGTGGTTTTCTTTTTAATAACTACAACTATTCATTTGACAGAAATTCTTAGAAATAATGCAAATCTAAATTATTGATTTCAGATTAAAAAATCCCATGCTGCAGCTGACTCAGCAGATTTAGCCTAAACGAATCAAAGTATGTTAAATTTATACAACTTGACATGAAGTGATGACAAATTATTACCCTGCATCTGTGAGGACCGTAGAGGCAGGGTATCTAAGGTCCCTGCAGATTTACGAGGAGATCTGGAGTGGTCGTACTGAGGCGTGATGAAAAGAGCCGAAGTAGTGTGAGAAACAGGCAGATAATCAGACTGGAATCATTTCGTTCAACTTTGATCCGCCCGCCTGTCAAAGATGATCAACAAAAACAACAAACCCTGCAAGCAAATAACAAGGCTCCTTTTTCACTGCGACCAATTAATTCCCTCATAGGCTGTGTGCCTAATTGGAGGAGGCCAGGTCATTCGTTTCGACTTTTAATCCAAGTGACATTGATTCAGCGGGAACAATCGGGCCCTCTTGTCTGATGCCATGTCTGTCAATGAATCGCTGAAGTTCTTCTATGCAAAGAGGCCTCGGAGGCTAAATGTAATCCAAATCACAAAACGACACCTGGGGTTGGAAACTGGAGCCCCTGCGGCTGTTCCTGCTTCCTTCTACTGATCTACTCATTAGCAAATATTTTCTCATTAAATCAGATGGGAATGAAAGGTTGATATTGATGGAGAAGCTCCTGTCAGCATGTACATTCCTGTTTTAAAAAAAAAAGAAGAGAGGATCTCTAGCAGCTGTCAGTTTATTAGAGGCTGTAAAGGTCACCCTGACACCAGGAGTTAGGTACGACTACTTTTGGAATGTGGCTTGGAAGTTACAAGATCTTTAAGATGAAAATAAAAACTAAAACACCACGATCACATGATTATAGCATCTAAAATTTAATGCAAATCAATTGATCACTTAGAAAAATGTCTTCGATCATAGTTGGGTGGAATCTGGCATGTGTTTTTCTTCATTCCCTTCATGTTACTTGCAGCTAACAAAATTTTTAAATGATTTAACATTAAAAATAACAAAAAAAACAGCAAGATCACACACTTAAGTATCCAAAAATGAATGCAAATCACCATAAAACTGCATGATCACTTGGAAGAATGTCCTCAATCATATTAAATACAAGATTAAATGATTAAAGAGTGTGTTTAAGTTCAAATAAAGTAACTTTACTGCTTTTTTTAGTTGTATTATGTGGTGAAATCTAACATATGTTTTTTCCTATTCCCCCTATAGGCTGAGGCCTGCAAAACATAGTAGCATTTTAACAAAAATAAACGATCAAACTTCAGGAAACAACTTTAAAAAGCCAAAAAAGAAGTAGATTTTATTCATTTGGGATGTAATTGTGTGGGTATATATATTTTTTGGCAGAATCAGATTGCAAATCAAAGTGTGTTAAAAAAGAAGCAAATTCGACAAAATTAACAACAAGCTACAATCCAACGATTTAGAAAGCTGATCTAAAAGAAAAAAAGATTAAATCTAAAAACCAGTTGATCCTTTAAGAATCACGTTTAGAATGAAAATTGAAGAAAGTTTTAAAGAAGTAAAAAGAAAAGGACAAAAACAAATGTGGCGATCTAAAGAGTTCCAAAGTGATCAACATGTGCGGAATGGAAAAACTCTCTAAAAGTGAGTCAAACTGGAGGAAAAAACAACTGAGAAACTGTTTCAACATCTAAAGTAAAGTTCGTTTAAAGTTTGAAGAGTATCTTTAAGTTATACGATCGTGTTATAGTTAGAAACATAGCGGTTAAACACGGATTAAAAACTCACCAAAACTGATTCACTTTCTGCTCACTTTGTCCTGAAAATCTTCCAGATTTTTGATTCTTTCGTTTTGTTTTAGTCATTTACTGCGATTCCAGCGACATTTTCTTCTCCTCTCCAAGATCTCACATTGAAAGGCCGTTTTTGGATGACTGAACTCTCAAACAATTCTCCCTTTTGGACTGGGATCCTCCCACTAGCCGAGCTGGAGGAGGGATCTGAACAATAGGACAGGATCCCCAAAATCTCTAGTTTACTTTACAGTGAGGACCCCTAAACATCTCACATGAGGGACTTTTCAGATTTCATCTCTGGTGGAAAAATCCTAACATTATATTTATAGCTGAACCCCAAAATGATTTAAACAGCTAAAATTCCTTGTAGAGTAAAGTTCTCTAAAAGAGGAAAGGTCCCCCTCCCCCTTCTTCTGTCTTGATCCCCCCTGATTTGGTATGCTTGGTCCCCACAGAGTTTGCATTGAGCCCTGCTCATTGATCAACCTCCATTGCAGCTGTGTACTGTGCAAAATAGGACCATATACATACACACACACTGAGATCACAGCTTAGCGTTGGAATTCTTTACCCCAAATCTGCTGTCAACTGTATTAATAACCAGATCATAGTTTATTAGAGACCACGTGGGGTCCTCAAAGGTTTTACTTCAGGCTGCAAGAGGTTATTTCTCTAGTCATCTATCTATGCCAGGGATGTTAAACTCTGGTCATGGAGGGCCTGTGTCCTGAAGGTTATCCATGTGTACTTGCATCTACTGTACATACTGAACCTGATCCAGGTTATTGAGTCAAAGTACCAAATTCTATTAGCTGTTGATTTCACTTTATGTGCATCAGATCTATAAGAGGAACACAAGAAAAACTGTGAGAACATTGGCCCTCCAAGACCGGATCTGGACACCCCCTGTCGTCTGGTTTCCTCTAACAATCAGAATCAGAAGTACTTTGTTGATCTCATACAAGTTGTATTTTATACTCTTTGCTTAACATTTATTTAAGTTAGTTCACTTTTTTTTTTTTTTATGTCCCAGCTCTTCAAAGTTGACCGAGTTGTAATTTTGTCCTCCTTGAGTTTGTTAAGAACATAGAAAAGGTATCAAAGTTGTTTTCCAGACAGTATATTTGCTGATCGAGATGAAAATTATTTCCGGATGGAAGTTGAAATGTTTCAATAAGATTGAAAATAATTTCTGGAGGAAAGTCGAAACATCTCGATTGTCAAACAAACTGTCCAGAAGACAGTCTGTACGATGGGTCGCTCCTGAACGAATGAGGGGATTACACAGACTTGTTAAAAACATTTAAAAATACACATTTTCTCCACATCATGTGCTCAGAAGTTCCACTAAGAGCCAGTTTCAAGATGTAGTCAGAGGGTCATTAATGATGGGTGTTTTCCACTGCTTGGGTTCTGCCAATGTTTTCCTGTTGTTACCACTGAGCCGGCCTCTGTTTGTATATCTTCCCACTAGCGCCACCTTGCACCATACTGAGGAGCTGAAAAAAAAGAGGGACTCCCCAGTCCGAACCCCTCCTCAATCCCCCTTACTCGCTCCTCTCCATCTTACCATGCTGGCCAGGATGAATTGGCCCAGGGACAAAAGCCTTTGTGGGACAGCCATGAAAGGCCTATTAACCATACTGCATCCCCCAGAGGCTCTGCCTGCAGGACACTGCCTCCCAGAATGCAGCACTCTCAGCAGGCCGCAATCCCGGCATGCACTGCTTCCCTTCAGCACTAACCCCTGTTGCCCTCGAGCCTCACACAGATTGTCATGTAGATGATTATAAATGTTTTTATGAAAGTAATGGAGAGTGAGAAGCAGAGACAGGAGTGTCACCGGTGCACGAGCATGTTGGTGGGATTTGGCCCGCATAAACGTAATGTCAGATGGAGGGAAGAGCGAAGACTCTGAATGAGTTTTATGTGTGAATCCTCATTATTAAAAGTAGTATTTACTAGCAATTGTACAGCTTAGAGTAAAAGGTGGATTCTTCAATCAGTTTTTTTTAAACACCATTTTCTTCCTCTATTGTTTCGCAAGGTACCATGACAACGACCTGTTTTCTCCCTCTGGCTCTGTATTTGCTGACCTTAGCAGCTGCGACACTTCCTCAGTGTGACAAAACCAGAAGGAATCACACACTGAGTTTTCTAGAGCATAGGTGTATTAAATCAGCAAACTCTCCTTTTCACTGTCATAAATTGAGATCTTTGTTGTGCAACTGTTATTCTGGGTGATTTGATTAAAATTCTTATTCAAAAGTGCATATGAACAGAAGATGAACAGAGCATCTTCTGTTCATCTTGTATCATCATCAAAGTTATGTGCACTCTGTATGGATTAAAATTTAATTTGTTTAGTTTATTTTTAAAAAGTCTGGAAATTTCCAGAAAAAAATTACATAGGAACCATTCTATGGAAAATAAAATCATTTTGTTGCCTAAAATTTACAAGATGTAGTGAAGGAGGACATGAAGGTAGTTGGTGCGACCAAAAAAGATGCAGGAGATAGGGTTAGATGGAAGAAACTTGTTGTGATCCCCTCACCTGCTGCCAGAGAGAGCCCTGGATGTTCCTCATCACCCTGATTAGGGACACCTGAAATTGATTCCTGATGCCACACATCTGGGGACCCTGCCATCTATTGAAGGGCAGTCACCCCGGTCATACTATCCCTTCCAGCCAGGTCACCCTGGTTGCCTGACCATGATTGATCTCTGTTATTTTTTTAACTTGAGTTAATCCTGTGCCCTTTCCTTTACAGACTTACCTGAGTTGTGTTCAGTAAACCTTGTTTTGATGTCCTGCAATTGGGTGCTTCCACATCACAACAAAACTCACTTGCTGTGGTGAGCTCTGAAAAAATGAAAAAGAATCTTTCCAAAATGCTGAAATTGAATGTTCAAATAAAAATCATGTTTTCTCATCTATTGTCTTATCTCCTTGTGTCTTACGAGATCTTTTTTTTCTTGAACTCTGTAATCCATAAAATTACACTAGGTTGTTTCCATTCATCAACTTGCCATCTTAAAAAATAATAAACTGAAGTGTGTTTCATTATTGAATTGAAAATTCCTTATTAATCCCCAAAGGAAAATTTCAAAGGAATAACTTTGAAACAAATTAGAAACTAAAAAGTAGCAAGGGCAGTCATTTGCTGGAAAGATGGATTTAAATGGTTCCAAAACCAGTGAACATTCCATTTGATATTAAAAAATAGTCTCTGTGTTACTGGAGAAACCCTGTTCACTTCATTCGTGTTTTTATGCATTTTAAACATGAGGACGCAGATGCGGGTTGTTGACTTGTTTCTACCTGCAAGTATTTTTTTGCATTGCAGTGGAAAGATTTGTTAAGATTGCTGGCTTCACACACTATACGGGCATGTAGAGGGATGATTAGCCTCAATGTTTAACAGTTTACCCAATGAAGCTCTGAAGGGTTTGAAGATAGAAATATCTGAAAAAAATATTCTAAATTCAAAATCATAACCTATCTTTTACAACATTGGGTTCAGGGTTCGTGAGTTCCAAATACAGATCTACACGCACACGTGTGATACGACTTGCTGCTCTTTCTGTCATGGTTCAAGTCTTTACAATAACTCAGACATTCAAACAACAGGTGTTTCTGGTGTCTTCATAAAAGGCCTTCAACCCCGTGACACATAACACCACTCTGGGCTCAGACTGATTTAGCAGCAGTCATTCTACTTTAAAACATTTTCCTCTTCCAAACAACTACAACAGCAATTCTGAAAAACCTTTCCAGTCTCTATGTGGTTGGCTTAGTCAAAGTCAAGTGATTTTAAAACTATTTGACAAAGAATTGTCATTCCTGAACTGCAGTGAGCTTGCGGCTTCTTCAGTACACGACCACATTGTTTTTGTTATATTGTTCACAAAATCGTGTGAGTCATCAAAATCAAGAAAAAAATGTTCTCTGACCCCAAAAAAACCTTTTTATTGTTGTATTGACAAAATAAAGACAGAAGAACACAATGGGCAAAAAACTAATCTAGCTGGCTTAATTTACTCTTTTGAGATTTTTTTTTTCTTTACTAAATCAAATATGCAAATTGCATCAAACTTGAATGAAGACTCACACTAATTCTAGCCTGTTATTTCTTCACAATAAAAATGTCAAGAATTATCCCTTACTTCTAACTTCATAGTTAATCCCCGTCAAAGTCATTCTTACTGTGGTCAGTTTATTTTAGTCATAGGCTATGAGGGTCCTGGGAATGACCCCTTGAAGGTGTCACAAAATTTACTTTGTGCAACATCATTTAAAATTGCCTCTTCTAGTTGGACTTGTGGTTGTCAAAGGTATAACGGCATTGCTGTCAAATTGTACAGTTTCGCCGTATTTTAAATGAAAAAAAAATGTGATTTTAGCAAATGCGGATATGTTGTCATTTCCATATGGTCAAAACATAAATTAGCAAAAAATCACAAACAGATTTTTTTGTCAACGCGTGTCGTACATTTACACGTCAACAAAATTACTCGCTTACAATCTGATTATGATATATTCCAAGGGGCATGTTACAGTGCAGTCAGAGCTATACTGGCTACCTCTCCCTATGTCACTATTCTTCTTCTTCTTACGGCATTTCCCTTCAGGGGTCACCACAGCAAGTCAGTTTCTTCCATTTAACCCTATCTGCTGCTGCATCCTCTTCAGTCACGCTAACTATCTTCATGTCTTCCCTCACTGTATTCATGAACCTGCTCTTTGGTGTTCCTCTTTCCTGGTGGTTCCAAACTCAGCCTCCTTCTTCCGATGTACTCTCTCTCTCTTTCTCCTCTGCACATGTCCAAACCATCTCAGTCTGGCCTCTCCGACTTTATCTCCAAAACTTCTAACATGTGCTGTTCCTCTGATATACTCATTTCTAATCCTGTCCATCCTGGTCACTCCCAGAGAGATCCACGGCATCTTCATCTCTGCTACCTCCATCTCGGTTTCTTGTCTTTTCCTCAGTGCCACTGTCTCTAGACCAAACAGCATGGCCGGTCTCACCACGGTTTTGTAAACTTTCCCTTTCATTTTAGCTGAAACTCTTCTGTCACACCTGATACTTTTCTCCCCCATTCCAGCCTTCCTCCACACGCTTCTTCACCTCTTTTCCACACTCTTCATTGCTCTGGACTGTTGATGCTAAGTACTTAAAATCTTCCACCTTCTTTATCTCTTCTCCCTGTAACCTCACTTCACCATTTGGGTCCCTGTCATTCACACACATGTACTCTGTCTTACTCTGACTAATCTTCAGTCCTCTTCTTTCTAGAGCAAACCTCCACCTCTCCAGCCTGAACAGCAGCTGTATTGTTTAATAGATACATCTGATTAGCCAGTTATTATTTGTTACAACTTGTGCTAAAGGATAAATAGTGTAAAAGAAAAAAAAAAGAATGAGGACACTCAAGAATGCTTCATAACTAAGGTAACAGAGCCAGAACACTTATCACGACGACAATAAAAACTGAGCTGCCAAATTTTTAATTAGGAAGTCTTTGGGTGCTGGACTTGATGGAGCCATGGGAACTTCCTATTTGGTACACATGGGATACTGGCTTGTTCCAGTTTGTAGACAACATTTCTCTCCTCCAACAGAAAACTTTTAGCGTTCAGTGTAGGTAAAATTTAACCTTTCCTTTCTGAGGAAAACATAGTCCAGCAAAACAAAAACTGTATTTTAAAACTGACTTTTCAGCTCTAAGAAAATGCCTGTAATTACTTTGTAAACTGTGTTTTACAAGACAAGCTTGTTTGTTGTTTGGCATAAGATCTGCGCTGTGTATTGATGACTAGATCCCCATGAGAAATCATATTGTCCTGAAATGCTCTAATACACTATGAACTTACTGCTAGATTTATTGAAAGCTCTGCTGTGCATGCCAAACTCTGCCTTTGGCTTTACATCCAGACACTCAATCAAAATTTTTAGATAGACTGGCGCGGGAGAGATTTATGACATTTTTCTCTCTTTTCACTTTTATTATACCTCCTCAAAAGGTATATGTGCACACATACACACACACACACACACACACACAGGGAGAATTATCTGCTTTGCGTTGTTGCCTGAGGAGTTTTTCATATCCGGAGATTTTATTGTTCTTTTCCATTCTTACTGATGTAACGCTTACTTTCAGTGTGTGTGTGCACTGTAATAGGCTGTTATTGGTTCTCATTCCAGTATGATTGTGCTGTTCAGACAGAGATCCCAGCTCAGGTGGGGTCGGACCTCAGGCTGAGTTACTGTGCATCTCATGTCCTGGAATGTGCTCTTCGACTGCCCTGATTAGATGCTGTTTTTCTTTTCAGAGGTAACTCAGATCTCCAGCAAGATTATAAGACTATAATTTTCAGCAAGAGTGTTTTTTTTATTTTGCAGTCTTTTTTTATTATTGTTCTCTGACAGCCATGAACTATGGCATTTGGTTTCTTAGTTGTTTGTTTTTTGTTTTGTTCATTTTGAGTGTGTTTTCTTATTTGTTTCAGAGGTTTTCTGGTTTTTCAGAGCCTCAAAGCGGCTTGTCATCTGTGGTTAGTAAAATCTTCCACTTTTGTTTTAATCTTGTTAACACTACATGTTCAAATACTTCTGAGCTGATGTGTCCTTTTTCCTTTTCTTTGGAGTATTTGCTTGTTTCCCATGACAGATATGTGGTTGTGAGTGTTCAGAGAAGTAGGAAAACATTGAAATCCTTTTTATTTTTAACTCTAGTCAACAAATTAAAAGTCATTGAAAGCAGCTCCAACTGGTATTGCATTTGCCTTTACGTTTAGCTTCTTGGCATTTTTTAAAATGCACTTGTTTATCCTCAGTAAACTCACTAAGATCACATGTTGCAAGATGAAAAAAAAAAAAACCTCGCTCTTCCTGCCCTGCTTTTTGTTTCAGGACTCAGCGGCTAATACTGCTCTGCACTTTGTGGCATTAAAACTAAGTGGCCTGTAGTCTAAAACTTGTGACTTTATATCTTTACTAGCATGAAGTGTGAGTTTTGACTCAAACTCTTAACTGTGTCCAGATGCAGCAGACAGTCCTAATTGGACCTGGAGCCAGTTAAATCCTGGACCCATTCTGCTCAGCTCAGCTCGTATAACTGCTCGGCCCCGGGCTTGGCCTGAGCTGCCCTTACAGTGCTTCGTTTTTTTTAGCCAACCAGCATTCATATCTGACATTTTGCTGCATGGCTACATCCACCTTCTCTTGTTTTCGCTCTCTCGGTTCGCTCTCCTGGGAGTCGTACGAGGAACAGTCCATCATAGGAACAGAATGGCACCAGAAGTTGGATAGTAAAGTTAAGTTATAGGCTCGAGCCGGCATTTCTGAAAGGGTCAAAAGGTTGAATGAAAGCAGAGGTTGGGGAGTGTGTGTTGTATATCAACACTTGTGGGTTGAGGAACAAAGAAGAGACGAAGAAGCATCCAAAAAGCTGTCATGGGTTAGAGGCCGACATTCCACCTTTTATCAAGCACCTGGTTTTATCATTCCGTTCCTCCCTGCATATGGTTATATTTCGACCTGCCTTTCTATCACTCCCTCATGCTTCTCTCTTCCTTTCCTTCATACATCTTGGCTTTTGCTTCTCCTCCCTTACTTTGAGCTACTTTCGCTTCTTTCCCTCCACCCTTCTCCCTCCTATCATCTATCTACCATTCCTCCTTCTTTCCATCTCTCGGACTTCCTGCTTTCCAGCCTGCCAGACGGTCATAATTAACGAGGAAAACGATAGTCCCCCCGGCCCTGGGGATCGCTCTCCACTCGCTGCCCTGAGAGAGGAACAGTGCATGTGTGTGTTTGTGTGTGTGGATACACAGATCCCTGTTCCCCCTATACCTCCAGACTTGGCCTATGGTCCCATTCCACTCAATGCGTCTTTATGTTCAGTGTCAGCATGATCTCACCCCCTTCAAAAAACACACCAAATGACTTACAGAGACTCCCAAACACAGGCCGCAAACATGGAGTGGCTTACTATCCAAGAGAAATAACACACACCCTCTGACATACACACACTCGTCTACTGGCAGAAACTTTCATTATGACTAATTCTAAGAAAGAAGCCAGGAAGAATGGATCTGGGCTTCAGCAGAACACAGACTGGTCTTTGTTTGTCAGCATAAAGTGATTCCTCTTGTTTGTAAATCATTTCATAAATCTCTCGACTCTACGCAGATCGTTTTACACAACCCTACCTGCTCATATATTTACATGACAGCGTGCTCTTGCTTTGACACAACTCCCTCCTCTACTCTTTTCTACTCCCTCCCCCCTCAGTGCTGGAAGGTTGATTCCAGTTCAGAGGCCAGGAGATTGATAAGAAACTACATCGATGCTATCTGTCAGTCACTGCCAGAAGGTCAGGACTCTCGTGGTCCCTTGGCTCTCCCCTCCTTTCTTCTCTAAACAAACAAGATGCTTTCACAGACTAGCTGAATATGAGCTGAACAAAACACACTGGGCAGCACCTTGTATGGTATACCAGGAGACTTTCAAGGGAGGTTCAAAAAGGAGCACAAGAGATTTTTTTTTCCCCTCGTTCAGTTTATTTTCATTCAAAGAGATCTTTGAGGTAACATCACTAAAGACAACAAGAAAACCAAAAAAATTTAGAAAATCAGAGTTGATCTCCTTAAACCAACTCCGTCAACTTTTTCTTTAGAGCATTTGTTTAGAATAAATAGATTATAACAATTACTGACCTCTAGTGGTAGATGAAAAGATAATGGTCATGAGTGTCCAAAACTCTGCAGGACAGAAATGTCTCAAATCAGCATGTAGAGGTGCAAAACAACAAGTAACAACTTTAAAGTTTTTATACGTCTATTCCCGACTTCAACATTCCCTTTCAGATCTTACTAGTTCCCAAATAAAGCTCTAGTATCTGTTAGATATCAGAGTTTTATCTCACATACATTGTTTTTTGTCTAGTCATAATAACCGTCAAGGCAAGTTTATTTGTAAAGAACAATTCATCCACAAGAGAATCGGAATATGTCATTAAATTGGTGACTCAAACAGCTGAAACATTTAAAAATTGACAAAAAAAGATGCAAAAACCAAAGTTTAGTGGCACAATAACAAATCATTTGGTAAATGACCAAAAAATTCCTGCCCTTGTTTCTGGTTTTGTTATATGCTGTTCTTTCAAGGTGAAGGATTAGGATTGGGATTAGTTACTACAGTCCATATGTAACCAATTTAGAATAAATCATTATAGCAATGCACATGGAGCTGGAAAGCAGCTATCTCGCTTGCTTAGCTGAATGCCTTTATTGTTGTGCCAGGGGCAGACAATTTTCCATAAAGATCTATCGGCCTGCCAAAGAAAATTCAAGACATTAACAGCTGGGATCAGTCCAAGGCTTAGCTTAGTTTACATATGCTCTGATGCTTTTCCATGTGAGAAAACACCACACAGACAGACTGATTGAAGCCTTAAACATGTGTGCTGTGTGGTAAAAGAGTTTGAGCATGCGTAAATGTAAAAATGATGCAGCAGTAAGAGCCGTTCAAAGTATACAACTATTTTCTTGCTGTCAATCTGAGCAGGTAGATTTCCAGTAAGTGTTCTTGTGTTCATGTGGTGTGTGTCAGTGGAGTAGTGTAAATATTGTGTTGTGCTCCAGTAAGAACTCTTCCTCTGGCTCTGCAGTAGCAGCACGCTCATATGTTTATTTTCCTTCCTGACGGACGACTTCTTATCAAATAAGCAGACACTGCCTCCGAGCCCACTGTCCAACTACACGCTCCCAGAGGATATCCCGCCCATTTCCCTGCAAGCTTGTCATACAGCAGTGCTTCTGCTCATTCATAATGACCAAACGACAACCAAACAAGTCATCCACACCCCTGTGGATGTACGGTGAGTGTGGGTGAGTCTCATGGGGTGTGACAGAAGAAAACCCACAGCTAGGACATAGATTTACAACTTGTTCCAAACAGTCACATCCCAAAAGCAGATGTGACAGATGACAGTATTTTCTCGGCGTTGCCACGGTAGCACCCTCAGTTTGTCTTGCTAGATAAGGGTGTGTCTGACGATGGGGACCTAATGTCTCAATGTACATTTAGAAACTCACCACAGACACGATTTAAATGGATATTCTCAGATTTTTTTTTGCAAAGTATTTCCGGACACATAAAAATAGATTTGAGACCCAAAAAAAATTATAAAGAAGTGTTAAGAGAAACTAAGAGAAACTCTGACTTGTTTTAAAAGGATTTCTCCATTTTCGGTTAAGCTGGAATCGACTGGGTTTTATACATAAACAAAAAGTGAAGTCTATACATTTATTTTTTAATCTGGAGGCAAAAAGTTCAAAATTTTCTTCTTCTTTCGGCATTTTCCTTCAGGCGTCGCCACAGCAAGTCAGTTTCTTCCATCTAACCCTATCAGCTGCATCTTCTTCGATCACGCCAACTATCTTTATGTCTTCCTTCACTGTATCTATGAACCTTCTCTTTGGTCTTCCTCTAACCCTCTTTCTTGGTGGTTCCAAACCTAGCATCCCTCTGCTGATGTACTCTCTCTCTCTCCTCTGCACATGTCCAAACCATCTCAGTCTGGCTGCTCTGACTTTATCTCCAAAACCTCTAACATGTGCTGTTCCCCTGATACTCATTTCTAATTCTATCCATCCTGGTCACTCCCAGAGAGATCCTCAGCATCTTCATCTCTGCTACCTACATCTCTGTGTCCTGTCTTTTCCTCTAGACCAAACAGTATGGTCGGTCTCACCCCAGTTTTGTACACTTTCCCTTTCATTTTAGCTGAAACTTTTCTATCACACATCACACCTGATACTTTTCTCCACCCGTTCCAGCCTGCATGCACATGCTTCTTCACCTCTTTTCCACACTCTCCATTGCTCTGGACTGTTGATCCTAAGTATTTAAAATCTTCCACCTTATTTATCATTTCTCCCAGTAACCTCACTTTTGTCCATTTGGATTCCTCTCGTTTACACACATGATGATAAATGTAAAATAGATTTATGTAAATAAATTTACGTAAATGATGAAGCAATTTACAAAATACTACTACAAAGTATTTTAAGAAGTCATGGACAATTCAGCTCAACATCTGCAGCTTCAACGTAGTCCTTGCTTTATGAAATAACTCTCTCTTGAGTCTCAGATTTATGGAGCCACAATACTTAAACGCCTGAGTACTCTTGTAAGGGCTTGAAAGATTTTTTTGTCTTTAAAGTAGTCCTATATCTTCAAAATGTGTCTATTCTAAACATGAGTGCAAACTGCTTTTCTGTCATTTTTCTCTAACGTACAAGAACACCCACGTGGAGAATCCAAAAGAGTTTTGTAGCCAAGAAAACTAATTTAATGTCTTTTTTTTTCTTCTACTTGCACTCTCAGGTAGAACAACTCCTAACTGAAACCACCTGGCCATTATGAGCTCCCTCTCTTCCATCACGCCTTCTCCATATGTGTGTATGTGTGTGTTAGGGTTGGACCACGGATGGTTGTGATTACATGTTTATATCCATATTTGTAAGTCTGCAGCAAAGGAGCTAAGTGTGTGAGTGTGTGTGTACGGTGATGACAACAGGGGGCATGTGTGTGAGTGTGAAAGTGTGTACACAAAGTTGTGAGAGTAAATAAACGCACTGCAGCAGGGACTCACGTGGCATTATTATCAGAGCTCAGAGAAAAGACAAACTGTTTTTTTCTCCCTCAGTTTGATTCATTCCACCCTCTGCTGCCTTCTTTCTTTCTCACATGCACGCACACACTTGCGCAATCACGGCCCCACCACCTCGAATTCACCACATGGCTCCAATTGAGAAATTATTTTTAGGACTGAGTTTTCATGGAGGAATTCTAATCAGTCGGATAGTGATTTTTTCCAGTTTATTATACACACACGAACAGTGTGAATGAAGTACAGTGGACTCGGTTACAGTCTCACATCAAGTTGAGAACATTTCTGTCACTTTTAGCTCATTTTTTAGACGCCTGCGGCTTGATTAGAATACAATCTTGTCTACTTTGTGATTGAGGAATTCTGTAAAACAGTCCAGATGCTAAATAAGAGTTGGTTTTCTGTGGAATCATTTACTTTGATGATTCTTTCAGGGGGAAAAAAAAAGTTCCACAAAATAAAGTTTGGTTTGGAAACCACAGATTTAAAAAAAATGATGCAGGATTGTGCACAAACACACATGCTTCACGCAAACTTACACACTCACAATTTGTGGCACACTGAGGCATTCTTTAGGCCTCCTTCTCCCTTACACACATGCACACACACACTATGTTGCACTCATTAATCTGGGCAGACTCTGGAAACCGCTTCAGCGAGCTGGCTGGAGGCCCTTCGAGGGGCGGAGGGGTGGATGGAGGGTAAGGAATAAGAACAAGAGGGAAGAGGGGGGATCAAAGTAAGGACGAAAGCAGCAGACTGCCTGAAAAGATACAGCTGAAAAGGGAGAAAAAAAGAAAGTTTTGAGAGGGAAGAGAAGAGAAAGGAAAATTTTCTCATGCTCTTAAGTTGTAAGAACACGAGACCAAGTAAAAACTAACCTCCCCTCCCATTTCTTTTTTAATAAACTGTTCCTGACAGTGCTTTTTGATCCATTTTTACCTTTAGCATGTGACAAAGGTGTGTCAGTTCAGGTTAGTTGAAAACCGAATGGTCCAATTTTGGACAAAAAGTAAACTCATTTAGAACACAATGAGTGACAGCACACACACAGACATGTCCACACATTTACACACACATGCATCTCCCCTAAATACATTTCCGTGGGGAGATTTCAAAAGTCCCTAAGAAAATATTCCCCAAAGCACTAATTAGAAAAACGATGCCGCACGCTAATAGCCAGCCCTCACACACACACAAAACTAAATTCCTCTCTCACTCTGCTGCTCCTCTCAAGTCTCTCTAAGGAAAGAAAAACACAAAACAAAAAAGTTTCTAGCAGCAGGAGAAGAGAGCGTGGCAGGCTTGGGTCAGGGACCCATTTACCTACCGCAGCACCAAACCCGGACCCTCCATCCCCTGCTGCGGCTCACATCTACAGACATGCATCAAAAACCATAACTGGGAACAGTAACTTTTGTTTCTAAATAACTTAGACGTATATTATTTTTTCTAATCCAGGCATTTATAAAACATTTTATCACTTCAGGACAAGTGGGATCATGAGGGGTTACAGTGACTCAGATTCTCTAATTAAATCCATTCTAATTGAGGAAACATGAGCTTATACGACTTCTCTACCCCTGCCATGAATCTTTTTCACTCAAGTCTCAATCAGAGCAAATAAAATGACAATTTACAAGAATCAATTTGTTTTCTCTCTGCACTGAAGAGCTCCCTATCGGTTGTGGACATTTCCTTCCTCCACCGTAGCAGATCCCAACTACCTATTACTAAACCACACAGGCCCTTATTAAATGTATATATAGTCACGCTTCAGACCAGGAGACACTTTCTCACACAAAAGTTGAAACGAGCGGATGCAAGGTCATGCAACAGACTCCTCCGATGAAGGAGCACGGGCTCGGGCAAGAATGAAAGCTGAAGCTTGACCATGATCATAAATGGTCTGGGCTTGTGTGGGCGGATGAGTAGAGTCAGATTCAACAAGCCTTGCGTCTTCTACCTTCCCACTCCAACTCCACTCCTACCAGTCTGTCACTCTCCCCTCCAGCTCTCATTAGAAACATCTCACTTAGGGTAACTGTGTTATTTCAGTGTTTGTAGCTCGTTATGGGAGTGTTTTTCCTGCGGCGTGGCCCACTGTCTGTGTTTGAGAGGAGAGAGGGAAAGGAAAGAGTGAGAGGCTGAGGAAAGCATGGCAGAAAGGGGGCGGGGGAGCTGATTTTTAAACATGGGGTGAGAGCATAGAAACTTAAGAGTGTGATTCCAGATGTGTTTTTTTACAGCCCGGTCTTGGATGACAGGGCTGTAAAGAACCTTTCTGGAATAGCCTGGAGCGGGAAGGTGGGTAGAGGGGGAAGCAAAGGAGGAGTTAAACACCAGGCAGCCTTTGGGGATGCATCCTGACAGGAGTTGGGGGGACAGGAGAAAAATGTTTAAAAAGGAGGTGGTGTTCAAGGGGGAGGTTTTTTTTTTTTTTAGACCCTTTGAAACTTCAGTGTGTCAAAGAGAAAAAAAGAAAGGAAGAGAAAGTGTGATTGGAGTGAGGGAAACTAGGAGCAAATAGATTTTCCTGGTGAAAACTTGAACTTTTATTGGCTCAGGTGTGCAAATGATGACGATTTGATCATGAATGTCACAGTAAGCGGCGGCGACCTTGAATCTGGAAGGCAGCAGGTCCAAGATTAAAGAAAACTAGAGGAGAAAAACAGACGGAGGCGAGACAAGAATGACTTCAAAGAGGAAGTAAAGCTCCAACCAGCTGGTTATCTTTAGTTTAGCATCTGCACTTCAACAGCTGGAAACAGCCCGACTCGCTTTGGAAGTCACAAGATCTTCTGGTGCAATTACCAACTCTTTAAATGTGTGTGTAATTTTCTCTAAAATGAAATATATTTTCTTTGCTAATTATTTCAACTACAATCCTGTGGATACAAAAACCATCCAAGAGTTCTTTCAGCACAGGCTCATCTTAGACACACAGAAAGTCAGGAGTAAGAGAAATATTCAGTTTAGCTTCCATGTTTGATCAGGGACAGGGTCATGCTGTTGGAGGAGTTTCAGTATATCAGGGTTCACGAGTAAGGGAACGATTGAGCAACAAGTGGGTCGGTTTGGCATTTGTACCAATAAGGGTTGTATGTACACCGCTCTGTCTTGGTGAAAAGAGAGTTGAGCCAAGAAGCTCTAAATTCACCAGTTGATTAAAGTTGCCTCACCAGCTGTGGTTGGTTACTTACAGAACAATACCCCAAATATAACCTGCAAATAAGCATCCTCTTCAGGGCGGCCGGGTTCTCGCTCAAAGATGGGGTGATGAGCTATACCATTCGGCACTGCGCCTTCACATTGAGATGAGCGAGATGGGGTTGTTCGGGCATATTGTTAGAATGCATCCCAAGCACCTCACGCGTTATTTATTTTGGACACTTCCCAATGGGAGGATGAACCAGGGATTACTCAGGACACATTAGAGGAATTGTGAAAGCCTTGGCTCTTTCCCCGTACCCCCTACTCTAACCCTCTACCCTAAAACCCTGGCTTTCTATCTCATTCATTGTTCTCAATTGTCTGTTTATTTAGAATTACACTGCTAGTTGGTGCAATACAATTCACATGTTGTCCACCTCTCTCCCTCCTCTCTGGGAGAGAGCCCCAGCCAGGACTCTGCGTTCCTGTCCTGGGCATGGCCACACCGAGGAGACCTCTGCGCTTCTTTATCCCCGCTCCATCAGGATGAAATCCATCTACTTATCCCCGCCGTGGGCATCGCTGGGCTGAGGAGTCTCCCGTGTCTCCATCAGGATGAAGAACATCTACTCATCCCCGTACTGGACATCTCTGGGCTGAGGAGTCCCCCGTGTTTCCATCAGCATGAAGAACATCTACTCATCCCCGTACTGGACATCTCCGGGCTGAGGAGTCCCCCGTGTTTCCATCAGCATGAAGAACATCTACTCATCCCCGTACTGGACATCTCCGGGCTGAGGAGTCCCCCAGTGTTTCCATCAGGATGAAGAACATCTATTGACTTCTTTAGATATTTAGCTGTAGATTAGAATAAGCTAATATTTAAACAATAATCTTTGACACATTGTTTGCTCTTCCCGGGGGAGGGATCTCTCTTTCACGTGGATCCCCATGAGGTTTCTTATTTTTTCCCCACTGATGGGTTTTTTAGGAGTTTTTCCTCACAGAGAAGGAGAGTCTAAGTGCATAAATGTGCTAGTCTTGTTTAGTTAGCATTTGTTAGTTATTTTTCTTGTTGTGTATTTGTGTTAATACATTCCTCTTTTTCTTGTGAAGCCCATTGAGACGGACATTCTGTGATTTTGGGCTATACAAATAAAATTGAATTGAGTTGAAAGGTCTGTTTCTTTAATAGTAAAAAGTAGAAGGGTTGATAGAAAACTGGCCTTTTTTTTTTGTAGAAACTCGTACTAGAATACCAGAAAGATGCTGATGTCATGTCTGTTTCTGGGTGGGTGCTGGTTTATTACAATTTGAAACTACCAGAAGCCATACTCTGGATCAACAGTCCAGAGGAATGAAGAGTGTGGAAAAGAGGTGAAGAAGCGTGTTCAGGCAGGCTGGAACAGGTGGAGAAAAGTATCAGGTGTGATGTGTAACAGAAGATTTTCAGCTAAAATGAAAGGGAAAGTGTACAAAACCGTGGTGAGACCGGCCATGCTGTTTGGTCTATAGATAGAGGCACTGAGGAAAAGACAGGAAACAGAGATGGAGGTAGCAGAGATGAAGATGCTGAGGATCTCTCTGGGAGTGACCAGGATGGATAGGATTAGAAATGAGTATCAGGGGAACAGCACATGTTAGAGGTTTTGAAGAGACAGTCAGAGAGGCCAGAATGAGACGGTTTGGACATGTGCAGAGGAGAGAGAATACACCAACAGAAGGACGCGGGGTTTGGAATCACCAGGAAAGAGGCCCAGAGGAAGACCTTACTCATGGCGCAGATCTGAGACGAAAAGTCATCTTAGCAGCTTTCATGTTAGAGATGCTTGTTACTTAGCACTTTTGCCACAAAGGGAGAGAGAGCTATGAACATAGTAAAAATGACCAACCAACCACCCTGTACCTATGATATGGGGCATCTTTTGGTCACGTGGATGTGGACAACTTTATCAAATCATCTACTTCAGAGGTTTTTTTTTTAATCCAGTTTGCTTTAACTTTGTGGCGTACTACAAGTGAAATAAACTTTGATTTGTTCGTATAACATTTGATTTCAATAACCTTGCAGAAAAACGTGTATCTTTACAAATTTACATGCACTTTAAGTGTTTGGACCGACTTTACAAATCTTAGAATGACGACTGGGAAAAAAAATGGAACTAAGTTGCAATAAAGTTAATTGTTTTTCAGCTCAATTGTTAAAAAAAAATAAAGAAAAATTAAAACCATGCATAAACAGCTCTGGTTTAGATTGAGCATGAAATGTGTGCATGATGGAGAAAGCTACCACAAAAGGGGGGAAATGAAAAGTATACAATGATGGAAACATGATTTAGTGTGTTCGTGTGTGTGTGTTTGTCATGATCCAGCTTTGCGATCCCTGCAGCTTGTTAGTCATGCTCGTTAATATGAACTTTTTTACGAGCCCTGTTCAAAGACCGACGTTGTGTTTCATCTCAAGCTTACCTTCTCTCAGACACTCAGAGGAGGTGCGGAGATGAGGAGGGGTTTGAAGTAAGGGGATTGGTGGAGGAAATAGTTCCATATTTCAACTACCTACGCCAATTTTAAAATAAAAAAGTCACAAGAAACTGACTCATTATTCCCAGAAATATTGAAAATAATCAATTATTTTCTGACCTTAATATTTTGTTCTCACTCATTGAATAAGGTTAAAGTAAACCTTAAAAAGTTAGGGTCAATGTCATAATGGATTCAGCCAAAGATCAGAGAGATGAAAATATGTTCATACATTGCCTGGATGGAACTAACGAGTAGACATAAAATTAATAAAAATTTTGGTGTCGTTCAGATGCACATTGTAAAAAATCTGCAAAACTCACGAGAAATACCTTTAAAGAAAAAAACTGCTAATAGTTCATCTACCATGCAAATATTCTTGGATATGACTAAAACATGAAGTTATCAAGTGGTCTGGATGCCAGTCTGAGCCCAAAAATTGATGGCAGATTATGTAAAAAAAAAAAAAAAATTCCCTCACTAGATTCAGTTCGAAAATTCACCACAATTTTTTTCTCTTACGTTTATCACATAGAAACAATGTTGAAAAGCAACAAAAAGCAGGAGCAAAACAACTACAGCAACAGATCTTTTTATAAAGTTTAGAGCCAATGGGCCGCAAACCGCACAACATACCACAACATACACCTCATTTATCCAGTGGTAGGACGGAGGTCTCAAGCAAAATACTCGACCAAATCAGGAGATAGTGTAACTTTCTGGTCATTTACTGCAATATGTCATTATCATGTTTAATCGGTTCTCATTTAGGGATTCACAGACAGAAATTGAGACTTTTGAAGTAAAATTTTAATATCAGTGTGTCTGATGCATCTTGGAACTTTTAGAAAATGCTGAACCAAATTAAAAGAGAAGGTGGCAGTGAAACGTGCTACTTCACACCAAATGAAACCTGCATACTGTGTGCGTGTGACTGCTCACTTGCCCTCTCCTCCCCTTTTCTCCCTCTCAGGCATCCACAGGCACGCCAGCACCTCCAGGTCCGGAGAGCACGGCTTTCTGCTGGATCAGAAACAGATGTGGCTTCTGCCCCTTTTTTCTCTTAACTTGTACCAAACCCCGCATACACACACTGTCCTGTACACGTACACATACGCTGGCGGCAACTCAGAACCGGCACCGAGACCCAGTCGGAAAGACGGGCCAGGGTGCCTCTGAGCTTGACCCCGGCCTGCAGCGCCTCAGACAGGAAAGGCACGCAATTGGCTGCAGCTGTGACCCCCTCGCCCCATCTCTCCAGCATAAACCCCCTCCTCATTAAGACAAACTGTTTTTAAAAGCAAAGCAGCTTTCACTGCCACTAAAGCTAACACCCGGAGCACATAGACAGGAACGGCAGGGCGAGGGTGGAAAGATGAAGGAAAGGTAAAAAGAACAAGAGTCATATACGAGCTGAGGCTCAAAGAGAACAAAGGAGTTTTTCCTTTTTTTTTTTAAACATCAAGGTAGTGGAAAAAAGTTAGGGAGAAAAGGGCAGAGTGTAAGAAAATCCAGACAAAGGAGAGAGAGAAAAGTCAGGCATATCACTTGCAGCTGTTGCAGGATCTTGTTCCCAGAATCCACTGCAACTTGGCAAGATTTTTCTAATAAGAAAGGGTGGTGTCATGGTTACATTCATATCAAAACATCCAAAACAACGGCTTCGAATGGGAAAAAAGAACGGAGAAAAAGGAAGAAAGAAAGATGAAGTCATTTTATAATTATGAAACGGCTGTAATTATAAACAGCGCATCGTCTGATGGAGCAAACAACATATTTGTTTCAGTCCCAACAATGAAGAAGCATTAATAAAACTGAACCCTTTCAACTCTTGAGATAAGAAATCATTTTATGTGCTTTAAACTCTGCACACACAATATAATCCTGCTTTCTCTGTATTTTTCTCAGTACGTTGTGGAAAAAATTGTGAAAGAGAATTTGCATTTGGTGACCTGCATCTGCCAAACATTCAACCGTGCAGATGTTTGTGACTCTTTGCATGTATGCATATGTGTGTGTAAGTTGGAGTGGCAGGGCATGCTGTGGTAGATTAATACCGCTGCACAGAGGGGGGGCTCTTCTATTCAAGGTTGACTGATGTGCGTCCCAAATTGATTTATGAAAATGGCCTTTAATCAATTATGTGTGGAGAAGGAAAGAGAGAAGACAGAGAGTATTTTTTTCAGGGGAGTGGAGGATGAGTGGGTAGAGCGGGAAATAAAAAGGACAATGCCACAGAAAGGAATGATGCTGTGATCTGGAGGAATTTGTCTAATCAATGTCAGTTTACACCACAGGTGTCCAACATAGTGGACTTGGAAAATACAAAAAAAATAAAGAACATGGACGATGATGTATTCAGACAATCACAGATGCAACTCGTTTATTATAAGTTTTATCTGCATGGACACATTTCAGAAGTAAAGTTTGTGTTGAGGGATTTGATAAATAAAAATAAAGTAAATGTGAGGGCAAAAGGCATAAATCAGTGAGTAGTAACAGCGGTGAAGGTTGTGTTTGTGCAGCAGTGTGATGTGGTTTTTTGTAGTAATAATAGCTCAGTTTTGGATTGGGGGGAGCAGTGGAGTGGAGCAAAACTGCAGTTCTTTAAAAAGCTCTTCTACTGCCTTGCCCATTGTGCCAAAGACAGGGGTGTGTGTTGGATGGGGGGGTCACACTGGGAGCTCGTTTCTCCTGCCTGTCAGAACTCTATCTGGAATCCAGCCGGAACAAATCAACTCCAATAGGCCTCCCCTTTACCCAGGGTGCAGTGGGACACAGGCCGGGGAATGGCCGGTGGGAAACACTGAGTAGGAGAGGGCAGAAAACTCTCCCACCATCACCACCACTGCACCCACACACTATCCCATCACACACGCAAGCACTCCATTACTCCACCAGCCCGTGCAGGACACACAACACTCCCACTGTTTCACACTGAAGCAATAATAAACACTTGCAATAATATTTTCACAGCAGCCAAAAGCCTGCTTCAGATCAGAACTTTGCACAGCTGTGGAGGACAATCCTACACACACAGACACACACACACACAGGCCCCTACTTGCATGGACATACAAACACATAAAAACATATAATATAGACATAATTTTTAAAAAGTGGCATTATCAGAAAGTGCAATTTATAGATGACACATGTGTAAACAAGCAGGAAAAATGTACACACACACACACATATACACAGACCTATACATATACATATTAATATCATATATTACATGACTAACTTATTTTTAGTTTGATTGTGATCTAGTTTATGTTTTCAATCTCATGCATCATTGTCTAGTTATTCATTTTTGGTTGAAAAATTTGATAGCATCTTATAAAAATAACTGAAGATAAAAACTTTTTACATAAACTTTGGAAGGAATTCAGTTGAAGTACCGGTAGCTTTAATACTGCCCTCTTGTGGCTCCAGACCAGCACTGCAACTTGTTATCAGTTCCAAACTAAAGGTCAAATATTGATTTGTATATATTCAATTTTTTTTAAATTCTTTATTCATTCATCTTCTGAACCGTCTATCTCTGACAGGGCAGCAGGGGGTTCCGGAGCATGATTAAAAGTAAGAGGAAGGGTAGAACCTGTCCAGGTCGCCAGTCTGTGGCAACACACATTTTCAGTCATTCTGAGGGACAATTTTACTGTGGACAATCAACAATTTTTTTGGAGAGTGAAAGGAAACCGGAGTACCCGGAGAAAATCCAACCACACACAGGGGAGAACATATAAACTCCACACAGAAGGGCCAATGTTTCAAGCTCTGCACCCAACTGGTACTTGAGCCCCTGACCTTCTTGCTGTGAGGCCACTGTGCTAACCACTCCATTAATGTACTGTCCTTTTTATATTTTAATTTTTTTATTTTTTCTATTAATAAAATTTTAAATGTATATACTCGGTAGTAAACAAATGTTTTTATAAATTTGCATTTTTATAATTATGAAAAATAAAACTAATAAAAATCCTAATTGGACACTTTATAAATGCTTAAATCCACAATGCTGACTATCGTGCATTTTCTTGGCCATCATATCAAAGACATGTTGAGTGTGTGTAGAAACTATGGTGTGTATTTTTCTGTGGCCTCCTTCATTGAGGTGAAGTGGGGGCACATTTAAATAAGTAAAGAAAACAGCACCCTCTTCATGCTCACTGACACCCCAATCTGTGTTTGAGAATTCTGCACCATTCTACCTTCTTGAATCTTTTTCTCTGGTGTTTAAAACAAGAAACATTTCCAAAAGAACTCAGGTGATTTTTAAAATCATATCTCTGGGAAAAAGTTTTAGGAGTAAAACTGTGGCTGCAGAAAGATTTGCATAAAAGGCCGTAACATGGGAACTTTCCCTAGGGCTTGTGGACAGGAGGGGGGTATTGAAGGGCACTGGGCTGAGGTTAATCCCCATTCACCCTGTCCTTCACTTTGCGAGGCCGGGCACAATAAGCCCAGCCCGCCTCCTCCTGCGTCTCCTCTGTGACCTCTGCTCCGATGTTTACGGCCACTACGGTCGTTGCCTTTATGCCTCCATCCTGTTATTATCTGCCATATTTACTCCTTTTGATTTCCCTCCTGGTCACCACTGTTGGCCACGCAACTCTGCTCACTATCTAGAAACTCAATGAGAAACACTAAGAATAAAACATTTCCTTAAGGTAAAAAAAAAAGATAATCGTTGAGGTGATAATGATTTGAATCAATTCACGAGAACAAGATTAAGCAAGAAGTTCTGTTCTAAATAAACTAAAAAAGTACTGACATGTGCAATAGTAATAACAAAATGTTAGAAAAGAATATTAATAAAAGAATAACACTAAAGAATGTTTTATTTAATGTATTCTGTCAGAGCTCTGCACTCAGTTGACGCCAAATTAATTTTTGTATTTTTTTTTTTGTTCATACACACAATAATACAACTTGATAGTTGATACATACCTCTTAATATAGGATGTGTGTTTTTTATTTATTTTCTGAAATATGCCACTGTGCATTTTCCGACTTCATCCAGTCAAAAATAATGTGTAATCTTTGAGGCAATTTTAGATCTTATTTCTGTTAAATCTTTCATGACACCCGTAATGCCTGAACAATGGAAGAAACACCTCGTGTACAAACAGTAAAGATGTTGAAAAGTTAAATTTAGATCATTTTCAAAGTTTTTTATATACCTTATGTATATAAATGTGGGAAACAGTGACATCTTCTGGTCCAAAATGTGCACTAAACTGATGAAAATTATTCTGCATTTTCACCTGAAAAAATGTTAACATCTAAAGCAGGGGTCACCAACTTCTTTGATACTGAGGGCTACCTCAAGGGCACTGAGTAACGCAAAGGGCTACCACTTTGATAATACACTTCTGAAATAACAAAGTTACACAGAGTACCTTTAATTTTATATTATCATTAATGATATTCTATGTGAAGACACTGATAAAATAAAATAAATGTAATCACATTTGTACTAATCACTACATTTGCATTACGTTTGTTACACTTAGTAACACATCTGTAACAGTATTTCAATATATTAAAATTTATCTCTGCCATGGTACTAACATGTCGCCACCAACATCTGGCATTTGTTTCTTTGTTAGTGGGAGGCCTGGCATCGCATGCTCTTCACCAGTGTACTGTGTCTTCTTCTTTTTTTTTTTTTTATAAAAAAATGTGTAGCTCTAAATGAGGCTTCAGTTGCTTTTTGAGAGTTTTTTTTACCGGCCTCGTAAAAAAAGACTGCTTTTTGCGCAAAGCTGTCTTTAACTCACGGGCTTTTTCCGTCCGTACTGCGCTGCCTGGTGGGTAGTTAGCATCGTAGCTTTTGTGACATGTACGGAAATTTCGCTCCACAATCGCACCACAGATGAGACACACATAGATTTCTATAATCTATAATTTTCACGTTAGTGAAAAAAAGAACCCTTCCTCCAAGTTTTCTTTCTTGTTTTTCTGCCATGTTTTTGTGGATAGGAAATGCGCTACGAGCTCATTTCAGCAAACCTGGTTTGTCGTGCCCACTAGAGTGACCTCTGAACCATACTCCGTCAGAGTTCGTATATTAAACTTTTTTTGTGATATACATTTTTTTTTACGTTTTTATGTATTAGTTTTTTAAATTTACATCACTGTAAATAAAATTAAAAAAGAATAGCAACACAATTAAATGAAATTTTAGACAGAGCTAATTCCTGATTAGTGCTATTTTTAGAACTGGCCTGTGGGCGACTGATGCGGTCGCTGCGGGCAACCTGGTGCCCGCGGGCACCGTGTTGGTGACCCCTGATCTAAAGCGACCCTCAGAACTAATAACTGAGCTTATTTACCTACATTAGCACCAATTATATTTCCCCGTCGGTTCGACATAATGCAGAAATTTTTATCTGATTTACAGTATGTGAGTAAAGGAAGAGTGATTGGGATACAAAATTAAGAAAAGGACTAAAGTAATAGATGAGATGGAGTTAGAGCACCTGGCTAGAAGAGTTGTCCTCATAGTTAGCGTACTGTTTTTATCTAAATGACAGTCTATTTTTTTTATTTATTTATTTTTTATTTAAATGTCTGAACTCAACTAATTATGGTGTCCTTGTAAAGTTGTGTATCTTACTGACTGTGAAGCTGCGTGACTTCATCCAGCTCTCCTTCTTCAGCTCACTGTATTAATGTCATTTGGTTGGAGCTTTTCAGGTTGCCTGCTTGGATGAAAGCTGATAAATTTTATAAGAGACTGACATACCGATAGCAGAGAAAAAAATATCAGTTGATCAACATGTAAAAATGTAACAAGTTTTATTTCAGTCAATAAAAAGATATAACAAGTGTAAAAGTTAAACTATATGAATAAACATCCACTGGGTTTGTTCTTCCTCGTTAGTTTAATCGAGCAGATAAACAAATAAGACTTTCTGTTGCTTCTGCTTGTCCACCAAGAACAACAATACATTTACATCATGTTTGTAACATTTAGATATGCCTTGATGCACACCTGTTGTTTTTCTTCCTTCTCTTAAGAGACAAAGCTGTTGGGCGACGCATCAGAACCACATGATCTAGAAACACACAAGATTTTAATTAAACTATAAAAACAGCTAATAGTCTTTAAAGACAATGATGGGATGTTTAATTCACAGTTAAGCCTCTCACCGTCTCTGTCCACCTGTATGTAAACGAGATTCCCATTCAGGCATCATTAGCGTCTCTGGGCTTTCTCTTCTTGCTAAAAAACAAAACGAACTATCGGTAATTATTTTTTGTTTATGCAGAAAGCTATTGCTGATGCTAATTTGACCAGCTGTACCTGTTGTATTCATGTTAAAAGCAGAGGAAGGAACGGGCGAGACAGAGGGAGAAACTCTGATGGCAATACTTTGCTTCTGCAACTCAATGAGGTCCAACAGCCGACTGCGAGCTGCTGCACTCTGCCTGTTCAGTTCAAGGAGGCGAAGCTCCACGCTGTTCACACTCGTATTGCTAGACACCTAAAAAAACCCAAAAAGAACATCCCCAGTTTTAAGTAGAATTTTAACAAGTTAAAGGAGCTATGGATCTTTCTAAATTAATTTTTTTGTAATAAATTTGAAAAAAAATTCAAATTTTTTTTGTAAAATGGATGAACTCATGCTTATAAACAGATGAACTGAATATTATATAAAATTCTAGACTTTCTGGAGCATTGCAAAACATCAACGTATGATGAGCAAGACCCATTTCCTCAGAGCCAGTCAATTACTGCTATTCCCTGATTAGAGGGTAAACTCTGAAGCGGCACACTATTCTGTAAGAGTCGCTGCACATCCAGCAAAAGATCTTCCTTGGTGCCTCTGATAAAAAAAAAAAAAGGAGACATGGATGGTGTATGACAGATTCGTACTTCCTGATTGTCCACAAGGGGACGCCACCAGATTCTATACTAGGACTCCCCTTATTCATCATAAGTGTGATGAAAAACATGTATGATGTGAGTATGCAATTTTATATAACTCCTGCTGCTGTTGAATTTCGGCAGCTAAAACTAGCCCTCAATTTTAAAAAAAGAAAAAAAAAACTTTAAGAAGAGACTAAAAGTTTTTTATATGTATTCAATGTAACAAGAAAGAAAATTGGTGTATTTCACTTGCACAAATATTTTGGCAACTGATGAGAGTGACATTCAAGCCTATTTTGAGGATCTTGAGAGGAAACTAAAATAAAACTTCTTTGTCAAAACAAGTGGTTTTTTAATTTGGGGTGGGGGAGAGCTTGGAGTAGAACCAGTGCTCCTCGGGGTTAGGAGAAGCCAGATGGGGTACTCTCGACCCAGTCACTCTGGGACAGAATGAAAAAGGTGAATTGTCAATACAATTTTCTTATTCACTTTAGACCATGAAGAGACATGTTGGACATGACTTCCCACATTTGTAGCTCCATCAAGCTGAGAACTGTTGATTTATACGTGTTCTAAAGAGCATTTGTTCATTTACTTCCACTGAATACAAAAAAGAGCATTTGCCAACTACGCGCCTTCAATGTGTTACAGAAAATTGAAAATTAACAGACCTTATTCCTTTAAATTATTTTAAACCCAGGCAGAGAGCGGAAGAGAAAGTCACTTTTAATCATTACTATTTTAAACAGGCAGAGGTTTTTAGATTCTAATTGTCAGTGTGACTATCTGTGCCTCTTGGTAAAGACGATCTGACAAAAGAAGCTTTTAAAATCAATAAGACCTTCCTGGTTAAATAATGAGTAATAAACAAAATACCTATTTAATGTGTTAAAGTGGTATTGATCAAACTCATGAATAAACAACTTTGGTCCATTAGGATAAACCCAGGGGACGTCGGAAGTGGTGCCGGTTCTGTTAATGTTTCTATTTAAGAGCCTTTCAGAAATTAAGTGCACAGTAAAACTAATAAATATTCTCTGTGATTTCTCATAATGAGGCAGATATCTGGGGTTTATTTTTTTTACTCATTTGAAACTTCTTGAAACAAAACAAAAGAAACTGAAAGAAGACGCAGAACTCTTAATTCCACACCATTAAAAAATATTCAATCTACAAAAAAAAGCTGGATTGATAGAAATTGAACATTAATTGTGTTATAAATTTTACCTTATTGAATGTTTCTGAAGATTTTTGGCTATTTAACATGGCTTGTTCTGCAAACGTGTCTCCTGAAGCTTGGATGGACTGACTACTCTGTCTTGTGGTGCTGGATGCAGATATCGTCCATTCCCCGTCGCTATGAGATGACAGTCGTCCTGTATTAGTTGAGTTCATTCTTCTAGAGTCATTGCTGAAACACTTTGCCTGACCGAGCTGAGCTTTCATCATTTCATTCTCTCTGCTGAGCAGGTTGATCTCAGCTAAAAGTGCTTCTGGAGAGAACTGCAGATGGCCTGGGTCAGAGGTTGGTGAGAAAGACTGTGTGCAGGTACGACTGGAAGCACCGTTGTGATCTTGGACATTAACAGAGGAGTGTTGATGTTGAAGGTTTAAGTGTGGTCCTGTAGAAAATAAACCAAACATGTCTTGTTTTATGTAACTCAAACTGTACGAAACAAGTAAAAATTAAAACCAGAATTGAAGAAACGTCCCACCAGAACTGTTCTGCCAGTTATCTCTTTGCTGTGGAGGTGAGAGCAGGATAGCAGGAGAAACATGTGTTGGTTCAGGAATTCCTTCAACAAATGCAGCAGTCTGATGGACTGAAACAGAAAAATTAAAACCAGTTATTTTAAGATTTATAACACAAATCCCTTGTGAGGGGACCAACCTGGAGCATGAGAATAACTGTTCAGAGAAACATCAAACTGGCCATCAACTCTTTCCAATACCGACATCACTGTGTCCAATCGCTCCTCTAATACAGCAGTGCGCTTTTGTAATCCAGCCTAAACAACATCAACAATACACAGAGACAAATAAATAAAAAAAAGAGCTTAGGAAGATTAGAAAAAGAACTACTCTCAGTGCATCACCTGCAAAGAAGCCATTTCTTCTCTCAATGTCATGGTTTCAGCAGTAAGAGCATCAAGAAGCCCTCGCTGCTCTTTCACCATCTCTTCTAATCTTTTTTTTTCCTTCGCCTCTTTCTTAGCACCAGCTTCCTGCTGAGATAGGAGGACATTTATATTATGACTAATATGTCAGGGTTTTTTTTTTTTCATTTTAGGGGGGAAAAAAGGTTTAACCAATCAAGCAACCGCAATACAGTCACCATACCAATTTGATTTCACCCAATTAAAGAAATCCAGCAGTCTTTAAGAGTACAGAATCAAAATTTAGATTTGTATCTCTTTAACTCACAAAAATGACAACCCAGTAGTACCTGTTTGATGATTTGTACCAAACGTCCAAGAGTGGAGACCAGAGCAACAGAGAAGCCAGTGAGGCCCGGTTTTTTCAGACTCTCTGATAACGGCGACACCGTGTCAGGACTCACAGTGTCCAGATCTGCCTCCACCTGTCCCAGCAGGGCTTGTAACAGCCCCAGACTAGACTGATTGCCACTGAGGGAGGAAACAGATAAGCCATCGGAACTCTGTGAAACACTCTTCCTCATCCCGTTGGCTCGCTTTCTCACTCTTCCTGAGAAAAAAAAATACTCTCCTGTTACACAGCAGCAACATTTTTTAATTTGAAACAAAATCCTTGTGTAAATTATACCTGATTCACTGACAGATAATTCAGGATTCAGAACTTGGGAAACAGGTGATTCCTTCTTGTCTTCGTCTACCTGACTTTGTTTGGACTGAACTCGCCGAACAGCCGCGGTGGCATTCAGAGCTGGAATATTATTTGATTTTATTAGACAGCAACAGTTTTCATTTTTTGACCTTCTTTGGTAAATCATTTTATTCTAACTTGCCAGTTTGATCTGGTGCTTTTCCAGACGGACAGGGGCTCACAAGGACATTGTCTTTGTGTCTTTGTAACTTCATTTTACGTATGTTGTTTCTTGCGAATAAAAATAAAAATTACACATCTTTTACCAATAAAAGGGACTATTTAAGTGAAAGTAACTTTTGTGGAGATGTATACCTTCGAACTACATCTTCATCTTTTGAAATGTCCAGTTCATTAAGAGCCTGAATGTGAAGTATATTAGATTTACTGACAAAGCATTTTAAAAGAGTTGAAATGCAAATATGACGAATGAGTTTAACAAACAATAAGTATACACTTAAGTAGGTCATTAAACTCGCACTCTCACACCTCTGGATCCATCATGGATTGGCTGAGGAGAGACAGGTGAGTTGGAGGATCTGGTCTTTGGCGCACAGGTAATTCTGAATCAGAATCACAGTTTGGAGCCACGGTTACACTTGGGTTTCCTATAGACATACAAATACAGACATATTATTTGTTTAAAAGAATACAATTGAAGGCTTTTTGTTCAAAGCAGCAAAAACATGTGGTGCAACTAGAGAAAAACTCACTTGCCGTGATTCACAATTAAATTTAAGTGACATTCATAACTAATTTATCCAATATGATGTTCAGACAGTTTGCACCAATGAAAGCATAAACTTTTACAAGGAAGTTGTCCATAAGGTTTAGGAGTGTTATCATGCAAAGTTTCAACAGTTCTTCCAGAAATAAATTTGTGCTGGAGAAGAAAGTCTGGCTTTCAGTTTCCAATTCATACCAAATCTGTCCCATCGAGTTCAGGTTATGAGTCTGAGCTGCTCAAGAAAGATTTTGCACACCAGACTTTGTCCTCAGCATCTTTCTGGACTATGTACTGCTACGTAGATTTTTTTAAGAAAGAGCAATCTCAGAAATCCTCTTTCAAATGTGTTTGTATGCTGAAGTATTCTGTTTCTTTCACTGGAACTGTGAAAGAGGAATACCAGAGCTGAGGGTTGAGCTCCTGCAAATTGGACATACACCCTAATAAACCCTCCACAAAACTTTATTCTTGGCCGGATGCAATCAGAAATATGCTGTTGCCATGGCAAACGGCAAACCCAAACTTATCCACAAATGGCAGATCGTATATCAAGATCCGTCACCTTAGAAAATGTCTTCATTACTTTGGATTCTATGGGTGGTGTGGTAAACATCACTGCATCAAACATTTTGCATTCCACTTGATGATGCTCTCTGGGTACTATTCCTGGGAAGCTATGAAGACTTCATGCACTTCAGGAGTCTGCACGGATTGACTGCTGATATTTGGCCAACTCTTCACACTTCTTTGCTTCCACTGACCCGGTCTGTCAGTTAATGTGGCCGAACACTTCATGGATGAGTTTCTTTAACACTTACATGTTCTTAAAACAGAGCAGGAAATATTTAAGAGTAAGAAAATTTCACAACTTGTTGCGAAGATGCCATTCCATCACCGACCTCTTAACAGCAACTCTTTTTTTTTTTTTTTTTACAAATGTTTGTGTCAATGGAAATTGCAGAAAAGCTTCGAATTTGTCTTCTGGACAGTGTACTTGACTGAAACATTTCAACTTCAATCCGGAAATCATTTTCAATCTGATCACACCGTTCACTCAGCTTGAATGGTTTACGTATGAAATTTGTAACAAATTGAACAGCAAATACACCGTCCAGAAGGCAACTTTGAAGCCTTTTTTATGATGGATCACTCCAGGACGAATGAGGGATTACTGTATATGGACTTGTATCAATGGAAACCTGATTCTAATTATTTGGATTGATACAACAACACTTTTGACCAAATAGGGAATCTTTGCAATACAAATATGTGAATAACATCATTGCCTATTCAAAGATTAGCTTACCAATGTGTCTCTGTGGAGCATCTCCAAACAGATCTTTGACGACAGCCAAAGCTTTGTCCGAGCGGGCCAACACATCCTGTAGAAGCAGCTGATCAGAAAATACCTGCAGAAGAAGAATAGATGAATTTTGAACAGTTGGACTATATAAACACAAAATGATTAACTCACAAACCTCTTTGATAATGCTTAGGCTAGCTTCATCCAGAGGTACAGGACTCCCATTGTGTCTGAGACGTCGTCTCAGTGCTTTTTCTTTGAGTTCCCACTGAGCTGCAGCTTTGTTACGAGACTTGTGAATCTCATGCCGGTAATTCTAAGGTAGAAAGATAATTCAAAAAGAAAATCACAAATGGAGTGGAAAGAAGTTCAGAAAAGCAATTTTTGATTCCCCGATCGCACTGAAGTTTAAAAAAGTTTTGAGCGCATTGTGCGTTCTGCTGAGAAGATGATTAGTCTTGCTTCTCTTCAGGAACTGTACATCTTCAGAACTCTGGGATTAGCAGGTTGTATAGTGGCTGATTCTTCTCACTCTGCCCACACACATTTTGAGTGGCCTCGTTAGGCGGAGCACTCAGTCCATTCTGACCAAGATACACAGGGATAGGTTTTTCCCAATCAGCCATAAGACTGATAAAACACTACCTGACCTGTCTCCTCAATAACTCTTAAAAACTTTCCCTCCATCTACCTGTCACTTGCCACTTTATCATTCTCTTTGCCCTATATTTTCTGATGATACTTCAAATTGTAAATATTGTGTATACTATATTTCATGTCTCTTCTATGCATGCAGAGTGATTTCGACGTTTTAGTATATTTTCAGGGCTGCACTGTGATGCAGTGGTTATCACAGGGGTTCAAGAAGGTCAGGGATTCAAGTCCTGGAGTGGGGATGAGGCTTGAAATCCTGGCCTTTCTGTGTGGAGTTTGCATGTTCCTCCCGTGTATGCGTGGGTTTTCTCTGGGTAGCCCGGTTTCCTCCCACCCACCAAAAACATGCATGTTAGGTTGATTGGCTGCTAAAAAATTGAGCCTAGGAATGAGTGTGTGTGGCCCGCAGCTGACTGGCGACCTGTTTGGGTAGTTTCCTGCCTCTTATCCTATCAGCTAGGATAGGCTCTGGGCCAACCCGACCCCGTTAAGAACAAATGGTTCAGAAGACAAAACTAAAGTAGATTTCTTTTATATTTTTTATACTATTTAAGACATATTTTATTTTTGATATTGCACACTATTCCTATTCCTTCCAAGTTCCGAGCCATTTTCATTGACAATGGTAATAAGTATTTTCTGAATTCTGAAAAAAACCCAATTAGTTTTAATTTTGATTCCATGTACTAAGTATATTTATAAGAAGTAAACCTTACCAGCTCAGCAGGTGTTAACTTGTGCACAGAGAGATCAGTGACAGTATTCTGAAATAAAAATGTTAATGTTAGATCTGTTCATATTAATAATCTATAAAACAAGAACACGTAACACTTGGATCACTCATGTTAAAGTTCAGACTATATTGAATGAAATCAAGAGTTGAAACCAAGCAATTTTAAACGTTAATATAATTTTTTAGTTTAAATTGATCATTTCTTTTTGTTATCTTTACTTACCACCCAGTCTTTTTTAGGACAAACTGCTTTTTTAAGACGGAGAGGTCTTTTTACTTTGTTTTGTGTTCGCCCCATTTTCACAAACGACATCTGCTAACAATCAAATATTCTTATAAGTTAATCAATGTAAAAAGAAACACAATTTAAGCAGAAAATCTCATTTAAACAAGATGCTAATTGGCTAATAAGTGTAGCTCATAATCTCACTTTTTTATGTTTAGCTTCTTATTAGCGACTATATTTCTAAAAATTTGATTTTAAAATCAACTTACGTTAAACAAAAGTAACAATAGTAATTAGAAAAAAGCTATTTGAGAACTGTTTTCAAGCTTTTACTGTTTTCTGGATCAAAACTTCTTGCTGTTCGCGCCACTTCCTGATCGGTTGCCACGGTAACGACGAGTTGACAATGTTGCATCATGGGAAATGAAGTCCTTGTGTAGAAAAAGCCAAATTTGTAACAAAAGATAACGATCTCACAAAATAACATACACACCCAAATCTACAAGCTAAACTCGAAGGGATGAATTGCAGATGGGATTAGCGCTTCAAAATATTTTTTAAAAAGCAATAGTGGTTTCCAGTCCCTGCATAATCATATTCAGAATCATTCAAGTCAGCTTTAAAATTTATAATGCAATCAGTTTTTAATTGTGCAAGTCTAATAAAAACTCATTTATTTTCGAAATAATTTTCTAAAATGTGCAGTTGTTCTAATTAAAATCTAAAGAGTTGTGAACATCAAAATCCCAATAGATGGCACTGTGATGTTGGATTTGTAAAAGATGAGGAAAACATAAAGAATCTGGTGGGGAAAAGGTTTTTTACTTCAATTTTTTTTTATTGATCCTAAATGACTACTTATTGAGAGAAGTTGATTTGTTTTGTTTCAGTTATGAAATTTAATTTAATTGAATTAAGAATGAAGACAACCTGGTTGATCTTCTTGTTGAAATCAAATGAAATGGTCATTTATGTGAAAATCCACATTTCTCACATAGATCTTAAGTATTTAATCCAAAGTTTCCGTTATTATTCCTTTTATTCTGTCCATTTTTTATTTAAATCGTTCCATTCCATTACCTGTTCATTTCTCAGTACATCACTGGATAAGAGTAAAGTGTGTGTGTTGCATCTTCTCCACGTTCCCTCCCACTCACACACATTCTCTCTCTTTCTCCTCCTGACAGAAAACTAGAGACACAGACCAATCGGTGTGGTTCTTTTGGGCCACTTTGACTCTGACTTCTGGAGACCAACCATGCGGATCACGCCACAAAAGTTTGAAACTTTACGCACAGAGTTGGAAACTTTACGCACGGACTTTGCAACTTTACGCACGGATCAGGCGGTGAGACGGATCAGTGAAGACAGCAGCTGTGCACCCATGGATCAAACTACACATGTTGGATTCTTTTCATCTCCCTGGAAAGTCATTTAAAGATCTGGATGAACAGTCACTGCTGTGCCAAAGAAAATTTATCAAACTTTCAAACTGGAATCATCAAAATTCTAGGAATCTACACCTGGAACATCAGTTAGATTTCATTTCTATGACCATTTTTACATTCAGAAGCAGTAACTGTTGTTTTGTGTGAAACCAAGATAATTAGAAGTCAGAGGTTGGATCTAAATTACGCACGGAGTTTTTTTTTTAACAAATGACAGCCTCTAAGTGGTCTATCTTGGTTCTTCTCTTGGTCTCCCCTTCCAGCATTGATCAAGCATATCATCAAGTCCTCATCAAGTCTGATTCAGGGAGTAAGAAAAAATAACTTTTGGAGTTTTTCAGTGCGCATCCCACCATGTGGGGATTAGGTTTGATCTTTTCTTTTCTCTTGGTTATTGTGCGCGTAAAGGCTACAGGGGAGTTTTGCCATGGTTGGCATGACAACCAAGGTGTTTGGAAAGAAGGATTCCAGTGTCCAGAGAAGATCGATGTAAAGAATGCGATCATCTGTTGCGGTAAATGTGAGATGCGTTTCTGCTGTTCCATTACGGACTCCCGGCTGGATCAGGGCAGCTGTGAGAATGATAAGCAGGCACAGGAGCCAGAAAACAAAGAAAACAAGAGCAACCGAGCAGGTAACAATTTAATCTTGTTTTCTAAACCACTTATCCCTGCTAGGGTCGCGGGGGGTGCCGGAGCCTATTCCAGATGATTTTAGACGAGAGGCAGGGGCCACCCTGAACAGGTCGCCAGTCTGTTGCGGGGCCACACACACACACTCATTCATAGAGGCAATTTTATGCGGCCAATCAACTTAACATGCATGTTTTTGGAGAGTGGTAGGAAACCGGGGTACCAGGAGAAATCCCACACAGGAGAATATGCAAACTCCACACAGAAAGACCTGTGATTTAAGCCCCTGACCTTGTTGCTGTGAGGCCACTGTTAACACTTTAAAAATGCACATAATTATCATGACAGATGATGATCAATGTCTCTGATTCATGCAAACTTGTCTGTGGAATCAAAACTTCTGTAATTGCAGTAATGGGCAAAGATCTATTAATTCCAGTAAATAAGTTTTTGTAAATAGAACAAGTACAATCCCAAGTTTTATTAAAATTCCAATTATTTTTTTCATGCTTTAGTGGTTACATCTCTAAAACAGCTTCTAGGAAGGGTGCCCAACTTTAACCCTGGAGGGCCAGTGTCCTGAAGGTTTTCCACATGTTCCCGTTTCAATAGAATTAGAATACAGCTGCCACACAAAGTGAAATCAATAGTCAATAAAATGTGGTACATTGACTCAGTAACCTGGATCAGGTGTGTAGATGTAAGAACACTTTGAAACCTTCAGGACTCTGGCCCTCCAGGATTAGAGTTTTGACACCCCTGGCTTCAGACTATGCTGTGCATTCTTAGGGAAGTCTTGTAAATATGAAATATGACCAATGTAAAGTTTTTCTAACCCCCTCATTAAGTAAGCAGCCTCACAGTATCACTCTGGAAGAGGGCTCATCTGCTGCCTGTCCCACTTGGCAGGGACAGCTGCACAGGAGACAGCAGACTCTCCCAAAATACAGTTAACTACACTCACAAATGGCAAACTGGGCCTTGCTGTTGCACTTTATAAATAGCTGTGTTTGTTCTGTAATAGTGCAAGAGAGCTCCAGGCTCGGATCACGCTGTCCCCACGGGGATCAAATTTGGACTTGACCGGATCTTGGACAGTGGTGTACTATGGGTGCTGACAGCTCTGTTCATAAAGCACTCAAATTGCGTTATGTGTCATTTCCTACCAAGAACTTGTACAACAAAACTCTATGCAAAACTCTTTGTAAATCTTATGACTTCCAATTCCACAGATGTATTTAAATTATGACAGGAATCATCATTTAACACAAACCATAAGTTCAAACATCCTACCTGTACAGTGAAAAACGTGACAATAACACAACTTCTTTCCCCATCCTGGCCTCTCTTTCATCATTGCTTACATTCCCATAAGTTAATCTACCAGAAAGTTTCTTGGAGCTGTGTCATCTCACCAGGAATATGATGAAGCAAACAATGGACACAAGAGGAGAGTTTTCTTGGAGGACATAATGCCTCCTTTGCTCCTGCAGTTACATTATAATCTTTCATTTTCTTCTACCATCCCTTATCACCGCAGGAAGAGGTATATACATTCCATTCAGTGGCGTCCAGCCAAAATAACTTAAAGAAAAGCTGCTTTTTTTTGCAGAGGAAGTGTATTTTTTTTTTGCCATGAAAGGCCTAGTTTACATTGTGGATTTGATACATTTTTCATGAGCTTACAGCCTATTCATCATTTTAAGATAGATACACACCATAGTGTCAGAAAAAAAACAGGCAGGAAGTTATTAATGTGCTCAACATGAGGGAACATGTGGTATTTAGGAATAGGAGAATGCCCGTGGGATAGCCCAAGGAGACAGAGGGAGTCTGGCTGGCTAGCCAACCACAAAGACTGTGCCCAAAACAAGAGCTTAGAAGTGGGGGGTGCTGTTAGAGCAGCATGGCTGCTGCAACAGGTGTGGACGAGTGACACGGAACAATAGGACAGTTTTGGCTGCTATGTGTACAGCTAAGTCAATGGAAGTAAATGGAAGCAGGTCATTTACTGAATCAGACCTGAAAAAGAATGAACACAAATCTTCATGCTGAGAAGTGGAAAAAGTGTGAATTCAAATAATGTTCTGTTGTGTATGCTGTTGCTCTTTTAGGCTCAAAAGAAACCCCATTTTTTGGCAAAAGAAAGTGAATAATCAGATATTGTTTAGTGGGGTTAAAAGCTTAAGTCCACTATTTTGTTTAAACAGCTTTATTAGGTTGATCTGCATGCAGAAAATCCTATTAATTCATTTTTGTTGATTAATCCTCTTAAATTTTAAAGATTTGAAACTAAAGTACGAATTATTGTTCAAACTAAACCAGAAATGGCAACCAGTAAAGTTGACTTCAAAGCCAGTTTGTTACTAGTGTAACACAGAACAATTGAGATGGTTTAAGTCTGTAAATCTGTTTCCCGGAGCTTTTATAATAAAACTTGTTCTTTTCCATCATTGATTTACTGTGCACTTTTGGAGAAAAGTTCTGAAGTAGAAGCAGAAGTAAAGTTTGACAAGAATTGAGCTGTTTTGTTGTGCAAAGAGAATGAAGTGGAGCCATGGTGAAGATGTTGGGATTATGACCATATAAGTACAGAAAAAGAGGGCAACAAATGAATCCCTGAGACGTTTCTTCTTATGTAATACATACACGTCGCCATAAAGTCTGTCAAAACCTGCAAAGTGTTTGATCTGAAATCCACATCTTCTCATGTTCAGAGGAAATGGATCAAGGTCCTAATTTTGTTATTTGTCTCAGCAACTCAGCAGTCTGCATGTAGTCATGGCAACTTTCCTCCCAATAGTAAAGGGTGACCTGGAGCTCTTAACAGGTTTCGTGCAGTAATCCTTCTAATACCCTGCGACTTTGGATGAGCATTTCTAAAAAGTCATATGGATGTATTTCAAAGTGTTCAGAGACAAAAGGAAACTGGAGCCAGCTGTCACCTTTATCTTGCTGGCATCCAGTTTCACTTCTTGACAACATGGGTACAGTCAAAATGGAAAATAACTACACCCTGTGGGAATTCTAAACTAATCACTTGTGGCTGTTATTGTGTTTGGAAGGTGTTTGTGTGAGTGTCGGAAGGAATAAATGGTTGAGGGAAACACCTTATGAGTGATCTCATTTTAAATGTTTCCGCCAAATTCACTTTGGGTTTTTACGATTTGGCTAAAAAAAAGGTCCAGAGAGAAAAACTGGAAAGAAAAATTATTGTTGATCAGGTTTCAAAGTTGTTACTGGAGCGTTTCTTGTCCATTTAGCACATTTACACTCAGAAACCAAAGGCCTCGTCTTATAAAATTGTCAGAACTTTACATGTGCAATAACTCCACTGGTGCTTGACTCAGCAAATCGGACTCTGATTGGTGGAAACAAGTTGCAAAAGTGTTTCAACAATGATTTGCTGTTTTTACAAAGAAAAAGGAAAAGTTTATGGAGAAGAAACTGGCTTTTTTCTTATGCTTTAAAAGGCTCGATGACCTCTAATCTTGCTCTATTTCATTGGTACACTTAAATACCTTTCTTTAAGTAAGTGCCAAGTCCCACAGTTCAGCCAGAGAAGCTTATTTTCAAAGTCATAAATAGCTAAAGAAAAAAGAGGGGTCACAAATATCTGCTGGCAGCCGGGTAGAAGAATGTCACCCATTCTAACATGGTGTTGTGAAGGAGGAGGCTGACGACACAGCATGGGGCAGAGGATTAAAACAGATCAAAACAAAGTTAATAACTACTAATGAGTGCCAAAGACTCCCTGGGGGTTCACTTCTGTTCAATTGTTCCCTACACAGATTTTGTAGAACAAAATACAACATAAGGAGCTTCACTGTGTTAAAGTTATCAGCAATTAAATGTGATTTAATGAAGTTTCTTCATTTCTTTGCAGTGCCTATCTATGTGCCATTCCTGATTGTGGGCTCAGTATTTGTGGCCTTCATCCTGGTGGGGTCTGTGATTGCTGTGTGCTGCTGCCGTTGCCTTCGACCTAAGCAGGAACTGTCCTCCACTGGTTCCACAGGAGCTGGATCCAGTGGTGGACGTCTTTTGGAAACCATCCCCATGATGACAAACACATCCAGGGGTTCCTCGTCCAGACAATCCAGCACAGCAACTTCATCCAGTTCATCTGCTCCACCCACTGCCCCTCGCACCGCACCCCCTCCTATGATGCGAGCTCAGGCCTCCTGCTGCCTCCCTCCAGACGCCAGCGTCTTTGTCAACATGCCCACCAACTTCTCTGTTCTCAACTGCCAACAAGCAACACAAATCATGTCTCACCAGGGGCAGTTTTTACACCCACAGTACATCGGCTTTGCCCACCCAGTGTCCCCTACCCCAAGCTATCTGGACTCCACTCAGGTGGGATATAGACCCCTCCAAACTCCCTGTCCTCCACCTACTGGTGGGTCCAGTGTTACTAGTGACCAGAAATATCCTTCTGTGACTGTGTGATGAGGACAACTCTACCACTTCGTTGCAAACTTGGAAAATTGAACCCAGGAGGGCTGCAGATCAGACATTTTGGTGCACTGTACTGGAGGGTGGGACAGACTCTAATAAAGCCAATTGTGGTGGTGGGGAATATCCTGCTGTTGTTTTCGGTGTCTATTTAGTGTCTCACATGCTCTCTTGGTTTCTGAGAAGCAGAGCTCAGCCAATGATGGGTTAAGATGAAAACAAAGAAAAAACCTGCAAGCCAGAGATTTCAACAGCAGACGCAGATTTCATTTCAGCCTGCATCTCTGAAAACGGCCATACACATTATGTTTGCATGGATGTGATATAAAAAAGAAGTTTAACTGGCTTGTATATGCAGGAAAGAGTGACGATTGAATGATTTATAACAGTAAATTGTATAAAAATTGAATATTAAAACAAGAATACGCCACACACTGTGTTTCCACCAGGTGCACATGTGAATGACTGGTTTATACATAATGATATATTTTGTTTGCGTTAAAAAATGAGGTAAGAAAGTGTGCATGGACAGATGTTAGTTGTGTATGTGTCAAGAAGAATGAGGTAGAGTGCGAAGTGTGGAGCGATGTGGTCTCATGAGTAACTGTGAGGGAAGTGTGTGTAATGGGAAGTGCAGGTGGTGTGACGTGAAAGACAGTTGCAATCTCCCTGTAGGCCGTTTAAAGTCTAATGAAGTGAACACAGGACACAGACTGTGGCGCCCCATCTAACTCATACAACTCTCCTCCCATTTACTGCCACCCTGAGAAAAAAAACCCCACAAGTACCCCAACAGCCGTGAGAGGAAATACACTCACAGACAATATTCAAACAAAGCTGGTGCCTTAAATGTGTGTGTGTGTGTGTGTGTGTGACTCAGGAGGAAGCAGATCTGTGGAGATTACAGAGTTAATTACACTGTAAAAACTACCAGGCGCCTCCCTTCACACCTTGCCTGTGAGAAATGTTTGGCACCACCAGCTCAGATTTGTTTCCCATTCACAAAAAAAGTACAAAAATGCCAAGTTTGGGTTATTAAAAATTTGTTCAACTGGTTAACATGTGGGCTAAGAATTCTGCCACTTGTGTGTGTATAGCCTGAACTGTTCTTAAATACTAAACCTGGTGTGTTTCTGCACTTTTTCAAACACAATCTCTGTATAAAAGTCGGCAGCTTGTGTGAGAAAAAAAAAAGATAAAAGAGATTAAGTCGAATGTTGAAGTCATTTTAAATTAAATGTGATACAGAAATGTTTTTCATATAAATTTTTTTAAAAATTAAACATTTCAAAAGAACAGTCGATGTGGTGGAAATTTGTTCGACATGTTGAGCAACAGTATGTGTGTGAACCAAACAAAAAAACTAATGAATGGGTTCACTTAATCCTTTTAAAACAACTGCACAATGAAACACATATTTAACCACTCAGACACACACACACACACACACACACACACACACACACACACACACACACACACACACACACACACACACACACACACACACACACACTTACCTCCCACAGACAACACAGAGGGATATCTGTCACACCACAGGAGGAACAAAAGCAAAAAAACAAACTAACTATGGATAGTTTAAGACGTTAGCCATGTGGAGGACTGGTTTTGGCAGCTTTTTCTTTAAGCTTAACTTCAGTAATGTGGAAAGCACTGCATTCACCAGGGAGGAGTTGAAAAGCATAAACGGATTTAAGGCTGATGGTAGAACGGCAGTCTGATGCAGCTGTAGATGGTTTGGGCTGGGCCACGGCCAGAAAAGGTGGGTGGGAAAGTGATTTCCAACCGAGCAGGAATAATCTAACACTAAGTTTTAAGAGGGAGCATGAAGGAGTGTGCTTTTATTAATCTATGAAATCATATGCAGCTAGTAAAAATCTTTCTCTACATAGTTTTTAGTGTTTCTATTTTCAACATGAAACCCAAACCAAGTCACTTTCTTCAGCCTCCCTGCAGCTACAATCTGTTAGCAGAGCACTCAGTTGACAGACAAAACACAAAGACGTTTAGTCAAGCCATGGATTGATTAGATTTAATGATTATGACTCAAATAGACAACCTCATCACCCTCTTCAGTCTTCCAACCCTTCAGTCCTGCATTCCTCCGTCACAGTGTCCTCAACACAGAGCACACAGACAATGGACTCTACATTCAAATGAATCCCAGAGCCAGAGAAACACATGATCCATGCAAGTGTTTCAATCAAATCCCCTCCGATTAGAAGCAGTTTAAGTAAAATATTTTTTACTAAAACATGATTCCACACGAGTACAAAAACAGATAATGAAAAGGGGAACAAAGAATATAATTGCAAACATCATAATGTCCATTTGAATAAAAACAAAAGTCCAATAAAGAGCAGATCTTCAGTAGATTTGTGGAAGTGCTAATGCTGCTTTTGCAGTTTTTACGTCAGCTCATGATGTGAATGCCCACAGGATTTCTGGAAAAAATATAAAAAAATAAAAAGAAATCTAACAGTTGGGAGAAGAAAGTCATAGAGGCTGTAAAGCAAAGATGGAATTAAAGGAAGAGAAAAGCAAGAAGTTGTCCCAGAGGCGTTGGAAGATCTGTTGTTGTCCCACAGTGGCCTCTCTGCGGTGTCTGGCAGTGGCGAGAAAACTCCAGCCAGTCCTTGCTCTCCTCTTCCCTCCAACCAGCTTTTTAACCCTATGCCTCGATGTGCCCGAGTGCGTGTGTGTGCGTGTTTGTTTGGACATCCCCGTTTTGTGATGAAAGATGGCATGAGGCCTCCTTGTGAGAAGGAGAAGAGAGGTAATCTTGCAAGCAAACACTTGTGGACAGACACACACACATGCACACAAACACAGGAGCACCGGCTGCGTGCAGACGCACATGCACAGGCAGATACAGACGCTACAACGCACATACGCACGCACATACACTGACACGGTGACGTGAAGCGAACCCGGTGGGGTACGGATAGAAGCAGCGCTCTCTGACTCGACATGGCATCTGGACGTGGATATGATCGCTCATGCCAGTGCAGCTTTTTGTGAGTCTTATTCATCAGTTTCATTTGGCCTGATTTCTTTTCCCAACATCTGTCCTGTTCGGCCTCTACACCCGACCATGATGCTCCCTCCACCTTGGCTCAGGTCATTGTTCCAGTAAGGCCACAGCATGGATTGGACACCCCAGTCTCAGGGTGCCACTTAAGTCTGTTTCCGCTGTCTGCTTGACAACCATTGTTGTGGTTGGCCTGGCCTAGTGGTGCTAGAGGCTGGGGCGCTGCCGGGTGGTGTCGTAGGCACGAACTACTTGCGACTGAGACACCACGCCATGTTCTTCTTGAGAGAAAGCATAACCATCTGCAGAAAGAAAGCCAACAAATATAAAAATAAATTAGGAACATTTGTAAAAAAAATAAAATAATTATTTTTGTGGTTGAATTGAATGTTTTTTTTATATTTATTCTGTCAGAGGCTCTTTGTTAGTTGTAACAAGAAACTGGAAACTTAACTGGAAAAACAGAGACACTAGAAAATCTGGTTTTTCCCCTCATGACTTTCCCAAGCTATCACGTGACATACACATAATACGAACTGGATAACGTCATCGCACGTCTTTTATAAGGATACGTACGTGTCATAGTCGGCTGCACCGAGTTGGAGCGTCCTACACTTGAAGGTGTTTTCCTAAAGACTCTTGTCAGCAGATGGGCTCGTTCGTTTAGACTGCAAAGAAAAAAGAAACGTTACTCTCAAGCTTTAACTTTTCACAATTCATAAACTATCTCTATAACTTACATTACCACAGCACCAGCACAAGAAACTAAGAAGATTTACTCAGGGGATTTTCAAGTGTCTACAATCAAAAAAATTTAGTTTTGAGATTTGGTGGTTTTAAGAATCGACATTTCATTTTCCGTCAACACAATCAAGCTAAATGCAGAATAAATTAAGGTTTTGATATCAATTGCCTCTGACATTCAGTTCATCCCAACACTGCACCATACATTGCCTGCAGGCGAACAGGCCGTCCACAGTAAACTAGTCCTCGGCACTTGGCCACTCCTCTACTCATAACCCCCTCCTTTCCAAGAAGAAGAGTGGGTCTTCTGTTCTGAGACCACACGCCGTCACAGCTCCTCTCCTACCGTGACCAAATATAACTAAGCCTTTTCCACATATTCCGCACAAATACACACATATTTATTACAATTGTGAATTTGCCTCCCATTGTCAGAGCCATAAAAAATTTACATTGGAAATAAACTTGAAAAATTCAAGATTAAGATTGGCTGAAAGAAAAATAGTACAAGTATATTTGGCTCACTTATCTTCCAGTTTCAAATTGATGGATTTTTGTGCAGAACTTTCTTTAATCTGCAGTGATAGTGATCAGTGAGCTACATATGAACTCCCGCCAGCATTCCCTAGGCTCACATTTGGAACAAGCGGTGAGGAATAGTTTCTAAATAAATTTGACTTCTGAAAACATTTTGAGTGTTTTTTATTTTTTTTAAAAGGGGGGGGGACTGAGATCTCTTAAGCTTGTTCGATAAGTATTTGGCTGAAAGAATGTCTGTTAAATGGATAGATGATAGCACAAAGGGGATGGCAGAAGATCAAATGTCAGCTGGACAAATACATGAACAGCCTGTTCCTCATGATGATCCAAAACTGTTCTTTCTCTTGCTGGAACGTCTTTCCCTGAAAACTTGCTGGATAAAAAAAAAAAAAAAGCACTTTTTGAAGTCTTCCTTTGGAACGATCCTGTACTGTACTGTCCCACCCATTCCCATGCCTACTCAAGGTTAAGAACTGCAAATGCAGATGTGCGCTTTTTCAATTCCCTTCACGGATCACCTCCTACTCTTACTTTCCATATCTGATGTGAAAGAGAGCGAATGCAAAGAATCTGGTCTTTGCATCTATTGGTATAAGAGCCGGTTTTTAGTGAAGTATGGGGCCCCGAGTGGGAGTAAAGCGGAGCCTTCTTTACCCACTCATTTCTCTCCAAATTGGAACATACCTCAAGCTTCTTTAGCTCATCTCAAGCAGCTCTAGTCACAATCATTTTTACCATCTACTTCTAGTATTTACACTTCTTATCTGAACATCAACGGGTGCATTTTGTTCTATCACAACTCCACAAGCACCACAAAGAGCTACAGCCAAACAGTGAACACACCAGGTCCGTACAGCAGTTCATATTGATCCACCTACAAAGAAATCCAGAGGAATTGTAAAAAAATGGAAGATTATAAGGAGAAACACAAGCCAATGTGAAATTTTAGCTGGGATTTAAAGATAACAAAAAGAGATAAAGTGAGTTCAGATCATGAAAGTCATGCGCAGAGCTACTGAGGAGCAGCTTGCAGTGTGGCACGCAGGTGGTTAGAGGTCAGGGAGAACTACCTCTGTAGAGCAGCTTGGCTCTATGAGACTTCTGGCTTGTCTTCATCCCTGTGGATAAATCCACAGGGGATAAAAAAACATCATTCATTTTCATTTTTTTAAGCTACACAACTCATTACTGAACTCATTATTTCCACACACCACAGACCAATTTAAAACACACTGAGCAAATTGTTTGGGAAATTTGATCAGCATAAAAAGTAACTGATTTATAAAAAATGTATATTTAAAAATGACATCCCTATAAATCAATATGGATGTTGTGGTAATTTTTTTAGGATTACACTTACCTGCGGCCGCTGGAATCCCTAAGTACCGCCGCCCCTGGGTCAACGGCCCGCGCCTCCAACTCCTGCACCTCCTCTAGCAGAGACTTTCTCACAGTGCGACGTGTCCTGAAGAAGACGTAGAAGCTCATCAGAGCCATGACGGAAAGTCTGAGTGCTCCAATTTGCCGACATGTGCGATTTATAAAATAAAGTGCGCGTAAGCGTTGACACAAACTCAATAAGGCTTGTATAAACAATTCGGCTGAGTTAAACAGTCTCTGTGTGGATTTCCAATGTATTTATGTTAAATCTGTTCTACTTACGCTGCCCAAGCAAAGTCTTTAAGTAAACATGCGGTGGGCACCAGGATCAGTCCGAGCCAGAAGTACCAGCACTGCATCACTCTGCCCGCCTGCAATCATAAACTCCATTTGTTTTTGCTTAAACACAGATTTCAGCTTGAGATTCAGTTTTCTTTCCAGCAATAATTAACACCGGGGCAGGACCAAAAATAAACAATCATGTGAAGGCAGTTAAAAAAAAAAAAAATCAAATGGCTTAGTTAATAGGAATCAGTTAAACACTTAGTCTTGGCCAGACATATTTTCTAGCTTTCTCACAGTCTATCAGCCCCCCAAACTGAGTTCAACAGAGCATTCTCACGAAGAAAAAATTCTATGAACGATAAAATTACCAGTGAGTAACCATTGATCAACCCTCCCCCGCTGCTACCTGCAGTCCAGCTGCAAGCCAGCTCATTGACCTACGACCCCGTTCACGGTCTGTCTCTCGGGATTAATCATGCATCTAACCACTGTCTCAGACTGTCAGAGTGACCGTCTCTCCCTGCTTATCACACCCACACATCCTTCTCCTGTAATTCCCTTCAATCTCACTCTTTCACAACGTTCTTTCATCACTAATGACTCTTGTCTTTGTTGCTTGTCCTCACCTGATTTTATAGTCTAAAGTTTTTTCCTGCTCTTCAAACATTTCGTCTTTGACTAACCCGGAACATTTTTGTGGAGTGTGAAAATCAAAGTAATGGGAGTATGGAGTCTACCGATGTCATACATTTCCTGTGTTCTGTGTTCTAAAACAGGGATAAAAGATACTTGAATGAGTTTGTAAAATATCTGTGTCTGTGACTAAATGGGACTAACAGAAACACAGGATAAGATTTTGTTAGAGTGGAAATGTGACATGTCACAAGTTGAGGGTGGGAGTTGCCAAAGGTTAATAATTTTTGTGTTGTTTTTTTTTTTTTAAAAGTCTACATCATCTTGTAATCAGTGTGGTTCTTCTGAGCAGAACCACACAGGTTTTCTCCATCTTCTATAGACAGATGGAATAGATAAGAGCAGAGGGAATAACGAGGTAGTTATGAGGATGATAGAGGTGGTGGCCCAGTGTCTTTTGACCAACTCGACTGAGCAGCTGCAGAAATATTTGACTGCATTCCTGATTTCTGAGACAAATTGAATTAATGGTCTGTGGAGAGTTGAGATGGTTTGATTCTTCTCCTCCGAATCCAATCACGGGGGCACCATTTCCTGTCCCTGCTTTCATTTCCACGCTCTTAAAACGAGTCTTTTAGTCTCCATCGTTCCCATCACAACCACCAGCCCACCCTTTTGAGTCAACACCTCCGCGGAGGGCAGTAAAGGATCGGGGTTCGGGTGACATGCAGCAGGTGCAGGAAGACCACGAGAGGGTATGAACCTCTCCGTAGGGCTCCAACAGTGCCGACGCAGAACACCCAAGAGGTGGTTCTCATAGGCTCTGTGTTTTACCAACCAAGAAAAAAGGAGGAGTGAATGATGTTGTAGAAAATAGATGTTACCAAGACGACCCTGTCAGTCATGATGACCCCTTGTTACTGAAATCAATGACACATGTTTACAAAGAGCAACTTGCCTGGCCTAACATGTCAGGGGCGATTGGGATCGTAGGCCAGATGGCAGAGTAGACAGCAAAGAAGACCATCCAGAGCGCCATGCTTCCCCACACCGCCAAGTGGGAAAACTAAAGCACGATTGGAAAAATAAGCAAATCATTTAAAAAAGAAGTTAAAAGATCCAGAAACACTAAGAGGTCAAATAGTTTAAATTCATCTCATTCAAATATAGACCACCTCTTCCCTCACATCTACTCTGGTCCCTGTTGTAAGGGGACACTGTGAATTCCTAAGGGACTTCGCTTCATTACTGCCGGAGCGTTGTGTGGACAGCTGAACGGACAAAGGTGTCAGTGCCTATCTGTCTGTGCTGTCGGTCTTTGTCACTCCAACTGTGGGTTTAAACTAAATAACGTCACTGTCACGTCACGAGCTACTGTTTTCTTAAACTCTTCGTCCACTTTTTCTGATGTTGTTTTAAGGCTGAAAGTTAAAAACACACTTTGCAAGATACGTTGCTTATTTTTTGTTTGCTCCATTCTTTTTTTCAGATTTTTAGATTGCTGGCTAAAAATAACTTGCATGCAACTTTTTTAAATTAAATGAAGTATTTTTTAAGAATAATCCTTTTTTGTAATTAGGTTTTTTTTTTTTTTTGTTGAGAAGGTTTTGTCAACAAGAAATGCTTTACAGCTCATCTAAGTAAGTTTGACTTCTTTATTGTTCTACTTTTGTCTAATTGCCCTTTTAGACAAACATTCATCTTCAGCTAGTTTCAAACAAAGAAGTGAAGCTCGACCAGATAATTTCACTAAAACGAAGTACGCGAGTGTAAAACATTCCTCATGACTTGAATAGAGCATTCTTTGACAAGGACGAGGACATCTGGGCTCTAAGTTAGCTGTAAATTCAATCTGCTTTGTTCTTAAATGTTTTGTATTTAATATAAATTTAACAGATGGTAATCTATCAGTGTCCGCATCTGTCTTTCTCTTCTGCTGAGCTCTGTTTGAGCACTTATTCTGTCCATTTATTTCTCCCAAGGTTGTTTTTTGAAAACGCACACCAAGCTGGGTTTTTTTTGCAGGAGGTTTTTCCAATAAATTGAACGTAATATGCAAGTATTAAATCATCAAGATGTAGATGTGTAATTTTTTTAATATTGCAGTAAACAAGAAAAAAAAAACCCCACAAAATTTAGTAACTTTAAATCTTGCAAATATTTTTTGGTAATTTTCCAACCCGCAATGCATTTAAACGGTTAAAATAATTATGAAAGTCCCCTCTTCGTCTTTATTTAGCAACAGTTAAATAAAATACAGCACACATGGTTCAGTTTATTAAATGTGTGTTAATGTTCTTACCCTGGTCCAAGCGGTGGTCTCCATTCCAGCTTTCAGACAAACAGTAACAACCACATACTGTGTCCAAACACACACACATACACACACAGGAGGAGAGGGAGCATTAAAAAGAAGAAGAAAAAAAAAGCAAATTAGTTCACTGGCGACTGTGGAGATAATAAACTTTAAAAGTTATAAACCAAACATACGCAATTAAATTTAAGACCCCCACATTTCTTTTAGAATCTGCATGTACATATAAAGTAGAAATAATAAAACACAGTCTCTTGAAAATGATAGCAGAAGGCTGAGATAGAAACGTGAACAGAAAGGAGGATGAGCATGGAGTAGAGACAAACTGGCTAGACAACATCAGATTGATTGGAGACTCAAAGAAGGGGTTTGAGGAGGAAGCACGGTGCCATAGAGACGGGGTGCACAAACTATCTACACAGAGAAAACACAAGTAGGATGCTTACGGTGTAAACCATGTTTCCTGCAAACAGATAGTCGTTACCCTGACCGTTGCTGAACGGAGAGTCTGTAGAAAACAAACACATTGACGGCATAAGTCAAACGAATACACTGCTAATTAATCCCTGATTTAATCATATGAGACTTACCGTGTTCTAACATTTTGAGAGGAAACCAAAAGAGAATAATTGAATGAATCAGTGCATTAATGCAGTGTCCCCAAAATACCTGGAAGACAGAGTGAGAGGTCAGTGTGAACCAATACCAAACCTCATTTATCCCCCTGTGCACATAAAAATGTTTTAAAACAACAATTCTTCCCTTCAACACAACTTCCCCAGTGTCTGTGCCATCGGAGGTGCCCGCTTGTACAGTAAACACACATATTAGCACACACTCATACAGTAGTCAGAAATGAAAGACTTCATTATTCTACGACTGTGAATCTCATTAAGAGTTGTCATGGAAACGCTTCGGTCTTCCTGCCACCTTTATATACTCGCTGCCGTTCTAAACAAACAGCGAGTATCACTCATCAGATCCTAAACATTTACGTGTGAAATGAAGAGTAAAAGGACTTCTCTAGGACTTGTGTGTCTACCTTGGTGTTAAATCCCTCTGCGTTCTGAGTTATTCGGTACAGCTGCGGGAAACGGAGCATGTTCTGCTGGCTGCACGGCCGGTCGAATATTCCAAGAGTAAACGGAGGCAGTGCAGTAAAGATCTGCAGGGGACATAAATGATACATGAATAAATTTTACTGTAAAAATATCTGATAAAAAAAAGGAGTTTAATGTTTTAAAAACAGCAGAACCCTGAAGGCACCGACAGCCGGATGTAAACTATACACGAACTGTCATGAGTAAAATGAAAATGTACACTCAGAGAGAGATTTCTGGCAAGCAAAGAAAGTGGTGATAAGAAGACAAAGTGGACAAGATTAATTAAAAGATAGAGAGGAGATTATAGCAGCTAAGTGCAACTGGGAGAGTTCTTGATACTAAGAAGGAGATATCAGCAAAGCTGAACAGAGCCAGAGAGTTTCAGGGTGGATACTCACCACATTGTACAGGCCTATACACCAGCGTTCAAAAAGGATTTGGCCGGAGAATCCATTCACAAAGGCAAACCAGAGCTGTGGTACAAAGAAAAAAGGATGAGAGGAACAATAGCAGAGGCTGAAACTGCCTTAGGGAGGCACTGATAGTAGAAGGTGCATGAAGAGACGGACCAACAAAATGTTATAAGACGCATGAGAAAATCAACTTGGCAGAAGACAAGATCCAAAGTGAAAACGCAGAACATTTAACATCTATGTGTCACTATTTATCTATGAACCAGCTTGGAATAAATTCAACATATTTTAACCCCAGAAACCACTTTTTGTCTGCTGATGCACAGTGTCTAATGTGAGTTAGGCCATGAGTATGTCAGCGTTGACATGTTATCACACACACACATTTACACACACACAGACACAAAGGAGACAGAAGTAGATCAGAATACAGATAGAGAAAATGTTTGGGGCCGCTGATGGGAGTTGTGGCATTCCTGGGGCATACAGTGGAGCAAACAGCCTGGGGTGAGGTCACAGTCTCTCTCTCTCTCACACTTGCCCATCCCCCTTATTCTGTCTCCACTAAGTGGACAGAGACAGTCTGAACTTTGGCCCACACTGCTCTGCTGGAAGCCAATTATGTGAGATAATCATGGAAACACACATATATTTACACACAAGGACAGAATGAGTCTGGAAGCTGGAATCTAAGCTACAAGCAGCAGCTCCCATGATGACCGGCACCTGCTGGTAATCTTAACTTTAGACAGCAGTGAGATGGTGAGTTAGTGGGAGTGAACACAGCTGACTGTTGCTCCTTGAAACGGGCACGCCAGGGGTCCGGTATGCCCCATCAACAAAACAACATTCTCATCGGTTTTGAAAACAAAAACACTGGTGCGCACTAATTCCTTCTGATATACTCCAACCATGACTAAGACTCGCCTGATATCAGCCCCTTACTGAATTCTTTATCAAATCTCAATCCCAAATGGTAACTAATTACTTTTAGGACATTTTTTGCCCACAAAAGGCAAAAAACCAAATCTGTCCTGCATGTGTAATTCAAGTACATGCACACACAGCAGCTGACCTCTAGGTCCAAGGTCTTGTCACTGCTGATCTAAGGACACTTTTATGAGCAAGTGTATGCATGGGTACGCGCAAAAGAGACAGAAAGCAGACACCAGGAGGGCAGCTCGTCCATCACTGTCAGCCGTGTCGACAAACAGCTGCAAAACGTCTCTGTTAATGTAACTGTGTGGGCGTGTGAGAATGTGTGTAAGGCAGACAGGGTGTGGCGATGTAGATCTTACTTCTATTATATAGAGGACTACATTCTTATAGAAGCAGTAGAGGATGCACTTTGTGACACGGTTGTAGCTCCATGCTCCGTGGACCAACAGAAGTTTCTCCAAGTAAGAAAACTGTACGACAAAGAAGAACAGATAAAAAAAAAATAGTTATTAATTTCTAAAAGATAATTACTGAGAAAATAACTGAGTGAGAGAAAAGGAAATGATTCAAACTATCTTTGGTGAAAATGACACTTTTTTAGTACACTATGAACAATGGCAAAATCTAAAATTAAATTACCCTAGGACCACTGCAGCAGTCAATTTGACTGCACGTCACTTTAATATGCATATTAGAATAAATAAAACACAAACTAGGAGTCTATGGCAACAAACACATTGCTACGGCCACACATAAGTGTTTGTGTTTATATTTGTGGAGAGAGACAAGGAGGACTCTGGCGCCATTACAGAAACATTTTAGAAAGTTTGAGTGAGATAATATTAAAGAGACACCATGAAGAGAGTAAGAAAATTGTGTTCTGAATAAAGTATGCCATGTTTTCTAGATAAGTCTTGAAAGTTCAGGTTAACATATTGGAATATAGCTTATAGCCAATTTTTAACAAGGACATTTTTGAAGCAGCAGCGCAAAATGCATTGGAAAAAAAAGTATGCTACTGACAAATTAGATCATTTTACTTTGGTTTTTGCTTTTTTATTCTAGGTTTTAAAAAGTATTTAACATTTTATAATAGTTGTTACTTTAAAATTGAGTGGTGTAAAAGTTTATTTATGCAATGTAGGAGCACAAAACATGAATAATTACATAGGCAGTCATATAGATAATCAGGGCCCTAGCAGGTAGACTTAGAATGTGGCGGTCATAGTGTTAATCAGAGATGAGGAAAGAAAACATTTCTGTATTCCAAAAGGATTATTATGACACAAATATATTTTATATTTAATCTGAATTTCTTTTGTGAAAGTTTAATGTTTAGGAATCTTCGTTATTTCTTTCTGGTAACAAGATTTTCCTCACATACGGTTTTTGTATCATGGAAAACTTAAAGAGAAACATAAAACTATTCAACTGTTTTTAAGATTTCCATCTGCAGAAAGCATTTTATATTCTGTCTTATTTGTTGTTTTTCAAAGTTTTTTATATTAAAATCCAAACTCCATATTGAATTTTCACAGAAACAAAAATGTAAGTAAAGTGGCTTCGCCTGCAATACAAGCTCAAAGCAATATTGATCCAACTACTCGTTAGCTGGTTCAACTTTTTTTAATGTCTCTCTTGGCTGAGACATAGTTTTGAACTCTACTGCAACTAAAATTCACGAGACTTTAGAAAACTAAAACACACATTCTTTAGTTTTCTCCTTGAATTAAAGATCTGAACTATTTTTTTTCCCTCTCACAACTATGAAGACTTGTATGACCTTTATCACCCCACTTTGGAAATATCTAAAAAATATAAAAACTTTAGTTAAAGCTCTGAAAGTTTTCTTTACGGCCGATGAGGGGGCGTCGTCTTTCAAAAATGAAGATAAAGAAAATAAAAACAAAAAATATTTTGAGATGGAAAATTTCTTTTTAATTTCAGCAATTAAAAACAGACAAATCGGTGCAGCGTCAGCAGGAGGCTGCATTGGTCCGTCGTGGTAAAGAAAGAGCTGAGCCGAAAAGCAAAGCTCTCGATTTACAAGTCGATCTTCGTTCCCACCCTCACCTATGGTCACCAGTTGTGGGTGATGACCGAAATAACGCGATCGCGGATACAAGCAGCCTCTTAGTCTACTCCCGCTGGGTCACGCCCGAAACACCAACAAGGCGCTTGAAAGGCATCGTAACCAGATGCCCGAACCACCCCATCTGAATTCTCTTGACCCAGAGGAGTAACCACTCTGCTCCTAGCTCCCCCAGGATGGCAGAGCTCCTCACTCTTTGTCTGAGTGAGAACCCAGACACCTTGTGGAGGAAGCGCATTTCGTCTGCTTGTGTCCGCCATCTCATTCTTTCGGTCACCACCCACAGCTGGTGACCATAGGTGAAGATAGGAACGTAGATCGACTTGGAAATCAGGATTTTTGGTTTTCGGCTCAGTTCTTTCTTCACAAAAACGGACCGATGCAGCATCCTAATTATTGCGGACGCCACACCGATCGGTTTGTCGATCTCCCGCTCCATCTTTCTCCCACTCGTGAACAAGACCCCAAAAAAATGCCTCCACTTGGAGCAGTGAATATATACTTGTTATCAATATCTCTATGAAAACAGGGACAAGAAAACACCATTTCTCATTTAAGGTTCCTCCCTATAAAGACATCGTTTAATCACTTCTTCGTGTTCAGTTTGTAACGCCATCATTAAAAGTAATATTATGTAGGGATTGTACTTCAAATGGAGTAGTGAGGAGACATTTTGGATCATAGATCTTTCTAATATTCTGTTTTTGAATTTTTGGTTGTATAAATTTCTCTCTAAGTCTGTCTCGAGCATTTTAGTCGGACTAAAGCTAGTTTTAGCCAACTGACAAATGATCATTTCACAATTTTGTTTGTGATTCATACATATGTAATTTTCTGCTAAAAAGAAAGAGGCTTCCACCTGGAAACCTTTCCAAAAAAACCCAAGCTTCTTCAGTCTCTCTTTAACTGCGCAGCTATAAAATTTGACATTTAACTCACTAACTGAGGGCTGTAGACGTTGAGATGTGCTTCCAAGGTTTTGTTGTTTCTCTGAGATACAAAGTCTGTTCTCAAGTTGAACTTGCCGGGATGTTCACTACAGGAACACTGCCAATTCTCTTGACTGTTTTACACTTGTAAACTGTCTTCTTCACTTCAAAATGATGAAGTCCACATTGTCTGGAAATGGACTCAAAGCCTGGCCGAAATGATGCAGAGCATTATTCGCTTATCTTTGCTTATCTCAGATCTCTGCTGACGTCTGCTTGCCTAACTATGTGTTAACGCAACCCAATACTCCAAATGAGAAAGTTATCAAACTTTTTGTGGATTAGAAATAAGTTGATTAAATAGGTTTTATTTTTCAGTTTTACGTGCTTGGTGCTCTCACCTGTGCGATGGAGTAGTCAGAGGAATTAGTGGCTTGCATGCCTTCGTTACCACTGATTCCTACTCCAACGTGAGCTGTTTGAATCATTCCCACATCGTTTGCTCCATCACCTATCGCTAGCGTGATGGCTTTCACATGCTTCTTCACCATATCCACAATCTCCGACTTTTGAAGAGGAGACACTCTGCAGGAACACAAAGAGATAGATGGTTGATATTAAAATGTAAGCAACTGCCTTTTAACCTGAGGAAAATTACAGGGTTGGAGAAGAGGGAATGATTAAAAAAAAAGTAAAATAGAATAACGTCTCCAGGAAATAAATTAAGCCATAAACGCATTAGTCATTAGTGCAAACAAAGCCTGGGAAACAGGCAGAAACAGCTGAGAGAGTGAAATACACACACACACACACATTGCAGTGCTCTGTTTACTAGTTTACAGGCAGGTATTAGAGGACAATGATTCACTGTTCTGCTAATAAGATTTACTGAAGCCTTCCTTTGGTGTGTGTGTATATTTTCCTTTGTGTGCATGTTTCCATGGCTTTATGCATGATTAAAAGAAATGGAGAGTTTTCCAGAGGGTAATAGTGTTTAAGAAGCTAGCGGGGTACTCCACCCTCTTGACCTGTATCACTGATCATCTGACTAGAACCGGTTCTGTCTCAGCACTGACAAAAGAGGATAAAAAAGAACACTATTTCAGAAGCTCGTCTCAAGGGTATTTTAAAAGGATGTTACGGTGTGTCACTGTGTACATTCTTATTATAGATTCATCTCTAAAATAAAAACATGTGTAATTAACTCACAGATGTGATAATTTTACAATGAAAATAAAGTTCAACTTGTTTTTTTTTTTTTTTTTTTTTTACTACCAACATAAGAAACATTTTGTTTTTAGTTTAGTTGCTGCAACCCTCGAAAGAAACCACACAGATCTTGATTTAGTGTTTCCATCTGGAGTTCTTCAACATGAATTAGTTACTAATCAAGCACAGATGCATTGTTGTCTTTTTAAAAATCTACTTAACGGGCAAAGTTTGAAACCTTTAAAGAAAATATTAATCAATCATTTGATTAATCCATACTTGGCCAATTTTAAAACAAGCCCATTTTTGTCTTTATTTTCCGACCCAATCAAAAGTATAAAACTTCTCCAGTTTAGTTCACCCACTACTGTGGTATTTTAATGTTAAAGTCTGAAGAGGACACTTGTGTGTTTGTGTGTCTGAGCGTGTGTGTGAATAAAGACACAATCTGGCTTTTTCTGCTGGTCAAATTCTCAAAAGTAAGAATTAGGATTGGACTTATTTCCTCTTCTTTTCTTGAATGAGAAGGCGTTCCCACTTTATATCAGTCACATGTGCACAATCACTGCTTTAGTGAGACCTGTCATTACTAGCAGTAAACCATACAGTGAAAACAAAAATTTCTCCAGCCAAGGACACACAGCAGAAAACTGATACCAGGATTAAAACTGATAAACACAGCAAGTAATCTTTCCCGCGGTAAATCACAATCAAAGCCAATAAACAGCATGAACCAAATTTTGGGAATCCGACCTTTTGGAAGGCTGAAAACTATTTTTTTTTCTTTGCTAAATACTCAAATGGTAATGGTTATCAAAGTAGCCATTGGTCATGTGAACGGATTCCCTCCCACAGTAAGATATAAATATTTATACAGCATATCTCAGATTATAGTAATTATCTAAGCCAATGTGATGCATGAAGTGATAATGAGTCAGGCATCAACACAGGACTTAACGTGCTGCTAATACTTTAAACATTTCCTAGAAAGAGGAGGAGCTACAGTTGCAGTAAATGTCTGTCAGTATAAGTTTGACTCCTGGTGTAGCCGGTGAATTTCCAGCATGTCCGTCAGAGCTGATAATCACGTTACTAAATTTGATTATGAGCAGCTGCATGAGCTATCACATGCAAATGGAACAGAAAATGATGATTTTATAACTAAATGAAATTATGAGCATATGTTAGAGCAGGGGTGAGCAAACTTTTTTGGTTCACGGGCCACATTGAGTTCTAACATTTGACCAGGGGGCCGGAACAGGAGCAGATGGATGGCATGTTTTGGTAACCGTTAGATTAGACTGATAGAATGGCGCGCTAGATTTTAAACAAGCGCACTAAATGTTACATCAAGAGCGTTAAATTTCAAATCTAGCGGCACTAGGTCTGACATCTAGTGCGATAGCGCTTAAAAACGTGCATTTAGCGGCATTCGGTTTGAAATCTAAGTGCTTGATGTAACATTTTGCTTGTTTTAACATCTAACACGTTTGTTTACGTGCGTTTATTGGGCCCAATGGCTTTCCATATCGGTGCACACCATTTATTTAGACAGCGCATCACGGAGATACACATTGTAATGGGAAAAATGTTCCCAAAAAAGCCAATATATCTAGAGTGCACCATCTAGTGAGGAAACATCAGAAATGCAGGGGAAATAAAACGTTAAAACAAGGTTTGTTTATTTGATTTTTTTCAAGTTCGGCAGGCCGGATTAAAATGTTTAACAGGCCGCATGTGGTCCGCGGGCCGTAGTTTGCCCATATTTGTGTTAGAGCCATCTTGGATACAAATTTAAAATGCGAACGCTACACCGGAAGTCATGTTTCATACAGATTAATCTTTAGTAAACTAGGAAGAAAAGAAAAATAACTCCTGGTAGAGCTTGAAATGATCAAGCATTTAGTTCAAGAATAATCAAGAATTTAGTGTCATCCTCCCTACCCCCAACACCACTACAAACAGGTATCCAGAGCAAACCAAGTACCTTGACCTGGATACGGCAGGATAAACTTGTGCTTTTTTTCTTTTTTTTTTTTTTTTTTTTATTTCTCTAGGATCTAAAGTATGTTTCTGTCTAACGTATCTTGGCTTCTGACCACAAATCTCTCTTCATCTCCGGCTCTACCTTTCCCCTAAACACTGCTAACAGAGTCCGGGATTGTGTAAAGTGGAGCTGAAAAGATGAAAGGCTCCCAGTGCTCTTTAGGGTGGAACTGAGCAGAAAATAAACAGCTGCTTAATCCTCCTATAAACAAACGGTCTGCAAGGTTTAGAACCCATGCAAACGCGTGCACTTGACTCTACCACCCTGAGATGAGATGCACACGGACGCACATTTAAAACATCATAGAGATGGTGAGAATAACTGTGTTCTTAAAAATAACTTCATACTTTCAATTAGAAATATCTCATCAAATTTCGGGCAATAAGTTCAGTCAATGTACGAGGAAGTCTGATGTGACAGAGAAGTATGTTAGAGCGGTTCAGGACATGTATGAGGACTGTAAGACAGTGGTGAGGTGTGCTATAGGTGAGACAGAGGAGTTCAGTTTGGGGGTGGGACTGCACCAGAGATCTGCTCTGAGTTCTTTGCTGCTTGCTATGGTGAAGGACAGGATGACAGACGAGGTTAGACAGGAATCTCCATGAACAATGATGTTTGCAGATGACATTGGGATCTGTAGTGAGAGGAGGGAAGAGGTGGAGGAAAAGCTGGAGAGGTGGAGGTTTGCACTAGAAAGAAGAGGAATGAAGATTAGTCAGAGTAAGACAGAGTACATCTGTGTGAATGAGAGGGATCCAAATGGAAAAGTGAGGTTACAGAGAGAAGAGATAAAGAAGGTGGAAGATTTTAAGTATTTAGGATCAACAGTTCAGAGCAATGGAGAATGTGGAAAAGAGGTGAAGAAGTGTGTGGAGGCAGGCTGGAATGGGTGAAGAAAAGTATCAGGTGTGATGTGCGACAGAAGAGTTTCAGCTAGAATGAAAGGAAAAGTGTACAAAACCGTGGTGAGGCCGGCGATGCTGTTTGATCTAGAAACAATGGCACTAAGAAAAAGACAGGAAACAGATGAAGGTAGCAGAGATGAAGATGCTGAGGATCTCTCTGGGAGTGACCAGGATGGATAGGATCAGAGGAACAGCACATGTTAGAGGTTTTGGAGATAATGTCAGAGAGGCCAGACTGAGATGGTTTGGACATACAAATACAACAAATTTGTACAGAGAAGCGAGAAATAGTAAAACAGCAGAAGGATGCTGGGTTTGTAACCACCAGGAAAGAGGCCTAGAGGAAGACCAAAAAGGAGGTTCATGGGGACAGTGAAGGAAGACATGAAGATAGTTGGTGTGATCGAAGAGGATGCATCAGATAGAGTTAGATGGAAGAATCTGACTTGCTGTGGCGACCCCTGAAAGGAAATGCCGAAAGAAGAAGTACAAACATTCATAAAGGTTGGAAATAAAACACATTCTAAGTGAAGATCATTGCATCTCCCGACAAGTCAATATTATAAAGACCTTATGAGATGATTACAGGGATAGGCAACACAACAAAATGAAAGTATAACACCTTAAACCATCATTAAGGAGTTTAAGAAGCTCAACTTAGAGAGACCCAACTACTGTATTTGTGTGACCAAGCGTCTGTTTATCTGCTCTACAAACAGATGTAAAACTAGAATGTGCCGCAATATTTTAAATGTCTTAGAATGAAACCCAATAATAGTTGTTTGCAAGGCCTGTGGGAGTCCGGATCTGGCTTGGCTATGAGGAGAAACTTTTATGTCTCTTCTGGCTGTGTGCAAACACACACACACACACACACACATACATACAGAGGAGTGGAAACTCTTTTATTAAATATCACAGCTGGCTTTCACAGGATCAGGACCATAAAAGGAAGCGTACAAACTTAATGAATTGAGGGTGCACTCGGCATCATTGTATATGCTAAGTGTCATTGACCGTGTTTGTGTTTCTTTCCCATCCAGACGTTCCAGTTAAAAGAAAGTTGCGATTCGTCATTGATAGTAAAAAATTTAATTACAGAGATTCTGCAAAAAGTGTCTTTTAGTAGTCTCACTTATCAGTTACCCATGAGCACCGGCGTGCAATGGAATACATTTATCAACACAATTGGATACTTTCTAACATTGTTATAAATAAAGGAGAAGGAATGTGTGTGATGGATAGAATTAAATGTTTATTTCTTATAAAAGCAACAAAAAAAGGAAACATTTTTATTCCTTTTTGATTTTTTTTTTCCTGCAGTTCAAACCAAAGTTGGATTATTTTGTCCAGGAAATGCAAAAACTATTTTTGTCAATTGTATTTATTTGGAAAATCTTTAGTTTTTTTATGCAATAGCAGGCAATTTTTTAGCATCATTAATGATCTGGTGTATTTTTTTTTTTTTAATTTAAATTCCTTTCATGTCCTGAAATTGCAATTTGTGTCTGAAATTCTTGAGGTTTTTATTATTAGCTGAGCACAAAAAAAAAAACTTCGCCTCTCCTGTCCCTGTCTTTGAAGTTTTATAATCTTTAAATAAATTTTAAATATACTGCAATTTACTATTTTAAATTTCAATTCCACTGAAGAGGAGGTCAAATTCAATTTGGCCCAACTTAAGTAAACAACGTAATAAGCATAAAAGTTTAGCTTTTTATGTAGATCTGAGTTATTCTTTCCTACCTGCAACAAATTACGGCTTTGCAGGACAACGCCAGATCGAGGAAGGCCTGGCGGAGCTCAAAGGAGAGGGCATATTTCAGTGTCTGGCCGTCAATGATCAACGCGAGCTCATTTTCTTTTCTCAGGGAGTCGCCCAAGGACGAGCAGTGCGTTGTGAGTGTGGCACGAGTTGCCTGCAAGAAGACAAGCAGATAAAAGGAGATATTAGTTTTATTTCAAAGCATAACATAAATGTTAAATGTCTAACTCAGGCAACCTCTCTCCAGGTTATCCTGGGTGACCAATAGATTCACTGCTTAGAAGCATTTGTCAGGAAATCTCACTTCAAACTACCAACAATCTTTTAATTTTGATAAAAACAATCCAAGTCGAGAGGAGCCGGATGGGGTGGTTCAGGCATCTGGTCAAGATGCCCCCCGAGCGCCTCGCTGGTGAGGTGTTTCGGGCATGTCCCACCGGGAGGAGACTAAGAGGCAGATCCCGGACCTGCTGGAGAGACTATGTCTCACAGCTGGCTGGGGAACGACTCGGGATCCTTCCGGGTGAGCTAGAGGATGCAGCCGGGTTGAGAGAAGCCTAGGCTTCCCGTCTGAGGCTGTTGCTACCGCGACCCGGCCCTGGGAGAGCGGAAGCTGACGGAATGGAACGGGAAAAACAATGCAGCCTGTTCTGCGTGAGCATTAAGATTTTCTAATTACCTACGTACACTTTTAAGCTTCTTTTTTGTTAATTCAGTTGGTTCCCAAATAGGGAAAAATGAAAATTATGCACAGCAAAACACACAAAGCAGTTTCCGAGAAGGTCAAAAGCATTGTTAGCAAATGGAAAACACATGTCGGTAGTTGCAGCTTTCATCTGAGGAAGTAATTTGCTCCTGTGTACACAATTAGGAATGCCAATATAAAGTTCACAGTTGTACAAGATGTTATCACGGCATGTGGATGCCGTGAGATTCTAGAGGAAAGTTTTTATCAGTCTTCAATCTTTACTTTTTATAACTTCAGAACAAAAAAGAAACAAAAGTATGAGATAAATGTGCTGGTACATGAAAACGATTCTTGTTCCTGTCCACTACATTCATCAAAAGTATTATGTGCTTGCTTAAATGTCAGCCGGCCTGCAGGCCTGGACCTTCAGGGCCGTATTGATGAAGCTCCTGATAGTAAAGAAACACGGGTAAATAGGAAAAAACATTAAACAGAGATGTGATTAATTCCATGTGGAGAATTTGACTCGCCATCACAAACTGCACACCTGAATTCTTAGAAAAAAAAAATGTGGGAACGACCACCGTTTTTGCAAATAATTTTCTGTGGTGTGTTTAAGATGGATCATTTGCTCCACAACAAACGGAAACAAACAACCTCTAAACACAACCAAAACCTCAGTGCACAAACATTCAAAATCTGGAGCCACTGAGAGTCAGCCCAGTGGATAATGGCGGCCGTCTGACCTGCGAAAATCAGGAAACCCACAGAGAAGTGACCCCAAAGTTCTTACTTTGTCAAAAAGACACAGCTGATTTTCAGCGGAAAAAAGACCAGGTGGTCCGAGTCAGAGGAAACACCCAAGCAGTGGATCATCCAGCATAATATCGATTATATATAAAACCCGCGCCCTCTGATTAGGTGTGTCGTATGTATGTGTTAAACACAGTAATGGCACACAGAACAGAGACTGCACCTTTTAGCACAGTGCGCCTTATGGTCATAAAAATACGGTAAATAAAGTCTGTTTATCCACATTTATGAGTGTCACGGTCATGTGAACCATGATGTCGCCCTTCTCGCCAAACAGTGATGCACACACATGCATACTTTTTACACACAACAGGACCTCCGCTTCCTAAAAATTCCGAGCTCTTGTTTTCTCAGCCTGAGGCTGTGTGTTTTTCTTTGTGCGCCGGAATTCCTGTTAGCATTCACCTTTTCCCCCAAACAGAGGAAAGGAAAACAACAACATAATGAAAGGATTAAAAGAGATTATGGGCTGTCAAAGTTGTAAAACCCAAAAGAAGCCATGTGTGTGTGTGTATGTGTACATCTTATACATACGCATTATAAATGGGAAATAAACAGAAACCTGTGTGTGTATTTCCGATGCTTATGTCCCTTCTCTGCACGGTTTCAATTAATTATAAAATGGCCATTAAGAATCAATTCTAATATATAATTAAACATCTTTTCTACAATTAGAAAGAATAGTCAAATAAAACTGAGTGTAAATGATTACATTGTGTCTGCTTCTTAGTCTGTGTGAATAAGTCAGAAAAAGTCTTGTATGTAAAAAGTTGGGCATTGACTTGTCACAGCAGGTTCAGACAAAGCTGTAGACAACTGGATAATAACCAGGATAAGGCTGAAAAAGACTATGGTAAATTTGAAAAGTATCTTAAGTATATACACAAGTTAGCTTTTGCTATTTGAAGTCATTCAGCTAGAAATGTACATGTTTAGACCAAACTGGTCGTGATCATTCAGCACTGATACAAAAGAAATCAGGCAACTGATTTTAGTTTTCTCCATTTCACAACAAGTTACAAACTAAAACAAATTTCAATACTTTTTTTAATATGACAGATTTGATTAAAAGACATTTAAGGCTCCAAATAAATGTTTTTATTTTATGTTCATGTGGTTTTGAATTTTTTTTTTAAACACACGTACTCTATTCATCTCTCACCGGGGAAATTTGTGTGCTGCATTACTACACCACAGCAGGCGGCTACGACAACGCCAATGGTGGGAGAACTGGGGGGGTTAAGTTTCTTCTCCAAGGATCCTAGATGTAAAATCAGTAGGAATCAAACCCGCGAACTTCCGGTTAACTTCCGGTTAACTTCCGGTCTGCGGGCGAACGCTCTACCACTGAGCCATCATAGATATTATAACCTATCTAAGAGATAGAGTGAGGAGCTCTGCCATCCGAGAGGAGCTTGGACTAGAGCCGTTGCTCCTCCGGGTCGAGAGAAGCCAGATGGGGAGGTTCGGGCATCTGGTTAGGATGCTTCTGAATCACCTCGCTGGTGAGGTGTTTAGTGCACGTCCCACCGGAAGGAGACCCAGAGGCAGACACCAGACCTGATGGAGTGACTATGTCTCACTAGTGGCTGGTGGGGAACACCTTTGGATCCTTCCGGGTGAGCTGCAGCCTGGGTTTCCCATCTGAAGCTGTTGCCCCTGCGACCTGGCCCCGGATAAGTGGAAGACAACGGAACGGAATAGTTTTGAAGAAAGCAAATACTCGCAAGCACACACATTTGTACAGGGTGGTGAGGTTTTAGAGTCATAGGAAAATTTTGAAACATCACAGGTCGCTTTCTCTCATTACTTAAAAAAGAAAAGTACTAAATCACAGGCAAGAAAAAAGGACATACACACCTCTCTGCTAAATATATCAACGGGTGTAGTGATGACATGAAAGGCCAAATGTTGATCCTTTCCAGGCTCCCTATCAAGTCCTAACTCTGTGGTATAAAATAGAACAAAGTAGCATAGAACATGATAAACTGAAAGGTCTAAAGAAATGGAAAACAAATGTGAAATAAGAAATATGAATCCTACGAAAGGAAAAACAGAAAGACTGAAAGACCAGTTGAATGAAACGTTGAGAAAAACTAGCTCATTTTTTTCACAAATTCAAATTCTGTCACCGGTAAGATTTAATTTATTGTTGTAATTATCAGACAGTGCATCTGTGCAAATACCCACATCCTCTGCTGCATCAACCAGATGTACACACACATGTGGACTTCTACCAACAACTCATGCACGCGCAGGGACTCGAAAATATGTGTTTGCATTTGCAAAGGAAGATGATTAATGCTCAGTAGAAAGGAGCTGTTTGTTTAAGAGTTGTACTGCGGGCAGTGTGATGAGGGCCAGGGGATTGTGGGAAAGTTTGAACACACATTTCGTAGTCATCGTGCCGGTGGAGACAACCATGTGCCACTTCATTGAGTAAACAGTATGTGACATTTGGCAGCGTCGGATTTAAACTGAGACAGAATGAAAAGGTTAAAAATGTTTGCATCTGTTAGCTGGCGTTGTTCAACATAAACACCACGAGAGAAGATGGAGCACGGATCTGTGTCGGGCTGTGTGGTATGCACTCTCTCTGGGGGTGACAGATGGCGATCGTCACAGCTTCAGTGGTTGCAAACCATTTGCCCAGAAGTGACTGCTCAGAGGGTTTGTTTGATGGAGGAGGAGCACCAAAAGGAGATCACATTACCACTCATTCACTGCACTTGAATGAGCCAGTTAAAATCTCAAGTTGGACTTTCTCTCTTTCCAGATTGTTCATCTCACACGTTAAATACAATAAACACTCCCCTACATTTTATTCACAAACACACGCTTATGTTTCTATAAGAATAAACAAGACATATTTCATTCCTTGCGTCTGTTATGTCTAACTCTACTTAATGCACATTTTGTTGTCAAACAGCACACAGTTTGTGTGTGTGTGCGTGTGGTCGCTTCCTGAGCCTGTTGAGAGACTTGACAGTTCAGGTGTGAAGGAGGAATAAAATATTGAAGCAAAAAGTTTGAGAAAGAGAGGATTGTTTCTGTTATGTGAAAATCAAACATGAGAATGAGGAGAGATTTAGAGTAAAACAAACTTGCGTGTGAGAGAGCATCATACCAGAGGAGACACACATCAACACTAAAAAATCACACGCAAGTATTTGGGTGCTGAGGCATCAAAGTTAGGCCTCTTTTTTAAAACAAACAGCTGTAAATTACAGTGGACACAATATGACTGATTCTACACTGTTGACAAAATCTCTCCTTAGAGTCAGACACACACACACACACACACCTCCCTAAATACCAACAACAAATTGTAGGAATCTCAAGAATCAACTGCTTGATTTACAGCAAACACACATCTAACATCCACAAATTAAAAGCAAGCCGGTTTCTATAAACCGATTCAAATGTTCACAAAAGTTATCATAAACAATTATGATAAGACGTTTCTGATTTTCTTCTGTGCAGGTTGAACATGCAAGATGACTTGAAGCGGGTGTGAGTTATTTTAAGTGTGTGATGGATAAGTGCCAAACTGAAGATGGTGTGACTTTCATCTGCGACGGTACGGATCCACAGCTCTCTGAACTTATCCTCGTAGGCGAGCACGACTAACGCCATGTGGAGGTCTGTTTTTTCTCTTCAGCATGTCTACGTGTAAAATTGAACTCCTCTAAGTTAATAATAGGACAAACATGAGAACTAATTGAGGGCAACTGATAGTTTATTTTCAACCACAGTTGAATAGAATTATTTTCAGCATGGACATGGTTTATTTAGTTATTCTGTCTCCTGTTTGCCATGTTGCATTAGAAATGGAAGAAAAAAAATCCAGTAAAGGGGTTTTATTGATGGTAACTTGCTATCCGTATCAGCGCCTCAACATTAAACACAGTTTTTTATATTTATAGTCAATACCACTCAAGATGGAACATTGTAAGCGGGGTTATTTCTAGATAATTGACTTGCACTTAAATTGATAAAACATACAAAATGTGCCACTAAAAAAACAAAGTTTCAAACAAAATTGGATTAACTTTTACACTTAATTGCTGATCGTTTAGGCAACATTTTCCCTAACATTAGTTAAATATTCACCTCTACCAACTCAATTTATTCAGTGCCTGAAGGCTTTCACACACTTCCTGGATTTGATTCGTTGTTAGTTAAAGTGTAAAAGTTCAAACAATCCATTTGCTAATGCTTACCATGCTTTAAAGATTTAAAAAGGGGAAAGTGTGAAAGAGTAAAATATATAATCACAACCATGCAAGAATGGGTATCCACGGATTTCTAATTAAATCCCTTGTTAACCATTTGAACGGATCACGCTGATTATTATGTGGAATAATACAATTACTCTTCCAGCTGGCAGTCAGAGAATGCCCACCTACAGTGCAATGGTATTATAAAGCTTAAAAAATTATGAACATTGAGTACAGAAATTCTCCATTTAGAAATTAAACACACATTGAGGCCACAAGTTCCACTTTCACACAGGAACTCGTAAACAAATGCGGACGGGCACATGGAGGACCGGTGTTCTGTCGAGATCTGCAACCATCGAGAATGGTCACTCTGCACCTCTGCGCATGCCCATAATGCGTCATCCGCCTCCCGCTCCCTTCCAGAACATCTAAACGTTGAGGGCTGCGGCCAGCATGATGCAACCAAACACCGCCCCCACGACGCTGACGTTATCTAGTCATTTTTTAAGTGCAATAAAATTTAAACAAAGTTGTTTCCACTTTTTATAATTTATTGCTTTTACTGTCAAGAGTAACCTCGCACAGCTCACGATGGGTTGCAGATTCAGATGAAACCTCACTTTTCTGAACATCGATCTATTGACAACTGCGACCGGCTAGAGATCTCGATGAGGCCGCACATCTCGACAGAACACCGGAACTCAAAATTTAATCATATCTTAGACGTTAGTTAGAAAAAGTGAACACATCGATCACCTGGTAATCAGTATAGAAGACCCAAAAGCACGTGAAACAAACATGTCACTTATTTAAGAAGAGATAGTTTGAATGTAAACAGCACAGAAGAGAGAAAATATTCTGTTGTTGTTCTGAACAGTAACCAGATCACAGACAGAATGACTGTGTATGTGATCCACACACACTGCTGACGTTTAGATGGAAACAAGTTAGACAAGCACTGTCAAAACACTCTGTGAGAAATTCATAAAAGACATGAAAAGAAGACTGATACAAGTGATAGTTTAGCACTTGTCTCTTTTCATCCATTTTTCCGAGGGGGGACATCAGACACTTTAATTACCTGCACCTGTGAACACACAAAGAGCTCCATCCACCGATCTGGCCGTGGACCACACCCCGGCTCTAACGGCAACAAGCTTAAGACCCCGCTTCCTCCCTCAGGTACACACAGAAAACCCCACTGCACTGTACAAAGCGCAAACAGCTGTGATCGACCACGGGAAGAGGTGGGTTTACTTACATCGAGAGAATCCTCGTTGACAATGATGAGGGACATGCCGTGTGTCACCAAACGACAGGAGTAACCTGAGAAACAATGTAGTAAAGGATAGAGAAGAATACACGGGGAAGAGATTAGATTTACTCAAACACAAAAAAACAGGAATGTAATACTTTCTAATGTATGGGTAAATCTATAGAAATCAGCTCTCCATAAGGTTTTTTAATTAATAAGACGCCACGGTAAACAACTAACATCCATCAGGATTTTTCAACATTCCCAACTGGAAAATATGATATCAGCTATTCAGTGTAAAGCCTTTTTTGTTGACAGGCGTGTGAATGTTGGAACAGAACCTTTATATTACAATCGCCTGTCCTAGTTCCAGTCCGTCGTCTTCCGCTCATCCAGGGCCGGGTCGTGGGGCAACAGCCTCAGACTGGAAGCCAAAGCTTCTCTCGCCCCGGCTGCATCCTCCACCTCACCCACAAAGATCCCCTGCCAGCTGTGAGGCATAGTCTCTCCAGCGGATCCGGGGTCAGCCTCTGTATTCTCCCATTGGGGCGTGCCCGAAACACCTCACCAGTGAGGCGCTCGGCGGGAACTACCCCGTCTGGCTTCTCTCGACCTGGAGGAATGGCTCGTCATTGAGCTCCTCTCGCATGGCAAAGCTCCTCTACCGATCAAAGAGTGAGAGCCCAGCCACCCTGCGGAGTAAGCTCATTTCGGCCACTTGTATCCGCAATCTCATTCTTTCGGTCACCACCCCCAGCTGGTAACCATGGGTGAGGGTTGGAACGTAGATTGACTTGTAAATCGCGACCCTTGCTTTTCAGCTCATCTCTTTCTTTACAACGACGGATCGATGAAGTGTCCTAGTCATTGCTGACGCTGCACCGATCCGCCTGTTGATCTCCCGATTCATCCTTCCCCTACTCGTGAACAAGACCCCGAGATACTTAAACTCCTCCATTTGGGGAAGAACCCTGTCTCTGATCTGCACGGGGCCTTCCGCCCTTTTTCGGGCGAGCACCATGGTCTCGGATTTGGAGGCCTGATATCCCGGTCACTTCACACCTGTCCAAGTTTTAAAACCAAAACTTACAAATGTCTGTTTTGATCTAATTTTTATTCTCTGCTTTTAATCTGCCAACAGCTTTCTTCTCGACCACTAATCTAACCAAACGTATTCAAACCCTGCGTCATGATCACATTATATTTGAGCAATAAAACCGGGAAATTTCAGAAAAAACAAGAAGCGTTTCTTCACACGATTCTTATATAACACCTTATGTCAAGTGATCTAAGAGGGATCATCTAAACATTTCTTACCTATATTAATGGCAGTTTCTTGTTTGTCTCCAGTAAGAACCCAAATCTTTATCTCCGCCCTCATCAAAGTAGCGATAGTTTCTGGGACACCAGCTTGTAGACGGTCCTCTATGGCCGTGGCACCGAGCAGCATCAAGTTCTGTTGGTGAAAATGAGGAACCCGACATATTGTTGGAAGCATTTGATGGAAGTTAAACATGAAAGAACAAAAGTAAAAATTTCAACGATCGTAAACTAAGTGGGATTTGTCTGTCAAGCTTAGTTTAACTGTAAGTGTGAGGGTTTTGCAAGGACATCGTATAAATCTTGTTGGAGGTCGGCAGTAAAGTCAGTGAGTTCGGTGAAGAACCAGCTCATTTTAGACCTCAAATCCCTCTCTATGGTCTACGCCAAGAACGAACTTATTACTCACTATCGTTCCTTTACTTTAATTTGTTTAACATTTAAATGTAAGCGTGCCCTCATTAGGGACACTTGGACATGCACACAAACACACACAACTTAACACAACAGTGTTGTTGACTCCAGTTTTATTGGGCTTTTGGCAGGCCGGTGTGGTTAATTACCCTTGTGGTCTCGCAGTCAGAGCCTCCTCCTCCTGCTGCTTCCTCTTTTTTTTTTTCCCCTTCGTCTCTCCTGATGTTTTCTGTTTTTTTAAACTCTCTCTCCTAAATCTTTTGGTTGGCTTACCTTTTATTTAAGTACTTTTGGTAACATGTTATCGTTTGCTTTTGGCCAAGTCTGTGTTTTGTTGTTTTTTTTGTTGTGACCCTCAGACTTGGCACGTGAAATAATTCTACATGAAGCGGAAAATTGCAAGAAAGAAACAAAAGCTCATAAAAGACTTCATTGCAATAAAACTGTGTAGCTTCAAGAGAAAGCACTGTGAACCTGCTCTGCCCCCTTCTGGTAATCCTAACAATGCGTTTCTGATCTTGAAACCTATTGTTGTTGTCCGCAACGGAAATTTTATTTACCTTTTCAAGTAATTCATAGCATTCCTCGAGCTTCTGAGCGCGATCTTTCAGTACAGTGCTAGCACTGTTGTAGTCCCTCAACCACTCCTGATAGGCGGCTTCTTCCAGATCAACGTACGCAAAACAAAGTGTCCTCAGCCCTGAAAAAAAAATTTTAAAAAAAGAAGATTGTTGGTCAAATAAAATATAAATATAAACTTAAAATAAAAATGTAATGTTTAAATAAGATATAGAATCCTAAATTTTATAGAATTTAAAAAAAAGTTAAGGAGGTTCTTGTTGGTTTATTTTTTTAAATCACACTAAATTTATTGACTTCTTTAGATATTTAGCTGTAGATTAGAATAAGCTAATATTTAAACAATAATCTGTGACACATTGTTTGCTCGTCCCGGGGGAGGGATCTCTCTTTCACGTGGATCCCCATGAGGTTTCTTATTTTTTCCCCACTGATGGGTTTTTTAGGAGTTTTTCCTCACCGAGAAGGAGAGTCTAAGTGCATTAATGTGCTAGTCTTGTTTAGTTAGCATTTGTTAGTTATTTTTCTTGTTGTGTATTTGTGTTAATACATTCCTCTTTTTCTTGTGAAGCCCATTGAGACGGACATTCTGTGATTTTGGGCTATACAAATAAAATTGAATTGAATTGAATTAAATATATCCCTCATGGGGAAATTACTTTTGCTGCATTGCACCGCAGCAGGAAGCCATGACGGCGCAGCTAGGGGTTCAGTGTCTGCTCCAGGGACACTTAGGCAAGGTCCCAATGGGAATCGAACTAGTTTCTCCCAATTCAAGGGCGGATATTCTACCACCATTCTACGCCTCCACCAAGTGTTAATCAATAGTTTTTAAATCATGACATTTTACTCAAGGAAATATGCTGAAATAACACAACATGCAACAAAACACAGGAGACAGTGGCTCAGTGGTAGAAAATTTGCCCTCGGACCGGAAGTTCGCAGGTTCCATTCCCACTGAGTTCACATCTAGGGTCCTTGGAGAAGACACCTAACCCCACGTTTCTCCCACCATTGGTGTGTGTCATAGGTGGCAGCCAAGCTGTGGCGCAGTGGTGCAGCACACAAACTTCCCAGTTGAGGGATCAATAGAGTATGTATAAAAAAATAACAGCAACGACTTATTTGTTGCTGTTAAATAAATTCAATAAATCCAGTTTTCTTATGTTTGTTAAGAGTTTTCTTACCTTCGGTAGCAAACTGCTCCAGATGAGCAACAGTTATATCTTTGTACTGAGAAGCTTCAGTCAGGCGTTCAAAAATAACGTTATCCTTAAAAACACAGTATTTCCAACGTTAATAGGATTTTGGCAACATCTTTACTGTTATCAGTAGAAAATGAACATACAGCTCCTTTGCAGTACAGACGTAGCTTCCCATCAGGAGTCCTGACCACCACAGACATGCGTTTGCGATTACTGGAAAAAAAAAAAAAACATTTTATCCTGGTTTAAACATGTGGTCTGATATCAAACCAGTAAAAAATCAAAGACTGTAGATCATTACCTTGAAAACTCCAGCACGTTGAGTAATTCATAACTCATCTCTTTTCCTCTCTGAAACACACAGATAAAGAATTCAGACTCAGCAAAAAAAAAAAAAAAAAAAGCTTCACTAAGTCCAGCAAAATGAGCAGCTTTGCAGAAAAATTCTGGTTTTATAAAGTTTAATTTTACAATTAGCAATTTTTTTTAACCTTAAGATGGATCTTTATGAGTTTTTTGTCCAATCAACTGTGTGAAACTCACTGAGATCGAAAATTAAATATTCATGCTCACAGAATCAATGATGACAGAGTGTGGGGTCCTAGCAGTGAAGACAAAGCCGAGTCCTTTGGCACCTTTGACCAGTGCTCCTTCATCTGGCGAGGAGGCCTGGTAAATGATTTGGTTTTCTTCCCTCTCCGGTACTACTGTGTGGCACACCGCCATCATGGTCAGGAACTCACAGATTTGGGGCGATGTAGGCTAGAAATAAAACAAAACTCAACAAAGGAGAAAGAAAATAGCTGCAACTTCGACACAAGTGGAGGACATTTGTCTTCAGATATGCCAAAAAAAGACTTACATGCTCATCCACAATGTTTTGAAGAAGTGCTGGATCATCAAACTCGGTTGAGTTATGACTGCTGGCTGGAAGATGACTGAGAAGAAAAGAACAATTTTAAATTATGATGATCTCAGACACATAAAAAAATTCATAAGGGTAAACCATGCATTTAATTTAGACAACGGACATAACACACATTGTTTATAGCTGTGTGATGCGTGAAGACAAATAGCATGCCAGACACTCAATATAGAAACACTGACCTGAAGTCCTCCATGGAACGATCACAGTCAAGATCAGGGAAGTGGCTTCCGTTAGGAATGAGGTTAAATTGCAAAAAAAATTAGTCAACTAATTGATGAGTTTCTTTACACAAGCGTGCAAAAATGCAAATGAATTGTTCAATTTTAGGTTTAATTAGTCGGAAGCATGAAGTAGAAATAGTTTTCATTGAGATCCAAACTATGCAGATGAGATTTTCTGCACAAGTTTCTGAACCACTGCAAGCCTCAGAGGGATCTGACATATCCTACAATGTCAGTTTAGCAGCTGCTCTTTTAATCAGTCATATTTCTCAGACAGAATTCTTCCTTTATCTGCACAGCAGAATGTGGATTCCGAATCAGAGACAAATCTCTTATAATATGGAATGAAAATATGGAATGTTTCCAACCACATTTTTTTATTTTCCAGCAGCAGAGATCATTATTCTTTCCCACAATGCCAGAAATATTGATCTGTTCAATAATGTGGAACATCCTTGATGGGTTTTCCCCTCACAGATGGGCTCAACTTACAAACTGATTATCATTAAAAAAAAATGCTATCAGGAATCCAAAAACCCTGAGGTACAATACAATCCAGAGAAACTAAAGGAATAATCTTGATGACACTTAAATCCCAACTGCATAACAACTTGGAACCCATTCTACAGATATTCTAAAAGTAGTTTTATGTGTATTTAGGAAACCAGATTAAAATGAATATAAGATGACTGACCCATAAGCTATTCCTGCGATGGTACACTTCTTAAAGTGCATGACGTTACAGGTCAGAGTTCCTGTTTTGTCGGAGAACAGATATTTCACCTAAGACAGACAGACACAGTTTGTAAATAAAAAGATACATCATGTTTCAAATTCTGAAAGGAGGGAAAAACTTACCTGTCCCAGTTCTTCGTTTAGATTTGACGTTCGAGCCATTGCTGGCGTGTCTGTTTCTGAATAGTACATCTCTACATCCTAAAGAAAACATAAGAAAAATCAAAACATCAAGGTACAATCAGCAGCACTTCTATTGAAAAAATAAAATTCCAGTATTTTAATGAGTCATACCCAGTTGATGAAGAGGGCCTGGGTGAACTTTACCACCTCCAAGGTGACCAGTAGACTGATGGGAATCAGATTATTGTAGAGGATGATGAATGTAAGCAAGTTGTATGCAAAGTTAGTGGAGATGTCACCTGCAAACACACACATGCAGAAAAGTTGGAATCTAACAACTATAATAGAGTTTTTTCTGACTTTTCACAGATTGACAAGATCTTTTATTTGTAAACTCTGGTCCGATGTCAAGATCTGTGACTGTGGAGATGTGCGGTTTAGCGCTTCTATGCATGTCCATGACGGATTTAAAATCCTCTCCCTGTAGAACTGAGCTTCTGTTTAGGATGTGAGTGGGGTTTAGGTATAAATAAGGATAGTGGTCAAGGTCAGAGTAATTAGTTATTTGTCAGTGAAACGGAGAAAACTGCACTCAACAAGGATGTACAAGCCAGAGTTTGATTGCATCAAAGTTTGGTTGCGTCATGGGCAAGCAAAGAAGTGACCAGTCGCCGACCTTGACAAGGCCACAGTTACCGACAAAACACTGGCTCTTTGGCATTTGAACTCACCAGCTCGGGAAAGGTACCAACATGCATCCTCTGTGTGTTGTTTGTTCCAGATGGCTGCACCCACAGAGCTGACCAATGCCATGACCAGCAGGATGCCAAAAAGGACTAAGATTTGCATGTTTGTTACTCGCTCCACATTAGAACGCTTCAATGGTGCCTTGGTGGAGTTCTAAGAGGACAGAACAGAAACTAAAAGCCTTGCTTTATTTAAATTATCAGAGGAAAAAAGAATGTTTCTGTATGACGTGACTTAGTTTTACAGACAATCTGTAAAATAGTTTACTTAACGTAAATTGCATTTTTTTTTAACACCATCTAATCACAAGATTAAAAACACATGCCAATAAAAAATAATGTAGAAACTAATAGCAAGACAATGTAGAACCTGCTTTTAAATTAACTAAACATTGCTTACAAAAGTATTTTTCTGTTTTATAGTAAGTTTTCTAACTTTAACCGAGTGAATAAACTCACCTGCATTAGTTTGGAATCATGTCCCGTGTAGACAGCAATACCCACAACCCACTGTGTGTTCCTGAGCTGAGCACCACGGAGCAACACCTGGTCCGGACCTAAAGGAGCAGCACTATGGAAGACAAAAAAGGAGAGAGAGGTGAAAATTTTATTATATTAAACCTTACTAATGCCTTCATCCATTAAAAAAAAAACAGTATACAAACAAGAAATAGTCAACACAATATACACTGTACTGCACTGTATCACTAACTTTATTAATAATGTATGAACTAGGATGAAGCAGTCATATATCTTCCGTTGTCTTCCGCCTATCTGGGGCCGGTTCGCGGTGGCAACAGCTTCAGACGGGAAGCCTTAGCTCCATTTTCCAGCTCACCCAGAAGGACCACGAGTCCTTCCCCAGCCAGCTGTGAGACATAGTCTCTCCAGCGGAACCGTGGTCTGCCTCTTGGTCTCCTCCCGGTGTGACGTGCCCAAAATACCTCACCAGCGAGGCGCTCAGGGGGCATCCTGACCAGATGCCTGAACCACCCCATCTGACTTCTCTCGACCTGGAGGAGCGTCTCAACACTGAGCTCCTCCCAGATGGCAGAGCTACTCACCCGATCTCTGAGTGAGAGCCTAGCCACCCTGAGGAGGAAGCTTATTTCGGCCTCTTGTATCCGCAATCTCATTCTTTCGGTCACCAGCTAGGTGAGGGAGGGAACGTAGATAGACTTGTAAATAGATAGCTTTGCTTGTCATATATGTAAAGATTTTAAATTCTGTGACCTTGACTTTTGTGATCTTAACCTTTGGTCGCGTGACCCTGAAAACCTAAACAGTTCATCTATAGTTGGTACAGTAAATCTGTAATTGGTACTCAGTAGCTGCAGGATAAATCTGAGAGTAAAAACTGTATGTGTGTGGCCTTACTTTTGGTTTTCCAGCCGTAGTGTGCCAGTAAAATCATACAAATGTCTGTTTGGCCCTTCGCACTCCAAACGGCCTGAAAGTCCCATCAAATCCTCTAAAGCTTGCATTGCAGCTGTGAGGGGCAAGCCCTGAAAAAACACCCCAAAAAACCCCTCAATATAAATAAAGTTGTTCATTACAAAAAATAACCACAGAAAACCAGAATTTTTGCATACTTGTCTAATCTTTAGGTTGGTTTCTCCATCCAGATTGGAGGTTTCTATGTAACACATGGCCTGTGGTTCACTGTAAATAAGCATTGAAAGATTATAGTTTAAAACAAACCGTGCAATACCCAGAAAAAAATCTTCAACTGCAATCAAATGAGAAATTAGTTTTGATCAATTTATTAACTATAAAGGTGGTATGGAAGACACTGAAAACCTCAGACAATCGTTTTTGTACAGTGGGTCAATCTTGCCACTCACTCCAACTTCCTGGATTTGGTGACAAGTATTTTCATTGGTTGGAAATGTAAACCCCAAAAAAAAACCCAAAAATGACCAATCTGGGTTTTAATGCTAGCCTATTATTTCCAAAGAGTTGCTGAACTGTAAGGATTGCTCTTGTGGAATCGTCATGAGGCAGGGGGAGGACACGGCCAAACCATCGAGTGTAGCGTTGTGCAGCCAGGCAAGATGCCTTGGGCTGGCATGTATGGGCTCTGAACGCCTGCCTCTCGACCATCCTACGCAATCCTTCAATTCAACCCAAAGGTCGCAGACTGGAAAAGACTTCAAGGGAAGCCCTGCCTCCTATGGCTTGACGTAATCGTGAGCGACCTCCAAAAACTTGGAGTCACCGTTGAGGAAGCAGAACAGCTGGTCCAAGTTTGCCAGCACTGGAAAAATTTGGTTCATCTGGTCGGCTCAACGCACGGAGCGGGACTCACCCCACCTTTGCTGGGAAATTTGATTGATTGCTGGACCGTAAAACTAAATGATCTTCCATACTGCCTTTAAGATTTTTTTTTAAATCAAATGTAATTTTTTTTCAGACCAAGTATTTGTCTTAATTTGATTAAATAAATCAGTTGTGCATTTTGGAACTTTTCTGACTATTTAAAAAAAAATCATAAAACAATGTGTATCACTGTCATTTATTAGCAACAGCCATTAAAGTTAGTGGAAGAAACAGCCAAATCTACACATGCTCACACACAACAAAGTCTGACCTGGAGGACACTATAACCATGTCAGCTGGAAGATGCTGGCCATTCTTCACCTTTACTATGTCACCAACTGCCACCTTGTGGGCAGGATGCAGCAGCATGAGGGAGGAAAAAAGAAGGCAAAGAGGAAAAAGAAAAGAGAAAAAAAACAAGTGAGGGCAAAAACTTGGTGAAGCAGAGTGGGAAAGGACATATAGGTTAATCAGTGACTAGAAAGAATGTGGTAAACGGAAAAAAAGACTTGAAATAACACAGCAGCATGTTGCTAAAACCTTTCTGATTAAGCTGCAACAGGGACAGATCAGAATGAGAGGTAAAGATTAAAGGAATGCAATTAATACTTCAGAAGTTGCACATACATTTTAGTTTGTGTGTCAAGAATGTGGGCAAGTTAAGACGCAGAAAGTGTGCTGTACAAGAAAAACTTTAGTCATGTGCTTTATGTTGTTTGCCTTTTACCTTTTAAGCAGCCTCCAGAAACAGTTTTCCCCAGACCCAGTAAGCTTGTAATTTATATTGTGTTATAGAGTGATGTTAATAGCAGTGCTATCGATTCCTAAATAGAATGTCTTTAGTCTCTTGGACTTTCTTCAAGGCTGTCTGGCTTTCAGGTAAAGCGCCACTTTACTGCAAGTACACTGTTTGATAATAATTTATGAGATAAAAAAAGTTTTTGTTGGAACTTACAAATTGTATCAAGCTTTTGATCTTCAAAAAAAAAAAAAAAAGCCTTTCAACTGGGAATCGTTCAGGAGGATAACGTTAAGCTTTTACTGGAAACTACTTGGACTTTTTTCTGATTAATTTTTTTTTTTAACAAGGTTAATTATTGGAACGGCTAACGGAAAAATTTTTAATTTGTTTTGACACTTAACAAAATTTCCTCAAAACCTATTTGTCATTCAGAGAACAGGGACTGAAATTGGATTTGATTCAATCTAATGGAGCAAGACCTCAAACAGATGGACTCCGTTAATGAGCAGACAGAATAAGAAGCCTAAACATAAGGGGAGATTGGAGGAAAGTGTGCAAAAAAATACATCATCCTCATCAAAACACATTTATTTATTGATTAGTTTTACATTTAATTAGCCTCTATAAGTTTTTTGTATACTTTCTTTTATGATTCTTTCATTACAAAACCTAAAAAGAAACTCCCGTGTGTCATATCTTGTGTCATTAAATCAATAAAATATGATAAAGAAAAGCCACAAAACAAAACAAAAGCAAAGGATTGATACATGAGAGCACCAAAGTTGAAGCATGTGATGATAGCGATACCTGTTTCCAGATTATCGTCTGCCAAGCTCCATTACGCAGCACTGAGAGACAAGGACAACACAGTCATCAGTCAGCCTATAGAGCGAGCCTCCTACAGTATCCATGCACGCTAAACTTTTGTTTTGGAGCTGAGTGGTCTGCACTCTAATGACTGACAAACAACAGCTATTCATTCAGGGATGAAAGGAAAACAAAACCCAAGCACATAAACACAAGCGCGCTCATGACAAATGGAATGAACACTAGATACACATTAACACACACACATACACACACACATTATACCTGTTGTCTTCTTCGTGTTAACTGTGTTGTCTGCTTTATGGCGTTTCTGTAAAAAATAAGGTGGAAACCCAGAAATGATGATTAACACATGTTGAAAACAAAAAGAATACTCATATTTTCTATTATTATTGTTTGTGTCCATGCATTTATTGAATTAGTGATTAAAAAAAAAAAAAATCATAAGTCAGTCTGAACTACATCTTGCAAGTGGTAATTTTTCAACGAGAAGAGCAGGCAGAAGAGACAGAATTACAGTCTCTGAGCAGTTTTTATCTGATCAATGATTCCTCACGCCTGCCTCTTGTTTCCGTTCTCTCTCATATACAAGATGGAACGAATGCTGGTCCAGCAGTTCTCACTGTGATGAATTCTAGATAACCATCTTTTATTTTAAAAAGAAAAGTATTGGAAATATCTACCTGGTGCATGGTCAATTTATGTTCACATTTAGGGGTGTTTATTAAGTTTTTTCTCCTAAATCCGTGAGTTACTTACATAATCCTCAATAATCTCTTTGATTCCAGCCACAGTGAGGATGAAGATGAGTGGAACCAGAGTGGTGTAGCGACCAGTTGGAGACACATCAGGGATTTGCTGATGAGAAAAAAAAAAGAGGCGACATTCAGATCTCTGCTGGTAGAAGAGGTTGAAAAACTTACAACATTAATAAAATTAAATATGGAGAGGTAGTTTTTGGACTTTTTGAGATAAAGTCAGAGAGGCCAAACTGAGATGGTTTAGACATGCGCAGAGGAGAGAGTAATTCGGCAGAAGGATCCTGGGTTTGGAGCCACCAGGAAAGAGGCTTAGAGGAAGACCAAAGAGGAGGTTCATGGATACAGTGAAGGAAGACAAGATAGTGGCATGATCGAAGAAGATGCAGCAGATAGGTTAGATGGAAGAAACTGACTTGCTGTGGCGACCCCTGAAGGGAAATGCCAAAAGAAGAAGATGGAGTGGTAGTTTAGCAGTTTGAGATATTTATGCAGAAGTGAGCGTCGACTAAGTTTGCTAAAAATTTATACATCATTAACACTTAGATTGTCATTAATTATTTGGATGTTCAGTTTATTACTATCATAGAGGGATGAAATATTAGAATTCTGCAAATAGAAATCTGGGCATAAATTAATAAAACTTTTCATTAAACTTGAACAAATCTTTACATTGTACAAACTTTGCTATTATTTTAGAAAAAAATGTCTAAGTCCAAAATATGCTTTGCAGAATCTCTCACTTAAAGGCTACTAAGAAGTGAAATAGGAGATCCATCCTATTATACCGGTAATGATGGCTGGCAGCTGTGTGTGTGGTTTACCTGCATGAGAGCAATGAAGAGGAAAAAGGCATTAGCTGCCCGTCTGATCTGTTCATAAAGGAACCGAGGAAGAAACGTGAGTATCCCATACTTGGTGGTGCTGCAAAGAAAAATAAACAAGAAAATTAGATTTTTTTTTTTGTTATATTTAGAAAGTATTCTTGCAAAAGACTGAACACTAAATAATCCCACTTGGGACTTAAAGAGGCACCAAAAAAAAATCTATTTAAAACACTAAATTGTGCTCACTGAGGGCAATCGAGCCAATTAAGCGGCTGTCCACACTTCCCATCTTATAAATAGAAAGCCACATTTCATCCAAAAACACTAAATTTAGACCCTAAACTCCTGAAAATAACTCTTAAGAATCCTTGCCAAACTCAACTTGTCAGTCAACTCTATTGATCAGACAGTAGTATTGATTAGTCTTGATATAGCAGCCATCTACTGTAAGAGCTTTTAGTGAAGCTAAAAATAAAGTCAACATTTAGGCGTCCAGACTTGTAGTTTTTCTTTATTTTCTTTGTCATTTGCAGACTAATTGACAACAACAAGCTTCTGTAATGGTTTATTTAATGGCGAGTGCGTAAGAGCACTGAGTGCATGCAATAAGGAGTAAAACAAACTCCTTTTCAAGGGAGTAGAGTCTCCGAGGAGATGAACTTGTGACCGCTTGCCCTCATCTGTCTTACACTTACTGACACAAAATACCAGGAACATGACATTAAGGGAAAGAAAGACGAATAAAAAGGAGCTACAGCTGTTAAGTCTGTCACACAGCGTTTCGACCCTGATGCCAAAGATACCTCAGACCTGGTGATACTACACCTATGATCCCGTAGATAAAGCTGCTTTAATCTAATCAAAGACAAGTGATACCAGATTCCACAAACAGCAACGTGCGCGTTTCAAACGCTGTAGAAACTGAAACCTAAATGCACAGGAACGCATACTTCTTTTAAAATCTCCGTACACTATAGATTTAAAACTTTCTCCTAGTGTGAACAGCTGTGAGCTGTAGGGGTGTTCCTTTCCTGTGGTTGGGTCACTTTGCTTTATTTTCATAAAAAACAATCTTCTTCATACATTAAAACCCCCCTAAAGTGGGGTTAAAGTCTGAAAAGACACATGGAAGAGAAAAGGGAGGTGTGTCTTTTCGAAAGTTTATGCCATTTGAAAAGCATAACAAGCATACATGCATGAAGGTGAAAGATCTGGGAAATGATAAGAGCTTAGCTGGGAGTACAGATGAAAGCCACAAGACTTTCATCTCTGGGGAGAAAAAAAATCAATGAGGTTATTGAACCTTTAAAACACAAACTAAAGTGTTACAGGAACATGGGACATCAAAAAGCCTCGCCCTCTGGAGTATGAGCAGTTCAAGTTCTCCAATCAGCAAGCAAAGCGGGCGAGACGCTTCAAATGAACCAATCAGATAAGCTGGGGAGCATAAACCATAATCTCATTTGCAATGCTAGAAAAAGCTCAATTTAAAGTCAAATTGCATCTCGCCATCTTCTGAAAGTTGATGCCTCATAACCCTCGATCCACAAAGCTCACACCGCTTTCTATTCAGTGCTGAGTTAATTCTCATCTTCATAAAAAAAGTCTGATTAATGATAAGATTATCTAGTTTAAAAAATAAACAAAACAAAATAAATGGTTACTTTTTAGTTTTCATTTCAGTTGTAAGTTCAAACAGGATTGTCGAAGCGTGACAACGCATTTTGAAACCAAAAAAATAAGAAAAAAAAATGTCTGGGTCCCAGAGGGCGTTGGCCTAGTGGTAGAGATACTGTCTTTCCGAGTAAACCTGGTTTGATTCCCGCTAGGCCCAAGACATCCCAGGGACCACAAAAGACACGAAACAAAGAAAGAACAGAAAAAAAAAACCTGAAAAAAAAAGTCTGGATTTTTTGATGAACTCCTCATACTTTTTGTAGAATTAACACCATCGAGATTAGGGCCTGGACCTGAATTGTGATAAGATTTGAAAAATATACTAACAGAATCATTGTTACTGAGAAAACTAGTTGGAAAAATGAGAATTGTTTATTATTCCAAAAAACTTGTAAAAATGGACACAACGATTTAGATATTTTGGTTTAGATTTTTTTTTTTTTAACTAGATGAAAATATTTAAAAAATAATAATTTGATGATCGGAAGACAGTCATTAAAAAGTAAAAAAAAGAAAAAAAAAACAGGAAAAGATTAAAAATATCATTTCCTTTTTTCAGAGTCAGACTAAAGATGCAAAGCAGGAAGTGAAGATACTTGTGGTGGGCATGAGTAGCAAATATTTTAAGTAAAAAATGCAAGTTGAGAAGTTTCTTTTTTGGTTGTTTTTTTTTTTATCTAAGATTCTTCTAAAATGTCCTTGATTAAAATTTCAAAGTTCTTTAATCAGAACAAAATGATACATTATAAACTTTACACACTTTCTCAAAAATGTTGCGAACACAAGTGCTTTGCTTTATTTTCATTTAAAACTTTTAATATTTAGGCGGCACGGTGGCGCAGTGGTTAGACGGTGGCCTCACAGCAAGTAGGTCAGGGTTTGAGTCCAGATGTGGGGGTGAGGCAGGAGACAGTGGCCTTTCTGTGTGGAGTTTGCATGTTCTCCCTGTGTATGTGTGGGTTTTCTCCAGGTACTATAGTTTCCTTCCACCCTCCAAAAACGTATGTTAATTGGCTAGTATGAAATTGCGCCTTAGAATGAGTGTGTGTGGATGGTGGCCTCGCAACAAATTGACAACCAGTTCTTGGAGTACTTAGATATACTCAGGCATGGCCCCATGACACCATTAGGGATAGGCGGTCAGAAGACAAAACTTGTTATATTTATGGGCATGTATTGATTGAAAAACACCATCATGTCACTTTCTGAAAGTGTGCACTTTACTTGTGACAAATGGTGACTTGAAAATAAAAATCTAACAGATGAGTTATTACATCAACTTATCAACTGATTTAAAACAGGAAAAGAAATATATATATATTATTCTCATTCCAGACTGGCAGCTGTTCTGACGCCAAACATCACACAGTGTAAGTGGACCGGGAAGGACCACTAGCAGGACGAGGGCACTGCAGCATCAAAATTCCCTTCAAGGATTAATAAAGTATTTTCAATTCTCTCAATCACAGATCAGGTGAGGAGTTCTGCCATCCGGGAAGAGCTCGGTGTCAAGCTGCTCCTCCTCCAGGTCGAGAGAAGTCAGATAGGGTGGTTCGGGTATCCGGTCAGGATGCCTCCCCGAGCGCCTCGGTGGTGAGGTGTTTCAGGCACATCCCACCGTGAGGAGACCAAGAGGCAGGCCCTGTACCCACTGGAGAGACTATGTCTCACAGCTGAGACATAGTCTCAGCATGACTCGGGATCCTCCGGGTCAGCTGAAGGATGCAGCTAGAAGCCTAGGCTTCCCGTCTGAGGCTGCTGCCCCCGTGACCCAGCCCCAGATAAGCAGAAGACAACGGAACAGAACAGAAAGCAATTCAATTCAATACATATGTTCCGTTCCGTTGTCTTCTGCTTATCGGGAAACCAGGACTTCTCTCACCCCCTGCTGCATCCTCCAGCTCACCCAGTAGGATCCCAGCCAGCTGTGAGACTTAGTCTCTCCAGCAGGTCTGCGGTCTGTCTGTGGGACTCCTCCTGATGGGACGTGCCAAAACGCTTTACCAGCGATGCGTTCGGAAGGTAGCCTAACCAGATGCCTGAACCACCCCATTTCGTTCCTCTCAACCCAGAGGAGCAGCGGCTCTACTCGGAGCTCCTAACTCTCTCTCAGAGCGAGTCTATATGTTTTTGGGTTGTTTTTTTTTTTTTTTTTTTTTGAGTGGAGGTTAAATCTTAGTGGTTCAAAGTCTAGTTGAGTGATAGTAACAACCTTGACAAGCAGAAAAGGTCCTTCAACTTTACATTGAGCTTTTAAAACTCCCTGAACAAACACTGTCAACTATTGGGTCATCCTTTAAATCATAAAATGCACATAGAAACTAACTTTGTTACTTTTTAAACTTTTTTTTTAAATAATCAAAGTAAAATAGTAAAGTTGTAGAATAAATGATTGAATTGAGTGAGATTTGATGTGATTTATTAAAGATATAAATGACATGAATGAGTTTTAAAAAAATGAGAACGAAAAGCTAGCGCAGGCAGAGCTAGAATAATTCTTAAAAACAGGTTAAAGTGAGGAGAAATTGGGATCTAACCTGACGTGGTTGTCGCAGAACTTGGTGTTCTGTGGTCGGTTTAACAGCACCGTCCTCGCTGTAGCGTCGATCGGATCGGTTTGAGTGGTCCCGGACATCTCATCGTCTGCTTTACGGTAACCACCGGACGAGCACGAAGGTCCTGCACCGTTTGATTGATGAGAGAGAGGCGATGCTGAGTAAGTGAGTGGGAGACAGAGACACCGGGGAGGGGACACATAGACGGAGACGTGGTTTACAGTTCAAAAGCAACGTTTCCCATCTAAACACTCCCCCCCTCCTCCTTTTAACGCCCACAGGGACCCCCCTGGGTAATAAAAGATCTGCTGAGGGATGCACAATAGTGAACAAACGCACCTTTATTTTGATCACAAACACTGAGAAAGCTTGGATGTGTGTGGATTTTTAATGTTATCCAGAAAAGTGAGAGATGATGAAGCAGATCGATCCTTCTGCAGACCTCCCACTCCTCCTTATTGTCATGTTAAACCGAGATCTCCGCTCATTCAATCCACATGACCGATCGGATCTGATCATTTTTAAAAAATAAAAAGCAACCGATCTTGCTTTGATAGAATAAAAAGAGTTAAATAAAATCAATGTAAACAGGTTTGATGGAGTTTTCTGTGCTGCAAACAAGGAGAGTCCATGCGGTTCAAGATAAACAGCACACCCGTGTTTCTCCTCTCTTTCCTCGGATTTGATCAGAAAGGATCTCCCGATTAAAAAATAAAAAGATCCCAGAGTTATCCAGCCTTCTACCTCATTGTAGAATCTCTATCTGCATTTGATCTCTTGTTTTTCCCCTCTCTCCTGTGCGTCCAGACAACAGGAAGAGAAGGAAGCCATGTGTTATGAAGAAGGAGCAAAGCTCTGCTTTTAAAATCGCCAGAAGCCTGATCTCTCCTTGTGGTCTTGAGATCAGAAACCCGACAGTTCAAATGACATCCATGAGTCAGAAACCATCAGGAGATCACTTGTTGTCGCTTTCCTCCTTCCTTGCTGTCTCTCTATGTGAAGTGTTCACTTCACTTCCTGTTTCCTCTGACTCTCCCTGTCCTTGTCATTCTACCTCACAAGAAAAGTTCTGCATGTGCCATTCCATATTTATACTTCATCTAACTCTTACTTTTTAACATCAGCCACAGTTTATTTTTCCTCACAAGCTTTATAAGTGATCTGAAGTAGTTTATGATCATAATAAGATGAGATCAATTACACCACAAATGATTTTTCCTACTATGTGATATCAGATCCTGCTTGGAATAATTAAATTCCCCTCATTGATGAGAATCATAGAATCAGTGCATTGTGTTTCCATCTGAGTGGGTCTGAGAGAGCAGACAAGCGACTAATTGCATGAATAATTTAAAAAAGAATAAGCACTGACAGAGTTCTGCAGATTGAATTTCCACCGCCCTGAGCGAGTTACTTTCCTTTCTTATTGATAATCATGTCAACATAGATTCCAGTCCAGCTCAGAAATTTTGAACTTATAACTCAATTGCACAAGTTAAAAGTAATCTGAACAAACTCATCTTAAAGATCTGCATCAATATGCTTTGATACATCGAATCAAAGTTATCATTCAACGTTTAATAGCAGTAAAACTTGAATTATTGCTTCACTGATGATGATCGTCTACATTCTGTTTGATTTTTTTTCAGTCAAAGAGTCGTACCTTTCTAGCATACAAAGAGTACAAAGCATACAAAGCATAGAGCAAAGGTCAAAGTCTACCTGGGCAATTTGATAATAAAAAGCTTATCCCACATCTGTGTATCTCAGGCAAGCTATTATGGTATTTCGGGCTGAGGATGTGAATCCCTATCACAGCTTTGCAGGGGACGTAGTATTTTTACTCTCAAGTGTACCTAAAGATGCAAGTTTGAATATATATTAATTGTGTGAAACTGATCCAATGTGTTTCTGAACACACGTGTAAATCTAATTGTTTAAATTTTTTAATTGTCAAATTTTGTGCTTTCAGAAGTTTTTTGATATTTATTTTATCCAGCCATACCTTGTTTTCTTTAACCCTGGTAGACTCTATCTTTGCAATAAAAAGGAAAAAAAAATCAATAATGGCTTTCTCAGCACCATGCTTCAACTATAACTCATTTCTGAGGAGATCAATGCCTCTGTTACTCATCTCAGATGGAACAGAGACACCATTGCCTCCGTAACTCATTACCAATGCACCTCTGATGAGTCAGCCAAACACCCTAGCAAAGCACAGCCAGGTCAATTACACATGAAGAATCCAAGATAGCTAGACCTATTTCCCAGGTCTGACAATCTGCGGCCAGAGCAGGTAAGACAAGACTGATCTGCTGATCTCATACCCTGCGTGCAAACCTCTGCCAGCTACCCATTTAATTGTTGACTCCCTGGCAAGACCTATTGTTTTACTAGCAAACAAAAGGTAAAGTTTCTGTTGTTGTGCAGGGATCCTTTTACTAGCACCTTTACTGAAATACAGACGAAAGCGTTCACTTAGCCAAAAAAGATTTTAACATAGATGGCAGATAAAATAATCTGTTCAAAAGGCAGAAAGAGGGGAGTGTAATCTAAGAAAAATATTAATAAATATTCCACAAACCACATAAACTTGCCATGTTGAAAAAATTGAGTATTTTTGGTCTGGTTTCAAACTTTGCTGTTCAAGCGAGCTCGGGATGATGAATAATAAATAGAGACAGACTACATAATTCATCTACATTTTCCAGTTTAGTAGAACATATTTCACCAATCACACCATCTTGGAATTGTGCCTGGGTTTTCCTCACAATGGCAGCAATAAAAGTATTTTAAACAACCAGAACTGTATTTTATTAAAAGCCACAAACGCAGGCTCAGAGACATTTGCACATTTAATCCAATCATGCAGCCAAGAGACGAAATGAGCCAGAAAGCCAATCGCTGCTAATCATTCTGACAGCTTTACAGAGATTTATAAAAATCATCTCCAGATGTTTAAGAATTCCCATTTAAACAAGATAAACTTCAAATGGATACCTTGGCTGATCCTAAAATTTTTATCAAATCAGAAATTGCTAAGTTAAATCAGATGCTGTCTCACTTGTTACTTGCACGACGAGCACGAGCAAATCTATTTCTCCAGGCGTCTTTGGCATGCTTACCGTGGCCACAAAGCAGCAAAAATAATTACTGAGAAGATGTGTCAGACACTGACAAACTCTTGGGAAGTCTTGGGTAAATAAAAAGAAAACCACTAACCACATAAAGATAATGAATTTGAACAACTAATGATCTGACACAATATTGTGTAAGAATGTATTGTCAACTAGGGAAAACATCGATTTAATTTAAGTCTTAAAAAAACAAATGGGCTTCTTCTGTAAATGCCTTCATTCATTTTAAATATTGCAGTGCAGTCATGAACACATTACCAACTGAGTGCCTTCTCCCTGAGCGATCCTTGTGTCCCATGGTTACGCTGATCTCCTAAGTAACCAGCAGGTCCTTTTTCCAGGTATTGGTTAACCTGGTTACTAGCAATCCCTGTGGGTCCATTTTCTACCTTACCATAGTAGGAAGTAAGGTAAGAAAGCCTCTTAGTGAAGTGAGCGAGCATGGTAATCCTTTCTGTGTCTGGTCTGCAACTTCACCTGCTGCTAATCCATAACCTGTTAATCCTACAGGCGCAATCGACACACCAACATAAATTACGCTAATGTATTCTCACACACAAATACTTAAATGTACATTATGCACACTTCCTCCACTCACAGATATAAAAACACACCCTTTAGAAAAAATACACAAGAGACTTTGACATGCGACTATTCCTCTGTGCTTTTCTACTTCCAGCTCACTCGCTCACACATGCATGCAGCTATGTTCATGTACATGCTCTTTAACTTTTCCTGTGCCCCTACATGCAAGTGTTTAGCTACTTAGCATGCAAACAGCCATACCGAAAGTTTTGGTTCTATTCCACCATCATTGTCTGGTAAACGTCTTTACTACAATCTACGAGCGCATGCAGTGAGAGGGTGAAATTTTCCAGCATTCATCACACCAGGCCCAAAGGAGCTACAGATTATTCATAAGACACAGCCATATACCGTAAGCTTTTCAGATAAAAATCAAAGACAGGAAGTTTCTCTATATCGTACCTCCTAAGGGCCAGGGGTTTGCAGACTTTTGCTTCTAGCCAGAGTGCATGACACATGCACCTTAGGACTTCCAGACACAAATGAGGGGCATCATCCAGTCTAATTTGAGCAAACTCACTTTTATCAAACCTGTCTGTGAGCCGGGCACGCATGGTAGTGCTGGCACCCTGGACTGGGTCCTGCTGTTCAGAAGACTCCTGCCTAATGGGGGTCAACACTAACTGCTCTGTGGGTGCCGTGAGGGGCAGTGGCAGGAGAAAACAACACAAACAAGAAAACAAGTCAGTTTTTAAAACACTGTAAGTGGCACACTATATGTGTCTACATGTGCCTTCGACTTACTGTTGCTTTTGAACTTATGCATGTTTGTATAAGCATACAATTGATGCTGTCCTGGGAAGCTGCAATACAAAATAGCTTATAGTTTGGCAGATAGTGCCCCTTTGTGGTTGTATGATGCAAGTAACTCAATAGCACACTACATGGACTGTTTTTATCTCTCAAAATGCATCTTCTTTAACTTGGCAGCCTCAATCACCAGCCTTTATCTTACCCAAACAGATGAATGGTTTCCAGCTGTGCAAACTGTATTACTCACATAAACCAGCCACACCAACAGCAGACAAACACATGTTGTTTGAGATACAGTCAGCAGACTGTGAGGGACAGTTTGTAAAATCAAACAGACATTTTAAGATGTTAACCTTATTTTAGTGCAAGTAAAGTTTGCTTGTGCCTTAACGGTTTGTATCACACGCAGTGAATAATCTTCTTAAACTAACATTGGTAGTGAATGTAAACATATGTGACAGATTGGTGTCTGCAGACGTCATCACTTTGGATGTGACAGCTTGCTAATTAGAGCAGAGAATCAAAAGGTCACGCTGCAAAAGATTGCAATATAAGAAACATGAAACAGTTATGAGATTTCTATGGATTCATTTTTTTGCATGCATTTAAGATTATAGTATTTAAAACAATTATTTTGCAAATGTTAATTTGCATATGGAAAATATCCAAATAATAATTAGTTCTGATTTCAAGGGATATACATCAGAATTGAGACGTCCTGCAAACTAATAAAGATCCATTTGACTTTCTGCGGTCAAAATCAAAAGCACTACATTTTAATGTCATTCCCCCCAAAGACTAAAAAGTTTAAGCTGTGCAGTTTTAAAACAAAGAACATATCCTCTGGCCCGAAGCCATCATGTCCCAGTTGGCGCTCAAAAGTACTTACTATTTGCCCTGCTTTCTATTTCTGGAAACTGAAAGAGGAATGCAGCCACACACCACACACACATGTATACACACAAAACACTGACTAAATGTGCCTGTCACTATTGGGGCGAACACATGGTCCTATGGTCCTTTCCTCTTGAAAATCAAATTAAATGTCTACTTGTTAGGGACGAATAGATATATTGCAATCAAATCAACTTTGATATAAATCAATGTCATTATTAGATTTTCATTATAACAAAATAGTACTATTGATATAAAATCAATTATGACAAATCAAATAATCAGATAGATCTATTACTTTTTCAAGTAAGATCTGTGAAGAAAAAAACTTTAATAACGTAATTATAAGACTTTAATAATATAGCTGTACAATCAATGATAAAAAAATCAAACGATCACAATTTCCAGTATGATCTGTGAAGAAAAAACTTTAATAAGAACTTTAAGCTCAGATTAATTTCCAGGCTGACAGAAGGAGTGATCTTAGGGTGATCAGCTGGTTTTTAAATCCTGTAGGTAATAAGCTGATAATAAATAGAATCAACAAGCTAATGGGATATTTAAACTACTCTATTTTCAAGTGATCTGTCACACAAATACTTATAATTTGCAAGAAAATATGTGTGACTAAATACATGAAGGGATGCAATCATTACATAATACTGTAGGGGAATCACAGGATGGGACCTGATATGTGCTTCTAATGATGATCATGATCTTGTAATTGATAGAAATCAACTTGTCCTTGCATCCTTGTCTGAAAAGGATAAACTGATTGATGCCGCAGTCCCAGACAAACCTTATACCTCCTGTTATTATTATTCCAAGCACACACCAAATACGCATGACACAACCCAGGCCGCTTGTCTTTAGAAGTGACAGGCCTTTTCATGAGATGATAATCACTTTCTAATGAGCGATCGCGATGTTTTGTAGGTTATTAATAAATTAGCTATTTTAGCTTACCTCCCTCGCTGTGGATCTTCTTAGCTCTCCGGTTAAAATACATCTTGTTAGAGAAGGACGGTCGGCGTGACAGGGATGAGGAGGCCGGATGGATGGCATGCTCATAGAACTGTGACAGAGCAGGAAAGATGAGATCTGGATCCGATCTTTAGTGTCTTTACCTGATGATGCTCAATGTTCATTTTTTTTGACGGGTACACCACAGAGGTAACATTGTAGGAGGCAGCTTTAATAAGCGTCATAGTAAAGGGACTTTAATGTGTTCCCTTTCCGGTTAAAAATTCAAAATAATACTTATTATCGTCCAACTTTAAAAAAGAAAAATAATTGAGACAAAATCCAAAAAGAAATAAAGGTCGACACCGATGGGTAATTTTTTTATTAGTATTAGTTGAAACCCTCTCAAAAAAGCCTGCTCGAGCAAAATAACAAACAAAAAAAAAAAACTAAATTAAAATATTCTGTATTGAATTTTTATTCTTACCAAAATTAGACAGCGAAAATTAAATAAACCAAGATTTGATAACATTTTAATTACCAAACTTTTAGGTGAAGATCAGCTTAATGATTTTTTTTTTTTTTTGCTGTTAAGTTTAGTTCTATCATTTGGAACGGGCTTTTATTTTGACCGGAAGTAGTAACGCTTAACTAATGTGCTGTTTAGCTTTATAGAGTTCTCACATGAGAGGATGAGTGGCCTGTAGTCCTTTTCATTCAAGATCTAAATCTGTTGTAACTCATCTGCAAATAGCAAGGGTATTTTTGTTTAGTGGGATATTTCTATCCTTCAATAATCCCAACTAATATGGTTTAAACTGAGGAAACACCCTGACACTCAAGTGTTAAATACAGTACAGAACTGCAGGGAGTACCCCAAATACCGTTACACAAATGTCAGGTTTTAAAACTAAACTTTACATCACGATCCAGAGAGAGTTATTAAAACATTTTAAATCTAAAGGTTAGGTGTTGTAGTGCATTTGTCATGAATGATCTTTCTCTAAAATTACAAAATAAAAAAAATTATATTTCTAATGACATTGTGAGTTTTATATTCTATTTGATCACACATAAAAATGATTTTAAACTGCATTTATTACTATAAGCCTCACATTTATTTAAAAGTCAAATAAAAATAGTACATTTTAGCCATTACCTAAATTGTCCTGGTGTTTATAAAAACAGCACAAGAATAAAGTTTCTACACATGGTTGTGGAATCACAAGTGTTTGGAAAGAAATATATTAATTTTTAATATCTTGAATAAACCAATGACAATTTCTGAGACATCCTGGTATTTCACACTGATTTCTACCAGTTTTATACTGTTGTAGAGTTTCAAAGTAGTCTTCTGGAAAGTGTATTTGCTGTTTCAACTTCCATCTGGAAATTAGATTCAAACTGAATGTCAAAATGCTTCCTGGATGAAAGTCAAAACATCTTGATCAACAAATACGAAGTCCTGAGGTTAATTTTGAAACCTTTTATATGATAGATTACTCCTGGACGTATGAGAGATTACACGGATAGTTTTGTAGTGGTTGATTTGGCAAACATTAAAACATTCTGTACTAAACTCTAATTATTTGAAAGCCAATTGTGCTATAAGATCAACTTGTAAACCATGCATCCAATTCACTGATGTTCACATATATTTTGTCACCATAGTAACACCACAGTGACACAGCAGAAGGGAAAAAGCAAATTTTTATGACATATTTTATAGCCATTTTATTAACTCGTCACATTTTAACATATCACGGTTCATATTTCAAAATCTGATTTTATTAAATAGCAACACAATAAATAATCACTTCCCAACTGTTTGCCTGTAACTCTCCAAGAATTTACTACACAACGTTTTTGAGAACCAGGTTCAATGGACTCTAGACCTTCCCTTTAAACACGCACACAATGAACCCACACACACACATAGCACACTCTTACTTTCACATACTACACTGTCTCATTCCTGCAGTTTCAACAACACACAAACTGCATGAATGCAGTCATTTTTGTGAACTACAAGTGTTAATGTATAAAGTGACTCTGATAGAAACATTGACTGAAAGCTTCAATCGATGATTCATTTCTTCGACGCTACATGTCATGAAAAAAAAACCCGTAGTAAGCACATAAAACATTTCAATATGCAAACTATCTCGTGAAGTGACCTCATCCAGAAACAATAAAATCAGATGCTATTAACATAAAGCTTTCCTATACATGTTACTGTTGATTTCAAATGAGCTTTAAAAAATGTACTAAAACAAAAGGAATTAATAATGATATTTAATTAATTTCAGTGCCATTTGCCAAGTATTTGCAAAGCATGAGACATGAGTTACACGTCAGATGTGGAGCAATGACAAATAGAGAAAATGTTTGAAGCAGAAGTAAAAATCAGGCATTGCAAAAACAAAAAAAAAAAAAAAGACCAATGAATAACAAAACGATACTTTTTTTCCCAAATTGCACGTCATACAAATCTGAATACCTGAACTGCATTTTATCCGACTTTTTATCATTTCCATCTGGCAGATTTGTAATGTATGGCCAAGAAATTGATGTATTGCATTGAAATTTAGAGTCTTAAAAATATTAAAATGTGCCCAATAGAACTTTTTTAAAAACTTGAATGCACAGCTCAACTTTATGTCAAACATTTCCTGGTGGAAAACACTTTAAATGAACATTGTGGATTTACAATGACAAACAGAAAAAGAATTACGTCGAAATAATTACGCAAAACTGATTGTGTCTTCATTTTTTAAAACCAGTGAGCAGTGGTGACCTATTTACAGCTCATACTGATCAAATCAATTTGAGTGATTTGCATTGTCTTGTTGTGAAATAGAGATGTCACATGTACTTGACGCCAAAAAAAGTTGAAATATTGAGCAGCAGCAGCAAGAACTCATCAAGCAGAACTATTTACTGACATGAATTCTGAAGCTTGATGAAAAGATTAGTCATCAAGGTCACTAAGAGAAAAAACAAGATAGATGCGGAAAATAAGTCTAAAAAAATAAATTTTTGTTAATTCTCTGCATTTATAGTCTTTTTCTTCACACTTTTGGTTAATCCTTTTTTTTTAATTCTATGGATATTTTCAAAGTAATTAAATTATTAAAGCCTTATGTACATGCAAAGCCAACTCGGGTTTGCTCAATTCAGCCAGATGTAAGTATGACGGATTTTGCGAAAAACAAACAAAAAAAACAAGTCAGTCGTGATGCACCGCAAGGATGGGCTGCCTACAAATGGGGCAGGTGTTGTTTTCAGAGAGCCAGCGGTCAATGCAGTGGATATGGAATTCATGTGAACAGGGCAGGCGGCGCAGCTTGTTGCCTTGAGCATATTCGTTGATGCAGACGCTGCATGCTCGACCTGCTTCACCCTCCAGGCTGACCTGACCGTATGTACGTGTAGATAGATTGTCAATCTGTTCTTTGGTCAGGCCTCTGGGATGATCATCGTCTTCGTCATCATTGAGCAAAAAGAAGTGAGCCAGCCGCAGAATGGGCAAGGTCCCATTTTCAACCAGGTTATTGGTGTCTCTGCTGCTAGCCCGTCCATCTGTGGTACTCATCATACCACCTGTAAGTCTAGCCTGTCCATTCTGTCCATCTTCACTTCCAACCACACTCATCCGCTCCTGGACAACCTCACCAGTACCAACCTGGTCGGTCGCACTGTCACTGGGATGAAGACGACCAGCAAGGGTGCCGTTAGTGCCACTGCCATCCAAATGGCCAGGTGCAACAGCTTCAGAATCCGCTTCCGTCTCCATTAACGAACTGAGCTCGCCAAATCCAGTCATGATCTGACGAAGGATAGAGCGTAGGGCAGTGGAATTGGGTTCTCCCAATCCTGTTTCACTGATGCGCCTCAGTGGAATTCGAATGGTACTCACATAAGTGCGGATTCCAGCTCGCTCAGAACGGGAAATGGTGCGCCTGAATCCACCGCTGTCACTTTCAAAAGTGACGGTATTCTCAGCAACTCGTGCCCGAGATCTTGTTCTGCTAGCAATGCTGTCACGATCTCGGTTTTCACCGGGTCGAATCCGTCTCACTTGTAGGTCTAACATTATGGTTGGATGCCGCCTCACTGCTGAATTTCCAGCGCCTAACACGTGTGACTCACTCTCACGTTCAGGTGCCTCTCCAGTTGCCTCAACCGGAGTAGTGGATTCTAATGCAGCCTCCCCAGTCTCCGTTGGCATGGAGGTGGAAACACTGCCTGCCTCAACAGTATGAGTGGTTGCAACATTTAGGCCGCTGTTGAAAAGTGGGGTACTGACAACTGGTGTTCTGTGCAAAGGTGAACGACTTCGCCTTGACATCCGAGATGCTGTCCCACTGGTTGGAGCTCTGCGTGCACGCCCACGGGATCGAGTCCTACTACCACGTGACTCATGCCCTGCTGCTGCAGACTGAGGTGATCCCCGAGGACAGTCTAACGAAGCAGACTCATTAGTGTGGCTCTGTTCGGCTTCAACATTCACAAATTGGGTTTGAACAGGTGCGGTTTGATCTACAGGTGGATTGGAAACTGTGGGAAGGGGAGCTAAAGAGTGCAAAGTTGTGCCCCTTCTCGGAGCCGAAGTCATACTGGCCTCTGGAGTAGGAAGTGTAGAGGAACTCGCAGAAAGTGTGGTACTGCTGCTGCGTGTACGTCGTGTCTGAATCCTTCTATTGATGGCCGAGCGGATGGACGGGTACGGGGATGGCCTTGGGGTGTTTGAGAGGCGAGACCCAGGGAGGGAAGAGGTCGTGCTCCGAACAGTTGTGTTCGGAGCAGCCGCTGGCAGTTCAGCTGTTACTGCAGTGTCCACAGTGTCACTGTGTTCTCCAGGCTCTGGCTGATCATGATTTATGTTGATTTCAAGGCTAAAACGGAATTCCCCGCTGTTAGGGTTTGTCCGGCTAACAGCGCGCCAAGTCTGGTTACCACTTTGCCCACTGCGAGTGGCGTTACCAGTGCGTCTGAAAGTGTTAAGCCACTCCAGTAATGAATCACCATTAGACGGTTCCGCTCTGGGCTCTGTGCCCCCTTAAAACAAACAAAAAAAGGCACTGTAGTATGCAGTTAATGTAGGACATAATTGTGCTACAAATTATGATTGTCTAGCTGCAAAGAGTTTAAAATTTAAACAGAATTTTTTTTCTTGGCATGGTGTTTTGTCATTTCTCAATTCTTTCATAAGCTAAATAAAGCAAAGACATTCAATGTGCAAACAGCTCAAGTCAAATTGGGAAGAGTTGTAACTAGAAAAGCCTGCCTTCCAACATACCGGCCACTCGTCTTGCTCCAGTCCCTCTTTCCTCTGCATCACCACTACTGCCCTGCTGTTCTCCAGACTCAGCAGGTCGCAAGTGCTGTTCAGTGCGAGGCTGAGATGACAATCGTTCTTTTGCTCCATTCAGACGCTGCTGGAGCTCCTCTGCAGTTACCTCACCTGCAAATAAAATGATAGGAACATGCAGAGGGAAGTGTCATGAGAATCATGAACCTATGAGCCTATCATCGATGGACCGGGGCCCTTTACGCTTTCTTTTCAAGATTACCCACCAGTCTTTTTTTAAGTGTTCAGAAATAATTTCAAATTCATTCTTTGTAACATCCAGGTTGAGAAAAAAATATATGTGCACACTTTTTTCCAAACTGCATGTTATGATGACACATGAAGATGATGACACTTTGATCGGCCGCAGTTTTTCATTTTCAAACAAATGTCGAGATCAAGTGTAACAAAATATAAACATGGACTGAAGAGTCTCAGTGCTTTTAATGACGATTCCTTGATGGCCACATAAGCTTATGGTTAACACCCATGCATGGTGGATGAATGACAAGTAAAATTTCTGACCGCTTTAAAATAGCATAACAGGAGTAATAAGCCAGAAACCATTGGAATCTCTACTGGAAAAGAAGGCATTTGAATCCAGCTTTTATTGTGATCTTAACCCAGTGCTTCTCAAATAGTGGGGTGCAATGCCACGGAGGCATATAAGAACTTGAGGATTTTTTTATTTTGCCGTACTAGAATATAGTGTACTTGCACATTTACTACAGTGGTTGGGAGCAGAGGTAAGATCTTAAGCCCGAGCCTAAAATGACAATCATGACTTTGGGTCGGGCTTCTCTCTTGCTGACTTTTTTTTTTTTAAATAAATATAGGTTTTTAAAATGTAAACTAAAACGATGTGTGGATACTAAACTAAGGAATTCTTGTTATAAAATTAATAATTTGGATAAAACAGAAAAGTAATGTTTAACTACTAAACAGAATCTGCAGCGCCAGAGCATGCTCTGCGCACGTGTACGCCCTCTCTTAATTTGATAATCTTCCCCTGCGCACATCTGTATTTATTTTGAACTGGTATCCCCAATATGAAGGACCAAAAAGGTAAGGATAAACTAAAGGCATGAGAACTGAAAAGACAAACACGCACCGGTAAGATTGAGGTGTGGTAAAGCTTCAAAATTTATTGTTCAAAATGCTACAGAAACTTGCGTTGGCTTCGCCGAATGAAGTCAATGTGGCGCTTTGCTTTAAAACGAGAGGAAAAAGACTGGCACCTCGACGCTGAGCAGGTATTTAAACAGCTGGACTGGCAAAAGTGATGATTGTCAAAGATCTGTTTTATCATTTGTTTGAAAGACCATCCCCTCCTCTTCGCGCTAAGCAAGACAAGTGCGTTAGGAGTCCTATAGTCTGATTTTTTTTTAAATTAAAAAACCTGTTCTTGAAAATGTTCCAATTTATAAATAACCCTCCTCCTCCCGAGTCCTCACAAATAAAGTATGACATTTTGGGCTTGTTTCGGGCTCGGGCTGGGTTTTAATATCCGCAGGCTCGGGTCGGGCTGGATTTTTTAGGCCCGATCTCACCTCTGGTTGGGAGTGAGACTCTCATTGCCAGAGTGTATGCAGGGAGTATGAGCTCTATGTGGTGAGATTTTTTTGCACTGAGCAAGCCATAGGAAGTGCAGAACACAAAAAGTGGGGGAGGGACAAATTGTTTTCTTCTTGCTGGGGGGGGGCATAACAGAAAATAATTAAAATGCACTGTCTTAACTCATCCTAATTTATGAAAATACGCAAAAAGAACCAAATAAACTTTCCTAAATATGTCATAATCTGTGTTGCAAAGCAGACCAATTAATTTGACTTCAGTCAAGGATGTGTTTTTGTCTTCTTATGCTCTTATTCGTAATGGGGTTGTGAGGATGCTGGAGCCTATCCTGGCTGATTTCAGGCGAGAGGCAGGGTACAACCCGAACAGGTCGACATTCTGTTGCAGGGCCACACGCATACAACCATTTACACACACTCACTTCTTGGGGCAAAGCTGTGTGCTAATAAGTAATACAAAGCATAGAAAAAAAAAGTGTAAATCAATAAGTGCATTAATAAAAAACTGACAAATCTAGTCTTGATTAAACAGTACAAGGTTATTTCTCACCAGGAGTTCCCAGTAGGTTGCTGTCTCTCATCAGGCGGTACTCCTCTTCACTCAGATCATTTATGAAGTGATAATATGCCTCTTCCCGTCGAAGACGTTCTGCCTGTCTCCGACGTTCATCTCCCCCACCAGGAGGGTCCATCACCATGAAAAATGCTGAGGAATCAACAACGAAAGCTATCAGTTGCAGATGAAACATCCACCTCGAGCAACGTTCCACAAATGTTCCTTTGTAATCATGACAGATTGTCCTGGAAAAGACAGAACTGAAAAATCCGCCGCTGAAAGCTATTTAATTTAAACAGAGAAAATATGTTAACACATGAAGCCGTATCGTAGAGACGATTAAAACTGCCTTACGTTTCTTTTCAGCAATGAAAAAAAACAAGTCAACTGCCCAAATCAACGCCATCCATTTTCTATCAATCGAATGACTACACCACCGGGATTATCTTAAAACATTCGATCTAAAGTTTAACGGCAGAGCTAAACAAATCTATAAGGTAATGCAATCGATATGGTACATTATAATAAGGAGATCTACACTTAAGATATCGCAAAGCAAATGAAAATACTATTTACGGAGGGCCATGTTGAGGGCAGTGCGATAAAGCAACAAAACTGGCGTTGCCATCCTGTTAAACCAGCAAATCATCACCCTAGAATTGTGATTGACACACCAAGCATCCAATCGCTGAAGTACATGGGCAGTGCCTTAGTGACTAAACACTAAGGTTTCCTCCATGTAAACCCAGGGCAAAGAGGGAAAGACAAAGGATACGATCCGCAAAAATATACATTTATATTGTTTACATCACGTTTTATTGCGGCAAACACATGCACTGATCAGTTTGGGCGGCTGTTTTGTAACAATATTATTTAGAATGCGTACTGCTTCAGCGGTTAACACAGCGTTAGCATAGCCAATGTTAGCAAAGAGATCAGTCGAAACAAGCTGATAAACTTATCACTTATTACACATAAACTGTTAAATAACACAAATAGCAGTCATAGAATACGACAGAGTATCAAAGCACGATTTTAGGGGTGAATACATAAGGATTTAAAATCATTAAGTACCTGAAAAGGCAGCTTTAATATGGACGGCTTGCTTTTCTCCTCCACTCTGTCGAGCCAAGATGGGACCAGTGGGGTAACACATCATGTGGTCCGTCAGAAACAAGCATCCTCCCTCAATAGATCCTAAAAAACACACAAACACAGAATTCAATTTAAATCAACTTGAAATTACTGTCTGTTTTTTTATCAAATTAAATTAAGCCTAATGAGTTAAGATTTTTTGTAGCAAATATATTTCATCAGAATGATTCTGCATATTTCTCTTATGTATAAAATTGAACAAGTGAGTCACTTTTAAAAATCAGTTGTTCATAAAGCATTGTTTTAATTCAAATTCAGTTCAGAAGTACATTAATGATCCCATACGTGAGAAATGTATGAGTTTCAGCTGCACTGTAATCATTAAACGAAAAGTAGAAGAACTAAAGATAAAATAAAGGAAAAATGTTAAATCAGATGGACGATCACTTTCATTCTGTCCAATTATTCTATGATAACTTATTTTATTATGAAATAAGTTATCATACTTTATTTCACAAGGTCGTACTTTATCTTTACATATTTTATTCCAGGATCTTCATATTTTGTGCATTTTTTTAAAAAAATGTCTTTGTTACAACCCCACAACATTATTACTACATTAATCATGGCTAAAAGTCAGTCATTTAGGATTTTCTATTCTGGCTATTGTCAAAACAATTCAGATCAAGATATTATTTTTCTATAAAAAATGTTATTCTTTTTAGAAATATTAATAAATCTAAATCCTGATTGACCGATAAAGTTATTGTAAATGTGTTTTTTGTAATATTTATTGGAAGATCTAGTCTTTTTAGTATTATTAGATTTTTATTAATTTGTATTTGATGTCTATAATATTAAAACATGATCTATAACCTGTAACAATGCATCTCTTATTAAGAGATCAATGTTTTCATCTGCACTTTTTTGTCTATTTATTGAAGAAATAAACTAAGTATGTTTAAAAATGCATTTGTTGTACATTGACTCTTGCATTTCAAAGCTTTATTTTAAAGTAAAATCATTCTAAGTTATGAATTTCACATGTTTTACACATAAAGATTTTACGACATTTTACGACAATGCCGTGTGTGACTCAAGTGCGTCTGTGGAGCAGATACCGGCTGAGAGAAACGCAGCAAAAAGAGAAAGAGATTTAAACACAATTAAGCTCGTTTCTAACTGAAATATCTCAGAGCAAAACGCACTTCCTTCAGAAGTATAAAAATAAACCAAAAAACTCTATGCGGAAAGTGTGTTAAACGAAGAAAAGGGCCACGCTTGGGAAGGCAACTAGCTGAAATACCAAACCGAGCTCGTTGGAGGAGCCTAGTTGCCTCCCAAGCTGTGCTTTAAAAAGAAAGAACGAAAGATCGTTGCATCCGTTTAGCCTGAATAGTGGTGAAAATGGACTATGATTTTAAAGTTAAGCTTACAGGAGAAAGAGATCGTGTCGAGGATTTGTTCGAGTATGAAGGATGTAAAGTGGGAAGAGGTACCTACGGTCATGTATACAAGGCGAAAAGAAAAGATGGGTGAGTTAGTGATCAGAAGGCCTTCAACCAGTGATCCATACCTCTTCTTCTTCCTTAATTACTCTCATTAATTCACTTCTTTCTGCTTGATTTCGTTATAACAGCTTGATCGTTTTGTTCTTGTAGATTTTTTTTTCATGCACTGAAATAAAACAGGATTGCTGGTTAAAATTTGACATGGATGTCATGGTTATTTTCTGCTATTGCCATGAAGCTTGTACTTTAAGATCATCTATTGTTTTTATTCATTTATTTCACTCATACTAATGTTTAACTTGTTAAAGTTGCAATCAAGATCTTCTCTAGGAGATGAAAGATGCAGCAGGTGCATTTTCATCTAGGCAATGTAATGGATATGATCATGATGTGCAATAGATGAAAAGTCCTTTTTTACTGGTTAATTATCATCTTTTAATTTGCTCAATCAAATTAGTCTGAATTGTAATTAATCCTGGGATCTTCTCAGAAAGAGCATGGAATACTAGAATGAAATATTTTAAGTATAAACCTGATGCTGCTTCTGCAGAAACTTAATCTAAATTAAACAATGCAGAGAGCCCCATATGTTTCCTGCTTCTTCATAAATGTGATTTTGTTTGATGTTAATGATTATTAAAAAGAAAGTGACATTTTAAAAGTCTGAAGTGGTGTCTGATACCGTCTGCTGTGTTTCATCGACTGGATTAAGTTTTTATCATTTTTTTCACTATAATCATAACCATATTAACATTTACAATTTTTTTTTTTTTTCTGTATTTCTAACTTAATCAAATTGATGACTGGGACAAGAACAGTTCCTCTGCAGATAATGTAGCAAATACAGTACAGAGCCTGTCTGATTATTTGTTTTGTCTTCTGAAACGCTTATTCCTAACGGGGTTATAAAGGATACCGAAGCCTATCCCGGCTGATTTCAGGCGAAAGCCACGGTACACCCCGAACAGGTCACCAGTTTGTTGCAGGGCCACACACAAAGATATATACACACACTCATTATTAGGAGCAATTTTGTAGCATGCATGTTTGAGGTAGGTGGGAGGAAACCGGAGTAACCAGAGAAAACCGACACATACGTACATGGGGAGAACATGCAAACTCCACACAGAGAGGCAATTGTCTCATGCCTCACCCCCACCCTGGGACTCAAACCCCTACCTTCTTGCTGTGAGAAGCTAACCCTCTGTCTGATGTAGCATTTTAATTATTTATTTATTCTTTTACATTTCAGCTAAAATGGGTCTTACAGTGTTTCTAACAGCAGAAAAGTTCATCAGATTACCAGATTTATGAAACCTACCAAATTCTCTTTTGTAGCCTCTCCTGCTGTTTCTTTTGCAATCCCTGTGATAATCAGAGCTATGTGCCAACCGAAGTCGGGGAAAATTTGAGATCTATAATCACCGCCCTGGACAACACTAGCTGAAAAAAAATGCAATAAAGTGCTTAATTTGCTTTGCTTTATGAGACTCTTGGGCTAAGTTGTGCTGCAACATTTGGCAGAGACCTAAAAGAGCACAAAGCGTGGGTTTATGAGATTATTTTGACCTGGGGGAGGGCGGTGTTTGTAGCCAATTCATTCAAGTAAAAAGCCAGTCCCAGGCAGTGCTCTGCTTGTCCCTCACCAGCTGCCAGACAAGGCCAGTTCCCTTTCCCCTTCTATTGTTTTGAGCCTCGGAGGTAAGCTTGATTACACAAATCTGGAGGTAATGCAACTCAACCTCTTCACTGTGCCAGCTGCCGGGTGCCCACCCCCCTTTTGATTCCAGTTTGTGTGCAGACAGCTCTCTTGGGGTCCACAGTCTAGTCAGGTGTTAATGCTGCTCTACCTCTTTCTGTTTGTAGGAAGGACGATAAGGACTACGCCCTTAAACAGATTGAAGGGACTGGCATCTCCATGTCAGCCTGCAGAGAGATTGCAGTAAGTCTTTAGTATGATCTTTAGTATATAGTATGATCTTTAGTATGATCTAATTTTAAAAAATTATGGGGTTGAGTCAAATTTGCATCGTATAAAATATTAAAATAGACACAAAATATCTAGTGCAAATTGAAAAAATTATTAAACTCATATGAAAAACATCAATATTATTTCCTCATTCTTTGTACAAAATATAATTTTAATTGCATATTTTTCCACTTTTATTATCTTAGCATTGTATGTACTTTTTTAATGAGAATCTTAAAGTTGTTGGTCTGAATGGGTTCATTTATTGCAGCTATTGCGGGAGCTGAAGCACCCCAATGTCATCTCCCTGCAAAAGGTTTTTCTGTCACATGCCGACCGTAAAGTATGGCTGCTTTTTGACTACGCAGAACATGATCTCTGGGTAAAAAAAACACACTGTAACATACACATATACTGGAGGTTTCTGATCTACAGAATAGTGTTTGTTTCAGGTTAAGTTTTTTCAAAACTTAATTAATTTATTAGTTTAAAAAAATAAAACATTTACCAGTAAATTAAATTTACAATCTTAGTCTTATTTACAATCTTATTTACAATCCATAGAAAACTTATTTACCAGAATGTTGTCAGTATTTTCCAGATAAGTGGTTCACAGTTATAATTGGCAGATTATCAGTCCTTTTTTTTAACCACTGAAAAGTTTTGCTTTTCCCTCTAAAAAAGCAGAAAACCATTCCACACTGTCCAATTTGATTTTGTTTTCCTGATCTAAACATAGTGCGTCACCACATATGAAGAAAAGAACACATTTCAGGTAATTTGTATCTAAGTAACTATTATTTTGTCTTTTCACAGCACATTATAAAGTTTCACAGAGCCTCCAAGGCCAACAAGAAGCCCCTTCAGTTGCCTAGAGGAATGGTGAAATCTTTGCTTTACCAGATTCTGGACGGCATCCATTACCTCCATGCCAACTGGGTTCTTCACAGAGATCTTGTAAGACAATTGAGTTTTAGTATATACTTTTAAAAAGTTAATGAGACCAGAAGATAGGTGGCAATCCTTGTGAAACTTCATCAATCAGATAAATAATAATTAGTTAATTTATTTCAATTGAATAATTCTGTTTTGTTGAATAACATAATTTATAATTAGTGAATGTCGTAATTGCAATTTACCCATTACGGGACTAATAAAGGTTTTCTTGATTCTTCAATTATTTGTTCTAAAAAATGTAATTCTGCTGTAATGATATTGGGATGTGTTTGATGGTAGTCTCCACTAGAGGGCAGCAGCAAATCATTTTCATTTTTTTAATATCTAAAATTGAAATTTTGCAATTTACCAAATTTGGCTCCTTCATGATTGTTTTCATATGTGCGGAGATTAAACATGCAAAATCTTCTTTTTGACATAATTATCTGTTTCCATTAGAAACCAGCTAACATTTTAGTGATGGGAGAGGGACCCGAGAGGGGTCGAGTAAAGATTGGTAGGTGTCTAAATGATTTGTTTTGCTGGAAATAAGAATTCATTGTGTAAGTTTGATTTCAATAAAGCGACTGTTCTTTTTTTATTGTTACACAGCGGATATGGGGTTCGCTCGTCTCTTCAATTCACCACTGAAGCCTTTAGCCGATCTCGACCCTGTAGTGGTTACATTCTGGTACAGAGCACCTGAACTACTGCTGGGGGCTCGGCACTACACCAAAGCCATCGGTGAGGCCTACCCGCTAGTCTTATGCACCACATTTTAACAATCTGGATGAGTGTTTCAAAGTTCCCCTGGCTTTTTTTTTTTTAGACATCTGGGCTATTGGCTGCATTTTTGCAGAGCTGCTAACGTCTGAGCCCATATTCCACTGTCGCCAGGAAGACATCAAGACCAGCAATCCCTACCACCATGACCAATTGGACCGCATCTTTAATGTCATGGGCTTCCCTGCTGGTGAGACTTAACTACCATCTCACTCTAAGAAAAATGTTTGAGGAAGAAAAATAATCAACTATCTCTGTAAAAATACTGTCAATCCAACTCCAGTAAAGAAATATTATGAAAGGGATATAATTTTCATCAGCAGTGTGGTCTGTGGCTTACGAAGCGAGATCCACAAACTCCATTGAAGCCAAGTTTCGTCTTCTGAACTGCTTATCCCTAAGTGGTTGCAATGCCAAAGCCTGCCCCGGCTGATTTAAGGCGAGAGGCAGTGTACACCCCGAACAAGTCACCAGTCTGTTATGAGCCACACATACTCATTTCTAGGGACAAATCAACTTAAGATACGTGTTTTTGGAGAGTGGGAGAAAACCCACGCATAAACAGGGAGAAGATGCAAACTCCACATAGAAAGGCCAGTGTTTCAAGCCTCGGCCCCACTCCGGGACTCAAACCCAAACCTTCTTACTGTGAGGCCATATTACACCACCGTGCAGCTCCCATGTACTGTGTGCAAATCTTTAGTCTGAGTTCTTAATTCCACTTGATTTTAGCTGCTGTTCATTTTTTCAACTATAGTATATTTCTCTTAATTTGTACTTATTTTTTTGTATAAAACTTTTTCTCATATAACTATATATTGCTCATTTACAATTTTTTTTTTCCAATAACATGACACACGTATTAAAGAAAACATCTGTAAAGAGAGGATGTAGCATGTAATCACTTTTTTTCTTTGATCGCCAGATAAAGACTGGGAAGACATCAAAAAGATGCCGGAACACTCAACACTGATGAAAGACTTCAGGAGGAACACGTGAGTCTGACGATAACTACTTTCCAATTTTTTCTGATTTTTTTTTTTTTTTTTTGAAAATTAAAAAATGTGCACTAGGGAATAAAAAAAAAAGTATAATTATTACAAAAAAGTTTTTTTTAAAGCAATAATATCCAACCTTACTGTGTACAGGTACACAAACTGCAGCCTTATAAAGTACATGGAAAAACATAAAGTTAAACCAGACAGTAAAGCATTTCACTTGGTGAGTTAAATAACTGAATGCATGTTTGTTTTTCTTTTTTCATCACTAGTTCCATCACTAACTATTATTTCATGCTCAAACTCTTTCATTTTCTACAGCTGCAAAAGTTATTGACCATGGACCCTATTCGTAGAATCACATCTGAACAGGCAATGCAGGATCCCTACTTTTTAGAGGAACCCCTACCCACTTCAGAGTAAGTTATACTTCAGTCTGTAGTCTTTTTATTTCTTGAATCTTGTTTTAGTTCTTAATTTGACTCACATGATGAAGGAAACTCTTAAGAAGGTCTGTAAGCTAATTAGAATTGTCATGAGGATAAGTGTTTGAAACATTTCTCATCTTTTTTCTTTCTTTAGTGTTTTCGCAGGTTGCCAGATTCCTTACCCTAAGAGAGAGTTTCTGACAGAGGAAGAGCCAGAAGACAAAGCAGACAAAGTACACTCTCTCTCCACTCATTGGGCGTCTTTATTTGACAAGTCTGACTGTGGGAAAGGGAAATAGAAGTGCTCTAACCAATGGGATTCTGTTTGGATGTCTCTTTTCTTTCTTTCTTTTTTAGAAGAACCAGCAGCAGCAACAGGGAAACAACCACACGAATGGGGCGGGTCACACTGGCAACCCAGATAATAGCCACGCTCAGGGCCCACCTCTGAAGAAAGTGCGAGTTGTCCCACCCACCACTACCTCAGGTGGCCTCATTATGACCTCAGACTACCAGGTAAATACGCCATGAGAGGGAATTCTGCAGCTCAAACTGTTGGTCATGGTTGCTTTTCTAAACAGACACAGAGAAAGATGAGGTTAACTTTTACCATGAGGTGATCCGTTAAAAAAACACACTCAAAATGTATTTTCCTAGAAATCAAAGCTGTTTAAGGCCTCTTTTTTTTTTAGGTGAAATCCTGCCAAGTTTGACTGCACTTAAAACATTTCAATCATTTTTTAGTCACAGCTGAAAGAGCAAATTTCTTAGACTGGTTTAACAACACAGCATTCAGACATTGTGTACCAAGTAAAACAAAATCTGGATCTGCTGTGAAGAGAATTTAAAGTTGTGGGTAGTTTTTCTAAAGCTGTCTTTGTCCCATGAATTAGTTCAAGCATCTTTATTCATCATTTAACAGATTACTTTTTTGTCCTTCTAGCGCTCTAATCCACATGCTGCCTACCAGAACCCTGGACCAAGCACATCACTGCCCCAAAGCAGCATGGGATACTCCTCTACCTCCCAACAGCCACCCCAGTACTCCCACCAAACCCACCGCTACTGAATCACCCGGATTAAACAACACATTCATTCATTTCTAAACGCATTTACACACGGTCCTCACCATGCCCACTAGAACGAATGTACTGAGGGACGTGGAGATGTTCACAACAACAGACCTAACCACGCTGCCCTCTGTCCGATAGCCTCCACTTTTACCTGACAACAAAGTGCAAATCAGATATCAAAACCCCAAGAGAAATATAGATAAAACACAAAGTGGGAGGAGCTAATAAAAGCGTACATGACTAACATCATCCTGCTACTCAAACATAATCAAAAATGCTAAAAAATAAGATGCAGTCTTCGTTTGATGGATACAAAAAAATCTGTTGTCATCTCCTTGGTTCCTCACGCAACTTACTCTCGACACCCCCATCCTGATTCCCTCTTCCTGTCAAAGCTTGGATGAGACTGAAAGCTGCTATGTGACTGCCAGTGTCGACAGATTCCTGGTCCGTCTGTCCACTTGTCCGTCTGTCTGTCCATTTTATTTTGTGTGTACTGTCCTGTGTGGGCCTCAGACAGGGGCTCAACTGAGCGTGTGAAGCTGAGAGGATGCGAACCTCCTGCAGATGCAGTTTGAGAGTTTTTTTTTTGTCGAGAGAGGAAAATGAAAAATGGATAAAATAAAGAAAAAAGATTTTAGTAGTTTATAATTTAATGTTTTTTTTTCATTTTAGTTTTGATTTTATGGAAAGAGTGTCATAGCAGCTAGCTTGAGTTCAGTCTTCTGCTGCTAGATGCTATAAGCAAGCCTTACAACATGATGATAAAACCAACCAATCGCATGGACGACAAGAGTGAACATGCATTGTACTGTATTGTATTGAAATATTTTACATGATAACTATCCTGACAATAAAAGTGAAAGCATTCGATTTGGTAAGATTTTGGAAGTGTGAGTGCAATGGCAAGAGTTAGAATCCGTTTTGTCTTCTGAAACATTTATTCCTAATAGGGACATGGGGTGTTCCGGAGCCCATTCCGCCTGATTTCAGGCAAGAGGCAGGGTATACCCCGAACAAGTCATCAGTCTGTCTCATAGCCACGCACTTACAACCATTCACACTCGCACTCATTCCAAAAGGGAATTTTTTAGAGGTCTAACATATAAACTCCACACAGAAAGACCTGTGTTTCAAGCCCTGCGCCTACTCCGGGACGCAAACCCTGACCTTCTTGCTGTAAGGCCACTGTGCAGCCTCAGAGTTAGAATTACTACTATCTATTAATCCTGATCATTCATCTTTTTAACTGTTTAGCTTTAACATTTAGAGTCCAAACTAAGAGAAAGACTTTATAAAAAAAGAAAACTATTTACAAAGAAATTATTTTAGTACGGTACAATTTTTATATTGATAAATGATCAGATGGACATATTTCGTAATCCAAGTTTAAGAATTTTTTGGCAAAATATTCTGTAGAGGTATCGTCATTTCTAAGAGAATACAAAAAAAAACTAACTACGCATATGCTTCAATTGCATTTCATAGTAGACAATTAGTAGATTAATTATATTAGTAGATTAATTATGGAAAAAAATCCCCAGTCAGGCCAACACTATTTACAACATGAATGGAGACGAGATCAGCACATAAGATAAGAGTTTTATTAATTCTAGTGCTTTAAAAACACATTTTAAAAGAATATTCAGACTGTTTAAAGCATGGACCATACTCAAATGATGTAGGTAAAAACTGTCATATGAATCATTTTGATCTGCACGGCATTTATACTTTCAAATGGCAAACATAGATAAGCCTTCAGCTGTGGTTTTAAGGCTACTTTTCTGATTGGATGACATATGTGAAAGGTTCAATGGGTACATATGATGGACTGGACTTTTACAGATGCCATTCAGTTAACAAAATAGCCCTGAAACAATAGCTAAAGGCTGATACATAGACAACTTTAACATTTAGTTGTTGAGAAATTCAAATCACAGTAACTCATTGAGGTGTAGGATATAGGTTAGTATTGTTTTGGACAGAGAAACTACTATAATTTTGAATCACTTAATGAAATGATTTTTACAAGCTGATCTTCACTTATGTAGTTATAAAACACTTATAAATCATCAGAAGATGCTAAGCAGACTAGACTTGTCACCTACTGAAATCTGATCAGTTTAGAAACCTTTTGATTTGGGGATATTTACTAGAAATTCAAAACACACTATAAGTACTTTTTCAAATTTTATGAAGCTTTATTTTCTTTGATCAATAGCATTCTCATTTTTTTAAATCATTTATTTATAAGACAGCAATAAATATTTTTGCACAGACATCTTTAACATTATCCTATACAGTAGATTTAATAGTAAGCCATTTCTGATTGAGATGCATACCCAGTTATTTTTGTTTTCCTGTATTTCCCCCTGCATGGTATTTATTTAACAACTTCCCATGCATGCATTCATTTTCTCTCTAATATTCTAAATTAAAAATCAATGCCTCAAACACGTGCTTGCAAAATCACTCAATTTTTAACCCAATTTAGAGCAAAATAATGTGCAAAAAAACCCTTAAAGCAACACCCAGATGAAGCTCCGCCCCCTTCATTCACAGCAACTGTTTCAATCCAGGGAGGATCCCTGTCGATCACACTCTTTAAGACATTCTATTTGTGAATTTCGACGTCGATCGGGCATTAAATCCTCAGCCTGGGGATAGGATTAGCCGATGAGGCAAAGAGGAAGGATTTTCCTCAGACTGGTTGGAGGATACAGGATGGCAGGGCTAATAGGAGTATCTAACGGGACATGCGGACAATCTGGTTTCTACTAAAAAGATCAACAACTGGTGAGGCTTTGGAACACTTTTTAATACAATCAGAAAACATTTTTAGGTATGATTGTTATATTTAAATAAATATCATTATTAAAAAACGGTATCTTTTTGTCCTAACTAAGTAAAGCGATCAGTGGTCATGCTAGCTAACCAAGTGGTCACTGAGACCAGACCCCCTTATGACAATAATACAATCTGATTCATCATGTTTCACTCATTTATACCCTCGATCGTTCATGTTTTAAAGCTTTTTTTAAATGATTTTAATATTCCTGACGGTCTCATTGTGTTTTTTGTAAGTTGTAATAAAATCTGATGGTTGGTTTGAGATTAAACTGGTTGATAAAGTGGAGGAGATGGAGGAGCAGATGTGGGTCAGTTCATCGTTAACGGGAATCGACGGTGCAGAACAGAGATTGATCGCGGTTGCCATCATTTCTACAGATTCTGAAAGCTAGTAAAAAAAAAAACACCATGTGTCCAAATAGTAAAATGTAGACGTGGATCTCTTTGGAAATGTATTGTAAGCCCACCTCAAAATATCATCAACAGTGTGATATCAAAATATGTTAAAAATAATTCAAAATCACTGCTTATGTTTTATTTTTATAACTTTTTGGACAAGATTTTCATCACAAAATTTGATAAATGATGTTTGATTTTAATTATTAGTTCATTACAAGTCTTTAATGTGACACATGCACATGTAAAAAAAAAGTATTTCAATGTTTTAATAAATGTATAGATTTTGCATTAAAATCTGCTTTTTTAAAAAAAATTATGTACCAGTTTTTCCAGCAACAGAAAATGGTTTGATCTACTTATATTTAATGAGAAATATTAAAGTATTAGACTAGAGTGGAGCTATTGCTCCTCCGGGTCGAGAAAAGCCAGATGGGGTGGTTTGGGCATCTAGTCAGGATGTCTTACTGGTGAGGTGTTTCGGGCACGTCCCACCAGACCCAGAGGCAGACTCCTAGAATAAGTCTCACAGCTAGACAGGGTACGTTTCGGGATCCTCCCAGGTGAGCTGGAGGATACACCCGGGGTGAAAGTAGCCTCCGCTTTCCGTCTGAGACTGTTACCCCCGTGACCCAGGCCCGGATAAGTGGAAGACAACGGAACAAGAATAATAACTTGGATCATTTTATATCATTATATAACAGAGAAATTATATAGTGTGAGTGTGATTTTGCTCATTATTCTATATCTAGGAAAGAATTCATATTTACTCCGGCATCAGATTCCACTATGTTCCACCCTTACTAATATTAGAACAAGACATTCCTGTACAAGACAGAGTTATGACAGGATTTATTTGAACTTCATATTTAGGCCAGTATGGCCTGACGTAATCCAGGTTGCATTATTCATAACATCAGAACAAGCAAATAAGCCTCTGACACAACTACTCTTCTCCGAGCATAAATTGGTAATGACTCCCCTTTCACAAGTTAATGGAGTTTTCACATCTGTAGTGAAGGCTTGCTACATCCATCAGTGTGTGTCTGTGTGGAGATGTGGGCGTCCTGCACGAGCCACAGGGGAAGTTTCTTTTGCCCTGGATGCAGTTTAAATGGCACATCAAAGGCCTTTTTGCTGCTGATTGGGTGGTTTTATGTGCTGCTAATGGGACATCTGAGAGGCTACCTGGTGCGTTGTAACTAAACGACTGAATCCTAGAAAAGACTTCAAAGTTGTCTTTGTGACAGTGTAATTGATAATTGAGACATTTCAGTTTCCAGATGGAAGTCAAAACATCTTGATCTTCAAATACACTGTCCAGAAGACAATTTTGAAGCCTTTTCTAAGATGAATCAGTCCTGGATGAATGAGGGATCTGAATTTACATGCTGTGTCGTAGTAATTAAAGCCTATAAAGGTGTTATAGGAAATATTAGTTTGATGGCAACTTAGGCTTTAAACTCTCCATCTTACTCCCTCAGTGAGAGGAGGAGGAGTGCTTTCATGGCTTGAGTAAAGGGGTCCTTAAAAAAAAAAGAGGTTGGAGAGGAGGAGGAGGAGGGGAGGATGCATGGGAGTGCTGGGGCTGTTGCCGTGTGAACGGAGCTCTATTGTCCCAGGAACCTTTCAGTGGCTTCCCTGAGGTCCCTATTACAACCCCTTCCCCCACTCCATCCACTCATTCTTTCTCTCAAGCATATAATCAGACGCACAGACTTTATGTTCCATCTTAACCGATGTCTCAACTCTCACACACATTCTGATTTACTCTATCGTATACTTTTATCATTCTTGGTGTTTATCTCACACATCTTCCCTTTACTTTCTTTTCTTCACAAGCAGACATGGTTTGACCCTCCTCCAACTGGCCCCCACTCGTTCATTATACCGTCTCATCAGTGTGATTGTCATGCAAGCCAGACAGTACGGGTAAAAACATGTAGTCTTTTTATTGGCATCACTTCCTATTCCACAAAAAATCAATCTTTTCAAATTGATTATGCAGAATGTTAAACGTGCACATTTATGTTAAATAATCCACTCTTTGTCTTTATGCTTCAAATTATTATTCTTTTTACTTGTTGGGATTTTGCCAGATCTTGCTTGAAAAGGAGAATCAAATAAGAGGTTCACTGGTGGGAATTAGCTTGAGTAAAAGTAAGTTTAGTTTCCAAGTGGAACTTTTGAAGTTGTGTTTAAGTCATTTGAAGATAAAGCAGGATTCTTTTTCAATCTCAAATGACGTAGTTTGATAAGAAGTAAAAACATATAAAGAAATTCTTAGCTATTTTGTAGATCTCTAGTCATTATTAATCTTTGTGTTTGACATACATAATCAGTTTTCTGTCAGACTTCCAGGTCCCCTGTGTGTTTACAATCTGGTTGTATATTTTTTTATTTATTGATCTGGAAAAAAACTAGACTGTATGATGTTTTTGTTTTAAGGGTGAGGTTCTTTTCGACCTCAAGGTTGCTACTTGAGCTTCGGCTGTATTGTTCCAGACAGGATGGAGAAATGTGACAATAGGAGGACCAGGATACTGAAGATTGATTCACACTTCCATAACAGGAAGCAGGAAAACAATGATAAGACGGCTGCTCTGATGCTTTCTTTTGCTTTTAGGGTTTGTTTGAAGTCCTTTGAGCCACAGTGATCTTAGAGGGTCCGATCGGAGGGTCATCAAGGTTTAATCAACTTCACAGTAGAACTGTGTGAGCGAAACCTTTTGGTACCATCTTGAGAAAGTCATGACGCACTGAGTGTTTTTCTCGGGGTGTATTTATTTTCCACTTGTTTTTAACATCGACCACAATCTCTGGTTGTGTCAGTTTTCCAGCTGGGGTTGGGACAAGCTGGCCCAGGATTAGCTGGCACAATGTATCTTCCCCTCTCTGATGCTTTAATCTCTCTGCTGGTTGCCAGAAGTCTTCTGGCTTTGGCACTCTGTTGGTCATCACTCTCGGTTTTGTGGTCAGCAACCCACCTACGTAAGTTTTTATGGAACATAAATACAACGTCACAAGCAAAATCCAAAAGGAAAAAAAAGGACTTTTGCAATAAAGTGTCAAAATAAAAGGTCATATTTTTAGTTTACTGGTAATTAATGTACTTTTTGACTCATTTGCATGTGCTCACATTTAGTTTTGTCTTATAAACCGCTTATTCATAATCAGGTTGCGATGGGTGCTGGAACCTATCCTGGCTGCTTTCAGCCAAGAGGCGGGATACATCCCGAACAGGTCACCAGTATGTTGCGGGCCCACACACTCACAACCATGGTCACAAACATTCATTCCCATGGGCAATTTTATACTGGCCAATCAACCTAACATGCATGTTTTTGGACGGTGGAAGGATACTGGAGTACCTGGAAAAAATCTACACATACACAGGGGGAACATGTAAGCTCCAAAAAGGAAGGCCAGTGTTTCAAACTCCGTCCCCACGACTCGAACCCTGACCATCTTGCTGTGAGGCCACTGTGCTAACCACTGCACCAGCGTACATCCTACGCTCACATTTGATGAAGCTTTTTTGTTTAAAAATTTCAGCATTCTGTTTGTGAGTTTTAATATAAGATTTAATCTCAGAAGTTTTTACTATTTGCTTGGCTTCGTCAGCAAAGCTAATTACCTCCCATCTCTGCCTTATGGTCAGATATTTATATTTATCATAGCTCTAGCTGCCAGACTTCAGGCTCTGAAATTTTACAAGCTTCATTTTTCCAAGTTTGGTTGGGATGTCTTAAAATATTATAGTGTTTATTTTTTATGTTCCTCAGCTGCGTCTCTTCTGTGAAACTTAGAAGCACATTCAAAAAGAGAAAATGGGGTAATAATGTAACATAAAAGAAAATCATAGCTAAAAACTGAGATGAAAAAGCATGAAATAAATTGCAATCATTACATAAGTTTTTAAATAAAATAGTTTTTTTTATGTCTGAAGAAGAAAATTATTGAGCCATCAAGGCATAGATGTAATTAAGTTGTTATTTTAGCCATTTAAAAAACATGTTATATCATTTATTTATTGCATTCTTTTAGCTAGACACTTGTCCAATTATAGGCAAAGCATGGAAGAACAATAAACTTTTTATCTTTTCTGGGTTCTTTGTTTTGGCATGAAGTTTGTGTTTAGAGGGTGATGTTGTAATGTAAAAATCACCACCTCTTCTTCACACACGAGGAGGTTCCACTGGCTTTTCTTTCATCTGAGTGGATTTTAAACACTATGGTTCATCACTGCCTTTACGTGTTCAGTCCTATCTAAAATGATTAGTTGCTCGGTTGTACCGAGCACGTTATAGATGGCCTCGTTTGAATCGCTTGACCTAATATGGAAAGCTATGTTAAAGTGGCCGATGAATCCTGTTTAGATCTCCTTATATGAATAAAATACACACATAAAATTTAAGTAGACCCAAAGTTACTATTTTTAAGATGCTAACTAACTAAACAAAAAGTCTAATTTATTGATTTTGGTTCATGGGGATATTGATGACATTGATGATGAGGATGTTCCTTCTTTTATTTCTAGTCACAGTAAGGAATTTAATCTATGACGTGTTCATTAACACATCAGCAAATTCCAAGCTGACCGGCTGCTTTTTATTTAGCATACGTTTGTGTTTCTTTGCAGTTTGTGTTGGAGTGAGGCCTCGCCATGCCGCTGGTGAAGAGAAACATTGATCCACGGCACCTCTGCCGGGGGGAGCTGCCCGAGGGCATCGGCAGTGAGCTGGAGTGTGTGATGAACAACACACTCTCTGCCATCATCCGTCAGCTCAGCAGCCTCAGTAAGACACAAATATCCAGCTTTTTCTTATAGAAAAACTTTTAAAAAAAAGAACAACACTCAGACGTTTATTCGTTTTTAAACTGCACCCTCATCCCGGCATCCTTCTTAAGTTCACTGAGATGATGTCTTCTGTGTTCAGCATCTTTGTAGCAGTACATCACATGCTCTCATTATTAATCCCAAAGCTGTGATTGATTTGGGTGTTGTCATGGTTACAGAGCTGGGGGTCACAGAGCTTTGCAGCGGGCTCGCGCTGGAACATACAGCATTGAAATGTAATCCTTTTAGACAGCGCTGCAAAAACGATCCTATCTGTCCAGCTGTTGACATGTGACTGTGCAGTTACATTGTGTGTTTGTGTGTGTGTGTGTGTGTTTGTTTGTGTGTAGATGTATTGATTTTCTGCTAATGCATCGGACAGTTATTACAGCACAAAGGGCTTTTAGCTTCCTATTCTTCTCTTTCTATGTCCTTTACGCCCAAAAACAAAGTGATAAAGTGTTTTTATGAAGACGACATCCGTCAGGTATTTATTACAAAGATGGACTAATATTCGTACCTTGTTGAAAGTTTGTGTTGAACTCTTACAGTCTGGTGTTTTCTTATTGGCGCTGTCCCATCGATTGAGCCGGTCTCTTTTATTGTGTGAAGTTCCTGCTGTAGGAGTGGGCCTTCCAGCAACAGCTGTGTGGGTTAAATATAAATATTCCTGATGGAGAACAAGTACAGACTGTGTACAATGTTTGTGTGTACATGTGTGATCGCTGACCGTAGGAATCCTCTAGAGAGGTCAAAGGTGACGGGCATGGCGTGCCGGATCTGTGATTCTTCCTTCCTCTAAATGTTTTTCCTGCAGTCCATCCTGTCAGCAGGCGGGATAGAAATAGCTTTGTGTTTGCTGTTCTACTAAAGCACTGCGTGCTTGATGCTTAAGTATTCTCTAAACTTTACTGGGGTTACTAAGTTGTTTGTCATAAATACATTGTTCTGTCTTTAAATTGTAAAATCCAAATTTATTGTGTTTCAGACTCTTAGAAAATTGCCTAAAATGATGAGTTTGGCAACTTAAGGCTACTTTATTTTTCCCCTTGGGCAGAGAAGTTTGAGGCCTTCTCACATGAGGGTTATTTCCTGAAAAGTTGTAAAAAAAAACTTGTAAAAACCAGGATTGAAACTAAGTTAAAATCCTCCAGTCATTAAATAAAACATTCATTAACTCTCATTACTGGTGGCTATAATTCTTGATTAATGCTTGCCTTGAGACACAAAATTTTTTCTCCCAAAAATCAGCATTTTTTCCAAGTTTACATGTTTGACCGAAGCAGCTGAACAGAAAATACTAACACGTTATACTTGCCTCATATGAACTCCTCATCATTGGCCTCAAAGTCACCTTTGAAAAGTATGACTATAGTCAAGAAACATATACTGTATGGTTGTTCTTTGGTCACTTGAACGGATCATTTGATTCATGGGATTTATTTTTGGCTTAATTTTAATTATTCATAAGAAAAGCTGCCTTATGGATGATGTGAACGATCATTTCCTGCAAAGTCTCAAAGACTCTAGTTTCATGTTGTGCGACTTGATCATTTTATTGATTAGTCTTTGGTTTTCTGCAGAGACTCCAAATTAAAACTAACTCGTCATTTTGTCAATTTTCTTATCCTTTTGTGTGTTTTTTCTGCAGGTAAACATGCAGAGGATATATTTGGTGAGCTTTTCAATGAAGCAAACACTTTCTACATGCGTGCCAACTCACTCCAGGACCGGATCGACCGTCTGGCTGTCAAAGTCACACAGTTGGACTCCACTGTGGAGGAAGGTGGGTCAGAGAACATAAGACAAAGCCAGACAACATTTACCGCTTAAAGAATACGAGTCTATTTTTTAAATTTTGCCACTTACATATTTGTCATTTAATATTTCTATTATGCGTTTTCCAGTTTCTCTTCAAGACATCAACATGAGAAAAGCATTCAAAAGCTCAACCACACAAGACCAGCAGGTTGTGTCCAAAAGCAGTGTGCCCAACCCCGTTAGAGAGATGTACAACATCAGTGATAAACCTCCTCCTCTGACCATCCTCACTCCCTACAGGTGAGCGCACATCCTCTGATTTATGACCTCTAATCAACTGAAACACAGCTGCTGATGAAGAGTTGTTCAGAATATTTTTTAAAGCTTGTTCTGGTGGCACGTTAGCAGTCGCTCATGCAACAAATCAAATGGAAGAAATTGTATTTAAAAAAGAGCTAAACTTTTTTTTTTTTTTATCTTACCCCGTTAGATTATAATGGTAACTAATTACACACACACGGAAAAAAATACTAATCTTTAACAACTCTTGCAGATATTTATTTCAACTGCCTGCTTTTCAATAACTCTCAAATGACCCTCAAGAAACATCTAAAAAGTGGTATGAAATTAATTTATGATAAAAATAGACCATTTGCAAATGTCTGAATTTGTGTGATACAAAAAGTGAAACACAATTTTTAAGCTGCTTGCTTTCACACTTTATAGATCAGGCATGCTCAAACTTTTATGTCCCAAGGTCTACTTTTCTAATATCAAACCTCCTGACATCTACCAGTCCGGCGTTATCATCGCAACTTCTCGGATTGTTTCCAGCCTGCCATAAAATTACCCTCACAACATGTTTTTTTATTATTACACACCCATTAGACTTCACAAATACACACTCTCTCAAACACACACACAGAGGGGCAAATTCCTTTCTCTTTCTCAAACACAGGAACATAGACAAATTCCTCTCCCTCAAGCACACACACACACAGACAAATCCCTCTCTCTAAACCAGGCATGGGCAAACTACGGCCCACAGGCCACATGCGGCCCATTAAACGTTTTAATCCGGCGTATAGAAAAAATTAAATAAATAAACCTTGTTAATGTTTTATTTCTCTGCAATTCTGATGTTTTGTCACTAGATGGCGCACTCTAGATTTATTGGCTCTGTTGAGAAAACAACAACACTGCTCCCATTAAAATGTGTGTCTCCGTGATGCGCATGCTGTCACAATAAACAGTGTGCACAAATATGGAAAGCCATTGGGGCTAGAACACGCACGTAAACAAGCGCGTTAGATGTTAAAACAAGCAAAATGTTACATCAAATACTTAGATTTCAAACCTAGCACCGCTAAATGCACGTTTTTAAGGGCTATCACGCTAGACTTCAGACCTAGCCTGCTTGTTTAAAATCTAGCGTGCCATTCTATCGGTCTAATCTAGCGGTTAAAAGCATGCCATCCATCCGCTCTTGTTCCAGGGGCAAATCCAGGATTTTCTAAAGGGGGGCACATGAGGTCATTGAGAAAACGAGCTCCCCTTTCTCTCTCTAACACAGAGACACACACTCACACATACAGCGTTTTTCTACCCACCTGGCGGTTGACTTGGAATCAGTCCGTTTGACTGGTTGGGCACCCCCGTTGTCGATGTTAGAATTTTAGCCACTTTCTGCTTCATAAATTTGTTGCATTTTTAACGTCAAGATCAAATTTTTAGTAGCTCTCTGAGAACTAATTTTTTTAAACCACAGTTTTCTACTTTTGAGTCTCACTTGTACCAAAAAAGTAGCAGATCAACTTGCTCTAGCTCATAGTTACTATTTTTATTTAAGGAATATTTACAATTTTGCATGTCTGATGTGTAACAATGCTTTGATATTTTTTATTTTTTGTAACAGTATTATCTTTCCTGATTTTGAATATGCAGGGATGATCATAAAGAGGCGCTTAAATTCTACACAGACCCCTCATACTTCTTTGACTTGTGGAAAGAAAAGATGCTACAGGACACAGAGGACAAGAGAAAAGAAAAGAGGAAGCAGAAGGTAAAGCACTGGCTAACAGAAATGATCACACAAAACTTACTACGATAATGATCTAATATTCAGCAGCCACAAAATGCCGTTTTAATTTGACTATCGGTCACTTTTTTCTTCAGAAATTCACACATGATTACAGTTATTTTTAGTAAAATATTAAATAAAAAATTGCTATTGGAAAATAATAAAAATTGCAAATGTTCTGTGCCTCAGATGAGAAATCTAGGCTTCTCTCAGCCCGGCTGCATCCTCCAGCTCACCCGGGAGGATCCCAAGGTGTTCTCCAGCCAGCGGTGAGACATAGTCTCTCCAGTGGGTCTCGGGTCTGCATCTGGGTCTCCTCCCAGTGGGATGTGCCCGAAACAGCTCACCAACTAGGTGCTCGGGAGGCATCCTAATCAGATGCTCGAACCACCCCATTTGGCTTCTCTCGATCCAGAGAAGCAACTCCGACTCTACTCTGAGCTCCTCTCGGATGGCAGAGCTCCTCACTCTATCTCTGAGTGAGAGTCCAGTCATCCTGCAGAGGAAGCTCATTTCGTCCGCTTGTATCTGTGATCTCCTTCTTTCGAGGTGAACGAGTCATAGGCGAGATTAGGAATGTAAATCAACTGGTAAATCGAGAGCATTGCTTTTCAGATCAGCTCTTTTTTCACCCCGACGGATTGTGAGGAAATTAGAAATGTTTGTATTTAAAAAATAATTATATGAGTTGTTTTTTTGTCTCGCAGGAACAGAAGCGTTGTGTTGACGGGACATTGCAAAGGGAAGTGAAGAAGGTCCGCAAAGCAAGGAACCGTCGTCAGGAGTGGAACATGATGGCTTTGGATAAGGAGCTGAGGCCCGATCATCGACACACCATACACAGAGATAGGGGGGCATCCTCTGAAGGATCAATGTCTCCAGAAATCAGGTAGCAGAAATGATATTTTCACATCTATTTTTTCATCATAAGGCCTGTGTTTTTTCACCTACAAATCTTTTTTTTTCTTTGTCAGGGGTCATGGTGGTGATCAGCATCACTACCCCAACAGCATGAACCACGCTGGTCACGCTCACACCTACTCAGGACCCCCACCCAGTATTCTAGCGGCTCAGATGGCTGCTGGGCATGCTGGCCGTGGAATGGTAGACCACGATAGTAGGAGCAGGACGATGATGGCGTATCAGGGAGGAACTCTGGGACGTACACACCACCACCAAGTCCCACTGCCTCCTCCTCCAGCTGAAGCGATGAACGGTGGCTCTATGTCTCTCCCACCAATGGATTACAGGTGAATAAATATTAGTAGTGGCTCATAACTGGTTTTTATATTTAATATATCTTAACATTGTCTCACACATACAGCATGTACATGTCTATTCTGACTTCAAGTTTTAAAATATTTTTGTAAAAATTAATACTTTTTATAGCAATGGCTGTATTTTGTTCATTTCCAGTTTAACCAAAAAAATAGCTTGATTGGAAATAATTTGAAGATTAGCCGTAATTAATATTAGCCAGAGTACATATGTGTGAATGAAAAGTGAGGTTACAGGGAGACGAGATAAATAAAGAAAGTGGACAATTTTAAGTACTTAGGATCAACAGTCCAGACCAATGGAGCGTGTGGAAAAGAGGTGAAGAAGCGTGTGCAGGCAGGCTGGAACGGGTGGAGAAAAGTATCAGGTGTGATGTGTGACAGAAGAGTTTCAGCTAGAATGAAAGGGAAAGTGTACAAAACCGTGGTGAGACTGGCCATGCTGTTTGGTGTAGAGACAGTAGCACTGAGGAAAAGACAGGAAACAGAGATGGAGGTAGCAGAGATGAAGATGCTGAGGATCTCTCTGGGAGTGATCAGGATGGACAGGATCAGAGGAACAGCATATGTTAGAGGTTTTGGAGATAAAGCCAGAGAGGCCAGACTGAGATGGTTTGGACATGTGCAGAGGAGAGAGAGAGTACATCGGCAGAAGGATGCTGGATTTGGAACCACCAGGAAAGAGGCCTAGAGAAAGACCAAAGAGGAGGTTCATGGATACAGTGAAGGAAGACATGAAGATAGTTGCCGTGACCGAAGAAAATGCAGCAGATAGGGTTAGATGGAAGAAACTGACTTGCTGTGGTGACCCCTGAAGGAAAATGCCGAAAGGAGAAGAAGATTAGAAATAATTTGAAGTCATCCTGCAATAAATTAGAAATCCTGCCCCTCACCTGAAATTAGCCGGGATAGGCTCTGGCACCCTCACAACCCAACCCTGAACCCCTGGTTTAGAAGACTAAACAAATAATTTGAAGTCAGAAAATGAGTAATTGTAATTTATGGTATAAATAATTAATGCATATTTTTGTCATACCTCTTAACTTTGACTGAAATCTGATATTTTTTAGGATGATTTATTTAAAACTGATTTATCCCGCCAATTAATACTAATTAAAAAGTGACAAAGATATTTTGACATTTAGAAAGTCTGCAAAATCTTAATTTCATATGAACCTTTAATGTGTTCTACTACCGCCACCTGGTGGTTAGATGTATAGTTTTGTTATTTGTGATCACTCGGCTGATACATTTTTATTTTTTTCCACAGTATGGACGGCTATGCAAACACCGGTTCGCCTCCACCTGCCCCCGCCCCACTCATCCCTTCTGCACAGACGGCATTCGCTTCGCCACCAGGAGGTCCAATGCTGCCCGGGATGATGCCCGGCGTAGGCTACATTCCTTCTCCACCACCTGTGTCTGGAGCTCAGGCAGCTCCACCTCCACCCGGCCCTCCACCTCCCCTCCTTCCAGCTGGTGCCTCCCACTCCACAACCCACAAGATGTCCTCTGCTACACCCGTTGAGAATGCAGCGGTCAATGACGCCCGCAGTGATCTGCTGGCTGCGATACGAATGGGTAAGAGGAGACTTTTCTTTTGAATTATTGTATATCAGAAAGTTTTATTCTTTGTAATTATATTTTAGAACCTGAGAAAGATTTTAATTTGATGGATCTCAGACATGTTTTCAAAGTTGTTATAAAATATTTCAGAATATTCCGAAGCTTTTCCACTATTTTAATTTGAAGGCATTGATCGGCAGTTACCGCTGCTACTATGGAAGATCACAAGTTTGAAATATCATATTTTAAATCACATTAGTCTTTAAGTGTCAGTGTAGGGAGCTATCAAGGGTGCACCCTCCCCTATTCCTGATAGTTGCAATGAGCTCAAATATCCCTCACATCCCGCTTGTCCCAGTGTTGGACCAAGAACCCTTAATGAAGTTTGCTACCAGACAGATTTGTCTTACATTTCTGTTTCCCTTGCAGGTATCCAGTTGAAGAAAGTTCAGGAACAGCAGGAGCAGCAGGCTAAGAGAGAACCGGTCGGAAATGACGTGGCCACGATCCTGTCCAGACGTATCGCTGTAGAATACTCCGATTCGGAGGATGACTCAGAGTTGGAAGAGAACGACTGGTCGGATTAACGCGGGCTTCCACGCTAAAAATATTTATGTAGCATAACCACTAACACATTAAGACACACAATCAAATTAACCTTATATTCGAGCGAAAACCGCTAAACGTGTTCGCTGTTGCTGTAGACACAAAAGCTGCACTCTATCACATGCTGATGGTTGGATTAAACTGAACGGTTCTGTTGTCTTCCGCTTACCTGGAGCCAGGTCGCGGTGGCAACAGCCTTGGACAGGAAACCCAGGCTTCCCTCACCCCAGCTGCATTCTCCAGCTCACCCGGGAGGCGTTACCCTGGCCAGCTGTGACACATAGTCTTTCAAGCAAGTTCGGGGACTGTCTCTGGGTCTCCTACTGGTGGGACGTGTCCAAAACACCTCACCAACGAGGCATTCAGGAGGCATCCTAACCAGATGTCAGAATCACCCTATCTGGCTTTTCTCGACCCCAAAGGACCAACGGCTGTTCTCCAAACTCCTCCTGGATGGCAGAGCTCCTCACTCTATCTGAGTGAGAGCCCAGCCACCCTGCGAAGGAAGCTCATTTCGGCTGCTTGTATCCACAATTTCTTTCTTTTGGTCACCACACACAACTGGTGAACATACTAGGTGAGGGTAGGAACATCGATTGACTGGCAAATTGGTTCAAACCTGATGTATTTTGTATGCATAAAGAGTAAAAAACACTGTACAGTGAGTATTAAACAGTAAAATCCACTCAGTACGTCAATTATACTCTAAATCATTGTTAATACACCCCGATGGATGTTTGTCTTCCTCTTGCAACACTATAGACATCATGCGATGGTGCTGATTTTATTACTTAGTTTAAAGCTTGAGAGTGTTAGAAGTGTTAGAAACTTTCCTCTTGAGCTAACCAACGTTCTTGTCTTTTTTTAAAATTATTTTTACCGAAACACTCGTAAAGCGAGTTTTTAATGAGTAGATGATTATAACTGGAAGTAATGGATAAAACTATATATAACTGGAAAAATGCTGTGATGGATGAGCCTAGGATGTAAAAAGTCTTGCTACATTTGCTCATCACTGTGTGGAAAGGTGTTGGGGGGCTGCGGGTGTTCTGTATATGTTAGTATGAGCTCTGTAACTGCTCGCCCAGAGAGAAATAAAATCATGAATGAAGGATGAGAGCTTTATTGTCTTTTTACTGTTCTGCTCTCATCATGGAGACTTCAGATACCTGATTCTAAGACTTCAGTTTCCATAGTGACAGAATGGCTTCTAATGGAGTAACCAAGGAAACAGAAGAGTTGTAAAAAAGAAACAACAGTAAGCTGCAAAGAAGATGGAAGAGAAACAAGTGGAAGCGGGAGTTTTATGCACAGCACGTTTGGTTTTAATACAAAATTAACAAGATTTCTTATTTGAGTGAACTAACCAAAGCAATAAAAAGTACAACACCTTGGAAAAATAGACACCACGTTCACACAAATGTTTTGTTTTTACAATATCTCAGTTAGTGCATCATGATTATCATTTATATGTTTCATTTTGCAGATACTTAAGTTGTGCCATTTTCATCCAAAAAATAAAGTGCATTTCACATCGAAAACTACGCGTACATCTACACGAGATGCTGTTACCGTGGCACCGTTCATCCTCCATCCCCACATACACACACACATTCAGAGGCCCTTGAGTGTTTTGTTATTTAGCTCTAAATTAGAAACCAACAGAAAGACAATCCTGTTGGTTTATCAGCTCATTAATGGTACCTTTTTCTAAGAAAAAAATAAAATTAAAAAATCAATTGCTTTGCACATTTCTAGGTGTAGTATTACGCTGTTGAACCATCTAGTAGATTAGCAGGTGTTTACAGATAAGTGTTACATCCAAAATCACAGTCTGTCCCTCTTTCGTGGATACGAAGCCCTTTTTCACGCCTATTCTGCAATAATAATCTCAACAATACTGCACAAAAACTCACATTCAGTGATTTGAGAACTTTGTGCCGATGTTTCACCAACATCTGTTCGAATGAAACCTCGGCATTCTGCACAGCGCGTTAAAGCGAGGAAAGTGAAAATTTACAGGTTTTACAGGTGGAAAGATGTCATTCACAATAAAGGTGCCACTCATCTTCTGTTCCAGATTTACCAGTTAAGGTAGCACCATGCAGGGTGGTAACGAGTCTCCTCATCAGCATGCCTAATTTACAGAAACTGGATTTGAGATGAATTCTACATTCAGAAAAAGGCATTACAGCTTAGTTACTTCACGCAATATTAGAATCTGAAGTCAGACTAGGTGGAAAAAAATAAAACTTTTTTTGACAAATATAACAAAATAGACTTTTCTCCTAAAAGTAAAATAAGAACAAGTTTTGATGATGTGTGACAGGCCAGTTTGACCTTAAAGTGGTCATTAACTAACGACACAGTGCAGTCTGACATTGTGCACCAGTTAACACAAACAAGCTACATGTCCATGCTCAGAAATGCTGTAATCAAAGTTCCTTTATGTACTCTCATGTAATAAAAATACCAAAAAAAGAAGGATCAGCATTCCTCTTTGTATTTGGAAGTAGCCTTTTTAGCTCATTAGGTCATTCAGACGTCACTTAATGGACATCTGCTTCAGCTAGATTGATTGAAAGTGGATTTTATTACAAGGAATAGAGAAGATATGGAGCAGGGCTGAGATCAAAGTTCATTCAGAGGCCCTTTCACTTTGGCTTGAAGTGCTGGAGCGCCCATCCTATTGTCCCATCTCCCTCAACGGAGGTCTAAAAAAAACCAAGAGGCCACTTCTCTCAAAATTGACAGGAAGACTGACATTGTTATCCTCTAAGGTCACGGTGTTACCAGGACATGACGATCAAACACAAAGAGATAGATCAGAATCTACGGAGCTGCTGGTTCATAAACAACACACATGCACACACTCAGAGACCATGCAACTCACACCAGATGCACAAAAACAATCCCATCACACAGGTGGTAAAACACTCTAAAAGGTTTCTACCATCCTGATGGGACAGATGATCAAACCCACACTAGGTTTGTAGTGGAATGAGGCAGTGATGTCATCATGATGAATAGGTTGTTTGATCTCGCCGAGGAGTAATGGTCCACCACCTTTTTAGCATCTATCATCGAAGCATCACATGTGGCTCACTGAGCCTGTTTTTTACAGTGCATCTCCTTCTAAGTGGACTTTAGGGAGGTTTAAAGCAGCAGGAAGAAGTCGAGGTGGGGCTTGGATGTTATTGCTGTCTGAGTATTGCTTCGCATCTAAAAAATAACTACCACTCACAGGCTAGTTATTGCTGAGATGAGCTTATGGAATAAAAAATTAAAGAGGAAACAAGAAACTCAGAGCAGCTTAAAAATGATGGGATTTGAGCAAGATCAAAGTTCCAACAAAATTTGTTTCTGAGCTTTACAACACATCTAATATAAAAGAATTCTCATTTTCCCTAAAAGATGCAGCACCTAAGACCTCCGGGTGGTCAAAGGTGCTTTGTAATATCGTACATTATGTACACAGTAGTATTTTGTACATGAACAAATTATAAAGGTCATGATGACATGAAGACTACCTGGTATTGCCTGCAGGTTTATGTAATCTACTATTAAACTCAGGGATGGTTTGTTTTCAATTTGAAAAGATGTTGTTTTCAAATTGTGGCATTTTGATAAATTTTGGAACCCATCAAGGTTCCTGTAATTTGAAAATACATAGTGAAAAATTACAAGTATTCACAATTTAGGGTCAATTTTAAGTAATTTGAAAATTTGATTGGATTAATTTTTTTTTCTGAAGATTACTTTTGAACTATTTAAACTAAGATAAGCCAAAAATTCCAAATCTCCTCTTTGTGAAAGTGAAATATGAGCAAATAGAGTGCATTACATAACAGTTACAGGCTTATATTTGGCTTGATGCCTCCATAAATATGTAAAAGCATCAAGAAGGTGTGGTGGTTAGACTGATGATTTTGTCTTCATTCTCCTAAACTATTCTGCATTTACACACTATACTTAGAAAAAGAAACAATAGAAGATGAGAGAAATGAGAGAAATGAGGAGCGGCTTGATTTCCTCCCTGATGTCTGTTGCACGCGGATCAGAGAGCATCAGGTCTATTTTTAGCCCTCCGCGGCTCTTTAGCTTTCGACGCACGTTCAGGGTGCAGCAGTGATGCTGCTCCAGACTCCTCTCCTCCTCCCATCTGCACGCAACACTGATGCTCACTCTAATTCCTCTCTATCTGAAGGAAAACAAGCACGTGCCGGTGAGAAGCACGGTGCTGTTTGGTGGAGGCCACACAGCTGCCTGGAACATGTGATGCTCTGAGCTGTCTGCAAAAATGAAAACGGGCGTGGCGGAGATAAGCGCGTGTGGGTGGGTTGCTGCCCTCCTAGAGTGGGCTCTGCTGGGGAAGACAGTGAGATACCTTTGCCCGGTCAGTGTGGAAAATATATAATTCATCCCCTGAGGACTGCAAACACAACCCAAACTGGCTCCATATGGACCTGAAACCGCAGCCTCATGCCGCTTGCAGACTTCCTTCATTTCAGACTGGACATGTCCAGTGAGAAGCACTGCTGACCCAGGTCACCTCTCTTTTTCCATCTGGGTCTGATAAGTCACACATCACTGGGTGTGCGTGCACGTTGGGCCACGTTTGCAGGCACACAGCCGCAGCACACTAACCACAGGGCCTTCTGGATCTCCTGATTCCTGAAGGCGTAGATGACCGGGTTGATAACCGAATTATAGGTGGCAGGTACCAGTGTGGCGTAGGTGTAGAGAGGAGGGTAGGTGTAATCCGCTATCAAGGAATAGACAGTGAATGGCATCCAGCACGCTGCAAAAGTTCCCAAGATGATGGCCAAGGTGGACACACCCTTTCTGGTTGTGACATAGTGGGGTGTGGCTGCCAGGAAATGGTGTTGGAGGGCAATTTGATGCGCATGGCGCATCACAATCTTGCAGATCTGTACGTAAAGTTGTAGCATGAGACCAAAAAGAAGCAAAAAAGAGACGGAGAGAACCGCAATGTTGTTCTTTGTGAGTGGGCGTACCACGCTGCACGTGGCCTCCTCGTCCAGACAGTTGACCCCTGTGACTGGCAGCAGACCCAGACACAAGGAGAGGCCCCACAACAGCACCAGCATGGTGTAGGTGAAGGCTGCTGTCCGCTCTGAGTTGTAGGTGAGGGCGTAGTATAATGACAGATAGCGATCTATTGTGATGGCCAACAAGCTGAAGACAGAAGCGGAAAATGAGGCCACCACTAAACCCACAGTCAGCAGCTGGGCAGAATCAGAGCGAAGCAGGTAGGCACAGGTGAAGTGAAGCACGAGACCCAGACCGGCCAGAAGATCCGCCAGAGCCAGGCTGCCAATCAATAGGAACATGGGAGCTCTGAGGGCAGGGTTCTGCCAAATCACCAACACCACCAGGGCGTTTTCACACGCGATCAGAGTCCCAGATGTGCACAGCACGATATCCCATGGGTTGACAAGCAGCGGTAGCTGGCTGGGTGGGAGGGAGTCTTCCGGTGGGAACGTCCCCAGGCTGGTGCTGTTGTCCATTAACCCCCCTCCTCCACTGGCCCACGCTGTGGGGTCAGGACTCAACCAGCCGGGGGTAGCCGGTTGCTCCTCACTCATTGTGCCCCCCGTCTGTAATAAATGACATTAATGATGATTACATTAGTGTTTAGTGACAAAAAAGGGAAAAATTTGCTTTATTTCTGCAGGTCACTCCCAAACTATTAACCCTGCATTAAATCTAAAGTGATTTAAATACATATTGTACATGCACTCAATGTTTTTTTGCAATTAGAACTGTGTGTACAATGTGTGTACCCATGAGCACTTGCTAACCTTTAAACTGCTGCTGAACAACTTGGAACCAAAGACCAGATACACATTCAAGCTGATTCTTTTAATTTCTATGATCTATAAATAATTAAATGTATCTTTCTGGCAATAAGCTTGTCTTTCCAGGACTTTTGTGCAATTTTTCTTAAGGGAATTTTGCATTGTAAACCCTTTCAAAGAGCAGCTTTAATTTGTTAATAAATGCATCAGTGAATGTGCCCAATTAAATCATTCTTTTACTGTAGCTTTTGAGTTAATTAAATTACAATTGATCCAATTAGGATTGCAACAATTCGTGCAAAATGAAGAGAGAGAAAAGCGATGTGTGGTGGAAAAATAGAACTGATGATGGAAACACCTTGTCCAAGCAGCAAGCATCTCACTCTGCATGTGCACCTTACATCACAGCAACACTCACTGATCCCAAAGAGATTAAGGATAGAAAAAATTAAATGTTTTATTTATTTATTTTTACCTTTGTACATAAAAACCATGCAGAAAAACCCAATCCTACCTTGGCTGTGAGGTGTCTAGATGGAAGAATAGTCTTGGATCTTCATGTTAGGGATGTGCAGGATGCACAGAGACATTGTTAAGTGGGGAAAATGAGGGAATGATGGAAGAAAAAGAAGGAGAAAGGAGCGTGGAGCGATTCCAGACTGCGGTTATGGATGGATCAGAGGGAAAAGGATGAGAGAGGGGAGAGAGAGAAACAGGAGGTGTGGAGGGGAGGAGGGGTCGATCATAAAGGAGGAGTCCCAGACCACCACAGACTGGTTAAATAAACTCCTTAAATCATCAATCTGATTTTTTAATAAACAGAAAATGCAAATTATCAAGGTGCAATAATATATTTTTTTTTCCATAAATTGCATGCATGTAGGCGTAATTATTCAAGGTGTTGCATAATTCATCTCTTATTTGCTTTGTTTTGGATGAAGTGCAAATGCAATCATGTCCTGTTGGGATCCGTTTTCTCTGCTTTATTTGCTCTTCTGGCTCATGTCAAAGAAGATGCTGGAAGCGAAGGCTCACTTTCCTCCTGCGATGCCTTGCTATTCTGGTCTTGTCTGAGCTATTAACAGCATCCCTGATGTGTGTCACCAGCATCCTCATCTCCCTCCCTCTCTTTTTTTCCATCTTTCCTCCAGCGATCCCTTCTCCATAGCAATAAAGCTATATCTACATGTGTGATCAAAACAGTTGATATTGGTTTTTGCACATTTTTATTAAAGGTGTGAATGAATTAAAAATAGCTCCTGTTGCAAAGGAAAATATGCTGTACCAAATTTCACCAGTAGAGGCCAGTTTTGAGCACACTATGAGTCATCAGTCTGCACCTTTGGGAGTCAAAAAAGAAAGCATCACTCAGTCTTACTGGCTTTATTTCTTTTTCTTTAAAACAGAAAATGATCGCTTCACAACAGGCCTTTTCAAGCAAACCCTCACATTAAGCTCGCCGACACCTACAAAACAGTATCAAAAGTGCACCATAGTGTTAATACATCTTCTCAAGCGCTAACATTTTTCCAATCCTATCATCTTCTTGTAATATTTATACAAATACCATTCTGTACACAATAGAAATACACATCCCAGCATGCCCTGCAAGCAGGACACCCACCCAGCATCCATCCTCCTTAAGGATCCCCAACAAAATATTTCTTCTTAGTTTAGAATAGCATTGTGGCAGGTGAAGACTCCAGGCCTGTTTTACGTATCGTATGAATTAAATACCCTTTCACCCCAAAGCAAAAACTAGAACACCGCTCATACAACCATTCCACATCTGTACACCCCTCATTCTTTTTTTTAAAAACAATCTTGACACAGTTTCATTCATTTTCGTCTTTATGTCCTGGCAGCAGCAGTGGATGAGGAGGAGGAGGGGGGGCAGGAAGAACATGAAGGCCAGCGTGTTTGGCCAGTGTATAGAAAGGGAAACTTCCAGGGCTGAACTGCAGCGCAGACTGCGTTTATAAAGCACAGGTATGAATTGCAGCTGTGCGGGCAGGTATGACACCATGCGTGCGGTTAACAGTCTGCTGCTCCCCAGCAAGCGGGGAGGAAGGATCTCTTCTGAAGTATCAATGTCCACATTCAGTCTCTGGACTGGTAGAAGAGGATGTAGCCGGACTCAGAGTTCTTGGAGATTTCAGAAGTGAGACCGTAGAATTCCTCAATAGCCTGGGCATCAATTTTCTGGAGGAGACGGCACACACACACAAGGGTAAAAGTTCAGTCTCAAGTCGTACGTTCTTAATCTCAAATATATTAACAGATGAATTCACTCACCTCTACAATATCGTCATCAAATAACAACCAGAAATCATGACTTTTTACAATGGCGATGTAGTGACCCCTGTTTGGACCACTAAAAAGAAGAAAACATTGCAAAGCATTAACAACTATAATCATGCTATTTCTTTAAATCAACTGAGACTCATTTCCCAGCTATAAACTGGGAAATGAGAAAAAAATGCAAGGTTTAACGAACTACTGTATATACGTACAAAGGGATACTTTATTGGATTGTCAAAAATAATGTTTGGTTTCATCACTGCTTCAACGTAATCGCGGGTGACCTCCAACAACTCGGGAGTCACTGCCGAGGAAGCAGAATAGCTGGCCCAAGATCGCCAGCATTGGAAAATTTCGGTTTATCTGGTCGGCTCAACGCAGGGGACAGGATTCACAGGATCCATCCACTCTCACTGGAGACTTTAATTGATTCATTCCTTCGTGTTCTGAAACGCTTATTCCTAATATGGTCCGAAAGGTGCCGGAGCCTATCCTGGCTAACATTAGGCGAAAGGCAAGATACACCTTGAATGATGTGGTTAAATTAAATCAAAATAGTTTTGATATGAACCTCAATACATTAATATCAATCAACCGTTAGCTGTTGATCAGTATAACTTTTGGTCGATCTCATGCATTTAATAATAATAAAAAAGACACTGCAGCATTTAATCTATACTCACTATCATTTTTTTGATGCATCTATTTACAAGCAGGAATGTTCAGTGGGAAAGATCAACTGCTTTTGACTTAAAAAAATAAAACAATTTAAATGCAAGCAGAATGTGTCGCTATTGAAATTCCATTAAAATTACATTCTACACTTCACATATAAAAATTAACTTTTATTTTGTCAGTTGATTTCTTCAACCTGGTCATTTTACAAATAACTCATGGACCAAAAAAAAGAAAAGAAAAACCTTAATTTAAAGAATCTATTTTGTTTCTGATTTAAACGCTTTAAAGCTCTAAAAGCTCATTTAGATAATATTATCAAATTTACATAAAGTCATTTTAACTTGAAAATAATGACATTTATATGATAATCTCTTTACAATATGTTACTAAAAATCACCACTAAAAAAATCTGTATTTGGGCTTTACTAAATCACCCGGAGTTAAACTGTGTAGTGTTGCATCATTTCCTGTCAAATAATGGTTTAAAAACAGCCATAACTATCAAATGATTCTGAAAGATTTTAGTGTACAGATGTTTTAATTTTTTTTAAACTCACTCTATTCATCCCTCACTGGGGAAATTTGTGTGCTGCACTCTTATACCGCAGCAGGCTGCCACGACAGTGCCAATGGTAGGAGAAAGGGGGGTTAGGTGTCTTCTCCAATGTACCTAGATATGCACTCAGTGGGATGCGAACCCGCAAACTTCCGGTTGACTTCCAGTCCGCAGAAGAAAGCTCAAACCACTGATCCACTGTCTCCCCCCTTTGAAAAGTTCCTGACTTTTTGGGTCAGACAGTACAAAATTTAGAATTTACCCTCTGAGATCAACAAAGGAAATTTAATTTAATTCAATATTATTTTAAATTAATTAATTGCAACACCTGTCTAGTCCATTTTTAAGTTAGTCTTACCCCTAACAAATACCTATTAAACAATAACACTTATGTCAAACACCAATAGGAGTAATTTATTAGTGTTTGGCTCATAATTTCTGTTCTTTACTTCAGATAAGTCTGACTTCTCATTTCCTTTTTATTGGTTTATTGTTCCTTATAGCCGCAGCCTGTTTATGCCATTTACTTGTGACAAAACAGGGAAACACCTTAAATAAACACAGACATTATTTCCCGCTCACAGAGTCCAAACCAAGTGACGTGCATTTTCACAGATTGACATTTTTCTTGCACTTTCAGTCTTCTACCAACAAGTTAAAATCAATTATTGTAAGAATGGTAATTTATCTGCATGTCTCCAGTTGTGGTGATGACCATAGCGAACCATCCTTTGTTTGTGTGTTCACATACACGCACCTCCCACAATGCACCACGACGGCGACTAGATCGTATAATCTTTCAGGATTGGTGGCGTCTCCGGAGGTGTTGAAAAGGCGGAGCTCCAAGGGGGAAGACGACACGATAGGACAGCTTGGTGTAGCGCTGCAGCTGCTCCATGTATTTAAAGCGCTTCAGGTGCAGAGCCAAAATCATTGGCAACTTCTTTACTCGCATTCTGCATTCAACAGAAAAAATGTGAGGCACAGATCAAAAAACGTACAAAAAAAAAACAAAAGGAAAATTCCTAATTACTACAAACCTCTTATGTGCCTCTTGCTTACTTCTACATTCTTCACAGTAGTATTTGTACTCGCTGCACAGTGTTTCCGTGTTACTGAACCCTCTGAGAGGACAAAGAGGAAAAATTCACATTATTAATTCACATTTTCAAATCAATACTTTCTGCTCTTGTTGTGCAATCGTCTCTATTTTCCTGGATGTGATTCTTTTTGGTGTAATCTGATCTATTACTGTTGTCATACAAGATACTCAGTATCAGACTACAGCTGCAAAACCTCTAAGGAATGTAATGACAAAATACTCCAAATGCAAATCATCCCAATTGGTTCTATTACCCAAAGAAGAGATACATTTAAACACATTTAAATATACATGCATACGAGTACAAAACCATTTAAAGACTTTAATGTGTATAAAGTATTTAGTGAAACCTGAGGCAGTGTGTAATGGAGGTATTCTGTTCTACATCCACAGAGAGGTCCAGAAAGTCTTCATCTTTGCTGCTTATCTATGTTTGAAAAAAAACAAACAAGTTTATCATGTTAATATGACACATCTTTGCACCTCAACAAATTTTGAACATGAAAAGGGCATTTCACCGTTTCACATGTAAGGCAGCGTGTCTCATTGGTCAGAGTGCCTTGGAAGATCTCGTGGACCCAGGTGGGAGCAGGTGTGGCATTGCTGTTGTTGTTCTGTGAGTCCAATGTGCCATTTGCAAGGCGGCCATTGGTCTTGTCTTGCTTTCTCTCCTCTTGGAGCAGGTCAGCAATGGTGTTAAGCAGGTAGTTCAGGAACTCATGAGCATCCTGCTGCATGTAGTTGTCAAACAGTTCTGGCAAACACAATAAATCCAACAACTTGAGTGAGAATCAAGAAATCTTAGGAGGCAAATAAGAGCTGAAATTTAAAACAATGACTTCAGTTTTTATTTTTCTCTCACAAATCTCTCGGCTGATGCTTTCCACTCACCATTCTCTTTACGTAATCGTGTTATGAACTTTTTGGGTGGTATAACTCCTACTTTCCTCTTCTGGTTGGCAATACTGTGAAACAGGTCGGCCAGGCAGGTGAGCAGATTCTCCTTCCGGCGAGGCTGACTGCGGTACGCTAAGATCTTCTCCCGGAATGGCCGGCAGAAGTACAAAGCCTGCAGCACCGAGTTGCAATAGCAGGTGTTCCCAAACTAAAAACCACACAAAACACAGTTGATCAAAGTAGGACCAAATAGGCTAATCTAGCGAACCTAAGATTTTACTACTGTCAGAAAACAAAAACTACCTTTACTTATTCTGACTAATGTATAAATGTATGACATTTAAAGTGGGTAGTAGAGAGTAGTCACTTACATTGACCAGGCCAAAGTAGTGCTCATTGACCGGAAACTGCTCAGATCCAATCTCTTTCTCCAGAGCAGAGGCATTGGCGCCCTGTGAATGAACAAATGAGCAACATAGTTTACCGTCCCTGGTGAAAATAAAATTTAGAGTATTTTATAACTCTAAATTAAACACAAAATTATTTTGGAGCCACTTATTGCATTCATGCAGTTTGCATCAAAACAAACAAAAAGAATTAAAAGCTTAAGACTTGACATTCTCCGTCTTGCCTTGATGCTCTTTTCTTGTTAGCTATAAAAGCAGGTGTGATTTTTAGCTGACAGTCAATTCAGAGGAGCAGCTAATTAAACTCATCTCCAGAGAAGTTTAAATCCAAAACGAGGTCTGAATGACAATTGAGTATGGTAGAACAGGTGTCAGGCTGTGCATGATTCTGTTAACTGTTCTGCATTAATAAAGAAATAACTACATGACTAAAAGGAAACAATCTCAGTGTAATATTACCACAGTATAATGCTGGTATATGTTGTATATTACAAGAGAACAGGGCTTAAATACTTTGCCATTGTTGGATTGTTTTGTGTCATTGTAATTGTAACAGTATGGTAACATCATGTTCCGTTTGTGTAATCCCTTATTTGTCCAGGAGCGATCCATCATAGAAAGCGTTTCAAAGTAGTCTTTTATATTTGATGACTAAATTAACTGTCCCGATTTCTATGATAATGTCCCGTCGTCTGCCGCTTATCCAGAGCTACGTCGTGGGGCAACATCCTCAGACAGGAAACCGAAGCTTCTATCACCCCAGCTGCATCCTCCAGCCACCCGGGGAAGATCCCAAAGTGTTCTCCAGCCAGCTGTGAGACAGCGAGTCCAGGGTCTGCCTGTAAATATCGTCCCGGTGGGACGTTCCCGAAACACCTCGAGAGCCATCGGGAGGCACACTAACCAAAAAGATGAGGAAGGATGGCTCAGTGGGCAGGGCAACCGCCCTGTAACCGAACGATTGCTAGTTCGATCCCCAGCTCGGAGTTCATGCCAAGTTGTCCCTTAGCAAGTCACCAAACCCTCATTTGCTCCTGATGGTGGTTTGCAGCTTCCACCATCAGGTCTGAATGTGTGTGTGAATGGGTGAATGTGAGGTACAATGTAAAGCGTTTAGAGTACCAACACAGGTGGAAAAGCGCTATATAAGTAGAGTCCATTTACCATTTTAAATGCTCGAACCACCCAATCTGGCTTCTCTCAACTCAGAGGACCAACATCTCTACTCTGAGCTCCTTCTGGATGGCTGAGCACCATCATGTTTCCATGCTAAGTCGATGAAAGGTCATTTTGTTAAACTAGAAGAATTTAACATTCTTATCTGAGGAATTTTCAGTTGATATTTCTGTTACATTTGTTTCTGCTGGGAAAGGATAGCATTCTGGAGGGTTTTTTTTTTTAATGGCAATTGGTGTTCGTTGTTTGTTTGCAAAGACAAAAAAAAACTGAAGTTAATTTAAAAAAGAATAGAAATGCAATAAGTGTAATTTGATGTGTGGATTGAATAAACACATCCAGTATTTGTGCAAAACTGCGCAGCTAATGTTGAGCAATGTCGTCATTGGCTGTTAATAATACCCAGAACTTTTTTTTAATACTGTACATGATAATCTAAACCCCTATGCTCAGGTTTTCTTTTTACCGATTCCCGGAATACACAACCTATCAACCCGATCTTAACCTGAAAGTCATTCATTGTCCAGCTGTTCCAGTTGTTGGCAAACTCAAACCCTGCTTTAGCTTTAGGTTAGCAAGTTAGCTTAACACTTACTACAGCAGGTGCGCTGTCACAATCCACGCATGATCTGCTATTAAATATGAAACTGATCGAGCAAATAAAGTAGTCATACGATGCTAGAGAACTCCAACCGTTTATATAACTGATTATAAATATAGAAAAAGAGGGAAAGCAGTGGCTACATATTGGCTACATTCTGCTTGGCTAGCAGACATGATTATCAATACTCTCATTTTTTTTTTCACCCGTTTATTTTCTAATCTCAGTTTAAATAGCGATCAGAAACAAAATAATGTAAGGATTAAATTGCAGTCCACTCACCATGGTACAAAAAGAGGCAAATTTGGTGACTGTCATTAGGATTTCCATTCGGCTAGCGCCATCTTCCACAACACCACTGCGCTGATCAGGATGGCTTAATCACTCAACTGCTTCCGTTTTTGCTTAAATCATTAAATCACAATTATAAAATATGTAATTTTTCTTTCAATTTGAAAACTTTGTCTTCGATTGTCTTCTTTGTTTGATCGAAGTGATTTTTTTTTTACTTGAAATTCACTTTGACTTGCCACTGATTTTGCGCATGCGTATTGTAATAAATGAATGTATATATTTTTTAGGTTATTTAGACAAAATCAAGTTTGTGTTCCGACTAAATAAAACTGGGCTAAAACGTGGAAACATGTTAAAATTGAATAAAAATATATATATCACATTTGATTTTAATTTGATAAATACATGTGATAAATTAATTGATAAAAAATGTCATTTGAAATAAAAATTTCCTTCGGGAATCAACACAGTATTTTATAATTCACTTCAAAAATCCTTCGGCATTTTGACGCAGGAAAAATAAAATTAAATGTACTTTAATATTTTTTTTCTCCGAGGCCTACTATTTTGTTTAGGCAATATTTTAGCCTGTCCGTGGCTCTCTTCCTAAGGAGGAGTTTGGGGTCCTTCAATCTCTCTTTCCTGCCACATCCGCCATCTTGTTAAGACCGGAGTAAGTTATGCTCCTTTTAAATCAAAAATATATACTCAATCGCACTTTTACGAGTTTTATTAACATGTGTCTACGCTTATTAGAAGCTATATGCCGTGTTATCGTGATAGTAATTGGTGTAAAATGACGCTGTTTCGTGTTTAAATGGTAACATGACGATCAGCGTGGTTCTCCATGCGGTCTTGTTCTTTTGTAAAGTGGTTTAAAAAAACTATTTTACTTAATTTACTGTCTAAATTATTACAATTGCTATTAGATAATCAGTTTTTAACAGCTTATAGTTGCGTTCACTTATATATTTTGTTAAAATAGTGGGTTTACCTTTAAAAAATGGTGTGATTAGACCCATTTTCTGTCTATTTCTAACTCAAGAAGGTGATAAAACGGGGTTATTTAGGTCATCTCCACATAATTTTTAAATAAAAGTGGGTATTTAGTTATGCTTTTTAAAAATCTGAGTTAGTTGTTTTACACTTGTGGTGAAAAGAAGAGTTATTTTTAAATTTAACACATTGATTTGCATATTTTCATGAGATCTGATTCCTATGATGTCCGTAATTGTATCTATATTCATTCCAAAGGAGTATTTTGCAACATGTATGGATTATCTTTGTTTTGTCAGGTAGTTTTTTTTGTAATTATGGTCGAATGATTATTATTTTTTCTGTAGTAAGCAAATGATTCATTTTATTTATGTAGCTCAACATTAGTAAATAAGCTCTCAACAGGCTTCACCTTATAGATTGGGAATAATGTACATAATAGGGACTAATTTCTGTTTTGTTTTTCCCCAGTAATAAGGCATCATGACGAACACCAGGGGCAAGAGGAGGGGGACCAGATACATGTTCAGCAGGCCATTCCGCAAGCATGGTGAGTACTGATGTACAAACACTTGTAGAGCATCAGATAACTTTTTTTGTTTTGTTTATGGCATTAAAACAAGTAATATTTTCAGTATTTTTGCTTTGAAAATACTGAAGGAAATATTTCATCAATTCAAAACAACAACTTAGGTCACAAACAACCGAAATGAGCTTCCTATGCAGGATGGCTGGGCTCGCACTCAGAGATAGAGTGAGGTGCTCTGCCATCCAGGAGGAGCTTGGAATAGAGCTGTTGCTCTTCCTGGCTGAAAGGAGCCAGATAAGGTGGTTTGGTATCTGATTATGACGCCTTGCTGGTGAGGTGTCCCACCCACGTCCCACCTGAAGGAGATCCATTGACAGACCATGGACTCGCTGGAGAGGCTGTCTCATTAGCTGACTATTGAACACCTCTGGACCGTCCTGGTTTGAGGTATATCTGGGTTTCCCGTTGTCCTATCAAGCCCTGCAACTGTACCCAATCTTTAAACTACATTATTTTTATGTCCAGTTCTTTATTAGTTGCTTAGGTTCCAAGTGAGCATCTTTTTATAAGGATGCTTAACTTGGTGACTTTTCTGCAGATGTGATGAAAGCATGTTCACCTTTCATCAAACATGATTCATTGAGCCATGTAGATTGTTGAATTGATCTTTTATTTAATTAAAAAAAAAAAAGAATTTGTTGATTGATTTTTATGTTTACTCACTGGTCATGTGACATTCTGAGTCTGTCTCAAAGTATGAATATGATTAAATTAGTTTAAATGTTTGTTTTCTCTGCAGGCCCAATCCCCCTCTCTACTTACATGCGCATTTACAAAAAAGGTGACATCGTTGACATCAAGGTGGGCTGAATCAGAATCTTTTTTGCTGTATATTTTGTTCATAACATTTTAATGCAGTAATTATTTAACAAGTAAACAAGCTTTGTGTGATTCTCAAACCAGACTTTGGACCATTAGTGAACATTTTCTTTTAGTTTCAATTGTTTTTATTTTAAATTTATTTTGCCTCTTTCTTCTTGTCTTTTTTTTAGGGTACAGGTACCATTCAAAAAGGTATGCCTCATAAATGCTACCATGGCAAAACAGGCCGAGTCTATAATGTAACCCAACATGCTGTCGGCATCATTGTCAACAAGCAGGTCAAGTAAGTAGGAGTGGTGTTTATTCACATTACAGCACACAAGTTATCATCTTCCAATAACTGGTGTTGATCTGTTTTCCACTTTGATGGCGGGCATACTGCTGTTGATATGTTTCTCTAGATCAGAGGTGTCAAACTCCAGTCCTCGGGAGCCGGTGTCCTAAAAGTTTTCATTGTGTTCCTGGTTCAATACAGCAGATGCACATAAAGTGAAATCAATAGCCAGTAAAATTGGGCACACTGACTCAATAACCTGGATCAGATGTGTAGATGCTAACACATGGAAAACCTTCAGGACACCTGCCCTCTAGGACCAGACTTTGACACCTATGCTCTTGATCAAATTCTTCGAGAATGTTTTAATGGTTCATTTTGATTGAGATTACAAGTTTTTATAATTTATCCAGTGACCCCATCTTCACTTTGCCACCTTAAACCACCCCTGTTCCAGGTGGTCATTCAAGTTGGGGAGAGTAGTTCATCCTTAAACACTCCTGCCATAACTTTGTGTTTTGACCTGGGGTTGTTTTTTGGAGACATGCAGTTTTCAGACAGACATTTAAGTCTTTTATCTGTAACTGCACACTTGGATGTTAATAGTATCTCTTATTGGTTTTTGCAGAGGAAGGATTTTGGCCAAAAGAATTAATGTGCGCATTGAGCATGTGAAGCACTCAAAGAGCAGGGACAGTTTCCTGAAGCGTGTTAAAAGAAATGAGGCCAAGAAGCGGGAGGCCAAGCAGAAAGGCACCTGGGTGGAGCTCAAGCGTCAGGTATGAACTAATCTAAATTTTTTTCTTTAAATTTTATTGTGCGAAGAAATTTCTTTATTAGTATTAACCAGATTTTGTAACATATAATACTTGAAAATGTCTTGATCTGATAATTGACAAAATTCTTGTTCATATTTGTAAGTGATAAATTTTTTTTTCTCTCATTCAGCCCGCTCCTCCTCGTGAGGCTCACTTTGTCAGCACCAAGAAGAACGAGCCTCAGCTGCTGGAGCCCATTCCCTATGAGTTTATGGCATAAACTGCTTAACAAAATAAAGAAAATAGTTCCTACTCTCCTTGTGATGTTGTCTTATTTGAATTTACACACATCAGTTAGCTGTCACTCGATGATGATTCTCCTCTTTTGATTGCTTAAATGAAATCAAAGCTTTTTATTTCACCGGCGAACTGAGAGTGACTGTCCTGTGTACACAAGCATATCACTACATTTCTGTCTTCTGCTTATTCATTGCGGGGGCAGCAGCCTCTGACGGAAAACCCAGACTTCTCTCTCGAGTTTCCTAGTGGGAATACCGAAATACCTCACCAGCAAGGCGTACAGGAGGCATCATAATCAGATGCCTGACCCATCCCATCTGACTTCTTGACTACTTCGAGTTAAGAGAAGCCAGATGTTGTGATTGTCTTCCTGGTTGGCCGTGCCTGAAACACTTCACCAGTGAGCTGTTCAGGCTCAACACACTCATCTTGAAAAATTGTGCTTTTATTTACAAAGTAGGAGTTGCTGAAATGTGATGTAGACTGCTCATTGAGTTGATAAATGAAAAATATCATTTCTGAAAATGTCTAATCTGAGAGGAGGCGGTGGCTCAGTGGTAGAGCTTTTGCCCTCAGACCGGAAGTTTGCAGATTCGGACCTCACTGACGTTCGGGACTTTGGAGAAGCCACTGAATGAATGATGGGTTTTCCTTTAAAGTTGTATCACTAAAAATCTATTGTATCACTAAAAATTTCATTTACAACAAATATTTAATAAAGTGCAAAACCTTTCTACCCCAATAAAACTATTTTTTTTGTTAAGATCAAATGCCAAAAAATATTTTTAGGTTGCATTAGATACATTTTAATAAGTATTTACTTTAACTTTGAGCATGTGAGATGCTTGAATCACCTTTTATAAATGGATTATATAAAGTTCAGTTAATTCCAGGTGCATTTTAAAAGGCAAGACATAAAAATAGCCAATGTTAGATGAGTACATATTGCTTTAAATATCTGATTTTATGTTTGATCTATTCTAGTGCACCATTTAAAAAATTGCCCTGGAATACTTATGGAGGAATGATGTCATAGATGAACAGATTTTCTACAAGCATCAGTAGGTGGCAGTCTGAACCAGAATAAAAACGATTGGCTCAGTATAAAGCAGTCATGTAGAATCACTTTTTTAAAAGCAAAAATGTAAGCTCAAGTTGATCATTGGACAAAGTTTGAACCCTAAATGGAACTATTTGATTGTAAGTTTAAAGCATTGCATGTGCATTTTATAGTTAATATTTATTAAAAATGTATGATAGAATTATATTGAAGTTTAGCTTGAATATCAGTTGAAGATAATGCAATAAAGACAAAAAAAAAAATCAAAAGTATGGGCTTGCAACAGACTGGTGACCTTTGCAGGGTGCACCCTGCCCACGCCTGAAATAACCTGGGATAGTCTCTAGCACCCTCTTCTTCTTTCAGCATTTCCCTTCAGGGGTCGCCACAGCAAGTCAGTTTCTTCCATCTAACCCTATCTGTTCCATCTTCTTCGGTCACACCAATTATCTTCATGTCTTCCTTCACTGTATCCACGAACCTCCTCTTTGGTCTTCCTCAAGGCCTCTTTCCTGGTGGTTCCAAACCCAGCATCCTTCTGCCGATGTACTCTCTCTCTCCTCTGCCCATGTCCAAACCATCCCAAACACAGACCACCTCTCGGACTTTATCTCCAAAACTTCTAACGTTCCTCTGATATACTCATTCCTGATCTTGTCCATCCTGGTCACTCCCAGAGAGATCCTCAGCATCTTCATCTCTGCCACCTCCATCTCTGTTTCCTGTCTTTTTCTCAGTGCTACTGTCTCTAGACCAAACAGCATGGATAGTCTCTAGCACCCTATCAAGGAAAAGTGGCTCAGATGACAAAAGGTGATGGTTTTCTCATTAATGAGTCACAAAATCAACTTTCAAAGCAGGAATAATAGAATCTTGTTCCTTTTTAAAATAAAACATTATCATGAACTAACTACTCATACACACATAATAAAAGCATATGGATAATAAATACAAATTTTCTTGTGAGTCAAGAACGGATGAGCTTGTGAAATATTTCTAAGTAATTTACTGCTGTAAAAATGTACATTTAGAGGGAAACAACAGTACAAAAATACTAATTTTTATATTAATATTGATATTTACATTAAAAACTAATAAAATCAACAGATTCTAGTCACTGATGATCAGTTTGATCTTGTTGCCTGATATCTTTTACTTACCATTTCCTAATCCATCCATTCATCATGACTGGTAACCACTTTATTTTTTAAACAGGCCTGTTGAGAAACTTTGATTCCTGTTGAAAAGTAGCTTAAACATTTCTCAACTTTCAAGCAGTGAATTCTTTAATCTGTTGGTTTCATTAGAATGATTTTAAAATCCTGTTTAAGAAGGTTTTCCAGATAAAGTTGATTTTAATTTTGGAAAAAGCATGAACTTTGAAGACTAGTGATTACTTAGCCAAAGCTCCTAAATATACTGTGTAAAGTTCTTTTTTACTTCATAATTAACATTTTTAAGATAATCACCAGCTAATAATGGTTGAGTGGACATTAGACCCCTTCACATTCAAGAGAACTGTTGCTTTCAACTCAACAAATCAATGGATCAAAGAACTGTCTGAATGTATGAGACTGGAAAGACTAACATACATACAGTATGTTAGTCTTTCCAGTCTTTTCCTGACTTTTCAGTCAGTCAGTCACCTTGTTAACCGTCGATCCCTTGCGGGGGGTGCCGGAGCCCATCCCGGCTGACTCAAGGCGAGGGGCAGGGTACACCCCGAAAAGGTCGCCAGTCTGTCGCAGGGCCACACACATACAACCATACACACTCATTCCTAGGGGTAATTTGTTACCGGCCAATCAACCTAACATGCATGTTTTTAGAGGGTAGGAGGAAACTAGAATCCCCGGAGAAAACCCACGCAGAGATGAGGAGAACATACAAACTCCACACAGAAAGGCCAGTGTTCCAAGCCTCATCCCCATCTGGGACTTGAACCAACTACCCTTTTGCTGGGAGGGTGTGTTTTAAAAAATAAAAAAATTCTCAATAAAAATAATTTAACAAAAAAAAAAACCCTGTACATTAGACCCTTTTAAAAAGAACAACCAGGAAAAATGACCTTAATAAGATCAACATCTAAAAATATTTTTCTCTTTATATAGAAATGTAATATTAGTTGTCATGGTGTGTGTGTGAGAGAGATTGGACCACTTGATGTGTGTTGTTTGGTCAGAGGAGGCTGAATGGCTGACTGCTTATGTGACAAATAGGTTATCTCACCTCAGTGCTTTACTCAATATTTTCACTAATTAGGGTCAGTTTGCAGAGGCAAAGCAGGCAGCTTAGGAAAGAGGAGGCTTTCAATGACTCAGCGTACACATTTTAGGGTTATTTTTGTATCTCTTCGGTGCAACATTTCATTCTTTTTTTTTAGCCAAACAGTGTAAATTAGTGAGAGTTAATCAAAGTAAAAAGAACATAAAAATGTTACATCTTTTATTGAAAGCCATAACCTGCTTGAGATATTGTAGACATTGTCTCTGCACCTCTAAGGCCCTGCTGGCCTGAGGTCAGGGCATTCAGACACCAGCCTTATCTGGACAGAGTAATAAGTGTCCCAACAACCCAAAGTGATAAAAACCAGCAAAAACAGATGGAAAAACAAAATGCAATCAATCAATGAGCAGGTTGACAGACAAAGCCCTTGGTATTGATCGGTAAGGTCCGGATGTTGCTTGGAGTACATAGATAAGCAAAGCGGTATCTATGCTCTTTTGTGTATAAGTATAATCATTGACACCACATACAACAATCCTATTTTTATAAAGTTTTGCAGAATTTTTCTATGTTAATCTTTATTCTTGCAGTCTATCCTTTTATGTGTATTTATATGTTCTCACATAAACGCCACATGACCGATGAAAGTTACTGATTGAAGAAACAAAATAAAAAGAGAGAGAGAAAGCAAGCAAGGAGGAGGACAGACCCAGCCTGTGGATAAAAGCCACAGATCACTACCAACTCCTTAATCACACATGTTTGGCACACACAGATTGAGTCTGTCAGCTCAGCCAGCAGCTCGGAGCAGCTTTATCGACCCTGTTGTTACTTATTAACACCACACACACTCAAACAGTAGATAATTGGACATGGACACAGACCAGAGGTTTTCCATGGGATGACTGTTTTTTGTATCTTGAGCTTGAATTATGGTTTAAGATTCAGCATTTCTTTTTGATGATGTAATCTAATAAGAAGTGTTTCCAGTGTTGATTTCTAAGAGTTATGAGGCAATTGTTTGGGAAGAAATGTGTTCGCTTAAAATAGCATCCACCTGCATATGCTAATGACTTATTCCTGGGAGGATAATGAGTGGAATTTCTTCATTGTTATTAAAATACTCTCTTTTTTTCCTGACTGTCAGTGTTAAGGACAATCCCATATGTGGTTGGGATAGAAGTAAAGGGATGAGGGTGTGTGTTTTGTGCGATACGTTGGAAGGTTTGACAAAGGCGCAGGAAAATCCCAGTGCTGGTGGACAGAGCACACATGCAGTATCAGTGTGTGTGTGATAAGTGGGCTGAGAGTATGTGTAGTTATCAGAGACAACCAGGTGTAGGCAGGGCCATATATGTGGATATTGGGTCAGCTGTATTGATCTCTTTCCTGACAGAACAAGCGGAGGTGGAGGTGGCAGGACAGGGTCGGATGACAAGCGGAGGAGGCCGATAACAGTATTAACTGACCCAGGTATGCTTACCTGAAGCGTGGGAGGGCAATGAGGTAACGCCCAACAGGCTCTCAATAGGCCTCATTCACAGAAGTCAGTCAAAGGTTTCACATGAGACCAAGGCATAGTACAGAGGGTGATATGTTCTGTTTAGACAAGCAGATAGCGCCACTGGATTGTCTCTGCAAATTCAAGAAATTTAAAACTTTATGATCACAGTGAAAAACAATAAAAAGGGGACAAATTTGCTCTGATGGTTCAGACAGTTAACATTATAATAGTGCTCAGTTTGGAGGTTTAGAATAATCCCAGGCAAAAATATCGAAAAAAAAGTCTGTCAGAGATGCAAAACAAATGCTCAGAAAGAAATCAAAACAACACATAAAAATATTTTTAAATTTTTAAAGTGATTAAACTGGATAAAAAAAGGTATTTACCAAATTTAATTTCAGAGGCTGCATGGTGCAGTGGTTAGCATGGTGGCCTCAAGCAAGAAGGTCAGGATTCCAGTCCTGGAGTGGGGGGGGCGAGGTTTGAATCGCTGGCCTTTCTGTGTGGAGTTTGCATGTTCTCCCCGTGTACATGTAGGTTCTCTCCAGGTACTTCCGTTTCCACCTATTCTCTAGAAACATGCACATTAGGCTGACTGGCCCCAAGAAATGAGTGTGTGTGTGGTTGTCTAAGTGTGACCCCAGAACAGACTGGCGACCTGTTCAGGGTGTTTCCTGCCTCTTGTCTGAAATCAGCCGGGATAGTCTCCGGGATCCCGCAACGTTGTTGGGAATAAGCGGTTCCCAACAAGGGAACCGCTTGTTGGTTAACATCTGTATAAAAAGGATAACATCTGTATGGTTACTCTCCTGTGTGAATGCGTTCATAAGATGAAATGAAACAAAACTCAGCACAATATTACTGACTTTGAACAGCCAGAAAAACTCAAAAGTATTCATAAAATATCAGTAAACGGCCTTTTTAGTCATTTAGTTTGTGAATTGTTTAAGGTGTGTCATTATGTTCCACTTCTCTTTATATTTTAGCTTCATATTTCTGGTTATAAAGTCTCTCACTGAAGAACCAAGTTCTGAAAACAATAAATCACAGCTCTCACCGGGTGTTATTAAAGGAGCGATTAGATAAAGATTACGGGAGTAAATTCTGAGTGTGTCTGAAAAATGGAGACATTCAGTCGCCTCTCTGCCTGTCTGAGCTCTGGGCTGCAGATCAGAAGATACTGGTGCATCCGGTGAGCTGTCTGGTGACATTTTTAAGCTTGTATCAATCAGTGTGAAGGAAAGGGATCCAGACATTTATGGAGTTTTGTTATCGGTAGAATCACCTTAAAAGGCAAGGCATTGTGTCATAATAACTATTATACATTTTATTTATGAGGCATCTTTTTTGACACTCAAAATGCCTAAATATAATCTGCATACAGTATAAGATACAATCACACTGGATCAAAACTTTATTTACAAAGCACGACTCAAACATAGTTACACAAAGAGCTGATCAGAACAAATAAAAATTCAAACAGAATTAAAATCCAGAACGTTAAACAAGCGGCAAGGTGGTACAGGGGTTAGCATAGTGGCCTCACAGCAAAAAGGTCAGGGGTTCAAGTCCCTGGTGGGGACGAAGCTTGGAACGCTAACATTTCTGTGTGTTGTTTGCATGTTCTCCCTGTGTACATATGGGTTTTTGCCAGGTATTTTGTTTTTCTCCCACCCTTCAAAAATATGCATGTTAGGTTGATTGGCTGCTGTGAAATTGCCCTTAGGAATGTGTGTGTGTGTCCCTGCAACAGACTGGCGACCTGTTTGAGGTGTACCCTGCCTTTCGCCTTGAATCAGCCAGAATATTAAGATCCTGCACCTCCTGCGACCGTGTCAGGGATGGAGGGTTTAGAAGGTGAATGAATAAAAAAACAACAAATTAAAAGCAAACATAAATTAAAAATCACACACTTGCACAAAGACACTGCACACATGCATTTACCCCCCACATCCCGACCCGACATACACACTTTAATAAGCAGTTAAAACAATAGCAATCTGTTTCGTTGTATTCCGCTTCTCCAGGGCAGGGTCGCGGGGGCAACAGCCTAAAACAGGAAGCCCAGGCTTCTCTCACCCAAGCTGCATCCTCCAGCTCACCCAGAAGGATCCCGAGTTGTTACCCGGTCAGCTGAGAGACATAGTCTCTCCACCGGGTCTGGGGTCTGCCTCTTGGTCTCCTCCCAGGGCGACGTGCCTGAAACACCTCACCAGCGAGGCGCTCGGGAGGCATCCTGACCAGATGCCCGAACCACCCCATCTGGCTTCTCTCGACCTGGAGGAGGAGCGGCTCGACACTGAGCTCCTCCCGGATGGCTGAGCTCCTCACCCGATCTGTGAGTGAGAGGCCAGCCACCCTGCGGAGGAAGCTCATTTAGGCCGCTTGCATCCGCAACCTCATTTTTTTGGTCACCATAGGTGAGATTAGGAACGTAGATTGGCTTGTAAATCGAGAGCTTTGCTTTTCGGCTCAGCTCTTTCTTTACCACAACGGACCGATGCAGCGTCCTAGTTATTGCTGACGCCGCACCGATCCATCTGTCGATCTCCTCCTCTATCCACGAGATGCTTAAACTCCTCCACTTGGGGCAGGACCCTGTCCCTGACCTACAGGGGGCATTCCACCCTATTTCCGGACATTAACAACCCTTACAAATTTAAAGGATTACTCTATTCATCCCTCACCAGGGAAATTTGTGTGCTGCACTCCTTACACCGCATCAGGCTGCCCTTCGACGGCGACAATAGAGGGAGAAACGGGGGCTAGGTGTCTTCTCTAAGGACCCTAGACGTGCTCTCTGTGGGATGAGAACCCGCGAACTTCCAGTCCGCGCGCCAACGCTCAAACCACTGAGCTGCCGTCTCTAAATTAAAAATGTTTATTTCATCTGTCTAAATCTAACAAAAATGACCTAAAGGTGACATCTCTTAGATTAGTTTCCCAAAGTTACATTTTAACATGAATATCATTAAAAAATAAAAGATATAGTAAATCTTTCCAATCAGCTGTGACACCCCAATAGTACTCTCAAATGGTTTGCTCCAATTAGATAAATAACAAGCAGGAAAGCTGAAGTATGTGGGTCATTTTCTTTGTCCTGCCAATATTTTGAAGTTACATCTACTTGGTTAATCTTAAAAAAATGGAGAATAGTTTTCAAAATGTGAAAACGTTTGTTTGCTCTTTCTTGGATTGCAAAGCTACTTTCACCAAGCAGTGGAAGTTAGAGGCTCACATATGCAAGCACACAGGATTGGTAAGTCACACTCAAGATAAAAACAAATTGTAACAGCTGGGGTTTATCAACTGATTTGTTTCTGTCAGAAAAACTTTCCTTGTGGCAGTTGTGATAAAAGTTTCTTCACTCAGCACCAACTTACCAGACATGAGCTGAATCACTCTGAGAAAACTTACAAGTAAGCCTCTTCAGGTCTGAAGTGTACTTTACAAATCATTTAACATCTTGAGTATAAACTACCTGCTCTGCTTTCCAGATGTCTTTCTGAAGGGTGCTCTGAGATGTTTACCAGTTGTTTCAGCATGAAGAACCACATGGTGGAAGTCCACCAGTACCAGGAGAAGCGGTACCAGGTATGTTAACCACTTTAATGGTTTGTTTGTTTTGGTCCTGCCCGGAGTGTAGTTTTCAGTATCTCAGGGTCTTGTTCATTGGTGGGTGAAAGGATGGAGCGGGAAATTGGTGTGGCATCCGCAATAATCAGGACGCTACATCAATCCGTTGTGGTGAAAGAGCTAAATGATGCTCTCAATTTACCAGTTGATTTACATTCTTACCCTCGCCCATGGTCACCAGCTGTGGGTGGTGACCGAAAGAACAAGATTGCAGATATGCAAGTAAGTGTCCTAAATTAGTTTCCTCTGCAGGGTGGCTGGACTCTCACTCAGAGTGAGGTGCTTGGAATAGAGCCGGAGTATCTTCTCTGGGTCGAGAGAAGCCAGATGAGGTCATCAAATCAGAAACCAGATAAGGGCATCTGGTTTGAATGCCTCCCAAGCGCCTTACTGTGAGGTGTTTTGGGCACGTTCAACTGGGAGGTAGGCCCTGGACCTGCTGGAGAGACTGTCTCACAGCTAGCCAGGGAACACCTCAGGATCCTCCCCGGGTGAGCTAGACGGTGCAGCCATGGTCAGAAAAGCCTGAGCTTGCCGTCTGAGGCTGTTCCCGCCGCGACCCGGCTCTGGATAAGCAGAAGATAACTGGACAAATGGAACTGTTTTTATAATGTACTTCTGATACTTATTGCAGTGTGACCATCAAGGCTGTGGAAAAGATTTCCACAAGAAGATCCAACTGAAAGCCCACAAGTGTGAGCACCAGCAGCTGCTGCCTTTTCAGTAAGTAACCAAATCTAAAATGTACAAATGACCATTATTTCAAGTCGCTTTCCCCTTTTTATATACTGTAGTTGCACTTACGATGGGTGCACAAGAAGATTCTCCAGCCATGGAAAGTTAAAGCATCATGAGAGAGTGCATAATGGTATGTAATCAGAATGAGTAGATTTTATGTCTTATAATCAGTTTTTAAAAGCCATTCCATCTTTCTTAGGTTATCCCTGCGAGATGGAAATGTGTCCTTTCCAGGGCAAAACATGGACTGAGTATGTGAAGCACAAAAAAGAACACAAAGGTGGAAAAACTCTTTCTTAAAACACAAATGGTACCAGTCTGATTATTAACCTGAATTACTACTCCTCAGTCAAAATTCCATGTGAGGATTGCAAAAAGCTCTTCAACAACACATGGCATCTTCACCAACATGAGCGGCAGGTCCACTTTGGAGTCAAGAAGACCTTTTTGTGTCCGAGAGAAGCTTGCGGTCGAACGTTCACTCGCCGCTTTAATTTGGAGAGTCATGTCTTGGGTGACCATGAGAGGAAGAAACCTTTCAGCTGTGCCTATATCGGCTGTGGGAAGAGCTTTGCCATGAAGGTGAAGGTCATCTCATTTTAAAGATGGAAATGTTCTGTCAATTTACCAAAATCTCAAACCCCACTATTGCTCTGGCTTGTTGTGTATGTTTCTTTTTTCCAAATTGCAACTTGGATTTATTCTTGGAGAAAATTGGGCTTCAATTTAAACTCCTGTAGACTACTTTTAAAGAGAGCCAACTTTTTTTTTTTTTTTTTTTGAGAATTTAAACTTAATTTGGATTTATTTTTAAGTTCTTAGATTAGAAGGTGATGAACTTTTTTTCCAAAAAATCTGGTAAGTTAAAAAAAAAAAAAAAAAAAAGTTGCTGATTCTTTGACTTGGTGTCCTTCCACAGAAAAGCCTGTGGCGACATGGTGTGGTGCATGACCCAGCAAAGAAAAAACTGAAGGTAAACTGCCCTTTGTCAAACTGAGGAAATACCTCCTCCCCCTGCACAAGTTATACTTTTTTGTATTTGTTCTCCCCTTGCAGAAAATGAATCCTAAAAAAAACACTCCCCCAGGCAAGGTGCAGGATGTTGCCATAACAGCTACAGCCAGTCAAGAGGAAATGCATGTGCTTGCTGCAAATCTGCGCAACACCACTTTAGAGGATGTCAACTGAGACTGTACAACAAATTAGTCTGCTGTTCATTAAAGTAGGTTGTTGAACAAGTCTAAATAAAATACTTTCAAAGCAAACCTTTCAAATTTTTTTTTTTTTTTTTTTTTTCTTCAATCTGCACAATTTTTCCCAATGTAAGATTTCGTAATTGCAAAGTGAAAATAAACATGCTGCCAATTTTCCTTGAAAGGAAAAGTTTATTTAAACAAACAAAATACACATTCACACATGTATAAAATGCCAGCTGACAGCAACAGCTAGTCGTCATGGTGATGAGTTCCCAGGACAATCAAGGCCCTCAGGATGCGGCAGGTTTCTAATAAGGCCTGAGGCTTATTCAGATGGACACAGCGTTGACATGGCAGGAAACCTTTTGACGTTGCTTCCATCTGAATAAAACCCTGGATTCTACAACTGCCGGGTGAGGTGAATACAGCACAACCGCCTGTTAACAGTTGCAGTACCGATCTCCCTACAGGAGGGGATATGACCATATGAACACAGCAGTGTGTTTAGTGAGTGCAGTCTGTCGAGTGACGTGATACAATCTGGATCCTCTACCACCTGGTCAGGACAGGCTCCATCCTGCTGGCGTCTAACAGTTCTGAATGCTTTTGGTCCTGGACTAATCCCGATATGGAGCGATGTACAGTAACATGTACCATTTCACTTTGGCCAAGCTTGTTCCCAATATAGAACATTCTAGAGTCTCCTGACTAGACCAGGCTGCCGGGCCAGGAGACAACAGTCAGCGCCACACGGCTGCGCTGTTCTTTCAACATGGGTACCAATGCAGAGTGGCTCATCCCTGTTGTCGATAAGCCATTAACAGCGACTATCATGTCGCCACACCTAGAAGAAAAGAAAAAAAATGTATCAACATGAGCTGAAAAGCTGTCACTTTGCAAAGCTGACACAGGCTAATAAATCTTTTTTTTTTTCCAAGGACATCTATCATATTTCAGTTATGTGGATAAATGAAAACAAAATGTTAAATGATGAGGGGAGTGTCCAATTATTCATTTAAAAACAATAGAAATGTCTAGTCATAGTAGTTTTTTTTTATCTATTATAAGATACTCAACATGTTTCAAAGTAATCTTTATCAGAGCCAATATTAGATAGTGGCATAGTTATCAGCTTATGTTCACATGGGTGTGGTGCACTTGGTCCCTTGTTTTACGCTCATTGCCACAATCTTTCTGAATATGTTTCTTTTTCACATTTTTTGCCCGTTTTTTTCATACCCAAAGCTAGATAGAGCAAAAATGCCAGCTAATGATTCCATTGCATTAGATTATTGAGATGCTTTTTTATCTAATTTAACTCAACAGGTTTAGCATAAGGTTGCCACTGTGGCCTCACAGCAAGAAGGTCAGGGTTCAAGTCCCGTGTGGGATGAGATTTGGAACACTGGTCTTTCTGTGTGGAGTTTGCATGTTTTCCCTGTGAATGCGTGGGTTTCCTCTCACCTTCCAAAAATATACATGTTCTGTTGATTGGCCACTGTGAAATTGACCCTAGGAATGAGTGTGTGTGTGACAAACTGGTGACCTGTTTGGGGTGTATCCTGACTCTCACCTTAAATTAGTTAGGATGGGCTTCAGCACCTCCCGTGACCCCATTAGAGATGGGCAGTTCAGAAGACGAAACAAATGTTTAATCTAAATAGCTTAATTCAAGTTACGCTGATGGTCAAAATTAATTGGGGGAGGCGGTAGCTCAGTGGTAGAGCATTCGCCCATGGACTGGAAGTCAACCGAAAGTTCGCGGGTTCGATTCCCACTGATTTTACGCCTAGTGTCCTTGGAGAAGACACCTAACCCCCTGTTCTCCCAGCATTGGTGTTGTTGTGGCAACCTGCAGTAGTGTGATGCAGCACGTGAATTTCCCGGTGAGAGATCAATATAGTATACAAAAAAAAAGAGCTTTCGTTTAAAAAAAGTTAACTCACACACACTTTTAATAAAAAAATGGTTATTTCTTAATTTTTTATTTATTTTTTTAACTTTCTGCAGTTGCACTAATTATTAAGTATTGAAACATTAGTTTTTGTAGAAGGTTTTTCTTCAACATCAGCTTTTCTTTTTAACAGTGGGTAGTGGGTTTTAAGCCTTTATTAAGTTAATCTTTTTAATTTATAGTCATGCAAATCATTTAGTAGGATGAAATTTTATTGGTCACTCTAGATAGCATAGTGATGCCACTGCAAAAAGATGGCTTACGAAGCTTTAAATAAAGGACTATTAATCTTTGCCGGCTGAACTGTAATAGCTACTAACAATCTGGAATAAAATTTTTATCTTTGTGTTATTAGTAACATAAAACATTCACCAGAATAATAAAAAGTAACAATTAATTGTACACCGTGTACTGATTAGTTTGAACGACTTGTCACTCACTTCAAACGTCCGTCATAGTACGCAGGCGTGCCGAGAACGATGGTTTTAATAAAGAACGCCTGGTTGCCATGGCTTTCCTCGTATCCCCCAACGATGCTAAAACCCCAGCTGCCTGGGTGGCTCCGTCGTAGTACAATCTCATGGCTGCTGTGCAGGTAGCTGGGAAGAAGAATTACATGACCACAAAATATAAAAATTAATCATATTAAATGAAAAAATTTACTGAACCAATTCCTCAAAGATTTATTTTCTATCTGGTTACCTAGGCAACCCTAACCACATGACCCAGGACGGGGACCAGTTTGCATCAAAGTCACTGTCATGTGTGTGAGATAGCAGCTCGTCGTGGTCGTGCTCTTCCACTGTGCTGACCTCCAGCACTCGTAGTTGGACCGACGGAGAGGCAGCGCTGGCTTTCAAAGTCCCCACAGCTTCACTGTGGCTTAGATATGTCAAGTACTGACCGTTGATACTCAGCAGGACATCACCTGAAAGAAAGACAGGAAGATTCAGGTGTTTCTTAAGGGACGCTTAACGTAATTATAGCTAGTGTTCCAGGAAGGGAAATTTTCACCTCTTTTTATTCGACCATCCCGAGATAAGCAGCCATGCGGTTGAACGCTTGTGACAAAAATTGGCAGCTCACCACTCTTACTGCCCCGCCCTCCTGCCACAGTCATACCAAGAGACTCATGGGGTTCCTTTTTTACTGTGATGTGTTTTTCTTTACAGGTCACACACTGTGACAAGTCCTAAAAGAATCATAAAGATAGGTTGAACTTTAAATGAACACACAAACCTACATAAAGCATGTGTTCAATGATTCAGTTCATCAGGAGTGAGATTATCTTCACATACAGGTGGGCTAAAAATAGAACCATATGCATGATGCCGATCACACACATACACACACATGTCCTTACTCTGTGGGTGCTGGTGCGAGACAGGTGTATGGGCACAGGGCTCGGAGTAGAGCTGTGATTAGGCAGGAAGTGATCAAGGCAGTAAAGGTCTCTAGTGGAGCTTGATTTTGGTGGTGGGGGTGGAGTTGGTTTGCTTGGTCGGCCGATCTTCAGGTGGACCCGCTCTCCACTGGCCTATAGATTAAGATTATTGAATGCTTAGAATTGAATGTAAATATTTCATGGTCATTTCCAGTGATGAAACTTAAATAATTTGGATGCAGGGACAGTGTACAAACACACCTGGATAATCTGAGCTGCCTGTTCGGGGGTGCCGTGGCAGAGATCCTGGTCATTAACCGCCAACACTCGGTCATTGCTGCGCAATCTGCCGTCCTTTGCTGCCAGCCCTCCTTCTAACAGATCCAACACAAATACCCCTGACTCATCCGTCCGTCGTACCAGCTTGATGCCAAGCTGCTCTGTTGAATCCCGCTTGTGCAGTGTGATCCTCAGTGTGGCAGGGCTGGACGGCGCGCCCTCAGGGGTAGAGCAGGGTGCGTGGGGCACGGCTGGGGTGGAAGAAGAGGAGGAGGGAGGAGCTCGAGAGGCACACCGACGCTCCCTAAGTACAGTCAGGTGCAGGGTGGTGCAGGGGCGGGCCAAAGTGGAGCGAGCGAAGCTGTGCGGCACGTTGCTGATGTCAACATTGTTCACCTGAGAAAGAAACATTGTGGCAAATGTTGGTTAAACCTCCTTTATTAAACTTTCCACTGGTCCATTGTTTTTTTTTCATGAGCATTTGAAATTAGTTACATTTTAACAAAACATTATAACATTTGCGGGCAGAGGTTAAAACATATAGTTTTATGAACAATTATATAAACAAAGTAGCAAGATCTGTGCATGGATTACTAATTAACATGCAGCCTTCAGGAGTTAAACACAAGCTGATGCCGTCATTTTATCAATTTCTTGCATTGAAATGGTATGTATTGACTGGAAGTCGTGCCGAAACCCAGTTTGCAACAACGATTCGCCTTTCCCTTATCGACTATGGACTTATCTACGACGTTGCTACAGAAAAAATACTGAGAAATGTACTGACATCTTGCAGCAGTTACTTTCAGGTTGTTACTGACGGTCAGCTAGTTTAGCTGTCGAGTCAACCATCTTAACCTGCTTTAAACAGTGATCAGCTGGTAAGTCAGCCAGTACCTAAGGAAATCCAATTTCACCCTGGATTTTCTAGAAAGCTTTCTCTTCACCTGACTTACATCTAAAGAGGAACAATGTAAGTCTCTCAACAGCAAGTAGCTGATTAATGGAAACAAAAGAGGAGCATAATGCAAATAAATCCCATATTTCTGATATTATCCGACTAAAAATTAAATCTACAGAATTTAGTTACTAATATTTTGCTGGTAATCAACTAAGACAATTATATGAAGATTTCTAGGTTTCAAAGGAATACGTTTCGTTTTCTGAACTGTCTATCCCTAACAGGTTTGAGAAGGGTGCCGGAGCCCATCCCGGCCGACTTAAGGCAAGAGGTATTGTACACCCCAAACAATTCACCAGTTTGTCGCGGGTCACTCACAACCATTCACATCCACATTCCTAGAGACAATTTTTATAGCAGCCATTTAACCTAACATGAATGATTTTGGAGAGTGATTGGAAACCAGAGTACCTGAAGAAAACCCACACAAACACGGGGAGACATGTTTGAAAACTAAACACTTTCAAAACTAACAGTGTATAAAACTCTAACCTGTAGAATCTGATCTCCAGCCAGCAGCCTCCCGTCTCGTGCAATGACCCCGTCTCTGTAGACTTCCTGGATCACGATGTTGATCAGAGGTGTTTCATTTCCACCAACAATGCTGATCCCCAGCTCAATGTAGGGGTTTGCTCGATGAACTTCTATGGCAGTTATCTCTCCTTCAGGAAGGGATGGTAACTTCACACACCCTGGGGAATAACAGCATCATTTCAAAAGTGTAATCAACAAACTGCTTGATTGTGATTAGTTTTATTAGTAATAGTAATTTAAAGTAGTATCACACCTTCCTCAGCAGACAGAGGTGGGGATTCAGGGCAGTCCCATCCAGAAGATGTTGAGCTAACAGAGCGAAGAAGATGAATGCAGGGATTACTGAGGGGGCGCTTCACCCTGGGGATAACACACTCCAACCCCACCACACCTAAAGGAAAATAAAACATAAGAAGAGAAAGTATGCAGAGTTTAAGAAAGGATTCAAATCTTTTCAGCTAAATTAAGCAAGTAGATTGTCTCACTGTCTTCTTCTGTGCTTTCCTCGAAGGCAGGGTTGTCCAGGCCGGCGTCTTCTGTCCACGTAGACCCATTACCGGAAGCATTATTAGGTCCAGTGTGCGGCGAAGGCGTGCATTCCCTCAGGTCTGTCTGTGGGGAAAGTGGTGACCTGGGTGGGCTGGTAACCATCGCTCGCTCATCTCCACTCTCACATCGTGGTCCATCCACACTCGTCTGCTGACACCGAGTCCCAGGACACCTTTCACCAAGCAACAGGTGTCAGTTTGTTAGTCCATCTGACATACGGAGAAAATCAGATTTAGCTTAAGGTTGATTTTATGTTCCTATTTTCAGATGGAATTTTCTTGTTTGTTTGGTATGTTAACTTGCGTGAGGATGTTTAACTTGTGAGACCTCAACGATATATCTCTGTTTGTCTTGCTGATAACTTGTGAGTTATCAGATTCCTGTGGGTATGTTTAATCGATTAAAATCAATTAAAATATCAAGTGAGATTCATAAACACAGCCCGAGAGCCAATAGGTTCATAACAAATCACACAAAGCCTCATTACAATGCTAAACACAGCAGTTTAAGACAATCTTCTTGGTCAGTGACTTAACAAGCTTAATGCAAATGCAAAACAAATTTTGCATTTGAGCAATACAAAACAACTTCTAAAATGTCTTTTTTAAAGACAGTATTTGGTCAGAATGCTGACATTCTATGAAAAATGCTTTCTACACTCATTTAGAACCTGATTTCAGCAAAAAATCTTATTATAGCTGTTAAGCACAGAAGTAGAAGTGTGATAATTTGCTTTGTAGCCACAAAATGTATACATCCACAAACTCTTCTGCATACCAAAGTATTGCAGTACAAAAGTTGTTTTTTTTAAGTTATTTTTGACAAAAATGTCAACCTTCCACCTTTTAAAATGTTTACTAAAATTTATTAAATTTCTCAAATGAATTGTTCATTTGTTTTTACTCCCAAAAAGAGACAGATAATCACTCGTTCTTGCTGCCGGACAAAAAAAAAAACTAAAAAGGAAGCAAAGTAGCCCAGTCAGTCTGCTTTTTGTTCCATTTGTTTCGTTGTCTTCCGCCAATCTGAGCCGGGTTGCGGGGCAACAGCCTCAGGTGAAAAACTCAGGCTTCCCTCACCCTGGCCGTATCCTCCAGCTCAGCCGAGAGGATCCTGAGGCATTTCCCGGCCAGCTGTGAAACATAGTCTCTCAAGTGGGTGCGAGGTCTGCCTCTGGGTCTCCTCCTCGCCGTTGCGCTTCCAGGTCGAGACAAGCCAGATGGGGTAGTCAGGGAATCTGGTTATAATTTCTGCTTTTTGTTCGATAGAAATTGTAGAGAATCATCTATATACAGGAAGATGTTCCTTCTACACAGAATTTTTGGTGTTCCAGAACCAAAAGCGTTATGTGAGGCCTTTACACTAATGTGCAGTTTTTAAAATTCTTAGAATCTATGTCTTTTGGTTACTTCAAATTATTTTAGTCAAAACGACAGTAAAAGTGCATGCATAGTAAAAAAAAGGCAATAAAAATAAATACCTAGTAAAATATTCATTTAATTAAGTCTTCAGATTTCCACAAACACTAAAATTACATGTGGAATTGTATCAGTATTGCATTTTTTATAAATTATGTCAAATTTACACATAGATCGCAAAGGTTGTGTTAATTACAAAATGCAATGAAACGTGTGCGTGTGCAAAGGCTGTGCTCCTCAAGATTCTTCTACATATTGACTCCTGCAGTTAGGTCATGCCTATTTAAATTCACTGGACACAACCAGGAAGGACACACACTTGTCAAAATGAGAGCTCGTGGTTGATGATGTAGGTCAAAGCAAAGAACAAGCCGCAAGCTTTAAAGAATGCTTAGTTGCTCTAAAATGAAACAAGCTATCAAACACAAATCTTTTTGATTTTTTTCTCAAAATGTTTTTCTCCAAAATCTGGGGCACTTATACCCCTGGCAAATTGCTGAGGAAACAAAGAAGTCCAATGTGCTAAAAATAGGAGAAATTTAATGGAGTGCAAAACTATCTTATAATAGGGAAGGACTGACAACTTCTATGATTAATTTCATTCATTTAATACTACCGAGAGGTGCTGGATCTCACTGCTCCCATTGACAGAAAAATGCTGAATGAGGCGGTTTGGAAACACAAGCAACAAGCAAATTAGAATCAAGATAAATTGCCACCAAGATTTAAAAAAAAAAACTTAGGTTCCCAACATAAGACTTCCACAAAGAGACATTTATGCTCATTTTAGGGAAAGGTTCTTGAACACATTGCAGGTAACAAAGAGCAAAATTGTTCTCATTTAATGAGCTATTAGTGAATATTAATTTCCATCTAAACTGAAAAAGAAAAAAATCTGGGTTTCTTTAAGATCAAGTCCATATCATTGAAATCTCTAACTGGCCTGAGAACACACACACTATTAATATTAGACTATCTCATTTTGACTGCACCACAAAACACTGTGTCCTGACAATCCAATCTTTTAATCTAATGCCCAGTCTGATCCTTAATCCTCAACACAAACACGGACGTCTCACAATGTCACACACGAGACCAGAAGACTCTTGGCTTCTGGTGACGTCTCAGACCTGTAGAGTAGGAGGAGCACCTGACTCACGTGAACCTCAGATTTAATCTTTACTAGTCTTCACAGCGACCTAATGTGATCAATCCTGCATTATTTTTCTACGTGTCCTCTGAGCATAAGTGGTGTTCGACTTTTGTGTTGATGTTTCAAGTTTATGAAGTTATCCTCTTTCAAACGAAGAAAGTAAGTTACTGATTTAAAAAAAAAAAAAAATTTAAAACTTTCACTTTCGTACCCTTAAAAGTTTCTCTATCTAACTTCATCTGGAAGGAACAAAAGTAGCATTTTGAAAATTTGGTTTCAGAGCAATTTGCTAAAATCATCTCGTAAACATCAAGATTTTTTTTACAATTACACCTTATTCTAAATTCATGTTCCTGCTGTAACCTAATAACGTCAACGTTACCCTTCATTTAGCTACTCAAAGATAGTAAAATCAAGCACAATAAAAAGCTTTGCTGAACTCCAACTTGTCAAGTTAGCCAACCAGCAAAACACCACACGATACTCTAAGAAAGCTGAAAAGCTGAAGGGAAGGTTAGTTCGGAGTTGTCATTTGAAAAAGTCAGCGTGTCACCTCAAAACCTGACATTACCCCATAATGTTTCACTCACCACAGGCCCGGGTTGCCTTTGGCTGTCTCACAGAAGAAGTGGTTAAAGAGGTCTCTGGAGTTGAAGTTGCCCAGCATGATTGTGGAATGAGAACATGAAGCTCCTGGTCAGCCAACCCATGACTACAGTAGGGAACCACTAATCCTTTGTCACATGACCTACTGCTTCATAATCCCTTCTGGGTCTCACAGCACCTGGTCCAGATGGGCCAGAAGCCAAAGAGTAAAAGAGCAAGAATCTTCTAAGGTGAAGAATTGTGGGTACTTTCTTTGACTTAATGATCATTCATGTCTTCAAACTAGGACTTTTCGGAAATTGAAGCCAATCATTTGGATTAGCACAGACTATGATTTATGTAAAACACAAGGTCTTTCTTAATAGTCTTAGTTACTCTAACACTGTATAAAGTAGGCTGCATCATCTTAAAGCTTATGAAATCCCAGTTGGTGCACACACACACACAGCTGCATGTATATTTTTGTCTGTGCATAAATCTTTGTGTCAGCTTTCTTACCTATGTTTGAGGTGTGCCTCCAGGTCACATCGTTGCATGCTGAGGGAACAAACGGGACTCAAAGGGCAGGAGACAGACAGCTTGTCGAGAAGCTTGTGAACCAGGATGCTGGATCTGCGGCATGCCTGCAGCTGTAACCGTGTCCTGTCCAGAGGACAAAAATCTCTCTCCTGGAGGAAACTTCGAAGGCAGCGAGCACAGAAGGTGTGTCCGCATGGTGTGTCAAGTGGCTTCACCAGTGGTTGCAGGCAGATGTGGCACACCAGGTCATCATCCACCTCTAGACGATAGTTATAGAGGTGGTTCTCCCAGCTTCGATGGATCTGGCCACACTCTGAACATATAGCCTCTGACACAGGCTCCACCACTCTGGTGACATCCACCTCGCAGCCTGGGCTGCCCATCTCGTCTTCAGCGCAGCTTGGCTTTGGCACAAATGACTCCAGTGGGACTGTCGGGATGGGAAGGGGCACACACTCCTATCCCATAAGCTTGAAAGGTTGAACCAGTTGCAGAGGACCAACGCCCCCCAGTAGCTGATGGGACATCACCCTGCAGGTCACGAGACACAGAATACAGGTTCAACAGATGTTTCATTAAAATCACCCAGTGTGTGTTCTGTTTGTGCATTTATTTATGTACCAAATGCTTGTTGCACGTGTATCCACGTGTTTGCACAAGTTCAGGAGTGGCACTATTTGTGTGAATGTGTGCGTGTGAGAGGGTGTGCTGAGATTATGTATTGCAGCTCCTGCCCGCTAATCTGAGTGTATAATCTCTCTTTTTTTCTCTCGCCTGCCTCAATCTTCCAATTCCACGGAGAGGGAATTATCTGGGATTGAAGCAGGGAGAGGACACAGATCAGAGAAAGCGGGATTGGGAAAGCAACAGAGGAGGAATGCAATGCTGGCAAGAGATAGAAAGGGTAAAAGAGGGTAAATTGATCAAATAGATACAAAGAGAAGCTCAAAATAGAAAGATGGGCCAGTAAAAACATGTATGACTTAGGTGATGCATGGCACAAAAACCTACATAAAAGAAAATGTGAAAATTTCACCCATTACTTGATATTTTTGTCTGTGACCATTCAGTTTCCTCTATGATAGAAAGGAACATGCCCGGAGCGGAGTTTTAAAATACAGTACTTTAGTGTGTCCCCAGAGCTAATGTAGGACGTATGTACTGATCTTTTCCAAAGCGTTGCACATCCAAAGCCATTCAGACCTTCAGCAGCTGTTCGCCCTGTGGGCAGGATTCCATCAGCAGACAGCAGAGGGTGCGTTTTTCTCCTCAGAGAGGCCAGCCAAACCACAGTGACTACCTGCCTCTGTTCCAGCAAGGGTCTGCTCTTGTCTCCATGACGACCTGGATCCTGTTCTGTTCAGCATGGCTTGACATTCAGAGTGTAGCCAGAGAAGGATGCAGAGGAGGGATACAACAGATGCACTCTGCTCAGCAGGATGCTCTGCTCCACCATGGTCCAGCTTGTAAGCCTGGCATGGCCAAAGATGAGGATGATGAGGAGGAGAGTCCCCTTGTTTTGTCTTTTTCTTTGTGTCTTTGTGTCGTACCTATTTAACAACCTGCCTTTCCTGTCACCTTGGCTACCGGACCGGTAGTTACTTATTTCTGCTGTCTTTAAGTGCGTGTTCCTGTCTGTGTGACTGGCTGCTTGTGTCTCCATCCCGCAGCTGGACATGAATTATTCATGAGGAGACAAGGCTTCTCTGTTCCTATAACAAAGATGTGACATCACCACTTCACACACAGACTTGTAGACATGCAAGCATGAGGCTGCACATGCAAAAGCAAACACACGCGGGCATGTAGACAAAAGATTTTTTTTTTTTTTTTAGAAATTAGATTGTGAGAAAAAAAATCTCAGATAAAATCTTCATTATTTCACTGAATTAATCTTGAACCTTATCCTTAAAAATGCACTTTTTTTTCTTTTTTAAATGCATTATTTTAAACAAATAACATCAATATGGATTTGCTTGATTTTAATGATCTACTTGAATGTCTTTGTCTGAGTCCAAAGTCAAACTACTGTTGCCTTTGGACTGCTTTCTTTAACAGTAAATGAATGATAACTACCATGGCCCTTCACCTGTCCCTGTCTCTGCTCATTACTCATTTTTTCCACAAATAACAATCTAATCTTAGATAAGGGTACAGTTCAGGCACTGCTACATGCAGGAATGTTACATTTCCTTAGAAGATAAAATGATGCTTCAGATCAGCAATAGAAAAAATCATTTTTTAACAGAGGCTTAGCCTACTTAAAAAAAAATCAATTCCAATTTCTATAAAGGAACAAATATCTCACATATAAATAAATGAATCTAGTGAAAATATTGCCCACCTGCAGAAGAAAACAGGCCCAAGATCTTTCCTCCAAGGTCTTTTTCTTTTTGTCACTGTTAACAACAACACTGCACCTGCTTTCTATGGAGATGTCCAATTCATGCTTTTCAATGTCAATCCCTAGTTTTCTTGACAATGCACCAGATCACCTAGAGGTGTCATCATCTCTAGGTGATCGATTTGTTTAGATGATTCCATTTCTTCTGATGTTTTCTTCCTTCCAGCTGTCTGTCCACATCCCACCCAGCCACACAGTGACACGGTTCATGTGGGAGTGTGTGTATGCAGATGTGATGCTTCTTACCCCTGGTTGCTGCTCCACGCCGTGCGCTCGGGCCCTAAAAGAGGGGAGGAACAATCACGCATTCACCGCAACGGACCGATCCGCAAACCCCGCACAAAAACGCCCCCGTGCCTTTGGCAGATCTGAACCCGCCCCATTGCTGTCAGTCAAAAAAAAATGGGCGGAGCTAAAGCCTGCCAATGTGCAACAGAATAAAGCTGTCTGCTTTACTGCCTGCACAAAACTAAATTTAAACCCTTGTGATGCTTATTACATATTGTAGATATAATTATACATTATCCTGATTAGTAATTTAATAACTTGAAGATTGTTTGAAATTTTGTTAAAAGTTAAGTTCACATATATCCATTTTATTCATTTTCTGAACACTTGTCCCAGTCTGCAAGAGGCAGGGTACACCCCAAACAGCTTGCCAGCTTGTTTCAGGGTCACATATCTTGACAGATTTCCCACACATTCTCTTAGGGGCAATTTCCCAGTGACTATTTCACCTAACATACATGTTTTTGAGGAGGGAAAATACACATATAGAGGGGAGAACATGCAAACTCCACACAGAAAGGCCAATGATTCAAGCCTCAAACCCCTGACCTTGTTGCTGTGAGGCTGCAGTGCTAATCACTGCTGTCACTGACAACCCTGAGTTTAAATATAACAAAAGAAAAACTATACACACAATATAAATCTGTTATGAGGTGGTGAAGATGGCAATGTAGGACCAAGGAGTACTATAGCCAGTTTTAACCACTTTAAAACAGCTGATAATCAGGAGTAAGGGAAGAGGGGTAGGCATGTGTGGCTTGGAAGACGACGTGGAGGAGACCATGCGATATGGACTGAACAGCAGCTGATCTAAATAAAAACAGCATCGACTTAGTAAACAGGGGAAGACAAGGCAGCGTGCTATTTTGTTTAAATCTGTGTCTGGAAAAAGTGAGTTGTGTCTTAAGGAGCTGTTGAACCCTCCTGCAGGATCTGACCATTGTATACGCGCTATTGGGAAGTTTCTAGAGTCGAGTGGAGTATGCCTCTGGATGTAGTAGAGAATCCTAAGTGCAGTTCCTGAACAAACCAGAAAGGCAGCAATGTGCCGAGTGGCATGTAGTCTGCCGGAAATAATAATAAGAAGGAGAAACGGGGGAAGATGAGACACAGGTGGAGACAGCAAGGAGAGGCAATTGGAATCAGGTGTGCAGGATTAGTACAGAGGGACAGATTTGGAGGGTTGAAATGTACCAGTAGAAGATTATGATGTTATATCTATGAATATATTTAATATGCACGAGAAACAATCTGATCTTCTTTTTTTTTTTTTTTACTGAGAGTAGATTATTTGTGAATTTGTGTTCCACCAAGTGGTTGCTCCAGTTCTGTTCCATCAAATGGCTTTTCCAGCTCCACCGTAACCAAACATGGTACCACCAAAGAGCGGTTCAGGAGCTGTTTGGAGCTTTCTCTTTAACTGCTTGAGATGCCCTTCTAGGATAAATAAAGTATATTCAATTCAGTGATACCGAACACTAGTATTTCCCCAATAAGGAATTAATAAATATCTTGTAAGTTGTCAATTGAACTTTAAACACATTGCCAAAATCAGACTGGCTGGCTCTGTCATTGGCAGCAAACAGGACTCACTTGAGGCAGTGGTAGAGAGGAGGTCACTGAACAAACTTTTGTCCATCATGGAAAAGCATGACCATCCTCTCTACCCATTCCTGGATGAACAGCGGAGCTACTTCTCCAAGAGGCTCAGACAGCTCCGCTCGAGAACATCTCGATACCGGAGGTCTTTCTTTCCGTACGTGATCGGGCTCTACAACGACTCACTTAGCAGATAGGAAGTTGTTGCTGTGACATGCAAATTTCCCCTGTGTGGGATCAATAAAGTATATTCTGATTCTGATTCTGAAAATCAGAGGTTTGGTGTCTAGAACAGACATGAAGGTTCTTCTCCATGCATTTGTTTCCAGTAGGTTAGATTATTGAAACGATTTACTCACTGGTCTGAACAAAAAGGCCTTAAAACAGCTGCAGTTTATTCAAAATGCTGCAGAACTAGAAATTATGATGACAATCTTGTGCTCAGGACTCTGCACTGGCTTCCTGTTGCTCTGCCTGTGTTTAAGTGTGAAATGTTAGTGTCGTGTGAACCATCTAGAACTCTGTGGACCTCCGGGACCGGCCTCTTGCTGGTTTTTAGAGTTAAGACTAAACATGGAGAAGCTGCATTTCAATTTTACCCTGTGAAAGTTTGGAACAAATTTCTTGAGGCTGTGAAACAGGCCTTTACTGTGAAAACAGTTCCTTTTAATTCGGGGGTGGGCAATTAATTTTTAATTGTGCTATTGAGGGGCCGCATGAGAAGCCTGAATTGTGTCAGAGGGTCTCCAACTTTCTTTCATTGTAAAATACTTAAATTAAATATTTTGAATAGCTGGTACTAGCACTCTGTAAATATGTATATTAGGTTATGTGAAACTGTGCTCTATTGGTTAAATAAGAAAAACAATTATTGAACCAGTGCAATTTATTTTTTAACCCTAATCTCCACAAACAATAACTAGTAATGCTTTCCACCTCATGTTACCTCTTAAGTGAGAATAATCCAGTCTGTTCTGGGCTTGAACAAGGGCATTGAAATAGCATCACCTTCACTCGCACACGTGTATACGCGAGTGAAGGTGCTACGTCTTCGACGTACATTCGTAGCGACGTAACGCTTTTCAAAATAAATTTTCAAAATAAAAGTTAAAAAAAAAAGTTTAATTTATGGTGTTTATGATTGGCCCCACGCGGGCCGGACAGGGACGTAAAAAACGGCCGGATGTGGCCCGCGGGCCTTAATTTGCCCAGGTCTGTTTTAATTGTTCATTTGATTGAAGATTAATCACTCTTTAGATCTTTTTCATTTTTATTGTATGTTTTATTATTATAATGCGTTTTTTCTGTCTTGTACCACTTTGAATGGCCTTATATACAAATTGTGGTACAAATAAACTTGGCTTGCTTTGAACAGGCAGCTTTTAGAGCAGCTAAAGGAAAGGGTCCTCTTCCACAGGACCTCCAGTTGAAACAAACAGGACATGTAGTTTTACTTAATTTGTAAAAATAACTGAATAAAGTATACAAATACTAATCTGGACGTGATGGCAGAAGATAACGAGTTAGAAAAGTAAATTGATTTCACGTTGATTGAGTTTTTCTGCGTTTCGGTTGAAGAAGTTTTCCTTGGCCGCCATTCAGGCTCATAATCTGTCTCATAGTTACTGTGTTGGTTGTTATTTATGGATAAGTTTAATTTACCAGGTTAGAGATCACATACATTTATCTGCTTATAAACAGGGACACTGTTTTATTTACTTCTTCTCCATGCACATAATTGGATGATTTGTCCTCTCTAGCTTCTCCTCAAGAGTTTCAGATTCTGTTTGTTGTACTCGTTTCTCAAACATGTCTTGGTTTTTTATTGATCTATATTTTCTGTCCACTCAGGAAAGCTATTGAGGAGCTACTAAAGGAGACAGACAGAGCACGTTTGAGAGCAGAGACGATGGGTCCTGCAGGATGGTGAGCATCATGTTTCCATGTCTTCCTGCTGCTCAGAGATCTAGCTTTGCCTGTGCATCAGTTATCTTTCAGTCAGTGTTTTCAGTTTACCTTTTGCAGATTTAAATGTCACATTGGAAGGAAATGAGCAAATTCTATTGTCAATATTAACATATGACATTCAAGAGAACCCAGATGGGGTGGTACGGGCATCTGGTTAGGATGCCTCCAGATTGCCTCACGTGTGACTTGTTTCAGGGTCGTATCATTGGGAGGAGACTCATAAGTAGATCCCGGCACACTGGAGAGACTATGTCTCACAGCTGGCTGGGGAACACCTCCGGATCCTCCTGCCAGCTGAAGGATGCAGCCAGGATGAGAGATGCCTGGGGCTCTGGACTCAGGCTGTTGAGCCTATGACCGAGTCCCAGAAAAACTGAATACAACAGAATGGAACACATGAACTCACCAAAAACACACAAATAAAATTATTGATGATAAAAAGTAACTAAAAACAATCTAATTTAGAGGTCTGCGATATTTCAAGTCAGTACAACTTATGGATAAAAGTTCAAGTGTGACAAGATGCAGTGCTTTTAATAGAGAGATAACATTTGGTTTCCCTGAAGGAAGGAGACCCAACCCAGGAGAGACAACACAGTTGCAGTGTGGCCAGTGGAATGAATCACTGATGATCCAAAGAATGCTTATTAAGAGTTTGGATTTATGAATTTCCTCCAGGACGAGGAGGTCGCAGCCTGTTGAACTGCAAGCAGAACACTGTTTAAAAAATGTTTTTCTTCACAGTGAGGTTACCAAACCACACGTTGATTGAGCTGGTAAGGAGATTCAATGCCGCACTGATGAAAGTTTAAAGAATAGTTTTGTTTACATGAACGAATGAGTGTGAGTGTTGCCCTGCAACAGACTGGTGGCCTATTCAGAGTGTATCCTGCCTCTTGTCTGTAACAAGAGGCAGGATTTAAAAAAAAAAAAAAAAAGAGATGCTGGCGAATCTTTTTAGCAATGTCAATGATTGACTGCCAGCTCTGATCTTTGGAAAGCGTGACGCCCAGAAACATTTCCCAACTATTTGTACCTCTATATCAAAAATAGTAATAGGCATGACTAAAATCAATTACCAGTTTGTTTAGTTAATGCTCTTAAAAAAATTCATCAAAAACCAACAATCTAAATCCTGAAAAAATACAAAGGTTGTGGTGACAATATGTTTGGACAAATTTAATGACATAAATAAAATGTAAATACAAATCTAACCATTAATGACTGCATTCAACCTAATGGGGATATTAAAGGTAGCAGATGAATCGCCTGCTAGGAGTGGCACACCCAGACAGAAACCTGGACGCAGACATGTCGTCAACACTTTTTGACAGGTCATTACTCTTTAACTTTCCACAAATCTGTTTTGCAAACTAGTTTGCAACTTACTGTAATGACACCAACTTAGATTTGCACGGCCATCTGCTCAGCTTCGATTTGTGCCCTTTAGAGGTGGGACTGAAATATCCTACAAGCAAATGAGGTCAAGTTGTTGGAATATGGTTTGTGTAAGGGTTTGTCTTTTTTTTTTTTCCTAGAAATTTATTGTCGCATCTCCGCTGGGTGTAATGGGTTCAGAAGATGAAAGAAAGGATATTATCGTCTCCTTGACCGGTTTTATTACACTTTTAATGTAAAAAACGGTTTTTAGAAGAACTATTAATAAACAAGCTGACACTTTTGACATCATTAAGCAGTAAATGATGATCTCAATTTATTTATTTTTTTATCAACATAGGTAGCTCATTTTTAAATTGATCTTTTTATTTTTTCTTTCATCCAAACTCGCTCGTGTTTTGCGCATTGTAATGCATCCGCATCTGTAAAATCAGATAAAAATAATAGGACTGGTAAATACGGCCTAAAAATACACAAACCCCATTTCCGATTTGAATTGATTTTTGTTCACTCTACTTAAAAATATGTCTGTTTAAAGGCTTACCACATTGTACACTTATTTTTGACGAGTCTTCAAGCCTAGCAGCATGCTACCGTAAAACTTTTATGTGCTAGTTTAACATTAACGAACAATCTACAGGTAAAAACAACATTAACACCATTAAAGCTAATGTATATTTAGCATCAAAACAACTGCTGAATATTTGCATAGAAATGACATTATTTAGTGAACATTGACAGGCAGAGGACCTCATACTGTAGCTGTTCAACTAAGTGCCTGATGTTAAGCACAAAAAGTATTTAGAAGCTAAACAGAAAAACTAGAAAATTTACATATTTTTAGTTGAAGCTCCATTTTTCTCTCTGTCACTCTCGTAGACGTCAAACTACAATGTTTGGGTGTTTTATGCTAATGCCAGCTGTTATGAGCATGGCAGCGCAAGTTCCGCTAGCGTGTAAATAATTATTTGAAATAGATTTTCTTGGAAAAAAAAAACAAAAACATTTTTAATAGTAAATTTGAATAAGTCGGTTTATCAGGCGACCCCATAAATTATGTGTGTAAAGTTTTTGTAACAAGCAAAATCTATTTATTTCTTAAAAAAGTTTTAGTTATTTAATGTGACCAGGTAGAACCTTGTTATCAGCAGAGTGATAATAAACAAGTTCCCACATACAATTACACAATTTTCCTTCCACTGGATAATAAACCAGGTGAAAGGTGAATGCTGTCACATTCAAGTCTCTGTTTTTCATCCCTCTACTCTAGGTTGAAATGCCCTCTGGGAAGCACCAACAAACGCTTTCTCCTCAACACTCTGCGTTCTTCTGACGTCAACCACCGTTCGGATAAGTCCAGATCTTCACACCTCAGCAAACGAGAGCGCTCGAGGAGCCGATCCCCAGAAAGACGTCGCACCCGCAGCAGAACGCCTCCAATATATCACAGGAGCAACGGCGGCTACTCTGATCATAAACATCATCACAAGGACAACCATCATAGTCGAGATAAGAGGAGGTCGGACAGAGATAAGGACAGACACCGAGACGACAAAGGCAGGAGACATGCCAATGGACACAACGGAGACAAAGACAGGCAGACACGCAGTCCGTGATTGAACCAGATGGGGTTAGGGAGGAGCATCTTACAGAGGATTCCGTCTGAATCATCTTGATTGGCTACTTTAACCCACATAAACACAGCAGAGGAAAAAAAAAATATGAATGGATTCTGAAAACTTTATATTTATACCCTCACAATGAATTTAAGTTAACGATCAGCTTTAACTTTTTAAAAAAAAAATGTTTTTTAATTGTTTGTTAGATGAAATCCTCCACATGTTTTCTATTCTCACAAATATGAAGGACTAATTCAGACATCATTTGTGTTTTTACCCAGAAATGTTATTTTGGCAATCATTTTTCCTCCTCTACTCATGTCCATCATAATTAGAATGTCATTACTCACATCCTTGTGTGTTATTCACTGGTGCTGATGTTTAAATAAATCATGCTGCTGTCGCCACAAAGTAAGCACATTTTATCGCTTATCTTAGATTCCGACACGCATTCACCAGCCTTCGAAAAAGGGTTTATTTGTGAAAGGCGAGGACAGCATTTTCTTGACTAAGTTCTTTTGGATTGAAAGTCCACAACATACAAATACACAAAACTACAACTTGCTTGGAAAAAATTCAGTGCAATGTTACAGTTCCTTAGAGATTGATGTTGCACTTTGTTTTGTTTAATCATTGAGGAAAAGTTGCACTAAAACTGTTTTTTTTGTGTTCTTGTTCATAGTTCCTTCTTGACAGTTGTTTTGTGTTTTCATAATATTTCTTGCACACAGCAGATGTTACTGTGTGAGCCGTATTATCAAAATAAGATGTTAAGTTGCATAATTTCTTGGTTTGCACATTAAAAATGTTTAAGAAAAACGGTCTGAAATGTGTTTAACAGGCATCATGCTCCATAAATCACATCAGCACTATTCAGGTTAAATGTTTCCTTCCTTTTTACAACAATGATCAAATACAAATCCCATTAAGCCATAACGCAGGGGTGGATATTTTGCATAGGGTTGGTTTACTTGGACTTTATTGCCCACCCTGAGTGCCCCATTAAGATACCTGAAAAGTGCTTTAATTGCTTTTGAAGATATCTGTGCAAATAATGTATGGAAACAGCACATGGGTAGGATCCTAAAAGCCAGGGCATACAGTTACTCTTAAAATCTGTTTTTTAATGTCTGTACAGCAGAGACACCCACGCTTTCCTCTTGTTAATTGAGTTCATTCCCTCTCTCTAACTTAATTGGTTTGCCACAAGAGCTACTGGTTAATGAGGTAGAAAGCCTAATGACCAGCAAACATGGTGAGAGTGCTGAAAGCCACGTGGCTGTGGAACCCTTTCTGTTTGTCGTCACCAAGGACCCCACTCCTGACTGATCCCTAGACACCCCGCAAGGACAAAATGGTGTTAAATGATCCATTTCAAAAGTATAATGTATGTGCTTTTAAAGTCAAAGTGAAGGGGTAAAATTTCAAATGAGTGATTGTGGAACTAAAGGTTTTGGGTTGGATAATCATTTTTGATCCTGTGTTTCCATCCTCATCTCTTACTGGTTGATGCACAAACATTAATTTGTCATCTTTTATCATTTAATCTTTAGATATACTTTTAAAAACCAGATTTTCTCAGGTAATTTTATGCATGATAGCTGCACCACATCTCCATCCTTACCTGGTGGTGCACACAGGTAGAAGTTGACTTGTGAATATTTGCAGAGTGGCATTGATTTACGTTGCTCTGTTAAATTTACTGAAAGAAAAAAAAACGTTTCAAACTGCAGAATCTCCTAGAAACTAAGCGCCATAGGTCTGCTTTTCTGTGCAAACATTGGCTCAGTGCGTCCCAGGGTCACATGGTGACAGAGTGACACACCTGTAGAGACCTGCGAGGGCCTCGCAGTTGCGCCACATGCAGGTACAGAGCTGAAGGATCGCTGGATCTGGAGATCAGGTGTATGTACTTGTAAAAGGACAAGGACCAAACATGAATCGGGACGATCACTTTTATCCATCTCAAGTTTTTAAAGACTCTTGTGTTTACCAGAGACCACAAAGTGATGAGTACAGTTCCAGTCCACCTTCTTGTCTCTACATGAGCAGACAGGTGTACACACCGCAGGTTTTGGGAAGCTTGGAGCAGCCTGGCCTTCCAGATGTTGGATCTGCCTACAGTTTGCCCACCATGAGGGAGGAATCAGGTGTTCCACAGCTCCACCATCCCCAAGGGCTTCAACATCTCCAGGCTCCTGCTTATGGAGACTCACTGGAACAGAACAGATACCACCTTCCTTTTCCTTGGATGAAAACTACAAAATCCCACTCACACACCTGGAAGGGTCAATGGACAGGTAAATACACACCTCCTAAAAGTTTGTAAAAATGATCCAAATAAAATGTGAGTGAAATTTGATAAAAATGACATTATGCTGAATAAAACAATGTTTCAGTTCACCTTGATTAGAAAAAGCTCTTGAGAATCCGACCTTAGTTTTATCAAATCTTATCAATTCAAAAATGTAGTTTTTCTTTGTAAACTCAAAGAAATCAAAATGAATTTTTTTTTGTAAAAAAGATCTTTAAAGCAAAATTTTTTATACAATGAAGATTGTATTTGCCAGATTACAGGTTTTCTTAAGTGAAAAATCAAATTAGATGGAAACTGTGAACCTAAAAATTTTCAAAGAGATTTAAAAACAATGTACATTTTTAAAACAAAAATTTTGATTTTTTTTTTTTAAATAATATTTATAAAGTTAACATTTGATTTTGTCAAAAAAAAATTGAGCTGTATTTGAATAATTAAAATGATAAAGCTTTGAGTTTAAGACTATAATTCAAACTTTTATGGTGTAAATAAAAATAGCTTTAAGAATTATTTGATTTCTTTTTTCACCAATTTTTCACAAGTTTACCCATTTTCCATTTTGATCAAAATTTTAGTGACATTTTACACAACATTTTGTGCTAAAACTAGACTCCATCTGTCTTTACGTCAGATATTTATGAGTGCTATTATTTCTGAAGCTTTTAAATGAGCTATGAACATATTATAGAACATTTCTGCTTAAATCAGAGCCTTCCCGACATGTGAAACTTCTTTGCATATAGATTTTCCTGTCCTGATGCATAAGCTTTTCAACTCAAACTCAACATCTGTTGAATTTTGAGGAGTACTTTCGATGAAAAAATCAACACAGACATTGAAAGAAAAAAATGAAATTATGTTCTATGTTTGAGCATTTTAATTTATTATGGTTTTATTAAGAAATCTAATAAAAAGAAACCAAAACCCAGCTGCTGAGGTCAAGAATTAGGTCAAGAATGATTATTACAGACGTGTTAATGTCTATTTATTTGTAATAAACAATTTCCAACTGTATTTTAGTCAATGTATAAAAAAAACTTGCATTAATGGTCTGATTGTTCTGTTTTAGGTTCATATGTGATGGCTGAAACCGAGGAGAATAAACGCACTCGAACAGCCTACACACGAGCACAGCTACTGGAACTAGAAAAGGAGTTTTTATTTAACCGTTACATCTCCAGACCGAGACGTGTGGAGCTGGCTCTGACCCTCAGTCTCACTGAGAGACACATCAAGATCTGGTTCCAGAACAGGCGCATGAAGTGGAAGAAAGAAGAGGATCGGAGGAGGGCAAGAGGGGTCGATCCAGACCAGGACTCCTCCATCACATCTGGAGATCAGGGAGAGGTGACAGGAGGGGTGTCCTCCACAACTCCCCCTCTTTCCCCTCTGCATGGTCACACTCTCTCAGCATCAGGAGGAAGAGAACCAGTATAAATAAGCTTTCCTTTAAAGACATGGACCTAAAGTTATTTTCACAAAATGAAAGTGGCTTCATTTAGGAAGAAGAAAAGGACAATAAACGCAAAAAAAAAAAATAGAGCTAAAACATTTTAAGACTTTTTATTGTACATGACCCAAAATTTTACATGGACACCAGATGGCATAAATACAACCAAGTGACCAATTTGCAAAATCATCTATTTAATTGTACTCCTTTGTTATTGATTTATTGTTAAAATTGTGGATATTGTGTATATATAAAAAACAATTTTCCACATTTAAAACTGTAATTACATTTGATCCCAACAGTCCTCTCAAAAGGACGGATTTCATTTTATAGTTAAATTGAACATAACTTCCCAATAAAGATTTTTTTCTGTCAGGTTTACTATCAAATGAGTTTTATAATTTATTGGGAGCATCATGGAGAACCAGGCTCTGCAGACGCAAGTGGCAAATTTTCTTTACCTCTTCAATTCCACGCTGTCTCTCCACAGTGGGCTGATTCTGACACCTCTCAGAAAGATCCTGCAGGATCCGCACTTTATCACTCATCCTCGCACAAATGACAAAAGGAAAACCAAAGCGTTTCTTGTATTTCTGGTTGAGGATATCAATATGCACAGCTTCCTCACGGCTTAGTGTTTCCATCCCAGCTCCTGCCTGTTCCAAACGGGATTCCTGTGTCAAAGTCCCACTCTGGAAGTCCCTTCCTGCCAGATCTGGATGACACCTCAAAATCCCTTCTTTACCTGGGGAGAAAAGTGTTTTAATGTTTGGAGATTGGGATTTTTACACAAAGTGTAGGTAAATTTTAGATTTAGATAATTTATTTTAGGGTATTTATGCATGGTTTGAAAAGGGGATGAACAAAGCACGTTTATGAATTCCAAACCCCCTCCAACCCAGTCATGACAACACATTAGAACCATATGATGAATTATAATAAAGTAAATACAATACAGATCATTACACTGACAAAAAATCCTTTCACTCTCTCATCCACACACGACACAAACATGCCCAGACACCGTCTGATCGGATCACTTTATTCATAAAACAAGTGAAATTAATTTAAAACGTTGACATCATGTCCAACCTGATTCTGGAAGAGCATCGATGAACTCATTGATGGCATCCTCCAAAGCCTTCAGACCCACGAAAGGACGTTTGCTCCAAACAGCTGCTGTGATAATCGGGCATTTCTCTACAACATTCCCAAAAATATCCAGAAACTCCTCATAAGGAAGCAAATTTACTGCATTGATGTCCATGATGTGTCTCAGTGTTTGCAGACACATGCGTGACCTTTGAACAACAGGTCAACGCACTTATGGACACACACAAGCAGCCCAAATGTTGGACTGTGGTTAATATTTTCTCAGCCCAACAAGCTGCCAGTCATTTGACGAGAAAAAAACAAACAAGAAAAAAAGATTAAGAAGTCTTTTCTATCTATCTATTCATTTTTTGAAAACTAAAATTTCCAGACTACTTAACTTGTTAGGTTTTATTTCAGATCAAATTGGATGGGATGACCTAATTGGGAAAAATAAAACAATTCTACAAAAATCAATTTTAAGATAAATAGCTAATTGTTCTTGTTGAACTAACTCAACAATCCAAATCATTCCTGCCCTTAAACTCTTAAACTGCCCAAACCAAAAAAAAAAAAAAAAAAAACCTCAAACCCTTTTAAAAAAGAAATAGTGAGATCGTGAAAAACAGTGAAGGACAAAATGCTAAAACATATCGGCGGGGAAAAAAGAAAAACCCTTTTGGAGATCCACGTGAAGGAAGGATCCACCTCAAGGACGAACAGCAATGCATCTGTTAAGAAAATATCAGCTAATCCAGCTTGAGAGCTATATTTTGTCTTCTGAACTGCTTGTCCAAAATGGAATGGTGGTGTTGGGGTCGTGTGGGGCGGAGCCTATCCCAAGGGATTTCAGGCAAGAGGCAGGGTACACCCCGAACAGGTCGCCAGTCTTTAGCAGGGGCACAAACACACACAAACACTCATTTCAAGGGGGGAAAAGACATAGTAGCCAATCAACCTAACACGCATGTTTTCAAAGGGTGAGAGGAAACTGGAGTACTTGGAGAAAACTCACACATCCGGAGGGAGAACAGGCAAACTCCACACAGAAAGGCCAGTATTTCAAGCCTGTAGAGCTATCTATTTGAAAAAATTAGCAGATGGGTTTCATCCTGATGGAATTAAATAGGAGGAGCATAAGTAAGAGTAAGTAAGCATCCTGGTGGATACACTGCAGTTAAACAACAAACATGATGCTTTAAAAAAGTTTAACTTCAGAACTTTTTTTTTAAAATAAAAACTGAAGTTTACATTTTTTGAGGAGATGAACTCCATGCCCTTGGCTACTTGGAAAGCAACATTAAGCAGGTCATCAAAGGTTAGGGTCACCGGATCTTCTGCCTGATCGTCTGATCTTCTGTCAAAGTTCTCCTCATCTGAAAATATGACCAATAATGAATTATTACGGGCTGACTCTCGCCTTAGCCTGTTCCATTAGCATAGGAAAGGAATCCAAAAGTTGTGAATGACTTATTGTTTTTTCTTTTTAAAAAACCTTCCACATCTTCCTAGCTCTACATGGATGATCTCACCTGCACAGTTGTTCCTTCCACAAGAGCTCATGTTGAGGAGAGCGATGTCCTCCTGACATCTGGTGGTGGAACTGTGCATACGTATGTAATGATCCACAGCAGTAACTGGTTCTCTACAAATACATTAATTCTGGTTTAAAATAATGTTTAAAGCAACATAAAAAGCATGGTGTAAATGATAACATATGTTACATATTGGGTAAGATTCAGTGACGTGCTGTGATGTTCATGTCTGGGGAGGCACTGACTCCTTAAGAGTTAAATTTATAATTGTAAGAACTAAAAAATACATCTTATTTCAGCATTAATCCAACAGCATCCAACCACTGATAACGCTTTATATCCAATCACAACATTCCTCTTTCAATTACACTCATAAATATATAGGTTTAAGAAATTCATCAATATTATAAACAAACTAAAGTACAGAGATTTTTATTTTGACCAACAGTAAAATTTTCTGTAATTCTTCAAACTTTAAATTCTGGTATTTTAATCAATTTGAATAAAGTTTGCCTTTTAAAATAATTTTAAAAAGCAAAAATCTTCAAGGCCAAACATGTATTTATATATTTTTTTTCCCCATTTAATCTTTTTTTAAAAAAACAAGCAGAACCAGTTGTGTTCTTACTTTTACATCTAAATGAAGTCCATCCGCCGAAAAGTTTTATGACTAAATTGTAGAAGTCGAATTTATTTTTTCTTAATTTAATTTAATTAACTTAATTTTTATTAAACCAGGTGGTCGATTGAGAACAATTTCTCATTTCCAATCTGAACCGGAGCAGCACGACCAATAAATTAAAACAATTTAGGATTACAAAGAAATAAAGCATGACATAAAACACTTTTTAAAATAGGAGTCTCCAAGAGAGAGTCTGTTCCTGTAATTCATGGAAATTCAATTTGATCAAAACCGTTAGAACAAAAGTTAATGTGTGTTTTTCCCAAAAAATGGGATAACTTAAAGAAAAAAGATATTTTTAATGTGTGGTAAATGGTTTGCTGGGTCACATGTGGAATGTTCCTCTGTGGTTTTAATTTAATAACGATGGTGATTTTTCCTGTCCTTTTAAAATCAGCAGTTATGTGTCACCACACTGAATTTTATTTCTTTTCTCAGAGGATCTCATCTTACCAGGCACAGGTGCTGGCTCTCAGCCTCATTTCTACTGCCGTGGACACCAAGCCTGAGGAGGATCCTGATGAAAGTGCTTCAACCCCAAGTGATGACCTGCCCTCTGTCCCATCCACCAGCGGTGCCCCAGAATCCAGTAGAGGACCAGGAGAACACTCATGTGGCTGTTGCTCGGCTCCTCAATGATATCTCCCGTTGGTCAATTATCAAAAAGAAGAGGAAATGAAAAAATTAAGGGAAAAATACATTACGATTAAGAATTAAATAGAAGAGAGAAGTGTGTGAGTGCCTACTGTACACAGTACGCTCTACATGACATACATACTGTACATAAAAATGCAGAAACGCTTGTATGACTTTTTTTTTTTTTACTCACTCACTCTATTCATCCCTCACTGGAGAAATTTTTGTGCCACACTCCTACACCGCATCAGTCTGCCCATAACGGCACCAATGGTGGGAGAAACGGGGGGTTAGGTGTCTTCTCCAAGGACCCTAGACGTCCACTCAGTGGGATGCGAACCCGCGAACTTCCGGTTGACTTCCGGTCTACGGGCGAACGCTCTAACCACTGAGCCACAGTCTCCCCCATTGTCTAAATTCTAATTAACAGAGTCACTCATTCTACACTCATAGTGTAGATTACGTTGGAAAAATTTGCTGCGACAGAATATTCCGAATAGTGATTATAACGACATCTTATCTTAAATGTTGGATCTTGATAAATGATTTTTTCTTAGCATACTCAGTTCACCTCACACATTACTGATATTTTAATGTGAATAAAATGTGAGGAGCGATTCGTTTATAAACAGAGAATAAGCGACCATCCAAACAGGAAACTTAGACATTCATCTTAAAATAACCCCGAGGCCACGCAATTCCGCGAGGACAAGATGATTAGAAAGCTCACGTGAACAGAGAATTTATGAGGTGAAATATGTAAAAAACCGAAACATGTTTGCATACACGTTGAAACTTGAAAGAAGTTTCCTCGTCTTTCCCTCGGTTCGGTAAGTCGACTACCTGTATCACGTTATACCGCAGTGATTTATGGGTAATTCTTTGGTTAAAGTGGTCTTCATGTTTATTAGGCGTTGCCCGCAAAGGGCGTTTCTAAAATTGACTTCCCTGTTTAAATCGTACTTGTACATCACTTTTTTCAGTTGTTCAACACTTCACAGAATATGTGAACCTGACAGGGTGTAAGTATGGAGAGGGGAACAAGTATGATCACAGGTAGGTCATTCAAAGTTTCTAGTTTGATTGCAAAATGACAAAGATTTTTTTCTTAAATTCTTCCATTAAGTTACCAGACTTTGTGCGTGTAAAAAATGCACATGCATGATTGCAAAATTATACAGAAACTTGTCTTTATGATTCATAAAGTTAGTAGATTTTGTTTGAAAAATAAAAAAGGTGTCTCATAATTTTGATTTGTTACACAAGTGGCATCCTATGACAGTTCCACGTTGGAATTCACTGAGCTCCTAAGAGCGGCCCATTCTTTCACAAATGTCTTGTTTCACAGTCTGCATGCCTGAGTCCTTGAATTTATATACCTGGGGCCAGGCCAGGTGATTAGAACACCTGACTCTGATCATTTGAATGGGTGAGCGAATACTTTTGGCAATATAGGATTCCTGGATCAGATGCCTTGATGCAAGATCTCATGAGAAAACTTCAAAACAACAGCCCTCCAGGATCAGAGTCTGACACCTGTGCTTATAACAGACAAAGGTGGATCCGTATGTTGCGGCACTAAACAGGATACACAAGTTCCTGCACGCAAGAAAAGCACAACACGCTTGATAAAACTGATTCTTGTTGATTAAACAGAACATGTGTGCTTTGTTCTAGGTCGAATTTCTTTAGAAGTTAGCTGATCTAATGTCATGCAAACATAATGTTAAGATTAGTTTGCAGTATGCATGGTAATACTAAGTTGTAGTTTAATAGTTAAATAAAAGTGTTGACCTGCTGCTTCTGAAAAAATCAGTGAAAAAGTAGCTTTCGAAAATAAAATATATGAAATGAAAATGTGTGCATAGAACAGAAAAATTTAATCTCAGTGAATTACATGAGATGTAAAAGTTAAAATTCTCGCTTGTGTTGATAAAATCTAACGTTCCATAGGTTTGAATTTTAAATTTCTTCTTTTCTATTTTGTCTGACCTCCAATCAACAGTGTTTTACACTATTCTTCTTATCGTATGTTTATCTCATAGTACTGCTGAGGCTTTGTCTGTGTTTACAGGTCCCCGGGTTTTATGTTACAGGGTGATTTTTTTTTCCTGTAAGTGTTAAACTGCTAACATTAAATGTCTTCCCACAATGCAAACATTGAGTAGAAACAAGAATTACATCAGAAAGAGAGTTTGACTTGAATTTTTGATCTTGGATTGCAAACAAACAATTGTCATCCAGTTGTTTTTAATGATGTCATTTCTGTCTTTTAAGCTGCTGTGCTGCTGTTCGCTGTCAGAGTGCTGTGCTCTGAGGGTGTGAAAGATCAGACCTGCACGCCCAGTTATGAGGTAAAAATAGTTACCTCATAACTATTAAACAACTATTTAATTCTAGATTGATTTGTTTTCTTTACATAAGCATTAATTGTACCAGTCATGCTGAAATAAAGAAAAACTGCTTTATTGGTAACAAGTCTGTGTAATCTCTCACTCATCCAGGAGTGATCAATCTCATAATACGTAGGCTTCAAAGTTGTCTTCTGGACAGTTTGTTTATTGATTGAGACGTTTCGACTTCCATTCAGTAATCATTTTCAATCTGAAAATTGAAAATGCTTGCAAAGATTGAAAATTTTATGATGGAAGTAAAAATGTCTCAATCATTAAATACACTGTCCAGAAGTAACCTTGAAGTTATTTCTATGTTGCTTTATTGGTAATAAATTTTAGTGACTTGATTTACCTTAATGGATCCAAAAATGACTCAATTTAGAATAAGTAAACATCAATATACTGACTGGCATCACTTATTTGTTTTTAACAATTTTCTAACTAAAAATATGGGGAAAAATTTTTTTTCCAATGAGAATCGAGTCACAATATACAGTATAATCAATAATTATGTTTTTCAGGTGAAATGTTTTCAGTTGGCTTTCCACGTAAAGGAGCCCCATCCTATCAAAGTGAAAATGTCTTTGGGAAAGAGACTCAACATCTCCCTCCAGGACATCCCTCGTCCCTCAAACTGCCAGTGGAATGGAGGAAAAAAACAAGCACTGGCAGAGTAAGTGGATGCCTCTTTCTATTTTTACATGCACCCACTCATTAATTTTATAAGTATTTAATTTTGGGTCATTTCCTTGTTGACTGTTTTCAGCAACACAAATTCCTTCATCATTACTTCAACATTTTCCATGGAAGATTCAGGGGAATATTCCCTGACCTGTGAAACTAATAATGCAAATTTCTCACAAACTCTACTTGTTGAAGTGACTGGTAAGTTAAAGCTCCATTTGAACTTATCTTATATACTTTGTCTCAATTGCAAATTCTAAATAATTTGATATAGAAACATTAGATGAAAACCTACCCTCACCTATGGTCACCAGCTGTGGATTGTGACCGAAAGAATGAGATTGCGAATACAAGTGGCCAAAATGAACTTCCTCCGCAGGGTGGCTGGGTTCTCACTCAGGCATAGGGTGAGGAGATCTGCCATCCGGTGGAGGAGAATAGAGCTGTTGCTCCTCCGGGTTGAGAGAAGCCAGATGGGGTGCTTCGGACATCTGGTCAGGATGCCTCCTGAGCGCCTCGCTGGTGAGGTGTTTCGGGCACATCCCACCTGGAGGAGACCCAGAGGCAGACCCCTCACACGTTGGAGAGAATATGTCTCACAGCTGGTTGGGGAACGCCTCAGTATTCTCCCGGATGAGCAGGAGGATGCAGCTGGGGTGAGAGAAGTCTGGGTTTCCAATCTAAGCCTGTTGCCCCCGTGACCCAGCCCCAGATAAGCAGAAGACAACGGAATGGAAAAAATATTATAAATACTGTATCTTGACAAATATGTTTTATTTGTCTTTGCAGGACGTCCAACAAAACCACTGCTGATGTTGGAGAATGCTGGTAACCCTTATGTGTCTCCTACGATTAGGTGCAGGTCTACTGGCAACTCAGAGCTCAGGGTTGAATGGCGTGGGTAAGATATTAATTTTAATAATTGTGCAAACTTAAAAAGCATAAATACTTTTTAAACTTCACAGTTGTTTTGTTTGAACAGAATTTTTTTTTTTATACCTAACCAGGACCAAGAGCTCTAGTATTATCCAGAAAGCGAGCATATCAAGTAGTAATTATTATAATGAGGGAGCAATGTGTTGTGCCACCAACAAAGAAGGACAAGAGTGCACGCAACTGCATGACTATGGTAAGAATAATTGAACAATAATTTTATATCAAATACAATTTACAAAAAGTTCAACCATGGTTTTTACACGTACATGCTTGAATGAGCACATTTTAAAAACTGGGTGAAAGAATAGATGACGAGACATTAACTTTTTGCTTATTATCACCAAGAATATCATAGAAACAAAAATGAGTGAGCTGTGAAATTAAAAACAAAAACTAAGCATGAACTTAATGACTTTAAGTGTTTGTGGGTTTTTTTTTTAGATTTAGGAAGCATTTCAGTGGAAAATGATGACATATCCGCTGTGACTGTGAGCCCCGGTGAATCTTTACTACTTCGCTGCAGAGTCAAAAATACTGCACCCTATGCTAATTGGGAGAAGGATAACAAAATCTTAACATCTAAAGAATTTCCATGTGGAAAAGAAAATGAGGTACAGTTTGTTTGGGGCTTTTTACCAGCTAATATTGATATTTTTAAAAATTTTCCAAAAATGGTTTGACTTTATTATTATAAAAAATTTAACATTTACTTTTATTTTCCCTCCAGTTGTGCATAACTACCACTGATCATATGCAAAATATGATGTCCTTTATCTTCATCAGCAAAGTTAATGCAGAACACAGTGGAACATATGTCTGCAGAAGTTCAGAAAATATAACAAAAGTAGTTTCTGTTCATGTTCAAGGTTAGTTGAGCTCATCCCTGTTTTCTGAATTATGCAGTAAGTGTAGCTTGAATAAAATAACCATGTAATTTTTCTGTTGTCTCTACAGGTGAAAGTTTCCTCTTCGCTCAGCTTGATGACAGTAAGATAGTAACAGCTCAGAAAGCGAGCGATGCCTGCTTGCAGGCACATGTTTCCTATCACCCTGTTCTCCTGGAATGTTTCTGGGAGGCTCCCGATAAGACGGTGACTAAATGTGAGAGGGAGCAGTGGGTAACGAAGCACAGGTAGATCATCATCGTTATAAAAGCACAAAAATACCACATTTTCAAAGTTGTGTAATTAATCGCGTTTAACAGTGTTTTTAGAGCTTACAATTAAAAATATGAATTTGTCCATTTTTCTAGGAAAGAATAACCCTTTTAGTTCACTTTAAATTTAGCAATGTTTAAATTACAAAAACTCAGAAGCCACATATAAATTTACACCTACCTTTGTCAGCATCTCAAATATTGTTGATGGTTCATTCAGAAAAAAATTGAACTCAGATGCAGATTAACAGTATAAAGTTCTTTAGACCAATGATACAAAGTGGAGATGTTTGACAAGACAATCCAAGGTCATGTTTACTCCAACATAATCAACATGATATAATTGACTTTAGCAGGAAGCCCCTTCATCAACCTGTCCTGACTAATGGAGAGAGCATAAAGATTGTTAACACCTTTAAATATCTGGATGTGTGTCTTGACTGCAAACTGGACTGGTCAGAGCAGGCTCGGGAACTGTATGAGAAAGGAAAAGCATGCTGTTTTTTCTGAGAAGGCTGAAGTCTTTTGATGTATGTGGTGACATGCTGTACATTTTCTACCAGTCCGTCGTGACAAGCGCAGTCTTCTTCGCGGTCGTCTTCTGGGGAAACAGCTTGACTACAATCAGATGAACAGACTGATAGGGAAATGTGCAGCTGTGGTTGGGAGGAATGTGGACTCTGTGGGAGCTGTTTTAGAGAGGAGGATGAGGGCTCTAATGCAGGGCATCTTGAAAAATTTCTGTTACCCTGTGCATGATTTGGTCACAACCCAGAAAAGTGTCCAAAGTAACAAGGTCTTCTCATTTCGCTGCAAGACTTAGTGCTTTAAAAGGTCATTTATCCCTTCTACCCGCAGGGAATATAATCAAACAGATGTGTCTGGAAGGAAGTGAGTCTAATAGGGTATCTTATTACTAGTAATTATAACTTTTATTATTGTATTTTTATTTATTTGTATGTGTGATTTGTTGCTGCTGGACACCAGAAGGAGATTAAGACTAAAAAAATTTACAACTAATGTAAGGTTTGTTCTTTTTTCTCAGTAAAATTACATTATGCAAATCAATCAAAACAGGAGTTTATAAGTTACACCTCGAGACAGAAGGACAAATTGAAGAAAAGACTATCAGTGTCTGTGTTGTAGGTAGGATACTTTTCCATCCAAAAGATTACTTCTTTAAAAAGAATGTTTTTATGTTATCTGTAATTCACTGATTTTCTCACAGAAGAACCGGTCTTCAGATTCAGCTATGAGCAAAATGACCTTGTCTGTGAAACTGTGAGTTCTGTGCCAGCAAACCATACATGGGAAATCTGCTCTTCAACCAACAAGAGGTATATATTCTTACAAACGATTAGATCAGGAGTCATAATGGGACTGATAACTGCAGATCTTTTTGTGTCATTTCAGGTGTCATGATGCAGACACCCAGCTCTGGGAGATGTTTCAGATGAGCTTCGAACCGGACTCAAAACAATTTTGTTCTAAAACAATCAAAAGTTCAGTTAACCGAACATTGGTGGCTGATAAATATTACCGATTTTGTGTGACAAACTCTGCTGGGTCCTGGTGCAATTCTAGCAACCTTCCTGAACCACCAATGGTCACCTTTTTACCAAGTAACACAAGCTCTATTGTCTAATTACAAAAAATATGTTTTACATAATAAATCAGCTGACACAGCATTATTTGTTCTTAAGGTTATGCCCCTCCTGAGAACCTGAAGACATTCAAAACTGGCGTTTTGGTTTTATTTGGGGCCTTGCTATTTAGGGCCTTGTTATTTGTCACTATGGTGTTCATGTACATTGTCAAAAAGAAGGTGTGTAACACACATCAAAAACATTTAAACTTGAGCTGGCAGGGGAGCGCAAAGACCAATTTAGAGTCTTTTGTGTTTTGTTTCTTGTTATTTGACAGAAACCGAAGTATCAACCTCAGCTCCAGATGATCCAAATGGTTGGACCCAATGACAACAATTACATCTACATCAATTTCAAAGACTTTGATTACAACAAGAAATGGGAGTATACCAGGGAAAACCTCGAACTTTTACTTTGGTCAACATTAAATTGTAGACTATGCTATCTCTCAAATTCAAGTTTAATTTCTTCCAGTTCTGAAACATTCTGATACATGATCAAATGTTCCTGTTTTTCTTCAGGTAAAGAACTGGGTTCTGGTGCTATCGGCATGGTGCTCCAGGCTACAGCTTATGGTATTAATGAAACCAAAGTCTCTCAGCTGGTGGCTGTGAAGATGCTAAAAGGTTTGCGTTTGCTCTCTGCATGATGGACTAAGGGGTTCAGGAGTTGACTCAGTTTCTGATTTCATATGTTTTTTTTTTTTCTGCAGAAAAACATCAATCTGTAGAGAAGGAGGCGCTCATGTCTGAACTGAAGATGCTAACTCACATCGGTCACTATGACAATATTGTGAACCTCCTGGGAGCATGCACAGATTCTGGTATGTTTATAACGAGTTCAACTATGAAACAAAGTGTATTCTATTTAATTCAGTCATATTATAAGTTGGGGGGGCGGTCGAGTCCGAGGTGGGGACAAGGCTTGGAATACTGGCCTTTCTGTGTGGAGTTTGCATGTTCTTCCTGTGTATGTATGGATTTTCTCCAGGTCTTCTGGTTTCTTCCTACTCTCTAAAAACATGCATGTTGGGTGGATTGGCCGCTATAAAATTGCCCCAGGAATGAGTGTGTGTGTGGATGGTTGTCTGTGTTGTCTGGGTGTGGCCTAGTGACAAACGAGAGACGTGGTCGGTGTGTACCCTCTCTCTTGCTTTGAGTCAGCCGGGATAGGCTCTTGCACCCACCCAACCCCCGTTAGGGATGAACGGTTCAGAAGATGAGTGCAGTATTGTTTTTGTCAACAATGACGAAAACGAAATGATTTCGTTGACGAAGCATTTTTTCATGACGATGACGTAACGATAACAAAATAAATGCGACATTTTGGTGACGAAAATGTGACGAGACATTTGCAAGTTTCTGTTGACGAGACGAAAATGTAACGAAATAGGCGTCAGACTTTCACATTTCTGTCTGTGAAAAGAGAAAGCACAGCGGCTGCATCTGTCTTTCACGGCAGCACACCCCCACAATGCTGCACGTTTACACCGTCTACACAACACACCTCCAGCCACTAGGGGTGTGCGATACCGCAAGTTTTGGTATCGATCCGATACCAAGTAAACACCAGACCAATATCGCCGATACCGATATCGATACCGATATTTAAATTTTTTAAATGACTTTTTGCATCAAGGGTTAGGGTCACCAAGTATATGTATAAACACAGGTTGGTAGGTAGATCCATAGAAGTGCCCAGTTGCACACAAACAAATGTTAACTAATGTTAAAGATGATTACGTTGTACTTTCATAATTAAAATTGGAGCGTCTCTGTTAATAAGCGCTGCCTCTGGGAAACAGAAGGGGTCGGGGTTTTCTCCTCCGTTTCTGAAGTTTTTCTTTGGGGTGATTCTTTAATTCATAGTGTTACTATATTTAACAGCCTTTCTTTAAATGGTGCAGGTAGTCTCAAAGTACAGCCACACGGTTACTCTCTTTTTTCCTTCCATCTCTCTACTTTTACCGACTTGCGTTTTTTTTTGTTGTTTCGTGGCCCCGAGTCGCTGAGTCATGTGACAAGTCAAAGCGAAAGAGAGGAGGGGGGGCGCACCTCGCTTTAGCATACAGGCGCGACACACAGTGTTTACGCATATTTTGCAGACAGATCAGTTAGGTTAACTTAAAAAAAAAAAAAAAAAAAAAAAAAAAAACGGAAGCAAAGTGCGAGGGGTAAAACTTCAACCAAAGTATCGATATTGTAGTTTGAGTATCGATCGATATCGATACTAGCGTTGGTATCGATATTATCGATATCAGGATCGATCCGCCCACCCCTACCAGCCACGAGAAAGTCACAAACCATGGTGAAAACAGCAGCAAAGGAGCTTGGTGGTCAGAAACTTAAAGTTTTCCACATATTTTGCACAAATAGCATGCTAACTTCAAACTAATGCTAGCTTGTCGGCGCTGCTAACTTCCTAGTTAGCTTGGTTGCGCTAACGACTGCTTTAAATGCATTCCAATATTTACTTTGTTTACACGGTTATTAAGAGGTGTCATTTTTAAATGACACCTCCCATAAGTTACAATGACAACGTTCATAAGTTACAACGTTCCTCACTCACTGAAGAATTTCTATTTATTTTAAGTTGTTTTACTATGTTTGCTGTTTTTGTGCAAGTTAATGCTCGGCAGAGTTTTTTTTTTTTTAAACAAATAACCTGCATCATTCTCAGTAATAAAGACACAATTGTTAAAGTAAGTTTTTTTTGTTTGTTTTTTTTAAACACTAAAATTAGACTAAAAACGTTCTAAGTCTCCCTGACGAAAACTAGACGAAAACTCTTTTGGATTTTCGTTGACTAAAACGAAAATATAAAGAGATGATGAAAACGTGACTAAAACTTAAATTAAAATTTGTCCAAAGACGAAGACTAAAACTTAGATGGCTGCCAGAGACAACAATGGATGAGTGAATGTTATATGTGTAAAAATGATGTGTAAACATGCAAATTATCTTCTTTTTTTCCTCATGAAGGACCCATTTACCTGATCTTCCAGTACTGCTGTTATGGAGACCTTCTGAATTACCTGAAGAAGAATAGCAACTGCTACAAGTCTGTGACAGATGCTTTTAACAAGGACTGTTTCACCAGCTTGCACCAGAACAGGAATCAGAAGAAAAACTCCTGGTATGAGCAGATCCTCATGAGGGTTTTTTACATTTTTACCTGACTAGATGTTTTAGATTTTATGACTGTTGTGTGTATTTGTAGTGAACCAGTTACTGCTGTGGATCATTACATACGTATGCACAGTTCCACCACCAGATGTCAGGAGGACATCGCTCTTCTCAACATGAACACTTGTGGAAGGAACAACTGTGCAGGTGAGATCCTTCATGTAGAGCTAAGAAGATGTGGAGGTTTTTTGTTTGTTTGTTTTTTTAAAAACGTCATAAATACACTCTGCTTATATTGGGTATCGATACTTTGTGAAAGCCATGTCTAATGACATAATGTACACATTTAAATTTTTTTTTTTGTATGGGTTGGTGTTATGTTTATTACAAAATCAATAAAGATTTGTCAGGAAAAAGAAAATGTCACTCACAACTTTCAGATTACTTTCCTATGCTAATGTACCAGGCTAAGGCGAGAGTCAGCCAACAGTAATCATCATTATTGGTCATATTTTCAGATGAGGAGAACTTTGCAGATGGAAGATCTGGTGACCCTAACCTTTGATGACCTGCTTAATTTTGCTTTCCAAATAGCCAAGAGTTTTCTTCTGTTTGTCCTCCACTGCAGGAACCTAATCAAGCTTGTTTCCTGGTGCAGCTCTACCGCAATGTGTCGAACCAAACCCACAGTGAGTCCCAGAATGTAAACACCATCCGGGATATTTCTGTTTCGACAAACAGCCACAAAAGCTAGTCGACCACTGATTATCGGCAAGTCTCGATAACTGAGGAAAGCAAAGCAGAAGAAGCAAATCCAAAGATTTTGGTCGATAATGATGGGCTTCTTGAGCTATCCGATGGGGTTTAATTCTTTATCCTGCCTTATTTCAATGTACAGAAACTATACGCAGAAAGATTTTGCTATTGTTTTATAATCTCAATTTCAAGGTCGGACACTCAGCTTTCTATTTTAAAATATTGCAAACTTTTTTCTCTTATTGAATTGAAAAAAAAATAAATACAAATGCAATTAGTCATGATTTTTATTTTGTAACATTTTGTAATTTAATCAAATGTAAGGCGGTCAAATGTAGCATTAAAACAATTTTTTTTCTGGGAAACAGAGATGAGTTTACAAAGATTAATTAATGGTTGAATAGTAATTCCGTGGTAGATTTAAACTTGATATTATGGAGTGAAATAAACTTGATACTCTTCTCTGCACAATTACTTAAATTGACAAACTTTCCAAACACACTGTACATATGTATGTCACTCTTTTACCAGTATTAAGAGGTTGTTTGAACCCAATATATCTGCAAATTTTTAAAACATGTTAAGCTATTTTCATTCTATTTTATATATTGTTTTTGTATTTCAGATGGATCGTATTTCTTTTGAAAAGCATCTTAATATTTGCTTGTTGTGGATTTATTTTGTTACAACTTGTTAAATCTACTTGGGTGAATGTAAACAGAAAAGTTCATCATACATTATTTAAGTAATTAGCTAATTTGGGTTTTAAAATAGATTCATGTAAAATAGAAAATGTGATCAATTCTTTAATATTTCACAAAATGTAAATAAAGTTATTTTTCTCTTCATGCTTGTTTTTCTTTATTGTAAAGTGGCCTTTTTTTTTACTTTAAGTGAGAACACAAAAAAGGTAATAAATTGCCCAAATTCTTTCACTTCCTGTGATGTTGCCCATATCTGCTGTTCTTCTCACTAATGCCCCCTACTATTTATTTTCAGCAAGATGAAACACATTTGCTAATTTCTTCAAATATATAGCTCTAGAGGCTTAAATAATTTTTTGTTTGTCTTGTGTGGATGAGAGAGTGAAAGGATTGTTTATCAGTGTAATGGTCTGTCTTGCATTTACGTACTTTATTAGAATTTATCATATGGTTCTAATGTGTTGAGATGAATGGGCTGGAGGGGGTTTGGAATCAGTATACGTCTTTGCTTCATCCATCCCCTTTTCAAACCACGCATTTACTGTAATGTTGTTATGTATAAATATAGTAAATGATTTAATTCTAAAATTTACTTACACCCCACATAAAATCTTTAGTCTCCAATTATTAAACACACTTTTGTCTTCAGGCAAGGAAGGGATCTTGAGGTGTCTCGCAGATCTGGCTGATAAAAAAATTCAAAAGTGGGACTTTGACACAGGAATCCCGTTTGGAACAGGCAGCAGGTGTGATAGAAACCCTAAGACGTGTGGAAACACTCACAGAAGTTGTACGGATTGATATCCTCAACAAAAAATATAAGAAACACTTTGGTTTTCCTTTTGTCATTTGTGCGAGGATGAGTGGTAAAGTGCGGATCCTTCAGGACCTTTATGAGAGGGTCAGAATATACGTATATATAGGTATATATATATATATATATATATATATACCTATATATACGTATATATAGGTATATATCTATAGATATACAGTAGATCTATAGATATAGATCTATATCTATAGATCTATTTGGATCATTTTTAGATCTATATAGATATATAGATCTATATATCTATATATAGATCTATATATAGATATATAGATCTACACTCACTGGCCACTTTATTAGGTACACCTGTCCAACTGCTTGTTAACACTTAAATCCTAATCAGCCAATCACATGGCGGCAACTCAGTGCATTTAGGCATGTAGACATGGTCAAGACAATCTCCAGCAGTTCAAACCGAGCATCAGTATGGGGAAGAAAGGTGATTTGAGTGACTTTGAACGTGGCATGGTTGTTGGTGCCAGAAGAGCTGGTCTGAGTATTTCAGAAACTGCTGATCTACTGGGATTTTCACGCACAACCATCTCTAGGGTTTACCGAGAATGGTCCGAAAAAGAAAAAATATCCAGTGAGCGGCAGTTCTGTGGGCGGAAATGCCTTGTTGATGCCAGAGGTCAGAGGAGAATGGCCAGACTGGTTCGGGCTGATAGAAAGGCAACAGTGACTCAAATAAGCACCCGTTACAACCAAGGTAGGCAGGAGAGCATCTCTGAACGCACAGTACGTCGAACTTTGAGGCGGATGGGCTTTAGCAGCAGAAGACCACACCGGGTGCCACTCCTTTCAGCTAAGAACAGGAAACTGAGGCTTCAATTTGCACAAGCTCATCGAAATTGGACAATAGAAGATTGGAAAAACGTTGCCTGGTCTGATGAGTCTCGATTTCTGCTGCGACATTCGGATGGTAGGGTCAGAATTTGGCGTCAACAACATGAAAGCATGGATCCATCCTGCCTTGTATCAACGGTTCAGGCTGCTTATGGTGGTGTAATGGTGTGGGGAATATTTTCTTGGCACTCTTTGGGCCCCTTGGTACCAATTGAGCATCGTTACAACGCCACAGCCTACCTGAGTATTGTTGCTGACCATGTCCATCCTTTTATGACCACAATGTACCCAACTTCTAATGGCTACTTTCAGCAGGATAATGCACCATGTCATAAAGCTGGAATCATCTCAGACTGGTTTCTTGAACATGACAGTGAGTTCACTGTACTCAAATGGCCTCCACAGTCACCAGATCTCAATCCAATAGAGCATCTTTGGGATGTGGTGGAACGGGAGATTCGCAACATGGATGTGCAGCCGACAAATCTGCGGCAACTGTGTGATGCCATCATGTCAATATGGACCAAACTCTCTGAGGAATGCTTCCAGCACCTTGTTGAATCTATGCCACGAAGAATTGAGGCAGTTCTGAAGGCAAAAGGGGGTCCAACCCGTTACTAGCATGGTGAGTGTATATATCTATATAGATCTAAAAAAAGTAATTTACCTTTATTAAAGGTAATTTATTACCTTTTTTTGTTTTTTCTTAAAATATGTTCACCTAAAGTAAAAAAAAAAGCCTCTCTACAATAAAGAAAAACAAGCATGAAGAGAAATATGACTTTATTTACATTTTATGGAATTTATCACATTTTTTGTTTCACAAAAATAAATTTTAAAACCCAAATTAGCCTGTTACCCAAAATAATTTATGACAAACTTTTCTGTTTACATTCACCCAAGTAGATTTAACAAGTTGTAACAAAATAAATCCACAACAAGCAAAAATTGACATGTTCTTAAGAACAACTACGATCCATGTGAAATACAAAAAGGGAATATAAAAACAGAATGAAAATAGCTTAACATGTCTTAAAAATTTGCAGATATATTGGGTTCAAACAACCTCTTAATACTGGTAAAAATGTGACATAGGTATGTACAGTGTGTTTGGAAAGTTTGTCAATTTAAGTAATTGTGCAGAGAAGAGTATCAAGTTTATTTCACTCCATAATATCAAGTTTAAATCTACCATGGAATTACTATTCAACCATTAATTAATCTTTGTAAACCCACCTCTGTTTCCCAGAAAAAACTTGTTTTAATGCTACGTTTGACCTCCTTACATTTGATCAAATGACAAAAAGTTAAAAAATAATAATTATGACTAATTGCATTTTGTGTTTACTGCACACCTTTTTTTCAATCCCTGAGTAAAAAAAAGATTGCAATATTTTAAAATATAAAGCTGAGCGTTTGACCTTGAAATTAAGATTATACAAAGTAAAACAATAGCAAAATATTTCTGCGTATAGTTCCTGAAGATAAGGCAGGATAAAGAATCAAACCACATCGGGTGGCTCAAGAAGCTCATCGTCATCGACCAAAATCTTTGGATTTGCTTCTTCTGCTTTGCTTTCCTCGGTTATCGAGACTTGGCGATAATCAGTGGTCAACTCGCTTTCGTGGCCGTTTGTCAAAACAGAAAAATCTCGGATGGTGTTTACATTCTGGTACTCACCATGTGTTTGGTTTGACACGTTGTGGTAGAGCTGCACCAGGAAACAAGCTTGATTAGGTTCATGCAGTGGTGGACAAACATAAGAAAACTTTTGAATTTTATTTGCTTTAAATAGAATCACACCTTCTCCTCTCTGTCCATCAGCTGGTTGTGCATAAAGGACACCAACTTTGAGAAAGAAGGGCGTTCACAGGGGTCTAGAGCCCAACACTTACACATCATTTCATATCTACAAAGGAAGAACAAAAAGATATAAATCTCAGGTAAATCAAGTGGAATGATTTGTGTGTAACTGAACATCTAGTTAAGCATCCACTGCTCTGAATAATTAGAGTGATTTATCAAGATTTTAAATGGAAGAAGACACTTACATTGGCTCATCTGCATAGTAAGGACACTCCATCTTAAATCCTTTCTCAATCATCGAATAGAACATGTGATCCACCTTCATGCCCGGGTATGGAGTGACACCTGTGATAAATTTAGAATGTTTCATAATGTAAAAACAATGATTACTTGCTGAAATATCCTCAACACTATAAACTACCAAGAGAGAAGATTTCCCAGAGAAGAACTCCATAAGCCCAAACGTCACTCTGCATGGTGTACACCCCCTGAAAGATGCTTTCTGGTGACATCCACTTCACTGGCAAACGTACCTGTGAGACAAAAAAACCCACTTAGATTTATAAAAAACATTTATCGGAAAAAACAGTCTGTGACCTACGTTTCCTTTAACAACATAGTTGGAGTCATTATCGATGTCCCGGGCCAGCCCGAAGTCACCAATTTTTACCACCCTTCCTTTTGTCACCAATACGTTTCGAGCTGCCAGGTCCCGGTGGATACACTGCAAATAAACAACAAACATGCTGCTTAAAAAAGTTTAACTTCAGAAAAAAAAATGGATAAAAATTGAAGTTTACATTTTTTGAGGAGAGGAACTCCATGCCCTTGGCTACTTGGAAAGCAAAATTAAGCAGGTCATCAAAGGTTAGGGTCACCAGATCTTCTGTCTGATCGTCTGAGCTGTCAAAGTTCTCTTCATCTGAAAATATGACCAAAAATGATAATTATTACAGGCTGACTCTCACCTTAGCCTGGTCTATCAGTATAGGAAAGGAATCTATAAGTTGTGAATGACGTTTAATAAAAAATAAACCCTCCACATCTTCTTAGCTCTACATGGATGATCTCACCTGCACAGTTGTTCCTTCCACAAGAATTCATGTTGAGAAGAGCGATGTCCTCCTGACATCTGGTGGTGGAACTGTGCATAGGTATGTAATGATCCACAGCAGTAACTGGTTCACTACAATTACACAAGACAGTAATACAATCTAAAACATCTAGTCAGGTAAAAATGTTAAAAACCCTTGTGTGGATCTGCTCATACCAGGAGTTTTTCTTCTGCTTCCTGTTCTGGTACAAGCTGGTGAAACGGTCCTTGTTAAAAGCATCTGTCACAGACTTGTTGTAGCAGTTGCTATTCTTCTTCAGATAATTCAGAAGGTCTCCATAACAGCAGTACTGGAAGATCAGGTAAATGGGTCCTTCATGAGGGGGGAAAGAAGATCATTAGCATGTTTACACATCATTTTTACACATATAACATTCATTCATCTTCTGAACCGTCCATCCCTAACAAGGTTGGGCGGGTGTCGGAGCCTATCCCAGCTGACTCAAAGCAAGAGGGAGGGTACACACTGACCAGGTCTACTGTCTGTCGCAGGGCCACATGCAGACAACACAGACAACCATCCACACACACTTATTTCTAGGGGCAATTTCATAGTGGTCAACAAACCTAACATGTTTTTGGAGGGTACGAGGAAACCGGAGTACCTGGAGAAAACCCACGCATGCATGGGGAGTACATGCAAACTCCACACAGAAAGGACAGTATTCCAAGCCATGTCCCCACTCAGGACTCGAACTGCCGATCTCACATAATATGACTGAATTAAATAGAATACACTTCTGAAAATATAGTTCAAGTCATTGTAAATATACCAGAATCTGTGCATGCTCCCAGGAGGTTCACAATGTTGTCATGGTGACCGATGTGAGTTAGCATCTTCAGTTCAGACATGAGCGCCTCCTTCTCTACAGATTGATGTTTTTCTGCAGAAAAAAATAACCCCCATAAAATCAGAAATTGAATCAACCCCTGAAGCACTTGGTCCATCATGCAGAGAACAAACACAAACCTTTCAGCATCTTCACAGCTACCTGCTGAGAGACTTTGGTTTCATTAATACCATAAGCTGTAGCCTGGAGCACCATGCCGAAAGCACCAGAACCCAGTTCTTTACCTAAAGAAAAACAAGAACGTTTGATCATGTATCAGAATGTTTCAGAACTGGAAGAAATTAAACTTGAATTTGAGAGATAGCATAGTCTACAATTTAATGTTGACCAAAGCAAAAGTTTTTTTTTTTTTTTTTATTATATGCATGTTTAAAAATTAGTTACTAAAGCTCAAACCCAGTTCGAGGTTCTCCCTGGGAAACTCCCATTTCTTGTCGTAATCAAAGTCTTTGAAGTTGATGTAGATGTAATCGTTGTCATTGGGTCCAACCATTTGGATCATCTGGAGCTGAGGTTGATACTTGGGTTTCTGTTAATTAACAAGAAACAAAACACAAAAGACTCTAAATTGGTCTTTGCGCTCTCCTGTCAGCTCAAGTTTAAATGTGTTTTGATGTGTGTTACACACCTTCTTTTTGACAAAGTACATGAGCACCAAAGTGACAAATAGCAAGGCCCCAAATAAAACCAAAATTCCAATTTTGAATGCCTTCATGTTGTCAGGAGGGGCATAACCTTAAGAACAAATAATGCTGTGTCAGCTGATATATTATCTATATTTTAATTATTTAATTAGACAATAGAGCTTGTGTTACTTTGTAAAAAGTTGACCATAGGTGGTTCAGGAAGGTTGCTAGATTTGCACCAGGACCCAGCAGAGTTTGTCACACAAAATCGGTAATATTTATCAGCCACCGATGTTCGGTTAACTGAGCTTTTGATTGTTTTAGAACAGAATTGTTTGGAGTCCGGTTCGAAGCTCATCTGAAACATCTCCCAGGGCTGGGTGTCTGCATCATGACACCTGAAATGACACAAAAAGATCTCCAGTTATCAGTCCCATTATGACTCCTGATCTAATCGTTTGTAAGAATATATACCTATTGTTGGTTGAAGAGCAGATTTCCCACGTGTAGTTTGCTGGCACAGAACTCACAGTTTCACAGACAAGGTCATTTTGCTCATAGCTGAATCTGAAGACCGGTTCCTCTGTGAGAAAATGAGTGAATTACTGATAACATAAAAACATCCTTTTTAAAGTAGTAATCTTTTGGATGGAAAGGTATCCTACCTACAACACAGACACTGATAGTCTTTTCTTCAATTTGTCCTTCTGTCTCGAGGTGTAACTTATAAACTCCTGATTCAAGTGGTTTGCATAATGTGATTTTTCTGAGAAAAAAGAACAAACCTTACATTATTTGTAATTTTTTAGTCTTGTATCTTTGCATAGACAGCAATATTTAGAATACATTATGAATCTTCAGATAAACAATGTAACTCTTGAAAATGTTACAGCGATGAGAAAACTTGCGCTATCAGATGGGTGACCTTGTGCTACTTTGGTATGCAGAAAAATGTCATTTTGATTGTAAAGTCTTATAGTGCTCAGCCAGTCGAGCTGCATGACAAACCATTAACCTCTTGGTAGGCATCAGGATCATAGATATATAAATACTTTATTAATCTCCAGCAGGAAAAATTCTGGTGTCCAGCAGCAACCAATCATATGTACAAATAAATAAAAATACAATGATAGAAGTTACAATCGTGAGTAATTAGATACCCCAATGAACTCAGTTCCTTCCAGTCACATCTGATTGATTGAATTCCCTGGGGGCAGAAGGGATAAATGACCTTTTAAAGCGCTCAGTCCTGCAGCGCAATGAGAAGAACTTGTTACTTTGGGGACTTTTCTGGTTGTTTACACATGTCTCCAACATGCAGAGGGTTTTTAGGATGCCCTGCATTAGGACCCTCATCCTCTCCTAGAAAACAGCTCCCATAGAGTCCATGATCCTCCCCACCACAGCTGCACAGTTCCCTATTTGTCTGTTCATCTGATTGTAGTCAAGCTGCTTCCCCAGAATACCACTGCGAAGAAGACTGCACTTGTCATGACAGACTGGTATAAAACATACAGCATGTCACCACATACATCAAAAGACTTCAGCCTTCTCAGAAAAAAACAGCATGCTTTTCCTTTCTTGTACAGTTCCCGAGCCTGCTCTGACCAGTCCAGTTTGCGTTCAAGATGTACACCCAGATATTCATAGGTGGTAACAACCTTGATGCTCTCTCCATTAATCAGGACAGTTAATGAAGGGACTTCCTGCTAAAATCAATTATGTCATGTTGCTTGTGTTGGCGTAAACATGACCTTAGATTGTCTTGTCAAACATCTCCACTTTGTGTCATTGGTCTAAAGAACGTTATACTGTTAATCTGCATCTGAGTTCAATTTTTTTCTGAATGAACCATCAACAATATTTGAGATGCTGACAAAGGTAGGTGGAAATTTATATGTAGCTTCTTAGTTTTTGTAATTTAAACCTTGCTAAATTTAAAGTGAACTACTTTGTAAAAGGGTTATTCTTTTCTAGAAAAATTGACAAAATCATATTTTTTATTGTAAGCTCTAAAAACACTGTTGATCGCGATTAATTACACAACTTTGAAAATGTGGTATTTTTGTGCTTTTATAACGATGATGATCTACCTGTGCTTCGTTACCCACTGCTCCCTCTCACATTTAGTCACCGTCTTATCAGGGGCCTCCCAGAAACATTCCAGGAGAATAGGGTGATAGGAAACATGTGCCTGCAAGCAGGCATCGCTCGCTTTGTGAGCTGTTACTATCTTTCTGTCATCAAGCTGAGCGAAGAGGAAACTTTCACCTGGAGAGAAAACCGCAATATTACATGTTTATTTTCCTCCAGCTACACTTACCGCATAATTCAGAAAACAGGGACGAGCTCAACTAACCTTGAACATGAACAGAAACTACTTTTGTTATATTTTCTGAACTTCTGCAGACATATGTTCCACTGTGTTCTGCATTAACTTTGCTGATGAAGATAAAGGACATCATACTTTGCATATGATCAGTGGTAGTTATGCACAACTGGAGGGAAAATAAAAGTAAATGTTAAATTTTTTATAATAATAAAGTCAAACCATTTTTGGAAAATTTTTAAAAATATCAATATTAGCTGGTAAAAAGCCCCAAACAAACTGTACCTCATTTTCTTTTCCACATGGAAATTCTTTAGATGTTAAGATTTTGTTATCCTTCTCCCAATTAGCATAGGGTGCAGTATTTTTGACTCTGCAGCGAAGTAGTAAAGATTCACCGGGGCTCACAGTCACAGCGGATATGTCATCATTTTCCACTGAAATGCTTCCTAAATCTAAAAAAAAAACCCACAAACACTTAAAGTCATTAAGTTCATGCTTAGTTTTTGTTTTTAATTTCACAGCTCACTCATTTTTGTTTCTATGATATTCTTGGTGATAATAAGCAAAAAGTTAATGTCTCGTCAACTATTCTTTCACCCAGTTTTTAAAATGTGCTCATTCAAGCATGTACGTGTAAAAACCATGGTTGAACTTTTTGTAAATTGTATTTGATATAAAATTATTGTTCAATTATTCTTACCATAGTCATGCAGTTGCGTGCACTCTTGTCCTTCTTTGTTGGTGGCACAACACATTGCTCCCTCATTATAATAATTACTACTTGATATGCTCGCTTTCTGGATAATACTAGAGCTCTTGGTCCTGGTTAGGTATAAAAAAAAAAATTCTGTTCAAACAAAACAACTGTGAAGTTTAAAAAGTATTTATGCTTTTTAAGTTTGCACAATTATTAAAATTAATATCTTACCCACGCCATTCAACCCTGAGCTCTGAGTTGCCAGTAGACCTGCACCTAATCGTAGGAGACACATAAGGGTTACCAGCATTCTCCAACATCAGCAGTGGTTTTGTTGGACGTCCTGCAAAGACAAATAAAACATATTTGTCAAGATACAGTATTTATAATATTTTTTCCATTCCGTTGTCTTCTGCTTATCTGGGGCTGGGTCACGGGGGCAACAGGCTTAGATTGGAAACCCAGACTTCTCTCACCCCAGCTGCATCCTCCTGCTCATCCGGGAGAATACTGAGGCGTTCCCCAACCAGCTGTGAGACATATTCTCTCCAACGTGTGAGGGGTCTGCCTCTGGGTCTCCTCCAGGTGGGATGTGCCCGAAACACCTCACCAGCGAGGCGCTCAGGAGGCATCCTGACCAGATGTCCGAAGCACCCCATCTGGCTTCTCTCAACCCGGAGGAGCAACAGCTCTATTCTCCTCCACCGGATGGCAGATCTCCTCACCCTATGCCTGAGTGAGAACCCAGCCACCCTGCGGAGGAAGTTCATTTTGGCCACTTGTATTCGCAATCTCATTCTTTCGGTCACAATCCACAGCTGGTGACCATAGGTGAGGGTAGGTTTTCATCTAATGTTTCTATATCAAATTATTTAGAATTTGCAATTGAGACAAAGTATATAAGATAAGTTCAAATGGAGCTTTAACTTACCAGTCACTTCAACAAGTAGAGTTTGTGAGAAATTTGCATTATTAGTTTCACAGGTCAGGGAATATTCCCCTGAATCTTCCATGGAAAATGTTGAAGTAATGATGAAGGAATTTGTGTTGCTGAAAACAGTCAACAAGGAAATGACCCAAAATTAAATACTTATAAAATTAATGAGTGGGTGCATGTAAAAATAGAAAGAGGCATCCACTTACTCTGCCAGTGCTTGTTTTTTTCCTCCATTCCACTGGCAGTTTGAGGGACGAGGGATGTCCTGGAGGGAGATGTTGAGTCTCTTTCCCAAAGACATTTTCACTTTGATAGGATGGGGCTCCTTTACGTGGAAAGCCAACTGAAAACATTTCACCTGAAAAACATAATTATTGATTATACTGTATATTGTGACTCGATTCTCATTGGAAAAAAAATTTTTCCCCATATTTTTAGTTAGAAAATTGTTAAAAACAAATAAGTGATGCCAGTCAGTATATTGATGTTTACTTATTCTAAATTGAGTCATTTTTGGATCCATTAAGGTAAATCAAGTCACTAAAATTTATTACCAATAAAGCAACATAGAAATAACTTCAAGGTTACTTCTGGACAGTGTATTTAATGATTGAGACATTTTTACTTCCATCATAAAATTTTCAATCTTTGCAAGCATTTTCAATTTTCAGATTGAAAATGATTACTGAATGGAAGTCGAAACGTCTCAATCAATAAACAAACTGTCCAGAAGACAACTTTGAAGCCTACGTATTATGAGATTGATCACTCCTGGATGAGTGAGAGATTACACAGACTTGTTACCAATAAAGCAGTTTTTCTTTATTTCAGCATGACTGGTACAATTAATGCTTATGTAAAGAAAACAAATCAATCTAGAATTAAATAGTTGTTTAATAGTTATGAGGTAACTATTTTTACCTCATAACTGGGCGTGCAGGTCTGATCTTTCACACCCTCAGAGCACAGCACTCTGACAGCGAACAGCAGCACAGCAGCTTAAAAGACAGAAATGACATCATTAAAAACAACTGGATGACAATTGTTTGTTTGCAATCCAAGATCAAAAATTCAAGTCAAACTCTCTTTCTGATGTAATTCTTGTTTCTACTCAATGTTTGCATTGTGGGAAGACATTTAATGTTAGCAGTTTAACACTTACAGGAAAAAAAAATCACCCTGTAACATAAAACCCGGGGACCTGTAAACACAGACAAAGCCTCAGCAGTACTATGAGATAAACATACGATAAGAAGAATAGTGTAAAACACTGTTGATTGGAGGTCAGACAAAATAGAAAAGAAGAAATTTAAAATTCAAACCTATGGAACGTTAGATTTTATCAACACAAGCGAGAATTTTAACTTTTACATCTCATGTAATTCACTGAGATTAAATTTTTCTGTTCTATGCACACATTTTCATTTCATATATTTTATTTTCGAAAGCTACTTTTTCACTGATTTTTTCAGAAGCAGCAGGTCAACACTTTTATTTAACTATTAAACTACAACTTAGTATTACCATGCATACTGCAAACTAATCTTAACATTATGTTTGCATGACATTAGATCAGCTAACTTCTAAAGAAATTCGACCTAGAACAAAGCACACATGTTCTGTTTAATCAACAAGAATCAGTTTTATCAAGCGTGTTGTGCTTTTCTTGCGTGCAGGAACTTGTGTATCCTGTTTAGTGCCGCAACATACGGATCCACCTTTGTCTGTTATAAGCACAGGTGTCAGACTCTGATCCTGGAGGGCTGTAGTTTTGAAGTTTTCTCATGAGATCTTGCATCAAGGCATCTGATCCAGGTTTTTGAGTTATTGTATTGAGTGTTGATATCACTTTATGTGTGTCAGCTATATTAAACACAGCAACACAGGTGTTTGACACCCATGTTTTAAAGACAACTCGGTTTCTATAGCACTTTTTTTTCTTACATTTTGATCTTGACTTTAAATGTAGGAAAATAAATATCTAACACATAATCAAAGCTGCACCGTGGCACAGTTTTTACCACAGTAGCCTCACAGCAGGAAGGTCGGGGTTTGGGTCCTGGAGTGGGGTGAGGCTTGAAACACTGGGCTTTCTGTGTGGAGTTGGCATGTTCTCCACACAGTTTTCTCCAGGTACTCCAGTTTCCTCCCACTTTCCAAAAACATGACGTTAGGTTGATTGGCCACTACAAAGCAGGGGGTGATAGCTCAGTGGTAAAAATGTTCGCCCTTAGACCTTGAGTTCACCAATTCGAATCCCACTTGATTGGCCACTACGAATTTGCCCATATGAATGGTCGTATGTGTGTGTGGCCTCGCAACAAACTGGCGACCTGTCCTCTCAGCTGAAATCAGGCGGGTTAGGCTCTGGTTCTCCACATTACCACATTAGGGATCGGCGGTTCAGAAGACAAAACAATTAAACAAAGACTGAAACAAAACTCTTTTTGTAAAGAAATATATTTAGTTTATCAATTGTAAAGATGTATACTAAGATAAACTAGTTACCATATGTCTTAGTATTACAAAGCAATCACACTAGACAAGTATTAAATAAAACAAATAATTTCTTTCAGAGATTTTTTTTTTTTTTTTAGATTTGATCCATATGGTTTCTCTATTATTGCTCATACATATTTTTTATGAAACATATTTTTTTTTAAACAAAATCTGCCGACTTTATGAATGATAAAGACAAGTTTCTGTATGATTTTGCATTCATGCATGTGCATTTTTTTACATGCACAAAATCTGGTAACTTCATGGAGGGATTTAAAAAAAGTTTTTGTGTCATTTTGCAATCAAACTAGAAACTTTGAATGACCTACCTGTGATCATACTTGTTCCCCTCTCCATCCTTACACCCTGTCAGGTTCACATACTCTGTGAAGTGTTGTACAACTGAAAAAAGTGATGTACAAGTAAGATTTAAACAGGGAAGTCAATTTTAGAAACGCCCTTTGCGGTGGCAACGCCTAGTAAACATTAAATTTAATAAAGTAGGAGGTATCATCCAGCTTCCTTCAATTAAAGATCATTGGGAGGTACATCCGGTGCAAATCCCTGCCAATAGGCAGGGTACACCCTAAACAGGTCGCCAGTCCATCGCAAACACAAAAAATATACAGGAAAATAGTTTAAGTAAATTGACATTTTTAATGCAAAAATGATGCAAAATTCTGTTCTTTTTTTATATTTGGTGTAGATTAAATGTCCGTGCAGCAGGTGAACCTGCTGTACCCAGAATGCAAAGCTGCGATCAGAAAACAACAACAGGCTACTTTGATGGAAGCTAGCTGCATGGAGAGCGACAAAAACAAGCATCTGTATCTGCTTTATTGTTGGAATTACTGCGATCAAAATGGATCGCGGGTTTAGAATGTGATCATAGCGAGGAGTTTGGAGCATTTCAAGTAGATAAAGTAATATTTTGTTGTTGTTTTTTTGGAGAATTATTGCCAAGCTAGCGAGTTAGCACGCTAGCTTCCTGCGTCTCTATGTTCGAGTGTCTTCCGGCAGCAGTGGCGGCAGCAGCGGTGCCATGAACAGTGGACTTCCACCTTCAGCTGCTCCGCTCGGGGGTGCCGGGATAGCTAATGTCAAGGTGAAGTTTTGTCGATATTACGCTAAAGATAAAACCTGCTTTTATGGAGATGAGTGTCAGTTCCTGCATGAGGATCCGTCCATGGCAGGCTTGCAGTTGCACGGCGGCAGCAGCCCTGTTCCTCTACCCATGGCTGGTGGTGGCGGGACTCCATCGGGGTATTCCATCGGAGGGACGACGGCTGCACTTCCAGTCGGTGGAGGAACTGCAGTGTCTAAGAAAAATGAAAGCTTGGTTCCTACAAACACTTCTTTGGAAGGACAGTTGCTGACTAGTGAGTAAACCTTCCTGTGGGCCTTCACATGTGGAGGCTGTCTGACTTTCCTCCAGGGCCTCTCGGGGTTCTGTTGTAATTTAGCCCAAGGATTCATCTGGGCCTTTTATCAGAAAAACAACGTGGTTTAAATCTCATTAACTTTTACACTTTTTCTAGCTGTAACTTGAAGATCTCTGAAATATGTTCAAAGTATTCTTTAGTATTTATTATCCATGTGTGATTTCCATACTTTCCCATTAGTCACGCTTCGTGTTGTTTTTGTGACAGCTGTGAGGAAACCCACTTTTAATGCATGTAGTATTTGAACTAAACTATTCTTTTTAGAGTTGATTTATCTCATTTTAGTAGTTTGGTCCTTACTTATAGTGAATTTAGTGACTTTAGTATTAGATTGTTTGCTAACTTGTAGCCTGACAGTGTTTACATTGTAATAAACAGGAAGAAACTTGCAGCTCTAACAAAGTTACACACATACACACACATGCTGTTTCTGGAAAATCTACCTTAAAATAATAGTTCATTTCTGCAAACTTTGTGCAAAATGCATAATCATTGCATGATTGTTTTGTTAAAGTTGGCCTTTTACTCACTCTGACAAATAGAAGAGGTATGCATTACAAATACACAAGGCAAAACATGCTTGGATCAATTGAAATCCTCTAATTTGTTCAGCTTTACAAAGATTTTTAGAACAGAATAGGTTTTCAAAAAGTCTGTAATGTTAAAATGAGATCTGTTTGGATCTTACATGTGAGTTTATTCGGAGTTTTGAAATGAAAAACATTTTAATTGCACTAGAAATCCAACAATTCACCAATTCAAGTTAAACTTTTTTCCGAAGCCGATCAAATTGTAAAAATATACCAAAAATGTTTTTGTGTCATAGCAGAAAATAAAGTCAAGTAATTTGGTTTACTTAATGAGGAATATTTCTTCGTCTAAGATCTGAAAATGGTTATTGGTTTGTTAAAATAATATCTAGCAAAGCCTATATAACAGCTGTATGATTTTAATTAATCTAGAACGTTATTATAATTGAATTAATATTTGTACATTAAATGTCTTGTTTCCCAGGATCTCGTCTTATCTGGAAACATACTTAAATTCAGAAGCTTGCTTTATCTTTGAGTTACAAGGATATTTGTGGTTGTTTGTGCCGTTTAGATACTTTGTTTCTCCTGAGAATGCTCCTCCGTATAGTTTGTAGCTGTGAAATAAACACTAATAATTTGATGTCATCCACAGTCCCAGGAATGGAGGGTGCAAGCCTGAATGATGCCAATCTTACCAACTCTTACTTCAGCAGCAGTTTTATTGGGGTCAATGGGTTTGGAAGCCCAGCAGAGACAAAATATTCAATGATGCAGGTACATCGCATTTATACACACTGACTGTAATCAAATATTTAAAACATTAATTGCAAAAGGGATTTGGAACGACAAAAAAATGTGTTTTTATATTTACAGATTTATGGTTTCAGATTTAAGGTTTACTTCTGTGATTGAGTTGTTCACATAAATACAGAAAAGTTTTTAATACCGTTTTTAATATGCAGATCAGCTGACTCTGTCCTCGATCATTTCAATTTGCGGGAGTTGTACCACAGCGTTTCTCCAAATTTTTATTGTAATTATTTTGGAGAATAGGATGGAAATCTGAAAAAAAAAAAAGAAAAAAAAAACGAACACAATCAAGAGAATTCTTCATCAATCAAGCAAATTGTCTGCAAGTTGTTTTTTTTTTCTGCATCTCTTCTGTATGGGACATTCTGTCTGCTTCTTTTATTGTCAGCTTGTGAGTCAGTTAGAAGTGATGCCAAATGGTGAGGGTCGTTGGTATTTATGACATGACCGGAAATACTACTGGTGGCAGGAGAATGAATGACTTTTAAAACAACTGCAAATTGTAGAAATAATACAATTTGCTATAAAAAGCAAAGTATTATGTGTTATTTGAGGTTTTTGAAAATCTTAGAATAACATTCATTTGGGAATGGTGGTATCGATAGAATCCTTAACTTGTTACATTGCTTTTAGTCAAGACTTGTGTTATTGTGTTATAGATCCCATATGAATGACGTACGACCTGCTAAATATGCTCAATCAGATTTTAGAGTTTAGGATATTAATTTTGATGTGTTGTTATTATTACCACTGTTTACTGATTGTTTTTATGGTATCTGCATGTTACCAATGCTACACTTTATTGATGTGTGGTGACATAAAATTGTGCAGAATTTATTTAGTCTTTCCATGCATTTTTTAAACTAAATAGGTTTCTACATGTAAAATGAGTTGTTAAGTAATACCTTACATCTGGTTAGTTAAATTTTTCAAGCTTTGGATATTTTCTTGTATATTTTATGAAAAGTTGTTCACTGGAACGACCACAAAATTTCACTTTAGATTGATGTAATATTTTCCTTTACTTTGTTAAGCTGTTATATTTTGTTCAATTTTATTATATTTTTGTTTTGTTATAATTTACAATGCAGTAATTTTTCCTAATCCGCATGACGTCAGAGTTGAGTGTTTTTTCCAAAAAGGAAAAAAATAAGCCCGGTGTTATTGGTGTGAATGTCTTTAGCGAATGACTACCAGCAGCAGTTCCCCAAGTCTCCTAAACGATGGTGCCAAGAATTACAGCCACAGCACTCACGGTAAGCCTCCATCAGAACACGGTGGATGAGTAGATGACTCATTCACTGCTGCTTAACTTTCTACACGTGATCCTTCACAGATCCAGTGAACTCTCCAACATCTTCACTGTTCAGTGATTTTGGTGCTCTTAGCATTTCCCAAAGGAGAAAGGTAAGCAGTTGTCTGATTTAGGAAAAGTGTAATTTTTAAAGTTTCGACATTGAAATGAGTGTTATTGCTGATTTTATGTTGAATTGTTTTTTTAGGCTCCAAACCCTGCAGCAAGTGAGTTTATCCCCAAGGGAGCTCCACGCATGGCCACTTTGGCACAATCTACTGTTCAGGCCTTCCCCTCACCTCTCTTTACACATCCTGGGCTCAACAGCTCCACGGCTGCTGCTCTTGCTCCAGGTAAAAATTTACCAAGATTTATCAATCGATTAAACTTTATTTATAAAGCGCTTTTCATACATAAAATGTTACACAAAGTGCTTCACATGTCAAAAACCCTAGAACACAAAATCAAAATGAGGACAAGTCCCCCACCCACAGATAAAGCCCACCACACACACATCCATACATGTACAAATACAGATAGAGTACACACCTTCATATATGTACACAGGCACACATACACACTTACTTCAAAATGCAATAGGCTGGATGATACACCTCAAAAAACAGTGTCTGAGAAGCCACTGCAGCAGGAACCGAGGCACACCTGCGATCACCGGCCATGATCCAAGGCCCCGGATAGAAGTGGTATCTGGGAGACATTTCCTGTGATTTGTTTTGTTTTTTAATGTATTGGCTCACTGGATGTAAATGGAGGCATTAAGCACCCAAATTAATCGTCCATCCATGCTTCTTTAATTCACAATATCTCCCAAACCGCTGGGGGAAGTTAATGAAACTGTACACAGTTACTCAATGCCAATTATGCAAAAGCTGATTTGGTTCTCACGATTAAAGTCGCAAAGTTTGAGGTCACAAATTTTTCTGAATGATATTTCCCTAACAACAAAAAAGATTTTAAACTCCTTACAATTATTTAATTAAAATTTATTTCTATAGCCCAAGATCACAAAAAAATGGTCTTAATAAGATTCACATGTTAGGTTGGGGAAAAAGTGGATACAAAAAAGGGGCAAAACACCAAAAAAAACAAAAAAACACAAATGGCAACAAGTCCATGTACTCCTCCACTCATCCAAAAGTAATTCATGCTTCAGATTGAAATTGATTTCCAGATGGAAGTCTAAAGGTCTCGATCAGAAAATACTCAGTCCAGAAGAGAAGTTTGAAGCCTTTTCTACAATATACACACAAATACACAAAAACTACCAAAACAAACTTTAGGAATAATCACTAAATTGTCTTCTCTTTTTACCACTAAGACAAAGTGAGCAAACTTTCTTTGTACTCTAATATAAAAATATACTCTAATCTGATTGATTACTTGTTATATCCCCACGTGTAGGCATGTCCCTGTCTGCTGGATCCTCTCCTCTCCACTCTCCAAAAATTACACCTCACACTTCTCCTGCTCCGCGCCGACGAAGTCACACCCCAAACCCTGCCAACTATATGGTGACCACCAACGCATCTGATCAGAGTGCACACATTATCCAGAAAGAGACCGTAGGAGGAACTACGTACTTCTACACAGACAACACCCCGGCACCAATGGGTGGAATGGTATGTCATCATGACTTTGGAACACTTGGAATAAACCAAACTAACTGTAAAAAAAACGAGCAGATTCATGCACATATATCTATTATCATTCTCTGATTTTGGTCAAATAGTTAAGATATGGTGTTTCTAGTTTTCTTTAAATACTCAACTGAATTATATTTAATTTTTTGTCAATTTATTTGTTGATATGAACATTTGAAACTAAAATATGAATGGTGACTATTGTTTTCATTTTCTGATGTAAGGGAAACAATGTTTCTGGTTTCATTGCAGGTGTTTCCTACCTATCACATCTACCCCTCCACAGCGCCCAGTGTGGCTTATATGCAGCCAAAAGCCAATGCCCCGTCCTTTTTCATGTCTGATGAACTCCGCCAGGTACTGCCCTGTTGCCTTTTGATCCGCACTGAGAATTTACTGTCATTTCTCATCCGATCAACTTTTCATTTCCTCTCCAGGAGTTGATAAACAGACATCTGATAACCATGGCCCAAATTGATCACTCAGAAAACCCAGGTACAGAGTTGGTTCTAGTTGTGCTGCTACAATTAAAAAGTAATATTTTTGACAATATGGATTGCTTATTTTAAAAGATTTGGCACTGTCTTTACCAGACGTACCATCTGAAGTTGACAGCTACCACAGCTTGTTCCCTCTCGAACCCTTACCCCCGCCAAACCGAATGCAGAAGACCAGCAACTTCAGCTACATCACCTCCTGTTACAAGGCTGTCAACAGCAAGGATGATCTGCCTTACTGCCTGAGGAGGATACACGGTGAGAGAGTCTTCCAGATAAGAGCGTCTCAGTTGCACCACTATGAAGGATAAGAAATGAAACAGAATGAAAACAATGAAAAAGATTAAAGAATTTTTTTCATTTCTTAGCAGTGCATTTTTTTTTCATTTGATCAGGTTTCCGCCTTGTTAACACAAAGTGCATGATGTTGGTGGACATGTGGAAGAAGATTCAGCACTCAAACACTGTAACATTGAGAGAGGTCTTCACCACTAAGGCCTTTGGGGACCACTGTGAGTCTGAATGTAACGTAGTACGTAGAATATGTGTGTAGGATTTCTTTTGATTTAATTAAAAACAAATGTATTTTTTTACATTTTTGTAGTTGAAAACGTCAGATTTCTATTTCTTGTTCCTCTTTTATAGTCTGTATATTTTATACTAGATTTTTGTGTCTTTCCATTTGATGATAATTTTGCTTCATTTTTTTTTTTTCTTTTAATTTGATTGGCCTGTTTTCACTTTTTCCTCAGCGTTGGTTTTCTCGTACGACTTCCATGCGGGTGCAGAGACAATGTTTAGTAGACATTTTAACGATCCTGCAGCAGACTCGTACTTCACCAAGAGGAAGTGGGGTGCGTTTTTTCATCTTCTTCCATTTCTGCACTAAACCAAAATTAAATCATCAACACCTCAGGAACCTCAGATCACTTATCTTTTTCACATTTACAATTGTTTTGTTTAGGTGGAACAGCTGAGGTTTTAAAGATGAAAAACAAGTTTGGGTATTTCTGAAGTTGTTGATGTCTGTTTTTGTAATGGCGATATTGAAAGTTGGTTGAAGCTGTCCCTGAAACGGATCCCAGGGAATCTGACAGTTTAAAGCATGCCTACAAAAATGAGAAACGAAGGAAAAACAACCAAAAGGCCAAAAGTGTAAATTGTAGCAAATGCGGATAAGAAGTGTTGTTTATTGAGAGGTGATCTTGTGAAAAAACTGATTCTCAATAACTTCTGCTTAAAATAACTGTCTAAATGTTTTTTCTTCATAATTAAGCTGTAATTAAGTGTTTTCCCATGTGCAGGACAACACGAACCTCCGCCACCACGACAGCATGTAGGTCTGCTGCCTGAGTCTCTAATCTGGGCTTACATCGTGCAGCTCAGCTCAGCGCTGCGAAGCATCCACACTGCCGGCCTCGCCTGTCGGGTGATGGATCCCAGCAAGATTCTTATCACTGGCAAGACAAGGTGACTTAAAAAAAAAAAAAAAAAAAAAACCCAGTTCACAAAATCGGCGCTTACCAATAAAGACTCAATTCATGACCGTAACTAACTGCATGAGGAAGTTTCTTTTTTTTAAACTAAGAAGGTGTATGTTTGAGTCATAGATAAATTAAAAGAGGAAGGATATTTTAAACCCGGGTGTTTTTTTTTTTTTTACAACACATTTGCACCTACTCAGTTCATGTCCGCACATACAAAGTATTGGCACCAATAATGTCATTTCTGTTAAGGTTACGGGTGAATTGTGCAGGGGTGTTTGATGTCTTAACGTTTGACAACAGTCAAACCAATCATCTTGCCCTGATGCCACAGTACCAGGTACTTTCTACACAACATCTCACAGACAATGTCACAGTAAACCCACAGACTCAAAGAAATTTTCTGTACCTGCTAACACAAACATTTGTGACCAAAACTCTTATTCTTCTGTTTTGTTTGTTTCTTTTTTCTAGCAATCAGATTTGGTGTCGCTGGGCAAGGTGGTCCTAGCTTTGGCCTGCAATTCCCTGGCTGGCATTCAAAGGGAAAACCTGCAGAAGGCAATGGAACTGGTGTCCATAAACTACTCTTCAGACCTCAAGAACCTCATTCTGTAAGGACAAACGTAACGGCAAACAATAGCCTGCTAGACAAGAGGAAAGGTGTGGAGATCCAGATGCAGAAATATCATTTATGTTCTTCTTTCCACGATGCCAAGTAAAATATCCTCACCCAAAAATGGTTTTCTAGCTTTGCCCAAAAGTCTCTTTTTTTTTTTTTCTTTTGTACTTTATACTAGCTGCAAAACCCTGGTGTTTACATTATTTATCTGATAAAAATGGAACTAGCTTAAAATCTCTAAATTGTTATAGTCACACAAAAATTCCAATCATTTGCATTTCTCAAATATTTAAAACTAAATTTTAACAACATTTTCTGCTGAAAGTTTTCACAATTAAAATAATTTAAAAAAAAGATACGAAATTACAACCTTTTTCAAACTACAAAATAAGGTACAAGAAAAAGAATTTAAATGAATGACTGCACGGCGTACTGGTGTTTAGTACAGATGTCCTCACTGCAAGAAGATCAGGGGTTCAAGTCCTGGGGTGGGGTCAAAGTTTGAAACACTAGTCTTTCTGTGTGGAGTTTGCATGTTCTCCCCGTGTATGTGTGGGTTTTCTCCCGTGACACTGGTTTTCACCCACCCTTCCGAAACATGCATGTTAAGTTGATTGGCCGCGACAAAATTTCACCTAGGAATGAGTGTGTGCGTGATGCCCTGCAACAGACTGGCGACCTGTTCGGGGTGTATCCCGCCTCTCTCTTGAAATCAGATAGGCTCCAGCATCTGCTGGATGTCATTAGGGATGAGCGGTTAAGAAGACAAAACAAAACTATTTAATGGGATTTTTCTCAAGTTTTTATAAACGATTCTTTAACTGATTATTAGCATGTTATGCAGGTGTTTTTGTGTTTTGTTTGTTTTTTTTTTGTTTTTTTTTTTACAATTTTTCAAAAAGAATCGGAGCCAATCATGTTTTCTACAATTATTACTCTAGAAATTTTTTATCAGACAGTCAGAGGTGAAGTTTTTGTTTTTTTTTATCAACCTTGATTTTATCAACCTTGATTGATCACCACAGGATCCCTAGGATCCCTTGATTTTTAGTCATTGCTGGTTCCTTTTTTCATTTCTGTTTTAAAATCAAACTTACACTTTCTATCTTCAGTCTGTTATATATTTTTTCCTTCCAGATTAAACGTATCATTTCATCCAATAGAATATTTACCCAATTTGGCTAAAACTAGCAAATAATTACAGCTATCTAAGGTAACACATACGTATGTGAGTTTGGTAAGTTTTTTTGGAGCACTGACACCACGTAATACCACAACCGTAAGACAATCCTAAATTAAATATTTTTTAAGAAAAGCCCTAGTGTGTAGTTATAAAGTACAAAATTTTGTGAATAAGTTATTAACAATTTTCCGATGCCTTTGATCTTCAAAAATTCACCTGGTTTGTGTTCATGCAGATACCTGCTGACTGAACAGTCTCGCCTGCGCAGTGTCAACGACATCATGCCGATGATAGGAGCTCGCTTCTACACGCAACTGGATGCATCGCAAATGAGAAACGATGTCATTGAAGAAGATTTGGCCAAGGTAAACACAGGTGTTGGAAATGTCTAGCATACCACAGACGATCCGTGCGCATTTATCTGATATCTGATTGCACTGCAGGATTAAATTATTTTTACACCACAGTGCCGACAGAATAAATGCAAAGTTTTTGCTAAAGTCCAGCCAACGTTTTGGGTAAAACAAACCGCAAGCATTTGCCATGTTATTGTAAACAAGATTGGAATTTTTTTTAACAATGACATATTGTTTGTATCGTTAGTAACAGATCAGAGCTATAATGATAAACACTTAGAAGTGTTGCATCTTGTGTGAAATTCCTGTCACGTAAACATGAGTCAATATTTTTAAAATAGATTTCAAGTATTTTGAACAAATATATTTTGTCACGTATCTTCTTTTTTTTAAACTGAGTAGCCAATGCCGCCAGTTGTTGGGCATGCATAAAGCGGAAGCTGCTTCTCTTTTTTTAACCAAGTTTACCACAGCTGATGTGCTTTTTTTTTTTTATCTTGTTGCCACAATTGATAAATTAAACATAAGGTAAATTGAGAAATCTACCGGTGGTGCAAAACTAGGAACAAAGTTTTCAAGGTTACTGTTAGTACACTGAAAAAAAAAAAATCAATTTCAATGTTTTGCACGGAAGGTTCCCCTGCTAAACAAGCACACGTTCAGGCCCGTCTTGTGTTTGCCAATGAGTCACGATAGAAAATCATCTTGGTTAGAAGAGACCAAACTAAAACTTTTTGGTCTTTAATCCACTTACCATGCTTGGAGGAAAAAGAATGATGAGTACCATTCCAAAAACGTAGGAAGTATGGAGGTGGTAGCATCATGTTCATGAGACAGAATGACTGCAATGTTTTAAGAAGAGGTATTGCCAGATTTTGGGGAATAACCTCCTTCCCTCAAAGCACTAACGATTGGGCGTAGCCTGGTTTTCCAACATGACAATGACGTGAAGCCCACAACCAAGGATAACCAAGGAGTAGCTTGGTAAGAAGCACATCATGATGCTGCAGGGGCCTTTTCAGACCTAGACCCAACTGAAAATCTTTGGAGGGAGATTTAATTCCATTTTTTTCATCAGCGACAGCCCAGAAACCTGACATATTTGGAGAAAATATGTGAAAAACTACTGAAAACATTTGACTTCTGAAGTTGTAAAGAAAGAATACTGAACCAAAATATTCACTTTAATTTTTCTCAGATGTTCAAATGAAAATTTGAATAAGTTTTATTGAAATAAATGGTCTTAGACTCAGTATTATCATCCCTTCTTTTTATTTTAGATACAGACACTTGTAGGTGCCCAAGCAGTAACACACACTTGAAGGATGGTGATTCCGTTACCATAACTACCCTTCAAAAACCAAAGAAATGAACATAGACTTAAAGCAGAGAAAATATGACCACAAGAGAAAACAGTCTGCTCAATTTAATGAGTAGTACAAATATCTGCAAACCATGTTTGACTTTAAACGTCAATACAGGAATGATCATTAAAAAAAGCCCAACAGTAGACATGCATTTTACAGAAACGAGAACATCCTCAGTTTTTATTGCTCATATATTGAGAATCTCCTCACTTTTTTTTAAGTTTTTGGTCTGCATGTCCTTCTGTAAAAGATAAAAACAGCTTAAACAGTGGTGTCCATGTTTTCTATGATAATAGGTGCCCTGAAGACTGATCTTATGTCTCTTTGGAAAAGTCAGGTCTCATAGAAAGCCTGTTGGAATATTGACCAAGATCAGAGACTCATTTTATCTTTAACGCCCCCAGGTCGGCGGTATCAGGGTTCTTAATTATACGTCTATATACTTTTTTAAAAAAAATATACATCTTAACTTGTGTCATTGAGAGGGTGTGCTTGTTTGGCCAGGTGGTTGCATGCCTCAAATTGCCTGTAAGAAAGCAATTGTGAATCCAATACTGATTCTTTTTGCATATGAAGGAAACTGCTTCACTCAAATGAAAAATTTCAGTTTCTGACAGTGTTTCCTGTAGATTTTTGTAACATTTCCTTATTTTGTTTCAAGAAATCAAGGCAAGGCTATTTGATAGCACAATTCATACAAAATGTAATTCAAAGTGCTTCACAAGAAGGAAAAAAAAGAATGCATTAAAATCACAAAACATAGAATCAAAAAGTTTAAAAAATAAACAAAAAAAATCATTAAAACAGATAAAAAGAGTAATTAATCAAAAGCACAGTTAAACAGAAATCATCAACCATCTTAATGTTTTTATAATCTTTATTCAATCATTCCAGTCGGTTGTACATGAAAGGTTTTTCAAGCATACGAGAACTTGTTTTCAGCCAACTATTCCAGTTAATCAAGCATAAAACTAAACATGAAATACATGATTAAGTAGTAGTTGTCTGTGCAGCAGTGTAGTTGGTCGGGCGGAACTTTTTGTTATTAGTGAACGCAACTGTTCATTGTTTGGGTGTTTTTTTTTTCAGCTCAACATTCGTTGTGAATGAGGATAAAATAAGAGACATAATGTAGGAATATTTGAACGAAATAATGAAACTAGCTTTTTGAGGGTTGTTTACGTAATAGGGAATGTCCATTTTTGAGAAAACGCCTCATAATTTCTGTTTTTTTTTTTTTTTTTTACTTAAGATTCTTCCTTTTGTGTTGTAGGTGTTTTCTAGAATAAACGTTAGAGGTTAAAACTTATGTTACGATTACAGAAAAACAACTTTCATTTTCAGTTTATGATTTAAAAAGTTTAAATGATGACAAAACACTAGTTAAGCTTCTTAGTTGGGACTGATTATTTAAACAAATTATTTTTCAGGAGGTTCAGAATGGCCGCCTCTTCCGTCTCCTCGCCAAATTGGGCACGATAAACGAGCGTCCAGAGTGAGTAATTGTTTTGTTTCTATTTTCCAAACAATTTTATCCATTACTAGGTGAGCCTTTCCTAGTTAGTTAGCAGGCAACAGGCGGGGTACACCCTTTTACCCAAAAGACGGACAACCAATCACATGCTCACTCAAACCAACCAGTCAGCCTGATGATGCCCGGGGTTTGGAGGAAACCGGAGGGACTGGTGCAACCTCACATTTACACTTGGAGAAATTAGATCCATAAAGAGGCATTGATGTCTGTTTTCAGATGATTTTCTTATGTTTGTTTTGTGACTCAGGTTTCAGAAGGACCCGGCGTGGTCAGAAACAGGTGATCGTTACCTGTTGAAGCTTTTCCGGGATCACCTGTTCCACCAAGTGTCAGAAGCAGGGATGCCCTGGATTGACCTGAGTCACATCGTCTCCTGTCTCAACAAGGTCAGCAAGAGAAAACAGTCTGATTTATTTCTTTATTGCTTTTTTATTCTCCTGCAACCCTGTTAGGGACAAGCGACTATTTTTTCAGAACTCTTCAACTTTTACACATTGGACTCAAATAAATGAATCAGTCTATGAAGTGTTCTTCTTTTGACTCCGATGTGTTGAAGCAGCAGAACAAAGATACTTTGTGTCGCTGCAGGACCAGTACTTTACATGCTGCTTCACAGTCTTCTTCCTCACCTCGATTCTTCTGCTTTTCACTTCTTCTTAATCCATTTCAAAATTAGTCTTCCTCGTCTCATCAAGCTCCTCACTTCTTATATTTGAATAGATCAGCTATGAATCTAGACACTTGTTTTTGACGTTAACAGTCAAAGAGTGCATGAATTATCTACTTATAAAAATATCACTTGGATCACTGTTGTATTTAATTATGAATTTTCTGTACGCTTTGTACCACTTAGGGTTATAGGATTGCTCGGGCTTATCCTGCCTGGTTATAGACTAGAGATAAGATGGTAAGATAATTTATTGATTCTGAGGGAAATTAATGTCATCTGTTGCTCCCATTCACACATCAGGATACACAATTAAGAACAGTTTATAAATACAGCAGGCAAAAAAGTTGGGGTGCATCTCGAGCAAGCCGCCGGTCTGGTGTAGGGCAAACATAGACATCGCCTAGGAGCAATTTTCTAGTGGCCAATTAACATACCATGAATGTTTTTGGAGGGTGGGAGTACTTGGAGAGAACCCATGCACACATATACAGGGAGAACATGCAAACTCCACACAAAAAGGCTGGAGTCTCAAGTCTTGTGATCAAATCAGCAACCCTCTTGCTGTGAGCAGTGCTAACCACTTGCCGACCACTGTGCAATAATGCAGCTCGATTTTAATATCATGTTGATTATTTTATAACTATTTTTGTTGTATATTTTCTGTCCAGCTGGATGCAGGTGTACCTGAGAAGATAAGCCTGGTGTCTCGGGATGAAAAAAGCGTCCTGGTTGTGACCTATTCAGATCTGAAGCGGTGCTTCGACAGTACCTTCCAGGAGTTGCAGGCTGCTGCCTCCGGCTCTCTGTAGCGCCCCCTTTGGGCCTGGGGTGGTAACCCTCCTTCAGATCTGAGGCAAACTATTGCACTACAGCGGAGGACCAGATGACATCAGCATGGCGAAGGCAGCGAGGCGGGGCTTCGTTAACCTCAGTCACTTACACTGATCCCTGTCCACCAAGAAGGCTTTTCTAAAATCTATTTTTTTGGTTTTCCTAAAACTCCGCGGCTGAAAACCGAACCCAAAACGGACAAAGAATGGAAGCTGTGATGTACGCCATTTTTTTTTTTTTTTTTAGATTTGGGGAACAAAAAAAGAAACTGATTTTTTTTTTCCTGCTTTTATTTTTTTATTTTACAGTCTGTGTTTATTTTTTTGAGGAGGATGCACTAAGATTTTTAAGAACATTTGAGTGGCCTGCAGGGTGTGTAGAAAGTTAAAATCAAACACAAAGATTTACCAGAGCTGAAAAAAAAAAATCAATTTTTCTCTTGACTAACTGCATCTCTGCCGGTTGGAGACCTTAATGCTAACGCACTAGGAGACGGGATGCACCACTCAAAAGTTTTCACTGTGTCGAAACGGCACCTGTTTCACAAAATAGGCCAACCCACCTTTGCCTTTATTGTTGGTTCTCCAAAAAAGAATGGACCATGCAGGTGAGCGGACGGATTTGTAAAAGCAAAAAAAAATAATAATTTCTGATATTTTTGATCCATAATTTTAAGAACTTCAGGCTCAAACATGTAGGTGGGTGGGGGGTTGGTTACTGGGGACCAGTATCCTGGTTTGGGTTGGTGAAACAAGCTTTCTATCGGCACTGAGGAAGGGGCATCCTCTCCCGAAGCTACCAGGTGTTTATATGCAGCAACGACCATCGTTTATGGAAACTTCTAACCAGGATGTGTTGTTGGGTTTCAGTCCACCAGTGGACTTTGTGTGGAGGTGGAAGGTCCTCCTTTCGTTCCTGAAACCCCCATACGGTCTCTGTCTCTTACTCCTTATTTCTTCTTCCTGTTATTCCAAACTTCCCTTTCCCCTCAGAGGGGTCAACATCCTGGGGTGTTTAAAGCGACACGTTTTGTGATTTTTAACCAGCTGCATTTTCACTTCATTTTCACTTGTGCAAGAATGCTTGATGGGAAATGGGAGAGGGAAATTATGTCTTTTCTCTCACTTTTGCTTTTTATTATTCAGTGGACCAATTCCAGCAAGTGGGGAGAGATCGAGAGAGGACGGGAACACAAACTGTTCATTTTTTTTGTGGTTGTTTTATCAGACTTTTTAAGATCATGAAACACAAATGTGCTGGAAAGATAAATTAGCGGCGCCGGCTGCACTCGCTGGGATGGCTTGGATTTCTCTCAGGATGACAAACAACTGGAGGGGCTCAATGATTGAATGTGTTTGGCTGTCATTGTCCGCCCCCTCTCCAGTCATGTAGATGAGTTTCAGCAGTGCGGGCGGGACATTTTCAGATGGAGATTTTAGGAAGTCTCAAACAATGTGGAGATAATGAGTGGAATTTCTTGTTGCCCTGAAGCGCAGATCTATTTTTTTATTTGACTTAAATTGTCAAAATGACTATTTAGATTTAGTGCAAATGTATTTTGCCTTTTATCAAAGATTTGTGAGATCACTTTTCTTGATTCTTCTGCCTCTATGAATGTGCAGATATGAAACGACTGCAAGAGAACGATAAGTTGGAACACTTAAATCAAGCACAAGTTTGACAAACTTTCTGAATCATCCTTTAAAGATCTGTCCTTTGGGGTAACAAGCTTGCAGCTATATTAGATCATGTACTACTTCTTCTGTTTTAGTGAAAACCAATGGACAAATAAATGATATTAGGTGAATGTGGTGCTTTAGAAAACCTTAAACACACATCGTTCATCCAGTCTACACAATGTCAGTGCTTCTATCACTGTATCCAACATGAAACACGCACTCCAGATGTTTCTTCTCACCACGTTCTCCTTCCCACAGCCACACACCTACAATCACCATCCTAATATGTTTTAAGCCCCTCTTGTGTCCTTGTCTCAGATTTTGCAATATTTGTGTGTACAGCAGTATTTTAATAAAGAATACAAAAAATAAAGGTCTGTTCTCCTATTTGTCATTATTAACAAACCTATAATCAAAATTAAATTAACCTTTTTGCACAGGATTTAAATATAGTTTAGCATTTTATCATTTTTTAATTGAAGATTGAAAATTTGAGTACTGCAGTGTTACAATCATACAATGTCATACGATATACAGTGGTGGTCAAAAGTTTACATACACTTGTAAAGAACATAATGTCATGGCTGTCTTGAGTTTCCAGTTATTTCAACAACTCTGGTTTTTCTCTGATATAGTGATTGGAACAGATCCTTCTTTGTCACAAAAAACATTCATGAAGTTTGATTCTTTTATGACTTTATTATGGGTAAACTGAAAATGTGACGAAATCAGCTGGCTCAAAAATATACATACAGCAATGCTAATATTTGGTTACATGTCCTTTGGCCATTTTTACTTCAATTAGGCGCTTTTGGTAGCCATCCACAAGCTTCTGGCAAGTTTCTGGTTGAATCTTTGATCACCCCTCTTGACAGAATTGGTGCAGTTCAGTTAAATTTGTTGGCTTTCTGACATGGACTTGTTTCTTCAGCATTATCCACATGTTCTCAATGGGATTTAAGTCAGGACTTTGGGAAGGCCATTCTAAAACCTTAATTCTAGCCTGATTTAGCCATTCCATTACCACTTTTGATGTGTGTTTGGGGTCATTGTCCTGTTGGAACACCCAACTGCGCCCAAGACCCAACCTTCGGGCTGATGACTTCAGGTTTTCTTGAAGAATTTGAAGGTAATCCTCCTTCTTCATTGTTCCATTGACTCTCTGTAAAGCACCAGTTCCATTGGCAGCAAAACAGGCCCACAGCATAATACTACCACCACAGTGCTTGATGGTAGGCATGGTGTTCTTGGGGTTAAAGGCCTCACCTTTTCTCCTCCAAACATATTGCTGGGCATTGTGGCCAAACAGCTCAATTTTTGTTTCATCTGACCACAGAACTTTGTCCATGTGATCAGCAGCAAACTTTAGTCGAGCCTTAAGGTGCCGCTTTTGGAGCAAGGGCTTCCTTCTTGCACGGCAACCTCTCAGTCCATGGCGATGCAAAACACGCTTGACTGTGGACACTGACACCTGTGTTCCAACAGCTTCTAATTCTTGGCAGATCTGCTTTTTGGTGCTCCTGGGTTGACTCTTCACCCTCCTGACCAGTTTTCTCTCAGCAGCAGGTGACAGCTTGTGTTTTCTTCCTGATCGTGGCAGTGACAAAACAGTGCCATGCACTTTATACTTACAAACAATTGTTTGCACTGTTGCTCTTGGAACCTGCAGCTGCTTTGAAATGGCTCCAAGTGACTTTCCTGACTTGTTCAAGTCAATGATTCTCTTTTTCAAATCTGTGCTGAGCTCCTTTGACTTTCCCATTGTAGCATTTGTGGGTGTTTTTATCCAATGAGCCCTTTTTAAATGGCCTCAGAGAAGTCACCAGCTGTAGTCACTCATAATCACTCACAAGTAGTTAAGAGGTCATGCTATGAAGCTCATGTCATTGACACAACTTTCTAAGTCTCCAAAATTGCTCATTCATGTTGCTGTATGTATATTTTTGACCCAGCTGATTTCGTCACATTTTCAGTTTACCCATAATAAAGTCATAAAAGAATCAAACTTCATGAATGTTTTTTGTGACAAAGAAGGATCTGTTCCAATCACTATATCAGAGAAAAATCAGAGTTGTTGAAATAACTGGAAACTCAAGACAGCCATGACATTATGTTCTTTACAAGTGTATGTAAACTTTTGACCACCACTGTATATATATATTTAGCTGTTGTGAGTGAAAGTTTAAAGTTTTGAAAGTGAAAGGTTGAATATTTTGATGGAGGACAGCGGAAATGATTTTCTGTACCGTTCCTTTGAGCAGTGGGGTTGCAGGAGTCTGCAATTCCAGCAAGTGGGGAGAGAAGGATTTAGCATGATTTCTGACAGTTTTGCTTTCATTCTGTCCCTCGCTACCTCCTCCACGCAGGCAAGGGGCGAGCCAACACCACGTTCAGCTTTTTTTTTCGTCTAGTTTGTCTAGTCTGTTGGCATCCTTTATTTTTATACCAGCTCCCCAAGTGGCCACACCAAAGAACAGGACACTCTCCATGATGGCATGATAAAACATGGAGAGCATCTTGTTGCAGACGTTGAAGGACCTGAGCTTTCTGAGGTAGTACAATCTACTCAGCCCCTTTTTGTAAGTCATCTCTGTGTTGGTGGACCAGTCCAGTTTACTATTGATGTATGTATAAAATACATTTTTATACACTTGCACATTATTTTGGTTCCATTTTCTTCGGCTTATCTGGGTCGTGGGGCAACACCTTTTGACGTGAAACCCAGGCTTCTCTCACCTGTATCCTCCACCTCACCCAGGAGGATCCTGAGGTGTTCCATATCCAGCTGTGAAATTTAGCCTCTCCAGTGCGCCTGGGCTCTTCCTCTGTGTCTCTTCCCACTGGAACGCGCCTGAAACACCTCACTAGCAACGGGCTGGAGAGGCAGCCTAACTAGATGCCCAAACCATCCCATCTGACTTCTCTCGACCCACACTATTTTGGTGTGTGATCATTTCTGCATACTTTTTCCAAGAAGACACTGACATTTAATCTCTTACTAAAGCCCTTAAATCTCTAAATCTATTAATAAATGCAAGCAGACAAATCAAATAAGACCAAATACAATGTGTTTTAGTCATTTTTTTATGACTCAACAGCTCATTTACGTATAATCCAAAACTACACAATTGAAAGAGTTTATTACAATGTCTTGTGCTCTTTGGTTAAAATGTGCAAAATAATAGTAACACTAACTAGTTTAAATGACTTTAAAAATGTTTTGATAAACTTAGCACCATCCTTTGCATGTTTAATAAACACAAAGTTTGAATATCAGGCGAGTCTTAAAAAAAAACCTGAATCTCCTATTGATTTTGCAATTGGATTATTTGTTGCATTTTCTTATTTTACTTAAAGAAATGAGAAAATGTTGATTATTGTAGAAATGTCAGGCTGTGTGATTTAGTACTGTGCGTAATTGGAATTTGCAATCAAGATAATGTACTGATATACATTCTGTCTCACTAATAGAATTCAGTGGCGAGTGACTTTTTTCCAGCATATAACATGTGCAAGAGGAACGATTGTTTGATACAGCAGTGCTCCTCACAAAGCTCTAAGCATAAGGTACCAATATAAAACAAAAAGATTAATTAGCTCACAAAAGTCCTGCAGGAGAAACACCTAGCTGCTCTGGGAAGCATAGGAGTAAAACCTCTGGAGTCATACATCTTTGAATATTTGCAAAATAAACAGTGAGGAAATGTGAAGAGTTCTAATGGAAACAACACTGTCTGATAAAATGAGGTAGAGGAGGCAAACAGTAAATGATGAAGGATCAGCTCTGAGTGTTGTAGAAAAAACATCAACAGCTGTGAGGGAACCAGAAGCTAGAGGGATGGATAGAGGAATGAGGAGAAGTTGTAGTCAGGAGGAGGAGAGGCCCTCTCATCTGAATCCCAGTCGTGTGGCAGGATAGCAGGCTTGTCGTCATGGAAACCAGTGATGCCACCACACAGGAAGGACACCTGGTTGTTCTGGCATCTTGGAAAAGTGAAAAACCTAAAAACAAAATCACATGGAGATCTACTCTTAAGGAATAAACTCTTGAGTCTAAAGTTTGGTGGTAAATCAACATTTTTGAATAATAATAGTGCAGTGCACTTATACAGCGCTTTTCTGGACACTCAAAGATGCTTCACATATGCATTGTTCGTTCACTCCATACCAGGTACACCCATTCACACACACATTCATTCCTGATGATGGGAGATGCCATGCAAGGCGATTACCACTATCATCAGGAGCAATTGGCGGTTCGGTGTCTTGCTTAAGAACACCTTGGCATGAACTCTGGATGTGGCATCAAACCAGCGACCCTCTGGTTACAGGACGGTCGCCCTACCCACTGAGCCATCCTTCTCCCTAGGATGGCTAGGATTGAAGGTTTCCACTGTTTGGACTTTATTCCCATGGTTTTCTATTTCTTTCAATGAATGAATAATAAATTTGCAAACTTGGCCAGCTTGTTCTTGGCCACGCCTCTTGTTCCCCACGCTCACATTCTAAAATACGCAAGTGTTTTAGTTTATGCATTTTGCTCCTGTTCGGTCTCCCTCTGCAACAGGGAGTGCCATTTTAAAGGCCAGAAAATAAGGGTAGAAAAGAATATGCACCAGCTCGGCTAACATGGTGCACTTTACACTATAGGTGGCCTTAAGGAGTAATTTATCAGAGGCGGATCCAGGATTTTGTAAAGGGGGAGGCGTGAGGTCATAGGCAGAGTTATTTTTCTGCATTTTGGTGGCCCATTTGCTGGCCCTGCAAAGAGACAGCTTGTCCCATTTCCTTTCTTCTTCTTTTTTTGTTTTTTTGGACCAAAGGGAGGAGGTGTGTGAACACCCCACACTGCTCACCTGGATCCGCCCCTGTTTATGCTGTGTCATGCACTGCCTCTGGTGCACTGCTGGAGTAAGCAGGGAGGAAGAGGAGCGGGGGAATTCACAGTGTTAAAAATGGTAGTAAAACTGAAGAAATGTATTTATAAGCTTTTATGAGGGGAAAAATTACATGTTTTAGCAAACAAAAAATACTATATTTGCACATAAGCAATAAGATAATAATTATTACCCCACAAAAGCTCAATAGCATTTTTGTAAATCAGCATATTCAACCCTTTGGGTGGTTTCATCACGGGTATCTCTTGATTCGACTCTGGGAAGCTCAGGAATCACAATGTTCATGATTAAACTTAACAAACATAAATGAAACAATTTGGAGCAGAAAAACAAATGTTGGGTTTGAGATGTGTACCTGCTGAGCTTCATATTCTTGCTGTTTATCTTCACATGTTTCAGCTCCTCTGATGGAAGCACCATTCCACTGTCGCTCTGCTCATCCTGCAAATCGAGAGGTCCAACATGAGGTTGATCTGATTGTGACTTTCACATGCAAACTTCTATGTGAGGCTTTATTAAATATGATGTTTGTGTGGAAGCAGATGGTTTCGTACATCAGGGCTGTCATCCACCTCACAGGAAGGTTGTTCAAAAATCAGAAGTGTGTCCATACCCCTCATGTAGCTTGAAAGACAGAAATCAGATTAAAAAGTTTGGCAATCAATATTCAATCAATTTCAATATTTTTTTTTTAACAGCAACGTCATAAAAACACAATCTTCAGATTTCAGGCCGACATATGCTGTCTCAGACCACAGAATATGAGGTACAAATATGTCTTTACCTCAGGTTTGTGACTGTTAATGGGTTGCCTTTGAGTACCTCACTGTGACCGTTAGAAGATCCCAGAGGAATATAATCCTTTCCATCCTGAAGGAGACACAGTTAAAAGCCAGCCGTTATTAAAATATTACAAATTTAAGAGACATTTACACCTTTTTTTTCATTCTGAAACCTGTTCCACTCTTGCTTGAAGCAGGTCTCCTAGTATTCCCACCAGGTTGGTGAACTTGGGTCGGTCTGACGGACTGGCCTCCCAGCATGCCAGCATGGTGCTGTAACTGTAAACACAAATAGTTTAACTTTTCAGTGAAATGTCAACCAAATCCGTTCCAAACAAATGTTCTATTTTTATTTATTTAACAAGTGAGAATAGATACTTTTCACCACATCCTGTGTACACTCAGAGATCATTGTCCCTTTTTTCTGAAGCTATCTTGAACAAGATAGTGTCAGCCCTACAAACCCCCTTTGAAAATGACTGTGTGGATAGAATCAAAACTGAGGACATCAGAGGAAGGTTGGACGCTTTGGAGAAAATGTCCAAGATGGTTTGGACATGTCCAGAAGAGAGAAAGTGAATTCATGGCAGAAAGATGCCAAGTTTGTAAAGCAGGAGGCCTAGATGAAGACCAAAAAGGAGGTTTATAGATACAGTGAAGAAGGGTTGTATGGTAATTAGTGTAAGAAAACAGAGCTGAAAAAAGCAAAAAGGAGAAGAAGAGACCGGATAACTAAAACGTGAGATTACAAGGACGGCGTTGTTTATCACGAAGGATGACAGATCTGGCAAAACTGTTTGATAAAAGAGCTAAGTGTGATAGTAACATGAATGACCGGATGAGTCGTGTCACACATGTCGGAAGCAGTTTTAATGTTCCTGTAGATCTGTGCGTCAGATGCAACAGCTCTGCAGCTGAAAACCAAACCACTTCTGCATGTAGTTAAGGTGTGGTTACAGCTCATCTCAGTGGCTAAAGATAAACTTGTTTAATTGTGTTTACTGCTGAAATTAGAATTATTTTACGGACTGGACCCATGGGGCTGGAGAATTTGGGGCTAAGGGTCCAGGTGTGTTACCAAGTGCAACTTTGTCATAAAATACCCACGGCTACATGAAATGTACACATGGCAGGCCCTTTGTAAACTGCTCCCCTTGGGGTTCAGACACCCCAAATTCCGGAATCTTTAATAATGTAAGAGGTATAAAAGTTGTTTTTTTCATGTGATTTTTCATCTGGTTGACTAAGACTACTTTCACAACAATCAAAGATGAAGAAAGACGATTAGTCTTTCGCCTCATACCCAGGTTGGACGACTCATTTTGCCCATCAGCACCGCTGCGGGCCTCCACCAGAGTTTCATCTATTTTTATTTTTTTATTTTGAATTACTCTATTCATCCCTCACCGGGGAAATTTGTTTGCTGCACTCCTTACACCGCAGCAGGCTGCCCTTCAACGGCGCCAATGGTGGGAGAAGCGGGGGTTAGGTGTCTTCTCCAAGGACCCTAGACGTGCTCTCCGTGGGACACACGCTCCGTGGGCGAACGCGCTAACCACGCGGCCACCGTCTCCACCCAATTCATCATGGGTGGATTAATTCATCATGTTTGTGTTTACACTGTTCCATGACTTAGGCCAGACCAACGTACATCTCAGGTGTGCTGTACTCAGGTGCTCTCATCCTGGTTCCTGCTTTCAGTCTGTGACAGAACTCTTCGTCGATGTGAAGCCCAGGGTATGGGGAAGCTCCTGTTTGACATTTAAGCATACGTATCAACATATTTGCAAAAAAATACACACGAAAGAATAAAGAATAACATTAACAGGACGTCTGGCAGGTAGTTTTTATCAAAAGAAATCTAACTGTAGTGGGGTGTCTGAATTACCCAAGGAGAAGATCTCCCACAGCAGTATGCCGAAGGACCACACGTCACTTTGAGTAGTGAATACTTTATCAAAAATGGATTCTGGAGACATCCATTTCAAAGGAAGACGAGCCTGAGAACCAATTACAGCACAATATTATGAACTAGAAAACAGCACATGATCTTTTTGGTCTGGGTTCCTGGTGGGTAGCACTCACATCTCCTTTGCGGACATAATCGGGGTCTTTGTAGATGTCTCTGGCCAGTCCAAAGTCACAGATCTTCACCACTTTATTATCAGCCAACAAGATGTTCCTAGCTGCCAGGTCTCTGTGGATACACTAACACAAGTCCACAGAAAACCACAATCATGCCGCGGAAGAAAAACACGTAGCTCTTAATTCAAAACAAAAGTTGGACCATTTCAAACCTTGCGTGAAGCCAGAAACTCCATCCCACGTGCAACCTGAAAGCTGAATGAAATGAGATCCTCTAGGAACAGAGGAGAATTGGTGGTGGATTTGAGATCTAGAGAGGAAAGAGAAACATGAATAAACCAGTTTCATCTCAACAAGGAGCTCATTTTATGTGACGTTTCAGTCTTACCAAGATCATCGTCTGTTGGATTACTCTCAGCCTCCTCGTCCACATCATCAGATACACAATTGACATGACAAAAGCCTCCATCTATTTCATTGACCAGCTGATATTGGATGAAAATGAGTTACTTCAAGTTAGAAATAAAACTTTATACGGTTCGGAAAAGAGTTTTGAGAACAAACAAAATACGATTGTGTCAACTTGCTTAGTGACACATTCAAACTTTTTGTGCACAATGAGATGGTCAAAAACAGCCAAAGAAATTGAGGAAGTAAAATAATCTGTTTCTGAACAGATAACAGTGTTGAAACTTAAATAATTTGTAGAAGTGAAGTTTTAAAAACAACAGTTTTGCAATTTTCCAAGGTGTCAAGTGGTGGTCTGCTGATTTTTTTTTTCAGCTCATACAGTTGACATGCACAAACACATGGCCTGTCTGAACATCTTGACACTATTTTGATTACAGGAAGCCACAAAACTCACCCTGTTGTGCATATACACATCTCTCTTGTTTTTCAGGAAGGCAGAGAGGTTTCCGAAGCAACAAAACTCAACAATAACCATCAGAGGTCCTGCAGACATAGAAACAAACATTCAAAAGTGGGAATGAGTGTGAAAACAAAAAAAGACAATTCAAACATAATGGTACAGACAAAACTAAAGATGTGCAAATAAAAACAACAGTCACAAAAAAAAGTGTATAAAATGCACAGACCTCCTGGTGTGGTACATGCTCCCAGGAGGTTGACCACATTCAGATGGTTTCCAATGTGGTTGAGGATCTTCAGCTCAGTCATCAGAGCTTTGTGTTCACTGACTGTGGCTCCCTCTAGTGGACAAAAAGTGGAAACGCAAATCTAATACTGCTTGAAAAAATTCAATAGTTTTTCTGGGTCTTTTAGATCTAGATAATTTGATTCCAACCTGCACATATAAATGTAAAATAACAGTACAGTGAGTGCATGGACGAAGCAAATGCTTTTACTGATTCTGAACCCTCGAGTCAAAGGAACTCCAGGAGGCAGGGAGGCAGGTGGCAGGTGAAGAAGTACAGAAAGATGAAGCCCATTTTTAACACTGGAGTTGCATGGATTACCATTACTGCATTCACAAAGAAATAAAATGATCGTTTGTAAATGGGTTTGGCTGGTGCAAGAAGGCCAGTGACCAAAGAGGGAATTCATACAAATATGAGAACAAAAAGAAATTAAATAGATTATACAGTGGCTTCACAGCAAGAAAATCGAGTCCCTGAGTGGGCATAGGGCTTCAAACACTGGCCTTTCTGTGTGAAGTTTTCATGTTCTCTCTGTGTATGTGTGGGTTATCTCCGGGTATTCTGGTTTCCGTCCACCCACCAAAAACTTGTGTTAGGTTTATTAACCACTATGAAATTGCCCCTGGGAATAAGTGTATGTGTGGATGGATGTGGGTGTGTAGCCCAGCAAGAGACTGGTGACCTGTTTGGGGTGTACCAAATTTCTGCCTCTTGCCAGAAATTTGCCAGGATAGGCTCTGGTACGCCCTCCAACCCCCTTCAGGACAAGCGGTTCAGAAGACTGGACAAAATTGATTCTAACCTACTAGAGTTGTACATTTAAATTTCCTTTGCATTTTGTGGCCATTCTTTACATCAGTATTTCACACCCCACCTCAGATGGGGACCTCACACCAACCTTGTTGGTGTGAGATCATCATGCGGTTTGTAATACCATAATTAACTGTTCTTTTCTTTTTACCTTTGAGCATCTTTACAGCCACAGTTCTGGAGCTGCTCGTTCCATCCATCCCATAAGCAAACGCCTGCATCACTTTACCAAAGGCTCCACGACCCAGAGGTTTCCCTAACAGAGAGGAACAGTGTGAGGGTGGGAATGATCAGGAAACAGAAGCTAAGCCAATTAATTACTTTTCCCATCAATTCCTGGTGTCAGACCCTCGTAGCTGAAAGAATTAAACAACTTATCAAATGAATCCCACCCTGATGATAGTACGAGCTGATTACTTCCAGTAAACACAGTTCAAACGGCACATACTAGAGCTGATTAGCTCAGCGCAGACAACACAGTCTGATTAATGGAATGAGAGTCACTCCCAATGGTTATCAGATAGGACCTGTGAGAAAATTTCTGTATCAGTTATTTGATCATAAATACCTTCTTTCTCCTCCTTCTAAATTTCCAAAATTTCTGTTGTCACAACTCATAGAAGCGTAGCCACTGAACACTTGATATAAAAGAAGCATACCTAATTTAAGATGCTTGCGGGGGAACTCCCATTGGTTTGGATCATACTGGAGTCTGGCACACTGCTCCTCTATCGGACCCTCTCCTGTGTCCAGTATTATTGACAAATATTCTGGTTTGGGATTTGAACTGTTGGACTTTAAAGAACAAGAATTTTCTGTTAAAACAAACTTTTTCTTTTAAAAAAAATAGCTTCAAGTTCACCTAAAACTTTATTAATCTATTTTGTTTCTAGTAGAGATGGTCTTAATTGATTATAAAAATGTATGCCGTTTGTTTTTGCCATGAAAAAAGTTTCTTGGACCCCTCACCTGTTTCAGTTTCCGAATGAAGAGCGTGATCATGAGCCAGAAGAAAGTGGCAACTATGCAGATGCAGGTGAGAGTGGGAATTTCCAGAGATGAGGTTTCAGAATCACCTGTCAAGCAGATGTGAAGATAGAGAAATATTGCTCTAAATGGTTCTGTCTTTCCGTTCCGTCGTCTTCCACTTATCCAGGGCCGGGGCGTGGGAGCAACAGCCTCAGACGGGAAGCCCTGGCTTCTCTCACCCCAGGTGCATTCTCCACTTCACTCGGAAGGATCCCGAGTCGTTCCCCAGCCAGCTGTCGGACATGGTCTCTCCAGCGGGTCCGAGGTCTGCCTCTTGGTCTCCTCCCGATGGGACGTGCTCACAACACCTCACCAGTGAGGCGCTGGGGGGGCATCCTGACCAGATGCCCGAACCACCCCATCTGGCTCCTCTCGACCTGGTTCTGTCTTTCAATCAGCAAATTTAGCCATTTTCCACCCCCCTATTTATTTCATTTTAAGCAACATTGATCTTCATCAATGTTGAGGATTAATGACAGACACAGAGCCAACAATTGTGTGTCCCACTAATGGTTGGTCCAGCTCACACTGGTTGGTCCAGCTCTATTCCACCAAGCTGCTGTTCCTCACCCAACTCGGCACCACCTAACAGCTGTTCTGAAACTGTTTTGGAGTTCTCTCTTGGACTGCTTGGAGTGCTACCGAACACCCACATCTCCCAATGCGATATTAATAAAGTATTCTGAATCTCCATTATTTGACATGTTGGTTTTTAAATGGTAAAAAAGAAAACTTGATGGAATACTAATAATAATTAAGTTTGTATTTTCATTTTCTTTTCTGATTAGACTTTGTTATTCTAATCTGAACCTGCTCATTAACTCCAGTCTATTTTTATCCTCTGATAAAAGCGTAGGAGGATGAAGAAATGCCCACTTTACTGAAACCCTTTATGATGCAGGCTCGGCCTTTCCGGAGGAAATATAACGGGAGACAGCATCCTTCCTCACTGATCAGAACACACCACACACACTCATGTGAAGCTGCTCTTCTTTCCAAACCTGTAGTGGGAAAAGACTCCTCCATCCCAGATTCCAGGGAACTCTTCCTCTGCTGTCTCCGGATGTGTAAGTTAGTGTGTGTGGGCGTGTGAATGGGGGTACGCAAACAAAAGCCACAGTGCGTTTATATTAAGTCCCACTTTGATCAATGTTTATCCAGAAACTGATGTGCATCATCTTCCATTTATAGACCTGACAAAACGGATCTATGAGTATAAATACAGTGTAAAAACAATGTGACAGAAGGTTACAGTAGTACACATTGATACATCCAGACCCGAGATCTGTTTTAGGAATAGGGAACAATGGACAAGCGGACATGTCCATATATGCAGGTGCATCATTTTCAACTGTAAGGAAACAGTGAATTACAGATACGTGATTCTATAAAACATATTGCATTTACCATTAACCCATATATAGGCTGAGCTCTCTGCAGATCCTCTCTCATTGGTTGCCTGACACGTATACAGACCCTGGTCATCCACTGTGATTCTATCAATGTGAAGGGACTCTTCCTCTGGGGATATGACGATACCTGTGAAAATTGTGACATGACTTGTAAGCATTAAGACTACAATAAGTGATCATGTACAGCGTTGTTAAACATTACAACCTGATCCCTGCCGCAGAGCACGTTCATCTTTGTACCATGTGATGGTTGGAGTTGGAACGCCCTTAGATGGACAGCTGAGGGTCACAGAGCTGCTGACATTGACTGTGGACTCGGTCAAATTACTAAGCAGCACTGGAGGCTCCAGAACTGAAGGAAAACACAAAAACATGCACACATGCGTTAATAGTGACAGGGTTGAAAAACTTTAATATAAATGAAATGGATCTAATGTATGTATATAAATGTTTATACAGATGAATGTAGATCTGTACTGATTTTATTGCCTCATTTGATCACATATTTCCCTCTAAATTCTAAAAGCTATTTATAGAGAACAACAAAATTGCATTGAAATAAAACTCAAGCTATTTTTTATCAGTTTCCCAAACTTGCCCTATTTTTTTACAATAACTTTCTTGGTGCATTGCAATGGGTGACACATGAACAGAAATGTGGCTTTGGTGTCAAACTGTGAGTCAGCTTAAGTTTTGGTTTTCCGCCTTCATCCTAAAAATGTCTGGGAATAAAACTGGAGTTGCTATATATTTTTTTGGACAAGGAAAGCTAAAAAAGGAGTAGACAGAATGTGAAGGCAGTTTCTCTCACACACTTTCAATATTATTCATGTGCATTATTCATAGATGATTTTATGCTTCCTAAATGTTCAACCTCTTGTTTGAATTTCCACATTTTATTCTCTGTCCTCCCACCATGTATTTTTCTCTCTTTGGTCACCCTGTCTCTTGAGTGTTTCCCTTGTGGGAATCCTGAGGGAGGAAACTGACGTGTTGTGTCTTGATTGTATGGAGAACAGCAGTAAAAGACATGAAGCAAAGCCACTTAACCATGGCGACTGATTGTTGTTTCCTCTATCTTCCTCCTGTACAACAATTGAAAATTGTCTGTGGGGCCTGGGTCTGACAGTGTCTGATTGGCTGATTGTTCCTCCAGCTCTGTGAAGGGGCCTGTAAATGTGGCATTGTGGGAAATACCATTGTGTGTTCTTCCTCTGGACAAGAGCTCATTCCCACGTGAAAGAGGTGCTGCGATTCAGAGCAAAACTGCAATGGGGTGGGCCCCAGGAAACTGTGGGGGACCCAATTCCCAAGCAATGAGACTTCTGAGGGTCTTTGCTTGTGTTTGTGTGAGTATGCGGAAAAAGATGAGGATTCTACAACAACTGAAAACTCACAAGAATCGGCACCAATACTACTTACTTTAATTGTTGATGATAAGCTTATTTGAAAGGATGTGTTTGAAATAAAAAACAAACAAGTTCAGTAGTTGTTACTAGAACAACTAGTAAGAACCGGTCTAGGGTTGAACATAAAAACATTGTTACTCAATAACAATCCCACTTTTAAAATCAACAGATGAGCAAAAAATTTGAATTGCTGACCTCTGACTTCCACCTGTGTGTCCAGGTGAGCTTTTTGTCTGGTGATGAGGTGGCGTACAGAACATCTGTAGGTACCAGAATCATTGGTCGTGAGGTTCCTCAGCAACAGGACCTGAGAGTTGGAGAACTCCCCTGAATACCGGTGATGAATATTCACAGCGTGATGACGTCTTTCCTTCGTCCTTCCATCCACCCGTTGCCAGGCCAATGCAGTGTACAGGTATTTATTGGCTGAACAGGTGAGATGGAGGTCTCCACCTTCTCTGGTTTCTTCTCGTTGGCTCACACTGAAGCCTCCTGGGATATCTAGAGGAAAATTGTCAGATGAAAAGGTATATTTAGTAAAAAGGAGGAGTATGAAGGACTGTAAAAGATGAATGGACCTTCTTGGTTTGTCCAAATGGAGTCTGAAACCAAATCAGCAGATTCTCCTTGTTCTAAATGTTTGATGACAATGTTTGAATGGCCATTGTGGGCAAACGCAGCCAGTGGAATACAGTGAAAAGGCTTTTTATTTACTTTAGCCATTTGAAACTTCCCGTGGAAACGGCTTGTGAGTTTCCTGATGGTAGATAGTGTTTATCTTTTCCGAACACCCCAAGGCCTCCCGAAATAAAGTGGACCTGCCAGTCCAAGGAAGTACGCTGCACAGGGAAGTGGAACGATAAGAGCCCCAAGTTCCTGTTTCACTCCTGCTCACACAGCAGCAGTCTGTTGCACAGACGTGAACGCACACCCCTGTCCATGCAAATACAAAAACAACAACAACAAAAAAAAGAATCTGTGCGGCTCGTGACCCAAATCAAGTTTGACATCACAACCAAAATATTCAGGTCTGTGAAGTGCACACGTCTGCTGGTCCCGAAAGCATGTCATTTAGTTGCATCCCAATATGTTATTCCTTGTTTTCTACAGATTAGTTCTCTCTGCAGATACCTTCAAAAACTCAAATAACAAAGCCCTTCATTGTGTTTGTTTTCATCCAGTGAAGATTTGTCTATTACATGACTGGGTATTAATGCAGATGAATGTTAGCTGAAAAAATGTTTATATTCAGGGTATAAATATTGTGAAAGAATCCACCTGATTGGTTATCATACAGGGACTGAAAGGACCAAGCATAGATATTTAAATACTGTTTTTTTTGTCTGATGTCACCTGTGATGTAGAAAGGGATGTCTAGTTGGTCTGTGCCTGCAGAGTTGGAAGCGATGCAGCGATACAACCCAGACACAAAGGCCTCTGCAACAGTCAGGACCCCCACTGTCTGGAGGGAGCAAAAACATCCTCATAAAGAAAAAACAATACAGACGATGATGGAAAAACAGGCACATTTAAAGGTGCAGAGTTGCTCATTTTACCACCGAGAGCAAAGATTGTGTTTTTTTAAGGATCTAAACTAGACAATAGAGTTTCCAAAGCCAGATCTCATGCTGATTTCCAGAAAAATTGGAGCTAAGATAAACACTATAAATGAGTAGCTACAAGAGAATTGAAAATTGAATGAAAAAATTTGAGTAACTGTGAATGATTTAGTTTGAATATCTCTAAAGCTAAATTAAAGTTTGATATTACATCATTCATGTAATAGCTCATTAAAGCTACTAAATTAAATTTGATCCTAGTTTCATTAATTCATTTCATAATGGTCAATCAACAAACATTATTTTATTTTATTATTATTTTTTTTAATTATCCTTTTTGTATGTATTGTCTCTTTTTTTCTTACATGTATGCTGCTGTAACACACAAATTCCCCACGTTCGTTCCGTCGTCTACCACTTATATGGAGCCTGGTCACAGGGGCAACAGCCTCAGACGGGAAGCCCAGGCTTGGCTTACCCCAGCTGCATCCCCCAGCTTACTTGGAAGGATCCCGAGTCATTCCCCAGCCAGCTGTGAGACATGGTGAGTCCAGGGTCTGCTTCTTGGTCTCCTCTCGGTGGAACGTGCCTGAAACACCTCAGCAGCATAGCGCTCGGGGGGCAGCCTGACCAGATGCCCGAACCCCCCCATCTGGTTTCTCTCAACCTGGTGGAGGAACGGCTCAACACAGAGCTCCTACCGGATGGCAGAGCTCCCCACCCAATCTCTGAGTGAGAGCCCAGCCACCCGGTGGAAGAAAGCTCATTTTGGCCACTTCGATCCGCAATGTCATTCTTTCTGTCACCATCCACAGCTGGTGACCATAAGTGAGATCTACAGTCCAATTTCCCACATGTGGGATCAATAAAGTAATCCTCATTCTGATAACATGCATGTTTTTGGAGGGTAGGAGAAAAATCAAATACCCAAAAAAAACCCACACATACACAGGGAGAACATGCAAACTCCACGCAGAAAGACCAGTGTTCCTAGCCTCGTCCCACCTGGGACTCAAATCCTAACCTTCTTGCTGTGAGGCCACTGTGCTAACCACTGCACCACCATGCCACCTTGATCCTAGTTATTTATAAAAATTGAAATAGCCTTGAGACAGTTGACCTACCTTCTTTTTCCCCAGAAGTACTTCTTGTGTTTTAGTGACACTTAGTATGTGGTTGTGTTTGGATGTGATTGAAACATTCTTCATCACAGGACTCCACAGCGAGGAAGACGTGGGAGACGCACACCTTGGAGAAGGATGAAGGGAAGGACAGGGACTCAGCTTTGTCAACAAAAGAAATTATATGATACTTCCAGGTGTGCTCAGCAGGAGGAAGACCAGAACACCCGGAAACCCCTTGATCATTTCTTCTTGAAGTGATTCATCATCACCAAACCATTTTTTCATCAATAACATCATGTCCTCGTTCCCTGTTCTACTGGTTAGACAATAGCCCGGTTAAGGGATGCGAGCTGGATTGTTCAACTGTGAAGGATGCAGAGGTGGTATTGTCATCCTGTCAATTAGCTTCCTCCCATTCATAAGAAAATATCCCACATTTCCAGGATAAGAGTTCCTGTCCCTCAATGACTCTCACAAGTCTAAATCCATAGATTACACAAAGGTGTGGGAACTGAAGCTTATGCAATTTTTATCTCCTCTTTCAGAGAAATGACACAGGAGGTGAGGGGTGGAGGAGGCTTGACGTGTCTTTCTTTTATTTTAGGTGAAAATATAACTTTAAATATAACATTTATAAATGTTCATGATGGGGCAAATTATAAAGATTGGAGCATGTCTTTATTTTTTCTATTTTTTTATGTTCATATTTAAAAAAATGTTTATTATGAAAGTCTTTTTAAAAAACATATCACTTTTTAACAAATCAAATGACCTCAAATTACTTCCCAAGCAATTTATCATGTGACTTGTTCTATTTTAGCAAAGTTTTATGATCATTTTCAAACACAATGAATCCATTGTTTTACACTGGAGTGTACACTTTGTCATACTAAGGAACTAAGTCAGTCAGTCACCTTCTTAACCGTCTATCCCTTATAGGGTTACAGGGAGGTGCCAAAGCCCATCCCAGCTGATTCAAGGCAAGGGGCAGGATACACCCCGAACAGGTCACCAGTCACTGAGGAACTAAGTATAAAACCAAAATTATAATAACAGAACCCTTGTAAAAATGTTCAACTTGGTTTTATTTTAGGAATACTATCTGTAGGAAGGTTGGATTATTGTGTGCCAGTAATTTATTTTTTTTTAATTTTTACTCACTCTATTCATCCCTCCCCTGGGAAATTTGTGTGCTGCACTCCTACACCGCAGCAGGCTGCCACAATGGTGGTGAGAAAGATTTTTCTCACAATAGATTTTAGATTGAAATGGTACAAAATGAAATATTAACTATATATTAATAATACTAAGAAAGGAATTCTTAAAAGGCACATCTAATAAAACTTGAACAAATGAAAAAATCTATTGAGAAAATAATGATGCACCTTAAAAAAGGAAAAGTACAAGTCTAGCGTCTTGTTTTGCAAAGAGTGAAAATAAAGTTGTGATAATGGTTTGATATCCCTTTTAAACTCATTTGAAACTTTAAAAAAAATCAAACTTCTTCAGGATTTATGAAAATGACTTTAGTTTAATTTAAACATCAAATAAGTTTTATGTTATAATGTTCATCCCAATTTTCTAATGATGTTTTTTAATCAACAGAATGCATTTTATAAATTCTCAACTCTTCTCAACTGATCGTGTTTAAACAATTACCAATAGTAGCAAATGTTCTGTTTTAAATGCCTCCTTAAAAATTTTTTTTATGAAAGTTGAGCAGAAAAAAGTACTTAAATAATTGAAAACAATATAATGCACAGTTAAATGACTGTAAATGATTTTTTCCACTTTGCTCATTGGGCCTGATGTTGTTTAAGGACGTCTCACTGCTGCCTGTCTCACTCTCTATCCTTCCCATCATCTCTTTCTATCGCCCAGAGCTCCTCCCTGAGTTGGCTTCTTTCTTTTTCCCTGATTGCTTTTCCTCTTGGCATCGACATGGTGTATGTGACTATCCAAAAAGAACCCACCCTGTGCATGACACTGAGCCTTACACACGCACACGTACATACTTACCACACCACCCTCACACTCCCACGCTCCCACAGGAAAATAAAAATACAAAAAAGTTAGTTGGATGAAATGAAGTAGATAAAAGTGGAAAGTTGAATAGAATAATGAATAGACGTACAGACACACAGCGTCCACATTCATACATTATGTGCCTGCCAACAGGGTGAGTGTGTATCCTCAGCAACTGCCTGAAAACATGAATGAACTGTTCCAAGTCATGTATCAGTAAGGGTCATCTCCTTCCGTTTCTTCCTGTTCTACTGCCTGAAATACATTTTTTCCTGCAGCCCTGCCCGTGTCTTACAACAGCTCAAAATAACCACAGGTTGTATAAACCATCACACAAATGTAAGCAAAGTTTATTGCAAAACCACAAATTATATAACACTTCATTATGTCTTTACAGGATCATACAGAGTTTGTCAAATACTGTCATTTCAATATGTAAGTTAGTTGTATAAAATTATTAAATATTAGATTCATATATTACTCATAAAACATCTGTATACATGGACTGAATCACATTTGCAGACACCCGTAAAATGGGACACAGACACTCATACCTGTACTACAGACACACACACACACAGACACACACACACTCACGAACACACTAACCAGCACATTTGGTTTACTCACATATCCAGAAATGAACATCACTTAAAGACTTATGGCAATCGTTCCCGGAGATGGTTTGAAGTAGCACGCATACATTTACGTTTTATTAAACTTCAATTACAAAGACAGCAGGGCTGTTACACTGGTGCCATCTGACACAAATGGAAGAGATTTTGTCGTGGGATGCAGTAGAGGACAGGCTAGTCCTTGGTCTTTGCAGATTTCCTACATAGTAGGTTTCAGCTGACCATTAAGTCTTTCATAGAGAACTGTAGGCATCCCGTGGAGGCCAACACAAAGCTTGTCCTCTCTCCTGTTTCATCTTCAACTCACAGCTTTTTTGTGGATGTCAGAATCAGATCAGGACTTGGGTGAGACACAGTTCATGCACCCCTGATAGTACCACTCTAGGACACACAAAAAAAAAGCAAAGCAGCTCCAGAAAAGTGTCAGATGTTCAGATGGAATTGCACTTCTTCTGGCTCACATTGTCTTTGAAATGTTACAAGCATAAAACTACATAAAACTGTGTGTTGGGAGGAAAAAATTCAAGAAAATAAATAAATAATCAGTAAAGCAAATGTCCATTTATCCATAGTGTTGTGACTTCTTTTACTCTCCAAGTCTTCACTGCTCAGCAGTGTTCTAAGTCTCTTTTCTCTCTTTCCAGTTCCAGCAGGTTCGTCCCTAAACCCTGCTGGTATCTGCTCTGTGAGTTATGGTTTTTATGGAGGGGGACTAATGAGTGTGTGTGGGAGGACTGGAGTTCCAGGGTGCTGGATTAAGATGGAGGGCAGAGCTGGTGAGGGTAGGGGTTGTAGAGGTATGTGTGGGGGGGCAGCAGAGCCGGGGTGTGGAAGAGGTGTGGGGGTGCTCTCAAGAATAGATCAAGCTCTTGAGGAAGCGGACTGTGCCACGTTTGAAGACGAAGGGACAATCACGCCGCTGGGAAGCGTCTCGCGTCGGAGAGGAAGCCAAACAACGAGAGGAAAAGCGCTCTGATTTTTGCACAGGAAGCCCAGTGCGCCTCCTGCCCAAGCCAGATAAGAGCGGTGCGGTTCCCAGGGCCAGACCCAAAAGTAGACCCAGGACTGTGGCCCCTCATCAGTCTGGCCCGGACTGGCTCACTGTCCCTGGGCCTCCTCCGGCACGGCGTCAGGCTGGTGGTGCAGCAGGGCTGCAAAGAACAAGGGCCTAGTGAGGATCTAAACAAAACTACTGCACCAAGTAAAAACATTAAAGCAGAACCAGAACAGAGCTTTAGAAAGACCCAGAGTCAGCTAAGACCCCAAATGTAATCTGCAGGGACATCTTGATTATTAAAAAAATACTGCAGATTAAATGCTGCAACAAATCTTAAATTGACTTGACAAAAAAAGGCAACAAAATTTCATTAAGTAGCTGAAAATAAAAGTGTGCATGCAGATTGCATCTGACATCTTAACATGAAACGATTAGATTACAATCACACATACATACAGCAGTAAAAAAAAAACTCCATTGTTTGATTGTGTTTGGTTGATTTTAAAATGAACAAGATAACATTATTCAACCCAACTATAGTTAGACTAAAGAGATGACAAGTTTAAAAAAGTCTTTCTATTTATTAGCTACGTTACTTTTGGTATTTAGCAGAAGGGAAAAATAGAAGCAGTGTGGCGCCATTTGAAGTGCATGAGCTACAGGTCAAGTACACTGATGATGTCAGCAGGTCTCAGAGGGGGAATAGAGTATATAGAGTATGGGCGGCTGCTGTCGTGCTCTCAGGTAATACTTAACCTTTCCGACTTTGTTGTAAGGAACACAATACGTGTTTGACCTCCAAGAACAACTCAGTGTTTCTGCCAAGAGCCTGCTTTAGCACGCGTGTGTGTTTCACTTGACTCAGTGACTCTCCATCTGTAGTTCTGGGTTGGGCCATTTCTCACGAGAACTCTGTATATAGAGTGTGTGTCAGATATAAGAAAAGGCATCACAGGATGCACTGTGCAATCACAATAATAAACAGGACCCCTCAGCCTGCGTCCTGGCCAGGAAATTCATTAAATCATAGCGTTTGATTTAGAAACCAACAAATCGTGACTGAAAGCACAAAACTGGCTTCAATTGAAGTGTGTTTTTTTTCTGTTCTTTCAAGTCTGAAATACAACATGTACTGTGTCTGTGAATGCACAATGCTCACACACACTCTCGACCACACACACACATTTAGATTGTATTATTTATACTCACTTACACAAACATATGGAAAAGGATGCATGAACAGTGAAAGAATAAGAAATGCTCAGAAAAAAAATGTATGAGGAAAACAAACATACATACTGTAGGTATGTTGAGGCAAATGCACATAGTACACAGACACACACACATGCATGCATTTTCACACATTCCCACACATAAAAGAGCCCTGAAGGCATCTGTTCTGGTCACAAAAAGGAAATGCTGTCTGAACACATGCTGAACTAGACAAAACATGTCTCAGTTTTCACAATCACATGAAGCCACTAATCACAATTTAAAAGCAAACATTCAGTAAGTGTGTAGAATTATAGCATTAATTATGCTTAGTTCTGTACACATTTAAAAAAATCTATTTTGATCTAAATGTTTACATGCATCTATATACAGTGCTGCTCATAATTATTTATAACCCTGTGAATTTGATTCTAAGTCTAAAATGTTCTCCACTGTATATGTTTAATACTGAAAAATGATCCATGTTATGGTTCACAGGCCTGCTACTTACAGGCCTTTGGAGGGGCAGGGATGCCAGAGCCACTCGATATGTGGAGGTGGGACTCCATGTGACGTACAGGGCAAAGATTTTCTGCTCCCCCTTGGCACAGTGCCGGGATCCTGCAACACCACAGCTTTCTCTCCTATTTGTGGACTCACTGTGTGATGAGAAAAAACCACACGATTGACTAAAACTTTAAAAGATGCAGCAGGAAACATCATCATATTTGATTTTTATTTTCTGTGTCTCACCATTGACCACAAGTGTTAGTGTGATGTTCTGGTGGAGCCCGTGTTCTTTAATTTTCACAATAATAGTGTACTCTCCTGCATCCTCCTCTGCGACATCTCTAATCACTAAGGAGATCCCATCCATGTGGTATCTGGAGCACTGCTCTGCTGCCACCATGCCGTCTTTCAACCTGACAGAGAAAGGAAGCTCTGAGTAAAGTAACTCAAACATTCCTGTAAGTGTTTCAGATGACATTTAGAGAATGTCAGGGTAAGTGGATATAGAAACTTTTGACCCCTTACCAGATAACTTCAGGGGCAGGAAATGCTCGTAGTTTGGGAGTGATTCTGTAAGATTTTTGTCCTGTATGTGCCATCATCAATGATCCATTTCGAGGCTTCAGACGAATAAACGGTCGATCTGAAAGCAATTAAACCCATACACTCTGATTAATCTAATAATTTAGAAAAAGATGCAAAACTAAATGTTCACACTATCACAAAACAGGGTTAAACTTTTCAGCTCTGTGGTTCCATAAAAGTCTTGATAAAAATGAATAAAAAACAGTTACGTTCTTGGATTATCTGAATGATGGAAAATTTCTGACTCACCATAGATAGTAACAGTGACTTTTTCCTGTTTACTTTGATCTCCGATGCTAACACGGCATGTATACAAGCCTCTGTCTGAGCGCTGGAGTTTTGGGATGACCAGTATGTTGTAGAAAAGCAAGTGCATCGGGTGTTTTACAATCCTTTTTGATGTGGAGCTCGGATTATTACCCTATCAATTTAAAGACAGAGATAGACCAATGTAGTAACCATACGTTTCCAATCTATTTTGATTCAAAATCCAAGTTCATTAAGCAAATTTTAGCTTTCTGTTGGGAAGTAAGAGATTAGTGTTTGTTTGACCATTTTTAATCTATGTCTGATAAAATAATTTGTCTTGAAAACATAAGAAACAACAAAGTGCCAGAACTGTTATTTTAACATAATCTCCATCAGAGGTTATTTCTCACATAAACTTGTGCATTTCTCAAGCTTACCTTTCCAGGATAGTCCCAGGTGATGTTTACTCTTGTGTTCAGTTCTGTAATTGCAGTGCAATTCAGAACCAACCTCTCTCCCTTCAAGGCCTGCACAGGACCACTGGTGTTCAGATACACCTCTGTGATTTTATTTACTGGAAAGAAAAAAAAAAGAACAGAAAAGGGTTAATGCTGGAGATAAAAACATGTTTAAGATTGTAGATTGAAACACGCTTACCTGGTCTATATACAAAATATTTTCGTGAGGTATGTTTGACATCTTGGATGACCGTCTGACAGTGGAAGAGTCCAACGTTGAAGAGCGTGCTGGTTCGAAAGGTGAAACCTCGCTTGTTGTTCCAGATGATGTTCCTCTGGTCAAGAGTTAGATCAGGGTACTGTAGGAAAGAAAAAAAAAATCATTTAAAGTTTTGTTATTGACTCTTCCCGTCCTAGTGGGATGTGCTCGGAACATCTCATCAGCAAGGTATCTGGAGTCATCCTAATGAGGTGTTCATGCCAACTCATGTGGCTCCTGTTGACCCATAGGAGCAACAGATCAACACTAAACATTTCCTGTTTGGCAAAGCTCCTTTCATTAAAAACCTGGGCACCCAGTAGAGCAAGCACATTCTGACCATTTGAGGTGCCGTCCACAGCTGGTGACCATAATGAGTGTTGGATTGTAGACCAACTAGTAAATCGAGCAGCACCAATTTGCTAATCGATCCATACTTTTTTAACTTGACTCCAAGACTCCAGGATCCATAAACTCATCCACCTGGGACAGGATCCTACCCCTGATCTGTGGATGATCTGCCACTCTTTTGTAGTTGTGGACTGTGTTTCTGTATTTGGAGATGCTCATTCCCAGTTGTTCAGAATAGCAGCATAAATGCAAAATAAAAAGCTTCTTTCAATCATGCATACCACAGTGAAACTGGAGTCAGTCATTAAAAATGCTTTAGTGAATTCTTGTCTGATAAAATCAAATTTATGATTCAATTTTATTTTCCAGGACGTTTTTTTTTTTTTTAACCTGGATTAGTTGGTTTATTCTAACTGGACTGGTTTTGTAATTCTCAGCCATGGCCACTTGTGTAACTGTATAACCTTGTTCTTTTCTTGGAGGAGACAACCACAAGGAAATGTTTTTCAGCAGCATAGTGAAAGCCTCCCACCCTCTCCCAAGGGAACAGGTAGACCAGCTCTTTCCTTGCTCCCGCATCCCCAGTGTGAAAAGTTGGATAACCCCCCCCCTTCCACCACTGAGTTGACCCCCCAAGACGCCAGCTAACCTCTTCCTCCTTCCTTTTCAGTCCTGTGAAGTAGATCCTTTCCTCTATTTCCTCTAGCTGAACTCACTGACGCCCCGTCTGAGCACCCTCAGTGCCCTTCATGCCCCTAATACACCCATCCCATAACCCCACTGTACTCAGAGACAAGACAGAAGTTGATGGAGGGAGGCGCTAAAGAGTCAGGATATGTGAACCGTGACTCCAGTTCATTGCCTTATATCCTGTTACTACAGGATGAAGACCCTTTGACTAGAACTTTACGTCAACACTGTCATATAAGAACTCAGCTTCACAGCTTGAGTGAAAGAGCAGAACCTCTCAGGTATTGTTCCTACTGAGAAGGGTCAGAGCAAAACACCCAAGCAAGGTGCAAAATCCTTCCAGGAAAAAAACACTCCAGCGGCTGTGACAGGGAGACTGACCACCGCAAAGGAAGAGGAGATGAGTTATTTTTAGACTAGTTACCTTAGTCTTTCCAGGCATTTTTCAGGACGTAGAGACAAGACAGAAATGTATGTCTATTTAACATACAAAGACCGGTGTTACAGATGCACTTCCTGAACCTCAAATTTTTACTTTTTAAATATGTTTTTCTTGTACTTAAGTGTTTTCTCGTGTGAAGCGACATGGCAAAATTTATGTGTTCAACTCCATGGGACCCTTCACAAGTCTGAACAATAATTTGTATCAAAATAGAATCTTTTACTTTTTATCTGCTAGTTATATGAGGGGTTTTTTGGTAACAAAATTTTTGTCTGCGGATCCTACGCAATGATATGTTTTTAAAGCACAACGTGGGGGTTTAATAGATAAGGCCGATTGGTGGAATTACCCAAAGGCATACGTACTGTACGTGTGATTGGTTGTTTTGATTCTCTTTAGGGACTTTTGACAGACTGGCAACTTGTCAAGGCTCCACATGCATACGTACATGAAGCTGTAATGAACCAAGCAATTTTGGAAGATGTTTTTTTTCCTGTTTTTTTGTAAATTAGCAGATTGTAAAAAAGTCTATAAAGATTTCACTCCTACTGTATGTATAAAACTCAATCTTATCTTATTATGTAAAATCATATGTAAAACACATGCCTAAAAATCACAACATGTAAAGATTGAGAGTAAGACAGAATACATGTGTGTGAATGAGAGGGATCCAAATGGAAAAGTGAGGTTACAGGGAGAAGAGATAAAGAAGGTGGAAGATTTTAAGTATCTAGGATCAACAGTCCAGAGCAATGGAGAGTGTGGAAAAGAGGTGAAGAAACATGTGCAGGCAGGCTGGAACGGGTGGAGAAAAGTATCAGCTGTGATGTGTGACAAAAGAGTTTCAGCTAAAAGGAAAGGTAAAGTGCACAAAACCATGGTGAGACCGGCTATGCTGTTTGGTTTAGAGACAATGGCACTGAGGAAAAGACAGAAAACAGAGATGGAGATAGCAGACATGAAGATGCTGAGGATCTCTCTGGGAGTGACCAGGATGGACAAGATCAGAGGAACAGCACATATTAGAGATTTTGGAGATAAAGTAAGAGAGGCCAGACTGAGATGGTTTGGACATGTGCAGAGTAGCGAGAGAGAGTACATCGGAAGAAGGATGCTGGGTTTGGAACCACCAGGAAAGACGACCAGACGAAGACCAAAGAGGAGGTTCATGGATGCAGTGAAGGAAAACATGAAGATAATTGGTGTGGCTGAAGAAGATGCAGCAGATAGGGTTAGATGAAAGAAACTGACTTGCTGTGGTGACCAATGAAGTGAAATGCCGAAAGAAGAAGTCTCGTTACTATGTGCGTAGAATGTATTCTTTTAATTCGCTGTCACTTCAAGATCTCCATATAGAGAGGAGTAACACAGATGAAAAAAACTCTCTAAAAAGCATTTTATTAAAATGAATCATTTAAACCACTTTCTGATTATACTGCAATGTGTAGGATTATAACTCTCCCTTACTTTTTCCAGTCAAGAGGTTAAGAAACAATGAAATTATTAGTTATCTGAGAGTCATTCTAAAGCTTCAAGGGAAGCAAATAGAAAGCAGGACACCAATTTGAAGATGCTAAACCTAGTTATGATATGTTGAATTTGTGCCTGTTTCCCTCAAGAGACTCATTTAATGCTTTCAAATGGGCTGAGACTCAGTTTCATACACATTACTAACAAAGATGGGTGAGATAAGTGATAACAACATGTCTTTTGGTGACACTCATGATGAGAACCGGAAGAATTTGACATTTCTTACAGTTACTTTACTGTTGATATTAGTTTCTGATAGTGATGCACAACCCCTCAGGTTAATGTGCAGGACTCATAATTCAAAAGAAAAAAATCTTTACTTTGATCTGTTGGGCCAACTGTGGCTATAGAGCTTCCTCTACCAGGCTTCTCTGGCCAGCTGCTTAAAGCATCAGATGGAGAAACGTGTCAGCCATTATTCTCACTGCAAGAATCAGTGATTAAAATGTGGGAAGTAGTGATGGCCAGGAGCCAATGAGCTACTTCACTGCCCATGTCCTGTCTCCAGAGGTAAAACAGTGCCAACTGTGGTTTTTGTATGATTGGAAAAAATGTGTAAGTATTGGGCAGTTACGAGTGCACAGACCCTTACAGATACGCATGGAGACAGTGAACACTCTAAACGCTTCCGTTCGCTCTCCCCCTCACTCAACACTCAAGTGCCAACACTCACAAACATATCCGCACACACTTTCACACGTATCCGCAGAAGCACACAAACAAATCCACACACACGCCATGTTGCAATGGCTGCCAAGACATGAACAATGTGGTGAGTGATCTGGTCACGGAGAAACAACTGGAACACAAAGTGTGTGCGTGTGTGATACTTGATGAAAAAACTGGGTTGAGTAATGATGTTCACAGAGTGTAAGTGAGGTGATAGTAAAAGGGAGGACAAAGTGTGACGTGAGCATGCAGATAAACTTCACACCCAAATGTGACTAAAAGCCTCTGTGTCCTTGACTGGATGAGTCTTACATTCTTTCTCTACTAACCTTGATCAGGGTGGTGGTGATGTTGGGATGGGTGACTCTGCAGGGGATGACCAATGGTTCCTTCAGCTTCATGAACAACACTCCTATAGTCATCTCTGAATGTTCCACAAATGGCTGCTGGCTGTCTGAAACCCAAACACGGCGGTCAGGGACACATGTGGTTCATATAAAAAACATTCAAAATATAAGCATTCAAGACGTTAAAACACGCCAAAGAATTACATTAAACTGTGCAACCAGTTTGGATTCAATTTTCATTTCAATTCACTTTTATTTGTACAGCCCAAAAGCAGATTTTTTTTTGTGTCAACGGGATTCACATTGCAGATTGAAAAAGAACAAAAACAAGGGGAAAAAAAGGATGTATAATAAACACAATACACAACAAAAAGCTGACTAAAAAATGATAGCTAAACAATTTTAGCACATTTCGGCCCTTAGACTCTCCTTCATGGTGAGGAAAAACTCCTAAAAACCCATCAGTCGGGAAAAATTTAAAACCTCATGGGGATCCACATGAAAGAGAGATCCCTTCCCGAGGACAAGCATCCAATGTGTCTAAGACCATTGTTTAAATATTAGCTTATTCTACTCTACAGTTTGATATCTAAAAAAGTCAGTAGGTGTTCTTCATCATGGAAGGCTCAGAACACTGGCCTTTCTGTGTGGAGTTTGCATGCTCTTCCTGTTTATGCATGGGTTTTCTCCAGATACTCTTGCTTCACCATCCCTTCCATCTAGGTCTTCCAAGAACACATTCTGAACAATAACCTTTGCCATGCCACTGAAACTTTGTTTTTCTTTTCACAGCAATACTGGACTAACCTACTTAAATAAACCATGTTTTCTGTCCTACAATTGGGTCCGCCTCCTTCCACCTACACACCGCTTCTTGACAGAATGACCCGACCAATATGGACCCAGCGGACTGAAGTTTGTTTCAAGTGAAGTTTAAGACTAATTGAATCACAAACTCTAGTTTGTTTGGTTAGTTGACTGCTAAGAAATCACCCCTAGGAATGTGTGTAGTATATGGATCATTGTGTGTCGTCCCGCGACAGACTTGTGACCTAGGTATATCCTACCTCTGCCTTAAATCAGCCTTAAATCAGCCAGGATAGCCTTCATCACCCCTCGTAATCCCATTAGGAAAAAGAGGTACAGAAGATGAAAGGAAATTACTCAATGATTTGACTTAAAACTATGTCTTGCTGTATGTAATAAACTCGCTACAAACTGAATTTTCAATTGTATTCATACAATGTAAAGTACTGTCTTATGATATGCATCCCATAGACCTACAGTAAATATGCATATATACACGTATATATGTATATGTTTACAATATCTTCTCGTCTTTTGTCCACTGTTATGGTACCATCTGGTAATAAAGTGTAAAGTTCCAACCAACCCCATCTTTTTCTGACACTCTAGTTGTGTGAATGCAAATGCTTTTTTTTTTTTTTTTTTTTTTTTTTTATAACAGCATGTATATCCGCCTTTTAATTGTTGAAGGCTGCGGATGATGTGCCCTTGTGGGTCCTTTGGAAACACTATAGTCAACTTATTACAAACATAAGCTATATACAAAATTACAGAAATTATTTTTTTTTCTAAAATTAAAACTAAAGATTTTACCAAAAAATGTAACGTAACTGAAACTGAATAAATATGATTAAATATGTTTAAATGTGGTTAGAAAAATTAACTCTTCTTGTGCCTCATTATGTCAAAATGAACAAAAAAAGCACTACAGCAAGTTTCAGTAAAACTCTTTCCTTTTTTTTGTCAATTTCATCTCTACACTCAGACTAATAAATTTAATTGTCATTCTGAATGCCTGGATGTTTGTAACTTTAATAGCAGACAAAATCAATATCTGGACCAGATTTTTCTGGTCGTCACTTCTGGTATTACAAATAATCTTACTGTCTTTTATCCACAACCAACCAGTAAACCGATGATACATTTTTAGCTTCAATGTATTTCTCTAATCCTGAAAAACTTCTATTTGCATGCAGATTCTTCTCTTCCTGATATTCAGACATCTTGTTTTCTTTCATCATAATTTGTCGATGTTGATTTAAACTAAATGTAGATAGACTAGTTTATGTCATTAGCTCTTGGGATAATTTGACATTTTAAAAGCCAGTTTGTTAGCGACAACCAATAATGTCCAACAAGACATGATTGCAAACCAATTTTAAACAACATTTTGGAGTCTCATGTTGAAAATTAGTGATGGCCAGCCAACAAAAAAACCCCCAAAAAACTGGCATTTTAATTTAGGATTTTACATGGTGGACCATAGACAGAAGAACGACGGGCCAATCAACCAAAACTTTCAGATTTATCAGGTTCCTTCCATCCCATCAGAAGCACCGTCATTGTTTTGGGGAAAGATAAACATGATTTGTGATCATTCTTACACGTTTTTAGAAATAGACAAATATACCTAGAATTGTTTTCTGCTGCTCGCAAACATACTACAACTATTATTTTTGCTCATTTATGAATTTAAATGACGATTCCAATTATTAAAAGCTTGTCAATAAACCTGTCAATGAATATAAAACCAATCATTCTCATTAATGCATGAATTAAAGCTTTCGTTGTTTCAGAAAATTAAATTATCCAATTATTTTTTAAGTGTATCGTTAATATCATTTCGAAAACATGGAATTGAAACAAGGCGTTGTTGAGTTTAACAACAATCATTTTCTCACACACTTCTAAATGTCTAAGCAATAAACAAAAACAAACATACAATTATACACTGTACAAACATACACTGTCCACCCCACCCATTCACTGAATACCCCTCCGCTAAATACATTTCTGTAGTCAACAATAAACACACAGATTGTTTAGAAGCAATCAAAAGGTCTCTCTGTGATTTCTCCCCTCAGATCGACTACTGTAAAAGTTTTGTGCCATTGAAAAGTGTGGGTGTTGCTCACTGTATTGTTTGGGACCGTAGGGTGTTATTCAAGGAAAGCAAATCTCTGAACCTTTGAACAAAAGTACCCCAAGGACCTGTAGACCGAAGGCTTCCTTCTCTTGCTTTGATTCCTAATACAGGACCAAGGGAGGGAAGCAACCAAAGAGCAGACCTGCAGGCCAAGTTTGACGCTTAATGAACATGGTGACCTGAGCGATTAATGGCCCCCAAGGGTCCTGTTGGTCAAACAGTAGCAGACCCTGTGACCCTGGTCTCCTGTCCTTCTCCTTACCCCGAGCAACTCAGGCTGAGGAACTCCGTCTTTTAGGACAGGGAGGAGGTGACCTGGTGGATATCTTGCCTCCTCTGCACCCTGGATACCACTGAACTGCTGGCCTTCATCTTCTCCACTCTATCTCCTCACACACATTCCAAACACATCCACCTTGTAGAGACACAGCGACATCCCCTCCCAGCTTGCCCCCTCCCAACCCTTCCCCTCCTCTCTCAAGCACAGGATGCTTCAAGCAAAGCTGACGAGAGGAGATAAGGCTGATGCCCTGGGAAACTCTGCCCGGGTTTGAGCCTTTCAGCAGTTTGGCTATTCCTGGCCTCGAGGTAGCACGTAAATGAAAGTAAAAAGGGATTTATATATAGACGAGAGGGAGGTGGCCCTGGGATGAGAGAGAAGAGGCAGGGAGTGAGGTAAAACTGAGCTAAGAGCAGTTTAGAAGGATGTGTTGTTGGGACAAAATGTGTTTAGATATGATTGGTTCCTCGATATTGGTCTATATTTAGCACATGCCACTTCCTGTTTAACATCACAGAACAGACTTTGAGCAGAATGGGGTAATAGAGGGATGGAGTGGGGCTGTGAACATCAAATTACAGGACGTCAAGTGTCTTACCTGTGACAAACACATAGATGGACATCTGTTTTTGGGTACTGTGCCTGTACCGGCAGCGAAACAGTCCAGTGTGCTGGCCTTGGATGTGGACGACTCTCAAGCGGCTACAGAATTGCTGTTTCATTTTTCCACAGCGGGATTCATTTACTTCCACCAGATCTCTGTCCAAGCCCTCTGGGAATGCCCATGACAGTTCTGTGTGACCCCTAACCAACAGAGAAAACAATGTGAGACTTTTAAGACTTAAAAAATAGAACAATTAAATGTCTTCAATGAAAAATTAGAATGAAATATTGGGCTTGATGAAAAAGCATCTTGTGGGTTATTTGATTTTGTCTCCACATTATTTGAGTCACTCTCCACATTTAAAAAAGTGCAAGCTTATTTTAGCCGTCTTTTCCATTAATGTAGTGACTAAACTAGATTATTTTTTTCACCCACTTGTCCACGTGAAGAGAGGTTGTTTACATTTAGAAATACCTGAAACTTACTTGCAGTTGATCAGCAGTGTCTGGTTGGCCCCCAGAACCAGCTGCCGACTTTTTACATCCAGAATAGGAACGCTGAACTTTCCTTTGGAATCTTTATCTGCAGAAGTTAAGAAATGATTGAGATACAGAAAACAATCAAAGTTACAGAAACACAGTTTGACTGACAAGCAGGTCAAAATTTCCCATCCCTTGTTTCTCCAATCAATCTTCTCAGGTTTGAAATATTCTCGTTAACCCTTCTTAAATTTTCCTCTGACCTGTCAGCTCATGTGGAAATGCGTAAGCAGTGTCCTGCTTGTTTATCAAATAAAACAATTTCTCCACTTGATGGTTGAACTATATTAATGAGAGATGAAGCTGCTTGTCTCTCCACCCTTCCTTCCTAACAACAATGGCAGAAACATCAGTCAGGGGAATTTGCCCTTCACTCTGACTTCTCTTCACAGCATGCACTGCATCAACTCAAACCACATCCATCATCCGTTTGCAATCACTGGGAAAGCAGTTAGCAAATTTATCACTTGTCAGTGTCATTGTTCCCAGTAGATGCCCCATTGAGCAGATGTGGTATTACTCATACTGCTAGCACTTCCTTTACTATTTCCTTTGGTTTCTCACTGATTGAGAAAATGCACACGGCCTTGTGAAAGAAAAATACAATGGAGGTCATCAATTTCAAATTGGATTTTTTTTTTTTGCTTTAATCTGCGAGAAAATGTAACCAATTAGCAAAAACATCCCCATAATTTCCCATTTATTCTCTACCTTAATGTGCTTTTGTGTTTTAAAGAGGAAACATGCAGCTTCAACTCTCCTGTTGGTTTTGTTTCTTGTTGATACTTTTGATGCTTTGAGTTTGAGATCAGTTCAAATCATAAAACTATTCATCAATCATCCTGTTCTTCTTTTTTACTTTGGAAAGATGGATAGTTTGTTCAGACAACAACAGTGAACTAGTTTGGACAGAATGGGGTTTATTTCATGTCTTATTTCATAAAAATGATTATAACTGAGAAGGAACACACAAATTTTTCATGTGTGGGATCAATAAAATAATTCCAATTCTGATTCTGAAAGTTGTTCTCTGCAAGTTGCAAAACTGAGATGTTACTGAAGAAAATTGTTTTATAAGGACGAGATCCATCTCCTAATTAAAAGTTATTGTTGTGATTTTATGTATGACCAAATGAATAAATCTAAATCTGAACTGAACTGACATGAAATATCTTAATGCTTATAAAAAAAAAGTGATTTCATCTGTTTTTCTTCATCCTGTTTATTCCTAATGAGCAGAAATTAAGACTAAACAACAGAAAACGCATAGGTGGTCAATTTAAGTTGGAAATATCTGCAATGAATTTTCTTCTGATCAAATCAGCATTTGTACATCTAATCACACTTTTCAATTTCAGAATAAATTTGTTTATCAAATTTGACTTGTAGCCACATTACAAAACTAAGCATTTCCATTTTTGCATTAAAAAAAAGTAAAAACCCATGTTAAAAACTCTTTAAAAAATATCTCTGATTTACTCATAACTGTATCTTATTATTAAAAACATATGTAGAAAAATCTTTAATTGATCTTTTGTTCTTGTATACAATTAAACTGCACATTATTATTATTCAAGATTAATCATTTATATCTTTTAAAGTCTTTATATTATTTTCCAAATGACTCAATTACAAATTGTCAATGTGAATCACTAATTTATTTTTGTTGCATGAAGGGACATTTCATCTGAAAAACATATATTGTTTTTAAGTGCTGTAAAAAACCTATTCTTTTCAGACATTGTGCATTTATTAATATTTTAGGTCCAGAATATTAGAGTCTAACTAAAATGTTAGAAAAGTTTTTGAAGGAAACAAATCTTCATCTTTCAGTCATTTCTGAACATCTTTTACGCATAAGAATAAGTCACAAAATTTTTAATTTAGTGAGATATTCCCAAAAAAAAACCTAATATGTTTTTTCTATTTTAATTTTCTGTCATTAAAAGCTCTAATGAGAAACTAATCAGTCTAAAGAAACAACGCCGTTTGCGCATTTGGAGAGTGCGCTCTGAACTGTGCCAATTTCATCCAGAGAACAATAACCTAATCAAATTATTATGAATTGAATAGATTTTACATCTTAATTGTTCAGAATGGTGGGTTTTTTTGGGGCTTGTATTCTGGGAAAAGTTGTGCGTAAAAGTGACTTTTCAATGTCTCATCAGTTCCTAAACAAAATGAATATTTTGAATCACTCACCTTCCATAAATTGCTATATTAGTGCAGTCTTTTTTTTGCGGCAATTTAAAAAAAAAATAAATTTAGAGCAACAAGTGTTTTAAATTAACTGTTAGTTTGGGAAAAGTCGTGCGTAAAAAATCATTTTTACGCATGACTTTTCAGGTTATTTTGCATCACCTACCTTTCCCATGAACACCATACAATCCACAGAGAAGGCAAAAGAGAATTAAATTCATCATTTCAGGTCACTCCGAGTTAAAAAAAAAAAAAAAAAAGAACATGAAAAAAGTTTTATTCCTGGTGATGATCTCCAAGGAGCGCAGCGGGAAAGATGCGCTAAATGTTGGAGGTCATTGAATGAAGACGGAGTTTCCTGAGATAAACTGCGGGTGATCACACATCAGGACGAAGTCCACTGGAACTTTTTCCCATCGTTTAGGATGGAGAGGCTGATTTATAACCTTCCCACAATGCATTGACCGGATGGAGAGCTTCCTACGCGGATTGGCACATCCCACTGTGCGTAAAAGCAGCGGATTTTCAGGACTGATCAAGAACATGTTGAGGTCAGAATATTTTACAATCTAAAAATCTAAGATGATCATTTAAAAACTTAATTAAAAATTAAACTTGTTCTTTCTTTGCCAAAAAATGTGCTAAAGGATGAGATTGATAATTGAGATGCAGCAGTGATTTAAGCATAAATCAACTGTACAGACAATTCCCAGAATACAGTTTGTACACGAGATTAACAGCACGTAGGCAGCAGGATAGATGTGGGATGTCTAATTAGCAACTTGACATTCATTTCTAACATTAGATCTATGTGTTGTTATAAAACAAAGGACATTAATGCATTTTATGATTAAGATCCTTCCACTTGGACAGTTAGAATTTTTCCAAATCCATGTAATGTTGTGTCACTATTTCACTTCTCTACAATAAAAAGTAATTTTATTGCTGGTGACTTTAAGATCCAAACAAAATTCCTAGTGAAAAAAAAGAGAAAGAAATCATACTATCTAGTTTGGACTTAAAACAGAACATATGAACATGACAATACATAATTCACATGTTTCATTTTGTCTTCTGAACTGCTTATCACAAATGAGATTTCAAGGATTGCCGGAGCCTATCTTGGCTGATTTCAGGTCCTCAGTCAGTTGCAGGACCACACACACAGACAACCATCCACACACACTCTCATTCTAAGGGGCACTTTCATAGCGGCCAATCAACCTAACCTGCATGTCTTTGGAGGGTGGAAGGAAACTGGAGTACCCGGAGAAAACCCACACCTACACAGCGGAATATGCTCACTCTACACAGAAAGACCAGTGTTCCAAACCTCGCCCCACCCCAGGAATCGAACCCTGACCTTTTTGCTGTGAGGTCACTATGCTTGAGGGAGCCGGTAACTCTGTGGTAGAATGTTCGCCCTTGGAGTGGGAGTTCGACGGTTCGAAATCCACTGACCTTATGTCTAGGTGTCGTTGGGGAACACACCTAACCCCTGTTTCTCGCACCATTTGCGCCGTCTTAGCAGCCTGCTGCGGTGTAATGCAGCAGAGAAATTTTCCCATTGAGGGGAAGACGAACAGATGAATAAAGTATGTAGGAAAAAAAAAATTAACCTGAGGACGCTCAGGTTATAAGCGTAAAAAATAAGCGTCCTCTGCAGGGTGGCTGGCCTCTCACTAAGAGGTTGGGTGAGGAGTTCTGCCATCCTAGAGGAGTTTGGTATAGAGCCGCTCCTCCTCCAGGTTGAGAGAAGCCAGATGGGGTGGTTAGGGCATCTGGTCAGGATGCCTTTCGAGCACCTCGCTGATGAGGTGTTTCGGGCATGTCCCACCAGAAGGAGACCAAGAGGCAGACCCTGGACCCGCTGGAGAGACTATGTCTCACAGCTGGCTGGGAACAACTCGGGATCCTTCCAGGTGAGCTGGAGGATGCAGCTAGGGTAAGAGAAGCCTGGGCTTCCCGCCTGAGACTGTTGCTTCCGCGACTTGGCCCTGAATAAGCGGAATTTGACGAATGGAAAAAATAATTAACCATGCAACCCCTGTTATTTAATGGTTAAATAATGATTCCCTTCGGTAGGGAAGGGAATCTCCTTCTAACAGTTGAAGAAACTGTAAAGGTACAAATTGATCACTGGGTGTTGTGAGCAGAGCAAAAATCTGACAAATAAAAGAACACACAAGCACAAATATAGACACCAAAAGTAATATTCTTCTTAATAATCTTATTGTTTCTTAAAAGCAACAAAAACATTTGATATAGTCAAATTACGTATGAAGATAAATTAAATTACTTTCAGACAAAACGACTCCTATTGAAGAAGTATTTTGCCACACTATACTCACAGAATATGTGGAACATCAGATTATAACATGGAAATACAGTACAAATTCAGATACAGTACAAAAAATAGTGAAACATGAGCACATGCTGATGTGGAGACAAATGATGGTACAAGTAATATTATTCCTAACGTAACACAGGAGAACTTTTTCCACATGTTATGAGATGACAGAGATTTTTGCTGTCATGCAGAACTGAACCAGATTCATTTCTACAATTTAGAAAAGAAGAAAAAGTGGGACAAAATACAGATCAGCGTGAGTATAGCTACATAACTGTGTGTATCTAATCTGCTTCAGGTTGTAGGCTGAGACTGGATGCAAAGCTCATGGAAAACTATGATACAATATTTTCAAACATGTCAAATATTTTATCTAAATTTTAGAATTTAAACATTTGGATAATGTTGTTTCATAGTATTTATTTTAAATTGTGTGGTTTCGTTTTCTGAACCACTTATCACTAACAGCATCACGGGGGTGCCGGAGCTTATCCCGGCTGATTCCAGGTGAGAGGCAGGGTAAGCCCCAAACAGGGCGCCAGGCTGTTGCGAGGTAATTCAAATTGTTTTGTGAAAAAAATTAGATTCAATTGCTATAGAGTCATTTTCTCACCGTATTTTTTACGGTATCTTGTTCAATGACCTAATCCTAGACATACTTACTGTATTTGTATTAAATATGCAGGTAACTGATACATATAATATTAATATTTTTATTACATTTGATTATTATTTTATTATTATTATTATTATTCCAATATAGTTTGTTAAAAAGAAATGGAGGTAGCAGAGATGAAGATGCTGAGGATCTCTCTGGGAGTGACCAAGATGGACAAGATCAGAGGAACAGCACATGTTAGAGATTTTGGAGATAAAGTCAGAGAAGCCAGACTGAGATGATTTGTACATGTGCAGAGGAGAGAGAGAGCGTATATCGGCAGAAGGATGCTGGGTTTGGAACCAGCAGGAAAGAGGACTTGAGGATGACAAAAGAGTAGGTTCATGAATACAGTGAAGGAAGACATGAAGATAGTTGGCGTGACCGAAGAAGATGCAGCAGATAGGGTTAGATGGAAGAAACTGACTTGCTGTGACGACCCCTGAAGGAAAATGCCAAAAGAAGAAGCAATTTGGTTTGTCAAAAAATGTGGAGAAGAAATTGATTTGAGAGCACATTTTTTGTCAAAAGGCACTTTTAAAGAAACACAGACATTATTGAATGATTCACCCAGATCCAGATGTTTTCATTCCAAAACGATTTCAACATGTGTCAAAAAACAACAGGACTTACAACTTTAACAGTATGGGATTGTAGAATCTTTGCTTGAAGCAAGCTAAAAATTTGGTTAGTTAAAGGCATTTTTGTAAAAAGTTTTGCAAGTTTTTTGCATTCAGTGGGCGGTAGTTTGTTCGTTCACCACTTGTTTCTATGTTGATCCCAGGCTTTTATTGTCATCTGAAATGCAGCAGGTTTTTATATTGCACATTTGCACGATAAGATGGTTTTATATTCATAAAATATTTATGTGTGAATGGATTAATTAAAACACTAAGCTACTGAATTCCTGAGTATAAAACGCTCAGTCTACTTTATAGACTATATTTAAGTTTTATAACACTTAAAATATCATTTAAAAACCTAAGTTAACAACACTAAAAAATGATATCTTAAAAGAAAAAAAAATATTGGAAGTTTGATGCTTGATATTTTTATATGATTCTGCGTCACCAGATAAAAGCCACAAACTAGAAGTATTTTTACTTTCAAATTGTGGTGAAATAAAGTGTTTCCTACTTAAAAAGGAAGATCAAACATGAGCGGACAGCTCAGGGACATGAAGTATTTCTTTTTCAGATTTTAGATGCAATGTAAGAATATGGCGATTGCATCTAAAAGGATGCTTCGAATGACATGAACAACAAAAACATTAAAAGAACAGAAAAAACATTCCAAAATGTATTTTTTTTCATATCAGAATAAAATGTGTAAATTGATGATATTTGCAATAATTATAAAACATCATAAATGCTACGTAGACTTCAATCTGCTTAACAACATCATTTTCTAAAACCATTAAATATTTATCCTCAGCTCAAACGTCAACTTTGTTGGTAGTGTTGCTTCCAGATTGTACAGATGCTGATTGATTCGGGGTTGAGGGGGATCCACTTCTGTGTTTCCACATTCTGGTAAACTGACCGAATGTGTTGTTGAGCAGTCATGACAACATTCACAAGACCAACTTTCAGAACTGGTATTGTTGTCCTAGATTATTCTGTTCGTGTAGGTTTGATATTTTGTCAGACCTGACCTCTGGTCTGCTGATGGATCCAGTCGGTGAATTTGACCACTTGTGTGTAAACACCGGGACGGTTCTGTCTCGCACAGCCCTCGCCCCAGCTCACAATCCCCGCCAAGAACCACCGCCTGCCTCGCTCCAGGCACACTAATGGTCCTCCTGAGTCACCCTAAGGAATCACAAATTGTCAACTTTACTATCTTAACATGAATCTATAAATGCATCTTAAACATTTGATTTGATAAAAAAAAAAAGTCAGGACCAAGATTAATTTATTTGAACACATTGTTTGATCAGTGCAGTGTCAGCAATAACTAGGACGCTTCATTGGTCCGCCGTGGTAAAGAAAGAGCTGAGCCAAAAAGCAAAGCTCGATTTACAAGTTGATCTACGTTCCCACCCTCACCTATGGTCAGCAGGTGTGAGAGGCGACCGAAAGAAGGAGATCGCAGATACAAGTGGCCGAAATGAGCTTCCTCCGCAGGGTGGCTAAGTTCCCACTCGGAGATCGGGTGAAGAGCTCTGCCATCCGGGAGAAGCTCATGTTGAGCCGCTCCTCCTCCAGGTAGAGAGAAACCAGATGGGGGTGGTTCGGGTATCTGGTCAGGATGCCCGCCCAAGCGCCTCGCTGGTGAGGTGTTTCGGACACGTCCCACCGGGAGGAGACCAAGGGGCAGACTCCAGACCCGCTGGAGAGACTATGTCTCACAGCTGGCTAGGGAATGACTCGGGATCCTTCTGGGTGAGCTGGAGGATGCAGCTTGGGTGAGAGAAGCCTTGGCTTCTCGTCTGAGGCTGTTGCCCCTGCAACCTGTCCTCGGATAAGCGGAAGACAATGGAATGGAACATAGTTTGTAACATTACTGTTCATTTAATCTCAATAGTTTCCATCACTGCTGACATTAAACAGAATAACCTGAAATAAAAATGGATTTAAGTAGCTAATATCGTCCAAATCAAGCCAGGGTATTACTTCAGACTAGTAAAACTGATGATTTAATGATATTTAAAGCTTTTTTTTGGCTGGGTATTTATACTTGGTTACCTGACTCGGGGTAATAAAATTCTCAAGAACAGGATATAACCTCACAGTTCTTCCGCAGACCTTTAAGGTTTAAAGACTGTAAGTATTATTTGTAATAGTTTATAAAAAGTTAAACTTTTTTAGTAGTTTAAAGTGGATGTGGATGTGGATCGACTGCATCCGATACTTACTTGGCAGGCATCTACTCCTCCCTGCAAGTTCCCAGCGCAAAGCATTCTGGGAGTGACGGCATCGTCATAAAGTTTATTACAGGTGTTCCTGTTTATGATCTTCACTGACGCCTCCTGTAAGCGAGAAGCCAATTCTCCTGTGAACGACAAAATTATATAGACACATGCATAAATGTTCTACACAATAACCAAAAGATTACTGGTCGTTAGCTCGTTTTATAGTTCTGTCTAGCTCACCATCCTCCATGAGAACACCCCAGCCTGTCACATAACAGTTAGTTCCAGTGGCGAAAGTGTGAGATGATGCAGGAACACATACAGGTTGTATCAAGTCATTGAAGAAAACAGGTGCACTGAGCTCGAGAAGTGCAATGTCATAATCAGATGTGAACTGGTCGTACTGCGGGTGGAGTAGAATCCGGCGGATCAATCTGGTGGCCGCTCCTTGATTACCCCTGGTCATCACACGCATTCCCATGTAAGCCCGCCATGCACGAGCATCTGAGTATCTGCAGACATGCCGGAAATGAATATAGGGATGTGCAAGGATATTTAAGAAGAGGTTCGTGGTGGTTGTCTTACTTGATGGCATCTGAGTCCTGGAAGCAGTGAGCTGCTGAGATGAGCCAGCGGTTGGAGACCAGCGTTGCTCCACAAACATGACCGTAACGTTCCATCTGGAGGCTGACCTGCCAGGGCCAAGACCCTGCCACAGCATCAGAACCTCCCACTATCTTAGCTCGTTTTTTGGGTCTGGTGCCACAACCTAGGATTGAAAAAAAAAACTCTGAAAATGATATCACTCTTGTCAAAGGCAGAAATAAATGATTTGGTTTGTGAGTGCTTACTACAACGCATCTCATCGGAGCCATCAAAGCAGTCTTTAACTCCATCACACTCGGGGTTAACCTTTCTGACGCACTTACTATTTGCACATTTGTATGAAGATGCGGAGCAACCTTTAACATCTAAAGAAGACAATCACAAAGTCTTTTATAACATTTATTATTTTAGTCATAAAATTGTAATAGGAATCACAAATCCTCACATGCTCTAGTGCAGTTCAGTTCATCACTGCGGTCTTTACAGTCAATCGTCCCGTCACACACCGATGACTTAGGCAAACATACTTTATTAGGACAAACGTGGTAACATTTACCCCCTAAAAAAACAAGACAAAGCAGCGAAAAAAAAAATGATCACAGCAAATACAAGTTGTTGATCAGTGTTAAGGCAGCAGGTTTCTTACCACAGGTGCCTTCCTCACTGCTGTCTGCACATCCACTCTGCCCGATACACTGGCTGCCTTGAGGTTTACACTGACCATTCCCACACAGCACTTCTCCTGGTCTGCAGGATGCTGAATGATAAAAAAAATCTACCTTCAGTACAGGCCTTGTATTTCTAACCCTCAAAGCAGATCAAAAAAACACTTATAACACTGTAATATTAAAGGGAAAATCTGTTAAAATTAAAATAATATTTTTTTTAGGGAGTGAATGAAGTTTCAAGCGTGTCAAAGTTTATTCTTGAACCATAAATCAGCATTGCACATTTTTAAATGTCAACCTAAATGATGTAATGGACAGATGTGTTTTTAATAATCTCAATCCTCTAAAAACAATAAGAGGAGCTAAGCGATGGAGGTATATGTGATCTCAGGAATGAAACGTACAGCATTTGGCTTCGTCCCGTCCATCAATGCAATCCCTCACTCCATCACAAACCTTCCTCAGAGGAATGCAATGACCATCTCCACAACGAAACTGACGAGGACAAGCTAAGAAAAACAGCAATGACAATAGAGTTAAACTGAGAAGTGTCATCTTACATCACTATTTCAAAAAGATCCCTGCATTTTCAGGAACTATAAAACCAAATCTAAAGAGCATTGGACTTACTGCCCTCTGGTGAAAAGGCTCTGTACAGCAAGAAGAAACCATTATGAGTGAGAGATTCATCAGAGTGAAAGTGGATGGAGAGAGGAGAAGAGAAGACCCGCTTTTTGCTGCTGTCTGACACTGGATTACAGAGCCTAGATACAAATCACAAAAATAACAAGATTAATATTCCTAGTTTGATTTCGATGTGTAAACTTCAGAACTCACTTCATGCCACCAATGTCCAGCCAGTCTTTCTCACATCCATCAGATGACTGTGAATCCTGAATATCCATTGCCACGATAGTGATAGAGATCAGGTATCCCGGTAACGGCACCTGATGAAGGAACTAGTGATGAATCTTTTTATCCAAGGACAACATGAATTCTAATACATACACATTCTTTGGCTTACTCGAAGTGTCCAGGAGCAGTCTATATTTGGAGGATAGTAAGATGGGTAGTATGGTGAAGAAATCGAGCCATTCCAGGAAGTAATTGATCCTCCACAACCTGCAGCAGGAGATTATGAGATGAATGAAAACCCAGAACGTCCGGTGAAAGTTATCTAGTTAAAACGCTAACAAAAGAAACTTGCAACTCTGAGATTTCAACACAAACAGGCCCTCACTTGCTTTTGGGATGGCCTGGAAGTAAGCTTTGAAAATGGCTCCGTCTCTCTGTCTGCTAAATGAAAAAGTGACCAACATCACGTTGCCAGAAGATGTCAGCTTCATTACCGGAGATAATCCTGAAATTGGCAGTCCACACCACCTGCAATAGACATACGGAAATCAGTGTGATGGGTTTAAAAAAAAAACAGTTTGAGCTTTTTTATAAGAGTTAAATTCACCTCACCTGGCTATTATCTTATTCTGTAAAGGAAGAAGAAAGTCATAAGCAGAGAGTTTGTGGGCAGTGCAGCTGCCTGGTGTGGCACCCTGAAGAGTGAGAACGACCAGTCGCACCACATGACCAGATGGCACACGAAGACGCCACTGGTAGTATGGTTTCTTGGGGCTCACGAGGCTCAGTGTGCGGTTGTTTCCATATTTGGCATAAAGGTCAAAAGACATCGCTGGACAAAAAAAAGATAGAGTCACTGTTTTAGTCAAATTCGACTTGGTAAATCAAACTTGATCAAGGATTGACTGAAGAGTTCACATGGGAGTGATTAGTATTGCAAGATTTAAAGGAGAGTAATTAGACTGTCCACAAGAATCTTCATGGACAATGATGTTTGCAGATGACATTGTGATCTGTAGTGAGAGGAGGGAAGAGGTGGAGGAAAAGCTGGAGAGGTGGGGGTTTGCACTAGAAAGAAGAGGAATGAAAATTAGTCAGAGTAAAACAGAGTACATGTGTGTGAATGAGAGGGATCCAAATGGAAAAGTGAGGTTACAGGGAGAAGAGATAAAGAATGTGGAAGATTTTAAGTACTTAGGATCAACAGTCCAGAGCAATGAAGAGTGTGAAAAAGAGGCGAAGAAGCATGTGTAGGCAGGCTGCAACGGATGGAGAAAAGTATGAGGTGTGATGTGCGACAGAAGAGTTTCAGCTAAAATTAAAGAAAAAGTGTACAAAACCGTGGTGAGACCGGCCATGCTTTTTGGTCTAGAGACAGTGGCACTGAGAAAAAGACAGGAAACAGAGATGGAGGTAGCAGAGATGAAGATGCTGAGGATCTCTCTGGGTGTGACCAGGATGGAAATGATTAGAAATTAATATATCAGAGGAACAGCACATGTTAGAGGTTTTGGAGATAAAGTCAGAGAAGCCAGACAGAGATGGTTTGGACATGTGCAGAGGAGAGAGAGAGTATGTCGGCAAAAGGATGCTGGGTTTGGAACCACCAGGAAAGAGGCCTAGAGGAAGACCAAAGAGGAGGTTCATGGATACAGTGAAGGAAGACATGAAGATAGTTGGCGTGGCTGAAGAAGATGCAGCAAATTGGGTTAGATGGAAGAAACTGACTTGCTGTGGCGACCCTTGAAGGGAAATGCTGAAAGAAGAATAATTAGATGGTATTATTATTTTGGGCTCTCCATCCACTCTTACCTTGGAATCCAAGCTGCCATTTACCTCCCTGGATACTGTTTGGATTTTTCATTTTGTCTGATTTATCATCTGACTCAAAGTCATCTGGATCCAAACCTGAACGAACAAAGCAAACCTTTAAATGCTCACACTGAAAGTTTAAAAAGTAAAGCTGTCAGAAAGTTTTTCTACCTAGTAGGGAAAGCGTATCATCATCTGGCTCCATGTAGTAGCGCTGCTCATTGCGGGTGTACCGTTGTACCTTGTTACTACCTGGAAGTCTGCGCTGTAGCCTACCAGGGGTGGACGTCTGGATTTCCATAGCAACATCATGAGGGGCTGTGAACTTACTCCAATAGAAGACATTGAGCCCCTCTGCTCCTTCACTGTGTAAGAATGAAATATTAGTGTCTGTAATGTTGGCACGCTCCTTATCCACATGGATTAGATTTGAATGAATCCCTGACCCACCTGAAGGCAGTAATTCCTGAGCAGAGGTGGTAGGAGCTCCATGGGGTGGAGTCATAGAGCTCTGTAAACTTTTCAAAAGCAGAATGGAGATTAAAAAATATATATATATTAGACGCTACACATAAGTTTACCTTTCCCGTTCCAGGATCAAATAGTGTGATTACACCTGCTCAAGCCAGAGTTCAACCACAGCATTGTTCTTGGATGTGTGTGTATCAAACTCTTCATGTGTGTATGCTGACGTAGAAAAGCACAGAGAGCCATTGTGTGTCTACCTGCTGGTCCTGCTGAGCTATGACCTGAGGTGCTTTGGACTGCTGGCCTTGAGTTTAATGAACAAATGTCTTCAAAGATACTATGACCAATTACTGAACCTCCTGACTCACAGTCACAGTTGGGTAGAGGAATATTAAACTGATAGAGTTTGAGGAATACCCATCAATCATTCAGTCTTATCTACAACTGAGCACCTGGGGTTTTTCTCCAAAAATCCATCCTTACTTCCCCTCTTTTCATCTCTGCCCTTCTGTCATCTCAGCTTGCCCCACTGCCCTGCCTCTCCCTGGCATCAAACACAGGTTGCCTACCCTCGGCAGTGTACAGCACACATAGTGGTTGATTGTATGAAAGCCCCACAGACAATGTTTTTATTGAGGGCCTGCTCTTCCTCTCACTCTCACTGCCCGAGTCTAGCTGGGCTCACAAATAACAGTCTTGTCCTCAGCCCTGAAAGGACCCTGTCCCTTGGGGTCCTGGGAACTTACGCACACACTGTGTCCAGCTCTTGTTTCGGCTTTACATTTAACACGGGAGAGAGAAAGAAAAAAAGAGACACAGAGAGTCAGAATAGAGGAGAGAGGTGTGCAGACAAAGAAGGATGAACCAGATAAGAAAAAATCCACCTGAATAAGAGTGTGAGGACAGATGAGGAGAGAGAGGGCATCATTGTTTTGATAGTACTTCCTTAAAACACTGGATATGTGCTGGGGTGATACATATCAAAGTTAAAACAGTGAGATCAGCTTCAGTCAGGAGCAGGAAGGTCAAGCAGCTCTCTAGTGTGTCATTCAGAGGGGAGGCAGTGACAGACAAGCTCTCCGTTCCACTTACATAATGGTTCAAAGCCTGGGCCTGCAGGCGGAACTGGGGGGAGGTGGAGTTTGTCAGCTCTGAGGTGAAGCTCAGATTTGGGAACTCCATGGAACCTCCAAGGAAGAACACTGAGCAGGGTGGAGCTGAGGAGGATAAGGCAGATATTTTAAACAAGTTCATGATTTTTCTGAAATAAATAGATTTGAAAATGGTTGAAATGTGAGACAAATGGGGAGGGGGCAGTGGAATGAGTGGGCTTACATGTGAAATAGTGGAAAGTCAGTGCAAATACAGCAGTGAAGGGAAAGAAAGGCAGTAGACCTAACATCCATCTCCTCCCGGAGCAAAAAGATGGAGCTTGCACCCCCTCTGCCTTTTCTTCTGCTTTATCCTCTGGCTTCGTGGGGGGGCTTTGTGACTGGGTGGGCTTCCTCAACTCCCCATCTCCCTTTCAAACACAAAAACATGACTGAAATATCATACCAGCTTTTAGCATGCACTCTCAGGTTGCTTCTTATTGTTTTCTTTTCTTTGCAAACATAACAGAGAAGGAAATGAAATTCCTTCTCAATACAAAATCAATAAGATCGATTTTTATGGAAGCAGGGGAGTCGTTCAGTAACAGCAATGATGAGCAACTTTTAAATCAATCAATACTTTAAAAGATCAGAGGCCCTGAAGGATTCCTCGGGGAAATGGACAAAGCATAGCCGGAGGGGTCCGCTTTCCCACGGCCTGCAAGTGTCAGCCTTCAGTCAACCTGTCAGGGGCTTTCATGAAACTTATTCACATGAGAGAGACAGGTTTAGATCAAATCTGGTCAATTCAAAATGATGGAGTTTGAAAAGAAAGTGAGCAAAACTTGTAAGAAAACAGTTTGTTACTTGTTCGAACAACAAGTTTCATAAAAGATGAATAAATACTAAGAAAACTACATTTGAAGAGTACCCTTTCTTTAGGCAGTCTTTTACACATAGAGAAAAACGCAGGTGGGGCTTACCTGTGGAGCGGAGGAGCCTAAGTGTCCGTGTGCGGAGACGCAGTACACTTCACAAGTTTTGCGTTTAGGGAGAGTCCACATAGCACTGTCCCGTTTAGCTCCGGAGAGGCGATATGCAACAATACCTCAGGCATAGAAACGATGGAGAGAGGAAATCCCCGTGGCTGCTTCCACTGAAGAAAAAAAAAAGAAGTAATTGGATCTCAGTGGCTCGGATGCAGTGGGCATTCACCACCTCCCTCCCGTTTACCTGAAATGGGTGGCAGGTGTCACACAGAGTCCCAGAATGCAGTGCGGGGACAAAGAGACCACTATGAAAGGATTGAATCCACACAAGCATCCATGCGACAGATATTGTGGGTGAACTTCCTCTCTGTTGTCTGCACAGCTCAACTTTGGGTGAATAAAAGAGGGTTTGCAGAAATAGTGTGCTCAGATGTGACAGTCAGAAGCCCCCATTGGGATGGACAACAAGCTGTAATCCCAAATCTGGCATCAAACTTCTCCACAGAGAGACTTCAGCGTAATCTTAGAATAGAAACAAACTTCAAATAACAACCAAGCAATAGTTTGTGAAATGATAAATTCATGGAAAAAACACAGTCCAAACTAGGTTTGCTTAAAATGAATATTTTATTAAGAATGAACACAATATTTCAATTTTCATCATTTTAGTTGATATGGCTGTCAATCCAAGAGCTGAACTTGTTGACCCTGGTGTAAACCCCAGGTAGGTTTGGTCTGCCACAACCGGACCCCCAGCTCACAATTCCAATTAGAAACCAGCGACTCCCTCCTGGTGCCTGACATGATAGAGGGCCCCCTGAATCTCCCTGAAATAAGAAAAATCAATCTAAAAATGTTTTTGAAACCACAAAATATCAATGTACTACATTTTGGGATCAATTCCGATAAGAATGAAGGATGCAGTTAAAAGAAAACTCACCCTGCATGCATCTTGCTGCCCTGATGGGACCCCAGCACATAGCATTCGAGGAGAGATGAGGCCATAACGCTTCTTACACTCCGTCTGGCTCATCATGAACACCTCTGCTTTCTGTAGCACGGAGGGCAACACCTTATCTGCAAAGAGACAGATAAGCTTCATAGTAGAGATAAACATTGGGGCTGATGAAGTCTGATTTTCCAGATAAGGTAGCAGAATGAGGATGATAAAGAATTAAATGCTGTAGTAAAAAAAAACAAATGAAGGGAGATTTTAGAAATTTATATTAGGAAAATGATACAATATTTAAACAGAACTTTACATAAGCCTTAGAGATGACGATTAACGCATGAACTCAGATTCATAGGAATGTAACTAAGATGATGCTCTGCATAGGAGGCCACTGACTACATCTGCAGGATCTGTGAGAACGCACTGATTTTGGACAAAAAATATAGCTCTTATTTTTATTCTTCTTCATCTCATAGATGTTCTAGTTAAGCAGGGACTCTGTGCAAGTCAGTCAGGTTTACCCACACCAGACTCTGTCCTTCATGCTTTTATGTACTTTGATTTTGTGCAGAGGCATGCTTAAAGAGGAAGGGGTCAGCACTAAACCACTTTCATAAATTTGGAAGCATAACATTGAACAAAATATCTCGATATTATCGAGGCATTCACAGTTTTTTTCACTACAGTTAAGAGGCCAAACCCCTCTCCTGATGAACAACCCCATATCATAAACCTCCCTCCACTAAACTTCACACTAAGTATAGGTTAATTGAGACAAGCACCGAGCCCTAAGGAATGGCAAAATCAGAACTTGTTGCTGATGAAGAAGTGCAATGCAAGACCACCTTTCTAATGCTCTAGAATTTGATGGATGTTTAAACAATTCCAAATTATTATGCATCTAGCTGTAGAATATTTAGGAACTGTAAAATTTTACTACTTTATTTGTTGCACAAATGCCACCCCTGTCACAGCTTCAAGCTGGAATTCATTAAGCTCCAGAAAGCTGACAGATTCTTTCACAAATATTTGCAAATAAATATGAAGCAAAATAAAGAAAAAGGTCTGCAAATTTTGTAGGTTTCGCCTCTCGACATCTGGAACATCTGTTTGTGTGTTTTTTAGAAGAACGAGTGCTAATAGTTGACTGTCCAACTCAGAAAAAAACAGCTCATCAGTTGGAGTTTCTACGTAAATAATTCAAGATAACTTAATATTTACCATCTTCCGTTTTGTATCCCCACCCTGTGACGAAGCAGCGGTGTCTGTCTGTGACAGTGTGGGAGGATGGTGGTAGGCACACAGGCTGGACCAGCGGCCTGAGAGAGGAAGGCCAGGATCTCTTCAGCTGCAGCAGAGCAATGTCATAATCAAATGTGTTTCCATTGTAGTACTCATGGACCACAATCCTTTGGATCTCTACGACATGTTTGGCACTGCCTTGTGTCAGCATGCCAAGATGGGCACTCCAGTAACGAGGGTCAGAGAGCCTGTGGAGTCAAGAATTGAGATCAAGAACTCTAGAAGAGCACATGTTAGAGGTTGTAATAGCTTATTCATTAGGGGAATTAAATGAATCTTTATTCTTGATGGGAGCTTACTTTTCTTTGCTGAAGCAATGTGCCGCTGAGATGAGCCAATCCGAAGACAAGACAGAGGCGCCACAGTACGGGCTACCAGCAAAATGAAGGCTGACCTGCCACGGCCACTCCCCTTCCACAGAGTTGACCCCGCCCACAATACGTTCAAGACCTGCAGAATAATCTATCTTCTTGAATGGGGAGGGTCGACCACAGGCTAAGGAAGACAAAGACATGGATGAAGATTAACCTTCAACTCCTCCTTCTTTGAAACCATAAACCTCCTCTTTGGTCTCCCTCTAGGCCTCCGGCCTGGCAGTTACAAACTTTGCATCCTTTTGACGATTTATTTCGTCTCTCTTTTCTTGATATGTCTGTAACATCTCAGTCTGGCCTTTTTGACTTTATCTGACATTTGCCGTCCCAATGATGCCCTCACTCCTGAATCTACCTATTCTAGTTAGTTAGTAGATCATCTAAGTGGAGATGAAATATGGGCGTGAAAAAGAACCACACCCATTCTCCTTCGTTTTTAACCATGCACCTTTTAATAATAGTTTTGCCCGCTTTTTCCTACATCTTAGATTCTGGTTGCGTCACACTTTGCCTGCTTTTCTGCCTCATACATCAAGCGTGTATTTTAAACCTTCCTGCTGAATAATCACAACAGCTGGCAGCTTTCTCCATCTTAATAAAAACAGATTCAAACCTATATGCATACACAAGTATGAATGTGTGTTCAGTATCATTGAGAGATCAAAGCCCTCACGTTGAGACCCTATCATGAAAAAAAAACAGCAGAAGGACTAGCCAGGTTGAACCCCCTGTTGCAGGTCAGCAAGTTTAAATCTCACTGCCCAGTGAATTATAAAATTAGTCCTTCCACATGAAGGCGCTGGCAGAAACTTGGCAGTGTGGTGGAGACATAATTACGTAGTTTCTCACAAGGAGTAAGTGTATTGGAGGTGTTGTGACTGTAGCCAATAATCAAGGGAGAAACATGACAATTGATGAAAGAAATTCTTGCTGGAGGAAGAAAATGAGCAAAGAAAACTCACCACAGTCTACCTCATCACTGTGGTCTTGACAGTCTGGAGTATCATCACATTTTGCATTTTTCTTCAGGATGCAGGTTCCACTCCTGCACTGATACTGGATTGCAGAGCAAGTTGTTTCTAATAATAATTAAAAAAAGATTAAATATGGTATTTTCACAACCAAAAGACGCAATGGAATCTTTCTTTCAATTATATTCCATTGAAAGAAAGATTTCTTCCATTAAAAAACATACCCTGAGTGCAGTTGTTCTCATCAACACCATCAATGCAATCCATCTCTCCGTTGCAAACATACAGAGGGTGTGGGGGTTTGTTGCCTCCACAGTTCATTGTGGGTGTTGCTGTAAAGTCATGCAAATTTCATCGACATAAATCTGGTGTTGTGTTTTTTTTTTTTTGTTTAAGCAACTCTATTGTAAAAGAGCTTACAGCAGAAGACTTCATCGCTCTCATCCTGGCAGTCATCAAGCCCATCACAAAGTCGACTCTTTTCCACACACAGTCCTGTGGAACACAGGAAGTGGCTCTCCGAACATGCTGGTGGGTAGGAAGCAAAACAACACAACTTTAAGATTTAAACTCAGCTTTCTGACATTCTTTTAAATGATACAGCCATCCTTTACAATGTAATGCTTACGTTGGCTGATGTTATAACTAGTGTAGGATGCCTGAAAAGGTTGAGCTGAGTTGTGAAAGCTGCAGCGAAACTCCAACTCTGGGTTTTGATCAGCAATTCGGAACACTGTGTTGTGTCCCACATACATGCCACAGAAACTGTGGAGATGGAACAGTGTGAAACAAAAACACCCAAACAAAACATAAAGCACATTCACGATGTGCACATAGTAACGTACATGACTTCATTGACCCTCCACCAGCCGCTGTCACATCCCTTTATGTCCTTTGGTTTCAGTGCATAGTTCTGAAACTGAAGTGCAACTCCTAGATTTGAGTTTGAGGTCTGTAAAAGAGGAGAATCTACAGTCAAATACAAAGTAATCCCAGTGACAATCTCTAAGGTTTTAAGACTCAAATTTGGCAAAATTGACCTGAAATTTCCAAATACAGGCGCAAACTGGAGGCAGCATACTCGGGTAGAAGGGGCTGAAAATCTGACTAGCTGAGTCAGGCTGCAAATTGGTCTCAATGTGAGACATACAGACTGGATAAAAACAGAGAGATGACAGACAAGTTTATCCCATTCTAAAGCTATAAATCAAGTATTCAGCTACAAAAAGTCCAATAAAACACAATGAGTTTGATCAAATTGTTTTCTCACTATTTTTTGAAGAACTTGTGGCAAAACAGAAGCAGAAAAAAGTGTCATACTTTCCTCGGAGATGGCTTCAAAGTGGCCTTTGAAGCTCTTGTTGCCACTCGTCATCCTGAAGGACAGCAACATGACATTGGAGGTAGACACGATAGAGAAAGAGATGGAAACTGGTTCACACAACCTGCAGCCAAAAAACACAAATGAGAAGGCAAAATCTCTGATCCGAGTGGAACGATTATTTAAAACAAATAACAGCATGGCTTAGAAATATTTTGATGCGATGAACTTAAGAACCAAAGAACATAGTCAATGGTTTTAGTTTAGATCAGGTATGTTCAACTCCAGTCGGGGAGGGCCAGTGTCTTGAAGGTTTCCGTGTGTTGCTGGTTCAATATGGCTTATGTACATACTGTAAGTGAAATCTACAGTCAAAAAATTTTGGCACGTTGACTCAATGGATTAGGGTTGTAGATGCAAGAGCACATGAAAAACCTTCAGGACATCCATCCTCCAGGACCAGAGTTGGACACCCCTGGTTTAAAGTAAAAAATGACAGTAAAATGAAAAGTGAGTTTGCTGAAGCTCACCTGTGAAGCATGCGCCCCCTCATGGGTAGTAAAGCATCGTACACAGTGAGGGCATCATCCACACAGTCGGTGGGCACAATCAGAAAAGAGCTGATGGTCAAGCGGATGAGAGAGCCGGGGACAGAGGTGAGTTTCACATGGCAATTCACACCACCCCACGATGAGAAGACGTTTAAAGGGACCGTGGCTCCTGGAATATTGGCATAAAGCTTATCCACACACTGTGAGTCTACAGGAAAGAGAAAAGATGTCAGAGATGAGTTTTGATGTATTTATGTACACAGAATTCCACTTTATCAACCTAAGGTGTGACGTACCTGCTGTGTTTGATGTATATTCTGAACGTTGAACACCTGCAACAGAGTGGGCACATTTTGATAACAGTTGATAATAAAAGACTTTAAGATACAAAGACATCAAACTAACCGTTGATAAGAATAGAGTCCATATCAACTGGAAGGCCCAGTAAGTAGCCAACGGATGATCTGTTTTTCAGGCTGGTTTGCACCGAGTCCCTGAGAATGGCCTCTATACACTCCTCACACATTGCTTGGTTTTTTAATTCGGGGACCATAAAAACCATCCAGAAATGAACCAACACACCACCCTGATTGTTGTTGCTTAAAAGAAGAACGATAAGGACAGGTGGGTTAACACACGTTTTAAAAAAAAAGGTAAACTTCAGCTTGTGAGAGTTTTATATTTTTAATGTTATGTGTCTGATTATGTGTCTGAGCACTGAAGAAAAGACAGGAAGCAGGGATGGAGGTAGCAGAGATGAAGATGCTGAGGATCTCTCTGGGATTGACAAGAATGGACAGGATTAGAAATGAGTACATCAGGGGAACAGCACATGTTAGAGGTTTTGGGGATAAAGTTAGAGAGGCAAGACTGAGATGATTTGGGCACGTACAGAGGAGAGAGAGAGTACATAGGAAGAAGGATGCTGGATTTGGAACCACCAGGAAAGAGGACTAGAGGAAGGCCAAAGAGGAGGTTCATGGACGCAGTGAAGGAAGACATGAAGATAGTTGGTGTGACCAAAGAGGATACAGCAGATGGGATTAGATGGAAGAAACTGACTGCTGTGGCGACCCCTAAAGGGAAAAGCCGAAAGAAGAAGAAGAAGAAGAATGTGTCTGATGATATTAAGACTTCATTTTCAAACCAAATAAATGACTAATTTCTTTCCTTTTTCACAATTCTAAACGAGCCAAAATAACAGATGGTCATTTGTATGAGTTATCTTGGTGCTGACTAACCATGCAGCTGTACCTTAGGTCTGTAATGAGTGATTGCTTGTACAGTCCAGCCATAGAGGACATCTTGTACACATTGCTCACCTGCAACACACCAGGGAATTAAATGTACACTCCCTTAGATCAGCATGCACACAGAAGGGTTCCTCTCATACGTACGACTTGTTGTACTCGATTTGCCATGGACACGAACTCATGGGATTCAGCTTGACGGTACTCTGGGATAAACTCCACGTTGGCAACGCGCAGCATCCCAGCAAAATATGCTCCACTGTTATTTTCCCTGCGAACTGAGGAAAGAAATCTGTGAGGTAGAAAATGTAAATCTTTGTACACTTCTTTTGTTACTACTTTTTTTTTATCATTCAAAAGTGTCTTTAATTCATGTGATCCCTCAGCTGCCGGCAGTTTCTGACCAGCTGTAAGACACGGTGCTATGTTAACTAAAGAATGTACTGATACTGGTTGCTGAGCATCCCCCACCTTTCCACTTATCTGTAAGTGGGGGTCTGGAACCATCTTTTCCACCACTACTCTGTAAGAACACAACCCTTTTTTCCAAAATTGTGTAAATAAGCAGACAGAAACGTGTTATCTTAGCGGCCGAAATGAGCTTCCTACACAGGGTGGCTGGGCTCTCACTCAGAGGTCGGGTGAGGAGTTGTGCCATCCAGGAGAAGCTCGGTGTCGAGCCACTCCTCCTCCAGGTCGAGATAAGCTAAATGGGGTGGTTTGGGCATCTGGTCAGGATGCCCCCCCGAGCGCCTTGCTAGTGAGGTGTTTCAGGCACGTCCCACAAGGTGGAGACCAAGAGGCAGACCCCAGACTTGCTGGAGAAACTGTCTCACAGCTGGCTGGGGAATGACTTGGGATCCTTCCGGGTGAGCTGGAGGATGCAGCTTGGGTGAGAGAAGCCTGGGCTTCCCGTCTGAGGCTGTTGCCCCGTGACCCGTCCCCGGATAAGTGGACAACGACAGAATGGAAAGGAACGTATTTCTTCGAGGACAATTCTGGCCAGAGAAAATGCTACCATTGTCGACAAGTAAAACTGAGAGTTCTTATGTTTGTTCTCAGGTCAGCACAGATTTGGGATAAGGATTATCCATTGTTATCCATTTAATAATTTTGTTTCTTAAGATAAACATCACGTAATCTTAAAGGTTCAACAATCTTACAATTTAGCTAAAACTCAGAATGATCAAAAAAACTTACACACAAAGACCCAGAGGAGTGACCACATGACCACCACCACCACAAACACCACTGCCGTAGTGATGACCACAATGTGTGGGATGTTCAGGATGTAAGCTATCAACCTCTTGAGTCCTTTTGGCTTCCGTCTTGTCTTCCTGTACATCCTGCGGAGCATCTTCAACGTGTGGTCCACCGTGGCCACCTCCACAGAGACATCCACAATCTACAGGAGGATGGGATACGGTCAGTCACACACTTCATTTTCACTGCCCTTTTAGATGTCACTTCAATATGTCAGAATACTAATTAGACTGTAGTAAATGATGCTGAAATAATTTGATATAGTAAGTTATCAATGCTTTGAGGTTTTATCTTTCAGGAGAAATGTCATAAGAGCATGGCTCCATTGCAGTCTAAAGTCCTATCCCGTGTGACACTAGGGCCAGCTGGTTTACGTTACAGGAGACCATGAAATTAAACATGGACGATAAAGTTAAACTGTCTCTTTAATATATTGTTCAAACTTGAAAAAAATATGCTAAATCACCCTCCAATAAACTGATGACGGACGATATCTATATGCAATACTATCCCCGTCAGATGTAACACTTAACTCTTCTTGGGTTACCTAACGTGCATGTATTATTCATCTAGTGTCATCCCACACTGAGAAACTGTCACCTAATCTATCACAAATTAGCAACGTATTGATTCACACGAGCAAAAAATTCCATGTTTTACATTAATTCACATCAAAAAGCTTCTTTAAAAAAACTCTTAAAGAAATCTAAGCCAATAGTTTAAATTGAATTTCGTTTAGGTACCTTGCTCTGTTTTTCTCGCTCTGCCTTTCAGATTCACCTTGTGTTGAACTTGCCTCTAGCAATGAAAGCTGAATGTGCTGTTTTAAGCATTTTTATAGCTGAAGACATTTTTGTTTTTGCCGAGTGGTTGAGCAAGTAAAACATCTGTGGTTAATTTTATTATTGGTATTTACCACTTGGAAGGAGCAACATGTAATCAAAACCTGTTTCTGTAAAAATAAGTGCTTTAATTAAAGGTATTAAAGATAAAATAATTTGGTCACAACAATAACGGCACAAGGAGTGGCCTACTTAAATGTGTAGATACCCTCAGGCTAAAAGTGCAGCTTACATAATTTCCATCACTAAGGCCTGCATGGAAACAGAAACAAACAGGTGGATAAAAAACGTTTCGGCTTTAAAACTTTCAGTCAATGATGACCAGGATTCAGGGAAGAGTTAAGCCTATTTTTGGTTGGCTATTTAATGATTATGGGGGTGTTGATTACAGTGTTGGAAAGGAATAAATTAAGATTAACCTCCTCAAGAATGAGGACAAAAAATGCAGAGAAAGGAAATGAAAAAAGTCACGTTGATTATATGGTGTGTTTTTACACAAGCAGCTTGTTGCTGGAGCATGCAGGACAGTCACACAATCTGCTGACATCTTGGCAAATGGAACCAACATGACTGGATTACTTTTCAGTATTGAACAATTTAGATCATACAGAACTAAAAACAAGCGTTTTTGTCCAATTATTATGAATGACTACTAAAAAAGCCTCAATTTAAAAAGAGATTAACATACAGTAAAACAGTATTTCTCCGACCTGCAACTTTGATCTAAGTGTTTTCTGTCTTGATGGATTTTTACTCACACTAGCGATGTCCTCCTGAGATCCATCATCCCCACCACTTTTTTCCTTAGTCTCCTCAAACTTTGCGCCCATGGCCAAGGTTTCCCATTAAGCCATTATCATTTCATCCTTTTTATGTACCACATCCATTTCCTCCACTAAAACTAACTTAAACATGGAACAGTAGGCTAAGCAGGCAGCACCGTGCAGCACTGTGTGGAACAACAGGTGTCTGAAACCAGATCTTCCACCACAGATGATCAACGGAGAGAGAGAACTCGAGAGGAAAACACACCATTTGTAGTCTTATGGCTAATATTTCAATTATTACTAGCTTGGATCAAATTCCAAAAAATATATATTACATATACAGAAGAACCAAACTATTTTATTATATCAAAGTGACAAGATCGCCAGATGTGTTTGTACATGTTTTATTTACAGTGTTAAACATGTTACGTGAAGGTGTAAATTAACCTTAAGCTCAGAGCTGTTGGACTCACAGCAAAAAAGTGTCCAGCCTTCATGAAACAAACTAAAAACTGTTTGTCAGTGTAAAAGCAGAATATACACCATTTTCACAATTAGAATATTAAAAAAAAATAATCTGTCAAGTTTATATTATTTATAAACTAAAGGATGAGTGTTCTTTATATGAGCAGCATCTTTAACACACAAATAAAATAGACAGCAGTCAGTATTTTAACACTTTTGTTGTGCTTGCTTCAAAGTGTAGGCACCGAGTTTGGGTACGAAACAAAAAAAAAAAACAGACATAAAAAGAAAAACAAATACATTCTCACAGACGGAAAATTAAAGTGTTCTTTCAGGCTTCAGGACGGTGCTCTGAACATGCAGAGAGAGGGTGGAAAAAAAAAGTCTCATTTTTTAAAAAAGGCATTGCGGGTGATGCTGTAGAGCAGATGGTAAGGCTTTCGTTTGGGTGGTTCAGCCAGAGAAAAGACCTGCTGCTGAGGCACACTGGTGGGAATGGTTATGTGACGCTGTTGAAGAGGTGGAAGGTTTTGGTGATGCGGTAGGACAGAACCAGTGTAACCGATGGCTAAAAAAAAAATTTTTAAAATGGGAAAGCAAAGCAAAAATTAAAAATGTGTGGATAAATAAGACAAAAATGAAATGAGAGCTTTTTCTTACCTTTCATCTTTCCACATTTCGGTTTTCTGGCTTTAGCAAGAGCCTGTTTTCTTTGCTCCTCGCTGATATTAATTCCTATAATGAGCAGAATTTAACATCTTCAAGTCCATTCCTCACAACAACCCACCATATCCATGCAATCTTTATATTTTGAATCACTCACCCATTTCTTGGTCCTCCTTCACTCTATTTCTCTCCTTGGCGAAGGCCTTTAACCAGTTCTGTTTGTCCTGAGCCTTTCTGCAGTACAGCATACATATAAACTCCAAAGTGGAGGCATTGCGTAGGCGTAGAGCATTCCTTAAGGTCAGGCCCAGGTCCAGATCCCGCCCATCAGGAGCATCCAACACCTCGGTCTGGTCCATGTCTATGCGGCCACGGTAGTGGAGTAGGTCTCTACGGAGGACGTCTTTTTTGCAGTAAACCAGCTGATGGTCAAACAGGAAGAAACTGCGCTGCTGCATCTTGCCATGCCGGACAACTCGAGTCAGCTCACCAGAGTGGATCAGCTCTGAGCTACGCTCTAGCATATCTGGTCCCTTTATGGCAAAAATACAGTCTAACCAGTCAACAGGAATCCACATTTTCTCCACGAGGTTGACATAATTTATTTTAAAATAAAAAACCCCAGTCATTCTCACCTCCCAGCGCAGGATGGCGACCTGCCAGTGAGCAATGGTGTCGATACTCTCCAGCCGTCTTTTTCTCTCATTTATCAAACTCGCCACATTCTTCATGGCCTCATATGCTTCACTGACACCACTGTGATCGCTGTGTGGAAAATATTTTATTATTCGAAAAGTCTCATAAATCCATACTTTATTATGGCCCACTTTAACCTCATGGTGGTGTATTTCCCTGTAGAGACACAACAATCAATTTACATCATGTCTACCCCCGGCCTCAATACTATGTGTAAAATTTAGTTTTTATTCCAACAGGTCTGTGTGACGTTCCTTGAAGTTGACCATGAAGACGTTTCTATGGAGGGCATGGTGTTTTATAATCATGCTCTTTTTCTGGCAACAGAAAAACACTCCCCTGGCTCACACTGCGTGGGACCTTAAACCAAAGTAATGAGTGCATTTAACCCTTTATTGCATATTTGTTTATAAAAATAGAGAAGAAAAATAAAAAATAAAACTAAATTTTGTCCACGAGTGGGGGAAGGATGTAGCGGGGGATTGACAGGCGGATTGGTGCGGCGTCAGCAATAATTAGGGCGCTGCATCAGTCCGTCGTGGTAAAGAGAGAGCTGAGCCGAAAAGCAAAGCTCTCGATTTACAAGTCGATCTACATTTCCACCCTCACCTATGGTCACCAGCTGTGGGTGGTGACCGAAAGAATGAGATTGCGGATACAAGCGGCCGAAATGAGCTTCCTCTGCAGGGTGGCTGGGTTCTCACTCAGAGATTGGGTGAGGAGCTCTGCCATCTGGGAGGAGAGCAGTGTCGAGCTGCTTCTCCTCCAGATCGAGAGAAGCCAGATGGAGTGGTTCGTGCATCTGGTTAAGATGCCCGCCGGGCGCCTTGCTGGTGAGATGTTTCGGGCACGTCCCACTGGGAGGAGACCTTGAGGCAGACCCTGGACCCGCAGGAGAAACTATGTCTCACAGCTGGCCGGGGAACAACTCGGGATTTATGCGGGTGAGCTGGAGGATGCAGCTAGGGTAAGAGAAGCCTGGGCTTCCCGCCTGAGACTGTTGTCCCCGCGACTTGGCCCTGAATAAGCGGAATATGACGGAACAGTTCAACGCCAAGCAGGACCGAGAGGGACACTGAACTGAAAACACTTTATTTACATGCTTTTTATTTGTAGTTTTTGTACTCGAATAAAGTGTAATTACACATCCACAACGGTAGTTTGCAGTGGTGCTCTCAGTGTAAGAGAGTGCACAGGTGGTATTAACTCTATGGTGTAGGATTTTTTTTTTGCATCAAGAAGGCGACAGGAAGAGCAGTAAACGAATGAGTTGGAACGGTTAGGAATTGTTTTCTTCTTCCTCGGAAGGGTGTAACAGAAAATAATTGAGAAGCACTGGACTAAACACTAAATCTAAGGTAATTTTTCAAGAAAAAATGATTTTCCAACATTATAAAGGATTAATTTATAACTGATATCCCACCTGTGGTCTCGGGGTGTGTACTTGAGCAGCTCCCCAAGCTGCAGAGGATATTTACAGATTTTCTGGACAGGTGTGAGTAAGAAACCTGCTATGGAAATGTCAATCATTTGCTGGAGGAGGCGGCAAGCCTCAAAGAAATGTTTGTATTTCCCAATCTTCATGAGGCGCTGCAGCTCGGCACAGGCAGCAGGATGGGTGTTACAATACTCAGAGTAGATGGAAAAGCCGTCACCCTGGACAGAGAGAAAAACAGCACATCGTTCAGGAATCTTAACTTCAGACTCTGACAAAGATTTAAAAATGTTACGTTCGGTCCACACCTGCAGCAGAAAACAGGAGCCTATTTCACTGAGATGCGGCTGCTCTTTGTTGTACTTCTTCTCCAGGTCTCGAAGGAACTGCCTTTGAAACTTGTAGATGTCTTCTATGTTGCTGAAGATCGTCTTCAGCTGCAGGTCTGTGAACATGTCCGGATGTTTCCGACACTGACGAATGTAACCCTGAAACATCCAGCAAGTCAGAACATTACACGTGCAAACAGTTTCAGTCCTGACCAACAGGTGTTGCTATCCAGCTCAATTTAACATTCCAGGAATCCTGATATAAAGTGATTACTAGAAAACACATTTAGTGAAAATATTTACTGTTTACTGCGGTCGCACAGAGATTGTTCGTTTACCTCACAGATGTCTTTGAGGTGTTTAATGTAAATACGTTCTGTGTTCATAATTTCCTGAACCACGTTGGTTCTCATCTGCTGTCGGTGCTGAGTGCTGTGCGTGTCCGTGGGAGACGGACTTTCCTGGTCTGCCACACTTTCTACACTTTCAGCACCTGAGTCCTCCTGGTTCACACGCATCTGAAAGAGTAACATTCATTAGTGTCTTTCTTTCATTAAATTAACGTCTAAATAGATTAAATAAAAAGTTAAAGATTACTTTGAAGTATTTTCTTAAATAAAATAAATAAGAAACAAAAGTGTCCATGAAAACTAGTTTAGTTACTTTAGTTACTTTAAGGAAAACAATGACCACTTTCCATCACCATGGAAACAGCATGTGCAAGCTTAACCAGTCCCTGTTCATCAACATTGATTCAGCAAAAAGCAATTACACAGCAGATGCCCATCTGCCAATCAAGTACCGTCACCGTGGTTACCACTAATTAAGACTTAACTGTCAATCAGTTAAAGTCATCACAGAACCTAAATGAACGTCTGAGGTTTTAGAAAAGAGGACTGAGGAGGTTTGCAGGGCTTTTCTGCAAACATGAGTCAAACAAGCAGGTCAGAAACTCCACTTACCCTCACAAAGCTAGAAGGGAACCAGGCCTCTTTATCCCCCACTCTGCCCCACCACCAGTCCTTATGTGACGTATCCAACACACGGATAACATCTCCAGCCTTGAAGGCCAGCTCCTGCTCCTCCATGGTCACATGGTCCCACAGAGCCTCGGCATACACCGTGTGGCCGGAGCTGATCCACTACAAACACACACACATAAGATAAACATGCAATTACACAGAAGCTAAAGCAATGTCTAACATGTGGGATTATGTCTAGACATGCAAACACAGCAGTGGTTGTCTCCTCTGCTGGACTGACGCCAAACATCTTGGAAGCTTGCAGATAGCATGTTCCCATTTCTTCCTGACATATGAAAACATATCAAATAATGTTAGTGCCGGAAACATAATTCACCTCGTTAAGTAGAGAGAGCTCCACCCCTGGCTGCAGGTAGGGTGTCACATCAGTAAGTTCCTCAAAGCTCCCCTCCTCCTCCTCTTCTTCACTCACACTGTCATCAAGTGTAGTTGGGCACTTGGAAAGACCATCTGCAGCACACAGAAAACAAGTTACACTCACAGAAACAACCACATCTTAATTTATATCAATATTTTCCTCCACTCAACTTATTGACATTCCTTTATCCAAGTTTTCCCACACATTTTTACTCACTTTATCTCACTACTAATAAATAAACTCCGTTCTCACCGCTTAGTACTCTGTGGAGTTGGCGTCGCCCAACGCGATCCAGTCCGATGGGGGTGCTCTGGGAGAGGACGGAAGGACGAAACCTGGCAGATATTCCTCTGTACGGTGGCACCTGGTGGGAGGGGACTGGTGGTCGGGACAGAGGCTGCAGAGAAGATGAGAAAGCCTGAGATTTAAAAATACTGCTCACTTTCTCTTGGCTCGCAACACCAATATGCTGAGTCAAACTAAAAAGAAAAACAACCTCCATTTCCTCTCTATAAAAAAGTGAGTTATACCTCTCATTAAATAAATTATGGTGGCTAATAATTATGTAGAATTAGAAAAGTATGTTTTGCTCCACTCTATCCAGAAATACAAGTGTGTCAATAATACCAAATCTTAAACAACAGTATCTGGTTCTTTTGATGAAGAAAATCAGTTTAACAGAAGAAAAAACAGTTCTAATGACTCTCCATCAATAAAAGCATATTTTTGATTGTTTTTTTTTTTTGTTCCATTGAGCCTTTAACGGGCGCACGCTTTTTTTACTCTGAACAAGCGCACACGCTTTCGACCCAACAGGAAACCAGACGTGGGCAACTGAAATTTGTTTACTTCTTGAATGATCCCATTTTCTAATTTTAGTTGCCATGGACGCTTTTGTTCGTTTTGTCTGACAACTAGTGCGGCTGTTATCGGCCGCTACACCCTGTAAAGGTTTTAAACACTCTTTACAAAACTCATTAATTTGCAACCTAAACTTAAAAAAAAAAGTCATATTTTCCAAACATCCAAATTAGGGTTAGACCGTGTGTAAGGTGTGTAAAGTTTGACCGTGTGTAAACTTACAGATGGAAGTCGCTCCTGCTTAAACTCAACATCTGCAGGAAACAGATCCACAGCTCCGATCACAGAAATTGGACGCTGCCTCTGAACGTCACCAACTACATTTTGGCTTTCTGAACTGTCTCCACTGTAATCTTTCAGCTGCGGCATATCTGTTGTTCTTTCTACATCCTGTACGTCGACTGCCTCTTCAGGGATGCAGTGCTTCCTGGCAACGAGCTGCGCGTAGTCAGAGATGGGCCGAGGTCTTGGACGCCCACTTCTTTGTCTGGGCTTTACAGAAGGTTCTTCTGTTGATGATGTGACTGCATCTGCCGGAGATGCTGGTGATGTCGGTGAGTCTGAGAGGCATGTTGACAAGTCGGGGGATGTACTTCCTTTTGCTGGAGAGATGTTCTCTGATTGGAGAAGACCTTCCCTTCCTTGGAGGTGCGAAGTGACCTGGTAAAAGAAATTTGAGGGTCATGTTGTTGGCTTTCAATATCATATCTATCTTGTTAAATTTCCAAGAAGTTGACAAAATAGAACATCAAAACTTTTATATATATATATATATATATATATATATATATATATAAAAAGCACAAATGAACAATTTTAAACTGTAGGACGTCCAAATAATAAAAGAACAAAAATGTCTGCATAAAATACTCTCATTTGGATTACATAATAGAAAGCATCTTGGACCCGGCCTACAAAATCTCAGTTGTTTGTAACAGAACAAAGCTCACCTCTTGCTTTTCTCGATCTGGATCTGGACTTCCACATATACACTGAAAAGGCAAACAGTGCACCAGAACCATTCTGAAACATGCAATTTCTGCCTGATTTCTGGTCCACTCGTCTGAGTCCGCTAAACTATTAGAAGACCAGTTAACACTCTTTGATTTTCTTCAAAAATAAATTTGCTTTCCCGATTCATTGTCACAGAAAAAAATCCAAAAGGATAGTTACAATAAAATAAACTTGAATGTATTTATAATCCTGTCTTCTTGGTGGTTCTGTCAGCTGTCCCAGGCCTTGAGTTCATGTTGCTGGACTTTGATCAATGGAGCTACATTGAGAGGGGAGCAGGGCGGGCTGCACTGTGCCACAGCCTCATGCCCTCCCACAGAAACACAACTGTGAAGCGTTTTTTTTTTTTTTTTGCGCAAGGGCCACTAATCATAAACAAAGCCTAATCATTAACTTTTCTGCTCCTTCAAAGTATGTGGCAGCACAACATGTGACTTAGCGGGAGTAGATGTTAGAAATCAAACTCAAAAGGCAAGAACAGGACAGTCAATCGATTTTATTCTTTGCAATTATTTATCTGATGCACACAGAAACTTTGGACTTTCTGCAGGAACATTTTAAAACATATAGTCCAGATTTATTTTGTGGATGCTTAACTTAATCCAAGTAGTGCAAAGCAAGTCTTTGAATTGACATCCATTTGTTTTATATTTAATCTAAAGAATATTTTAAAGAGGAGGTGGGGAATTTCTGAAAACGTCTAAAAGTATGGATTTTATTCCAGAAGAAGTGATCACAGCTGATATGTGCATCATTCTAGCAATGAGCATGACGTAATGAGGTCTTATCATTTTTCCTGTGAATCATACTGGACTCAAAGATCACTTCAAACTGAGAGGTGTGGTGCTTCCGTTTTCAAAACAAGGGTCAAGGCCCTAGAATGAAAAAGCCACCAACTATCACATGTGTACAGATAATTAGATTTCCAGATTTTCACTTTCTCTCTTTGTACCAATATCTAACACTCAGAATAAAATGTCTCTCTAGTGAAATAATATATAATTTCAGCACTACTTAACCTGCTCAGACTTTTTTAAAAGTGAACTTTTTATCCATCAATATTTTGATGAACCTTTAAATTACTTAATCAATGAGTTTGGTTGCTTACCTCAATTGGCGGAAAATTTCCTTCAGTCTGTTCTTGGTGTTGTGAAGAGTCATTTTGGTTGAGTGAAGACGAAGAGCGTTCGATTCTCTCGTCATTACTGCTTGTTGTGGCAACAGCTTGGAGCTCAGATGAGAACGGCATGGTTGTCTCGGGAGGTTCCAAGAAATGAGAGGCAATGAAAACCTCATGTGGGTGCGGGTTGTTGTTTTCAGGCTGTGGGTGAACCAGTGGCGTCTGTTCGACAGAAATGACGTGGATGGATGATGGCCGGCGTTGCCGCTCATTGGTTTTTAGACAAGGCACACGGCGAGAATAGTCATCATGAAGGCGACTTAAAGGAGACATGGGAGAGGATGAGGTGGGACTGGGAGAGGAACTTTGTCTGTGCCGGACAGTAAGATCAGTCATACTACCGACTAGTTTCAGCATTGGTGCTTTCACTTTAGGTCCTCTCCTGGACCCACCACTGCGACCCTGTAGGTCCACAGTAGAAACACTTGCAGTCCTTTGGATGTCTGGTGTCAGATTTGATGCATCTGTCATTGGACATTCTTTTTGTATCAAAGGAGAACCTGGAGATTGTGTTTTACGTCTAAAAGGTGCCTTAAATATATTTAGATTCTCTGCGCTTTTGCTCAGTCGGCGGAGAACTTTCACATTTGTGCTTTCATTCATAATTTCTGTTTGGACATCAGTCATTAATGTTTCTGTTGGTTTCTCTATGGTAGTTTCAGTTGGGCTAGTGTTACTTTTTATTCGTCTACCATTAGTCATATCAAATAATGAAATGCGTCCAGCTCCGTATGCTCTCCGGATGCTATGGGAGAGCCGTGAGTTGCGAGTTAGACCATCGACATCATTTACAGTTTCTTCATCATCAAAGTCCTCAATATCTGAGCCGCACTGATTGACCACAGCTTTGATATTTCCATTTGACACATTAGGTTTGTCTGCAGTCTTTGAATGTTTTGCTGCATCAGCTGGACATGAATCAGCTCTGCAAATTACCAAGCCATTGGTTGCTTCCTGATCTGCTACATAAACTTGGTCACAGTTGTGACTTGCCGCTCCTTTACTTTGGATTCCTTGTAGCACAGATGATCTCAGCTTTTTAAAGGAGCCCACAACAGCAAACCCTGAAAGTCCTGTCCACGGCTGTGTGTCACTGTCACTGTCATTTGTTGGAGTTAGACTCTCGGGGGTGGGACTTTGAGGGGACACCATCCCCTTCCTAGAGTTAGAAAAAAGCCTCATAATTCTTGAAGAAGGCCTTCCTTCAGGTTGACTGAAAGCAGAACCGGACCAGGCAGAAGAGTTGATGCCGTTTGATCTGCTCTCATCAGAGCGAGGACTGGTGCTCATCGGCTGTACCTGGGCGCCACACCCAGACAGCAAATAGGGGATTGAAGTTCTCTCAGCGTGGCTCTGAAATGGATATATTTCACTGAAGGGTCTGCTCCGGATGAGGGGATCAGCTGTTCCACTGTGGAGGCATGGCAAGGGGTCTTTGCTCGTCGACAAGACTTTATCTTTGTGTTCTGCCTGCAAAACAAAGAAAAAATGTTAATTCAATTGAAAAATCTAAACTACTTAGATAGCACTAAAGACACATTGTGTAACTATGTGACAGTGTCTTTTGTGTTTATATTCAAAAACGATTAGTGACAAGAAGACTGGGAAAATCAAAAAGCCATCCGAGATCTAGTCGATAAGGACGTTCCACAGAGAAAACTCCATGTATATGTCCTTGGCGCAGTATTTCAACATCCAAGGAGAGTTGAGGCCCACGCTGGGATGGTGGGAGGTGTTCTCTCTAGGATTCAGGCTTTGAAGTGTAGCCTTGTTAGCATGACTAAGCAATGAAACTTGCTAATCCATTGTGATTAATGCAATAAATTGGCCAGTTTTCTCAAGATTACATTGATATTAAAGTGACAAGAGGAAGTTTGCTGTGTGGTCCAGAAAATCTGGGACTCTATTCAGCTGATTGTAGCCCACAATTCCTCAACCTAGAGACAAAATAAAATATTTGTTTATTTTTTTTTGTCAATGTATAGTCTGCAAATCATTTACTCCTCACTCAAATCTGTCACTGAAGATACGTTTAGAACATTGAAAGGGTTAATTCTGGTTCAGTAAAATAATCTAATGAGGTATTAGTCAGAATGACATTTTAAAATTAAAAACACATGAGAACGATTCACTGTAAGTGTGGGAAACAGACTATTTGCTATCCTGATTGTTCAAATTTGCAGGCAAACTGTAGAAAGTTGAAAGTTCACTTTCGAAAATGTTTAAAGTCCACAATTGTACAAAATGCTGTGAATACAAATTCCTTTTAAAGACAAACTTGTTTTACGTAGTGAGAAAAACATTTTGCCAAAAACATTTAATTCAAAATATGATTCTGGAAACTAAATAGAAACTAAAAGCTGAGGATGTGGAATTCAACTCTGCGGCCTTAGTAGGTTGTCAGATAAAAAAAGCAGAAACACTTTGGACTAAATTTACCATCAAGCCAGTGTAGTTTGTTTAGAGAGTTTTGAGGGATCATCCAAGTTTCATCAGTTTTTCTGAAAAAGATGTTGATTGTTTCGTCTTCTGAAACGTTTGTCTCTAATGAGTTAACGTGGGTGCCGGGCCCTATCCCGGCTGATTTCAAGCGAGAGGCAAGGTACACCCTGAACAGGTCTCTCATTCCTAGGGTCAATTTTATAGTGGCCAGTCAACTCAACATGCGTGTTTTTGGAGGGTGAGATGAAACCGGAGTACCTGTTGAAAACCCATGCATACACAAGGAGAACATGCAAACTCCACACAGAAAGGCCAGTGTTTCAAGCCCCGCACCCACTCCGGGACTTGTACCTCAACCTTCTTCCTGTGAGGTCACCGTGCTAACCACTGCACCACCGTGCAACCAGCCTGGTATTTTGTAAAAGATTTTGTGTGGACATTAGGGGTCAGCTAGTAAACTATTAGACAAGACTTCCTTCCACAGGGAAATGTGTAAATTAAATAATAAAAGGAATGTGTAAGTAAATATCTTGTGACAAAGTTTACACAAAATAAGTAGAAACCAAGTCACGTTTTTCTTTGAAAAGTTTTGAGTAAATGAAACTCTTAAGGTTCGTAAGGAGCACTCACTCAATTTTTTTCTGATTGCATCTAAGGTGACAAGCCGGTTTCTGAATTGTTCCATTACTACTTTCCTGCATGTTTGGCAATGGAGGAAATTTCTCAATCAACCTTTCAGTGGAATCTGCTGTCACTTCAGCCTCCTTACCTCATCCTGCTGAACACTTATGTAAACACAGAGCCACTGCTGCCAAGCACCGCTGCTGACAGACACTAAAAACCCCAAAGGAACAATGTGCTGCTTTCAAAACTATGCTGAATTGTTTTCTTGTTCCTTCTCCTCCACAGCAACCGAGGTATTGCGTTGAGTAGCGACGGGAATACACAGAATCAATAATTCCATCTCTTTCCCAAGCAGAAAGATAAGTTCAGATTGGAAAAGAATGGGCTCATCTCGGGTAGCTTGTTTTGTGTTTTGAAAGTTCATGACATGATCTGTACTATAAGCTGCACCATCCTCTATTGCCTTCAGCAGCCGGCACCAAATATCTCACACCAGCTGGTACCTACTAATTCTTGGCAGGATTCGTAAGGATCCTTTCTGACACAGGTGTTCACTATTCATGGAAAGATGCTTTACATGCAACAGACTCTTTGAGATGTTACTAAAATCTGTCATTTTCTTCATCTAATCTGAACACTAATCACCAGTGTTGCAAGTTTTTTGCAAGAGAAACAAGAATCTCACTGGTGCTACAATGTGTTTGCGCTTCCCATCATTGAAACACAACAGTTTCTAAGTTTTTTGCTAAAAGTTAAAAAACAAAACACATTCTTGTATAAATGCAAATGCAATGACATTGATACATTGATTAACAGAACTACTATAAGTGAAGAAATGTACTTGAGAATTTTCAGTTTTTCTTTAATTTGTAGGTTGTAACAACAAGAAATCAGGTTAAATTATCTGGATCTTGGGAAAATAAGATGTCCTGCTATAACAAATGTAATTATTAGTCATTCAACTGACAAAATATTAAATTGCAATTATGAAACTTGTCTATCCTCCAACATCCATATTCATCTATAAACACAAGAATAAAAGTAAGGTATGAATACATTTTTTCTTAAATCCATGTTTAACACAAACAGTACTTACATAAATGTCAATATCGGCTCCTATAACCCAGGTAGAGTCTTACTTTTACAACTTTTCTACGTCTGCAAACGCTGCTTTCCGTCAGCTTCCTCTCGCTAATCTGTCGATGGGAGCGGCACACTGGAGGCCCTGGCCCAGAGTTAATTAAGAGCTCAGGGAGGAGTCCCGTTCACCCCCCCTCCCCTCCTTCAGCCAGCTGGAGCCAGCCTCAGATTAGACTCTCAGAAACAAGGAGGAACAAGCATCCACATACATAAACATACACGACAATCAAAAGCAAAGAACACATTACGCAACTAGTAAGAGCATCCTTTCCCACAGTGACAGCACAGTATCCCACGTATAAATGTGCACAGATCGGGGAGGGAGGCATGAATGACTTTACTCCCTTCCTGTTTGGCCAGCCAACTAAAGCAGGCAGTTATGTAAAGAGTCATATGTGCATACTTTGAGGTGACTTTCTGCAAACTGGAAGCACCTCAACAAGGGCATGCTCTGCTCAAAACTTTGGTACAACTTTTAGCAATAAAGATTATCCACTGAACAGAACACTAGACATTAGGTATATGAAGAAAATGCTTCATTATGATTCCCTGGCTTACCTCTCAGACAAATAAAACCACCCTGAAGCAATACCATTCCTCTCTAAGCTGTCGCTCTATCACTCTCATCTAATTTTGGCCTTGCGTTTCAGCTCCAGAGAAGACAATGAGTTCCATCGGAGATGTACAACAATAGTACAGAATAACGTTTCAAAGAATGGACTGGCTAACAGGTGATAGTGTGTGAAAATAGTGTTTTGTGAAACTTGAGTTGCACGTACAGAATGCTGAGTACAACTGAAAAAAAGTCTGTACAGTTTCTTCTAATTTCATTACTCTGCATTTGTGGTCGCAAAGAATGTTTCTTTGATTTTAAGCCATCGACTCCCAATACAGATGAATATATTACTAGATAAATGCTTAGGTCAGGCTACTTAGCCCAGTAGCTTAATCAGGTAGATTACCTGACAGCTCCACACAGACAGATTGATTCACAAAGAGCGTAAATGGGGCATCAGGACCTGGCCGTGGGGATCGACTGTACCTGAGTGCACTTTGTAAGTTAAAGAAAGATAGCAGATTAGAGCTCATCTAAACAATTTGGATGGCTTTGTTTGAAAAGTCGTTCAGTTTGATTAAAGTCCATTTTCTTGTGTTGTTTTCTAGAGTCTAGATGTCTGCAATCCATGACAGTCTTTTCCCAGTTACTTCAGATTTAAAGAATCCTGAAGGTTCTTGGTTAGACTTTCATTTCGTCCATGACTCGTTTCCTTCATTTCTGATCAGACAGCAAGAAGCTTCATTGAAGAAGCCACCCCTTTTTTTCTAAAGAGCGTGGGAATTACATGCAGAAGTCAAATCAGGGAGTGTCTGCAGTCACACAAGCAGCCTGTACTCACCTGATCTGCTGAGGACTGTCATACAGAAATTTAATACCACACAATGTTTGAGGCTTTGGGAAGACAAAAACACAACTGAGCCCCGTTGTCATCGGCCGGCAACTGTAACCTGACAGTAGGACCACAATAACTGAAAGGACGCTTCATCAGCTTTCAAAAACCATGACAACAAGATGTTTCTTTAGAGGAACTTACTACTGTAAACTAAAAGAGATGTTACACTGTGTAATCTTACACCAAACTACCACTTGTGCCTGAAGGCAAACAGACTAATGCACAAAGGTGTTGTAGCAGATATGTCCCAGAGTTCCGTTCCGTTGTCTTCCGCTTATCCGGGGCTGGGTCGCAGGGGCAAAAGCCTCAGACGGGAGCTCAGGCTTCTTTCACCCTGGCTGCATCCTCCAGCTCACCTGGGAGTATGCTGACATGTTCCCCAGCAAAAAGTGTGAGACAGTCTCTCCAGCGGGTCTGGGCTCTACATCTGGGTCTCTTCCTGGTAGGACGTGCCCGAAACACCTCAACAGTGAGGCGCTTGGGAGCCGTCCTAACAAGATGCCCAAACCTCCCCATATGGCTTCTCTCGACTCGGAGGAGCAATGGCTCTACTCCGAGCTCCTCATTCTATCTCTGAGTGAGAGCACAGCCACCCTGCCGAGGAAGCTCATTTCATAGTAAAATTTCAGAGTAAACATCAAATTATCAGTATTATTGGATTTTATACCAGAGATTACACTAACAAAAACTTTAAGAAGATGTTTAATTGAGTTAGTAATAGTTAGGGGGTGCATTTATCTCCGAACTCATTTTTTTTTTTTAAATTTCAGCATTAATTACTTTGTGACCGTTGATCTCTTTGTAGTTGTTGGTCCAAATCCCTCCTTCCCAAACTCCCTGTCCAGGCTGGCATCTCCCACATCACCATAACAACCACTGTTGTAATGCAGCACAGACCACTACCACAAATCTCATTTCATCTACACACTCAGAGGAAATCACTGTCAATATAACCATTTCTATGGATGTAACATGGAATGAAATGTTAGAGTGACAAAGTTAGAAAGCAGAAAAGATCAAACTCACCCTGCTCATAGTCGCAGATGTTCAGACTTCTCACACCAACGCAGCAGCTGTCGTACTATTTATCCATGTTGAAACAATCTTGTCTGTCTTCCAGACTCTTTTCTTCTCTTCTCAAAAGCATGTCGGACACAAAAAATAAATCCCCGACAAAACAAATCACCTGCTTTTCCTCACAAGTTTCTCAGAGACATTCTGAGACAAATAAATGGCTAATTTCTTTAAGCTAGCAACTTAAGCTAACTCACGAGATGAGTGATAATAAACTTGTTCAATTACGTAGGATCTCCTTTCTCCGAAGAAAACCGGTGAAACTTGTTAGCGGGCAAGTAAGCACAAGAGAAACGGTGAAGTATTTGTTTTCACTCACTTTATCCGATAGTAGTAGAGTTTTTTTTTCTTCGTGGATTGCTGTGTCCAGCATCATCAATGCACTTGTTGGTGTATTAGTGATGGGCGGAGCTTGTGAGGGTTACCGTTAAAGTGGGCTGGATGACCACAGACATGGAGAACATATGCTGCACCTTAAACACAGAAAAAACACACAACTAAACCATCCAGTTGGTGTTTCCTCATGTCAAATCACTGAATCACTCCGGGAGGGTTCATGTCACGGGGATTTCTGAGCCGATCCCTGAATTCCAGAGGAAAGAAACAGGGTGACTGTTTAACTACCGTATTTGAATGTTTTTTATTGTTAAAGGACAAAAGATCAAAAACACAATGCATTGTTATTTTGTGATCACTGTACGTTTGTGCACTGAGAGAAGCTTAATTGGCATAAAATATTCAGAGGTTATCGAGATTAGCGTTTTTCAACCAGTGGTCCGCAGCACACTAGTGTACCCTGAGAGATCATCAGGTGTTTCGTGAGAAATGACCCTATTTCACTCATACGGTGATCACGATCTACCAGTAGCTTTCCAAAAATTGTTTTGGTTCATCTCATGATGTTTGTGTAAAAAATTGATTAAAGCATATTCAATTATGTTTACTGTATGGAATCTTGTCATTTTATTCAAAGACAGGAAGGGCTGTCCTGCGACGGGTTGTTTACTGTAACCATAGCAACCCACTCTTCCATTCTGAAAGGCTCATTGTCTGGAACCAAACATGTTAATATGGCAAATCAGTCAGTTAGTCATCTTCTAAACCATCTATCCCTTACAGTGTTGCGGGAGGTGCCGGAGCCCATCCCGGCTGATTCAAGGCGAGGGGCAGGGTACACCCCAAACAGGTCGCCAGTCTGTCAAGGCGCCAATATGGCAAATAAGATGCAAAACTTTCAAAAGTGCAGAATAAAATAGTGCTAATTATGAAACATGATTGCATATAAAATTGCAAGTTATTAAATTATTTACATTTGTTTAGAGAGTTGTTTTTGTTTTTTTAAAACCGTTGGTGTGCCTCAAGATTTTTTAGGATGGAAAAATATACCTGTGCATGAAAAGAGTTGAAAAACACTAGTCTAGATCACACACCAAATATGTGGTTCTGCTAATAACTTTGGCTTTGGATAAAAATGCAAATTTGAAGTTTGCTTAAAAGCAGATAGAGATCAATCTGAATCTTTTCTCATTCATTTCTATGTCAATGTAGAATTCCTGTGTCAATTTATAATTATGCATGTATTTGGGTATTTGGGTATGGGTGGAGACGGTGGCCGCGTGGTTAGCGCGTTCACCCGCGGACCGGAAGGTCGCGGGTTCGCGTCCCACGGAGGGCACGTCTGGGGTCCTTGGAGAGGACACCTGACCCCCCACTTCTCCCACCATTGGCGCCGTTGAAGGGCAGCCTGCTGCGGTGTAAGGAGTGCAGCAAACAAATTTGCTGCGGAGGGATGAATAGAGTAATTCAAAATAAAAAATAAAAAAAATATTTGTACTGTTGGTGTCCTTCTGTCGCTATAGACCATCTGCACCTAGATATTTATTTATTTGTTTGTGCAGGGTCGACTGTGGCTGGAGAAGCCGATGCGAGAGCTGCAGCTCCTACCACACTTGGTGCAAATGTAATAGGCAGTGAGTCATGGGGGAGCAGTGGCAGACTGACTTTTTTGCTGTTTTGCACTGGATCTCTCTTTTCTTATCTGCTTGCTTGACAGTATATTTTGTATATATGTACAGACCGACTGACTAACAGATATACGAATGGATGGATAGATGGATGGAGGGAAGGATAGATGGATGAATGATGGATGGGCGAACGGATAGATGGATGCATGGATAAATAAATAGATGGATGGATGGGTGGATGGATGGATAAATAGATGTGCACAACAGACAAGAGCCAGTGTGCACCTTGAAAAATGTCCCTAGTCAGTCAAGAAAGAACCCCCGCATTCTCCGTCTTTTGAATGTATTTAAGTGGATTTATGCATATTGTAAAATAATATATATTGTGTTCTTTCTTTCCATATACACACCTGTATATGGAGAGAGTTGTGTGTTTTTATATTTAAGAAGCAAATAGATAAATAACCAAATCATGCATATTTTTTTATTGAGCACAAATAGAAACAAAAGTTTGGTATTTGGATCAGGACAATTTACCGTCTCTTAAACATTCTGTCATTAATCTTTAAACAATGATTTTGGGCAGATGAATGCAAGCTACAGGGCGGTACATTCTTAAACCACAACCTATTTTAAGCAACACTTGCTGAAAATTTATCCTCATAATACCTCGGTAATCTTCTGGTGTACTCGTTCTTTTCTTTAAGTTTCTCCGATATTAGAGGCTGCAAATAAATAAGTTGCACTATATGGTAAAACTTAAGTCATGCAACACCTGCTCTTATGTACTTTGTGTTCTATGAAAAGTAAAAATGTACGTAAGCAATAAGATACAGCACATTCTTGTTCTTTTGGTTTCAATCCTTTATTAACTTTAGTCCTAGCAAAGACTATGACTAATCTCTGTCACGGTCTGCAAACTTTCATTTTTGCTTTTTGTGTTTTTCTTGCAATGGTGAACCTTGACAACGTGGATCAAGTGTAACACAATTTCATGACCTGAAACTAGCAATTCAGCGTTTTTACTCAAAACGCTCATTAAATTAGTTCAGGTATACTTACAAATACTAAGTAGCAATATGTTCTTATGCAGCAAATTTATTATTTATGCAAAAGGTTGGTAATAATTTTAACTAAGTTCCAAAAATGATAAATCCAGAGAATACGGTGTCATCATCTTCATCCGCAAACAGTCCGTTAAATAGTTCTCCTCCGGCCACTTGAAGCCAAACTCTGTCTCCCACCTCTAGATGCAGCACTGCACCCCCCGCTGCCTGGTCTTCACTGCTCTGGTAGTTATCCATGGTGTGTATAATCTTTGCCCCATTTTTCACAAGTGCTACTTTTACATTTCTTGAAAAGACAGTGATGTGGTAGGTAAAATAGTATGCACCTGCCGCAGAGCAAGTGAATCTTCCTGTTTGGGGATCATAGTGATTCTGTTCATTGTAGATAATCTTGTCGAACTTGATTGGCACGTTAGGTGGAGGTAGTTTAGTTTGTGCTGTGAGTCCTACACAGAAGGCACTTTTAGGGATGACAGGTGTTTCTCCTTGTTCACCTTTATCACCTTTTTCACCACGAACACCTCGGTCCCCTCGATAACCAATGCTTCCTTTGTGACCTGGAACGCCAATTTCTCCTTTGGGGCCTGGCTTACCAGGGGGTCCTAATGGTCCCTGAATGCCTCTATCACCACGGAGGCCGATATCTCCCTTCGGGCCATGCGGTCCTGGAGGCCCGAAATCGCCCTGTGGTCCTTGAGGTCCGGTCAGCCCAATATCACCCATATTCCCTTTCAGGCCAATGGGTCCTTCCACACCCTGAGGCCCCATCTTCCCAGGAAGTCCTCGTTCTCCGTTATCTCCTCTTTTTCCTTTTAGTCCAACTGGGCCTGCTTCACCTGAATTTTAAAAGTACACAATATTTTTTTACTTCTAAGAAAAAAACAATTTCATTATCAATTGATTGAATATTTTAAGAATACCTACCAATGTCTCCTTTGTCTCCTTTAAGGCCATCACTGCCTGCTGGTCCAGAGACGCCAACTTCACCTTTCCACAGATAGTTAATAAATAAATATATTAAATACAGTTTGCATACTTAAATTTGAAGAAAATATTGATTAACCTGAATTGTGTAAAAACAATATTCTCTGCAAAACTTACCTTGATCACCCTTTTCTCCTCTGAGCCCATCTCTGCCATCTCTACCAGGTGAACCATTGTGACCAGGATCACCTGGTATTCCAGGGTATCCACAAACACAACCTTTACTTTGAGTTAATTCTTCTGCAACACTGACTGCTATGAGTGGTAGCAGCAGAGTGACCTTGAATCTTTTCTGCAGCATTGTATCTGCCCAATAAGACTTTCAGAAGTTAAATCATAGCACAACCACTTCTATCTACCACACGTATGACCCAAAGCATATAGCAGTAGAGGAGGGAGTGACACAAATTATTAAAAAACAAAAAGTGCACCACAGCTCTAGGCCAAAGTCACATCAAGGCTTTCAAAGCCTCCTTATTGGTCAGTTCTTTTGGTTTACATATTTACTCTGACGTTTCTGTTATGCTGACCTGTGTCCCTGAGATGCTTCTCCTGCCTAGCTGAGGCTAATAATAAGCTCAGATTCTCCTTGTCAGAGATGCAGTGTCAAATAGTTTCACTTGAGCTTCTATACACGTGAAAGCAAACAGGATTTTAACCTTAAGCAAATAATTATTCAGTGTATTTGACAGAGTTTTGACAGAATGAAACATAGTGCTTTTAAAACATTTGAAACAATCCTGCAAACCTCGTAGCCTCTGGTTACCATTGTTACTTACTGTAGTAAGGTCAAACAATAATCTGCTCGGTTTGGTCACCTCATACTGATAGCGTCCTAATACGTCAATTTCTGCACTCCTTTTCATTTGTGCCTTTTAAAAAGTCAATGATCAAGAACATTTGACCTCATTGACTAACCTATTGATTTAAGATGTGCTTTGCCCAAACCAAACAGGCTTTTAAGTAGCTTGAATATTTCAACGTATCATGACAAAATACCCACCACTGAGGCGTCATATTGGTGTGGCTACTCTTAGTGAAGTATTTTTTAATTTTTAACTTTTCCACATGATTTAATAAAGCTTTTGCTCAATGCCTCACAATTCAAGTTTAAATTCTTCATAAAAAAGATTGGAAAATCGGAGAGATTTCAGATGTTTTGAGGATGTTTTGCTAGTTCTATAGTTTTTTTTAAGGCATCATCCACAAACAAAGTTTGATTATTACGTAGCCTTTCTAAAGTGGGCAGATATTTGTGTTTGCAGACATCATCTGGCAGTACAGATGCCTGCTGTTGCTCAGGTTTTAAATCGGTAACCAACATCTATAACTTTATGCTTGACGTCTGTCAGTTTATTAGATTTGTACAGTAAGAAGAGACAACAGGAATGAGTGTACGGGAGGAGCTCCATTAAACTGAGATAAGAAAAAAAAAGCCCCTCCCTCAGACACACAGTGAGCACATAACAAACACACTTCTCCACTTCTCAACCATTGCGTTTCAACTTAAATATGAGTCACACGCAATCTTTTCCTCATACTTTATTTTTTTCCAACATTTCTTTTGCAAGCCTCCTGATATAAATATATTTGAAAAAATATAAACATAAGACATAAAATTGCACATTCGAGCAATGTGTATATCTGACACCAAAAAATAAAACTTTACAGTCATACTAATTGGCTACTGCACTTTTACATGTTTAGTGGACATAAATTGGATACATTATGGACAAATTTGTGATCTAAGAAACAAAATACAAGGGTGTGGCTCAGAATGAATGACACTCATTTATAATTTGAGGCCAGTATATCCGGACCTGGTCTCTGAAATTTCATAACCAGGCACAACGTGAGGTTGATTTGGTTACAGAAGATACTGCAACAAGGCTTTCAGACAATATCATACAGACATAATGACATATTCAGCTCCATTAAGTTGAAGGCTAAATTATAACAGCAATCACAAAATGTACAAAAACAACACAAAAAACGAGATGCATTTTATTTAAATAAGAATTCATATGGCATGCTGTAACAAAAGTTTACAGTACTTTGTAAAATACAAGATTTATTTGCATAAAAGTGATGGCTTGTGTTGTTTTATAATTCAAAACAATAAAGATAAAATAAAAATCCACAGAAAGAAATAATTTTTTAAACATAAAACAGCAGAATAAAAAGGAAGCAACTAATTAAAAAATTAAAAGAAATGGCAAAAAGAAAAGCTTCCAGGAAATTTACAACACTTGACATCATATTGTAAATAAGTGGATCTAACACGATCAGGGAAAGCAGCAATTCCAGGGAAACTGAGATTAACAAGGCAGGTCCTACAAAGCTTAGGCAAGTTTAGGGGCTAAAGGAGTTGTAGTGTTAGTATAAAAATGCGGTCTGGAAGCAGGACAGGTTAGATTGTGAGAAGTCTACATGATCTGACGGTGCATACCATAGCCCGTCATGCCAGACTGAGAAGCTCCACGATTGCTGCCCATCTGCAAACCAATCAAACTTTGTCCTTGGCGCAGCTGCTCTTCAGTAAACTCTCGTCGATATCCCTGCGCTTTCCTACACAGATAGAAGATGGTTAAACAGAGAGACGCACAACGGTGCATGATGTGGGTGCAGAGATATAGAAGTCATCCTTTAGTGGAAGCTTTTCAGTACCTGTGAAACCAGTCTCGATCACCTTTGTAATGACCATCGTCCTTTGTGACAGCAACACTCCCGAGAGCCATCAAGGTCCTTTGCACTGCGGCCATGTCTTTTCCTGTGGTCAAAAGATTTAATAGTAAAATTTAGCATTTAAAAAAACAACACTTTGCATCAGTGGTTCAATGGAAAGTGATCAGAAGATTTTCAAGACGTCTTTACCTTCCCAGAGGTCCACAGTTTGAAAGATGTCTGTAGTTGTTACTCCGTATGCTTCTGCTGCTTGCAGGAATTGAGAAATCTTTTCCATTTGTTTGAAAGCCATCTGAGTTTCTGGAATCTTTTTGATGGGTTCCTTTCCTCGTGGGTAAAGGCTGTTAATAAGTCTGCACAAAATCTGAGAAAAGAAGCAGTTTGAAATCTACTTTTAGTACATTAATCCGACCCTGCCCAAATGCCATAATCAATTTTTATAGAGTGTCTTCTCTAGCTAATAATTTCTAACTGTTTCTGTACATTTATCAAGCGTAAAGGTCGTTTTATGTTGCACTACGTCTTCATCTGTTTACTTATGCTTATAGAGAAACTGATGCATTTGTCCTTTCCATGGTGAATTTTTTTCTGAGAGATTTTTGTTGCATCAGTTGGTGGTTTGTGTCAGACACAAAGACAATAATAAATCATGGAAGGAGTCTTTTATACTCCAGTCTAGTCTAATACTTCTAATCTCTAATGCTACTTTAATACATTGCATGGTGGTGCAGGGGTTAGCATAATGGCTTCACAGCAAGAAAGTTGAGGGTTCAAGTCCTGAAGTAGGTTAGAGACTTGAAACACTAGCCTCTCTGTGTGGAGTTTGCAAGTTCTCCCTGTGTATGTGTGGGTTTTCTCTGAATACTCCTGTTTCCTCCCTCTAACATTTGTGTTAGGTTGATTGGCCACTACAAAATTGCTCCTGGGACTGATTGTGTGTGTAGCCTCACTATGGACTGGCGACCTGTTCAGGGTGTACCCTGCCTCTTGCCTGTAATTAGGCGGGATATGCTCTAGCCCAGTCTGTGACCCCATCAGGAATCAACGGTTCAGAAGATGAAATAAACATCAGAAAATTCAACATTTATGTCAGACAATTACTTCTTTTAAAATAATAATAAATAAAAATATCTTATGCATTCCAAGTGCCATCTTTTTGTGCCTTTTTAAAATCCTTATGTTGCTCAGTGTATTCTAAATAATTTAGAAAGTTTCTATTTTGAACCAGGTTGCTGCAACGACTCACTGTGCCATCCATCAGCCACTGCTGGAAGTTCTGTCTGCCAGGCTGTGGTTTCTCCAGGTTTCCTCCACACTGTGCAACAATCCAGTCCACAAGTCGTTGCTCCAGGTCAGGGTCATACTTCTGTTCAATCTTCTCCTGGACCTCCCGGCTCAGTCCATAACTGGGCCCTCTGTTCGCCATGTCAGGTCTCCCAACAGTCTAATGCTATGCACGGAGAGACGTGTGGATCTGAATGGATAAACACCAAAAATTAAGAGGCAATAAGTTTAGTGACACAAATCTTCAGCCAAATACAGTATGAAGCCGATCAAAACATATGTTCGTCTCTTGAAGGTGCTCCTCATCATCATCAGAGCAGGGTGTGGTCTTTTGGCTCCTGTCCAAAGCAGGAGACTAGCCCTCTTATTGCTATGGCAACAATCAAGCTTGTTTCCAGCACACTGTGAGACAGTGATGTGCTGAGGTGATGCTCATATGACCTCCAGCAAGGAGTTCTTAAATTAAATAAATATATAAGCAAAAAGTTAACACCGATGGTAAAAAAAAATCATTTATAGAAGAGATCAGTTTAAATAGATGATTTTGATCACTCTGCAAAAAGGTTACAAATGACGTCAGTCCTGCGTGACGCATCAACAATCACTGCCTTAAGTCTTACCTGGACTTTATCAGATTAAATGAGTCAATCTAAATAAAATCTGAAATGTCTGATGACATCTTTGTCAGCTTGCCGCAGAGTTTGGAACATTTTCCAACAACGCAGCAGAGAAAAGCGCAAAGCAACCATCTGCGATGCAGCATCATCTCTAAACAAGACGCGCATGATGCGCACTTTCAGGCAGGTTTTTAAAAAAGAAAGAAATCAGAGAATACATTTAAAAACACTTACTGTAGATGAGAGAGCTGTTAAAGTCGTTTCGAGCTACTGTGTTGGTCAGGATTGAAGATGATGCTGATCTGCTGAAGCATCCATAAAACGTGTCAGTCCAAACTGGACCTCACTTTGTCCGGGTGGGGCGATCCACTGATTTTATATGCCAGCTTCTCCAGGAGGGGTCCCTAGAGACGATCAACATGGGATGCGACGTGCCTCCTCTCCTGGATGGTGCTCAGTATAATGCAAACTCAGCTGTGTGCATGTAGAGACCCTCAGCAAGCAGAGGCACATGACAAATCAATTCGAATGTCTGTGTCCTAAGGCCAATATTGAATATCATTGTGTACAATGCAACCCCCACTCTTATCTTATCCCAACAGTCTGCTTCATTCTCTCATAGGGACTGATTTTGTAGAGGAATTAGTTGTAAACAGTGGTTACTTTGAGTTTTTCTGGACAGCATGGACAATGTGGGTTTTTATTCCAATATTAGGAACCATTTCTCATCAATTAGTGAGAGTTGTGGTTCAGATTGGATCCTATCCAACAGAACACAGTAAAGTTTTAAACTGACATACTCCCCTTGATTATAAAAATCTTAATTAAATATATGATCACATCATCTAAACTTTTTTATATAACTTTTAAGGCATGTTATCATTATCTAGTCATTTCAGAGTACTGCATGTTCTGAGCTTGAACTTGCAAGGATGTGTCCTTCTGAAAGATTTCAATCAGACACAAGAATAGCCTTAACCTCTTTTAAATGATAGACTGTGTTCATTGAAAGTGGAGGTATTTAGGTTTTTTTTTATTTTAGTATACCATGTGCTTTTGTTTATCTTAAGTTGAAATGACGCTGCAAAGAAACATGTGACTTTGATGTCCAAATTTAAAACCAGTTATACAACCTTTTTTTGTTGTTGCAGTAAAACATGACCATCTATATTCTTTATGCACGATTATACTGTTAAAAGCTACAAACTTACATTTTACTGCGGAAATAAAAAAAGATTGACTGCAGAGTTGAATCATAAGTTAAAAGGTCATCGAGGCCGTTCCAAGGACCTGAAAAAGATAAGTGGTTGATTTGCTCCATTGAGCATAGAGGCGCTTGTGGACAACGAGATGTTAATAATCTACAGTCCACTGACTTCATTTTGTGTACTGCTGATGACTAAAGGCCAGCAGGAATGGAATATCATGTCACACAATGTTCAACAAACAAAAAAACATCTCAAATGTTTGCACCAAAATAAATCGATCAATGTACAGCTGTTTTTTTTTAAACGTACTGTATTCATTCTTTAAATGGGAAAATATCTATACTGCATTGCACTGCAGCAGGCAGTCATGACGATGGTAATGCTGGGAGAAACGGGGCGTTAGGTGTCTTCCCCGAGGACACTTATGCATGGGCCCAGTGGGAATTGAACCAGCTTCTAGCATCATCTACCGTTCCACCTCTGAGCCAAAGCCTCCTCCTGAATTTTTAATTTATTAGTTATTATAATTAGTGGCATCATGGCAAAAAAGGTTAGGGGTTCAAGTCTTGTAGTGGGGGTGATGCTTGGATCACTGGTCTTTCTGTACATGGATGTGTTTCCTCGCACCCTCCAAAAACATGTCTTTGGGCCCAGGACACTCTTGTAAAAGAGATGTGTAATCTTAATGAGTTTCTCCTGGTTAAATAAATGAACTACTGACCTAAAGCAAAACTAATTCAAGTTAAGACTTATTCCAGTAAGCCATAACTGAATAAAAGAAAAACAAAACACTGATTTGTTTACGCTGCTTTGCAGTCACCACATTGCTACATTAGCGTTAGCTCAGACATTCATCTCCAACTGCATTAGCCGATTGCTTTCTTCCTTCATCCATTTACTCAATTGAAATGGATTACTCAGCCATTCGGAGGAAGAGGTACTCTCCGAGATATTTCCATTTATAGACAAAATTTTTGTGACAGGCAAGTTCAGTCTGTTTCATACTGTCAAACAAGTAAAGAATGTGTCATGACAAATCTGTATTGACTAAAATCATTTAGAATTGCAAACCACATGGAGTAGATGGCCAAATGATTGATATTTTTTCTCAATTTTGGTGGAAAATGTGACATTGCTTTAATTAATTTTCTCCCAATTTCTAAAAATGTTTCTTTACAAATATAAAACTATCCAAACAGTTACCTCCACCCAGAAATTTAATATTCTGATGGAGTCACTGAGATTCTGCTCAGCACATAGACGAAATAAAAAAGATATTTCTTTACCAAAGCATATTTATGGTTATTGTGGAAATTATGAATAATTTTGGATCCTAGACTAAATGTTTTGTTATCTTTCACTTATTCGAAGCCAGGATGCAGGGCAACAGCCTCAGACATGAAACCCAGGCTTCTCTCACCCCCACTCCATCCCGAGGCCTTACCCCGCCAGCTGTGGGACACGGTCTTTCAAGCAGCTCCGGAGTCTGCCTCTGTGTCTCCTCCAAGTGTGACATGCCCGAAACACCTGCGAGGCGTTTGGGAGGCATCCTAACTGGATGCCTGAACCACTTCATCTGGCTTATCTCAACTTGGAGGAGCAACGGCTTTCCTCTGAGCTTCTCCCAGATGGCAGTACTCGTCCCTCTATCTCTGAGTGAGAGCATAGCCAGTATGCAGAGGTGGGTCATTTTGGCTGCTTGTATTCGTGATCTTGTTCTTTTGGTCACCATCCACTGCAGGGACGGTAGCAACATACGTACATCGACCGGTAAATCGAGAGCTTTTATTTTTGGCTCAGCTCTTCCCTACATATATCAGGTTAAATTTCAGTCATAACTTTGCAACAAACGGACTTTTAGTTCTGTTTAAACTTTCTTTTGTAAGTATTTCTAGTGTGTGTGAGTGTGTGGTTTCAAAGACTCGCACACCTGCACTCTAATGTGCAGAGGTTTTATTTGCCAAAATAGGTGAAACATGATTAAAAAGGCACAGGACAACTGTATATCTACTAATATAGGGAGAAAATAACATTTAAAAATAATGGCAGGGACAACAGGGATGGCAGAAATAATCATGGCTCACAAATGTAACACTTGATACATCTGACCTTTTGTATATGTGAATGCAACCTGAAGACAATAAGACCTTTTTCATGATTGTTTGTTCTGTTTCGGCATGTCGACAGTGGTTATGGGTGAGATAGAGGAAAAACAGATGGTTAGAAGGTCATATTTGGCAGAGTAACATGCTGTAGTTTGGTAAACTCCTTGAGGGTTTACTTCCCTGATAAATGTCTTTCTTCTTTTACTCTCAGGAACATCTCTAGCTGTTAACTCAGACCATAGTGGTCAGCTTGTCTATGAGATCGTCAATAGTGTAGACCATCAGCTTGATGTCGTCCTTCTCAGACATGCGGTGCTGGCCGTGTCGCCTGAGGATGATATCTACGTCGGGGCTGAGGACGCGATCCGCCACCTGCATGGAGATATGCCAGGGAACGTCCTCGTCTTTCAGCCCGTGGATGAGCCGTACAGGACAGGTGATTGGGATAGGACTCTGAAGAACACAGTGGTTTTCTGCCTCACGCAAAAACTCCATGCTGAACTTGTAAATACCGTCATCTGCATGCTTGCTGGCCACTGCCCACTCGCCTTTATCCTCGTACTCTTTGCGAGTCTGTAAACAGCAAAATGAAGATATCTCAGAAAACAAAATACCTATATAATTTAACCAACATGATCACACTGTGTGCACCTACCTCCAGAGGAAGAGATTTAAAAGATGTGACAAGGTGATCTGCAGCTGTGGAGATGCCCACTAATGCAGCAGTCTTTTCAGGTCTTGCAATAGCTGCTAGGAGCATGAGCCAACCTCCTATACTGGAACCCACGAGTATCTGAAAGGAAACAAACCACAGCTCTAAAAATATTACTTGATGATAGTCCGAAATTTAAAAAGAATAAAACATCAAAATAAAGGGATTCATTCTTGTTATAGGTTTGCAGAGGTATTGTAACATGGCGCCATCTTCTGGAGAAATTAGTGAAGTGTGGCTTGAGTTTAAAAATTTGAATCTTCAATTTTATCTTAAAACAAAATAAGACTTGATTTTTCTTTAACTTAAACTGAATATATTTACAAGTTATTACTATTTTAATTACGAGAATAATCAAAAAAAGTTAAAATCAACATTTATTTGTCATTGTCATAGATAAACAACTAAATTACATTTAGAGCATCAAAAACCACTGTATTTTGATGACGCAGTTGCGTGTCCGCAAAAATAAGGCGAAGTGGCCAGAGTTGGAGGAAAGACTCCAGCAGTGGATCACCAATCAAAGAATGTCTGGGAGGAGTGTTTCCACTGTCACTATTTGGCTAACGGCGGTAACGCTAGCGGAGGAAATGAAAATCGAACATTTCTGAGGAGGTCCATTTTGGTGCTTTTGCTTTATGAAACGCTGCAATTTTTCAGTCCGGGCCAAGAGTGGCACTGTTGTCTGAGCTTTCGCAAAAGCAGGCATCATTTCTGCAGAGCTGCACGGTACAGAAAGTGATTTAGACAGCGAGGAAAGTGAACCTGCTATGTTGGATTTAGCGCACCTAATAGATTCTAAAACAGAGGATGAGGACTTGATTTGATAAATGACTATATGACGACTGTAACTAATATTTAAATAAAGACAACCAAACTCAGTTTTGCTCCCGATCCATTTTTAAATACGCACAATTGTGCGTGTGTTGTTGTTGTAATGCGGACGGTGTAGAGTAGCGGTCGGCAACCCGCGGCTCCGGAGCCTCATGCGGCTCTTTCATCCTTATAATGCGGCTCTGATTGGCTTGGGAAAATAAATTACTAAAAAAAAATTTTTTGTATTTAATTGAAGTGTGTTTTATTTGTGTTAGTTTTTATATTATTTTAGTTCTAAATTTGAAGATTATTGTGATCTTGAAATATCACAAAGTATGCTCCGCTGCATACTTTGAAAGCCCAAGGCGACATAAGGATGACGGCTCACGGATTTTTCCCTTTTGTTTGCTGCATGCACAATTTAAATTCAGCTTTTTAATTTATTCGAAAGAGACATTCAGACATTATTATTTTTTCAAGAATTCAAAATGTGTTCATTACATCGGTAAAATTTAATTTTCTCCGTAGCACTTCATAAGACATAACCACACTATAGTTGTTTATACAAAGTGTAAAGGTAAGAAAAAGCAGTATATACAGTGTTATCTTCATTTTAGATAAATGGATATAAGGATGACGCCTCATGGCATTTTTCTGCTTTCGTTTGCTACATGGACAATTTAAATTCAGCTTTTTAATTTATTTGAAAGAGACATTCATTATTATTTTTCAAGAATTCAAAATGTTCAAAATGTGTTCATTAAATGAATAAAATGTAATTTTCTCTGTATCACGTGGATTTCATAAGAAACATGCTGCGGTAAAGTAGTAGAAGTTTTTTTTTTTCATTTTAGATGTGCGGCTCCCAGTGTTTTCTTTTCCGTGGAAACCGGGTTCAAATGGCTCTTTCGGTGTCAAAGGTTGCCGACCGCTGGTGTAGAGGATATGTACTAATATAAAACCCGCGTCCTATCTTCGGGTGCGCCTTACGTGTGTGGTAAATACAGAGCGCGCAAAATTTAGACTGCGCCTTTTAATACGTGCGCCTTATGTTCGTGAAAATACAGAATGTTTTGTGTGTGTTGGTACATGGAGTGCCGACTATACAGTGTGTCGAGATATGTTGCCAGTATGCTGGTGGATCACATAAAAGTAAAAATGAAACGGGTGCCTAACTACTCCTGAGAATGTTGGAAAATTATCAATCAGCTTGAGGTCCATGTTTCTGGTGGGTGGAATGAAACTGAAGTAGTCACGGAAAATGAGAACATGAAACATGACACAGACGCCAGTGTCTCTAGCAGAACTAACTACTGGGAGTCCAAGGTGCTAAACACTGCGCCACTGTGTCAATTACCTTATTTGAGGACATTTTACAAGTAATTTAGAAATGAGTCTTATAATAATCATCAGGACGCTGCATCGATCAGTCATGGTGAAGAAAGAGCTGAGCCAAAAAGCAAAGCTCTTCATTTAGCTGTCGATCTATGTTCCTACTCTCAACTATGGTCACCAGCCGTGGGGGGTGACCGAAAGAACAAGATCATGGATATAAGTGGCTGAAATGAGCTTCCTCCAGACAATATTTAAATAAAATATACCTTACTTTAATAAAATAGGGTACTTCAAAATAAATCTGAACTGGACTGTAATTAAAAAAAAAAAAAAATGTCAAAGTTACAAAAAAGAAATAAATATTACCGGTTGTTAAGTTTAACAGCAGCAAATGTTTTTTTTTTTTTTTTTGCCAACAATAAAAAATATGCAATTTTTTTCCTAACAAATAAGTTAAAATATTAATGAAAGTACTTTCATTTCACTTTTATAGTTTTTTTTATGATAAAGCATGGAGCACGTGCATTTTCAAGCGTGCCTGTGCCGTAATTTATTAGCATACCTGTTCCTCACAGTCGGAGCTGCGTCAAACACAGTGCATCTTTCAGTCTGAATGCAGTGGATTTTGGTAACTTATTTGGACAAATTGCACGTGGTTCTACTTTTACATAAAAATACTTTATTACACTTTAGACAACAAAGCTTTGTCCGCCTGATTTACGTAAAATAAAGACAAACTCGAGATCGCTTTGCACGTTCTGCCATTACGCCTCGCTCGGCTTGAAAATTTGCGTGTGTGTAGCAGCAACGCATGTGCGCACCGCCCTTTGCGAGTGAGGGGGCGGGGGCGGAACCGATAGCGGATCCGTTTGGACTAACACTTATCGGTCCGGGTAAAATGATGGCCGCGGAACCTGTTCCGAAAAAAAAAATTGGTTCTCAGAACCACTTCTCGGAGAGTGAGTTGCAGTGAGTTACTCAGTTCTCACTGAGTGAGAACTAGGGAGAGTGAGGAGCTTGACCATCTGGGAGAAGCTCGGAATAGAGCCGATGCTCCTTTGGGTTGAGAGAAGCCAAATGAGGTGGTTCAGACATCTTGTTAAAATGCCTCCCGAACGCCTCGCTAGTGAGGTGTTTTGAGCACATCCCACCACGAGGAGACCCAGAGGCAGACCCCGGACCTGCTGGAGAGACTATGTCTCACACCTGGCCAGGAAATGCCTTGGGATCCTCCCAGGTTAGCTGAAGGATGCAGCGAGGGTGAGAAAAGCATGGGCTTCTTGTCTGAGACTGTTGCTCCGCGACCCAGCGTTCTAACGAGATCTGCGGCCTCGTCGAACAACCGGAATTTAACAACCGGTCGCAGAATCTAAAACTAAAACACATTAAACGAATAAAAAAATACTTGTACGTTTTAAAATTTTAAAATTACAATTAGAGAGCAGGTGCGAAAAAACAATAATTCCAACAGAATTGGAATTACGCCAAGTCGCAGTTCTCGATTTTCAGATCATCTGGAAAGAAGTGTTCTCGGAGGGAGAGGGAGGTGGATGACGCGTTCTGGGCATGCACACAGGCGCAAAGTCACAGATCTCGACGGTCGAAGATCTTGTCAGGACACCGGCTCCAGATAAGCGGAAAATGACAGAACGGGGAAAAAAAACAAAAAAGGAGTCCGCCAAAAATTAAATTTACCTGTGGCCCTTCTGCTAATTCATCCAGGACAAATAGGACATCTTTTTTCCAGGTACCAATGGTTCCATCAGCAAAGACACCCTCTGAAGCGCCATGGCCTGTGTAATCAAACCTGCGAAAACATGAACAGAACATACACATAAATGTCAGAAAGTAAAATAAGTGACAGGAAGTTATTTCTCAGGCCGTGTGGTACAATTTATGTTTGTTTTTATAGCATCAAAGCATGCGATTGATATAATAAACCGATTTAAAAATGATTTAACCAATACGTTTACAAAAGTGAACACATTCAATATCATTATTAAACTTAAATTCTATCTGAACAATAGTTTTAAAACCACTTGGGCCTCTGCATGCTAACATGAGCTTTCTGCTTAACAATACTTCAGTTAGATACGGTGGAGTGTGGTAGTAGGAGAGCAAAGTGTTTTTCCATCGCTGCATGATATCAGATTTCAGCAGCTCATCGGCTCAGAGACTTCTTTGTTGTTTTCTTTGTTCATTAGGGGCCAAAAGTTTTCAGTGACTGACAGGTATGGACCACAGGCAGATCTTTATAGAACACAGTCTCTTTTATAACAGAGCAGCACCGCTCTGCCGTCATTTGTACGTACAGACTGTGCTTTGATATTGTTTTGCTAAAATTAGCAACAGATTCAACAACTGTTCGAGCATCAACAGGCAAGTCTAATGCCTTCTTTACTTCTTATTTAAATTGGAGAGTTGTAGCTTCTAAAATGTGAAAATCAAACCAAATTCTCCCAGTCCAAGGGTGGACATTCAACCACTGAGCAAATGCCAAATTTAACTGCATCAACGCACACACACACAGCAAGGTTTGGCACTCTGGTCTTTCTGTGTGAAGTTTGCATGTTCTCCCTGTGTAGATGTGGGTTTTCTCCAGGTACTACGGTTAATTACACTCTCCAAAAACATTTATGTTAGGTTGATTGGTCGCTATGAAATAGCCCCTGAAATGAGTGTGTAAGTGGATCGTTGTGTGTGCCCCCGCAACAGACTAGTGACTTGTTCGGGATGCACCCTGCCTCTCGCCTGAAATCAGCCGGGAAAGGCTCTGACACCCCTACCAACCCTATTCAGGATAAGTGGCTCAGAAGATTAAATGAAACGCACATAAAAACACAACATATAGACATGCTTTTTATACAGTGAATTCTATTTGGCACAAAACATGGGATCTACAATTCTCATAAACAGTGTTTGAAGTACTGTAAACAGTTACGTCCTAACCTAAACATGGGATTATGCCTCAGGTGTGCAATGCACTTGGAAGAGTAAGAAGAACATGTCCATACGTTCACCTCCAAATGATAATAAAGAAAAACAGAGTTATCTCAATTCATGTACAATTTTAATTTAGAGGACTGCTGGAGGGACTATGTCTCACAGCTGGCTGGAGACTGACTCGGGATCCTTCCGGGTGAGCTGGAGGATGCAGCTGGGGTGAGAGAGGCCTGGGCTTCCCGTCAAAGGCTGTTGCTTCCGCGACCCGGCCCCATATAAGCGTAAGACAACGGAACGGAACGAAAGCAATTGTTTTTGGCTCGTGCATTCTTGGATTTGTTTAGTCTATTGATTAAGATCCTTATTAGCTTCTGCCATGGTGGTCGCTAGTCTTCCTGGTGCCCAATTTAAAATGACTAAATACATTTTAGAATCAGAATGCTTTTATTGCCATGTCAATGAGAATATCAGAGACTAGGAACTTGCTTTGATACAAGTGTGCAATAATATAAGATAAAAATAATAAAATAAATAAAAATAATTTTAACAAAACAGAGTGCTCAGAAAGAAAAAGAAAAGTAGTGCAATGTCATAGAAAAAAAAATAAAAAATAAAGATAGTAAAGTGACAAGAGGGAGGTGACTAAGAGATGTGGGGTTCAGGTTATAAAGTATTAATTAGACTAACGGCAGAAGGGAAGAAGCTGTTTTTGTGGTGGGACGTTCTGGTCCGAATGGACCGGAGCCTCCTGCCCGAGGGGAGTCGCTCAAAAAGTCCATGTCCAGGGTGGGAAGGGTCAGCTGCTATCCGACCTGCACGCCCCCGAGTCCTGGAGACGTACAGGTCTTCGAGAGATGGAAGGCTGCAGCCGATCACCTTCTCTGCAGAGCGCACAATGCGCTGCAGTCTATGTTTGTCCCTGGCTGTGGCTCCAGCGTACCACACGGTGATGGAGGAGGTGAGGATGGACTCGATAATGGCTGTGTAAAACTGCACTAACATCTGGGCGGGCAGCTTGGCTTTCTTCAACTGCCGCAGAAAGTACATCCTCTGCTGGGCCTTTTTGATCAGGGAGCTGATGGACGGCTCCCACTTTAGGTCCTGTGTGATGGTAGTGCCGAGGAAGCAGAAAGAGTCTACAGTGGTGATGGGGGAGTCTGTCAGTGCAAGGGGGGTAATGGGTGCTATAGCTTTCCTAAAGTCCACGATCATCTCCACTGTCTTCTGAGCGTTGAGCTCCAGGTTGTTGTTGCTGCACCAGGACACCAGCCGGTCTACCTCCATCCTGTAGGCCGACTCATCACCATCAGAGATGAGCCCGATGAGAGTGGTGTCGTCCGCAAACTTGATCAGTTTGACAGAGTCATGGCTGGAGGTGCAGCAGTTGGTGTACAGGGAGAAGAGCAGGGGAGAGAGGACACAGCCCTGTGGAGATCCTGTGTTGATAGTCCGAGAGGTGGAGACATTCTTCCCCAGCCGCACGCACTGCCTCCGGTCTGTCAGGAAGTCAGTAATCCACCTGCAAGTGGAGTCAGGCACGTTGAGCTGGGAGAGCTTGTCCTGAAGCAGGGTAGGTAGGATGGTGTTGAATGCAGAGCTGAAGTCCACAAACAGGATCCTAGCATAGGTTCCCGGGGAGTCCAGGTGCTGCAGGGTGAAGTGGAGGGCCAGGTTGATAGCGTCGTCTACAGACCTGTTGGCTCTGTAGGCAAACTGCAGAGGGTCCAGAGAGGGAGAGGTGAAGTGCTTGAGATGAGGGAGGACCAGGCGTTCGAATGACTTCATGACTACAGACGTAAGCGCCACAGGCCTGTAGTCATTAAGTCCAGTGATACGGGGCTTCTTGGGGACAGGAACGATGGTAGACAGCTTGAAGCAAGCTGGAACGTGGCATGTCTTCAGCGAGGTGTTGAAGATGTCTGTGAAAACTGGAGACAGTTCCTCAGCACAGTGTTTCAGGGTGGCAGGGGAGACACCATCTGGGCCCGAAGCTTTCCGAGGGTTTTGCTTGCGGAAGAGCTTGAGCACATCCTGTTTTGTCACCAAGAAAGCAGTGGAGGGGGAGGGCTGGTCAGTTGGAGTGACCTCTGTTGTTAATTGGGTGGGGGATGGGAGTGGCTTCAAAGTGTCTGAAGGTTGTTGATCAGTGAGGGGGGAGGAGAGTGAGACATCAAACCTGGCATAGAAGGTGTTGAGTTTCTCTGCCAGTTGTAAGTCATCAGCAGCTTGTGGGGCTTTCGGCTTATAGTTTGTAATTTGCCGAAGTGATCTCCAGACAGAGGCGGTGTCATTGACAGAGAATTGGTCCTTCAGGCGTTTATTGTACATGGATCTCGCCTGCTGTACCTCTCTCGAGAACCGGTACTTAGCGCCTTTGTAGCTCTCTCTGTCATTGGCTCTGTGAGCTGCTTCCTTTTCCCTCCTGATCTGTCTTAGTCTGGGTGTGAACCAGGGTTTGTCGTTGTTAAATCTTACCCTGGTTTTTGATGGAATGATGCTGTCCTCACAGAATCGTATGTATTTTAATTCATCATATAAAAACAAGATTACATTTAAAAAACAACAGTACATTTTATTCAGTTCCGTTCTGTTGCCTTACACTAACGTGGTCGGGTCGCAGTGGAAACAGCCTCAGACGGAAAGCCCAGACTACTCTCACCTGCATCCTCCAGCTCAAATGGGAGGATTCCTGACAAGCTGTACGACATAGTCTCTCCGACAGGTCTGGGGTCTGCCTCTAGGTCTCCTACCAGTGGGACGTGCCCGAAACACCTCAACAGCGAATCGTTCAGGAGACATCTTAACCAGATGTCCTAGCCACCCTATCTGGCTTCTCTCGATTCAGAGGAGCAACGGCTCTACTACGAGCTCCTCCTGAATGGCAGAGCTCCTCACTCTATTTCTTAGCGTGAACCCAGCCCCCCTGCAGAGGAAGCTCGTTTTGCCTGCTTGTATCCATAATCTCGATGCATTCCAGGATTTGACCCTAATCATGTACTGTATTAATTAAATCAGTGAATCAAATTCTTTCGAGTATGTATGCAGTGACTTTCAATAACTTACCTGAGGTACGAGTGGCCTAGTGACCTGCAGAATTCTTCTAGTGCCTCAGCTTTCTGACCACTCATGTTGGATCCATATCCTGGGAGGAAGACCACCCCTGGGCTTTTCCCCTTCACTCTTCTATAAGCCAGCTTTGGGAGATCTGGCCTTGAAGCATACTGAACTGTTGATTTGTGTCTTCTACCTCCTGTTGAAAATAACAATCAATGTTTTCATCCACTGGTAAAGTCCAAAAAAGGTAGTTCTGGTTAGAAAAAGAACTGCTTAAGTACATTCTAAACATGATCTGGTTCAGTTTGAAGATTATGTACGCACATTAGAGAGCAGAGCAAGGATTAACCGACTGGAAATGTAAATTATTCATTATGAAATGTTCAAAATCGGCTGATCGTCACATCACAGTGGAGATAATTAACGATCGAGCGTGTTTTAATGCAGAAAAACAAAGAAGATGGAGGAAAATGTCTCAACATGGAACAAATCACATATACTACATTTTTAAGACGCTCCGCCTCTTTTAGCGCTAGAAACAAATCGAAATGACATTGAATCATTTTACAATGCAAATACAGAAACAGACCTGCTAGTGGATTGTGAGATAAAGGTGCGATCCCTCCATTACTTAATAAGTGTGAAAGTCCTCTGCGGCAGGACCTCAGCGACACAGCAGCCATACTGTTCCGCGACCGCAGAGGAAATCTCGCGATACATACCAGGAGTTCTCGTTAAATCTCGCACAACAACAGTGATTTTACACAACAGCATGTTGCATAGTTCGGATTTTTGTAACTAATAATTAAACTGTGGAATTAAAAAATGTTTTAGCTGCAATTATATATTGTTCTCCACGTACAAAATCTTTTTACCCTTAGCTTGTGGGAATGAGCAATTTGCAGTAAATTTAAAATACACCCATTAATAAAAAATAATTAAGAACTCATTGATATGCAAATTTACAATAATTTATTGGGAGTAAGCTCATTAAATTTTAATGCAAGTTGTTTATCCTGATTTTTCACATATGATTTGAAATATTCTGATTTAGAAAATGCAAAGAATAAGGTTCAAGACATATCAAATAAAACAATAAGTGAAAAAAAAAAACTTGTGAATTTTGAACAAAAACAGACCAAATGAATATGATAATCTCTCTGAGTTGTTTACATCATACTAATCTGCTATCAAATTGTAAAAACATTAATAATTCCAAATGCATCTAAATATTCTATTATTTTGACAAGAAATTTAGATGAGAATGAACCTAATCTGGACTTTTTTTATATATATAACATAAACTAAAAGTTTTTATATTAACCAAGAATCAGATTAAAATACATTAATAAAATCATTCAAAAATAATTTGAATTAAAATGTTTCCAAAACAAATGCTTTCAAAATAATACATTTTTGAATAAAATTCTCTTTACTATACATTAGATTCAAATTTCCTGAAGGTATAGCATCTCCAGATCCACTCAGGACTCCATTTTGTGTTAATACAGAAAATATGGCATTAGTCTTGTGCTCAGGACTCTGCACTGGCTTCCTGTTACTAAAAGAATAGACTTTGAAGCTGCTCTGCTTGTGTTTAAGTCTGACCTGTTAAATGTTAGTGGAATCAAATATTGTGTAAAACCCTGAAAATATGATGACATTAGTCCTGTGCTCAGGTCCAAAACCAGAGATTTGGTGTCTAAAGCAGACTTAAGAGATTCTTACCCATGTATTTCTTTAGTAAGTAAATACATTTCCGTTCCGTTCCGTCATCTTCCGCTTGTTCCGGGGTCGGATCACGGAGGCAACAGCCTCAAACGGGCAGCCCAGGCCTCTCTCTCCCCGGCTGCATCCCCCAGCTCACCCGGAAGGATCCCAAGTCGTTCCCCGGCCAGCTGTGAGACATAGTCTCTCCAGCGGGTCCGGGGTCTGCCCCTTGGTCTCCTCCAGGTGGGACGTGCCCAAAACACCTCGCCTGCGAGGCGCTCGGGGGGCATCCTGACCAGATGCCCGAACCACCCCATCTGGCTCCTCTCGACCTGGCGCTTTTCACAGATAAAATCCCAACGTGCTAAACAATAAAACAAAGGTAAAACACAATAAAATCACAATAAGACCAGTCAAGTAAAAGCACGGTTGAATAGAATCAACTTTCGTACAACAGAATCAACTATACCAAGGAAAGGAGGAAGGGCATTCCACAGTCTGGGGGCTATAGCCTGGAAAGACCGGTGGTCACCCTTTTTCAGTAGGTTTTATTATTGCTGAACAAAAAAAACTTAAAACAGCTATCGCTTATTCAAAATGTCGCTGCTCGAGTCTTAACAAGAACTTGAATATATGAGGACATTAGTCCTGTGCTCAGGACTCTGCACTGGCTTCCTGTGGATGAGAAAATTGACTTTAAAGCTGCTCTGCTTGTGTTTAAGTGTGAAATGTTAGTGTCTTATGAACCATCTCAAACTCTAAGAACCTCTGGGACCGGTCTCCTGCTTGATGTCGAGAGTCAGGACTGAAATTGGAGAACAATTTACCTGTGGCTATGAGATGGGCCTCTGATGTGACAATGTTTAAAATCTAGGCTGAAAACACTTGTATTTAATTGTGCATTTGACAGAAGACTAATCACTCTTTTGTTTATTATATGTTTTAAGATTTTGATGCATTTTTCTGTCTTTTAAAGCCATTTGAACTGCCGTATGGATGAATTGTGCTACAAATAAACCTATTTGCCTATTTTAGGTATCAACATGGTGATCCAGCCACTGGCTAAGCTAATCAGCCCCATAGTGAGCTGTATTATCACCAAATAGCATCGGATATAAATAGTATATACATACTTAGAGAGAGAATAAATAGTAGATAGGAGTGTGTGAGAAGTTGCAGTGTGTGTGTGTCTGACTGTCATGTGAAGAGTGAGTGTAACATGACTCAGAGCGTCATAGGCGGAAGGTCACTGAGCAGCAGAACAGAACGGAAGCGGGAGTAAAAAAAGCCTATCCGCCATTGTGGAATATGGTAAGAGATATTCCAGTAAGACACTAGACACTTTCACACACACTGTTACACGCCATTTGGGACAGAAACGGACGCATTCATTTACGGCGGACATAAAGTGTCGGTGTGTAAGCAAAGCAGCCAGAAGAAGGCAGGTCGTCGTGAGGTCTGAGGACGATTTGGGAAAAGGTTTTTTTTACAGAGGAAAGCACAGAGACAGACAGTCAGGGAAGGAGAATCCGTGGACAGTATCACTACATCGGTCAGTTTCTGTTCCTGGAGGATGTCTGCGACCACAGTGGATCAGGTTGGTGTGCTGAAAGCTAAACGCTGCTAGCTAACAGGCGACATGAAACTTTGCAGACAACAGTTTGATCTGCTTCAGTGTGACACATTAAACAAGCTAAAAAGTCATTGATATGTGAGATCTATTTGCCAAAACAGGCCGATCTACTCTGGCTGCAACCGGCTGCTATTGCGGCATCGTTTACTGGATGTCAGAACGTTTGACATCCGGTTAATAAGACGAAGCAACCTGTAAATGTTAACATCCGGGCTGAGGGTTGGTTACACCACTGTGGTATTTATCCGTGCATGATACAGCCTGCTCTGTATGACTGTTTCTTGTTTCCCTATGCGATCAAGTAAATTTAATCTTGTTTGTCTTCTGTCTGTTGTTTCAGAGACCTAAAGGACAAGGAAATAAAGGTAAGATTTGCCTGTGATCACACACTGATCACACTCTGATCACACACTAATCAACATGAACACACACTCTGAACATCACTGTTTGATGTTTTGCTCAAAGCTAACATGCTATCAGGTTGCTTTAGTCTCAGCATTGACACACAACCACATAACTTCTGAATGATCAAAGTGTACACATTTAACATCTTGATTGCTAAATGTTAGACAATCACTCTATGTACAATTGTTGGTTTGTTTAAGCTGTTTTTCTTTTGTCAATTTCAGTTCAAAACGGATCAATGCATCAAAAAGATGGTGTGAACGACGATGATTTTGAGCCTTATCTAAGCGGCCAGACAAATCAGGTAATGTATTAAAAAAGATAAATGACTGAATGTTTTCAAAGTGTTTGACCAGTATTCTGCTTATAAAGAGTTTAAAAACATATACTTTTATATATGAGTTAATGATGAGGACATGTTAAACAAATTACAGTTGGTTAGAGGTGTATTTAGACATAATTTTGTGTATTTTTGCTATTATATGCTCAAAATATCTCATTAGTTTGGCTTTGGGGTCCTCTGCAGGAACTCTTTAAATACATAGTTCATTTCGAACTATGTACTTGAAGAGTATATAGTTCATTTTGAACTATGTACTTGAAGAGTACATAGTTCGTACATTCGAATAACAGTTTGAATCTTCAAATTGTTTTTTGAAGATTTGGATTCGAACCTTCGAATAGCAATTTGAGTCTTCATATTGTATTTCAAAGATTCAAATTGTCAGTAAGTACAATAGTATGAAGATTTTGACTCTTACAACTATTCAGGAGTCAATTCAAACACAATATTTTATGGAAGAAGGTCGTGGCCACCTTATAACCAGAGGGTTGCTGGCTTGGGTTTGATCCCCTGCCCGGAGTTCATGCCGAGGTGTTTTATGGTGGAACACTGAAACTCCGGTTGCTCCTGGTGGTGGCTTGCACCTTGCGTGGCAGCTTCAACCATCAGGTATGAATGTATGTGTGAATGTGAGCTTCACTGTAGAGTGCTTTGAGTGCCTACGGGGGTGGTAAGGCGCTTTATAAGTAGAGTCCATTTACCATTTTCATTTCATTGCACGTTTAGATGTTCTCCTCAGTGAAACATCTACTAAATGCTAACCATCCAAATGGTTGTGGAATGGGCATTAGCCCAGATAATCACAGAGGTTGTGTCAGGAAGGGCATCTGGCGTATAACTATGCCAAATACAAATATGCAAGTCAGTTTGAGAACAGAGAAGAATGTTAGAGCGGTGAAGGACATGTATGAGGACGGTAAGACAGTGGTGAAGTGTGCTATAGGTGAGACAGAGGAGTTCAGTGTGGGGGTGGGACTGCACCAGGGATCTGCTCTGAATCCTTTGCTGTTTGCTATGGTGATGGACAGGCTGACAGACGAGGTTAGAGAGGAATCTCCATGGACAATGATGTTTGCAGGTGACATTGTGATTTGTAGTGAGAGGAGGGAAGAGGTGGAGGAAAAGCTGGAGAGATGGAGGTTTGCACTAGAAAGAGGAGGAATGAAGATTAGTCAGAGTAAGACAGAGTACATGTGTGTGAATGAGAGGGATCCAAATGGAAGCGAGGTTTCAGGGAGAAGAGATAAAGAAGACGGAAAATTTTAAGTACTTAGGCTCAACAGTCCAGAGCAATGGAGAGTGTGGAAAAGAGGTGAAGAAGCGTGTGCAGGCAGGTTGGAACGGGTGGAGAAAAGTATCAGATGTGATGTGTGACAGAAGAGTTTCAGGTAAAATGAAAGAAAAAGTGTACAAAACCGTGGTTAGACCGGCCATGCTGTATGGTCTAGAGACAGTGGCACTGAGGAAAAGACAGGAAACAGAGATAGAGGTAGCAGAGATGAAGATGCTGAGGATATCTCTCCGAGTGACCAGGATGGATAGGATTAGAAACGAATATATCAGAGGAACAGCACATGTTAAAGGTTTTGGATATAAAGTCAGAGAGGCCAGACTGAAATGATTTGGACATGTGCTGAGGAGAGAGAGACAGTACATCGGCAGAAGGATGCTCGGTTTGGAACCACCAGGAAAGAGGCCTAAAGGAAGACCAAAGAGTAGGTTTATGGATACGGTGAAGGAAGACATGAAGATAGTTGGCATGACCAAAGAAGATGCAGCAGATAGAGTTAGATGGAAGAAACTGACTTGCTGTGGCGATCAATCATGTAAAAATAATTTGGCAATTATGATCAACTTTATGAGATGACAAACAGCTCAGAGTCGAACCGTTGCTCCCACGGGTCGAGAGAAATCATATGAGGTTGTTCGGTCATCTGGTTAGGATGCCTCCTGAACGTCTCACTGGTGACATGTTTCAGGCACGGACCCAGAGGCAGGCCCCGAAACTGCTGGAGAGACTATGTCCCACAGCTGGCCGGGAATTGCCTCGGGATTCTTCTGGGTGAGCTGGAGAATGCAGCCTGGGTGAGATAAGCCTTGGTTCCCCGTCTGAGGCTGTTACCCTGCGATCCGGCCTCAGATAAGCGGAAAACAACGGAACGGAATTGTATTTTCCAGACAATAAGTCGCTCCGGAGTAAAAGTCGCAGGGATTCAAAGAGCGAGCTCCAAAGAAAAGCTTCAGAACAGCTGCTAGTCGGTGCCAAGTTGGTTGGGGTGGAGCTGGAACAGCCGCTTGGTGAAAAAGAGCTAGAACAGCTGTTGACTTCGTGCTGCGTTGAATGTAGGTTATTGTGGCAATGATCTCAAAATGTGCAATTAGGCAGAAAAAACAACTTAAGTTGCACTGGAGTAGGTGTCACATTTTTTGCTGGTAAATTATTTTGCAAACAATGTAAACAAAGCTAGATATCTCGTCTTGGAAGACGAGTTATTTGTTAAAAGAATAGAATAGGAAACAGACTGAATAGGTGTAAGACAGGGTGACCAGACGTCCTGAAAAATTCATGATTGCTGTAAAATTAAATGTGTCCCAAATACCGTCCCAGATATCCCAAAAAATATTCAAATAGAAAGCAGCTATTTGAATTAAATTTCTCAGCGCTATACTTCTACGCGCAGTTGCCCACACTACACAATGCACTCAAACAGTAACTTTAAACACCCCCAAAACTATGATATGTAAAAAAAATGGATGGTGCGAAATTAAATCTAAGCTAGCATTTATTGTGGAAATGGGGAATAATCAAGACAATTTCTGGATCTGAACCATTCGCAAAGAAAAAAGACACACAAATTATTACGATTTTAAAATCTATAAGTGTCCTTCTGTAAAGTCTGTAGGAGTTTGGTGTTTCATATGAAGATGAGGCACATTTAAAACTTAACGCCCGCAGCAAACTGTACGTAAATAAAAAAGAAACTAAATGTAAAAAAGATACCAATTTCTGAGTATTGTTTTTTTTTTTTTTATTAATAGATATCTATTGTGTGTCTTTCTTTGTCATACAGAGTAACAGCTATCCACCAATGTCTGATCCCTACATGCCCAGCTACTATGCTCCATCCATGGGGTTTCCTTATTCTCTGGGAGAGGCCACCTGGTCAACAGCGGGAGACCCACCCATGCCCTACCTAACTACCTATGGACAGATGAGCAATGGCGAGCCGCACTTTATCCCTGATGGTGTTTTCAGCCAGCCTGGTGCTTTAGGAAACACCCCACCTTTTCTTGGCCAGCATGGCTTCAACTTCTTTCCCGGCAATGCGGACTTTTCTACCTGGGGTACAAGTGTCTCTCAGGGTCAGTCGACTCAGAGCTCGGTCTACAGCAACAGCTATGGCTATGCCCACAGTTCACTGGGTCGAGCCATTACAGATGGACAGGCAGGCTTTGGAAGTGACACCCAGCTCAGTAAGGTCCCAGTGCTGAGTAGCCTTGAGCAAGGAATGACAGGGCTAAAACTGGGTACGGACATGGTGGCAGCTGTCACCAAAACCGTGGGTTCGGCCTTAGGAGGTACAGCTGGCATGAGCAGCATGGCAGCAAATAATCTTCCTCCATCTGGAAGCTCATCTGCACCTAAACCTGCCTCCTGGGCAGCCATTGCCAAGAAACCGGCCAAACCTCAGCCCAAGGTCAAACCCAAAGCCAACATGGGAATGGGAGGAGGTGTTGCCATTCCCCCACCTCCCATTAAGCACAATATGAACATTGGTACTTGGGATGATAAAGGCTCTATGAATAAGCCCCCATTAGCTCAAACTATGTTACCCCCTCAACCTCTGGTGCAACAACCTCTGTTAGCCCAGCCTCAGCCTTTACTGCAGAACCCTCTATCCCATCAGCCATCCCATCCACACCAACCCCAGCATCAACCCCAGCCTTTCCAACTTCAATCTCTCCAGTCCCCTCAACACCCTCTGCAACATGGCCATCCACACCTGCACCTTTCCTCCCAACCCGGGCCTCCACAGGCCCTTCATCAACATCAACCCCCACAGCCAGGCCCGCCTCCTAACCGTTGGGTGGCTCCCAGGATCCGGGGTGATGGCTTTGGAATGGGTGGTGGCATCCCAATGAGTGCCTCCCCTTGCTCTGGAGAAGTGCACCCTGTGTTGGAAAAACTCAGAGCCCTCAACAACTACAACCCCAAAGACTTTGACTGGAACTTGAAAAATGGACGTGTTTTCATCATCAAAAGCTATTCAGAGGACGACATCCACCGTTCAATCAAATACTCTATCTGGTGCAGTACAGAACATGGCAACAAGCGCCTAGATAGTGCTTATCGCTCATTAGCCAATAAGGGGCCTTTGTACCTCTTGTTCAGTGTCAACGGCAGTGGGCACTTCTGTGGTGTGGCTGAGATGCGCTCACCGGTGGACTACAATGCTTATGCAGGCGTCTGGTCTCAGGACAAATGGAAGGGCAAGTTTGAGGTGAAATGGAAATTCATCAAAGACGTGCCCAACAGCCAGCTGCGTCACATCCGGCTGGAGAACAATGACAACAAGCCAGTGACCAACTCCAGGGACACTCAAGAGGTGCCTCTAGAGAAGGCCAAACAAGTGCTTAAAGTTATCGCCACTTACAAGCATACCACCTCAATCTTTGATGACTTTGCACATTATGAGAAACGTCAGGAAGAGGAGGAGGCTCTGAGGAAGGTGAGACACTCACACATGCAAAGATGTCAGTTATTAATAAATAATTTGTATTTAACAGTCCGATTTAGTCGCTTTAGCATTCTGAGGAATTGCTACAGAGTTTTGTCAGGCTGTGCTCTGCTAATCTTGTTCCACCTGCTGTTCCAACATCTTGTGACTGCTGCAACAGTGAATAGAAATTCCCTGAGGTCTGTCAGCAGATTGACATGCTACCATTAATCATAAGAAGTTTTAGGGAACCCTCAGTCCTCGCCAACTATCTCTTAATGTTGAGATTTAGAGTTTTCAAATTGAAGTTGGATGGGTTTGGGGTTTCCTGAAATAGCCCGCATTCCTAGCATTCTCTCTTTCAGACAAAGGCAGATGTAGGCTCTGATCTGCCTTTGAACACAGAGCCTCACTGCTCACCACAGGCTCCTCATGCTTTATTAGCCTCTAACAACATAAGCCCTCTGCATATAAACTGGCTGGGGGAGGAGGGGGTGTTCCTCGGTGGAGTTGGAGGAAGAACATAAAAAATAGTTTCTCAGTAAAATGCATGAGAAAAGTGCATGTAACAGTTATGTTTGTACATTTCACCACAGAGTTAATACTGCAAAACACCTAGATGCTTAAGCAGCAAAAAGGTTGTGGGATGTGGTGAAACAGAAGCTAAAGAGCACAACCTGGTATGGCTTGTATTCTCCTGTGTGATGCACCAATATGCTAATGTCATTGAGTAGCCCCACATGACCTGCTGCCTCTTTTCCTCCCATTCCCAAATCGTTGGTGTGTTGTTGATGTTGCTGACCTTGTTAATATGCACTGGGTTTCTTTCTCATAAATATTTCAAGTCTGTGTTTTCAGGCTTCTGAAAACAACCTGCCTGTATAAAGCCAGTTTTATCCTGCGCTCTGCTGCTTTTCTAGACATGACCTCCTACATGATAGAATTGGCTGAGCTGAAGGCTCACCCTCCTTTGCCTGACAAGGTTAATTGTTGTCTTTGTTTGGCTCGCCCTTCGCCAACTTTGAGAGGTGCCAAACCAGCACAGCTTCTTACACAATACAGCCTTCCTAAGTTGTTTTTAATTGTTAATTTTGCATCGAAATTTGACAGGAAAATGTGAAAGTGATCAAGTTGAACATTCCTTCTAGTTTAACAATAGCAATGAAACTTTTTAACAAGTTGTATATTTTTCAAGGTAAATGTATCCGCACAAAAAGTGTCTTTCAGAAATACATTTTTATCAAATTCCATTATGACTTCAGTCGATTAAATGGATTCAACCCCCATGTCTGGTATAGACAGAACTCTGTGCAGGCGTTGCTGGGGATAGAGTTACTCTCGGGGCCTGGGTCTCTGTAGTTTTCCCAGAGAATCAGCTTGGAAACCCTGAAAGAGGATACCTCCATTTTAACGGGGAAACACTCCACCATTCAGCACTAATCCACAAAGATCCTAAAGGCCATTAAACGTGCGTAATTTCTTTTTAAAATGGGATTTACATCTGATTTTATTTCTCATTGACAACTCAGTATTCACCTTTTTGTTATCTACGACACACCTCAGTGTTTTTACATGATTAAAGCATTTTGAATAGTTGTGCATTTTGGTTTATTTGATTAACTAAGAGATCTACAAGTCAATGTAGCGACCACAGTCTGACGCTAGTGTAAACAAAGCTGAATATTTGGCTAGGACATTCCTGAGGACTTCATTTTCACTCGTTTTTGTGAACTGTTGCCACTGCACTGCTGAAACTAAATAAAAGGTTTAAATATTTTTTCCTCCAGTAATATCAAGGTTATTTTTTGATATCCCACAATTGGCTATGCCATATGCAAAACATCACATTCTTTCTCATCTAAAAGCCTTATCTCGAGCTAAACAAGGTCATGATTTTAGGACATTGTGAGTCCTTTCCTGCGCAAATAATGGACTATTGTTCTTTTATCTTTGCTGGACTTGTTAAGATTTCTTTTTTTTTTTGTCAATACATATTTGGATTACAATTCTTCTTCCTGCATTTTTCCTTACCTGTTAAGACACCTATCACAAAGACCGGTTTTACTAACTAAGCTGGACTAATTCACATATTTGCAAGAGTATTTTTAGTGGTCAACCACTGCATTAAAACCAAATATTGAATAGGTCGGTCACACAGACTGCTCTGGACCATTAGGCATTTGTGTAGTGACTGTCATCACGATATTGGCAGCAGATCTTTGGGAACTGTGCGTTACAGGTTACGATCATCATGCATCAGGGTTTTTTTGTTTTGCTTTATTTTTAGTGTGCTGAAGGTTTTTTTTAGACTTTTTATGTTTGAAATGCAGGGAGGCAGCTGTTGCTTTTCTCAGTGCAGTACCATCCAGAAGAACGCCAGGACCAGTTTCGTCTTCCCGTAAGGAGCGCTGGGGGGGCGGAGTCGTGACTTACAAGCAAAAAATTAATTTAGTTTTCATTTACATTAAAAATATAATAAATACTTTATGTGGGTAGCAGCACGGTGGTGCAGCGGTTGACACGGTGACTTCACAGCAACGTCGAGGTTTGAGTCTTCCTGGGTGGGACGAGACTTGAAACACTGGCCTTTCTGTGTAGAGTTTGCATGTTCTCCCCATGTATATGTGGGTTTTCTCCGGTTAGTCCAGCTTCTACCCACCCTCCAAAAATATGCATGTTAGGTTTAATTGGCTGCTACAAAATTGCCCCTAGAAATGAGTGTGGGTTGTGTGTGTGCGGGACTGCAACAGACTGCCTACCTGTTTGGGGTACACCCTGGCTCTCGCCTTAAATCAGCCAGGATTGGCGCTGATTCAGAAGATGAAACAAAACTTTATGTGGAGGTATAGTTTAGAAAGTTCTTTACTAATATTTTATAGGAAAAAGTTATGTTGAATTAAAATGAGATGCACTTTTGGGTGCATTGCAAGCAGATCTGATTTCACACTTGTTGTCATGTAGGTTAACAACAAGCATTCTTGAATCACTGTTTATTGTTGAGTTTATTTTTATGTTCACCACCTACTGTCAGTCTGGTGTGTTAGATCAGGACACAAGGACACAAGTTTGCTTTTGTTAAAGCATTTCTTCTACAATGAAACCTGGGACATTGTGAGCTAATACAGTGGACAATATGGGTTTATAAAATTTAAAAGAAAGTATATGCTTTAGTTTTTTAACCAAACATTGAAATGAATGCTTTTAGCTAGCCTTTCAGCCATGCCACATTTTTACAGTTTGACTCCCTAATGTGTTATTACATAATCCCAGCGTCACGACCAGGAGTGTGTTGTTTACAGCACTGAGTGTATTTTATGGTGAAATGAATGCGGTGTTTCACTCTAAAAGTGTTGTAAAACAGTTTATCTGTGTGCTGCTTCATCAACTGATAACCTCTTTGTTTTTCTCTCCTCTGCTAGGAGCGCAGTAGAAATAAACAGTAACCTTCAAGCAAGCTGTCTGCTAAAACTGCAACACTAATGATGTAGGACCTTAAAGGAAATTTGCCTAACCCCGAGGAGGAAAGGCCCTCACAATCTGCTCAGTATGACAATGTATCTGAACACTTGAACGTGGTAAAAGGTGGACTGGATTTGCAAACCCAACGTTCCCACCTTAAAACAGTCTTTTAAGCACTTTGAGTTCTTTCTTAACAGCCTCTGCCAATACCCTTAACTCTCTAACTCTTTTGTTTTTCTTTGATTTTTAGTTCAAGAGCAACTAACTGAATAACCAGTGTAGTCGAAAAAATTTCACAGAGGTTATTTGTCGTTTTCGTTATGCCTCAAATGTTTGGATATCTCTGAGCTTCATTAGGCCCTAATGAGAATTAATCATAGAAAAATTAATGTTGTAGTTGAATTTGTATTCAGCCATCTGATCATTTCTGATGGAGACTGTAAGTGATCAACAGGAGGAATAAAATTATTGGAAAAGAGCCACAATCAGGATTTATCCTCCTATGTATTTCTGTTTTTTTTTTTTTTTGAACCCGTTTCTGTGTACCAAAAGATTATAATCATGTAGTAGGCTGGTGACCGCCACACATCTTTGTTAGTGATGGTGACACATCTCGCCCCCTTCTCCTTATTTTTTTTCATAATTTTGTCATTTTGAAGTGCATTTGTCTGAGGAGAAACCTGCTGCTCCGGTGGAACCAGCTGTGCCCTCCACCAACCCTACCGGTAATTCTTTGTTCTAATGTTACTGTTCTTCAACTGTACCTCAGGCTTAATCTGACTGTCTGTCCTCAACAACTTTTGGGGGAATCTCAGCATCACCAAACCTAATCGACGTGACTGGGATTTTTCCCCAAAAGCTGAAACAACTGCAAGGGTGTAACAGTTTTCTCCTCTTGGTAACTCACTTAGTTAAATAAAAATGACTCATGTTTAACGCGACCATTGCTTTCTTTGTGTTATTTTCAATTTGCACACACTGTGTAGTGTATCAGTTCTCTGCGAGAATCCGATAACAACTGAATATGCAAGTTCTTCTAAATTTCCATAACCGTTCCTTAAATAACAAACAGCAGCTCCAAGATCATGCAGCTCCACATGAATGCTGACGAAGTACGTTTGTGTGTGTGTCAGCATAATATGTTGTAAAAATAGCAACGATGCACAATAATTATAATAAAAATAAGACAACATGAAGATATTTGGTGAGCGTGGAGAGACTTACTAGAAGAAAGGTTAATGAGCATCATACTAAACTTTCCAGGAGGACAGTCGAGAACAGCAAGAGATGTGAGAATGCAAACAAAAGGATCAAAGCGGATTTATTCATTTTGTATTCACTCAATTTCAGCTGCTAAGCACAATACGTCCCATTTCTGTTTGTTCTTTAGTGAACTCAATCGCTTCTCCATGCAGAGTGTTTTCTCACCAAAGTTAGAAAAATTCTGCTATACATTTTTGTAGTAACTCAGAAAAGATTTGGACGAACTTGGTTAATACCTTATAAAGGTAATCTGGTCTAAAGAATTTAGTTGATCTTTCACAGATATTATGCAACTATCCACCAATCAGAAATATATGAAATAAAGTGACAGCCAGGAGAGAATGCTTAGAAGTTATCAGCCAACATCAGAATGATCACATAATTTTTTTCCCCTTCTGTTGTCTTCCACTTATCCGGGGCTGGGTCGCTGGGGCAACATCCTCAGAAAACTCTTCTCTGCTCAGGCTTCTCTGACCCGGCTGCATTCTCCCGCCCAACTAGGAGGATCCTGAGGTGTTCTCTAGCCACCTCATTGAGACATAGTTTTTCCAGTGGATCCGGGATCTGGGCCTGTGTGTCTTCCCAGCGTGACGTCCCCAAAACACCTCACAAGCGAGGTGGTCTGGAAGCATCCTAACAAGATGCCCAAACCACGCCATCTGGCTTCTCTCAACTTCTCCCCTTCTCTACACCTTCAATTTGATCACACGAATTGAACAGTAAATTTATCTTTTATGAGCTGTTGCTTGTCTTCTTTAGGTACATAAGCACAAAAAAATGGACAGATTAATTAGTTATTTTTACAATATGTTTGCACATTAAAATAAAAAAAAAATGCAATTGATTGATTCTTGATACCTATCATAACAAAATATGAACCAAATTGGCGTGAAAAGACCATCGATTGAACTTTTTCTATTTGGAAGTTCTTTTAAAAGGCAGTTTGACTATATTTAGTTTGCAACTTTGATTTTATTTTAATAAGATTCATATTTCACAATATACAGTTAATTACACATGAATAGTTAAAAAAAAAAACTGGACAACTCTTATACTGTAAATGAATGACAGGTTTAGAATGAAAAAAACTGGAATTATTCAACCAGAACAGTTTAACAACCAATATAAAATATTAATTGGTGAATAACAATTGAAACTATTGCAAAATGCACACATCAAAAGGAATTTATCATTTTTTATTAATGTTGTTCTTAAAATACCAAAAAGTTACAGGTCAAATGACGACAAGAGTCGTGTAGTTTGCTCATCCAAACACAGATATTTTCCTTTGAGAACTTTTATTAATATTCCAACTCAGCATATATTTATGATTCTGTGTCAGACTCCTGACCTCTTCAGGGTTAACCCTGCCTCTTGGCAGTTTACAAGCACAATTGTAAAACTGTTTTAGAAAACTGATCCAACCATTTTAAGTCAACCCAGAATGCATAAATCAATTTGGATCAGCATTAATATTTTCAAGAAATTGTTTTATGATTTTATAATTGTTTTTGTTAATTTTAAAGTGATTCAATGCTCTTTAACTCAGTAGTTGTTGTCATATTTATTTTTTATCTCAGGTATTGGGTCACACTGGATGATAATAAGTAGCTCCTAACAAAGATAGTCAAACAATAGTTCAATTTTTTTCTATTGATCTGCCTTAAAGTCCACATTTTTCTTGTTTTTTTAAAACTGTATTTTCCATTTCCTCCAAAATTCCTTCCAGCTCCACAGTTTTACCAGTAGAGAGTGCTACTACACCACTTCATTTTAAAAGAGCCTGAGGACCACTACAAAAGCTTTTTCTGTAAAATCCTCTTTCTTCTCAAGCCCTCCAACTCCCATGGACACAATTATTACCAGAATGAGAATCACTTGTTGAGCTTCGACCGATTTTTAGATCATTTAAATCCCAGCAAGCTAAACTAAGCAGTGAAAGGGGGAGAGGATGGGAAGAAAGCGGATGCAAGCTGAGAAAGAGAAATCCTCCTTTAAGTGTGTCAAGGAGGAAGAAAGGACTGTAATTATAACATTGGAGCCTTTGAATTGCAACTCCTCTCCTTTGTGTGTTAATTTGTGCATCTGTCAGGTTTTTGCAAGAAGCCTTTGAAAAGGCCACCTCTTTCCTTCCTACGAGCACAATAGACAAACTGAGCAGGAAACTTGCTATTTATTTGCTTCCAAAAGCCCTTACAATCACAACTAGTGTATGATGTTGTTGTAACTTATAAATAGTCAAATATACAAAATTTTCTTCTAATTGCAATTTTTTTATTTTAATTCCATGCATAAAAATTTTAAAAGAAATTGCAGAGATGCAACAAAGAACTATTGTATGTTTGACGTCCAGCTCTTGTGAGCATGCAACATCGGCCTTGACTCAATTTATTCATATTTACATATTAAAACGATAATTTATGTCACTGTTTAAATGATCTGACCTATCACTAGTGAAAGTGTTTTCAAAGGAGTGTCAAACTAACCTCCTAAACTATGAAATTGTCCTTCTAGAAAGACATTGTTGAGTGAGGATGAGAAAAAAAAGCATCTTTTACTCCCAGAGCTGACATGTCTTTGAAGTTTCAGTCACATTGAAGGCTCATCACATGGATGAAGGCAAGGTCACTTCAAGTCTTCTTGTTGGACTTTTCTTCATATTTTGCGATCTGGACTGTGTCTTCATAAACTCTCACTGATAGATCAGTACTATTGATGACTATATTAGCTGATAAGTTGATCAAAGGGTCGACAATTTAATCTTTTTCCTTGCTACCAATAAAAATGATGAGGTAACGCATCTGTCATGTGGTGTAAAGCTAGCTCAAAGTTTCAAAGAGTTACTCAGCAAGCCAAATAAAGTAATCAACAGATTTGTATTCACTGTGAGAAAGAGTGGCTGTGATTGACAAGTACGTTTAGGTATTCTGCTAGCCTTTTCCCTAGGTGTCTCTGTTGCCATGGATATATGATTATCTGCAAACTGAAAGTAGAGGCTGAACATTTGCTAAAACACACTGATATGATGTCGATCCAAGCTGAACAGACTGCATTGTTCAGCACACAATGAAACAGAACGAGAAGATTTGCACTCTAATACTTCTCACAATTCATTAATGCAAAAACTGAATAGGACAAATAATTATTAAGGAAATTACATTCTGATTTGAATAGATGTGGCTGGGTTTATAATAAAATCACACTGGTATATTTTCTTATAATTACATTTGTGGTCACAGAGAGAAATGAAGGTTCAAAGCGTACATTTTAATGTTAACGACATTATCTGATTCTCACAGATAGGACACAGGGAGACAGAGTCCATTGAGTAAAACTGAATAAAACTTACTTTTCTTTCATCTCCGTTCTTTAAAATACATTAAAACATTCTGCAGATTTTTTTTCAACTATGGCTTTGATTAAAAAAAATTGTACAATGTTTAAAATTTAATGTTAAAGACGTGTTTTATGGGCTGTTGGGTGTGCGGTGATTAGCACAGTGGCCTCAAAGCAGGAAGGTCAGGTTTCGAGTCCCTAGAAAGGGACGAGGCGTGAAATACTGGTCTTTCTTTGTAGAGTTTCCATGTTCGCCCTATATATGTGTGGGTCTTCTTTGGGTACTCCGGTTTCCTACCACCCTCCAAAAACATGCATGTTAAGTTGACAGGTCTCTATGAAATTGCTCTTAGGAATGAGTGTGTGTGTGTGTGGCCCTACAGCAGACTGGCGACCTGTTGGGGGTATACCCTGCCTCTTGCCTGAAATCAGCCAGGATAGACTCCATCATCAGCCGCAACTTCATTATGGATAAGCGGTTCAGAAGACGAAACGAGGTACTTTATGGCCTTTCTTAAGAGATGTTGCATCCTGTCACTACAAGAAAAACTGCGGAGAAAATTCATGACTTAACAATTGAAAAAACTGAGTTACGTATGAAACATTGTTTTTATAATAAATTAAACTAAATTAAGTAAAAAAGTGTTACTTTAACCGATCTGATTAAAAGTTTAAAGCCTGTATCAAACACTAATAAAGCAGTAGGGTCATGTAACCACAAATGAATTGTGTTTGCACATCGATGTGTATCATTTCTACATAAAAAAAAGTTTTCAAAGTTTCACAAATGATTAAAAACACCTGAAAGTGGTTTTAATGTCTCTCTGTATGAGTTATTAATGAGTACCAGGACATCTTGAACAATTTCCTCATTTATTTTACATGTTCAACTTTTCAAAGGAGTTGCAAAGTAACTACATATCAAACAGAATCCCCAAGATGCACTGCAGTGTTTTTGATGCATAAAACTGGGTAAAAACAGAGAATGCAAAGAAAAGTACAAAATTTGAGAAACAAAGGGAGATTTGATTTTATTAATAATGGAACAATTCCAAAAAACTATGCATCCATCAACCCATCCATTCATTTTACATGTAATGAGAAAATTACACTAAAAACTTTAACTTCACTTTATAACAAAAAGGCAGGTAAGGAAAAAAAACTGCTGTGAAGACCGCTGATCTGGTTCCTTTTTTATTAGTATCTTACTATACCTTCATCATATTTTTAAAACCAGATCTCAACTTATAAATGTGAATCTGCCATGAAGCAGCATGAAGAGAAAGAATGGAGAAAAGAACTGTCTGCCAAGGTTTGGTACATCATGAAACGACCATGCTCTGGTGAACAGATGATGTCTGAAGACAAACAGGCTGCAAGCTCACTGCTTATTGAATTCAAAGGTTGGAATATGCCCTGTGCAAGGACAGTGTTCCTTCACTGGTTTTGCATTGCAGGGGGTAGAACAGAATGAAAAGGTCTGAAATGTAATGCATTTGAAATGATATTAAATGAAAAGGTGGCATGGAATGAAAGATGACATGCCAGCTGCTGAGGCTCAGAGTCTGGAGAGTCCCGGTTTGTACTCTGTACTCAGCAGTATCTATACATATATACCAGTAGCACAGAAGAGGGCGTGACACTGTGCAAGGTGGCGCAGGTTGAATGTGTAATGTGATGCAGGCTTCTGTGACTTCGTCTTCTTCCAGTCTACTGTTCAGCCTTGATGGAGATTAAAAACCATTAAGGCTCTCTGGTTCATGTGCAGTATATTGATCAGATCGACTCCACGCACTGTAGTCAATGATCCGATTACAAGCACTGTACCCACATACTTACCTTCTCCCCCCCTTATCCATCTGTCCTACCCCCACCCTTCACATCCTCCTCTTGCCCACCCTTTGTGCTTCATCATTCTCTGTGAAATTTCCTCGACCTCTGCTGATCTCAGCATTGGGTCACCCAAATTCCTTCAACGGTCTCCCATATTAGATGCATATTATTCCTTATTTAGTCTTTTGTGCTCACACTTCCCGTCTAATTCCTTGCTTCTGTGCATTCACTGTGTTCATCTACCCCAACCAACAGCAATGTTTTAATGAACCTAACTTTACTGACATTAAAGAGATGAACTGACCGTGTGCAAAAGAGCTAAATGAGTTTGGACAGTATTAGAGCCATCAGCTCAATCCTACCGACCCCCGTTCCTGTGAATATCACCCCCCTCTCTCTGTTGGCCTGGTCAAACAGCCCTGGGGGAGCTTTCTGCAAGACTGTTGTGGTTATTAGCTCTGACAGGATCTCATGAAAATCTTAAAATGTACTGTACAGGAAATGTACCACCAGGCTGCTAATTCAGAGGGATTTCCACAAAGCTGGGTAACCTAGTGAAACTTCCTTACACCTCATCTTGGAGCAATCACATAATTTGAAGGTGTATTGATTTATTTTTTTCAACCTTAAAAGCAGCCTATCAAACCCAAGGGTAAAGAAACATGCTACATGGACAAATTATTTCTGATACACATGGACAGCAAGTTTAAAGGACAGATTGGCCCCAGAGTTTAAGATGGAAAGGAGCTTATTGAAGGTGTTTTATATGTAATAATTGTGAATGAAAGATAATGGAACTCTAGCAAGGTAAAAAAGAAAAAAAGCACGCAAAAACTGGTCGATTCATTCCTCAATTCATTTTATTTAAATAGAATAAGACTAACCCACTAACTGAAATGTACAATGAGAAATATACCAGCTCAAATGTCGCCTTTACGAAAACTTTTGTCTTTTGTTATAGCTTCTATTCCAGTCAGTTTTTTCCCAGGATGTAAATCTAGATCAAAATTGATTTAGTACAATTGGGCGTGGGATCTTGACAGAATAAATTTTTAAGATAAGATTGGACACTGGTATGAAAATACAAAACTAAGCAGTCAATATTCAGTCTAACATCACATTTCTTTATATTTTTATTTACCATATATGGTTCCCTGCTGATTTTGGTGGTTCACATTGCTTTGGTTTAAAGTCGAGTCATATGCAGTGACAGAACTGGGTCTGATAGCAGTCACAGCTAAATGATTGGAGCTGTTCTCTGCCCCGGATCTATCAATCAGCTGCAGCAGGGAGGGATTCACAAGGAACCTAAACAGAGAAAGAACATCACAAAGGGAATAAGTGGAAACAAAACGTAAGCACATTCAGGAACAACAAAGGCAAACATGGTGGATTTGACTCATAAAGCAGCTTTACATATTTTATGAGAGAGAAAAGAAACCATATTTGTTAAAATGTTTTTTTTTTCCTCCAATTGAACATTTGGACACTCTGCTTTGATATTGAATAAATCATCGAGGCTAAATCAGGACGAAAGCTGGAATTTGAACAAAAGAGACATCCCTTTATTTTCAACACTAGCGGAGGCTTGAGAAAAGAACCACATAAGCAGACGGGAAGCTTGCAAGCGGCTTTTCTCCATAGATAAAAGGCCCACTGTGATGTGTGTCCAGGGAGAAGAACATAAGAGTGCACCATTGTAATGTGAGAGTCAGACTCCAGGGAGCATGAAAAGTCTGTCCAATAACACAATTAACAGCAGATTTAATCATTTTTACACATCTTTATCAGCACAGTTATCCACCTTTCTTCAAAATAGAAGGAGATTACCGTGACCAAACCTAAGTGGTGTGTGTACATCTGGGCTTTGATATTGTGCACAGGCTAGCAAAGGCACTGACCTTCGCTGCTTCTGCAATTACATCATAGGGCAGCTCTGAGAGTCATGAATATTAATGTAGGTTCTGGAGGCATCTCCAACACCTTTGATTGCCTGGGATCTGAGCTCGCCTTTGCATGACAAGTGCATTTGGACACAAAGTCTATGTAATGTTATTTCGCTCCAGGAAAGATACAGACCACTAGTTAAATCAGATCAAAGGTGCAGAGTTTTCAAACAACGGATGGATGAAGTAGATACTGTGTTTGTGTTTGGCTAGGAAAATGACATGAATGAAAATGAGTTGGCATATGCAGTTCTGATGAAATAGTAGACGCCAAAGTAAGTACGGTAACTAAAATGTTCATTTAAAGGTTAATAAGAAGAGTCGTATGTGTTATTTTGTGGAGTAAGAATTCGAAAACTAGGTCAGAATAATTTTATTGCTTGAGGAATTGTAATTTCCAGCTAAGTACAGAGTAAAAGTCAAATTATGCACCTTCATTTCAAAGTTTTTCCAGCTTTCTCTCTTCGTTCTTCAGCAGAGTAGACAAAAATTATTATATATTTAGAAGAGTGAAATGACTCATACTTTTTGGCCTATTTTTTTTTACGTCTAATCTAATCATGTTTGGATTTGAAACCAGGTCTGTAGTCTTTCAAAATAAACTTTAGTGGCTTCATTGTTATGTTGTTCCACCAGAGGGCAAGATTGTCAACTTAAAACGGTCTCTGGCAGGGTTAAAAAAAAAAATTACTCCAAGTGAGTTTTCTACAGTTTACACAGAAGGTACACTATATTGCCAAAAGTATTCGCTCACCTGCTTTTACTCATTCTATGAACTGAAGTGCCTCCCATTCCTAACTCATAGAATTTAATATGATGTCGGTCCACCTTTTGCAGCTATTACAGCTTCAACTCTTCTGGGAAGACTGTCCACAATGTTGAGGAGAGTGTTTATAGGATTTTTTGACCATTCTTCCAAAAGCGCATTGGTGAGGTCACACACTGATGTTGGTCGAGAAGGCCTGGCTCTCAGTCTCCGCTCTAATTCATCCCAAAGGTGTTCTATCGGGTTCAGGTCAGGACTCTGTGCAGGCCAGTCAAGTTCATCCACACCAGACTCTGTCATCCACGTTTTTATGGACCTTGCTTTGTGCACTGGTGCACAGTCATGTTGGAAGAGGAAGGGGCCCGCTCCAAACTGTTCCCACTTGGTTGGGAGCATGGAATTGTCCAAAATGTTTTGGTATTCTGAAGCTTTAAATGTTCCTTTCACTGGAACTGAGGGGCCAAGCCCAGCTCCTGAAAAACAACCCCATACGATAATTCCTCATCCACCAAATTTCACAGTTGGCACAATGCAATCTGAAATGTACCGTTCTCCTGGCAACCTCCAAACCCAGACTCGTCCATCAGATTGCCAGATGGAAAAGCGTGATTCATCACTTCAGAGAACGTGTCTCCACTGCTCTAGAGGCCAGTGGCGGCGTACTTTACACCATTGCATCCGACGCCTTGCGTTGCACTTGGTGATGTGTGGCTTAGCTGCAGCTGCTCGGCCATGCAAACCCATTCCATGAAGCTCTCTGCGTACTGTACTTGGGCTAATCTGAAGGTCACATGAAGTTTGTAGCTCTGTGTAGAAAGTCGGCGACCTCTTTGCACTATGCGCTTCAGCATCCGCTGACCCCTCTCCGTCACTTTACCTGGCCTACCACTTCGTGGCTGAGTTGCTGTTGTTCCCAAACGCTTCCATTTTGTTATAATAGAGCTGACAGTTGACTGTGGAATATTTAGGAGCGAGGAAATTTCACGACTGGACTTGTTGCACAAGTGGCATCCTATGACAGTTCCACGTTGGAATTCACTGAGCTCCTGAGAGCGGCCCATTCTTTCACAAATGTCTTGTTTCACAGTCTGCATGCCTGAGTGCTTGAATTTATACACCTGGGGCCAGGCCAAGTGATTAGAACACCTGATTCTGATCATTTGAATGGGTGAGCGAATACTTTTGGCAATATAGTGTAGCTTTTCTCAGCAGGAGGTCAACATTGGAGCCAACCTGCATGTGAGAGTGGGTTCCATTTACTCAATTCATGCCTATGTGATCAAAAAAGGAGTTTGTGCAAAAACATAAAGATCCTACGTCTTTTTTTTAAAAAAAAAAAGTCAAATAGTGCATGAAAGGTAACATGAATCTGGCTTAAGCTAAATAAAGAAATTATCTATGCGCTGTAGTTACATCTGAGCATCACTGTGCTTTTCTCTCCACATTAAACCTTTATAAAAAGTAAATTAGTGGGTCTCCATCTGTGATATTGCAAATTTAGTGTCACACATGCTGGCTGTATTCACAAATTCCTGCTGGGTGTGTTGGTTGATAATAAACATACAGATTATTTCATGCACATTACAACAGCACGGCACAGAGGAGAGCATACACTAACTGTGTGAATTTTACAGTTTTTCATGCTTCGTTTGTTGCTTATACATGTCGGCACTTAATTTACATCATGATTAGAAATAAATAAATAAGTCAGTTTTTCCAGGAGTTGTATTGATCTGACTTCCATTGCCCACCCCTCACTGTTGCCCTCCCTTTGTGGTAATGCTGCTTCCTGTGTCACTGAGTGCACTGTAACATATATCTTTGATTCACCACACATTCATCACTGACTCACCATGCATACACACCAGGATATTCCATCTGATGATTGCTGCTGAACGAGTCTCTACTTTTAGACTCGGAGGGGAAAATCTTTAAGTGGTGTCAATCAAAAACATTTGAAATGTTTGGAATAAATCATGTGGTTACATTGGGGGTCTCTCGTGGTTGTTCTGATAAAAAAAAATACTACATTTGATCAACTTGAACGTAATAATTTTCAATCATTCAAAAGATAAAACCACACTCAATGTGCCTTTAAATAAACTACTGGAAGTGCATGATCAATAAAAATGAATGATTCACCAGGTTGTTGTCCACATTTAAGCAACATAAATTAAACTTGCAAATAATCACAAGAAAAATGTGCAACAATCATTTCAAGTGTGAAAAATGTGTTTAAACCAATAAGCAATAATCGACATAGAAAATTTAATTTAGTCAACTATTTATTTTTTATGAGTTATTTTCTCCTAACAAACCTCCAATTTAGGGATTAGTTATAAAAAGGAAACACTCATACATTCACATATGTTTTATTTGAACCATTTCAGAACAGGCACATATAGTACAGTATGTTATCTGTGTCCACCTGCTATTCTTATTAGATAATATTAGACCTGCTTTTTTCCTGTGCTGCATCTTTGTCATATTTAAGCTCTTTAGAGAATGCATGTGATCTAAAAACTTTTCTAAAATTAAAAGACAATAGGTGGATTGAAAGAAAAAATGAGGAGGAAAGCTTGAAGTTTGAGACTGATGCCGCTGAAAACCAATGTAGTTTGGCAGAGAACCCTCACAGGTTCTTGAATACAATTCCGTATTGTAATGTACTGTGTGTGTGGGCATGTGTGTGAGAAAGTGAGAGAAAAATATTCTATGGATCTCACTTGTAGTTTTCAGATCAAGGACAATGGATGATAATTGTTTTTTTTTAAATTAGAGAAAAAAGAATCATACGTTAATCTCACTTCAAGTTAACGCAAACAGAGATTGAACATTTTTTCTTACAATGTGGATGACATCAAATATAAAAAATAATTACAATTTTAAATGTAAAACCAAACAAACTAAAAATGGAATACACTCATCGTGGCATCCTGAATCATCTTAAATCTTACATCTCCAGCAATATATCCTTTTTCCAAGGCCTGTGTATTCCAGCAGACAAGTTATAATTAGCCAGGTATGTCCTGAAACCCTGCATCGCCCTGCTGGTGCTAGGGATGGCTTCGGTGGCCGTACCAGAAGCGATGGTGGTGGAGAAGCCTTGTTTCTTATCAGGCAGGATAATTAGAGTATGTGTAGAGATGGGTCTGTGGTTAAGAGCTGACAGTTGGCACAGGAGAGGACGTTGATCTACATGTTTGCTTCTTCCCAAATACAGACTGTGCTGGTGTAACAGACACAAGAAAGAATGACCTGCAGGAAAGACACAAAATAATCACAAAAATAATGTCTGTAGTAGAACATCTAAACTTAGAAGAAAAGACAGATTTTCTGGTTGATTTTTGGATAATAATGATGAACTTCATATCTGTTATCTGCAGTCAGCATTCCCTCCAGCTGCTGTGTCCATCCCCAGACACCCGCCTGACATGTTTGCACTGGTCAGCGGGATCCAAACACACTGATGCACGAGTCCAGCAAACAAACAAACAACAAACAAGCGCTGCCGTGGTAATTGCAGTGATTAGAAGATAAGCACCAGAGAAAAACACCCTTTATAGAAGAAGTGCTGAAGACCGATTCTGGAAACGTGTAGTGGTGCACAGAAACAACCAGACCACTCGTACTGTATGTGTTTAAGATGTGTAGAATCTCAGAAGGCCTTTAGTGGAAGGATCCCAAACCTTGGCTTTAAAATGTCTCTCCAAACATCAATGACTTGCCAAATGGCTATTTCTAAATAGATTATTATCCAAAACGATACTTTATGATGCATTAATGCGACGCTTTGATGTTTACCTTTTACACATTTACTTTTTACACAAATCTCACAATTCGCCTGCACGATGGTTAGCACAGTGGCCTCACAGCAAGAAGGTAGGGGTTTGAATCCTGGATGTGATGAGTCTTGAAACAGTGGTCTTTCTGTGTGGAGTTGGCAAGTTCTTTCCCTGAATAGTATGTGGGTTTCCCCCCGCCCTCCAAAAACATACATGTTACGTTGATTGGTTACAATGAAATTGCCCCTAAGAATCAGTCTGTGTGTGGATGGTTGCGTGTGTGTCACAAAACAACAGAGCAACAGACTGGCGACTTGTTTGGGGTGTACCTTGCCTCGTCTGAAATCAGATGGGATAGCCTCCGGCGACCCTGTTAGGGACAAGTGGTTCAGAAGACGAAACGAAACAAATTTCACAATTCATTTATTTCTAATTATACTGCAGTTAAATTTTGTTAGATTTAGGCTCAGATAGGAGGTTCATTGGGCATCTACTTTAATTTTCATGGCACCGAAATGACCAAACTTTTCCTCTTTAACAATTTGCACAGTTACCATCACAGACAAAGAAAATATATTAAAAACTCCACACATGAAGGTCATTGTTTGGGGCTTTGTGACATTCAGGACTTGACCCTGATCTTTTGGCTGCACCACCAAAAACCAATATAACTTGGTTTTATGTCATGTAAATCACATGTAAAAGACTCTAAATACAGTACATATCAGAATTATTTGATACATATTTCTATCAAGCGTGCTATCGTTTGACTCTTGAAATACTTTTTTAACCGCCTTGATGTAAGTTTTAGTGCACATGAGAATATATTTCACCCCCTTTTTTGAATATTTTGTTTAATGCTTAAATAGGCCAAGTATTTGCCACATTAATATATCATCAAATCAAAATGAACAAATAAACAGGGATTTAAGTTAGAAAAACAGCTTTTTAGGTCAGAGTTTTAAAAGCTCTGGAAGCAACCAACTCAGTGACCTAAAACAAATTTTGCAAAAAGTTTCTGATTTCAGATGTTATGCATCTACACATCTGAGTGAAATTCATTTCAAGTTTCACTGGGAGGGTGCTGATCCACAATTTGTTACAGGCAGTAAAGGCAGAAAGAAAGAAGGTAAAATGTTGATGCGTGTTCTGTTTTCTTTTTCTGTAGTGTTCCTGATAGTGAAACTGGCTTAGTCACACACAGGGAGCTGAATGTGTTGGAGTAAAAATCAATGCTTGGATTGCAGAGTAAGATCCTCTGGGTGAGGGAAACACAAACCACTATACATCCTACCCGAAAGAAAGCAAAAAATCTCTTAAGAAGAGTATGTGTTTTTTTTAATTAGACAAATTTGTGAGACATCATTGAAATATTATAGACAGAAAAAAAGATTTTTTTTTAAATGCTTGTTGGTTAAAAAGTACCTCCTTTTGGAATACACGTGAGCTTTTTCTCCACCCCTCAATCGCCTCTTCTCTCTCACACACACCTACGGGCACACACACATTTCTCCATCCTTGCTTTCCTGTAGCTCTCCAACTCTCAGGTTATGAAATGTACATCACACCTCCAATCTTGGGGAATCTCACCCAAATCCTTCCTTTGAATTATTGAAAAAGACCAAGCCAGCTTGACTCTGATTATTCTCTGATCAATACACCTTGCTTCTCTCCCTATAACATCAAATTCCTCCGAAGATCGATCTGACCAATCAGAGGTGCCGCCGCAGAGGGAAATGCAGTGCGTATTGTTCTGTAGTGTTTACACTGACACAGCTTGGCGTGTGTAATCGGTGTTTCTGCCAGGGACAGGCATGATGGCTGATTGACCAAGATGCATGTGTGTGTTTTTCTGGAATAAAGATGCCATATGTTTGTCTTAATCTTGTTAATTGACATCTTCAAATGGTCTATTCCAGCACAGAAGACAATAATTTGCTTATGTTTTTATTTTCAGTTCCAAACAGCTGTTAAAATGTCATGTTTTGTATCATTTTAAACATAATGAATGTGTGAGATGTGTGATGAAGACCATTTTGAAGCCTGAAGAAGCTGTGCTGGGTGTGTTTAATTCTCCCCAAAGCTTTTCTTTTTTCAGAACCATAGATGTGAATAACTTCTAATGATTTTCTTTTTCAATTACACACTGAAAGGTAAATCAGCGCCTCACAATTTTTAACAATGAATGGAATGAACACAAACATTTTCTGTAACTCCACAATTATATAAGGTATCCAGACTTTTTCTCAGCTGGGTCTGAGGAATGATTGCAGGAGGAGCTGCTCTATTATTTTGAAAATGGAACACTTGACGTGCAATTGTTTTCTGTGCTTAAAATTTGCTGGTTCCTCTTCAAGATGCTCTAATGCTCGTGTTTCTTTTCTTTGCTACACAAACCCCACACTTAATCTACCCTAATAATGATGTTATCACACAGATTAAGTGAAATTCCTTTTTTTTTTGCTTTCTCTTGTGTGGCACACACACAACGAATCTGTAAAAATAATTTACGAATGTAAAATGTACTGTTACAAGGAGCTTTGGTGATTACTTCTGAACCAGAAAGACACAAATACCAACACAGGAGGCAACACAAATCTTTAGCTGCATCTTTCCCTACACATACACAGAGGCAGCACTCAGTGAGAAGAATGTGTGAGCAAGAGCCGGATGATGGCGCTCCTCTCTCTGTAGCAGCCTGCTGGACAACATCTTCCCCCCCTTGCATGCACGGACTGCATGATGCAGCTGGCCTCATTTTAATGATTTAAATCACTTGAGGTCCAGAGCCACACAGTTCTGAAGCTTCACTGAATTTATCCTTGTTGATGGAGATCAGTGCCCTCAGCCCTGGACGATGCCAGACTACACAAAAGGGAGAGACCTCTCCGACTGATATGATTGGACACAGCTCCCTGCTCTGATTTTACTTTGAAACTCCTCGCTCTGACTTTGGCCTGGGGGCAGATGATTGGAATAGAGCAGCAGAGATAGAGCAGAAAGCTGTGTAGCTGTATAGTCTTCTTTACCGCACTGGTCATCCTTTTATTTAGATAGAGATAGGCTGATGACTATCTTAACAGATGTAGATTTTTTTTTTCTCTTATGTAAATATCCAGCATTCTTATGCTCTAGATAGCATGCTGCACACATACACAAGTAAATCACAAACACTTTCTGTAATCAAACAACCGTTATGATTGCAGCTCCAAGTGCTAAATATACTGGCAAATTATAGCACCATGACAGATGTTTGAACAGGATTTAATTATTGCAAAGACAGAACTAAAAATAATGGGATGCTGCAAGCAACTGCACAATGATTGGAGTCCTCGTGCAACTGAGGTAGATAAAAACAAACAGACAGGCTCCATGCTCACTCATCTTGCTCATCAGCAGTGAACAGAGAGGAGGAGGAGGAAGATGAGATTCAAGTACAACCTGAAAAAAGAAGATTTAGGAGCCTGAGTGCTGCTATCACAGTGCAGAAAATCAAATTCACAAACACACATCTGTGAACAACGGTTCAGGTCATCGTTAAAATATTTTTTTTTTTCCTCTTTGCACCACACAGAAATGGATGCGTACAGAGCAGATGAGTGACCAGACCAATGGATGTGCCCTCATGTGATTGTGCATGCTCAGTAAATTCTCACTGTTGACCTGGAGCCCAATACGTTATTGATTAGCGGGGGATGGTGATGCTCACATGTGTGAGTTTGTGTTCAGGCATGCGTTCCTGAGCTATAGCTGGGATGTTGAGGCTAGCAGCTTGGTGACGGAGGGCCTGCTAGAGCAGCAAGGTCAGCTAAAGGACGTGGGCGAGCAACGCAGAATCAAAGCCGAGACAGGGAGAGAGGGTTGAGCTGTGAAGGGAGAGAAGAAAATAGAACCATGGAGAGATGGAAAGACTTTACATATAAATAATGGGATAGTATTTTCACTGTTCTCATCATACTCTATCACCTTTGCTTCGTGGGGCTGCACATCCGGGGAAGAGGGAGTAAGAATTTGTATCGCCTAGTAGCCTTTTACCGGCAGTCAGAATAAATAAGAGGGCACATTTTAAGGCGGCCTACAAGCCGTCAAGCACAATAAATTTAGAGATGATCGTATATAACGACCTCCTGGTAAACCAAAGGGAAAATGGCTCTTAACTTTTATTTTATTTATTTATTTTTTTTTTTATAAAAATTTGGCTGTTTAAAAAAAAATCCATATTTGTGATAATTATTTTTCCTCAAATAGTCCAACTAACATTCTATGGCCTTCAACAGATATAGGAAAAACAAAACTACACAGTTCACATGCTTGTTTAATGTACCCTGCAAAATCTTTAATACTAAAATTAAACTAACATATTTATATGATGAATTAATACGTTATGAATGAAAACAACAAAATACACAACTTCATCATTGCATGTATTTATGTTTATGTATAATTTCCACAAAACTCTGAATAGTAATACTACACCCAAAAAGATTTTTAGTAAAAAAAAAAAAAAATAGCTGCACAAAAAGGGTGCATTGTGCTTTTTGTGGGGAAAAATTCCGATCTCATAGCTTTCATACAGATGAACAAAATGCATTTTGTTGGGTCAGAAATGTTTTGTTTAGTTTCCGAACAGCTTATTCTTGGGAATAAGCTTATTGTCTTGGGACTACCGGACCCTATCCTGGCTGATTTCAGGCGAGAGGCAGGATACACCCTGAACTTGTCGCCAGTCTGTCAGCGGGCCACACACTCACACAACCATCTACTCACGCGCTCATTCGTAGGGGCAATTTTATACCAGCAAATAAGCCTGACATGCATGTTTTCGGAGGGTGTGAGGAAACCACATACACAGGAAGAATGGCCAGGGTTCCAAGCCTTGCCCCCAGCCCAGACTTGAACCCTTGCCCTTCTTGCTGGGAGGCTGTTATGCTCAGAAATGTGATATTAAAAAAAAAAAAGCTTCCTTTGACGTTGACAAGATACCAAGTCTAAAAGTTCTACCACTGAATTTTAAGAGTTGCTGGTACATTTTTATGGGTTTCTTCTCTGACTGAATCAGCCTGTATGATCCAACGTTATTATGCCATCCAGTTTCTAACTTTCTTCTCTTATGTCATCTCTCACCGCCCTCCTTTATTGTTGACAATTTTTGTTATCAGAGTGTGTCATCTATCATGGGAAATTTGACCTGTATTGTGTAATTAAAGGATCAATGCTTCAGTAATAGTGAGGGATGTGTCAAGACCAGCCGTCCAGCTACCATGACTGATTGAGAGCTGTTGTCCTGGATGTGTTGATGAGAACTCTGCCTTCTATGGGCCAAGTGGCACAAAAACAAGTTAACAGTCAGCAGAAAGTTTTGTTGAGGAAATGACACAAAGTACGTCTGCAGAAAGTTAAGATCCTCAATTAATTTGAAAGCAGAACATGTCATATTTTTAGTAACTCAAAACCATCTTTATCACCACTCTTTTTTACCATCTTTCAAAAAATCATTTCTAATTTAAAATATTCATTCACTCAAAAATATTCAGATGAAGCTTGGAACACTGGTCTTTCTGTGTGGAGTTTGTGTATTCTGAGCGTGTATGCATGGGTTTTCTCCAGGTCCTCCAGTTTCCTCCTACTCTCCAAAAGCATGTATGTTAGTTTGATTGGCCAGTTTAAAATCACCCCTAGAAATGAGTGTGTGTGTGTGTGTGTGTGTGTGTGTGTGTGTGTGTGGATGTTTGTGTCTGTGGCCCCATAATAAACTGGCGACCTGCTTAGGGTGTATCCTGCCTCTCACTTTGAAACAGCCGGGATAGGCTCCAGCATCACCTGCGATCCTGTTAAGTATAAGCGGTCCAAAAGACAAAAGGAAAAATATTCAATTGAAAATTTGTTTAATTACTGCAAATAGGTTAAGAAGTTTAAGATTTTTAAACATGTTGGGAAGTTGTTTTTTTTTTTTTCAGAGAGCATTTAAAGTTTCTAATCAAACTGAGAAATGATAACTTCAAAATAAATCCTAAAACTTCAAGGACTATATTTTGCCAATATTGAGATTAAAAAAAAAATGTGAGACTGAAGTTTCATTTTGGGAAATTTTACCACTTGGAAGAGAATTGATTTATTCGCGTGTGTTAAACTCAGGCTGAAAAAAACCCCTCTGACCACTCATTGTAAAACTGAAGGACTCAAGTGCAATTTCACAATACCATCGTAACAGCATAATCTATTTGAATTAATCAAACCTAGACTTAAGTGTTGCCATAGTAACATGTATAATTATTGTAATTTGACCATTGTGAGCAATCCTGTTTAACAGTTTAAAAATATGCAAAAAGACCAAAATGTCTCCAGTTTACGGCGTTCGCAGACATGCTTGTTTTAAATCATAAATAAAAAACAATCTTTTAATATCTTTTTCTCATTGTAAAATTATGTCTGCTAGATTTGGAGATGAAATTGAAACACACAGAGACAACCTTTTATAGCAAACTAACAAATACTGTAGAACATAAACCGATGTTACCAAGGCCATGATACTGATTGGGAGCAGGAAACATAGCGAACAGTAAACAGTGTGGCACAGTCAGCATGTGGGAAAGTAGACGCATGCTGCCGATGTGAACCATGTGCTCATTAGGGGTAACAGATCTTTCCCGGCCACGAAAGGCAGGAAGGGGGGAGGAAGAAACACAAACGCCTCCAGCTGCATCACGGCTGGCACCCCAGGAGTGAAGGGCCTTCCAGCCCTGCTTGGATAGACCTCACCCCAGCCAGCAGAGGCCCCAATGCTACGTCCGCCCCGAGGAGACACAGTAAGGTAAAGACCTGCCCCCTCAAGTTCTTAAGTGAATATTGATGTCAAAGATGCAAGTAAAAGTAAGGTGGTGGGCGTGCTGACGACAGTTCTGAGGGGATCTCTCTTGTTGAACCTCGTTGATGTGCCCCACTCATCCAAGCGCTGAAGCCCTAGGTGGAGATGTGCATGATGTTTCGGGGTGGGGATGAGAAGGGCTAGGCAGATGGGCCTGCTGAGATAACCCCAGCGATCGGCTTCCCAGTCGGACACAGTAGGCACATGAGTCTCCCAGGGCTGCCGGGCAGCAATGAGGCAAACAGCCAAAAAGATGCAGCCACGGGAGATACAGCCACACTGGGCATTGCCCACCGTTGTGCACGGGGGGCAGAAAGCCCCAGCACTATCAGACGTGCCTATTCACAGGCCCCAGGACATGGCATCACCAACCGGGGGAGTAAAGCTTCACAGCTTTGCAAGTTGAAACGGCAAATTCATTTTCCCAGCCAGGTGACACCTTATCAAAATAGAAAATGTACATATTGGTAATGAACCAACTTGGAAACATCCCCCCAAAAAGTTCACTTTCGAGATCCAGTCAATCCTTTCAATAATAAAAAAAAAGACACTTTTTTTAAAATAAAAAATATTGTTTGCTTCATTGGCCAAATCTGTAGCAGAGGTGATGCTTTGAAAATGTATTCCCTTCTTTTTCAATGGAAAATCAGGCCAATTGTAACAGGGCTGAATTTAAACAACAAAGATAGTATGTATTCATTTGAACTGATGCAACGCTCACGAAGGCCGTTATAGAGCGAAGGTTAGCAACTCCTCTAAAGATTTATGCTGCTACTCTAAAAACCGAGCTTTCAAAAAAATGTCAAAGGTTAGCAGCAGAGCGTCAAGAAGAGGCGTCGCCTGTCACACTCTCCCTGCACATGTTGACCTTCTAGGTCGGGGGCTTTCCGCAGCAGGTCGCTGGGTTCTTGGCTTTATAGTCCCAGCGATCTGAGAGGACTCCATATGAGACATGAGCTACAATCACTGTATGTCAGAAAAACATGGCCGATGTGAAAAGATTAACCTCTGACTTAACATCCTGTCAACTGTCCTGCTTTAACAAAGTTTCAGAATGACATGATATATGCCCGGGCAGACATCATGCACGGGGTCCATGTACTACATTCAATGCTCTGTTATAGTGACATAATTTCTATTATCAATGTTAAAAACACTTTATAAGAAAAAAAATCTTGACCACACTCATCTTAACTCTCACCACTAACAATATTGATTCTCCTCCATCAGGCATCTTCAATGTAAATTGTCCACTGCGACTTCTCAATTGATTGAGGCAGATGATGAAACAAACGTGAGCACAGTAACATTGAAGTCATTGATCTGTGAAGTGAAAGATGAAAGCATTTATCATTTTGAAGTACCCGTTATAATTAATTGATATTGATTGAAACAAGCTGTGGTAAGAAATGACAACCCAACATTGAACCTGCTCTCATGTGTCCCTAGATGTCCAACCCTCTCCTAATGGTTTTCAACAAGTTAAATACATATAAATGCAGATCGCTTGTGTAATTACAGCCTTTTTGCCATAACGCCTTCGGTCTTTGTATTTTTTATTTGTTATAGTTACGTTTAAAATATTTCATGACCCTCAGCTTTGATTGCATATTGAGAGTTTGAGAATTGCAACCACTGATTTAAATTGCACATGTGGAGTGGTGTGATGAGAACCTGTCTTTGGTCGCAATATAAAAGTTTGTGCAATTTAAACATCAAATCATTAGGTTCAAGTTTAAATGTTGCCAGTATTGCTGTTAAGAGGGCCTCATGAGATCCACTTGTGCTTTGATATAAATGGAGATTCTTTAATGCATTGGGCTCTTCTCTGGTTTCTGTGGGGGAATGGTGATAATGTGGAAGTCATTTCAATGATTGGAAGACCGAATTTGCAAGAGCAGTCATTAGTTTAATTTAAGTTGAGAGAATAATGTCACTGCTGAAAAAAAAGCCCCTGCTTTCGGTGCAGGACATGTTGTGCTCCATGCAAATTATTCCCATTAGCTTGATTCCTTGTGAAACCTTTTTTTTGAGCCACTGAGAAAAACACACCAACTTTTCTCATTTCTGATAGTGTTACACTTTATGAACTCAAAGCAAATCTATTTCGATCTTCAAGCACTTTGTCACTGAGAGGTCGGTGCTGTGGTGGATTAATGAAGGTCTATCATTTTTTGGTGATTGCTGCTTCTTTTCGAGCACCTCAGATCCTTTACAGATCATTGACTCATTTCTTTGACTTGCTGGAGCCAAAGGTGGCTACACGTAGTCGACTAAAACTTTGTGATCCACAGGGACTTAGCAACACATCTTACTTATATTTTTTTCTCCTGGAAATCTGAAGAAGCTTGAACCTTGCCCTTGCTAAACCTCAATGCACAGCAATCACAGTCTGCAAAGCACCCTATAATTACAAGCACCATCTTCTATTCATCAGTGGACAGAATGAAAATGTCTGACTGAAAGCCTCGGCAATAAGTGCTGTGTTATTTTTCCTCATTTTATTTTTTTCAGTTTTTTAATTTAATACCAATAAAAGGTCATGGAGATGGAAAACATTTGTTTTGGTAAATTAAAATAAAAGCTGGTTGATAATTGAGGCAAATTAATTATCATTCAGTTAATTTGTTGCAAGCTTTTTTTTGCTTTTTTTTTTAAAAAGCCACATAATGTTTTGATGAATAGCTCTTGTAGTTCTCTAAACACCCATCACTTTGATGACTGGAAGATGAATGGCCATGGTGAGACAGGCCATGGTGTACGGTCTAGAGACAGTGGCAGTGAGAAAAAGACAGGAAGCAGAGATGGAGGTAGCAGAGATGAAGATGCTGAGGATGTCCCTAGGAGCAACCAGGATGCACAGGATCAGGGGAGTTGCATATATTAGGGGTTTTGGAGATAAAATCAGAGAGGCCAGACTGAGATGGTTTGGACATGTGCAGAGGAGAGAGAGAGTACATCGACAGAAGGATGCTGGGTTTGGAACCACCAGGCAAAAGGCCTAAAGGAAGACCAAAGAGAAGGTTCATGGATTCAGTGAAGGAAGAGGCGTAACTGAAGAGGATGAGCAGACAGAATTAGATGGAAGAAACTGACTTGGCTGTGGTGACTCCTGAACGGAAACCCAAAAGGAGACCACCAAGGTTTTTAAATGTCTCCAGTTCACAAATGTGCTTTCTCTGTAAGGTTGATACTCGCGAATGGTAACCAATGGATAAACCATTGTTAATTTGACAAGTGGTTTCATCCAGTTGATTGAATGAATTCTTCTCAATCGAAGGGAATGATTACCCTGAAATGGATTGTTAGCTAACCTTGCACTTACCAGCAAAGCAAACCTCAGCTCTTGCACCAAGGCAAACTCGACAATCAAATGTTAGCCCACGTGAGATTAATACAGATTAGCTGATCTAATTTGCTGTTTATTTCAGATGAGGATTGTAGTTACTTAGTGAGAGGTTTATTCCACTTGTGAGAGGGTGTTAATCAATTACAAGGTCTATACAAAGAAACAAGCAAAGACTAAAACTCATCCACACTCTTAAAGAATTTATATTGATTCATTTACTTCAACTGCATTGACCTTCATGCTTTTGTTCCAGATTCATTCATTTTCTTTGAACACTGTATTTAAATGTCTTGTTCCTGTCTGGTTTTCTATTTCTCGTTTTGCAGGTTTTATGGGTCCTCTCTATGGGTTTTGTTCTAGTTGCAACCAGTTTATCAGCTTTCAGGTATACTGTAATACACTAACCTACTTGTCAGTTCTCCTCACCAGTCTGCATACACACTTTATAGTATTTGGTGCCTGAGTGTTTTTGTCATGTCCTCTGTGTCGTCTTCATATGTTTGTCCTGTTTCAGTTTTCCCAGCCCATTATTTTTTTGCACCTATGTATCTGCTTCTGGATTCTGCATGAGTCTTCACCTTGCTCACACTGACATCTATATGGTTTTACGAGTAGAAAGGTGAGTATATGGAGAGAGCAGAAGCATGTATAGGTTAGCATACAAACTCTATGTGACAATGAGGTATCTCAAGAATTTTTAAGGACGTGAATGAAGTCGAATAAAAGTTTGTGAGAAGTAGCCAATCAATAGATTGTGCTAATTCTTATGTTCTAAGGAATTGTTACCTATGATTTGAATCAATATGTGAAATACAGCAAGTATTGGAGAAGTGGAAACATAAGCTTTAAATTTGTAAAAAATTGATAGTAGATCAAGAACAACGTATTGAATTGAAAATGCTTTATTTATCCTGAACGGAAATTTGAGTGCTGCAGTGCTACAATCATACAATCAAGAAGCTATTAACATATGTTATTGATTTTTTTTAAACTGTCGTGAATGGCAAGAAGTTACAGGTTTAAAGGTGAAAGGTTAAATAGTTTGATGGAGGACACCAATAATGGAGGACGCAAATACCGTTCTTTTGAGCAGCGGGGTTGCAGGAGTCTGTTGCTGAAGCTGCTCTTCAGATGGTTCACGGATTTATGGAGGGAATGGGAGGAATTTAACATGATATTGTACATACAAAGTGCTTTCTAGCAGCCGCTGTTGCCCAATGTGGAAATGTGACTATTTCTATGCTTATACATATGTTTTTGGCATATTTTATTCAATCTAATACACATTTATAAGTAGTACAAATGTAAACTACTAAATTTCAAATAAACTTTACTCTACATACCTTAAACTTCAAATAAAATGCAAAAGAGAGGACTATAGAGTTTTAAAACAAGCTATAGATGATATAAAATAATCTAATTTTTTAGGTTCTATCATTTTTTTTCCTTGAAATTTTTTCATTAAATTTTTGTGATTTTTACTCTAAATTTTATTTTGGTTGACATTTCTCAATTGCTTGTGCAATTTGGGTTCACTTAGGTAATGTAGAAATAATCAGTAAGTGTAGAGAAATGTGGTCAGATGTTTTAAACTAACATCAAAAGAGTGCAAAAAAGCTGAGAAACAAACAAGGATTTAAATTAAATAACAAAAAGGTAGGGAGAAAGTAAGCGTAAAAAAAAGCAAGAGTGACATAAATTAAATGTTTTTCCATGTTGAAATGAATCCTCCTTCTCTTTCCATCCAGCATCATGATCCTTTCCGAACATCCATATCTCCCCAAGCCAAACCCACTTCGTATTTCATTGCTTTTTTTTCACACAGGTTGCAGTCGCCGTTCAGATGTGTATTTCTTTGATACAAATTCAGTGACAACGTTGAACATCTCAGTTTAGTTCTATGCTTCTTCTTTCATGAGACTGTTTTTCTGTTTTGATTTGAGCTCCTGCGGTGACCAAAAAGAGGGGTATTCGGTAACACAGCAAAGCAGGCTTTCTAGGCAGCTAAATATACACAGTTGCACTCATCTCTTGTTATATTTTTAATGGCTCCTGTGCACTCATGTTGCAAAGTCTCCCCAGGCCAGATTCTTTCTCTTCCTCTCTCTTCTACGGCCCTTATCCTTCTCGCCTCGGGGCATTCGCATGCCTGCCGAAAGAAATCAACCCCGCATCACTGGAGACATGCAACACCCCTCCTCCCTAATGCCAAAATAAACTGTTGCTCACCTTCTCTCTGTTTTGTTAGCTCATGCTTTCAGGTGCACACAAGCTTCTTTTGAGTATTTACGTTAGCTTTATCGCTGCAAAGCATCATTGTGCTAAAACTAACAGAGCTTTGTTTTCAGACTTAAACGCCAACCGACATAGTTGAGCGCTTTCTGAGGTTTTCTCATGCACAACTGAATTTTTCTCGCAACACCTGAAGGGCTAAAGAGGGAACAACATGGTCACAAATTGCTGAAAATGGATTAGATGCAGAGGTTTTATCTGGCCGATGTCCTGAACAAAACTCCTCCATTACGCTAAGCACCACACAGATGTTCCAAAATGGCTACCAGTGTGCTTCTGCTTGTGTGTTGTCATAGGAGAAATATATGCTGCTCCAAATGCATAGTGATTAAGATTAGCACATGAGCTGAAGTGCTTGGACCTTTGTCGTTACCAAACAGTGATAATCAGGAACTATCCTAAGGCTGTAATGCTTGCCTCAGGAATCTTTCTGTCCTCGGAGAGCGAGAAAGGAGTGAATTAAAAAGGTGATGCAAAAAATGAAGAGGGGATGAGAATAAAATGAGACTCCATATAAACACAGGGAAAAAAAGTTTAGGACAGGTAGTGTGAAAAAGGATGAAGTGGTGTGTGTGTTTCTGTCTTACTTACATGCTCTGCAAGGCATGTGGCCGGCAGTATGGCTGCTAAATGTGGAGCGCTCCTCATTACGCTTTCTGGATGTGGTATTGATTTTGTTCCGGCTCAGTGTATGTGCATTATTTGAATGTTAAGATACTGGTGTTGGTAATCATCAGCTCTATTAAAAGCCAGGCATCACAGTCACTAACCCTGAGCAGGTGAATGAATTATTAAGGAGAATATGAGGTGGTGGGACATTTCCACCATCATCCTCACGAATGTCATCCCACTCAGCTGGGAGACACGCAGGGACAGGCTGGCTTGACAAGAATTGACAGTGACTTTCTCCTCCCCCACCCCGAACCGGTTTGATCCTGATTGCAGACACTGCAGCTGGCAATTTACAGAATAATCTGCAGTTCCAACCCTGCTTGCCCTGCCCCCGACGGATTCCCTAGCTCTTCCCACCCTTACCCCGCCCTGTGCCACGGCATCCTCCACGGCCCTGGAGCACCATCGATAATGTGGACAGGGGGAGAGACCTTTAATTTGCTGAATCAGAGAAACTCACCTCAGCCGGTGTGTGTGAACATGTTGATGAGAAAGTGAACACATTCCAGCTGACTTCTGCCCAAAATCTAAAAAATACAACTATTTTTTCTTTAAATTTGTGTAATTTCACACATCTAAATGACAATTAATCAGAAATTAATTGGATAATGTAAAAACATTTTGCAGAAAGTCTATTTAAAATACTCACATACGAAATCAAAGCAATACAAATGCAATAAAATTTTGTAGAAAAATGCATCCCATACATCATCAGCTTTAGAAAAGGCGGGCAGGATTTCTATTTGAAATAAAAATGGAATAAAAAGAAATAGAAATAAAAAATAACAAGCAATTAAACTTCTACTGACAACTTGTTTTTTTCAATAATAAAGAATTAAACTAGTATTATTAGACTAATTAATGTGCATGTCTTTTTAATGATGCAGAGGTTGGTATTTCAACTGGTTGAAATTAGTCTGGCAACGATGCCCTGCGTGGGATTGTTATGACTTATACCGTCCACTAACGTAATGTGTGTATTCTTTTACCGCCTACTGCCGTTGGCATTCTGACCATTACCACCCACATAACAGATTACAAACTGATCACTTCAGCATCTTCTTTATATCGTATGACCTTTTGAACACCATGCAGACAACTATACAATGGTTGTTTAACATAGAAAATAATCGTCTGGTACTTTTGGAGCATGCATTCCTTCTACATCCGAAATCCATTAGTGTAGATATTATTTTGTTGTTGGATTTCCTTTTTTCTCAAATTTAACAAGTTGAATCAGAATCCCCTTAAAACTCATGAGGTTGTAACTGCAAAAATAAACAGCAAAACCATTATAGATCACCATGTTAGGATAACTTGTGTTTTTGAACGATCCTGTCTTTTATTCTTCAAATACATGACAATGTGAAAGACTTTAAAAAGTAACAAGCTGTTGACTTGTTCAGGATGTGCCCCGCCTCGTTCCAGCACTCCTTTGAGCCTCAGTGGATAAAGGAAATAGAAGATGCATAAATTTGTATTGTTGTTACTTTTTTTTCCCCAGCACAACATTAAAAAACAACTGAAAAACAAACATTCAATGGTGAATTTTTTTTCTTGCAAAATTTTTGCAAACATTCAGAAACTATAACATGTTTGGAATCCAAGATGTTTTTTCTTCAGACAGGTTGTAGGTAGGCCGAATGTGCTGGAATGAATATTGTTGTCTCCTAATAGGTTTTCTTGGTAACGTTAACGCCTTGGAATGGTTGTTTAACAAATAAAGATAAGCCTAAAGTATTTAGGCAGAAATGGTCCATTTTTTGCAGTTCATCTCTGAATAAAATTATTCCCACTATTGTTAGAGTCAATCATTATTTTGTGAACTTATATGACCTGCAGTGGAGAAGTTTGGTGAAGCTCACATTAACACACAGAAGGAATGTGGAGAACAGCTATGAAACTATTTGACTCATCAGTCAGGTTTGAAATACTTCTAATAGATTTTAATACGACATTCACTCAATTTCACAACAGTGGTAATTGTGAAAGAAACAACTCGACACCATGTTCCAAATTTGGACACCACAGTAGAGGTCCAGTTACAATTTTATTTTGTATTTATTTTGCTTTCGTACAGAAGAAGGTAATGAAAAATGTCCTTTTTTCTGCATCATAACACTTAAAATGTTGGTTATAACCAGAGTAGTGAATCTGAGGAAATAGAGAAAAAGCCTGCAGCCTTTGCTTGGTGAACGTTTTCTTTCTGGCATTTACCAAAGCTATGTTTCCTTAGACACATTCTCATTATGATGCATTATTTCATAGGAGCCACAGGGTAGTGGATCGATTGTGAACCCTAGTTTAGTTCCAGCTGCTTTAAAAGACAGGTCGCTGTAGGTAACCTAGGGAGCTGGGCTGTCCTCCCACGCACAGGCTGCTTGTAACAAAAATAATTGTCCTATCAGAGAGCTTTTCCTTTCCCTTGTCTAGTTTATTAATACCACCATCAAAACTCAGACACCAGCAGTCCTTACTAACTAGTTGGATGTGTAGGATGAGTATTCAAGATCGGTGGAGGTTTTTTTTGCTACATGATTTTGATTTTTTTTTCTCCAGCTAATAATGATCAAGACGGAGATTGTTTAAAATAATGGATTTAATGGGCATACTGGCACCACTCCCTTTCACTAAATTATTTTGCGTTTCATTGTATTTTATTTATTCCCCTCCCTTACAAGGTCGTTATTATGACATTAGGGGTTTGATGAGGGAGGAAGAATATACATCAATAGGTCTGCAGAATAGCCAAAACAATATCTCAGCAGACACCTCTGACACAGAGACAGAGATTCAATGTTGGGTAGACTGGGACAAGTCATTGCTCCTCTCAGAAATTGAGGGTAATTTTCTCTCTATTTCACATGCTAGCTCTGTGCACAGATAGACATAATAAGATGTAAATTGGCTGAAGGCTGGTATAAGGGAGGGTTGCCTCACTCGGAGTAATGCGAACAGCAATTAACTATGAGAGAGACGAGTGTGCTTTGTCTCCATGGATGTGAACTCGAGCTGCTACACCAGCCGCAACATTATCATCAAAATACAACAAAACATGACCGGGGCAAGTTCACACTATTAAAACCATTGTGGACTTTTTACCGGCTGTTGTGTCACTTGCTGTTCAGAGGTTTTCGAATGCAATTATTATTTTTTTTAAACAGATTGCATTTTAGGCTGTATATTTGCAGTTTACATTTATAAATTCTCAGCAGCATTTTGATGGGATGCGCATGCAAATCTAGGATCATGTTAAACCTTTGTGCCACCCTACAATTATTACAGCTGACATTGTGTGCATGTTAATGCAACAATAATTGTTGCTAAATCTAACAGAACTGAAAATGCTCCCATCCTTACACCCACCGCCTTTCACCCTCCCCCCAGCGCAGTCGTTGGCTTTTGGTTTTGATGTTTACAAATAGGCTGCAAATGGGACTTGGGGAGTCAATTGGCTCTTTATGCCAACTACTAAGAGAAAGAAAGAGCCAGCAGAGGAGAAAAGATGTGTGCGTATTTGAGGGAGCGCATGTACACATGCGTGAATGTGTTTAGTGCTTGTATATTTACTTTCCTGTCTTTGTTCTGTGGATAATTGGCGACAAGCCTAGCAGGGTCATTCTTGAGTTGTCGGCCTTCACCAATGGTGGTGCCCTATTATCGCTTTGAGAGAACGGTGTGATTGGAGGGATTCAACCACAGATCTGAGGGAGTATTTATTCAACATAAAGCCAGAAAAACTTGTTACAATTTTAAACTGTCTGGGAATAATTGAACACAACGCAACAAATTTTTCTCTCCTTTAATATTATTATTTAAAATGACTCGTAACTCCCGTCTACACTTGTCTGTTTAATTCTTGAAGTTGAGCAACAGTTCATCCACATCATCATGATGATCAATATATGATCAATATATTTCTAACCCCTGGTGGGTAAGAAGCAATTCCTAGCCCAATAAAAGTAGAAACTCTGCAAAACACAGAAAAAATACATTCATAAGTAATCAGTCTGAAGAAGAAAAAAATCACATTAGAAAATAATAGTACTGTCCATGTGGGAATATTGATTTATTTCACTGAATGTCTATCTGAAGAAATACTTGTCAGCAAAGTTAACTCGGAGAAGTTTAAACTGACTGTGTGTTTTGTGTCGTTTTCTGGATCGCTTATTCCCAGGTCGCAGAGGGTGCCGGAGACTATCCTGGCCGATTTCAGGCAAGAGGCAGGATGTATCCCATCCAGGTTGCCAACCTGCTGCGGGGCCACACACACACTCATTCCTTTGGCAATTTCATAGTGTCCAATCAACCTAACATATATGGTTTTGGAGAGTTGGAGGAAACCATAGTACTTGAAGAAAACCCACGCAAACATGGGGAGAACATACAAACTCCACACAAAAAGGCCAGTGTTTCAAGCCATGTCCCCACACTAGGACTTGAACTCTGACCTTCTTGCTGTGAGGCCACCATTGAATTGAATTGAAAATACTTTATATGACAAGGATTTATTAGTGATAGTCTAGTTAAGTAAAAATTGTCCTACCCCTGTTCAATGGGTAAATGTTATTTGCATGTTCAGCATCTCACTCTCTGTTTTTGTGTTGCAATAAACAGAAAGTTGCCTCATTAAAAAAAAAAAAGAGTCGATAAGAAGGATTTGTTCTTTTCAAGAAGTTAAAAGCAAATCTTCAAAGCTTTAATGGTATCCAACTAAATAAACCATGTTGTATTTTTAAAAGAAACCAATTTGTTGATGTCACAGTTGTCACATAACGGCTAGAAAAAGTTTCCATGTGGTATTTCTGAGATTCAGTAGAGTACAAGACAACTTTGGCTTTTAAAATGAATGAATATTTAAATCACATTTAAATGAGTAAAGGAAACCACAATTTACATTTGATAAAAATATTACTTATTTGTCTGCTTTGAGATTTAGTCCCAACTGTAGAAAAGGCTTCAAATTTGTCTTCTGTACAGATTATTTGACCTTCCTGGAAGTCGAAACATCTTCATCGTAAAACACACTGACCAGAAGATAACTTTGAAGCCTGTTATGTCTTGATTGGGGTATATGTCAGAGTGAGACGTCTGTCTCTTCCAAAGATCTTTTATGATTTCTTAAAACTAACAGCAGAGTGAGAGGTCTCGAAAATAGTAGATCTTGGATGAGTCTGCAACTGTAAAGACGGAAGTAGACTGCGCTCAAAATTTGTTAAAAACCTGGGATAACTTTAGTCTTTGTAAGTATTTTTTGTGTTTATGTGCTTTGTTTGCATGCTCAAGATTGTATTTCATTTGATAACGTGTGAATCGCGTCTTATGTAGTAAGCCACTTGGGATGTGGGCGCGCATGTTTCAAGCTAAGCTAACGTGCGCATGTTTCAAGCTAAGCTAACGTGTGTTTGATCATGGAGACTCGGCGTTGTGTGCGGCTCGTAATGCACTTCTTTTGTTTGTTTTGTTTCAGTTACTATTACCACGTACATATATATACGTACATATATGTATAATCCTGTGAAGAATAGAGTCTACATAAACAAGAAAAGCAAGCCTTGTGTGGGAGTCTCTTTTTTCATTGGAAGAGTTAGCTGGCTGTCTAGCTGCACACAGTCACGTGTCGTGAGGACAGCACAGTAAAAAGACTTAAATAGAAGAAAAAAGACTTCTATACGGCGGGTTAAACAACACTGAGCTACACAGTCAACATGAGTCTACGCTCAGGTAAGACTTACTTGAGAGATTATGAATCACAGTTCGAGCCAGAGGCAAACTCAGAGCAGCAAGCTGATGACCAGGCTGCTACCAATCACCCGGTTCCTGCAGACCAGCTGTCGCCTGAGAGGCAGCCGTCAGAGAGGCCGCAGCATTCACCTCCACACAGCGTCAGGTCCAGAGCCACCAGCAGACGGTCGCACACCACAGCAGCTTCAAGTGTGTCAGCCACAAAAGCATACGCCAAAGCCCAAGCAGCAAAGGCCCAGCTCCGTTTCGCAGAAAAAGAAGCTAGTCTGATGAGACAAAAAGCAGATTTGGAAGCCAGTCTCCAGGAAAAGGATGCCAGTCTGAAAGCAGATTCGGCGAGACAAAAAGCAGATTTGGAAGCCAGTCTCCAGGAAAAGGATGCCAGTCTGAAAGCAGATTCGGCGAGACAAAAGGCAGATTTGGAGGCCAGTCTCCATGTTTTGAAGTGTGAAAAGGAAATAGCAGCAGCTGAGGCAGAAGCTGCAGCCTATGAAGAATTAGAAAGTCAGAGCGGGGAGTCAGACCCAGAACTTCCTATTACAGGTGAGACGTTTAATGCAGTACAACGCACAAGTGATTATGTGGAACAACAATGTAAGCTAAAGGCGCCACCTAGTGCTACACATGATAGCACAAATTTTCAAATGCCAAGTCGATCAATAATAACAAAAGAAACTCATGTCCAGTCCCCAATGAAAAACGATGTTAAACATGAGTACATACCAGAAGCTGTTCCAACCAGCACATTCTCACTCAAACCCCAAGCTCACACCTTTTTGCCTACAAGTCACAACCAAATAGAGCAAAACAGCGTACAAGATTTTGCAAAATATCTCATCCGCAAAGAAATAGTTAGCACTGGCTTACTCCAATATGATGACAGACCCGAAAACTATTGGGCATGGAAAGTCTCATTCACGAGTGTTACTAAAGACTTGAATCTGTCCCCTAGAGAAGAGCTAGACTTGCTCACAAAATGGTTAGGGCCAAAATCTTCAGAGCAAGCAAAAAGGCTTCGCGCAGTACACACCCTCAATCCCGCTGCAGGTGTAAAAGTGGTATGGGAGCGTCTAGAGGAATGTTATGGCTCCTCAGAAGTCATTGAGGATGCACTGTTAACAAAGTTGGAGGAGTTTCCAAGGCTGACAAACAAAGAGAGTGGCAAATTAAGGGAGCTGGGTGACATCTTGTTGGAGTTGCAGTGTGCTAAGTCTGATGGTACACTGCCAGGTCTTGCATATCTAGACACGGCTCGAGGGGTTAGACAAATAGTTGAAAAACTCCCCTTTAACATGCAGGAGAGGTGGACCACTGTAGGTACAAAGTATAAAGAAGTCAATAGAGTGTCATTTCCACCTTTTTCTGTCTTTGTGCAATTTGTACAGCAACAAGCAAAAATGAAAAATGATCCAAGTTTTTCCCCATCCAGCTGCAGCAACCAAGTTGCCACACGCACTGAAAAGTCCATTCCATATAATCGAAAAGCTACTGTTGCAGTACACAGAACGGAAATTGAGGAAAGAAAACAAGGAAGTTTTGAACAGAAGAAAATCGAAGAACCAGATCGTCTGTGTCCAATTCATAAGAAGCCACACCCTCTGAAAAAATGCAAGTTATTCAGAGACAAATCAATTGAGGAACGACAGGCTTTTCTGAGAGAGCATCGTATATGCTACAGGTGTTGTGGGTCTGTGCAACATATAGCCAAAGATTGTAAAGTAGCAGTAAAGTGTGTAGAGTGTGACAGTCCAAAACACTTGTCAGCACTCCATCCGGGTCCCACACCTGTCCCAAAAGATGACACCTCAAAGAATGTAGATGCTAAGGAGGACTCAGAAGACCATCCTGCAGTAGTCTCCAAGTGCACAGAGGTATGTGGACAAAGTGACAGCCCACGCTCATGTTCAAAGATCTGTTTGGTGAAAGCATATCCAGAAGGTCAAAAGGACAGAGCTATAAAAATGTATGCAGTGATTGACGAACAGAGCAATAGGTCCCTGGCTAGGACGGACTTTTTCAACCTGTTTGGAATAAAAAGTGCACCTGTGCCATACACGCTGAAAACATGCTTAGGAAAAGCTGAAACTGCAGGTAGGAGAGCAGAACATTTTGTAGTAGAGTCCATGGATGGAAAAACAAATGTCAAACTGCCTCCTTTAATCGAGTGTGATTCAGTGCCGGACGAAAGATCTGAAATTCCCTCACCCGAGATTGCTAAGCACCATCCACACCTTCTCCCTATTGCAAGCAAAATCCAACCGGTCGATCATCATGCTCCTATTCTCCTTTTGCTGGGAAGGGACCTCCTCAGCATTCATAAAGTAAGAGAACAGATCAATGGACCAAATAACGCACCATACGCCCAAAGGTTAGACTTGGGGTGGGTTGTGATAGGGGAAGTGTGCTTGGGCAAAACTCACAACACAACAGAAGTCAACGTGTACAGAACACACATGCTAGACAACGGACGGACTACTCATTTTGAACCATGTCCAAACGTCTTTACAGTGAAAGAGGACTATGTCAAGCAGCCCCAGCAAAGCACACCTTTAATCTCAAATAGTGTGGACATTAAAGGCAACACACACAAGCTAGGTCAGTCTGTGTTTGAACGTACAGAGTCAGATGACAAGGTGGCACTGTCTATAGATGACAAAAACTTTCTAACAATAATGGACAAGGCGGTCCAACAAAACAAAGAAAACACCTGGGTCGCTCCATTGCCCTTTCGCTCTCCAAGGAGGAGACTCCCAAGCAACAGAGTTCAAGCCTCAAAACGTCTATACTCACTCAAAAAGACGTTAGAAAAGAAACCAAAAATGAAAGATCACTACATCCGATTTATGCAGAAAATGTTGGATAACGATCAAGCTGAACTCGCTCCACCTCTGCCCGAAGGTAAAGAACACTGGTATCTGCCAACGTTTGGTGTATACCACCCGCAAAAGCCAGATCAAATACGTGTTGTTTTTGATTCTAGTGCAGAGTGTGAAGGAACATCCCTGAACCAAGTGCTACTCAGTGGACCTGATCTGAATAATTCTCTGTTAGGAGTGCTGTTACGGTTCAGAAAAGAGCCAATAGCCCTGACAGCTGATGTTCAACAAATGTTTTATTGTTTTGAGGTGTGTGAAGATCACAGAGATTATCTGCGCTATCTCTGGTTTGAGGACAATGACGTCACAAAAAATGTGGTCGAATATCGGATGAAAGTGCATGTTTTTGGGAATAGCCCATCACCCGCTGTTGCCATTTACTGCATGCGGCGGGCAGCAAGCGAAGGTGAGCTGGAACATGGCTCAGATGCCAGACGGTTTGTTGAAAGACAATTTTATGTAGATGACGGGCTCACTTCAGTCGCCACACCTGAACAAGCAGTTGACCTGTTAACGAGAACACAAAACATGTTAGCAGAGTCCAATTTGCGACTACACAAAGTTGCCTCCAACTGCAGCCTCGTTATGGAAGCATTCCCTGCAGACGATCTAGCAAAGGACTTGAAAGAATTAGATCTTGGTGTAGATCCACTTCCTGTTCAAAGGAGCTTAGGACTATGTTGGAACCTGCAAACTGACAGCTTTACTTACCTTGTATCCAATGAGACAAAACCATTCACACGTAGGGGAGTACTGTCAACTGTCAATAGCTTGTATGATCCGTTGGGTTTTGCAGCTCCTATAATCGTGCAAGGCAAAGCGCTACTCAGAGAACTTTCAACTGAGGAGAGCGACTGGGACGCACCTCTTTCCCCAGAAAAAGAGGACGCATGGATCTCATGGAGAAACTCACTGAAAACTCTAGAAGATCTCCAAATCAAAAGGTGTTACAGTTCAGGTTCTTTAGGGGAAATGAAAACTAATGAACTCTGTATTTTCTCAGATGCGTCTACTGTAGCTATAGGTGCGGTAGCTTACCTGCGCTCTTTAGACACTCAAGGCAAGTATCACGTAGGTTTTGTGATGGGGAAGTCAAAACTAGCACCCCGACCTGCACACACCGTACCACGGTTAGAACTTTGTGCTGCCGTGCTGGCAGTAGAAATGTATGACTTAATCAAAGACGAGTTAGACCTCAAAATTGACAGTGTCAAGTTTTTCACTGACAGTCGCATTGTGTTAGGTTACATACACAACTCCTCAAAAAGATTCTACATGTATGTAGCTAACCGCGTCACACGAATCAGGTCATCTACTCAACCTGACCAGTGGCATTACGTTTCAACAGATGTGAATCCAGCTGACCTAGCAACTAGATTTATTCCAGCCGTTGAATTCAAAAACAGTAATTGGGTTACAGGCCCAAGCTTTCTGTGTTCAGAAAAACTCAATGAATCTCAAAAAGACTATTCATTCTCACTGGTAGAGCCTGAGAATGACAAAGAAATACGAGCTCATGTAAAAACACTTGCAACTACCGTCACAACAACTCAGTTAGGTGCAAAACGTTTCGAAAGATTTTCAAGTTGGACAACGGCATGCAGAGCAGTAGCCAAACTTATTCATGTTATGGTTTCTTTGAAACAAAAGACAAATAAACAAGCAGGATGGAGAAGTCTGAAAGAGAATGTAACACAAATGAACTCACTCAAGCCAAGAATGTCATCATTCGTTCGGTGCAAGAAGAAGCGCACAAAGTGGACTGAAAACCAACCAAATGTCAAAGAAGGAGACATTGTGTTGTTAAAAGATCCTCTAGCCCACAGGAATGAATGGCCTATGGGACTGATAGTTAAGACTCTACCCAGTAGTGACAAGAAGGTTCGTAAAGTGGAGCTACGGATCATCAAAGATGGAACTCCAAAGGTGTTTTTGAGACCAGTCTCAGAGACTGTTGTTTTGCTTTCGGAGTAAGATATTATCTATGTAAATTTTATGTTTCGATATATGGTGATATAATATGTTTATATCAAGCGGGGAGTGTTATGTCTTGATTGGGGTATATGTCAGAGTGAGACGTCTGTCTCTTCCAAAGATCTTTTATGATTTCTTAAAACTAACAGCAGAGTGAGAGGTCTCGAAAATAGTAGATCTTGGATGAGTCTGCAACTGTAAAGACGGAAGTAGACTGCGCTCAAAATTTGTTAAAAACCTGGGATAACTTTAGTCTTTGTAAGTATTTTTTGTGTTTATGTGCTTTGTTTGCATGCTCAAGATTGTATTTCATTTGATAACGTGTGAATCGCGTCTTATGTAGTAAGCCACTTGGGATGTGGGCGCGCATGTTTCAAGCTAAGCTAACGTGCGCATGTTTCAAGCTAAGCTAACGTGTGTTTGATCATGGAGACTCGGCGTTGTGTGCGGCTCGTAATGCACTTCTTTTGTTTGTTTTGTTTCAGTTACTATTACCACGTACATATATATACGTACATATATGTATAATCCTGTGAAGAATAGAGTCTACATAAACAAGAAAAGCAAGCCTTGTGTGGGAGTCTCTTTTTTCATTGGAAGAGTTAGCTGGCTGTCTAGCTGCACACAGTCACGTGTCGTGAGGACAGCACAAAGCCTTTTCTACATTGGATCACTCATAGATGAATGAGGTATTACACGTACCTGTTCAGTCACAATGTAATACATAAAACACAAGCAAGATCAATTTAAATCCTTTTGACATCATGACTTTGTATTTCTACTGATCTGAACCTGTTTCAGTGTGTGTCATCTGTAACTCTCTCATTACAGATTCAGAGTCCTTTAAAACAGCCAACAACAAAACTGAACAAAAATCTCTTTCACGTACTTACATTTCACTCATCTACAATTTTGCTTGTTGTCAGGATGCCATCCCTGCAGAAAGTCAAAAATGTCTGTTTTTTAAAAAATGTACTTGCCAATTGATTGAAATAAATGTGAGAGTTGTGGAAACTCGCACTCAATTTCAAACTTGCTGCATTTGAAGTTGAGATTAGATCATTTTTTTCTACTTTGAGTCTAGCATTAAAAAAAAAGGAATAGATTTGCAGTAAAACTTAAATATTTTGTTATGTGATTTAATAAATCCTGTGTAACCATTCTGTTGTCATCCCCTTCGCCTACTGCCAGAGGGAACCCTGGATGTTTCTAATCAACTGATTAGGTCACCTGAGGATGATTCCTGATTCCATACATCTGAGCACACTGCCATCCATTTAAGGGCAATCACCTCGAACTTTCTTGTCGAGTCTTACCATCCCTTCCAGCCAGGTTACCCTGGTTGCCTGGCCATGTTTGAACTTTGTTATTATTTGGACTTTTGAAACCTTGAGTTAATCATGTGCTTCTTTCTTTACAGACTTACCTGAATTGTGTTTATAAACCTTGTTTGATGTCCTGCAATTGGGTCGTCCTCCTTCCACATCACGACATAGTCAGTTGCATGTTGAAACATTGATGAAGAAATTAATTTGATTGAAACACCTATATCTTTACCCATGTGAAAAATATCTTAAACAATAAACAGAAATAAATCTAAGTAATGGAATTCTTGGGAATGAACAGTCAATATTTCCTTTGCTATTTCTAGTAATTAGAATACAAAAAAGAAACAACACTGTTTTTAACACAATCTAATTAGGTTTTGGTTTGACAATATGATCTGACAGAAAAATATTCTCCAAAGCCCACAACAAACAGATCGGAATCAGTTAAATGTGAACGGCAGGCAGATAGACGTTTCTCAAAACTCCTCTTTTTATAAAAACTTAAATTCTCTTATGCAATCATTTACCAGATTCTGATTCATATTCCTAAAAAAGATCTGCCTGAAACTCAAATTTTTTTTACAAGGGAGACCAGACAAGATGCTATCGGGGAACTCTGGAGTTTCCTTTTAGCATGACATTACTTTTTAAATTCATCTTGTGCACTGCAGCTTTTTTACCTGTCCAAAGTTCAAGTTCACTTGTTTGATGTCCCTGGTGTGTAGAGAGAGAGAGAGTATGTGTGTGTGTCCCTGATGTGACAGTATGTGCTTACACCAGGAATGTAATTTAGTCCTTGTAAATTTATAATTTGGTTAGCCCAACAGCTCTCAGGGTGTGTTGGAAAGCTGCCAACTTTACTCTGTGTGTGTGTGCGTGTGTGAGAGAGAGTGAAATCATTGACTCTTATAGCTCTGTTCACTAGTAGTCCACTCTTCCTCATCTTGGCCTCACATCATATCACAACCTTCAAAGCCAAGGTTGAGGCTTCACGGTCTCCTTTCCTGCGACATGACAAGATCATATCGTTGCTTTCTGCAACTCAGCAACCTTCCCTGCTTGCAGCGTGACAGAAAAGGTGCATGCAGCCAATCATCTGGATCCATGTGCCTCTCTGTAATGTAATTGTGGCTCTGAGTTGTGGTGGTGCAATAACCCAGATGAATGGATGGGGCTTGCAGTGCTATCAGCTGGACTGTTGGCATGTGCAGGACCACACCTGCTGCCGAGGGGAGTGTCCAATAGTAATAGTTGCAGAGTGATGGGCTTGAGCTACAGCAGACTCCACAGACAGTTTGGCATAATATAATTAGACGCCATGCTCTCCTCTAGCAGAATTGCATTATGGTTTTTTACATTTAATTTAGCCTGTGCAAAATGAAACGGCATGAGAGAAAAGAGATAATGAGAGCGAACTGATATTGAAATCTGCTCTGAGTTGGTAGGCTAATAATGAGACGCACTGTGGATGACAGCATGGTACGCTGTTGTAAAATAGGTTATAATTGTCATCATGGAGAATCTTCCTTTGAAGATTGCAAGAAGTATTTCTTCTTCACTTCCTTCCCTTTTTTTTCAACACACACTAAATATTCATTCCCAGCATGTTTTCTTTTCTATATTTTATTGATTAGAGAACTTGTCTCTTCAAATGCATATTAATCAGGAGTTTTTATTGATCTCACTGAGAGAGAATTCATCCTAACTTTATTATATGTCGTTATCAAGAAGCAATTTTTACACAAATGATTAACATTTCTGTTCCCCTCTTGGATGTGGTGTTTTAAACTTGGGGTTCACTGATGTTTAGCTGTAGAAGGTGATAGCTTGGTCTTCCAGGCTCTAGTCATCCAGTGAAAGCAGTGCAAGGAGACAAGCTGCTGCAGTGTGACTTTGCTTCCCTCCCATGCTTTGATTCATTATTCAGCACCCGAGAAGTCGTCCTGCAATCCCACAGCAGCCCAGAAAAACATGCATGCACACTCACATTTAAAATAAACTGAAGTTAGACTCATACACACACACAACAGAGAGCAATGCAGCATGCATCTCTTTAGTCAGATTTAGAAATCTGAGAAAACATCTTTACACATTTGAGATTCTCCTGGGAATTTCAAGCATCGATGGACACACTCAGATTTAAAAGGAGAGATTATAGATGTGTACTCATTGACACATACACACACAAACACACACACAGAGTGCCCCCTTCTGCCAGCATCACTGGCCTGCACGCTGTATGGAAATGTTTTTCCTAATGACTCCGTAATGACAGCGACTTATGTCCTTACCATAGTTGATTTGTTTCCTGGGTTTTAAGAGTAGATTATTTCCATGGTACGGACTTAGCGTAAGCTGTTCAGAAACCACAAGCACTGCACTTCAGCCCTGGTTTGGGATTTTAGCCAGGTCTAATCAGATTAAAGCACTGTTCCCCTCACCAGCTTCCCCTCCTCCTCTTCTTCTTCTTTTCGAAACAGCATGGCACATCGCTCTCTCGGTCTTGCTACATGAGCCTGAAGAACGGAGCCAAAAACAAATTGCTTTTAGTGAAAGCTGACAAGTAGTTGTGTCGAGAAAATAAAAGGTTGTTTGGAGCAGATTAATATCGCCTTCACAGGAGAGGCCAACTGTGAGAATGTTGTGCATGTTCTTCTCACCTAGTGAATACAGGGATTTTGTTCTAATACTGGGGTCTCCGTAGACAGACGAGAGGGTTAGTTACTGATTCATTACAATGTAAATGTTCTGGCTAATTCAGGCTGAACATAGTTTGTTCAGTGGACTGAGAATAGACTGCTTCCCTATAAGCACAGTCCATCTAATAACTCCTATCATTCTATCTCACATCCGTTATCTGTTCTTGTTATGGACCAAATATAATTTCAGACACATTCTGTTCTCATTAGTTTCACAGCCAGATCCCAAATAGAAGACAAACAATGATAGAAATATTTTTCTATTAGGCATTATTACATCACTCCTCTCTTGATTTGTGATTTTGTTCTAGTGTTTTATTGGAGAGAAGTCCTGACTTCCAACCCGTGTTGGCCTGACCTGGATCCTTCAGAATGAATTAAATGAACAATGAAAGAGCCAGCTGAATGATGGCTTCACACGCCTCTGTGCCTCTGTTGCAAAACCAGCCTTAAAAGGACGGCATGGATGACACACTCCGTAGAAATCGATCATATTTACTCAGCCCCTGGGCCTTCCAAAAGCTGGATTTAGAGAGAAAATAAATAAATAAAGCGGTGAAAAGAGAATGAAGTGAAATCCCCTTTGCATTTGAAAACAGACTGGTACAAAAGTGAAAAACAGGTGAGTGGCGAGAAACGCCTCGGTCCAAGTCTCCTTTGCAGACTCCGCCGTGCACTCATGCGGCAAATTTCATCAGCGGTAGTTCTATTGATTTTTAAACCTTGGAAATATAAGACCAGGGAAGTCGGCCACAGAGATATCCATGGATATTTGGGTTGGTTATCTGCTGCTCTACTCGTTTCTGCCTCTTTCCTGGGAGCGTGATCAAACCAATGCTCTCTCAATTGTCTGACAATACTCGGCTAACACGGAGGGTGAGCTTTGTAGACGAGATACTAGATTGAATAGACCGACCTTGAATCCAACGCTGGGAAGAGTCAATATTTCTACAGTATCCACTGATTCCACAACAATAAAACACCGGTCTGGTTAAATCCTCGCTAACACCACAGTGGAATGGGATCATTCAACTTATGAATTCAAAGGTTTTTTATATCAGACTAAATAAAAACTTTAATTTTTTTCAACAGATTAAATAAGTATGCAGAGGTCTCACACGGCTGACAGGAGCAGCATTTGGCTCTACTGTGCTGTGACAGTGTGTCCAGCTTGCTCAAAAGTTTTAAGGTGCCATCTCTGTGACAGGCCCACATCCCGCTAATGGTTCACATTGCCATTTAAGTTCAGGTGGACAAGAGTGGCAGCTCTTTAACTGTTGGATAGTTTCACTGTTTGCCTTTCTTACTGTCTGTAAACCTGGAGGATGTGCAAGCAGAGAGCTGGAGGCATTCTGGTCTGTGAGCCGTGATGCTAAGGAGGGCAAAGAAACAGAATGAAGTTTGAGTTATTGAGTGAGATTAGGACACATAGAAAGTACTTAGGAGTCCCACTCTGCAAGGCCTGAAGCTTTAGAGATGGTTCAAATAAAAAGAAAGGTGATAGCAGCTCAAAAAAACGGTTCTCCTAATAGCTGTTTCTCCTTTATTTCACTTAAGAAATGAAAATCTGGGTGACCCCCAGGCAATGCACGTGGGGTTTACGAAGGGTCAAGGTTGAGCTAGGTTGTCCAGTTATACTGTTCAACTCCCAGGCACGGGCTTGTCCATCTGCACAGGTTTGACCTTGCTTTTCATCACAAAAAGGAAATGACACGTCCAGGGGCATCTGAGTAATCACCCTTTCCAAACACAAGAGAGCCATTTCATAATAGCCTACTATCCAGACCTCCACGTGTCGGGGTTATCTGTATGACAAAGCAACTTTCTACCTCTATGCATTTTCATGAGTCAAACATGAGAGGTGCATAAAAGCGTGGAGCGGTTGGTGACCTTCTGGGTCAGAGGGTAGAGGGCTCCAGCTGGTCATGGTACCTCCTCACCGGCTGATTTCACATCCACCCTATTGTGTTTGGCGCGTGTCTATTGTTCTGCAGCTACATTGAAATGCATGAATTCCTGTCAGCCATTTTACTTGTTGACCTTATTAGCTGAGGTGAATACATAAAACATGAAGTTTAGGATCATTAGATATAAGAGATTTACTTTCAGGAAATTTGCACAATGCTATGACCACAAAATCCAGGCGAAAGCCAGTTTACCATTTTTTTACTGGTTGAGAATGAACAAATCCTTGTTATGAGAAAGGATCCAAAGCAAAAACAATAAACCAAAGTATAGGAGCTACTGGAAATTTGCTCTGCTCTATAGAATCTCCAGGCAGCCTATTGTAGATGTTCGCCTCCCTGTTCTCACTCTCCTTCCTATTTTTCTTCTCTGCATGCTTCTTCGCAGAGCACATGCAGACATACTGCAGCGAGGGAGAGGAAGACGGGAAAAGAAAAGGTGAGAGGGGAGGCTAGAAGAGGTGCTGATACTCAGTAATTGAGGGGCAACCCTGTCACAGTTGACCTAGAAGATGCCAGAGATAAAATGTATTTCATTTTCTTTTAGCTATCCTGGGACTGACAGCCTGCAGAGTGCCGGGTCTGACAGACCTAACAGAGTGCTGACACCCCCCTCTTTCCTCTCTTATAGCACGTAACCACCACTCTCAGACAGGGTTTTCTCTCACATGCACACACCTACTGTAAAAATCTGTTGCTGTGTTGCCACACCAACATGTTTGCTCTTTGTTTTATATATAATTTCAAATATATGATCAGCAAGTTTTTTTTCAAATGCAACGACCATGATGCACTGAAAAAAAAATTGAAAAACCATACTTTCTGTTTTATAGACTCTATTTTCTCAGTTCTCATCAGCAGAAGCAAATCTCAAAAAATGAGGCTGATGTTACAGCAGATAAAGAGAATAAATTTAGACCCCCGAGTGGCAGCCCTTTGTGTTCTTCCTGATTTGTTCTAAAACGGGAGCCTAATCCAGCAAAAGCAGATTATGCATGTATTAAATTGCTTAAAATTGCAGTATTTTTAATACCACATTTGCAGAAGAAATGCTATGGAAGCAGCTTACGAAACATTAACCTCCTAAAATGTTTTTGCCATGATAAACAGAGTTGGAGCGCGAAGGCAAAAGATGTAAACAATGATATCGGTATGTTTCTTTGTAAAAAATAAAAATGCTAGCATAGCAAAACTATGTATGGGATTAAAAATATTTTGTACATAGATGCACAATTGATCTGTGATTCACACATAAAATACGTTACTCTGTCAAAGCATAAGTGGGATTTTGTCATGCTATTTTTTTCTAAATAAATTCTAAAGCTGATAGACACGTGACAGGACGACAAAGTCTGAATAACATGAACAGTTTTTTTTTTTAAAAGAAGAGTAATTATTATTGAAGATGAAATATTGTAAAGTTTATAGTACGTATCCATTATTTTACAGAGGTGGTATTAGGAAAAACCGGCACATAATGCAATAGGATTTGGGGTTTGCTTTGTGCATCTACCCCAGCAAGTGTCCTCTTCCAATGACAATATGGCCGCCCCCACAAGCTGTAGTATGACCGCCATGACACAATGCACCCATCTGCCCTTCAAACCAACCCAGTAGCATCAGAATGACCTGAGTGTGTCCATACACGCTAGTGTGTGCGCTCCATCTGCCCTTTCAACCAGGCAAGCAGCATGAAGCTGACCTTTGAACCCCCGGATTATGGTTCCACCATGTGCCAGTGAGCAGGGTGATGAGATTGACCCGTGTGAGCTGCTGTGACTGCTTTGTGAGTGTATAAATGACAGGTAGCGAAATCTACCTGTCAACGCATTTGCACATGAAGTGAATATAAATTCTCTGCTTGATTGTGGTCTTTTTATCTGATTTGAATGTTTTATTGATCACATTATTAGTTATAAAATTGTCAGTGTACAGCGTACGTCTTTCGTTAGTGATCTAATGCATGTCTGAGGACAAGCAGACAACCTGTGCTCTGACAGAACCAATCGTTCCAAAGCCAGCGTGATCGCCTTGGCAACCCCTGTCACCACATAGCTTATTTGGCGTGTCCTCCAATCACGGTGCACCACAGCTCCTCCCGGCTCCTCCCACATGGGGGTTGAGGAGGTGGTGCTAGCCGTTGGTGCAGAGGCTGCTGCATGAGCAGATGCTCTAATCTGGATCCAATGAGGAGAGGATCAGTAATCCCAGATTATAGCTCTTTGAGATTAAGAGATGCTGATGCACAGGTTTGCACTTACCGCCAATCCCCGGGACCCTCAATCTGGTTCTCTGCTCCGAAACTTAGGCCTCAGAGAAATCTGTTAAAGTAGAGGCAGCGCCAACATGTTTGGAGCAAGGTGTCTTGTTAAAGGTGTTGACATGTTGACCAGAGTTTCCGTGCTGTCTGGTTTTAGCTTCTACTTTGATGTTGATGTTGAAGCCACATTAGAATTCGATCTTATACAACAACAATGTCCATAGAATCACAAAAATTACAAAAATTTACGTGGGTTATGCAGAAATAAACTGCTCAAAGAAAAATTTTATGGGAAAAAAATGATAAAAGACACAGAAATATGTCAGCTGCATGTTGGGGGGTAACAATGGAAGGAAAAAAGACAATTTTTTTACACTAATCGTTCATTAAAATAATGCATACATCACACAGCTGTGTGCAAATGAAACTTTAGAAATATATGAACACAAATAATTAAGTTGAAAATTTTATGATGGAACATCCTCACAAATGTGGGGTTCATAATCAATTTGGGGTTAATGAGTCGTTTATCTTCATCCAATCCTTGTGCTTCTTTTGCTGCAGGGAAAGTCTTAATGGCAAGGTCCGCTGTACCGGGTGGGTAAATGTGCAAATGATCCCTTAAACAAAATCCATTTATCTTGCACGGTCTTTTTTGTGTTTAGAAATGGGAAGGTAGTGAAAAGAGGAAAAGAAGAGAAAGTTAAAAAAAAAGGAAGAGATAGCTGAAACAGGATGAGTTTGTTATGGTCTCCATTAAACTGTATGAGGTGGAAACTCGCAGATTTTTTGTCTGATTAGGGATTAATGCATCCGCACAGCAATGTAAAATGGAGGGACTTCATGGACGAGTCAGGGATTAGTTGATTTGTTTTTCTGCGTTATGGATCGTCCATGCTGACTCATTTGTGCTGCGAAGCTGCCTGAGGCTGTGTGAAAACATTACTGTGTGACATGATGGCTGTTTATTCAGGACAGCAGTTGCATCTCTCTGTCTTTCTCTCTTTTACTCATTAAGGACCTTCCCTCTATTCTGAAGCTGATTAGACCTGACCTGAGCAACCTAGTGCTGCTACATCCAATCAGTCTAATCACTCAAACTCTTGCCTTCCCCCACCTTCTTTACTCTAATGGGCTTTCCCTGCTCTGGTGACTTAGCACTTAAGAGGTGGGAGAAGGAAGCGGTGGAGGGGGGGTCACTTCACTAGAGCCCTAATAAAACTTCCTAACGGAGTCAATGATGTCACTCAGTTTACTTATACATTTAAAATCAGGTATTTATGAAAAACACGAGGCAGTGCCATCCATGCTTCTTTTGCCTCTTTAAGCAGATAAAAAAGCTGCCTGAGTCTTTGTGTGATTTTGTATCACCTCCCAAAGGGCAAGTAAATTAATGAATATTCACATTTAATCTATAGCCCATGGCGAGCATCCATTATTTATGAGTTGTTGCTGTTTTTGTAATCGCACGCACACGCCTCCGATTTATCACTGCAAATCATAATTTCATTTTCTCCTTACTTTAGTTTCTGGCATGTGCAAGTGATGGCTCCACTTGTTAAATACATGTAGCAAATCAACGCAGATTGATGCCTTCAGCACCCAACGCTTTTTCAAATGTAACGACTAATGTGGGGCTTGTTTTTAAAAAAATGGGTGATCCAAGTCTTTGAATGCTCACAGCTCTGTTTCCAATCCCAGATTCTGTAGTGAGTTCTTGCAAGGTTTTCGTGCTCGAGAAGACTCAACCTGCAGCTAAGCTCAAAATAGTAGTAGTAGAGTCATCGGTGACACAGATGCCATTTTGAATCATAGACTGGCAATACTAAAACTAAAAGTTGGTTCTTATTATGTTGTGGAGACGGTGGCCGCGTGGTTAGCGCGTTCGCCCGCGGACCGGAAGGTCGCGGGTTCGCGTCCCACGGAGAGCACGTCTAGGGTCCTTGGAGAAGACACCTAGCCCCCACTTCTCCCACCATTGGCGCCGTTGAAGGGCAGCCTGCTGCGGTGTAAGGAGTGCAGCAAACAAATTTCCCCGGTGAGGGATGAATAGAGTAATTCAAAATAAACAAAAAAAAAAAAAAATTATTACAGCGAGTCTGAACGTGACTAAAACATATCTTAGATAATATACAGAGAGATTAAGCCTTTGGGAGACAATCACCAGATTACCAAAAAACCTAGAACCCAGAGAAACAACAGTGATACTGCATCATCTGACCATGAAAGCAAAGCTCTAAAAGCTTTCTGCTTGTAAGAAAGAAATGGTGTGGTGACAGTTTAAAAGCCATTTCTGACACACACAAATGCTCATGACTTGTTCCACACAATTGCACTAGCAAGTCAAATTGCATTAGTGAAAAGCAAATTCGGTAAAAAAAAACAAAACAAAAAAAAAACAACAAAACAAAAGAACACACCCTAATAAACATTACAAGGCAAATTTATCATGCAGAAATAATTTATGGAGGGTATTTTTTTTGTACCAGAAAACACAGACAGATTTTTCTTCCTTTAATAACAAACTGAACCTTTAAAACCACCAGGAATAAAACTAAAATTCACAAGAAAAATGTTCATCAGTGAAAAGTAAATGAGCAAAAAAGCAGAGTTTGATCATTTCATTTTTTTTTTTTTTTTCAGGAACTGGGTCAAACTTTTTTTTATAACAACTCGGATTGAACATTCCTGGAAATAAATGAGTCCCAACTTCAAGTGTTGCATTTTTTTTAAACCTTATACAAACAACTTATTAACGTCAAATAGTTTCAAATAACTTTTTCCAGTGATTTTCAGGCACAAAAGAATTTTTTCCCTTTTTAGTCTGTCATGAATATTCAAAACATCTCAATTTGCTGAGGGAAAATAATTAGGAGTTTATTAGCATTTGTTTATTTGGCCAAGCAGAAAAACTCCTAATGAGAAGGAATCAACACGCTCATGAGAAGAAAGTTACCACAGTTACAACTGCCTTGGAATTACTTAGAAAACACTCTCAAAAAAGAGCATCCAGCTTACAACCGCACATCTTCTGTGTAGTTTGGATGAGTTTTCAACAAATCTTCAGCTGGATAACTTTGGTGTTTGTGCATTGAAATACAAAGATGTAGAAAATTTCAACTCTGGGTAATTATAACGCATACCGTACAGCGACTTGACATTTGGCGTGCAGTGTGGAGAGGGAAGATGGTTGGCCTTATCAGAAGCTATAATAAAAGGTCAATGGCCTCCTCAGTGTTTACTTCCAATTGTGCGGTCAAAAGAAGCTTCTTAAGTCTCTATTGAGGGTATGGTGGTCTGAGTCGGAGGAAACTTAGCATTGGTGGCTGAGAGTGCACTAAAAAAGAAGCATTCTGAACGGTTAAAATTTCAAGCTACAAAGTATAGAGGTAAGGAAAGCAATCCAGTTATCAAAGAAGTTGGTTTGTCTCCCAGTGAGGATAAGGCCAAAAATCTGGCGTCTATGTACAGTATGTGTAGAATTTACAAGTTCTCTCCACATATTCTAATAGTCTCCAAAAGCATGCAGGTGACAGCAAAAAACTTTAAATTTCCTCCAAAACTGTGTGTCTCTTTTACTGGGAACATACGAGAGCCTGCTGTCTTGTCCTGGGTGTACTCCGTCTCTTGCTTGCATCATTCCAAGCATGAGCTCCAGCTTTTCCTGGAATTCTGAATTGGAATGAAGCAGTCTGGAAAATGAATGAATAAATATTTCAGTCTCCTCATTTGAAAATGAAAAGATTGGTCCTACTTTAATTATTTAAAGCAACGGTAACACTTTAACGTAATTAAAATCCAACTTGAAAAATTAAGAACATGAAGCATAAATGTTGCTGCTTTCATCATTTTATTTCCTTTTTTTAAACCAACAACTCTCTTATTTAAAACCAACTGCATATCTCTGGCACACTGTCTCTTGCTCTGCGTGTGTTTCTTTTTGGTTCAGTCTCAGTCAGTAGAAGGAAAAAGCTGCATTGATAAATAGGTCAGAGAGCTTTTCCACCCCCCAATGGTTTCAGGCCCAGCTTGGCAAATTGAACATAATTAAGGCCCAAGGCAAAGGTTGCACTTTCCTTGAAACTGCGGGAGGAGTAATGCAGAAGGTAGCTTGCTACCGCAGAAACACACCATCATGCATGTACGGTACAGCATGCCTGGGTACAGGGTATCCACGGAGGAGGAAGGTCAGAGAGCGAGAGGCTGGCAGCCATTATAGAGATACGCTTAGAAAACTCTGGACACACACACATAAACTCAGAACTGATTCACACTGATTTTTGGGATATTTTACAACTTCATAAAAAAAAAAAAAAAAAAACAAAACTGGGCAATGGAGCAGAAAGCCAGAGGACATGGATGGCCACGCTCTGAACAGTAAACCAATTTGTGCTTCACCCGTTGCTGCAGAAAATCTCTAGATGTTACAAAAACATAATTTGATTAGCCACAAGATGTCTGCAAATATGCAAATTGGCATTAATTTATCATTTAAATAATTAGTTTAATTAAAAATATAGTCCAATTTTACTTTTTGCCTTTTATAATGAGCACTGTTACAATTTTTTTAAAAATTTGATTTGACTGTTTCTGTATTTTTATGTACTGAAACAGTGATTTAATTGTTGATTTAATTGCCTTAATTTTTACTTTTATTTTTACTTTTTTTTTAAATCTGACCATTTGTTCTTGGGAAAATACAAATTGGGTGTCTGGCACAAATAAAAAATTTTTACCTCATAAAGAGCTTTTCCGTTTCGTTGTCTTCCACTTATCTGGGGCCGGGTTGTGAGGGTGACAGCCCCAGACGGGAAACACAGGCTTGTCTCACCTCGGCTGCATCCGCCATCTCACCCGGTAGGCACCCGACGTGTTCCTTGGCCACCTGTGAGAGATAGTCTCTCCAGCGGGTCCGGAGTTTGCCCCTAGGTGTCCTGCAGGTGGGATGTGCCTGAAACACCTTACCAGTGAGGTGTTCGGAAGGCATCCTTACCATATGCCCGAAACATCCCATCTGGCTTCTCTCAACCCGGAGGAGCAACACCTCCATTCTGAGCTCCTCCTGGATGGCAGAGCTCCTCACTCTGTCTCTGAGTGAGAGCCCAGCTACCCTGCTGAGGAAGCTTAATTTGGCCACTTGTATCTGCGTTACAAGTGTAAAAATCACAAAGAGCTTGAAACAGATTCACAAACTACGCATCAAAAATGCACCAGGAAGATTACAAGTATATGACACTGGTGTTCACCTCAAACTTTAACTGCAGCTCTGCCATCCTGATGGATTCCTAAAGATTTTGAAATAGAGAATAAAATCTAATTTGACACACCAGATGGTTTGTAACAAAGTGCCATGAGGGAGGTTGTCTGTAGGAACAGGTGATTGGATGACACATCTGCCTCATACAATCAGAAACAAACTTTAATCAAGAAATAACCTTCAGTTCAAGTTGGAAAACTTAAACTTTCAACTTTCACAATGTAGAGCAGTAAAATAATTAAAAAAATCTCTTTACATGATATTAATAACAAAACAAAATCAATCAGCAGAAAAACAACTTTTACAAACTATTGTTGATTGTCACAACAAAACCAGACTATATTTTTGTTCAAATGATACATTTAATAGTCTGTACAACACTAGCAATTTAAATGTTAGCATGCATTTTGGACTTTTAAATTGTACTTTTTTGTGTGCAATCAAATCAACTGCAGTATTAGCAGGATGTAACAGAGACATGACCAAGTAAACATTCCCTATCTACCTTTCTAAGTAGCATACTGAGAGCACTTTTACGGTTGACTCAATTATATGTTTAATAAAGAAGAGTGGTTGTTTGTTGGATCGATTTGCTGCCGAGTGTGAAGTGGCCGGGATGGGAATTAGCGCCTCCAAATCCGAGACCATGGTCCCCGCCCGGAAAAGGGCGGAATGCCCCCTGCGGGTCAGGGACAGGGTCCTGCCTCAAGTGGAGGAGTTTAAGTATCTCAGGGTCTGGTTCACGAGTGGGGGAAGGATGGAGCGGGAGATCGACAGGTGGATCGGTGCGGCATCAGCAATAACTAGAACGCTGCATCGGTCCGCCGTGGTAAGTAGAGAGCTGAGCCGAAAATCAAAGCTCTCGATTTACAAGTCGATCTACGTTCCAACCCTCACCTATGGTCACCAGCTGTGGGTGGTGACCGAAAGAATGAGATTGCGGGTACAAGCGGCCGAAATGAGCTTCCTCCGCAGGGTGGCTGGGCTCTCACTCAGAGATTGTGAGAGGAGCTCTGCCATCCTAGAGGAGCTCGGTGTTTAGCCGCTCCTCCTCCAGGTCGAGAGGAGCCAGATGGGTTGGTTCGGGCATCTGGTCAGGATGCCCCCTGAGCGCCTTGCGGGCGGGGTGTTTTGGGCACGTCCCACCGGGAGGAGACCAAGGGGCAGACCCCGGACCCGCTGGAGAGACTATGTCTCACAGCTGGCCTGGGAATGACTTGGGATCCTTCCGGGTGAGCTGGAGGATGCAGCCGGGGTGAGAGAAGCCTGGGCTACCCGTTTGAGGCTGTTGCCCCCGCGACCCGACTCCGGAACAAGTGAAAGATGACGGAACGGTTGTTTGTGTTTAAATAAAAAGACACTAATTTTCACCAAAAATGTGTTTGCAAGTTGACATAATTGCGAAAACAAACAAACATTCAAAAACCCCCCCCCAAAAAAACAAGACATGAGAATATTGCCATTATTCTAATTTCTTAGATCTGAGTCAGGTAAAGATAGTGGTTCATACAAACTACGAGGCAATATTTCCAAAATGTTCGTTTTGTCTTCTCAACTGCTTATCCCAAACGAGGTTGCAGGGCTTGCCAGATCCCAACTCATTTCAGGCGAGAGAGGCAAGGTACACCCAGAACAGGTCATCAATCTGCTGCGGAGCCACACACGGACAACCGTCCACACGCATACTCATTTGTAGGAGCAATTTCATAGTAGCCAATCAACCTAACATGCATGTTTCTGGAGGGTGGGAGGAAACCAGAGTACCTGGAGAAAAGTTCAAATGGTTGCATTAAATTGTAGTGAACATGTTTCCAATTTTCTGAGAAGTATGAGCAGGGCTACTGTTGTGCAACCCCCCTCACACAACCTTAGCACTCTTGGTCAAAAAAATAGCCAAACCTTGATGCAATGTGTCAAACTAAAGTCGATAAATCCCTTAAACTAAATTTGAGAAATTTAACATAAAACTGAGTGCCAATTAAACTCTTTCACACACTAACCTCAAGCAATAGTTAGCTGGCGTTGGACTAGCTACAAAGTAAAGCTTTAAATCTTAGAGGGAAAACAATAAGGTGCTCATTTAAAAAAAATGTTATGCTAATCTAAAACACTTCTTTCCTCCTAAAAGACCATTTCGAAAAAGCTGCTTTGTTTAAAGTCTTTGTCGTGAATCGTTTAATGGTTATATTTTTAAGGTAGCATTTTGAATAATGCAAAGGTGCTTTTAGTGAGTTTGGATGCATCATTAGTGTCTCAACACCCCTGGCACAAAGGCCTTTGCTACTGTTGGGAGCAACACAGGGCTCTGAGGGGTTAATGACAAGTAGGTGCAGGCCTGGACTGGCAGCTGCGTTAACTATCCAGCCACACTGTCAGGCTGCAGTAGTGAAAGCAGAATACAGCGGGTTGGCAGTAATATTAAGGGTCAGCCTCATTTCACACCACAGCATAGAACCGTCCATACTAACAAGATCTGATGGGGAGCGAAGACTCTCTGCAGGAGCTCCGCATGACATTATCTTTTACTCCCATTACTACCTCTCTCTAGCATTAGCTTCCCTTTTAGCACGGGCACTAGCTTCTATGCCATTATATAGTTTTACCATAAAAAAAAAAAAAGATACATATACAGTATATATATATATATATATATATATATATATATATATATATATATATATAATGAATTGATCTGAAATGATTTGAGTGAACCCATATTTACAAAAACTGTGACTCTGCAATTATTTAGGTTTGAAATGTGTAATTTAAGGCTAAAAGCTGACACATTTTGCCTTTAAAAAAAATTATAAATCTATTTGATTTGTTAAAGTTGAATGTTTTAACCTGATTTCAATAATCATACAAATTTCTTTTACAATATTTTAATTTGATGACAAACTAACAACACGTGAGCTGCAGTGAGGATATGTTCACTGTCACTGATCCTGGAAATTCTGTTTAATTGCAAAGCTATTTAAAAATAATTCTAATGTGTTTTTTTTTTTTTTTTTTTTTAGCTAAAGTCTCTGCATTAATGTATTTTTGTTCCTCCACAGTCATTTAAAATTGTAGCCCACCTATTGGGATTACTGAGATTTACCTGCCTAAGTCATTAATGGATGTGCAACATCACAAAAGGCACTCTGTTTTTTTCCCTCTCTGTCTCAGAAACCGAGCAAGACCATTCGCCATATGGCAAAAGATATTCCAATGGCGACACGGCCAGGAGTCCCCCCTCAAACCTTCCACTGAATGTCAAGGAATGTCAGGGAAAAGGTGGCAAGAGTTAGAGTGGAAAGGAGAGCAGCAGTAAAGTGGCATTGTTCTGTCAGCGCAGCAGGCTCAGCTGGCCTAAACACACCCTGTCCCTTCAGCCTCATAAGACTAATGCTGGAAAATCACAACCTGGGGGGTTTATATCCTCTAAGGGCCTTTGAGACTTTATTAATATGCAGCTTTTTGTGTGCGCACAGAATGCAAAAAAATCCTCTGTGACGTTGTCATGCTTTATATTTTAGAAGATATACACATTAAATATGGGGCAGCTCTGTGAACACAGTATGGAAGGGCACATAGACATGCAGCCACACACACACATCATAAATTCTCTCCAAAGGAGGCGAAAACCATAAAAATATTCAGCTGATTGCTTCCAGGCTACACAGTTAAAGTAAGGAAGCCAGGCAGGGTCTGTGTCCCCGCTATGCGTGGTATATGTGAATGTGCTGTGCAGGCATTTTTGCCGTCTTGGTTCTCTATGTATGGCTTCCCCTCCCCCTACCCTCTCCATCATACTGTATCATCCTCACTCACACAGCAGGCTCCCCTCCCCCATTCTGCTCACACCATCCCTTGGGAAGATGGAGCAACCAGAGAGAAATTAATTGAAATCTAAACCCCGACGCAGGATTAACTAAGTAGGTGAATTCCAGTTGTCACATAATCAGGGCTAGTGTACTATTTGACTTTCATCAAACGGGCTGACTGAAACAGCAACCAGGGATAATGACAGGGAAAAATGAGCCAGCTGCCGTGCCCCCCTCCTTCCTCTCTGTCTGCCTCTCTCCATCCCTTCCCCCCTTCTCCTCTGAGCATCTCTCTATTCTGTTCATTCCTGCATCCGACCCTCACATGTAAATTATGGATCCTTCCTACAGGCTGTTGGTATGTACAGAGGTAACCACGAGGGCAGAATTGCAAAACGCTGCTGTCACATTTTCTGACCTCCCTTCCTCCACAGAGACAGATAACCAATGGAAACCAGCAGGTAACAGGAATACGTTAATTCAAGCAGGCGTGTTCTGTCATGTGCAAGAAATAAAGAAGTGAGTTTATCATAATAAAAATCAAACAAGAGATAAATCATAATGCTTGTCTTCTTCAATAAACACGTAGGTGCCATTTAACCCAACGTGAAAAGCACCATTCGTAGTTGATGTGGAAGAATTTGAGCGATGCATCGTCATTTCCCAGCGCTTTGAAGCACAGTGGCTTTCGGTTTCTTTGGAGACAACAGAGGATAAAATCCTAAAGTAAAAGTGGGTCAAACAGCACGGGGCTTTGATGAAGCATGACTTGCTGCATAAAATGTGAACACATCTCAAGATTTTTCTTTCACTTTAATATGTTGATGCAGATAGGCCAACTCAAAATACTGCAAAGAATGTCTGTTTGATCTATTTTAAATACTAAAAATGTCCTTTTGTAAATTTAACAGGACAAAATACAAATAAGTCTAAGTAACGAATCTGATTTGGTGCAATTTACAGAAGGTCTTTTGAGGGGAAAAAAAATCCTGAAATGGATTTAAATCATTTAAAATGAAACCCACAGCACACACACATTAAAACGACTTTTTTATGATAAAGCCCGAACTGTGAGGGCAGTGCACTTAAACCCAGCTGTTGAAACTTTATATTTTCCTACAATTTTATTCTGTTTAAAAATTATTACGTCAGTTAGTTGTATGTGTTTGTCTTTAAATTGTGAATAGAATCAGTAGATGTAGCGACGTAAAAAAAACCCCCAGAAAACTGCTGGCTTCTTGGTTGATAAAATAGTTTGGGTTGGTCACAGCATTTTGGTTTAAAATGTCATTTAACCACTGCTACACACACACACACACACACACACACACACACACACACACACACACACACACACACACACACACACACACACACACACACACACACACACACTTTCTCTCTCTCTAATCATGTGCCTGGTTCAGGGATACTTTCTTATAACTTTTATTTAAAAAATTAAAAAAACATTTTTGCTTTGATAAAAGTTGAGCTAACAGTAGATTAGTGCTAAACAAATGTGTAAATGTATTTTTGTATCAAGGTGCCAATGGATTTTAAAAATGAGCATGCAAAAGATCTGAAAAGATTTTTTAGGCTTTCATTGTTGTGTGCTCTGTTTGGAGAAGGGGCAAAAGAAAAAAAGCAAAAGAAAAACATAGAATAGCCAAATCCCCTCACGAACACATACACGTGAACAGATTTAGATGCTTCAACAAAGCTGTGAGATGAAGGCATGTGGTGTGGGATACCTGGACAGATGGCGGTCGACCATTATGTTGGACCAACTATCACAGCACTGGCTGCAAGCAATCGGAGAACTGGACAGCTTTGGCTGCTCCAATGGAAGCACACACACACACACACACACACACACACACACACACACACACACACACAGATACATACATACAAATCTATTTAAAACAGACACATTAAATAAGGGCTCACTTCCAAATTATTTTTAGAAATGTAATGCAAAACTCTTAAAAGTACAAATTTAATAAGACAAGCAAACTTATGCAATAATACTTTAAAAACAACAGAGCAACCTAATAATAGATGATAAGAATTAGAGTTTAAAATCCCAAATAAATGATGACTTTAATGCTGTCAGTTGGCTCTTTGGTTTATTTATTATAAACTTTAACACTGACACAAAAATTAATCTAATCGGATTTAATTAGGAATTGATTTTTGTGTATTGTGGAATGTGTGTGTGTGTGCATGGTAAAACCTCCCTGTGACTCGAATGCTCTATGACAAAGGAGCGATGGACAGAAGATGCTAACAGACTATCGAAACCCACTACTCTGGTCTAAATCACATTTCAAAGCATAGAGGAGTCTATTATAGGAAATTAGAAAGGCCTTGGATCTCAACAAGCCTATCATTCAATTTTATTGAGTCTTCTCGGTAGCCCTTGGTGAATTCTATGCACTTGTCAATAGCAATTCATCTGCATGCGTTGTGTTGACAAACAGCGGCAAGAAGCATCTAACATGTGCACAAATGTGCATGAACAGATTTTCCTCTTTCATATGAATTTCAGAAAATCTATTGAAATTTTCTGATATGCATCATTTAGAGAGATGCTCATGGTTAGAGAAAATTTACGATTGGAAAATTGTAGAAGAATTTATGATCTGATTTAAACCCTTAATGATGTTGTTGGGCTCTTTTTGTGAGTTATTATCAATTTTATTTAAGATGTGTCCCACAAAAGCAGAAAAATCTCCACAAATAAAAAGTAACTTTAGGGTTTTTTCTTTCTCCATAAACTATCTCCAGGCTTTTGCTTCTGTTTGAGAAAATACAGTTTAGTTTGGTTTATCTGTTTGCAGGCATCCGTGAAGATGTTTAACACTCCTCCTGTGTTACCACTCCAAAATTTCGACCCCCTCCAACCTTTCATCCATCCCCTTATTCACACTCCTGCTGTCTGTCCGCTCCTGTGGAGCACCACGCTGCTCACAAATCGCATGCACTATGTCAGATCATTCTGCGCTACCAAATCAATAATACAACCATAAGTTTAATTTAAATAAACATTGGTGGCTTACTTAATTAATGAAATCTCATCTGCAATTTGTCAGTGTCAGAAATGCAAATTCCTTTGATCTTAATATGAATATTCCATTCCAGAAATGAAGCTCAGAGACGATTAGGGCTCGTTCTGGCGTTAGCCTTTTCCCACCTTTTGCTGAATCCCTGCTAAGCTTATCAGGAATACACAACGTTACAAGATTAAAATCATTTACTGAGCAGGAAGGACAATGGGAGGCTGGGAAATAACGATGGGGAAACAACATGAAAAATAGTAGATGGAATATCTAATGAATCTAATCTTCATACATGCAACTTAATCAAATGCTCGAGCAATTTCAGAAACCATACATCAAACTGTATGTGCCATTAACATTGAATCAATATCTGGTGGGTTCACACCCATAAAAATAATACTGTGTGTTAACGACCTGCAGAATTATGACTGGTAAGTAAAATGAGAATGATAAAACAACAGGAGATTGGTATCTCATGTCCTCGTGCCTGAAACAGCTGTTCGTGACCCAATTTTGCTTGGATACATAATTTAGTGGTGAACTACATGCTTTCCACACCTTTGTAAAAATATTCATAAACACAAGCTTGCAAATCGACTTTAGAAGACTCACTAACAACCAAACATCAGCTGGGGGAACAAGTCAGGAAGGCTCCACTGACCTGAATAAGTCAACTTGATCAGTGTGTTGCACGAGTTGATGAATTTCAAACATTTGGGATGCCATAACAGCATTCATTAACCATTACACAAAAAACCATGCTGACAGCACTTTGGCAAAAACACAATATAAAACGACAGCAAGAACGCACGCAGTCAAAAATTGTGTGAGATACACTTCAAACATTTTCATTGAAACAAATATGCCTTGACAACAATTTGAAAGAACCTCAAAGTCAATACTGAGATATCATAGATTAAAAAATCATGTTGAGTTTTTGATGCAAAATTCTTCTTCTTCTTTCGGCATTTCGTAAACAGACTTGCATATTTTTGAGATTGCATAGGGTTAGATGGAAGAAACTGACTTGCTGTGGCAACCCCTGAAGGGACCCTATTTGCTGCATCTTCTTCGGTCACACCAACTATCTTCATGTCTTCCTTCACTGCATCCCCTTTAGTCTTCCTCTAGACTTCTTTCCAGGTGGTACCAAACCCAGGATCCTTCTTCCAATGTACTCTCTCTCTCTCCTCTGCACATGTCCAAACCATCTCAGTCTGCCCTCTCTGACTTTATCTCCAAAACGTCTAACATGTGCTGTTCCTCTGATCCTGTCCATCCTGGTCACTACCAGAGAGATCCTTAGCATCTTCATCTCTGCTACCTCCATTTCTGTTTCCTGTCTTTTTAGACCAAACAGCTGTCTTCTAGACCAAACAGCCTGGCCGGTCTCACCACATACAACAGCAATACAGTTATTTTCTCAAAAATAAAAGAACCCCAAAGAAACACTGTGATGTTTAAATCACATTAGAAACACGTCTACTTTATAGAGTTCTCATTGAACAAGACAAACCAGGATACGCAGAACAATTCAACTCACTGTTTTTGATTGTATTTTTCTGCATGTAATGTTTTTATTGTCAATTTTCTTTTACTTTGTATTTTGTTCCTAAATTTTTATTAACCGTAGGGCCTCCATGAATAAAAGAATGTTCAGCAGAGTGTGTATGTAAGCATCAAGCTTTACTTTTCTACATTTTGTTTAATCAAAACACAAAGTATCTCATGCAAACTCAAGGGCCAAAACACTTGAAGTAAATCTTGCACACAGAAACTACAGAAGGAAGTCTTGGCCAGCTTTTATGGGGGGAAAATGGTAAATTAAGACATGAACAAGTTCTGAAATGCTTTGTAAGGCGGTTACATCAACTAACTACTTGGGCTCTGTGGGACTATGCAAACCTGGTTCATTCATTTTTCAGCAGAAAACTAGGTTACAGCGCAGAGACTAAAACTGATTAAAGCTCAAGGTATGAAAGAGACAGAATAAGAAAAGTGGAAATCACCCACATCCCATATTTGGGACACCTGAAATAGGCCAGAGGCATGTTTCTATCTCTCAAAGGAACTTTGAGAAGCCTGAGAGACTAGAAGGAAAATAGAAGGGAGGTGGTGCTGGTGGGGATTCAGTAGGGCCTTAAGTGTGCTATCATAGGCGTCTCTTGTGCCTGCCTGCTTTATTTGCAATAGTCAGGTTAATGAGTCCACCAGCCCACTTGATGTTGAGAGGCCTGCCACAAAGAGTGCCTCATTAGAGCTAGACTGGCACGCTGCTCTGAGACAAAGGGACATTCATGCCTCTGAATGCCTTTACGCTCCGAGATGCTGCCAGTCTGTGAGGGCCGGAGCCATGGCATGGCCCCTGCACACGTCTTGGCATCTGGCCAGCCTCACTGAAACCCCGATCCTGGCTGGCTGTATTCGCAGGCTGCTAAAGGCCATGTAAGTGTAGGGATGAAAGAAGACTTTGCCAACCTGCTGAGATAGTCTAAGTGTTTTTGAGTCAAGCAGTGCAAAAAGCCAGTGCTGAAACACAGGAAACAAGCTGCACGGTTGCTTATGCTTCTGTTCTCAGGCTGCATGACCAAACCCCCACCCCCAACCATTTTGCTCGCCTCGTTATCTTTGCGCTTGTATTAAGCTGCACCTCCATATTCTTCAGTCTTTGAGCAAATCACCTTGTTCAAACAGTTCTTCTCTAACAAGGTTACACCTAAAATATATTCACAAATCATCTTAAAGCTACAACTGCTGCCTCACCTCAAGTTTCCAATTAGTGTGACATAATGACTGAAGTGTACGATTTCTGTCTCTGATACAAGGCGCTTTATCAGCCTGGGTGCAGGTATGACCTATTTAATGAGAGCTATTGCACGATATTCAAATGTCACTGCTCTGTGTAATTTTATGGTTCACAACTAGAGGCTGCAAACTCGGTATCTTTAATAGGAGCAAACTTGCCATGCAATATAAAAAACAGCACAAATAATTGAATCAATTTGTTTGGCTAAAATGTTTTGAAGATATAAAATGTGTCGGTTATTTTTACCGAACTTCTACTTCAATCTACAAACAAGTATCAAATTTCTTATTTTTAAATAGTGTGCACACGACTTAAAATAAAATATCAACAGCATTGTTCATAACCCAGGCATGCTGGCATAGATCCAGTTCTCCATTTGAATAGAAAGGGGCAAAAGAACAAATAAAGAAGAAGATTTATGAAGGCTTCAGGTCAGGAGTTAAATATTTTCTGCATAGGCAATCCACTGCTTCCACTACACTATTTATAGCGCAGACAAAAACAGCTGAGCTGACTGCAGTGATGTCACTTTGGCTGATGGAATGCTTTGTTCCACAGCGTGTGCGCATGCCACCTGGGTCTGTGTGAGCTGCAAGGGGAAGCTCGATGCAGGAGCCAAGATGGCTGACAGTTGCCCTATTTTCTGAAGCATTAAAAGATGAACTAGTAATGATTTCAAAATGAGCAAACTGGTAACAACTTTGCAACCCAGGCTGTGCAATAAGCTTTGTAATGTTATAAGAATATCCGGCTCTTCAATATGGCTTTGTGTTCATGTCATGAAAGGTAACACTAGTTGTTGCTGCAATTTGGAGCCGAGCGCTTATGTCAAAGTGGTGAAAGATCGGAGTCACCACACACCCCAGCTAAATGCGAGAAAGTAGCATGCATGGTCTTGAGTATTTAACAATCCTCGTTCTGAGCACAGCATGCATACAGCCGAGGCGTTGGAGAAGTATTATGCTCGTATATATTTTTAGTAAGCCTTTGGGCTTCTTTCAGTGTCCCTAAAAGAGCATGGTTGCCTGGCAACCATTATTGTTGCCATAGAGATTCATGTGTTGGCAGCTGCTGCAATCAGCATTAACTCAAGGCACATATTCTCATTCCGATAGTCAGGCAATAGGAAGGCAACTAGGACACAGTCAGAGAGGGATAGTAATCAGTGTGAAACATATGCTCATCCATTACTCGCTGCATTAATACAATTATATCAAAAAGAAATTTATGGCTGCGCTTTGCTGCGATGATCACACTGCAGACAGAAGCATAAAATCCAAACTCATAACTGATCCCCACTTTCATTTAATAAATAGCACAGGCTGTAGCCTCATGGAAACAACACAATTTCACCATCAACAAAAGCAACAACCCACCTAAAAATATCTCTCTTCCAGACAAGAGAAATATACCTCTTTTTTTTCAACAATAAGAACTTAAAACCTGTCTCTAGTAAACCTCAGAAAACAATGCTAATGGTATTGGATTTATTTAGATGGCATCAGTAAAACTGTTTAGTACCTAATATTCTTTTTAGTATTTCTAAGACGGAGGAAACTACATTCCTGAGTGGTGAGGAGGGAATATATGGTGATATATTTACAGCCTAAACTCTGCTGCTGTTTCATTTAAACCTGTTAGGAATGCAGGTGATATTTACCACCTTCCATTCTTTACATGGGTACAAATTCATTCTCACTGGAACAATTTTAGCCTTGTTGGAAGTGAAAACACACAGAAATTATAATAGCAGTTATTTCCTCTTGGGGCTTTTTTTCCCTCCTCTATTCTTTTCAGCGTTCCGTCACTTCGCTGTTGACATCACAGAGAGCTATGTGGGGATAAAGAGGCAGAGAAAAACAATAACAGACCCATTGACCCCCATTTCACAAACCTTGGGGGTATGAGAGAAATCCACTTACAGGGCTGGAACAAACCTGCTGATTGGGCTTCAATAGGCTTTCTATTAGAAGCAGAGGAGGAGCGGCACAGGGTTGTGGCTGCTGCTCATATCTGGGTGAAGATGCTTCTGTGACTGATGCAGATTCGCATCTAACCTCTTGAGCAGTTTGGGTGAGTCGCAGATGCTCAAGTGTATCTCAAATCACAAAGACAAGTGCTAAACATCCAATACACATAAATCCACAGCGTTCCCGGTAAAATCCACAATCTGATCACATCTTTTCTGTTACAGCTACCACACATAAATAAGCCAAAAATAACCGTGTTTAATCAGAGACAAAGCAGCGATGGAATACAAGTTATTAGAGCAAAACAATTTCCTCAAAGAGGAGCACTTGTGTCCTAAATGAATTCATTCAATTCATCCAATTGTTTTTTTGTGGTCACTGAAGTCAGATAAGAGCTTTTAGCACAAAATCGTCCTCAAACAAATTAGGATTAAACTTCTCATCTTAAATTGACACTAAATCACAAGGTCTTCTCTCAGCCGAACTATTTTGAGGTCAAATTTGACTAAAAATAGAAATTCCTTGCGCTGATAGTTTTGTAAATTTTCACTTTAACTTAAGATCAAATCACCACATGTAAGCGAGCTTCGCTTTGTAAGTCGAATTTGAGTATCTCATGACAGAAGCATTAGAATAGAGACTCTTCTTGCTTTGTGTGGATGCTGCTGGTTGACATTTACCATCACAGAGAGAGGGGAGGTGGAGAGCCCGGTGCCCTACATGCACATTTGACCCCCTGCTAATGTCAGAGGGGGAAGGTCCCAAAGACTTTCTCTTGCTTTACTCACACAAAACACCACTTTGGTACAAAGTATTACATATACGTATCTATAGTCACCTCATTTATTCATATAATAGGAGGCAGAAATATTTAATATAACAAAGAATCAGAGAATTCTAAGGTGAGCGGAGGAAATATCTTTAAAGCTGAAAGCTTTTAATTTTATCTGGATAATTTTAGAAGTTGGAGTACTGCTATTATACTTGAGCTTTCTAAAAAATAGACTGTCTCCTAACAGGATTCCCTTGGTTGGAGGTTTTAAAAATTTATAAATTAATATTAAAGACATCGCTTATGCTTTATTAAATAGAAAAAAATGCGAAAAAAAAATTCTGCTTTTCAAAAACCGCAAATTGCTCATTTTTCTTTTATGTGTTCATTAAACAGCAACTACTGCAAATAAACAAAAGATTTTTTTTTTCTGCACAAAGGTAAATATTCAGATGTGACACGCTCACATCGAGTGAGAGAATGAGCACAGCCAGCAGGCCTATAACCCAGAGCATCTGACCTGGTTGTGCTTGCACGCAATCATGAAATAACAACTGCTGTTTGGTGTTTGATGTTAGCTCGGGGAATGTACCGTCCCTACTCGGGATAAAACGGCAAATGTTAGCAAAAGAAATTGAAGGGAGGAAAAAACTTTTTTTGTAAAAAAAAAAAAAAAAAAAAAAAAAATGGGGTTAAGCCCTGAAATAAAGCAGAAGCAGCATCTGTTTAATTTTTCATTCTAAATCCAGTCTGATCAGGTCAGGACATGGCAGCAGTATAGTACAGCCCATGGACTAAATGTTTTAGAACATACAACAGATTCAAATTCAGATGCATGAGCATCCAGGAATGTCATAAAATGTGTCCATTTATTTTTGCACAAGTAGTTTCATAAAACAAGAGACATTCAGGAACAACTACCGCCTGCTGACAGTTATTGCTACTTTACAGTCTGCAAATGTTCCCAGAACAACCACAGAGACGATGTAACATATAATTCATATTGATTTTGGCACATTATAAATATGTCTTTGTGAAATAAAACTGTAAAAATAATACTATAGAAAATTAAATAGAAAAAAATTTAATCAAATGTAGGAAAAAAACAATCATTACTCAAATTTGCACACTGTAATTTATTTGTGCATTGATCAAAAGCACAAACTACAGGATACAAGCCATCATAATTCAACCTCCAGTTCATGCAATGGGACCACAGTTGTCCTCAGGTCTGTTGATGAATGGGATTTCATCTTTAAATGAAATAAAAGTCAGAAAAATAAAGTGATTTTAATATTTTATGATTTACTTTGCAGATACATAAGCATGGCTTAAACAGATGGCTCAAAAAAATGAAGAAAAATTAAAGTAATTTTAAAATCTTAATTTTAATTACTCAAAAACAAGTCGATTAAAAAACTCTGAGGTTGCACTTCAACAAGCAAAAAAAAAAAAAAATCATTTTGAAAAAGTGTTCTGATTGTAATCAAAATATGATCCAGTATAAAAACAAAATCATACAGTAATTTACAGTAATTAGTGGCAGATTAAAAAAATTATAAAAAATATTGATTCATCAACCTTTTTTTTAGTTTGTTTGTTTTTATTTTCTGTCTAGAAAAAAAACACAAATAAATAAAGAGAAGCGTCATGATTCCTGATGTTGGGGGAGGCCTGATTTATCACCCAAAACAAAAAGGGGGGCTAACACAGGGTTAAAATCTACCGATGCTACTCCACCGTTTCATGCAGCACACACCCGCCTGCAAACTGCGTAAACATTTAACCTTTACGTTTCACTTTTTTAAAGGGTACAAATTTATTACAATAAAAGTAACATTTTGTGCAGATTTACCAGACTGATCTGGTAGATAATACAGTGGAAATGCAGCAGCATCCAGGCCTAGCACAAAATGCTTAATTCATTTATTGTTTATATTTATATTAGCTTATCCAGTTGAGGATTTTTTTCGTCGAACACAAAGCAGAGCTGTACATTTATCCTGCAGCTTCGTGTGATAAGATGGCAACAAATTGCTTGTAGCTGTGACTGCGTCGTAGTTTTTTTTCCAAGCAGCTGCATCAGATGATTTCTGTGCAGGAGCTTATGTAGTCCTTTTAGGTCCGGAGGTATGAGAAAACTGTCTGTGCGACAGAAAATGCTGCTCCACTGGAGATGAAAGTAAATCCAACACATGGTGGGAGAAGGTTTTTTTTATGTACAGTCCAAATCCACTCTCTGCGTTTCCATTCCACGCTAGCTTGCTGCAACTTTTCCAAACTTCCTCCTCTCAAATGATGGAATGTGCATCTGCAGTCACTGGTCATTTCTTTCTGCCCACTAAATCTTTACCCCTTCTACGCCCCTCTCCCACTGCTATTCTTTTTTTCAACGGTGGGGCCCAGTGGCTACCTCCTGATTAATAAATGTTTATATGTTTTGAAGTGTGGGACAAAAGTGAGGGTGGCCTGTGACCCCTAGGAGCCCCAACCTTGCGCGGGTTCATTGTGAGGCGCTGGGAAAGAGGATTTTGGAGGGAGACCCCGGGCCACTGACCCACACACATCCCAGAGCTCTACCATTCATCTCGCACCGCTGCATGTTGCCCCGCAGCTCTCATTGTTTCAGTGGGAACAATGGACATCACCCCCCCACCTTCTCTCTCTCTTTCTCTCTCTGACAGAGAAAAGGCAGCTTTTAAATTTCCCTCTATGGGAAACCTGACGCAAGCTCGGCCCCAGCTTCCCTCCAAACCCTCAAACTAAAAGATGAAATATGTTTGACAAAACGTGGACATTGCTGGTAGGAGTTGCATCACAACGTTGCATCAGTGACTGGATGGTTGCAGCCGTCAGAGGCAGTAAGATAGAAACGTAGTGGATGTAAAGGACGTGACAAAGAAAGAAACTGGAAAGAAGTGCATATGGCCTGCGTGCATTTAGTGATTCTGGAATCAGATATCCACTAATAGATTGGAGGTGAGTATGCATTAGCAGGGATGTGAGTTCCGCCTTGGCTACAGGGTTAGTGAGGTTACTCGAATGACATCATCTATGGGCCCTGGACTGGATTGGATCTTTGCCTGGGAGTCAATCACGGCAGGAAGTGAGGGGACACGAAGAAACTGTGTAGACCTGCTACTTTTTTCAATCAGTTACTACCTTTTTCATGAACACACCACCGAAGTAGCTTAGATGCATATAAAAACCAAACTGGAGTTCATTTTTTTTTCTTTTAAACTACATCTACATTTTGATTGGTTTAAACAAACAACCTCATTTTAGAATTTGCTGAATTTAAGCAGCAATCATGATGCAAAAAACTTCAACACACTAGGAGACCTTTTGGGGTAAATGACATACAACATGATTAACATCACATGACTAAAATGCATCTTCCCCATCACACCCACATAAGCATGTATTCTACCATGCAAATGATAAACTTAAAAAAAAAAAGCTAGTGATCATGTAAAAACACTGGTGTAAAGCCTCCAGAGTGTGCATGTCAGTGTGAAGAGTATAGGCGTGTGTGTGAGAGGAGAGAGAGAGAGGGGCTGAGAAAGAGAGCGGTTTTTACTCATTGTAATGCACAGAACGACCTGCCCTCTTTAGAAAAAAAAAAGTAGAGAGGAAGCGCAGCCATGCTTTGCAGAGGCTCTGTCTCTCTCATTGCTGCTATCAGATCACCTAACGGAGCTTTTGCTCACCGGCACACCGAAAGAAACCGGGAATACAACCGTATGCAATGCTGAAAAGATCCGCAGTGAAGATCTGCTTAAAAAAATAATCAGGATAAATCAGAACAACGCATTGGGATCACAGCTCATTAGGGTGAGTCTGATTGGTAATAAACATTTTTATTATTTCTGAACAATCTAAGCACATGTTAATCCTTTAGGATTTAATAAAATATGTGTTTATTGATCAAATCTTACGTGCAAATAGCGGATCTCTCGCATCGCATCCACGCTGCACTTGCTATTGTTACTGCAGGCATCAGGGAATAAAGAAAAAAAAATCACGAGTAAAGCTGTGCTGCAGTCTGTATGCCATCTCATATCGATGGCTGCATAATCAATAAGAATGATCAGGATGAAGATTGTATCTTAGATGTGATCAAATGTAGGCTTCGCAGTGTTTGAGGACAATAGGGGTCGTTTTCTTCTCCATAGGACCTGAATACTCATTCAAAGAGGTGCAGAGCAGTAATATGAAGCTCCAAATCAGGAATGTGAATTTGAGTGATTATGATGGGATAACGGATGTTTCCCTCTAAAATGGCGATTCTCTTTGTTTCTGTGTGGAGATGCACTATTTTCCAGGAGTCCATCCACTGCCTTTCTTTCTTTTGCAGGGATCCGGATCTTTCATTTGGAAAATATACATGTGCATCTGAATTATGAAGGATGCTCATAGAAGAGAGCAGGTAGTTTAGATTTAAATATAATTTAAAGGCACTTATAAAATCTCATTGGAATGAATGGTGGGAGAAATCTGCGCCACAGCAAGTTCTATTGGATTTAATGTGTTGGCTTGTCATTAAAGTTGAGATGATTTAAAGGATAGAAATCACATTTCAGTTTAAATTTATATTTAAAAAAATTACATTTGACTCACATTTAATATGCATCAGGATTTAATGAATCAAAACTATTTCTCCTTCTAATGCATATAGATTTTTTTAAATGCAGCATTTGTTAGAATTTATTTTTAATTTGCAGACAGAAACATCTTTTTATCATAACTACAAGATGAGCATGAAAGTGCGCATGCCCAAATGATCCTCTATCTGCGTAAATGTGGTGCGTTTTTTTTCTTTCTTTTTTTTAAATAGTGCATGTTGCATAACTGCTCACAGGCAATGCCAGATTTTGGGGCTTGACAATTTTCAGCACCATTATGGGCATTTCCAAAAGCACAACTATGAGCATATTTAAGCTTAAATATGAAAGATGTTCATTTTTCCTCCCAGTTTCAAGATTTCAAGGACGCAGGGTAGTGATATGGAGGACGCAGGGTAATATAGAGGAACATCTGTTTGCCTGGTGACGTCAACATCCCCCCTCTCCTTTCCTCCTGCCCTCCACCCCCCATACAACCCCCATCCCCTCTGTCATCCCAATCCTCTTGTACTGAAGGCAGATGCCTCATTTGTTTGGCTGGAGAACCATTAATCCCAAAGTCAGAGGAAAAGACAGGACCAGGAACAGATCAGTCCCATTTAGACGCTCGCAACTTTGTATTTGGACGCAAGTGGACACACTGCCCTGTTTTAAGATTTGCAGCAATCTTAACTTGTGAGCCGGGAGTGGACGTAGATGCTTGTGTGCACAAGGAGGAGGAAAAAAAAGAGGGAAATCAATACATTGCACGTGGATCAGGACTTTTTTTTAACCAGTTTTTTGGATGCCAAAATCTTTTCTGTCCTTCAAACAGATCAATATGGATTATTGTTACAGTTTTGATGTTTGCATATACAGATGAGATTTATAATGCGTCTCTTATGTGTTTTTTTTTCCCTTAGGTGCATTATGGGATAATGGACACATTTTATGGGATCTGCAGTTTTGGACAAAGCAACCAACGGAAACAAATCAAATGGGGACTTTTTTTTTTCTCTGCAACAGTGGTTTGGGACACATATTTTATTCCTAATCTGGCTCTCTAAATATTTCTATTTCTCATCCCTTCCCCCACATTCCCTTTTTCAGTGAAGTGTGTTACTTTCTTAATATAAAAGACAACCCTCTCTATCAACCAGATCTGGATTCATTTGAGCAGGATGCTCAGGAATGTCATTTTCTGTTTTTTCAATTTTCAAAATTTTACGTTACTTTACTGTCCATGTTGGTCGTAGAAAGAAGGCCTCAGATTTTGCAGACTAGTCTAATGATGGGTTTTACAGAAAGCTTTGCGGCGTCGACGCTTTCCCACCGCAGTTGGATTCATTTACTCATTTCTCATGCAAGCAGAGAGCTGCACACAGACCAGCGGGTTGTTTCTCTCCGTGTTCACAGCGGACCTTGATTTAATGTCTTACAATTAAGGCACGCGGTGAATGCCAAGAGATTATCCTCCTCTCTACATGCCTCCACAATCAGAAATAAAGAAGAAATAAAAACTTATAAGGATTTTTTCCTAATATTCACGAGGTGACACCCCTATGAAAGATTCTGTATGTAATGCATTTCCTTGTGATTATTCTACAATAAAATGAATACACAACAGTTTTGGTTTTATGTGAACATACACTCCTGTGTGTCTGGTGTGTGTGTGTGTATGTGCTGTGTGTGAGTCTGTGGGAGCTGTCCATCCACTCACAGGCTGCCTGAAGAGCTGTCCACATTCTGTGGTGCTGAAATCTGCGCAACACCCATCAGGCTTTTGTTTCACTCTCTTGCCGGTGCAGAATTGGAAAAGGAAGCGATCAGATATCCCAGTGTGCTGCAGGGAAACAGCCACAGAAGCCGTATGTCCACACATTAGAACATAAGTGTATAGAAGTGTCTGTAGATAAAATGGCACACAACAAGATTCATGGAAGACACTAAACTTAAATAATCAACCGTGATAAAAAGAAACATGGTGCAGTCAAAGGGTGTAAATGCAAACTACTGCAAATTTAGGAGGAGAAGTAAAATATGGTAGTGAATTAGATTTGGAAACACTGAGGTTTTGTGACCCCATTAGTTTTGATCTTTCCATTTTTATTCCTCCTCTTATGCTAAAGGTAAATTTTTCCAGAGAAAATAAATCAGCTTTTCTCTCTCTGTAAATTAATCAAACATCAAAATCTTCACATGTTCATCATCAGTTCTTCCTGAACTCCAGAAGACAGATATAAACGATGGACAATCCCATTTAGAGCACTTCCACATCCAAAAATAACCTGATAGTGTTTAATAGCTTTGGTATATGCAGCTCGCTGAGGAGAGAAAGAGAATGGATGTATGCATGCTTGGAAAAATTGCCTCCTGGTGGCAGAAGAAGGAGCTGATCAATCCCTTCATCATCTCTCTAATGATCATTTTCTTGGTAAGAAATCATTAGTAGAAGCAACAAACAAATCAGCAAACAAAGGGTAAAAATTTCTGAAGAGAAATCACCAAGAGAGATTAAAGTGAAATCTATCAAACAAATGATCAAGCACTGCTGTTTTCATAAATGACTTAGATTTTGCAGTATTTATTAAGTGGGGGGTAAGCAGATATGTTGAATGGGAACAAATAAAGGCATAACTTTGTCATTGAGCATGAAGGACTCATCATGTCATAAAGATGGGGGATCTCTTCTCTTCATAACACCAATTCCTTATCACAAGCAAACAGCTTGGCTTTCTGGCTTTCACTGATAATCAAAACGTTCATGCACAATGAAATTCATAAAGCTGCCACAAAGCAGACATCAGACCCTGATTTTTATGGCTTGGTTTGGCTCTGTTTAACTGTGCAAGACTTAGAGCGTCCTCTTGTGGTAAAAGTGCACAATTACTAAAAAACATGAGTTTCAAGTTTATCAGACAGAAATATGCATGCAACAAAAAAATATATGTATAAAACCCAAGAAAAAATATTCACACGCACCGGGTGATATGATTGTTAAATATGCCTTTGCATTTAGGAAGAAAAATAAAAATCTAACATACACAAAAATGAATGCACATAAAAACAAAAAGAAAAATTGTGAACTCGATTATATAATATTCAGTTCAATGGCAGCAAATCAAATCAATGTTGGCCACATTATGTCAAATTAGTAATATTATTTTGCCCTTTTTATATCTCCATGCAGCCCAAATTATATTAAAAATGGATTAATCAGTATCCAAGAAAAAGTATGTCCAAAAATGTGTATTTTTAATAAGGTGAAATTCTAAGTGAAAAGAAATCATTTTCAAAACTGTTCAAAATGTCTCGCAAAAGGATCACTTTTTCATATTTTTTTTATATCTAACTCACCACTATGATGTCATTCCAAACATTCCAAACCTTACCTTTCAGCATCTTTCATTCTTCATCCACATACTGTATGAACACATCCACCACCCAGGTTCACATGCCCCCCAACAATAACATGTAATCATTTTGACTCCTACGTTCAATTGAAGTTTTTTCCACAACACGTTAAAACACTCATCTTCTTCTTTCGGCATTTCCCTTCAGGGGTCACCACAAGTCAGTTTCTTCCATCAAACCTTGTCTCCTGCATCCTCTTTGGTCACACCAACTATTATCATGTCTTCACTGTATTCATGAACCTCCTCTTTGGTCTTCCTCTAGTCTTCTTTCCTGGTGGTTTCAAACCCAGTATCCTTCTTCCGATATACTCTCTCTCTCCTCTGCATATGTCCAAACCATCTCAGTCTGGCCTCTCGGACTTTATCTCCAAAACCCCTAACATGTGCTGTTCCTCTCATACACATTAAAACACATATCATGATATAAGGTTCCTTTTCACATGTCTACATGCCCAATAAAACTCTTTTAGAAACCATATCTTAAGGCTCTAACTTGACATTTGAAACCCTGTTTTCTCTTTTGCTTTTGGCATAAAAAATGTAATTTGCTTAGACCATCATAAAACATTGATGTAATTTGTAATACAGTAAGTAACAACCACTTTTTTTTAGGAAGCTTCTCATCTAAAAATATTTAACTTCTCAGCATTTCTCTACACATTTTCTAAAATGGGCTTGTTTTTTTTTATCCTGCAGTTTTGCCTTCGTAGTCTCCTCATTAGCAAAGTGCTGATGTACACTGACTGTAATGGCCACAGTACTGTCCTCACCCATCTTGTCTCATTAGCTCGACCTGATTGGCCATGAAGGTGTTCTCAGGATAAAGTGACTGTCGGTGGCCTTTGTAGGATCATAACTCCTTAAGTTTTTTGCTTCCAAAATTCTAGTAGAAGATAAAATGCTGACCTTGAATGCCATCTTGTATGCTGTAACTGTTTGGGCTTAATTTGATTCTAAATTTAGATCATTTTGATTCCATATAAATCTGGCATTAATGATTATCAGTATAAGTCTGATCCACTTTGTTTGGTTAACAGCAATTTCTGTAGATTTTTTTCAGACATTCAATTCATCTTGTAAATAATCCTAAATTAGGAATAAAATGGCAGAAGAACAAATTTGTTGAAGAGTTTCAATAATGACAAAAAAAGCAGTGTAGAATTATACTTTGGATTTTTACAAAAAAAAATTTTTTGGGTCAATTTTGTACCAAAGTAGTCCAGCAAGAACATTTCTTCTTGACATTTTTTTGGTAGATGTAGTTGTTCAGAACAGCGTGAAGCAGCTTTTTATGCTCCTGTCTGTTGGACTTTTACATTATTAAAGCTGTCAGGGTGCCAAACTCAGTGTGTAAAAAATCCACAGCATGTCCACAATAGTGTCAAAGGGCAGGAGCTATTTGTAATCACTGCTGAATGTAGCATAAATGGTTTCTGCACATGTACCATGGTAACTAACCCAGCTACCTTGTTAGAAGGTGGAAGGATTTCTGTGCTTAATGCATTGCAGCGTTTTTACAAATGGCTTCTTGGTGAGAAAAATGACAAGACTGGATGTTAGCGTGTGTCTAAAATATCTTAAGCAAGAAAGAAAGTCACAGCATTGGTCCCATTAACTCTGAGAGAGGTTACAATAATTGGGACTTCAGGTCTACAGCTAATATTGGACATAAACGGAGAGGTCAAACGTGACTTACTGCAGTGTTTTTCAATCTTTTTTAAACTCAGGTATATTTTTTTATTGAAAAAAAAAAACCTCGTGGTACACCACCAACCAAGAATGACAAAAAATTATTCTTTATAGCTGCCTATATCAAAAAGAAACCTTGGACCGGCCATGCTGTTTGGTCTAGAGACAGTAGCACTGAGAAAATGACATGAAACAGAGATGGAGGTACCAGAGATGAAAATGCTACCAGGTCCCTCCCAGAATCAAACTTCTGGGAGGGACCAGGATGGACAGGATCAGAAGAACAGCACATATTAGAGGTTTTGGAGATAAAGTCAGAGAGGCCAGACTGAGATGGTTTGGACATGTGCAGAGGAGAGAGAGTACATCGGAAGAAGGATGCTGGGTTTGGATCCACCAGGAAAGAGGCCTAGAGGAAGACCAAGGAGAAGGTTCACGGATGCAGTGAGAGAAGATAAGAAGATAGTGTAGTTGGCGTGACCGAAGACGATGCAGCAGATACGGTTAGATGGAAGAAACTGACTTGCTGTGGCAACCCGTGAAGGGAAATGCCGAAAGAAGAAGAATAAACTACACAGTTACCACAATCAAAGTATCCCCAATAGGAATCAAATCAACACATCAAAATCTATTTGATCATCTTATTTTTAAAAAAGTGCACAAAAAAAAACCCATGTTCACTTCAGAAATACAGCAGGAATCTTAGATGCCACAACAATATGCTGTACTTAAAGAGGTTGTAGAAAACTTAAATATTTTACAAATGCTCTACTAATTCTGTCCAAAAGTATTGTTAGCAGTGCAGAAAATAATACTCACTCTGACATCAGCAATAATTTCTAGTCAAGATTTTATTACTCAAGGAAATCTTTCATAAAGAGCACAAAAACAAAATCAAAACCCTTAGCTGAAACCTCAACAATTTAAACATACATTATATGACATATAGAAGATCCTAATGTGTCAGCTATGAAGAAAAACAAGTGATGTGAGTTTCACCAGATATCATCCTGCGAGTTTAAGTCCAAAACACCTAACAACTTTAACTTTTTATAAACAGCTATCTTTATAACTCGTGAAATGCGTGAAATGCATGTAGAAGGTAGATGGGTTTTTAATATGTAAATGTGAGAACAGGGGCTGCACGGTGCTGCAGTAGTTAGTTGCACTGGGCCTCATCACAAGAAGGCTGGAGGTTTGAGCCCGGGTTGAGGGTAAGGCTTGGACCACAGGCCTTTCTGTGTGGAGTTTGCATGTACTCTCTGTATTATCTTTGGTTTTCCCCAGGACTCCTACTACTACTACCGTCCGAGAACATCCATGCCAGTTTGACTGATGCGCATTAGAACAGATACCTTAAATGGTTCCTTTTCACATGTGTACATGCCCAATAAAATGGTTTAACAACCCAATCTGAAGGCTCTTACTCGACAGAACAATGTGTGATTTATTGCAATCACAATCATAGAAATTTATGATTGGTTGTAGAAAACCAATTATAAAACCAATCAAAGTCTGGCTCTGTCATTGGCTGCAAACAGGACACACTTGAGGCAGTGATGGAGAGGAGGTCACAAACATTTATCCATCATGGACAACCCTGACCATCCTCTCTACCCACTTTTGGACAAGCAGCGGAGCTCCTTCTCCAAGAGGCTCAGACAGCTCCGCTCAAAAACCGCCCGGTACCGGAAATCTTTTGTTCTCAATACAATAACACTTTAGAATATCTCACAGAATATCAGATAACTGGTTCATGCTCATGTAATTCATCACTGTTTGTCACTTTATATTGCTTATGTTACTTTTTTACCTCCTTATGTACATTCAGTCCTTATTGTTCTTAATGTTTAGTCACATTATTCCTTCTATTTTTATTTTTTAATATTTTATTATTTTTTATTATCTTTCTTGTGTATATACTGTCTATTTCTTTCGTCTTGTTTGCTGCTGTAACTCACAAATTCCCCAAGTGTGGGATCAATAAAGTAATTCTAATCTAATCTAAAAATTTATGGAAATGTACTACAAGCAAATAAACACTAGATGGGGCTAGAAGCAAGTTATTTTCTAAACCTGCAAACTGTGGAAAAAATAACGGTAAAAAAAATCATGCAGACACAATCTCAGTCATACAAGTTTATAAATGTCTTCCAAGTAAATTAAACTTCCAAGAACAAAAGAGAAACGCTTTAAAGTAGCTTCTAATTATAAAAAACAAATTATTTGTGCGACTTTGACAAATTTACCCATGGCTACTTTAAAAAAAATCCAATCCAAATGATGATCCAAATGAAGGAATTCTATGACAATCACAGAGATTATTGCACAAAAAAAAAATATAAAAATGACTTGACAGCACAAACAGTGAGGGAGGAGATTCTATTTGCCATGGTTTAAACGCTGTTAATGAAATGGTGAAGGTGATTGGGTGGAGAGGGGGGTGAGGAGAGGGAGGGTGTTTGCCCCAATAGGCGAATCCTTTTTAATAACCCGCCTGCGAGATAATGATGTAAAAAGACTGAAGCGTGTTGTGCGTAACGAGGATGATCGTGGTGATCTGGTGAAGGTGAATCAGAGAGAGAGGGAGAGAGAGAAAGAGGAGAAAGCAGTTCTCATCACTACACCTCAACTGACAAGTGGACTTCTGCGCTGTCACGCAACTCCAATCCAAGAGTTTCCAGAAGCCTTGAAGACTCGGATTCCACAAGGCTATGGACAGGAGGCTGAACTTAAACGCTGGGGACATTTTCCACAAAACTCTCAGCGCAGTCTCCAATAAAAAGATGGACCCTTTCAGATCATCTGCTGGGATTGAGCTTCCACAAAGAGACCGCCAGTCACCCATCAGTTGCTTTGACCAACCTGATCCAGACCCAATCCAGCCAGGTGGTCTGGCTGGAGGTAGAGGGGGTCCTTTGGGTCTACCTACTGGATCTTTGTGCGTTAAATTTGGGGAAAGCGCAAACAGGACTTCAGCAGCGGAGAGCAGCGGTGGAGAACAGAGTCCAGATGATGACAGTGATGGCAGGTGTGACATGGTCCTTCTGACTGATGGACGGACGGTGTCCGCGGGGAAATCTGAAGGAGGTAAGAAAACCAAAGAGCAGAAATTATTGAGGCTGAACATCAATGCAAGAGAAAGAAGAAGGATGCACGATCTGAACGACGCGTTGGATGAGCTCAGAGCGGTCATCCCATACGCGCACAGTCCATCCGTCAGAAAACTCTCCAAAATTGCCACTTTGCTGCTCGCTAAAAACTACATCCTCATGCAAGCGCAGGCTCTAGAGGAGATGAGGAGGTTAGTGGCGTATCTCAACCAGGGTCAAGCCATCTCTGCAGCTTCCATACCGGCCACCACTGCCCTTGCAGCCCCTGGTTTGGGTGCATACGAGCAGCCACCTGGTTACCCCTTCCCCACTGGAGTGGCTGCACCCTCCTGTCCTGATAAATGTGGCCTGTTTAACAACGCAGCCTCCAGCCTCTGCAAACAGTGCACTGACAAGCCTTAACTGCATCAGAAAGAGACTCAGAGAAGAAAAACCAGAGAGAGAACAAGATCCTACTTTTAAGGACACTTTTGGAAAGAAGAAGAACCAAGTTAGAATGCTGTTGTTGAAGTCACTAGACTAGAAACAAAAAACCTTTTATAATATTTAATAAATGCATTACAAGGCATTTTTTTGGTTTAAACAATACTTGATTGTGTACATAAATCATCCTTAAAGTGCTGGTATGAATGACAGTGAAGCCTGTGAAATCTGATTTTTTTTTCTTCATCGAAAATGACTGACCTGACAAAAGATGGACAACTTTTCAAAATGTTAGTTTCACCTCACTTTGTGCTGCTTTTTTCTTAATTTTCTTTTTTTTTCCCTTAATTTACCTCAAAGACAATTTTTTAATCAAGGGCCTGCTTTACTGAACTTTGCTTTAACGCGTGGAATGTTTTAAAGTTAATCAAAGTGAATAAGAAAATGATCCAAATCAATTACAAATATTATGTGCCAATTTAGACATTTGGTGAAATTGTTTTCAGAGCATTGATTTAAAATAATATAAAATGAGAAAAGATGAGGAGCCAAATTAAGGTTTGACAGGTGTTCCAATGTTTTTTGTATTTTTATGATGGACATTTTGCTTGCGTTGCACATGCTCGAATATGGATTTGATGTGTTTACGTTTTATTATTTCTTCTTAAACAGAAAGTCTTCACAATAACTGCGTTGTCAGGTCAGGATGTGGATTACTGTAGATACTTTAGTTATTCTATATGAACAAAAGAGGGCCGTTTGTATGTATTTCAGTGTTGAAAGCTTTATTAAAATATTTTGAACAACAGAAAAATTCTGATTATTTATGGGATCCGAACCTGGAGGACAAAAAATACATTCAAATGCTCACATTTCACAAATAACTGATGTTTAATTGTTAAGTTGTGGTTGAACAAGTTGATTTTTATTGTGATTATAGGAATCATTTCTCTGATGATGTAAAATAATGAGTACGTTTTATGTAATACCTGGATTCACATAATGAGACACAACGTTGAGGTAATTAGAGCTCCAGAGGGTGATTAAGAAACATAATTACAAATGCGCGTTTTGCTGCAATTTGGAGTCTTTAATCAGAACGCAGACATCCTCAGCTCTTAGAAAACCCTCCACCTCCATCGTCTTATTATTTAAAGGGGGGAAAGAAAATTCTTCAGGAGGTAAACGATTAAATATATGAGCAATTATGAGAATTTACAAGCAGACAACAAAAAACGAAGCAGTTCAAACACAAAAAGTGCAAGGAGTAAAATTGAATTTACTTGGTTAAAATGTGAACGAAGCATTTGGAAAATCTAGAAGGCCAACATCTAAAAAGAATGTCTCAAAGATTTAATTATTATTTTTTAAAGAATAACATAAATTGTCTTTAAAAGGTTCTAAATTGTGCAAATTTGCCAAATCTGACATCTCGAAGATTGAGCTGCAAATGTTTTCAGCACCATGGACAGAGGCCTTTTCTTGTCTTCTATTTCTCATTTACTTTATTTTTTTTTAATTAAATTCATTGATACCTCATAAAATTAAACTAAAAACCAGACATACAAATATTGTTTTAATGTTTGACACTATTCTTTTTGAGACAAAGTGGAACGAATCAACACATTTTTTTTTCCAATTCCTTTAATGATAAAAAAAATTCTATGATTAAAATTTAAGTAATTTACTTGACATAAAAAGACGTAACCAAAAAATATGATGAAAAAACAGTATAAGTGTTTTTCTCCTGATTTTTAAAAATTTTTTTTTACAGTTCCCCATCTCATCCCTGTATTTTTATGATGAGCCATTCTGACCTCATGTCATTACTGTGTCCTGTTTAATCCAATCACACTCCCGAATGCCTTGGATCTCCTCTTTGCAGAATGGCCCTTTATCAAGACTAGGACTAAGCGACAACTCGTGCCTCTTAAACATAACCCAGATTTCTTAAGTTTAGAACAGAGATATCTGTGTTTTTTTTCCACAGCATTGGTAATGGAGACTTCACAAAATCATCAATTATGCAATTTGCATTAATGTGCAACTGGCTGGAGCATTTAACCCATACTAATATTCACATTAGTCCCAAAGAGGAGATTCCCCAGAGGCCAGGAGAACCATATGGGAGTAGAAAACAAAACAAACCCCTGAAAATATACAAGAAAATAATAAAGTAAAAATGGAGAATCAGAAAAGAAAGTAAAGATTCATAAAAAAATACTAATTGTTTTACATTTTAGATTTATTTTCCGCCAGCATGTGAGAAATCTTACACAGAGAAAGGCTGCGATACTCTGACATTGGATTGACAAAAAGAAGCAAAAGAAAAAGAAAAAAAGCATGTTTGGTCTGTGAATTTAAAACTAACCAGGAATTACATTAGATTTTTTTTATTCATGAGTTCAATTAAATTGGATTTTTTTACAGGCTATTTACAGAAAGATTAAAAGCTCATGAATTGGAGAGGGAGATAATAACCACCTCGTTCATTGACCACAAAGTGTTCAGTTTGACCATATCAAGGTCCAGCAGGGAGCCTATTTATTACAGGATTGTGATGTATGCTAAAGATGATCAGCAATAAAGTCAAATATGTATAAGTGCACAGAATTGAAATGAACTCCTCGGATCAGTAACAAGCAAAACTCTGGCAATGGAATCATCCATGCTGTGTCATACATTGTGTATAAAGATATATGTGCTGCACTGGCTGAGACACCAAATCAACCTCTGGGTGGTAATTCATTTTTGTCAGACCACCGATAGCAACGCATAATGTTGTCTTCCTGTTGTGGACACATAATGTAGGCTAATGCAACAGCAACTGGGAGGTCAACTACAGCAACACAACCTGTTTCTTTGCTTAACCTCAAACAACAGCTACACCACAGACACGATTGTGAGAAAGGAAATGATGACCTATAAACTTAACTTAATTTGTCCTCAAATATGAATCTAACTCATCAATCGAAAATTATTTTTATAAAGTGTGTTCTAACGTTCTGATTAGATTTAGAGATCAGAATAATTTGAAGGTTCAGGTAACTGATCTAATTGATTGTTATCCAAAAAAGAATGTACAAACATACTGTATCTTCTTCTTCTTTTTTTTTAATCAAAACAAGCTGCAAAAAAAGACAAAAAAACACATTCTAAACTTTTTAGATTTTTTTCAAAGTATATTTTAGTGATACAAAAACAAATTAGATTGTTTCATAATTTGCTTTGTCTCAGAAACTAATTGACCAACTTTAATTCTTTTGATTTATTTTAAACCATAATGCATACATATAGTTAGAGGTGCAAACGCTCATTTCCAACCATAATTTTGTATTTGTACCATTAGTTTATGTTTCAATATTTAAGACATTGTTTTTTAAATTTTTTACTAGATGACCTAAAGCCAGATAAACATATGTGCTCAAATCTCTGAAAACATGACGAGGTTCAGTGTGTCTATTTTCTCATCTGAAAGACTATTGTTAAGTAACAACTCTAATAAATTCCAACTACCTCCAGATTAATTAGATTAGACACCCAATCCTCTAATCCCTGTTTTTGATTTTTTAATCTGATGTTCTTTTATTCCTCTGAGATTAAACTGTTCACTGCAAAGCAAAGTGAAAGCTTGTGTTGTTGTGTCAGAAGGGAATTACGGTTCACATGTTGATTTTTATTCTGTGACAAAAGCTTAGTACAAAAAAACAGGTGCAAAAAAAAAGGGATTTCAGAAAGAAACCGTGAGCGTCAAGTGAATCATTTTGATAAATTCTGTCTAAAAAATGAAGTGATTTGGTTTAATTTCACGTTATGATCACTTAGAGACTTCCAATTATTTTTTTTAAATCTGTATTCCCCAAGATTATTAACTCAAAAAGACAAACTCAATAAAAAAATGTTTAATTTTATAATAATTATTTTATCCTGTTAGTTTGATAAAATTGTACAAGTTTTTGTGGAAAATACAAATTAGTCAAATACAGTCAAAGCATTTGTAAACGTCCCATTTGTTCAAATTGAACTTTTAGATCATGTGCTTATGTTTGATCTACGTACTGTACATGTCCAGTTTTAGTAGATCAAACGAGCTGTTAAAACACAAGCACAGCTGATCATGGGATGTAAACCCTAAAGACATCTTCCCACCTTTAAAAGACAACAAAAACTCAACAAAAAACAAACTCAATCGAAAACTGCAACATAATAAATCCTCTGTGTGTGTGATTGTACGTGTGAGCGAGACAGGAATCACTTGTCCTTATCAATATGCAGATCCTGACCCTCTCAAGGTTCATTAAAGTCAAGGCGAGCTGGATTTCATCTTCACTCTGATATTCATTAACTCTGGCTTCCGCATTAAAATAAAGACATGAGGATGACACAATAACATAGAATCACTCACTGCTTATTTCAACACACATACACACTTTTCTTTTTACACACACTATAAACAAGACATTATCTACTATAGCTGTAATCCTAGGATGTGATACAGACAGCTAGGTTGGTGATTTATGTGTTGTTTAAACAACTATTCATTACCTGATTGCAAGCAGGTTTCAGATTGGAGTGTAATCTGAAGATTAAGACGAACAAGGTCAACTATGTTATAAACAAAGACATACAAACACAATCAAAACATCCTCACATAGCCTGGATTTTAGGTCAGAAATCCTTATGGAATGAATTTAAGTTTAAAGCACAGAAAGAAAAAAGAAAAACAATTCTCATTCCTCTGTTGAGAATCTGTCGCGTTACTGGAGCATAAAACCCCGCCGTTAGTGCAACACTTGCTTGGCTGATCTTCTTGATGTGCCGAGTGCTACTCGAGGCTTCAGTGTATCTGTCTGAGCAGAGGTCTTTAACAGCCATGAATGCCAAGCATGGGGGAGGCAGCCCAGGCCAAGCGTAACCACGGCGGCCCAATGTCCTTGGCTCCTTGGCGGCCTTCACCTCAGACTCCCTGCACAGTGAATTTTATGGCTAATTTCCGGCAATTTATCCTGGCACTTTCAGAGGAGAGATTCCTGCGGGAATAATGTGCATAATTTGCATAAATCATCTTGATAGAATGCATATCAGCATGTAACCCCCCTGTCTGATGCTCCAGCGTTTACTTTATAATCAAAACTGACTCTTTTCCACCAGCGGACGCGTGAGAGCCACTAGAATGGGGTCTTGAGTTTAGTTGAGTAATTACAAAAGAATGAAACACACACGCAGTTGCAGAAATAGCTTAATCTCCTAATAAAGAGCTCCAGTTTACCATGAATATCCCACTCTGAATAGTATAAATATTATAAATTCAGGGATAAATTTATTTACTGTGTATTTCCCATGTTGCTGCAGCAGTTTGGTCCACAGGCCTGTTTGCCAAAGTGCCCTCCATGTAAGCAACCAATTGTCTGAGTAGAGGAGACGGGGGTCAGTGAAAGCAACCCCCCTTGCTGTGATCTAATCTGACGTACAGTGAGAATGTGCATATTCTTTTGGACTCCCTTCTTAAAAATAATCAGCCGCGGTCAAACTGACTTTAGTTGGTTGAGATGGTGTGAGATGAGAGAGGGACACGAAGCGTGATAGAAAGAAGAAGTTTCAGAGACAAAAGCAATGTGGCCTGATGGGAATGCGGTAAAGCATGCGAGCTACAAAAAAGCAGAAGGTTAACTAATCAGAGCGGACACAGACAAAGCATAGCGGCACAGAGAGTGTGCTGAACTCGTTATAGACACTTGATCTTAAAACTAACTTGGAATAAGATGTGTGTGTATTTTTTAAGCGAATGTATTCTAAAATGGAGCCATCTCTGGAGTGAGCGGTTGGTTATGTACTGCCAAATTACCAACTCCTTCCACTGGCCCTCATCCCAGAGTCTCAAGATCTCAGATGGCATCACTGGTGACAACAGGACAGTCGTCCACTCGCTGGACGTTAATCACAATAATACAGGGCAGACCAATCACAACTCATAGATCAAGCGCTTAATGACGTGCCTGCTGTACCCTCCGTAACCAGCCCGCTGCAGAGGGACTCACAAACCAAGACTAGCTCTTTTGTGGGGGCAGAAGGAGGAGGAGTGTGGTGGTGGTTATGAGGGTGGTGCACAGCCATCCAGACAATAATTACTCACTGACTGTGGTCACATTAGGGATCAGTCAAAGCAGATTAATTTCAACTGATAGCACTGGTCTCTCCTAAATGCAGATTTTCCTAATAAGAAAGAAATTGTGTCACTGAAAAGGTTGTGGATAGTCAGAGTCTGCAATGGGGGGAACTCCAATTACTTTTCTAGAATGAGAATGTCTTCTTTTTATGACGAATCTCAGTATTTTGAAATGCCAGCACAAAATGAGCCAGCCAAAGTGTTCTTTAAGTCATCGTATCTGGACTTTGTGTGTATGTGTGTGCATCTTGTATGCATACATAGTGTCTGAACTGGCACATATGAGACTACATGTGTGGCTTGGGTAGGCCTTTCAGTAAATACCCAGAGACCCCGAGAATTACCCAGAGCAGAGAGGACAGCATCTGTTTGTGTGCTTGTGCCGAGCAAACAAGGCAATTTAGAGAACACCAAGGGAGCTGCTAATAAACACAACCGTATTCCCCCTTCTATCTGCACCTGGCTCTGAATATTGCTGTGCTATAGTAAGGACGTCTATCTGTCATAGTGTGATTCTGCCACGCTAAAGTCTTACTGACCTCACTCGGAGGGTTGCCTCTGTCATTCTGCCAGTGTGCCTATAATACAGGGTCTATAGGAGCATGAGGGAAGTGTGGCACATGTGTGCATCCATTCATCATTCTGTAGTGAGGCCCATGCAGCGCTGCTGGGAAATGGCAGGTCTGTGTCCAATCACACACTGGCATCTTTTGTCTGTGTAGAAAAAGCATTGCCAGCATGTCTGCCCTGAATACCTGGCATTTAAACAACACATTACTGTACACAAAGGTGAGTGAACACTGGACTAGGAGAAAACCGGTGGATACTATCAACAATGGTGTAAAAAAAAAAAAAGAAGCACCTTTATATAACCACATAAGGAGGACCATAGGACTCCCAAAATGATGCACAAGAAGCATTACGATGGCATTTTTAAGTCGTAATGTCTACAAACATAACCAACAATGCATTTCTTGCTGATCTTTGCAACAATAGCAGTAAATATCCTTGAAACCTGCAGCTTTGCTTGCTGCGACCAATGACTGTGATATGTAGCCAAAGTGACACCCAGTGAAACCGTGGATCAGACCAGACAAAAAATGGCCGTCTAGTGCCAAACCCCGCCTTGGTTTTCACTTCACATCACAACACCGCAACCGGCTACAAAGTGAAGGCTTTACAGAGCATTTAGAGGAGGAAAACCTGGGGACTTCTATTTTCATCTGTCACTAACAGGTAACGTTAACATTCACAGAGAAGCAAGTTTGTGTTTTCACAAAAATACACCCTTTACACTTTCTGAGGGAAACTTTTTGAGGACGTTTAATTTGGTCAAAGCCCACTTACAGTATGTACAGAAAAACGCAAACAGAAATCAGGTGTGCCACTTCGACACGAGTCCTGGAAGATTTCCTGCTTCCTCAGGTCACATACCTAGAACCATCAGACAACAAGCTATTACTTTACAGCCTCTGAGCCCTCAGGCTAAGAATATTCTACAAAGAGTGGTTAAGTGCAAAAAGAAATTAATCTGAGTTATTACATTGATTAGGTTTCCATAATGCTAATTAAAAGATGTAAGAACATGGGCCTAGCCAAGGATCAGTGGGTACTAATGAGGACCAATAGGCCAATCTGGCTGTAATCTGAGCTCTAATTAGACGTGGTTAAATGTAAAGTTTGCTGGGAGACAAGAGAAGGAACAAATGACTCTAACAATGAATAAAGCAGTTTTATCCTGCTATTCAGGCTAATTTTAGTGAGATTTCAGCCTCAGCAGAAAAAAGAACCAGAATAGAAATCAAGATGGGAGAAAATGATGAGAGTTTCTATTATACAAAAAGGGCGTTTGGACAATAAAAACATTTTACTATTAGGCAATTAACAGCGTAGTTAAATGGCTCAAGGTCACACACTTCCCTGCCCTAGATTAAAACAGAGCCATTTCAAAGTAACAGGGCAATTTCTTTTAATGGGAAACTATCAAAAGGTGCTGATTTCCTCTTCTTTTTTAACCCGAAAAAAAGAAAAAAGCAGGAGTTGCATAATTATAACAGGTACTTGTAAAACTGATTGAAAAAGTTCTGAGGAAGTTTTGAGGATTATTATTTGAACAATTTCTTCTTCTATTCATCTGATGTTGGCATCTTTTTGTCTCCTGAGACAATGGAGTCTGCATCTGGGTACTTATCTGTTTCTGCAGCATTGGCTGGGGCTGAAAAAGCCAATGCGGGAGCTGCAGCTCTTACCACACTTAATGCAAATGAGATAGGTGGTATGAGTCATGGGGGAGCAGTGACAGATTGACTTTTGTTTTACTATTTCTGGGTGTTTGTCACCTCTCTATATCTCTCTGTTCTCCTTGGCCTGCTTGATATTAATTCAAGATAAGTATTTAAAAAAAAAAAAAAACATTTTTTTTTTTTTTTTTAAATGGAACCGATCTGCAATTTCACCCCAAAACAAGAAAAAGCTATGGCCTTTTTGTTTATCATTTTGCCAAAAGACGTCAATATAAATTTTCTGATGACTTTTGTGGTCAAATCACTACAATCAGCTAATCATTTAATTTGTAATCACATGTTAAACAACTAACTAAATACCGAAGGAGGGATGCTGTAAACACAGAATGAAAGGATGGATTAATCTGGCAGAATAATACAAAGCAGACCGTTAAGGAGTCAACCAAAATTAGTGAGGTCATTACTTATTCAGAGGATGGTCGTTATAAGCAAATGAGTCTTACTGACAGGTGCATCACCCTCATTTACAAATGGTAACATATTACTTTAATCAGCATTCTAATTCATTACAAATAATGAGTTGCATTTAAAACAGACTGGTAAATACTTTAAAGGTGTATCACTCACAGGGGTCTCACTTTTCATTCCTTTCACTGATTTTGATTTCAAATGTGAATGGTGGTTAAAAAATGATAATTAGGGTGTATTTTTGTGTTATCAATACACACACCACCGTAGACAAATAATAATTATTTTTTTTTGTTATTGGAGTTATGAGATATCAAAAAGAAAACTTTTCAGAGAGTATTTTGATTTGAATATCATTCATTAAATGGGTTGTATTCAATGGATGTGTTTGGCCGTCTACATCCCTCTTTGTACCCAATGATGACGCCCCTGGGATGTCATCAATATTAAACAGGACTTGACAGAGAGAAAGACACTTGGATCTTGTCCAGTTCTGAGCTTAAAACTAAATATATCCCTATTGCTATTAATAAAATTAATAACTATGGTCACCAGCTGTGGGTGGTGACCAGAAGAACGAGATCGCGGATACAAGCGGCCGAAATGAGTTTCCTCCGCAGGGTGGCTGGGCTCTCACTCAGAGATTGGATGAGGAGCTCTGCCATCCGGGAGGAGCCGCTCCTCCTCTAGGTTGAGAGAAGCCAGATGGGGTGGTTTGGGCATCTGGTTAGGATGCCCCCAAGCGCTTCGCTGGTGAGGTGTTTTGGGCACATCCCACCAGGAGGAGACCAAGAGGCAGATCTCGGACCCGCTGGAGAGACTATGGCTCAAAGCTGGCCGGGGAACGACCTGGGATCCGGGAGCTGTCTATGTGGCTGGGGTGAGATTAGCCTGGGCTTTCCATCTGAGGCTGTTGCCCCCGCGATCCGGCCCCGGATAAGAGGAAGACGACAGAACGGAAATAAAAGTAATAACTCTTCATGGTTGTGGTGATTTGTTTTGAGTCCTTAACCCACTATGAACAGTTGACAGCATCTGTGTGATCTGGAAACCTTTTCATTTCAGCAAAGTTTATTGGAATAACATTATGATTGCACCACAAGGTTTTCCTAATAACATGTATCATTTTTTTACAGGGTTTTACTATGTTAACATTTACTATCACTAGAGGAAAGGGACAATGTGTCTCACATAAACCTTTTATAGGTGATTACTGTTGTTAGCTTTCATGCATAAAAAAATCACAGATTGGAAAGTCCACATCCTTTGGTGGTAAAAAAAAAAAAAGCACCATCTGAATGTAACTTGCTATTCATTACATTTCCTATTTTATTACAGGGATGTATCTTACAAAGTAAACACATGTATTTATATCTTTATATATTTATTTGTATCCTCACCTATGTGACCCAAAGAATGAGATCACAGATACAAGCATCTAGATAAGCTTTGTCCGCAGGGTGGCTGAACTCTCACTCAAAGATAGAGTGCGGAGCTCTGCCAGCAGTAGAGCTGATGCTCCTCCGAGTCGAGATGAGCCTCGTTGATGAGGTTTATTCGTGCAAGTTCCATCAGGAGGAGGCCCCGGACCAACTGGAAAGATTAGGTCTCACATCTGGACAGTGAACACCTATAGATCCTCCCGGTTGAGCTTGAGAATGCAGCCGGGGTGAGAGAAGCCTGGTTTCCAGTCTGAGGCTGTTGCCCCCTTGACCCAGCCCCGGATAAGCGGAAGACGACTGGAAAAAAACATAAATGAATATTAATTTTGTTAAACTGGAAAGACTGTGCCACAGTAATTATAAAAAATTACTTTGTCAGGGGATTGACTGTTTTTCTGTAAATACAAGACAAACAGTCAGTGTAATTCCTCATTTGTCCAGGAGTGATCCATCATAGAATGGGTTTCAAAGTTGTTTTCATCGTCGATGTTTTAGACTTCCATCTGGAAATAATTTTCTGGTCAAAAGTCGAAACATCTTCTTGATCAACAAAGACACTCTCCAGAAGACAACTTTGAAACCCCTTTTAAGATACAAAATAAAAAAAACATTTTAAAATGTTCTAATGTGTTTCAAATGACTCAGCTTACTAAAATAAGAAAATATGTTAGTGTGTTACAGCATTTGACTTATTCAGGGATGTCAAACCGGTCCTGGGGGGCCAGTGTCCTGAAGGTTTTCTATGTGTTCTTGTATCTATTTACTTGATCCAGGTTATTGAGTCAATGTGCCGAATTTTATTGGTTGTTGATTACGCTTTATGTGCATCTGCTGTATTGGTTCAGGACACTGACCCTCCAGGACCAGAGTTTGACACCCCTGATCATGTGATCTATGGAAAGATGCCATTTCTTAACATCCCAAATATGTTCCTGCTGAGGTTTAAAAAAAAAAAAAACTAGTGCCTATGATGGAATGTGACTCAGTAAGTTAATTTTGATCACCTGTATTATGCATACTAATAAGAAAAATCTTTGGATGACAAATTTGCAAAAGTCCAAATTAGAACCATCATTCTGGGTTAGGTTATTGGATATGTGTGATTGGTATTTATCTGATAGGTTGTTGAGATTTCTTATATTAACCAACCGATGACTAAATAGACTGGATGATTGTCATTTCGTTAACCATATGAAAAATACCAATAAAATCTTTAAGCATCCTCACTGGCAGTGACACACAGCAGCACAACGAACCATGTTTGAATGTGTTTAACCAAGCTTGGGGCCTAATATCTAACCAGCCTTATGGTGCAGAAAAAAAATTACTGCAGCAGTATGACAATGCTGATAGGCTATAAAACCATGTCATTTAATACCCTCTCATAGTCCCTCCTCCAAGTGCTTGTGTGGTCTACTCACCATTAGGCCAATTCATCACCTCTTAAGAGAAGGCCATGAGACAGATTCAGTCAATCGTTTACTGTGCTTTGGAGGTGCTTATTGCTCTGATGATTATTGAAGTGAACAGTGAGGCCATGCAAACAATGACTTTCGAAAAAAAGGAAAGCAGTTTATTGACAAAAAGCAACTCGTCTTAAGATCTGAAATTAAAACAAGACCACATGAAGGAGGTGCTCATGTAGGATCACCAGCCACTTCAAACCAGTTGTTTGAGATGTCACTTTTCTTATGACCTCTTGGAGAGGAGCGGGGATTTACATTTTTGGTCCCTGCTCCTGTAATGAAAAATGGTAGAGTGCAGCATATTTCACCCAACCTGTCAAACTCACTCACGCCTCTTTGCAGAGCACTCAGAAACTTCATTCCATCTCCATCCGCTTTCATGGCCTGACTTAAAATCAACTATGACAAAATTAGAGAAGCTGGGCTGGTAGGACGTTTTCCCAAAATAGGACTTTCTCCTTTTTAAAATCCAATCAAAACACAGATCATCAAACAAAGTCTTCTTGATAGTTGTTCAGTTTCTCGGCTGCCAGTGTAACTATACATTTATGTAATCGTATGCGTTTTAGAGAGATTTCTGGGACTTACCGACAGTGATGGGCACGCTGGTTTGGTAGATGTGACATCTGGATATTCCGGCTCCCCGGCACCACCTTACACAAGTAATTATAGATCTATTTTCCCAAACTAGTCTGGACTTTGTTTTCTGGTGCAGTGGTACACATTTGACTACTTTCTTTTAGTTGTGTTGCATGTATGTTCAAAATATTATCATAGAAAGATGAAAATGATTGGTAAAAACTATGCTAAATGGACATCAAGATACATTTTTTTAAATTGAAATGGATACGCAAAAACAAGCTATTTAAAATAAAAATTCCCACTGTTACGTGCAGCATATAACTAATATACAAGCAGTTATCATATAACATAAGAGGTAGCAAGCAAGGCTGGGCGATTAATTGGAGATTAGTCAGTTTCAGTCGGGCAAGCCCTATGCTCAAACACACACCAGCTACTGTTCAGTATTAAATGAATGTCAACTGGCTAAAGTAATTAGTTCAGTCTATTAATTACTATAATAACCCATTATCATGTTGGACTTCATCTGAGCATGTTTCATGGATGTAATGAGCCTGTAGTGATACTGTTTTCAGGATGTACATCAGTCTGGATGAACGTCATGCTGTCATTAAAACCGTAACAGCTTTTAATTACTATGTTGTTTTTCATAAATTTCAATACAATCAAATCCTAAATCTAATTTAATTTGATCTTTTTAAAGCCAAATTGGTTGTAGTTTGGTGGTAAAAATGTGAACATAGAATTTAATTTGTTTGATATACTTTGTATTTTTTTTACAACAAATGGACAAAAAAAAAAAAGAAAGAAAACTAAGGTTATATTTGTAACTTTAAGGATCTATGAAAAAATAATTTTAAAATGACTTTTCTTTTTATAAAAGTGGACTCTTTAATTGGACTCTAATTGAGTTGTGTTTAAAAAATAAAGACGAGGCCTGAGGAGATGGAGAAGAAGTGCGGTAAACAAAGCGGCCCTGCTCCCGGGCTGTGAAGGTGACACGGAGATGCTACACGCAGAACAAGCCCTTTTGATTAATCACAGGATATTTACTAGCTCAGATCTAATCAAGGACCGCGGGATCACAGGCTACATCATACACGGCCCAGGAATTACACAGCAGAGTTAACCTGTCACTCGCCACTGTCCTCTGCTTACATCTTTAAACACAGTGTGCACAGGTCGGCTGGCAGGTACAGGCCGGAGACAGGCATTTTAAACAGATCCAAAAGTGATTGTTTTACTTTCACGGCAACAATATAACCTGCATCCAGATACTAAACACATGTCGTCTGATATAAAACCTTATGGCAGAGGGGAGAAAGAGCCATTTATCTCAAGGTGGTTACGGCAATGAGGACACAGGGACGTGAGCAGGTTTACCACTAAGTAAACTACCACTACATGTGCAGATGATGACAGCACCAACATCTAGCTGTGGGATTGCTATTTTCAGACGTGATTGCTGGAAGCTAATCCAAATTGCAAACAAATGAAATGTTTTGAAATAACTCTTTACTGAATCTTTATTAATTAGACAATCAGAAGTATTCAAAGAAATACAGTCTATTTTAATATGCATTTTTGTTCATTAAATAAATTTTCATTCCAAATAAACTTCACAACTTTACTGTTTAAATTAAAGCCAAAAAAAAATTATTTTTAATAACATGAGGTCATCAAATACATAATTTCCAAACATTATATCTAATTTCAAACTCTCAACAGAAACATCTTTATTTCTCATTTTTGTCTTTTTTTTAACAGTTATTGAAATAAAAGCACAATATTGGTAAAAATAAATCAATAAATAAATAATGCAGGGATTAATTTTTTTTAATTTTTAATTGATTCAAAATAATAAAATTTGTTCATTTTTATTTTCTTAGTTAAACCTTTCATATTTGTTTATGGATTAAAATGATTTTAGCAGCAAGTGGTCACAGTCACCTTCTTAACCGTCTATCCTTTATGGAGTTGCGGGGGTTGCTAGAGCCCATCCCGGCTGATTCAAGGCGAGGAGCAGGGTACACCCTGAACAGGTCGCCAGTCTATCGCAGGGCCACACGATAGACACGATAGACAAAAAGGAATACACACACATTCCTTGGGGGCAATTTAGCACCAGCCAATCAATTTAACATGCATGTTTTTTGAGAGTGGGAGGAAATTGGAGTACCCAGAGGAAACCCACGCAGACACGGGGAGAACATGCAAACTCCACACGGAAAGGCCAGTGTTCGAAACTTTGTCCCCACCCGGTACTCGAACACACAACCTTCTTGCTGTGTGAAAAATACAACCCACTTCACCACCGTGCCGCCTGCAAGTGGAAAATGTACAATTGAAATGCAGACGGTTGCAGTTTGAACTGCTAAATTATAAACATTAAAAACATTTTTAGCTAATAGATTTTTGTGGTTTCTTTAAGAAAAGTTTTATTAAAAAGAAACACTTGATTGCTGCTGTTAAATTTGTGTACTTTAATCAGTTTGAAGCAACTTGTGCCAATACTTAAAGAAAATTCAGTTTGGCAAGCAGCAGTATCACAAAAATGTATGAAATGGATACAGACATAACCTTTAATGGGACCCGGGTCCTGTCTTTTGTTATTAACACATCTACAGAAAGAGACAGAGGCAGTGGTGGAAGAGTTGCAGCCCTGCCGTGTTTTTGAAGGGACGGAGTGTGGCTCTCACCATTGTGACGCCGGTAAATGTCACCCCACGGGGGGCCGAGTCACAGTTCAAACAGGTTTAAAGAAAAACACAGACAACCTTGACACATAAATAAGACATTTCTTGATAACTTTTCTGAAAATGTACATGAATAAGACGAGAGAATGTATTGCATCTTATCAAACACATCCGATAAGTCCGTGTGTGTGTGTGTTTGTGATAAACCCTCTAATGTTGATTTACAAGTCATGTGAAGTGTTTGAGCGATAGATCGTTTAGCACTGCTCAGTCATATTTCTACCACATGAGCCCTGAACAAATAGTCTATTAGATATGAGAGTTTTTGTCAGTCTCCCCATCTCTCAGACATTTCCTCAGAGCGACGAGTCACATTAGAAGCCGGGAGGGGGAGTAATTTCTGTGTCACATCCCTTTAGCCTGACCTCACTGACAATCTCCAACATGAGAGCATTCTCACTAAAAATTAATCACATTTGCCTTTTTAATGGCATCCCTCACACAAACCTCTTCTGGCTATTGTATTACAAGTAACTCTGAATCTCTTGAGGGTGATTTCAAAGAGTGTATTGATACTTACGTCCCCCTCTGGCCTTTTCTCTTTAGTGTTGACACTATACCACCCGCAGCCAGGCCCGACTGGCAGGAGGCCATCCACTAGAGAGATAAACACTGAGCTAGACGGTGGTAGATCTTAAAGAACATTAAAATGCGGGGAATTTAGTCAGTGCTTTGAGTAAAACAAAACTGACACAAAAGTCGATTTTAAAAAATGCCATAAATACAATTGCCGTTGGAGAGGAACCAACGTGGTGCCAGTTCAAAATTCAGTGAAACATTCTCATTAGCTTTGTTAATGTGACAAAAATATTTAAAGGTGTTTATAAAGAGTAGCTAATTCCCTGGCAGACTACGATGTTGGTGATAAAAGTCTAACTATTGAGTGTGAAAAAAAATAATCTTGAATCCTGCTCATATCCTAATTTAGGCAAGTTGATGTAAATGCTGGATGAAGATGAAGATGGAAAATTTCTCATTGGGAGGGACTAAGACAGGTAAGATATAGAACAAGTACATTAGATGGATGGCACTTATAAGACGTTTTGGCACGATGGTTAGCACAGAGGCCTCACAGAAAGAAGGTTGGGGGTTCGAGTCCCGGTATGTGTGGGTTTCGTCCGGTTTCATCCCACCCTCTAAAAATATGCATGTTGGATTGATTGGCTGCTATGAAATTGCTCCTCGGGATGGTTGTGGGTGTGGATGGTTGTCTGTGTGTGTGGCCCTGCAGCAGACCGACGACCTGTTCATGATGTACCCTGCCTCTCGCCTTGAATCAGCTGAGATAGGCTCCGGCACTCCCCACCACCCTGTCAGGGTAAGCGGTTCAGAAGATGAAATGCAAATACCTGGAATTTTGCACTAGTAAAATTATCCACAGAAAGTCAGTCACCTTGCTAACCGTCTATTGCAGGGATGTCAAACTCAGTTCCTGGAGGGCCTGTGTCCCTGCAGGTTTTCCATGTGTTCTTGCATCTACACACCTGATTCAGGTTAACGAGTCATTGTGCCAAATTTGACTGGCTGTTGATTTTACTGTTTTTGCATCAGCTGCATTGAACCAGGAACAAATGGAAAACCTGCAGAGACACTGGCCCTCCAGGAACTGAGTTTGACACCCCTGGTCAATTGCTTATGAGGCTGTGGGGGTGCCGGAGCCCATCCCAGCCAATTTCGAGGGAAGCAGCAGGGTACACGCCGAACAGGTCACCAGTCAGTCGCAGGGTCACACACGTACAACCATACACACATTCCAAGGGGCAGTTATATACTGGCCAATTAACCTAGCATGCATGTTTTTGGAGTTGGGAGGAAACCAGATTACCCAGAGAAAACCCATGCAAACATGGGGAGAACATGCGAACTCCACACAGAAAGGCCAGTGTTCCGTCTTGTTCCCACTCGGGACTTGAACCCACAACCTTCTTGCTGTGAGGCCACTGTGCTCCCCACTGCGGCATCGTTCGCCATTCCACAGAAAGTGCTTGGTTTATTGTTAGGCTTTTTTTTTTTTAAATCATTTGTTCCATTTAGCTCCCATTTAAAGTTGCAGGGGGCTAGGTAAAATTTTGGGTGGGTGGCTACAGGACACAGCACTGCTTCTTGGTATGAGAAAGGATGAAGATTTACAGTAAAACGAGATGAAAAGACTTTTAAATCAATTACATTTGAGAGTAACTTCGAGATATGAACATGGTTGGGAGATGACATTTGTTGGTTTAAGTGTTGCGTTGTACGCGCTTGTCTTGGTGTCAGTGAACCCCGTCACACTCTCCTGTTTGTGTTACGGTTCTATTTAATTTACAAATGAATCATTGCCTGGTATAATTAATTGGATGGGCATTTATATGGTGATGATAATAATCTAATACAATATTATTAGATGCAGAGTACGTCTCACGCAATCACATATCTGGCTAATCTCCGAAATTTTAAATATTACATTAGCTTTAAACTGAATTTAATACTTTGTGTGGACCAAAAAGCATCACAGTCTATCTAACAGAACAACATTTTACAGGTTAACTGAGCCCTCATCCTCTCGGTATAGCGTCCCTCTCCTTCCATCAAATATTCAGACAGACTCGTAAATCCTTGTGAGTTTGATGTCCTGTAAAAAGACTGGAAAACAAAACACTTCTGGTAAAACAAGTTTCTGAAGACATTCTGTCAGATTCTGCTCTTTTCTACAGATTTCATCGCTAAGCTGCTGTGGCGTAAATGCTTTAAAACACTTTGACATAACATGCCGTGTCCAGAGACCTTCTGCTTCTGAATAATGAATTTGCAGTATGTTCAGAACAGCTGTCTTCTTGTTGGATTTTTTTTCAAGGCTTTCAGTAACATCTCTCAATTTTCGTTGTAATCACCTGCATTAGTGAAGGTGATTCATTTGGTCCTCCTTTAAACAATTTTTAAAAAGTTTACTAAACCAACAGCAAGCTGTGATTGGACAAGAGGCTGAAACAAAATCCAGACCCTCTTTGATTCATGCCACCCCATCTCTTCATATTTAATTCAGAGGTTGTGGATTTCTTTAAGATTGCAACATCTGTTTGCTCCCAGTGCCAGCTCCCTCTGTCAGCCACCCTCTGTTCAATAATTCCTGTTCTGACCCATAAGAGCCTGTGACATTACCGACTACTGCTCAAACTTCTTCGGAACTAGACACAAAGAGACAAGTGTCTACATGCAAACAAATCATTTGACTCATAAACCTGTATGTATTCACTACATAGTAGTGAATACAATAGTTTATTCTACTTAACGTAAGACAAATTTAATCCCAACTCTTCATCTCTATATGTATCTGTGCATAAGACCTCATTTATCAAGACTGCATATGCCCAAATTTGTGGGTATAAGGATTTCTACGCAAATCAGGGGATTTATGAAGCTGGTGGAGTGTGTGGAATATTGCATAATTTGGCATCAAATGTCGGGGAAAAAAAGACACTTCGGGACAGAACTTAAAGTGACCTCAGAACAGAAGAAACCTTTGGAGCAAAGAAAACAATTAGAAATCAAACATAAACACCTGGGGATGTACGCCAGTGCAGTGGTTAGGACAGTAGCCTCACAGCAAGAAGGTCATGGTTTGAGTCCCGGTGTGGGGGTGAGGGTTGAGCAACTGTTTTTTCTGTGTGGAGTTAGCATGTTGTCCACGTGTATGTATGGGTTTCCTCCCAACCTCCAAAAACTTGGGTTGATTGGCCACTATGAAATTGCCCCTAGGAATGAGTGTGTGGTATTGTGTGTGGCCCTGCAACAGACTGGTAACCTGTTCTGGGTGTACCCTGCCTCTCGCCTTAGATCAGCTGGGAAAAGCTCTGGCACCCACTGCGATTTTATTAGGGATAAGCAATTCAGAGGTGAAATGAAACAATGTAGTGCATTAATTTTCTCATGAGGGATGGATACAGTTTAAAAAAAAGCCTGTCACAAGAAAACTGGACCATATCACAGAAAAGATGGTTGATTAAGACACAGTCTTAATTTTACAGGTAAGAGATGAGGTCACCAGTTCATAAAATGGTTGAACTTCACTCACTACATTAAAAAAAATTGATTGTGAAATCATTTTAAATGAAAAGTAAAATAAATGTTATAGTATTGACTTGGCCACCCTGCCTTTCACCAGTAACCAGCTGGCACAAGCTCCACAAACCTGACAAGCATAAGCGATACAGTAAACAAAGGAATAAATACTAAACTAGTTTTTTACACACTGATTTTTGTCGGCATGTTAGTTTTGAAAGCTTTGGATTTTTTAAGAAAAGGAATTAATCCCATATTTATTTGAAATTAATTTATTTGAAAAAAATTGATTCAAACAAGTGTTTGTGAGCGGAAAAATTACACATTTACTTTCATAAAAAGACATTAAACTTTGCTCAAATGAATGCAAATAGTAAAAAAAGACATGTAATTCAATTATGCCATTTTTGTCTTTTGCATCCCAAAAATTTTTTAAAGCAGTCATCAACATGAAACAATTAAAGTAAGATGGGTGATGAAGTTTCAAATTCAAATGATTTAGACTTCAAAAAAGATATATCCATCACTCCCTTGAAACTCAAAAGAGTTATTTTGGTCGTCTGAATTTAATTTTGGGCAGATCAAACTTTACTTGATCCAATGTTCATCAACACCCAGTGCTAATTACTGAACTGTCCAGTTCTCTCAGTCTGGTCTTTGTTGTCAGAGACACTGAAGGTGGTGGTATCTTTAACAGATGCTACCCACTGACCTTAGAAACTTCACAGAGGGGCCAGATGTTTGGATGACCTCACAACCTTGGGACCAGCTGATGTGGCAGTGATAAAGATGGGTACTGGCAGAAGAAACTGATCTGGTGGCATCAAAGGTTCCCATTTTCCCCACTTTTTCTGTGCGTTTCCTCACCCCCAAACTGGGCGATCCCGGAAGGCAGGAAAATCTGTAGCATGGAGGAGGAGAAATATGTAAACACAAAGGAGAAATAGACACAGAGGGGACTGGTCAGTGGTGCTGACGGTTGTCACAGATGTTGAGTTCAGCACAAAACTCTGCCAGAAGCCATCATGTCAGAGCTAAGTTAGCTGAATGAACAAGAACAACTCCAGGCCATGCCACTTTATATCTCATTCAAAATTCAACAGCTGTTTCTTGAACGAATGCAGATGCAAAATAATGATAATAATGCCTACTTACAGCTCCTGCTTAGAAGTAAACAATCCTTCTTGACCACACCCTTGACACATGGTGTCTAGTTACCTCCTGCTGCAGTTCTTCTATACAACCCGGAAGAAGCTGTTTTTGCCAAATATTACTATAGGAAGTAAACAAAGAGTTATTGCGTGCTTTCGTTTTCATAAATGAAGTAATTATACTAGTTCAGTATAATTAAAAATGACTTTTGGTTTCCAAATTATAACTCAATGAGCATGTGAACTTTGCATTGTTGTCATAAACACATGTTAGCAAAATGTGTTTCTTGTGTCGTGCCCGCTTCAACATCATTTCCCCTCAAATCAAAACTAGTGCTTGTCAAATCTGGCAAGTGAAATTTTTAACATTTTGACTGGGCGCATCTTGGCTCCAAGCATCCTCACTCAGCTCAGAGAATGTCTTTGTGCCAAGGCCGCAGCCCGTGGCGGTTCTCCTAGTGACAGATGAGCATGTCAACATGTTTGTGTGTGCATGTGTGTGCATGAGTGTGATGAAACAATAACTCCAGTAAGCTGTGAACTGTGCTATTAGCAACAAAATGTCAGGAGATAACCAAGCCACCAAGAAACTGATCAGACATTGTGTTCACACGCATGTACACACCTCAGAAAAATGAGGTAAAGGGCTTAAAAACGGACAGATTTGGACATGAGAACATAGATCCAATTAAGAAAACGACCCTTGACTCGAGCATGTTCTTTCATTTAATCTACTTAGTCACTTTAAAAAGGAGCATTTGCTCTCCTGCAAAACTTAGAAAAAGCACATTCTTCTTTTGTAACTTCAGAAACTAGAAAAAATACAAAACAGCACACTGTGACATGTGGATCTAAATCTATCCATCCTGTCTTCAGGCCTGTTGGCAAAGGGCAGCTCAGCTGTAGCAGACAGATTGTGTGAACAGCAGACTATGAACATCTCTCCACAGGCCATACCAAGGTGTCTAATCCAGGAAACACTGTGAACACACACCCCGTGGGCTCCTACAGTGCGCTACATAGCCTAGATCCCAGAGTACCACTGCAACAAATCTTTCATCTCAAGTGGCAATTTTATAAATTTCATTTGTTGCAAAGTATGAACTAATAAAACAGTGACATTATAAAAGAAGAATGAGACTATTCTCCTAACTTAAAACCTTGAAATATTAAACTTCACACATAAATACTCCTAAATATTTGACATATGGCCATTTTTTTTAGCAAGCATTAAATTTTAATGCTGACCCTTTTCATCTTTGTTCAACTGGTTTGTGCAAATTTAAACATAAAAAACAGATTAAACTTATTGATTTTCTTTTAAAACATTTTTCAACACTTTACCTGAAGAAATGTTGCCAGCTTTCCAAGGAGTGTGTTTGTTCTCCAGAACCTGTCATAACGGCTGAGCGTCACCTACATCACAGGGTGTTGCAAAATGACAGCTCCCAATGTCTGCAAAGATGAAGCCTCAGGAGAGAAAAACAGGACAGATCTAAATTTCATTCTCCCAAGTATATCAAAGTGACTCCTGTCAAAATTGCATCAAAGCAGAGAAATAGGAACTGTTCATTTTTACAGCTGAGAGCGGGACAGAGGAGGGGGTTTCTGAAGAATCGGGCTGGAAAGGTGAGTGTTATAAATTACGCTGGGTGACTTACAGGAAAAATGATGACAATGAAAAGCACCTTGTCAAGCATCACTATTTGGATTTATGACAGCAGAGAGAAAATAGGGCTGTGACAGAGGGTGAAGCTGAAGTGAGACTTCTGAGACAAAGAGCGACAATGTCCATGTGAAACCACACTTACAAACTGCACTTACAGAGCTGCATGAATGGTGCAACACTCTGGTAACACCTGTGATTTCATCTTACGTCTTTTGAGGAAATCCAATTTTGTTATTTTATTTTTCCTCGTTTTGTACCCTCCGAAGCGGGATGCTATGTAAAAATTTCCCTTTCTATGTGTTTTCAAATAAAGACTTTAAAATCTCATGAATAAAAATGGTTGGCCATTTTGATGGGGGAGAAAACAAGTGCAGGAACTAAACCAGTACCAGAGATCAACCTAAAATAACATTGACAGTTACCATGGGGCAAGCCTTTTTACCTAAGCAGTCTGAATAACAAGCGAGTGTCTTTGCTTGTGTAGGCCCGCAGTGCTGCAAGTTATAGGGATACAACCAGTGCAGAGAGGACAAATATAAGAGACCTAGGGCTAAAAGAAAACTAAGGCAACCAAAATCTGTTTTTGTCCGAGGGACAAGCCCTGCAAAGCACTGTGGGCCACTTCTGATTTCTGCACTAGCTGGTGTAACACAAGCAGCCATGCATTAGCATTGACCCTCCAGTTAGAGCAGGCTCTTAGGATCCTGTCACCCACACTTATCATACACTCTTACACACATACAAACACAAGTGAACATGTGAAAGTGGCTGGCTTGCTGCAGCACATTTGGTTCATTTTGTCACAGTTTCTTTTATCTGAAATTCCAAACATCTTTCTGTATTAAAAAAAACACACATAAAAATTAAAACCTCTAACCCTTAGTCCATTTTCTCTGGCTGCAAAATGTGAAAACATAATCTCCACAAATAGGTGGTCTGTCTTCCTCAACAATTAGAAGGGGTTCTAAGCTTGCCTGGAAAGTTCAACAACTGTGAAGAAGGAACTATTAAATAGGACACACAAAGCAGTGACCTTGACTGACAAGTGTTCTTCATACTGGCCATAAACAGCAGTGGGGCCTGATAAGTGTTCATCGGTGCGGGGAGTAATGACCTATCCGTCAGCAGTGGTTGGGCCAGGCGAGGTAGTATAAATGAACATACATAATGTACAGCAATAATACCAGCACGCTCACAGCCTAATATATTATCATTATTCTAGGGGAGCTGGATTTTCCTCTCTCCTACAGTGCTATACAGTGTGCCTCAACAAGGTGGGTAAATGTCTTCCGGCCATGATAATTTCATTCTAATCTTTGTTCCATATTATAATTTTCATGGTCAGAAATACACCAGGAAGCAATGGCACATTTCTATCATAAGCTAAACAGAACACAGGCCATAACTGGGCGTTTTATGTGACTGTATTACAGCTCGATACCAGAGCACCAGTCAATTTATGATAAGAATGGAGAGAGCTGTAAATTTATGTGTGATGGCCCATCTCAAACAACATCGTTGGGCTCCCAACTAGCTTCTGATAGCAGAGCTCAGTATGCATAAAGAAGATATCTGAAATTTCAATAGCACAAACATTACCATACAAGTCTAGATATTAATAAAAATTAAATTAAGCCACAAACTTGCAACATAAACACAGGTCTTTCTGTGTGGAGTTTGCATGTTCTACCTGTGTATTTGTGGGTTTCCTCCAGGTACTTTGGTTCCCTCGCACTCTCTCAAAAATATGCATGTTAGGTTAATTGGCCGCTATATTGTCCCTTGGAATGAGTGTGTCTGTGTATGGTTGTGTGTGTGGCTCTGCAGCAGACTGGCAACCTATTCAGTGTGTATCCTGCCTCTCGCCTGAAATAGGACCCGGCACCCCCATAGTCCCATTAGGGTAAGCAGTTCAGAAGACTAAACAAAACCTGCTACTTTAAAATTATTTTTTAAATTGAAGCTGAAATCTAAACAATTTTAAACACCTCATGCCCTGAATGTTGTTTAAAAAACTTGATTGACTAGTTTATGCTTATGAGAGTCATAAAATCAGGATTATTTGTTAGACAAACTCAACTGATTTCACATGATCTTAATTTTACGTAATTGCAATTTCTGAAAAACTATGTTGACTAAGCAAAAGAGGAAGGAAATGTCACAAAGATGGAAATTTTATCAGAATTCCAGCTTCAACTGAATCCCAGTGGGCTTTTAATCTTCTTTATGGAAAGTAAATAAGTCAAGAATTAAATTTTGTGATGTACCAAGTTACTTAAATTTGGCTTTATGGTAGACGTAAAATTCTTGAAGAATTTTTTGAGAGCTTATTGGTGAGATTTCAAAGCTTGGTAAATTTCATTGTGATGACTGTATCACTACTGAACCCTTTCAGGCTGATCAAGACTTTAAATCCTGTGTTGATTTTGGAAATCAGTCTGAAAGGACATGTTAAGGCTTAAATCTTTTCATGCAAAAATGCTATTAAGTTCCAAAATATATCAAGAGATGCTTCTTTAGTTTTATCTGTGTACTCACTCGGCTGAGAGTTTTCATGTAACGGCATTAATTAACAGGAATTTCTGAAGCCTCCCACACACATATTGCATCAAAGTCACAGCCAGTGTCCTTGTCCAAAACTCATCTCCAAGCAGAAAAAAAGAAACAAGAATAAACAGTGCTACTCTGCAACACAAGATTTGCCTGACACTGCATACTAGGAAACACTTTTAAAATGATTTCAATTTCATTATTTTTTTGGAGATGAAGAAAGCATGTAAGGATTATAAATACAGTAACATGGTCTTTGTCAGAATAGAAATAAATGAAACTGATTTCTTTTTACATCCTCCCTATATGGCGGTCTTAAACAAGATGTATTCAAGGTAAATAGAAAAAATGAGATATTGCTGAGTACGTCATATTTTTATTGGTGTATATTCAAGTTTCACAAATATCAAATATATAGACATCGCCTGTCTTCATCACATCACTACAAAGCAGAGGAAACATGAAGTATGTCTCTCAAGCTTAGAGACAGTAATCTCTCACATGGAGGTCAAATCTAACATGGCAGGCTAGTGTCCATGGAGATTGACAGCCTAGGGAAATACTGCTGCCAGGCACCCACAATGCACTGTGACAGTGAACACCTCCCAGGAAAAAGGCTGGTTACCAAGCCTTATAGAGCGACTGTCAGAGGGCGCCTGTCGTCAGAGCTGCTGCCAACTCCACACTGACAGACTCTGTCAGCCTATCTCTATCATATCGAGACCATCTCAATCATGTAAACACCGATGCGTCTCGCAAGTGTGCAGTTCTAAAGCATGCACATCATTTCCTGCATTTAAACTACAGACTTCAACCTTTTCTAATGCTTATGTGCTTCAAATTTTTTTATTTCACAACGTGCTAAAATCCTTCTCTTGAAAAAAAAAATACAATTTCAATTTTTCACAAACATACCAAAATTATTTTTATTAAAGGACCGGTGCCACTTTGTTTTACTTGTGTATCATCACAGTAATTACAAATTTGTGACAAACTATTAAATAATCGCCTTTATTACCTCGTTGTTTTCAAAAATGATGAAACTGAATTTTGCAATGCACACTGCTATTGTAAACTGTTGTGTTTATATTTCTCTTGAACACCATTTGTGAATAATGGAATGCAATTGAAAGTCAAGCAAACCAAATTTATTTCATCAGGAGATCGTAAGCTGCTTTTAATTTATTTTCACATAAGAACACAGGAAAACAAACTATGCTTAAGCAGTAATATGTTATTTACGTGTTACTACGAACATAAATGTAGTACAGCAGAGCACTAATTGCATGAAATATGTTATCTTACAGGCTCGCACTGCCTGCCTTTCATAAACAAAGGCTGACAGATCATGCCCTCAACCAGTGACCCTGCTGTGAGCATATGCACTAATGCAAGGTCACACTGGAGACTGGCCACATGAGGAGAAAACAGCCATCCAATTTGCCTTGTGAACCCAGCAGACAAACTCTTGATGCAGTCATCATGCCCTATGATAAAATGTCAGTGTGTTAAATAGGACACTTTTTCATTAACAGCTCTAATAAATGCCGTTTGCACTGAACAGAGGATTCCCTTTATGTCTGAGAGAGGGGGAAAAAAGATAAGCGGCTATCATTGCCAAAAATCTGTTCCACGCTCAGTGTCAAGGAGGCTTTGTTGGCTCCGACAGTGCTCAGCTGTGTGCAAAAGCATGGCAGTCCCTGATTTTCATGATGACAGGTGGCCATCTTTAAATCCGAGATCTACATGTAATACCACTTATAACCCACAGTGGCTGGCATCGAGTTAGACTCACAAGTATTTGGACAGTTGTATGAGTTTGTCAATCCACACAACAACTATCATTTTTATAGTGGAAAATGAATTAAAACTAAGGTGCAGACTTTTTAAATTTATAGTTTAAATATTGAATGCGTTAAAAAGAACAGAAAAAAAATCACAAATAAAACGGCAATCCTGTTGCACTCAAAATTTAGAGACCATCGTTTCACAAGTTATTTGACTTCATAGTAAATATTTTCCTCCAATTACAATTTTTTCCCCACACAATTTCCAAATTATTCATCTATTTATTTTCTGTTTACTTCATTTTTAAAAATACCACTTTAATTTTAGACACTGTTAAAAGTTTTAAAAATTATACTGTATTTTTTAGCTTTTTTTTTTTTAATTAAGTCTCTAAATACCTGAAAAAACTATTTTTGATAGTTTATTTTAACTGTTTGAGTCAAAGTTTTTTATAGTTGACATGCCATCAGAAGGTTTGATTGTGTGAGTTTTAAATATAATAAATAGAAGCAGCTATACATACAGATCTACAGCCGAATGATGGCCCCCACCATCCTCTGCTTGCCCTTTGTCATGCATCCTCACCTCCAGAACTGTCACTGGCTTGTCAGAACCAATCACAAGATGCCATGCTGTCTGCCACCCATGTACCAGTTTGGACAGGATGCCATCAAATTTCTGGTGCTACGTGTCAAGAACCATATGAAAACAGATGTCCTCATTATGGTTTCACCCCGCCTGTTGGAAATACTGCATGCAAATGAAGTTTGCATATAATAAAGTGTCAAAACACATTGTTGGATTTTCTCCTTATAAATATTTCTATAATATTTGGTTTAGATTAAATCCCTTAAAAATGCTTTAAAAGCTAAGGCCATTATCTTAACTACTACTTACTTTTTGTTTGCTTTTAATAACGACCTATGCATGCACAAAGCTAGGAACAGCAAAGTAAAATCCAGTTAGGTCCACTCATGGTGTGATAAAACAGTGACATGTCCAAGCCCAGTGTTATGAATATATGGGGCCCTCTGAGATGCAGCATGACAAAAGTAACTTTATTGAATGGGACAGATCGCTGCTTGTCTGACTGACTTAATCTGTTTGATTGAGCAACGGGACGCCTTCGGCCTCACAAGTCCTTCAAAGGCCGCAGATTCTGCAAGTGTGAAAAAAGAGGGAGGGAAAAAAGGCAAGAGCAAATTCCCCTCACACCCTTTCCTTTCCAAAAGCCATCAATAAAAAACATAGCAGATTTAGGAGGGTTTTTTTTATCAGCCTTATGCATTTCATTCATTGCTCCAACACCGCAATTCATTCAGGTCATCAGCTTCTGACAAAGACTGGAAGCCTGGAAAATCTGTCAACTGACAGAGTCTTTGATTGGAAGCAGGATGCTGGGCGGATGGTGAGGTTCATTGAGGAGAATCACTGAAAAGCAATAAAAGGCAGAGTATGAAGAATTTGTCTGCTGCTGGAGTATCTTCTGACTAAAAAGCACCATTACAGATCCATGCATTCATTTGCCCATGCTTCACGATCTTATTATGGAGATCTAACTTTCCACCCCAGCCCCTTTTTTTTCACCAGGCTGTCCAAACACAAAGAGTACTTCAGCTATCATTGTTCTTGATCTGAATTTTATTTAGAGCTCCATATGCTTCTCCAGCCTATTTTCAAAGGCTGGTGTTGATGCTTGGCCTCTTTTGGCCCCGTTAAGCTTTAAAAGAAAGGCCACTCTGTCACCACACTGCCTATTGTTGGCACTTGAAGTTAACAGACAAAAGTGTGAGATCATGAATGAGTGTCTGGCAGTCTATTGAAGGTTTCCTCACAAGTGAAAAAGGAATGAGCACCTGAGGCAGCTCAACCGTAAACTTGTAAAGAAAACAGGTTGACGTTTCCTGGATATTTTGATTTGTTCAAAAGAGATTATAACAAAAATATAATTAATAAAAGATGCTTGCTTTGGACATTTCTGAGTAGTAAGAAGTTATTATTTATGACAATTAGCTGGAGAATTTTGTGATCAATCAAATCTGAATCCCCAACCAAACCTCCAAGGGTTTGAAAACTTAACAACCCAAAATCCTTTAGAGGCTACAGAAAAACCAGTGAACTAGTTCCTTCCTGCTCCAAACACACAATTCCCAAAGAAATACTCAAAGCTGAGTCTCCCGGTCTCCCCTTAGTGACAATTTGTCCACATCACAGAGTCGTCATGCCTAACAAGATCTGACTTGTGACACACAGATGGGGAGGGGCTGGACACGGGCAGTGCTAGTGCTGGGTGCCTGCCTGCCCTGGGGCTACATAAAACCCCGCCATGCTCAGACTGCTGTGTGAGAGAACACAACTGCTTCCTGCTAAACTCTGCTTCACCACCATAAGCTCTACCAGCCCACAGCGTGCATCACCATGCCGCAGGAAAGCTACCAGGTTCAGAAAGAGACCCAAATGCAATGTTAGGTGTATTTATGAACACAGAGCAGGGGTTAAACATTCAGACTTGTACCAGCCTCCTGGTGTCTGATGAGTGATGCCTCATCTGGTCAAATCACATTTTGACTACTTTTTGCATTTGGGTTTCACACTGCTGGACTTATAACTGGGAGCTAGCTCAACAAACTAGGATATCTTCTTTAATTTGAGGTAATAAATATTGATTAATACATTAATTATTTTATGGATTTAACTTATGTTTTTAGAAAAATGGAAATCAGTTGGTCAATTTTTTTGTTTTTGACTGAAACAATTTCTATTTCAAACCTTGTTTATTTATTGTGTTTCTGTTTTTATTTCAACTTAAATTTGTCACCAATCTTTAAGTTGATTACATGTAAGACACAGACACACTACACATTAGTAAGTCCCCACACATGGATTAACCCTGTGTACTTAAAAATCACAGCCTCTCTGTTCCGGTCAAGTGCATCAGTGAGGCCTATATATGCAATTAGGTCATGTATGTTTCACAAGGGGGATAACAGTCATTGTCAATTTTAAGTAAAAGTTAAATCCCACCAGGGTGGTGGGGAAGACTGCTCAATCTTCATAAAACTCGAATAAGAAAAAGTAAAATGAGCAAAAAATCTCTACAGTGCATGTTGTGAATATCATTAGAAAAAGGCTTTCCAATAAACTGCACTTACCACAGACTGGTTTGAGTGAAAAATCTAATTCTAATAATTTTAAGAGACCACCCTTCTGGAATATTTTGGGTTTCATGGAAAGGACCTACCACACAAAGTCTTTTTTTTTATTTCATTTTTCAAATGACCGGTTTTATTTGTGCTCAACATCTCTTTTCATGCTGTTAACATTTTCTTTTTTTTTGGATGTTTCATGAGCTAGTTGGTTGAGATGTGAAGAATACACTGGAGTGTGTGTGTTTGTTAGGTTTAGCGAACAAAAGAAAATAGGATGGCCCTTGATCGTTTGAAAGTTCTATTACCAAAAAAAAAAAAAAATAAGACAGGATCTTCTGACTGTAGATTTCTGTGATCTCTTAACTCCTACATGTTACAGTGTTCTGCCTTTTCATACTTTCACTCTTTCCTGTAGTATCCTCAGCTCTGCTGGATGCTGTCACCTCTCTCTCCTGGCCCTCTGGCCCTTATCCTTGGCTCTGGTTCCTGACAACCTCACCCACTGAGCTACAGATTGGCCGGCATACAATGCCCGAGATCCCCATTCGCCAAAGAATGTGCACATTGGCCATCCACCTTTTCTTTTTAATTTTCTCACCACATCTTGTCCGGCCATGTCCTTAGTTTTTTCTTTCCCTGTTATTCAGTCTTTTTGTTTATTTCCTGATGCTCTCTCCAAGTCCGTCTCTCTGCTCTGACTGTGTCCTCCTGGCAGCTTGGTGGTGACTGGTGGGGCAACAACAGAAACCGTCTCCCGCCTTGTTCCGTAGCAGGGCAGCATGAGCGAGACAAGCCAGAGCTTACAAAGCCGCTGCCGAGCGAAACAAAGGTTGTGTGCTCCATCATTCAAACCCGGGCCACTTCGACAGCTGCCTCCGCCACGCTCATACTGACAAACGGCCAGAAAAACAGATGGTTTGTGCATTCATGACCAGTTTAGTGGAAGCCCAGGAGTCACCCCCATTCAAGGGGAGGGTTTTTGTCAGCTATTCCATGATAAAGCTCTTCAGTCTGGTAGAAAATTAGAAATGCATTTTAAAATTGTCCTTTAATTATCGAGGTCATCTCAGCCCCTATAGAGGAGAGAGGAAAGGTCTGACGCTCTGGCTCGTGACACATAACTGATCTGAAAAAACGAGTTGCCTCATTTCACTTTTTTAAATCTTGCCAACACATTAACATACATTTGTCAGTTGCTGCTGAAAAGCAGATGCATTGAATTTTAGAAGCCAACAATCCTCCAAGGGAAGAAAGTTAATCATCTCAGCATCTGATCAATATTGGCATTGAAATAGTAGACTGCATTGAAGAGCTGGCTGAATGGAGAGACGATGGGTATCCCACACCAACAGAATCCCTAAAAACTTCAATAAGAACTTTGCACGCTCACAAATTTCTTATTTTTTTTCCTTCTTTTACCCACCTCAAACTTTGCCTTCAGTCAAAAAAATCCATTAAAACAAATTAAGCTCTTCACAGAAGGAAAAACTCTGATCTGAGTTATTTCCCCATGCTTTAAAAAATATTCATAATCCAGAATGAAGACAAAATAAATGCTAAACTTTGTGTCCCTAGAAAAAAAAAAGTTTTTCCTTTTATGAAAGCTTTTGTCGGAAATCATGCATTTACTCTAGTCTTTAATAACTCAGGTCTAGATGTTCTCCAATTTTGTCAAATAACAATCATTAAAATCATTTAGAATCTAGTATTTTGTCTGTTTTAAATGCAAAAGTTTTAGAAAAATATCGGTTTGACAAGATGCACAGGTAAAAAAGAAATTAAATCAACCATATTAATGCTGTGTGTCATGTAATTAAAAAGAGCTTAAAAGATTGCTTTGAGGCAGCGAGGCGTGAACCAGACTGGCTTTTTGAGCATCATCGTCAAGCATTTGGCAACAGTGCCCTCAAAAGTCATTTTCAATTTTAAGAGAAACATTCACCATGTTGCACTATATCATACAAAGCACTATTTACACAAATTAACTGAGATGCCAGCAAAAGTGACACTGACGAAACTTACTTTGTTTGTTCCTCCATATTAAATTAGTTTCACATCTCAAAGTGCCCAGAGACTAGGCCTAACAGCACAAGGAATACGGCTGAGCAGATATGAATTAAAGATAATGCCAAGCCACCGCACGTCTGTCTCTCTCTGGAAACCATCTGGACGTTCAATATTACATCCTTGTCTACACTTTTCACACTGATCAGGATCACAGTTTTTTGACGTGCTTTCATGATGCATCTTAACCAAATGTGGTTACTGAATGAACACGTTTCTTGACAAATCACCACGTAGTCATGCTATAGACTTTAATAAAGTTAGAGCCATCATAGCGAGATAAGCAACAACGCTCCTCTCTGACTAACAATGCCATTTTCTCATTTTAGGATGCAGGTTTTTTTTACGTTACAGACCATTTAAATAATGACCACAAGCATATCTTAACCAATTTGTGATCTAATATGTTGTGATCATATTAATAATCATAGGGGCTCAGCATCATTGCACCAGACTGGTAGACCCAAATTAGCATAATCATTGCCATCATTAGCATAATTTCTGTGCTAGTTTGTCTGTATTACTTACTGTAACCTATAGAACAACAGGGACACCCGGCAGAGTTATTACGTACTGCTGATAATAGAAACCACACTCTAAGTGACCTGTAAGAGAACCCCATGACTTGCAGAATTTAAACAAAGATGCACATGACACCTTTGCATAAAACCACACAAATTCCCACTCATGAGGTTGATAGTAGCAGGACGGCTGCTGTTTTGTTTCCATTTAAGCACTGCCCTCCTCTGACAGCTCAAAGAAGTGCATAAAGTCTGTCTAAAATTTTTTTTAAAAATCTGCCGTTACATCTTCCAAAGGGCAGAGGCCTTTCAGATTACAGTCATTGCTTGAACATGAGGTGAAGTAGGTGGATGTGGATGAACAGAGCCTCTTTAATTCCGTCATCCCCCCAAAACACCCACTATTCAGTGCCATTTTGTTGTTGGACTGCACCCCTTTGGCACCGTACAGGAATCACTTCCTCAGAACATGATGTGGGAGGTGTTCAAAGATAAATGGTGACAGATATTTACTTTTGTTGCCAGAAAGGCTGGTATTTCAATGACACAGGCGGTGACTCTCAGATGGATGCAATTTGATCAAATATATATGACGAATGAGGGAATCTGGACAAAAATTAGCAGCGAGATTAAAAATAAGTGTAAACTTGAGGTGGGTATAAGCAACTTGGAAAAAAAGTCACACTATGTTGCTATGAAACAAACTAATTTATCCTTCAACAGTAGGAAAAATTAAATATATATTTATATTTATATCTACATTGCCAACGTAGCCTTTTGGTAAGGTTTTTATTTGTGTTGCTGTATTTTTAAGCTCAACCATCTGGTTACTTGACGATACTCAAAGTTGTTTCCTGGCCAAGAAAAAAAAGAAAAAATTAAAAACTGCTCAAACTGCTTTTCAACACTTTGCCTCAACATAATTAAATTCCCAGCAGAGTCTAATCAGCATTCACGAGTGGCATCAGAGCTAAGTATGATATACAGTACAATCACTGTCAAGGTGATTTGTCATTGCACACCACGGCCATCCTTTTCTCATACATTTCAACACACATACATATGCATACACACACACACACAACCACAGCTGCTGTTTGCCCATCCCTCCCAAATTAATACTCATGAGCGAAACCATGACCTGTGTAAGGCAGCCCCGACCCGTCATACCAGACTCTCGCTTGATCCACCCCTTATCCATGCCCCCTCCACTCAGTCTACCAATCTCAGCACAAGTAAACAAACCTCAAGAGATGACACAACACTGACTAGAAATTTATTTTAAAAATGAAATCCAACACAGAAAAACAAATAATACAAAAAATGTACTTAACTCTCAGATAACTGTACAAAATACTAAATTATTATTCATTCATCTTCTGAACCGTCTGTCCTTGACAGGGTCACATAGGGTGCCAGACGCTATCCCGAAAGATTCAAGATGAGAGGCAGGGTACATCCTGAATAGGTTGCCAGTCTGTCATGGGGCCACACACACAACCATACACTCATTCCCAGGGGCAATCTTATCACAGCCAATCAACCTAACATGCATGTTTTTGGAGTGTGAGAGGAAACCACAGTACTCATGAGAAACCCAGGTACTGCACATACACAGGAAGAACATGCAAACTTCACACAGCAACGCCAGTATTTCAAGCCTCACCCTATTCAGGATTTGAACCCTGACCTGCTTGCTGTGAGGCCACTGTGCTATCCACTCCACCACCGTGCAGTCCTGAATTATCATGCATATTTAAATTTATGCCTCCAATCTTTTGTCTTATACAATTACCACACGTGTTTGTCTTTTTTATTAGTTCATATAAGTGTAGTCCTGGTACGTAGTATGAAGCAGTTGCAAGATTACAGAAAATGAGGTGACATAGCCAGCGAGATCACGATAGTTCTTGTCTGTAAAGCCACCAAATGGCTACTGCTTGGTTAGCTGTGAGCTCCATTTTGGGACCTATGGTTCCCACATTTAATTAAAAATCCATTATCACCTCTCTCAGCATTGTGAGCAGCATTTCAACCCATACTACTCAGATCTGCATACTTAATTGATCACAAATGGCTAAATTGCTTTTTCCTGCTATCAATCTTCCAGTTATCTAAAGGAATAGTTGCAAGTGGTTGGATTTTTATTGAATCTGCAAAAATTTAAGATGAACATGTGTCATAGCATGTCGTAGCTCATACAGCATGCTGTGGTACAGAACTTGTGGCAGACCTTGCAGGCAAACTGTTGTTTGGGTGGTAAATTAATATTCAAAAGATGATGCTGCCAAAGGATCTTGAACAGATGCACACAGGCCAGTACTAAGAAGCAGCCAGAGACAATGGTTCAAACTGGACAAAAATAATTGATCAAATAGACAATGATCTAAAAATAGAAAAACCAGGAGGAAAAAACTGTTCAATCTAGAGTAGAAGAAATAGGAGGAAAGACAAAGTCTCCTTCCAGCTCCCCTTGCTTTCATTGTTACCTCCTCAACGAGTGCGGCCAGGCCTCAGCTCCCCTGGCAGAAACTAAGTGGCTTGCTGGCATATGGTGTAACCTCCATTTGAGTACTAAAAGCTGGATATTGTTTTTGTGGAGCAGATGTTGGCGGGCATGGCAAAAGCCACAGCTGACTGGGTTACGCAGCTGGGAACGGTGTGTGTGACCCACATACAGGGGCAGCAGTAGTCAACCGAGAGCCACAATCTTCATGAAGAATGGTGAAACATAATAAGGTGTTTGTCCCTTCATTGTTTTTACAAGTGAACAGTTGACAATGTTCTTTGGTTTTTTTTTTTTCTTTTGCTTACGTTTAATTGCTTTCCTTCTGTTAAACCAAGGAATGATAATGTGAATACAATAATGGTGAACTAATTGCAGTTTAAGCAACCTGGTGATGAAGGGATTTGATTTTAATCTGGTAACTCGTAAATCTATAGTTTAAGCCAGAGAATGTGTCTGAAGCTTTGGTCGGGGCAGCTGCAAATACTGATCAACCTTTCAAAATGATGAGATTTTATTTCTGTGACCTTGTTAATTTTGGACGGGTTTTTTTGGGGCTAATCAGATCTGGATAAAAACAACAAACAACTTCACTTCTCCTTGTGCATCTTAAAAACAAAGAACCATCATGTTTTTAATTGGAATCTAATGAGCTTTAATGCCAAGATTTGCGCTAATAGAAACGAAATGAGGACACTTAAGAGTCCTGACCAATTTTCCAAACCCAGAAGTGTCCCGATGCCAAAAGTGGACAAATGAAGATTATGCTGAGATTATAATAAGGTTGCCAAAGCCATTATCCAGTCTACTCTGACAAATGTTGTGCCTCTCCGTGAGCAGATGGGACCTAGAGTTTGGGTGGGGAAATAGGCAGAGTATCCTTCACCCAGTTGGCTAGAAAACACTTGGATAAACAGCGAGCCGGGGCTCTGTCAAAAACCTTCAATTCTATACAAAATTTTGAGGCAGCACTCAAATTTTATTCCATATACACTGTTTGATTTAAATTGACATCCCAGCATAATACTTTTAAGAGTTGTTGATAGCTGGTTAATTTTGTCGATCCAAATAACTGTAAAAACAACATCTGTCCAATAACAACATCTCAACAACCCCCTGCTCTCATCACTCAACAGCCGCTCATTGCCTTGTGTTTGGTATTTTGGACTCAGCTACTTAATAATGAGTGTTAAATGCCATATGTTGAGGGCTGAGGCTAAACAAACTGACCAGAGGCTGCCACAATAGTTTTTTCCCCTCGTGAGAAAGGATTAGGATGGCCTGTCACTCAGCAGGGTCATGCAGAGCAGAGGCACTACTTAAAAAGTCATTTAGTGAATTAAGATGCCCCCAGTTGGTCTGTGATCTGGAGTAGAGGAATAAACAGTGAAACAAAAAAACACTGGTAAGTACTCGGCAAAGCCTTGAGGCGACCACTGATGATCTGTTGTGAAGTTCTAATTCTGCAAGGTTTCTGTGTGACCAAGTCTCATTAATAACATGAGGCTTTTTGACTCAGCATGGATCAATTTTATCCCCTCAAAAGAAAGAGTTACAATTACTGTACAAGTAGACCAGAATATTTTCTACTAGGTTTGAGTCCCTATTGGTAAAAGGCTGCCGTTATATTTAACATTTGATTTGTACCATACCTGGGCTTGTTTATCTAAATCCTGATCTCAGTCAACTGGAGTTCGACAAGCAAATATTTAAATGCGGAACGATTGAGACAAGTAAACGATTATTGTTAGTTTTGCATTTTTACAAAGATGCCACAGTAAGCAGGTTATAAAATGAACATCCAGGTTACTAAATCTGCCAATCTGCACAGCAGACTGGCAGGTCAGACTGAAGGATGCCACTTTGACAGCATTTATGATCATAGATCGGACCTCATAAATGACAGGCATTACTGATGCATGCTCGGGGCTTGTGAGCCTGGAGAGACAGGAGAAGTTGCCGCTGTTGAATAGATGACAGGAGATGAAACTGGTTTGAATGCACTTTGAAATCATTATACAGTTAAAAAAAAGTATCTAGTTTCAGTTTTTGGGACATACATTATCATTTGTGGCATTCATCCATTCATCTTCTGAACTGCTTATTCCAGTCAGGGTTACGGGGAGGCCAGAGCATATACCCATTTATTGCAGGCGAGAGGTTGATTACATCCCAAACAGGTCTGTAGTTTGTTCCAAAGTAGCAAAATTAAAAAAAAAAAATGTCAACAAAACGTTGTTCCATATTATGAAACTTACATTTTTAGTCTCAATCATTTGTAAATGAGAGGGATCCAAATGGAAAAGTGAGGTTACAGGGTGAAGAGATAAAGAAGCTGGAAGATTTCAAGTACTTAGGATCAACAGTCCAGAACAATGGAGAGTGTGCAAAGGAGGTGAAGAAGTGTGTGCAGGCAGGCTGGAACAGGTGGAGAAAAGTATCAGGTGTGATGTGTGACAGAAGAGTTTCAGCTAAAATGAAAGGGAAAGTTTACAAAACCGTGGTGAGACCAGCCAAGCTGTTTGGTCTAGAGACAGTGGCACTGAGGAAAAGACAGGAAACAGAGATGAAGATGCTGAGGATCTCTCTGGGATTGACAAGGATGTACAGGATTAAAAATGAGTACATCAGGGGAACAGCACATGTTAGAGGTTTTGGAGATAAAGTCAGAGAGGCCAGACTGAGATGGTTTGGACATGTGCAGAGGAGAGAGAAAGAGAATACATTGGCAGAAGGATGCTGGGTTTAAAAAAAAAACAGGAGAGAGGCCTAGAGGAAGACCAAAGAGAAGGTTCATGGATACAGTGAAGGAAGACATGAAGATAGTTGGTGTGACCGAAGAAGATGCAGCAGATAGGGTTAGATGGAAGAAACTGACTTGCTGTGGCGACCCCTGAAGGGAAATGGCGAAAGAAGAAGAAGAGTGCTAATCGTTACTGTTGGATCTCAGATTAGTGAAATAATCAACTATCTTCAAATACAGGAGTTTTGTAGAATTTGGATATTGTGACGTTTTTGTGACTTTTTAGGGAGTACGTCAGGACAGTGAATGTGACAAATGTAGATAACTTGGTGCTAATTCCATTTGAAATGTGAAGGCTTTTGGAAAACTCAAAACAACTGCAAAGGCAATGAGTAATATATTCTATAAATCACTAGTTTAAAGCTTCCTTTATTTCTCTGAAAAAAAAAACAACTTTAAAAAAATAAAAAATTATTACTGAAGATTTTGTTTGTCAGAAGTACCCTCCTCCTTTTTAAATCATTACTTTATATCATTGTGATTTCTTCACAGGAGATATTACAATGGTACCTGTAACGTGATCACTTTTTCCAAAATGCCCCAAACACTTTATTTAGCTGTATTACAGCATGTAATAGCATCAACAGATCCAGAAGTCTCTCTATGGTCGATGTTGGTTGATGCACAGTGACAGAGTACTGCGCTGAGACTGACAGTCTGATTCCTGAGCTTGTACATGAGTCAACCCCACCCTTCTATTTCTTGAGCAGGCCTCAGCCCTCGTTTCTCATATTGGGCTGACTTTGATGGACACATGCTCCTCGCATGCTTGGCAGGACAGTCTTTTGAGAAAACTCAACAAAAATGGCAACAGTGATTTGGTCGACACGCCATTCCCAACCACATCTAACACAGATCACAGTATCATCTAACCTGCTCAAATCTTTATCTACCAGTTGGTAAACCGTATTACGCTCTTGCAAAATATGTTTTCCTCAAAATTTAAAGTTTCAGATTATTGCAAACTGAAGATAGTACATTACAGGATTGGTTGTGACTAGTTTTCAACTTGAACCATGTACACAACACTCATGCTCTGTCATTCGTGTGATACGAAACACAAAAATCTAATTGGTAAATTATTTGCAGTTTTTTTACAGCAGGGGAAAAATGCATGCTTGATAAACTCTACACATTTAAGATCATAAAAGTTACACAAAACCAGCACATCACTACAAAAACTTAAACTCTATAGCCTTGTCAGGATGGTGGTGCACTTGACTCAAGGAAGGTCTACTCCTTTGCAAACAGACAAAGGGGGTCCTGCACTACGTCTATGTCAGTCTGCTCATCCCATTATGTCCACGCTGCTGCTCCCGGTCATCAGCTATGACGAGCTTTCACCTGAGCTGACAGGTGACTGTCCCGAGGCACCACGGCACCCAACAGGGGAGCCTTAACCTGCCAACTATCTGTCAGTCCTCCAAAACCAGCCCTGTCATGTCATCTCCTACATGCCAATCACTATGACACATCAAGTTTGTGTCAGGAAACAGTGCACAATATTACTATCTAATACAACACTGCCCTGAGCAGATGTGAGAACTAAGCAATTATTGTGACACTGAGACATTAATGTAAATGTTAGAAGTTCATGCACCAAATCTTGCAAATAGATTATTTCTTCCTGAAGGCAAAAATGTGATAGAACCACTTCTGCAATATGAAGGACCCAAGAGGACAAACTGATGAGAAGATAACTGAAGGAAAAGATTAACAAAACATAATTGATGTGTTGTAAAATATTCCTCAGAGAAAAAAAATTGTTTTGGTGGTATTTCTCCAAATTTAACTACAAAACCCAGTCAAAATTTGAAAAAGAAATTTACTCTACCTGGGCTACGCAAATCCACTGTATAGAACTTTATTATTAAACTTCTGTGTCATATTGGTTTCTGGTCCTTGGTTGTAAATGGCAACATTTTAAAAGTGACACAGAATCCCTTTAACTACACCATCTGGTGCAAGCCAACAACACAAACAGTAATTTGAGAAAAATGCAAAAGGACATTGTAAAATGAGTGAAACAAAAACAGAAAATCAAGAGATCAACAACGGCTCTCCATTCCAGAGCAATGGAGAGTGTGAAAAAGAGGAGAAGAAGCGTGTTCAGGCAGGCTGGAACGGGTGGAGAAAAGTATCAGGTGTGATGTGTGACAGAAGAGTATCAGCCACAATGAAAGGAAAAGTGTACAAAACCGTGGTGAAACAGGCCATGCTGTTTGGTCTAGAGACAGTAGAACTTAGGAAAAGACAGGAAACAGAGATGGTGGTAGCAGAGATGAAGATGCTGAGGATCTCTCTGGGAGTGACCAGAATGGATAGGATTGAAAATGAGTATATCAGAGGAACAGCACATGTTAGAGGTTTTGGAGATAAAGTCAGAGAGGCCAGACTGAGATGTGCAGAGGAGAGAGAGAGAGTACATAGGAAGAAGGGTGCTGGGTTTGGAACCACCAGGAAAGAAAGAGGCCTCGAGGAAGACCAAAGAGGAGCTTCATAGATACACTGAAGGAAGACATGAAGATAGTTGGCGTGACCGAAGAGGATTCAGCAGATAGGGTTAGATGGAAGAAACTGACTTGCTGTGGCGATCCCTGAAGGGAAAGGCCGAATGGAGAAGAAGAACAACGACTCAATGAAGGACTTCCCTCCCTTTGCCAAGTATTCAAACACTCACACATGACGGGTTTAGTAGAGCATGTATGTCTTACAAATCCAGTGGTTGATGTCCTCAAAGCGCATTTAAAACTGAGTCAATCCTCAGTTTTAAATATATAGTCAAATACAAAAGAAAAATGTACATCATAAAGCAATGCTCTTGTGCTAGTTTTCTCAAACCCATTCTACTGTATTAGCGCCGTTTGGAGCAGAAGGGGGTCAGTATGAGGAGTGATCCATTACCTCCGTGTCTCAGCCGGAAGTTCCATGGGGTGTTGCAGACCCCTGAGGTGGCAAGGTTGCTGCGCTTTGAAAGAGTCTGAAGATTGAAGAATGTTGTTAAAGTTGAACCTCAAGTTTATTGCTCTCTCAATTATTCTCAATAGGTAAGGAAAAAAGGAACAGAGACGAGGAAAACTACGATACATATGAGAGAAATGAGTCCATACAGTACATGGGGTTAGATTTATTTAAAAGTTACTGGAACACGTTAAATATAAGCAGGACAATCATTTTCAACAATCAACTATCAACATCTTTGTTGCTGAAGATCCTTTAAATTTCATTCAACAAAATTGAAAATGTTTTCCCATCTGACATAAAAAACTATGACCTATTGTTTTTTTTGTAGACACTAGTCTGCATTTTTTAACAAAATTACAGGTGGAAATTTTCTTCCTTGCTCTTTGGTGTATTTAATACGAGTTAGTGGTTTAAAACTGTAAGAAAAAGTCAGAGAACCTTAATCTGTTTTGTTCTCGCTATCAAATAAAGAAGCAGGAAGCTGTCACAATTTACGAGGGTCAGAGGATTGTGACATTTTAAGCAAAAAATCACAACAGTTTTTGATAATAAATTTTTAGTTAATATGTTTTAGTAATTGACCATCTCTGAAAGCAATTTAAAGACTAAGCGCCCAAACCCAAAATGACATTAAAACGTTTTGCTGACGGCAGTTGAAACGTCTTTAACATCAACAACATAAAATCAGTTTTCTTAAGTTTTTTTTTCCCTCTCCCCATCTCTGATACAACAGGATGTAACTCGGGGAAGTTTTTATCATCACTTTCTACCTTATTTATGTAAATTCAACTTCAGTTATTGCAAGCTGTTTTTTGGTTGCTCTTTGCTTCTGATCAGACAGATTTATTTGTGCAATGGTAAAGGTTGAACTGACCTAGCCCTGTTATCACAGATTTTTTAGTGTTAGGAGGGGGAGAAACCGTCTGTGCCATATGGCTAATGATCAAGATAATAAATCAATTTCAGCCATCCCATCATAATTTATCCAAGAAATTATGAGTTTTTTCCACTCTGTTTTTTTCAGTTGGTTATCAAAGCATTCAATACCACTATGGTAACATGGCAACAGGGCAACTGAGCAAAGCTTAAACCAACTGTCGAGTTTTTTTACATGCAGCTAATCATAAAGCGTTAATTGATTTTAAACTCTGTTATCAGTGGAGTTTTTTTCACCTAAATATGTAAATGAGTAACCTTTAGGAGGGCTCCAGTGGCATCAGTGGCAGATGGGCAGTAACTGTTATGGGGTGGAGACTGGCTTGAATTAATGCCCTACAGTCTGAACGTCGCCTGCTATAAGCCATCCCCAACTTAGCATCATGATAATATAACACAGTGGCAAAGAAAGACGTTAATACAAAGAAAGAAAGTTGTTGGGGTTTTTTTATACCAAGGAAAATCACTCTTAAATGCCAAATCTTTGTTGAATGAGTGCTGGATGCCCGTTTACATACACCATCAATACCAATACGCCATTTCTCAAAGTGTTTACATTCACAGAAAAACTCCTTTTAACATTTCTCATTCATTTCATTTGCAAAATCTGGAAGAAGGAGACCTCCGTGCTTCATCTATCATCCCCGCTCCATCAGGATGAAATCCGTCTACTCATCCCTGTCCTGGGCATCGCCGGGCTGAGGAGTACCTTGTGTTTCCATCAGGATGAAGGACATCTATTGACTTCTTTAGATATTTAGCTGTAGATTAAAATAAGCTCATATTTAAACAATAGTCTTAGACACATTGGATGCTCGTTCCGGGTGAGGGAGCTCTCTTTCGTTTGGATCCCCATGAGGTTTCTTATTTTTTCCCCACCGATGGCGTTTTTAGGAGTTTTTCCTCACCGTGAAGGGCAGGAAGGTGCTAACATTGTCTAGCGAACATTTGTTAGTTAGTTAGTTTTTTGTTTTTGTTTTTTTTGCTGTGTGTTTATGTTTACACAATCCTATTTTTCTTGTTTTTCTTCTTTCTGAATCTGCAATGTGAAGCCCGTTGAGACAGAAATTCTATGATTTTGGGCAATACAAATAAAATTGAATAGAATTGACAAATTTGAAGACCTGTACATAAAATAACAAAAGGGATAAGAAGACTAGGCGGCGTAATTTCTATAAGAGAAAAGCCATTTATGCAAGAAAAAAAGCTCCAAAGACTTTAAGAAAGATACTAAGAATAAGATGGGAGATGAAAAACTAAAAAAGACAGACAGAGACTGTGATTCTGGGACAGCGATGAATGTAGAAAAAGCTGGAGAGACAAGTTAGGTCACCCTGCTCCTGATCTGGAAATGAAGCAACACAGCAAATGAAAACAGGACAGTAGAAACGTGGACCCACACTGTAGGGCATTTTCCCCTGCGGCTTTAAATTAACGTGACAGCCAGTGGCTTCTTGTTGAAGCAAAAATGAGTGATTAGTATTATCGATTAAATTGTAATTTGGTAGTTAATTAAAGTGACCTTGGTTTCTGTTGCTGCGTCTGTAAATGAGCGTCCAGAGTGTCGTTTCAGCTCTCACCCGTCTGTGAGGTCGCTGTCACCGCGGCCGTTACAGGATTAAGTCACCCTGGTATTAAAAAAAATAAAAATTAAGCAGCTGTTACTGCCTACCTGCAGCTTGGAGCTTAAGATGATCAACTAATGACCAGTCGGGGCGATGAGACCTTTCCTTCTCTCACTCCTCCCATTGTTATTTGATAATTGATGAATATTTCAATATTTTATTCATCTCCAGAGATCAATAAAAATGAGATGATGAAAATGAATTACATAAAAACTTTGTCGGTCAATGTTTGATAAACTCTAAGTCACCTTCATCTAAAAAAAAGTAGCTTCACCAATCACTTTTCCAAATATTAGAAAGGACATTTGTTTAGAATTTAATTGAACCAAAAAAATGAAAGCACCAAATAAAATATAAAATTAACGTCATGGCAACATGAGTAAAAAAATGTATATTAAAAACAGGTTGAAAGAAGCAACTATAAAGTATTTCAACAAATGAGGAAATCTACTTCCCCAAGTTATTTGAGATTTTGCACACAAACACGTAATCTTCCGTAAAATGGTGAAGATCCAATCTATCTGAATTTAATTGAGATTCAGAAAAGCACAAGGCAATTAGTAAAATCAACTTTTTAAAAAACGTTTTTCTGCTTGACCACCTCCTGGATCTATACTCACCAACAGAAGTATATCAGGCAGGGCAAGTTTATTATCGCAGCACAGTCCATACACAAGGCAATTCAAAGTGCTTTACAAGACAGGAAAAAATGCATTAAAATGACAAAACATAGAATAAAAATGAAAATATATTAAAAGATTGATTCATCATTAGTCCAATACATAATTAAACAAAATTGTTTTCAGTAGATTTAACATTGTCACATTATAGGCCTGTCTCACAGCCACAGGAAGTTTGTTCTCCATGTTTAGTCCTGACTCTAGACACCAGCCGGAGGCCAGTCCTCAGAGATCCTCAGTTCAAATCGAATCAAACTTTATTTTAAAGCACTTTTCAGAGTTCTAGATGTTTCCTAAGACACTAACCTGTCATACTTGAACACAAGCAGTGCAGCTTTACAGTCTATTCTCTGAGCAACAGGAAGCCTGTGCAGAGTCCTGAGCACAGGACTAATGTGGTCATATTTTCTAGTTCTTGTTACGACTTGAGCAGCAGCATTTTGTATAAACTGCAGCTGCTTTAAGGCCTTTTGGTTCAGACCAGTGTGTAGAATTTTTCATTAGTCTAACCTAAAGAAAACTAATACATGGAAAAAACCTTCAAGAACCTCTAAGTTTTACACACCAAACCTTTGTGGTTGTACAAGAATTCTCCCCTGCTGTCTTCATAACTAATCCAGCTTCTTCTTCTTCCTTCGGCGTTTCCCTTCAGGAGTCGTCACAGCAAGTCAGTTTCTTCCATCTAACCCTATTTGTTGCATCTTCTTTGGTCACACCAACTATCTTCAGGTCTTCCTGAACTGTATCCATTAATCCTACTGTTAGGTCTTCCTCTAGGTGATAATTAATTAAACTGATGGTAAGATATATATACATTCTAAAACTACTGAACTGTCCTTGGAAGTGTAACAACTCAGAAGTCTATGTGCTTCTAGAAACTAGATTAAAGTACATCACAACGTGTTTGGATTATTTCTACTGCATGCTTCCACCAAACGGTCCAGCTACAGCATCAAAACCATTTCAAATTGCACCTGTTGCATTCCTTGAAAAAAAACAGAAACATTTTAAAAACATTTGCTTATGCAAGCTTCTGGTTTTCTTAAGGTTTTTGAAAGCACTTAAGTTTTCATTGATTGGTTTGTTCATCAAGCTGCTGTTTTCCAGATCATTACTCACAACCAATCACAGCATACTTGTGTTCATGTTACTACGTTTGTTTATCAGTTCGTTTAATTTTCCGGCAGAAATTAGTATTTCTATTCATCTCTAAATTGCAAAACCCAACTATTCACCTGCCTTTGCAATTCACTTTGTGTGTGATTTCTGACTACTTCTTAATTATTCTCTTTCAAAATAAAAGGCACTTCACGCCAAAGTGACTCTTCAATCCATTCTCTAAGCATAATTTTGGGTCAAAGTACAGAAAGTTAACACGAGTATTTCTCCTATTTAAATAATCCATCTGACCTCCGTTATTTTCAGGTGAGTTACTTGAAACAACCTAATGGTGCAAACCCTCAAGCAAGGCCATTGTTCATCTGTCGTCACAAATGCAAATCAGCCCTTGTATCGGGATTTGTCTATAACATGCTAGCTGCCTGACCTTGGAACAACTTCTCTAGAGACTCATCAACGTGAACGACAATTTGTAGATCTAATGTTCGTAAGCAAACAGCTTCACGTAGCTAAAGTTCAAACAGGTGGCTGAAAATGAGAGGACTGGGTGTGTGTCTGCTGTGAGTTAGATTAGGAAACATCACAACAAGCACTCATGATGAAACAGGTCCATGCAGACTGACAGCAGGTAAATTGTATGTCAGCAAGGTCTGCATTTCAATCCTTGCATATTTTCAGCAGGCTCGGATCCTGCATCGCTGCTTTCTAACAGACTGATTCAAAGCTAACTGTTTTTGATTAAAACGTCAATAAGGCTGTGAGCTCCTTTCATTTCCAGGGCCCCAAGCTGTCTGTCTTCTCTGCCCCCGCCCCCTCACAAACAGGGTCTACCTCATGACATGGGGGGGGCCATTTATCTACTCTGGGAATTGTGTCAGGTAATAAGCCCCGTCTCTAGAGAGCATTTAGCCTGATAGGAAAAGCTGATTGGGACAAAAAGGCCTCTGAATCTCATTTTTGCTCTCAGATTACCCGTTGACGGCAGATGTAAACACACTTCCCTTAGGATAAAGACAGGAACGAGGAAGCAACGGTGTAAAACGCAATCCAAGAAAGGAAGTCAACGTTCATCACATCCGCTCCCAATATCTGAACATCATCACCTCAGTATTTAAGAATAAACTGCTTAACTTCACTAACAATGTAACAGCGAGATGTAATGATGTATGGTTCTTTGTGTCCTGTATGACATTTGTGTACTATTTTTAAGACTCTTTTTCTAGCAATATCAAGATTTTTTAAATACTTTTATATAATGAAGAAATAAAAAAAGCAAGAGAAAGGAGGTTGGTATTTAGATTAAACGCTGCATTGCCTTAAAAACAATTACATTTTTACTAAAAATGCAAGCCAGCAGAACTGCATTCTTACCATGTCATGTAGATGCTATCAGCATAATGAAATTTAAAATATATGCCATAAGTTTATATTTTTAACAACTCTGCTTTTACATTCTAACACTCACCCAGTGTAGGAATGGTATGACATTGTGTTTGGCTTTGTTTATTGGAGTCTGAGAGAAACAGAAAAGAGAAGCAGGACGGTCAGAGCAAGCAGCTGTATCCACAGATGCTCATGTAAAAACATCCTTATTCACATGTTCCCCTCCACTTGTTTGTTTTCTGGTAATTTGGCCCTTTAGCCCAGAAAAAATGCTTTGTTTTCATACTAACAAGGCAATTAGCAATTACACATTTCCACAATGAGTTGCCTACAGGCGGCTAACGGGATTGATTTACAAATGTATTTCTGTGTACATAGAGGTTGAAAATCTAAGCTGATTTGATTTTATTTGGTTATTTTAATCATTCATTTTTCAAGCCTTCAATTCAGTTTTGAGGTGCTACTATCCTTTGAGCATCTATTGTATGCACTGAGCAAGTTTAAAGGCATGCTAAAAAGTTAGAAATGCAAGTAGACAGAAAGCTCTGACACTAAAAGGGGTATAAACCCCACCGTCGAGTCCCTCAGGGCTGTCTGTCACAGTGATCAGCATCATTAGACTAAGACACAGGGTACAAGAAAAGGGAGGAAAGGAGAGGCAAAAAATCTAACTTTACAATACTTGAAAAGGATGGTTAAACCTGGGGAAGTGATACTACACCGGATTTACTAGAAATTGACGAGATGATAGAGAAATACTGGAAATTTGGTTAGTAAAACCCTATCAGACGGTTTAACTGTGACATTTTGCCAACATCATGTTTTCTTTTAAAACTATTATTTTCTTGTAAAGAGCTAGTATTTGAAAAAAAGACAACCAAGTGTGTGTTGTTTCGATTTGTCTTCTAAACCACTTATCCTTCATAGGGCTCCGGGGGGTGCCGGAGACTATCCTGGCTGATTTCAGGTGAATGGATGGGTACACCTAGAACAGGTCGCCAGTCTGTTGCAGGGACTAACACAGAGATAACCATACACACACACTCATTCCTAGGGGCTATTTTGTTGCACTCAATTAACCCAAAATGCATATTTTTGGAGAGTGGGAAGAAACTGGAGAAAACCCACATTTGCATGGGGAGAACATGTAAACTCCACACAGTTGGCCAATGTTTCAAGCCTCACTCTCACTTCATGACTAAAACCTCTGGCTACGAGGCCACTGTGCTAACCACTGCACCACCGTGCAGCCCTATTATATGTTGTTTTGAGTATAAATGAATTATGTTCAATTTAAATGCTTTGTAATTGTCTAATCTTCCTTTTGCAACAGAATGCATGAAAAAAAAGTACATTATGGAAAAATAAACATTCTTCTTAAAATAAAAACAAGATTTCTATAAAGAGTTATGCCTGCAAATTTGCTCAAATACAACTAATAGCTCATAAGACACCATTGCAATGCAAATGCCAGAAGAAGCCAAAAATCCACCTGGATTATGAACAAATGGTGGATTTTTGTGTCTTCAAGCTTAATCAGCTTCAAACACATCTATAGTCCTGTAACTCTCAGCAGAGCAATTTGATTTCAATTGTACTACTTCTTCTTAAACAAGGAAAAAGTAAAACCACAAATGATACACAGTACCTAGTACTTGGAGCATATCTCTCCATGTCCATAGTCGTCAGTTGTGTGTCACCTGTTTTTACATGCAGGTTGATCTGGCTCTGAGTAGCAGTAAAATGACTCAAAGCACCCCAGGACCATGACCTCTGTTTAGGGTCTACAGGGGTGTCCTCCTACCATGCTTCCCCGCCTCAGCTTGTATGAGCAGCTATGGTTGCCATACATGGTACTGCAGGAAAGATGTTATTTTTCCATTTGTAAAATCTAGTTTTTGGGAATCATCTTTTGATGGCTCAAATGAAATTAGGGAGAAGGTACCGTATGCAGAGGAGTGGGCAGTAAAGTATGAGAATGGCTTGGTTAGTCTGAACCGCATGCTACTTCTGCAAGGATTTTTATCACAGCCTGTTTGGGGGAAATTAAAGAATAGATAAATGCCTGCATGCATCAAATGGAATGCCTGATTCTTTTGTCTCTCTCATCTGTCACTTCTATTTCTCACTGTCCCAGAGTAACGAGCATCATCCACAGCTATCAAGAAATCCATGATATCTGTCAGTCATGTACTGACAGGATGAGAAGGACAGCAACATACAGAATTCTGCATGGTACTACAGAACAGAACTCACTGCACTACCAACAGCAGGTGTAGCCATTCTGTTATGATGGCGCTGAAAGTATGCCCATTAATTATATAAAGCAATCATTTAAAAAACACTTGAATCCTGACAGCTCATCAGCAGAATGAATACAATAACCAAAATTGTGTTTGGATGTGACTGATATTAAAATCACTACAGTTAAAGTTACATTCATGTAAACTTTGAAAGATTTGACAACCTATATTATGTGTCAAAGTCTAAAATGACTGCAACCACTAACTCCCTCCTGGCAACAAATTTCATTAACAAACCTGATGAATACAGCAAGTACAGCTACAGTTCAAATGGAGGACATAAATTTTAGCCTGTGGGCTACAGCAGTCACATTACAACTAATCAACAGAGCACCCTATCCCTTTTCTTGTGTTCAGATGAGGGAGGGGAGATAAAGGGAAATACAGTATGATACCTTATTTCTAATCAGCATAAATTACCAGCATCCATCAGGTGAGGCTCAAATTAAAATCTCCAACTGGCAAATCAACGGGAAAATGTGCAACCTTGGTCACTAGTCTGTGTAATTTACTGCCATTATATAAAGCCCCAAAGCTAAAATTTTCCACTTAAGCTCTACCCAAGCGTCCCTTATAGTACCATTCAATTTTTTTTTAAAGACTCATTTGAAAGGGATATTCAGCCTAGTTTAAACAAAATCCCAACAAAAGCCAAACATTGCATCCAAACCTCTTATACAAAAACATTTAGTCATTTTGCACAATCAACAAAGGAATTTAAACTCATTTCAGACTAAATGTTTATCTATAGTAAACCAGAATGCTGTCCTGATATAAAACCCAAACTAGTCCAATATCTGCTTATTCTGGCAAACTGGGGATGGAAAAATATGTTCTCAACACCAGTGAATAGGAGTGATTGACTACTTTCTGTCATTTAATGTTTACTTAAAACATTGTACATATGGTGTAAAGGGTGGCTGCGCTCTCCCTCAAAGATAGAGTGAGGAGCTCTGCCATCAGGTAGGAGCTCGGAGTAGAACTGTTGCTCCTCCCGATCAAGAGAAACCAGATGAGGTGGTTCAGGCATCTGGTTGGTGAGGTGTTTAAGGCACGTCCCACCGGGAGGAAACCCAGAGGCAGGCCTCAGACCCACTGGAGGGACTATGTCTTACAGCTAGATGGGGATCACCTCCCAGGTGAACTGGAGGATGCAGCCGGGGTGAGGGAAGCCTGGGTTTCCCGTCTGAGGCTGTTGACCCCGCGACCCGGCCCCGTATAAGCAGAAGACAACAGAACAAAACATTGTACATGTTAACCGATTGGCTCGCTAAGTGATGTGTCAAGGTGAGAGGGGGAAATATTTTGAAACAAAAGTTTGAGTACAAATAAAAAAAAAAGATTTGATAAGATACATCCAATTAAAAATGGAACATTTAAAAGTTGGCAGCACGGTGGCGCAGTGGGTAGCACAGTGGCCTCACAGCAAGAAGGTTGTGGGTTCAAGTCCTGGGTGGGGACAAGGCTTGGAACACTGTCCTTTCTGTGTGGAGTTTGCATGTTCTCCCTGTGTTTGCATGGGTTTTCTCCGGGTACTCTGGTTTCCTCCCACGCTCCAAAGACATGCATGCTAGGTTGATTGGCCGGTGCCAAAATTGCCCCTAGGAATGAGTGTGTGAATGGTTGTATGTATGTGTGTGGCCCCGCGGCAGACTGGTGACCTGTTCGGGGTGTATCCTGCCCTTCACCTTAAATCAGCCGGGATGGGCTCCGGCACCCCCCGCAACCCCAAAACGGACTGACGGACAAGAAGATGACTGACTGACATTTAAAAGTTTTATTTCTATTTCACTCATCTGTGTTGAACATAACACGCTATGCTTTTGTCGCTCATTTTTCAATTTTGATGTTGGCAATAATCTGAAAAATAGGCAGGTTTGTCTTAAATGTCATTGTCTAATTGCCTCTGTGAGTGAATACGGTGACGAATTATTGTCTGTCACCATAAGTGCGGAACAAGACATACCCTACCTATTGCGTGATACTGATTGGAGTCGTATGCCTCCTTGTGCTGGACAAGTTGATAACAAAATGAACATTTAGAATATTAAAGAATATGATTAAAGAATATTTTTTAAAAGCTGATTTTTTTTTTTTTTTTTTAAATCTGTCCCGTTTGGAGAATAAAACTGTAATGTTGGTCAAAAGCACTTTCCCACTATTAAATAATAAAAATATAATTAATTTGACTTTTTATGACTTTAGATTTATAACTTAATTCACCAAAAAGTAAATTTTGGATTTTATTTGGAATTGACTTATATATGTCTTATATGTAAGTACTTATATATAAATATAGCCTATAAATATAACCTTTTTTCTTTTTATATACTTCATATTCAAGACATTAACAGTCCAGAGCAATGGAGAGTGTGGAAAAGAGGAGAAGAAGCATGTGCAGGCAGGCTTGAACGGGTGGAGAAAAGTATCAGGTGTGATGTGCGTAGAAGAGTTTCAGCTAAAAGGAATGGGGAAGTGTACAATTCGTGGTGAGACCGGCCATGCTGTTTGGTCTAGAAATAGCGACACAGAGGAAAAGACAAGAAACAGAGATGGAGGTAGCAGAGATGTTACCTCCAAGATGCTGAGGATCTCTCTGGGAGGGATTAGGTTGGACAGGATCAGAGGAACAGCACATGTTAGAGGTTTTGGAGATAAAGTCAGAGAGGCCAGACTGAGGTGGTTTGGACATGTGCAGAGGAGAGAGAAAGAGAGACTACATCAGAAAAAGGATGCTGGGTTTGTAACCACCAGGCAGGAGGCCTAGAGGAAGCTCAAAGAGGAGCATAGTGGTTACAGTGAAGCAGGACATGAACATAGTTGGCGGGACCAAAAAGATGCAGCAGATAGGGTTAGATGGAAGAAACTGACTTGCTGTGGCGATCCCTGAAGGAAAATGCCAAAAGAAGATCAAGACATATACGGTACCATCTGTGTTGAGATAACACAGACATAAAATCCCTCACGAAATAATAAAAACAGGTCTTACATATGAACCTATCATTTCTTTCACTGTCACTTTGTATCAGAATTCCGTAATCCATCATTCATCCAGGAGCGATCCATCATAGAAAAGGCTTTAAAGTGTTTTCTGGACAGTGAATTTGATGATCAAGATGTTTTGACTTTCATCCAGAAATAATTTTAAATCATTGAAAATGAAGTTTTTTTCTACTTTGTATTATATGTGCATCGATGTGCAAAGGTTTTCCAGAGCCCATCCTGGCTGGTTACACATAAGAGGTGGGTTACACCCCATACATGTCACAAGTCTGCTGCGGGTTATGCCAGAATTAATTTTAGAGTAAATTGTAAAAATAAAATGTTGGCAACCACACTTTATTGAAATAAGCAGCTCCAGCACACAGCCAACGGGGTGATTTAAAGTCCTCACAATCCGGTCCAAGTGCTGCGGTGGCCTTAATATTATGACTCACAAGGTCCAAATAAAACCAATTCAATTTGGATGAATCTTAAGTACTATTATTTTAACCTTCTGTGTGACCAACGTCCTTGTAGAACATCCCGATAGGCATGGGTCACAGATTTAAAGTTGGCTGGACAACCCATTGTAGAGATGGCAATAGCCACAATGCCTTTTTTTTTTTGTTCAGCTTGTGAAACTAATTAGTGTAATTGATTTGATTATTAGGAGAGTGCACATATTTAACATTTGTAAAAATGTTTAAACTGGATGATTGAGTATGATGTGAAACACCACAGTAAAACATGGTAGATTAAAAGAAGAAGAAAAAAGCAGTAAGTGTGCCAATTAACTGAGTGGTTAGGGGTTGCAGTGAAACAGAGGACAATCGATTTTCTCTGAAAGTACTTAGGGCCATTCATTTTATTGGAACCATAGAATGATTATGGTCAATAAGCCAAATAGTTGATGTGCAATGTTTTATAAAAGTGCCTGCAGGTTCTTTCATTATATAGTGGTGCACAAATGTTGTGGAAATTACAAAGTTTGCAAAACCCAGAAAACACAATATGCATTTTCATGAATGCAAACTTGTTATATTTTGCATAAGGAAATAACCAGGACTGATACTAAAACCTCATGGCAATGAGTTCAGAAGGAAGAAACACATCTAATCATGATAGCCTTGGAAGCCATTCTTCCTGCCTGGATTAGTTTTATTGAACAGATGGCATTTCAATTTTGAACTTTTGCACTGGTGCAAAAAAAGCTTGGAGAGTCAGGCTGTTTTTCTCACATCACTGACAGAAGCTGCGCATCAGATGAAGGGGATGTGTGAAATAGCATTCCCAAGCATTTCTGTCTTCATGCTTTAGACACAAACACTCCGAGACACGGTGCGGAGGCTGGACCATGCTGCTCCATCAGATGTTAAAACAAAAAGATATTTAATGTGTTGAATTTAGCACAAATTCTCAATTAAATCCACAATGATTTTACACTAATAAGTTTTGTTATATGTTTCAAAGATGCTTTCAGTTGTGTTAAAATTGCATATGCTCATGTAACTATAAAGGGAAATAAACTAAAAAGCCAAATAATGTCAATCTATTTAAAAGGTGAACACCAGTTTAATGTCATTCTACCAGCATCAGCTGATATTGCCCCACATTAGCATCATCATGCTCTCAATTTCCCCCCAGCAGCATTGCTTGTCCTGGCAGCCAGCTTGCCCTCGCAGATACAAGTTGAGAGGACAACTGGAGAAAGATCACAGTTCAGGCTCAGTCAGATGGAAAATATGGAAATCAGGCGGTGGACGGACGGGCCGCTGTGTGTTCCCCCTGTTTCAGCAAGCTGCCACAGTTTGACTGACAAACTGACTTTTTGAGGGGCCTGTGCCCATTTCAGTCAGAGTTTATTGAAGGTGATTTTGATCTCCTCCATGAGGCCACAGCAGTGGTGCTGCCATCTGTCACCTTGATTGCATGGCGGCCTCTCTAGGGGGAGCGCCATGGCTCCTGATCGTTTACAGATTGTGCTGCTTTCGCCTCCATAAGGGCCACATGCACAGGGCCAGATGGTGAGCATACACGCTTATTATGAGTCTTTATCTCTGTGCAGGAAGGAGTGGAACCATTAGGCCTCCCTCAGGATCTCCACTCCTCACTGCAGCCATGCTGTTCCTCTACAAATACAGTCCTCTTCTTCAGCTGTCACTGGTCTACGACAATGCGTACACACACGGACAAGCAAACAAATTGCACACAAGGCTACTTATAAAAAATAACTTACACAAATCCATTCAGGTCATGTGAGAGTTATATCGATGCATGTACACATACACACACACTTTAACACTTGTTTCTAATCATATACAATGAGATAACAAGTCATGTGGCAATGCAATGAGATGAGAAGGATATTAGTGATTCTGTTATAGTTACACAACAACACATTCTCAACATTGTCATAAAAATGTGTCAAATGGGGTTATTGGCATATGTCACGAGTGTTGCACCTTTACGTAATATGTTAACAGCACCCAGGAGAATCGTGGCAGAAGATTTGTACACGCGTAGGCTCAGTTTAAGTGTTTCTAAAGAGGGTTCAATGAGTGTGCCTGGAAATGGTTGTGATAAAATAATTTGTGCACAAGTCTGGGTATGCAAATATCCATTCATGCACAAGTCTGATTCAAGCAGATTCAGTCTGGTATGAGACATTGGCAGAAGGCTGTTGTCCCTATCCCTGACATATGTACTGCATGACCAGGAGGGTGAAGAGTATGTTCAGGATTAAAAACTGACATGTGTAACGTTGCTGTGTGTTTGTAATGGTCCTTTGGTTGTCCAAAGTTTATTCACTTCCGTCTTTGTCTTTTGTTTGTTAAACTGTGGGATTTTACAGCCAGGCAAAGTGGAATTTGATTATTATTCAAGCATTTACTGTGTAAATGTCTTAATGGGATTTACCAAGCTATTCATGAGAGATGATACGCCACTTGATTACAAATGCACAAAGAGTGTTTCAGTGTGTATTTTTGCACAAAATGTTTTAAGTTACTGAAGCGTGGCTTTGTCTCTGTCAATCATATTTAATCCAATACTTGACAAACTCCAGCAAAGATGCACAATTCAAGTGAAAAATATATCTAATAACTGGGAAAACGCGTAATCGCTGAAATAACGTCTAAAAAAAATCTCCACCTTTGCACAGTAAAAACAAAACATTCCTCTAATATGCTGCTCGGTTATTAAAATACATGGTAGCAGAAAGTGAAGCATGCCCTCCATATTGTCCTTCGCTGTCCCTGATTTCCTGTCCTGAAGCAATACGGCAATGTGCTGCACTTTTAGGACAACAGCCGGCTATCTGTTAGGGTGAGGCCCCTCGTCAGTCTCCAGCACAGTGCACAAACTGACATACTGTATGCCAGCCTGTGGTCATATTGCTCAGAGTAAAACGGAAATGCTTCATGGCCACAGACTGTGGTGCAACTTTGGTCAAACCGGTCCATTTTGGACCTAAAAATATGTTTTGTCTTGCATTTTTAATTTTTGTTTTCTAAAAATACAACCTCCATCTATCTATATCATTTTATATCAAAATAAAAGGAGAAAAAAATGTAGCGGCTGGTAATAACTTAAAAAAAAAACATCTTCAAACAGACAGACCATCTGACCAGCTAAATGACCTCACTTGACTGTGACACAATCATACTAACTATGAACATAATCGCAGATGAAAAGAGGTCAAGAGGGCCTTCAGGGGGTGTGCTGTTCGGAGCAGCACCTGAATGCGACCCAACTGCTGACCAGTGGGGTATCATGGAAAGTGCCACAAGCATTTGACCCTTGTGGAACAGTCAATGACTGAAGGTGTCACCCAGGAAACAGCAGTCAAATTAACCTCTGTGGACTCCAAACAAAGACACCCTGCAGCATGTCAGCAAGGACTGAATGAGGGTTTTTTTATTTATATTTGCCAGGTCTTCAAAAAGATTTGCACCAATAATCTAAAGGCACGTGGCAAGGCAGAAAAACTATTAGCTTGATATTTCTTAAATTCAAAATTCTCAACTATGCAAACACTGGATGAAGAGCCATTGCCGGACCCCAATGGAGACGTATCAGAGAACACCAGAGCCGAGTTACTTAGATAAAGCTTCCCTTGTTTGCATTGGAATTAGCTTTGAGAGCACATACTCATTTACACACTCATTTCAACACACACTCACTCTCAGCCTTTTTCACCCTTCCGCATCAATCTGTTCCCAAGCTGTTCCCACATTTTGGTGAATTTCCCAGGCTTATTCCTTGGCAGACATGGATACTGGGGCTGATTACTTTAGCGTGAACCCATCAAGTCTGCCCAGTTGGCCCGCTCAAAAACCAGCTACCTGGAGCTTCCTAAAGAATTATTTTTAAGAGCAAAGTCACGAGAGGAAACATTAGCATCAGTTCAACACATTAAAACACAAACAATCTCTCTCAGGAGTGCACACCACCCACACTCTAATGCAGAGCAACTATCAGCAACTAATCCAAATCTCATTAAAGAATATAAATTCTAAAATCTATTCTGGCAGTCAATCCAATGCAGATTTTCTCCCTCTTTATGTCTCATAAATTACAGTTCTTGTGCACTGTGCAAATATTACCAAGCTGTAAGACAGCTGTGCCCCATTAAAATGTGTTATGGTTGCTGATTTCCAGCAGCACATGGTCATCTCGCCAAATCTACAGCCAGTAATTAGAGGAGATGAAATGTTTAATTGTGCCTTAATTTTGATAAAATTTATCTGTCAACCATCCTATAATCACGCATTAAGCACCCACATCAATGTCAGTGGATTTAAGCAGGGAGACATCCACTAACCTGACAGACATGTCTACGTGTCACTGGCCTGCTCCAACTACTCACAGCCTTGGAAACGACATGATGCGCTCATGGACATTAAAAAGGATAAACCTCATCATTTTATTTTCATTTTAAAAAGCTCGATGAGAGGACATACGGTTTGATTTTGAAAGCATTCAACGCAAATTTATGAAAGTGGAGATGATCAGATGAGAAGTGAGAACTACAATGGCTTACGTATAGAGAAAGAGAAGAGAACACAAAGTTGATTTTGTCAAACTCATGGGGCAACAGGAAGGAATCATTCTCTGACAGATGGATGACAGGAGTCAAGAGTGGGAGAAGGTCAAGATGGGAAAGAGACAAAGCTTCCACACTGACTGGGAGAGAGTGTGTGATTTCTCAGGGTGCTAACTCATCATTCTGCCAAATCTAGAAGGACTGAGAAGAGATTCTGAGGACACCGCTATTCAAGAAGAAGTGAATATTATAATATTTAATCTCCACAAGTCAAATGAGTGGAAACACAGAGAAGTGTTAGTATTGCCAATCAGTAAATGATTTTATATATATTTCACAATCCGTTACAAAAAGGCACATCAAAATCTTCTTACTAAAACAGCGAAAAGGTTTCAGTGAAAAATCTAACAATAAAGGACGACAGCTGTTTTGCATATTTATGATCAACGCTGTTTCTGAAACTGGCCACCTCCTCCCTCAGGGCATTATGGGTGATTATTGTCGTTTCAATGCAGCCAGTTACTCACCAACATCCACCACATAAAACACATTATTATAGAGAGCCATAACATGAAATGAGATGTGAGGCAGGGCTCCAGGAGCAGCCTTTTCTAATCACAATGGCCAACTGTCACACTCTGCATCTACTCGTCTGCCGCAGCTTTACCCAGCAGCGTGGAAGGATTTTAGTGCAAACTTTTGAGTGAATCTGCAGTGGTAGGACATCCTGCATAACATGTGGCACCCATGATAATTACGGCAAAATTAACACAGGCGGGTTTACGGCCCCTTCTGCCGCCAGGATATGGCTGCCAGAAAGACATGGGCCTTGTGTTTGAGCAGCATACTTGAGTCCAGACGCCCACCAGTCTCTAACACTTCTCAACACAACAACTGTTCTGGAGGAGAGGACCACTTTCTGCAGAGCTGCCTGTCACAAGGCCTCTTATCCTCACAGCAAAGTCTGCATAAATTGAGTACTGTTCTTGGAAAATGACAAATAACAAACCAAGGAGCCAAATGAATATTGTTAGTTGTGGACTTATACTCTGTATTTCAACCAACTGCTTCAGACCATCAAATGCACATTCACACCAATTGGGCCATGGTGTGTGTTTAGATGTGTGTATAAATCAAAATGTGTGTATACTGTATATTAATATGTGGACATTTAGATTCTCACACACGCACACGTATGTAGATGCATATACACAGTATCTCACATAAATTCAGACATTTACATATAAACATTTAACATTTATTGACATTTATTGATCTCCATCTATATTTACATTGATTTATTGATATCTGACAAAATAAAAGAGAATTGTCCGTGTCAGACCAGTTTATAATGCAATAGTTGAAACTTCTGAAAAGCCATTGTGTGTGCGCGCGTACGTGTGTGTATGAGTGTGTAATGTACAACTGTTGACTAACTTATTTGGCAGGTCGATTAAAGCTTCTTTGAGTAATCTCCTTCTTTTGAGCACCGCAACAAGGGAGGGGACATCAATAAAAATAGTAAACTACCTTCTAGTCCTTGATTTTCAGAGGTTTGTTCCAGGATTAAAGAATAACATTTGTGATTTGCATTTCAAAGATCATGATCAAAAACAATTAATTTGTTTCTTCTGTGTTTTCTTCACAGCAAACGAATCAGATCACAAGACTTGGTGAGCGCTAGCTTCTTACGCCGTTGTTGCACAGACAATATTTGAAGTTTCCTGCAGTAACTTCATTAGTTGTATTTTGTCCAGAATTAGTGGAGCGTGCTGAAAATTGCTAATGACAGATGTTTCTCCACACTGTCACACTCCTTGTATCATTTGATTTGGAAAGCAACATACGGTGTTCTGCTCCATCAGTATGTCACAAACTGTCTACAAACAGCTGGTCATAACTCAGTTCAGTGAAAACCATTACTTTCCAATGAAGTGCTGGACACATTCCAAATTAGGTTTTGGCATGGCCTCAGCTGCACCCGTGATGCAGTGCAGTCTTGTATCACAGGTACACAAGGATAGAAGAAAGAGAGGTGATGAAAGCGAGCAAGGAGGTTCTCTACAACAGCCTCTGGCTTTGTCGTTGCTCTAACATGTCTGAGAACAGATACCATTAGAAAGAAAGTAAAAAGGACGGTTCGTAATTAGTCTAAATCAAAATGAAAGTAGTCCATACGTTTTATCACTGATAAAAATTTAAGTAGGCCTGCACGGTGGTGCAGTGGTTAGCACAGCGGCCTCAAATCAAAATGGTTGAGGTTTGAGTTTGGGGTGGGATGAGGCTTGAAATGCTGGCCTTTTTGTGAGGAGTTTGCATGTTCTCCTTGTGTATATGTGGGTTTTCTCCAGGTACTTTGGTTTCCTCCCACCCTCCAAAACATGCATGTTAGGTTGATTGGCCACTGTGAAATTGTCCCGAGAATGAGTGTGTGTGTGTGTGTGTATGTATTGTTGACCTGCAGCAGACTGGTGACTTGTTTGGGGTGTATCCCGCCTCTCGCCTGAAGTCAGCCAGGACAGCCTCCAGCACCTCCCACGACCCTGTTAGATATAAGCAGTTCAGAAGACAAAACAAAAACTTTAAGTAATACTGGTTGCGTGAGGCTACAAATTTTTCCAAAATTGTGAAAATTTGTCTGCTCTCAACTTCTCAACTCATCTTGAGCCTGTTTAATACTTTTCTTTTTGTGGTAGATGGAATAGAAGATTGTGCACACTATTAGGTAGAAAATTTCAATACTTCTTTTGTTATTTCTTTTATTTTTATCATTCAAAAGTGTCTTTAGTTCATGTGATCCTCCAGCTGCAGGCAGTTCTTGACCATTTGTATGACACAGTGTTATGTTAACCAACGGATGGGCTGATATTATTTGTTGAACATTCTCCACCTTTCCACTAATCTGTAAGTGGAGGTCTGCAACTTTCTTTCCACCACTACTCTGTAAGAACACACCTCTAGTTTTCCATTTCTGTACAAATAAAGCAGACAGGGATGCATTTCTTATGTAGACAATTCTGGTCTGGAGAGAATGCTACCCTTGTGACATGTAAAACAGTGAGTGAGAACAGTCGTTTGTTCTCCAGTCAGCATACATTTGAGATCAATAACTTTTTCCATCCAACACACACCCGTTAGGGATTTTATCTCTTACATCCAGTCCGGGATGTTCTTACCAGAGAGCCCCTTCACAAAAAGATCCAATCAGGTTAGATCCAGTTCTGCTCTTCAACCAACTCATACAAAGAGGATTAACGAGCAGTGTTCTTTTGTTGCTGAAGCAACTGGTAAAGAGGAAAGATAATGCAGCAGAGAAGATGCACCAAAAAGTGTTCCACACAGAGTATTCAGTACAAGGTATTCTCACAGGTGACTGTTGAAAACAGGTTCAGTTGGTTTGCAGAACAGCTGTCTGGCTTCCTCAACAGCAATTATATCTACACGTCAGAGCAAAAGAGAGTGTTTTCCCAAAGCGTGGGTATCTGCAATTGACTGGAGTGGTAACACAGCTAAATCGAGAGGTTCAAGAAGAAAAAGAGACCTCACAGTCCTGTGACAACATCCAGACAGCTTTCAAAGCTATATTTATCTACTGAGACCACTGTTCCCAAATATCTTCCATCACAGCAGATTGCAGGCCTAATCCTGAATTATCACAACCATTTTAGAACGAGAGTCTAAACAAGGACTGTTAGATCAGGGTGGCAGAAGCTGGGGGTGAAAATACACACCAGATGCGCCATCTGTGATCACGTTAACCCTTGCAATTCACTTGATTGTGGATGTAACCAAACCAGGGACTAGCAACTCAGTCTGGGATCTGCTAACCACCCGTTGGGGGTTTCATAGAGGACTTCACTCTCATGTTAATATTTTTGTACCTGAGGCAGATGGAAATTGTGAGTTTCCACAAATCAGCATCCACATTTGACAACAAATTTTGGATTGTCTGCACCAAATGGGTGGAGACGGTGGCCGCGTGGTTAGAGCGTTCGCCCGCGGACCGGAAGGTCGTGGGTTTGCGTACCACGGAGAGCACGTTTAGGGTCCTTGGAGAAGACACCTAACCCCCGCTTCTCCCACCATTGGCGCCGTTGAAGGGCAGCCTGCTGCGGTGTAAGGAGTGCAGCAAACAAATTTCCCCGGTGAGGGATGAATAGAGTAATTTATTATTATTAAAATGTAAATTTTTAATTTAGAACAGTTTAGAATACAGTTTAGTATTGTGAGGATGCTTTTCTTCGACTTCTCCAGTGCCTTTAACACTATCCAGCCCAGTCTCCTTCAGGATAAACTGAACTTCCTGTGTGTGTGGACACCCATCTGGTGAACTGTATAACGGACTATCTCAAGAACAGGCCACAGGTCGTCCAGATGGGGGATCAGACCTCCCCCACACTAACCTGTAGTGTTGGAGCACCTCAGGGCACTGTGTTATCGCCCCTTCTCTTCACACTCTATACCACTGACTTCCAGTACAACTCAGATACATGCCACATGCAGAAATTTTCAGATGACAGTATAATTGTAGCATGTGTAAGGAAAGGGGAAGAAGGAGAGTACAAAGACTTAGTTGAGGGATTTGAGAGCTGGTGTGAACTGAATAAGCTCCAGCTGAACATCTCCAAAACCATGGAGATGGTGCTGGACTTTCAACGAGCCCCCTCCACCGTATGCCCTATTGCCATCAAGGATGCAGAGGTGGAGGTGGTGAGCTCATATAAGTATCTGGGTCTTCAGCTGGACAACAAACTGAACTGGGCTAATAACATGGAGTCTGTGTACAAGAAAGGCCAGAGTAGAATCTACTTTTTAAGGAGGCTGGCCTCCTTCAAGGTCTGTCTCACACTGCTGAACATGTATTATCAGGCCATTGTGTCGAGTGTTTTATTTTATGCAGTTGTGTGTTTGGGAGCAGTGTGAGGAAAAAGGACACTCAGAAGCTGGATCGCATCATTCAAAGGGCTGGCTCCGTGGTTGGTCTTGGTCCGGAAGATGTGTGGAGAAGGTGGTGGAGCAGAGGACATTGGCCAGATAAGAGCTGTCCTGTCCAACCAGAGTCACCCACTGCACATGGTCTTTTCCATACAGAGGAGCTCTGTGAGCAACAGACTTCGCTCACTAAAATGCCCCACAAACAGACTCAAGAATTCTTTTGTGCCTTATGCAATCAGACTGTATACTGCAGCCACGTTAGGCAGGAGCAGTAGAGAGCTGCTGTGATTTTACTGATTCCTACAGTTTTTTCTAATAGACCTTTGCATTCATTTAAATGCACTTTACCCTTTTTAGCCTTTTTACTTGTTTTATTCTTTTTTTTATCTATTTTATCTTTTATCTTGAACTGTTGCAATTGTGTGTCTTGATGTATGAATGGGAGCTACAAATGCCATAATAATTTTCCTCTGGATCAATAAAGCATTTATCTATCTATCTATCTATCTATCTATCAACAAATAGAAATTATTCAAATTAGTGTTTGAGTTTTACAAAGACTGAAGAAGTTGATTTGATCAAATTTTATAAGTTCTAAAAGAAATTATCAAAAGTCTGAAGCAGACTCCGATTTAGCATGACAGATCCCTGACAGTCGTTTATCTCAGAGAATCATGTGAAGTAGCTTTTAAAGGGCATTAATTACAACTTCAAGAACCTCTAACACATTTAGACCATCTACCGGGCGATGACTGAGTGAAGTGGAAAAGTCAAGAATTGTAATGTTTAGATTATTAATCTACCCAATCATGCCATTTTCCCTTGAATCTCATAGTTGTTGCTTGTTTATGAGACTATTATTATTAATAATGGCAGATTCTAGTAAAGACCTTGGAGGAAAAAAATGAGCAGCTACTTCTGAAGGATTGCTGACTTGCTTCTTGTGCAGTTTGCAATGCATCGTTCTGTGGGCAAGAGACAGATACCTGAGGCCCACCTCAAACACAGGCGCACACGCTCATTTAACATGCCTATTTCTTGCTGGAGCACAAAAGGCGCAGTCCGAAAACATGCATGTCCAGCAACCTTTCCATTTGTGCAATTAAAAAAGTGGAGATCAAATATTTTGATCAAATTTATCGTTAAAGGCTCTTGAATGCCAAAATAAAGACTGTAATACAAATGTAATTAGTATTTGTTTTTTCGTCAACAACTTCAAGACAAAAGAAGCATGTTGTACACCAATAAAAATAATATTTATAAACGAAATTTGAAATATTTGGGGGGAAAAAAACTCCTGAAGATCCCAGTTGTCAGGCCACAAAGCTTTGGCCAGGAAGTGTGTAATGTGTGCCAGGACAACTCACAGCTCAGCTGCTGCCTGCATACAGCAGAAGTGTCATTGACACCTCGCTCCATCTCTAAAGATAAGGCAGTTATGACGTTCGGTATTCCCAGGCTTGCCGAGTCTGCTTGTTAGTCACTATTTGGCCCACACGGTGAAGATCTCGACAGCAAATTAGCATGCTGGCAACATATGGTAAATTAATAACAAAAAATGTGATTTTATACTGATGCATTTTGGTTTTAATTGCAAAATGACATTTAGCTAGTTCATCACCGACAGGATTTTTTGTTAACAATATTTAGTATCTTTAATAAATATGCAGAGAAGAGAGAGAGCGGGACAAGGCTGGGTCTGGAACCGCCGGGTAGAAGGTCTAGAGGAAGACTAAAGAGGAGGATCATGGACGCAGTGAAGGAAGACATGAAGATAGTTGGTGTAACTGAAGAGGATGCAGCAGATAGGGTTAGATGGGAGAAACTGACTTGCTGTGGCGACCCCTGAAGGGAAATGCCAAAAGAAGAAGTAGAATTCAGTATTTTTACTGGTTCTTTTTGTTCTGCCTATTTTGCAACCCCATGTGGTATTTGGTTGATTTATGTCTTCATTAAAAACAAAACTGTCTAGGGGCGTTGGCCTAGTGGCAGAGTTGCCGTCATTCGACCAGGAGACCCTAATTCGATTGTCCTGGGGGTGATCACACTCCAACTCAATCTAAAAAAAAAACTGTCTAATTTTTTATTGAGAAACCGACAAAAGAAAACGGAATTGAATTATTGAAGACAAATATGAAAACACTGAGAAGTAGAGCTTCTCTAGTCCATTTAGATTGTTTTGCTGGTACAAACTTGCAATAAACCCCAGTCAGAGTTTTGACAGCTCTGAGATAACCATGTCCTCATTTTATTTGGCTTAAACATAAACTAAAGTGATCAGGCTAACAAACCTCATACATCAGTAAATTCAAATTGACATTTTACTTGGCTTTATTTTTTCACAGATCAAAGGATATTCACTTATGGATTCAACCTTTTAAATGTAACACTTTAAGATGTTTAAAAAGATTTTTATTGGGTGGAGGGGGTTGCATTTTCACATACATATCGATTGTCTCTGTTCATCTTCTGTGCTTAGTTTTAGTTGGCAGTAAGAGTTTTCTTTCCAAGCTAAGTCTTCTCTATTTTTTTATTCTCTTTGCTGACAAAACATAGATTTTAACGGTATATAAAATTATTGACCTTATTACTCATTTTCAGATTATTGAAAAAATGTTATGTTTGATGAAAATAGAACTATTTTAATCCTAAAAGTGTAACCTTATTGAAATCTCACTATCTTCAAATCTACAAAGGTGAAAAAACAATGAATTAAACTAAATATATACACATTGATGATGAATATTTGTAATTATAAAAACTCACAATGATAAAAATAAGTCAAATTTAGAAAACACTTGAGTTGTTTTATGATCAGAGACAGAGAGAATTTTGTCTTCTGAACGCTTATCCTTAACAGGGTGTCAGCTGGTGCCTATCCCAGCTGATTTCAGGCAAGAGGCGGGGTACACCCCGAACAGGTCGCCGGTCTGTTGCGGGACCACACACACATTTATTCCCAGGGACAATTTCACAGTGGCTAATCAACCCAATATGCATGTTTTTGAGGGTGAGAGGAAACTGTAAAACTTGGAGGGAATACGTGGGTACACGTGAAAAAACTCAAAGTACATCAAGTAAGATCGCTGTCAAAAAAGTATATGAGTGATTTTAACTTTCGTACGACTTTGAAACTGGTTACGGCTATGAATCTCATTCTGTGGGTACGAATCAACTCAGTCTATGAGTACAAATCAACTTGCTGCTACGCGTGATTCAAACACTCATAAAAGTAGCTCACAATCTATGCTCACATACAATTACAACTGATGGTTCGGTGTCTTATTCAGTATGAATTGTGTGTTCTCATATGTGATTTAATAGTTCAATATTCAATGGCACAAACGTCTTTTTCTCTTGCTGCTTTACACAGGAAAAGAGTCTGTATTTATTTTGAAAAAAAACCCCATCATTATTTGGTTTTAGGAAAGAAGGCTTCAATGATGTACAGCTTTGTTATCTCATTATCCTCACTGTTCGTGTCATCAGACCATAAGCGGTACAGTCAGACAAAGCATCTTTAAACATCTTTAAGGACCATTGTCCCATTAGGCTAAGATGCATCCACAAGGTTGAAACCCTTTATTTCTTACACTAATATCGCTCATGTGAAGAACAATAACGTGATGCTGTTTAGCCATGAAGAAGTGAAGAATGGAACATAATTTGTGCCTTCATGGTTGCGTAGACATTGGGCATGCTACCACAAAGATGTTACATCCCTGCTTTTAATGGGATGTTATTTTGTTTTTTAGTTATGAAAAAAAAAAACCACATCTAATCGAGCTCTAACACACATTTTCCTCAGTTGTGTAGCTGTTTCTCACTTATTTTTTTTGGTGCCACACAAGTGTTAATGCCGCTAACATTACCAATTAGCTCTAATAAATGAGATATTTTACCATTTTACTGTGGTGATCCTTGTCTTCGATTCCCTGACCCAAAACTGACAATTGTGTTAATTACATCTGATAAGGTTAGTTGACTAAATTTACATTTAACAACGTTACAGTGAAAAGAGGAAGACATTACCCTTGGAGTCACCAACTCAATCAACTCTAATTACTCTATTTCTTCTTTAAATTTAATACCTATTGTGCATAACAAAGCCAGGATCTGCAAAAATGAGAAAATAAATGACAGTATATTTCTATTTGAATTTTTTGTGAATAGTTTGTCAAAAATCGATGCAAATATTCTGAGTATATTTTTCAGACACATTTTTGAAATTTTCTTTTATACACATGTAGTCTCAGTCACGGTTGCATGCTATTGCAATATTTTTTTTTTGTATATGTCCTGAATTTATTTAGCATGTTTTGCTTTGACCGATAATTCAGGCATCGTTTAAAAAAAACAAAAACCCCCAAGAATAAAACTATTTTTCTCGCAATTATCTTCAGTGTTTCGGGAAATTATACAATCATTGCTACATTTTTTTTCTTTCATCTCCTTTCCCCCCCATACTCTGAGCTTTCTCTTTTTATTTCTTTAGTTTTTTTGTCCTTTATGAAACTGTTGAGCTGGTAAGTTCAATGCAGAGGCACGTATGCACTCTGGAAAGGTAATCTAGAAGCCAGTTGAGCCATGACAAATAGGGACAGCTGGCCTAATTGAATCATTTGAGCTAAGACAGCTCAACTTGGTTATCCCCTCTGCAGCCCACACTGATATTAGTGCAGGAATCATTAGCCATGAAATCATGTCTGCTCTCTCTGACTGCATTCTTTATGACATGACAGCTAACCCAGTCTGTCTGTTTCAGTCTCACACCAAGGAGAGTCTTTCCAGAGAAACAGACAGAAATAGTGAAAACTAAGATGTGAAAACCTGTTAGATTAGTTGAGATTTGAGGTAAAATTGAGCCTCACACAGACACAAACAATAATTGTCAAGGTGGTGTTTTAGGGAGCAGTTATTAAACCATATTTCACAAGATATATATTTAATATGGGCTGCACGGATGCACAGTGGCCTTACAGCAAGAAACTCGGGGCTCGACTCCTTTGTGGGATGAGGCTTGAAATGGTGGCCTTTCTGTGTGGGGTTTGCATGTTCTCCCTGTGCGCAGAGGTTTTCTCTCGGTACTCCCGTTTCCTCCCACCCTCCAAAAACATGCATGTTAGGTTAATTCACAACTAAGAAATTGCCCCTTGGAATGGTTGTGTGTGTGTTGCCCCACAGCAGACTGGTGGCCCATTCAGGGTGTACCCTGCCTCTCACCTGAAATCAGCAGGGATAGGCTCCAGCACCCCCCGCAACTCGATTAGTGATAAGCGGTCCAGAAGACAAATCAAAACAATATATTTAGCAGAAAATATTGAGGCCCCTGAAGGTACAACGTACCAAACCCTTGTTACGGGCTGAAGGATGTGACTAGAGTAACGAAAGTCTGGGCTTCTCTGCTAAGGCTGATGCTCCCTCAAACCAACCCCAGATAAGCAGCAAGAAGAGGATGTGGTACAGTTCATTTTTAGAGCTTTCTTCACATCCCACAATCTTAAATGTAGCACAGTTACGTTCATTCCTTGACACTGAATATAAACAACAGAATCTTGTGGGCGCTAAAGGCTCAGCCGGCTATGAGGACAGAAAAACATAACAGGTCCTAAGGCTCTCCCTGAAGTGGTTGTGAAACTCAAACATATGAGTAATTTTTGTATAAATTCTGCTAATGGTTTAAATATCTTTTTATTAGTTTATATACAATAACATCAAAAAGAAACTGTGATATTATTCTTCTGATGCAGGACCAGTGTGACAGGACCTCAATGGATGGTCCTTGTGCTTAGTGTAATAATGGACATCCATCCCAGAGTGAGCAGGTCTGGCTTAATGGAGCTCAGACTGGGGATACTGTGCAATGTTCAGGCCCATTTCCTTTTGACTCACATTCCAGTGGGGGTGGCATGACCCCAATGAGATGCCTGCTTTCCCCAGGTGGCAGTGAGTGATGCTTTTCCACAGATAGGGAGCAGGGAAGCGAGGAGACTCCTTTTTACCCACTGGGCTGGGTTAGAAGAAAAAAAAGCTGCCTATACAGGCTTGCAAATATCTTACGTACACTCAGCTGAACCCTTTTCACCCTCAGGGTGTCCGGCCCACTTTAAAGAAAATTTTGACACAAGCAATTATTGAGCGTTAGAGAGTGACAGGTCTATTCCCGTTTCCAACAGGCCCACAGAGGAGAAGCGGGCTGGCAATCGGGTGGAATTATGGGGTTGAAGCAGTGCGCAGAACTAACTGAGATGCATGTCTATCTACCGCTCCTTTTCCTCCCTCAGGGCTTTTTAAACGAGCACCCTGCCTCTCCCGGGATGTTTACACATCATTAAGGTTTCCTTGTCTCATCGCCTTGCTGTCTTTTATAGTAGGAGAGCTGGAGTAGGTTGGAGGTGGAGGAAAAGACAGTTTCTGGTCAGGCATGAAAGAAAAGAGTGATGCAAAGAGACGGTTTTAGGAAAAGAAGAAAAACATCAGAGCTGGATTTGTGCATTCAGAAAGTTTTCATATTAAACAGTCTGATTCTCAATCTTTGATCAAATTTGTTTTTTACATTGCATTGTTAAAATGAACTTTTAACAATATGCTGCAATTTTTTAGATAAAATTATTTAAAAAGAATTGCAAACATTTTATTTCATTTTGAAATTCAAATAGTTATTTTAAGTGCTATTTTTAAATAAAAAAAATAGAATGTACAATCTGTTCATTTTCTGACTCATTTAAATAAATTAAAAGCGTTTGTGTATTTTTCTACTTTTGATTTTTTTTTTCTTTTGAGACAATTTACAACAAGAAATTGGAGAAAAAAAACGTTTTTCTTCTTAAAAAAAAAAAAAGAAAAAATTACAGTAGAATAGATAAACTGTCTTATTATTTTCTTAATTTGCATGTACAGTAATTACATTGTGTAAATACAAAACACTTCAAACTAAATTGTTCTCATTTGCAAGGAAAATTATCTCCCCAAACTATGTGTATCAGTACAATTATTCACTCATCACAGAAATGTTACTCTGTTATTTCTGATCCCTAATCAAACGAGCTCAAAAGACAACTTTGAAAATTTCAATTCTGAAGAAAAAAAAAACAGCTGAAAGTCTGGTGTGTCGTAGGCACGTTAGAAAACACTGGTAATGAAGCATTGGCAGAAAGCGATAATTATTTTAATTAATGATAATGGTTTTAATGATTCAACATTTTGGCTAATTGATTATGATTGATTGCACGTTACCAAACAAGGAAAGTGAATCAGGGAGGTAATCAGGGAGATGACAGTACAGGTCAACACTACAGCGTGACGGGAACATACACTACACATGCTAATCAAACCCAGAGAGACGGAGAAAGCGAGCAGCAAAGATGGGCAGATGGAGGAAAGGATGGAGAGCAGAACAAAAAGAGGAATTAGAACGATTTAAACATGAAAAAGGGCCACAATCAGAAGCAAGTTGTAGAGCAAAGAAAATAAAAGTGGTCAACTTTGAACCCATTGTGCTTTCTATCTGTTGTATCAACAATCTAATAGCCGTGGATGAAAAACGTGAAAATAACAGAAATTTTTGGGGTATTTTCTAAGAGAATAAGTGAACACTTCTTCATGCAAGAGGTATCAGTAACAGCAGTGTCTCTTCAGATCTACTTGAAAAGTGTTTGTGCCAGTGAGGAGGCATCCCATCACCTGCATCCTCATCCTGCAATAAAAAGTCACCCCATGACCCTAATTGGGATTAATATTTAAGGATGGAGTTTCCTCTCCTCTTCTGCTGCTTTTCTCCATCATGAAGACTCTTGTCAGAAGGATTTTTCAGCTCCTCAGGCTCTCCACTCCATTCCCATCATCAGCACCTATTGTCTAAAACCTCCAGTCTCGGCCCGTAACATGCTAATGTATCCCCTTGATTTCACTTTGAAGAGATGGTGAGTGGAGTGGTGAAGAGTCCTGCCCTCTGAGCTCCCCACCCACCCCTACCTCCTTCCTGTCAGTGGATGGCCCTGGTTTGAGTTTAATTAATGAAATGTATGATAATGTGATTTCTTTAATAGAATGACATACTCTAATGGTGTTGTGTGATTATGATTAATATGGTACTTTGGTGGGAGATAACATCAGCCAACAGCTAAATGAGGACCTTCTCCCTCCAGTTCCAGAGCTGGACACATTTCAGTTCTGTCTTAGCCCTCCCGATCTGACACGTGCACTGTGGTGTGGTCCGTTAGTTCCCAATTTAAACACAGTGCACTTTACTTACACATGTTTTATTTTTTAGGGCTGTTTGGAAAAGAATGACTTATATTTGAGGAAAAGTTTTCAATTGAGACAATTTAACCCGTCCCGCGTGAAGCTAAAATATGAACTATCTTGGAAAACGACGTCTTTATTTGTCCATTTGTTAGGATTCCTAACAGCGTCCACTATAAGATTCCTTGGGTCCAGATTAGGTTTAAAAAAATTTTTTTTATAAAATACATTCAAATATAATGCAGCAATTATGATTTATTCACCAAAACATAGGAAATTAACCAAATTATTTAGAGTCAAAACTCTTCTGAAAAACCCCACAGAGCTCCCTCTACGTATAAATTGGGATTACAGGTCAGGAAAACAGTAGATAGGAAGTTACAAAAAAAAACACATTTTAGCCACATCAATAATTTAGCTTATTTAACCAATAAAATGAGGTACATGATGAGAGGATGATAGGAATTCACATCACGCTATGTAAACAAATTTCCATGTAAATTTGGAAGCAATCGATCTATCTATCTTTAAATGTTAATACTTTTTGTTTATCGCCAGGGAAATTATTAGTAGTTTGAAAACATTTCACAAGAAAAATCACTTATCTCTTGCCTGTTCGGGGTGCACCCTGCCCCTCGCCTTAAATCAGCAAGGATGGGCTCCGGCAACCACCCCAACCCCATAAGGGACAGACAGTTAAGAAGGTGCCTTGTCTTTTGAATCTTTTGGGGTGGGGTTATTAGCGCAGGGTGGCACAGTGGTGCAGTGGTTAGGAAAGGGGCCTCACTGCAAGTAGCTTGGGGGTTCGAATTCCAAGTGGGACAAGCCTTTGAACACTGGCTTTTCTGTGTGGAGTTTGCATGTTTTCCACATGCATGTGTGGGTTTTCTCCAAGTACTCCGGTTTCCTCCCACTCTCCAAAAACATGCATGTTAGGTTTATTGTCCACTATAAAAATTTTCCCTAGGAATGACTGTGTGTGTGTGGCCTTGCAACAAACTGGTGATCTGTTTAGGGTGTACCCTACCTCTGAAATCTGCTGAAATAGGCTCCAGCTTCCCATTAAGTGGTTTAGAAGATAAAACTAAACGGATTATTAGTGTTGATTTATTTTGCAGCCATTTTTAAAGAATTCTTTTTACTAGCTCTATCAGTAGACAACTTCCTTATTTATGGCCCTACGTAGGTCACCAGTCTTTTACAGGTCATTTATCTATGCCTTTTTTTATTTGATCAAAAGACCATTTTCACATTGTCTTTAAAAAAGCATCCAAGTATGTTCATTTTTTTATATTATGAACATCTAATCTTTCTTCCTATGATAATACGAGTCGAAATAAATTCTCTTCATAAAGTCAACGAGCTGCTGCAAAAAGCTGCCAACTGCTTTGTGAACTATAACCTCATGTTAACAAGAAAATTATTACTGTCTTAAATCAATTCTTTCTTCGATATGAACTCCCCTTACAACAATACTGTGGGTCAAAAGTCACATTTTTCTTTCCCAGACTGGGGAGATGGCAGTCATGCTTGAGTCGTATCATCCCCAATGAGATTAATGTAACTGAGTGAATGACGAGGATAATGATGTGGGCAGTTCTATTTTTGTGTTTGTGATGCCAGAAACCACCTTTGTGTGTCTTTTTTTAACTTCCTCCTACCTAGTCTTGCCATATGGCAGGAATACTTAAAGCTGCAGCTTCAAACTTCAGATACGACATCCATCTTTGACAGTTAATCAGACGTGGTAAATCAAGGTAAATGCGTCTTTCAGGAAGCCTCCATCACACACCTGTCTGAAGGTTGCTTGAAGGACAGAACTGAAGCCACAGCCTGGAGAAACAGGATGTTTAAAGGAAACGCTTCTCCACAACCGTTTGTCACTCCCAAATCTGGTAAATGTGATAATTAATACTGTAATTTCACTAAACCCACTCTGTGAGGTCTGTAATTAAAACTGATGTACCTACTTAACACACCAAGCATCACAGGTGGGCCCAAATTTATCTGCAAATAGAGCTAAATTGCCTGTGCTTAGTGTTTTCGTCAACGTCACTCACTTTGGGGGAAAATATCTGTAATTAACTCTGATATAACAAAGCCATAAATTTGAGGTTAAACACAGCCTTGACAACAGACGCAATGACAGCAAGAGACCTCATCTAGTCGTCCCAGATGGGATCCAAGAATTCGCCGTCTTGGATGAACTTGGCCAAGTCTTCTCATGTCAACTGCTTACAAAAACTAAAAGAGCATTCACTTTTTTTCCTTTGTTTTTTATGAGGTAATTGAACTAGAGTGAAGTAAAATTTGAGTTTCAAGCTGCAGAAGTGAAGATGAAATTATTAGTTCTGGATAGAAGCCAATTAATTGCGTGAATTTTGATTTGCGGGGAAACTCAGCTGCATTGGAAGATTTCACACACATAAAGCTACTGTAACAATACTTCAAATTATCAAGGGAAAGTTTGTGAAATTTGCATGTAAACAAAGTCAGATGACGACAGAAGTCCAAGTTCATAAATGGCAATTTGTCAATGAAAACCAAAGTCGAATTGACGCTCAAATCAGAGAAATAATCATATTTTTATGAATATTTAACATGGACACAGTAAATAAGGCGAGTAATTAGGAGTTTCCGTGAATTAGCAAATTGTTATTTCATGTTAATGAGCGATCATCAGCTTTTTCCTCATGAATAATTGATAAAAATGGTAAAAAAAAAAAAAGTTTAGCAGAAAAGAGATGAAGTCGTGCTGATCAGACACGTGCACATGTGCCGAGGCGTGCAGACACACAGATTTGCTTCACTTATTATTGTTTTGCTCAGTTTGTCACTTGATATTTATTGGGTTGGAGATGGTAACTGAATGCTTAATGCAGCCGGCTGTGGAGTTGTTTGGAAAAGAGAGGTGATACTGGCATCATCAGCAAACGCCTGTTCACAGAGATTTTGTTCAAATAGTCTTTGAACAAAATGCAAAAGTTACATTCATGTAAAAAAAGAATTGGGTAAACTGGTGATGATAAAAAAAAAGAAAGAAAAAGAAAATCAGTTCCTAACTGTTAAATGTTCAGCAAAATGCCAGGGAAAGATAATAGTGAGCAAACAGTAGGGATCATGGCATACAGTAGAGAATGGAGGGTCTCATAAAGGGGTTAACATGTCGAAGGGAGAGGAGTGGGTGGGGCAGGAAGGGCAGCGAGTCAGAAAACAAGAGCAAAACAAATCTGTGAACTGGAACTCAGAGAGCAGCCACTCAGGAGGGATTAATGAGAAGTAGGAGCCTGTGAAATTATGTGGCCTTTGAGTGGGGAGAATGGCCCTAGTGGAGCATGGCCCTGAAATGAGGTGAGACAAACTTCACCTGATCCACAATTAATGGTATCATGCGGATGGGTGACACAGAGTCACAGCAGGGGGGGAGAAAAGCAAAAATAAAGAAAAAGCACAATTCACTTTGTGGAAATGATCCCTCCTCCTTCTCCCCAACCTTCCCAAAGGAAGCAGCCATCAGGAACTGGGACTCAATGAGGATAAAAAAAGGATTTTACACACCTGTCTTACTAAAAAGATTGAAGCAAAGGATGTGTGTAATGATTGATGCTTAACAAGCACAGATAGTAGCTGGCGATGGAGACAATTAACCGAGAGGCAAACCATAAATAAGGAGTAAAAGAGTGAGAGACGCTGGTGGAAAATGGGGTAGAGTTGATTGCACACGGGGTGAGGAGCAATAACAGGAGTACGAATGATTAAGTGGTGTTAGGGACTGGGAACACTTGTTTGCAAGGACAATCTTTGTGTGCTTTTGTTGTCTGCCGGCCGCCTTTATCTTTGTGTAATTCTCCGTCTGATGAAATGTGTTTAAAGAGATGAATTGGGATCGGAGGAGCCGTCCTGACATGATTATGAGGGATTCATCTGCAGCCATCTGCCACCCTTATGAAGGGGGGTGGAGGGCCATGTAGAGAGATGGAAAGGGAGGGGGGACTGCAGACCTTCTGTTCAGCAGGCCTGCCACAAACTCGTCATTGCACAGGCCTCTGGCTTTTAACATGGAGACTTGCTTTTTGTTCTTGCATGTAAAGGTACGCTTTGGAATTATTATAGCGAGATGAGTGAAAAAAAAATGACCTTTACATGATTCAACAGGACGTTAAACCACACACTTTGAAATAGGCATGATAAACTCTTACAGCCATGTTCCATAAAATCAAATGTTCCTTTTCCATCTTGTAATATTTCCCAGGTACTACTTGTGTTAGCTTTCTTCAGTCTTAGAGATTGCACCACATTAACACACCAGTTGGAGGAGAGGGCACAGCAGATGGGTCTGTTGCTCATCACAAAGTCCACTTGTTTTAAAAAAGGAGAGAGCGGGGGCTTCAGATAGCATGTTTTAAGTTGTGTAATCAGCTTTTAGTAACTCAAATGAAATTCACACGTTTGCTTTTTTTTCTCAGATTGCTTGTTTCTCCGAGATATCTGCTCACACTGTTCAGCAGTGTTATGAAAAGGGAATCCAAGTCAATTTCATATACCAATATAACCTCTTTTAGAAAGGCAAACTTGAACCCCACTCTTAAACATATAATGTACATCTTTCCTGTTATATGTTGCCCCATATGGAAAGAAAAAAGCAATTCCGATTGTTTTAACAACCTACATGACTGAGTCACCATTCATATTACAAGTGAGTGCCACAGTGTTTAATTATGTGCCGGCTGCTTGGGGCCCTCTAATAACCTGTCATTGAGGGGAATTTGAATGTCACACCACTTTGTTGGGCCCTAATGGCAGCAGGCAGATCCACTGATGAGCCGTTTTGGGACAATTACACTGGATATTCAAATCACAGGTCTGGGTGTGCCGAGGGAAACCTGACAGAGGTTTGACCGAAGGTGCACGAGCATCCACACTTGTTGTATCTTAACCATCTCTTGACACACAAAGTAAGCTGTTTCTCATTTTCCTTCTTCTCCTTCTTCTTCCCTATACACACACCACCCACTGATGCTGCTCTAACTGTTTCACTGGAGCCTGTGAGCTTTTATTATCCATCTAATCCACATATCAGCGATTTCATCAAGCCAGCAAGATATGCATATCATGAATTATTTTGACATCGGGACCTTTTAATTTTCGCCGGCAATATTTCATCCCACCAATCAGTGCCCGGAGTGCTTGTCGCCGGGGCGGACGCAGTGGTGTCAGAGGATAAGACTCCCTCTGGTTGATCCAAATCATCTGGGGGACAATAATGAGCTATGGCCACAATTATGAGCCGCCTGTGTGTGCATGCATCTCATCAAGGGTCCAATGTAAGCTGCTGCATGACGGGCAGCAGGGAAAACAAAATAAAAGCTATAGAATATGTCCATTTCAGACTTAACATCTCTGTGTTCGGATAGATAATGTCATCATTGAAAAGTGGCAGAAAGTTTATTTACCTTGTTAAAGGGGTCACCTCGTGCAAAATTCCCTTTTTGGAACTTTCATACTTTCTAATAGGGATGCATCTGTGCCTTGTATTTGTCACCACAGTATTCTTTAGAAAAAAAATTGTACATGTGTACGTGATGACCAGTTGCTAAACTGGTGATGCATTTCCCGTCACGGGTCGCCAAAGCAAGTCAGTTTCTTCCATCTAACCCTATCTGCTGCATCTTCTTTGGTCACGCCAACTATCTTCATGTCTTCTTTCACTGTATCCATGAACCTCCTCTTTGGTCGTCCTCTGGACCTCTTTCCTGGTGGTTCCAAATCCAGCATCCTTCTGTCGATGTACTCTCTCTCCTCTGCACATGTTCAAACCATCTCAGTCTGGCCTCTCTGACTTAATCTCCAAAACCTCTAACATGTGCTGTTCCTCTGATATACTCATTCCTGATCCTGTCCATCCTGGTCACTCCCAGAGAGATCCTCCTGTATGTATCATACTGATATTGCATTTTACGAGGTAGAAATAATTTCACACATTTCATTTCAAGCTCGCTGCTCCTTGTGGCTGAATGGTGAGGCAGCGGTTAGCACAGTAGCCTCACAGCAAGAAGATTAGGGGTTCGAATCCCAGAGTGGGGCAAGGGTTGGAACACTGGTCATTCTGCATGGAGTTTGCATGTTCTCCCTGTGTCTGCATGGGTTTTTTACAGGAACTCTGGTTTCCTTCCACTCTCTAAAAACATGCATGTTAGGTTAATTGGCTGCCTTGAAATTGCCTCTAGGAAGGAATGTGTGTGTGGATGGTTGTCTGACTGTGGCCCTACAACAGACTTGCAACCTGTTCAGGGTGTACCCTGCCTCTTGCCTGAAATCAGATGAGAAAGGCTCCGGTACCTCCATGAGCCCGTTAGAGATACATAGTTTAGAAGATAAATAAATATTTATCTGAAAATTTACTACATTAGAGAATAAGTGTAGTAATTTTCCATCTAACTTAATGAGGTGTCATGATGAGAAACGATACCATGTTCTCTAAGATTTTAAGCTGTTATAAATGAGACAGGACGCCTGGTTGACTTTCTGGAAAGTGAGATATAATGTGGGAATCTGGAGTAAAAGTTTATCAAGCATGAGTCCACTTATTTGTCACTTTTGTCACTTATTTGTAGATTCAGAAACTAAATTGTTAACTCATTTTCTCAGAAAAACTACAAGTTGAAGAGATGCTTTACACTCCCTAATGGCCTTGGGCCTGCAGGACTGTCTGGCTATGCTGTGTATGCAGGAAGGTAACACTCCTCTGCTCCCTGTGGTTGGTGTTACGTGAGCAAATTGGATGCTCAAACAGTCAGTCCGTGACCTTCCCTCATCCTGGATGTTGACCCCCGTATAAAGAGAGACATCACATCTCGTTGCACAACAACACGGCTCAGGCATTTCGCTGCAGATAAAGAAAAATGTCTCAATTAAATCTTCACCGAGGGCCCCCGCTTAAGAGTTATCGCTGCCCTGGTGGTGCTGATCGCTACACTCACACATCCTCAAAAGTTATTTGACATAAATTGCCGGAGTCACATCATTTCCTGCCACACTGTGAGGGGGATTTACGGCTGATCCCATTGACTGGGAGCTGAACCTCCAATAAAACTCCTCCTGCATCCACAGGGCCCCTTGAGACGCACCTATCTCCACAACTCCCCCCATCAGATCCCCTTCTGCACATGCAGATTAACCATGCAAATACGCACAGGTGGGAGGGTGATACCAGCACATTTATGCACATATATGCAACTGAGCTGATACGAAGGACACTATGCACAAAGGGCTTGATTGTCTTTTATCAGATGATGAGAGAGGTTTGTATGATTTACCAGGTTGAGGGGAAATTATCTCAAGCTATTTGAATATGAGAAGTGCTGCATGGGCTCTGAAGATATAAGGTGCAAAAACTTTGTGTGCGATTATAAAAGTGGTTTATCCCATAAAATAAAACCCTGAATGTTTATAGCTCACTGAAAAAGGAGGACATCATCAACTAAACACAACTGCATGGCCACATCATTTCAATTAGGTCTGATTGGGGGGAATAAAGCGTGGAAATGGCTACAGTCACTTAATGGTTATGATCATTATTCCACAAGTTCAGACCCAGCAGATGGAAATGTGGTTTCAGTATGGGCTCTCAATAATCATCTCAGGTCATCTGATTACAAACAAGTGTTTGGTGTGGACCATGTTCATAGATTCTCTTTAGGAGTCTCTTCTCAGGCGTACTGTCTCTCTCTAGTGGTGATGCATGAGAAATAAGAGCATGAGACTGGGTCTTGATAGTGTTGGTAAAACAGACACAAGGTGAAGTTATAAATGCACGGCGATCTGTTTTTTGCAACATAAATAACAGAGAGTTAAGTAAATCTGTCTGCTTTGTTAAGTGGAAAGTTTAAATGTTAATCCTGCAGAGGATATGAGAAGTAAATCTAAAGCTTTAATGCACATCAGTGTCCACTGAGCTTTTGTTTTTGCAACAAAACTAGTCAACTTTAGCTTTATAAACTAATCAAAGTGCTGGTAGAGTGTAAAAAAATATGCTAAAAAAAACTAATTTTCATGATAAAAATCATTTTCACACATTCAATAGATTATTTCACACTCTTATAAACTTTTTTAAATGAGTTTCTTCCTTTAATTACTGTGTCTAATTTGCTGATACATGCATGGATGGATTCGAAATGCCAAACAATGTTTAATCGGCAATAAAAAATGAACTACAAGCATTAAAATCTCTTGAAAATAAGCTAATTGATTTGAAACAATAAAATGTAGGGGTGTAATTTCTAAAGCCAAGTCTGCAGTTTTTATTAATCTGTAAAACAAATTTTTTTTTAAATGAAAAACCTCAAACTAAATATTTTAGCTCCAAGTGGCCTCAGGAAGATCAGAAAGTGTTTTGTCAGCACTGACATCAAATGTGGTCACCAACCATCCGGATGATACAGCAGATAAGTGAAGGCCTTCAGCACGGATTGGCACAGCGTTTCATTGGAGGCTCAGCCGCAGCATCAGCAGCATCAGTGGCTCCAGGGCATCCAGCTGGGGGTGGGTGCTGCTTCTGTCTGCCTACCAGCATCACGGCTCTGGAAAGTGGTGGGCACAACACGGAATCGCCTTGAGGAACCTTTTTTATGCACCAGTAAAGAAAACAGAATTTTGCCTCTCTGTGCTAGGAAATATTTGCTGCCCTCAGCAATCTCATTTGACAACGCAAGGATGCTGCATGTAGTATTTTGGAATTGGGTCAATGTGAAACAGACAAAAAAAAATATAAATAAATAAAAAATTAAACGACAGAATCCGGTCATCTTTTCTTTTATCATTTGCATTGACAGTGTATGGGAATCTACAGTTTGAATTATATTACATTTGATTACAGTGGACGTCTGTACAGAGGAAGATACATTTTTTGAGGACTTTGTAATGCTGAGAACCTTCAAGTCATTTTAAAAGACTTTCAAAACATACAAGATTAAAATAAACTAAATAATTTTCAAGTATTTCTTTGCAGTATGAGTTAATCATTTGAAATAAAAATCAACTACAACAAAGGAACTGCAAAAGTGGACGAATTGCTGCTGACCATTTCAAAATTAACTATTTTTTTGCTCACAATTTAGGATGTCTGCTTTAATGAATGTATAAAATGCTAAACAATTATTGCTTTTTCAGAGAACAACACCTTAACAGTCTGAACGTTTCTCTGTGCTGTTTTGATTTCAATCATGTGCGACATCTCTGCACCAAACGATAAAAAGGAACCTGGTCAGCATTTTTCTTGTAATAATTGTTAATGACACACGTCAGAATAACTCAACCTGAACTAAGTCACAAAGTTGTAGAAAGCTAAAGAATAAAAATAAATCTCACTAAAATCATCAACTACAACAAAACCTGGGTGATTACAGAAAATCCAAACCACTTCTAAAACAGATCAAAGAAAAATCCTTCACACGTCAGATCTGAGAGTTTTAGGGAATGAGGCACCATTTACAGAATGTACATACGACTCCTTATTGATGCTCAAGTAACAGCATTAGTGAGTCCTCTGAATGTGTGACAGTGCATCAAAGTAATCTTTGCTTTAAGGACACTATCGGCTAAATGGAAATTCACAATAAAAACTTCAATACTGCAAAAACAACTGAATTTTATGTAACAGTGGGAATCTTTTTCAATCGGGTTGCTTAATATGAATATAAAGATCATGCTTTTCATTGAATTATTACTAAGTGTCAGAATACCACAAAGTTGATGTGAGATAAGAGCTTGCGGAAGCAGAGGTAGTCCGAATTCTGTGCAAGAAACTCAGTCATTTTTCAGAAAACCATGAAGCTTAAAAAACTAAATCATCCTCACAATAAACACAGCTAAAGATGTCGAGAGGTTAGGCATTTTTCTGGGATTAAAAACTGGTGTGAGCAATTGGCTAAACTGCTTTCCGTTTGCTGGTGTCTAGTAATCCTAACGTGAGCTGAACTGTAACTAGCAAAGCACTCGTTTCACACATGCTTGGATCTCTCAAATTATTTAAATGAATGATGAATAAATTATTACATCTAGATGTCAAAAAGGCACACAACAATCACGGTGTGTAGGCGTCAGGCGAGATTGGCACATAAAACTAATAATGGCATGCTAAAAACACAAGACGGAAAGGAAAAAAAAAAAACTTAGAAAATGATAGGATGTAAATGTTTTGAGTAACAGGAGGACGATCAGGAATAGTTGGAATCACATCATGCACACACATAAAAACTTATCTCCCATTTTTCACTCCCCGAGCAAGTTAAACTCACATTTCTGTGTCAATTCAGTCAAAACATTTTCAAAACTATTTTGTTTTGTTCAATACAAACTCCTTTTTGTCTTTTAAATATGGAAGCAGTTAGTACATAGTTGTGCATATACAGCCGCTAGTGGGATTTATAGCTCAATATATACACAAGTTAAAAGTTATTGCAGGTTCCATTTGGAGTCCAAAACTTCTTGCACACATGGTTAGGTGTTGTTTGCTCTGGAAGAAGGACTCTAGTCTTAGAACAGGACTTAGTCCAAGAGAAGGTAAGGCGGCAGCTAGATGGTAACTTTGACGTGGCAGGGGAGCGAAGAAGGAAATGTTGTGAAGTTGTCACCAATAAAAAGAGCGCGAGAGGAAATTGGCGGCCGTGCTGAGCCACCCCATCCCATCTGTGATGGAACCCACACGTGTGACGGCCTTATCCTGTTCCTGTGCTGGACTCTCGTCCTCAGGTAGATAGTCTGGGATGTCTGTGTTCTCCTCCACCAGCACCGCCGAATCCTCCTGGAATGGAACCATCAGCTGCATGGACAGAAAAGTAAATTGTTTTTTCAGCTACGTTAAATTGAATTAAGTCAAAAATATATTTTTACTAAACTTAAAGTTCCGTCTTTAAAAAAGACGCAAATATTAACGTGTGAATTGTTTCAGCATGAATGGGGTTAGTCTGACCTCTGCTGGACACAAGTAAAACTGCACCTTCTTTTAAAATTAGTTTTCAAATGTGCGTTAAAATTTTTTGTCATCTAGAATTTTACATTCACTGCAGCTCATATTTTCCCAGAATGCAGGATGTGTGCATTTTTCTTGCCACTGCTTAACAAAAAAAAAGGATTTGACTGGGTAAAAAAAATGTCACCTGTGGAGCGATGAGGTTCACACATTTCATAGATGTAGATGCTTCAATACACAGCGAGAAACACTGACCAATCATTTGGCTTTCAGGTGAAAATAAAAGTACTCACCTCTTCTCCAGCCTCTGTCTTCACTATCTGCTGAGCTGTCAATACTTTGGTGGAGTTAATTGCTGTTCCCAATGCCTAAAACAACATTGTTTACATTAATCATCAAATCCAAATACAAGAATAAAGTAGAAAAAAAATCATGTCAGATTTAGTCGTTGAGTCAGTGAGAGCTGGGGTATAAAAATTAGCATTCACTTTGACCCATCACCCAAGAAATAACTCGAGTTAATGTGTTTGATGCTTGCTCACAAACAGGCTCAAAGATACATTTGGTACATTTTCTACATGGCCCGCGCAGTGAAACAATACTTTCTGCAGTTCAGACAAGGACACATTAAGTTTGTTCGGCCCAGCAACAGATGTCCAGCCTATCAAATAACATGTCCAGCTTAGCAACAGAAAAAGTCCAACCGAGCAGCAGAGATGTTTCAAAGGCATGCATTTCTTTATTTTGAACTTCTCCTAACCAAACTTTGGTTTGCGTGAACTTCTAAAGCAGCAGCATTTAATCTTTTTTACTTTAATAAAATCTATTTTGTTTAATAAAATCTATTTCAGTGTTGAACTTTTATTAGGAATATCCCACAAGAGAGTAAAAGTAACCACAATAACATCTGTGTTCATTAAACATTCACAATAGATCCCAAAGCCGATGTTCTCTTCATGTTTATTACAAATTCTGAAATTGTATAATTCAAAAAGCTTCTACATTACACTTTATTTAAAAGAAAAGGTACACCCAACTTTATCAGCATAAAAGACTTAGTGAGCCTGTGAAACAGCTTCAGAAAAGCTTTCTGGTTGTGGGTAGGTGCTGTACTTACCTCAGCTTTAAGGTCAGAGCGGATTCTGACAACACATCTTTTTACAGCCATCTGGAAGGTGAAACTGATGACTCCTCTAATCTTTAACAAAGCTTCCTCACAAAGGCTCCTTCGAGTCTGACACAAAGAAGAAACCAGGTAAAAGTTATGAACTGCGATGTAAAACAAAGTTATAAATAACTTTGCAAATTGCTCCATAACAGAGACAAAGTTAGAAACTAATAATACACACGCAGCACAATACAATATTTAGCTTAAGCATGCAAACTTGGGTTACGATACTGTAGGTTGCAGCTGCTGATGTTTCACCAGAGGCTGCCTGTCTGCTGTAATATAATCTGGCTAGGTGCAGGTTTCCTGCAGAGTAACACTCAGGTTCAATCATTTCATCCTGCTGTCCTACGACTGACATGTACACCCTCCGCCTTCCTATGGGAGTGCCATAGGATGCTTTAGCAACACTGATTATGACAGCAGTGAGTGAGTAGTTCTGCGTTGATGCCAGTACATCAATAGATTCCTGGTGTGTGAGCAGGGTATTAGTGTGTCTAAAATGTGCCCTCACCGAGTCATCCAGTCCATCAATGTGCAGCACAACAGTTTTGGCCCTCTTGTTTGTGGATCCCAAAAAGAATTGAGCTTTACGCCTGCAAGAAGGAGCTCCGGCCTCAGCTTGCTCACCCTGTTCCACACCTGCTGCCTGCAAGATCTCATAGATCTCAGAGGCTAGCAGTTTGGTCTCCCCGGGTGAAGTACCCCTTTAGTGTGAGGGGAAATAAGTGTAAATTATACAGATACAAAATATATATGTATCACTTGAGTATGTATTTCAAACTAAGCCAAAGCCCATTACAGGGCTGCAGCTGTGAGTTCAGTGGCAGCAATCATGCAGGAATTGATATTTTATGAGAGACAGTGGGACAACCCTGCAGGCTACACTACAGTGTCTGTCACCAGGTCATCACTCTTTGGACTGTAACCTCATATGACACCGGCTGTAAGAAATACCTGTCTATTGGTGGCCTACATGGCACATTAAAATTGCAATTACAAACAATTCTGTCAGTGAGTAGGAAGTGTTTAACTCTAATCAGTTGGTTTGATGTTGTGCATTTACATTTTTTTAACCAAAGATGACAAATTCTCAATCTTCAGATTTTACAACTATGTTTACATCCATTTGTGTAGCTATTCTAAATCTGACCCCCTTGTTTGGTAATCCTACATAGCTGGGGAGTCAGGAAAGGAGCAACCTTACTCTAAAGACTGACAGACAGTACTTTGAATTTGATGTAGGTCTCCTCTTTATGCCAGAGTAAGTAACAGGGCCAACTTGGTCAGGACAGTACAAGGTCGTAAACTCAACAGATAAAGCCTTCATAACATGTTCTCTGCTTCATTTCAAGGCAAGATTACAAGGCTTGATAAAATCTTATCGAAAATATTTATGTGACGTTGTTTTTATGCAAATTCAACAGGAAACCAAGCTATTTTAGTAAACTAGAAGGATGCTATTCTGTCTGCATCTTTTTACAAGACAAACAAAAGATGGACAATGGTTTTATGAAAGTGCACTGTAAGCATGTGTGTGTTTGAAATGTGAAGGTGTGGTGGATCGAGGACTTACTTCTGCATGACATTCTGCAAACTCAGCATCATGCCCAGCTCGCCCTTCATCTTTTCTCTGTTGGCTCGACATTCTGCCAGGTAACGTACAGCCTGCAAGGACAAGGGCAGCTCTTATCAATTTTCTGTTAAAAGCAGGCAGTCACTCTGATGTTAAAAGTAGAGAGCTTCTAAAAAAAAACCATGCATTTGAGTGGTCAATGTATTACGTAAAGACTACAAACACAGACATGCTGACTTTACACGTTTTACATGCTTCTGTCAAGGAGCAAGTGTTACATAATGTCACTTAAATATTGGCTTGCAGCAACAGTGATGTACTGAATGAAAGAGAAGTGGTAGAGAGAAAGGTATTGTGTTCATTATGTTTCCAAACAAACAGTAGATGTCCCTATTACACAAATACATGAAACACAAAAACAAACTGACTTTAGCCAATGCCTGTTGTCACACTCGCAGACGACTAGAACAGCATTTTTCAACCAGTGTTCCTCTGAAAATTGTCAGGTGCTTTCTGGGAAATTATCCTATTTCACCGCATTCAGTGATCGGGATCTATCGACAGCTCCCAGAGAATGTTTTGGTTGATCTCATGGTGTTTATGTAGAAAAATGGATTTAAGTATGTTTATCAGTATGAAATCTTGTCATTTTATATTGACAGGCAAGGCTGTCTTGCCATAGGTTGTTTTCTGTAATCATAGCAACCAACTCTTCTCTGCTTTTTTGTAGCATGCTGCTGATCAATCCTTCCAAAAACAGAGGTGTCAAGTAGCGAAGTAAGACTACTTCGTTACCTTACTCAAGTAGAAAATCTCGTTATCTTTACTTTAACGAAGTAATTATTTTTTTGTCTACTTTTTACTTTTACTCACTACTTTTTTATGCAATTATCTGTACTTTTACTTCGTTCATTTTATAAAAAGTAGTCGCTACTTTCTCCATTTTGTCACCGTTAAAAAGCCGCAACTGTTTGTCGGAGTTTTTTTTTTTTATGAACCCTGAATGCATCAAACAAAGGAACAGATGAATGATTGGCTGAAAGCTCCAATCAATCATTACTTTGGGGCGAGTAGCCCCGCCCACAAACTTTTAAAGAGCGGGGACGTCAATTTCCGTGTTTGAGACTCGGGCTCGGAAATCAAAGTGTTTCTGATGCTGCAACACTGAACTTTGATTGAATTATCAGTTTTTTTTAAAAAAACAACAGCAAAGAAATTTTTTTTTTAATTATTATTTTCAGTCTGCGGTTATTGTAAACGTCTTTGCTGAAAATGTTGTAGATGGTATTTTTATAAAAATAACTTTGATCTGTGACGCACTATTTTATCTTTAGAAACAAAGCTAATTGAACTGATTAATCCATAAATATAACTAGTGGATGAAGTATTTGTGCTTAAAAGCATCCAAAATGTTATTGATTAGTTTATAAAGACTGACTGAGGAGATTAAAACTACACATCGCTTAGATTTTGTATAATGTAGATGTTTGGGTTAACATTAAAAAAACCTTATATGTACACATATATATGTAGATATGTATATATGTAAATTTATATATACCGTCTCCTAGGTCCCGCCCCTACTGGTTTTTTAAAATCTTATTTCCCTGGTTATTTTTTCATTTTTACAGTTCTTAAAATTTTAGAAAAAGAATCCAAGGATTTTGCCTCCTGTGTGTTTCCTTCACTCCCACTGCCTTACGAGTGCATGTAAAGGGTGTGATTTTGTCAATGGGCGTGGTTTTACTGGGTGTACGATATTTTTTGTAAAATACGATAATTTTACGTCATTAGTACGATAATCCAGCACCTCCCACCTAGCAACACTGGTTCCAGGTGTCACGCAGGCTGTATGTGGCACTCCCAAAGACTATTCAGTATTGCCTCAAAGAACTTTGAAAACTAGCTGCCTTCAAGGCTTGAAAAAGCCTTTTGGTTATTTTTTTTTCTCATTTATTTATTTATTTTTTTACATTGAGTGTGTTTGTGTCTTGAAGTTGGTTAAATTAGGTGATGCAGAGTGAAGCTTGGTAGCTGAAGGGACGTTACGTAATGCCCTGCTTATGATAATACATTTGATTGTGTTCATTAATCGATTTCCAATAAAGATTATTAAGAAATAAATGTTTCTGATTCATAAAGTTTAACACCAAAACACTTTAATTTATTATCATATTTTCTGCTCCTTAAAGCATGTGATAATAGTTAAAAAATATGTTCATACGCTTTTGTTAACAATCTTCCTTTTTTTCTGAAAATTACTTTTACTTTTTTTACTTGAAGTAGTTTTAAAATAGGTTACTTTTTACTTTTACTTAAGTAGAAAACTTGAGTTGATACTTCTACTTTTACTAAAGTAGTTTTTTAACTCGGTATTTATACTTCTACTTGAGTAGAAAATGTTGGTACTTTTGACACCTCTGTCCAAAAACTACCCCAACGAGTGGATCGTATTTTCTACATGTTTTTGAGACGTTATGAGAATATTTAAGTTGCATTTCAAAGGAGAAAAATTGCGGATCTAAACATATATAATGTTGTATATATTGTAATAATATATTGCTATAGACGGCTATAGAATTTTTTTTTTAAATATTTTTGCTTAATGGTGTGCCTCAAGATATTTTTTTAATGGAAAAATGTACTTTGGCATGAAAAAGGTTGAAAAACACTGGACTGGAAGAGCCAGAAGAAAAAGAACTAACAATAGTAATAAGAACATTTACAAATCAATCCACAGAACTGCTTATCCAAAACTGGGTTGCATATCATAGCTATTAAAAACAAGATCACTTTGAGGTGATCTTGAAGATATTTATACAAAATATTTTATCATAAAACCAACTTATGTCTGTGCCGCATTGAACAACCAGCTAAAGACAGAAAGGAAAGTTACTTACCAATAGTGCAGAGTAGACAACTTGTGGATTTGGATGGTCAAAAAACAGAATGAGACCTGGTAGACAGCCTTGATCTTCTACGATGGCTCTTCGATTCAAAGGGTCTGCAGCCAGATCTCGGAGCTGGTTCACCACAGTCAGAGCATCCATCTCTGCACTCATGGTGCTGCTTGTTTTGGATGCATGCACATCAAATCAATTTTTTTCTTCCAACTGCAAAAGATACATGATAAGAAGAAAAAAAAAGAGACATGAGAAACCATCGCTTAAATTCAGAAACTGGTAGACTTTTCTGAATTAGAGATTTTTTTTTTTTAATCCATTCCGTTGTCTTTCGCTTATCCGGGACCAGAATGCGGGGACAACAGCCTCAGATGGGAAGCCCAGGCTTCTCTCACCTCTAGTTCACCCGAGAGGATCCCAATGTATTACCCAGGCCAGCTGTGAGACATAGTCCCTCCAGCGGGCCTGAGGTCAGCCTCTTTGTTTCCTCCCAATGAGACGTGCCTGAAAAACCTAATTATAATGCATACTTTATTGATCCCTCACCAGGAAAATTTGTACGCTGCATTACACCGCAGTAGGCTGCCCTGACGGCGCCAATGGTGGGAGAAATGAGGGGTTAAGTGTCTTCCCAAAGGATCCTAGACGTGAACTCAGAGGGAATCGAAGCCACAAACTTACGGTTAACTTCCTTTCCGAGGGCGAATGCTCTACCACTGAGCTATGGCCTTTCCAATTAGGAAGGCATCCTAACCAGATGCCTGAACCATCCCATCTGGCTTCTCTTGACCTGTGGAAGAGCAACAGCTCCACTCCGAAATCCTCACTCTATTTTTAAATCAGAGATATGGAAAGAAATTATTACATCCAAACATAGAATGGAACAGAAACATGTGTATTCATACAACGGTGTATGAATATGAGTGTGTGTATTTAGTGCACATAAATAAGTACTGATGACAACTTAACATAGATTAACCTGGGTACACATTGATACTGAACACAGTCATCTGTAATTGAGATCTTTTAGTATGAGTTTAGGGAAATGTTGGGAGATCTGTGGCATATTTACATGGCAAGTATGGATCATTGGATCCCAAGATAACGTTTACTAATCACTAATGAACTTTTTATTTACACACACTGATAGCAAGCACCAATGAAACAGCATATTATAGCATATGCTATACACAACTATTGTTTAAAAAAATCATTCGAAATCATAATCAAGATTCATAATCAACTGCTTAATCTGTTTACTATTTAAATTAAACTGCTTTAATTTAAATACATGCGGGTATTTTTGTAAAACACACTTTTTTGACCCCCAACCTCACCTTAAATCATAGCAGCTAAGCTAGGCTAAGCTAATCGTTACTTGACTGTCATAGCCTACCTTTATACTAGCTTGTATAAAAAGAGATGTCAATCCCAAATTTGAGGAAGTAAAACTCAAATAAAATGACAGGAGAATAAAGCGTTCTGTTCCGTTCTGACCGTTGAAAAAGTAAAATAAAAAGACTTCTGTAATGCTAGGCCTGCGTCTCTTTTCTTTCCTCCAGCTAACAGCGGTGGACTGTATTTGGGTTCTGTGGCACACTAAAGGTACGTTTGTCTTATTCACAAGGACATTCCTGCAGCAATCAACACCGCACTAATCTGGACTCTACTCTCCGTCGGGAAATCCCAGAAGACATAACAAGCGTCCACATATATCCAAGCAGTGAGTTGATCACAGAGAAGTCACATTGAAAAACTAATTGGTGACTTTTGATATCAATCAAGTTATTAATCAAGATCCAAAGGTTTTGCTACGTTTTTTTTCACTTTGATCGCCTCCATCAAGCAAAGCAAGGTAGCATAACTTTTCTGATTGTTGGTCACAATTACTTGATTCCTCTTCTAACCTTTGTATTTAATTAACATATGTTGCTGTGATAAATGATCGATCAGTGGTTTTAATGTCAAATCCTAAAAGTAAGTTAGATTTAACAAGCATGCGATCGTGAGCATCAGATAGTCAATCAATTCAGTAGTTTGAGTTTGAAAAATTAATAGTTTGTTGGTAAAAGTTAAATTAAATCAAAACATATATATCATTTTTTAATATACATATTAAGTTCAGTACATTCAAAATGTATTGTCACTTTGTTACCCTTAGATAAACTATTTTTCATGATTGTGATCAAGTTTGGAGGGGAAAATAGTTACAAAGTATTGCCATGAATTAATTAACTTTGTTCTGTTTTCAGTCAATGAACTAATCAAACACAAAAATACTGTTAGAAATAGAAATTGCAAGTTGATTTTGAATTGTGGTAAGATCAGTAAGATCTACTTCTACAAAAGATTAAGAAATTCATAACTGTTAATAATTGAAAGTTTGACAGTCATAACAATAGTGCATTGAGATCTGTATACCTAACCCTAACTGTAATCATCCAAACTGTATTCTTAACCTTGATGCAAAGTTGTAAAGGTCATTCAAGGTCCATTCTTGAAAGAAGAAAAAAAATCTGCATATTGTGTATTTTTAGAGGTGATTCAACTCCATGACTTTTTCACCTTTGTTTCTTGTAGATATAAACTGTTGATCATGACGTATGAGCCAAGTTGTTATTGAGAAACCACTCAACCGAATCAAGTGAAAAGCATGCACAGATTGAAATGGATTTGGTAAGTGAAACTCTTAAACATGGCTGTGTGTGTTATCTTTTTTCCTTTGTTTAGTTTTCACCATCGAAAGTTGAAGCCATAAATTTGAGTGATCACATCTCTGACCAGACACACAACTTCCCGTATACAAAATTAACAAAGTGTTGTGTCTGTATCTTGAGTTGACAGCTTTTACTTACATGTAACACATAGGCACTAGGATCAACAAAGCCCTATGGATCCTCAAGAAGTATTGTAAGACGAATAGCTTCATATCTTCCCATTAAACCCTGTAGAAGAGTTCATTTTCAGGTAAGAAATTCCGTCATACATTTTACATCATTTGAGATCTTAATTTTGTGTAATTTCTTATTCATCCAGGAGTAATCCATCATAGAAGAGGCTTCAAAATAGTCTTCTGGACAGTGTCGTTGATGATCGAGATGTTTCAACTTCCATCTGGAAATCTGAATGATCAGATTGAACATGATTTCTGGATGGAAATCAAAATGTCTTGATCATCAAATACACTGTCAATAAGACAACTTTGAAAACTTTCTACGCCGGTTTGTGATTCTAAATTTTTCCAGCCTCTCTCTAATGAAGTGCAAACAAATCAAAAACCCTTAACTTTTGCTCACCTTCTGCTTTCATATATTGTACAAACTAAAGATAAAGATAAGATAAAGATAAAGAAAAAAATGTAGAAAACAATTTACAAACTAAATGGAGAAGTTATCACAAAACACATTTTCTCAACAGGTAAATAATTTTCACAAATTAGAAAAATTCTACTGTGATTAAATCTAATTTTAAAAACTACTTTTCCATCTTCAATGCTTTGCTTTTTTCTTCTTTCCTCTTGTTTCCAGCAACCCTGCTTAGCTATGAGGAATGCAGTCTGTCTGCATTAGGTCAGTTTGCTTAGAAACCTTTTCTTAAACTTGAGATGACCTTAAATCCACCGAGCTGACTGAGTCTGTCATTACTCTAACATCTATGTTTTTAACCCTTTGTGTTTAAGTTGTTGTCTCGTTCACTTGGAAATCTTTGCGTTCCAAATTTTTTTGTGATAAATTTTAATTCTCAAAATCTTTTTTTTTTTTTTAATTTTTATATGTATTGATCTCAGAGATGGATGTAGCAGAGATGAAGATGCTGAGGATCTCTCTGGAAGTGACCAGGATGGACAGGATTAGAAATGAGTATATCAGAGGAACAGCACGTCAGAGGTTTTGGAGATAAGGTTTTGGAGAGAGGCCAGACTGAGATGGCTTGGACATGTACAGAGGAGAGAGAGAGAGTACATTGAAAGAAGGATGCTGAGTTTGGTACCACCAGGAAAGAGGCCTAGAGGAAGACCAAAGAAGAGGTTCATGGATACAGTGAAAGAAGACATGAAGATGGTCTGCGTGACAGAAGAAGATGCAGCAGATAGGGTTAGATGGAAGAAACTGACTTGCTGTGGCGACCCCTGAAGGAAAATGCCGAAAGAAGAAGATGTGTATTGATCTCAACCGATTTTTGTATTAGTGACCTAACATTTTTGAAAGGGTTGTAGTTGTTTGTGTGGATTTTGTCCTTGTGTCCTGTCAGTGTGAAATGTCGCTGATTGTTTCATTTAACTTTAAATCTCCAAAAGTTACCAAACATTTATTTTGTACCCTGACAGCTTTACCCATACTCTGAGGATGCCAGTGTTTTCACAAGCACCAGGAGGTACAATGGCTCGGTGACCTCTCTGGCTGATGTTTCCTGGGTCGATAAGGAAGAAGAGGATGATAAAGATTACTATGACAAACCTAAGTGAGTGCAGTATCATCCACTTAAAAAAAAAAAAAGAAAGAAAAATCCTTTTCAAATTAGCAAGTGTGAGGATTATTTTAATGAAGACATTGAGCTTATTTGTAAAACGTTTTTTGTTTTTTTCTTAAAAACCAGATCTCGCAATCAACCTGGACTTCTGTTTCGAACTCAACTACTGCATTCTAATCAAAAAGGTCATGTTCGTTGGCGGTCACTCCCTAGTCTCCACCAGGGAGCTCCAGACCCTCAGGGGCCAATGTTCGGGAACAACGAGGCGATCCAGAAGATCAACGCGCTGGAGACCGAACTTGCAAAGCTGAGTGCTCAGATTGCTCAACTTGTGATAGCACAAGAAAAAAAGGCCCAATCAGGTATTAATTTTTCTTTTTAAACCCATGTTTTAGGCACAGCATTTCTGCATGTCATCCTCAAGGTGGCAGCAGAATTACATTTCTTTCCACAATTACAGGTCTGACTTTCTTTTGTTTCATCACAGCTGCTAACATAGGGGGACCGCCTGCTGCTATTAGTCTACCACCTCCTCCACCGCCACCACCGCCACCCCTACCTTTACACCGAACATTTTCAGCCATTGATTTAATAAAAGCGCGAAGAGGGAAAAAGACAGGCTGTCCAACAGTAGAGCAATCAAGGCCGTCAGAACTTCCCAACATGCTTGAAATCCTGAAGGACATTAACAAAGTTAAACTTCGTTCAGTGAAAAGGTTTGTCCCTACCTCCAACTCCACTTACAGTATATGATGTCAAATGTCTCTTTGAGTAAAACTTGTGTGCAATAATACTTTATGAATGCATTTTTAACCCGGTGTATTTAGTCGTCCAGTCGAAGACGATACCAAAGCAAAGTCAAAGGATCCTGCAGCTCTGATTGCCGATGCTCTTAAGCGCAAGTTCGCTCATCGGAACAACGAGCAGAGCGACGTAGAAGATTTCAACAGTCCTGTTCAGAGAGTGAAACCTCAACCCAAATCTCCCCTGGTGAGAAATATCCAATTCACATGCAGAATGCATGTGGTAGAAAGTTTAGTTTTTGGTTTGATGACAGTTTCTAAATATTCTGCATTTCTTTAATCTCATTTTTTGCATCTGATTGCAGTTTGGTCAACACATGCTCAAGTCAACTGGAAGAAGAAAGTTGCTGTAGTTCTGAGGTGAACACGTGCTGAAAGATGATCTGTTTTATGATCATTTAAAGGGGATTGTTACCCTTTTATTTTCAACAAGTCCAATCATTTCAACTTTGGTACTTTTCTAAATTATTCAAGGTCTTTGTTCAATAGATTCTTTTTTATCTGAAAATTGAACGTGAGAGGAATATTAGTATTATTTCAGTCATGTCAAGAAGCTTTTTTTTAATTTTGTTTGACAAATGGGTGATTGGTTTTACGTCTCCATTTTTAAAGATATGTTAAACTATTTTTTTTTCAAGCAGAGAAGTAACATGCTTTTGACATGTTCATTTTTTTTAAATGTTTAATTTGCCATCACATTTGTTGGAAATATGTTTATTTATTAAACTTTTAAGGTTTTATGTTCTAGATTTAGTTGCTTATTTAGGGTTTTTTAAAAACTTTAAACTCTGGTACTTTTGTTAAGAATTGTAATCCAGATGCCAGTTTTGCCTTTTGGTTTACAATTTGCTAAAAGTATGAGAATAATTTGTTAGACTCCATGCCAAAGTTGTGAAGCTTTTGCACGGTCATGGCTTGGCATTTTCTGACTTAAGTTTTAATTCTCATTTAAATTAAGAAGGGTAATTTTTCTCTTGATTATCTGGATTGAGCTATTTGCACAAGTTTCTTCACTTGCCATTTTGGTGTCAGGTTGTTGCCACAAATGATTATTCTTTCATGTTGCAAGTGATTGCATTTTAATTTGATGCCAATTTGTGAGTTGTTAAAGTTCACTGCATTTGTTTGGTGACTTTTTCTCCCACAGTTGTACTTTTATTTTAGAAAAATAGACGTTTTGTGAACATTATTGCCTTTTAAATAGGGTGGTGGGCTGGGTGTCAGTCATAGGGATTTCAATTTTACACTTGGATTGTGGTATAAGGTGATGATCAAACACGTTTAATTTCAATAAAAAAAGTAACCAAAAAGGTTTAAGATCTTTCCTTGCAACAGTTCAGGTTTTAAATGGTATATCCGACTCACAAAAGTCAACAACAGGTTTTATTTTCCAAATTGTAACTGCAACAGCATGTATCAAAAAGGTCAATACAGCAAAGCCTTTACAAAATCTGGCTCGACACTTATGTCTTCCCAAAAAATGGCTGTCGCAACAAATTGTAAACAGTTTTATCAACAGTCTTACAGCACTTACAGCAAAATACAAATCAGCTAAAGTAAGAAAAGCACCTGTTATCGTTCAAAAGGTTTCAACACAAACACAATCGGCCACTATACAGAATCAATATAGACACAAATAAGTGGAATGTTCTTATTCACTCGACCATTATGTTCCATACAAAAAGGAGGGCTGGGAGAAAAAAAAAAAAAGACAGCTGGAGTTGTTCCTCACAACAAAAGGAATTTGACAGTGCATTAAAGACAAGCACACCATGCACTTGATGGGGACAGGAGTTGGTTTGGTCACTTAGCATAGTTTGTGCATAGTTATAAGGCATAAGTCAAGCAGTTCTTTTAGGTTTCCTGTGGCTGTGAGAGACATTCTGCGGAGAAAGACTCCTTCAGTTGATCGAAGCCAAAGAAAAAAAAAAAAAAAAAACAGCAACCTTTCATTGTCCATAGTCACCTCCACCTTCTCCTCCTCTCACACTCTAAAAAGAGACTAGCAAAAACCCTGAGCGAGTCGAATTGCATGGAGTGGAGTTCCAGGTTGGATGCATGTGCAGGTTACCCAGGACTAGAGAATACCTTTAAAGATGTCCTAAGAAGGTCATGGAGATGAAGCTACACGTCCAACGTCCACATTATTTGGAGTGCAATAACACATGGTAGCACAGGTGGAGTCTTTTATGGCATCTGGTGTGTTTGAATAAGATTCAGCTCATGGCTTCAGCAGTGGGAGGACAGTCCGAACGAGTGGTTCTTTACATGTGTGCTTCGAAGGCAAACTGTGGAGCTGACAAGTTCAGTTCAAGGTAAAGATCCAACAGACACGGAGATGCGTAAACAGTCATCGTAGAGGCAGCAGAAGGACTGGGCTTGTCACATTTTTTTTTTTTTGAGAATATTTTTATCTTTGTACAAATCCAACACAAAATTTCAGGAGGGTTTTTTTCTTTTTTTTTTTTAAATGAATACTCCAGTTGTCTCAGTCAGTTCAGTTCAAAATCATTCTTCAAATGGCACTTCAAAATACCAGAAAAACGTCTTTCAGTTTTTATACTGCTTTACCCTTGAGGTTCAAACAAAAAGGAAAAAAAAAGTGGCATGTTCAGTCAGTAATGCCAAAACTACAGTGAACAAATAAATAAAACAGAGCAAATAAAGAAAATACAGCAGTAACCAAATGAGGTATCTATGTATTGCTCTATGCCAAAAAAGAGAAATTAAAACTTAAATAAATTAAATAAAATCAGTGGTTTAATCAAGATGGAAGGCCAAAGCAACAAAATATAAACAAAGGTGTTTGGATAAGACGGGGCAGCGGTGGGGCTGCAGGCTGGTGGGAAGTCCCCCTCAGTGTGTGGCGAGGCTCTGAGGCCAGGGTTCAGGATTTGGGAGATTGAGGTGAAAGGGCACAGGAGTGTCAGGATTCTCTGCTTCCCTGAGGTATTTCTTTGGAGCTGGTTCCTCTAGCGTCGGCGTCATCGTCTTCTTTCTTTGCGCCGGCTGGGCTGGGCTCAGACTCCTCAGAGATGGGGGTTTGCTCCTGTTGGAGGCCGCCCCAGCTGGCTTTGTTCAGCCCCATGTGACCTAGCATGGTCTGGGACAGTCGAGTGTCGGAGAAACGAGCCCATTCTGCAAATAGCGGCTCTGCCACGTACGTCATAAAGCCTGGATGAAGAGGGAAAAGTAGCAGAGACACAAGTCAAGCTGTGCATCATTACATCTATAAATCGATGTTCATCTTAGACCACAGACTCGCCTATTTGAATGTTGCCGACTGTATTTGTCTCTCGGTCACAAAGTGGGCTGACTTCAAGTTTGTGCTTCTTTTCGATGTCCCCTACAGAAATCATAAAAAGCAATTTTTAATTAACAGTTTTTTTTTATAAAAGGGCAAAAGTTGAACCAGATTAATGAATGAAACAAAGACCAAAAAAACAGGACTAACCTTGTTGGAAGAACTCCTCAGTCACCTTCTCGCTCCACTGTTTGCTCAGCTCCCACGGTCTGCAGGGGTTGCAGATGTCTGCACATTTGAGAGCCATCTGCATGTGGTGGGAATGAAACATTTTAACAAACATGTTGGAGTTAAGCATTTCGATTTTTTAAAAAATGTTACCAACTTGTAAGACAAAGTGGCGATGACTGGCGTGGCTCAAGCACAAATTGCTCTGGTCCAGGTGCAGGCGAAACCTGGAAAGATAGTCGTTCTGTCTGCTGATGTCTGTGGCCAGAATTAAGGATCCCAATTCCCTCTCCATTTTCAAACTGATGGGGTAAAAAGTATACATTTTTTAGACAATGTTTCAATAGAAGTACTTGTGGCAAAGAATGGAATGTGTGCAGAACAGTCCTAAGAAATCTACTGACCTGTCCTCAGTAGGCAAATGGGAGAACAGTCCAGTCTCTCTCAGGAGACCTACTGCTGATTTCCAGTGGTGATTTTCCAGAACTGAGGTATTCTATTCAAAAAAGAAAAGAAAAAGTAAATTACCCTCAATTGTATGTTTTAAATATTAAATGATGTCTGTACACCCAAAATAGATGTCGTACTCTATATAGCGTGGCCAAATAGTGGTCAGTCTTGATGAGGAAAGGCTGGTTGACCCCGGGGTGGTCCAGGTCGTGAGTGGCAGCTGCTAGGATCCCAAGCAGCATATCATACGATGTCAGCGACTTGGCAAGCTGCACTCACAAAAAGAAAGTATCACAATGACCGAAAAGATTAAAAATGATTTCCAAATGAAGTTGAAACATCTTGATCAGCAAATTCACTGTGCAGAAGAATATTTTAAAGCCTTTTCTAGGCACATTCTCTGAAGCATTTACACATCGATGAAATTGAAACTTTAGATACGCATCAGAAACTAAAGCAGAAAAGTATCCAATTCAAAATTTTTAATAAAACTAGAGGAAGCACATTCTTTCACTCATAAAGCTTTGCAAGAGTTGACACAAAATAATAATAATAAACCAGTGCAATCTCCACCCTGGCTTTCAGCCCAGTGTGTACAAAAGTTAATCTAGACCTGAACGCCTGACTTGCGTTGCTCACCATGGGTTCCTGCAAGTAGCAGTGCATGGCCTGTGTGACATCTGCAGCATGAACGGAGTTGTGGTATGGGTTGTCATTGTGGTAGTCCTCCTGAACCATCACCAAAAACCTCCAGAGCCTGACCATATCCAGCTGGAAGAGTTCCACCAGGCCATACTGGTTTAGCAGGTGGAAAGTCAATGTGATCAGGCTGTTACCTGAGAGAGAAGAGCGGTCACATTATCACTTCTAAGAAATGTTCATTAAGACATTTTCTGTTTTCTCCCTCTTTCTAAGGCTAATGTCAGTGCAGGATGTGTCTTAAACCACACAATGCATTATTCCAAATGAATAAACCGTAAAAGATTGCGATTCATCACTGATTGCAAAGATACAGCATCTTGCAAAAAAAGTCTTGTTAAATAAAATGTAATCTAGTCCTGTTAAAATCAGGCAGACTGTACAACCAGGACTTTTGGTTTTGTAGTTGAAATGAAACAAATTAATCAAATGAAACAAACCAAACAATTTGTCATCCTGTACAACAATCCATTCATTAGAAACGGGTGTGTTCAAACAAGAAAACATCCCAGACCTGCAAAACAACTGTTTCTAAAATGACTTATCCCTGCTCTAAGTCTTCTTAAAAACAAGGTTGTCCTTAAATGTCTTCAATACAAAGAAAAAAAACCTATTTCCATCTCACAACTGATTGTATTTATAATTACCCTTTCCCCATAATTTGGAATTTCTATTCCCATTAGGTCTGGTAATTTATTTAACCTTATGTTGCATTGCAGTCAGAATGGTGAAGATTTTCAAAAGAGGGCATTAGTGTCACCGATCCGACAGGCGAATCGGTGCAGCGTTAGCAATAATTAGGACGCTGCATCGGTCCGTCGTGCTAAAGAAAGAGCTGAGGCGAAAAGCAAAGCTCTTGATTTACAAGTCAATCTACGTTCCCACCCTCACCTATGGTCACCAGCTGTGGGTGGTGACTGAAAGAATGAGATCGCGGATACAAGCGGCTGAAATGAGCTTCCTCCGCAGGGTGGCTGGGCTCTCACTCAGAGATCGAGTAAGGAGCTCTGCCATCCGGGAGAACCTCGGTGTCGAGCCACTCCTCTTCCAGGTGGAGAGGAGCCAGATGGGGTGGTTCAGGCATCTGGTCAGGATGCCCCCGAGCGCCTTGCTGGTGAGGTGTTTCGGGCACGTCCCACCAGGAGGAGACCAAGAGGCAGACCCCGGACCCACTAGAGAGACTGTGTCTCACAGCTGGCTGGGGAATGACTCGGAATCCTTTTGGGTGAGCTGGAGGATGTAGCTGGGGTGAGAGAAGCCTGGGCTTCCCGTCTGAGGCGGTTGCCCTCGCGACCCGGCCCCGGATAAGCGGAACACGATGGAACGGAACGGCACTAGTGTCAACACTTCTTAGAATTAAAGAAAAACTTCACAGCAACTAACATTAAAATCTTAAAATTTCTCTAAACAGTGTTCTCAATTATTTTACCTACCATTTGTCAATTTATCAAAGAGAAAAATGTCAAAATTCCAGTTGCCGACTTTTTCCAACATGCACTGTAGGAGAGAAAAGAAACAAAGACACAAATGACATTTAAAAAAAAAAAAAAATCTGAAAATGCACTTTCTGATGTTTTCCTGTCTGATTCATACTTTGGCCTGTCCAGTGTAGTCTTCATCGAGGATGTGGAGGGGGATTTGCTGAGGGATCCCCCGAAGAAGGCGGGATGAATGCAGGTATCTCTGGAAACTGAGCAGTCTGTGAACCCTCCTTTCACTATCCGATGAGGAGCCACGGCCCAGTCGCGCTGTGCACACACACATGCATGTAAACAAGACGCAATAAGATCTGCAGGAAATAATAAGTTTAAAGACAATATTGAAGATTTTCTGTGAGCCCAGCAAGTTGTGAATAACAAGCAAGGGTACTAAACTCCTTGCCATACAAAAGTGATTGAGATTTTAAATGTCCCACAGGGTCTGCAATTTTTTCTTTTTTTTTCTTTTCAGTGCATCTTTTTAAAATCAGTGTCAGTCAGTGTCAGTCCAATCAGTGAGAACAGATTTAAATTGTATAACAAAAAATACATCAATAACAATCTTCCATGACATCTTTAAATAATCATTTTGCTCAAACGAGCTTCGTGGAGATCTGACACCAAGAGGGGCAGTAAGTCGCTGCTGACACAGCCGCCCACTTCTAAGCTTTTGTCTGGGATCACACAGCAGACATGCTTTGTCAGTGGTCTCTCTTACACACCTCTACACACACACACACAACAAAAGCACTGTGTTTGTATAAACTGTAACTGCAATCCGGAAACACGTCAGCATGAGGCAGGATTACTTATGAGTTAATTTGTTAGTGCAAATCCCCTTTACTTCTTCCTGGTTTAAACAAAAGCTTTAATTCACAGAAAATAGTTCAGGAACAAACAATGTGATGCTGTAGTTTAACAGTAGAAGCTAAACACTTATCAGCCAAAAAAAATAGAACCCCCTCAGCCCCCCCAAAAAAACTGTACATGTGTTTCCTGTCATCACAAATTAAATTTCCTGGAAAGGCAAAGCATCTGGATCTGATTTAAAGAGGCTGAGGTAACTGTTGAAGTACTCACTGTGAAGTGTTCGGAAGTCGATGCAAAGGTACGGGTGGGAGCTTCTTCGTTCCGGTTCAAATCCAACTTGACTTCTCACTCTCACATCTCCTAGAAGAAATCATCACTTATTTCCTCAAGATTTAAACTAGTTAATGCAACAAAAAAAGTGTGTGAATGTTCTCAAACAAGTCATGCCATTAAGTGACATTTCAAAGCAAAATCTTGCTTTAAGTGCCATGAACTGGGTCTAACTTCAACGATTTGAACTGAACAAAGATGAAGGAATTTTTAATTCACGTGTACAAAACAGCTCATTGCTAACAGGCTGCCGGGCCTTAATAAAAAAATAAAAAAAAACATTCAATAGTTTCTGCAGAACAAATTTTGCCTAAAAACTTTCTAACAGATTTCTCAGTCTATGATGATCTAATTTGCTCATTTCCTGTATGTATGAATTTCAGAAACACATGTATTATAAATCATTTTTAACTAGTCCGTTAAAAACATTTGGTTTTAAGAGGGCAACTCTGCTCGTCATCATCCTTTTAGAGTTTTGGTTTTATAGACATTTGGGATGCAAACCCCTCCAAATGAATAAGGTGATGAAGACAAAGAAGGTTTTGTGACCGTATTATGTCTTGTAAAAAAAAAAAAAAAAAAGATATACTTTTTGTTATACAGGACAGCAAATTCCAAGAGCGATTAAATCACTCATTTTTGTTTTATGAAGAAATACATATTTGACACCTATTTTAATCAAAATAGTGCATTTTGTATTTTTTAAAAATTTAGAAAGATTATTTTACAAACTTTAAAAAAAAAAAAAAGCTGAAGTAGGACATTATGTGGGTAAAAACCAAAAATTGTGGCACTTCCAGGACATCAAACTATTTATATGACCCAGAAATAACCCTTTAGAAAACAAAAAAGGAAACAGGTCTGGTGAGTACCATCACTGTGTGGGAACAGTCACACACTAACATTGCACACCCATGTCCCCAGAAGAGAAAACAGAAATGAGCAGCTGAGCATGCAATGCCATGTCAGGACAGTCTGCTCTACCATTAGTTCTTAGAGCGACTGAGAGCAAACTAGAGTCGAGCTATGACTGGTTTAGTAGTCAAGCAGAGGAACAGGCTCCAGACTTGGACCGCCCAGAGGGAGGTCGGCTTGCTTGTAGACTGCAATCAGAAAGGGGGAGAGCGTAGTGAGGCGACAGGATGACACTGATGCAGCAAAATGCTTTGAGTGTTGTTCCAGGCAAGCCTCAATATGGCGGAATACTGATCACGATGCTAAAGAGTGCAGTGTTATGTTTCCAGAATGGTACTTCAGATTGTGTCAAGTGCATCAGCGTTAAAAAAGAAAAGTCAAAAAGGCGTGTGTTACCACAAACGGCATGTTACTTACTTGCAAACAGCTGTTTGAATACTACACAAGCTCCTATCAAGATACCAAAAACTAAGAATTACAATTCAAGATATAAAGATTCTTAACACTTATGAGCTGTTTGGGAAGTGTTTTTTTTTTTAACGTGAATAATGAAACCATGCAAAACATAAAATATGATGCAACTGATTCATTTCTTCTGACTAATGTTTATGTTGGTGCCTGCACACATGAATATACATCTGTCACATTTGCAGATGCATGTGCAAAAGCTTGGCACGTGTATGTGTGTGTCATTAGTCTTTTCTTTTTTTTTCTCCAGTAGTGTCACAGGGTCCATGTTTCCCCTGCAGTGCATTAGAGCTGGTGCTCTGGGGATGGATGTAGGTCATGTCATTATAACTGATGTGGCAAAAGCTCTGAGTCCTGCTATCTGAAAGCACATCAGCATTAAGTTGGCAGACATGAAGCCTGGATTGAGCAAAGACCACTCTGCATTAGCATGTCTTTCCTCCTCACAATTAAATAGAAAATCCACAGATGCTTTACGCCGATGACGTTTGACACTGCCATCCGATTTTAGCCAAGTGAAATGATCAAAAGACTAAAGCTCTTTTAGTTAGCTCGACAAAATACCGCAAATGTGACTGGATATACACAGAAACAATCAGCTTAAATTTAAACTACAATAAAAGAATGTGACGCGATGCCAGCTAATTTAACAACATTAATATTCAACACAAATTTATCTAGAACACTTATTTTTATATCATTCTACCTTTTTAAGAATAGCAGATCAACTGCATTATGTAAGAAAAAAGGGTTGCAAAAACCGTTGGTACTAAGTCGACAGATCTCAGGGGTAAACCAGACTCTAATCGCGTCCATCCCCAATAACCTTATTGATCAGGAAGCTAAAGCTGATCCTGCTAAATTAAATCTGACTTCATCTGACGGACAGCCATTCCAGCCCTCCATTCTATCATTTGTTTTTAAACTGCTAAGTCTGATCAGAGTCACTGAGGTCAAATAGAAACCGGCGTTCGAGCCGTATGTATACAAAGCCACATGTACACAAACACAAAAGTGTACTCTGCACACTATGTACTTCTAGCAAATCTTATCAAACCCTCAGACTCTCAGCAGCACAGATACACACAGTTTTAGCCTGTTGTGATTGAGAGATTAAAAAAAAGGCCATGGATTGAGTGGATTCAAAATGTGCACTTTAAAGCCCCTTCTTCGCCTCATAATCGCTCCATCTTTAAATCTTTCACAACTCACTGCTATTTAAACTACTTTCCAGAGTCTTAATAAATATGTACGTGTGTGCTGACTGACGCTGTGCATGTGTATTTACCAATAGTGGGAAGGTACTTACCCAGCATTCGAATATATAGTGCTGTCTGGTCAGAGCTGTCGTAGGAAATGGCCCCTCGCCTCTGAAAAGAAATTCCAAATATATTATACAATGTAGTGACAACTTTCTGCCAGTTTAGCAAGCATGTATGAACCATGGATGTGCTTTATAATCCTAATCTTCTACAACATATTCAATTAGGGCCTCACTTTTACACTTTTATGTGTGCACAGAATTTAGAAGAGCGTGGTGTAACACTGATGCTGCGAGCTCTAATCTGAAGTGTAAGAGTGCGTGTGTGTGCATGAGCGAGGATAAACTGCTGCCGCACTGATAAACATGTTCCAGCTCCACATCATCGGCCTGATATGGCACCGCTATCAGTCATGTGAGAAACATGTGTCATTTAGACACAAACATACACAACTACGCACAAACTGTTTCCCATTACAAGAATTTATTAAGCCTGATCTGAATCAAACCCTGACAAAGATATTTTCAGTGATAACCTCACTTCTTTGTACTTTTTAACCTTTCCGCATTTCAACAGGAACCCAACAAAAAAGGAAAATCCCACACAGATTATTTGAATGCCTTTTAATGAAAGATATCTCACAATCTAAGCACACACTTTAGGTCTGTGCGTCACAGAAATACCTCTTCTAAAAACGCAGCGGTGAAGGAAGTTGCCTCCCAAGTTTAGTTGACAACTGTTATGTGTCATTCAAAAGCTAATCTAGTTTGAGACATCTGATCCAGATCACAATCTTAATGTTAGACCACACCAAAGTCAAGCTGGCAGTAAAAAGACCCAATAGATCAAATACAAGACGACCACTAAAAACAGTTTCCAAAACTAAGACTGGTCAAAACTAAAAAAGGAATATAGAGAAGGGGAATTTTGTTGCACTATTATTTTTATAAATAGCCCTCATTTGTGACCGTAATAATAAATGTCAGTTTCTTTCTTCCTGTTCGTGAACTGGTGTCTGCCTGTGTTACAGTAAACTGTGTAGTTGTCTAGATTTTTTTTTATTTGTTGCATATAATCATAAACTGGACAAAACATCCTGCACCAAGTGACTTTTCTCAGAACGGTTTATATTTACGTGTCCTCTCCAAATGTCCATTTAGAGGCATATAAACTTGTAGAAAGGTACTGTTGTCACTATCATCTGTTATCAGTCTATTGTATAAGCAAAGCTCATCACTCAAAAAGGAAAATGTTGGAGAGGAAGTTCTGGCTTTTCTCTTTCACTCTACTCTAACTTCTCGTGCTCATAAGAGTTTACAAGCAGGAATCTCTCTCTAATAAAACTCATACCTGAAAGTAACCATGAATCTCTTTCAACTCTTTTTTTTTTTTTAGCTGGAAATATAAAAGCCGCATGTGCTTGCATGCATGCGCAGAGGAGCTGCTAAGCACGTTAAGCAGAAGAGCACAATACTAAAACAATGTGACTAGTAGTAAAATAACAAACCACCATCTGCAAAAAATACCCTGTACCAACCACTATCTCATCTCCCTGTTGGCACAAGTTTGCTCCAGCTACACTGACATAGCTGTAGCATGTTTGCCTGTGGTAACCGCATATTTGCACGGTTGACAGCCAGCTGCTTGGGGCGACGCCGAGGTATTGGCTCACCTCACAATGCACTCTAGAAAATCCTGTACCCCCTTCTCACTCCAGCCAACTCTCCTTTCTGGGGCTTCCCTGGTCTCGGGTTACTCATTCCAGAGGGAGACTGCATAACTGGCAGGTTGGCTCACTGACCGACTTACTGCCAGACTAGTGGCTGTCAAGCAAGACCGTTTTAAAAGGCGGTCATGAATTCTCTGTAGGACATGAACTCAGCTACAAGGCTGGTTAAAATTGCAACTGTGTAGCTTGTGTCCTTGTAGACAAAACAAAATTGTGAAAAAAATTTGTGTTAAGGCTGTGGAATCCCTTCAGTGATAACCTTTTCAGCACATAACAAACACAAACACACAAATGAACTTGCTGCTAGACTCATTACAACTGATTCCTGCAATTTCTGCAAATCTACTTCCAACCCATAATCAAACTTGACTATGTCAGTCGTCTTGGGTCATGTCAGCCACCAATTCAAAGCTAATATTTCACCAGCTAGCAAACAGCTTGCCTTGCGCTAGGTAATGTGCAAAGCTGTATTTTAGAGTCAACAGCACTCAGTGTTTACACACAGCGCCGGTGTGTAGTGTGAGCATTATAGATTCTGTGTATATGCATGAGCTGCATGCATCTGTGTGTGAGTGAGTGTGTGAGGGGTGGTATTATCTGTCACGTGTATGGGAACTGAATATACGAGGTTAGAAAATAGGAGTGACCAGCTTTGCAAACACTAGGCCAAACAAAACTTTTTGGATAGAATATGCACTATTAAGCATAAACCTGTAAAAAGAATTGAAAGACACTAGTTTAAAAAATCTCACACTTTGAGAATCAGAAACTTAAAAAAATATATTTTCATCATCATCCGAAAACCAATGTAACTTCAAATCGTGATAGTATTTGTACCTCAAAAGAAGGAAGCAGATTTGCAGGAATTCAGACCTTAGTTTTGGACCACACCCAGCTTTCTGGCTTTAGCTCTGGCTTTGTCGCTGGACAAACCTTTACCTTAGTGACTTGAAACTGAATGCTTTCATTTTAGATTAACCTCCTTCAGACTACAGCTGCTTTTTAAGTTTTTACATTTTTTAACTGAAGGAAATTTTTAACATATTCAACTTTTGATCAGTGCATGTAATCGGTTCTCAGGTTGGACGACAGTTTCCAGGTGAACTGGTTATGTAAATTTGTATAACAGCCGTTTGGTACTTTTCTGTTTTAGAGCAAGTAAGAGCATGAAGAAGACACAAAAACAAAGCCTTGAGGGATTTCACACGTTTTCTATACTCATTAAGATTTTAAATTACTGACAGTTAATAAAAAATGGGTCTACCATTTATAAATAACAGTCAAACTTTTAGATCAAAGACCCAAAAAGTCCTATGAGCCATTTAGGTGAAAAACACGAGTAATTTATGTAACGCTATTATGTATCCCAATTAGAAATTCAAAATGGTTTGTATGTGGTATCTGTTTTTATTTTTTTCTCCTTGTCAAAAGTTGGAAACTCCCAGTTCTCACTTAAAACTGCATTAAGAGTCCAAGTGTGATGTATCGACACAATTCAATTCAATTTTATTTGTATAGACAAAATCACAGAATTTCTGTCTCAATGGGCTTCACATTGCAGATTTCAGAAGGAAGAAAAAAAAAAAGAATGTATAAACACAAATACACAGCAAGAAAACGAACAATCAAATGCTAGCTAGACAAAATTAGCACATTCCTGCCCGTAGACTATCCTTCACAGTGAGGAAAAACTCCTAAAAAACCCATCTGTGTGAAGAAAATGAGAAACCTCGTGGGGATCCACTTGAAAGAGCGATCCCTCCCCCAGGATGAGCATCCAATCTGTCTAAGACTATTGTTTAAATATAGGCTTATTCTACAGCTAAATATCTAAAGAAGTCAATAAAAACTTCCATAAAAGTTAGTCATAAGCACGAGTGCAAACAAATGGATACAAAGAAAGTATCAGCTCACAATTTATCAAGCAGACTTCTTAGAATAAAATTACAACTTGATTTGTTTCTTTTTATTTCACATCTAGCTGTAATTCTCGATTATGTTCATTTTTAACCAGATTACACATAAGGAGCGTGCAATTACACATGCATTGTCAAAATACATGCAACGTTGCAAATCAAACGTATTGGACCTCTATTGGTTACCAACATATAAGTTTTGTTGCACACAAGCATTTCTTTTGATCTGAAAACAATTTTATCACTAAAATTTTATTGTTAAAACACATTAAAAGTGGCATTTAAAAGAAAATTTTCCTATGACGTAAAACGCTGTGAATGATTGGCATTCGATGACTGTAGTAAAACTCTCATATGAATTTGTTTCGTTTTATATTACTAAAAGCAGCAGTAATGATCCTGATCAGTAATGATCCTGTTCAGTAATGATCCTGATCAGTAATAATCCTGATCAGTAATAATCCTGATCAGTAATGATCCTGATCAGTAATGATCCTGATCAGTAATAATCGTGTGACAACCTGCTTCTAGATTTTTACTCATCCAGCATTTTGGTTTTACATGTGAAATCATAAAAAGGCCTGAAGTACATAAAAGCACCGAGGTCAAAACCCACTCCTGTGATGCATATTTTTAAAACCATAACTTAATTAACCATGTATTCCTTGTTTAGTCAGGGGTTGCTACTCAGGTGTACTGCAGGAGCTCTGTTGAATACTATACTAAATAAAACAGTGTACATCTCTGTTTAAAGCCATATTAACTTTGATGGATAGGGATGGTTATCGATACTTTGTTATCGATACGAGTATTCTTATTAATACCACTTATCAATCCGGTTTCTTATCGATACGCTTATTGATACTTTTTTTGTGTAAAAACAAACAAAGCAAGACAAACTATGCGGCTGCAACCAAACAATTTAAAACAACTGAAAATTATTGATGTACAGGAGGTTAAGTTAATATTTAGTTTAAAATTATTTCAAAATAAAAGGTTTGGTTGCATTTGCATAGTTTGATTTTCTTCCTCTACTCGTTTATACATTAAAAAAAAAAAAAGCAACAATAAGAGTATTGATATGATACCAGATTTATAAGTAGTATCGATAAGAGTACTAGTATTGATAAAGATTGTATTGATATCCATCCCCAATGATGCGTTCATCTGAAACTTTTATTTCAAAGCAAAACTTGCAATCCTTATGTACACTGAAGACAAGTTGATATCAACTGAAAAGCCTGAAAGCCAAAAAATATGACACAAAAAGCTAACATGTCTTTTTGTTTATGGGTATGAGTTTGATTTACTGCATGTTATAATAAGCACTTGGTTGATTTATTCAATGCTTTTAACATTGATGGTTATTTGGCAAAAAGTATTGCCTGAATTCTGTTTGACTGGAAACAAAGAAAAAAAAACCTGTACTGTTTTGTCATGTACTCTATTCTCTTAAATGTTGGTTCCACATACGTATGCCACACATATGGAGATATTTTTAATTCTAACCCACTATTCAACTAAATGAGCAAATATTGCAGAATCAGTACACTGCTACGGCATCAAACTTTCTATTTGGCATGTTTTTCAGAGCAAAGCATTAGAGTTGCAACATTAACAAAAATTGGTGAGCATTTGAAAAAGCTAGCAAAAGATTATTTCACCTGTTCGATTGATGATTCACATGTTTTAGGACTACATCTGTGTAACAATGGGATGTGTGAATTGTAGTTGCAGAATTTGGGGATTTTTACAACCAAGAAACAAGTGCAACTTTCTCCTTATATGTTGAAAGCCAAGGACCTGGAACAAGCATCTTCGTTACGGCGTGACCAAAGAGGATGCAGCAGATAGGGTTAGATGGAAGAAACTGACTTGCTGTGGCGACCCCTCAAGGGAAACGTCGAAAGAAGAAGAAGTTAAATTTTAACTACTGATGGGAAAGAAAATTAGATTCTTGAGCAAGTGCACCCTTTGACTTAGTGAAATACTTTTTTGTCTGAAAAGACTTGAACAGTCTTAAGCACAAATGTACACATTTATCTGACTGGGGGTATTCACTTAAAATTCAGTCTCATTTTAAGTTAGTTGCAAGGATAACACTGCTCCCTGAAAGTTTGTGGAAGTTAGTTTACATTTGGCTTTGTTTCCTCCCCTAGCTCCAGCTTTTGCCTCAGGTCAGAAACACTCAGGTTTCTGAGGTCAAGACCTAAAGACCAAATTCCTGACAAAGTGGCTGGCTTGACATCTTTAATATTTGTCATACTGAACTCTTTAAGATTCAGTAAGAAATATTTATTTTTATTTTAAAAAAATCCACAAAAAAAGACAACAGAAAGCTGAAGAGTTCGGGGATTTTTTTTTCAAATGCTCACCAGTAATGCTTGAAATGTATTTTGAACACTCCAATGTACAATGTCATATTCCCTTTTCTTGTTTTCAATAAGTGTAAAACTTGGGTTTACATATTACAAACAAGTCTAAATGAGGATAGGCATATTGTTACCAGAGGTCAAGGCAATAATCACCAACAGTATTCCTGTGAAGTTTATATCTAAAACGCAATAAAGGACACAAATTTCACACAGGGTAATTCCCAAGATAATAGCAACTGAACTCAGAACTGTTTTATAAACTAAAAACTTCCTTATAAGTTACAACCTCTCGTGGCACTCAGCTGCGTGGAACGGCACATTCCAGTAACAAAGTGCTAAGCCATAAACAAAGGCAGGTTTGAAGCCTGTCTGTTTGTGCACTGGCCACTGAATACACATAAATCCCCAGGTAGGGTGTACCTGTTGTTGGAGTGGTTTATGACCACATTATCCACTGTGACACACTTCAGATGCAGGAAATTTTTAAGAGAGGGCTATTGGAAAAGATTCCTGGAGTTGAACTGGCCTGATGCTTCAGCAGACAAATATTCACTGGAATACATCACTGCATGACACAACGAGCACGTAGAGCGTAGATATACGCAGTGGTACAAAAACATCATGGTCATGTGATAAGAGGGGCCCACGCAGAGACTCAGACGTGCGTAGATACAGAGGCAGTGCAGCTGAAGTGAAGACAGGATGCAGTTTATTTACTACTGTAAATGCAAGGCATTTCCCCCTAACAGCAGCGCATATTTCAGCTTATTCACACCAAATCTGTTTAAATCCTGTTTGGTGTCACAGGGGTTAAGGTTTTGTGAGAAATGTTGTGAAACACCCAGCTCAGACTCTGAACGGCTCCTTCAGCATTCTTACCACATTCTGAAACTACGTCAATCTGATCGCAGTTTAAATCAACAAAGCAACTCCCACAAAATGAGACACTGTACTGTTCTCGCTTATCAGTCTGCGTAAAAACGCATCACATTGTAGCTGGAACAAACACAGCCATCACCCACCCTCACGCATGGGGCTTATCTCCCCTGCTTAAACTTTTCAAATTTAAAGGACCTGATGTAAGATCTTTGGCTCTCTATACTTTTGATTGAATGTTAGACTCTTGCGTAACCCACTAAACAGATTGCAGATCAGTATCAGTCTTTGGAGTTTAAGCTGCTTTGCTACTAATATCACCAAAATATCACAGAACCAAACAGGTCCAGTATATTTGATTTGTTTTTTAAATAATAAATAGAACTGTGGTTTAAAAGCTGTCAAGCCACATCTGTTTCAATAGTATTGAATAGTATACTTCACCACACTGTGTAGAAATGAAAGCTTACTTCATCCACACATGCTCTAACTGTGTGCAGCACTGCAGACCTTTGCAAATGCATGCACGCTTTATAGTTAAAATGAGAACCATATGACTCTTTCCAAAGTCTGCTGCCCTTGTACCATTCAATTTGCACCAATCTAATCTGTCTCTGTCCTGTATTTACCCTTCATTCTTTTTAAGGACAGACAGAACTAACGAACATCTCTTACTACATGCAGGAAGAATTTCAGTTAATCTTCCACCTCCCTTTAGAAATAAACTGGGGTACAACCAAACACAGGAAGGCGTTGTAATGTCAAAACCAGCTTGTCTATTTGATGTCATTTTCAACGCCTCTTCACCAACATATTTACACCCAGTGAAAAGCATTCCACAACCACAGAGCAGCATATTCTTCTGAGACTCGGTTGTGTCTTCAGTCCTAGCCTTTCATACTGTTTATAAGAGGAAATGTCTTCATCAGTGAGGGAAAGGGAGGGCAGTAGAAAGAGAAAAAGAGAGGGAGCTTGTGAGTGAGCGGAACAAGATAGCTTGAAAAAAATACTGAGACTCCGGCCATCTGTGAGTCTGGAAACAGGCCAAAACCACTGCCCACAAAGCCCAGGCACATGCCTAACTGCTTCTTTCTGCAATGGTAGTACGGTCCCGATTCTACAAACAACAAGCTTATAGAACCACACGCACACAAACTTGGCCACCACCAAGGCTAAATGCTCCAATATTGTACAACTTTATGTTGGAAAAGTGCTTTACAAATCAAATTTGATAAGTAAGGCCAGCAGCAAATTTGTAGAAGTTCAATAGCTCCATGACAAAAGCAAAGAGTGACATCACAGTTTGCATGCATGCATTTATCCTCAAAACAAACCGAAATATAGTATTGATTGCAAGCAGAAATTAATCACTGAGTAATAACATGATGGGGTACTCTAGTGGACGCAACCACATGCACAAACTTTACAGAACTACCTAAAGAAAATGACAAAAACTGCACTTGGGATACGTCAAAATGAGTAAGAAATTTACAGCATTACCAGAACCTCATCTAAATCATATTTAAAAGTCAAATCTGAATAAGACTTTACAAGAAGTACTCTGCTGTTTCTCCTCACATTTATTCTTCCACCACAGAACAGGTCCAACAAAAACCTGCATGCCAACAGAGAAATGCAATCAAAAGAGCACATCAAACAGGAAGTTCAAGTATGATTCAATTTATGATTCCTCAATGCTTTCATATGCAAATATTAATAACAAGCAACCTTTAGGGCTGGCTGAAGTGTAAGGCAAGAGAGACTTTATCTAAGGCCAACATGCACAAACAAAACTTAGGGACCTTTGTATGTTTTAGGTCAGAGAGATAAGAACATCTTGGGTGCTTCTGTGCAAAGCAGTAGTGTGTTTGTGTGTATGTGTGTGTTAGGGCCTAAATATCCAACAACCACCTGCAAGATTCCTGTGGATTAATCATTTACTGGCTGCAGGAGGAAAAGGAAGATGGAAATTCTGCATGATGACTATGAATCACACTGAGATCTTTAGATCTATAGATAGAGTTTCTTTTTGATTACCTGTGACAGCTGTCTTGGATCAGGAGCCCCAAATAGAGAAGAGCTGGAACTGAAACTAATAGCTCCTCTCCGGCTGAGGACATGCTTGGGGACCGGCCTGTCTAGAGGCAAAACCGGTAGCTGATAACATACTTCCATTGAGTAGTCAGGGCAGGATCCGGATCAAAAGTACAAATAAAAGGGAGTAAATCAAGAGAACACAAGCAAAACTAGATGAGTGGTGCATTAACAATCTCTTTCAATAGAGTGAAAACGATTCGATCAAAAGCTGGAAAGTGTTTCTGTTCATTAGGAGCGACTCAAAACTTATCCAGATCTCCTTCATCGATGCAGCGGTTCATCTACCTTCCACCGTTTTATGTCATTGTGAGAGAGAGAGAAAAAAATCATGCTGCTGTTGCATTTGCTTCTTTCCTTCTCATTTTGATCAAATCCAGGCCCACAGATTTCGATCCCTTCTTGCCATTTTCTGGATCGAAATAAAATCGCTTCCTCATTTTTTTCCCCCCTCAAAGCAGAATAAAACGTCCTCTTATCTGGGTTTGGTTGCCTTTGCAGATCCGCGTGTATGAAGGATCCAGATCTGGAAACAAAAGGCACGATCGCTTCCAAAAAATGTCATCAACATATCATTTTCAATTTCCAAAATGCAACACCAGCCAGATCCAGGATGTGAGGTCTTCTCACTGCTTGATCTTTTTTTCTCATTCAAGCTTCACTCTGTAGAGAAATCAATTCAACATGTAGGGCTTTTCCGTCTTCATTGTGAGTCTTCAACCCTGCATGATGAAGGAGCAGTTTGCACGTACAACAGTCTGGTTTAAATAGGGGATCCCCGACATTCATCTCATTCACAGCGATCCCTCTGCTGTGAAAAAAAAATACACACACACTCACACAAAAACACTACCAAACAAAGATCGCTAAATAAATAGCCTACAATGTGATTATTGCCTTACAACTACCTGCCTACCGTCCTAAAACAACCTACTGTATGCTTGTTTTAAAGCAAACACCACCTGCCAGAGATGGTGCTGTTGGAAAGAGAGAAAAAAAACTCCCTGTCTAATTTCAACCAATCACATGCAAACAACGTTTCTAACAGAAGCGCTGATTGGTTCAATTTGTTGAGTTGGTTTGAAAGGGCTTATATGATTGGTTGAGAAGGATTGTTGGACCTAAATGAGCAGTCGTTTGTAGACAGCGTGGACTTTCTCAAGGGTATTCCTCCACAGCAGGGCTTGCCCTGCACTGGTCCACATCATTGCTCGTGATTACCTTCCTCTCATGACTCATACTACTTGGGAGCTCAGACTTGTTAGGAGTGTGAAATGTATTCATGCATCTTTATTGCTCCATCTGTCTGCTTGTATTGGCTTTGAATGCATGCAAATCTTCTTGTCTGTCTACACATTCTTTGTATTAAGAGTAAGTGACTTTATTCAGTTACCATATCACATTTGTTTTCAGAATATTTGGACTGGAAATTTCTCAGGTCAAGCCCATGTGCTTGTGGACAATGAGTGTACCATGGCAACTGTCCGGCCCAGTGCCAGTGAAAGCATAATCCCCTCATTCCCTTTTCCAAGGGCTTCAATGTTGTTCCACTCCATCACCCCAACTAGGAGGCCCTAAATCTTTTCAAGCAAATGATGGAACATGCATTGATCTTACAACACATTGCATCCTAACACTTCAAAGGCAAATTATGTTTTTAGACTCGTGATGACTTGAAATCTGTCCAGCAGAATTTAATGGGACTAATCACTTGCAAATTAAACTTGTTCTTACATGCAATAAAAAGATTTATTTAAGTGAGAAGTAATGCAATATCCTGCATGAGAAGCTGCACAATGGTTAGCATGATGACCTCACAGCAAGAAGATCAGGGTTTGAGTCCCAGGTGGGGACTTGGCTTGAAAGACTGGTCTTTCTGTGTGGAGTTCGCATGTTCTCCCCACGTATGCATGAGTTTTCTCCAGGTGCTCTAGTTTCCTTCCACCCTCCAAAAACATGTGTGATAGATTAATATGCCACTACAAAATTGCCACAAAGAATGAGTGTGTGTGTGTGTGTGTGTGTGTGTGTGTGTGTGTGTGTGTGTGTGTGTGTGTGTGTGTGTGTGTGTGTGTGTGTGTGTGTGTGGATGGTTGTGTGTGTGGCCCTGCAACAGACTGTTGACCTGTTTGGGGTGTACCCTGCCTCTCATCTGAAATCAACTGGGATAAGCTCCAACAACCACACAACTTCATTAGGGATACGTGGTTTACAAAGTAGAAGACAAAACAAAAGAAGAAATGCTAAAAAAAAAAGAAAAAAAAAAGGTTCACATGTATCGAAATAAATACTGTACTTGCTTGTGAGTTCCACCGATGCAAATAAAAAATGTTCTTTCAGGCTTCTTCCTGTAAACTAAGCAATGCTTGGTTTTAGATGTAGTTTCCTACAAGGTTGCTTCTTGAAATGGCTCATGGGTTAGCTTTATTGAACATTACTTCTGTGCACACCCTAACACCTCATCTACTAAAAACACTTTAAGTAGTTATTTGGGAAAATAAGTTATGAAGCTTCCTCCTCAATTAATTCCTCGCTCAATTATATTCTTGCTGTAAACAGCACAGGCAATGTACCTGGAGAAACACCTCGTACGCAGTTGTGCTTTGAGTCCACTAATATCAGTCTCAGGAGCTCTTGGAAGACAAGTGAGTTGCATATTTGTTAATTCCCCTGAGGCTCACAGGTGCAGTATGTGCTTCCGAGTTGCACACTTCTTCCCTCCACCTTAACTCCTGCTCCCCTTGGGCTATGTAATACTGCCAGAAACTCACCGGAGACAGATTGCGATGGGGCCTGATTGATTCATCTCTTTCCCTTTGATAATACTGTGAGCAACAAGGAGTTATTTGCCTTTGTTAATTTTATTCATTAATATGTATTGGCATCAACAAAGATAGAGTTGCACAAATACTCCAAAAACTTATCACTCAGTTAGCATGTCCTAATGTGAATGTATTATTTTTCTTTCGGCTTTTTTCTTCAGAGAAATCCAGCAATCCAATTTCCTCCATCTAGCCCTGTCCTCTGGATCCCCATCTGTCACACCTATCTCCATCATGTCCTCCTTCACTACATCCATAATCTCCTCTTTGGTCTCCTTCAAGGTCTCCTACCTGGTCATTTAAAACTGAGTCTCATTCTGTCTATATTTTCCTCTCTCTGCTTCTGGGCATGTGCAAACCATCCCAAGTCCGACTCTGTGATACTTAGCTCCAAAACCTCTAACATGTCCTGTGCCTCTGATGTCCAAAACATCCTGGTTCCTCCAAAGAGAACCTCAGCATCTTCGTATTAGTTAACCTCACTTCTGACGATTGTATTTTTGTCAGTGACTGTTTCCAGACCAAATAAAAAAACTGCTATCATATCAGTTTCCTCTCTATATCACACCTGACGCTTTTTCTAACCTGTCTGCACATGCATGTTCACCTCATTTCCACACTTTCTTTTGCTCTTGACCATCCTTAAATATGTATACAATTTATGATTACATAAATTAAATGATTTTTTTTCAAAGGTGAAACCTGCATTGTGATTAAATACAGGTTACATCAGATAAAAAATGACTTCAACAGGCTGTTAGATCTTTTTCCAAGTGTGTGTCTTTCAAGCTTTGCTGCAAATATTTAGAGCCATCTTATGGAGAAAATGAGTTATTGCATCAAAACTTTGATGATAGATTGAGAGGAAAAAAAACACAATATAAAAAACTTTTTAAGGTGAAATGTGAATTTTGCAGAAAAATCTATTTTTAAATAGCAATAAAATTGTGAGTTTTAGTGTTGGAGTCATCCTCTTTAATTATAATGCCATGCATATTTATCTGACATTTAAGATGAAAACGACATGTTAAATGTAGAGTGTGCATGTTGAAGGCTAACAAATAGTTTAAACAACAGTCACTATTCTAACCCCTCTTCCAATACTTGCTATCTTTCTGCCACTAGATGACACCCTTTAACCATCTAAAAGGCTAGTGGTGTACACTGCAGTGCACCATGGATTGGGCAAGGATGAAGCAGTGAACAAAATTTTGAGACAATTTCTTAAATTAAAATAATCTATAAAATTATACTATTAAACTGCCAAAAGTGATGCTTTCCCAAAACTAAAATATCATTTTCAAACCCTAGAAATACATAACTGGTTGCCACAGTGATTATTGTGCAGTGTTTTCCTTACCACGTAGGGGTATGCCTGATGACAACTTTAGGGGTATTTTAGCACCAATTTAGGATTTGGATCATGCATGTATTATAGCTTAAGCCAACTTTCAAACATAGTTTGACTTTCACAATTAAACAAAAGCTGAAAAGTGCAGCTTCTCCTGAGAACAGCAACAGATGAAAGAGCAAAGCTCAGAAAGCAATGGGTCTTAGAAATGCAGTTATGCAGACACATTTGTGGGTTAGGAAGCGTTTTATTTTCTTTCTTTTTCTGGCTCATGTCTGTTCTTTTGACCACAGATTGAACCCACAACATGTGAGTCAGAGTCTTTCTGTCCAAAGGAGACAGTGTGACGTTTTCGACAAGGAATAAACTTCCTCTTACCATACAATCCCAGATAAGATAAGATGAGGTAAGAGTTAGGTCTTTCACACAGCTGGTCTGCCTCTGTTAAAGATGGATGGTGATAGTTGTCCAGTCTTTCCCTGTAAGCAGGTGGCTGAAGAGTATCTGAAACAGAATTCAACATGTTCTGCCCTCCTTTTTTTGTTGAATTTTTACTAGATGAAAACTTATTTCCAAGCGGAAACACCCAAAAATATACAAATGAATCTCTTCAAAATGTCGTACTCTCAAACCACCCAAGCAAACAGCATGAGCTTTTGGTGTTCTTAGACAAAGACTAAAGGTCCTGGTGATTGACCCGGGACTGGAAATGGAATAAAAGCAATGCCATTTATTCTTTTTTTGTCATAAAACAAATATAGATGCAATGTCATATAAAAACATAGTGCTTAAATCTTTCACACAATTGAGAGTTAGTTTAATTTTTGAGGTAGAATGCTAAAACCAGGCCATTAAAACAGAGAAATGATCCTGCTACATCTGCATTGATAAGCTTATAATAATTTGTGGGTGTTATAATTTAAAATAATTTAACATATATCATGTACACTCTGTTTTCCTTCCTTGCCCTGTGCGAACAGCTCTTGATATGTGCACATCCCGCTTCCCTACCCTCTGGAGTGAAGTACCGCACTTCTCGTGGTTTTGAGTGTGAGCTCTAGGCAAGGCTGAGACAAGCTCTTGAATGCTGAGTGCATCTCGGTTTCCCACAACCACGAGCTGCAGTAGTGCTTGTTAACCAGATTGACGTCTCTTCTACGTCATTGTTCGTCCAGTGACGTTACGTAAATTTCCATATAAAAATTTGAATTTCTTTTTTCATCTTTCAAGCATAGCAGTTTGTGAAAAACTTGGGTTACACATGGTTGTTTTGAAGACAGCAGCATGATGTTTTTTTGGTGCCTTAACACATCATTTTGGCATAAGCTATTTTTTTCAACAACTTTTTTAATTATGTGCTTCATAACCCGAGAAAATGAGAGTTTATTTCAGTTTTTACTCTTTTTTGGCCTGCGTGCTGCTGTTACTTAGATTAGTTGAATAAAATTTTGTGATGATTATGTATAAAGAAGAAAAGAAAAAGCAGCTGCTGTATGAAGACATTTCTAAATTGAAATGTGCTGAAAAAACTATTCAAAGTATAAACTGTGAATTATTCCAAGGCTATAATTTATAAGTGCGATATTGTATAAATCTATAAATGGATCAAATTCACAAAATTTGATTGCATACTTGGTTTCCAAAAGTTTGCCAGAAAATACACGTAATCAGAATCAGAATGCTTTTATTGCCATGTCAGTGAAAAATATCAAAGACTAGGAACTTGTTTTGATACAGGTGTGCAAAAATATAAAATAAAAATAATAAAATAAATAAAAATAATAATAATAATTTTAACAAAACTAAGAGTGCTCAGAAGAAAAAGAAAAGTAGTGCAATTTCATAGAAAATAATAAAAAATAATAAAGATAGTAAAGTGACAAGAGGGAAGTGACTAAGAGATGTGGGGATCCAGGTTATAAAGAGTTCATGAGTCCAACGGCAGAAGGGAAGAAGCTGTTTTTGTCGCGGGACGTTCTGGTCCGGAGCCTCCTGCCCGAGGGGAGTCGCTCAAAAAGTCCATGTCCAGGGTGGGAAGGGTCAGCTGCTATCCGACCTGCACGCTCCCGAGTCCCGGAGACGTGCAGGTCTTCAAGAGATGGAAGGCTGCAGCCGATCACCTTCTCTGCGGAGCGCACAATGCGCTGCAGTCTGTGTTTGTGTAAATGTAAATGTGTTTGTAAATGTAAATGTGTTTGTGTAAATGTGTTTGTGTAAATGTAAATGTGTAAATGAGAATAAATAAAAATTTAGAAAAACATCATCATAGTTTTTAGTTCATTTTTTTCTTATAAGTCATCCAGTCACAAATAATAGTTGAGAAAATCTTCTCTACTGACTTTTTTCAAACGAAACACTCTTTTTGCAACCATTTAGAAAGATTTTAAAATAACTTTATACCATCTGACTTTCACCACTAAAAACAGAAGTATGGGAGACCAGATGGTCCACTTCATCCAACTTCATTTATTTTAGCTTATTAATTTCTATGCAGTAATTCTGCATGAGTGTATTTGTATAGGGCTAAACATTCTTGTGAGTATTTTGGAAGTACTTGTAATTCCTTCAGCTATGCATTGCAATGGCAAAAAGTTCCACTTTTGCCTCTTAAAAGTGGCAACCTTGGGGTTTGGAACGCAGTCCTATCTGGTATTCATATTGATATTTTATCTCAAAGAATCTTTCAATTCGCCAATCATCATTTGGATTTTTCACAAACAGGAGCTGAAATATCATGAGTCAGATGTTAATAGCTTTAAAATTATGAAATCATTTCAGTCACAAAAACACAACTCAGTACATCTCCTTAATGGATCTAATTTGAATTCTTATTAGACATCACCTAAATGGGATGCATCAGAGCAGTGCTCGCTTGTTAATGAATGTGTAATCACACTAGTTCAGTTTTTTAAAGATTAATGATTAAAAGTGAATAAAACTGTATCCTAAAGCCTCATAAAATCACAAAAGAGTTTATTTGTAGTGCATCACAGGAAAAGCAGTGAAAGACACATGCCTGTGCTTAATGATGAAAATTAATAAGGATGCTATTTTACATTTGCATTTACAAATCACATGAGGCAGTGGCTTTCAACTTAAGAGCAAAATCTAGAGGCGAGAACTTCAAAAATATGCTTTTTAATCTTCTACAAGCTGAAAGGCATGAATTCAAAGCATGCTTACAGATGTTGTTTGAAAGTAACATTTTGATACTGTGGGTTAAAATAAATTTTAAAAATGAATTATAAAGATGGAAGGAGATATTTATTGATTTCAGGTGTCTAAAATGGGTGCACATAATTCTAAAGTCATCTGCCTATGTGTGCATTTTTTCTGCAAATTTACAATCGTAACAGAGGTGTAGGAGAGATATGAACCGGAAACTTTTGAACAGGTGGGTCAATCATTCAGTCAAATTATGTTATGGCTGTAACATTTTTTTGTAATTGCATTATTTTTTTTTCTCATGAATTTGACAATCACAATAAAACATTAATTAATTAATCAATCTTGCTGTCACCAGATTTATCATTGAAAATGATATGATAATAGCTTTAAAAAGTGCTTCAAGTACTTCAGTAAGAAAACTTGTAGAATTAAATAAAGAAATATAAATGTTCCGATCTATACTCATCCCAACATGTATAGAGAGAAAATAGATAATGCATTTTTATTCGCTCTTTCATCAACAAACTGCCAGTTCGAAGTGACAGGCAGGGTACACCACAAAGAGGTCACTATTGTGTTGTGGTGTCACATATAACAGGCAACCATTCACACGCACACATAGTGCTTTGTAGGGGCAGTTTCCAAGTGGCTAGTTAGCCAAACATGCATGATTCTTGTGAAACCAAAAAAGGCAATTACTGAGATTATCTCATTTAACACGTCTTAGGTTAATTGGCTGCTGCGAAATTGCCCCAAGGAATGAGTATTTGTGGATGGTTATCTGTGTGTTGCCCCGCGACAGACTGCTCGAGGTGTACCCTGCCTCTCGCCTGAAATCAGCCGGGATAAGCTCCAGTACCCTCGCATCCTAATTATGGAATAAACAGTTCAGAAGACGAAACGAAAAACTTTTTTGTATTGTCAAATGATTGAAAAAAAAATGTATTCCTTCGAGCCGGATTCGAACCAGCGACCTAAGGATGTCCATGAGACCACTACAGTCCTCCGCTCTACCAACTGAGCTATCGAAGGTTACGTCACATACACGCTGATCTGTGACTAATATAGAAAACACGCTCAAGATTTCGTGCCATATTGTAATAGCAGGTTTATTAAAATTCGACTTTTTGCCATCCTAGAACCCGTTTCATATAAAAAAACGATCAATTTAATAAATTAAATAAACAATAAAGAACTGATATTTCAAGTAAAATAGCTTACTAATCAAGCCGTACGTTGACATAGTAATGCTCGTAGAGTGATCGGTTTAGATATTGGTGGAACAATTGTTACTTTTTTGTCACTTGTAAAGTAAGAAAGAGGTTTTGAATTATTCAATAACTTAAAATGTTCAACAATTGATGATGTTGTTGCAAACTCACTGATTCTTGTAGACGTATAATTGAGATGCAACTTTGTGTTAAATGTTCCCAAAACATCTTGATGTAAAATATTTAAAATGATGATTATTAAGCAATTCAATAGAGTTTATGGAGACTGATGATTACATGTATCAATCATTTCTAAAATTGAATTACTGATGCAATGAGTATTGATTTCTAATTGTTCTGCAGGTGCAATCTGCAGCTAAAGAGTAACAATAGTTTTTATTCATCATTTTATAACTGTTAAAAATACATCACTTTTATTATACAGATAAATTAAACTTTATACACAAAAAAGTGTGACATTTTTTTATTGGAATGTTGAATATGGAAACAAAAGAAGATAATTTACAATTGTATTTCCGTTTGTTCTCTCGTCTTTCGCTTATCCGGGCCGGGTCGCGGGGGCAATAGCCTCAGGTCTGTCTCTTGGTCTCCTCCCAGTGGGACGTGCACCTGACCAGCGAGGCGCTCAGGAGGCATCTTGACCAGATGCCCGAACCTGGAGGAGGAGCGGCTCGATGCGGAGCTATTCCCGAATGGCAGAACTCCTCACCCGAATGGTGAGAACCCAGCCACCCTGCGGAGAAAGCTCATTTCGGCCGCTTGTATCCGCGATCTCATTCTTTCGGTCACCACCCACATCTGGTGATGTAGCGGTTAGGACCGTTGATCGACTTGTAAATCGAGAGCTTTGCTTTTCGGCTCAGCTCTTTCTTTACCATGACGATCGATTCAGCGTCCTAGTTTTTGCTGACTCTGCACCGATCCGTCTGTCGATCTCCCGCTACAATTTCCCCCCACTCGTGAACAAAACCCCGAGATACTAAAACTCTTCCTCTTTCCCTGACCTGCAGCGGGCATTCCCCTCTTTTCTGGGTGAGGACCATGGTCTTGGGTTTGGAGGCGCTGATTCTGATCCCGGTCGCTTCACACACGGCAGCAAATCGGTCCAGTGAGGACTGGAGATCAAGGTCCGAGGAAGTCAACAGGACCACATCATCCACAAAACTCAGAGGTGACCAGGAGACCGCAGGTTTGGTGATCTCAGGATTGGATCCTGGATTGTAATTTGTTATTTTATTTTTGATTACGTTGCTTTTTTGCAGGTGCTAATTGCTAATTGCGACGGAAATTCTGTGATTTTGGGCTACACAAATAAAATTAAATTGAATTAATTAACCAACATGCAATGACGAAAGTCAACAAGTGGGGGCGCTGTTTGCAACACTGTCGTAAATAGGCTGCTCTTGCCTCAAACCTTTTCCTGGTTTAACGTTAGAAGTCTAATTAGGCAATGAGTACACATCTGCAGGTAAATTTATTCATTTCTAATTATTATAGAGCAAATTTAATCCAGTTAAGAGCGTCATTATGGAACTAGGAGTTAAGCTAACAACGTCTTTCGCTGCAACGTGAATGAAAATTTTTTATATCAGCAAACAATTACCAAAGGAGGAAAAACAAATGGATTTTGAGACATATTGACTTTCAAACTAATTTCCGAGACAGTTCTCAACAGGTCACCTGTCTTCCTAAATTTTGTCCTGATTTTTTTCTCTCTTCATGCGGCTAATTAGCCAGCCGTATTAGGCGGAAGCAAGCAAGCTGACGCAAACAACAACGCGTCAAACGTCCTTGGATCTGGCGAAATAAAACGAGAGAAAAAATGCGTTTATGGATCCAATGCGTTCAATTCTTTAGTTCAAATTAAGTTAAATTGAATAGTTACTATTTGTCATAGTGAAAACTGGATTCATTTTAGAACCGCCAAGCAGCACTTGAGAGCCGAATTACGGAACGAGGAGTTAAGCTAACAGCATCTTTCGCCGCATGAAACAATGTTGGGGTTTTTTTGTTTTTACAGAATTTTGTAAAGAACAGGCAACGATTCGGCTTTGGTTAGAAGAGAAAAACATGGATTTTATCCAGAAGTATTCCAAGTTTTTGGTGAGTTTTTTTTTTATTATTGTATCCAATTTCCTTGTTTCGCTTTGACCACTGCGGGAATTAAGCTGTTTGGAAACAGTTTAATCTCGGGACTTTTATATTTTTATTATCAATGGAATATTTTCCCTGAAAGGGAAAGCTCGTCTGGCTATATTTTGTCCTAATTTTTTTGTTTTGATTGATTTTCTTGTTTGCTAGCATGCTATGGCGAAGGTCAAACAGGCGTGGCGCAGTCTGACCATTCTTAGCTTCTGCCAAGTAAGATAGAGCTGCTATTCATTATGCAAATGAAAGCGTCGTTTCCATTCCGTACATGTAATTTGTTAAATGAACGTGATTTTCTTCATTTCAACGACATATGATATTTATTCACTCTTAACTGTCTGATTACTCTGACCTTGACCCAACCCCCATCCTAAACTTAGCCACACACATTTAAACCCAACCAAACATCTACTTTTACAATTAGTACAAGTCGTAAAAGTCTTGGGTTTGCAATTTAGCTCAAGTTAATTTTAGACTAGGCCAATTAATTAAAAAAAAAAAAGTGTTTTCTATTAACAATATTTAAATGGCCAGAATTAGGTTAGTAACAATAGAGTGCTTTCGCCTGTGTGACTAAAACCCGGAAGTCTATTAGAGTAGGACAATCTTTGCAGGTTTCAAATACCATATTTTCATGACCATAAGGCGTATATAAAAGTCTCAAATTTTCTTCAAAATGAGCGGTGCACCCTATCGTGCAGTGCCCCCTATGTGTGTTGTGATTTTTAAGAGAAAGACTTTACCGAAAGAGACGTTTCCAGTAGGCGTCATTATTAAGGCAAATGAAAAAGGTCGGATGGACAAGGAAATGATGAAAGAGTGCCTGAGGCAGTTAAGGAGACCGGGTGGTTTTTTTTCCACGCATCACCATCGCTTCTGATTTTTGACTCTATGCATGCTCATCTCACCGCCGACGTGACAAAAAAAACAAGTGAAGCAGATGAACACTACACTTGCTGTGACCTCCGGGACATCCGGGAGGTCTGACAAAGGAACTCCAGCCGCTGGACATCAGCATGAACCAGTTGTTCAAAGTAAGCAGCGTGGGAGCGATGGACGACCGAAGGAGAGCACAGCTTCACGAAGGGTGGAAGGCAGCGCCAGGGTAGTTACGACACAGTTTGCCAGGGGATTGTAAATGCTTGGGCTAACGTGTCTGCTGGCACTGTTTCAGAGCTTTCGCAAAAGCATGCATCGTTTCCGAAAAGTCGCACTGTACAGAAATTGACTCTGACTGCGAGAAAAGTGAACCTGCTACGTTGGATTTTGCACATCTGTTAGATTCAGAAACAGAGGATGAGGACTTGGATACATTTGATAAATGATTATGTGACGACTGTAACTAACATTTAAATAAAGCCAACCAAACTCAGTTTTGCTCGCGATCTATTTTTAAATTTGCACACAAATTTGTCTGCTTGTGTGTGTGTTGTTGTAAGGCGGACGTAGTAGAGGATACATATATAAAACCCGCACCCATCATCAGGTGGGCCTTATGTGTGTCTTTATAACAGAGCACACAAAACTGAGACTGTGCCTTTTAATACGGTGCCTCTTTTGGACGTGAAAATACAGTATATAAAACAGTTACTGAAGTACTGAGAGATACTGATTAATGCAGAAGGAAGTAATGTTGAAATGCATGTTACAACACTGATATATGATGATTGATAAGGAGCACCAATACTGCCGAAAAGAAATCGAAGATAAATTGTGTTTCAAATTGGTTAGATTCAGAAAATCTTGTGTAGTTTTCCTGAGAAAATGCTCAGAGTAATTTTTGACCTACTGCAAAAAGGGTTTTTTTTGTTTGTATTTTAAAGATGAGAGGAATTAATCTCTATGTTTTGACCAATAACTGCAGTGCCGCAAGCAAGACACACCCACTCATTTGCATATAACAGAATAAATGGTTGAGAAAAAGAAAAACAAAATTCATTAATCTGTCTTTAAATGTACAAATAACAAATATGGAGATCAATTTGTAGATTGTTGTACAAAATAAGTACTTGTGCAATTTTATTTTATTTTTGTAATTTTTTAAATATATATTTATTCAATAATTAAAACATTTTGTACATTTATTCCTTTGTTATTTATAAATGGGAGCATTTATTTTGTATTTCTGTTTGGCAGTTTTGGTTCTCTACTTGGGACACAATATGTCTCAGTACTTGTAACACTATTTAAAAAAACACTATAACTTTCTTTTTACACCAAAGCAAGGATAACCCTCCGTCTTGAAACAGGTCCCTGAACAGACCAGAGTTTTAGCCACACTTGCTGCCACTCTACTGGGGTGAGGGGTGTTAGTCATGGGCATAAATCCTCTATCACACATCTGTGTATATAGGGGAATTAGCTCAAATGGTAGATTTATATGTACTCCACTAACTTTAAAATACAAACAGTAGATTATCTGACTGGAGAATTTCTTGCAAGGTCGTGTGTACTTTAACCATGGTTATGTAGGAACGGGGGAAGGGGTTTGACTTATCTCTTTTGTTTGTAAAAGGACCAGCACTAAACCAGACTTGCTCTTTTTTTCATAGTAAAAATAGATTAAAGGTTACAGATTTAAATGAATACAGGCTTTAAACATGTTTTACTTTAAAAGTGTTAAGACAACAGAGGATTGCGTTTATCAACTCAACCTATCCCACTATCTATAACACTATAATAAAGCACTATAACTTTCTTCTCACACCAAAACCAGGATAACAAACCTCCTTCTTGAAACAGGCATCTGGTCTGACAAGAGTTTCAACGTTTCCTGTCACACTACTGCCCCCCCCCCCCCCCCCGCCCCTTAGAGGGGCTGTCCTACTTATAAAGGGTTTACTACACTACACAGGCATGGGGGAATTAGCTCAAATGGTAGAGCGCTCGCTTAGCATGCGAGAGGTAGCGGGATCGATGCCCGCATTCTCCAAATATTTTTTTCTTTCTTTTTTGTGCAACTTTGTTGTGAATAAGAGATTATTTTTACTAATAGCGTTTTCCTACTGAAAGACTTTGTAGTTTAACACATATTTAAATACTAGATCCCACAGATAGTGTTGTCCTAGTTTCATTTTTGCACACTATTTAAAAAGTATTTCAAATGCATAAAATAAGCTTGTTGTGATCTCTATAATGAGGTTTCTCTAGCTTTCTGAAAAAGGTGTGAGTTATCCCACAAATGAAGTTTTTAGGAACTAAAAACTCCCACGTTTTTCTCATTTTAGTATTAATCAACTCAATCTCTGAAAGAACCCCTAAAACTGTAAGGAAGTACTATAACTTTCTTTTCAGGCTAAAACAAGGACATCAAACCTTCTGTTTGAAACAGGCTTCTGGACAGACAAAAGCTTCAGAAACGCTTCCTTTCACTCAACTGCTACTCCTCAGGGGGCTCTTAGTCAGGTTTATAAAGCGTTTGTTACACAGTGCTGACACCGGGGAATTAGCTCAAATGGTAGAGCGCTCGCTTAGCATGCGAGAGGTAGCGGGATCGATGCCCGCATTCTCCAAATACTTTTTTCTTTTTTTTTTTTTTTTTTTAATATATAGTGTGCATCTTTATTTTTAATGAGAGATTTTTTTAAAAACAGTGTTTCTTAACTACACTGTTTTTTTGACACATAGATAAAGGTTAGATTTCAGCTGTTCAGTACCACCCAGCTTAATTTCAAATATGAGCAAGGCAATAATTACAACCTATTTGTATTTTAAATGTCCGGCATTGTGACAAGCAGAATCGTGAACTGTTTGAAAACTATTCCTGGACAGTTTAGCTCTGTCAGGATCAGAAGCCCTATTTAATTTGTTTATTTTAAATGCTTTTCAACCTAGATTTCCATGTTTTTATGGTTGCTTTTGCTGGACTTGACAGGAAATATTGAGGAGAGAGGGAGAGTAAAAGAAGAAAGAAGAGAGGGTATAAGGCTATATAAGAGAGTGAGATAAAGTGAAGATATAATCTGTGTTTACATATTCAGCACTACGACCAACCAGCTGAGTTATCTAAGGAAAAAAAATACAAACAAGAGTTTGCGCTACAGGTAAAACTGACACACATAACTTTCTATAGCAAATTAAAAGAGTATATAAAACAAACTGATGTTACTAAAGCTATATTGATATTGGTTGATAGCAAGAACATTGCAGACAGTAAACATTGCAGTACAGTGTGCCTTTGTGAGTGAAATACATGTATGCTGCCGATGTGAACCATGTGCTTATTTGGAATAACCTCTCGTTGACCACCCACCCTCCCAGCCCAGTGCAGAAGAGACTCCTGTACAGATGTTCCCTCCGGCACCAAGGGGCCTCTGATGCCAGGTACCCTGGTGACGCAGCAGATGTGTCCCCTGCGGCAGCAGGCAAGTCCAGGGGCTGTTGGAAGCCGAGGTGCAGACTGAGAGGGATGCAATCACCCCAAGGGGCTCACGTCCGCCCAGCCCGGGCTCAGCCATAGGCCAAGCAGGACCAGGCCTCCACAGGCAAGAACCGGGGAATTAGCTCAAATGGTAGAGCGCTCGCTTAGCATGCGAGAGGTAGCGGGATCGATGCCCGCATTCTCCAAATACTTTTAGTTCATGTGTGAAAAGAGATTTTTGACAATGTTTCTCAATTACACTGTTTTTTTAACACATACTGTACTTAAATATCAGATCTCACTGATACATTGTGGCGTCAGCAGCTGTTCAGTACCACCCACCTAAATTGCAAATATGGGCAAGACAAAAATTACAACCTACCACCCCTCTGTGGGCCCTGATGCCAGGAACCCAGGCGACGCAGCAGACATGGCTCCTGCGGCAGCAGGCAAATCTATGGGCTGTCAGAAGCCGAGGCGCAGACTGAGAGGGAAGACCCAGCAGGACCAGCCCACCTCATGTGAGAACCGGGGAATTAGCTCAAATGGTAGAGCGCTCGCTTAGCATGCGAGAGGTAGCGGGATCGATGCCCGCATTCTCCAAATACTTTTCTTCCGTATGTTGTGAATAAGAGATTTTTGACAAACAATGTTTCTCAACTACACTGTTTTTTTAAACACATATTTAATTATCAGATCTCAAAGATACATTGTGGCGTCAGCAGCTGTTCAGTACCACCCTGCTTAATTTCAAGTATGAGCAAGGCAAAAATGACAACCTATCTCTATTTTTATTTTTTCCAGCATTGGAACTAGCAGAATGGTGTTCTGTTTGTCAAGTATTGCTGGCTGGACAGTTTAGCTTTGTCAGGGTCAGAAGCCCTTTTTTTATTTGTTTATTTTAAATGCTTTGCAACCTAAATCTCCATGTTTTCATGGTTGTTTTTGCTGGTCTTGACTGGGAATATTGCGGAGAGAGGGAGAGTAAAAGAAGTAAGAAAGAGGAGGGGCTATAGAAGAAGAGAGGGGGACAAAATGAAGAGATAATCTGTGTTTACATATTCAGCACTACAACTAACCTGCTGATTTATCTAAGAAAAAAAAATACAAACAAGAGTTTAGGACACAGGTAAAACTGACACACACAAAACAGCTTTCTATAGCTAATTAACAGATTACGTAAAACAAACAAACTGATGTTACTAAAGCTATAATGATATTGGTTGGTAAGAAGGAACATAGCAGACAATAAACAGCGCAGTACAGTGTGAGTGAAAGTACATGTATGCTGCCAATGTGAACCATGTGCTCACTAGGAGTAACAGCTCTTCCCTAACCCCAAAAGACCGGAACAGGGGAGGTAGAGACACATCCAACCTGGGCCCACTCTCATTCAGATGCTGGGACTCCAAGGCCGGACAGACGAGGCTGCCCACCCACCCAGAGAAGAGACTCCCCTACAGAAGTTCCCTCCGGTACCAAGGGGCCCCTGATGCCAGGAACCCCGGCGATGCAGCAGACGTGTCTCGTGCAGCAGCAGGCAAGTCCAGGGACTGTTGGAAGCCGAGGTGCAGACTGAGAGGGAAGCAATCATCCCAAGGGCCCAGGGGCTCACATCTGCCCAGCCATAGGCCAAGCAGGACCAGGCCTCCACAGGCAAGAACTGGGGAATTAGCTCAAATGGTAGAGCGCTCGCTTAGCATGCGAGAGGTAGCGGGATCGATGCCCGCATTCTCCAAATGCTTTTCTTTCATGTGTTGCGCAACTTTGTTGTGAATAAGAGATTTTTGACAATGTTTCTCAACTACACTGTTTTTTTAAACACATATTTAAATATCACATCTCACAGATACATTGTAACGTCAGCAGCTGTTCAGTACCACCCTGCTTGATTTCAAATATGGGCAAGGCAAAAATGGCAACCTTTGACGTGACAGCAGTACGTTCTAAAAAAAGAACAGACACGAGTCAGACAGGACCTCTCTTAGACGAGAGCAACAGGCCCTCTCTAAACTATGCAACAATTTTCCGCATTCTTTAGAAATTAAATTAGTAGTCAAGTTTTAGTTGATCTCAACAGCCTCTGGGAATTTTTATTTTATTTGGCCAAAGTTGTTATCATGGAGGACCTAGAAAAGCAGTTGATTTGCCCCATATGCTTGGAGATGTTTACAAAACCTGTTGTCATACTACCCTGCCAGCACAACTTGTGTAGAAAATGTGCCAACGATGTTTTTCAGGTAAGCATTTAAGCATTTTGAGAACGAAAACTAATTTTTGTAAGTTGTTACTGCTTTTTTAACATGTGAAGCCAGCAAATTCAACCCGTTTGTCTCTAGGTTTCCTGCATTGATTTTTGTTACATTCAATGTCAAGCTAAGTTATTCAGGTGGTACAAGTTACTAAGTTTGAGTATGCATAGATTTCAAGTTGTTTAAAATTGAACAGCCAACTCTGCAATCACCTGATAACTAGTTCAGAGTTTTAAGAAAAATGGTCCCACTTTATTGTTGTGGACTCTTTAATCCGTTGGATTAAAATTTCATAACTGCAGAGTGAAACAATTTAATTAAATTGTGCAAGAGAGATCAGTTTATCCATCAAAACCTTGTCCTCATACTAAATTTAGGATTTGAATTGTTATTGGTTACAGGCATCAAACCCATACCTTCCGACAAGAAGTGGCTCAGTAACATCTGGGGGCCGATTCAGATGCCCGTCATGCAGACATGAGGTGGTCCTGGACAGACATGGTGTTTATGGCCTTCAGAGGAACCTGCTGGTTGAGAATATTATTGATATGTTTAAACAAGAGTCCAGTAGGTGAGACAAACTCTGTTGCATCATGATGTTGAGACAAAAGGAGTCCAAATATAACTAATTGCACCAAATTTTAAATGATTTGTGTGTTAGTCACGGACATCGCCACGAGCTTCATTCAGTACATTGCGACTGAGCCAAGAAATTAGCACAAAGTGTACTGGTTAATATATTGGACTAACTGCCAGTGGCATCTGAGTCAGATTTCTGGAATGGATTACAAAATACATCTTAGGTGCGCTTGTGGGAACAAATTTTTTATCCAATGGCCTTTTTTGATATCCTAAACCCTTGCCTGACGTCAAATTTCAAATCCTTCCATAACTTAAAAGGCCATGCCTTCAATCCAGTCAGTTTGTGTCATAAATTCCCATTTACCTGATAATTTCAGTTAATTTTATGATGAATTACCCTAGATTAGATAGCATAATTTATGCATGAAAGAAAAGAAAGTCAATGTAAAGACCTGTTTTGCAGAATGCTGATGTTTTGATATCCATGCTGACAGTGCTTGTGAATAGTGAGACAAGACGGATGGATTATCAATAAACTGCCAAGGTGTACAGCAGTGGCATTATCAAACGGACGTAACATATCACATCAGTATGCACTGAAAAGAGAAAATACACTTGTTTTTACTCCACTTCGACAGCAGCAAGCCGACACCAGAAAGAAAGCAGGAAACACCCATGTGTGATGTCCACGAGGAAGAAAAAATAAACATTTATTGTGTGACTCATGGAGTGCCTACATGCTCCATGTGTAAGGTTTTTGGAGTCCACAAAGAGTGTGAAGTTGCACCGCTCGGCAGCATCTACCAGACAAAGAAGGTGAGGTCTAATACTCAAAGAAAACAAAATTTGTTTGGATCCGGAGAAAGAGATTAATAGATATGCAGAATAGTTCTCTCTATCTTACTCCGATCAAAACAGTTCTGACTGAAAACCGAAATTAAATAAAGTGAGTTTGGAACAAAACAGATGAATATTTATAGGGGTTTTTAGCAGAGTGAATGATTACTCTTTCATGCTTTTTTTTTCTGAAGACAGAGCTGAGTGATGGGATTGCTATGATGGTTGGTAACAACGACAGGATGCAAGGAATCATTAGTCAGCTAGAGGAAGCCTGTCGTGCCATAGAGGTCAGTATCCAACTGCTGCAATGCCTTCCTGCTCACTCACACAGCAAGCCGCACTTCGTCCAAGCACTAATGCACACACTCACAAACTGGTGCAATGTGTCCTTGTCATGATCACTCTTGTTGCTTTTTTCAACGTCAGTCTATGTGTGTAACTTGGAGTGAATAAACGGTAAATAAAAACCTTGGAATCTCAGTTTGATACTCCCTCTTTTTCCTTTCATTCTGTCTCACTAGAACAACTTTATTCTCATTGATCTTTAGCAGCATAGTGCAAGAGGATATCAGAAAAGTTTTATTCTAGTTTACTCAGAGTTGAAAGTAACATTAGATGTCTGGATTTGCTCTGATGGCATGCTTTTGAATAATCTAAATCTGGGTAAAGTCTTGCAATTTTACTTGCATACATTTACTATCCAAAGCTCCTCTATAAAAAGTCATTCCTTTCCTCTTGTATGTGCATAAGTTTTTCTTGTTCCCACATTTGCAGGAGAACGGTCGGAGACAGAAGACGCTGGTGTGCGAAAAGTTTGACCAGCTCTACACCATCCTGGAGGAAAAGAAAAGAGAGATGAGTCAGAGGGTGACAGCTGAGCAGGAAGAAAAGGTGGACTATATCCGGAGCCTGACAAGGAAATACGGAGACCATCTGGAGGAGAGCTGCAAAATTGTGGAAATGGGAATTCAGACCATGGAAGAGCCAGAAATGGCTTTATTCCTTCAGGTCGGATTTAATACCAAATGAAGTTTGAAATTTTAATGTGGGGTTCAAAAATAAACTCTGCATCAATTGGCTGAAAACGGGAACGGGTCTCACAGAAAATAAATGGAGTCTTTCTCTGTTTCAGAACACAAAGCCTCTCCTCAAAAAGTGAGTACATGTGTTTATCCACAGATTAATTTCACAAAGATGTGATTTCCGCATTTGCTCTGAATAATTTTCTTCCATTTTACACATTTGAATCTGCTCCTGCACGTAAAACACAAGATTAATGAAGCAAATTTACACCCCGTCCATTGTGCCTGTGAAAATCTTATCTGTGAAATGTTGCAAATCACTATCTACTGCTGTAGCACCCTGAAACAATCTGTGAAATGTGTGAAACACCGCAAATAGAGTAATATATTTAGGAAGTGTTACCATGACTAAGTGAGGCTGACTTTTGTTCCCCATCGAAAATGTGCTCAGGATTGCAGAAGCTTCCAATACAGCACATTTGGATAAGGTCGAGACTGGTTATGAAAATATGGATCATTATAACGTCAACTTCAAGAAGCAAGGCAAAGCCCTTAGAAGTATCGAGTTCATTCAAGGTAAAAGGAATGGAAACTGAAAGAATTAACATTCACTCATTTAGACTATTTTATCTCATGGATGTTGCTTTTTCTGTCTGACTCTCCAGATGATGAATATGAGGATGAAGAAGATGATGATGCAGGAGCTGAGCAGGGAGAAGCGTCAGTGACTGTTTCAGCAAGTGGTGCAGGTCAAGCCACCGCTGCCCAGCCCTCTAATTCCCAGCAGATAATATCTTCTCCCAGTACAACCAGTAGCCCTACTTCTACCTAGTTTGCTGAAAAAATGAGAAGGGTGACTCTTTCTCCTAAAATTGATTGGGTTGTTTTTATTTCAATCTGAGGTATTGAAATGACTAAAGGAAAAAGACGGCGGCAGTAAATACAATCACTTTTATTATTTAATTAGATTTCTATTCATTTTTAACATAATTAGTGATTTGCTGTCTGCGGGCTTTTACCAGAATTTAGACGTCCTCATGAATTTTTCATATCGATGCCCCTTTTTGAAAACCTGGTGTACTTAATCTTTAGACAGAAAAAGAGGAGGACTTAAAATGTTTGTTCTTTTTTAGATGATTGATATAATGTATGAACGGAACAGATCGGAGAGAAAATCACTGTGTTTTAGAAGTCATTTTCCAAACTTTGATTTATTTGTTTTGTCCTGAATGTTGCACCAAAAGAGTTTATTGTCCTGTCGTGTGTGTGTGTGTATTTCTTGGAAGATGTTTTTTTTTTTGCCAGGTTTTATGTTTTACGAGATATTAAAAGTGCTTTTAAGAAATGTCTGCTGTGTTTCTTTTTAATTGTGGATAGATTAATTTTTTAAATTGTGTGTGCCGCTATTTGTCAGTCAATTTAAAAGCTTTTTATTTGTGCTTTTACAACTGGCAGAAAGGTGTTTGCTAAGTGCTTGTATTATCAGTGCTTCTTGTGAAAGTCTTTAATGTCTCACCTTGCTATAACTTCAGTAGAGAGAGAGCCCATCCTCTGATTGTACCGCATCACTTTGTGACTTGGATCCTGTACAAATGGGCTCAGCACTAAGCTCTAAGGAGCTACACAAGCCAGGCAGAATGAGATGACTCACTCTCACGGCTCTTCTTCAGTATATCCTGACACAGCGGGTCAGAGATCAGCATGCAAACACAAGTAGCATATTTCACACTCATTAGCTGTTAGTGGTCCATCTTTGAGCAGTCTGTTGTGGTCTTTGCTGGTTTAATGAGGATTGTCTCGAGGATTGCAGGAGGAAAAAGGATGTTTTAGAAATGTTCATCAACAGCTCCTGAAACCTACTCGATGACATCTTTGCCTAATTGTTGCCATGGGGTGTTTTTTTTTTCTTTGAATAGTTAACAGACTCATCTCCAGGGCAATGATGGGGTCCTCAGTGGAATTCCTGTTTCCACTTATCTATAAACCAGCATTTATGTGTGCACAAAGGTTTACATAAAAAACTAATTATTTTACTCTTATTGTTTTTATGTAAAATTTTAAATGTATGTTCAATTAGATTTTTGGTCGTTATGGCAGAGTCAGTATTTTTTAATATGTAAGGATGGTGACAGAGAAATATATCCAATGCTTTTAGCTTTTTATTAGAAAATATAAGATGTCCTGTTTGCACAACAAAATATGACTCTTTGCACATAAGTTTATTAACAAACAAATGTCATAAATACAATGATTCATAAACTAAAACAAAAAAAGAACAATTTCTCTCAATAGTATTTTATGTCCCAAACCAAAAAAAAAAAAAGTGCATCATGTCATCTATGAAGAACGGCATAACTACAGATTTGACACCAACATTAAAATGGCAAGGTACAATCGGATCATTTCTAAGTTAAGCCCGTTTATGCTCCATAATTTGAAGTTTAAAGCTATAAATAATAAAGTGAGAAAGCAGCACTATGTTGCACGGAGAACGTTTTGTGCTGATGGAACAAAAAGAAAGAAATATAACAGATCTTTGGCTGGAAAAAAAATCTTCATTTTCCAAAGAGCTCCATCATTCTTCTGTTGTTTTGCGCTTGTTGGGCTAGTTGTTCAGCCCTGGACATCTCCATCATCTCTCGAAGCAGGTGGAACGTCAGATCAAGGGATATTGGTGGTTCTTCAGATCTTCTTCCCCTCTCCATCGATTCCTCACCGCGATCTCCGAAGCCGCTTATGAGCGCTCGGATGTTTCCAACTTTCCCCTGTAGAAGACGCCGCGTTAGTTGGAGTTGTAACGCTCTGTTGTAGATGGATCCGCCAGGATAGATGGATGTTGAAGGGAAAGAATTAGAGTCCCCGTTTCCCAATCGGATGAAATACTCCTCTCCTAGACGTTCAAGAATGGGAGCAGATTGCTGAAGCTGCTGTTGGGAGTTTTGGGTTTGGGGAGCTGGGACGCGCAACGTGCCGCCAGGACTCTCAATAGCCCGACATTCGTAGCGCGGTAAAAAGGCAACAAGCAGAATCACCGTGGTACCAAATAAATTGAGCTTCATGTCAGGAGATCAGCAGGAATCTGAAAAAGAAAGAAAAACACCATTTGGATGAATGGTTTTATTTCCAGACTGTAAAATGCAACGCGTAAAGGACATGTTATGGTGCGTAAAAGGGATTTTACGCACAGAAAAATCACACCGTTGCTTTTTTTTTCACAGAAAAATCTATGGAATCCAGATTTGAATTACTAATGTAAAGTATTCTATTAATTACTTCAAATTCTTATTAAAAATCATTCTTGTGTAATTGAAGTATTGCACAATTTTATTAATGACTTGCTTATTTTTGAATGAGATCAGCATAAAAACACAAGTTAAAACATTCTGGGTAAACTATAAATGCAAATCTAAGAGTTTTTCCAATAAGTCAAGGCAAAATAATTCAGGTTGCAAATCAATAGAAACTGAATAGAGAGCATGCAATGAATAAAAAGTAAGAATTAAGATTAAATGCATCATGATTCCATACCTTCAGCACTAGAAGTCCAGTACACCCGTGCAGGTTGCCAGATAGTTGGCAAGATGTCACCCTTCTTTACTTCACTTTGCAGACACAAGTCTCTAGTTACTTATGGAGTAGATGCTGAATGGACTTATATAGCCAGCCTCACTAGAACTGCCTCTCTTCCAGGCTCAGATTGAGTCTGCGCGATCCTGCTTGGGTGGAACGTGAATGGACGCCTCTGACAAAATGCTTTAGTTTAGATGAGATGAGTCATATGTGAGCGTGTGAGATCGTGCACAGGCGACGACCTCTTCACTATCAGAATAGGCATATAGGTGCCACACCTGCTGGAAGAAGGAACAAGAACAAGAAGAATCAAAACTGTTCTGTGATAAGAACACCCTTAAGTCAATCATTCAGTTCATTTAATCATAAATAAATGTCCAAATTTGTATATCTGTCCACCATCCAAAGTGATTGCTCTTTCCAGAAAGCATTTAATACACAAAGTTGTTGCTGCAGGCAGATGTAATTACCATCAACAGAAATGGTTATTTTTTTTCTGGATGGTGCATCACTATTTATTTTTAAAGGAGTTCACATTTTGACCCTTGTTTTACGTAGTTAGTGAGTTTTTGCACACACCTTAGGCTCAGACATATTGTCTTCTTGATATTCACTGCTGTTGCCCACACCTACGTCACCACCTCTGCCACAGGGTGCCTTGGCCACCTTGTTCCAGAGGAGTCCATCACCAGGACACGATTCTAAAGCTTAATCCAACATCAGACAAGCCTGAGAATGTTAAACAGTTTGATTCTTTAAACTCCTTGTTTCACTCTTTTTCCCAATTACACAGTAATGCAATAAAATGATGGGTGATTGCTGATGGGGATGTGAATTCACACATGTTGGTCCAAAGAATAAATCGAACTTTTCCATTTGAGCACAAACTCCTTATTAAGTCACCTTGTAAGCCTTGTAAGTAAAATTTATCTTATCTGGAAAGCCGCCATGTGAAAAGAAGTTGAGGCCTCAGAAGATATGCAAGGTTAGAATGAAAATGTAAATTCTGTGCACTCAAGTAAAAATAACCAATCAGAGAGGAGAACATTAAATTTACTGAGGGTAGTCGTGGGTATGTAACTCTTTTTTCTCAGAAAAAGTTATTTGGATATATATTAGGAGTTGTATATCATGTAACGGCATTTTAGTGGATAAGAGCAAAATTTGCAGTCGGCGTGAAAATGTTTCTCCTGCAGCTTCTTCACTTTGTCGCTTCTCATCCTCCTCCAAGGCAGGTGTCAGGTTCCATCATGAGAAACACATGTTGCCTGACACAAATAGAAAACACCACCAGATGAGAGAGCGACGGCTCGTGGTCAGCTCATGTCACCTCATTTTCAAATCACTGTCCCCAAACGGATCACAGTGAAGAGAATTAGTCTCCTGTGGCTCTGCACCGGAAACTTAGGCTTAAAATTTCATCCCTTTGTTCCCTCAATCGGAGACAGCATTTTAAGTGTTAGATAGAGCATTAATGATTCCTGGGGAAGCCTGGGAAATTTGGATGTTTACATATAATCTGACCTTTCATTGTGGCACACATTATACATATTCACAAATTTCTAGCAACAAACACTTCACATTTCTCGTCAGAAAACAATCACTGCACCGATGGCTGCACAAGTTCCTTTATTGTCATCATTAAAATCCTATTGAAAGACAAAGAGTCCTCAGATAGTTTTGCATACCACTTGAAAATCATTTTTATGAGTATACATTACACCTCATGTATTCCAACCACACAAACATGTCATACTGCTTCTTGTCTGCTATGTCCCCTGGTACTCATTTACATTGTTTCTACAAAACAATCATTTTGTCTCTTCGATAAATCAAAGGGGGCTATGAAAGATGTGTCTCAATTTCATTTCTGGTAAAAAAATATCAACATCGTGCTTCACATTGATTTAAGTAACGCTTTATTTTTAAAAACAGCTACTCATATTGAGGTGAGAATGGTTGTTAGTTCTACAAATAGATTATGGCTTCCCAGTGAGACCGGGTGTGTGTCTTCAGTCCCATAGCACAGGTGTTCCTCTGGTTTATTGTTAGGTGTTCAACTGCTTATAAAGGGGAGGGAAAAAATGAATAGTAGTCACAGCTTGTCTTTTTTTTATTCCAAACACACACACAAAATAGAAAAGATGTGGAACATTTTACAGAAATTGGATTTCCCGGGTTGATATTGACCACAAACATTAAAGAGCTGACCAAGCCACCAGTTTAAAGGTTACATGATAAGAGTAAATCCACAATAGTCTTTGGTTGTAACAGTTTAGACTGAACACGTTACGAAAATTAGCAACAAGAAAATTTGTTGAAACTCTGTTTATTCCATGCAAATTGAAGATTGAAATATTTAATCGTTTTATGATAAAACTTGTCAAAAATGACATTTTTGAAGATGAAGTGTTCCAGCTATTTGCAGACTGCACACTACTTAGCAGTGTGTGCACATCGTGTGTGAGAATAAAAAACGTCCCCCCCAGGGTTGTCCTGTCCATGTTTGTCTGTCTTGTGAGTCTGATGGTTTTGAATCTGATGCTTCCTTCATGCATGCACCAACACACTGAACATTAAATTTACCATAGAGTAGTTTAAAAAAATAGACATTCAAGCAAATTTTTTTGAGGTTTTGAAACATCATATTTACCCCAGTGGCAAGAGTTGAAAATAAAATGCTTCTAAAAACCTGTGGATGTGTCCTGTTTTGCATACATTAAAAGGTGTGAACAAACAAACGAGGGATGTGACGTCTGTCTGCACGATCTGCCAACGCAACCTTTTCTGTGTCATTCAGTTCAACGCAAGCCCATTTTCCCCTGTGAAGACATAAATCTTTATAGGTATAAAGCAGGTCTTAAATAAATGGTTTTATCCTTCTGAAGAGCTCAATCATTTTCTGGAGCAGCTGTGCTCTGTGACTTTTACAAAAGGGTACTCATATAAGGGCAAATGTTGCACTTGTTGAGCTTTATATTTGCAACAATGCAGCTTACAACAGCAAGATTTTCACTGTAGTAAACATTATGTTGATGGAAGTTATATCAAGAATCAAGAAAATCTTTATTTGTCCCACAAAGGGGAAATTGCAGTATGCAACAGCACAGTCAAAGATTCTGTATAAATATGCATATAAAATAAAAAAGGTAAAACAGATAAGAGGATAAAAAACATGCATTTAAAGTAAGCCATTGCACAGTTTTAGTAAGAATTCTTTTCCTTCTTCTTTCGGCATTTCCCTTCAGGGCCACAGCAAGTCAGTTTCTTCCATCTAACCCTATCTGCTGCATCTTCTTCGGTCACGCCAACTATCTTCATGTCTTCCTTCTCTGTAACCAAGAACATCCTCTTGGGTCTTCCTCTACGCCGCTTTCCTGGTGGTTCCAAACCCAGCGCCCTTCTTTCGATGTACTCTCTCTCCTCTGTCAATGTCCAAACCAGCTCAGTCTGGCCTCTCTGACTTTATTTCCAAAACTCTTCTGTCACACATCACACTTGATACTTTTCTCCACCCATTCCAACCTGCCTGCACATGCTTCTTCTCCTCTTTTCCCCACTCTGGACTGTTAATCCTAAGTTTTAGTAAGAATTAATAATAAAAATAGCCATTTCACGGTTTTAAGTGGATGATAATGATAATAAAAAGGGTAGAAGATAAAAATATGTATTTGAAAAGAGCTATTGCACAGTTTTAGTAAAGATAATGAATAGAGCTATTGCGCGTTTTTTCAGGGGGATGGTGATGAAAGAGTTATTGCTTGGTTTTTAGGTTGGACAATACTCAAATGATATAGCATGAAATTATGAGGAAACAGTAGATTTTAAAGTGTTGTGCGTTTGCATATGAGTCTTATTGAGAAGAGACAATTTAGCCTCATTGAATGCTTTTTAATCATTCCCCCTAAATCCTTTGTTATTTCTTGTATTTTTTTAAAAGTTGAACTGTTAAATTTATTTGCAAAAAATATATGTAGAAGTAATTTATTCAGTGGGATATTTGTAAATAAATTTAAACATGCAAAACATTTATATTTTGTCAGTCTCAGGAGCAATGTAACACATCTAAATTAATGTGTAGTCAGAATTGCATGTTCCCAGTAACGCCTTTGACGGTAATTTATAGATTGACCATGCCCCATAATAATCTATATTGATGCTCTATGCTTAGTTGTCAGACCAAGCCTATTTTCTCTGTTTTATCCATTTACTTAACATTGATAAAACGACGTCTCTCTAAAGAGGTTTTCTTTGTATCACTGAAACCTAAATGTTATGCTTCTGTGCATAATTTTATGCAATTAAGTGATATTTCACTGAAGTGATACATGGTTTACAAGTGTGCCATTTTATTATGATACAGCATGTCTTGAAGCGAACATGTGGCTGCTCCTTGGGAGAAAAAAAAAACGATGGAGAGATCTGGACCAGAGTCATTCATTTCAAAACTGTAACCCAATTACCTTGTTTTGGTTTTACAAACAATTGTGTGTTTCTCTGTCACTAAAGTTCATCCTGATGTCTTTAAGATGAATTGATTCTTGCCAGTTTTCTACTCTGCCATTAAAATAGCACTACCCTCCAATACAGCAACAAGTACTGCTAATCAAATGAAAAGGGAAACTAGTCAACTAGATTTCTACTTGTCGCATTGTCCCCAGTCTGCATGGTGACACAGTGGGTAGCACAGTAGCCTCATAGCAAGAAGGTAAGGGTTTGAGTCCTGGAGTGGGGGTGAAACTTGAAACACTTGCATGTCAGGTTGATTGGCCGCTACCAAAATTGTCCCGAGGATGAGTATACATGTGAAGGGTTCTGTGTGTGTGTGTGTGGCCCTGTAACAGACAGGCTACCTGTTCTGGGTGTGTCCTGCCTTTCGCCTGACATCAGCCGGGACAGGCTTCAGCCCCCTCCCGCGACCCCATTAGGGATAAGCAGTTCAGAAGACAAAATGAAACATTGTCCCCTTAGGTCCCATTGAGCAAATTTTACAAGATGTCAATAAAAAGCATGTTCTGTCATCCTTCTTTCAAGTAAATGTGCTGTGTGCAGATTGAATTAGTTCAACTTGTCTTCATTTTAATGTCAACTAAGGGAGTGACCGAGTTTTTCTTGGTCAAAACTGTCACAGCGTGTTACGGCTCAACATGTAAAAATGCAAATCAGACAAGTTTGCTTCCTTGTAAGTTGGGTATTTTGGCATCAGTGATTTTCCTGTGGTTTTGTTCGTTAGGAATCATCTTTTCACTGAATTGTTCTTCATTCACTCACTGTAAGTTTTTACATAAGTCTTCCCTCAACCATAAGCGTTTGTAAGGGATGTCCAACTTCCTCTTCGTGTCATGTGCTCAGAAACTCACAGGAGCATTTGTTCTACAACCCACACAACAATGCATAAGACAGGATCTGACCCACTGAAGATGCAATGAAGTCTACTGTGACTGATAACAAGTTATTATTCTCCCGAAAGTGAGTTTGAAATAGCGTAATGAAGGAAAAATGACTGAACAACAAACTGGGTCACACAAACCTTATGAGACCTCATGTGCACACATGTTTTGATTTATGTTTAAAACACCGAAAGAGTTACTAAAGAGTGACTGTCTAATGAAGACATGCTATACACAACACTTTAAATGACTCATCTTTTGTTGTCTAGTTTTTCTTTTTTTATCCAGTGATGATCAGTAGATAGTCCTGGGGTTCCTTCGGTGCATTGGGAAGTGCCGTTGATGCCTCCTCATTGGTCTTTGTCTGATCCTAAATGAGGCGCTAACAGCTACTGATTACACCTCAGTGGAGGAGATGAAAAATGAGACAATTATTACCAGAAGCTCTAAAGAAAATGTTCATCCTGTTCTGGAGAAGATCTAATTTCTCAAAACAAACTACGAGAAGCTCTGAATTCACAAGACAAAATGTTTTGCATGTTTACAATGAGTAATATGTTTTTAATAAAAATAGCATGGGGTGTGCACATTACCTATTTCAGAGCATCATCACTGTAGGAAACCTTGTTTTTGTGATTAATTCAACTGAGTGGCTGTAATTTAAAAGCTTCCAGAGCTCAGCATCAATCTGATGAACCAGTTGAATAAAACTAATGTAATGAATCAATCAACAAAGATCCACACATTAATCTGAGGCGCTTCTGTCAGAAACCTTTCAGCACTGAGCTGAACCCGCAGGGGAAAGGTGGAAAGTGAGCATCCAGTGATTAGTGAGCTGGAGAGACGATGCAAAAGTAGGAGACAGAGAGGAGGAAGATGTTGCTAAAGGATGGCAGGCAGATGAACACTCAAGCTGTCCATTCTAGTAAATTCATCACTGTGAGTGATTGGCTGATTGAAGCGTGACATCATTTCTTGGGATAAGCTGCGCAAAAAGAGACCGTCACACAGGGAGACGTGCCAGAAACTTCTCTGTCCTTGACTGTACCCCTTCACCTTTATTCTGCAGTAATGAGAAGCCATCCAAGTACTTATTAATACAGCATATCAGATATAAGTGCTTGTGGTGTGGGTAATGTAATAGAAAGCCTTTTTGGTTCTGTAAGCACAGAGAAATAATGTTAACAAGATTACACCTGATGTTAAATGACTATGTTCAGAGTTTTTCTATTTGCAGAGGAAACGCACACAAGGACACAACATACTGTACTTACATGTTTACTGGAGAGTTTTACACACAAGATTACTATTATTTGCACTTTGGGAATTCTTAAGCCTCAAAATTGTTTATCAAAATAACTTTGTACCTTCAAAAATGTTTTAAACATGAGAAAAAAAAGTCATTTCTGGTTGGATAATAGAATAATTCATTCATCTTCTGAACCGCTTAATCCCTGACGGGGAGAGTGCTGGAGCATATCCCGGCTGATTCAAGGCGAGAGGCAGTGTACACCCAGAACAGGTCGCCAGTCTGTCACAAAGCCACACACATTTATTCCTAGGGACAATTTTGTAGTGGCCTTTTATTCTAACATGCATTTTTTTGGAGAATGGGAGGAAATTGAAATACTCAGTGGAAAACCACAGGTAACCACAAAATTTGACCACATTACCCCTGTTCTCAAATCACTTCACTGGCTTCCCATCCGTTTCAGAATTCATTACAAAATCTGCCTCCTCACCTACCAGTGTATCCATGGGATTGCCCCAACTTACCTCCCTGAGCTTCTCTCCCCACTTATCAACTCAAGACACCTTCGCTCTAATTCCACCCAATGCCTCCACCAGCCCAGTACCAGGCTGACCACAATGGGGGACAGAGCCTTCCAGGCCATTGTTCCATGACTCTGAAATGAGCTCCCAGAACTCCTCAGGGCCCCACAAAGTATGGACACTTTCAAAAAAGGCCTTAAGACATTCATTTTTAATAAGGCTTTTAATTTTTGACTTTATGGTTCTTTGTTTTCTGAATGTAGATTTTGGTTTTTAAATTGTTTTCACCTTGCCTAGTTTTTATGTTGCACTTTGGGATTCTTTTCTTTAGATGTCAGGCGTGTTATAAATCAAATTTATGATTATTATTACACAGGGAGAACATGCAAAATTCACACAGAAAGCCCAGAATTTCAAACCTCATCACCACCCGGGATTCAAACCCGACTTTCTTGCTATGAGGCCACCGTGCTAACCACTGAGCCACCATGCAGGTGTGACAATAGAATCTAATCCCTTTATTTGTTGCTCCTCCAATTTGATCCCTATGTGAAAATATTTTCACTGAAATCAAGAAGAGGGCATTTATGCCAAGTTATATAATTTTAATGTGATTAAATTTTAATTCGATTTCTTCAAACATAATTCTCTATTATCTAGAGCAAGACATTTTGCTGTATTGAGTGTAGAGATCAGGATTACACATGCATGTCTTGATCTAGTTATCATTCTTAGATGGCAAGCAGGGGTGATGAATAATTCAAATTCCTCACTCACTTTTCAGCTTATTGTAACCTTTTTATGTTGTAAAATGTTGTTTACGCATCGTTGAGGGATGTTATACATAAAAATGTATGAACAACTGCGTAAAGATGACAAAAGAAATGCATTTTATATGTAAAAGTGAGCTTTTTTCTCAAAGCAGAAAAAGGTTTAGCACATGTTTGTGTATTTTGTTCACTTTAAACTTCATAAAATATTGCACAAACAGACGAATTTGACGTTTAATTGTTTTTTGAAGTCATCATAGAATAACTTGGGCAGTTATGTTCTATCAGTGATGCTATGATTCATTTTATTTATTCGATTCAGTTCTATTTTTACAGCCCAAGATCACAAAACAGTTGTCTTAATGGGCTTAACGTTGCAAATTGAATTTAAAAGTAGAAACACAAATTGTTGTGATGTGGAGAGATGAGGACCCAAACGCAGGACAAAAATGGGATTTATTAACAGAAGTCAGGCAAGTCTGTAAGGCAAAAGCATAGAATTAATACAAAGGAATGTCTTTCAGTCCAAAATTATAACCGATTTCAAGATAAACTTGGTCAGGCAGCCAGGAGGACCTGGCTGGGAAGGAGTACAATGACCCGACACGGAGATCTATGGGGTGATTGCCCTCAAATAGGCAGCACGGTCCATAGGTGTGTGGCATCAGAAGAATCACCCTAAGGCGTCTCAAACAGGGTGATGAGAGAACATCCAGGGCTCCCCCTGGTGACAGGTGAGGGGATTACGACACAAATACACAGCATAAAGCTAATTAAACAAAAGCTAGCTTACCATTATAAGCACATTCCTGTTCTTACCTTCCTTCACAGTAAGAAAAAACACCAAATATCCCAGCAGTTAGGGTGATGTAGATACATCAAGCGGCCAAGGCAGTCTGGCAGTGAATAGTAGATAGAATCAGAGGACAGAACCCCAACGTACCATACTTTACCCAGCTTCTGGTATCAAAGAGCCAACTAGCAACTACTTATATGAGCTAAATGTCTCTGTTTCCATCTGGTCTGGTAATGAGCTTGTTCAAAGAGGAATGTTTGAAGCCTACTCTTAAAATGTAGCAAATGTGGTGGACTGCTTTTTTGAACCATTGGTTCTAAATTGATAGCAAGTGATCTTTTTCTTTCGGCATTTCCCTTCAGGGGTTGCCACAGCAAGTCAGTTTCTTCCATCTAACCATATCTGCTGTATCCTCTTTGGTCACACTAACTATCTTCATGTCTTCCTTCACTGCGTCCATGAACCTCCTCTTTGGCCTTCCTCTAGTCTTCTTTCCTAGTGGTTCCAAATCCAGCAATCCTTCTTCCAATGTACTCTCTCTCTCTCCTCTGCACATGTCCAAACCATCTCAGTCTGGCCTCTCTGACTTTATCCCCAAAACCTCTAACATGTGCTGTTCCTCTGATATATTCATTTCTAATCCTGTCCATCCTGGTCACTCCCAGAGAGATCCTCAGCATCTTCATCTCTGCTACTTCCATCTCTGTTTCCTGTCTTTTTCTCAGTGCTACTGTTTCTAGACCAAACAGCATGGCTGGTCTCACCACGGTTTTGTACACTTTCCCTTTCATTTTGGCTGAAACTCTTTTGTCACATATCGAGCCTTTTCCACCTGTTCCATCCTGCCTGCACACGCTTCTTCACTTCTTTTCCACACTCTCCATTGCTCTGGACTGTTGATCCTACGTACTTAAAAAGTCTAGTTTTTAAGCAATCCTAAAAAAAATGCTTTGAAGTCCTAAATGACTTTGCAAGATGTGAAAGAAACCAAAAGATATTTGAATGTGTCTATTTTAGAAATAACTTTTTTTATTCCTATAAAGGGTTTTTGGGTTGACTTTTTTACTGTTTTGCTGCAACATGTACACGTCTAGTTTAATAATGAATCAGAAAAGCAAAAAAACTTGTAAAACCTCGGAAGCAGAGATGCGAGCTGAAGGTGGCATCCTTCTGTAAACGACCCCAAGGCTTTATTTAATCTGGCTGTGCTGAAGAGAGGAAGAGTTAAGAAACTGACAAACACACCTGAGCAGCCTTGAATTGAAAACAGCCTGGAGGGGTAGAGCATGGTCTTTGTTTGCCAACTTTAGTTCTGAAAATCATCACTTGTGATCACCCACTACTGTTTCCGCTTAGTTTCGACAAAGAATCACAAATTCATCAGCTAGTTATATAATATGCGGGTATGTGAGTTGTCACAACTTGTTGGTTGGATTTCAGATGTGTAGCGTATTGTGAACTTGTTCACTACAGGGATCTGTATCAAGGAAGTCGAATCTGAAATGCTGTCAAATCAAATCACTGGGGTACATGGCTGTCAAGAAGGTGGAACAGTAACAAGCTTGAGAGTCTTTTTGTAATAAGAATGATCTCTTTGCATTGTTTTAAATATGTTATAGTTTTTAATTTTATGTCACCTAATGTGTTAATACGATACTGCACAGTAACAATGTCTGTTCTGCCGGACATAAATTGTTGTGTGTCACATATTAATCATAAAAAGTTAATTATGTTTGTGCTGGATGCAGTGAAGGAACGTCACCTACTGTCATACAGCTCCATCACCGCTCCTTCATCAAGGATCAAGTGCCTCACAAGCAGGTTGTTTGCAAACAATAATATATTTATAGAATCAGAAAAATTCTAATTTACACTGCAAAAGCTCGTAATATTGTTACTTTGAATAAATACAAAAAGTTATGGTGGCAGAGTGGGTACCACAGTGGCCTCACAGCAAGAAGATTGTGGGTTCACGTCCCGGGTGAGGATGAGGTTTGGAGCACTGGCCTTTCTGTGTGGAATTTGCATGATCTCCTTGTATCTGCATGGGTTTTCTCTGGGCACTCTGGTTTCCTCCCACACTGCAAAAACATGCATGTTAGGTTGATTAGCTGGTGCCAAAATTGCCCCTAGGAGAGTGTGTGTATATGGTTGCATGTGTGTGGCCCTGTGACGGACTAGCGGCCTGTTTGAGGTGTATCTGGCCCCTCACCTTAAATCAGCTGGTATGGGCTCTGGCACTTACCGCAATCCCATAAGGGAAAGACGGTTAAGGAGGTAACATTTAAATTTGTGGCACTCATCTATATTAAATTCCAAAATACTCAATTTATTCCCAACCCAAGATAAACTAAAAAATAATTGCATTTCACTCTAAATTGCTGGAATTAAATGATAAAGTTGTTTACTGGGGTGACCAATAAACCCAGTTTTTGAGAGGAAAAAGCTGCTGTTTCTGATGCTATCAGAATAATAAATTTACCACTAATGAATCTGGCTCATTTTATAGACCTGATAACATATCAGACTACAGCAAGATTAATTCTCTGATGGTTTGCAAGTGAGTCAACTTGTTTTTAAGGAATTGGATGTAGAATGATGAGGAGGGTTAAAAAGGTCAAACCAGCAGAAAATAGAGGCAAATATGTGAAAAAAGGATGCAAATGCATCTGTCTTACTGCATAAGTCAACAATAGTCTCAATATGACAATATTTCTGTAAAAATAACATTATAGTCTGTGTTAGTTTTCGTGTATCATGGTCAATCTTTTTTTTTAGAAAAATAAACACTAGTTTTTGCAGCACTCCTCAGCAATTTGCCATACCACACAAAATCTCACCATTATTTTGTCTTCTGAACTGCTTATCCGTAACAGGGTTTCCGGAGTTCAAGGCGAGACAGGATACATTCTGAACAGGTCACCAGTCTCTTGCAGGGCCAAACACACTGACAACCATCCACATACATTTATTCCTAGCGGGAATTTTGTTGCAGCCAATCAACCTCACACACTTGTTTTTGGGGGTGGAAGGAAACAGGAGTACCCAGAGAAAACCTACGCAAACATGGGAAGAACATGATGACTCACACTGAAAGCCCAGTGTTTCAAACCTCGTCCCCACCCCGGGACGAGATCTCCGACCTTCTAGCTGTGACATCACTGTTTTAACCATTGCACCTCTATACAGGCCTGTTGTAAAACAAAGTTACACTCAGCTGCTTTTTTTTTTTATTCTTCCAAATGAAATGTACGTCTCTCAATCAAACTCCTGTTATTATCATATCTGCAAGTCGATTCTTTTTAAGCTATCCATATTTTTCCAATGACTAAACTTAAACAAATAGCTGTGATGGATCAATCCTCATCAACACCAACAGAGTAGATAAAAAAAAAATGAAAATATTACAAGAAAAAGTAGACAATCATGAAATGTTTGCTGTCACATTTCAAATTTGATTTAGCATTTATTTATTTTGTCTGGTCTCCTTTTCCTCCTCTCTAACGCTGAGCAAAAAAGTGTACATGAGTAAACGCTGGTGTTAAATTTGCTTCGTTTGTTTCATTTACAGCTAAAATTACTCAAGCGGGTCAAGTTTAATCGTGCACAGTAATTATAAATATGGTATTAAAGATGAGACATTTATAATTATTTTTAAGAGTCCCAAAGTGAAAAATGACAGAAGGTGGAGGTTTGCACATCTCCATCAGACGAGGGAGGACTTTGACTACAAACTTGTGTGCATGTGGGTAGAGGAAATGAGGAATTAAAGTACCAACTGTGCAAACTAAAACATCTGATATCAGGATGAGAAAGTTTTTAATGAAAAACTTTCATTTTTTCAAAACCATATTGAGTTTGTGCAAAACACAGCTGTACTTTATATTACATTAAAAAATCCTCACAAACATCTACAACAAGGTTTTAGGTTTCATCTTCTGAACTGCTTATCCCTGGTGGGGCTGCAGGGGATCTCAGAGCCTACCCAGCTGATCACAAGCGAGAGGCAGGGTACACCCCAAGCAAGTCACTAGTCTGTTGCAGGGCCACACACACAGACAACGATTCATACACACACCCATTCCAAGGGGCAATTTCATTGTGGCCCATCAACGTAACATGCATGTTTTTGGAGAGTGGGAGGAAACCAAAATATCTGGAGAAAACCCACACAGACAGCATGTACATGGGGAGAACATGCAAACTCAACACAGACAGGCCAGTGTTCCAAGCCTCCTCCCACCTGAGACTCAAACAAGAAGCTACTCATCCAGGAAAAAAACATCTTTGAGAATTAATACCAACAGTTTTAGTTAAATAAGTCCAGTCTAGCCTGATGACATCAAGACACCAGCAAGGCGCTCAGACCAGATGCCTGAACCACCCCATCTGGCTTCTCTCGACCTGGAGGAGGTGCGGCTCGACACCAAATTCCTCCTGGATGGCAGAGCTCCTCACCCGATCTCTGATTGAGAGCCCAGCCACCCTGCGGAGGAAGCTCATTTCAGCCACTTGTATCTGCAATCTCATTCTTTCGGTCACCACCCACAGCTGGTGACCATAGGTGAGGGTTGGAACGTAGATTGAGTTGTAAATCGAGAGCTTTGCTTTTTGGCTCAGCTCTTTCTTTACCACGACGGACAGATGCAGCATCCTTGTTATTGCTGACGCCGCACCGATCCGCCTGTCGATCTCCCGCTTCATTCTTCCCTCAGTCGTGAACAAGACCCCAAGATATTTAAATTCCTCCACTTGGGGCAGGACCCTGTCCCTGACCTGCAGGGGGCATCCCACCCTTTTCTTCGCAAGGACCATGGTCTCAGATTTGGAGGTGCTGATTCCCATCCCGGCCGCTTCACACTCGAAGGCAAATCGATCCATCATGCTAGTACAAATGCTGCAACCTGCTCTGTCCTTCACTAGGATGTTGTCAGTCTTTCTACTATCCTGCCCATTATGTCTCGATGAGTATTTCGTTTTGAGATCACATCAATTTCCGACTCCTTTTTTCAAATAATGTATTACATGTGTTGCTTCCCTTTGCTCTTAGAGTGCACACTACTTTTGAGTTGCTTCAGCAAAACTTCTGCTCTTTCTAATCCTTTATGAAGCTTGAATATGCTCTATTTTTAGCTTTAGACATTCTGGTTTACTTGCTAACAGTGTCCAGTATGTGTGGAATAAGCTGCTTACCACATCCGGCCTCAACCTCCAAATCTGCTTTTTGTTGTAACTTATGCACTTTACGTTTTCCACTTAATCCTAGAAAAAGACTTTCATAGCATTCACAAAGTTGTGTCATTTTTAGGTTAGCATTACCAACTCTGAAATTCTTTGTTCTGACTCATAAAAAATGACTTAACTTCACAGCATCTTTATTACTTCTTGACATCACCAACATGCTATGACGTGAAAAAAAGTTTTCCCACTCGGGAGCTTTTTTTTTTACGGTTATGATGACCTTTAGCTATGAAAGTAAGAAAACTTTTATCTGTTCAGGAGAATAAATGTCACCTTATTGCCTTCTCTAAAAATGAAAATAATTTATGTGGACTGTGTTAAAGGTTGCCTTTGTTTTTTGTGGGACAATTAAGTTGGTTTTGATGATTCACCGAAATAAACCCCAGTAACCCAAAAATGACGGAAGGGTTCTGTATTAAACAGCTTTGGATTGATCACATATTATCATCCTCTTGGATCATTTGTGTTTCAATCTATTGATGCAAGTTTGATTATGTTTTCACTGTCAAATAATTAAAATTTAAAGTTTAAATTTATTGATTAAAATCTCGATGTTTCACTCAAAAACTTCCAACACCAAGTTGCTTCCTGACTGGAGATGTGTAATTAGGTTGTTTTTTGCTTCTTTCCCCTGAATCCCTCCGGATGTGTCCAGCTCACTGGTCTGTGCACACAACTCCCACACAGGCGATTGTCAACTCATACGGGTTTCCCCAAGCTGCCTGACCTCGTCTCCACATCGCCCAGCACGCATTTCATTACCTGTGGTTATGTAAACATTAATTACGTAAAGGAAGTAAAAAATAAATAAAACTTTCAACTTCCTCAAGTAAAACTAAGGGCGGAAAATGAAGAAATTTACACATAAATTAATTTGTGTTTAAAGTTATAATAATAATAAAAACGTTCTGTTTTTTGAGTTTTTTTTTTTTTTTTAGCAATAACTTTACTTTTAGTGTTTTATTAGGTTTTTTGTCCCACCCTCCAAAAAGATGCTTGGTAGGTTATTTGGCCACTATAAAATTGCCCCTAGGAATGAGTTTGTGGCCCGCAGCAGGCTGGTGATCTGTTCAGGGTGTACTCTACCTCTCACCTTAAATCAGCCGGGATAGACTTGGGCAACCCTGTTAGGGATGAGCGGTTTGAGAGACAAAACAATGTCTTTGTTACCTCATTTTATCTGAACACATTTTTACCTCAGTTTAATCTCTTTTGTGTTTTTTCTATAAATTGTTTAATCTGAGAAACAATGTGTCGATACTCAAATTCCTGCATTTCTTTCATGCCTGCAATGATACAAAGGATGTAAGAATTGAGACTGAACAACAATCTGCTTGATTGAGTAATGTGTTGTAAAGTTTTGAGCCTCAGGCTGAACACAGTTTAGTTTAACTCGAGTTGGCAATGACTTTATAACAGGGTAGACATATCAGGAGTCTAACTATCCCCAAGTTGGCTGCAGAAAGCCTGAGGTGATTCACACAATTGCGTCAAGATGCTATATTGTTGCCCACCCACTCTCTTCCAGTTTCTAAATGTAAAGAATCATAAAACGGGTTTGTTAGTTGTTAGAGTTCATACGACTGTGACTCACTATGTTTTTCAATTAAGTGTGATAAAAGTCAAGACCTTTGTCAACAATAGTCTCAACTGATACCTTGAAAGTAAGAAAGAGTCAAGTAATTTAAGAGTAAATAATCTGTAGATCAGTGCTATGCAGAAGTCTTTTGATTAAAAAAAAAACAAAAAACCTCCCTGATCATCCGGAAAATAGGTACAAAGATTGTGACATTTTCTTCCTCTTTGCTGAGTGTCGAGATGTGGAAAAGTCAAAAGTAGAAAACTGTCTCAGGGCTGCTGACTTAACTGTCATTTTGATCCAGACTCGGCTCAGTAGCTTTTTATAACTTACCAGTGAATCAAAATGGCAACAGAGCAGCAGGACGCCAACAATACAAACCTGCATTGTATCCGAAACCTGAACAGGCAGCCGATAAAATCATCTACCTGGGAGGTCGTGGCAGTATATTTGGTTTAAAAACAACAGGCATTTCAAGCTTTCTCTTTAGATGCTACTTAAGTTCAGAAATGTTTTGAACAGAAGAGTTTTTGAGGGATGAAGGGGGTGAAAATCTGCCCACTGAGACTGCAAATACACAATGAGATCCACTGATGTTTGACACTCAGGGGAGAAGATTTTGAGCTTCTTACAACATTGGAAGTGATTCTTTAAAGGACTCATTGCCATATGTTTCAGCTTCGCCTGCTGAGAGTCACAACCTAAAGTCCCTTTGAGAAGGTTTAGCGGTTTATTCCAACAGTTATGTGCAAAAGAAATGATACCTTATAATTTCAACGTAGATATTTGGATATAAATCTTTATATTCAAAAGAAAAATAGACTAATTTTTCACTTTTATGGAGAAACAATAAAGGATTTGAGAAATGCAGCCCAAGAGAATTAAACAGTGATGTTTCAAACAACACAAAACCAATTGTAAGGAATACCAAACAGCATTTCAACACATTTATTGTGTACCAACTGTCCAGCACAGTGGCAGATGGCCGATGATTTGGGCTCGCTTTGCACATACATAACCTGGACATGTTTTATTTAATGAGTCGATAAAGAACTCTTTATTTACTGAGATCTTGTAGTCAATTGTGAGATCGTTAGTGTAACGTCTAAAAATGAGGGGATACAGGCTTGCACAACCAAACAATGTCAAGCAAATCAAAACTGAAAAAGAAATTTAAAAAATAGTTAAATGGAGAGGTCGAGGTTTGCACTGGAAAGAAGAGGAATGAAGATTAGTCAGAGTACGACAGAGTACATGTGTGTGAATGAGAGGAATCCAAATAGAAAAGTGAGGTTACAGGGAGAAGAGAGAAAAAAGTGGAAGATTTTAAGTACTTAGGATCAAGAGTCCAGAGCAATGGGGAATGTGGACAAGAGGAGAAGAAGCGTATGCAGGCAGGCTGGAATGGGTGGAGAAAAGTATCAGGTGTGATGTGTGACTGAAGAGTTTCAGCTAAAAAGAAAGGGAAAGTGTGCAAAACCGTACTGAGACCGGGCATGCTGTTTGGTCTAGAAACAGTAGCACTGAGAAAAAGACAGGAAACAGAGATGCAAGTAGCAGAGATGAAGATGCTGAGGATCTCTCTGGGATTGACCAGGATGGCCAGGATTAGAAATGAGTACATCAAGGGAACAGCACATGTTTGGGGTTTGGGGGATAAAGTATGAGAGGCCAGACTGAGATGGTTTGGACATGTGCAGAGGAGAGAGAGAGTACATTGGAAGAAGGATGCTAGATTTGGAACCACCAGGAAAGAGGAAGACCAAAGGAAGACTAGAGGTAAACCAAAGAGGAGATTCATGGATACAGTGAAGGAAGACATGAAGATAGTTGGTGTGACCAAATAGGATGCAGCAGATAGGGTTAGATGGAAGAAACTGACTTGCTGTGGCGATCCCTGCATGGAAATGCCGAAAAGAAGAAGAAGTTAAATGACTGATTAAATAGAAAAAAACACATGTCAATTAAGTTGAAAATAAAGAGAAGAATTTGCGTAAAAGATGTCTTTTTTGCACAAAAAAATTGTAATCTCAAGCACTACTTAAGAGTTTTTAACCATTTTACATTTGATTTTAACTCTATGAGGTATAAAAATAAGCTTTCATCAAAAACCCTTCAAAGACATCACTATTACTGTATCATTTGGGTGCTTTGAAAAGAAATCTGAGAAAATAAAGGCTTTTCAAAGTAAGCAATGTCTGTTCCATATTATTTATAGCTCACGAGGGTCCCCTGAGAAGATGATGCTGTTAACCCCCTGGTCATGCCACAAGAAAAGACAATTGCACCTGAAGACTGTTGTTTTGTAAAAAGTCAAACCGTTAAAAGCTATGTGACCAACATTTAATCAAGCCATCAATCTGACGTATTTTTGGAGAAAACTAAAAAAGGGTCTAAGAAAAATCATTCAAGGGGCACCATCATGAAACCTAAAGAAATATTTCATATCGCCATCAGTGACTTTTTGCCCTGACATTAATCTGATCACAGAAGGATGTTTAGCATTCACACACAGACCTCGTGAAAGCAAAAGGTGACAGTAAAATTGAGGGTTGACTTCTGCCCTTTAGCTAATGAGCAGCACATGTCTGGCTCCTTCAACAGCATTGACTGATCTTTAAGTTTCACTGTTGAATGTCGCAGGAAAGAAAAGGTAAAACTTCTTGGTGGGTCTCCTGAGATCCACTCTGTGTGCAGCTCTTTGCCCTGGATGCATCATCTAATAGAGCGCCTTTCAATAGTGTGACGACATTCTTCCCTTACATTTATCTACCAGACCTAAGACAGGTTTAGTTGGCTGTTTGGAATTTTTAAAAAATTGCAAAAGATACACAAAAACAGCCTAAAAATGATTGCGTTGAATTTGTTGATTCTGGATTTGACCATTCAGCCAAATTCAAACTGTAAATAAAACCAACATTTAAATGCATCTTGATTTGTTTAGTTTTTTTTTCCTCTATTCCTGATCATATGTGATTTTTCTGCTGGGAATTTCCCCTCAAGGTTGATAGTTAGCTGGAGAGATTAAGCTACAGATCAGTCTAATGATGCTCCTATGTGCGCTTCTGGACTAATTAATGGTGGATCAATAAGTGCCCTGGATGCCCCTCACGTAAGTGCCCAGAGCTCTGCCTCTTCTTTTCCAGAGGTTTCAAAGTGGACTCTGCAGGAGGTGGATGACACAACTAAAAACTTGGTGTGCCTTCTCATTTCCAACTGTTCTCTTACTTTTGTTTTTTCATGTTGGATAAATTCTATACCTTTGAAAAATATCTTGGGCTGTATGCAAAAATTACGAGACACCATCATGGCACCCATAATAACTATGATAGAAAACAGTAGGAATTTAAAGAGTTACTCCAATCTCTCAGAACACCATTGGTTGCTCTCTTGTGCACTAAACATGATATTGTGTACATAAAAAGCTGGAAAGCAACTGTGCCATTTCACAGAATGCAACGGGAAATTTAAACTTTGAGATGTACAATAGGGCTGCATGGTGGCACAGTGGTTAACACAGTGGCTTCACGGCAAGAAGGTCGGGCGTTCAAGTCCTGAGTGGGGACGAGGCTTGGAACACTGAACTTTCTGTGTTGAGTTTGCATGTTCACCTTGTGAATGTGTGGGCTTTCTCCCACCCTCCAAAAACATGCATGTGAGGTTCATTGGCTGCTATGAAATTGCCCCCAGGAATGAGTGTCTGTGGCCCTGTGATAGATTGGCGACCTGCTCAGGTTGGACCCTGCCTCTTCCCTTAAATCAGCCCCCACATCTCAGTAAGGAATGGACGGTTGATAAGATAAAGAAATGAATTATTTAAATTAGATATTTGATTGATTTTTTTTCTCCGTATGTCTCTCTTTTGGCAAAACCTTGTTCTGAATTCAGTGGTGAACATGTGAAAATCTGTAAAATTCAAATGTGTCTGAACAATTTGGAAAACAGCCAAGGATGGTGCGTACAAGGCTTTTAATCCAAGTTGAAACATTACTAAAACTATCAATTTTGAGGGTCTTTTTCCCTCAGATAAATTTTGGGGACAAAGCACGTCTGCTATAATAACCAATTGTTTTCCATTCCGTCATCTTCCACTTGTTCCGTACAACTCGATCTACGTTCCAACCCTTACCTATGGTCACGAGTTGTGGGTGGTGACCAAAAGAATGAGATTGCAGATGCAAGCGGCCGAAATGAGCAATTGTTTTTATGTTCCTTTTTTCTGAAACATGCTGTTTTCCAAACTTAACAGTTGTATGGATAATTGGTTGTTTTTCAGCCTCTTGTGGGAAACTGGGGGTAAATTAAAGGACAGAATGATTTTTCTGATGGCAGTGTTTCAGTAAGAGTCTGTAGATTGCATGTGAAGCTTTTTTTTTTTTTACCTTTTACATCGTTTGACATTTTCTTCCAAGAGTTGATCAATTATAACAAGACAGATATCTTTACACAATCAGATTTGTCAATCTACACAGAACTGACAATCAGGCAAACATAAATTGGAAGAGAGACAGTGGAAGAAATGTTTAAATTGTTTTAATATTTAAGAAATACATTATGTTAGGCTGTCAAATCAAAAAGAAGTAGAAAATTAGGTTTAATGAAGTGATTGTAGACTCTTCAACGTGCTATCCTAAAATCTGTCCTGATTAGATTCTGAAAACAGTGCAGAGCAGTGCCAGTTTCAGTGTTTCATCTCTGCAGGATGCCCTCAGGCAAAGTAGTGATTCACAGGTCACCTGGGAGTCAAATCACCGCTCCGTCACACCTAAAATCCCAGAATTACATCCATTAATGTGCTACATTTTGAAAAAAAATATCAATTACTTTAGTTTCACTGAAATATAATGTTATTTAAAAACCAAAGCTGGTAAGGTTTGTGTTCAGATTTACACGCTTTAACAACACACAAAAATACTTAATGTAACTCGTTGTGAACAATAGATGAATGAAAGATGCAAGTTGACCTTCAAAAAAAATTATGAGTAAATAATTTGATCTCTAAGCTAACTAACTTTTTTTGTATACTAAACTGATCCCTCACCGAGGAAATTTGTGCACCGCATCACACCGCAGCAGGCTGCCACGACGGCGCCAAAAGTGGGAGAAACGAGGGGTTAGATTAGCAAGCTAATCTATTTTATTGGATAAACTCTACATTTTTGTTTAAATATGATATTAAATATTCTTTTACCAGCTTGTTTTGGTACCTACTGACCACCTTTGGTACTCAGGGATTTTATTATTGCAACTTTGGTCTTTAGTGAAGCTGATAAAGCAGAAAAAACTTTGTTGTGTAACTAGTCATCACTATTGTGACTAAATTGGCAACTTGGTAGCTTCAAACAGCCTGAAGTATGTGTGATGATGTCACCACCATCACTCCCACATCATGGCTGAAGACCAAACTGAGGGATGACCTCTGTAAGTTGCCATGACACCAAGCTCTACCCAGCCACTTGAGCATGCACACTTTTACACACACATCATTATACTCCCTCTTTTACTCACACAACTACAGTCATAATGTAGTTGGAAAGATATCTCAAGGACTCTCCATGCCGCGCGGGGTTCAGGAACGTGGCCAGGTTTGGGGAGACTGGACTTTTTCTCGTGTCAACTAGGTCGTTAGGGGGTACACTCTGAGAACAAAAAGCTTTTTTTTTCCCTACTCATCTGCAAACAAGACCTCTGCTGCGTCCTGGCTCCAAAGAGCCAAGTAAGTCCTCCTACGCCATGAGGTGTGAACACAGGATTACTTTTCACCCTGTTTTGTCATGTTTGAGGTTAAGCTGAATAGAGACTTTTGCTACGAGCCCTTGCTGATGCCCTTTTCCCTTACATGCAGTTTATCTTCTAGCCACACAGCGTGGGCGGTAGTTCATGAGCAGCAGGTATCTGAGAGGCATTGCTCATAGCCAAATGGTGTTTCTCTCCCAAAACACCACAGATCAATGAAAGCTCTGACCTCAGCTGTCAGGCAACTAAACTCTGTTTACAAGGGGACACAAGCCTCCTGTGCAGCATAGAAACACAACGCCCAGGAAGTAATCAAAAAAGGTTGGTTTTAGTTTGTTATTGATTTTCATTTGAGAAAGGGTCAAACATCAAAATCTTCACAAGAGCAACACTTTAATACTTTTTTGCTCGCTGTTTACAGTATCTTTAAAATGTGCTCAAAAGATATCTATTCTAATTGTGTCTAAATGCAGACGGTCGTTTTGAAAATGGATGAACCCTGTAGCATGTTGTTTAGTGGCCAGAACAGATAAAAAGATGTTCTTCTCATTCTTGGCAAAATATGTAAATACATCTGTCCTCAAGCCAAGTAAGTCGAAGAATTTATGTAATAACTCAACTGCTAAAAATACACAAGCAAACTGTCAGCAGCTAATCACGTCTGATTTATGCCGGGATGGTGCTGATGAAATTATTTTGTTTTCCTGTGTCGCAGCCTCCAGGAATCTCATCTCTTCTTTGATGCTAACAGGTCAACTTTCAAAAGGAGAAGGAGGTTTGAAGCCTCGGGCTAGGTTTTGTGTGATTAAAAGTCCTTTTTTTGTTCCCTTGTGAGATTTGTGGGTGTTGGTGGAAAACAGTAAGCATGAAGCACATTAATGGATGTTTTTTAAATTCTTTTTTAAACTCACAGCATTCTCCAGGAGGACAATAACTATTGCAGTTCGTTCAACCAGCATGAAAATGTTGCGATCAAACAGTTCTTAACTGCAAATATATCTTATGGACAGCAGTACAATGTGAATCAGAAATGGGCTTTGTGGGTCTATGAATGATGCAAACTATTTAATCCCATCAGGGGTTTGTCCCTGCTCGCTGAACCATTCACCAGCTGGATTCATTCATAAAAATTGCAATTGAGCAAAGCTGCTTCAAATATTTATTTATATCTCCGTCATTCTGTTACATGGCAGGGTGTCTCTCACAATGAAGACAGATGACAACAATCAAGTAGAACGGCTCAGTTTTTAATGCTTCTCGTTGTGTTTTTTATACAGAAAAATATTAAAGTTTTACACTCTTTTTCCATTTACCTCACATTTCAAAATTCCATTTTTATTTTGCCAAAGTGCAAACAAATATTACATCAGTTACAGATGATTTATGAATGTATGACAGAAGCAGATGAAGTCAGAAACTAATCCAGCAATCCATTCATTCCTGAGCTGCAAACACACAATACACACAGGTTTTTGTTTATTTTATTTTGTTTATTTTGAATTACTCTATTCATCCCTCACCGGGGAAATTTTGTTTGCTGCACTCCTTACACCGCAGCAGGCTGCCCTTCAACGGCGCCAATGGTGGGAGAAGCGGGGGTTAGGTGTTTTCTCCAAGGACCCTAGACGTGCTCTCCGTGGGACGCGAACCCGCGACCTTCCGGTCCGCGGGCGAACGCGCTAACCACGCGGCCACCGTCTCCACCCGTTTAGAGCATTTAAATTGATTTGAACAGAATGAATGGTTTATTTATGATGGCGTATGATTCGAAGAAAATTGATGGAATTGCATTAATGTTGAATATTATTTTAGTGCAACAAGAACCTTTTCATACAAATTAAAACCTCAAGTTAAATTTTTTACCCTTTAATTACTGTTTAACAAATGTAAAAATCTACTGAAAGACTTTGTGAAGCTGACAGATTTTATATATAAAAAGGAACAAATATACATTCCAGCGGCAGCAATTTCAACCTTTTGGCACTTCATTCCTATTTGCAACAGGTTTGAAAACATATTTTTAAGAGACTCAGTGGATTTACAAACCTATAAAAATCATATCAACATAAATGAGCTCTTTTTAAAAATAGGGTTTGGGGAAATTTTTACATTTCAATGCAACTAAGGTGAAAATCTTATTTTAAAAAAAGTAAAACCAATTCAAATTTGCAAAAGAAAAAAAAACCTCTGATAAAATTTGCAATGGATGTATTTTTTTGTTATTAATAATTGTACTTAATCATTGCTGTTATTTGTCATGGCTCTTCTGGCTGCTGTTTCCTATTTTCGCGTTCCTCTTTAGTGTTCTCATGTGGTGTGTGTTTGTGAGTGATGTCCAGTGGTGCTCCAACACACCTGAGGCTCAGCAGTCTTTGACTCCTTAAGGTGCTCTTCATTGAGCTGGAACGTTTCTCAATTTGCTCTCTTAGTCTGAACTAAGACTAGAGGATGCAGCAGATAGGGTTAGATGGAAGAAACTGACTTACTGTGGCGACCCCTGAAGGGAAATGCCAAAAGAAGAAGTCTGAACGCTTCATATGACTATTTTGCTTGCTTGAATTTCTGAACTTGAGAAAATATCCGCAAATTGACCAAATTTAGATTAAACATCTTAAACCTGCTCCTGTCTGTTTCAAGGTTCAACTCTCTCTTGAGCTAAATTCAGTGTTTCTTTAACTGAATGAATTGTTTACATTGTAATAATAGTTATATTCTGTGTTTTAAAGATATTTTAAAACATTAATTGTGCAGAAAATAAAAGTGATGGTCTTTAAGGCATGACATTTTAAATATACAGTTAGATAATTCAACTAAAATAACCATGGGTACAGGAATGTGATTTTTCTTTATTTTCTTGTTGAAGACCATGTTGCTTCTCATTTCCCTAATAGTTCATTCATTTTCAGGAGCAGCTGAAATTTTAATATGCAATTATAAACATGCACATTAATTTTTTCAAGTGCAATGATGCCAGCAAAAATTGAGAGAACCTCAACCTGCAAAGACAAACATGCAAACTAGGGTGCAAAAGCTTGAGCAAAAATTACGAAATTTGTAGAGGTAAAAGAAAGGATCGCTTGTATTTTGGTCAACATAAAATTTGAAATAGGTGCAACGTAATAAAAGGTTAAAAACCAACTTGAGCAAACAAGTAAAAAGCAAAAGAAGAATTAAATCTTAAATGTTAACCCGGCTTCAGGTCACAATTAATTTTTTTATGCAGATTTATTCTCTTATTTTTGTAACTTTTACAAGTTTTACGAGTTTTTCTCTTTAAGTTTGGATGAGTTGAATTTTTAAAAAGTATTAAAACTCAAACAGCATGAGTTTTTACTTGAAAGCGACATACACTCATGAACTGAGCTACAGTATATCCGAGTTTCATCTCTAAAGCACATTTTAAAAGAATCAAATTGAGTCGGAGACATCTTGATCCATTGGTGTAAGCTCATATAGAAGTTTATTCTGTTTATTTATGTGCTTTTCTCATAAAAGAAACTTGTTCAGCTAACAGGCTGCGTGGACCACCAGAGGACGAGGTCAGCCAACTAACAAGTGGACTATGTTTAAATTGGGCGATTAGAGGATGTATGTCCACGTCATTGAGGACCTTATAGCCCTCACTAAATCACAGGGGGGACTTTGAGCCACTAATTATGCCTTCCCTCTTCACATCTCCAAACACAGCATCACTTGTGACCTTATCTCTGTGCCTGTCAGAGTGTTAGTGTTCACATGGCAAGGATGGCCATGAATTTAATTACTTGAGCCCAAAATAATAACACCATCGTCTTTCGGCGACCAATAGCAGGCCTATTGTTTTAGAATCCCACCCACCATCCTCCAAATTAGAGGATACTGGGATAAAAATAGAGTCGTTATTGTCTGCAGCCCATGAGAGAAACCCTCACACAAGCCAATGAAGGAAGTGGATGGGATGTTAATAATTCAGAAGGTTTAATTTCTCAAGAAAACACAAACAGCAACCTTATTATAAAGTTTCACACAGCTCCAGAACTTTGAAATGATGAGCAGAGGCACAACAGGAGCCGCAGCATGGAAACTTAAAAACGAAAACCCACGGAAAACTTTGATTTAATGCTTTTAAATAATGCAATCTTAACTTTAAAAAGTAAAATCCCAATAGTTTTTTCAATGAATGTTAACTAGTTCAACAAGTGGGAATTTCCAAAGACAAATTATTCAGACTGCACATTAAATTATTAACTTTTCTTCCTTCATATTCAGCGCTGGGAAGTGAAATAGATGGAAATTTGGGTCGTTATATTCACAAATAATTTGATCAAATTAAGGGAGAAAAACACAATTCAATGATGTACCCCTTTAACATCATTTAAAAGATGCAAATTTGTTCTATTTCTAAAACTTAAGTTTGAAGGTGCTTTTTTGTTCAAAAACAGGAACACTATTCATCCAAGGAATGGAGCCTTCAGGGGAATTAATTTATCATGTAAGAGTCGTGGCACCTTCAGTATCTAACTTTAAGATTTATTCATTTTGGATGAAAAATTCTCAAAGACCTTCACAGAATTTTTTGAAAGGTTATTTTTATTTGTACGTTGGTGACGCTGTGCACATGTACATGTTAATAAGTGTTTAAAATCTTGAATAATTTGTACAAGCATGATTTATAGAGTCCGGAAAAGCTCATCATTTGATTAAATAAAACCTGGACAATTTTGGAAGTGGGTATGGGGGATCACGGTAACTGATAAATGACATCCTGATTGTTTATACAATTGTTGCATTAAGAAAACCTACAAATTTTTCCCCATTCTCGGTGGATATTGTCATTTATTAAAAATGAATAAGTTCTTCTCATAATGTTCCTGAACAAATGTGAACATGATCGAAAATTGTGTTCATCCTCAATTTCCTTCCAACCACATATTTCAGAAGTAATTTTTCAACCATCTATCAGGAACATCAAGTCTCAGGCAAAGAGATGTTTAAAATATTTAGATTTTCTAGAGACTAATTATTCTGACTTACACCATTTGTTGAGATTAGTTTGTTGCAGAAAAATTCCAAGTTTTGCAACACTTTCCAGCGTTAAAGGTTTATCATTGTTTATCAAGCCTGCAACAATATTTTAGATATGTTCTATCATAATTTGACACAGAACATTTTTAGTTACTGAACACAAAGAGAATAACTGTGTCATTATATTTAACTGAATGTTAGACTGTATGACGATAAAAATATATCAAATGATGATGGAAGTGCTTTAAAATGTACTTTTACATCATACGATAGAATTGTGTTTGCTTCACACAGACAAAGTGATCTTTAAATGAGGGTTAAGAAAACAATTCTAAGGCTTACTATTTCTATGAAATAAGAATATTAGTCTTTGAAAAGCCTCATTTTTTGAGTCATTACATCTTCACGCAAACTTAGAATTTCAAAATTCCAGATTGTGAAACATCACTTGTTGATGTATGACCTGTTACCTGTAGTCTGTGAATTTTCATTGACAATGGCAATAAATAGTTCTTGATTGATCCGGATCACATTGATCATTCAATAATGTCAACTACAGATTCACGTGAAAGATTTTTTTTGAGAAACAACCAGAAAAATGACATAAATTCGAATGAATCGCTAAAATGTTTTCAAAATTTTAAACTGTTAAATATTCACTCGGCAGAAGGATGCTGGGTTTGGAACCACCAGGAAAGAGTCCTAGAGGAAGACCAAAAAAGAGGTTCATGGATACATTGAAGGAAGTCATGAAGATAGTTGGTGCGATCAAAGAGGATACAGTAGATAGGGTTGGATGGAAGAAACTAACTTGATGTGGCAACCCCTGAAAGGAAATTCTGAGAGGAGAAGGACAGTCACTCCACAAGAAAATCTGGTGTGAAGTGACATGTAAAAATTATGAAAATCACGTTACTTTTATATGATTTACATTTAAATTGTAACTTTGACTACATCTATTTTTTAAAAAACAAAGTTTCACAATCTGTTGATGCTAAGTCCATCCCTAGGAGTCACAATCTAATCCTGTTCAGATAAATAATCTTAGGTACACACTGTTGTTGACTTTGATCATAGACTGATATATTCCTATTCTAACAAAAACTGATTATTTTAGTCTTTTGGGATCATCTGCCGAGATGTAATGATTGTCCTGCTCACCAATAATCTCCTATTAACATGTCTATCCACATTCTCATAGACAGGAGGTCATTTATTCAGCTTGTAGCTTACAGTAGGAGACAAAATGAAGAAATGTTTAATGACAGCGGAACAGATGGCAATGTTGCCATCATCTTGTTTCAAGCTGGCCTCAGTGACGGAAACAAGATTTTTAATCTTGCACCCAACAGATTAAAGTTGTTAATGTGCTTAGCTAACTTTTTCTGCAGGGACGATGACCAATAACAATGTCCACCATCACTGTTACATCAAATCAAACTGTATTTATAAGGCACTATTTTAAACAAAGTTACAAATAGTGCTGAACAGAAAAACGAAAAACACAAAAACCAAAAATAAGAATCAAGTAAATGCCAAATTAAAAATACAAGTTTTCTTTTTGAAAACAAGAACAGAATCTGCAGCCATGAGGTCCTCTGGCAGGCTGTTCCACAGGCAAGGAGCATAATGCTGGAACAATGCCTCACCGTGAGTTTTTTGTTTTAACGGTTTGGTATTACTAAAAGGCCGGTTCTAGAGGTCCTCAGCGTCTGTGAGGGGTCACACCTCACAAGGAGGTCAGATAAATGAGAAATATGTGTGCATGAAGACTTAAAATGAAACCAAAAAGGGTTTGGTTTGGAATGGAAACTGTTATTTTGTGAAAATTATAACAGTAAAGAAGTATTATTAGATGCATTATTTGAACTGAAATGAGTAAAGTATCTCAAATCAGTGTTGCATTAATTAAAGATCTGTAACAATTGCATTTGAGCAATTTATTTCTTGAGAAGCAAAAATTTGATTGAGTTTTTGATAGAAATATTTTTGATATTTTTAATATTACTGACAAATTGTGTGTTTTTATGGCCACATATTTAATCATTTAAATATTTGGGTTGTGATTCGTAATTTATTTCAGATCTTTGCAGTTTTAAGGATATTTAATGTCAGTTTGTTGTTATTAACTAAAATCAAGAGATACTGGCTTCTCTAAAAGAAGTAAAACAACACTACCCTCTTGTGGCCAGAAGTGGAATTTCACTTTTTGCGTCATGACCCGGAAATAGATCCCTGACTGTTTCTGACACACACGTGGAGAGAAACATGGCGGCGCGCCGTGTGGAGGAGCTGTTGGCTAAAGCAGACCAAGAAGAAGCTGAAAAACTAAAGTTAATCACTGTTAAGAAAGAGTTAGATCTAGAGTTTGACACCGGGAACTTGCTGGCATGTGATAAAAACCGTTTGGAGTCCAGAGACTTCAGAGATAAGAAGAAAGAGGAATTTTTACGCTCGCTAGCTCGTGACAACACGCAGCTTCTTATTAATGAAATCTGGAAACTGCCAACAGAAATAGTTGAAGAGGCTATTGTTGCCAAACTACCAGATCCCACAACTCGTCTTCCTCGAGAAAAACCACCTCCTAAAGCCAGACCTCCTACTAAATGGGAGCAGTTTGCAAAACTAAAGGGGATCCAGAAGAAGAAGAAAACCAACCTAGTGTGGGATGAAACTGCTAAGGAGTGGAAGAGACGGTGGGGATATAAGCGAGCAAATGATCGTACTAAAGATTGGTTGATCGAGGTTCCAGAAACAGCAGATCCAAACGAGGATCAGTTTGCAAAACGTCTCAACGCCAAGAAAGAAAGAGTGGCTAAAAACGAGTTCAACAGACTGAGAAACATCGCTAGAGCTCATAAAGGTAACTCTCCTGGTGTGGGTCTTCTTCCCAAAGCTCGTCAATCTAAAGATGAGCTGGCGAGAGCTGTCAGTGTGGCTAAAACCTCCACAGCATCCATTGGAAGGTTCCAGGAGAGCCTACCTAAAGAGAAACCAGCCAAGAACACTGGGAAGAAGAGGAAGTTTGATCCTCTTATTGGAGATTTCTCCCGTGAAAAGCAGAAACAACTGGATCTTCTTCAGATCATCGGCAGCAACGCTCCAAAGATGGACATCACCAGAGCTGTGAATCATCAGATGAGGGAGGAGGACAGAGAGGAGGCTGCTGCTAAAAGAAAGAAAGGAGGAAAGAAGTCTGGAAGGAAAGGAAGCATGCAAGGGAAGGGGAAGGGTGGCAAAGGAAAGGGTGGCAAGGGGAAAGGAAAGGGGGGCAAAGCTGGAGGAGGGGGGAGGAAAGGTAAATTTGGGAAACACTGATTTACTCTGATGAAGATAAAGCAGAGTTAAACTGGACACGATCTCAATTACAGAGGAATTACAGAAAAAAAGATGATTTTATTTCTGTAAATTACGTGCACAGTAAAATGAACCACAAACGCTTGTTGACATTTAAAAAGAATAATACATTCAAATGTTTTTCAGAAATCAAAATTTGTCTTTGGTGTTTTTTATCTACACACTCAAGCTTGTTTGGATCCATATTCTAAAGTGACTTAGAAAAATCATTTCCATCTGTTCTTGACTTAATGTCTTATTTTTGCATATCAGATATTTCTATATTTTCCTATCTAATGCATCTTTTAATGTTAAGAAATAGACATTTTAATGATCATGTATTGGTTTAAAAATTTTTATAAACTAATGCAAATTAAACTTGGCATTGACAAGTTTTTGAACCGCAAAATGTCAATTCATTTTGAAGATTTTTTAAATATAAATCTTCAGGGTAATAGAAAAAGTGTGTGGAAGTTTTCAAAGAAACAAATCTGACTCCTGCAGAAAAAACATGCCTCTGAAATAATCTGAATGAGCAATGACAATTTTCAGAATAATTCATTGGTAAATAGTTTAACACATAAAAAAAAAAAAAAAAAATACATGTGTTTGTTTTTACTCGGACATGTTTAATTAAGCCGAATCAGCAAGTTTCATTTAAGATAATAGCTTGTTTTTTAATTTGACCTTATGGTAACATTAAATATAGAAAACCAGGCCTACTATTGTTTTTATGTAAACTTTACTTTGAATCTTTTTTATATTAATGACGGCCTTATTTGTCTTAAATTGACCTTTTTTTTTTAAAGGCTGTGAAAATGTCAGTTTTTGCAACAATAATAGAAATTTTAAAAACTCAACTGAGAATGAACCAATTAAATAAAAGTTTATTAAAATGCAAAGTTGTGTTTTTTATTTATTTATTTTTGCAAAACTTCTGAGATTACATTATTTGGAAATGAGCTTAAACTAATTAAAATTTTAAGTTTTGTTGCAGATTTAATCAGTAAGTTATACTTTTTTTTTTTTACCATGCTGTATTTATCCCTCAATGGGTAAATTAATTTTGCTGTTTTGCACTGCTGCAGACAGTCACAACAATGATTATGGTGGGAGTTACTCGGGGTTAGGTTTCTTCTCGAGGGTCACTTAGGCATGGTCCTATTGGGAATCGAACCAGCTTCTCCCAGTTTAAGAACAGACAGTCTACCACTGAGCTAATCCTAGATGCTTAAAGCAGGATCTGGACTGTTTAATACCCAAAACCTAGCCTGATTGAAGCAAAATTTTAAAAGTTTTTCCGGATCATTAATTTTTTTATTTGTATTGTACTTCTGGAAAATAGCTGAAGACATGAAACACGCAGAGAGTAAATTTTACTTTATAATAGGATTATGTAAACAAGATCTGGGTAAATATATTGCTGAGCAGCATTGATTAAAACAAAGAATAGGTTTAACAATTTAAACTTAGAGTTAATAGAAATCATTGTTTGATCTGATATATTTTAAGAAGGAAGATTTGAAAAGTAATAAAAAATGTAGACACATTTTTATATAATAGATATTTAAATATAATAGATATTTTTATACATATTCAGATAACTATAGCTATATCTAGATGTCTATTTCAAAGTATATATTTATTACCTCTTACTGATTTTAGGACACCATACAGGGCCAATACATCATCTGATGTTTTGAAGTCTAACTTTCTTTGGAAGTGTTTTACGTCATTTTTTCGAACCTCTTCCAGGTTGTGTTAAAAGTTAGATGCTTAAACTCTGAGCTGCTTAGTATACGAACATTTTCTTCTTCTTAGAAGTATCACGGTTAGTTTTTTCTAATAGGATTAGTTGTGGTTTTTGGTTATGTAAGGGCATCACCCTGAATTAGGAGCAGTGAGAAGTGTTACACAGAACTCACAAAGCCTGGATTTGCACATTCAGTGTGTTTTCACACAACATAGGCTTACAAAAAATTGGGGTTTCACTCCATGAACAAGTTTAAAATGAAACAGCAGTGTTTATTTGCTTCAGATCTGATGGTGTGACTGAGTGACTGCTGTGTGTAATTGATGGATGCTTTTTAATCACTGACACAAGCCAAGCACCACCACACAAGAGCATTAGAAGGGAGGTGGTGTTTCAATCACCATCTGCTGAGCAGACCTCCACCATGTACCAAGATCATTCATCTTTGTCCCTGTTCATCCAGGCTGCTGGAAAGTGGGCCACAGTCAATAACTCTAAACCAATCAAGCTGTTTTGATGAGATCAAATTATTTACTGTCAGAGCAAGCTGTGGCCATGGCCTCTAAACTTCTGCTACATCACCAGATGGTGCAAGAACAATACATGCTATTATGAAGACAGGTTGCTCATTAATGATCTCTCAACTTTTCATCCTCCTGTTGAACTCAGATAAGAAAATAAGACCAGTTTTTATACAGTGATCACCTCATAAAACAAATGAATCTGATTCACTGTTTGAACTCAGATCTTTGCCGTGCTGTGCATGCAAGTAGTGTATTCTGGGAAGGATGAGATGTGGGTGCTGCAGTGGATTAGTCAGCTACATTTATTTAAAGGAAGAGCAGAGAGATCTTCGAGCTTCTGTCTGTGTCCAACAGTTAGATCTACACAATGCAGCACATCTACATGCAAAGCAGTGAGCACTTTGAAGTCTTCACTACTGTCCTTGCACCACAAGGTAAGTGGAATCATATCTGTAATATTGGTGGGAACAAAAACTCTTTCTGATGCTGTGATGTCTATTCTTCTGTGATGTTTTTATCTGAAAATGCAGCTGCAATTATGCTGAAGCATGCCTGTTTGTACAAGAGTATTTGCATGCATATTTGCATTCATAGGGAATGTTGATATTAACTTTTATTTTTGCTGATTCATGTTCCTTTGCAACTGTTACACAGCAAGATACCGATGCAGGACAGAAGCAGAAAAGGCAAGTTTGCATTTAGATGGAAATGATATTTTATTATTCAGCTTCTTGAAGAAGTAACATGTTGTTTCAAGTGTTACTAATAATGTAATCTATTTGGGCAAACATGTTGGAAAAATGCTTTGAAGCAACAGAATAATGATAAGGTCCATTTGACTTAATCTCCAAGTTTAGATATGCAATCCTCTCCCATTAGACAGTCCCATCTATTGACTAATTTAAAGATAATTTAGCTGCAGTTAAATAAAATTTTGAAAAAAATAATATGGATATTAACTGCAGTTATCCATTTTGTCCACTAGATGGTAGTAATACACAGTTACAAGCCCCATTGGCCAGACGAGCTGGAGTTGTCTCCAGGTGACGTCATCCTGGTGCTGTCAAAGCACGAGGAGGAGAGGTGGTTTGGGCGGTTGCAGGATGGACAGCAAGGCTACTTCCCCTCTTCATGTGTGATCGAGCTGAGTCAGGTTGGTTGGCTGCCTGAATGTGCTATGAAATAACTGAGATCTCTGTGTTAAACACACACACACATTTTCTTTTTGGTGTCCCTCAGGTCACTATACAGGACAGAAAATGTTTTTTTACATGACGAAAAAGAAAAAATATAATTGAAAGCATATCTACATATTACTATCTAACCCAACACAGGCTTCACACAGCAAATGGAACAAAAATTCCATTTAATTTTTTTTTTTTTCAAAAAAGAAACCTCATGGAGATCCGCGTGAAGGAGGGATCCCTGGAAATAGACGGTAGCTGAGGTCATATGTGAGAGATATGTGCCAAGAATGAGGGTGACAGAAAGCTAAGATCTGCCATGCACCAAGGCCTCCTCGGTCGAGCAACAAGCTCACCTAATGAACACAAACAAACCTGATGAACTTTTTTTTTTTTTCACCTTCTAATGCAGAGGTGTCCAACTCCAGTCCAGTTCCACTTGTTCCTGGACCAATACAGCTGATGCACATAAAGTGAAATCAACAGCCAATAAAATTTGCCACATTGATTCAATAACCTGTATTCAGGTGTGTAGATGTAAAGAACAAATGGAAAACCTTCAGAGGACGGAGTTCAACACCCCTGCTCTAATGTGGCACAATAATCCTGCTGGACAGGGAATGGTTAAACTTAGTTTGGAAACACTTGCCAAACCAGGCTGGATAATTCCCAAACATGACGTGATCTAATGACCGGAAATTAAGTGAAATAAAGTTTTTAAAGTGAACAATCTCCTAAATTTCCATTGAGTCATTGTGCGTTTAGTAATAATTTTAGAAGTCGTTTGGAAATAACGTGATGCCAATTGTTCTTTTGGTGCAATTATTCACTCAAGGTTTAGGGCACAAAGAAAATAAATTGGATTTCCCATCTTTATCTAATCTCATTTTACTGGAAAAGTAGTTTTACGTCGTCAAATGTTAACATTACAATCACTTTTTGGATAATTGGGGGTTTCAGGTCTTAAAGCAGAATGTTTTTTCCAAACACATCTTTTATCCATTTACAGGCAAATCTTCCTCCGAGAGGCTTAAGAAGAAATTCATCTCTGAGGACCTGTGGTGAGGACGGCGAGCGTGGTAAACACAGCAGGTAAAATATTAACAGAAACAATGACTATCAATAAAATGCATCCATCCCCCCTCAAAAAGTCTGCACATCATAGACACACGCTCAGCTTTGGGCAGATGTTCCTCACATCCCCCCTTTTCCAAATCCCACTGCTCTCCACCCTGCCCCCCTTTAACAGGTGGCCCCTCTCGATCCTCGTTAGATAACAAAGCAGACTGATTGCCAAGCCTCTTAAACACACATATATTTATATACATTAAACCTCTTTAATTGCATTGCATCTACTTCGAGCCGAGAAGTAAAAGAAAAATACACTTATATTGAAATGTATTTTTAAGAAAGATTTGGAAATGAATATTTCCTGTTTTTATTCCATGACTATCATTTACAGCAAATATAGGAAAGTGTCCATGTTTTAAAAAAAAAAACTGATATAGCCAACTGTATGTGGACAAGGAAACACATCAACCACCACCCTGTGCTGCTCCGTGCCCGTCTTGTCCTCCAGCAGTGGAATTCAGGTCATAAGGAATAAACAGGGCCTTTGTGTTTATTTCCTCTTTGTCCCCAGTGGACACATTCTACATGCTTTCAGGAGGGGGAGCAGAAGAGGAGGAGGAGAAGGAGTAGGACTGGACGAGATCCAGGTTGAGCCCGAGGGCCCCTTCTCGGCTAGAAGACCCCAGATTTCTCTTCCCCTGCCGGTGGCCTCCCACCCTCAGACACACAAATCTCCAAGTTTGCTACACAGGATCCTGTCCAAGTGTCGGAAAAAGAGTGAATGCCACGGTGTCACCAATGTGGGCTTTGAGGGTGACTAAGGAGTGCTTTTCTTTCTGCCGGGTGAATGAGCAGTCCACTTTCTTGGCACGGTATCGGGGATTAGGTGGGTAAGGAGCTGAGCTTATGAAACCTAAATATAAGTCTTGAGTATCTGGTTGTCCTGTGTCTTGTACCAAACTGGAAGCTCTTGACGTTGCTTCATTAAAAAATGGAGAAAGGAAGATCTTGAGATGCTGAACATCAAACCCCCAAAAAGATTTTTCTGCATCAGCATAAGATGGGCAACTTGTGGAGGTGATGTAAATAAATGTTTTCCAGTTTTCAGCATCAGTAAAAATCTTGGATAATAGTGTCAAAGCAAGTAAATGTGTTGCAGAAAATTGTAAAATTATTTTTGCTCCGTCTGAAAACCAAATGCAGTCTTTTTTTATTGTGCAAATGTTCCTTTAGGAGAATTTTTTTGTTCGTTTCATTGAGACAAATTTTGTAAATAGTGTAAAAAATATTAATTGTGCTCATGATAAAAAAAATAAGAAACCCTTCCAGTCTATGATTTATTTATTTAACTTCACATATGAACTACTTTTTTTGCCATCATGGAGCACAAAAAAAGCTTTTCCGTGCAAAAAGAAGTTGTATTGAAGTTTGCTGAAAGCCTCGCCGAATAGCAGGGTCTCGACTGTTGTCTAGGCAACACCAAAAGCAGCTCTCAGAAGTTGCATGTCATCATCTGTGGTGCCTCCCAGCATGCCTCAGTGGCTTTATCTCAATAGGTTACCTACTTGTGGTGCATGTTAGTAGCAAATCCAATCGTATCCTTGGCCTTGACATCCAGAGGGAAGCCCTCCTCTTTCAGCTGTTTGATATTCACTGTTGTATAAGCTTTTGTTAGGAAGGCAGTAGGAGGTAGTCACTCAAGAGATTGGGAGGCAAGACTTGTACAGGAAAGGGTGGAACTGTTACAAAGAGAGACAGGTTCGCTTTTCCTTTAACAACACTGATCCGTACGGAGATTTGAACCCATTTGTCACTTGCAGCCTAACTTTTTGCTCCTGTAGAGAAACTGAGAAGATTAGTTTTCCCTTAATTTTGACCGGTGGCTTTTATATATCATAAAAAAAAAAAAAAACACAAAAACTGTTTGACATGTATTTTTACATACATAACATAACGTTTAAGTATTTTTTTCCACTTTTCCACGTTTTCTCTTTTTAGGTTTGTAAAAAAAATGTAAATACATGTGAATTGGACCTGCCACAAAGTGGCTTTTTTCATGGAACAGTGGAAACAGTGACCTATTTTAAACAGAAAGGGCCTGGGTCCAATTGTGACACACACACATTTCAGAGCTCTATATTTTCCCGCCTAAAAGATCCAATCCCTGCTGCGCTGTGTTAGGTGTCTTCTTTGGAATGGGGGATGAAGTCGGGCGGAGGAGAAGAGGGGTGCCTGCCAGATGACTGCTCCGTCAGGCCCTATAATGGGTTGCCATCTGCTGTCTAGCATACACAAAGGCAAATGGTGTGTGAGGGAGTGTGTGCTTGGAGAAGGTCGAGGAGGTTTTGGCATAAGCCTGCAGATGCTGTTTTGTGTCTTAAAGGTAAAAAATAGTCACACATTAATTCTTTTACTTATTGATTTGAGATAAGATTAAAATCTAAAATATGACATGATAAATTTTACAGTTATAAACCAAATTGAACTTGTAAATCATTATTTTTCCTCTAAAATGACCAAGAAAACATAAAAGGTAATACCAATAATCATTTAGGGGATCAATTGTTTCTGATATCCTTAAACTGCATCATCAGTGAAGAACAAAAGGTCTTGTTTCTGAATAAAAGCAAAAGGACAGATCGATTAAGTGCACATGGCGTGCTGGTGTGTTTATATCTACATTGTTTGCACGCGTGCGTGTGGCAGCTGATTCATAAGGCAGGTCGGCATGTCTGCCTCCCTCCATTTTTAGGGGGCAATTGAGTGAATGGGCCTGTAAAACCAACAGCCTAAAGGACAAAGAAGCCCAGGGGCATTAAGTCATGGGTGAGTGGGCGCCTTTAGGGCCAGCAGCTGACCCTGTGGAGAGGCCTCTTGTTATGATGGTGGGGGCTCGTGTCATCGGACCCCAGGCCAAGTTGACAGTGTGCCCAACATATACATTTAAACATGACATGAGACTCAGGTTAACTCACTGGAGTGTAAACCCAAGCTTTTCCACTGCATCAATTTTCAAACTCGCATCAAATAAAACACCGAAATGTGATCAAAGCTGGCAGATCCGATAAACCAAACAAATAATACTTATTAAAAGAGAATATAACGCTTAAGAAATAGTTTTTTGGCGTGACTAGGACTTGCTGTGATGCCTGCTGGGAATGTGTCAAACTAATTAAACCAAAGATTGAAAGAAATCTTTATTCGGTGGGTGGAGTTGTGTACTAATTTGAACACGACCACTTGGCACATGACGAAGATCCAGAAAAATGCAAATAAAGAAAAGTGAAACCACCACAAACATGATGCAAAAGATGAGTTTATTTTTCCAAATTAAGCACATGATTTTGAAGACAGTTGGCAGGATTTCTATTGTACCTCGTTTGCGACATAAACTGAAAACATTTCTTAAAATCGATTGACTTGTTACATGCATGATTTACCTGTTAAATGCAGCATCTCGAGTATCATCAATGCATTACTTCAGGAGTATGTAGCATCTGCTACGATCTTGTAAATGTGCTTAATTCCCTTTAAGCCTTCATTCATTACACAGCCATGTATTAACATAAAAACATTTCTTGAACTTAACAACTGGAATGTACAAACACAATTCCAACAAACACATGAATGTATTTATATGTACACAGATTAGACACATCTCAGTCACCAGGTTCAAATAGAAAAGACTTACGTTAGTCTACTGTCTGTACTAGGTACTCTGATCTTTTCCACTTGATCTCATGCTGACAAGATTTCCTTCTTATTCCCACTCAAAGGCTTAATGCAGGATAATCCAGATTTGGACTAATACTGGATCCACTAGAGATAATACAAAATGATCATTTATAGCTCTGCAGTGCAGATTATAGAAAGTAGAAGAAAAAATATGAAGTACATTATTCAAATGGAAGTGCAATTTTATTCCTCTTCAGTCGTATCAATGATGTATTTTATAATTCGGTAAACATTTTGCTTCAGTAGGTCAAATAATGACGGCTTGTTGAAGAATACATGATATTGTGTTCATATTTCTGCAGCACGTCAGGAAACTAACATGTTAACATCAAGCAGCATGGTGTTTGTCAGTACATGTGACGAGGAGGAAATTTTTCCGTTCAGTCATCTTTCGTCGCAGGGGCAACAGCCTCAGTAAAGAAACTGAGGGTTTTCGACTGCACTCTCCAGCTCACCCAGGAGGATCCAGAGGTGTTCCCCAGCAAGCAGGTCCGAGACCTGCCTCTGGGTCTCCTCCCAGTGGGTCACAGAAACCAACGAGGCATTCTGGAGACATCCGAACAAGATGCCCTAACCACCCCGTCTGGTTTTTCTCAACCCGTAGGAGCAACAGCTCTACTCCAAGCTCCTCCAGGATGGCAGAGCTCCTCAATCTGACTGAGAGCCCAGCCACCCTGCGAATGCTCATTTCGGCCGCTTGTATCCACGATCGTTGCAGCGTCTGCGATAATTAAGACGCTGCATCGGTCTGTTGCGATGAAGAAAGAGCTGAGCCGATAACAAAAGCTCTCAATTTACCTGTCAGTCTACATTCCTACCCTCACCTATGGGTGGTGGTGACTGAAAGAACAAAGAAAAAACAAAAAACACACACACACAATAAGAGCTACCTCATGAAAAAAACTAAAAAACACTTCAATTTAAATGTTTAAAAAGTGCATTTTGCCTACGATTTCAAAATCAGATATGAAGTTCTGCTACGTTATAACAAAAAAAAAAGGAATTAAATGAGAAGGTTTTATTTTTTTTGTTACACACTTAGACAATCAGACACAGAACTACAAACAAGAGCATTCCTATGATACAAGAGGACTTAACAAATGACAGTGCATGTCCTGCTAACGTGAGGAAAATCAAACTAAATGACTGATCCAATGTTGGAAAAGGAAAAAAAAATTAAAATTCTTCCAATAATTTTTCTTAAAGTTAAACTTTTTAAAGAAATAAATAAGTTTATAGAAAATAAATAGATAAACCATAAGTCTTCACATAAAAACTAAATCCTTCTGAAACCAAATCCTGGAGGAAATTTATAAGAAACGAGATTGTGAGAATTTTTTAGGCTGTTTCTTCAGCAAAAAATTAATAAACAAAAAGAAATTAAAATTTCCAAATTATATTAAAATCTTAGCTTTAGAGCTGTTGGAAAATAAATAAAACTGAATAATAATAACGTACCCTTTTTGTATCTGAGGTTCACATGTACATAGCAATCAAATACATTCAACTGACATCTTCATGGACTTTCTGAGCTTGGAAAGGAAAACGCTGAGTTGTGAAACAGATTTCCATCTCTACTGGTTTCCAGTTTGCCTTCATAAACACTTCTAAATCCTCTCAGTAGTGCAATACTGACCGTCTCATTTCCCTCAAAAACAAATAAAAAAACACCTAACTTTCCGTTCTTAATGGGTTTAAGTTAGTGTGATTAAAACAAAAACACACAAACGATTGTAGTTAGATATGCTAGAGGGGAGTTTTACCCAATAACAGCACATGGACAGTTTAGTAAGGAGGAAAATCTGGAGGGGATAGAAAACTAGTATCGTTTGTGATTTAAACAATATATTATCTATGTTACACTACGGAAGCAGCACCCTCTTTATGTACACCTGTGTGTGCAGATTGATTGTAGTGACGGGTTGGAAAGAGAGAAAAATTTGCACGATGGAACTATTTTGCCCGGTTAAAGTAATAAACAAAGTAGTGAGCACATACAGGCATGTCACCAACCAGCAACATTGCCTCTGCATGTATGGAAGTGTGTTTTTCTGAAGGTTTAGTTGTTGGACAGATAGTGCTCCTTACGCTGCTGGCGGGACGGCTTCAAAGCACGAGAGCCCTTGAGGTGCAGCCAGACGAAGGATAGGGGTTCAGGTACTGGTGAGCCTGTTCCGTCACAATCATCTGATCCTCAGTTTTTCCACAAGCCACTGCCTCCCACTCACTCCCCTGCAGAGGAGATCAGAGCATACGATCACTTGTAGGGACAATTCTTGCTCAAAATCTAATTTCTTTATGTTTTAAAATATATTTAAATATGCTTTGCTTTTATCTACAAGCTTAAGATATACCATATTATTTCCAATCGAAGCACACTTTCTAATAGAAGCACATCCCTGCTTTTTTCTGAGACTTGAAGATAGAAGTCTTCCTTTAGCTCAAGTCTGACATGTGCTTGTCCTTTTAAGTAGTGCTACATAGCGCTTTAATTAGTGCTACTGTGCATGTGCAGCTTGTGCTGGTACTGGTATCGAGCCAAACCTTTTTGCCCAGCATATTTTTTTTTTTTGCAAATAGCTTATTTATTGATGCCCACCCCAACAGTGCGGTCTCACATGTGCAAGTATTGGAAATAATATGGTTTACATATATTTTTCTCATGTTTGCAAGAGAGCAAAAGAATGATTTAGTCAGTTTGGTTTAACATTCAGTACCTGTGAAGTGGCAGGTGTGGATCCTCTGTTATAAGGCTGAAATTTCTTTCTAAAAGAGCTTGTAAAGCGTTGAGGACGAACATGGACTTCTAACGGGGACCTTTCTTTCACAAAAGTCAGAGATTGACAACCTTCATCTTGGTCAGACATTGGAGAGCCAAGTGAAGTGCTTGTGAGCAGACTCTCCTCACACACCTGCAAATGACATAAAACGATGATTATAATGAAGTTAAAAGGAATATATCAAGAATACGATTGATGATTTGGAGGCGTAGCAACAGACTGTCGAACATTTATGTCTAATAAATTAGTTTAAGTCCGTTGTCCTTATCCGGGACTGGGTCGTGGGGGCAACAACCTCAGACGACAAGCCCAGGCTTGTCTCACCCCACCTATATTCTCTAGCTCACCCAGGAGAATCCCAAGGTGTTCCCTGTCTAGCAGTGCGACAGCCTCTCCATCAGGTCCGGGGTCTGCCTCTGGTTCTACTGGTGGGATGTGTCCAAATCACCTCACCAGTGAGGTGCTCAGGAGGCATCCTCACCAGATGCCCAAACCACCCCATCTGGCTTATCTCGACCCGGAAGAGCAACGGCGCCTGGTTTGTCTAATTCAGCTTTTTGAGACATCATTTTCATCAAAGTTACAATCTATACAAAAGCTTTGATTTACCTGTGCATTGTTAAACTTCTCATGGAGCGGTTTAGCATCAACGTTGTCTTTACCCCAAAGGTCGAGCACAAGAGACTTACGCACTTTTCTAGCCGGGCCGTTGATCTAAAAAAAATCAAACATTTCACAAACTTGTTATAAAATCAGAACAATTCTTTGTCATTTTAAAGTCTAGAAATATACAAACATTGTGTTTCCATGCTCTGTGATCTGAATTAACATCAGTTTTGCTGAAGATATCTGCGCCAATCTCCTTCTTCAGAACTTCTCGAATGTCTTCTTCTAGTAACGCCAGGGGCTGTGGCTGTAAATACAGTAAGCAATGTAAGTAGATAGATAACCAGCAGTGTAGGAAACTGTTTGTGTTAGAAGAAGTCAAATCTACACTCCACCTCCAGCTTGACTGGACCGTGCATTTTCTCCTGAGCAGCCAAAGCATTTTTAAAAGGAGTCGGTGTTCTCGGAGTTGGCATTGGGACATTTTTGTAAAACTTAGGGGTCCTGGACCTGAACAGATGGTGATATTATTATTAGACCAATTGTTTCTCAAATAACAATAATCTCTTTCATTTAAATCCATTCACCCATCGTTCTCTTTCTGGAGCTTAGGTGTCATTTCTCGATGAAAGGGCGTATTGACGAAACACCTTTGACCACACACAGGAGTTGAGGTGAAGGTGGGATTTTCCAGGTTCAGGTGTTCTGTTCCAAATGTGTTCCAGAACTACAATAGGAAGACAGGTGTGTAAATTTAGCACAGCAATCCTTCACCCCAACCACATTTACCTTAGTGAAGAAAACCAGATTTAATTTACCTGTGATGGAGTGAACGGCTTTGACTTGTTGGGTGTTTTTTTAGGAGAATTTGAAATATTCTCCAACAGGGAGGAACAGGTCGTATTAAATAGCTGCTCTCCTCGTTCTCTTCTTCTCCTTCTCTTTCCTGTGGATGCTTTGGTAGGTTTGGATGAACTGACTGGTGTCAGTGAAGTGAACCCTCCGGTATCATATTGACCACAGTTCTTGTTGTTTTCCAAAACAGCGGAGGGAGTATGGGTTGAGTAGCTCACAGGATTGTAAAGTTGAAGGAGATTGGTGAAACCTGCTTGGTTGTTCCTGGGTGGTGTTGATGTCTCTGTCATATCAAAATTGGTCACTTCGCTCCATATAGCAGAATCCTGTGAAGCAAAAACACATCTATTGTTAGATCTTTAACAAACTCACATATACATAGTTGATAAATTCAAACTTGTTTGCTTTTTAGTCACCGAATCAATGAACTCCATTGTTTCTGCAAACTCTGGCAGGGACTGAAGGTTGGAGAGGATGGCCCTGGCTTCTACAGCCATTAACTTCCTTGGAGAAACAGGAAGTTGTGCTGGGAGCCCTGCGGGGATCTCTGAGGCCCTCCACTGCACCATTTCCATTTGCTTTTCCAGATTGCTGTTATTTGTGGGTAGTGTGTCATCTGGCATACCGACACCGTCTGACCAGGCTGCATATGCCTTCATAGTCTGGAAAAATGGGGGAAAAAAAAACATCATGTAATTTTCTGTCGTATAATTCAATGCTCAAAATGTGAACGGTTCATTGGGAAGTTAATTAAACTAATGCAGGGAAAGAGTTGTGAAGAAGAATGGAGGCAGAATGCAAAATCTAAACCACTGGATGTGAGGGTATGATGGGAGTCTTGGCTTCATGTCTGAAAGGATGAGGAGGTTGGATGACTATGAAGCACAGCTCCAGGCCAGACGGAGTAAGTGGCGAAATGGAAAAACAGTTACTATGGCAACACTGAACAGCATTCATGTTTTCCCGTACATACACTGTAAAAAGTTCATGACCAAAAAAAAAAAAAAAAACATGTTTTCCATCTTTTATAAGCTTAGTTTATTTTTGTCAAATTGTCAAACGCACTTAAAAAAACTGATTTTTTTTTCCGTTTACTTCATTGAGAGATCAACTAATTTTAATTAAAAATGAACTTTTTTACAGAGTATGTAAGCTAGGATTCATACAAGCTAGGCTGGCTAGATAAACTAACACACATTCGGAGTGTGTTCTTACACAGGAACCTCTGTACTGCTCTTGTCGTTGGACTTCCCTTTCTGCTGACATAAGCAGCAGCTCAAGCTCCTTAATTCTTTCCTCTCTGTCAGGATCATCCAGGCAGGATGGCTGGAATAAACAAATGTTGACAGGAGCAAACGAAAGAAGAAGGAAGAATTTGGAGAGTTAAGAAAATCAGTGAAAGGTGACAAAAAACACAACATTACAAACATTTTTAACATGTTAGGCAAAACAAGACAATCAAGAATCTGATTTGATTGGTTTGTTAGCAATCACACATATATGCAGAAAGTTGAAAGAAATAAAGATGGTGAAAGATTTAACAAAGGAACACGAACACAGGAATAAAGACTGGAACTCACTTGTGTAAAGTTTGAACTTTCAGGAAGACTGTCCACTAACTGTCCACTGTTCGGATCGTATGGATAAGCAGCCTACAGGACAGATCATCATTAATACTTCTAGTTTAAATTTCACATTTAGTGTGAGACAGATTGAAATCGAACCTGGGTTGATCCGGTTACAGTTGGAGAGTTGGGCTGAAGTTTTGTTGGAGTAGGAGGACGTGTTTTAATGTGACGTCTCTTCACACTTTTGGAGGAAGTTAAAGTCTTGCAGATGTCTTGCAAGTAACCCTCATGCTCCACTTTTCTTCTCATGGTGGAGTTCCAGTGATTTTTAATAGAATTGTCGGTCCTGTTGGGTTACAAATTATTTCATAAACTCAAATGGCATCACCTTAAAAAAAACCATATAGACCAAGAACGCCTGTTACCGTCCGGGAAGAAGTTTAGAAATCTCTGCCCAGCGGTTGCCGAGGCGCTTGTGTGCTTCATAGATGATTCGATCTTCTTCCTGAGTCCATGAAGACTTTTTCACCTCTGGGTTTAGGTGATTGTGCCAACGCTCACGACATTGCTTTCCAATCCTTCCCTGGAGGTGTTTGGCAATTACTGACCAACGCTTGGGGCCGTATTTAAGCACCAGATCAATCACCTATAAAAAATATCAAAGTTGAGGTCTTAAAGATGGCGACACGTTAAACTTTTCCATTTTGTGTTATTAAAATAGTAATAAATTGGTATCTTAAAATATCAAAGTTGTTGTTCAAAGAGAACAAGTGTGTTCAACAGTGATTAATTTAAGAAGTTCCGAAAGAATTAAGATTTTTCCTCAGACCTAAAACCCGGGTTAGGCACTGGAACTGGGTCGATTGGAAAATCTGTCTTATTAGAGTTGCTGTAATAAAACATTTACTTCACAGCCAAACAGGAGGGGAAAAAGTAAGGAATAAAAGTCTAGGTGGAAAGAAAACTTTTTGGTGGGGTGAAAGCTTTCCCATGTAGCAAGTCAGTGTAATCCGTCATTTATCCAGGAGATCCATCGTAGAAAAGGTTTCAAAGTTGTCTTCTGGACGGTGTATTCAATGACTGAGACATTTCAACTTCCATCCGGAAATCCTTCTATGCTAATATTTATTTAAAATTATTTCCGGATAGAAGTTGAAACATCTTGATCATCAAATACACTGACAAGAAGACACTTTGAAATCTTTTCTACAACTTTGCCGTGTAGAAAATGATAATAGTATGAAAGATTTTGTGCACTGAATTTGTGTTTGTAATGCAATTTTTTTCCACACAACCTACTTCCTACACTTCCAACTGCTTGTTTTTCTCTCCCCTATCATTTTCATCCCATTTTTCTATCCAGAGGAGAAACTCCCAGCTCATCTTACCTTCTGATCCTCCTCTTTTGTCCAAGGCCCTTTCACAAGCTCTGGATTGAGCACCTTCTGCCAGCGGTGCTGACACTGGCCATCTGTCCTCCCCTGTGGCAGAAACACACCAAATGCAACACGTCATCGCACCAAACCACCAGCTGCACTAAATAAGTGTAAACTTGCAGGTAAAAATAACATGGGTCAGAACAGAGATGGTAACCATATATCCGTATAAACCATTGAAGGGCAGATTTTCTGATCTATATGTCAAAGGCTGCACTAGGTTCCAACAGGACCAAGATTGAAATTATGATTGCAATGATGGTTTAACTGTTTTGTGTTTAACTGAATCAAATACTTCTTGAGAAAAGATAGAACTTTTTTTTTGTTGGTAAATCAATGAAGAAATACTCACTTGGAAGAAATTAGAAATTAGTTTCCACGATTCAGTTCCATGCTGTTCGATCAGCTTTTTTAGTTTTTCGTCCTTGAGAAAATAGGAATGTTTGTTAATAAAATGGCTATTGTTTTATTGACATAAATTACCCAGAAAGTAGATCAAATTGATTTAAACCCTAATAAATTCTGTGAATTACAATCAGAAGACAACAGGATCATGTTAAAAAAACTGAACTTTAACCTCTTGAATAGCTTGTAATTTCTGATGCATTGGTTCATTATTCAGCTTGGAAAAAAAATTCTCTACCTCTTCTCGAGACCACTTTATTTTGCACAGTGCCTTTTTATCTCTGCTCTTCTCTTTGCTTTCCGGATCTGTCGAGTGGACCTCTTCATCCTCATCGGTGCTGAAAGTTGAAAAAAAAAAAAGAGCAAAATGTTTATAAAACAGTAGAAAGTTCAGACAGATCACTTTCTAAAGTTATGATTACCACAAGAAATGTACACATTAAAAAAACTATTTACATTGTATCAATCTGAATGATGACATATTCAAATACTCCGATTTTACTCATTAAAATGATTTCAAGTATTTAATGTCATCTATTTCAATTGCATAGAGTCGGTTTAACATCATGTGCTCATCAATGTGCTTGTCTGACTAAAAAAAAAAAAAACAAGCCTAAAAAGATATAAGAAATGCGAAATTAAACTCCTATTTTAGTGCAACAATGATTCCAAAGGAGTTATAAAAATGAGAAAATGGACATTTGCAATAATCAGTATAAGTTATAGCAATAAAATACAAGTGAATCTTGTGGATCCACTTGTATTTTACTGGATCAGAATGCAATGAACAAAAATTGTGCAATCCCAAGTTACTACCAAGAGGTTTTACACACTGTATACCTTAACTTCAGTATGTTTGATTCAGTTACAGCCAAAAGAAATGTGACTCTTTCCAAACACAACTGAGCAGGAAAGAGGGGTGGATGCTGACTAGAGGAGAGGGGTGATTCCACATCAACAGGCTCTTTCATTGGGAGAGGTGTGTGACCTGGCAAGAGTGTGTATGTTGGTGTGTAGTTAAGGTGTAAGAGGTACATGAGGGGTGGAACTGTAACGGTTAAGTTGTTCAAACAGTAAAAATAAGACCAAAAAACACATTGATCTCAATTAGGATTTAACTTGTAAATTCAAGAATAGTTCAAATATGGCAATAAATATGACAGATCAGTTAATCATTAAATATGGCAAATCAGTTTTTTTTTTAATTTCATGAGTATTTTTTATTAGTAGTATTATTATTTTTATTCATCCTAAACCAATTAAATGCCGAATAAAAATAAAAATGATAGTGAATCAAAACCAATCAATGAATGAAAATCAAAATAATAGTAATAGATATTAAATTTAATCTTTTGATCTGCATATTTAGGTAAAATTTATTTAAGCCTTTTGCATCATTCCATAAAAAAATAACCCTTGAATCAAGTAAATGATCTCATTATATCCAACTGTGCAGTTTTATTTGACAAAAACAGATAAAAATTATAATAAGTAGATCGATTATTTTAGAGTGAAAATATGGATTAATATTTTTTTTTCTAGGACACTTTTCTAATTGAATAGATGTCCAGATCTTTCATTTGGTTCTTTCAGTTGGTCAGAAAAAAACACGTTTTTTAAGCGTTGATTCCATAAAATATGTATATTTTTTTTCAACGTGTGCTACCTTTTATTAAAAATGTCTAATTTGATTATTTTATCCTAAATTTCACAATAACTGATTTATTTTAGTTTATTAGCATATTTTTGCTTTAAACAATTAATAAAACAAGGGAATAAAACATACAACTAATTTTATTTTTTGTAGAAATGAATACAATCAATCAAAAGTACCAAGGCAAAAAATGTGTTTTCTGGTAAATATTTTTTCTTTGAATAAAGATTTTGTACAAAAAAAAGAAGATTAATGAGTAAAAACAGAGTTCTATGTTCATTGAATGAACAGAGTTCCATTACTCACCTGCGTGGTTTCATCTTGTCCATCTCATCTGTTGGAATAACGGCAGTTTTAAAGACCAACTTCTTTCTGTCTGATCTCTAAAAATCCTCAACTTTTCATCCATAGAAAAAGATTTTTTGCTTTTTTTTCTGAGATTGTACCATCCAGTTTGTTGTGTTCAGCTAGCCACCAAGCTAGCGTTAGCATTTACAGTTGCACGCTGAAAAAAAAATTACAGTCAAGTTCAGGTTTATCATAAATATTTATATTTTTGTCCTTTTTATAAAGATTGGAAACTTACAATTTATAGATGTGAAGCTCTAACTGAGTGTGAGAAGGAAAAAACAGTCTTCAGGCTTGTTTTTGATGCAATCTTTCCTCTCATGCCTTCTCTAATGATTTTTTTTGTCCATCCCGCCGATTCTACCAGCCGGCCTCTCCTTTCTGATTGGCCAGAAAGTAGGAAAAGGATGAAAGCGGAAGTAATACAAAAAGTTGATTGGTTAGTGTTCAAACTACCTTGTTGCTGATTGGTTTAATTGTCAAGAAGGCGGTTGTTCAAGAAAAAGAGTGATAGAATGGCTTTTTTATTCATTTGATCCGTAAAATATGTACAATTTTTTTTCAACGTGTGTTACTTTTTATTAAAAATGTTTAACTTGATTATTTTACCCTAAATTTTACAATAACTGATTTATTTTATTAGTATCTTTTTGCTTTAAACAAGTAATAAAACAAAGCAATAAAACACACAAGTATTTTTAATTTCTGTAGAAATGAATTTTTCTGGGTTCAATGTTTTGCTGCCATCTCATGGACAAAATTAGAGTTGCAGCTCTTAATTGATTAACTGACGATAAAGCCATTAATAACTGTCTTTTTGGATTTTTAATATCCGTTTGAAGAGACGTTATGTTATTACAACATTAATAAATGGAAAATACATTTTTTAAAAAATTTTCAAACGTTTCACAAGTTACGATATACAGATTGTTTGAAAATATATTTTTAATATATAATATATATATATTTTTAATATATAACTGTGAAGATATTGGTACAGTTATCCGTTGTAAATTGGAGTATGATATGTTATATATATATATTTTTTATTTAGTTGTTCTGTCCCTCTAATTTGGATCTGTAATAATAAAGTTGTTGTTGATGATGATATATAATTATTTTTAGTACTATAAATCAAACCAGTTCAAATTTCAGAAGTTCTTTTTTGATCCCCAACGTGGGAAATGTATGTGTTTACAGCAGCACAGTAACCATTTAAGTGAGAAATACAAAGTATATATACAAAATGAATGGTAAAAAAAATAAATAAGACAGTAAAAATGTGACAAAAAGTGACATAATGTGATGAAAAGTAACGTAAAGTGATGTCAAGTGACATACTGAGATAATTTACATGATCCAGTTATTTGTTATTCTGTGAGTTTTTGTAAAGTGCTATTATGTTGGGAATGAAAGATTTCCAGGCTTATAGTTTAAAAAAGATTAAATGTGATATAATTACATTAACATTTTGGTTTAGAGTATTCAAGATTGTGCTTTTTTTTAAACTAGTTTCCATGTGACACAAGTGTTACTTTTTTGCCTGTAGATGACGCTGTTTCACATTTTGACATGAGAAATTAATCTGGAGTGTCAAGCTTGTCAAAAAAAAGCAGGAAACCCATTGTCATGATGACAAAATAAGAGCCAAAACTTTTGCATAAAGAGCACTGCACCAAAAATAAAACAAAAGAAAATAATAACACCTCAAAACATTTCAAGCTACAGGCACCGACATAAATGACAAAAAAATAAAAATAAAAAAAATTTGAACCTGATTTACTTTTAAAAGAATTACCATAATGTGCTCAGATTCACAAAAATCCTTGTGATCATAAAATCAAAACGTGTCATTTTATGATGTCATCAACAACAATGATGTCATAATGATGAGATAGATGATTGTTATAGGTTGACTTTTCAAATAAGATAAAATAATGTCATAGCAATAAAATGATCAATATTATGTTTAATGTAAAGCAGATCGACTTGTTAATTTTTATTTTTTTTTTATCAATTCCCAATATTAAAAAAAGAATTCATGGAAGATCTGAACAAAAGATATCAAAATAATAATTCATACGATCATTGATCACTAATGCATCACTGGAGATTTTGCAAAAGAAAAACAGGTGAAAAATCAAGGTTGAATATCTTTTTAAACCAGTATTCTGCGACACAGTAGTGTACAGTATGGAAAGCCATCAGGATCACGACACGCACGTAATCTAGCGCGCTAAATGATGAATTCAGCCCCATGACGAAATGATGAATTAAGCCACTATGATGAAGGGCCACTACACGTACGTAGTCTAGCACACTAGATGTGTTGGTTGTAAACAAAAACTGGATTATTTACTTATGTTAACACGGTAAGATGACATTTTATTTAAAGACAGATGGAGCTGTCCTGTTACCATAGCAACCCATCCTTCTGCTTTTTGTTGGATGCTGCTGTCCATCCATCCTAAAACCTACGCTACGCAGTGAATTGTATTTTCTAAATGGTTTTGAGACCATTTAAATTGTGTTTAAAGCAGGAAAACTGTAGATTTTAATGAAATTTCACATTTTCTGCAAGACGTTGAAGAGAGAAAAGTAACTGCAATTTTTATTTGAAAGAAGAATAATAAAAGCTGACAAAATAGTTTTGATGTGTTGATTTGATTCTTATTCAGGACACTGATGACAATCATTATGTTGTTAATATAGGCAGCTATAGAAAATCGTTTTCTGTAGGATGGATCAGGATGAGCGATGAGGATACTGATAAAAAAATACAACTTGGAAGGCTTTTCAAAAAAAATCAGAAAGATTAAAGTAAAAATGTATATATTTTTTTTTTATAGAATAGGATGGGAGGGATCTCTCTTTCGTGTGGATCCCCACGCGGTTTCTCTTTTTTTTCCTCACTGATGGGTTTATTTGGGAAGTTTTTCCTCACTGTGAAGGAGAGTCTAAGGCAGGAATGTGCTAATATTGTCAAGCTAATTAGTTTTCTTGCTGTACGTTTGTGTTTATACACATTTACAATGTAAATGTGTATATATGTAAATGTTCGTCTTTCTGATCTGCAATGTGAAGCCCATTGAGACAGAAATTCTGTCATTTTGGACCATAGAAAATAAAATTTAATAGAATAGAATAGGGAAAAAATATTTGAAGGATGCAATTTTGAACAAATTACCGGAAAATCTAAAAAGTTGACATTTTAAATTTAAATCTTGAGGGAAATTCATCATTACAGTTATCATTATAATTATAATCTCTATTATTTTTCTTGTTAAAATGTTTTTTTTTTATGTATTATTTTATAAATCCAAAACCGGAAGTAAGTTTGTATATCGTCGCTAATGGCAACGACTAACAGGTTTTCAGTCCCGTGACAAATTTCATTGGAACTTTCTGCGTTCAAAGGGAAAGACTGATGTTTCCTGCCTCTCTCATGAGTTCAGCAGCGAGTAAATCTATTCTTTTTCATGTTGGATTTTCCGATCTTTGTTTCTAAAGATGACAGGAAGCCGTTTAACGGTGGTGATCGTTTAAAAGACATAAAGGTACGTGATGTTCATGTTCAATCTTTACCTTGTTCTGCTTTGCTAACCGCTGCTTAAACACACACCAGTCAGTAACAGGTTGTTCAGTAAAAACACCAAACAATCTAAGCTATTTTACAACACTTTTACTTTGTAAATTACCCCTAAAAAACTACAGAGTTGGATTGTTGTAAAAAAAACTGATCGCAGAAAAATAGATCACTTTTAATGATCTGCTGGGTTTTTTGGGGGGGAGGGAGGATGTTTGTGTTGAGATTTCTTTTTATGCAAGGATCTTTTTATTATTTTGTTTAAACTTTCATTTTCTTGCACATTTGAATCGTGTGTGTGTTTGGATCATGTGTGTATGTGTGTGTGGTCGACTCCTCCTTCCTCTGGTCTCATTTTTTCCTCAGATGTTCTTTAGAGAAGCTTGGACTTTTTTTTTTCACTTCCTTGCAAGTAAAGTTATAACTTAATTCAAACCATCCTGCAATCATTTAGACTATTTAAATCTTTGTGATCTTTTTCTAAAATTAGAGATCATCTTTCAAATAGCAACACATTAGGATGATTGTTCCTGATCTAAAGTGACAGGTAATAAACCAACATAAAAATCAAGTGCTTAAAATGATTTGCATCCATAATAAATATGATGGATCACATACAAAATCAAGTTTCCTTTTATTTTGATCTTGTAGAAAGCATAAAATCCAAAAAAAAGTGAACACTATTTTGTAATTTGCTGTTGATCTTTAAATTTATTGCAAGATTTTTGCAGAATTTTCTGTATGTATAATTTCATTGAAGTCTATAGCAGATATTTTTCTTTATTCATACCAATCTGATTATTCCGAAAAGGTTATTGAACTCTACAGATGAAACATGGTTTGAGGACAAGATAAGAGTGGAATCTTTCTTTTCTTTCATACATATTTCAAAGATGACATCACTAACACTTTAACATGGTTGGTGATCTTTCCATTTAGAATAATGATTAGGGGTTTTTATTTACTGCATGCGTCCAAGTTGACTGAGTTCGTGCCAGTCAAGCTTCTCCAGCTGCACTTCTCCATCCAGAGATCTGCCTGTTGAATTTTAATTAGATTTATCCTTATGAGAATTGCATCAGTGGTTTTACGCCGTGAATCACATTTAACACTTAACCTGAACTACTAAGGTGTTATAAAACACCAGAGGTTAATCGATTATTTAAAATACCCCACGAAACAGATTGTCATTCTTTTTAAAAATAATTTTTTGTTCAGTGTGGCACGGTGGTGCAGGGGTTAGTTAGCACCACATCAAGAAGTTCGGAGTTTGAGTTCCAGAGTGGGGGTGAAGCTTGAAACGCTTGTCTTTCTGTGTGGAGTTTGCATGTTCTCCTCATGTATGTGTGGGTTTTCTCCGGGTACTTCGGATGCCTCCCATCCTCCAAAAACATGCATGTTAGGTTGATTGGCAGCTACAAAATTGTCTCTAGGAATGAGTGCTTGTGTGGATGATTGTCTGTGTGTGACCCCGCAAAAGACTGGCGACTTGTTCAGGATGTATCGTGCCGTTCGCCATAAATCAACCGGGATAGGTTCCGGCACCCCATGTGACCCATTACGAATAAGTTCATTAGGAGTAGTCGGTGTAATCACTCATTCATCCAGGAGTAATTTATCGGCGAAAAGGCTTCAAAGTTGTCTCCAGAACAGTAAATACGAAACAATTCGATCAGCAGATCCACTGTCCAGAAGACAATTTTGAAGCCTTTTCTACATCTGGAAGAGTCCGGTTAACGCAGGCCATAGACGGGTTAATGACTAAAACTCTCCAAAGTTACAACTTCACTATTCTGTTTATGTGACAAATGTTCAACCACGCTTTCATATCAAGTTTCTCACTCTGGTACTGCTTCTCCTTTTAAAAGAAAAAAAACATCATTCTCATGAGTTATAAAAAAGATGCAAAATAAACCCAATTGAAACAAAAAATGAACATCCTTAAAGAATATTTACCGGGAAGAAGATGCATTTGAGCTGAGTGGGAACAGAGTTATTTTTTATCGCTTGTCTTCGTCCAACCTGTTTGAACCTGTCAATGCACATTACCGTAAGGCTCTGGTGCGAATACACAGTAAAACCTGTCCTGCATAAAGCTTGCAAGGGGAATAATGGTAATCCTGTCTGGTTTCCTATCATTTTCATTGGCTGTTTTAAGTGATCAAGTAAAAAAAACCATTGAGTATTTCTGTTTGTGGAAGTGATGACTTGTAGAATTCATTGTTAGTTGGAGTTACACTAAGCAGCAGTTGGCTACTTCTTTTTTTTTTTTTTAACACAACTATTTGAGGAATGTCAAAAAGCAGGTCTGGCCCAACGATGTTCAAAACCATTCAACTCTGAAAACAAGAGCAGATGTTTGACTTTTCGGCGTAGTGACCAGGTAATTTTTTTTGTGGATCTGCACAAAGTTCAATTTTCAAATGCAGACAATGGCAAAAGGAATTTTGGTGTGGCCAATGGCCTATTTGAACTAACTTGTGATATTTTGAGCTTCATTGGTTTTGTGGAATAATCTTTGTTCAGTTACAAGCAAAAAAAAAGTTATTTTCCACTGACTTTTTTCCTAACTGCTTCACATAATTTAGCTGAAATTGAAACAAAATTGGATTTAACTTACTAACAATAGGCTGGATGAGGAAGGTGTGAAGGTTTCTGACAGCACACGTGTTATAGATCTTTTACAGATCCTGATTGGAACAGCTTTTCCTTTCAGATTGAGTTTACGTTCAATCTGCTGGCAGAGAAAGCTGACACAAAGCAATTTTCCATGTGTCCCGAGCAAACAGGAGTGAGATTGTTCAGATAAAACTACTAAACAAACTACGCTGACCTCACAACCATCAAACAATGGACAAGTCAGAACAGCAGACAAAGACCTTTGTTGTAAAACAGACATTATATAACGCAAAGTGACGGATATGCTTTTGTGTAACAGATTTATTGGGGTCCTGGAGTGCTTTGTAATAACCTAAATTTGTATCTTCAATTAGCCACAAAAATCTGTTCAAACTAATTAGAAATAACTTTAATGATTATTGGTTTCCTCGGTTGTAAGAGTTTACACATTCAAACAATCCCATCATAAATAAGGTTAACCTTTTTGTGAAACTCCACTTTAAAGGCACCCTGGAAGGTTGTTTTGAAATAGCTTTTAATGCTTCAAGTGAGAATGTCACAGTCTCTGCATGTGTTTAGAGCCAGAGCGAGGCCATGTGGGTATTTCTATATAAAAAAAGATGTGTTTAGAAATAAATGCACGCAAAAGCTGAATAGTGATTTGTAAGCATCACATAAGGTTGAATGAGTGGATCATAAAGAGCAGAAACAAAAAAAGCAGACCACAGAGTGACTCATTTGTACTTTTATAATGGGATGTGATGTCCACGCTGACAGGATTGAATGAGTTAACTGGTCATTCTGTAGGAGGGTGCCTCCCTGCTGTTATGTTGCAGCTCATTGACCCATCTGTTGCTGCCACGACAGGCTTTTATCTACAAGTGGTTTTAAATGTGAAAACACTCCAAACCTTTAGTTAAGCATAGTTAGTATCCTGGAAAAAATAGGGAGACAGTTTTGTTTTTGGCAAGTAAAGTTATTGTTCCTGAAAGTTCCATTAGTCATGACAAATGTGACCACATCCCTAATCCTGAAAACATTTGGATGTTTAAAATGTATCTGAAACACAAAGTGACAATCAAAAAATCTGATCAAGCAGATTTTGATTTACAACAGAACATTGAAATATTTCTGATTTGGAAAGGGGAATTTTCTCAAGAAAAAAATGTACTCCAGTTTCCTCCCAACATCCAAAACCTTGTATGTTAGGTTGATTGGCTGCTACAAAATTGCCCCTCGGAATGAGTGTTTGGATGGTTTTCTGTGTGTTTGGCCCTGCAACAGGCCGGTGACCTGTTCAGGGTGTATCTTGCCTCTCATCTAAAATCAGCCGAGGTAGCCTCCGGCATCCCCCGCGATCCCTTATAAGTGGTTCAGAAAATGAAACAAAAAATGTTTACACATTTTATCATAGCAGAAACCTACATTACAAAAGTAGGGTAAGGGAAAGGCAGAAAATGAATCTTTCATCTTCTGAACCGCTTATCCCTAATGGGGTCGTGGAGGTCGCCGGAGTCTATCCTGGCTGACTTCAAGCGAGGGGCAGGTTACCTCCCGAACAAGTCGCCTGTCACACACACACAGAACTATTCTCAGACACACTCATCCCTAGGGGCAGTTTTGTAGTGACCAATTAACCTAGCGTGCATGTCTTTGGAGAGTGAAAGGAAACCAGAGTACCTGGAGAAAATCCACGCATACATGGGGAGAACATTCAAACTCCACACAGAAAGGACAGTGTTTGAAGCCTCGCACCTCCACTCCAGGAACTCCTAACCCTTCTTTGCTGTGAGGCCCCCATGCCAAAAATAATCGTACTTCCGTTGCATTGTCTTCTGCTTAACCGGGGCCGGGTCATGCCTCGGACGGGGAACCCAGGCTACTCTCCCCCCCAGCTACATCCTCCAGCTCACCTGGAAGGATCCCGAGTCGTTCCCCAGCCAGCTGTGAGACATAGTCTCTCCAGCAGGTCCAGGGTCTGTCTCTTGGTCTCCTCCTTGTGGGATGTGCCTAAAACACCTCACCTGCGAGGCGCTCGGGAGTCATCCTGACCAGATGCCCAAACCACCCCATCTGGCTTCTCTCAATCTAGAGGAGGAGCGGCTCTACTCTAAGCTCCTCCTGGATGGCAGAACTCCTCACCCGATCTCTGAGTGGGAGGCCAGCCATCCTTGCGGAGGATGCTCATTTCGGACGCAATTGCGTTTTTTTGGTCACCATCCACAGCTGGTGATCATAGTTGCCATAGGACTATACAAGCACAAATGGCATGTATGACACCAAAGATTTACACACACAGATATACAGTATACTGTATATATATATATATTTAACTTAATATGTTGGTACCAGGAGAGCAACACGTGCTGTAAATAGAGAAACTTTGGAAAATCAGAAATGGTAATAACCTGAATTGTAATGAGGACACATGTGATAATTTTCTCACAAGATTCGAAAACAATTTTAAAAGAAGAATTTGGCTTGTAGAGGAATCCCTGCTCAGACCTTCTAGTTCTGAAACTGGACACAACTCAAATCAAAACATTTATCAATGCCCTAGCAACAATAATCCAGTATCCAATCAGATTGGGCTCACATTCCTCTCCCAAAGAAATAGATTGTCTCATTCAGTGATGAAATGTTTCATTTTGAACAAACTGTGGCTTTTTTAATGTCCCACAGTTAAAAGTTGTTTATTTAATGTGTTGATCATTGCATTTTCTTTTTATAATTACATCTCACACAATGTCACAGCGAAAATTGGGGTGGAAATGACGCACAGTCCTGGCCAAACTCGTACAACATAAAATGTGGTAATTTTTCATTATATCAACAAGAAAAGTTAAAAATAAACTGTCTGGAAAAATGTCTAATTCTAATAACTGGAAACTGAATTTAGACTGATTTTTAAACATAATAGTTTAAAGTTAACTATAACAGGGAAAAATAATGAGTGAATAAAGTATGTTGTATTTGTAATGCGTGGTGGTGCTGACAAGGTCTGCTTATCAAGAACTAGAAAATGGCTAAGTTGAACTTTTCTTAGTTTTGTTGTTTGAAGCTAGTAAAGCAGTTCAGACTGGCTACAGAAACACGTTCTCCTGACATCTGAAGAGAGTGAGTTTCGCTTCCTGAATAACCGAGCAAACTATTCTCTCTTCTCTTCCATTGCAGTGACCCAGTATGGCAACCAGCCAGTTCCACACGTCGAGTTTCATCCTGAAGGACTAATTTCTGAATTTTCACCTTTAAAAGCCAACAAATTCAAAGATGGATGACCAATCCAGTTTGCCAAACGTCAGCATACCCTGCCACGATGAGCAGAGGGACAAGAAGAAGCGTTACACTGTGAGTCAGTCGCTCTTGTGTGTGAACATGAGTGGATTTTTTTTGTTTCTTTTTACGGGTCTGAGTGTGTTATCACGTTAAATGAGCAGAAGATGAGACATTTCTTTGTGTTCAGTTAAACTGTATTGTCTTTTCTTCAGGTTTACAAGGTGATGGTCACAGTTGGAAAGCAGGAATGGTTTGTCTTCAGACGATACGCGGAGTTTGATAAGCTTTACAACACAGTAAGCATGTGGGAGGATTATTATCACACTCAGTTATGATGTTCTGAACATCAGTCATTTTTTTTAATGGTTAAGATCTCTTACTTTTATTTGCAGCTTTTGTGTCCTATTATTTTACTTGTTAAATGTAAACATAAACTTGTACAAAAAAATGGCCAAATTTGTTTTTGCCTTGTAAATCTTTTCTTTTGAATTACAGTTGAAAAAACATTTTCCAGCTATGAACTTGAAAATCCCTGCGAAAAGGATATTTGGCGACAATTTTGACCCAGGTAAGTGTTTTCACTAACTCAACAGATCAGAGCTTACCGTCTATTCAAATATGCATCTGTCTGCAGAGTTCATCCAACAAAGGAGAGCAGGGTTGCACGAATTTATTAAGCGGATCGTCTCAAATCCCCAACTCTCCGAACAGTAAGTGTTTCCACTGATTATCTTTTTTTTTTCTTCCACAGATGTCTAAAACAAATGAATAATAAATTATCATTAATTTCACAATGTGCTTGTTTTTTCTGAATCCCCACAGTCCAGAAGTGAGGAGCTTTCTATCAATGGACAAAATGCTCGGGGGCCCAAATGCACATGTAGATGAACAAGTAACCCAAAAGATCTTTTCTTTTAAAATTATAGTAGTACAGTGAGGCAAATAAGTATTTGAACACCCTGTGATTTTGAAAGATTTCCCACTTAGAAATCATGGAAGGGATCTGAAATTTTCATCTTACATGCATGTCCACTGTGAGAGACAATCTAATAAAGCTACGGCTCATTATCAGTTTGTTTTTTGTGTTTCCATGTATCTACTGATTGATACATGAAAATCAAAATGTTTCATTTTTTTTAATTATTATTATTTCTATGGTACCTGAGATAATTAATGCTAATATTTGGTACAGTAGACTTAGTTTACAGAGGTCAAACCATTCCTGTAGTTTTTCACCAGGTTTGAACATGCTGCAGGAAGAATTTTGGCCCACTCCTCCGCACAAATATTCTTTAGTTCAGTCGGGTTTCTGGGCTATTGCTGAGAAACACAGAGTTTGAACTCCCTCCAAAGATTTTCCATTGGAGTTTAGGTCCGGACTGGCTAGGCCACTCCAGAATCTTGATGTGCTTCTTATGGAGCCAATCCTTGGTTTCCCTGGTTGTGTGCCTCAGGTCATTGTCATGTTGGAAGACCCAGCCACGACCCATCTTCAATGTTCTAACTGAGGAAAGGTGGTTGTTCCTAAAAATCTCACAATACATAACCCTAGTCATCCTCTTCTTAATATCTTGCAGTCATCAACTCCCCTGTGTAGAAAAACACCATCAAAGCATGATGCTACCACCACCATGCTTCACAGTAGGGATGTTGACTGACATATCTTCGCCATGTTAGTAGTTATGCTGATTGTATTGGGTAGAGATGTGCCTTTTTACAGCTAGAAGCCTCAGACAAGTGCATCTAAATTGGGATTTAGAGGTGGAGGTGGATTTTTTTTAAAGGCAAACTAACAAGTTTGCCTTTAACAGAATTCTAACTGATAGACAGGGGTTCAAACACTTATTCGGCTCGGTAATACACAAATACATTTTTTTAACAATCACACAATGTGATTTTCTTAGATTGTGTCTCTCACAGTGGACTGCCATCTAGGATAAAAAAATTCAGTCCAATCCATGAGTTCAGTTTGGGAGAACTTTCAAAATGACAGGGTATTCAAATACATATTTGCCGCACGGTAAATTAGATATTTGTTTAAGATGTAACTTTCAATCTTTAATTTGAATTATTCGAAAATTGACTTAATAATAATAACAATCCAAAATATGTATAAATGTTGAACATTGTTTAAAGATCAGCCTCTTTTGCTAAATTTGAAAAGCTGTAAAGGTTGGATTTGTTAGTGATGTGGTGATTGCTGATGCTAATTTTGTGTGTTTCCGTGTTTTTTACAGGGCAGCTCCAGTGAGATTAACCTGGGAATATCTGGAAATAGTCAGTACGTTTACTGCTTCAGTACATTTTTTAAAACAACCTATGAAATTTCAATTAAATTCAATAAAACTGTCATTTATTAAATGTTCCCACTGGGTAATTAGAGATAACATCCTTCTTGTTTTAGAGCCAAACCTACAGACTTTGACTTCCTAAAAGTTATAGGAAAAGGGAGTTTTGGAAAGGTAAGTGAACAGTTCTACACTAAAAACTGTGCGTACATTCTATTTAAGCATAGTCATGTGTTACTGCAGTTTATGTTAATTATAGTTCTTGAAAATGACTCAGAACTGAACATAATTGTCAGATAGTTTACTGATAGTGCATGTAAATGAGTTAAATATGGAAACACAATCAGCTGGGCCTGTTTTTGGGGAAGCAACAACTTTTAGTTCTGCATGCATTGGCTTTTCCATGTAGGAAGTGAGAATCAGATTGGGAATTGCCATGGCAACAGTGTTATGACAATGTTTAAGCGGCCTCTGTTCTTATTTCATTTTATCACAACAGGTTTTTCTTGCCAAACATAAAACTGATGACAAGTTTTATGCTATAAAAGTTTTGCAGAAAAGGGTTATTCTCCACAAAAAAGAGGTAACCAGGTCATGGCACATTATTTTGATAAGAATTTACATTTTTGCATTGTAATATGTTGTATAACACTTCCATTCTTTTGATCAGCAAAAACACATTATGGCAGAGCGCAATGTGCTTTTGAAAAATGTGAAACACCCCTTCCTGGTTGGGCTTCATTATTCCTTCCAGACTGCAGACAAGTTGTACTTTGTTTTAGATTTCATCAATGGGGGAGAGGTGAGTACTTTAATGTAATTTGGTAGAAATTATTCACATGACTCTGCATTCAAGTACCACAAAATATAATTACGAAGTGATTTACATAAAATGCCAATAACGCAGCTGCTTGTGACAAAATGTTATTAGATTACAGAATTAGTCAGTGCAGAGTGACTGCTGATTGTAACCTCCTCTGTAGATCTCCGTCAGCTTTTTTAAAGTTGTCGTGTGTGTGTGTGCGTGCGTGCGTGCGTGCGTGTGTGTGTGACTGTTTGAAAATGACTAACTGTGATCTGATCCTGTAAATCTGTCTTGGTCTCTTAAAAATAATGACAGCAGTTCTAAAAAGGCAGTTCTCAAATTGCTACTTACAATTTGAAGTCTCAATGAAGACATGAAAAAAAAGTCGCCATTAAGAAGCTGATGTAAATATCTGAATGATATTTTTTGTTTTAGCTTTTCTTTCATCTTCAAAGAGAACGAACCTTTCCGGAGCCTAGAGCAAAGTTCTATATTGCTGAAATGGCCAGTGCACTAGGACACTTGCATTCTCTCAATATTGTTTACAGGTAAGCCAATAATTTGTTTGTCTTAAATGCTGCACAAAACCATTTTTACACATATTCTCTATAAAAAATATGTTTAAATTTAATAGCATGTTTGTGCTTTTAGTCAATTCAGATATTGTAACTGCAGATTTCTGTTTCAAAATGTAACGTTCTCTTTTATGTTCAGAGACCTGAAGCCGGAAAATATCCTTCTAGACCATGAGGTAGGAGTATATATGTCCTTTCTTATTAAATTATAACATATTTATTTCTTTAACGCTCTACTTAAGAAATTGCTGTAAAGATTTTTTGGTTAAATTTGTTCGTAAAAGTCTTAATTCATGATTGATTTATGTCATGACAACCAAAAAGAAAGCACATTATGCCACAATTCATTGTACTCCAGACATATTTGGGTTATTTCCAGTTTCAGAAGGACAGAATGCGTGTGATTGGATTAGGTTTTACTAATGACTGTCCTGTCCAGTCTTATTGAAAAAGTGAGGCAGCAGTGAATGTGACTGACTGAGCTACATCGCAACCAACATTCCTGGCAACAATAGAAGCCTTAGTGCTTGTAGAGAATGAGCTACTTGTGTGACATGTTATCTAAAAAAATATATGTACTCTTTTTAAAGGGACACATCATCCTGACAGACTTTGGGCTGTGCAAAGAAGGCATTTCCCTGTCAGATACCACCTCGACATTCTGTGGAACTCCTGAGGTATGGTCAGACTACTCCGAGGTTGTCAAAGTGAGACCTGATCTCCTAAAGGTTGCTAGTGGATGGACACTTGACTTAAGTTAATAAGTCTTTGTGTTAAACTTTGTTGGTCGGGGATTGAACCAGGAACACATTGAAAACTTTTAGGACCACCAAGGACCGGAGCTCACTTTTTCAATATGTTAATTTAGCCACAAAATTGTTCAAATTACTCTCTGCCTTCTTGTTATTGAGTTTATAGAATAGAATAAACATTGTTATTATTAGAATATTTCTTAAAGAGGAATGATTTATAACATGTTTTTATTGCTTTGGTGTGTTTGAAGCAATTCAGTCAGACATGAATTATAAGATGTTTGAACCTCAATAGAAGTTGACTGCTTATTTATTTTTGGCTTCAAAGAAAGATGTCAAAGTTTCTGTCTTTCTTTTGTGTCCCTTCAACCAGTACTTGGCTCCAGAAGTTTTGAAAAAGCTGCCATATGATAATACAGTAGACTGGTGGTGTTTAGGATCAGTGCTGTATGAGATGCTCTTCGGCTTGGTGAGTTTTCTTGAATTAAAACCAAAAAATCTTTACTGTCTCATTATCATACCTTTTCTGTTGCTGATTTCTAACACTTCTCCCCATTTGTTAGCCACCTTTCTACAGCAGAGATACGCATGAAATGTACAACAACATTCTCCACAAACCTCTGGCAATGCGACCTGGCGCATCAAGCGCAGCATGGTCAATTCTACAGGGTCTCCTCGAGAAAGATAACTCTCGCAGACTGGGCTCAGTAGATGATTTTGTAAGACATCACTTTAAACACTGATGTACTGCAGTTTTTATTTAGTGCTCTGCTCCCTCTTGTGGCTTTTCTTTTTATAACATGTCACTTCTTCTAACATCCATCATGAAGCAAATCTAAATTAGCGACGCCTCATTGATAGTCAATTTGATTCTGGTTTATTTTGAGTGCAGAATGAAATCAAAGCACACGACTTCTTCTCTTCCATCAACTGGGAGGATCTTGTACAGAAGAAGATCCCACCACCATTCACGCCTAATGTGGTAAATTAAATATCTTGTGTTGTTGTACTATGTTTCGGTCCAACTACTGTATTTCTGTAGACAAGCTGGCGCCACTTCCACTCAATTTAACTTTACTCCAGACTGTCTGATGCATCAGATTAATATTTCTCATGACTAATTATGAACCATTTTACTGCCTCATAAAATTGTATTTATAAAACATCGACTTTTGCATTTTGTAGGGCACAAAGCAAATGCTGTTTGGAAAAGAAGGAAATATTATTTCCTGATACAAATATACAGTAGGCGGCATGGTGGGGCAGTGATTAGCACAGTGGCCTCACAGTAGGAAGGTTTGGGTTCGGGTCCTGGGTGGGACGAGGTTTGGAACACTGGCCTTTCTGTGTGGAGTTTGTATGTTCTCCTTGTGTATGCGTGGGTTTTCTCCAGGTACTCTGGTTTCCTCCCACTCTTCAAAAACATGCATGTCAGGTTAATTGGCCACTATAAAATTGCCCCTAAGGATGAGTGTGTGTGGATGGTTGTGTGTGTTTGCCCCACAACAGACTGGCAACCTGCTCGGGATTTCTATGCCATTGCACTACTTTTCTTTTTCTTTCTGAGCATTCTTAGTTTTGTTAAAATTATTTTTATTTATTTTATTTTTTATTATTTTATATTTTTGCACACCTGTATCAAAGCAAGTTCCTAGTCTCTCATATTCTTCATTCACATGGCAATAAAAGCATTCTGATTCTGATGTGCTCTGTCTCTTGCCTTAAAATTAGCAGGGACAGGCTCCAGCACTCCCCGCGACCCCGTTAGGGATAAGTTTATGCGTCCCGACCCTTAACCTCAATGGGTAATTACTTTTGCTGCAATGTACCGTAGCAGGCAGCCGCGATGCCGCTATTGATGAGAGAAACTAGGGGGTTAGGTGTCTGCTCCAGGGACACCTAGGCATAGGCCCAGTGGAGATCTTCTCCACTGGAGATCTTCTTCACCAGCTTCTCCCAGTACAAGGACGGACATTCACCACTGAGCCAAGGCCTCCTCCAAGGCCTTGTTTCCACTTTGTTTTAATTGAGGCCTGTTTCTACCTCATACTCATAATAAGTTTATGTAATCCCTCATTCGTTCAGGAGTGATCCATCATAGAATGGGTTTTAATGTGTGTTTGATGATTGAGACAGTTTGACTTCCATCCATCATTTTCAATCTGTTGAAACAACATAACCGATTGAAATTTTTTTGGGGATAAAACATAAAACGTCTATCATAAAATACACTGTCCAGAAGATACCTTTAAACTCTTTCTATCATACTCATAATAGTTAATTAATGTTAATTGTTGTGGCAAGTGGCACAGGCATTATTCAGTAATAATCAATGTTTTGTTTTTTTTTTCATTTTCAATAAGTAGTGTTTTCCTTCATCTACTTGTTTTTTGTCGTTGTTGTTGTTTTTTAGAGCTCCTTCTCTGACATCTCCAACTTCGACAGCGAGTTTACAGAAGAGATTGTTCCCAGTTCTGTTTGTTTATCTCGAGAGCATTCCATTGTCAACGCCAGTGTTATGGAGGCCGACGATGCCTTTGTGGGCTTCTCATATGCCCCACCTACTGATGACTCTTTTCTATAAAACATTGCCCATGAAATCCCCTGTTGCCTTAGCCAGTGTAACCTTTTGTTTTGTCTTTCGACTAAAGGGAAAAGTTTGTACAGTGGTGGATGTCTTTTTTTTCTATGAAGCCAAAGTGAGCAGCAAAGTTAAAAATAATGCACTTAACACAAATTTAGATTGGAAGAACTTATATTTTACCTATTTGTATTTATATAAAAAAATATACAGAAATATATGTATAAGAGATGTTATTTTTTAGAATCATGGACAGCTGCTCTGTTATTAGGATTTTTGATTCTTCCTAAAATAAACCCACATAATGCCTTAAATTTAACCCTGAAAAAAAATTTCATAGAGTTGTCGGAAATAGTTCCAAATGACAGCTTGCTAAAAATGTTCTTTTTCCATTATTATTAACATATGCACTATTTCCACTCAACAAACTGGATGTAACTTTAGAACCCAACAAATATAGTATTTTGCTTGATAGGTCACAAAAAGATTGTCAAATGTTTTTTTTTAAAAATGTAGTGTGGTTCCTGTCAGCAAAAAATAAAAAAGGGGGGAAATCTTGAGTGTGGATTACAATTATTGTGTGCGTGAATTAATATCATACCTGTCAAGCCATTCCTTCTGCTTCTCATATTGGGAAGGCTTTCACACCGTACTTAGTACTTGAAATTTATATTTATCGGCCATTTTGAAAACCACTAAAGATTGCGCATGTGCAGTTAATTTACAATAAGCAAGAATGACGTAAGGAGAGGTGACCAGTTCACTTCGGTCACCAAGATAGACAGACAGATAAATGATGATTATTATGAAAAGGGTTGTTATTTGTAAACCAGAATGTTATGATAGTATTAATTATGATAGAGAAACATGTGAATCAGACCCATTTTCATTTCACTCGTCGTGCATATGGTGCAGATTTGTTTCTACATCTACATTTTTTTAAAGGGGTTTATACAGAGCTACTCAACAATGGAATAAACTGCCATTGAGTTGAGAGTTTTACCTAAAGAACATACTTTAAAAAAGGCATTAAAATCAATAAGATAATTTGTTGTATTTTGGTTTATTGTTGTTGTATATCTATATTAGGTAATTGGTTTTTTTAAAATACATTTTGAATGAACTATTCATATTATTATTATGTTGTACTATCTAAAATGTTTTAATACTGTATTTCTACTGTGGACCCCAAGGAAGACTAGCGACCACCTCGGTGGAAGCTAACGGACTTGCTGCTAATAAATAGATAAAATGTGATCAATTTCCAACAAGAAACATTCAGGTGTCCAGCAGTAACAAATCACACATGCACAGGCAGTACATACAAATAAATAAACAACAGTACAATAATAATTTTTTTTAAAAAAGGTTACTGTCATTAACTATCAATGTTTCATAAACGACTTCAAAGGAGTCATTTTGTTGGTGTTTTATTGTATGACACGCGTTGATAAAACCCCAATTTATTTTCAGCGATTTTGTTTTTGTACATAAAGACCCGACAATACGCGCGTATTTGCTTATAATGCCTGTTTTCCGTATAAAACTTAAGAGAAACCGTGAAACTCAACAGGTATAAACACATAAATACACATCTACAAATGGATAATGTATGTGAACTGTGCATGTACACTAACACGCATGCGTGATAGATTGTATTGACAACATCTTTGAAGTTTTCGCGCCTTTTCCATTTGCCGGGTATTCTAAACATGGCGGACATTTTATCACTAAAAGAATCAGTTTTAGTGTATTTAGATAGAAGTGGTGGCCTTGAGAAACTCGAGAATGACTGCAAACTTCTACATGGTACTGTTTAAAATAATATAAACACTGAAATTAGCATTTCAAACTGACTTTTTCTTCATATTTTCAGGCCTACAGCCTTCAGAAGCCATTTACAGGTTTTGTATCACTATTAATCCTTCTGATATTATGGAAGTGGATCCCTTACTGGGTCATAGTGTTCTTCATGATCCACTCAGAGCAATAAGACTCTTCCAATCTGTAAGTGAATGAATGGTAATTTAAAATATAGCAGCTAATAATGCCTTAGCTTTATTAAAATGGACTTTTTCCTTCTTAAGGTTTGCTTTCTGGCTATAAAGACACTTTCACTAACTGACAAAATACACATGGAAAACCAGGTAGGGATGAGTTTCCAGACATATTGACTTTAAAGAGGTTGAATAAATGATGCTCGATCAGGAGCTCCATCTTTCAATAACAACAATCCTGTGAGTCTAACTTTAAAATTGTGTTATTTTTCTTTTTAGGTGAATGTGTCTTTGAACTTCACACACTTGCCTCCATTCCCTGAGTACATGATGAGTCTGTGTGGGTTTCCTCGTGTATGTGGTCCTTTGAGACCTGTCTCCATGGAAGGTTTAGTCATTGCAATGACCAGGATCACAAAGTACACCCAAGGAGCAAGGTTCCTCTGTACTGATGACGAGTGTCCCTGCTCAACAGGTTTAACTAACACACAATACACATACACACAATCCACACTGTGTCTCTGTTGTGTCATTACCATTTTGAAAACATTACTTGTGTGCCCAGAAAACTCTCTCATAGCAATGTACTGTTCAGTAATAAAAATCACCATTCTGTTCCACCGTCTTCCGCTTATTTGGTGCTGGGGCATGATGGTCAGCCTCAGACAGGAAAACCAGGCTCCCCTCACCTCGGCTGCATCCTCCAGCTCACCCAAGAATATCCTGAGGTGTTCACTGTCCAGCTGTAAGACAGTCTCTTTAGTTGGTCTGGGGTCTGCCTCTGGGTCTCCTCCCAGTGGGACGTACCTGAAACATCAATTCAATTTTATTTGTATAGCCCAAAATCACAGAATTTCTGTCTCAATGGGCTTCACATTGCAGATTCAGAAGGAAGAAAAACAAGAAAAAAGAGGAACGTATAAACACAAACACACAGCAAGAAAACTAACTAACAAATGCTAGCAAGACAATATTAGCAAATTCCTGCCCTTAGACTCTCCTTCACGGTGAGGAGAGTCACCTAAGCAGCAAGGGGTTCGGAAGGCATCCTAACCAGATTCCCCAACTACCCCATTTGGCTTCTCTCGACCTGGAACACCAACAGCTCTACTCTGAGCTCCTTCTGGATGGCAGAGCTTCTCGCTCTGTCTCTGAGTGTCCAGCCACCCTGTGGAGGAAGTTCATTTTGGCCGCTAGTATCCACAATGTCATTTTTCGGTCACCACCCACAGCTGGTGACTATAGGTGAGGGTAAGAAAGTCGGTTGACTTATAAATTGAGAGCTTTGCTTTTCAGGCTCAGCGCCTTTCCGTCCAAGGACTATGGTCTCAGATGTGGAGGCGGGTAAGAATATCACTTGCATTTTAAAAAAACATTGTCTGCCTCCAGGTTTTCATCACATCCGAGTCCATGCTCCTGGTGCCACAGAGACAGCCACTGTGAGAAACCACTTCACCTGTATGATGTGCAACTCACAACTAAAAGAAGATGTCAAGTTCAGAGTTCTGGGAGGTAAGATCCACTGTGTACAGGAGTATGCTTATGTTCTTTGTTGTGTACATAAATGGTTATATTTTATAGACAAGCAGCTAGTGGAACTGATCCATGTTAATGCACTGAATGTTCTGAGAGGTCATCAACAAAACCAATTTCGATTCCAGTCTGTCACTCTGTTCCTGAGAGGTAAGTCAACAGGATATACATACAGTAAACAATGCTGAACAAATATAACATCATGGCTTTATAATAAAAACTGTTCTCTGTTTTGCACTGCAGCACTCAAATTTCCCTTCGGGGATGCATTTTCTACCTAACAGGAGACAAATAAAGTATTTACAATTCAATTTGTGGGGGGTCATTCGTTAGGCTCAGCACAGGAGACACTGATTCAAGCCCCGGTTGGTCTTTTTGCATGGAGTTTCCATGTTCTCTTGCTGGTCCTGAGAAAAACCTGTTTCTAGCTGGAAATCAGAAGTACCAGTACTTTATTGATCCCACACATGGGAAATTTGTGTGTTACAGCAACAGTACAGTAATCATAAAAAGCAAAAGAATTAGCAGGTACGTATACAAAAATATGAAATAATAAAAAATAAAAAGAATAATGTAAAAATAAAGAATAAAAAAGTGATATAATTCAAAATCTATGAACAAGCAATACAGACAGAACGTATATAAGGGGATTAAAAAATGACATAAGATGATGAAAAGAGACACAAGGTATTGAATTGCATGATCCAAGGTTATCTGTGATTCTGTAGGTTATTGCAAAAGATTCCCAACCTCTGTCCTACTCCTTTATGTTTCTTCCCTTAATTGGAAGAAAGAAATCAGAAAACTGAGCGTTATTAGCTAACTGGAAGTTTAATGTGAAGAATTGATACTTTACTAACCGTTTTTACTGAATACAAATAATACAAGAGTAATGAATAACAAAGTCTGAGGTATATTTAAAATTTTCAAATTTTTTTTTTTTAATCAGACTCACTTTGTAACAAAAATGAAGTTCAAGAAAGTTTAAATGAACAGATTTGTGTTTTTGTATCGTTTCTGTTCCTTTAGTGACATTGTCTAACAAGTACTATTGAGTTTAGCTCATTTTTGTCCTGGGATTACCATATTCTGCTGACCAAATTCTTTAGAGGAATTCAATCCAGTGGCTCCTGTTACTAAACATATATGTCAATAAGTGCAAGGAACACTCATTAGCAGGCTGTACAATCCACACACAGTGGAATCTTTGTTCTTACAGCTTCACTGTTTCTCTTGGTGGAGGTTTTTAGTGGCATATATGTTTTCTTAATAACCATCAGACAGCAGGGAACAACTTTAGAGTATTTGTATTTTGTTTGCCTTCTTCATACAGATGAGCTGTGTAACTCAATGAAAATCGGTCAACTCTACAAGGTGCTGGGCATTCCTGCACATGTACATCAGTGGCCTAATATTACCTGGAGTGTGGAGGCAAATAACATCCAACCATGGAAGAGAAAGGGTAAAACATACGGTGTTTAAAATTGTAAGAAAATTTGTAAAAATTAAGAATACTTCATATTGTCTGTAGATGAATACTAGGCCTTTTTTAAAAAATAGATGTAAACTATTATTTGTATTTAAAAACATATAATGTACAACTCTTCTTTCAGGTTGCCACAAAGTCAGTGCCAAATTTCTAGACTTGCTAAAAGGCATGTCCTCTTCTCCTTGGAGATTCTCTGCTGTTTTAGCTCACTGCTTTGGGCTGGATGTAGCCCCTCAAGGCTTGTACAACACACTAAAGCTGGGTTTGCTGCTCAGTTTAGTGCAGACTGAAACAGATGCAAATGATAACTTTCCCAACTTGGATCTTCTTGTGGTCACTACGGACACACTCATAGTTGACAGGTGATGTATTTCACAATCCAAATTCTGATAGTAGGTACAGTAGCTGGACATAAATCTCCATTTTACTAACCATCCTTTCTTCTTTGTTAGATTGATGGCGCACAGCTTGAATCTGGCATGTCGTGGGGTCAGACATCAGGCTTCAAGAGAGATGTTCGCCTCTCTGTCTCGGGATGAACATGGAACTGGTACTGCTAATATCCATGCTGGTTCTGCTTTGCTCGCAACTGGAGGCATTTGCATGTTGGGAGATCTCAGCTCTTACAGAAAGGATAAATTGGATCACATTCAGTCAGGTAATTTACCAAAGCAGGTTGTTTGCAGAAAACACTTGAGCTGTCAATTTATAGTCACCACTAATAGATAAAATGTGATTTTTTGAATGTTTTACAGTTCTGGAGAGTCGTGCAGTCCCTGTATTCATTCCAGGAAAGAAATATGGTGAGGATGCTGATGAGCATCTTTCCCTTCCTGTACAGTGCAGCTTCTGGGCCATCAATGATTCCTCTCAACGCTCTGCAAAAGCGGAATCTGCAATACTGGGAACTGCTGTGAGTCTAGTTATACACCGTTTTTTAATTTACACCAGAATTTCAGAATGGTAACATACACAAAATATATTCAAATGTGGTCAATTTGTTCAATGTTTTAATGTAAGAGTTATTACTGATGATCTCATTGATCTTTTACTTTCTCTACCATGAGCAGGAAATGGGTCAAGTTCCAGTTCAACTTGCAGACCATTTTGGTTTGGTAATTGAATGTAAAGAAGGATTGAGAGAGAATGCTCTGCTTGCACAGACGGTCCATATTCTACAGCAGGCGGTACACCCAGAAAAATCCCCAAACCCATTATGCAGGGAATTTTCCACCCAAGATTTTTTGGAGGTTTACAAAATCTTAATGACTAGTTGCGTTACTTCTTTGATTTTTTTTTCCAAATAAGATATTTTATATTATTCTGTTCCACAGCTGGTTGCCCATGCTGGTGGTTTGCAAGTGGACCTCACCCCTGCAGCTATGAAATTAATTCACGGTTACTACATGGCAAGCCGCCGAGCACGAACACAAAGTCAAGGTTTCAAGATGTCCGTAGCATCCATTAAACTACTGTAAGCAAAGCGACTAACTTCATATTGCAATTCTGGTGATTGGAATTAATGTGTCATCCACTAGAGGGCAGGCTAACTTAAAACCTGTTTCCATGCCTTTTTTTATTATTATTAAATTATGGCATCTTTACATTTTCCCTCAGTGATGACATTTGTATGTAGAATTAAATCTCATTTATTCAAAAACATTTTAAATAAGTAAAACGAGGATAGGCCTTCATCTAATTTCTGCCATTTGCTAATCAGATTCAACATTTCATCCACTTATCCCAAATAATGTTTAAAATTGTCCCAAGTACGAACTCACTTTTTTTGCATTTGGTTATAGAATCTCACTGTCAGAGGCCCACTGCAAGTTGTCTCTCAGAACTCAAGTAATGGAAGAAGATGCTGTGATCGCTGTGCTGCTTTGTGAAAATTCTCTCACGCTGAAGCATGGCAAGTGGTGTTGCCTTTACTGGTTCTTTGTATTTTATTTTTCTGGGTCAATTGATTTTTATTTGTAAACGTCTTTAATAATATGCTTATTTGCAGAAAAATCTTTACTGACCTATTTAACTTCATAACAATTCTGAATGTTTTGTATGGATTCTGGTCTCTCCACACAGGGGCATCTGCTCTCGTTATTCCACCTGAAGCAGTGTTTCCTTACGACGTTGGATATGTGGACGGTTTGCACAGAAGAGACGAAGCCCTGGATGAACTTCACCAGAATATTTTGAGGTTTATCTTTAGCTACGCGCCGGGAGCCAATGAGTACATCACAGAGGAATAAATCTCCTAAAAAATAAAATACAAAAAGGTAGACAAAATTTTATAGCATATTCAATGTCACTTTCTGACCTTAGAGGAAAACTGTAAACCAAAAAAGACTAAATTCACAAATAATCAAGCTAAAAAAAAGACAAACACTCAAAAGAATGGACAGACAACATAATATTACTTTTTATACATTACTATTACAGGGCCATGAACTACATATTACATTTAATTGTACCGTCAAGTCTGTACTTTCTTTCTTGAGAGAAATGATCAACACACGATTTGTGTTTTTATTATCTTTCAAAATTTTAATTTCTTATTCATCCATAAAATTAAACTATTACAATATATACAAACTATCTTTGACATCAGTTCCCTTTAATTGTGAATCTAGCCGTTTGAACGAATGAACATGAGCAGCTCAAATTCTGTCTGACAGTCATGGTATCTCTCTGGGCAAAAGATCCCACCCGCCCCCCAACATTGAACAGGGGCTCATTGGAGCATATGTGGCTGGAACTGCAAGGTATTCGGCAACTAGTATGACCAAGTGGGGGTATTTTGCATCCTGGGTGCTCCAGTAGGCCAGAGGATCCTTGGCCCTGTCCAAAGAAGGCTCCCTGAGTTAATCCTGGACCTCAAGCTGGACTACCATTGGGGATGCTGTGGTGGTTGATGTGGTTGCAGGCTGAGACTCCAGGAAGTCATCTTTGTAGTGGTAGTGAAACTGGCCATGGTTAGTTGATGTAAGGCAACTGGGGTTGGACTACTGCTGCAGAAAGACCTGTTACTCTCCAGCCAGACATCACGGTACCTGCGCTGAAATATGCAAATTAAAACAATATTCAAAATACAATACAATGACATATAATCATTGTCACACAAGACATATATATGTATAAAACTGTTGCTCAGTTTGTCACATTTTCAGCAACCCATTTTGGTCTGATGGGTAAACGGCAAAAAGTGAACTCATCATTACAACTTCAGAAAAAAAGGATTTAGATTCTAAATCTATGAATCTGCTCACCACAAATGGAGATCAAATGCAGATTCAGTGGAAGTACTTTTGCTGCAGTTACTTTTGCTGCAGTTGTCCTGCAAACAAGTCATAAATTAAGTCAGGGTTATCATTTACAAGTAATAAAGAAAAACAATGTAAAATAAAAAAAAATTGGGAACACTCCAATGTCATTTTACATGAAGGTTGCGCCTGATAATTCAGTTGTCATGTATCAACACACTTTAGTCTGACGGCAAACAGGGTCACTTCAACATCACCATTACAGCTGCTCACTGCTACTGTTCTAAAGTAAAAACAACCTTGAAACATTAACCTAAAATCTCTCTAAGAAACACGTTCCAACTCTGTTAACAAGCCAGATCAATTTTCTTTTGTTATTGTTTAAACAATTTAGTCTCAGTATTGTTTGGGTAAAATGAAAATGTGTTTTTTTTCCCGAGCATTACAAAAAAAATTGCCTTGATGATAGTGATGTCATTTACCTTTTCAGGACATTTCAGAGCATCTTCATATCACAGCATTAGAGCTAAATTTAAAAAAAAAAGAAGAACTTTTTAATGGAAAGACCAAACAAAATGCATATGATGAGGTTTTATTTTTATTCCAAGTTGTGCTGGTATATCAGTTTTTCACATGTTCACCATGTCATTGTCTGATGGGTAAACGGCAAAGAGTGAACTCATCACTATTCCAGCAATTAGGATTATAACTGTAAAATAGATCTTCACTTACATATCAGATCCACACAGTTAATCACTGCTATTTGCAGAAGCTGCATCTGAAAGAATCAATAGAAATGAAATTGATAAATTTCTATCTCTAACACATGCTGTAAAGATTTGTTTGTCACATCAGGTTTTCTTCTATCAACTAATTGCTATCAGGGGTGATACATCATTGATTTTTTTCTCATAGATGAATAAAATGTAATGAATGAATAGCCAATAAATTCAGAAAAAGATGAATGATCACACAAAGGTCAAAGGGTGCAGCCTAACACAGCTTGGGAGTACAGCTAACATTGTAGGTGTGAGGACAGGTTCAACAGCAGGTCACAAACCTTTGCCATGACCTTATGTCCTCTTCAGGGATCATGGTGGCTTATAGCAGTGATCCAGCTCTTTGTCCTGAAGCTCCTCTCTAGACCCCTGGTGAGAGCCAAATCCAGCCATGGCTGAAAAAAAAAAAACTTGAGTGACACAAAGGGAATTCCTTTTCCCAGCTGTCTGAACAAGATGATTTATGGCTGTATGTCCGAGTTTATATCCGTTTAACACAGACATGAGGGTCCATAAACTGTTGAGGTAAAAAGCTTAAAAAATAACTCGATCTTGTATTTTGAGAGAGGAATAAAATTGAGCACATTTTCAAAAAAGTGATGCCAAAATTTCTATTTTACACAAGATCAGGATGGGGGAAAAAAATTACATTTGTCATTTTTATAGTCCAAACAAGCAGATGTTTAAATCTCTGCAACCTATTAGCTTCAAATATAGCCCACGTGGCGAGGATCCTAACTATCTTATGGCTCACAAACTATGATTTAAAAAAATCTATTCAAACTTACAGGAGGCTCTGCTGCTGTAATTTAAACCAATAAAACACAGTGAACAATTAAAATATATCTTACCTATGTTGCGATCTGCAAATGAGTGAAAGTTAGCGGTCTGATTGTAGAAGTCTGCATGCCACGAGGATCCTAAAGGAAAGAAAGAACTTCCGATTTGAAGTTCCGTATCTGCGCATCGCGGCTGCGCAGTGCAACACCACACTGCAGCGCCACACCAATCTGATTTAGCAAAAATCAGATTAATGGCAAATATTTAAAGTGCTATTTTATTAACTTTTTTTTGTGTTGCATCTTGTGCGTTTTAGTTTTAAATTGACGCCCACTTATAAATACATAGATTTTTTTTTTAACAAAAAAAAATTGTGTTACCCTTAATGATCATTTGTCGCTTTTGGTTTTAATTAATCAATCAGCATATCCGTCAAAATTGTAGAAAAATGGTCAGATCTAGCACATTTTAAATAAATCAGAGACTGCTGTTACAAATTAAGGACCCCACAAACACAATTTAAAAAAATTGCGGTTAGATTCCTCAGTGAAACCACAACTCACTTATAAAATCTATTATTTTATGGTTTTAGTCACGTTTTTAAAAATGACGCTATAATTTTGTCGTGATTTGATCAATCTTAAGAGTAAAACAGTTTGATAGATAATCCAGATGATTTAATCGATTTAAGAGAATAGCAAAATCTAACAAATCCTTCATTAAAATAATCAGCTTTACATTTTTTGTTAAACACCAATAGACACGTGTCTTTGTTTCAATGTCAAGTAATTTATTCACAAACACATTTACAACCATGCATGTAAAAAAGAAGGAACATTAGATGAAGAGGCTCTATTGTTGGCCCTCTGACAGACCACTTCACATGACAGATGTTAAGTTATTCACACATGCATTTAGTGCAAATGTTTCAAGTCAAAGTGCACGCTCAAGCATGACGGGCTGGTCACCCCATGGAATTTCTACAAATATCATAGCTGGGATGTGTGGAACTTAGTTGCACAGTGAAAACAGAATAAGACTAATAATAGAAACAGAATGCAAGCTTTTTGTAAAAAAAAACAAAACAAAACAAAAAATAAACATCAACAAACAAAACAATAGGATTTATATATTAATTCACAATGTCTGGGTGACCTTAACAAGAATAAAGTCAGATTTAGGAATTATTCTGCAATGATAGAACACGTGCAGCCAGCTCCTAAATGAAAGCATGGCCTCATGCATAAAGTACATGGCCTGTTAGGTGTGTCACTGGGAGGTGGACGGAGATGGACCCTGGTTCTCTGACTCTGAAGGATTGTTGAGGAACTGTCCGCTTGCTCCCACGTACAATCTGGATCGCATTGGCCATTTCTGTAAAGTAATAATAATAATAATACAAAAATTACATTAAAAAATCCAAACACATTAAACAAAATCTTTTATTTCGTATCTGAACTGTTTTTCCCCTAATTGAGTAGCAAGGGTGCAAGAGCTTATTCCAACTCATTTCAAACAAGAGGCAGGGTGCAACCCAAACAGGTCGCCAGTCTGTTGCGGGGCCACACTTAGGTTAATTGGCTGCAACAACTTAAATAAAAGGGGCTTTAAAAACACACAATCAATTTTACCCATAGAGAGAGTGTCATTTAAAAAATTTTTTACAAGAACAAAAAAAATTAGCACACATTTTGTGAGGGAAAAAAATATGGAGACTTGTAAAAAAAAATGTAAGAAGAAAAAGGAAAAGTCAGTTCTGTGTGTTATTATTATTTTTAATCTTCTTATTACTAACCTTTACAGGATGCAGGTATCCTTCTCCTTTCAGTGAGTGTAACGGTTCTGCTTGTTTTGTGCTTTCTCCTTCCTCCGATCCTTCTTCTTGCAGAGTTCGAGTCAAATGAGCGATATAAGTGGTGGCCAGAATCAGGACATCAAGTTTGGACAGTTTAGTATCTGGTGGAACTGATGGTAGAGTTCTCTGAAGTTCTAAAAAAGCATTTCTTAGGGTTTGAACGCGGCTCCTCTCCCGTGCAGCGTTGGCTGCTGCAGGCCGTCCTCTGCCGCCCAACCCGCCGGGTTGGAGTACTCTGGCCCGGTGGAGATCACGGCGGCGACCGTCCGGACTGGGACTGGAGCTCGGACTGGAAACCGGACTATCATCCACCACCACCCCGGAGCAATTCCCACTGTCCATCCGAAGTGTCTGACTTCCAACCATAAGGATCCGCTCACAAACCTGAGGATTTAGATCACATTTATTACAGTTATTTAAACACAAATAGTAAAAAATGATTTATAACTTTAACTATTTATTGAATTTTTTTTTTACAATTCGATTCAATATATTTTTCTCTTTGAAATTAATTTATGACTTTGATTATTTATTGTATTTTTTTTTTACAATTCTATGTAATGCCTTTTTTCTTTGCTACAATGTTAATAAAATATGTTGCTCAATTTTTGTTGTTTTTGTGAGAGAAATGATTTCCTTCAAAGCATAACAAAAATAAAATCTTAATAACTGATTATGAAAATGTCAAAACAATCCAAATAAATCCAATTAGTACAAGTTGATCAGTTCAGAACAATCCTGAAAGAATCCATGTGCTTTTCCAGATGAATTATGTGCAATTTGGGGTGTGATCAAATTTACCTGCAATGTTTCTCCAAGGCGTTGCTTTAAAAAACGACATTAAACCAACTCAAATAGAAGTGGTTTGCAAAGAGGATCTGCTCCTTTCTCTGATACCAGTCCACTTCCACTGGGTCCTCAATCCGTCTGCAGAAACTTTGCAGCAGATCCAGTTACTCACCTGTGCTCATGCAGGATCCACTATTTTACATTTATAGGAGCCACATAAAGATCATAGAGAATATCACTCCAATGTGAAACAACCCTCTTCTTAACTCTAACTTCTTACTGTCTAATGCAGCAGACTCTCCTTCTCAGGTTGGGGTTGGGCTCCCTTTCTGCTGGGCTCAGACTACCACCCCCTCTAATTGGCTGGGACCCTCACACTGCAGCCCAACCTATGAAAATCTTACAAAATGAAACTGGGTCTAAACCACCCTACAAAAAGAACTGATCGTAGTGAGAAATAAAAGCAGGTAAATGGCTATTTGCAACAGACCATGACTGCAAACTGACAAGTGTAAGATGATATGCAAAACATTTGACAAATAGCCAGGGTGTGTTGAATTGCAAGCTCGATGGAGCAGCTAATAAATAAACTCCAGCACTGCAATCAACAGGCAGGCATTTAGGAAATTCTTGTGAGGCTGAAATTAATCACTCTGATTTTCAGGGTTCGAAACAAAGATGTCAGCCGATTAATGAAAGGAATTATTCATAATATGCAGCTTTATCCTCAAACTGCTCTCAATAAACACTGTTTTTATAAGGATGGAGTAACAGTATTGCTCCAGGCCACTAATTACACGGCAAGAGTTAAAGAAGGTTAAGTAAGCTCATTTCTTTATTATTCTGCATCTTTTGGGGTTCACAGTTACACACACATCCCTTCTAAACACTCATTCAAATTGAAAAAATAAAATTAACAGTCAATAAATCTGTTTTATTTCTGTATTTCGCTCCAAATGTGAGCTGGATCATTTATCACAATTGTTTGAATAGAAGCATGTGTTGTTAGCTTTGGGTAAAGTAAAGACTTGTAATAAACGGGTAAAACAATCATTTAATCATTTAAACTGTGCCACACTGCATCTTCAAACACACTCATTTTATTCAATGCTTTTAGATGAGAAATGACAAAGCTCATAGAAAATGTAACAGTGGAGAAAAAAAAACTTGGATTATACAGATGATTAATTTATAAAGAAAGCAAAAATCTAATCAGAGACAAACCAGCTGTGGATCTGAAGGATAGAAATGATGTTTTACTCATTACCACAACTTGGTGTAGGAGTTTGTTAAAATCATATTGGCAGAAAAAGCGGCTAAATAAAAGTGAATTCTCGCAGTGTGATCCAGCGGTCATAGATGTAAAGATGACATGTGTACTAATGAGAACTGCATGTAGTTAATGTCATCCTGCAACTGCAAAAAGCAGATGCTTACAAAGTCACAAGCGTAACTTGGTTGATTTGATGTGAACAAATGTCACTGGTTAGAACTGGTCAACAACGCTTGCTGATGAGATGCAATGACAATTTAAAGATAATGTTGAAATCTAAAAAAAAATAACAATTCAGTACAACTTTAATTTTTAATACAAAGAAAAGCAGATTTATGAATAAAAAACAAGTGCAAATCAATCTCAACTTAAAGATTTAAATGTGCAGCCATCCACAATTTTTCATGCTTCCCTGTCATTGAAACATAAAACAATTTATTAGAAGATGTGCCTTGAAAAAACATTCAAAAATACATGTGAGACACTGAGAAGAGCAAACACACAGCAGACGGACATCAAACAGAGGATATGATTAAAATTTGTTAAGACATTTACTGAAGGTCGGCGGTGGCAGCATGAAAATCTCTTTCTTGGTTTTGGGCTCTTTCGATGCTTTCCAGTTCACAAGAAACTGCCTGTTTATCTCGTGAATGTCTCTTCCATCGAGAATTTCTAAATGAAAAATAAAAAGTGAAGATTCAAACATAGTCTCTTTAAAATTTGCTAGGGCAACTTTTCAGTTTGACTGTTCAGTGAAATTCAGAATGTTAGAGAGCTTTACCAAGTCTTTTGCACACGATTATCATTCGGTCTCTATATTTAGATTTTTTACACACAGGATTTCCACTCAGATCCATTTGGCGTAAATGAGGCCAGAGGCTAAAAACATCCTCCAAGTCCTGCAAATACACACAAAATAATGCATTTAATTTGTTGTATTTAACTAATCTAAAGTTGCTTAATTAAGATGCACATTAAGAATCTGATCAAAAATCAGACACAATCATGAGAAAAACTTTTAAGGACCTGGCTGAAGTGAAGGCTAATGTGAAGTACAACGTGCATAAACAACACATCAGTCTGTTTTAATAAACAGTGTCGCCGGTGTCATGTAACTACAAGTTTTCTCCTGGGGCATTTGGAGGCTGGCTCCTCCAGCGAGTTGCCTGGAGTTGTATGTTTATCTAAAGGCACATTAATCCAAGCCTGGAAATATGAATACTCTCTGGACACGCTCTGATTGTTCATTGCCTTCCTGTCTTGGCCAAAGCGCTTCCACTTTTCCAGCTCGAGCTGCAATCAGTTCAGAGGGGACCCCTGAGCACCACGTGCTCCCAGGCTTTGATAAATGATCGTGTCAGGGCCGTCACTCAGAAGGGCCTCACTGAAGAGGAGCCCAGCACTAAATTGCCCCCCACGCGGGGGCGTGTTGAGCAGCGGATGCTGGGTGCTCGATGAGCTTGGCTTCCTTTCTCACTTGGACTAATGATGGGCCAGTTATGAACCTGTATTTGACCAGAGCTTCGATTGCTCTGTCCTCTCTGCCCCGCACAGGGATAACAGCCTCTGAAGATGCTCCCCATTTGTCACCCGGGCTGACTGCCTGTCATAATCTATTTTAAAAATCCATAATGTTTCCTCTGAATTCAGACCAAATGGTGCAGAAGAAAGAATTGATCCTTCAGAGAGCTGTCTTTGAAGAATCAATGGTGGCAGACGGGTTGCATAAATTATAGGGTGATATCCACTAAAATGACACATGTAATACAATTACCTGCATAAAGCATCTCAAAGGAAAATCATTTGTGTTAAAGAGGAAGCTACTGCAAAAAAAGTCAATGATAAAGTGGTTTCAATGAAGTGTAAATAAAGTCATCACTTTCTTTAGTCCATCCGTCAAAACAAAAACCTCCCTGCCACTATTTTAGGTAATAAGATTAGTGAGGATAAATCTGGTCTCTGAAACAGACGAATCTAACATTTAGAGTTACAATCTTGCTTTAGGACATCAGACGTGATTCAGAGACAGAGAGGGGAAAAAAACAACCTTCTAAGGAAAGAGAAACTTGTGCTTGTTTAAAGCTGTCAGTGAGAAAAGTCTCAGGGGTACGGCTTGCTGATTTGTTGAATAATTCTGACCCCTGCGCGTCATGTAGACTGGGAACCCTTGGCAGGATTTCCAGGATTTGGTTCTTTACAACCCTGTTCTCCATTTAATTTCACACACCACTGCAGAAAGCCACAGTAAGGCCAACAGCCATGAAGACGGGATGTAGGTCTTACTACAGCATGTCGTGCATTTTTCTCGTGTTGTTAAGAATTTTTAAATAACTCGTGCTTACCTCAACACAGTTCAACTTATTATCAGCTGCAGAAAACTGTTCGAGTTCCTTCAGTCCTGACAGATCATTAATATTATCAATGTTGTTGTTGCTAATATTCAGAATACGGAGACAATCCTGTGCAGAAAATTTCAATTGAGAGAAGAAAGTCATTCATGCAGCAGACATAAAAGACACATGTTTCTATGAAAAACAACACCTATAAAAATTATTTGAGATAATTATGGTTGAAAATATGCATCATCCATATACTATATGATTATATTTTTGCAGAGTTTTTGTGTAATTGGTAAACAATAAAAACAGACTAAACTCTTTGATAAAACCACAGAGATCTCTAATGTCATTGAAATCTTCTCTGGTAGACCCAGAGAAGATTGGGTCATCTTTTATTCATCTACTTTTGTTTGGAACAATGGGAAAATTTAGGTCATACACTAAGTGAGAGAAGAGTCCTGGAGTCAAAGCACAACTTCTCTCCTGGTGGCAGTCTTTGTTTCTCCAGATGAAGCTCCTCGAGCTCACTAAGACGCTCCAAACCTTCCACCATCGCAATCCTGTTTCCACCCAGGTACCTGTAAAAAAAAAAAAAAAATCTTAACTTACTCTAAACATTCATCTGAGAAAGAGAAATTTATTCATTAAATTGTTCGACTTACAGTTTGGTAAGTTTCTTTAATTTATCTAGATTTTCAATATGAGTGATATTGTTCCACTGTAAGTACAGATGGGTGATGTTGGAAGCAAAGTCAAGATTGCAAATTTCCGTGATGTGATTATCAAACAAGTAAACAACTGACAGTCTTCTACAAATGGAGATATCACCCTGGAAAGAGAAATACAATCATTAAATCAACAACGTCCAATAGAATAGAACTGGAACATGTCTACTAGTCAGGCTACTTACAATACTTTCAATCCCACTGCTAGAAAAATGCAGGTGGGTGAGGGTCTTGAGGTACTGTGTTACAGAGATGGTCCTTTTTTTCTTTCTGAAATGCTTTCTGGATCTAGAGATTAGATCTACAGTCAGCTGAACCATGATAGTTCATCACAATGTCAGCTTGGGTTGTCTGATGGGAAAGAAAAAACACGGATTTCCTAATTATGATGATAAATCATTTTGGACAACACTTTGCATTGCTTCTGTACATTATTTACATTTAGAAATAAAAATGACTTAAGATCAGGCAAATTTTAGGAGTTATTTGAGAAAAACACATCAAATAATTAGTGTGGATTGAGTTAAATTAATAGCGTCCTGCCCCGGAGGAGTGGAGTAGTTTAAGTATCTTGGATCTTGTTCATGAGTGGGGGAAGGATGGAGCAGGCGATCGACAGACGGTTCGGTGCGGCGTCAACAATAACTAGGACGCTGCATCGGTCCGTCGTGGTAAAGAAACAGCTGAACCGAACAGCAAAGCTCTCAATTTACAAGTCGATCTACATTCCCACCTTCACCTATGGTCACCAGCTGTGGGTGGTCACAGAAAGAATGAGATCGCGGATACAAGCGACCGAAATGAGCTTCCTCCGCAGAATGGCTGGGCTCTCACTCAGAGATTGGGTGAGGAATTCTGCCATCCGAGAGGAGCTGAGTGTAGAGCCGCTCCTCCTCCTGTTTGAGAAAAGCCAGATGGGGTGGTTCAGGCATTTGGTCAAGAGTCAGACCCTGGACTGCTGGAGAGACTATGTCTCATAGTTGTACAGGGAACACCTCAGGATCCTCCTGGGTGAGCTGGAGGATGCAGCTGGGGTGAGAGAAGCCTGAGCTTACTGTCTGAGGATGTTGCCCCCGTGATAGGCTCTGAATAAGCGGAAGATGATGAAACGGAACAGAGTTAACTTAAAATATTAAACCATTTTAAGTGAAGTAAACAAAGGGATTTCCTTTTAGTTTCTTGATCCATCACAGAAATATTACATTTTGATTCTTTTGAAAGGCTTTTTGAAATGAATTTCTTTATATAAGACCTTCCTATTTGTCAAATAAACATCTATAGGCCTTGGATTGTGTAGGTATGGGAAAGAAGAGACACTGATCAATCATTTATAGTAGATTTGGACAGGAGTAATGGCAAAACATGAGGTCTGTTTTGGAAAGTAGTTTATCACTGTCATTGTAAAACATTTGGAATTGGAAATAAGAAGAAACAAAAAATTGAAAGCAATCAAATTGATTTTAAAAACTAAACTTCAAGAAATAATTAAATCATAGATTAAAATCCACTTTTCACATCAAACTTACCTTTATGCTGACTTAACATGCAAATTCTTCTTTGAAGAAATCTGGTTACAAGCCACAAAATAAAATGTTATTTCCAACTTGCTGATGGTTGCAGTGAGTTTTAATATCAGCAGAAAACTTAACAAAGCTGAGAAGTAAAAAAGAGAGCTGGTTTGTTTTGTTTGCGGTCGCTATGGAAACCAGTCAAACAACAAACCCGGAAGTGATATGTATTGTCATTTTATTTGTATTTTATTTTTTAAAATCAATTAGAAATGACTTTGCTTTGTTTTTTAGTTTATTTTTGGACTAATAAATTATTTTAAAGATGGTGATTTTGTAGGATTTGAAAAAAATGTAGAGATCTGGTGGAATTCTAATTCTGATCCTATATTGATCCATTTAAATTATTTAATTTAAATTAGTTTTATTTTTACAAATCAATCCAAACTTTTTTTATGGTTTAAACATTACATACTGGTTAATAATTTCTGATTCCCATCATACAAAGCAAACATTCTAGAATCCACCTCTTCCAGTGACCCTTGCATTGTTAATCTATATCATGTCATGACCTGGGTTTCCTGACTGATTTTCTTCCACTTATGCAGGACCACATGGTGAAGAGGAAACACTGCAACTCCAAATTTTTAACTGGGTTCAAATTCTTTAAACATGCCCCCCTGAAATGCATGTAGTGTTTTTTCAAGTGTGATGGAAATCCTTCTTTGTCTGAATCTTTTACACTCAAGTTTCATAAAGATCAATCCAAGCTTAGCAGTTGATTTGAAGTGAAAATTACAGCTTGTTTTAAATGAAAATGTGTGGATTGTAGATATTTGGCTGCACAAAATCTGTCTTGGTTAAAATTTGCATATATTTTTCATTGCAACTCAATTCAAGCATAGAAATATTCATCTGGCGTTAATAACATTTTTAAGTGATCCAAAAATCCTTCACAAAGACATTAAATAAATATTTTAAAAGTGCATTTTTAAATACTTGAACCAATTTTTTTAAATAACTATTTCCAGCTTTAGATTTTTGAGAAAATTTGTCTTAATCATAAAAACTAGATCTTCACAGTTTAAATGAAAAGAAAATCATTACTAATACGGTGCCAGAGTTTGTGCATGTGAGAAAAAACATGCATGTCCACGACTCCATTGGGATTTTTTTTCCTTTCCAAATCATGACATTAAAAATATACATCGAACTATTACAATACAATAAAAACAAGACATGACACAAACCCAAACTAAAGCAGCTGTCGGAGATGCAAAAGGAAAAAAAGGGCAGACTTAGTTTGGGTCTGGTTCGATGGAGAGCAGACACATTGTGTGAATAGACTCCTGTGTGTGTGACTTGTGTCTCTGTGCTGCATCACCATCATGCCACAACCTGCCGAACTGTGCGCTTTGCCACGATCTTGTGCAAGGAGTGACTGTGCAGACATCCCCAACATGCCGTCCTGAGCTTGTGCAGAAGTTTGAGTTTGTTGTTCCATTATGTAATGCACTGACAAGCTAGACTCGGATAACAAACTGACGCAAGGTTCGGTGCTAAATGTGTGTATAATGTGTTATTTTTATGTACAACAAAAAATACTTTTCTCATCCAATTATAAAGTGAAATTATTTACTGTCTAAACAATTATTTTGTAGTAAAACAGAATCATATTTTCCAGTTTGAAACATAACACACGCACATACATTATTTTTTTCATTATTTTATTTGTTTTCATGTGCATCTATAATTTCTGAGTTATTTCACTCATGAGAAATATTAAAAACAGAAAAAAACCCTATAACCTAATGAGAGCTAAACATTCAGAAGGAAAAAATGCATGTAAAATTTATATTATTTGGAGGCTTAAATTTAATTGGCAGACGTGTTGATTTGATTGAAGAGTTTGTCTTTAATGACTTGAGACATCAGGCCGTGAATCGCTTCGATAGTCGTCTTGCAGCTAAAAAAAAAAAAAACCCAGAGTAAAAATAGAGATAAATATCATGAGGAAAAAAAATGCCATTATGAATTTTTATTAACGATTCAAATCAGTCCAAGAAATATTTCAAATAACACAATAGAAAAATGAATTGGTCATAGTTTTATTTGCAATCAAACAAAAATGCTTTTACATCAGCACAAAAAAGGAGTTTAAATCTATAGAGATATTTATTTATTTAATAAAAAAAAAAGATCATTTAATCAATATTAAAGAGAGAAAATAATAATTCTTTCTTTCAAATGTGTCATAGTTTCCAAATGTGTCAATGGCTCCAAAATCAAGAAAATAAATGCTATTATAAATAACTGCAATAAATTTCAAGTAATACAATTTTTTTTGTTAATGTTTAATTAAACTATGATGCCAAGAAAATCGATTGATTTTGGAAAAACAAAAAAAAAAATCCACATGGCTGTTAAAATATTTTTCTAAATAATCAATTGGGACGTGAGGAAATATGAATATAATCATGCAGAGGTTGCCAGGTATAAAAAATAAATCATTCTAAATGATCACATATTAGAAAAAAATTCTTACAACTATTGCAAATAGAGAATTACCTGTCTCGAGTCGCTTTGGCCAATTTATCCTCAGACTTTCTATCATGCGTATCCAAGCCGAGCATAAAGCTGCCTCTTCCCAGCTGGGCCTCCGACTGCTCCAGCTTCTCTGATAGGTCAAACACCTGGCCTGTGGTGTAGTCCGCATTCTGACCAACCAACACACAAAAAAAAACAACTCATGCACAATTTGCCAACAAAAGATTTTGCACAATTTTTTTTTTGTTTTGTAAAAAGGTAACAAATCAGCCCAACAAGCCACAGAGACAGTTGGTGAGTGGTGGTGAATGAAAAGTCGTCTTTGAAAAGTTTGCTTAAGGTGAGGCTGTGTTTATAGTAGAAAGGGTAATTAAAACACAATGACACGGAGGCCCCCCGACTATGGTGACAGTGTAGCAAACTGACAAAGCCTGTCACCCACTAACGGTTCATTCTTGACATCTAGTCAATTCATCTTCATCCAGAATGCCAGAAAGCTAACTGTTTGGATAAGCCCGATGTCTTTTTGGACTGTTTAGTCAAGCTCAGGATGGAGTAACTGGGGCCGCACTGCAAATTCACATGAGGGGCTTTCAGAAGAAAGGAGCATCTGACTGGAAGTCAAGTCCAACTTATGTACTCATCTTTGTTAAAAAAAAAAAAGTTCACATATAGCTTATTACTAAAATCAATAAACAAGAGGTTTGAGCTAATAAGCAGCAATAAATCACAACATCACAGGCTGGTACTCGCATGTCCAAATGAGCTATAGTGTAATAATTAACCATAAATCAAAATGTCAAACAATTAGAGAACATTGGGATTGTTCAAGTTGCTTACATACCGTAAGGAGGCTTGAGGAACTCAGGGTATTAACCCAGTATTTATTCCAAAGGAGTTCCAGGAGTTTTCTATCAAGGGAAGACTTGAAGTAAGTGACCTCCAAGGCATAATACCTAGATAGGACAAATGTAAGTGAAAACAGAATAGAAAAGTTGAATGTGTATAAAAACTATAACAGCTTTTGTAGATACATTGGTATAATGTGTACCGTATTATTCCCAATAGAAGCACAACAGTTTTTTCCTGAAACTTGAATACAGCAAAGTTTAAGTCCAACAAAAATAAGTCATCCATATACAACTTTGGCTAAAGCCTGACATGTCCATGTCATTTTAAATCACCTGTGAAACAGCATGCTAGAGGACCTCAGGGCCGCAAAGTCCATTCATGTTTTTAAGAAGAGACTGAAAACACACCTTTTGACGTTTATTTGATTTTTACTTTCCTTTAATATACTTTTAAGTATTTATTGATATATAATTCTTTACTGATCTATTTTTACACAGTTTTATTTGTCTGATTTAATTTTAAGATTAATTTCTTAAACAGTTTTTAACTTGTTTTACTGATTTTAGCTATGCTATTGTTTTATTCTTTGACGTAGTCCAGTGTTTTCTCATGGGTATCCTCCATCCCACGAGCTCTGCCTGCTCAGTCTGTGGGGTCCTCTCTGTGGGGGTCTGACTGGCCTCTGACTTCAGCCAGGTGTCTTTTTGTGGGTGCCCGTGTCTCCTGAAGCCGGGTGGACCCCAAGTGGTTTTGGTCTCTGCAGTCATGGGCAGGCCAGCTCTTGGTGTGTATCGATCCCCAGTTATTGTTTCCTCACAGCAGCATCAGGCCAGACGTTTGCTTTATTTACCGTTATTTTTAACTCAGTTAAAGAGACAATAACTAGCAGCTCATGGTGAAATAGTGCTAATTAGCGCACCCCATCAGTGTGGCTGCACATGCGCAAGGACTGGGAATAATACGGTACGTTCCATACATGAACAATGTAGTGATGAAATTCAGAAGGATGTGATAACTCACTGTTTGCAATGCACACCAAAGTCTTCTATCTTATTCAGAGGGATAGTTTGATACTCCGACGGTCCCTCATCCGGAGGTTTATAACCCTAGATTTTAATAGGAAAAAACAAACAAGACTAAAATAAGAATAACAACATAGCAAAACTCTTTTTAAAGATTTTTACAATTCGCTTCAACACAAATAGCCTTATTTTTTCCACAGTATCTCCACTATACCTTTGGATACGTCCTAAAAGCACCCAGGTTGACTTTCCCTGCAGAAATAGTCCGAGTGGGGTCGATCTTCAGGAAGCGAGATACAGTAAAACAGGAAAACAAAGTCAGAGGTCATGCAATCCTCAAGGGGCCACTCCAAATCTAGCCATCGGTAGCCTTTTAACTGTGGCCTGTCAGTGTGGTGTGCAAACACACTTAGTCACATCATGCCCTTGGCATCTAAGTAATACTGAGCTAAATGAAGTGTAAATAGCATTTTTTTTCCAAACAGTGAAATATTAATCAGTATGACAGTTAAACATACAGCTCATACATCTACATTCTTCTTAGTTGAATGTCTGATCATATATTTAGAGGACAGAAATGCCTGCCCACTTGATAAAAAAATAAATAACTGGTCTTAAGAAAATAAAGTTGAGGTGGTTTGTCTTACCACAACAGCCACAAAAGGTTCCTGGAACTGCTGATTGAGCATTTGGGTGCTGACGTCTATGCCTGAGAGCCAGCATCCGTAACCGGGGTGACTGTGGTACCAGCCGATGGCGTTTTCCAGTCGACCAACCTGACATATCAAACATTACCTCAGGATCAAATATGAAACCTAATCAAGCCTGAGGACATTTCTTTTGGAGAAATATCCCAAAATCTCTCATTAAAAAACCCGAACACGACAAAAATAAATGTCATTTATCTTTTTTTTTTCCGTCTTCTGAACCGCTTATCCCTGATGAGGTTGCCGGAGGTCGCAAGAGTCTATCCTGCTGATTTCAGGCGAGTGGTAGGATACACCCAGAATTGGTTGCCAGTCTGCTGGAGGGTCACACACACATTCCTAGGGGCAATTTTATTCTACTGGGAAAAAATTAACAGTAACATAAAAGTAAATAGTTTTTTTTTTTTTTTTTTTTACAAACTTTCTCCAAATCTCTTTCTGGAGAAGTAAAAGAAGCTTGGGGCCAAAGGCAGCCGTGTTTGGTTTAGTTATGACAAATAACTAAATAATAATCTACAAACCGGATTCCGAAAAAGTTGGGACACTTTAGAAATTGTGAATAAAAACTGAATGCAATGATGTGGAGGTGCCAACTTCTAATATTTCATTCAGAATACAACATAAATCACAGGTCAATAGTTTAAACTGAGAAATTGTATGATATTAAGGAAAAATATACTCATTCAAAATTTCATGGTGTCAACAAATCCCAAAAAAGTTGGGACAAGGCCATTTTCACCACTGTGTGACACCCCCCCTTCTTCTTAGAACACTCAACAGACGTCTGGGCATTGAGGAGACCAGCTTCTCAAGTGTAGACATAGGAATGTTCTCCCATTCTTGTCTAATACAGGCCTCTAAGTGTTCAATCGTCTTGGGTCTTCTTTGTCTGACCTTCCTCTTAATGATGCGCCAAATGTTTTCTATAGGTGAAAGATCTGGACTGTTGGCTGGCCAGGTCAGTACCCGAATCCTTCTCCCACGCAGCCATGATGTTGTGATTGATGCAGAATGTGGTCTGGCATTATCTTGTTGAAAAATGCAGGGTCTTCCATGAAAGAGACGACGTTTGGATGGGAGCATATGTTGCTCTAGAACCTGAATATATTTTTCTGCATTGATGGTGCCTTTCCAGATGTGCAAGCTGCCCATGCCACACGCATTCATGCAACCCCATACCATCAGAGATGCAGGCTTCTGAACAGAGCGTTGATAGCAACTTGGGTTGTCACTGTCCTCTTTGGTCCTGATGACATGGCGCCCCAGATTTCCAAAAAGAACCTCAAAACGTGATTCGTCTGACCACAGAACAGTCTTCCATTTTGCCACACTCCATTTTAAATGACTCCTGGCCCAGTGAAAACGTCTTTGCTTGTGGATCTTTGTTAGAAATGGCTTCTTCTTTGCAGAATAGAGTTTCAGCTGGCAACGGCGGATGGCACGGTGGATTGTGTTCACTGACAATGGTTTCTGGAAGTACTCCTGAGCCCATGCTGTGATTTCCTTCACAGTAGCACTCCTGTTTTTGATGCAGTGTCGTTTAAGGGCCCGGAGATCACGGGCATTCAGTATGGTTCTCCGGCCTTGACCTTTACGCACAGAGATTTTTCCAGATTCTCTGAATCTTCTGATGATATTATTCACAGTTGATGATGACAACTGCAAACTCTTTGCAATTTTTCGCTGGGTAACACCTCTCTGATACTGTTCCACTATCTTTTTACGCAACATTGTGGGAGTTGGTGATCCTCTACCCATCTTGGCTTCTGAGAGACACTGCCAATCTGAGAAGCACTTTTTATACCCATCATATTGCCAATTGACCTGATTAGTGCTGATTGGTCTTCCAGGTGTTTGTTGTATGCTCAAATGACTTTTTCCAGCCTCTAATAGGTTCTTGTCCCAACTTTTTGGGGATTTGTTGACACCATGAAATTTTGAATGAGCATATTTTTCCTTAATATCATACAATTTCTCAGTTTAAACTATTGACCTGTGATTTATGTTGTATTCTGAATAAAATGTTAGAAGTTGGCACCTCCACATCATTGCATTCAGTTTTTATTCACAATTTCTAAAGTGTCCCAACTTTTTTGGAATCCGGTTGTAGTTAGGAAAAAAAAATTATTAGATGAAGTCAGTGCTGCAAACTCAGCTACTTTGACGCTATATTCAGCGATTATTCAGACCCAAATCTAGACATACTCAGTTTTAGGAACTTAGTTTCAGACATTGTTTCCCCCCCAAAAAAAATTCTCATAGGAAAATTCTCATAGGAGAATTTTTTTCTCTGTGAGACTTCAAAATTCTCTCATCACTTTGAAATTTTTTTTCTTCTAGATTGTAAGCAGTCATTGGTAAACAATTTTGGAACTAATAGTTCAAATATTTATTTGAACTATTTTATTACTATTTCATTACTTGGGCAGCATGGCGGTTAGCACAGTAGCCTCACAGCAAAAAGGTCAAGGATTTGGGTCCCGGAGTGGGGCGAGGCTTGAAACACAAATCTTTCTGTGTAGAGTTTGCAAGTTCTCCCCATGTATACATGGATTTTCTCCTGGTACTGTGGTCACCTCTACCCCTCTCCAAAAAACATGTATGTTAGGTTGATTGGACACTATGAAATTGCCCCTTAGAAATGAGTGTGTGTGGATGATTGTTATGTGTCTGTGTTCAGGGTGTACCCTCCCCTTCTCCTGAAATCAGCCAGGATAGGCTACAGCACTACTTGCAACCTTTTTAGGGATAAGCGGTTCAGATGCTGAAACTATTTTATCACTTGATGGTAAACAAACTGACTATGGGGGGTGTCCAAAGCCAGTCCTCGAGGACCGGTGTCCTGATGGTTTTTCACACATTCCTGGTTCTACTGATGCACAGAAAATGAAATCAACAGCCAATAAAATTGGGCACAATGACTCAATTAACTGGATCAGATGTGTAGATGCAAGAACATATGGAAAACCTTTAGGACACCGGCCCCTGAGGACCAGATTTGTCACCCCTGTAGATAAATGGACATCTAATAAACATCTGCAAACAGAAAAATATTTGGTTACATATTGATCTTGTGTGCTAGAAATTCAAAATCACTGTCCAACCTGTTTGGCATTTTCAATGTATGCAGCCATGTATTCATAAGCTGCAGCTTGAGCATTGACTCTGGTTTCTGTTCCTTCCACAGGCAAAGCAAAACTGTCCATGATGATCATGGTTTCACCATCAACCTTTCCTAGCATTAGACCCATCACCTCCAGGTTTCCTCCAGATCTAGCATGCATCACCATCTTTAACAGGGCCAAAGCTGAAATCTTGCAGTATTTGAAGTAGTGATGGCTGAAATAGAGAGGTTAAAAAAAAATTAGTGGGTCACAGAAAAAGCTGGACATGTCAGTAAATAAACAGCACATAGTAAACATGGTAACTTCAAGCTGCTAGGTTAGTTTAGCTTACAGTTTACAGCGATCGAGGAATAAAATATCGGTTAAATAAATACAAAACACTCTGAAATAGTATTAATAACGTTTTTAACCTACTCTTTCGTCCATGGTTTAGCAGCAAGGATTTCTTGTTGTTGTTTTTTGTCATATTTGTAGATTTCATCAATGCTCTGAACTTCCTGCATGCTGTTAGTTAGTTCCCAAGTCTTCTGAGCCACACTACTCGAGGCCATCGTTGCTGATCAGAGCTAAATCTAAAAGAAATGGTAAAACGACTGTATTTGCTTAAAATGCGAGGAAAATGAACAGTTTTGTAATATTTCTCAGGCCCAACGTCCCCTTGTTCAGGAAGCCATGACTGGGAGCGATACCAACAAATACAACGGGGGTTATCTAGACGAAAAAAATGTATAAAATAAAAATACTTTATTTGTAAAAAGATTTTAACGACCTTAAATTAAACTTATTTGTGAAACAATGATGTATAAAGAAGTTTTTTGTGAAATAGGTTTTTTTTATTTATATTCCCCACCCCTATTTTGTTGAAATGGTTTCGACCAAAAACAAAGAATGACTTTTGGGGAAAGAGTGACACCTGCTGGCAGATTGGACACACAGACGTACGTTCACTTTTTTATTCTTATAAATTACGTTAATTTTAACGTTGAAATATAATTGTTACAACATGTATTTTTGTTTTTCTATATTATTTGGTTAATTTGATTTGTTTTCATGTACAGAAGCTTTTGATCGGCTCTGTAAGTCACAACGTATTGCCTATAAACAATCTGATCGACAAACTTATTCGTGAACTTTAAAAAAATAGAGTCAACATTTTCGAAACAAGTGATTAGTTTTAAAACAAATTAATGAGAAGATTTTCTTTTATTTATATGTGTGTGTTTGATAAAAAGTCAGTTAGTTTCCTGTGGGGAAGGTTTGTGTCACGGTTGCCCATGGCAACGCCTGACGCTTTCTTTCTGCCTTCCGCCTTACTTAAAAACCGCGTGTTTAGTGGACAAACACATTTAATTTAAGATAAAATATCATCAATGTCTTTTAAAACATGTTTCCGAAACAATTTAACTGTAAATCTGGATGATTAGATTATATATCATTTCAGATCCCTTTGATCTTCATGCTGAAAAGTGATTTTTCTTCAAGGATCACGAAGAAGATTAAAAAGAATCTGGATATAAAATTAATATGTAATGTCATATCACTTTTTGCAAGTAAAAAGAGGTAAAGTTTTACAGGAAAATATGATTTTTATTGTCACCAAACTTCAAACTAAGCTGATTTGTTTAAATGTATGTACAGTATTTGTGTATTTTTGTCCTACAGTGTAGCTAAAGTGATTTATCTCCATCATCAGTTGGACATAAGATGAGTGCTTCTACAAACACTGGTATTTGATACAATCTGGTTGCTTTTTTAAATTTTGGGTTGTATTATTTGAGTAGATTATTGTTAATGTAAAGTTGTTTGTTTTTCAGATTTGGGCCTAACTTTAGTTTTAGGAACTGAATATGAAAAAAAGAAGCAAAAACTTTTGGAAGAGCTACAGCTGGATTTAAAAGATCACATTGCCAAGGTTGGTAAAGAGAGAGCTTGAGCCGAAAAGCAAAGCTCATGATTTACAAGTCGTTTTACGTTCCAACCCTCACCTATGGCCACCAGCTGTGGGTGGTGACCGAAAAGAATGAGATCGCGGATACAAGCGGCCGAAATGAGCTTCCTCCACAGGGTGGCCGGGCTCTCACTCAAGAGATCAGGTGAGGAGCTCTGCCATCCGGGAGGAGCTCAGTGTCGAGCTGCTCGTCCTCCAGGTCGAGAAGAGCCAGATTTGGTGGTTCGGGCATCTGGTCAGAATGCCCCCCCAAGCGCTTTGCTGGTGATGTGTTTCGGGCACATTCGGCCGGGAGGAGACCAAGAGGCAGACCTCAGACCCGCTGGAGAGACTATGTCTCAAAGCTGGCTGGGGAACAACTCGGGATCCTTCTGGGTGAGCTGGAGGATGCAGCTGGGGTGAGAGAAGCCTGGACTTCCCATCTGAGGCTGTTGTCACTGCGATCCGGCCCTGGATGAGCGGAAGATGGTGGAACGGAAAATTTAAAAGATTAGCAATGAAATGTCTTCAATCTTTCAATTTGATATGGGACATATCTTTGCTGCCATGTTAACCCCAATTTTCCTTAAAAACCTGTCCAGCTATCTACTTAACCTTAATAGGTAGGGGAAATATTTTGTAGCACAATTTATCCAAGGCAATTCAAAGTTTTTACAAGACAGAATAAAATGCATTAAAATTACGAAACAAAAAGATGAAAAGAGAGATTAATCTTCAGTCACATGCAGAATTAAACAGAACTGTTTTCAGTCTAGATTGTAACATTGTGACAGTAAAGGCCTGTCTCAGAGTTTCAGGTAGTTTGTTCTCCATGTTTACTCCTGAATCTAGACACCAGCAGGAGACCAGTCCCAGAGGTTGTCAGAGTTCTAGATGGTTCATAAGACACTAACATTTCACACTTAAACACAAGCAGAGCAGCATTAAAGTCTATTATCTGAGTCACAGCAAGCCAGTGCAGAGTACTATGCACAGGAATAACGCCCTCAAAGTTTCTGATTCTGTTGCATTTTAAATAAACTGCAGCTGTTTGAAAGCCAAATCTGCCCAAACAAAAATAGATTTTTAAAAAAGGGATTTTTGCAAGTCAAATAGTTGCAAATAGTTCAATTTGCTATAATTCAATGTGCCATGAGGCTTTAAAAATAGTAAATCTTGCATCAATTTTGTTGCTTTTGAAAGAAGTGTAAATGACAAACGTAGAAAAGGCTTCAAAGTGTCTTCTGGACAGTGTATTTGATGATCGAGATGTTTCGATTTCCATCCTGAAATCACTTTCAATCTGATAGATGGGACCTGCCATCTGGTTCTAAATCAACCCACCTATACCGGATCAGACTGGTTCTATATAAACTAACCTGAGTGTATGTATAACCAGTCCTCACGTTCATTCTATCAGATTGGAAATGATTTTCTCGATGGAAGACGAAACGTATCGATCAGAAAATACACTATGCAGAAGAAACCCATTACACAATGGATCACTTCTGGACGAATGAGGGAATGCACAGATTTGTAAATGACTAAGTCAAGCTGATTGATTCAGTGACATGATTACATTTGGCTTTTTTTTTCTCGACAGGAAACATTGAAAGATGAGAGGAAAAAAGAGTGTGACACATTCCTTCAGGAAAAATATCAAACTGCCAAATTAAAAAATAGTCCATCTGCATTGACACCAAAGGTAAAAATCAAAGGAATACAGATGATTTATTTCTTTACAAAGCATTTCTGGTGATTTTTTTTAGAAACAGCTACATTGCAAACAATGTGGATTTGTTGTGTCTTGTTACAAGATAAATTTTTTAATGTTCATTTTCATTCTCAACTTGTTCAGTCTGATGCTGTGAAGCTGACTTCACATGGGACTCCTTCAACCTTCCCTACCACTCCTACAAACACAATCTCTTTTTACAACGAGCATCCCTCATCCAGAAGAGAGGTGGCCACTCTGACCGAATGTACAGAAAGAAGAAGAAGCAGAAGAAACCAAAGCCCTTTGAGGCGAAGATATTCTCCAAGAGAATTCTACAGCTCTGAGGAGATAACTTCAGATGAGGAAGATGATTACCACTATAGACACAGGTGGAGGCAAGATCGAAGCAGTCAAAGGCCCAAATACAAAGAAAAAAGAAGATACAAAGAGTACAGAACAAACAGGTTTTGTCTACATAACGCTGAGTTAAGTGGCAAACATTTAAATTCACTTCATTCATTTGTTTGTGTTTTCTACAGAAGTTTTGAGGATATGATGAGGATGCACGTTAACAAAGAGTCTCCTGTTGCTCATGACGAGAATCTCAACAAAAGTGCAGTGGAGTCAGAGTAAGAAAGAAACCTTTCTATGTAAAATCAGGATCTAAAGGCTTAGCTCGGTTGTAATTCAGACGGCTATGATCAAAAAGTTTAGTTCCGTTCCGTTGTCTTCTGCTTATCCGGGGCTGCATCGCGGGGGCAGCAGCCTCAGATGGGAAGTCCAGGCTTCCCTGACCCAGGCTGCATCCTCCAGCTCACCCGGGAGGATCCCGAGGCATTCCCTGGCCAGCTGTGCAACATAGTCACAGTCACAGTCTGGAGTCTGCATCTGGATCTCCTCCAGGTGGGACCTACCCAGAACACCTCACCAGTGAGGCGTTTCTGAGACATCCTAACCAGATGCCCAAACCACCGCATCTGGCTTCTCTCGACCCAGAGAAGAAACAGCTCTACTCCGAGTTCCTCTGGGATAGCAGAGCTCCTCACTCTATCTCTGTCTGAATGAGAGCCCAGCCATCCTACAGAGGGAGCTCATTTCAGCTGCTTGTATCCGTGATCTCGTTCTATTGATCATCACCCACAACTGGTGACCATCGGTGAGGGTAGGAACGTAGAATCGTAGGAATGTAGATCAAAAGTTTAGTAAAATAATTCATTTTAAAGTGATGCTTCACACTATCAGTTTAAGTTATGATTTAAAAAAGTTACATCGGTATGTGTTTTGTCATAATTGGGTTCATATTAGAAGAGTCCAATTAGATGATGAGTAAGTACGAGTGACGTGCACTTTGTTGTTTGTGTTTAGTAGCAAACAAACACCAGAGAGCATCAAGACTGCTGGGATGCAAGACTTTACAACTGGACTTCAGATTGGTAAAATCTACTTCTATGTGTTTTTAAAGTAGGAATATGGGTTCTTGAACTCCGCAGCTATTTTCTTTTCTCTGTTTTGTGTCACAGGGGCAGTCGAAGATGAGACGGTCACTTTAATGAAGAAAGAACAATACAAGACGGAGCTGCTCAGACAAATTGCAGAACAACAAAAAAACAAAATGAAGTAAGGATCATGTTTTTTTTTTCTTGTCGTGTCCCTGAAAGTTACCAAAGTCAGTATGATTGTGTTTTAAGGGAGAAGGAATTGGAGATGAGAGTTGCTGTTACAGGAGCAACAGATCCTGAGAAGCAGGTAATAGAAAAAAGCTAATAAAAAGGTAATAGATGCTGCAACATTTTTATAGAAATTGTCCAAAAATTTTAATGTGTTTGCTTCATCTCTAAGAGAGACTTAACAGACACTAGAGATGTTTTCTATCCTTATTTCTCTTTTCAGCCAGATCGAATCAAACAGCTCGGGGCCACATACCCACTGTCTCGCAACAGGAGACGATTTAAAGAAGATTCAGATGCTTCTGCTGAGGATCTGAAACCAGTGCTTAAAGAGGAAAAACCTCCTGAGATTCCAGAGCAGAGACTTCCCCGATGGAGGTCCCTGGTAGATTTTGGTCACCCGCCAAGCAACACATCACCTCAATCTGGGATGTTGGCAGTACCTACCGTCTCACCACATGGTTATTTAAGGGAGGACTACCACAGGAACCCTGCAGCCTTGCTTGAAGATGTGCACGTCCCAAGGTATCCTGTAAGGATGTTGCATTCCCATAAATGAGCAGAATTAATTATTGCATATTTTATTCAGGTATCCTGGTGTTGCTCCAACTCTTCCTCCGATTGTACCCAATGCTTACCGAACTCCATTCGATGCAGCCTCCTACTACCAATATGGACCCAGGAGTGCTTTGGACCCTAATCTTCAAAATTATCGTAGGATCCTAACTTTTGTTAAAAATGTTAATCTTTAACAAGAAAGCGGATGTGGATATGTGCTCCTCCCTGTCAAATGCATGCTTTGGTGATTGAAAAAGACAGATCAATGACCTGATTTGTGTATTTTTATTTTTAGAAAGTCCACCAATGCCTGTGGGAATGCAGCATTTTGCCAATTTTGAAATGTCTCCACAAAAGCCTCCTCTTATTGGAGCTAACGTCCACGGAGAGTAAGACCATCTTGTTTTCTTAGCATTAGTAATGAATATTATTTAGCTAATTACAGCAATTCACCAGCTGTGGGTGGTGACCGAAAGAACAAGGACCCGGATACAAGCAGCCAAAATGAGCTTCCGCCGCAGGGTGGTTGGACTCTCACTTAGAGATAGAGTGAGGAGCTCTGTAATCCATGAGGAGTAGAGCTGTTGCTTCTCCGGGTTGAGAGAAACCAGATGGGGTGGTCCAGGTATCTGGTTGGGATGCCTCCCGAATGACTTGCGGGTGGGCTGTTTTGGGCACGTCCCACCATGAGGAAACCCAGAAGCAGGCCCCGGACCTGCTGGAGAGAGTAAGTCTTACAGCTGGCCGGGAAACGCCTCAGGATCCTCCTGGATCCTCCAGCAAGAATTTAAAAAACTTCAGCTGTTTTTCACTCAGAGATCGGGTGTGGAGCTTTGCCATCTGGGAGGATCTCGGTGTCGAGCCGCTCCTTCTCCAGGTTGAGAGGAGCCAGATGGGGTGGTTTGGAAATCTGAGAAAACACCTCACTGGTGAGGTGTTTTAGGCACGTCCCACCGAGGCAGACCCTAGACCCACTGGAGAGACTATGTCTCACAGCTGGCCAGGGAACGACTCGGGATCCTTCTGGGTGAGCTGGAGGACGCAGCCGGGGAGAGAGAAGCCTGGGCACCCTGCCTGAGGCTGTTGCCCCTGTGACCCAGCCCCGGATGAGTGAAAGACGACGGAACGGAACAGATGTTTCCTTTTGAAAATACAATAAAAAGAAAGATTTTTCTGTTTTTTAAGATTACGTGAAATCTTTCGCAGAAGAGGGCTCCTTGAACAAACCATATGCCCTCATGCTCTTTGTTTTCAGATATGTGTCTGGGATTGGATCTAAAGAACCCCGTTGGTCGTTTGAAAACCCTCACACGCATACGCCCAATTCGAAGAATCAACTAAGCTATCAAGAAGCACTGAAACAGCAGGTAGATCTCCATCTAAAAATACAATGTTTTACACACGTTTTGAAATGGCATAAATTTGTTTCTGTCCAGATTAAAGAAAGAGATATTTCTAAACAAAGAGAAAAAGAGGAGGAAAATAATTGTAAAATGATGTCTCAAATGAAGACCTATAACCCCTGGGGGAAAAGTGGAGGAGGAGCACCAATAAGAGATGAAAATGGGAACATTGTTAGTAAGTTAGCTTTAACCTTTTTATTTGAATAAAGTCTTATATGGCACCATTAATACAGATGAAGCAAACTAGTATTTTTTTTTTACCTTTTCAGGTGACCTGAATCAACTGCGCAGAATAGGCAATATCATGAACACTGCAGAAGGTATTCAATTTCATTTCCAAGTGAGGTTCTTTGTCTTGCATTTGATACAGTATGAGCATATGTTCATCTCTCATGCAGATTGTGATGATCGCTTAAATTCACAACGAGTTCTTGCACAAAACAGATACAAAGAAGAGCTGAAAAAACAGGTGGGTTAGGTAAACTAGGTGTGTCGATACAAAGATTTACGACTTCCCAGCAGTTCTTCTTCTCCTTTCGGCATTTCCCTGCAGGGGTCACCACAACAAGTCAGTTTCTTCCATCTAACCCTATCTCCTGCATCTTCTTCGGTCACGCCAACTATCTTCATGTCGTCCTTCACTGTATACATGAACCTCTTCTTTGGTCTTCCTCTAGTCCTCTTTCCTGGTGGTCTAAACCCAGCATCCTTCTGCTGATGTACTCTCTCTCTCCTCTGCACATGTCCAAACTATCTCAGTCTGGCCTCCCTGACTTAATTTGCAAAACCTCCACTGATGTACTCAGAAGAACAGCACACAACACACTTCCCAGCAGTTTTGATATGTATTAATTATTCAATTCAAACAGATGGAGGACAATAGAAGAAAACAGGCAGAGGAGCAGCAACGTCTCAGAATTGAGGATGAAGAAGAGGAAAAAAGACTGTTGAAGGAGAGGGAACGTTTGAGACAGGAATATGAGGAGGAAGTGAGACAACAAAAGGAGCTTATGGTGTGTGGCTTCATCTTCCTTCTATAGGGCACCACATTTAGTCCATTTTTTCCTCATTAAATTTTATTTTTTGCTTTCTGCAGAATAAATCTCGTGCCTTCAAGCCAAGACCAGAACCCGAAAGGAAAGTGGAGGTTGTAGAACAGAGGAAAGAAATGTCGCCTGAAGATGCCAAAACTACAACTGAGAAAATCCCACAAAATTTTTACGAGGTGTTGTAAACTTACTGAAGCATTAGAGTTTCATTGAGTCAATTTGTTAAAAAAATGATTAAAAAAACATGTTCATTATTTTACAGAACGTTTCATGTCCTCCCATCACAACTCATCAGGAGAAGATGACAAATGTAATAAATTCAAGGCCATGTTCTTCTACGAGCCAACTGTCCCTCAGAACTGTGAGTCACTAAGTCTAACACTTATGGAAAATTTAATAAGAAAACATACATTAAGGAGAAATCTATCTTTTTTTAAAAAGCGCTCTGTGTCAGCACCTCTTGGTCGACCGCTGCCTGTCTGCCTGCCACCTTTAAACAGTGAGACAGTTTTACATGCATCACTTTTTGAATTCATTACCCCAATAATTGTCCACTGACTCTCCCATACTTTCTATAGAAGGTCAGGAGGAAGTGATCAAAGAACTATCCGCCCTCCGTCAATACCTGAGAAGAGAGCAGAGACAACTAGAACTTCAACAAGGATTAACAGATCCTGGGCTAAGGTCTTTCATCTAGTTAGCATAATGTTTACATCATAACGTTAGGTTGAAGATGTTAAATCATTTCTGTCATGTTCATGTGTCCCGAAAGATATCAGTTTAACCCAAATCCCTATTACCATGTTTTTACATTTGGTCTCACACAGTCAGCTACCCAGATTGGAAGTGTTTGGCTCTGCAAATAAAGAAGCTCTACGATCTAGATCTATGAGTCGTCATCTGAAAGACTTCAACGAGCTTATGTACAGACGTACAAGTGAGTATTTGGATTGTGGCATCAGGGTCTATTCCTTAAATCTGGTTACAACTCAAACTCTGTGGAATTTGTGAGAGGTCCTGGCTGGACGCTGCCAGATGTTTCAGACTTTCCACAACCTTGATGATCTTCCATCTCCATCTAGCCATCCACTTTAATTTCACGAGTTCATAAGAGTTTAGCATCGGCGGCGTGTAGTTTTGGCAGTGCAAGCACATAATAAAACATTGTTGACTAAGGAAATGGCTTTGAATGAGTTCCCAGAATAAATTAATGCAGTGGCCCTGAGAAAGAAACTCAGGCCCAGAGACTCTGGGACACACTGTTTGGTTTTGTTGATTCAAAACCAGTTTTTTCTCCTCATTTCACAATCTACGTTATAGAGCATCAAAATCACAAGACATTGATGGAATCGAGTGAGAAGAATGTTAAATTTGTGGTTTGTGTCCCAGAGTGGGGACAAGGCTCGACACACTGGTCTTTCTGTGTGGAGTTTGCATGTTCTCCCCATGTATGTGTAGGTTTCCTCCACTTACTTCGATTTCCTCCCACTCTTCAAAAACATGCATGTTAGGCTGATTGGCTATTACAAAATTCCCCCTCGGAATGAAAGTGTGTGGCCCCAAAACAGACTGGTCACCTGTTCAGGGTGTACCCTGCCTCTCGTCTGACATCAGCCAGGATAGGCTCCAGTACCCCCTGCAACTTCACTAGGGATAAGCGATTCAGAAGACAAAACTAAACGTTTATTTGCCTCCCAGATTTGTTCATATTTTTCTTATTCTGTCAAAAATATCACATTGTAGAAAAAAAATGCAAATTTTTTCTTGAAACTGGTCAACTCTACATTTGAAATGGAAAGTTTAAAGCTCACAGAAGTTGGTGCATAAATGAACATGTCCAGAGTTAGTATTTTGTCCACTTCCTTACAGTTTTAATGTTGGGCTGGGGGGTTTTACACTGCATCTCAGTCTCGTTTGTATGTCTGGCTAACAGAAGCTGGCTGCTGTCATTTGCTGCGTATGCCAGTGCGGGGAGGGTGCGGTGGTGGGATGATGATGTGAGGGTGGTGGCCTTGCCAGCTGCAGGGTGGTGATAGAACAATGCCAGACACCAATGAAAATAGAAGAGAACAAAAGGCTTTTGAATCATTTTCAAACATCTTTCACTGGACATAATGCTTGTTTTACATGACATTGACACAGTATCAAGTCTGTCTTCTGTCTGTCTGTAAACCTATTCATGGAGCTGTGTTCCAGGTGCCAACAGTGCCCAACCAGATGTAGAAAGAATTGGCCAGCAAAGATCATCTGAATCAACAAGAGATCATCAAAAGATGTTGAGAAGGAGACAAATATCTGAAGTATGTGTGCACTTGTTGATTCTTTTTTAAAATGATCAAGTGTTAGAAAAACTTTATCTAAATTTTTTAGGTGAATAACTGTGGAGATCAGACACAATTAGCCTCAAATGTCCATGAAAGTCATTATTACAACCGGCACCAAAGCTCTCAACCCGATTCAGTCCATGGAGATTACAGCAACAGCTCAGGTGAGACAAAATAAATGTTAGATGTCCACAAATTGAAGCTCAATGCTAATCAAATACCAGCAAGTAGGGTCATAGTTGTGTGGCTTCACTTTAAAATATGGGCATCTGTTATTTTAGATTTTATTTACCCTAAAGAATTACATAAATTAGTCTGCCAGTTTCTGCTTTAATTCTGCCACGTGGGCATTAATAATTGAAGCCTTTTTTTAATACCATAATAAAACGTCTTTACAAAAAGTGTGGTAATAATATTAAGAATGAATTTACAAACCAAATCTCAAATGTGCCTTAGGGTCCTGAGGAATATGTGACAGAAAAGCTTCTTTTCTTTTCAGAAAAGGCCATCCATTGATGAGTTGAATCTTGTTTCCATGCATCGCCATGGAGACTGTTGCCACAGAGGCCTGGCTGAAGCTCAAAACATCAAGACACCCAGGCTTTCCACGCTTAATGAAATGCCATATTACTAGCTTCTGAGAACTGCTGTTAAATGATAATAAAACCATAATTTCTATAGATCTTGATTTGATTTCCACTTTAAAAGTAAGATATGATGTTAAACTTTCCTTCTGAGACTGGACGGCCAATTTGAATAAAAACCATTTGTCTATTTGTTTGTTTTTTCAAAACATAATTTACGTGAAACTGTGCAAAATAGAGGATTTTGATTTAATCTGAGATTTTGAGTAATGTGAGTAGAATGAAGATTAGTCAGAGTAAGACAGAGTACATATGTGTGAATGAGAGGGATCCAAATGGAAAAGTGAGGGTACAGGGAGAAGAGATAAAGAAGGTGGAAGATTTTAGGTACTTAGGATCAACAGTCCTGAGAGTGTGGAAAAGAGGTGAAGAAGTGTGTGCAGGCAGGTTGGAATGGGTGGAGAAAAGTATCAGGTGTGATGTGTGATAGAAGAGTTTCAGCTAAAATGAAAGGGAAAGTGTACAAAACTGTGGTGAGACCGGCCATGCTGTTTGGCCTGGATCACAAATGTCAAAGTCCAGTCCTTGAGGGCCAGTGTCATGAAGGGTTTTTTTGTGTTATTGCATCTACACACCTGATCCAGGTTAACAAGTCATTGTGCCAAATTTTATTGGCTGTTGATTTCACTTTATGAGCATCAGCTGTATTGAACCAGAAACACATGGAAAACCTTCAGGACCAGAGTTTGACACCCCGGTCTAGAAACAGTAGCACTGAGAAAAATACAGGAAACAAAGATGGAGGTAGGAGAGATGAAGATGCTGAGGATCTCTCTGTGAGTGACCAGGATGGATAGGATTAGAAATGAATTTATCAGAGGAACAGCACATGTTAGAGGTTTTGGATATAAAGTCAGAGAAGCCAGACTGAGATGGTTTGGACATGTGCAGAGGAGAGAGAGTACATCAGTAGAAGGATGCTGAGTTTGGAAGCACCAGGAAAGAAGCCTAGAGGAAGACCAAAGAGGAGGTTCATGGATACAGTGAAGGAAGACACGAAGATAGTTGGTGTGACCGGAGAAGATGCAGCAGATACGGCCACTTGTTGTGGCAACCCCAGAAAGGGGAATGCACGGAAAGGAGAAGTAATCTGAGTGTATCATTAATCACAGAAAAAAACCACTAACAATTCGTCATTTCAAATCAACCAAGTTCAAAAACTTTATTGACCTAGAACCTCATTAGAATGCCAGATGATGTATCGTACAGAAAGTTGTAAATAATCTTTTGCAACATAGAAAACTTTACATTGCTTGTATCATATACATTTTGTTTTCTACATCCATGAGCAGGAATGCATCCCATTCATACTGAAAGCACAGCTAACATTTGTCATTTTCGCTATACATTTCCATCCCCAAACCAAAAGGAAAAAAAACCCAACAAAACCCATTAAATATATTATTAACTTTTGATTTTGTACACAAGAGAGAAAACTAAACTCACATGATAACAGAAAACAGACTGAAAAGCAGCTAACATCAGTTTGTCTCATCTTCCAGTTGCACAGCCGTTCGTCTACATCTGTTAAAAACCTAAGCGCATATAAAATGGAATAATTTAACCCTTCATGTTTCACGCTCTTGCTTTTGTTATCAGTTGCACTGTGTAGGACAATCTGCAGGAGGTGTTCGCAGTCAAATAAATTATCACAAAAGTAAAATTTTCAGTGCATTTAAAAAAAAAAAAGATCAAGTGCAGCAAATTCAGAAGGAAAACAAAAATAAAAAAATCTAGTGTTATAAGATTATATTACATAGCTGTAGATCTGTACATCTAGTTTCATCAAGGAGGCTACCGAGACTAATGTTTTGCCATCTGCAGAACAGATGGTGGAATCCGTTTTTTCTCCTCGTGTGTCACATTGTTGTTACTGAAAGTTGTTTTGCTGGAACAATTCATTCATCTTTCACTTTTAAATATACAGTAAGAAGCACACAAGTTTTGAAATATAATTCTGATTGGATCAGAGAAATGAGAGGATATCAGTAGTTTAATCCAGAGGAGGCAGCGCTACACCTGGTACAAGATATTGTATGTGTTTACAATATCAAGTATTCTCCGGATGAGGGTCGTGTATGTGTGTCTGTGTGTGTGTGTGTGGGGTGTTGACAGACAGTTGTTCAATGACCAGTCTAAAACACAAGGTCGGGGGTCCTGAGGCAGGGACGTAGTATCAGATATGTAGATGGAGGCCATTGCGATGTTTTTCGTAACAGGTTGTTTCAGACATGACATCACTGCGCCTCCTCTCCAGCCTCCTCACCCACTTCCGGGTCGGACTCCGGTTCAATGTGCCCCCGCTCAGAATCGGGCTCAGGCAGCTGTGCAATGTGAAAAACGAGGCCAATCCGAAGGAAGAATTTCCTTAGAACAGCTCGGAGTTCAGGGATCAGGTCAAATTGCATGATCTCACACAGGAGGGGGTAGTACCGAGATGCATGGGCTTTGAACTAAATTTGCAGTAAAAAGAAGAGAAGATGGAGTAAAATGAGTGAGTTTTATAAATTTGAAAGGCATGAGTGTGTGTGTTGTAACTTCTCACCCTTTCATCGCTGATCTTCAGCACCTTGGTGAGGAACAGCAGCAGCAGATTGGTCCAAGCTTCTCTGTGACTTTCTGAGGTCAAGGCCAAAAAGTATGCTACAGCCTCACTGCAAACACTAACAAAAAAATACATGTTTTTATAAATGTGTGTGAAAGAAATGGGATTTCAAACAAGTAACTAATTAAAGAAATCATTTAAACCTTTTATTTCACTTTAATCATCAATTAAACTTAGTCTATTTTAATTCCTTCTCTTTCTACACCTTGTCTTATTCTTCTTACATTTTTTTTTCAACACATTTCCATTTTTTTTATCTAACACCGATCAGATTTGTAAGTATGCCTTATGTGACAAATTTGAACACAATCAAGAGTGACTGTGCTTCCTCACCATAGCCTGCAGGAAACAGTCAGTTGTAATATCCTGCAGTTCTCCACCAGCAACAATCTGACGTTTATCAATCATAAATAGAACAGAAACCTTGGAGGCATTTGTGGATTATTTACACGTTGTAAATAAGCGAGAATGAAAAGTTTTCTGTAGCATCCAGAGATATTTTGGAGCTGTAGTCATGACAACATGAAAACAAATAGATGTAAACTATAGAAACACAACTCCTTTTTTTTTTTTTATTCTAAACGTGTTGCAAAGACGACAGGACATCTACAGCAGAAAAACTTCTGGACCAATTTGTTCTAATGTTCTCCAAAAATGATCTTAAAAGCACACTGCTTGGCACACACAATTTTATTTATCCAGCTGTCAGGAGAGATTTTCGGAGTTTATTTATTTAGGTGTAAACTGGTGGTGGATTGTTGAGAGTGTGTGTGTTGCTATCAGATTCACTAACTGCATAAAAGATGCAGCAGGAATGTTCGCAGCTACAAACTGCTCTGTGTGATATTCATTCTTACTTAAGGAGTCGTCTCTGGACTTCCTCCCAGGCGTCCTGCCGGCTCTCGTCTGTGTACATACGGAACAGGATGCGCAGACCACATGCCAGACTGCTGGTCTCCTGCTTCAGCAGGTTAGGCTTCGACTTTCCTTTGAAACCTAAAATTAAAGTCATTTAAATTAATTTTTGCTTTATATAATTTTTTTAATTTCTCCAAAGATGCATACCATCTTTTATTTTTAAACTTCACACAATGATCATTTTCTTACCTGCTTTCCACAGTAAGGTTCTCTGCTCGTTGTTGGAGTTGAAGGCTTTAGCAAAGTGGTGAGAGTCCAGAAGACAGTCCAGAAGTTTAAAAAGCTGCTCTGAGGTCAGGTAGCGGTACATGCCTTGATCCTGAGTCTCCAAGGGTGCATCAGATGCACTCATTGCATCCCGCTGATGAAAAACAACAGAATATAATTGATCTGAACCATGTGACACATATCTACTGTAAATCTCAGCAGTTTGTACCTGAGCTGCAGCAAAGTTCTCAGCGTCCTCTTTCTTACTGGTAGCTGGAAAAAACACGATGTTATCGATGGTCTGGATCAGCTCCAGCTGGACCACACACTTAATAAGCAAAGCCGAGAACAAACGTTGCTCCTGGATTTCTGTGAAACGCACAAGTAAACATCTGGTTAGTGAATGTGGGAGAACATACCAGGAAGCGGGGGACTTACTGGCTGGTGTTCTGCCTCTGGAGGTGTCCTCGTACATGCCTGATGCAGAGCTGTACTGACTCTGTCGACGGTTGTCTGCAGGGACCCTATCGGCACTGCTGATGGAGTACTGGTCATCAGAGCGGGAATGTATGTCCACAGACTTCTGGGAGATGGAATCCTGAGAGAAAGAGATTGGTCACCGTTTTCTAGACAATCCTCTGCCCGGATAAGATGTCCAGATTGTTTCACGTCCAAATATGAATAAATTTTTTTTAAACAAAATTCAAACAGGAGTGTGTTTTAAATTTTTACCAGCTGTTTGTCAGACAAGTTGTGTGTTGCAAAATGATCTTCTGCACCTGCTGGTCTCCATGTTAGCAATCTGTAAGGGGCAAAAAAAACCCCAAAACATTTCATAAAAACAGTCTTAAGAAGAAATCCTAAAAATAACTTGAAGAACAAATGAATAAAAACCTTTAACAACTCAAAGAGGGATTTTAGGCTAAATCAACTTTAAGAAAGCCCACTCAAGAAGATACTTGGAGTGGTTTTCTCTTCCTTTCATTTACTTGATCAAGTCCAGTATTTGGATACTTCAAACATCAAGTTGTTCTTGGCCATGGATTGTAATGTAAACAGGAAGTGTTTGCGCTCTGCTCACATTCTGTGTAAGTGCACCAAAGTAGAAAAATGGATATGCCCTAGTTCTGCAGTCTTAAACAAGATTTAAGCTGTGTTGTGCACACAGCTTAAATCTGGGGAAGGATGGCTCGGTGGGTAGGGTGACCGCTCCGTAACCGGAAGGTCGCAGGTTCGATCCCCCGCCCAGAGTCCATGCCGAGGTGTCCTTGAGCAAGACGCCGAACCCCCAGTTGCTTCTGATGATAGTGGTCTGCGCCTTGCATGGTAGCTCCCATCATCAGGAATGAATGTTGTGTGTGTGAATGATTGTATGGAGTGAATGAATAATGCATATATATATATAAATGTAAAGCGTCTTTGAGTGTCTAGAAAAGCGCTATATAAGTTCAATGCATTATTATTATTATTATTACTTACGGGGCAGGACGAAATGTGAAGCGAGAGGAGGGGATAATTTATGTCCCAAAACCAAATGTTTTTATTAGCTTTTTTTTGGTGCAAATATTACATTTCTGAGCAAACAAAAAGGTACCAAGTTTTTCAATAGATGCAATGAGATAAGAATTATTTTCCCACAAAATCACAGTAACCCTTCTAAAAAATGATGCAGCTTATGTTCGATTTACAACTTACGAATGGGGGATTGTGGTCTTGAAGATGTCCAACATGCAGTTACAAGTTTTGTCCCATGTCTCTGGACAGAACTTCTCCCCGTTTAGGATCACTACGTTCTCTAAACAGTTGGTGCCTGAACGGGCAAGCTGCTCATTATCTGTGTAGAAATAAAAGAAGAAATGATTAAGAAAAGATAGGATAATTAAAAGTGACCAAAAAAAAGATCAGAGATACAAACTTAGGAAAGTTTGTCAATTTTTTTTTTTTCTCCAAGTGGTTGCGGACTGCTAGTTTCAGTTTAGGTATAAGATTTACTTTCTAAAAATGCTTTTTGGTAAGCTACAATTAGTTAATACTGAACGTAAGTCAGTTATTAAAGAAAATAAAAACATCTCCACTCACCTTGCTGCACACACCAGTAAAGCTGAGCCAAGATGTCATCCAAAAGCAGACTGTTGAGGGACTCAAAGTATTGAGTGAAGACATCACAGATGGCATAAAGTGCATGGTTGCATGTGGTGGTCATCCATTCTGCTTTCTGCAACACAAGAAAAATGTCTTTATTACCACAAAAAGACGGGTGGAGACGGTGGCCGCGTGGTTAGCGCGTTCGCCCGCGGACCGGAAGGTCGCGGGTTCGCGTCCCACGGAGAGCACGTCTAGGGTCCTTGGAGAAGACACCTAACCCCCGCTTCTCCCACCATTGGCGCCGTTGAAGGGCAGCCTGCTGCGGTGTAAGGAGTGCAGCAAACAAATTTCCCCGGTGAGGGATGAATAGAGTAATTCAAAATAAACAAAAAAAATAAACAAAAAAAACTGAAAAGATACCAAATGAAAGATGGGACGTTGGGTCTTTAGTAAATTGAACAGAGGTGTTGACAGAAACGAGCTGATGAGGAGGAAAACCTTTTTCTTTTTTTACCTCGGTCTGTTGCTCAGGCAGCTTCATGTTGTCAAAAATCCGGAAAACAATCCTAAACAGGTCTTGCCACCAGTGTTTTTCAAAAGTGTGCCCATATGTCTTCATCACTTCAAACATGACGGTTAATCCCCTGGGAAAAGCAAGCAAGCACGCACGCACGCACGCGCACACACACACACACACAACAGGTTTTTTCTTTTTTCTCCAAACAAAAATGATATTTTCTTTCTACAGTTTGAACTCACATTTCATTAATACTTAAAAAAAATGAATACTATTCATGATTTTTAATAAAACCCAGCAGTCTGAAGATACCTGGTCCTGACATCCAGTTTACACCTGTTAATGATGCACGAGAGCTCGAACAAAATTGGGAACCATCCTCGCACCCATACACGATCTTCAGGTGCTACATTCATGTCATCACTGGTGTAATCTTTGAAAGCCTGCCAGAGAAATAACACATGCTCACATCAGTATAATCTCTGACTTTAGGAGGAACTCACACTCCTACACAAATATTTATTTGCATCCAAGCTGTGTGAAGAAGTCTGAATGACAATACTGATGCTAAAGAAAAAATGTCAACTGCATGAAGTATTGCTTTTAGGATTTATTTCAGAATAACAAGAACATTAGATGCTAATCTTGCTGTTTTATTCTAGCTTTCTAAACGACATTACACACACATTTAGTTGATGTATTTTGCTTCAGTGAGGTGAATCCGGCAGTGGATTTGTGAAACTCAGTACTCTGAAATAAATTACCTGCGGCCTCTCTGAGACGTATTTCGCACAGTGTCTGATGAGCCGGATGGCTTCCATGCTGGTGTCTGGGAATGAGGCATTGCAAGCAAACTCTGACAGACACTTGACAGCGTCCTGGAAGGAGTCGATTGTAGCCGCAAAGTGCTTCTCGAATACATTCGCTGAGAGATAAGCGAAGGGAGATTAAAGTAAGAAGAGAGAGAAAACGGATGTGAGATCAAATTGAACATTTTACAACTAGGAGATTAATGTAACTCAAGTGCTCGACTTACTGACGATGTGACCGGTGGTTTGGAAGGCCAGCTCCACGATACTCTCATCCTGATCTGAAGCAGCCAGGTGGAAGACTGAGAAAATGTTTTTCCATCCTGAACGAATGTTCGCTGCTTGGGAATTAACCATCTGGGCTATACAGCGTACTACCATGTCTCTGATTGTGGGAGATCTAACGGAGAGACAAAAAGAGATGAGAGATAATTAAACGTACATAGAAAGAAGGAGAATGGCAAAAAAATAGAACAATTACTGATGTAAAAGAAAAAATATGTACAGAAAAAAGGAAAACTGATCTTGTTTAAGATGCTGAGTTATTTTTAGAACCTCTTTCTAACACATAATGTCTCTCTAAGGAAAGACTGACTATCCCTGTGGTGGATGAAGAAATCACTTTTTGTACTTAAGTAAAAGTACAGATAATTGGGCAAAAAAATTACTTGAGTAAAAAGTACCAATAAAAAATCTACTTAGGTAAAAGTACAAAAGTAATTGGTGTGAATTTTACTTTTTCAGTAAAAAGTAAAAGTATTCGACCATAATTCAAATATTTTTTGTGCCGTAGGGTCACAGATAAATACTCTGTGTAATGATGGCTCAACTTTTTTTTTGTTTAAAAGTAAACACAACGATCTTCTGGCTCTTTTTTAATTTGTGATATATTTGATGTTAGTTTTTTGGCTGTGAATGACTGTGGAAAATGTTCACTCTCGATTCTGATTGGTCCTCAATTCATTACTTCTTCTCCCTCTTGGAGACCGTAGACGATCAACTGCTCCCTCTACAGGTTAATTTTGGCGATGCGGCTTCAAAATGCGCTAAAAAACCTGTATATTTTTCCAATTCCTGACCGAAAATGTAACAAAAAATGCAAAACACACTTTTAAAAAGTAGCGGAGTAAAAGTGCAGATATTTACTCTAATAAAAAAAAAAAAGAAGTAAAAGTAAAAAGTACAGATCTCAAATTTTACTTAAATAAAGATACACAATTTTTTTTCTACTTAGATACATCTACTTTGTTATGTTCCACCACTGTCCTGTATTATTATTTAATTCTTTCATAATCAAGAGTACTCCTGATCGCTTGACAATCCTGAATAAAAGTGCTTATCTGCTTCCACTTAGAATTACACACAGCAAAATACCAAGTGAGTCTAATGGGTTCTGATCTTATTTACTTTCCACAAACTATTACTATGAATCAGCCATGTTTTATTTAAAAAAAAAAAGCCATTATATAGCATTCCTATAATTATAGATTTAATTGTTAAAATGGCTTGTGTGAATTGAATCCAAAGACTGAAATGACTCAGCTGAAATGTTTTAGAATAAGTAGAAAAATAGCCGATATGCTGACTCATCACTATATAGGAGCTGCAGACGACTACTTTTGGTTTAGTACCTGTTTTTCTTCATGATGTGCTCAAAAGGTCTCAAAAAGTCCTTCTGGAATCTAAAGTTAGCGAGTTCTCCTTTCTCCAAGAATTTCATGGATAGTTGCCTGAGAGAATCCACCGCAAAAATGGCTACATCTTCATTGGGATTACAGCCGACCTGCACAGAGAGAGAAGTTATCAAGGTAAATAGAGTTTGAAAAAATCAGACTCCAGCTTGTTTGAAATTATTTAAATCCTACCGTAGATTGTCATAGTGGTAAAACTATGTAGATAATTTGCAGATAATTTTATTTTTTTAATCATAATATATTCATCCCTCGATGGGGAAATTACTTTTGCTGCATTGCACCACAGCAGGGAGCCATGACGGCAGCAATGGCCGGAGCAGCTGGGGAGTGAGGTGTCTTCTCCAGGCACAATTAGGCATGGGCCCAGTGGGAATAAAAACCGGCTTCTCACAGTTCCAAGAGTGGATAGTCTACCACCGAGCCAACGCCCCCCCTCTTATTACCAATTACTTTTATAACCACTCACCAAACCAAAATGTTTATCAAGACATGTTTTATTCCTTTTAGGTTTAACAATATTTTGGTTGACATTGTTTTATTTCAACTGCTCCAAACCCAATTTTGTAATAAGCTCAAATGAACTGGGCAGTTTTTCATAGCTAATTAATAGTTTTAGTTTGAATGATGAGCAAATTTTGGTGAAAATAATAAACCCGATCCACACAGCATTATCTTTAAAAATGTCATCTGTCTAATTTAAAGCCATCCTTGTATTTCTACAATGATGCTTGAAACAATGCCAGATGTGGTTAGTGGGGAATTAAAAATGCAGACACACTGTTTTGTTATGTAAATCTAGTGCGGAACAGAAAAGAACTTTTGTTTGAGGAGATTGAGCGAAGACATTCAGCAAACTGAATCTGAGCTGATGAGTAAACAACAAAGATGGCAAATAATCACATGTTGAATAATTATTGCTTAATTATATTAGAAAAAAAAAGCAGAATAGAGTTATCAGTCTGAAATTTCTTGGGATTAAGATTTCAGGCTCTTAAAAGCTAAATGCAATTAAAGATTAATAAGACAATTTTAATGTGTTTGCACCCACCTTATTAAAGTGATCTCCAATGACCTCCCAGATCCTGGACCACTGCAGCCTGATGCGACCCATATTGTAGTAGGAGATCTCGACTATTTTTTGCAGACTGAACATTCGTGGGTGTGTAGGCGAGGCCAGCTCATCCATGGACACGGCGCAGAGCCAGCGCACAAAATCCACTGATGAGTGAGGAGATGAAGACAATGAGCAAAGAAAAGAACTTAGGCTGAATCACGCCAGTAAAAATAGAAAAAATACAGATGTTCTTGCAGCAGTTTGAGTTGCAGCAGTGATAAAACTCACCTATTGCATTACCATCCAGCCTGGTAGAGCCTGTGAATATTCTGGAGAAGAAATACATGTGACCATGGTTATCTAAACTCAATTAGATTTTTTATTAAGAAAATATTAGAAATTTTTAGAAAGATTAGAAAATATGAATTTTGTGACTTATATTGATATTGCCTTAGATGTGTGGTTTAACAGCAGAATGTAAGAAAAAAATAGTTACCTGTCCACGGCTACCACCACACTCTGAGAGCTGGTCTCTCCAATTGATTCCTGAATGCTGGCAATTTGCTTGCGGTCCACCGTTCCTCCGACTGCAGAGCAAACCACAAAGATCAAAAAGAGAGTTGTCTATAATGAGGTTTTTGAGATAAAAGTACATCAGATATATAAAAAAAGGTTTGTCACTTGATTATCCATTTAAATGTTTCCACTGACCTAAACCCAGGTACTCGTCGTTGCTCTGTTCCTTCGTGCTTGCTATGAAACCCTCTTTTCCGCGTACCGTCCCTGAGATGTAACGAGCTTTCACACCCGTACCGATCAGCTGAGCCAGCTCCAACTGACTGATACACTTCATGATCTGTAAAAAAAAGTTTGTAAATCATTAAATAATTTCCCAGTGAAAAAAACAAAGAGTAAAACTCAGTTTTATGATCTCGTAAAAAAAAGAGCAAACCTCATGCCAGGAGTTTCCCAGGTAGTTGCCATCAGTGTGAGCCACAGTGATGAGGGTCTTAATGGTGTCGATGTTTTTCTGCTTCATTTCTGCAATGCCAGAGCTGGCTGTCAGAAGAGTAAACCTTGCCAGAGCCTGCACGTATGCATCTCTCTCCAACTAGAGGAAACAAAAGAATTAAATTTAGAATAATGCCAAGTGATAAAAACAAAAAGAATAGTTCATGCAGCATTACCTGAATGGAGAAGATGCATGCTATTCTGATTGCACAACGGATTCCTTCAAGACACAGTGAGGCCACGTCGGTGTCATCGCAATCCTGGAGACCCACACTGAAGGCAGCCAGGAAGGGTGTCCATGCCAGCTGAGGAAAAAAAACATGAGCTTTTCTGGTTTGTGTCCAGAAAAGGCTCTGGGCAGCTTTTTATGTATGTATGTGTGTATCCCCTGGTGTTACCTTGAACATGGGTCTGACATGCTCCAGATGTGTGGCGCTAGTGAACGGAGCCTGAACGTGGCTGACAGCCTCCATCAGAGCTTTGGCTGTCTTAGCCATCTGCTCCATCTCTACATTATACAGCAAACGCCTCTGCTTCTCACTGGCGACACCTGATAATTCATGATGGAGATCAAGTTAGAACTTTAAGTTATTACCTTTATACAGCTCATAAAAGTGAAACTCACTCTGCTTGTTGGACTTCATTGTGAGCTCTTTTGTCTCCTTCATTGCAATCTTCTTCCCTGCGATCTCGTCGTAAATAGCTGAGAGATATTCCTCAGGTAGATCTTTGCTATCGTTGATGCCACGGTTCATCTTTATATATTGTTCTTTTGTCATTTTATTTTTCACCTTTGTAGGAAGACAAGAAGGATTCAAGTCAGAAATGGTTTACGTGTTTTCTTTGATTTATTTTTGACTGATGACAAAAAGAATGGCGGATGTCAAAATACATCCCCAAAGGCGATGGCCTCGTTTGAGGAGACTTCTTACTTGTGGGCTGTGAAGGTCTGTTGTCAACATGATGATGGAGTAGGCGAGGACGTACGCAGTGTCTGCGCTGGCAAACAGTGTTTGCCTTAGGGGAAAAAAAAAGATGATTAGGAGTGGAAGAAATTCAGTGGGAAATTTTGCAGTGCAAATAAATGATTGAAGGATATTCGAGGATATTCAGGGATATTTACCCTTGGTTGCATTCAAGATATCTTGCTGCAAATTTTTCCATGAGCCGATCGATCTTTTGGGCTTCACCAGGGAGCCGAAAACCCTCCAGGAACATTCGCAACGCAGAAACAAAGTCTTTTCCTTGAAAGTCCATTTGATCCACATATGCATACATCACCTCTTTATTAAAACGATCGTTATCCCCGAGAAATTCTCCCACTTGTGTCTAAACAGAAAGAAAGAAGGTCAGATGGCATTTCCAACATGCTTAGAGAGGTGGTTGATTAACTTGTTGAGTGGAATATTTAGTTTGAACTTGTTCTACCAATGATATATTTGATCACATGAGGCAAATAATAAAATGTTCAGGAGTAAATTTTATTTATCTGTCTTGATGCCTCACACTTTAAAATTTTTCACATCTTATCTTGATGGGCAATTTGGTCAGTGCGGATGTTCATTCATCACTTTAGCACTTTTAATGCTTAGGATATGGCTCCTTAAGAACTCATTAGATTGAATGTGAGGTTCCCAAAGGTTTAATTTTAGGCCCACTATTCTTTAATCTGTACATGTTGCCACTAAGGGATGTCATCAGGAGACACAGTGTTGGTTTTCACAGCTATGCTGATGATACATGGCTTTGCATCGCTGTCTTTCTGGGTGGCAGAGATCATTGGGGACAGTGTGGGGTTGTGCGAATGTTGATGCACATATGCAGTGTTTTGTGCAAGTGTGTGATTTAATATACTTTTATTTGCTTTTAATTTTTTAATGATCCGGATTTTAATGCTGTTTGAGATTTTAATTGTTCCGTTAAGCACTTTGTTTAACTTCATGTTTGAAAAGTGCTTTATAAATAAAGTTTGATTTGATAGTAAAGTCATTTTCTAAGGTTTAAGTCATTTGTTGGTTTCTGTAGCGTTTGGCTTTCCAGTATGTATAACAATATATTTAACCATAATGACAAATATATTATTTTAGCAATCCTTTTGATTACCAAGACTAACCTCTGTCAAGCTGTATTAAACCAAAAAAAAAAATCACAGGAAGTGCAGTAAACAAATGAAGGGGGTAGGTGGTGGGGTTGCGAAAGGTTTTCTTCTTACCAGGGGAGGCGAAACAGAAAATAATTGAGAAGCACTGGTCTAAAAGACCATTAACAACCAACATAACAAGAATGTTACCGAGTCTAGCCTCTCCTCCTGGTGCAAAAACTGAGCAAGATCTTCTGGAGTTGTACCCAGCATGCCTTGTTCTTGCAGATACTGGATTCCTCTCTTTGGTTTCTTGTTAAACCTGTAAAAATATCAGACATTAAATTATTATGGAGCAACTCCCTCCTCCTCCCACCAAAACACTGATTAACATTCAGCAGAACTTACAGGTCAATGCCCTGCTCAATGATCTCTTTTTGCTGTTTAAGGACTTCAAACTGTTCAGGGTTGTCGTTGCCTGACATCTGTGTGCTGTAGCTCCCGATGCCAGATGAGGCCGTGGAGTCCAGAGAGTTAATGCTTCCGTAGCGGTTAATCGTTTCAGGGGCCTTGGTTTCTGTACTCTCCTGCTCTGATGGTTTCTCTTGGCCTGGTGAGCAAAGATATAAGATAAATTAAAATAGTGGAGACTTCAGGACAAAAATAGTATTTTACTGCAGCTAGTCAAAATGACATCTAAAGTGTCTTGTTAATGCAACAATAATATGTTTTTTTTTTTTTTAAAGGGTGGAGGAATAGTTTTATGCTTTTTTGAGGCTCATTACAAATTGCTGGTCATGTATGCATCATCAGGACTAGTATTCATAAGTGCAGTCAGGTTCTTTGGGCACCAGGGGGCGAAAACATTGGTGCACTTTTTACAAGAAAATGTTTGAATTTTTTCTTTCTTTATGTATTTTAATCATAAAGAGTGGTCACTTTTGACTCAGTCCTGACGAAAAAAATTGGCTACTGTACTCTGTTTTATTCCCAACAAAATTTGAAAAGAGAAGTTTTCTCCTTTGGCTCAGAACATGTTGCAGAAAGACGAAAAACCAAATGACTTTTGGTCCTAAAGTCCTTTGAAATGATTAGAGATCAATCCAATAATGTGCAATACTTTTTTCTGACTTGTGCACTTTCAATGCCTAATTTTTTGTCCTGTTTTAGGTCGAAATGTGCTTCTTTTTAGCCAGGACAACATTGAAACCCAATTTCCTCCCAAAATTCAACATTTTAAATGCACTACGTTTTCTACTCTGATCATGAAAAAAACAGTCCGTAAAGCCATCCTGAAGGTTGAAAGTATCTTGTAGCTGTGCAAGTCCACCTGGATGGCTTAAAAACTGACCTCACTGAAATCTAGTCCTTAAGGAAGGAAACTTTGGTAATTGAAGGAGGAAACTGCTACACAGAGTAAAACTAAGCCTCAGGCCTTCTTGGTGGTAGTTTTTTGTCAAGGTTGGTAAGAAAACAAATTAATGCACAACCATAGCTTAATAAACTGCCATAGTGAAAGCAACCGTAAGCAATGTGGGGGGAAGATTAAAAAAAAAAAAAAAAAAAAAAAAAGCAGTCAACAAAGAGAAGAAAGATGGAATTTAGGGGCCCCGAACAAGCGGTTTATTAGGCAGACTAAGAAGAGCTGAAGGAGTCAGCACTGCTGTCGGAGCGAGTTCAATCCCCCGTAACCTCGACTGAGCTGAATGAGGCATCTGATTACCCATTGGAAACTCTTTAAACATTCAGCAAAGCTTCCCGTCAAAGTTAACGGACTGTGTTTTTCATTCTTAGATGAAAACAGAACAGTAAAGAAAGTAGAAAACAGAGGTGAAACTTTTGTTTTGTACTTGTGCCTTAAAACAATTTAAAAAAGTGTATTAGAATAGTTTATTTCATGAGTGCGAAGACAAATGGATCTCAGTTTCTGGGAGGTTAAATGAGTCCAAACATGTCTCTGGTTACAGCCTACGGGTGTAAAGGTGTAACACGAAATCTAAAAACAACCTATGGTTAGAAACAGGAGAACACAACTGCCTTTAAAACTAAATAAACACAAATACAGTTTTTAAAAAATCCCAACACATTCCCAACACAAACATCAAAGCTACTTTCCCATTACCTGCTCTTGCTTTGAGGTCATTCAGAAAAAGTAGAAAATGACAAAAATCACAAATAATCTTGAGATTTCATTTTTACAATAATTATATTTCCTATGGATATTGATTTGACACGCAAATTTGTGAAGTGTTCCTCATGTTTTTGGAGGGAGACGGTGGCTCAGTGGTAGAGGGTTTGCCTGCGGACCTGAAGTTGACTGGAAGTTCGTGGGTTCGATTCCCACTGAGTTCAGGTCTAGGGTGCTTGGAAAAGACACCTAACCCCTCGTTTCTCCAACCATTGATACCGTCGTGGCAGCCTGCTGCGGTGTAGTGCAGCACACAAATTTCCCCAGTGAGGGATCAATAGAGTATGTAAAAAAAAATACATAAAAAAAGATTGTTTCTAGAAGTCATTTAACATTTAAGATCCCGTTATTACGGATGTAGCAAAAAGCTTAGATGATTTTTTGGTGGAGAAAAGCCAATGTGAGTCAACATGGCTGTGTCTGCTTTGACAGCTTAGCTCACGACTGGCTTGTGGACAGTTCCAGGAGCTGGCCTTGGTTTAGAAGCTTATAAGGATGGCTTTCTAGTTTTTTCCACAAAATTGCTCCTCATCTAAGTCTGAGCTCCTCTTTTAGCCAAATTCTAAAATCCTTTTTTTGTGCAGAAGACCTGAGAGACACTTTTAAACAAGTGTCTGTCTCTCTGCTGGATTTAAGGGTTCAGTGTGAGGTATCACTTTTTAAGGCGTTAAATTTGTTATTAGTACCTCACAGACTGCTTTATCTCACTGACTCCTCTGGCTTGAAATGAGCAGCTAAATGCTTGTTTTCTAAGCTGCAGCCAAATTAGAAAAGCAAATTAGCAGACACTACGGCCCCGTCCACACGTAGCCGGGGATTTTTGAAAACGCACATATTTTTATTCGTTTCGGCCAACCAACCACACAGAAACGGAGGTTCTTTTCACTCAAGACTGGCGCTTTTGAAAACTCCGGTCAAAGTGGAGATTTTGGAAAACTCCATCTTTGCGTTTGCGTGTGGATATGCGATAACGGAGATTTGTGTTTTTATGCGTCACTAACTTAGACAAGTAATGCACATACGTCATTCGTGTGCGGCCTTGTTTGGATCGCAAACAAGGTTTGAGCAGCATGGACCCAATCTATATTTTCCTGTGTTTTCTTAACTTTATAGTCTATGACGACTTTTAAAAGCAATTCCACCTCCTTGTGGGTCCACACAAGTGAGATGCCTGGCGCCATGTTTCAGGTTTTGCAGAAATGACGACAAAGGTGCTCTGATTGGGTAGCTCAGAACTTACGTTTACATCAATACAGCCGACTACTGGTCTGGCATGCTCATAATTGCACTCAGAAGCGTATTTATACGGCTCTGTGTGGACGTGGATATTTGGAAAACGGTTACTTATGGATGCGAGTGGTTTCCTAAAATGGAAGACAGCAGATATGCGTTTTCAAAAATACCCGGGTACGTGTGGCTGGGGCCTACATTTTATTTGAAGAAACTTTTAGAGGCTTTCCATAACAAACAGGATAGTGTCGGTATACATATAAAAGGACAACGTAAGTGCATTCATTTATATGAACAAAACCAATATGCCAATATCATGGCATTTTACAGTTGAGTGCTTCTGGAGTTGTCATTCCTAAAGGGCTGGTCCACATTGTTGATGTACAAGGGTGGGGACAATGCAATAAAGTGAACTGCACTGTTGCAAAACTCACTTCAAAATCCTTTCCAAGAACGAAAAGATTTGCTTATTCATCCGACTATTTATGTATTCCTCAAAATCTTCTTAATCCTCTCACGGTTACAGTGGCTGCAGAGAGCTCGATTTATCCTCCAACTTTCTGCAAAACCTTTCCTTGCCGATGATTCAGGATACAATTTCAACCACTACGTGACTGTGCATGAGCTTTAGCAGTTAGGAACTCTTGAAAAATCACTTTCAGCAGTTTCTCATTTAGTAACTACATTGTTAAAAAAACACCTTTTATTTTAAGCAGTGATTAGTTTGGATAAAACTAGCAGCTTGAATTTGAGCAACTTTATATTACAAGAAGTTTCATATGAATCTAAGCTCAGTTTGTTTTAAGCCGATGTAAGACGACAGCTTTAGTGAATCACATCCATGCAGTGCAGGAAACTCACCGAGACTGGTCTGGGAATTGGGGTTGACATATTGGTCTTTACTCCACTCTACCATACATTTTAGGATGGACACTAGACATTCCAGGCCTTTCTTCCTTAAAGTCAGCTCCTAGACAATAATGTAAGAAACATACATTTTAAAAAAGAGTGTTAAAATTTAAACATACAAAAGAGAAGAGTATCTCAGGGTCTTGTTCACGAGTGGGGGAAGGATGGAGCGGGAGATCGACAGACGGATCGGATCGGTGCAGCGTCTGCTGGAATTAGGACGCTGTTTCGGTCTGTCGTGGTGAAGAAAAGAGCTGAGCTGAAAAGCAAAGCTCTCGATTTACCAGTCGATCTACATTTCGACCCTCAATTATGGTCACCAGCTGTGGGTGGTGACTGAAAGAACGAGATTGCCGATACTGGCGGCCAAAAATGAGCTTCCTCCACAGGGTGGTTGGGCTCTCGCTCAAAGATAGAGTAAGGAGCTTTGCTATTCAGGAGGAGCTCAGAGTAGAGCTGTTGCTCCTCCGGGTCGAGAGAAGCCAGATGGGGTGTTTCGGGCATCTGGTTAGGATGCCTCCTGAATGCCTCACTGGTGAGGTGTTCCGAGCACGTCTCACCAGGAAGACACCAGAGGCAGACTCCAGACCAGCTGGAGAGACTATGTCTCACGGCCTTACTGAGGAACGACTCGGGATCCTTCCGGGTGAGCTGCAGGTTGCAGCCGGGGTGAGAGAAATCTTGGTTTCCAGTCTGAAACGGTTGCCCCTACGACTTGGCCCCAAATAAGCAGAAGACAACAGAATAGAAAGAGAAGAATAAATGTTTACTTTTACTATTACCTGTTGAGGTGTTGTGCCAAGTTCATGACCTCCTCGACCTTGTGCAATTTTTGAAAGGTCATTGACCAAGCGTTCAAATATGTTAGCAGCATTTAAGTCACAATCATAGTTCACATAAATGTCCACCACGCTCTGCGCATCTGAAAGAGAATGACAAAAAAAAAGCAGAGTAAGAAGTAAATCTAAAAAGCTGCATTATTTATCTACAACAAAAAACAAACACAGAGAATTAAAAGCAGTAATTAAATTCATTTAGATGAAATGTATACATAAATATTTTGTTAGTAACAACAAGACATTAATTTTTAAAAGCTTAAATTCCCAAAATGGAATTAAAAAGGGATGCAAACCTGCACATATTCTCGTTAGGGTTTGGATGACCATCCACTTGTGATCATAGGAGCTAGTAGACGTCTCAAGGATATACAGGAAAATCTCTTTGAAAAACACCTGAAAAGAGTTTTACAAAATAAAATATAAGCGATAGCTGCGCAAGCGAAGCCTCTTCCAAAGGCAGGAGGAGAAAAGAAGAGGTGGTTATGTTAAAAACAGACAGCTGATGTAGACGGACAGCTTGAAGGCATGTAATTTAGCTGGGTGGAGAACGTTGCAGCGCTGTGTGTGAGCAATGTGAGATATGTCATCGGTGTCAGCCGCCTGCTGTTAAGAGAAATGGAGAGCGTCTGTATTGTGCTGGATTTGATGTTTGATGTGTTACCACCCAAACAGGTGATGACAGAAAGAAGACAGATGTGCCACATGTTGTGAAACACAGCAGCGTGTCAAGAAAGATGAAACTGATCAATTACTTTAAGAAAAATATTCAGCGGACTAAAGAAATTTTCTTGTCTTATAAAAAAATATTTCCTTTTGTTTTTTCTTTACAACACAAAGAAAATACATAAAAAATACAGCCGGTGTGCTGATCCAACTAGTTTATCAAGTTTTTAGAACGTAAATATAGATTAAAAGACAAAGCCTGTTACACCCTGTTCAATTTTTTTAAACAGTAATGTTCCTATGCCATGCCATCCTATGTTTATTAGCAGATAAGATTGTTACTTTTATTACATTTAAATGACAGAAAAACAATATCTTACTTCAATTTGCATCTTGAGGTGTGTTTTGAAGTGGGAGAGGAGAGTAAGAAAAATGGAGAGCGACAGCTCAAAGACTTCAGGCACAGAGGAGACGCCGTTCTTAGACAGGGCAACGCAAAGGTACTGCTTGATGGCGTTTATGAACATCTCGTTGGTCTTGAAAATGGGCCCCGCATTCTGCAAAATGGATAGCAGCAGCTGGAGGGACAAGACCTTGGATCGCAGCTCATGGGACCTAAAACAGTGAACGAGAAATAGGTTCATTTTGGTGAAATAATAATTTTCTTTTGCAATCCCTCACCCCTGCCCAAATGAAGTAAATATGTAAAATATAAGGGCATTATACCATTTAAATTCAAGCAGATTGACAAATTAATTATCTACATAATTTAGATTGTTAGGTAGAAACTGTAAATACTTCTTTATTTTTATCATTCAAAAGTGTCTTTAAGTAATGTGATCCCCAGCTGCAGACAGTTCCTGACCAGCTGTATGATACAGTGTTATGTTAACTAAGGGGTGTGCTGATACTGTTTGCTGAGCTTCCCCCACCTTTACTATCTGTAAGAACACACCTCTTGTTTTCCACAACTGTATAAATAAAGCAAACAGGGTTGCATTTCTTCATAGATACTCCAGTCTGGGGAGAATGCTACCCTTGTGACAAGTAAAACAGGGAGTCTCTCATTTGTTCACTGGTCAGCACAAATTTATGAAAAAAGATGAATAATTTTTCCCTCTAACATAGATGATAAAAAATTTTGAAACGATGTACAGTATGAACCTGCTCATGACTTTCACATTTTAATAGCATTGCTTTTGCCAGAATACCCTGCTGCCTGGATGAACTATTTCACAGTTTTTATTGTTTACTAGAGTTCATTTTGAAAATGATCATCAAAGTTTCATAAGAGCCTGTAGCTTATCTCCAGACAGAAATATTATCCCTTCTATATTACAATGTCTCCCAAAATGTTCCGCCGGCATCTAACATCCATGCCCAACGCAGGTATTACTCAGATACTTAGATCTGTTTTGAATTTTTTAACAATGTGAACAGGCTAGTAGCAGGTATTAGTGGGCCCATTAGGGTGATGGAAATCACAAGTCAAGAGGTCTAGTGAAGACATTATCTGGTGGGTGTGCTTTTCAAAGCTGGTGTGCATACATCAGCTCAGCAGCGGTTATTTTGAATGCACGTTATGGGTGATTTTGCAGACAAAAAAAAGCATGATGGAGGAACAAAAGAAAAGGAAGAGGAAGGAGATCAAAGTTAGAGATAAGAGTCAACATTCTGGCTAGCAAGTGAAACAGTTGAGACATGCCACTAAAAAATACTTTAAAGGTTTGTTTAGGAGACCCAATCATTTCTTTAACTTCATAAGCAGGGGGTTCTTTACCCATAAGTATTTAAAAAAAGATTAAAGAAGTTTTCTTAACAAGCTATTTAAATACAGATATTTACAATTAATATCAACATAGAAACTGCTGTGATGTCTGAAAAATGACATTTGTCAGGCTAAGCCAAAAACCGAGCACTTCCCGTCCCTTTTATCATAACTCCTCATCACAAAACATGACGGCCAAAGGATCAACTTAGTTGGCAATAGTAGGCAACAGATTGTTCGTTTTATTCTACCAATTAGTCAAGAGCATTTGGAAAATTGAATAGTTAATACTAATAAAACTTCCAAGCAGAATCCAGAAAATGACATGCCAATCCTTCAACGTGCCAATTATTTATTAAATAAAAGAATCTCGCTAAAAAACTAAATACTTGAATGCAGTTTTGGTCCTTTAAGCTCAGTAAAGCCCAAGAAAAGCATGACGCACGGTATGAGAGCACATCAAAAATACATTTCTCCATCAGACTTAAAACCATCCAGCAACCTTCAAAGCAGAGCTCAGAAAAACAAAATCAAAGTGCTTCCACACACACGGCTTCAGTTTGAACGGTTTTCTTATAACGGCAGGCACTATAAACTTAAAACTCAAAAGGATCACATGTTCAGCTCTTTTATATGTCGGATTTGGTTGTTTGTCTGCAAGGTTTTCTTATTTAGTCTACTTTCAATCTCCGTGAGTCAGCCAAAGTGGGCAAAGCTTTTAAACGGCAGTCCGTCAGCGTTTGCTACATACACAGAAATATTTATCCTTAAAAACACACATTTATATTCTTCATCAGCATTTTTTAAAAAAACACAAATGATATGATATGAAGGAGAAATTCTCAGTTTAATCTGACTCATGCCTTTCACTCGACATAACACAGACAATTCAAGGTTTTCTTTGACAAGATGCTTTTTCGCACAAAATTTGATATCAAGCATAAAAAAGGCAAAAAATTTTAACCTTAAAACTAAAAAAAAAATAACTTTAATTGCCTTTTATCTTCTAAACTAATCCACTTTAAACCTATCTAGGGCCGGGTCTCGGGGCAACATCCTCAGACTTGAAACCCAGGCTTCTCACGGCCTGGGTTTGCATCCTCCAACTCACTTGAGAGGATCCTGAGGTGTTCACTATCTAGCAGTGAGACATAGCGGGATGGGGGCCTGCCTCTAGGTCTCCTTACGGGGGGCCGTGCCTGAAACACCTCAGCAGCGAGGCATTCCGGAGGCGTCCTAATGAGATGCCCGAACCACTTCATCTGGCTTCTCTCAACCCGGAGGAGCTATGGCTCTACTCCTCACTCCATCTCTGAATGTGAGCCCAGCCATCCTGCAGAAGAAGCTCATTTTGGCCTCTTGTATCTGCGACCTAATTATTTTCGGTCACCACCCACAGCTAGTGACCAAAGTGAGGGTAGGAATGTGGATCGACTGGCAAATCGAGAGGTTTGCTATTCGGCTCAGCTCTTTCTTCACCAAAACGGACTTTTCTCAAACACATTTTTCTAAAAAGCACACAAAACTATTTCAAATGTTAGTTTTTTGTTTTTTCTAAAAGGTAAAATCTTACTTAGGATCAGGCGGGCCATCTGAGAGCGGCTTCATTGAGAGCTTGCAAAGCGAGCGAAAGACGAGAAAAGCATCTTTCTGGAGGATGTGGGAGAATTTAGCTCCTGGAGGCTGACCTGGTGCTGCGCCGGATTCCTGTAGAAGAAGCCACAAAAAACAACCCCTGTCACCAAAGAAACATTTAAAGCAGTTGATAATAGCAAGAGACATCTTCTATAATTGAAGACCTGCAGACGACTTAAGTTTAATAGCGTGCGATTATAAGCTTCCACATCCATTAGGTTTGCTTGATAGTAATCGCAGAGAAGTGCAATCACATATAATTGCAGCAGTCAAGTATAACTGAGCTGGATTGAAAAAATGATGGTTATATAACACATAAGAGGAAACAGATTCACATTAATTAGAAATGCTGTTAAAGTCTTTTTTATATGATGCTAAAATGACAGGGTCTACCACGATTACATGAACCAAGAGTACATCTCATAAAGACAAAATAAATGAAATGTCAAAAACTATTATGTTGAATTATTTCATAATAATGCTGATGAGATAGGACCCTATTTATTTCTCACCTGAGTGTCAGTGGATGAGAGGGAAAGTCTATCGTCAGGCAGCGAGGGGGTGAAGCTGGCAGATATGGGCGTGCCGGGGATGCCATTGGCATGGACATGCTCGTTGTCGCTCCCTAGCGTGCCTTCATCATCCATGGAGCTCTGAGTGCCCTCCGTCACCACATCAGCCGACTCTGCCGACTCACCCTCATTACCAGACTCTTTAGTGTCTGAGCAGAGGTTGGCGGGATCTAAACAGTGTCCTTGGGAGACGGGAGAGATGCGGCAGGAGACAGTAGATGAATAATATTATAAAATCTTATTGTTTTTTCCACAAAAGCGAGCTTCTAAAAGGAAATCCTAAAGTCTTGCATTTAAAAAAGCTTTTTATTTTACAAAAGAGTGCAAATTTTATGGCTTATAGGCAAGCAGTATTTACAGAAACTCTGATGAGTGGAGTGCAATCTGTTCAGCCTTCCTTCGAACCTTTAAACCTTGTATGTCAAAACTTTCCCCGAGGCTGAAAGCATTTTTTTTTAAAAGGCCAAGTACCATTTCTCCTAAATGGACAAGTAGATAAACCTTTTTTGCTGCCAGAGGGACGTAAAAAAGAGATTTTTAGTCTTTCATTCACAGGAAGAGAGTTTCTTTTTGTCAGAATCTAAGGAGAGTTAAGAAAGCCTGACATGACCTAAAAAATATTGTATCCTTGGGTCTGATTTTTTTTATTTTTTAAAAAAGAAACCACATTTTTGCAAGTATCAGAGGTGGAATTTATAAGACATTTTTTTCTCCTCCAAATGTTGGGAGGATTAGAAAAGGATTAGAAGCATAATAGCAGAAGAAATGACTTGCATACTTCGGCTCGACTGAATCTGTGGTATTACAACTTTAGTTGATTTTAAATATAAAAACGCACCGCAAACAAAATATATTCTGATTTATAGATGTTTGGAGTGGGAATAAAAATGTCAGGTTGGAGTTTATCTGTTAAGATATTACATTTACATGAAGGAAACCTTATTTCTTAACAATATTTAGCCTTTGTCATAACAAAGCCTCATTTTACCTGCCGCCACAGTGTTGACCACCTCCTGCAGAATACTCTGGACTATTTCCTGAGCTTTCTCTTCATAGTTTGGAATATCATCTTGCTCCTCTTCCCCTGCTTCTTCATGCTGCTGGGCTGCTGCATCTGGACAAAACACATAGATGTAAAACTTAAATCCACATATAAAATTAAAATGAGTGTGCAACAAATTAAAAGATTTTTTTTTGTACTATATTAGGCACAATAGTAATCCTTCAAGGGGATATTACTTTTGCTGCAACCAGTGGTCATGACGGCACCACTGGTGGGAGTAACCTAACTCCACCTGCAAGAGGGGTTAGGTATCTTCTCCAGGGACACTTAGGCGTGGGCCCAGTGGGAATTGAACCGACTTCTTCCGGTTCAAAGAGGGACATTCTACCAGCTAATGCCCTATTTGTAATGTTGTCAATAACACTAAAATAAAACAAAACACTGCAAAGGCTGCTTTTCAAGGAGATCAAATGAAAAGAATACAATGTGACTCAGCAAAGGGGAAAAAAGTGCATATAGGAGTTAAAAATGTGAAAAGACACCAAATGTTTATCTTTTTTTTTTTTTAATGTAAAATGATATGTCAAACACACAATGTTTTATCTAAGTGTAAACTAATTTGTCCTTGCAAGAATTATTTTGCAAAACAGCATATCTTACTCTGTGCTGCTGCAGTGGCTTGGTCTGCCTCGGTCTGCTCGTTTTCAGCTACAAAAAACTCAGAACCATTCTCTGGATCCGGATTTTCGCAGACCTGCCCCCGGTCGCCTTGGTCCTCCTCTGAAGAAACGGGTCTTTTGCTGGATTCTGATGTCGGCGTTAAAGGAGTTGATGGGGTGGATGGGATGTTGATGCTTGGAGTTGGTGGGCTGACAGGACCATTGGCCTCCCGGGTCAGAGCCTTGGCAGGTGGGTGGACAGGAGTCTGGAGCTGTGGGGAGTCTGGCTCAGTGTGCTGGGTGACTGGGGAGTGCTGTCGATGCCGCTCTCTTTCCAGCTGTTTTGCTTCCTGCAGCTGAGGAGGGGGGTAAAAAAAAAAAATACATGCACACAGCCAAAGAAAAAGAAAAGAAAAAAGATAGAGACGAGACAAGAAACGTATCACATAGACCAGGCACATGTGACACACACACATACACACAAAGAAAAAAAATTTTTAGCCACACGAAACGAACACATTAAAATTTGATCAATTTGACTGTTTCTACAAAGCTTCAAACAGATCTTTAAAATGCTGAATGTGCCAGTTGTGAGGTTTTATGAAAATGTACATGAATGTGTTCCGAGAAGTAGGACATGCTACCCAAACAGCAAATGAGACAAACTTTGTGAAATCAGTTCATGCTGGCTGGTGTGTGTTGGGTCTATTTTAGTCTGCTGGTGGCAGAAAGCATTTATGGTGGAAAATGACTCGTATAGCCGCGCTCTGGCTGATGTGTCATGGCTGACATGAGCTACGTCTCCTCCATGAAGTGGGGAGCGATGAAAAGAGTTGGCATGCTCGTGCTCGCCAGAAGTGGGTCAGGAAACATTTGCATACAGTCATGATCCAATTTTAGATTTAAATGTTGGTGAATTGAGCGATATTTTATATCTTGGACTGCATCTTTTAAAGCTTAGACATTAGTTTCAAGAAAGAAATTTGAAGTTTTATCTTGGTTTGAAAATCAGCTGCACAGTAAGACACGTCACCATTTCACAGAAAAAACACCAACACAGGTTCCAAAAATAAGAAGACCATCACAAGCAGTGAATTTTGTTTTTTCTCAGCCAGGCTAAAGTAACATAAAAGAAAAAAAAAAACTTAAGGTGCATTGGCAATAAAGTGCATTTGCAGGCTTGCAATGGCTAGAAAATAAATCCCAAAGTTAGATTTGAATGACTCAAAGTGAGGAAGAGACATGAGCTACAAATAACAATGTGACACAGATAAAACACTGGAGTATGAATCTGACAGGAGTAAACTGACAAATGGCCAAAACATGTTTAAAAATTTCATTCAGGTCTTCAAAAATAAATAAAAATAGCAGTCAGTTTTTATATATTATGTATAAACTGATTGTCAAATCATTTAATCCTTGTTTTACAAACCACTAATCCATTAAAAAACCTGCTCAATTCTAATTAAATAAGCTGCTGCTGCTGTCATCGTTTATAAAGGTAAACCAGCTAGATGGCTAGTAACGCCTGAATGAAATGTTTAGCATTGGATACGAACAATAATAAGACCAGACAAACACAACTTGACTGGAAGGGACAGGCGAGGCTGTGCAAACACACTAAGCTCATTATTTAAATGCCACCTCAGTCCGATAGTAAAGGCTGCGTTTGAGTGTGTATGTGTGTGTGAGCTACAGCTAGGAGGATGTGTAAACACAAAAACACAGAAAGTTGATCATCTGGTGCAGCACAGCAGTGACAAAAAAAAAACATGTTCTTCATGATCCACATCTTCCGCCCCAACTGTTGCCTTTCAAATCTGATTGCTAACTGTCTTGTAAGACACTAAACTTGTATACACAGCTATCTCACCCAGGATGTGTGTGTAAAAAAAATGTGTGTGGATCTGAGGTGTTGTGTCAACGTTATATGATTTGTGTCAAGAGAAGCCACAGCAAGCACACGGTGGAATAACGGTGCAGCTCCTTGCACTTTGGAGCAAATAAAATAGGAAGAGAACGCATGGGTGCATGAATGGATGAGGTCAAAGCTCAATGCGCACACACACAGATACAGAGAGAAGAGTTGAAGAGGTCTGATCAGGCAACGTCACAGCAGTCCTGCACGCTTTACCTGGCGGTCACGCTTTCTGGAGGCCAGAGACCAAGATAGCTTGTGATTTGTAAGCTATGTGTCCAAAAGGTAAGGAGGGAGGCGGGTGAGGAAGGGGGAAAGTGTTATTCAAAAAGAAAAAGATGATTAGAGCAAATTTTTGTTTCCTTTTTTCAAATGCAATATCTAAAATGTCCTTCAGGACACAAAGCAAACTAGAAATTGTAAGAAGGTGAATTGAAATAACCAATCAATAGAAAGATTATCAAAATATAATGAATTTAACCACCCAAACCAGATTCCTCACTAAATTAGCTGCGTATTAAGAAAAAAATATGTGCTTTTTTTTAATGTGCTTCTTTTTAATAGAAAAAAAAATAGTGCTAATGTACAGTTTCCATGTTAAAAGAGGATGTGTCTCTAACATATGTGTGCAAATATGAGTATGTTTGCAGAGGACTGGACATACTGCTTGGTTCTCCATGCGTGCGAAGATGACGTTGAGCATCTGTGTAAGAGTGGCCTTTGCTGTTGTCTGATTGATGAGGTTTTTACTGGCCAGGTAGATGTTGTAACAGGTGCGGACAGCCTGCAGCACGGTACCCTCGTGGATTTCTATGTGCTGAGAGGTCACAGCTGTCAACAGGGCCTTGGGGAGAAAAAAACAGAGATAAGAGCTGGTTTCCACTTTCTGGTTGTTCATGATTCAGACTGTGAGCATTCATATCTTAATCTTACTGCAGTTCACATAAAATATAAAGATTTAACATCACTGTTCAATGCATCGCTTCTTAATATTATTACTCAGGTTGTTTTTTAAATCAGCACTTTATAAACTTGAAAGCTCACTAAAGTTTGTTGAAAACTAAAAGAAATAGTCAAAACATGAATACAGCAGCATACCTTGATGATCTGAAGCTGCACGCCCTCATCGGTCTGAGGTCCTTGGAAGCAAGCACAGATGGTTTCGATGATTCTGTCGATGAGCTTTTTACCAGGAGCTGTGTTGTCCGGAGCATTGCCCGTCAGGTGGCCATAAGCTATCAGCTTCTAAAAATAGCAAGCACATATAAAAGTATCAAAATGATGCTTGAAACATTTCACATCATGACATTTTGAAAGTTAAATGTTGGTTTACAAAATGATATTTATGTTTTATATATGTGTTTCGAGCTCTGATGAAACAAAACTATATTGGCAATTCTTTGTCTTTCTTTTTATCTAGCAAATAAGCATTTGACTAATCTGGGATTTTGCAAGTTCTTCCACTTTGAAATCATAGAGGGGTTGGAAATTTTTATATATGATGCATGTCAACTCTGAGACATAATCTAAAATATAAATCTGGAAGTTGCATTGTGTGGCTTTTTAAAAAAGATTTTTTTGTGCGTTACTACTGTGGAAGAACTTAATAAACGACAGGGTGTTCGAGGTTGAACACTTGTTTGCCTCAATATTAATGCTGGGTATTGATACATATTTGACGATTCAATACAAATTTCAATACATGGCTCACAGGGTGACATTTATCTCGATACAGGGCACTTTCTATTCAATAGGATCTAGGTTTTTAAAAAAAACTCTTAAAAAAAAATCACATAACACTTAAAGTACCAATTAATTGCCAAATTATTATTAGGAAAATAAGAATGTGTTATCTTGTATCTGTTGGGGAATTTGGTATCAATTAGATTAATATCAATACGCATTAAAGTATTAAAGTATTTTTTTAGTGCAGTCTCCATCTTTTTGTTTGCTTTCAGCTAAAACGTCTAGAGATGTCTCAAAAGATTTTCCATGTCGAATTAGTCTCACAAACAGTTGTAGTCCTGAGGTTTTTGTGTGTCCTGCCACTGACCTGTAAACAGTCGAGTGAGGTGATGACGATGCGGGGACATTTGGACTGACATGCCAGCTCAAACGGCAAGAAGTACTTGTCAGCTTCAATGAAGTTGGTCTTTGATTTGATTGGCGGTAAAGTGCTGGAGCCCGATTTGCCATCTCCAGTGGGCGGACTGGAAGGAAACAACATAAAATGATAGAGACTATGAGAGGAGCGCAGCAATCTCTTGGTCCGGTCTGTTAGACTGGGAAATAAAAAAAACCCCTCAAAAATCACATTCACTTCCCCTGACATCCAGACACAAGGTATGATGTGTATCCAGACATCGAGCAACCTCTTTTTGTTCCCCAGAAGGAACAGAAGAAAACATTTAAGCTTGAGAAATTGTTTTGCAGCATTGCGCTGAGGGAAAATACAGATAAAAGTATTCTTGAATTTAATTCAATGAAATCAGTGTCTAAATTCTTACTTGATTTTACTAAAAAGGAAGCAACTATTCCACAAATTTAATCCCAAAATTTGCAACGTGTGAATGCTGTGAAGACACAAAAGCCTATTTCATAGCAAGGCCAAATGATTTGGTTACTTTTTCAAAGAAAAGATCAGACATTAAGATGTAAAATACACACAATGACTCTCCCTATCCATGTCTTTACAGCTTCTCAGAGAACAACCACCACACCCAAACTGCACTGGCTGGAACAGGAGAAAAACAGAGAAAGGATGAGAGGAAACTAGAGTGGGAGGGAGGGAGAGAGTGAGGCAGACAGATAGCAAAGGAGTGGGCTCCATTGTTTATGTCTTGGCAATGAGAAAGGATGACTTCAGCTGTTTTAGAGGGACGACCTCACAGAGTACGAACCCAGTTCGTAAATTGAATTAAACGATGATAGGATGGATCACTGAAGGATCTCTTAAAAAAGACAAGTGAGAAAATATTATGAGAGTTGGTAATAGGAAATTAGGGGAGCGGGATGAACGAGGAGGTATCTAAAAGATGATCAAGTAAATAAAAAAGGTATAAGAAGAAAAATAGAAAATCGGGTGTTTAAAAAACCTTTTAGATTTTTAACAGATCCATAAATTGTCAATAAAAGAAAAATAATATTTGTCAGTTTACTTAGCAGATTTGACACGATATCAGCATTGACTGACTTGATACCGTCTTGATGCAACATTAGGGTGCACATATACTGTAGATGCATCTTATTTGCAGGGAAGAGACAAATTAATAAAACACAATAACAAAATAAATACAGATTCTTAAATGTTATGATTCATCCTAAAACATTCTAACATCCTAACATTCTAACGTCCTAAAACATCCTAAAACATTCATCCTAAAACATTGATACACACTCTTTTCGGAAACTGGAAGGTAAATAAAATGCATGCATGCATGCAAGCATGAATGAACTGGGTTTAAAAAGATGCACAGGTATTCTAAGATGTAAGAATCTAGGTAAATAACTTTTACTCTGTAACAGCCTGCACAACTCTTAAGTTTAAATGCTAGATAGAGTAACTCAAGAAATCCTTGCATGCTGAAACTCCTCAAAAAGCACATTGTGCTCAACTCAAGTTTATAATTTTGCTTGTGTTTACTGTCTGGTTCATTCATCTACCAACGAAATAATTTCTCAAAGCATTTGAACCAAACAGGATATGTAAAACATCCTGTGGTTAACGTTTTGCCACCTTTGTGTCATTTTAAGAATGTTTTTTTCCCCATCAACAGGCTTGCATGCAACCTCAAATAGAAAAAAAGAGGACGTTTAAATGTTAACCTAAAGTCTATCTATATTCCTGCATAAAAAAGGCAGAATGGTATATCTTAAAATAATAAATAAATGAAAGCCGTAGAATTTGTACAAGTTTGGTGTTGCTATGGGCAGTCTAGACATCTATCTTTGATCTTCAAATTCTATTCTGAATAGTTAAATTTTGTCTTAAATGAGGAGATTGGTGCATGGAATATGAAGAAATGATGAAACATAACATGTGAGAAGAGAAACGGTACAAATTTATTGGAAAAAAGATTGCACGGAGAAAAGAATGAACATAAGTGGAAACAAGAGAGGTGGTTCCTGCTCTACGCCACATTCCACAGCCCGTGTTACTTGGCAGCCTGTTGAAGTGCACGGCATGAATAAAAGCCCAACAGTCAAAAACAAGTTCAACGTCGGGCACAGCTTCATGAAGAAAGCCATTAATGAGAAAGCAAGGGCGCTGCTGGGCATGGGCCAAGCAGAGATGCAAACAAAAACACACTGTGGGCTGTGGATATGCACAAACACACAAAACCACACACAGCATTCTAAATCCCTTTGCTAGCTGGAGCACAGACGGAAGCAACGGAGAGGCCTCCGACCGAGCCATGAATTTTACAGAGCCTCAACATGCAAAGAGAAACAAAACCCATCACGTGATCCTCGGTACGAGAATGTGGTACAAAATACATAAGTGGCTTACCTTAATTTTTCTGATTCCTCCTTGATTTCCTCTGTAAAGAAAGAAAAAAAGGAAAGGATGTGTTAAATTGGTCAAATGTGTTCCTACACTAATATCAATCCCTACTTTTCTACTGAGCATAAAAAAATCATTAGAAGTCGAGCATGTTTGCAGCAAAAAGAATTTGACCCATTTATGAAGAAACTTGTGTCTTTGAAATCTTTTATTATGCAAAACGTGAGTTGGAAAGTTTTTTTTTTTAAATTTAAACAACCACCTTCCTTTCTGTGCAGATAAAGAATGCTTTGGATGTCTTTTAGGAGACGTTGGTGCTCTACATTTTCATTTCTGCTTGAAAACCTTTAGTGGTGACAGTTTTAATTACATCCCAACTGCAAGTTGACAGCAAACTTGGTTAATGTTTGGCCTCGGCTGCTGCACAGCTTGAACAAATATAACAAATATTTCTCTCTCTTTTTGTGTGTTGCAGACTAATAAGAGTTTATTTCACAAGTGTTAAACTATCAAAATGGTTTAATGAACTCACATAGAGCACAGAGAAAGGCTGTCAGACAGAGAGTGAGAGGCGGATACAGAAATAGAGCAAGCAAGAGTAAAAAAAGAAGAGGCTGTTGGTATTTGAAGTTTTTAAAGAGCCCTATTACAATTGCACCTACCCACTGTGTTTAAGAAAAAAAAATAGTCATCTGAGTCATCAATAGTCGGCTGAGATATTTAGCTCCATCAAACATAACCTGTTGGCTGAGACTATTTGCCTTTTTGGGAATTAGGTATAGCAAAGAGTTTTTAATAATGTTTTCTTTTGGTTTAGATCCGTCATATGCTTACTTAAACGTCCAATGAAATCTAATAAAACAGTCCCTGCGAATCCAAAAAGACTTTTGTGAGATCACTCTGTTCTTCGCAGATCCGAATCTGACATAAATCCTCCTGACAACTTATCAAGTCATTTTATGAAGCCAGTCTAAAAAATTTGACTCAAGTCATTTATTTACCAGTGTTGTAAGCTGTATCTCACAAAACAACCCCTCAAAAATGAAAGAAAATACTTTTCATCTTTGTCAAAATAATCTGATTGCTACACAAAATGTGAACCTTGAAAGTTTATTAGAACATGAAAAAGGCTGATTTGAATAATCTGTAAAGAAGATGTTTATTGTATGAGATCATTACTTTGTTGATGCTATGGATGAGAGATGGCGGATCAAAGTGAGTCAGGTTATTTGTCCCATCTTCTGTCCCACTAAAGAACTTTATTTTTCCAAATTACAAACTGTGGAATTAAATGAAACACAAAGTTCAACATCCATTATCTCGAAGAACTTGTCAATTTATCAATTAAGGCAACTCGGCCCACGTTTTAAATTCTTTCCACCATTTTTACCCTGACTTTGACCCAGATCTTAACAGAAGATGACAGTGAAGTGTTAAATGAGCAAATAACCCCTTAGAGACAGACATTTTAAGCCGTTCTTTCATCATCAAGAAAAAACTGGGTCAACCTAATGGACAAAATCCCTTTGAATATGGTGGATTACAGCATAGGGTTACTTCTGAAGATGATCTGCTGGTAATTGGATTAAACAGCAACATCCACACATCTAATCTTCAAATCATGACTCATCATTTAGTCCAGAGATACTTTCGCTCATGTATCGTAAGGTCTTCATAAATCAGCCTGATGCTGGCAAAAGAGAGAGAAAAAAAGGAAATGTAGAAAAACTGATAGAAACACAAACTCGATTACTTCCTTACCAACAATGTACAGAGTTGTATCTGTGATAATAACAATAGGGGAAATTAAACACTTCCTGAAATTCAGAACATGCTCAACTCAAATCCGAGACACCCACACATGTCACAGAGTTTTTAATGTCTGATGATTTATTACAAAAGCAAGCCCCAATTTTAATCACATTAATTGTTGGAACTTAGCATAAAGCTCAGACGGCATTCTACAAACATCTCTGTGTGTCACAGCCTTGGTGGCAGACTTATTGAAATAAACCCAATAGCTCAAGTCCCTCAGTGAAAAAATTCTGATCTATAATCCCTGCACAGCAAAAGTGTCTTGAGATGGTATCGGGAAATAAAGCAAATCCCAACTACATCATATATCTAGAATATTAAATATTCACATTAAGAAATACAAAAACAGAAGAATGTTGTAAAGTGTAAATCCTGCAAGGTTGAGAAATAAGCATGGGGACTTTATAGATTTATTTGTTTCTAAGATATGAAGATAAGCCCAGTGGGGGTAAAGAACGGCCCAGTGGTGCAGTGGTCAGCACACTGGCTTCACAGCAACTGGCCTTTCTGTGTGGAGGTTGCATGTTCTCCCTGTGTATATGTTGGTTTTCTTCAGGCATTCCGGTTTCCTCCTATCCTTCAAAAAAATTAACGTTAGGTTGATTGGACACTATGAAATTACCCATAGTTATGAGTGTGTATGTGGCCCTGTTGGAAACTGGTGACCTGGTCGAGGTGTACCCTGCATCTTGCCTGAAATCAGCTGCGATAGGCTGCATGAGGGTTAAGTGGTACAGAAGACGAAACGAAATAGTGGGGAGAAAAAACCCATAGCAATCACTTCCAATAGAGTAATGACAATGAGCTGCAACAAGTTTCTTTCTTACTTTCTGCAATTGGTGTTTTAAAATGGCTTATCGTAAATCCACCAAAATCTCATTGTAAACTAAAGCAAAAACAGAAAGAAACAACAAAGTGGTCAACTTTATAGTGTGCATACAGCAAGCTAATATTTGAGAATAGAATGAAACAGCTGAATCAACATTCATAGCATCTGAAAACCCGTTCAGCCAAAGTTTAAAAACTTAATTATTGCCTGTCATTTTTAAAAAAAAATAACCTAAAACTTAAAAATAATATTCAGTTCTAAATTTGCAAGCAGCCCTCTTTAGAGTAAAAGGTTTTGGAACAGTTTTAACACTTCCCAGACTACAAAAATATTGGCAGCCCACTTCAAGTCTCCCTGCTTGCAGATTAACAAAAGTCTCCTCCTTAAAGTGCATCACCAGACAAAGCATTCCTCTGCCAAGCAGCGGCAGAGAAACCTGTTGGGAGTGTCCACCATGGATACAACTTGTTAAGATTAAGATGGAAACTGCAGGCCACACACCCTTCTTATTATGCTTTAAAGAATGCAATTTATGCAACAACACTTTGCGGAAATATAATGCAATAAATCAGCATTTATGAATAGATTTTGAGGTGGAAAGGGGGCTTAATCATGTGGCTTTGGAGACATTCATCAGACATTTTATTGTCATTTTCTTTATAGTTTTACCATACCATTTTACGTAGCTATGGTAGAGAAATAATCTACAAGTAGTGGTATCACAGATTAGAAAAGCTTTTATAGTGAACAAACAGTTTAGGACATGCTCCACAAACCTAGCCAAATATTTTTTTGCTGACTACGGGTATTGAATCGGCTCTGACTCAGCAAGCAGATGTTCTGACAATAATCCATTTAGCACTGTATCACAGACAAACATGCACAGATACAGAACATGCAACATAAATCTAATGAGGCCTTTAACAGTTAAACAATTAGCACACAACAGAAGCTGCACCCGGATGCTAAACTAGTAGGAGGGAGCCAGATAAACCGACAGCCCCAGAGAGACGTTCTGCAACACATCAACACGCCAGCAGCAAGCAAGCAAACAGCTTGTTGGGTGAGGAGAGAAAAAGCAGACTTGAATCTGTTTTGCATACCTGCCTTCTACATCAGCTTCATAGTTTTTGTTGTAATTGTAAGCGGAAAATTACAATTCCACAATTATATGTTTTCATGTTTGCCCTTTTTACATGACGGTCTCGTTTTGCGAACCCACAGAAAGACATTTTCATCTCTTGCAACACAATAAGCAGAGAGGAAATTAAGAAATGGTCAGAGGGAAAAAATATGGAAATTATTTCAATGCATAGCAATTATTTCCTGCCCTTTAGTAGGGTCAGAAATTTGAAATACAATCATATAAATCTCTTCCCACCCATCACCTCTGCACGGATACAAAATAGAGGTTAGAGGGGATTCTGTGACTCGGTTTCCATCACCTGTGAGAGGAACTAGGCTAATAAAGAGAAACCAGCTTTCTGCAGCATCATTACCATTTCAAAGCATTTGGAATCCATCTGCATCTGGCATGAAGCTGATGGTTTGGTGCTAACTAAATCACACGTAGCAATCTGGTTAAATTCAGTTTAAGTCTGCAGCTTTTTTTTTTTTTTACTTCTAAGCATTAAGGCTGTCAGATATCATTTTCCAACCGAAACCAGACAGAACATAGTTTCCAAATATCTGTAGAGACAGTGAGATTTGTGACATATTTAAGATTAATGATTAAAACCCCACGTTGATGGTTATTGAAGCTCTTTAAAAATATGTTGCTCTATGGTTACAATGTTAAAATGATTTACACAAAACATAACAATGACCACACCAGGAATTAGAAGCGGGGTGGTCATGTGTGTATGACTGGCTTCAAACAAAAAAAAAACATACGTAAGATGAGCTTGATCAATATAAAACAAGAGACATTTCTATTGTTCTAGAACAGGTTTAATAACAGTAATTAAGTGAGGAAGAGTGCAAATCTTTTAGAGTCTTTGAGGTCAACTAATCGCATGTGCATACATTCCACAAAAGTCCCCGCCTCTCTACATCCATATACTTGCATAAGCCTTTGCCTAATCACTGCTTTCACTGCTGTAGCTAAATCAAGGCTCTCATTTCCAAGCAAAAGTCCCAAAGCTTTTTGCCTTTGTCAGACCTTGATTACAAAGTTATAGGTTTTGCCATTAAAATGATTTCTATTCCAATAGCTTAAAAAAAAGGGATTTTTTTTTTCCTTTTACTGTTGTAATGTACCTGTAGACCCTTGAAATCATTCAGCCAGTGTGACCTTCTCTATTCACCTCCTGCAGCTTCAAAAGAGATCGAGTCTTACACAGCCGTTTAGGTTAGTGAAAGTATAAGTGCATATAACCTCACGTTTGGAGAAACATGTGACATTGAATGTGACATTGCTCTGACCTTTTCTCCCTATTTCCGACAAACTTAAACCTAGAAAATTGAGCCAACGGCCCTCTAAAGTGGAAATGAATGGTCTACACTCAATGAGATTATCTCAAATAGAATGAGTTTTCATTCCTTCTTATTTCAAAACCAACTTAGTAGATGACTAATATTCGTAATGTATTTTATGTATTGATGAAAAGAAAATGGTTTATCAATCAATAATGCAAATAAACCTGCCAACTCTTAAAAAAATGCTGGGAAATCTTGTTCCCGAGGATGTTTGAGCAAGCGAACTTACTTAAACATTTGCTTAGCATTTAGTTAACACACATTAGTAAAAGACTTTTATCCTACCGTGTCCAGTTAGCAAATCTCTAGGACTACTGCAATCTCTGCAAACTCCACACGTGTTTCAGAATCAGACTGGCTTTAAAATAATCATGTCAAAACGATCTGGCTACTGTAAAAATACAAAACCTTTATGTATTTGTAAGTATTGTCAATGCACAAGCATAAAAAAATTGAAACATTTATAATCTATGCTATTATTTATACTGTAAGTTTGTTGTTGCATTAGAAGTTTCAGTCAGCAGGCTTCAGGATTTTTCTGTTTGAAGTTGTATCCAAGTTATACTGGACACGTTGTCATCTTCTTTTCCTTCTGTGTCAGTTTCTTCCATCTAACCCTATCTGCTGAATCTTCTTTGGTCACGCCAACTATCTTCATGTCTTCCTTCCCTGAATCCATGAACCTCCTCCTTAGGCCTCTTTCCTGGTGGTTCCAAACCCAGCATCCTTCTGCCAATGTACTCTCTCTCTCCTCTGCACATGTCCAAACCATCTCAGTCTGGCCTCTCTGACTTTATATCCAAAACCTCTGTGGTGTACTTCTGATCCTGTCCATCTTGGACACTCCCAGAGAGATCCTCAACATCTTCGTCTCGGCTACCTCCATCTCTGTTTCCTGTCTTTTCATCAGTACTACTGTCTCTAGACCAAACAGCATGGCCAGTCTTACCACGGTTTTGTACACTTTCCCTTTCATTTTAGTTGAAACTCTTCTATCACACATCACACCTGATACTTTTCTCCACCTGTTCCAGCCTGCCTGCACATACTTCTTCACCTCTTTTCCACACTCTCCATTGCTCTGGACTGTTGATCCTAAGTACTTAAAATCATCCACCTTCTTTATCTCTTCTACAAGTTGTCATCCTACTTGCAAAAAATTTACAGATTTTTTTAACAAAAGTATCTTTGGTATTTTTGCACAATTTATCTTTAATGTGAAGCAGCAAATAGTGCTCATCATCTGCCTTATAAATTAGATCTCAGAACATATCTGATGTGATTTTAACCAGCAATAATTTTGTCACCAAACTGGCTGCTATGCATGTAAACAAACAACAAACTTCATAGAAAAGGTAACATGACAGACTTTTTTAACCTCACAGTATACCAGATTGGCCTTCATTACCACCTAATCTATCAGAATATGGTCAGGACCTCTGCCCATCTTTAATACGTCCAACATTGCTTGTTGGACACACCTTTTGTTTGAAAAGTACATTATAATTAATTCAGTTAACAGTTAGAAGAGCTCTTCATCTTGGACTTTGTGACCCACTAAGAATAGATCTGTTAATGATTTAGTGTACCTACAAGTTAATATTTTGTATCATTTATTAAAATATAGATGGAATGTTTAAATGAGTTGATTTAGCCAAAAGCCTTTTTTATTGAACATCTTACATTTTTTATGACGACAACGATGTGCATACCGAAGTCAGTTTACACTTTATGCACACTGAAAACATGAAAGTTTGAACCCCCAGTTTACTTATCAGGTGGCGGTCTAATTAATTTAAGGTCTATTTTAAAAGCGACATCAGTAGGGACATAATCTATTATGTATGGAGGTATCAGTGAAGTAAAACAGGGAATGACAAGGGAAAGAAACAAAACAAGGCTCCCTGCTTAACCTATAAATGTCTCCAAATGACTGATAAAGGGTTTTTGTGGCTTGGGAGAGAACGACTCTGCCCTGTTAACCACTCTGCTACTCATTATCTGAATACAAGTCAATCTTTGGGGTCACAAGCCGCTCCAGTCTCTGCAGTCACGTACACAGAAACGAGACACCGTTTACTCAGTCTCTCATTTCTCAGTGTTCCTCTGTAGCAATGACTTGATAGTGGAAATGTTTACATGCAAAAACATGCAGGTAATTTCCACACCTACATGAAGCAGTTTGGTAGTTTTGGGTTTATTGTTTATTCGTCTTACATTGCAACCCTTACATGTTCATACAGGGTTTATTTTTTGCATATGACAAATGTTGCAAACATTTGCAATTGATTGTGCCTGGTTTATCTTTTTTGTTCTCTAATAATGTCTACATGGTGTGCACTGGTTGCACAAAAATAATCTAAAAACAATAATCTATATATAGGTTTTTGAAAAGTTTTCAAAGTTTGACAGGAACATAAATGAGAAAATTTTAATTTCCCAACACTAACAAATGAATCATTATTAAATGTTTTAAATGATCAAAAACAAAATCCTACAAAAATGTAATGTTTTAATTTATTTTGAAATAATTACATTTAGCATCCCTATTTAAGTTTGTTGTATGTTTAAAAAAAAGAACGCTCTTTACATTTTATATTTGAACAAACTTATTCATATTAATATTTGCATTTAAATGACAATAGAAAATTAAGTATTCCAGAAAATTTTGGAAAATTTTGCATATCATGTCAAGCTAGCTGGGACAGGCTCTGGCGACCCTCCAAACCAATGATGGACTGAGCAGTTTAGATAATGAAAAAAATCAGATCGACAGATGGATCGGTGCGGTTTGTGCAATATTCAGGACGTTGCGTTGGTCCGTCGTGGTAAAGAAAGAGCTGAACCGAAAAGCAAAGCTCTCGATTTACCAGTCAATCTACATTCCTACCCTCAACTATGGTCACCAGCCATGGATGGTGAACGAATGAGCAAAATCATGGATAGAAGTGGCTGAAATGAGTTTCCCCCGCAGGATGGCTAAGCTCTCGCTCAGAGATAGGGTGAGGAGCTCTGCCATCTGGGAGGAGCCGTTGTTCCTCTGGATTGAGAGAAGCCAGATGAGATGGTTAAGATGCTTCCTGAACTACCCGCTGGAGAGGTTTATCGGATACGTCCCACCAGGAGGAGACCCAGGGGCAGGCCATGGAGCCACAGGAAAAACTATTTCTCACAGCTAGCCAGCGAACACCTCAGGATCCTCCTGGGTGAGCTGGAGGATGCAGCCGAGGTGAGAGAAGCCTGGGTTTTATCTGAGACTGTTGCCCCTGCGACCCAGCCCCGGATAAGCAGAAGACGATTGTATGGAAATAAATAGGATCCCAAATTATTCTAAAATGCTTGAATGTCCAATACGACTATATTGCCTACAAAGACATGAGATAAAACTCAAGAATATGCTTGGCACTTATTTTATTACCTCGATTTAACATCAATAATATCAATATGTAAAAGACCATTTTTTTAAGAAATCAGCCAGGCGGTTTAGTGGGAAAAAGAACTCCTTTTTAGAACATTTAAAGGAATTAGGTCTCTTAGTGGTGACAACCCAATTTAAGATGAATGGAGAAAAAAATAATAATCACATTATTTTAAATGACAGACTGACTACATGAATTAATTCACATGCTTGGGTTTGTGATAGTCACATATTTTAAGGTTACATGTAACATTTGCCCAACTTAATTGCCACAAAGGCCTATTTTACATCAAATTGATACAAAGAATTACTGACCAGAAGACTTCCTTTAAAAAAAAAAAAAAATCTAAGAGTATTATTGTAACTATTTTAAATCAAGTTGTATATTTTTAAGGTAGCTCCCTACAAATATTAAAAAGAACGCAATGGAAGGTGAACATAAGATGCAGCATAGCAATGTTTTTTATGTTCTCAGCATGTAAGCAAATTTTCAGATGAGTGAGATTGAAGGAATGCATTATTAGTTTAGATAAAGGAGTGTTTCAGGTTGCTGTGACCTCTTCAACCATCTCCTTAGATTATAAACTCATACAGGGAGAGAAAATGGGCGATGTGCTCAGCAGGTTTGAGCACTTCCAGTAACTCCTAAACTAACCGACAGAAAGTCTTAAAACTTGAGGGTGCTCAATTAACTCATAATAGGCCTAATTTTTTTTGTGCGTCGTAAAGGTGCGTGGTTTGTATATGACCCCACCTGCCGTTTAAGGGTTAACGGGAACATAATACTCGTACAAGAAGAACTAGAATCTCACAGATCCCCTAGTGTGTCCCTGAAGTCCTGGAGACATTGTAAACCTAAATGTGTAAATTGATAGTCAACCAAATCATGATACCATTTAAAAAAAACCTGAATATTTTTTGAAGATTGAATTGTCTGTCCAACCCGATTCTTCTGAGCTTTTGTCATGTCGCTCCTCTTAAAGAAGCCGACTGATCTGTGATCCGGTGATAATAGGACACTGCTACTGCTGCAGAACAGATCATAAGAAAATCTAGCATTCTTGTGAAAGTGCAGAATGACATTTTGATAATCCTGGAAAAAGGTCAGTGCGGAAGCTATGACGATAGAGTGTCTGGCACAAGCAACAACAAAAAAAAAGCTATTCAACCATACTCAATTCCTTTGTTTAGAACATGAAAAGCATTTTACAAACACATCCTTTTAAACTGCAAAAAAGAAAAAATAATTAGTAAATTTCTTTCGGCGAGATTGAAGAGGAGACTGACAAAAGCACTTTCTCAGAGTTGCCTCAAAGTCCCAGAAGCTGGAGGGAATTATGTAAGACACAAAGTATGCTGGGTCACCCAGTTGTTATGATATGAACTACAACTGTATCAAAGATGGTATCTCAGCAAGTCCAACTATTATTTTATTACCATCATGAAAATGAATCATTTAAAAAGAACGATACATTTTAATGATGAACTAGAAGTTCATCAATGTTTGTTTGGAAGATTCCATTTTGAGAAACATGTGAAACTGCTTCAAAAAATATAGAATAACAAAACAACTAATTGATGCTGCAGCAATATGTAACATAATTATTAGTCAACCACATTCCGTGTGCTATGCAAACTGCCGTGGGAAACTGCCACCCAGCGGCTGCTTCCGCTCCGTTCCACCAAGTGGCTGTCCCACTCCAACCCACCTCACTTGGCACTAACCAGCAGCCGTTTGGAGCTCTCTCATGGACTGCTTGGAGCACTACCGGACACACGCATTTCCGCAGCAAGGGATTAATAAAGTACATTGTATTGAATCTAGGCTTTATGCTTGCAGTATTAGTTTCTTTAATGGTTACAATCCTTTCACAGTGAATGATCAATTTGTAAGCAATGTGACCTGGTGGTGTCAATGCTTCAAATTCACGTGCATAGACTTCCTGTTCTATTATATAAATGACCTGTTCACTGGTACAGGGAATGCATTTTTTCATTTACTGCATAGATCCATGTTTCATCTAGGCATATTCCTAGTGCTCAGTTTTTCCTCCTTTTAGCTGCACTTAAAAAAGGGAATAATAAAGACTGAATCATGTGTGGGTGAAAAGGTTTAAGCCAGAGGTGTAAAGATCCGGTCATTGAGGGCCGGTGTCCTCACGGTTTTCATTGTGTTCCTGGTTCAATACATCTTATACACATAATAATTTGGTACACTGACTCAATAACCTAGATCAGGTGTGTTGATGCAAGAGCACATGGAAAACCTTCAGGACACTAGTCCTGCAGGACTGGAGTTTGACACCTCCGGTTTAATCTTAACGTCATATTAATTAAACCTTAGAAAAATCAAATTTAGCCTCGTAGGTCAATGGACATTTTTGCATGTACAAAGTACGGGGATAATGGGATCTCTGTCAGGAGAGGAAGGTAGAACGTTTGGCAGCTTCATAACATGGACTCTTTGTTTCTCTTGCAGTGTCATGTTACTGAAAGAAGCTCAAAAAGCCACAGATCAGATCATATTATCTTATTAACAAGGTAGCAGAAGAAACAATCGGTCACAGAAAATGTCTGTTTGGTACGTTATCAGCAAATATTTGAAGTTAAATTAGCACAAAATATCATTAAAATATATAAAATATTTATTATTCATTACTAGTAAGGTGAAAACACACCTGCTAACATTTCATCAAGTTAGCTAACTTATTCATACAGGATGTTTCATGAGAGATTTTCAAAATAAACGCGTAGTAATAACTAAAGCAAATGGGGTTACATTGTAATAACTAGTTGATCTAGAAAATCTCCAAAAAACCCTACTTATTTATGTGTAGAATTTAACAGTGTTAAATATATTTGGAAAAGTATTTAATATGATGTCCTAATTTTTTTTCTCCTATTTTTACTGTAGATTTGAGCGGAAATACATCAATAATAATTTAACTTGACAAAGTCCTAGCATCAATTTGTTTTCTGACTAAACTATTACTTCTTTCTTTTTTAAAGAAAATAAACTTATTTGTCAGTGTAAGAATTTAACTGAAATAATATTTGGTGATGTTAGGTAGTGGATCAAGATGAAGAAATATAATTTAACACTGAACAGGGTGGTGGTGATGATGATGATGACAGAGCAGGTACACAGCAACCATGATCAGGGAAACAGCTCATCTTTACTCCCAATAAAAATAACACCGATCAAATCAACTTGAATAAATTAGTGTTCTACAATTAATAAAAACCTAAAATAACTTTTTTTTTTCTGGCTGATGATCGGCCTGATCTCGCATAGATGCTAGTTTAGCAGCAGTAGCAGCAAACACCCAACCCTCCTGCACCATTTCCGTGTTTTAAACATTTCCACCAGAGATTCTGCCACGTCTTTAATTCACACGTTTTTAATCACTATTCTATTGTATTACAAATAAACAACAACCTCTCAGAAGGTACATGTTTGTCCTGATAATCATCATTCTTATTTAGGCGATCACACTGCGACATTGTGGTGAGACGTGGTTAATAAGTGAAAGGGTGCGTGACGTGTCGAAATCAATGAGTAAAAGACAAGAAACACTATGATCCGAAAACTTACCAAGTGCCACCTCGCAAGCTTTACGCAGCTGTGAATGGTGAGCCTTTTTCACCTCTTTATCAGCTAGGATCTTCTCCAAAGCTCGTGTAAGGAACATATTTTTCGTCTTTTTGCCTTCATACATGTCGCAAAAAGAGGGGGTTTATTTGCTGCGAGGTGTGCCTAGATCCCACGAAGGGGGCTTCAGCCTCCTCAGATGGAGATGGATTTCCGTTAGAAATGTCACCCACAGAGACCCTGACAGACAAACATAAATAAACACAGAAGGTGGGGTAAATCCCTCAGATTGCCATTAGCGACCTGCCTCCTGCGCCATGTTGGAGAGAGGAAACGACGTCACGTAGGTTTGAGCATGGCCGCAGTGAGGCAGCATGGAGAGCGGTGAGCTGCACACAAAGCATGAGCAAACTCATCAAAAACATGCTTCAGAAAGTACCAAATAAATTAATACACTGGAAAAATATCTGCATATTTCATTTTTGTTGTGAGTTCTTCTGATACTTATTAATAAAATATCTGTATGTTATTAACAAAGTTAGATTTTAATCACATTTGCATTAAAAATGGTGTACAAATGGTATACAAAGCCAGCATAAACATGTAAAAAATGTTTATGTAAAAAAAAAAAGCAAATAAGGATAAATCAGATTGTCGTAAAACTGTAAAGTTTTACGGCGTTGCCGTATTTTTTATGTATAAAAAGTGCACATTTTCATTTCTATACAGCCAAAATAATTGCTAAAAGAAATATTTTTGTCACTACGTGTCACACATTAAAGCGCCAACAAAATGATTAGATTTCAAGCCGATTATGGTACATTTCAGGTGGTCATTGTTAACAGCACTGTCAGAGCTAGACTGGTTACCTTCTCTTAAGTCACTCTGGCTCATTATACTTTGACTTTTAGGTTTTGACTTTTGGGTTTTAGGTACTCAGTACGGTGTGAAAGCCTCCCCAATGAGGGAAGGACCAGGAGGAATACCCTGGCAGGTATGTACATGGTGTGTTTTTTTTTTTTTTTTTTAAATACTTAATTTATACCTCACCGGGAAATTTGCGTGTTGCATCACACCGCAGCAGGCTGCCACATATGACGGCGCCAATGGTGGGAGAAACGGGGGCTTAGGTGTCTTCTCAAAGGACCCTAGACGTGAACTCAGTGGGATGCAACGGGCGAATGCTCTAATCACTGAGCCACTTTAACAAATCAATAGGTTTTTTTAAACATTATTTTAAATGTCTATTTTTATATAGTCATTGTGTCTTTATTAATTACTGATTACTGTAACATTTAGAAATATGTTCTGATTTATTGAAGCAAAACGGACACAAAAATAGATCCCAGGTTTTGAACTAACTATTGTTAGTTCAAATTCAATACCATTGTTTGAGCCCAAATATCTCTAGACAATTGACTCAACAAACTTCACATTGTAGATTGAAAAAAAAATCAGAAAAAATAATTTATATACGGTACTCATAAACGCAGCTAAAGTTTAACTCAACAAAAGCTAGGTAAACAGTTTCAGCCCATTCCTATCCATAGATCCTCCTTCATACTAAGGAAAAACTAAAAAATCTCTTGCGTGGGGGAAAAAGAAACATCATGGGGACCCACTTGAAAGAGGGATCCATCCTCCGAAACGAGCAGCCAATGTGTCTACGTTTGAACTTAATGTTAACCTATTCTACTCTATAGCTATCCTTCTGAAGAAATCAGGAGATGGCCTTCATGCTAATGGGAACGGGACGGTTGATCAAGCACAGAGGCTACTCAGTCTGACAACGCTCGGGATGAAGTTCAATGTGTGTGTAAATGTTTAATTAGATAATTTAATTAAGTAATTCTCTATTACATTCAGACAGTGTAAATTTGTGTGTAAGACTTGGAAATTCCAAAATCAGTTCACTTTTTATCTTATTTCCTCAAACCTAAACTTTGCTTTGCTGGGGAATTGCATTTTCTAGCAGCACACAGTAATTTGTTCATTAAAATGTTATTAGGGCATAGTGTTTAGTGTCTCTCACTGCCTCTAAAAGTTTGATCAACAATCCCAGAGCAAAATTATTTTAAAAAATTAGTCAAACCAGCCAGAAAACACATAATTCACTTTTGATAGCTTGTCATTTTCACGACTTTACTAATCCACTGACAAAACAGAAAGAAAAATGTGCACCTGACTGCAAATGTCACTTGTCAAGGATAATGTTTACTATCAAACATCAACATGGATATGTATTCAAAACATTTGGGACAGCAATGAGGGCTATGAATCTGACATTTAACTTTAATCGCAGCAGCAACACTCTAAACAAAACAAGTAAAATAATTTTTGATGACAACTTTAGCATTAAGAAAGATAAAAGTTATTCTTGTTTATTTTTTCTAAAAAGATAAAAAGATTCCAACTTTCTAGCTTTTAAAAGCCTTTATTCAGTACATAGTTTGTGCATGCACACACACACAACTTGATACAAGTAAACATTGATCATAGAGGATCTATACCTGAGCAAAAGTGTGATAAGTTACTGATGGGATTTCTCTCTTCAGTAGTTGTCTTACAAAGTCTTCATGCAGATAAAAGTTTCTTGAACGAGTTCTCACTTCAGTTCCAATATCTTTCTCTTGATTTTCTTGAACTAGGAAGTTGTTGTATTTTCTTATTTACTTATTTTTTGCTACCCACTCTATTAGGACATTTTGTATTTACAGATTCAGATTCAGCATACTTTAGTAGTAATCCCCCACAGGAAATATTTGGGTGTCCGGTGGTGCTTCAAACAGCTTCTAAACAGCTGCTAGGTGGTGCAGAGTTGGGGTGGAGCTGGAACATCCACTCGGTGGAACAGCAGTTTGGTGGAACAGGAGCTTTGTGGAATAGAGCTGGAACAGCCTTTGGTGGAACATACAATAATTGGCTCTATGTGAGGTGGAATGTGAGTAAACTTGGCAACGTTTGAAAGCTTCCGTGGATCTTGATAAGATCTTAAACGACCACTAAAAACTCCACATCTTGACATCAACTCCCAACTTGACAGCAACTCACATCTTTCACTGTGGCTGGAACAACACCATTTGTTGTTCACAAACATCACAAGTACACCAACTTCAGTTTTGCTGCACTTTTCAACATCTCTGTCCACACACACCTTAGTGAAGCTGGGAGTGATCAGACAGAAATCATCGTTGATGTCGCTCAGCTAAGTCTGTAAAACAGACTAAGCTGCACTTCCAGATGATCCTGTCTTCATTTCTTTGCCTTCTGCTTCACTCCAGTACAGCACTTCTCTGCACATCTGTTCTGACTCGGAATTCCTCACAGCTAAACTAGCTCATCTCATGAAAATACATTTAAAAACTAAAAAAAAAAAAAGAAATCCAACAAAATGTGGAGCGCCACACATTATTGATTTCATAAAAAATTAACAATGACACGATTATGAAAACAATCCTCTTCCAAATGGCTCCAGACAGAAGATTTACAAAAATGTCATTTTGAAAACTAATCAAATATTTTCCTTTCGCAAAAAGTGCTACTAAATATTCAGAAGTGCTCACAGCTACTATTAACTGTAAAACTACACGTTGAAAAATATATCTGTAAACAATTTGAACCCATTGCCATCCTTTCTGACCAGAAATAAGCAATGATGGGGACAAACCAATAAAATATATAATCAAACAAAAAATAAAAATCCAATTCTTTCCATTTTTGAGATGGAGATATTTTACATATAAAATCTTACAAGAAAAAAAAATCAGGTAGGAGATGTCTATCTAGACTCATATAAATGTAAACCTCCTGCTGTCTGGGTCACACTTCTTCAGCAGACCTGTTGCAATGGCTTTCACAGCTCTCATAGTTTCAGTACAGGTAGGGTTGATGAGTAATTCTGGGAGGAGAAAACCATAGTCTCCTGTGTCTCTTAATTCAAATGCAAATGCATAAGGGATACCATTCCTGTAGGCCCAGTCAATGGAGCTGCCTGAGCTAACATCTGCAGAGAATAAAAGCATGTCATTTAATTAAAATTTCTGTTAACCCAGAGAATATAGAATATAAATACAACTCACATAGTGTTGTGGAAGCAGGTCCATATCTATACCTCACTCCATACGCAGAGTACAAGGCCATCACAGCACTTTGGGCTGCTGACTCCTACAAAGAAAATACACAAAGTATACATGATGTTCAAGACATTTGCATGTGGATTTAAAAAACATACTTACCGGGAACACCTAGACTTACCACACAGTTGAAATTAGGAATTGTGGCATACTTGTAGGAGTATGGATAAAGAAGCATTTGTGCATATGCGTGAATAGATAGGTATGCTTTCACACGTTTCTTGTGCTTGCGCAGGAACTTAGCAACAGCTTTGACTTCAGGTTCAGATTCAGGAAAGGGACCACAATAGGTGTCATCACATGGGTGAGAGGAGGCCCCTTCATCTAAAGAGGGACAAAGAAAGCCTCACATTAAATGGAAAAAGATTGCCAGTTTGCATTGTCTGAATTTGAGTATTTTGCTTATAATTATCTAAAGCAAAAACTAAAGCACATAATCAATCATACTAAGGCATCCGATTTTCAAGACCTGAGTAAGCTGGTTTTGCTTGATCTATTAGTTTCAGGGAAATGTTTGATTATATCATTTAATATATAAGTATACATAATATAATTTAACCTCCATGTGTTCCAATCAATTCTACAGTTTTTCAGCTTGATCAGTTTTGATTTATGCATTCCAAATGCATTGCCCTTGAATGAGCTGTCAAATAAGACTTTACTGAACTGTGAAACAGCAAATTCACTTGGAGAAAAGTTCTTGTTTTGATCCAAATGTTTTTAACTGACTCACTTTGATTTCCATATATTCAAACTACAGAGTGATGATGACTCACTAGCTAAGGCCCCATTCCTACTTGACAACATCCCTTAATCACACACACACTATCTCTGCTGAAACCCGAAACACTGTTACATTACCAAGTTGACAGCATGTGAGTTTGTGATATGAAGGTAAAGTTGGCTAATTTTGCTTTGATTTCAAAACACTCACCACACCATTTCACTTTCCAGTTTCTGTTTGCATCCACTCCTCTGCAGTGAAACTTTCGGTTTTTAGACCGAGTTTTTCTCCAAAATCGATCCTACAAAAAAATGGACTTTTATTGTACAGTAAATTTTACAAATTAAAATACAAACATATACAGAACTTGTTCAAATGCCATACCATTAACCCTTACTTTATAGATTTATTACACACAACAATGGGGTTGCATTATTTATGCAAAAGTCTTTGTTATGGTAATATTTTCCTGCTTTCTGATATCAAAATATTTCAAAGATTGAATATACCGTGTTCCAGCTAAAACGATATCCATCAACATTGAAGACAGGCATGATGTAGAAATTGAGCTGGTTAAGGAGTCGAGTCATTACAGAGTCGTACTGGTAAGAGCCGATAGCCTGCAATTATATGATAAGAAATATGACATTCGTTAGATCTGTGGTTAAACAAAGTTGTATCAATCTATCAGATTGAAAATGATTTCTGGATGGCAGTCAAAACGTCTCGATTGTCAAAAACACTGTCCAGAAGACAACTTTGTAGCCTTTTCTACAAGTGTTTTATAACACTTAATATTATCACAGTTATTCTTGTTTGTTTTTTAATTTTTTAAAGTATCTGTTTAGTAGGTTAACATTATTTCTACCAAAAAGGATTGGATACTGTAGGTGATCTGACCACTGGGTTAATACCAATTAAATCTTCTCTTTAACCAGGTAAAGGGTCATGTTAATAAGCTTAAACCTTTAAAAAAGATAGGACTCTGACCTCTTGTGGTCCCTTACAATTACTACTACACAAACCATTTCTATTCATATTTGAATAACTGTTTCATTAAATAGGTAATTATAATTACTGATCATTTTTATTTTTTCCTTTTACTAATAATGCTAAATCCCAATTTACACTTTTTTTCCTTCTTCATTTCTTTTTGCTTGCAACCTTGAAATTAATTTTAGAAACATCTTGAAATATTTCTTTGTTTCAAAAATACATCTGGAGGAAGTTTGTCAGAAGAGCAACAAGCCAGCTTAGATGGGAAAGATGCAGCCAATGCACAGAACACCCCAACAAACTGACATCAGCTTCAGATTAAGATATCCAAGGCAGGAACGTTTCAATTTGGATTCCCTTAGTGTTCTTACTGTCTATTCTACTTGCATCATGAAATGAGGGATAGACAAAAGAGAAAGATAATTTTTCTTTTTTTTTAAAAAGTGTGTACAATTTGAAAGTGTATTCATAAAAATAAAAACATATGATTTTGCTGTCCATGTGACAAGAAAGGTGGCAGGAATCATGTTTTTGCTCGGGTTTCATTTAGCTTTTTCTGCTTTTTTCTTGTTACCAGTCTTGTGGTTCAGGGATTTTCCACTGGGTGTGGTGAACATGCTAATGAGAAATTTGACTCACTTTATGATGAATGAGTGTTATTTGTGTTTTCAGCGGTAATTCTGAAATCTATTCATCTTTAGGTGGTCAGCTGAATTACCAAGTGGTACAACAGTTGCAGCACTGTCAGTTTTCCAAAAGAGCTTAGGTTTACTAAATAAACATTTATTCTTATGTCATACTTGCTGTCTGCTCATTTTTGATGTCTTGCTTTCCCCGACATTTGTAGAAAAAAGTTTTTATTTTGTTAACTTTCTGGTACTCATTATGTTGTACTGAGTTTCAAGTTTTATACCCGAGCCACATTCTATAAGTTAGTGTCTGGCTTTGTTCTGGCGCTCACTTCAGAGGGTGTTAGTTCAACCTTAAAGGGTGGAATGAAGCTTGAATAAATGTCTGGTTTAATGTTTCAGCTATTACAGGCATCCTTTATTAAAAACTGTGGATAACAACTTAAACAGATGCTGGAGTTTTAAGAATCTTGTGAATTTCTCGCTGCCGGCCACCATTTGTTCTAAAAGTATTTAATAATAAACCTTTTCCATGTAAATGAGTGTAAAAATGCCAGTTTAATGAACATCCCTTCAGACTTTAAAGCAATACAACCTCTTTCACAAACCACTGGCAAAAGGCAGGTCCTATCCACTCTCTGGCGTGCACGCCGCAGTCCATCCACACAGCTTTCTTCTGTGGACGACTTCTCTTTCCTAGCTGACAAAATGCCAAATTTGTCAGCTTTAGAGGGAAATGAATATTTTTTTTATTTCTATATGCTTTGCATGCCTTCATTCTTACCTGAAGCACATAAAGTGGCCTTCCTTCGTATGACTTCCCAATAGAGAACATAGTTACCAAGTCAGGGTGAGTTCTGTTCATCTGAAACATCCAGCTTTGGATCTAAGTGAAAGACAAATTCTATTTATAAAATATTTTATAAAGATAAACAGTACTACATGACTGTAAGGGTCTTTTTTACACAGAACGTTTAGAATCTGGGTTGTGAGTTTTGCTTTTCACATGGCCCAACACTAAACCTGTGAGGTGGTGTGTGTGTCAGTGGGTAACAGTGCAAGGGTGCAAGAGAGATATCCTGGGAAAAGAACTAATCTGGAGTTCGGCAGCAGCTTGCAGAGGATGTGTCATTTTTGTGGTTGCATTGCGTTTGAGAGCATGGGAGTGTGAACTATATAGAGAGAAGGAAGATGAAAGGCTTCAGATCCACCTCTTCCAGAGAGTGGTACACCTCATAGTCGTACTCCGACTCTGACCTCCGCTTGCGAGAGGAGCGGTATCCCGTCTGCTTTTCAATTTCCCTCTGCAGATTAGAGATAAACACCCTGTGTGGGGAAAGAGAAAGAAGACAAATATGATGTTCATGAAAGCAAACCTTGGGTAGCATTTTCATCAGCACCACAATAACAAGAAAAAGTTGGTGACCATCCATCCAAACACTTGCTTAAATGATAAAGGTTTATTTGCAAGGCCTCTAATGTAAATAGTGTGTAATGTAAAGAAGCTGATCTAATGTTGACTAATCCATGATAATAATCCAGACCATTTTTTGCATCAACTCTGGGTATTATAAACATTATCTCTGTAATATCTGTTTTGTTCCGTTCCATCATCTTCCGCTTATCTGGGGCCAAGTCGCGGGGGCAACATCCTCAGATGGGAAGCCCAGGCTTCTCTCATCCCCAGTGCATCCTCCAGTTCACCCGTAAGGATGCTGAGTCATTCCCCTGCCAGCTGTAAGTCATAGTCTCTCCAACGTGTCTGGGGTCTGCTTCTTGGTCTCCTCCCAGTGGGATTGGATGTGCCTGAAACACCTCATCAGCGAGGCACTCGGGAGGCATCCTGATCAGATGCTAATAACTGGTTTTATTTAAATTATGTTTTTCCTTCTTGTTTTCTTGGTGTCATTTCTTGATCACATAATGAAGCTGGTTTTCTGTCATGTACTATACATTGTCCCATTCCGTTCCGTTGTCTTCCACTTATCCGGGACCGGGTTGTGGAGGCAACTGCCTCAGACGGGAGGCTGAGGCTCCAATTACTCCACAAAATTGACAAGCTTTGCAAATAACTTAAAACTTTTAGATCTAATTCCCTAAATGCATCAATCAAGTGACGATTGCAAAAAAAAAAACACATCATGCTCTTACTGCAATGCTAATTTTATGATGGGATGTTGCATAAACATGAAAGGCAGACATAGAATGGGAAGGGCATGGGACATAGAATGAAGAGACACTGTTCTTTGCATGTGTCCTAGCAACTACTAGATCCACATGTGCAAATCAAATTTTATCTTTGTAGAAAGTTTGGTGGTTGCTACAACTGTTGTGTAACATATGCGGGCCTTGCTTGGATACTGTAAATGAATGCATGTGTCTCATTTTTGTACTTACTGAAAATCAATTCTCTCACGTTTCAAGAGGACTTGCAGCCCTTGTGTGTTGTTGTGCCTCACATGGACATCCACTGTGGCATTTTGATGGATTAGTGTTACACTGTTAGGTTGCCAGAAATCTACCTGAAGCAGCACAATGAGTATGAAAAAGGTAACAGATTAGAGTCAGCAGTGATAAAAATCTTTAGAACATGCTAAATAATGTCTAATTTGTCCACAAAAAAAAAAAGAATGAAAAAAAAAACAAACAACTGATGAAAAAGGTAGTTTTAAATGCCAAAAGGCCAACCAAATCAAAAAGCATACAAGTTACATCTCATACTGTTAAAGAAATTTGGAAAACAATACTTAAAAGCTACCTGTAAGATGTTAAAATAAAGGCTCAACACAATGTATTCAACAGACTGAAAAAAATGTATAAAATCCTTACAATTAAGTTTGAGGTTGGTATTGATGTTTTTTAATTTCTTATTTCTCCAACAATGGACTCCACAATGCGTCAAAATAGAACATTTCTTTATCTGGCATATTTGTAAATTTACAGGCTGATTGGTTAATTCAATAAAAAATATTTAAAATTTTATTGTTTGTACATGACAAAAAAAGTGGTCCCAAGACAAATCCCTGTGGAATGTCCACAGGCTCCACTCAGTAAGTGTAACATGTTATTTACAACTTTGACAAAGTACAACTCGACAATTACATAGATGTATTTGAAAAAAATCTAAATATGTTTTATCTGATTAAATTTTAATTATCGTCAATGAGAAGCGCATTGAATTCTATAATACATAAAAGTCTTCAAGTAGACCTTCTGCACATGTGACACTAAACAACTAAACTTTTTATGCTTTCAAACTTATAGTTTACACATTTACCATTTCCTTATGTCGGAATTATGTTGTGAAATCGATCACATACAGTATCGGCTGTTTTTTTAACAGTAACACAACAAAAACATCTGTCCATTAAATTATTGTCCAGTTGTGATTTGAAAGAACATTTCTTTTATACAAACATTTTGAAACTATGGTAAAAATTTGACTGGTAATGCATAAATTGTTTAGGTAAGACTGCGAAGGTTAACATTCTTTCTTTAAGTGATGAAGTGAATCAAGCGAACACTAATGACTCTATGACATTAATGGGACATAACCCAATAACAGCCAAATAAATGAGTACTTATTGACAATGTGGCCTCTGATTTCTCAAAAACAACCTGGGTTTCAGTGGATTACCAGGTTTAGAGGATTGTGTTTGCACATTCTGAAATATGCTCATTTAATGCTGCAACCATGGAAAAACATAAAAAGTTAATACATTAATAAAGAGAAAAAAATGCACATGGTAGTCCAACTAATAGAAAAAAATTCTCTCTTTTGTGGTTGAAAAATGTGTGAGCATCCCCATCTGGTTTTTATTTGTTAAAGGGGGTAGACTGCTGCAGGCTGGAACATATTCTTGTTAATGTGTCAACTACTTTAATAGGTTACGGAAAGCCTAGTAGATTAATTTAGTTTTGGTTGGAGCCAGATCACAAACTTAACCGGATATCTTAGTGCCCTCAAGTAACAAAGACTCTCTACTGGTGCACTTTTATAGTGTTTCCAAATGGTTAAGTACCCCCACAATGTTCGAGCATCAGTCTCCTGTTTGTTAACATCCAAAACACATCTGCCAAAAGGGCACTTAACATCCCTCATCAATTTATATGACTTGTAAGGTTAAAAGTTTATAGCTCATTTAATGTTCCTTAGAGATGTTTTAAATGACTGTTATGTCTTTTTTTTTTAACAAACGGATGTTTTCTTGCTTTTAGATGCAGGGAAGATTTAGAAATTAATTTATCAAATTTATATTTAACATGTTTGTGATAATAGAGCTAAAGAAAAATTAGAGATAGTTGATAAAATGGGTACATGGGGAAGTGATGCTATGTGTGTCCAGCAAATTAAAAAAAAGTGGTCCAAATTTAACAAATGGAACAGTTTATTTGTAAGATTTAGTTAATGTTTCTTCATACAACACACAGTGTAATTAAAAAGTAGATAAATAAATCCCTTCAACAAACCCTGCAATAATTTCATCCAACAGCAGCATCAATGCTAAACTCAACAACTCAGTTTATGTACAAATTTAAACCCATCACATTTTAAAAATGACTCATTATTTGGCTTATAGAAGACACAACTACACACGAAATATCTCACACCACGGCACAAGACAGCTGCTGAACCGGTGATAGTGTGTGTTTTGACACGGACAAGTGTAAAGTGAAACTCTGCCATTAAGGAGATATTTAGAATTGATATGGAATTTAGAACACCTTTGGGGATCTAGTTTAAATACGTAAATTCTTCAGTTCAAACAACTGACAAGTGTGTTTTAGCTAAAAAATAAAACAAAAAAGGATTTAAAACTATTGACTTTGATCTAAATCTGAGTAATAAAAAAGAATAAACCACTATTGGTTGATTTTTGAAAGGATCAATCTTTTTAGCCATAAGATAAGTTATAATAGATCTAAGTAAGACAGCGCATCACATTGAGGCTGATATTTTATAAAAGCAATCATTTTGTTTCCTTTCTGTCGAGGAATATGTGCTTTCTTCTAAAATGTAGTTCAGAAAATGGGTGGAATCTAAAAAACACAAAACTTGCTACAACCTAGCCTTTTTAACGCAAAAGGATTTAACCAAAGAATAAACTGCATAACTGCATATTTTTTTTAATTATTGGAAAAAATTGAGTAACATAAAAAATAGTTGAAAAAAAGCATCTTTGTGTATGTTGTGTCTCAGCAACAGATGTCATGTGTAGCCTGAAGCTAAGAGTTTTAAGTCCGGTGCATGGAGGTATGGGAGTGTGACTAAGTTACCAAAAACACACATCCACAGCTGTTCAAACACAAAATACAGCGCCCTGAGTTGGTCTTTTAGCACTTTGAACATTCAATGGTATCAAATCCTGACCAAAGGCATTGCTCACTTCTAGAATCATTATATTTTCACTTTTACCAAGTCCCTCTCAGGCCTTTTATGTCGCCAACATCGCAGCTTTCTATCAGAATTTAATTTAGAAAAAAATATGTACGTATGTGGCTAAAATTCTTTCAATTTGTCTTCTGAACCACTTATTCAGAATAGGGTCTGGGGGTGTCGGAGTCTATCTTGGCGAGAGGCAGGATACACCCCAAACCTGTCTGGTCCGGGGCCACACTTACACAGACAACCACACACACTCATTCCTAGGGTTCAATTTCATAGTGGCCAATCAACCTAACAAACATGTTTTTGAAGGGTGGGAAGAAACCAGAGAGCCTGGAGAAAACTCACCCATACTGTAAATGTGGAGAACATGCAAATTCCACTCAGAAAGGCCAGTGTTTCATGCCTCAACCCCACTTTGGGACTCAAACCCTGACCTTCTTGCTGTGAGGCCACTGTGCTATGACAAATGACAAAGGAGCAGTCTTTTTTTTTTTTTTTTTTTTTTTTTATTAATTGAGGTTGTACCTCGTTGTTTTAACCACTAAAATTCTTCTAGCAGTTATTTGGATTCATATGTCAGTTCAAATAGTAATTTGTTTATTTTGATTCTATCTTCTTTAGATAAAAACTTTATGAATCACGTACAGGAGAAATCCTGGTGTCCAGCAGCTGTATGTCACACAGGCCGCACATACATACATACAAATAAATAAAGCAATAATAAAAGTTATTTTTGCCAGTGACAAAGATACTTATTAGAAAACTCAGTTCCTTCCACGCTCTCTTTGGTTAAACTGCCTGAGGTCAGGAGGGATAAATGACCTTTTAAATCACTCAGTCCTGCAGTACAGTGAGAGGAATCTGTTGCTTCTGTTACTTTTCTGGTTTTGCCCACATCATGCAGAGGGTGACGCAGATTTTTCAGGATGCCCTGCATTAGAGCCCTCACGCTCCTCTCTAAAACAACTCCCTTAGAGTCCACGTTCCTCCCCACCACAGCTGCATATTTCCCTATCAGTCTGTCCAGTCGACCACCGTCCCTAGTGGTCAAGCTGCCTCCCAAGCAGACGACCGCAAAGAAGACTGTGCTTGCCACGACAGACTAATAGAAAATCTAAGACCCCAGCCTTCTTAGGAAAAACAGCCTGCTCTGTCTTTCTTTGTTTTCTTTGACTTTCTAGATTTATTTTGGAGATGAAAATCACGTAATAACATGTCAAGTTGCAAATAGAATCCCTTTTTGTTTCTATGACCACCACAAGATTACTTTTGGTCCAAAAAAGAATAACTGATTAGTGCAATCGTATGTCACATTGATAGAATGAAATGTAAACATGCAGAATGTTCTTTTTTTACTATTCTAATACAAAGTCATTATTCAGATTTGAACTCTAAGAACTTTTACTTTTTCTTTATTTTTCACAAACAATTATCAATTATGTGCTTGCAACAGCAAACATTTTCCACAGAGGTTGAGTTGGGATGCTGTTAGATATTTCCAAATGAGTTTTAAAATAGAAAGCGTATGCAAAGCCTTTTTTGTCCCATCTAGTTTTATAGACAGAAACCATTTTTGCTTAGTTTTTTTATAATTAATATTTCTGACCTTTATTTGCTCCAGAATTTTCTTTAAGACTTGCACTTCTTCATTATTCCTTGGAGTAATCCTAAAGACTTGATCACTGTGAAAACAACAGAAGTAAGTCGTCTGATTATTAGATAACAACTGTAATCAAAATGCCACAGAGGGTTTTTACAACACTTAAGTTCACTTTGATCCACTGTGTGCATGCATCATTTAACAAAACATCTGGGTTTTGGAGTCGGATAAAGAAACAGCCTTTTGTGCCAGATGAAGGTGACACATTTAATAGCAGATGTTAGATGCTGAAATGGGTGTTTCCTCTTTCAGAATCCTATAGTTGATGACATCCCCCCGAGCTCCTCCCGTGCAAAACATCCTGTCTGACACATCATTATAGGATTAAATTTCCAGCTTTGTAGGTAGTACCTAAAGCAGGTATTTACCAGGTACAGTAGCAATGCCTGGAAACTTCCAACGTGATGTAAAAATGCCTCGAATACTTCTTGCGGATATGATTATTGCAGTTTTTTATTTGCCTTGGCAAATATGTAAAGATCTACTCGTGACAATGGTTTGCAATAACTAGAATGTATTGTTTAAATAGTTTTAGTTTTGCAGATCAAAAACACAGGGTTTATGATCACACAAAAATTAAAATATGAAACTTTTTTAATGGAATTAAACGTGTGTTTACAAAATTAAAAGAAAAGTTTATCAAATGAAGCTAAATTAGATGCAAATCATTCTCACAATAATCATTTAGTGTTGATTACTTGTACAAAAACTATAAGTGGAGAAGCTTGAGGAAAAAAATGTATGTACGTACATAAATAAATACAGTACACAACTCACTGGCTTCTGCAATAGATTAATCTTTCTCACCTTTTTTAATGTTAACATTTTTTCTTGGAGCGTCTTCTTTTCACACATTTGACTTCCTTTTAATAACTTTTAACAAGTTGTCTCACAAAACAGTGAGCCTCATTAAAATTGAGAGACAAAAGCATATGGTTGGCCGTCCTATTTCAGCTATCATACTTCACAGCCAAAACACTATCTTGCTTGTAATAATAAAAAAAACTATTTTCAATTTAAAATAGAAGTGAGGGAATTTATCAAGGAGTGTTTGAGACGAGTTACAGTCTCCCTTATTTGCTTTGCAGCCCTGCCCTCCCACTCACAGGATTTCTGAGATAAAGCTGTCTTTAAGATGTCAATCTGTTCATTCTCACAAGGAAAAACTTAAAACAGGACAATCAATCTGTTTAAAGAAGAATCTAGTCCATTAGCAGAAAAGTTTACTCGAGTCTTACACATTGACTTTTTTTTAAAGAAAATCAACATACTGTATGTTGTTGCTTTGCATTGCAGGGTTATAAAAGAATTTCCTTCTTGAGATTAATGTGCATATATTATGTCTGTTTACATACACTATATTCAGAGTTAAAGAAATTATTTGACCTTAAAAAAACTGCTATTTTTGTGAGAAAAGCCAAATGCATAATGTGACAGCATGAGAAGTGACTTTTGATTGTCTCCTTCTATCCATGCAAGTCTAGATCAAAGAGTCTTTTGAACCAGACCATAAATATCTTTACATGTCTGAGTCTTGTGTTCTGCATTTTTACACAAATTACTTTGCAAATTTCTCCAGATGAAATCTTTTATCATATAATCTTAAAATCAAGAACAAATGTGGATCTGTTCTGGTAAATTAAAAAAAAGGAGTGAAAGTCAACATCACTGCTTGCATTGGGTTTTTGGAGATAAAAAAAAAAAGTTTTGGAAAACAAATTCTCTCTTGCAAATTGCATCTTGCAAACTAGAGCATCCTTCTTCGTTGTTCTACTGTCTCTCCAGAAACATTTTGCGCTTAAAATTGATCCTAAACAAAGAATTTCTTTGTTCATTTGATTATGTTAACTCCTCGTACGTGTCTCCAAACAACTTAAAACCCACCACACTCTCTTTTTACCTCAGATTTCTCTGCCAGAAATGAATGAAAGGGTCTTTACTCACCCTGCGTAACGGTTATTGTAGAGATACGCACCGACTGGATTTGACACATGACTGCAGATTATCACACACGCAAGTAAAATCGAGCAGCAAAAACCTTTCTTGTGATCCAAAACCATCGTTTACCAGCTCATCAAAGAGATCTGAAGATCTCTAGAGTAGAGGTCAACTACAAAGAGAAACCCAACCGACTTTTTGTCAAGAAGAGCATCAGCAGAATGAGGTATCCATTACCGTGCGCTCGTGGATATTTACGCAAAGATCCAAGTAACGTTGCTTAACTTGTAAAAGCTCTTCTGCCACTTCTGTCAGAGATCTGAAAGTATTTACAGGGTAGAAAGTCTTTTTAAAGAAAAAAAAAAGAGTAGAGGACCTGAACCACGTGGTGTTGAGGAGGCGAAGTTGGTAACAAGACCTCTCTGTGGTGCGCCTTGTGCGCACAGAGAGACTGTGCAATCAGGACACATTCATGAAATCTGATTCATTGATTTACAAATAATGTCTCTTCTCGGTGTGATTAAAGTATCAATGAAAAGAAAAATCTGTCCTCAAATAACAATTGAACAGAATTGAAACAGAATTTTTATTCTCATTGGTTTTTTGGTTTTTATCTTTGCTGGTTTACCTCTGTTACACTGACGAGGTTTGGAACACTGGCCTTTCTGTGTGGAGTTTGTATGTTCTCCTGCATATGTGGGGTTTCTCCATGTATTTCAGTTTCCTCTAACTCTCTAAAAACATGCATGTTAGGTTGATTGGCCAGTGCCAAATTGCCCCTAGGAATGAATGTGTGTGTGTATGGTTATACTGTATGTGTATGGTCCCTTGACAAACTGGCGACCTGTTCGGGGTGTACCCTGCCCCTTGCCTTGAATCAGCCAGGATGGGCTCCGGCAACCCCTGAAACCCCGTAAGGGATAGACGGATAAGAAGGTGACTGACTGAAACAGAATTTTTACTCTAAATGATTTGATTGTTTATTCTCTTTACTGGTTTCCCTCAGTTGTATTGATGAGATTTGGAACACTGGCCTTTCTGTGTGGAGTTTGTATGTTTACCCCGTGCATATTTGGGTTTTCTCCGTGTACACCTGTTTCCTCTTACTCTCTAAAAACATGCATGTTAGGTTGTTTTGCCACTATGATTTACCCCAAGGAATGAGTGTATGTGTGTGTGTGTATGGTTGCGTTTGTGTGGCCCAGGGACTGGCAACCTGTTCGGGGTGTACCCTGCCTCTCGCTCTTGAATCAGCTGGGATAGGCTCCGGCATATCCCTGTGACCTTGTCAGTAATAAGCGGTTAAGAAGATGAATGCGCCTTAGTTGTAATAATGTCACAAAAGCCTTAATTATTGTATTTTGTTGTATTCTGCTTTACTTAAAATAATATGGCACCAAATTGAATATTCTTATTTATCCAATAATCTGCTGACTTTTTAAATCTTGTATCTTTGACTGACAATCAGCTCCGTCAGTGCTTTGGCATGAATCCACTAGAAATTCCTCTGTGAGCTGTACACTGCTCTTCCTTTTATAGGCTTTTTGTCCCTCCGTTTGATCCTCTACTTTTCACCCAACACAGCAATTGAATCTCTAAGTAAACCACCAGCCTTTTTCTTTTGTGACTGCATAGTAGCAGCACATTTTTCACATGCTTTTCTCCAATGCCAACAGTTTGCCACCTGTTTTTCAGCAATTATTGTTCAAGACCCCAAACACACCCTGTTCCATTCACTCTTCCTCATTAACCTATTAAACATAGAAAAAATAGTTCATCCTATGAAAAGGCGCTATTAAGGAACAGTGGAATTGGGCAAGTAATTAAAAAGTTTTAGGCTTGAATCTGTGATCAAGCTGAAAGGTTTTATATCCGAACGAAGATGAGAACACAACTGTGTCATAATTGGTTTAAAAGTCTTCAAAGTTGTTTTTTCAACCCACTGGAAACTTTAGTCCAATGTTATACTGAATGTCCTTTGGTTGTTTTGCTCAGAGAGTAGTTTCTTTCTTTTTCTTTTTTTTAAAAACAACATTAAAACATGAAGGTGAAGGATATCCAAGAAGTACCACAAATCTAGACAGAAGCATATTCATAAAAACTTGCTTTGCCCTCGATCTAAATCATGTCCAGAACATTGGAAAGAGAGCAAAAACACTGGTGAGTAAAGAATCTTACCTTGACTGGTCTTTAAGAGGGACATATTTAGCACTGTGACGAATGACTGACTAAAGTTGGTTTGATGTTGTTTTTTTATGCTTCAATGACATTACTGTTTGTGTGGCACTGCTCTCAACTTTAGACCTAACACTCATTGTGTTTTTTTTCTGAATTCAACAATTTTAGGGCCATTGGCACTTGAGGCTTGGACATGTCTTTCATTTTCTCGGTCAAAAATGGCACGAAGGGATATGAAAGAGCTCTTTGGTAAACCAGCTGTCAGACGGCTTGGTCTGCAGTTGTGTTCGTGATGAGAGGGAGCTCTCTGGGATCTGACAGATCGAAGTTGACCTTGTGCTCAGCTCTGAGTGCACATCTGTACTGAGGGAAAAAGTCTAAGGGGCAGTAAAACATCAAATTGCTCAAAATAAACCTGGGCGGTTGGTCCGATTAGTCACTTTGACACAGGATGAAGAATTTGGAAAACAACAACAACAAGAAAGAAAAAACAAAATAGGACTATGAGAAGGATTATCAAAAAAAAAAAAAGAAAAAAAGACAACTAGAACATGGTACTTCATATGCATCATTGGGTTGAAAATGATCAAAGACTGCACCCTGCACACATTCCACCACTAATACAAAACACAAATACAAGTACATAGAAATCCGGTGGCGATATGGGAGATCTTGGCAGTGGAGAGTTGTGGCTACAAAAGCAGTGTCAATAAAGTGTAGGAGGACTCCCAGAGTGTTCCATGTTGGCTCATAACAAAAAAGAAAAACGATGTCAGCAAGGCTTGCATTGTGAGATTACTTGGAGTCAAATATGAGAGGTAAAACCCACAGAACAAATCATAACTAAAAAAACACAGGAATGATTATATTAATAAAATAGGTTTTTGCTTTCTATCGTTCATCCATGTAAGAAAAGTTTTAAAGTCATCTAGAAAGTAGAATGTTTCCAAAAGAAGTGAGCACTCAAATTTATACTTTGTAGCTTTGCTTTTTTCTTTATGTGGCATACATGTTGGATGAACATTCAAACCCTATTTGAAAATTTGGTTACTTTTAGCTGGAAACCCAAACCAAACAAAATTATTTACTGCCCGACAAAAAAAACGAATGTGAAAAGCGGTGTTGTGTAATTTACAGTAATCTGGGTAGACTTTAAATTTGCTTCATAAACATTGTTTGACATTGCTAAATTTAAAGTTTCAAACTTGCAATTATGTATAAGAGATAAAGATTTCAGTTTGACTTTTTTCCTTTTTTGGCAATTCCAGTAAATTTTCTAAAAGAAGGAAGTCACGTATTATAAGTTACAATCCTAAATCATCTGCGAAATAAGCAGTGTCAAAATCATCGTAATTTTGACACTGCTTATTTAGATCAACTTTTTTAAAAAGAAGTACTAACCAAAGACTGCTTATACTTCACGCTGGAAACTTTCATTCGTTTTTCGTCTTCCGCTTGTCTGGTGCCAGGTCAGGGGCAAAAGTTTTAGACAGCAAGCCCAGGCTTCTCTCGCCCCAGCTGTATCCTCCGGCTCACCCAGGAGGAATCTTAGGCATTCCCTGGCCAGCTATGAGACATAGTTTCTCCAGCAGGTCCAGGGTCTGCCTCTAGGTCTCCTCTTGGTGGGACATGCCCAAAACACCTCACCAGCGAAGTGTTCACAAGGCATCTTAACTAGGTGCCCGAACCACCCCATCTGGTTTCTCTCGACCTAGAGGAGCAACGACTCCACTCTGAACTCCTTCCGGATGGCAGAGCTCATCACTCACTTGTATAGATGATCTCATTCTTTCAGTCATCACCCGTAGCTGGTGACCATAGGTGAGGGTAGGAACGTAGATCGACTTGTAAATCGAGCGTGTTGCTTTACGGCTCAGCTCTTTCTTTACCATGATGGACCACAATGCTGCATCATAAATATTGCAGACACTGCTCTAATCCGTCTTTCGATTTCCTGTTCCATCCTTCCCCCACTTGTGAAAAAGACGCTGAGATACCTAAATCTCTCGACTTGGGGCAAGACCCTGTCCCTGACCTGCAGGGGGCCTTCCACTCTTTTCCGAGTGAGAACCATTGTCTCAGATACTATAAACTTAAAATAGTTATTCTTAAGCAGAACAAATGCCTTAGAAAGACCAAGGGCGAGGTTACATCCAGCTTAATCTAATGTGATGTTTCTTCTTCAAATCTGAAAAGAGTTTCTATTCATCAGAGTAATAGTGTTTGTAGGGGTCAAAGTTAATCTGTAGTTACAGTACATACTGTAAAAGACCATGGCCTTCAGCACTGAAAAAAATATTTGGCAAGGTAAAAAATAAATTAAAAAACAGATCAGAAATGAATTTCTTGACAACTTTTCAAAGAAAATATTTATTAGGCTCCACCACCACTACCTCTTCTTCCCTACCTCCACCACACCTGCTACCAGCGTCTGCTCCTTCTCAGCGATTCAATGGACTAGTGCCTGAACCACCCCCACCCAACCGTTTGACTGTGACCACCTTTCAGGTGAAGAAACAGCTGGAGAAGCTAAACCAGCACAAAGCAGCCGGCCCAGATGGCATCAACCCCCATACCCTGAGGACCTGTGCGCTCCAGCTGTGTGGGGTTCTCCAGCACCTCTTCAACCTGAGCCTCAGGCTGGAGAGGGTTCCGCTTCTCTGGAAGACATCGTGCCTGGTCCCTGTACCCAAGAAACCATCTTCATCTGACCTCAAGGATTTCCGTCCAGTTGCCCTCACATCTCATGTGATGAAAGTGCTGGAGAGGCTGGTGTTAGCCCACATGAGACCGCTGGTGAATTCCTCTCTGGACCCCCTGCAGTTTGCCTACCAGCCACGCCTGGGTGTTGACGATGCTGTCATCCATCTGCTGCAGCGAGCTCATTCACATCTGGATGGCGGTGGAGGCATGGTGAGAATCACCTTCTTTGATTTCTCTAGTGCCTTTAACACCATCCAGCCCTCATTACTGGGTGATAAGCTGCGGCTGATGGGTGCTGGTGCGTCCGCCGTCTCCTGGATCACTGATTACCTGACGGACAGGCCACAGTTCGTCCGGCTGGGGAAAGTCCGGTCTGATGTGGTTTTAAGTGGTGTGGGAGCCCCACAGGGCACGGTGCTCTCTCCATTCCTCTTCACATTGTACACTTCAGACTTCCAGCACAACTCCGATTCATGCCACCTACAGAAATTCTCTGATGACTCTGCAGTTGTAGGGTGTATAAGTGGTGGGCAGGAGGAGGAGTACAGGAGGGTGGTGGATGGATTTGTGGTGTGGGCGGGAGAGAATCACCTGCTCCTCAATGTGGACAAGACCAGGGAGATGGTGATTGACTTCCGGAAGAGGAGGAGGACTGCTTTGCAGCCGCTCTGCATTCTGGGTAGAGATGTGGAGGTGGTTGAGGAGTACAAATACCTTGGAGTGACCATCGACAGTAGACTGAGCTGGAGGAGCAACAGTACTGCTGTGTACAAGAAGACTTGCAGCCGACTTTACTTTCTAAGGAAGCTGAGGTCCTTCAATGTGTGCGGCAAGATCCTGGAGACCTTCTACCAGTCTGTGGTGGCCAGCACCTTGTTCTTCTCTGTCATCTGCTGGGGGAGCAGCATCGCAGCCAGTGACACCAACAGACTGAATAAACTAATCAGACTAGCTGGCTCTGTCATTGGCAGCAAACAGGACTCACTTGAGGCAGTGGTAGAGAGGAGGTCACTGAACAAACTTTTGTCCATCATGGAAAACCATGACCATCCTCTCTACCCACTCCTGGACGAACAACGGAGCTCCTTCTCCAGGAGGCTCAGACAGCTCCGCTCGAGAACATCTCGTTACCGGAGGTCTTTCTTTCCGTACGTGATCGGGCTCTACAACGACTCACTTAGCAGATAGGAAGTTGTTGCTGTGACACACAAATTTCCCCTGTGTGGGATCAATAAAGTATATTCTGATTCTGATTCTGATTCTGATTAAGGACTTTTTTGGTGTGAACTACAAACAGTACCTTGTGAAGAATTGACTTTAAAACTAAAGAGGTACTTCAAACTTATTCTAAATAAGCCTGCTTTTTGTTCACAACTCACAAAACAGTTCTAACATCTTTCTAGATGTCAGTCAGTCTTTCCATACTGGCTGTTTTTAGGCAAGAGGCAGGGTACACCCCAAACAGGTCATCAGTCTGTTGCAAGGCCACACACACATACATTCCTAGAAGCAATTTGGCACCAGCCAATCAACATTCTGTGCATGTTTTTGGAGGATGGGAAATCATGGAGAAAACCCATACAGACATTGGGCAAACATGCAAACTCCACACAGAAAGGCCAGTGTTCCAAACCTCGTCTCCACCCGTGACTTGAACCCAAGACCTTCTTGCTGTGAGGCCTCTGTGCTACCCACTGCGCTACCATACAGCCTGTCTACAAGTAATTTTTTCTTTATTTAGTTTATGGGCTGATTACATAGAAATGAGAATATGTGTAATGTGTTTGCAACATACCAAGACTTTATTACTCTACTTATCTTGACCTCTTGTTGCACACCACTGCAACATGACCTGCAAATAACCACAATGCAGGGATTGTAACTCAGTTAAAAATAATTTTTTTTAAAATATTCTCCAGCAGAAATTTACTCTTTTATGTTTGAGGTTTATATTTGGGCAAAAACTTGTTTCATTTCATATTTTATGTACAAGCATAAAAAAAACAAAAAAATCCCCCCAAAAGTTTAACCTGATCGTAAACCATCTAAAAATACTTTTACAGTCAGATCATGGAAAAGAGATATCTGAACAACACACCATGGTAGTTATGTGAGATATTGAGGCAGAAAATAGATTGTGTGTTTATATTGGGCCAAAGCAGTGTTTCTCAATTATTTGGGAGGAAGAAAACATCTCACCCCCCCGGTCCACGCGACTATAAATAGTATCAGTTGTCTATAAATTGTTATAAGTACTCACCTCTGCATAACACCGTATCCTTATAACGTATGAGAGAATAATAAAAAAAGAAAGCGATATGGATCAGTTAATAACAAAAAAGTAGCTTTATTAATTGTAACAATAAATTTTTAAATTGCATTTAAAATTGTTACGCCACCTTATATGTTGCCAACAACGCTCGTTGGTTTACTAAAGTAGCAGTATGGAAAGCCATCCGGGTCACTTCACGCACGCAATCTAGCGCGGTAAATGTTAAATCTAGCCCGCTAAATTTAAAATCTAGCGCGCTAGATTACGCGCGGGTAGTGGCCGCTGCCCGGATGGTTTTTCATATAATTTCAATCAAGCGCTAAATGTTCGACTTCCACACAAACAAAACCCCTACACGACCGAGCGAATGCTCCCTACACACAATCTGACAATTGAATCTCCACTGCTCCTTAGTGTAGAGAAGTGGTTCCGTTCCGTCATCTTCCGCTTGTTCCGGGGTCGGGTCGCGGGGGACAACAGCCTCAAACGGGCAGCCCAGGCCTCTCTCACCCCGGCTGCATCCTCCAGCTCACCCGGAAGGATCCCAAGTCTTTCCCCGGCCAGCAGTGAGACATAGTCTCTCCAGCGGGTCCGGGGTCTGCCCCTTGGTCTCCTCCCGGTGGGATGTGCCCAAAACACCTCGCCCGCGAGGCGCTCGGGGGGCATTCTGACCAGATGCCTGAACCACCCCATCTGGCTCCTCTCGACCTGGAGGAGGAGCGGCTCGACAACGAGCTCCACCCGGATGGCAGAGCTCCTCACCCGATCTCTGAGTGAGAGCCCAGCCACCCTGCGGAGGAAGCTCATTTCGGCCGCTTGTACCCGTGATCTCATTCTTTCGGTCACCACCCACAGCTGGTGACCATAGGTGAGGGTGGGAACGTAGATTGACTTGTAAATCGAGAGAAGTGGTATTGCACTTAATTCGGGAACACTAAAAAAAAAAAAAAAGCATGTTTCCCAAGGCCAAACGGGCCCCCCTTGACGGAGCCTCGCAGCTCCCCGGGGCGCCACACCCCACTATTTAAGAACCACTGGGCTAAAGTAACAATGTTAGCACCTGAAACATTTGACATTGTGTCCAAAATTTTAAAAATGGGGGTTTGTTTCAGCTTCGTGGAAGAAACAGAAGAATGCCAGGAGTATTAAATCATAAACTTTGTCTGATGAGTTGACAAGTTGACAACAACTAAGCTGTTATTTTGAAAGGACACCCTTCACATTTTTTTTTTATAAATAAGACCCACATTTAGAACATTTAATTACATAATAATTAGTCTCATTACGAGTCTTCAAAAATGATGAAAAAAATCTTAAGTCACGTTGAAAATCCTTCATTCGATTAAAAAGGAAAAGCAACACTGCTCTCTTGTGGGATCTCAACAGCAACACAGGACACATAGTGAGAACATGCAGTACCAAAGTTTAGCACCAGAGTATAGCACATGTCAAGAAAACTCATGGTTAAGAGTACATCATCTCTGATCTCACTGAAGTTACACAAACATGTAATTCAGACATGCAAAACCTTTGCTTTTCTCATACTGAATGGGGACCAACATCATTTCTATCATCGTTCACTGGGTGGTATCGCTTCAGAATGGATTTCCTTGAACGCTCACAGCCTGGGATGTAAATCCTTGTCTCATTATTGTGGGTTGCAAAAACTGGCTCCTGTTAAATCTTCTCAAAAGATGCAAAACCTCTGCAGTAAAGAGCTTTACTGTTGGATGGATCGTGTTCATATTTACTCAAGCGTAAAATGACTCTGACTGTGTCTGAATTCAATATAAAACTACTTAGTGGTCTTCTCAAGAGGATGCTGGAGCTCTGCAGTGTGTACATAGAGGTCACATAGTTTTCAGCTCCCACCAAGTGGAAATCCTGTCCTAATTAAAAATTGTCTTATTAATTATGTCTGAATCTTTGCAGATCAATGCTTACAACTCTTGGACCCGAACCGGGATTCACAAGCTTGTAAATGCAGGAAGATGTTTGCTTAGCAGAAAAAAAAAGAGATCTTAATGAGGTCAGAACACTTCTCAGGGGGTGTTTTCTCACAATATATCCAAGTTTTTTTTTCTCCCTAAATCAAACATTAAACTGAACAAATCGCATTAATTTAAGCTGTAACTAATTCCGCACATTAATTAGAAAACACTTAATTGCTGTTTCCATATTTTTCTCCTGCTTCATTGATAATTCTGGATCCACAGGGATTACAGCACGACTAAGACATATTTTTTTGTTTTTCCAACCACCTGTGCCTCACTTCCTTTGGAAATAAGTGTTTTGAATTCAGTGCAGTCTGAGAAAGGAAACTAAAGCAATCAGGCCATCTGATTAGAGAGGTAGTCATTGTAAGAAAACAATTACTGCTTTATCATCTAGTGAGTCCAAGCTGCTTCGTGGAATCTGTTTGCCTGGTTTGGATGAATAATTGACCAAAGACAACATTGTTGGATAAAGAAATATAATCCTTTTCATATTTTGTAGGGCATACAGTGACTTCCAATATCACCTACTGGAAAATAAAACAAAAGCATTGTATGACATATGATCAATTTTATATCGACATGTTATGATTCATATCACAAACTGCATGTGTGCATTTTAAATGACTTTATTATGACGATTTGGATTGAATGCAAAATGTAGTCAAAGTCCATTTTAAGAAGACTGTGAACAGAGATCTAAGCACAGGATAAAACCTGTAGGCCGTAGGTTTTGGGTTCTTGTTTTGGTGCCTGTTTCAAAGCCACTTGGCAAATTTTGATGTATTTGGCTGCTTCTGTGCAGACAGAATGCTCCTCAGTATTCATCTCGTTGCTTCTGTTGGCGGTGCAATCATCAATAAATGCCACTGGCAACCTTATACTGTATGCACAAGCTGTTAGGTGACACGACTACAAGCAGTAATGCACTTCTTTTGAACCATTTTTACACGGTGTTCTCTTAAAATTTGAAAGTTTCTTTGCAACTCTTGTTAGTTTCACCTTGATGTTTTTTTCATAAAATTTGTAATACTGGCATATGCATGTATCCTATCCAAACATGCGAGCTGGATGGAAAACCAGTTAAAAGTCAGTTACCAATCAACACTAAGACATTATTGGTTTAAAACCCAGATTTTTTTTTTGTAATCTCTCAATGCAGGCAAACAAATTCTGGTGATTTTTACATATTTAGGGCATCACTTCAATGCCATTTTCTAACAACTGGGGTATGATGAACAAAAAGCACATTGAAAGTCATCTGGTCGGGAATAATAATAAAAAAAATTTTTCACAGGTTTTGTTCGTGTTTTTTTGTTTGCACACGGTATCACCAACAAAACTTATTGATTCAGTGTTCTTACAATGGCTTGTCATCGTACAATCAAGCAAACTGATTGTGCAACAGATACAGATGAAAGATAAGGTCAGCTGAATGCTACAGGAAACAAAAACCCAAGTTTGACTTCCTGCTCACATGAATTTTATCATGGTTGTTGTAAACCCAACAAAAATGTTATGCTTCATCTTATCAGGAGACACTTTTTACTCTGAGAAGCTGACTCAGACGTTGGACAAACAAGTCATTGTAAACTTGGAATTTTTTTGCTTTATTTAATAATATTTTAAGGTACATTTCATAATCTCATTTGGTTTCTAGCAGGATAGATTGATCGCATTTTGTTATTTGCAATGAATTTTAACTATGGCTCATTACAGGTGGGCCGCACAACAAAATTATTGTAAACCAGTTTCATTGGTATTTCATCCATTTATTTATATTCTGTACAGCTTATTCAACTGGTATTTCATCCCTTACTAAAGATGGGAAGGAAAAAGATGAAAGAAAAAGTTTTACCAAGGTTAAGCCATTTGAATCTAATGACGACTTTTAATGCACGAAAACTTCTTTTGTTATGAAGCCCTTTAGCTATAAAACCACAACAATAGTTGATTGCCCACCAATAATTTCCATTAAAACTTGAGATTTGGAATGATGTCCATGTCTATCTTTACCACTAGATGTCTGTAGTTATTAAACACTGAGCGAAAATTCAATTTCATGTGAACTCTCAGATGACCTAATGATAAATTGTTGATGTGAGCAACCACATGGATAATATACACATGTTTTATGAAAGTTCCATTTCAGGGAAGCAATGTTGTCTTTGCCATGGACTTTAGGTTTAAGACCACAGAGTTTTGGAACACATGCTAAACGCTTAAATACTCTGAAGCTAAGAAGAAAAAGGGAGAACCTAACCCTCATACAGCTTTTACAAATAATAGTCATTTTTTACTTAAATTTTCTCAAGGAAGCCGACCCAAAAGACATCCAATGTAAAATCGTTATGTATCAGATTTTACATAGTGAGTACTACTTGCATTTTCTTTAGACGGTAAAGAAGCAGCATGCAGGTTTTTAATAATTAAGCTTTATTCAGTAGCTGTTGTCTTGTCTCCATGACAAATTGTTTGAATAACCGCTCTTGTTTTAGGGTGAGCTATTCATTTTTCATTATGTTTGAGTGGGAAGCTCATCTGCATCCTAATAGAACAAGAAAAAGTTTAATAATTGAAATTCACTGCACCATTAAGCCGCTCTGCATTTTCCCACAAGGACAAAAACAATAATTGAAGTCATTAACAAATACAATTACAAGATGAACTTTTGCAGTGATAACCTGGGTTTTCAACTGCACACATCCTTGGAGAGTTTTTAAAAAAAATGTTTTTTTTTAAAGCATTCTCTGACACAAATTGTTCTAGATATTCTTCATCACATACTGTAATTGTCTTATTCCAAATTAATTAGGCGGCATGGTGAAGCAGTGGGTAGCACAGTGGCTTCACAGCAAGAAGGTTGTGGGTTTAAGTCCCGGGTGGGGACGAGGTTTTGAACACTGGCCTTTCTGTGGGGAGTTTGCATGTTCTCCCCGTGTCTGTGTGGGTTTTCCTCAGGAACTCCCCAAAAACATGCATGTTAGGTTGATTGGCCGTTGCCAAATTGCCCCTAGGAATGAATGTTTGTATGGTTGTATGTGTGTCTCCGGGACAGACTGACGACCTGTCCGAGGTGTACCCTGCCCCTCGCCTTGAATCAGCCAGGATGGGCTACCCTGTAAGGGATAGACATTTAAGAAGGTGACTGCCTAACTGACAAATTAATTTGTCTTCAATTAATTTTTTGATGATTTTCAACAAATTTAGTCGACTTGTAAAAAAGAAGTAACCAACTCTACAGGTAGCACATAACTCAAAGGCACAATCATAAGAAAATAGGTCCATTTAAAACCCAGGCAGTGTTTGTAATTGGTTGCTTCATTCTCTCCAGCATTAAAATACACCAAACACACATGGTCATAAATGATAATGACGCATCGGTATAATGTGATATAACTGTGATATAACTTGCAGGGATTACGCTTCTACAAAATTAGTTCCAAAACCAAATCTATGAAAGATACACCCCAAAAATATACCAAATTACTCAGTCACTCTCCTGCTTGTTTTCAGACTTGTTTTGGTCTTTATTTCTGTACAATCAGAAATGTATCAGTCAAGATGTGGAAGATGACTGTGAGACAGACAATAAAATGTAATTCCACAGCATGTATCAACCTCATATCCCCTAAATCATAGACACCACACCACCTTGCATAATGAAAAACCTCACCTCCACAGAGTGCAGATGATTACAGTGAGCTACTTATAGCAAGTGGTAGAAGATGGAATGAACAGCTGAGAATACAAACCAGAATCCAAATGTATTATTTTATCTATGACTTATATCGTTTTTCATTTGAACTTGCTATTATTGATATTTTGTATTTTTATTATTTTTGCTTTTATAATGCACTTAGTGATTCTTTTATTTGTGAAAAGTTCTGTATAGAATTACATACTACTTACTTGTGTGTGCAATGTCCCTGCTAGAAACCATTTGTAGAATTTTATGTTAGACTGATTGGCCTCTGGGAAGTCTTCTTCTTCTTTCGGCATTTCCCTTCAGGGGTCGCTACAGCAAGTCATTTTCTTCAATCCAACACTATCTGCCGCATCTTCTTCGGTCACACCAACTATCTTCATGTCTTCCTTCACTGTATTCGTGAACCTCCTCTTTGGTCTTCCACTAGGCCTCTTTCCTGGTGGTTCCAAATCCAGCATCCTTCTTGCCAATGTACTCTGACTCTCTCCTCTGCACATGTCCAAACCATCTCAGTCTGGCCTAATATATTAATTTCTAATCCTATCCATCCTAGAGACATCCTCAGTATCTCCATCTCTGCTTCCTGTCTTTTCCTCAGTGCCACTGTCTCTAGACCAAACAGCTTGGCCGGTCTCACCACAGTTTTGTACACTTTTTCTTTCATTTTAGCTGAAACTCTTCTATCACACATCACACCTGTTACTTTTCTCCACCCGTTCCAGCCTGCCTGCATATGCTTCTTCTCTTTTTTTACACTCTCCATTGCTCTGGACTGTTGATCCTAAGTACCCAAAATCGTCCACTTTCTTTATCTCTTCTCCCTGTAACCTCTAGAAATGAATGCTTGTGTTTTTTTTTCATGCTAGAAAAACTTACACTAATAATTATTGCAATGGTTTAACTTGAACATTTGAATTTGGAAATTGGTTGCTTGTATGTTATATGTTGTCTTTTATCCTGATTATGGGATGAAACACAAACAGTCATGTCAACTGGACTCAGTTTGGCATCTTAAAGATGCTTCCTTCCAGCCTGCCATGAGGTGGTGAAGGTGGTTATATAGGAACCAGGAGCATAGCCAGTTTTAACCAGTGCATTGCAGCTAATCGGGGGTTAGGGAAAAGGAGTAATCATGTGGAGGCTTGAAGATGACATGGACACCATCATGGCTGCAGCAGGACAGCAGTACAGTAGATGATCTAACACCAGAGTGATAGACAGACACCAGGGGTTAACAACCAGAGGAAAGACGAGACACATCAAGGAGAGGCAATTGGGACCAAGTGTACAGTATTAGGGCAGAGGGGCAGATTTGGAGTGAGAACCTGTTCCAGAAGAGATGAATATTTCTATTCCTCTCTCATTCCTCTAATATTTCTAATCAAAAGTATATTACATTTTTAAACGCTAACATTACTCTCTATATTGAAGCAATTTTACACCTATAAATACTCAAAACAAATGTGTATGAATTACATGGTTTCCACACATCAATTTTTAAACTGAACAGTTCATTTCCTGTTTGATTTTTTTCAACAAATTTTTCTTTTCTGAAAAGCTTCCATCTTGCTTTTACTTTGAAAAGAACAACAGGAAGCAGCGTCTATATTGAATGGCTGGCTTGACAGTTGGTCCTTAACGTCTGGAGGCTGGAGCAGGATGAAGGTTTAAACAGTCACATGGACATAACTTTAACTTAACTCGAGCTCAGACACAACTTTTAACACTTCTCTCCTTCTCCATTAGGCTTTTTTTCCCAGCTGAGTGACTGGTCGCTTAGTTTTGTGAACATGCTGCTTATCTGATTCTAAAGTGATACTCACTGGAGGGATAACTTTCGTTACTTTTTTAAAGAAATATTTTTTACAATGACCGAGGAGAGTAGAAATGAACACAGATCTGAAAGCGGGAAGGATTTGGAGAAACAGCTCCGGCTTCGTGTGTGTGTCCTAAATGAACTTTTAAAAACAGAACGAGACTATGTTGGGACACTAGAGTTTCTTTCGGTGAGTAAAATGAAAGATAAAATCCCCTCAAACTGCATTTTTAAACCTTTTTGGGAGATTAAAATAATAAAAAATAAAGATCCTGTTTGGTATTCATGATGCATCACTCTGCAGAGCAAGAAAAGACCACTCAAAGTGTGTCAGGTTGTCCCTCTGCAAGAAATCCATGCTGTTTGACTTTGCTGAATGTCTTGTGTAGTCTGAAACCCTTTGGGGATCAACTTTTCTTTACATTTCAGGTATGAAGTGTGAAATCTGAAAAACAGCACAGCCAGTGTCATGTTTAATCCCTTTCTCAGCCTGCTCATGGGATGTTTAGGAGCTTATGAGGGAGTTTGCATGCACATATTGTGTTCACAAAATCATATAAAGTCACTAATGTTGCCTTAAAACTAAGCAACAATCTAAAGTATTTTTTGCACACATCTCTGTTGGATTGTTGTATTTACTTAAGGAAGTACTTTTTTGATCTTCACTTATGTTGCTTTTAAACTCACAGGAGAACATTTCATGTTTCATCAAATCCATATGGCTTGAATCCTGCCAAAGACAAGACAGGTGGATGCAAATGAAAACCACAAGGGTTGGCAGCACATTTCTTAGCCTCACATTAGGGATAACACCTGGTTGCTATATCACACCAGTCATCTGCTCTCAGCTTGGTGCTGTTATGTAGAAATAACACAGAACTTCAAAGACAAGTGATAGAAAAGTGTATAAAGCAGAGCAATGCAAACCGTCATCCTCCTCAGATTTGCATGGAAGAAATGCAAATGGTTTGCTTTCTACTTTGGTTTTGTTGAATGCAATGTTCTCTATGAATGCCTCTGCTACCAGATGTTTCCAATGGAGTGGCAGAAGAACTAAAGAGGAGATGGAGACCCCATCCCTTGAGATTACATTATGGAACGTGTCTTCTGTCCTAGACAAGGGAATGTAACTACCCCTCCTTTATCTCCCCTGTTGTGTTGTAGCTGGTTTTCATTTCAGAGGTGACTGATCTTTGCAAGGCCTTTCTGTTCTGGCTGGGAATGTTGGGATGGAGGCAGCGGATGAAGATCTAACGCAGAAAGATAGCTTTTAGCTTGAGCTGTGGGTTACAACTGATACAGCTGGATTATGATAACAATAAAGACGTTAGAACACAAGAGACAAAGAGTCCTTATCTGCTGCTGTATCTTCTTAAAGATCCTGGAGATCATTGTGGAAGGCTCGAAGGATGATCAAAGTATGTCTACTGGGGAGAGGTCACATTGAAGACGCTCGTCTGATCACATAATCACAAAGTTGCTATCCCCCGTTTGGTAACCTACAACCGGTTACAAACACAAGTTTAGGAGTCTGTGGGTCATAAAGTACTCCTCCTCTCTCCATCATTGCCTTCATGCTTCTCACTGAGTTTTGGTCGGGCTTATCCTGGGGATTTTGGGTTCCTCTATAGAGAGGAGTGTGCTGAATGTTGCCAAAAGGGTGAAAGAGAAATGTGTATGGCAGATCACACAGTAAGTAATGCCTTGAGGGTGAAGAGTAAAGGGGGTGGTCTCTGTGATTCGCTGGGCTTGGTGCCTTCTCTTGTAAACCATATTTCCTGGAGGAGGAATTCCTCTGAGGTTAGGAAATGCTACAGAACAATGAGGCTCTGCTCGATTGGCAAAGTTGAACTGAGGAACACAGATTGCTACTGCTGATCTGTGGAACCCTAACACAATGACCCACAACACACACTAGGGTATTAAGGTGCTGGAAATCAACAAATGATTGAAGGGATATTGTCGAAATGATAGTTTCACTCTATTGTGGATATGTTCCCACTCTTCTGGGAAAATGTATAAATCACATCTGAAGATGTCAATGGTGGGAAATCTATTTGTGATTTTTCTCTGAATTTCTCTAGGATTCACCTTACACCCAAAATATCTCAACTTCCACACTATTCCCACACTAAAAGAAAGCTGATATATCTGTTCTCTTTTTTTTAGATGATCCACAATTATAGATTTGGAGAGTGGGTGGATTGGGATACTGCTGTTTATCTTGGGAAGATGGGAGCTGATAAAATGACATTTTAAAAAAAAAAATGAGTATCTAAAAACTTTAAAAAGACACTACAATGGTTAATTTCTACAGTTTTTCTTTTCATAATGAAAAAGAAGGGATATGTAATGAGAAAAATGAGCAAAAACTTGTAAATTTTTAAGTCCAGGCTTTTCTCATCCAGGCTGTATCCACCAGCTCACCCTGGAGGATACCGAGGAGTTCCCTGGCCAGCTGTGACACATAGTTGCTCCAGCAGTTCTGAGGTTTACCTCTGGGTTTACTCCCGTGCCCGAAACACCTCACCAACGAGGTCTCGGGAGGTGTCCTGACCAGATGCCCAAACCACCCCATCTGGTTCCTCTCCACTCAGAGGAGCAACGACTCTACTCTGATATAAACTAATATACAAATATACTAATATTTCATCTTTTGAACTAAAGAAATAATATAAAAGATGCTCTCCTTTATCTATTCCTAAATATTTTTTGTCAAGCTTTTGGGATGAAAATACAAACAAATGTAATGCAATATTTTTTTATACCAGATGTTGATTTGCCCTTTTTCAATTACAACCTACTCTGTTTTTTGTGCACGTCATTTTTGGAAAATTTGGTCAGATGAGTGGTGACTTTTAATAACTTGAATACGTTCTGAAAAGTTGCTACAGGAAGTTGGAATAGTCAGACTTGATGGAGAAAACAGATGTTTCTTACATGCAGTATAAGACCCAGGTGCTCAGCTCAACCTTGTTTGTGTGTATGTGCATGTAAATGTTCCAGTTCTCTCACAGGACTTGGTTTTGTTTACATCCTGGATGGACAGTCTCCACGGTAGCAGAGGCCGTTTGGCTTTTGCTCGTAATAAATGACCCTTGTGCAGTCCTGACGGAGGTCAGGCTGAGGTTGTAGAGGGGGTGGATGGAGAAGGCTCATATCCTCTGTAGATGATCCTGAAGGTCACAGGGCTCTTTTTCCTACTGTGTTTCCTGTCTGTTAATCTGTCCATGTTGTGGTAGTGTTTTGGCTTCTTTCTCTGTCCCACATGACTGAAACAAGGACAGAAAAGGTTTGGTGAAATGAGAAAAGACAAATGAAGAGGTGTAAACAGATGAAATGCACAAATTCACAATAAAAATAGTTGCATGTGTACAGTGTGTTGCAGTTTGGATACTTTTCAGATCAAATCAAAATCTACAGACGGGTGCTACTTCCAATTTAAGAATGTATGGGAATAAATTACTTAATAAAATAAACAAAATGTAAGTAGATTCTCCAACGGTGGACAGGGCGTTTGGACAGGGTGTTTGGACAGGGTGGTGTATCATACTGTAATTGTGTGGTTTGTGCAGAGCTTAATCCTCAGTCATAATGAGCTGGCTGTATTTTGTGACAAGGGATACTGTAGAGATCCGTATCCTCCTCTGCTTTGATTATTTTAGTCATTTTTTTCCTCTTAATTACTTCCTTTATTCAGAACAGATAACTCTCCTACAGCATTGTTATAAACCTCCCTCTTATTCTCTTGTAGTTCTTATCATGACTCACTGCTTAAAATACACAGAAGACAGTACAATTTCACGAGCAGTCGTAATTTAGTGTTATAGATTATGTTAAATGGAATCAGAAAGAGCAATTCCCACAAAAACAACATTTGGAAACTAACAATAGCCAGGCCTTTTTGTGTCCAAAATTGGGTTTCCTACAGAGATTGACTGATGTTTTGTTAGCATTCATTATTTAGGATAATGTCTAAATAAAATTAAATAAATAAATGAATTACTCTATTCATCCCTCACCGGGGAAATTTGTTTGCTGCACTTCTTACACCGCAGCAGGCTGCCCTTCAACGGCGCCAATGGTGGGAGAAGCGGGGGTTAGGTGTCTTCTCCAAGGACCCTAGACGTACCCTCCGTGGGACGCGAACCCGCGACCTTCCGGTCCGCGGGCGAACGCTCTAACCACGCGGCCACCGTCTCCACCCAGTAGGTCTGAAACGGTACATTAATCAAAACTGTTGCGTAGAAAAACACACCTAAATGTTGATACTTGGATCCAACTGATAGAATGACCCACAGGGTTTTGTTTCATCTTCTGACCGCTTATCCCTGTTGGACTGTGGAGAGTGCTGAAGCCTATTCCGGCTGATTTCAGGTAATATGCAGGATACGCCCGGCCACCAGTCTGTTGCGGGATATCCCACAGATTAGCTCGTAAATTTCTTGTTAAAGGCCCTTTTATTCTATAGCCTTTTTTGTAATAAAAAAAAATCTTTCAGCTTTTTTTTTTTTAAGTTTGGGATCTGTAACATATTTAAAAAGAGGAAAGATTAAATTAAATCAAGCCATAGCTTTACCACGAGGACAGAAGATAGTTTGATTCACACAAAATTCTAACATAAAATTTTTTTAAAAATGACAAGAATGAAAATCTCATCTGTAACAAATAAGAAATTTCTTGGAATTTAGTGTAAACTTAAGAAGTGTGTACAACTTATCTGGAAGGAGCGCAGAGTAGAGCCATTTCTCTTCTGGGTCAAGAGAAGCCAGATAGTGTAGTTCGGGTATCTGGTTAGGATGCCTCCTGAACACCCCGCTGGTGAGGTGTTTTGTGCACATCGCACAGGGAAGAGACTCAGAGGCAGACCCCAGATCAGCTGGAGAGATAATGTCTCACATCTGGTCGGGGAACGCCTCGGGATCCTCCCGGGTGAGCTGGAGGATGCAGTCGGGGTGAGGGAAGCCTAGGCTTCCCATCTGAAGCTGTTGCCCCGCTAACCAGCTCCGGATAAGCAGCAGAAGACAAACGAAAACATGTGTTTAAATAGATAAAGGCGACTAAAAATGAAAATGTTTTCCTTCAACACTTGCTGACGCTAAGTGATTCATTTCCATTTCTCTTCCACTTGCATATGATACTACATTTGAGGCTCAGTCAAAGTGGATACCTTTTCACTCAGCAGAGAGTTGAACTAGTAATGGGCAACGTAGAATTATTATCTGTCTGAACGTAACTATATTTCACTTGTAAAGTGAAATGAATATAGAGGTTAAATGACTTAATTTTTCTTTGACTCTTTAATTGGATTTCTCACGGGAACATGTATCTGTCTTTGGTTTGCTCACCTACCGCTGCCCCTCTTTAAAGTCCTTTGAACTATTGAAGCAACTGACTTGAATTGCAATATCAAACCACTTTGATTGTACTAAGTATGCAATTGTAGTGAGCATAAAAGTGGCAATTTGAGAGCATTTCACTTCAGAGTTTTGCATCAACCGTAACTACTTGTTTAAACGTTGTGTTGTCCTTTTTCTTATCAGTGGTGTTCCACGCTGTCTTCAATGTTTCTTTCCCAGCTTAACTTTAGAACAATCTCAGCTGTAAAAACAGTTAAAAATTTGGAGCTTAAAGAGGATTTTACTGAATTTAGTGTGGTTAGATCTATGAGTCTTTTCTCGTCCTGGTCTCATTTTCTATGTTCATTTTTGCAGGTTTTTACACACGAGAGAGAGCTTTAGCTTTTGTCTCTGAGGCCATTTTTTAAGCAGGATTTCCTTCCTTCCTGAACCTCCCCGTCTTTACATTGTGATGCTTGTTTTCCTGCTTTAGAACACACTCTCATAACCTCTCTCATTTTGCTGGGGTATGAGAGTGTGTTCCCACCTACAGATGCCAATATCACTGTGTGCTGCATTATGCAATAGAGCAGCAATAAACCTATTGAGTGGCTTCAGTTGAGGTGATTGAGGTGGTGTAGCTTGGCTGTACCCAGAGGAGAAGGAGGTCTTTGATTTAGCCGGTGCCAGCTGCTTGGTCACATGATTCCTCCACGCGACAAGTACACCCGCGGTAAACACTTGTCAGGATGTTCATGAGGTGTGAGAGGATCATCACAAGGAGGCTTTGATTAAGACTCTTGTGCCTGGATCAGTAGGCAGAAGACATGGTAGACTAAAATGACAAAAAGTCTATGAAATTATTTCTAGTTTGTGGTTTAATGTCACGGATTGTTTCACTGATTACGCAATTTCAGGTCTCGAGGATGCATGTTTTTCTTAGTGGAAACTCGGACTTTTCATGAGATTTTGGTCTTCGTCCCGCCTTAATGTCAGGGCTCAGCAACTGTCCAGCCAGACATGGTGGGGCATTCTACTTCCCTCCAGATGATCTAATTAAGCCGTTGAATAGTATTTGCTGGAAAAGCTCACAGAGTATTGTTAGCTCACATGTGTCTAACCATACTGTCTGAACACATTCTTTCCATTTCCTTCTGACTTTTCTTTCACTGTGGATTTTTTTATTTACTGCCCACTGTCTCGTACTTTCTTCTCAAAGCCACTTTTTATAGTCTATTCTTTGAAAAACAGTATCTAAAAGACAAATTACTTTAAATATGAGTCTGAAAGTCTAGCCTTAACATCAGACCACGAGGCATGTTTTGGGTTTTCTTTTATTTCTAGAGGGGAAGCTTCTTCTACAGCAAAATGAAATAATGACTACTTCCCTTCATATTGCCTTTTGTTTTGATCTTGAATAAAAATGATGCCTGGATGAAGTTGGCAGGAAGTGCCATTTATTTGGGTGGTTATGTCCTAAAATGTGAAGAATGAGAGGAGCTGGAAGCTGGATAAAGAGTTGTTTAGTTCTTCTCTGACAGTGTTGGCTCTGACTTCGCTGATTTAATTTTTCCCTGCCAGGGCTTACAGAAATGGATGGCAGGGGGCTCTTTTACAGATGGTCTGAAAACCCTAAATCAGATGAACAATTGGAGTGTGTGACAGTCATGGTTGGGAGTGTGCCACGGAGTAGGAGACTGACAGTTCTGCTCAGTCATCTTGGAGATCAATATAGTGCACTGGTGTGTGGCCCTGTTTGGGATTGCCAGGGAATCAGTGGGTAATGGGATGCTTGGCTGCACATTGATACTAGAGGACATGGTGTCTAAAGACTGGCTCTCACCTACCGATAGCTAAACTTTATGCATTCTATCCTGGTAAGATTTTATCCATCTCTTTTCATAATAAGGGGAAAAATACACTTGGTCAAATGCAATAAAAGAAACTGACCAGAGGCATTAAAAAAAAAAAAAAAAAACAACAACAACAAAAAAAAACCCTCCATCATTTTATGCATATGTGCTCACTTTTTTAATGAGTCAAAATGGCTCAGCCATCGATATTCATCACTGACATATTCCGTAAATAAACTACTAATGAAGTAAAATGGCAACATTCCTTTATTTATAATGTGTTTCCTTTCCATATTTTAAAAGGAAACTACCAGGCCAGATTCAGTAATGAGATGGAAAACCCCGATTGATTCAGGAAAATGCCAGTGGGACCCGTTGGAATCAGTAGGGTACCGGCTTTTAGGGAGGGCATCACTACAAAGAGTCTTTTCTCCTTTTTCGGATGTCTCCCAGCATGCTCTTTGTTTCTGTTGAATTTTTAGGGGAAGTAGAGTTGTTGTTTTTTTTTTCTTTCTTTGTAGTCTGTAGTCTGTGTGCACAGGTGTATGCATGTGTGTGTGAGGCCTTTGAGCTGTATATTGAACCATGGAATACTAAACTTTGGCTTTAAAGCAAATGTGCGGAAAAAAAGATATATGCAAAATCAATTTTTTTTTCTTCATCTCTTATTTTTTTGTCTTCTGTTCGTCACCTTTTAAAAAAGCACATTTAGAGGCTCAGCTGTTCTGGGAAGTAGTTGCCTAAGGGTGCTGAACTACTTTTTCACCTGTTACCTGCAGTCTTTCATCAAACTGCTGTGCTTTAGTATCTTGTTGGTGGATAGATGATATAAAAATACCTTCTCACAAAGCACTCTGGTAATGAGCAGAGCTTCACAGTCTGCTGATTCTGTTCATTGAGCTTTGTTGTGGAGGCTAGTTGCGTGTCTGTCTCGAGCTTTGGACGGCTTTTGTGTTTTGTTTTGTTTTTTTAATAAACAATTGAACAAGAAAGGATTACTTGCAGGTCACTCAGAAAAGAAACCAACTATTTTTTTATATTTGCATAGAACAAGGAACAAATTGCACACATGGAACGTTATTTTGTGTGTTTGTTAGAGCACAAACAACAAAGCCAATCAGTAAATTGTCAATAGACAAAAGTGGCATTTGCTCTAATGGGCTCTGGGAAGGGCTGGTTTGTTCTCCTAATGCGGCACTTTATACTGACGGACAGCACCAATGAACTGTGGGCATTTTTGTCTGCTGTGAACAACATATTCCAGAAACCATCCGGAAATGTTAAAACTGCTTTAACAAATTTGTTTCAGTTGGCTCTTTTTAAAGAAAAATCTGGTGTTTATTCTGAAGGATCTGAAAGAGTCGTGTGCGATTGATCATTTACACACCATGTTCTCGCCTGATGGCGTATCAGCTCTCATTCGTATGCTTTTGCAAATGTTTGAGGTTTGTTTTCTGCACAGTGAAAGCAACCTCTTTGTGCGTTTTTCACTAATCACATCCCAACGCGCACTGATAAATACTGAACATCCACATTTTTCTCTCCTAATCTCTTTTTGATACAACATGTGAAGTGGCTCTAGCTTTTGAATAAACTGCACATGCACTCGTAAGAGTTTACTTATCTGCTTTCCTCCTGTAAAGTCCAAGCTGATTTACTTTTTATGAGGAAGAAACCGTTATCTTGTTTTCTCTAAACTGCTTTTGTTTACAAAGAGGTAAACAAATGCAGGGGGGTGATGGAGAGTCTAGTCCTTCCGCTGATTGTGTCTATCCGGTCGGAGAAGAGATGTCAACAAACCAGCATTACATAATATCCATTCAGAAAACGTCCTGAACTGCCCCCTGGTCACTTGGTTTGACCTTCTTATATGTCAGATTTCACCAAACTCTTGATCAGTGTTTTTCAACCTTTTCATACCAAGGTACATTTTTTCATCAAAAAAATATCTTGAGGCACACCACCAAGCAAAAATGTTAAAAACAATTTTCTATAGCCACCCATTTAAAAAATATAGGATTTTTAATATATAATTAGTACCAAACATTGAGCATTTCAGAGGATTTACCCAGAATGCAAAAGAAACTTTTTTTCTCTTTAAAGTCTTGCAGAAAATGCGAGATTTCCTAAGAATTTGCTATTTTTCTCTTTAAAATGCAACCTAGATTTTCTCATAATATCTCAAAAGCATGTAGACAATAGAATACACCAACTGGGTAGTTTTTGGGAGGGATCGACAGCAGCATGCAAAAAGGAAGCAAAGAAAAGTGGGTTGCTATGGTTACAGGATAGCCCTCCCTGACTCTAAATAAAGTGACAAGGTTTTATACCGATAAGCATAAAGAAATATGCTTACAAAAACACCATGAGACCAACCAAAACAATATTTGTGAGCTACCGATAGATCACGTTCACCTTTTGAGATGAGAAAGGATAATTTCCCATGACACACCGATGTGCTGCGGAACACTGGTTGAAAAACGCTGCTCCAGAGGATGCAGGTCATAATTTCAGCTCTCTAACTCTGAGAAAGTTTTTTTTTTTTTTCCCCTGAAAACTGGACTTATTGATTGAGCTGTCGCTCAGACAGAGGTAGTCTCAGACATACAGTGTCTGCAATCTGCAGCTCTAAACCATAGTCTTTGAAAATCTATCCTACACGTTTTAGTACAGTATTGCATGAGAAACAGCCATGATTACAACATTCTTGTCTCTACACCCCACAGCTTGGAGCCTGTTGCTGATTAATGGCATTTAAGACCACATGCAGTTATTGGAGATACCTATTCATCACACCCATATGCTCCGCGGAATAATGAAAACTGTAATGAGATTTTAATGTCTCGTCTTTCTTTTCAGCAATCATAATGACAATCCAGGTGATTATACCTGGGCTTCAGGGCAACATAATGACTGTCTTGGCCAGGTTATATTCTTGTTGTAAGTTACTGAAACAGTTCAAGATCAAATTTACTGAAAGTATAATTGCTTCTTATGTAGTTCATAAAACTTTCCGTAAAGGTTTATATGCAAAAAACAACAAAATGCATTCAATTATCAGATCAGTGTGGTTCAACTGTGGATACTGCAAGATTTATAAAGTTTGAAGAGAAAGAGCAACCCTGGAAAAAAAATAGTAAAATTAGAAAGAAAAAAGAAACAAGTATATTTTATTCATCCTGGCAGCTCAGTGGTTCTGCTGACTAGAAGTTTGCAGGTTTGCATCCCACAGAAAGCACGTCTAGGGTCCTTGGAGAAGACACCTAACCCCCGTTTCTCCCACCATTGGCGTCATCAAAGGGCAGGCTGCTGCGGTGTAAGGAGTGCAGCACACAAATTTCCCCGGTGAGGGATGAATAGAGTAATCCTTTCTTTTCTTTCATTGGGGAAATTTGTGTGCTGCATTACACCGCAGCAGGCTGCCAGGACAGTGCCAATTGGTGGGAGAAGGGGAGGGTTAGATGTCTTCCCCAAGTACACCAAGACATGAGCTCAGTAGGATTTGATTCTATGGACTTCTGGAGAACTTCCAATCCAAGGGCAAATGTTGGATCTGAGCTATCGCCTCCCCTGAAATGTGGTCCCAGATACGACTTAGGGCCAGTGGGATTTGAACCAGGTTCTCCTGATCAAAAGACGGAAACTCTACTACTGAGCCAACGCATCCTGGGACCATTATTCATACTTTTCTTCAAAATGTAAAAAACACTGCCCAAAATCTAGCATTTTTTTACGTTTTTGTTTAATAGATGTCATAAAAATTAAGCAAACCATGTTTGCAACCTTTTAAAATTTACTGCAGTCTTTATTTTAAACAGAACTGACTACTCTATTGTGAGTTATTAGTTTTTAACTTGCAAACACACTGTATTTTGTTCCACCAACACCAAATTACAGATCTGGATTTGATCATAATCATCAGTTTTCTTCAGCAGATTATTTGCTGTGTTGTCAGGTACTATAAACCTAATAGTGTGGTGTTACTTTTGTACATGAAGTCCAGTCAGTAAATCTTCCATTCACTTCCCATCAAGTTGCTCCAGAAGCGCTCACTTTATAAAGTTTTTTTGGCAGTCACTTTGGAAAAGATGTGATCTACAAGTACAAGGCTGGAACATGCACAGGACACACTTCAAGCAGTTTAAGTGTGCTTTCTTAGTGGCAGACTTGGATAAACTACACAAGAAATGTTTTCACTTTTAAACTGGCAGCTTTATTTTGAGAATTCTAATCTTTTGAGCGCTAGGTCATTTGAAACCACTGGAACTCCATTATGTTGGACTTTTTGCATCTGATAAACATTTGTTGCAGACTCCTTAATATTTTCCATCCTCGCTGATGGAAAAATGTTACAAGTTACTTTGAAGATGTAGACAGTGTTTCTCTGTTTTAAAGTTAAAATGATGGACTTTCACACCTACTACTAGTATTTTGGATGATGCAACACAATCAGAAGGGTGGATGTTTCTGGATGGAAATCTGCAAAGGTTGCCTAGTTTAGCTCTAAGTCTATGAACCCCTTTAGACCTTTGCAAAGTTCAGTGGACTCCTGCACGTTTTTGTTCATATTAGACTTGCTAATTAGATGCTAATGCTCGTGAGTAGCAGAGTTACGAGGCAAGGCAGTCACAGAATGGTAATCAGCATGAAGTCGACCCACAACAAAGACACTGATTATCTTGCAGCGCTTTTTCCAAACCACAACCCGAGATCTATAGATTTGCCAGCGCAGCTCCGTTTGAAGTGCTTGACATAAATACAATGTAATTGAGATTATTTTTGTAATTTTTTCATGTCATCTTGTTTTCTTACAAAAGCTAAGAAAAGATGAGCTTTGTAATTGGAAAGAAAAGTAATTTTTAAATCCTAATTTAGCACAACATTTGCACCATCTGTCCACCATGTTTTCAATAAGATTGGTGATCCCCAATCAACTGTTTTCAGAGAATCATTTTTAAGCTTGTCTGCTCAGTAAAGCAGCTCTTTTAGGGTATTGTGTGAGTTTGCTTGGGTTAGAATTGCTTGCGGACTACTCCTGCAGGCGACAGATGGCATTATGGGCTTCAGTGGGTCAGCAGGTGGGATGTCCATGCAGGTTACTCCAGAGACAATTTTTTTTCTTTATTTTTTGTGCTCACAGCGAATGTAGCTGGTTGTTTGATCTCTTCAACTATATGATAACAAAGCAGCTGTTGTATGTATGCATATTTATGAAAATATTGAGCTGGTTAAGCCTCTGTGTCTGTTTGTTGAAATGTGCAATCTGTGCAGAGACGATGTAAAAGCTAGATTTTCAGTGTTTGGTAAGCCACATTTATTGTCCCGTTGTCTTCTGTGTAGCCAGGGTCGAGTCGCATCGCGGGGGCAACAGCCTCAGATGAAAACCTGAGCATTTCTTACCTAGGCTGGATCCTCCAGCTCACCCGGGAGGATCCCGAGGTGTTTCCCGGACCCATGCATGTCTGGGGTTTGCCTCTGGGTCTCTTCCTGGTAGGATGTGCCCAAAACACCTCACCAGAGAGGCGTTCGGGAGGCTTCGTAACCAGATGCCCAAACTACCCATCTGGCTTCTCTCGACCCAGAGGAGCAATGGCTCTACTCCGAGAGCTCCTCACCCTATCTCGGAGTGAGAGCCCAACCATTCCTGCAGAGGAAGCTCATTTAGGGTGCTTGTATCCGTCATCTTGTTCTTTCGGTCACCACCTACAGCGGGTGACTCTAAGTGAGGGTAGAAGTTTAAGTGTTACGACACATTTATTGTTGTGCTAAAAATTTTTCTTCTGCTTTCAGCATTTCCCTATAGTCTAAATTTTTTTTTTACAAACTGTGACATTTTCTTTAATTTACACCTTCTGATGTTCTTGCATTAGTTCCATTGAGTGAATGAAATAAATTAGTTGGCAAAATGAAAAAGCTTTTTAGCTTGCTTTCTCTTGAGGGTGTTAGTGATATTAATGCTAGAAATATTTTTCTTCTGGTCCCATCGAGAATGAATTTAAAATATTGGATTTTCTTTCTTTTGTTTGTGATAATTAATTTTCATCTCAGTCCCTGAAGAGATTTTACAGAAATATGTTCAAATCAAAACGTGATGTAGGTAAATTAACATGAAGGTTTCTGCGTCACACTTCAACTATTTTTATGTGAAAATATTATAAACTATTTTTTTCCCCCAGAGTTCTCAGTAAAAACGCTCTTGCTTGCAGAACTTTTGTAAATGACTTTTTAAATTTTTTTTGTGAGGAATTTTGAAGTTTTTATTTTGTCTTCTGAATGGCTTATCCCAAACAGGGCTGCGGAGGACCGAAGCCAATCCTGGATGAGTACAGGTGCGAGGCAGGGTACACCCCGAACAGGCCACCAGTCTGCTGTTGGGCGACACACAATACCATCCACACACATGCCATACACATTCCTTGGGACAATTTCATAGCAGCCAATTAACCTAACTTGCATGTTTTTGGGGGGCGGAATAACTGGAGTACCTGAAGAAAACACAGGGAGAACATGCAAACTCCACACAGAAAGGCCAGTGTTCCAAGCCTCGTCCCACCCAGGATTCAAACCAGAAACTTCTTGCTGTGAGACCATTGTGCTAGCTACTGTAACACCGAGCAGTCCCGAGTTTGAAGTATAACCTGTTAATTTCCTGCTCATAGAAAGTGTACGGAAAGTGTTTTGTGATCCTGGGAACTAATCTTGAGATTAAAGAAATGTCGAAGGCCTCTCTTCATCTCACATCCACTTAACACCACCTTTGAAATACAATGCACTGCAATTATTGTTTTTTTCTCCCCTCTAAAGTACAAAGATTGAGTTTTGAGAATATCAGGTATCCATTGAGAAGGTTACTAATTTGCTGTAGCGGTAAAGTGTTGCACCTGCACACAAAAGCCTCAAATCTCCTCCTCTGTTAAGACTTTTAGAGGTACAAGCGACCGGCTGGCTGGAAGTAATTCAATCCAGGGGCCACATCAAATAAGTTAACTGTAGCTTTTTCTTTTTTCTGCTCTGCTTTAGGTGTTTCTACATCGCCTCAACCAATATGCAGCCACCAAAATCGACAAGAACATCACAGAAGAAACGGTTAAGGTGAGCGTGTCTGCAAAACGGATATAAAACTGTAAAAAGAACACATAGTGAAAAAAAAGAAGCATTTTCTTTTAATATCTTCATCCATAAAAAGTTGGGAAATTTTACTCAGAGCCTTGAAAAAAAAACTCATGTATCTATCAAAATAGCCAAGTTCTGAATGCAGAAAGAAGTGGTGGGCGATGAAGGAAGCAGCTGCAAATATAATCTATTTATAAATGATTCCGGCTGGAGGATAATAAAGGATGCTCCTTCACAGTGGGAGCTTTCCTGCTTACTTTTTTAGGTAAACATGCATTCAGTGGATATTTACTGCACGTCCTATGTTTTGGGATATGTTCCCTCATGCTATGTTTTGTTTGGGAACATGCTGTGCAGAGAGGGCCTCAGATAGCAGGAGGTTATTATGAGTGCAATGTCGCCGAGGAGCTGAAAGACATCCAGTTCTCCAGAATGGAAACACAACAATCAAACTTGTCCAGATTTCTTTTGCAGTTTTCAACGTGTCACTATTTCAGACCAGGAACACTCATAAAAGAGTTCTGTTTTTATGCTTTGATTTTTATTGTACTGTTTCTTGTTTTTATTCAAAACTATACGAATGTTTTGTTCTTTCATTTCACCACAAAAAATGACATCAATGCGGGCAAACGTCAACTCAATCTTCAACTACATAAGTTTCTAACGACAGCGCTTAAAAGAGCGGTTTTCTTGTTGAACGCCTCTGTTAAAAAAATCCCTAATAGTTTTTGAAATATAAAAATCAAAGCTTTTTTGGGCTGAGAGAGTGTTAAGAATAAACTTGATTCTTCATTCTGTGGCTTTAGACATTATTTGTCTTGCACTAATAACCACAAAAAAACAGCAAATGCCTAAGTATTGATTTAGAGTTTGTGACTGATGAGAGATGCCAACATATTTGATCTAAATCTTTGTTCTTTTTTCTTCTTTTTTTAGGTTTTATTTTCTAATATTGAGGAGATTCTTGCTGTTCACAAGGATTTCTTATCTATGGTGGAAGAGCTGCTGCAGCCTGATCCTCATGCTCATCATGAAATTGGACGGTGCTTCTTGTACTTTGTGAGTAGCTCCATGTGCGGACATGTAGTTTCTCTCGCAGGGTTAAACATTGTGTTTATTATTTTTAATAAAAACTGTCTTCCAAGCTACAGAATCTTAAAGATTAACACTAAGCAACATTTCACTTGTGTTTCTTTGCTTAGTGGAGTTTGTATGGAGAAAAGCTCACATGTTTTGTCTTCCAGCACTCTTAAAAAAAAAAAAAAAAAGTCCACATGTTGTCTATTCATCTCTCTGGATTACTCATGATGAGACAGTGCACATGTGTGATATGCTTGATGTAGCTCTGATGTACCGATCTCAACCACCATATATCACATTTCTTTGATGCCGACCCTTGAGGCCCACTGGCATGTAATGGGCTTCAAAGTGTAATAAATCTTACCATCTATCAGTTGGACTTGAGGCAACTTCTGTGTCAGTCGTTGCCCGCTGCTGTTAGCGCAGGTGAAGGAGAGATGATCTGGCTAAGGCGATGATGTAACAACCTCATTGGGATAATGGGACACACTTTAGAGCCAAACTCAGACTCATGACTATTAGTCAATAGCAATCATGCAAATTCAAAGTAAAAGCAAAGCAGTTACTTTTTTTCCCCATAAAGAGTGGTCAAACTTTTTTTTGTTGGTATAAGTTCTATAAAAAGAGGAAAAAAAAACAGGATTTTTTCTGTTGAAGTGAAACCATCTGGACTTGTGATTGTTAAGTCCCTTTGGATCATATGGACACCACTCCATCCTTTTTGACTACAGAGAAATCCATCCTTACAGCAAACCAATAACCAGCTTTGGGGCTTATAAATCATCTTTATAGAAAGCATAATTCAATAAGGACAGCTTGCTGTTTGGTCAATAGTAGCGTGCATCGCTGAGGCTCTGCTAGCTGTTGTGACAGTGAGGTCTTTTGAGGAGCTATGTAGCTAAAGACCAAACTATTTTTAATGCTCTTTGGTGACTTTGTAGTGAGTGATTTAGAGGCTGTGTGGTCTGGTCTCACAGCTCCCCCCTCAAAGACAATAGAGTATAGATGTCATATGAATAGTTTTGGTGGAAAGTGGCTGGCCGTTGGGCTGCGGGGCAGATGACAGCATGTCATGGAAACTACTCTCCCACACACATGTGAACACAGATGTACTCTGCATACATTATGCATTTGAAAATAATAATGAATGCATCATTAAGAATCCCACACACATGCATTTTGGTCTGTTACTCCTTGTTCCTTGTTTTTAAACCTTTTATGCAGAAACAATTGGTACAAATGACCATAAAGAAAAAAAAAAACCCTAAGTTTAATGGACCTTGCGAACAAGTTCGCAATTATTTTACCGGGAACTTTTTCCAAATTAGTTGCTGGTAAAAATAGATTCTTTAGATCTAAGGTATTCAGAAAAAAAAAGATTACTTGATTTATTGTCTACTACAATCATTCCACAAAAATTGAACATTCAGAATGTTTTTAAGCCCAAAGCCTTGCTTGATATCTTATTTTACTCTTTGTCTCTCTTGCTTCTTGTCTCGGTTGTAGCGTCTGCAGTTTGTTTCATTTATTACCCTTCACCTTGACTTTTCCTGTCATTTGCAGAGGGGACGATTTCAGATTTATGACGAATACTGCGGAAATCACGAGAAGGCACAGAGGCTGCTGCTTGAGCTCAATAAGATCAGAAGCGTCAGGACATGTTTACTGGTAAGATAGCACTGCAAACTTTGACCTGATTACACTTGCTTGATTAAAACTACAGTATTTCTTTCTGCTGACATAAAAAAAAGAAACATCTTAGATGTCTGAGTAACTAACTTTGCCTTCCTTCTTTTATAAGCATGAAAGACTTCCTGCACCCTGCCAATATTCAAATTCCAAAAATACTGATATTTTCTGAGCCTGATTGTTCAAATGGCTTCATAAGAGATTAAATCTGGACTTCAGCTCATTACAAAGTCAGACACACAAGCACACAGTCACCCACACACAGCAGCTGGACAGTGTCAAATCCTGTACTCTATGTTCCAGTGTGTCTGACAGCTGATGGGACTCCATGCGTGGGCGTACTCCCGCTTCCTGTCCCACCGCTCTAAGAAACTTCCACAGGGGAGCATCATGTTGCTAGAACAAAAGAAGAGTGCATCCCCACTTTCAGCTCACATTCATTAAGAAAAAAGATCTTTTCTTCTTTGTTCTTTAAATTGCTTTACAAGATGTCTGCAGCACTTCAGTAATCTTTTGTTTAACTGTGGGTTTAAAAAGATGGCACACATCACTATCTGTTTTTTTTTTTTTTTTTGAATGCCCCAAGATAGAAAAAAACGAGTGGCAGGGGGTGTGTTGCAAAGTTTTTGACATTGATTAGTTTTCCATTTTGGTAAGCACTTGATTCATATTTTGAGCAGCTTCAAAAGTGCGGCTAAATATTTGTGTGTGATTTACAGTCAAACTTTGTCTTTAATCTCGGAAACTAGAGGAGGCATAGATATTAATTGACTTTGATTTATAGTTTTGACCCTCTGGTGACCAAGCCCTCTATGAGGGCAATTTAGGTTTCCTGTTTCTCTCCAAGCTGTACCCGACCATGTGTCACCAGACTTTGTGTTTAACAAGAAAAACAAGGACAAGAAAATCTAAGGAAATTCAATAAACTGTTTCCTTTCTAATTGCTATAAAGTTTCTCTTTGCGTTTACAACATATAGGAATACAACCGACCAATTACAGATGCACATGGTTTGATGACTGATTGTTTGGTAAAATAACTTTTCACTAGTTAAAATTGTAAATGGCCTTTTAGTTTTGAATGTGCATTTGTCTGAGCCTTAGAAGTTGTAAAAAGGCTTCCTGTTCCCATTTAAGGCCGTTCCTTTAATGGTGCTTTCTCTGTAGAACAGTGCAGAGCACAGGTGAACAATGCTGGGCCACAAAGCCACAGATTTTCTTCATGTTTTGTGAAACTAGGGAGCCCTGAAGAAATGCTTATTTTGTAGTCGGATGGTGGGACATCAGTATTAGGGATGGAAAGATATTAAGTGTTGCTTATTGCCAAGAGGGACACAGATTGTGAGTTTGCTCTGAACAATATAGAAAATATTTCAATAACCAGATTAAATGAAATGATCACACTTGGGCCACCTATCTACCCCAAACAACATAATCTAGTTTCAAATTAAACCATGTAGTTTATGAAAATCTTTTGACTCACAGTCAATTTCACAACACATCATCAACTAAGCAGCCAAAAAAAATAGTTCATGTTTGATTAAAGTGCCAGAATTTTATTTCTCAATGTTGACGAGTTTCAAATATGTATTTTGTAACACTGATGACAAACTTTCTACAACTTCCTTCCTTGACACACAGCTAAAAACATTGAGACATGATTCTTTTTCCTTTAACCAATACTCAACAGTAGCCTTATTTTCTTTCCATTCTGTTTCGTTGTCTTTGGTTTATTTTGGGTCGGGCCGCGGGGGCAACAGCCTCAGACGAGAAACCTTGGCTTCTCTCATCCCGGCTGCATCCTCCAGCTCACCTGGGAGGATCCTGAGGTGTTCCTTGTCCAGCTGTGAGTCATAGTCTCTTCAGTGGAGAAGGAACAGCTCTACTCCAAGCTCCTCCTGGATGGCAGAGCTCCTCACTCTATCTGCAGGGTATAACCACCCTGCAGAGGCCTTATCTCTTTTAGAAAAAAATGTGAATCAAACTTTACATATATTGAAATAAAATGAGCTCATAAACTAAAATTTGGAGTGGGATACATCGTTCTTTTTCTCAAAGAAGTTTGTGCCCACCAATTTAAAATGTCTTGGCATAACAAATTAGAATGCTTGTTGGTGTGCAAGCCTATTAGTGATGTTTTTACAGCATAAAATTCACACCACTTTTGCTAGATTGTGACATTTGGTAGTAGTGCCTAATAGTGCGCTATAACTAATAATAATTGTACTATATCCATCCTTTATGGGAAAATTACTTTTGCTGCATTGGACCACAGCAGGCAGCCATGACAGTGCCAATGCTGGAAGTAACTGGAGGTTAGGTATCTTCTACAGGGACACTTAGGCATGAGCTCATCAGGAATTGAACAAGCTACTCTTCAGTTAAAAAAATGCAATTCTACCACTGAGCTATACCTCCCAGTATCAGAATCAGAAATACTTTATTGATCCCACACGTGGGAAATTTGTGAGTTACAGCATATAAAGGTGGTAGTTAGAAATAATGAAGCATGCTAATAATGTGATAAATAATTTGTAACAAACACTTCTAAAACAATTTACTTAACTCATATTCTAATGTTTTTTGACCAGGTAGCTTATTTACTGGAAAACTTGTACAAATACCAAAATGCCTTTGTTTGCTTATAGCATTGCAGCCTTGAACATCCTGCTAATGTTTAGCCTCTCCTCTCCTCTCTAGAACTGTATGTTACTCGGAGGCAGAAAAAACACTGAGGTCCCGCTTGAAGGTTACTTGGTTGCTCCTATACAGAGGATTTGCAAGTACCCATTGCTTCTCAGAGTGAGTATGCACACGTGTCTGGTAATCATGTGTTTCAATGCAACCACACCCATGTGCCATTGCTGTGGGGCAACTTCCTCTCCTCACTCATTAGTTTCTGTCTGGCCTGTCCTCCTAACATCAACCTTTCCTTTACCAAATCTGAACCTGGCTTCATAATAAGACAAATCTTTCCTAAAATTTTGTGGCTGAGCTGAGTTACAGAGAAAAAAAAGGACAAGACCTATCATCACCTTTTCTAACCAGACACTCACTGGGTTTATTCATGCTTGCTCCTTTAATTGTTGGTTTAGGCCTTTTCTTTTTAACAGTGTGAAAGGGCTGTGAAACGTTCAACATTTATTTAATAAACTTGTCTGCCTTGGTTTTTTCTCAACTGTTCCATCCCATTTATCTCGTTATGATCAATTAATTCACTCAACCGCTCTCTAAACAGCCCCCAGCATGAGTGCAGAGATGTAATAATAATAAGCGGGTAATCTGATGCTCAACCAGTTGAAGGCTCCCAGCTGTTTGGGCCTCCTCCTCACTTTAAAGTGTCACAGATAGCCATCAGTGGTTGCAGATCTATTCAGAAGTGTGTAAATTAGCCTTGTGGTAGCTGACATGCTAAAAAAAGTGTGTTTAGAGCACAAAATTCACACCACTTTTACTAGATTGTGAGATCTATGGGCACCTATCCTTTAACACATAGAGTTGAGGTTTTTTTTGGTAGTAAAAACTTTAAACAATTAAATTTCAATATCTGTTTTTTGTTTCAGGAGCTGCTGAAGAGGACCCCTAAAAAGCACAATGATTACGCCCTCGTTCAGGAGTCTCTGCAGGTGATGAAAGCTGTGTGCACCAGCATTAACGAAGCCAAAAGACAGATGGAAAAGTTGGAAATTTTAGAGGAGTGGCAGTCTCACATCGAGGGCTGGGAGGTGGGCATCATTATTTTCATTTTGATCTACTTTCTTCAAATTTTTTTCTTTATTTTTTGCTATTTTTGTCATTTTAAACTCACCTAACTTTTATCATCCAAAGCTAAAAGTCACGACTAACTCAAAACCTCTTGGCCCTTCTCAAGAATTCAAAGTGCAGTGACTTTTGTAGCCTTTTAAGCTCTCTTGTACTTTCTGGGAACAATGACTTGTGTTCACAATGGGGGAAAAAAAAAACTCTTTCTGCATGGGTGATTACATTGTCAGAGCTGTCATGCCTTGGGGTAACCAATCCAATAATAATGACCTAGATTGCTCCATTTAAACTTTCCTTTTGATTAGTTTTCTTCTCGAGCCATAGGATATCTCACGGAGGGTTCAGAAGGCTTTATGATGGTGGGAAAAGAGGAACAGCAGTAATAAATGTAAGACCGAAGCTCGGGGTGCTTATTCAATTGACCTGTGGTTGTATAAGCGAGCTCTCAAGTTGTTCTGAACATGTTCAGAGAAATTTAGGGCTTATCGAACTTTTATGTAGATTCAGAACAAATTTGTGTGTTTTTTTCTTTTTTTTTTGTTTTTTTTATTAAACCAAAATAATTAGTTCGATTTGTGTGTTTTCTTTTCCATTAACTTAGATTTGTTGTTTTGGAGTCACTCAAAGCATGAAAGTGTTGTCATGGTATTAGCAGGACGTTCTCTTCATGCCACAGTGAAATACATTTTGGAAATATTAACAGTTGGAGATTTTTTTAATGAAAACTAAGTCTTGTCTCTAACTTGCTATTTTCAACAAACCTATCCATATGCTGTTTAAAAAATAACACTTATTACAAAAACAGACGAAAATCTAAGAATAGTGCTATCAAACTGAGGCAGGGTGTTGGGTGGGGTGACTTTTTGTACTCGACATAATCCTGGCATCTTTCTACAGTGCGGTTTCCCTTCTGCACTTTTTATTAATCATAAACATTAGCTCATTCTGGACCTGATGTTCTGGCTGTTTCATGCCAGGCTCTGCAGCTCCAAATGAGATGGAACGAAGGAGGAGAGAAGCAGAGTGTAAGAAGAGAGAGCTGCATTTTGTTTTTCTGTGTGGGTGTTTGAGGAATGATGGAGGGATGAGGAGTGGCTGTGAGATTTTCCATTCCTGCTAGTCTGTCCGGGATGATTGCTTGTTAGCGTTGACCTGCTCCACCACCGGCCACTCTTAGGGCCTCCTGGCAGGTTCGCATGCGTTGCGTGGGAACGAAAGGGCGATGGCCCTCAGTGGTCACTATGGTGACGACTGCCAGCATTTGTCAGACTGGTGATTGCCAATAGGTTAGCGTCGCAACTGCCTGTGTTTTGTCACAGCGTACCAGAGTAATTTAATTATAGAAACAAGAGTGGTAGTTTCTAGTTGGTTTTCACTTCACATTTTGTTCCCTCATTGCATTCTGGCGATGGCTTTATTTGGCTTCTTTAATGCAAAAGAGGTAATTTTTTACTCATTGAATAATGTAATACTATGCTCTCATTCATAATACTTTGTCCAGCTCTGCAGCTGTTGGCTTTGGCAGTCCTTTGAATACAAAAATAGATTCTTAAAATTTGGATGAATCAGAAAATTTTGGGGTTGAAAATGTTTCTTCGTGCACTTCGGTTCATGAAAGATTAATATGAAGTGCAACTGAAAATTGTAGCAAAGAAGGAGACATTTTAAGAAGGTTGCAACGAGGAACATCTGCTTTAAACACTAAGAAGTAGTTTTCGCTATTAAAGAAATTCAGCCTCAAGGTTGGGAACGGCGTGTGACATAGCTGTCAGCTACTTCGAGTGACCGAGACAAACTTTCTATTTGGTGTGCACACTTGCTGCAAATTAGTTCAACATCTGGTCAAGGGGTCTTGAGAGAGTGGGAACCTACAGGGAATCATCGGGGGAACAAAGCGGGGGAAGGAAAGATGGAACTGATCATATGAAGGAAGGGAGTAGAAAAGGGTGAAGAGAGCATGAAGGAAAAAGCATGATAAGTTTTGGCCCACCAGTGTCTCTAACAGGAGGAAATGCTTAGCACATTTTCCGTCCCTGCGTGCATGTGAGTTATTTTTAGCTCTGAGAGGCTGATCAAACAGGGTACATAAATTCCCAAAGCAGACAAGTTAAGAGAAGAGACTGCATTCGTTATCACTTTGCAGCAGGAACCCCAAACCAATACGGTGACCAGGCGCAACAATGCAACACATAGTTTGACTGAACGGGATGTTATTCTATAGAAGCTATTAACTACCCTGTGTTTTAAAGTCCCACAGCAATCTGCTGTGAGGAAGCAGGGAGTGTTTTTACAGACCCCTGAGAGAGTGAACAGGAAAGGCTGGGCTCAAATCCCTCCTCCTGCTTGGATGCTACATGTGAACACAAGAAGTCCTTAACTGAAACTTTATAGCAACATATGATCTAAAAATAAGATTGTGTAGATTAATAATATTTAATAGCTTGAATCTCAACTTCCTGCTCACTTTATTCCTTTGGGTTTCATCCGTATGTCCGCTTATTCTCTTTTGTTTTGTTTTGCTGCTCCATCACCAGGGCTCCAACATCACAGATACATGCACGGAGATGCTTATGCAGGGTGTCCTGCTCAAGATTTCTGCTGGAAACATTCAAGAGAGGATTTTCTTCTTGTTTGACAAGCTGCTGGTCTATTGCAAGAAGAAAAACAGGTCTTTCTCTTTTTGTTCTTGCACTAAATTCATGGAGTGAATCTAATTTTATTTTAGTGCAGGCTGATTTTTGAGAAGAAAAAAACATTTATTCCATTTCTTGGTTTTTGATCTTTGCCAACAATCCAGCAAATGACTAGCTCTGTAAATGATTTGTTGCCACTTTTTTCAGAAGATAAATGTGTGTATTATTGAAAACATTTCACCCTGAATGGTTGGAAATCACAAATGAAAGATGTGCAATTCTGGTTTTAGAAACCGTTATCCAGTGTTCAGTTTTTAATATACCCATTTATCATATAACTAGATAATCTACGTGGACATAAAATCGAGGCATATATAAATATATGTTCCAGTTAAAACTGGATTCTTTTGCCAAACATTTTCTGTCTATGCACTTTGATGAAAAAGTTTCTATTTTGATGCTGCTCAAACTGAACTAGTGATACAGCTCTTAACAATGCTGCTACATTTATTCTATGTCTTTCTGACAGCGTTTGTCTATTCACTAGTGGCAGCCACCTGTTTTGATTTGCTTTTATGTGCCGTGTTCAGTGGAGGGTTGTCAGCGTGTCTACACAAAGCAGATCCATTCTCTGACTATAAAGAAAGAAAAGGCAAGAAAAGAAGGATAACACCTTGCCATGACATCAAATTTGATAACTTCTCAGCTTCTGATGTTTTCTTTTTTTTATTCAGTAGGATTGATGTTAAGAAAAAGCACCAGTTTGTTTTGACCATAGAAATGACTCAAAGTCAATGTGTGAATACAGACACACTCAGAAATGACAGAAATGTTTAACTTTAGTGGCTTCTTTTGTCTTCCTAAAAGGCGTTTGAAAAATAGCAAAACATCCACAGAGGGTCCACGCTACCTGTTCAGGGGGAGAATCAACACTGAGGTGATGGAAGTTGAAAATGTGGATGATGGCACAGGTAAGCCATTATTTTTTTTTAAATTTACCATTTGCTTGTGTGAGCTTGCTAACATTTGTGGTTGTGTGCCCTTGGAGCTGTTCTGCTGCTCCGAGGTGAACCTTTTACCCCTGTGTCTCTTGGCTTCTCACAGCCACTGATTATTATTTATATTTGTAGAAACCATGTTTTTTCACCCTAGCAGACTCAAATGGGCTCTAGTATTTGGTGTTTTTGGTGTGAGATGGATGGGTTTAGGTCTGGAGCGAGCAGAAGCAGAGGATAAATATGTGAGGCAGTGAAGAAACTCGTGGGTGTTCTGCACCACAGGCAAGGGATCTCAATTTGAAATCCAGGGCGACAGGAGTATTTTAGCTCAGATTCCTATGTAATGAAAGTGCCTCAACATTTTCCCAGACATACACTTGCTAACTGAGGTTCAAACATGCCCTTGAGGAATTCCATAGAGAGGACACCACTTTATGTGTCCTGGTAGACGTGAGTATAATTAATGATTATAATAGCCAGCTTTTTGTTGCTGCGGCCTCACAGGAATAAACCAAGAACCAGCTGGGCAGACATTTATAATGTTCCCAAAGAGATGGAAAGAATGATCTGGATATTGCTAAAAGTTATGATTTCACCACCACATAATGAGAGTTTTAGGCAGTTCTTTTAAAGCACATATTTGAAATTTATAAAAAGATTAAGAATTAAAAGTGTGTCATAACGTCTCATAATTCTATGTGTTAAAGACAAGTTAGAATTGAGTAAGATTGCTCTTTTGACATAATTTGTGACAAAAAGTCACTGATTGGCAGACTTTGTGGACTGAAGCAGGGTGAAAATATTATTACTCTATGGTTTGGGCCAAAAAAAAAACGTATCAAATAATCAGTAGATTTTCCCTTTTTTAAAACGCCTCTTTGCCCCTTTCAATAAAATACGTTCTGCTTCAAGTGTACTAGGTTTGATATAACTACTGCCAAAATGTTTACAGGGGTTACTTTCACTGATGCTGTTAATAAATCTTTTTGGATTATTCTTTATTTACTGTGCAACAGTGGTGGAACGTAACAAAGTAAATTTACTTTGTTACTGTACTTAAGTAAAAAAATTGTGTATCTGTACTTTACTTAAGTCAAATTTGAGACCGGTACTTTTACTTCACTACAATTTTAGAGCAAATATCTGTACTTTTACTCCGTTACTTTTTAAAAGTGTGTTTTACATTTTTTGTTACATTTTAGTTCAGGAATTTAAAAAATATAAAAATAAAACTATAAAGTTTTTTTTAGCGCATCTTGAAGCCGCATCGCCAAAATCAAAAGGAGCAGTTGATCGGGAGAAGAAGTTATGAATCGAGTCTCAATCAGAGTCGAGAGTGAACATTTTCCGCATTCATTCAGTGCCAAGAGCAGGGGCGGTTCTAGGATTTTCTGAAGATGGGGTGGGGGGCGGGGACGTGAGGTCAGTGACAAAGCCAATATAGGGTGACTGGGGGCCTCCCCTCCCCCCAGAACATTTTAAAAAAATAAGTGTAATTTTCCTGCATTTTGGTGGACCATTTGCAGGCCCTGCAAGGGGACAGCTTGACTTGTCCGCTTTCCTTTCTTCTTTTTGTTTGAGGACCAAAAGAAGCTGGAGAGGGGGGAGGGGTCACGCCCCTGCAGAGTATTTAATTGTGACCCTACAGCACAAAAAATAACATTTGAATTATGGTCGAATACTTTTACTTTTTAATTAAAAAGTAAAATTTCCACCAATTACTTTTGTACTTTTACTTTAGTAGATTTTTTTAATTGGTACTTTTACTTTTACTTAAGTATTTTTTTTCGCCTAATTATCTGTACTTTTACTTAAGTACAAAAAGTGAGTACTTCATCCACCACTGCTGTGTAACCAACTTCCCTACACACTTTGTCTCCAGTCCAACCACATACTTTGAGATTTTCATACATAATAAAGTTTTAGGGCTTGATTGACTTTGGGGGAAAAAAAACAGGTCTTGTTCCGCTCCTTGCAAAAATGTTAGTTTTTAAATTGTGATTGAGACTTATGATCGTGTCTTTCTGTGCAATTTTACCTCTGTATTCTAGCTGATTACCACAGCAGTGGAAACATTGTGAACAACGGGTGGAAGATTCACAACACGGCCAAGAACAAGTGGTTTGTTTGCATGGCCAAGACCCCGGAGGAGAAGCAGGAGTGGCTGGAAGCCATCATGAGAGAGAGGGAGCGAAGGAAAAGTAAGAAACTGGTTTGGTTTATTGCCAGTGGAGCTGGACTTGTTTTAATTTTAGTGCTATTACTGGATTAAGCTAATTAGATTAAATATCGAAGTACATGCTATGGGCTGTTCTTTTAGAAAATTATCTTAAAATATATTATAAAGTTTTATTGTTGAAACTGATACTATAATTGCTAAAGAGATTCAATAATCTCATTACATTTGAAACCTGAAAGTTCCTCAGATTGTGATCCATGTTTTAAAAACTATGTTCAACTGTGTGAAAATGTGTGATGCAACAGTGACAAAAATGGTATCAAGCAATTTTGCCTCTTTGCGTTAAGGTCTCAGGCTTGGCATGGAGCAAGATACCTGGGTAATGGTCTCAGAAACAGGCGAAAAGCTCTACCACCTTATGACCAAAGAAAACTTGATTAAAGACAGAAAACGCAAACTCACAACTTTCCCCAAGTGCTTCCTTGGAAGGTAAGACCCCCTCCCATATTCTTAAACTAGAGCTGTAACACAAACAGTGTTTATACGATGCAGTTTTCTTTGTGATGCATCAGTGAAAAGGTAGAGAATAATTGCTGAACAGGATGACTGTATAATACAGAGACCAGAATAGGTGTCAGTAGAACATTTCTGTGTTTATATTTCAAAGATTTGTTGAACTTTAGAGTTGTAAAATAAGCAATGGGAGTCAAGTTCCGTACGAGGAGCGGATTTTGTTTTTATACTGGCACTGATTTCTGAAGACAGCAACTGTGAGAAAGACTGTATATCTGCTGTCTCAGCTATGGAAAGATTCAATCTAGCAAAATTTGGGCTATACAATCTTAATTAGGATTAATGGTTTGATGTCTAAGCAAGAATCGCCTATTCAATGCATGCTATGAATCAAGAGAAATATTCCTGTGTAGCTAAGCCGAATGACGGCCTTTTTCTTTTGCCCATGTAAGATTTGATCCTCTTCTCAGGAATCCATGAAGTAAATACTTGTCAAAGCCAAAAAAAAAAAATCTGAGACCTGCTGCAGTTTTCCTTTGCACCTTTAAATATCTGCACCACCTTTTCTCATTTCTATGTATGACTCACATGCATGTCCACCCAAATTTTGGAAGAAAAAACCTATTAAATGTTTCTTGTTGTTGGCGTTCCATTCAAAATTCTTTCCTTTGGCTAATATAAGAATAAATGACATAGCTCTTCTATTCTCATACGGTTCTTACATTATGCAAGATATTTGAACTTGTAGCAGTGTTTTTAATCTTTTTCCTTCAAATATAGTGGTGAAGGAAAGTAAAACTGAAGTCAGTCGAAAAGACACTATTAATACTCACTGTGTCTCCACATCTGATCATTTTTAGACTACTTTTTCTCATGTGTCTCTCACACGACAAGTCAATGTGAAATAGATACCGTGAGACTGAGGAGGCGATTAAGTTGAATTAGGATAATAAAAGCAGCCGAAGATCTGGCAAAAACTTTATAGTAAAAATGTCAAACGATAGTCGAAAATATTTTATGAGGGAAAGATGTTAGAATTTTAAAATAGGCTTAAACCTACTACCTTAAAATGTGAAAGTTGAGTTAAATACTTTTCAAACTGCGCTTCTGCCTCTATTTCTGTAATTCATTCCTCATTAAACTTGCAAAACATGTCTTTTTCTGTTATTTTCTTATTTGATTAGAACAATGGTTTGACTTGTGTTAGTGTCATAAAAAAAAATACCCAAAGTTTAAACAATCATTTAAAAATCCATTCTATTCCATTGTCTTCTGCTTCTCCGGGGCCGGGTCACAGGAGTAACCGCCTCAGATGGGAAACCCTAGACTTCTCTCACCCACACTGCATCCTCTAGTTCATCTGGGAGGATCCTGAGGTGGTCCCTGTCCAGCTGTGAGACATAGTTTCTCCAGTGGACCTGGAGTCTACCTCTGGGATGTCCTCCCAGTGGGACAAGCCCGAAACACCTCACCAGCAAAGCACTTGGAAGGCATCATAACCAGATAACTGAACCACCCCATCTACCTTCTCTCGACCTGGAAAAGCAACGGCTCTACTCCCAGCTCCTCCCAGATGGCAAAGCTCCTCACTCCAGTGCCGAGTTAGAGCCCAGCCACTATGTGGAGGAAGCTCATTTCGGCGGCTTGTTTCCACAATCTTGTTCTTTCCGTGAGGGTAGGAATGTAGATCGACTGGTAAATCGAGAGTTTTGCTTTCCAGTTCAGCTCTTTCTTTAACAACGGACCGTTTCTTCTTTTAAAAAAGCCAAATAGAAAATCCACAACCACTAAATTTGTTTGATTGGGCAAACTTGTGGCTAAGTTACATGGCATGTTGGTTTGGAATAACAATTATCTATCTTGTTTGGTTTATGCAGACAACACCATATCTGTTGTGGTTTATAGAAGGAATTGATCTGTCATCTGAAATAATTTAACAGGATTAAATGTTCTTCATATGCAGTCATCTCATTGAGTTTAAACGGATCAAGAGATGAGAAGAGAGCTTAGAGAATTTCCTTCTGGAAACTTCTTTTGTACAACACCTGGATGAACACCTTTTTTTTTTTTTTTTTTTTTTTTTTTTGGTGAAAAGTCACTGTAACCCCCTCGGTATTTCCCTGGGCTATGAGGATTTTGGAGATGATTGCACGTAGGCGTATTTTCTGAATGAGAAACAGCATTGCATGTCTGTGATGAAAACCACATTGCCCATGGCTACATGTGAGTCCACTCCTTCCATTGTGAAATGTTCAGCTTTTATGCTTCTTATTTTTTTCTTTTACCTGACTTTTTTTTTTTTGCCGATGGCTATTTTAGGGTCTTCAAGTCCTTCTTTTGAAACTGCACAATCGTACTTGTGGTTTTTGTTTTATAACAGACTCATTCATCAAGGAAAATGGGTGTGACAGCCATCTAGCCAGATGTTCTCATCCTGTTTTTAATTTGAAACAAACAAAAGCAAGTGTATTTTTATTATTATTTAATTGAAAGGCAAACATTAATGTCAACTTTATAAAAATGATGAATCATAAAAACCTTTTATGGGTTGGCTTTCAAGGCATCAAGCAAATATAAAAAAAAAACACACATGGACTGAATAAGCTCACAGTTTTTTTAAAAAAAGTTTTGTTTCGTCTTCTGAACCTCTTAACCCTAATCAGGTGCCTATGCCAGCGGATTATAGCCGAGAGGCAAGGTATACTACAAACAAGTTGCCAGTCTGTAGCGGACACACACACACACACACACACACACACACACACACACACACTGAGTTACACATCTCTTGCACACAAGATTAAGGTTTTAACACTTGATGCAGGAGAAATAGATCGGCCTCAGACATGCCAAGTCTCCCTCATTGGGCGGGAGACACCCGCAATTAGGACCTATCTCACACTCACCCGCCAAGGCTACAAAAACTCCCGCATGATGAACACTCTAGTGCATTCCATGAACATGATTAGGTATAATGAGGCTAAGCACATGGCATATCTACTGCTGCAGCTGTGCATCTGAAAGCCACTAGTAGCGAGCTGCATGGTCCATTGCCATTATTGTTTTTGGTGAGCGTATGGAAGAAGTCGGACATACGGTAACTCTGGTCATGTGACAGCTTATGTGCGTGAGCTGCAAAATAAAGCACGAACAAGCAGGTGTGTTCCTGGTGATAATTCCTCTTCGTACTGAAACATAAGCTAGGTGGTAACACACGTAAGATGTACAATTTTCCAGCTGCTTTCACTTGTTTTGAATGGTTTGTTTCATGCCAACTGTGACGGTGGGTGTTGTCCATTGGCGGATGTGACGTCATGTCATAGCCCCTCTTTCTCCTTGGCCCTGCCTCAAAATCTCCCTCTATGTGAAGCCAAAAACTTGGCACCTCTGCTGTCTGTATTTGACCCGAAGTATTGGCTTGTTGGATTAAAGAAAGCCCATGCCGATACTCACAGCACTCATGTGCTGTGAAAAGCATGATCAATAATTGGTCAATCTCTATTGTTAAGTCGATAGCTTGTTTCATTGCTTTCAGGATTTTCATCCAATAATTTCAGAATAAAGTAATTTGTTATGGTCGTCGTGTTAGGAATGGTATGAAAATGAATTATGATTAAAAAACTAAACACAACAACTTGAGTTGTTTTACAAAAAACATATTTCTTTAATCAGTAAATAAGTCATTTCCCTGTCAGTAAACTGTTTGTTGCAGTATAAGTATCAACTGCAAGTGAATGTTTATAGCAAGTTATAAATCTTGTCTCGTCTCCAATTCCCTTAATCCCTTTACAGATTGCTGAAACTATTTCCACTGATCACAGTTAATGTCCATTTTCTCCCTGGGGCTTGTATCTATGCATTGATGTGTATGAGCTTACAACTGTGTGTGTTTTTCTTTTTTTGTTTTCCATCAGCGAGTTTGTTTCCTGGCTGATGGAAATTGGTGAGACAGACAACCCAGAGGAAGGGGTTCATCTGGGTCAAGCTTTACTAGAGAACGGCATCATCCACCATGGTTGGTTTTTATCTTTATGTGTACTCAGATATGCTTGATGAACAATTACTGTTTCTAATCTAAAACTATCGATTTTAACCTAACTTTTTAATCAATGTGAAATATGCTCTTCAGTTTACAAACTGTACGTCTCCAGAATCGCTTATCCCCAGTAGGGTTGCGGGGGAATACACCCTGAACAGGTTGCCAGTCTGTTGCGGGGCTGAACAAAATGTTTGGACAAAAAAAGTTTTTTCGTTTTTTTTTTTTTTTGTCAGGCTTGTTTAATATTTTCTGTTGCTGTTCCTTTAGGAAAAATAGTGTGCTTTAAATGCCCGCACCCTAATTTGGCCAGCAGTTTGCATTCAGATTAAACGGTACATATTGCTTTGAATGTATTTTTCTCTAAAGTGAGCAAGGCTTTAAGTCAAGTTATATCCTAAATCACTCATGAGCATTTTATTGCTTCTTCAATGAGAAATGGGATTGGACTTTAGAGGCACCCCTGACAGAGAGGAATAACTCCGAGCCCCTCTGCGTTCCCTTAGTGCAGTCTGAAGTACCCGCATGAGAAAAATGATAGAATATCTTTTCATAAGAGCCTTTAATGGAACCTGCATGTCTGCAGCCAAGAACACAGAGCCAACTGTTATTACTGCTGGAGGCTCGATGGAAAAGTGCCCTAAAGCAAGGGAGGCACAGAGCTCTTTGCAGCTGTTTTATCTGAGCTGACTGTTTGAGGTGGAAGGCTTCCTTTTCACATACAGCCCGACTTCAATGTGTTCTGAAAATTGTGGATACCTCCACATTTCAAACCAGAAAAATAGTTTTACTCTAGGGTTTCCCTTTTGTACAAGTTTCTTATCCAACTCTAGCAAATTTCTTTCCCAAAAACTTCTAATGTTTTTTCCTCTTGTTTATCTATTTAGTTACAGACAAGCATCAGTTCAAGCCTGAACCCGTTTTGTACCGCTTTCGCTACGATGACGGCACCTACCATCCCAGGAGTGACATGCACGATGTCATATCTAAGGTAGTAAAAGAAACAGTGAAAAGTGGCCGGAGTTCGATTAAAAAAAATCAACACAAAACTAATTCCACTTTCTGTGCTCTTCCTTGTTTTTTTGTTTTTTTTGTGCGCTCAGGGTGTTCGGCTGTTCTGTCGTCTTCACAGCCTTTTTACTCCTGTCATCAGGTATGTGCGACTTAAAACTATCAAAGTACGACTCTAGTACCCTAATATCTGGTGTTTGTATCTAAAAGCAGCCTGACTGAAAGGGAGCAGTATCAGTGAACTATGAGCTCATTGTTTTCAAAGAGAAACTGACTTATGAGGAGTCAGCACAGATGCAGATGGAAGTCTGGTGGCCCTTGTGGTTGATTGAACTCGGCAGGTTTTTATCTGTTGGTCTCAAAACACAGATGTGGTTAAGAAATTTACCAGATGTGCAGTTGTTTTACGAATACGTGGCCAAAAAAGATAACCGTACAAAATGATTTAATCGGGTTAAATTAAAGTTACTTGTGAAAAATTAAGAAGATATAAATAAATAACTTCTAACTTGTTTAAAATACACATTTCAAACAGTTTGATCTTTGCTTACCACACACCAAAATTTTTGATCCCTTATCAGGAAATGCACTCAGTAATCACGAATAAATCTGGCACATTGTTACATTAACTTCTAGTTTGCCAAAAATAACATCCATCTTTGAGAAACAAGGAGAATGATTGCAGCAGATAGAGATTAAACACTCCTGGATTGTTGCAGTGAAAATGTTTACAGCTGTTTAGTGACTTACTAGTTTTACTTGAAGAATCATGTCATAATTTCTGGTTCTTGTAATAAAAATTTGTTGGAGTGAGATAGATTGCTATGTAGCAATGATACTTTCTAACTTTCCTTTAACATGACAAATGAAACTATTGGGACAAGTCAGAACATTATGTTTCAGACCAATTAAATTTGCTCAGTGAATTTGGAGCTTTTACTTATGTCACATCATCATTAAATCACAAAACACCACTCAGAAATCTAATCAGCTATGACAATCTCTGCAAAGAATGAAGATTGAAGAATGTCCAGCTGACCTTGACTTGCCCGCAGTGGGCTTGCCATTCATTCCACTGTCATTGTGGGATTGGCTTTGGGCTTCCTTAGGGACTGTCTGTTCCAGAAAAACATTTCCTTAGTGAACATTGATTTCACTATTTCTGAAGAGGTAAAAAGGAAGTTTTTGAACATTCGTCTCAGGTTAATAATAAAGTTGCCAATTCTGAATTCTGGTGAGGAGTTTTTTCTGTGAACGTCTGTAACTAATTAATTGCATTGAGATGGTGTAGATCTTAAAAATCTGATATTTTTTACTACGAGTTTGCAACTTTAGTCTACTAGTGTTTTCTTGACAAACTTTTTGATTGAATTAATTCTTGTTGGTGTGCTAGACGTGTAAGTTTTTTTTTTTTTTAAATATCTTTTCTATGTGCACATTGCGGCCCCTTTTAAAGTGCACCACAATACATCACAGGGCCTGGGAATGCCAGAGTTTAATTGGAGCAACCAGCCCCTGCCTAATTAGGTGGAATTTCCTGGCAGAGAAAGAGAGATGAAGCAAAAGAGTGCAGTGTACACTGTTTAGCTTACACACCACCAGCTTGCTACTGGACTTTCTCTCAAGTCCTTGAGAAATCTGTCAGTCTCTCTAATTCGGGGATCTGCTTGCGCTAATTTAAATGCAGCAGAACAACTTGGCAAATTAAGCAAATACGGTTAATGTGCAAATTGGAGTTAATTTATTAATTTATCCACATAAAAAGGAGGATTTTAATCCTGTATTTTATGTTTTCTTAATTGTGTTGAGTCTTCCAAAAAAGTTGGTGTTTATGCATAAGAATCAGAAAAAAAAAAGGTCTGTTTTTTTAGTGATTTGTTAAGAGTGAAAAGCTGATTAGAGCTTGGGTTTCCTATTTTCTTTGCTTAATTTATTCCAAAGTTAGCTTTGAAAAACACAAATGGCCATTACCTCATTCTCAAAATGTCAAGAAAACTTTCCTCTTCAGACATCAAGTTAGAAATCACTTCTTTGACCTTTTCCTCTTTCACTATCCCCACTGCCGTTTCTTCATCCCACGACATATGGCTGCCCACTGGGCTGCTGTTTACCACCCATTTTTCACTTTGACAGGCTCACTTTGCACCAGTCTCCTTGGCTCTGGTATCCCATTCAAGAGAAATAGATTCTGCCCCCTGCTTTTGCTGGTAACAGTGGTGTGACGGGGCATTGAGCCTAATCAACATTACCCTCCTCATTTGGCATGTGGACGGTCTGTCGGAGTGTTTTGTTGTGGAAGAAGCTGGGCAACACTCTTCCTTTTCACACGTAACAATCTCAGGAGCACCACAAAGCTGAGATTAGACTTCATCTTGGCCCACATGCTTTGTTTTACTTGTCTGTGTTGCGTGTATGTGTGGCTGTGTGTGAGTGTTTGCATGTGGTGGAATGGTGTAAGTCACGGTGGTTCAGGATTTTCCCGGCCCTGCAGCTCAGCCCCTGCTTTTCCCTAGGGAGGCCTGTGCATTCATGGGAAAGTCACGGCTCCATTTCAAACAGCATTTTCAACGTCTGGCAAAGTGCGGCTGTGTGGGTTACACTGAGAACAGTGACACCATACCAGGCCAGCTCTGAGGAATGCTGCTTTTCTGTCACCAACATCAAGAACTTGCTTAGATATATGACACAACTGCTCTTATTTAAAACCTTGCAATGTCTTGTCGACAGTAAGAATTATTGGTCCCCCTTTTGGCATTTTGCTTAAATAGACCGAGCAATTATCACCTACAGCTTTTCTGTCTCAGTTCATTACTGTGAAAGCAAACAGTTTTTATGATCACACCATTTAACTTGTCTTTTTTTTTTTGTGATCAGGGATAAGGATTATCACTTGCGAACTTACAAATCAGTGGTGATGGCTAACAAGCTCATAGACTGGCTCATTGCACAGGTAAGATTTTAACACATAGTCCTTAAACCTGTCGTTTACATTGCTGTTACTGTGACTGATACAAGCAACAAGGCAAGTCCAACAGTTTAGTACTGAACTGCCGCAATAGTTGGAAATCATTCCACTGGTTGAACATTTGATTGAACACATGTTTGTGTGGGCTAGAAAGATAGGAACAGCTGGTGTCGTGGTGGGTTGGTCATTTCAAATGTGTACAAGTGAAAAGAAGCCATCAGACCTGAGGCTTGCAGTCAAACTGTGAGGAAATGAAGGAAGAAAAGCAGAATTGATTGTACCACTAAGCTTTATTGCCTCTGACAGGAAGCTTTGTGGGTAACAGATTGATATTCTTGTACAGCACAAGAAAAAAAAAGAAACAAGCAAAGCCACCGCTACGGGATAAAAGGCAGACACCATTGGTTTTCTGTGTCTATAAAAATGTGTTCGACCATGACTACTCTTCTTAGCAACACCAGTAGAGCTTTTATACTGCACAGTGTGGACAGGCATTTGGCTCTGTGGAAGGCAGAGCATAGAGCGGCCTCGGGGCATTCGGATGCAGTAACAAAGAAACTGTGCCAGTGACTATTCTTAAGTGCTCTTTTAAAACACACAAGATTCTTTAGTCTGACTTGTTTTTACGTGCATATGTATTTTTCTATTTATCTTATATACTACTGATACTTTTGATGGTTTTATTCTGTCTCAGTTGAAATTTATCTTGTCTCCTGCTGCAGGGGGACTGCAGAACAAGAGAAGAAGCACTGATATTGGGCGTGGAACTATGCGACAACGGATTTATGCATCATGGTACGGCATATCTGGGAAAATATTTCGATCCAGCTAAATAAAAGTGGAAAAAGAGTTTGATCCTTTGAGAAAAACACATATATGTTGTGTAGCATTTAGTGAGTGTCCTGCTTGAGAAAAACTTTACATGTTTCCATTCCATTGCTTTTGATTTCTCCTTTCAGTCTAGGTGACACACTGCAGATTTTTTTTTTAATTTTCTAAAAATGTGCAATTGATCTTTTAGTGTATACCTCTATTCATGTTTATTGACTGTGATGCCACATGCACCAGCTCTGCATGCAAATATCTCTTTCCAACTCAGAGCACTTAGCAAACAACATGGTCATGTTTGTCAGATTTGATTTGAAATGGAAAGTAGCTATAGTTGCAGTTTTCCAAAGATTTGTTTTCAACTCCATTCTTTTTTTGTGCCACAATTCCACATCATACAAGCCTAAAGTGTGAGTCAGAATTTGTCTTCTCCAACGCCCATGATGTAACTATTCCTAACTGCTCAATGTTCAAGCTCACACTACAAATTACCAGCACATCAGTGCATAACCGAAACTATCAAATTTCCTTTCACTTTCAGCAGGGTAATTTTACCATTCGTGCCTGGAAGTTATTTGGCTTGATGATGTAGCTGTTTAAACTACTGACACCGTATCTGATCATGAGAGAAATGAAGTGAGGGAATATTTTGAAGGAAACTCTTATTTTCCACTCATTGACTTTTTGATTCTTTTTTGTAGTTTTTGGTATAAACATGTCATGCAAAAATAATTTTAGTTAAATATAAGATTTAAACATGTAAGAATGCTTTTAAATTTTCTCAAAACTTGTTTTGAAAACTTAAATTGCGTAGTTCTCAGTACTTACAGATAGTTTTTGGAAATTTGCGGGAAGACTTATCGCTCAGAACCAGAATCCACAAAATTAAAAGCACTAAGATTACAAGTAAGCCTAAGCTGCAGTAACTGTTAATACTTGTACAGTCACATTTAATAACTGCAGACCTTCAATGTCATAAATACCCTTGATTAACACTAATCAGGCGATTATCCTGAAACACACAGCTAAATTTACTGGACTGTCTTGAATAAATTAATATAAGTCTTAAATTCCTGGAACTCTTCAGGCTTTCAGAGTGCAGACTTTTGATTGAATCAGACTTTGCAGAATTAAACTTTTAGGTCATTAGACTTCTTCTGTTTCTTTTTAATGGGATTATTCTATCAGTGTCATTCTGGATTTTGTGCAGATGTTTATTTCTGAATTTTGTTCTTCTCCTCAGTGTTGGAGAAAAGTGAATTCAAGGATGAGCCGTTACTATTTCGTTTTTTTGCTGATGAGGAGATGGAAGGATCCAACACTAAACACAAACCAATAAAGCATGACCTGAAAATAGTTGAAAATGTCATTGCCAAGTCTCTTCTGGTGAGTTAGCTTCATTTACTTTCTCCCACAGTTTTCATTAGATAAATATGTTCCCTACCTGAATATATTCACTACCTGAAGCAAACTGACACTGTAATGAATCATTACGAGGAACAGAGCTTTGAGAAATAAAACTAACAATGCTGAGAAAGGCCGGTTTATTTTTGGTAAGCAAAAAAAAAAAAAGCACTGAATTCAGATGAGTCGGCAAAGTCAGCAGATAACGTTTGCTATCTGTCTGAAACAACATCTTCATCTGGTATGTGCGTTTTGTTTAAAGTGTTTCACATCGCTGCCTTGGGGTTTTGCTGATGCAGAACATGTTGTTTTTCAGATAAGACCAAACGATGCAGGCTATGGTTTTACCCTGGAGGAGAGAAACAGAGTCCCCATCATTAAATCGGTGGAGAAGGGCTCCCAAGCTGAGGTAAACATACTGGTCAGACCAACATCGCCTCATCAGCACATCTTTTTCTTTTGGGAATTTTTTTTTTTTTTTGCAAACACTAAACCGAATGACAGCTTCTAAGCAGTATTTCATCAAATGAAAAAAAAAGACCGGCTGCACGGTGGTGCAGGGGTTAGTACAGTGGCCTCACAGAAAGAACGTTTGGGGTTTGAGTTCCGTAGTGGGTGCAAGGCTTGAAACACTGGCCTTTCTGTGTGGAGTTTGCATGTTCTCCCAGCGTATGTGTAAGTTTTTTCCAGGTACCCCGGTTTCCTTTATCCCTCCAAAAACATGCATGTTAGGTTGATTGGCCGCTATGAAATTGCTCCTAGCAATGAGTGTGTGTGTGTGTGGGTGGATGGTTGTCTGTGTGTGGGCCTCGCAACAGACTGGCGACCTGTTTTGTATACCCTCCCTGCCTATTGCCTGAAATCAGCCAGGATGGGCTCCAGAACTACCTCTCTGCTCCCCAATCACTTTAGAAGACAAAACAAAATGGAAATCCTCTTTACGTAATGGCTAAGTTCTGATCTAAGGTCTTTTTACTTGTTTAAACTACAGAACCATACAGTTTGACCACCATCAGGACAAAGAACCTCCCAGAACATTAGTAGCACAGAGGGTGCAGCAGTCACTGGCTCTCCGAGAATTGGTTTAACAACTAATATTTGATCTAGGATGCTGAAATCTACTGTAAAGTTCAACTGCACAATAAATGATCCCATTCTGTGTCTTCGTAGTAGAAATGTTTAATATCAGCAATCTTGACTGCAAACTGTAAGTGTTTAAGGATCCTTTGAAGTTTTATTTATTCATTATTCTTTTCTCCAACAAGATGGCTGGCCTAGAAGTTGGGAAGAAGTTGTTTGCCATAGACGGAGATCTGGTCTTCCTACGGCCTTTTTCCGAGGTGGAGGTGCTCCTTAGACAATGTTTGAACAACAAGGGACCATTGAGGGTGCTGGTCAGCACCAAGCCAAGAGAGTAAGGCACATCAGTATGTAGTCAGATGCTGTTCTATTTGGTTTGCTCCGCTGACAACATCTCCACATTCTTTTGTCTGCATCTAGGACGGTGAAGATACCAGACTCTGTTGATGGATTGGGATTCCAGATCCGGGGATTCGGTCCCTCTGTGGTCCATGCTGTTGGAAGAGGTGAGAAATTGCAAACTGGCTTCTGAGAATAAGAATCACATCAGCTCTGTTTTGGGGCTCAGCCGGTAAGCATTTGTTACACCAATCTGTGTGTGACTTGACTGAAGCTTGATATGATAGAAATGAAGTCTATACATCTGCTCCTGAGTAAATTTATTTCCTCCGTTGGGTCTAAAAAACATCTCTGTCTTTGGTTTGAATTCATGAACGACTCTCTTTCGCTACTTATGCGAAACTCACATGATAGGAGTGCTGCAGAAGATTGGGTCCAATCATAAAATAACTCATATCATCGTCCAGCTGTTCCCAGGGAATTGCATCCCTTTGTCTTCTTTTTTTGTTGTTTGTTGTTTTTTTTTTTGCAATGTGTAAAAGATAAAAAGGATAGAAAGGGGGTTGTTTGTGCTTGCATGTGGATCTGTGCATGGATTCAATTTAGAAGATTGTTTGTGTTGTATACCTGCTGTGTGTTTGAGTGAATTCACTGATCCTTTGAGACAAAGCTCATATCGTAGGAGAGGTCTAATCTCTTAGCATGGAACAACAACTTCTATCCCTCTTTTTTCTGATGTCACCAGGAGCAGGTCAAACCAATTAAAAGACTGTTTCTATGACAATCCCATGTTGTGAAACAGCTTCTAAGCTCCCATAATATTGCCTCTATAATTTTTTTTAGGCTACTTGTAGCAAAAACTTTCACTTAAATCATGTCTGAAGTACAGCTTAACCCAACTAAGAATCATCAATGTTGTAGTTTTGTTCTTGCAGCTTCACAAAAGCTAAAATCTGCATGAGAGAAGCATCTCTTGAGAGCAGTACCATGACCTATACTTGGTCTCACCACAACATATACCTGCTCCACACAAAGTTGCATGTGAAAAGAAAGGAGGAACTGTGCCATTTTCCACCCAAACAAAAAACCTGGCTAAACAACAGAATGATGACTCAGCCTCTTAGATTGATGTCGTTCAGCTGTTCTGGGCAGTTTTATACAATAAATCAGGGAAAACATTGAAGGAGGACTTTGTGTGTATGTTACAGAAATAGAAGTTGGTGTACAAACTACTCTGTTTAAAAGCTACTGCCATTGTAGTGAGCGCTGAAGTTTACTTCCAAAATCACTATTATTCATCATATTATTTATGCAGAAGGTAATTATCCCCACACATTGGGATAATAACATATTTATCCCTTTGTAAATTTCTATGTGTATCTTATGTGTACCCACATACCTGGCGGAGATAGATCTCTTCTTCATCATCATATTAGCATCTCTGATTTCTGAAGCAGCATTCAGGGCAAGAAGAGCATTAATGATAAGAATGGCATGAACTGACATGCAACAGTTCCGATGATCCCTGGAGGTCACATGGAAAGGTCCAAAATACATCATAAATTTTAACAACAAGGGTACACAACACCATGAAGATCACTTTTTCCAGATCTACTAAACAGGTTTTACGCTTACTTTGAAGATTCTTGCACCACTGTGGCCCTGAACTTGGCCTTGGTGTGACCGATGTTGATGTCAGAAAGATTCTTTGAGGAATCAACCCCCTCTAGAGCTGCAGATCCATTTCAACTCGGGTATTGAGGGACTGTGTGCTTCATCTGTCAAACATATTAACACCTCACTGCCACTGTAGACTGTCTCCATCTGCAAGAAGACAGCCACAATTAACTCTTTCCCAAGGTGCTCCAGATTGACCAGCCTGAATGACTAATCCTAAATGGTTTGTGCTCAAATAGGTGAAATCCATTGATGTCACAGGGGATCCTTATTAGTAGATACACCAGAAAACCCACATCTATGATGATCATATCTCATCAGTAGTCAAAAGATCTCTTCATGAACTTTCCCTCAGCTTTAAATCTGACCCTGGTGGAGAAATTTTCCTCCCTCAGTCTGGATCTCATGCTGTAAAACTGGGTTGTGCTCTTTCTGATCGTTACAAATCTGTTAAATCCACAGCATCCTCCACTTGTTCATCACCATCTGTACCAGCTCATTCAAGAGTTGTGTGCTAATTAAGATTTTTTTGGTTGTCAAAATTATTTGGTCCTAATTCAGAACTTTAAGCCTTCATAAATTGCTTTTACATTTTCTGAAACATGGGTCTTTCCAGTGGGCCTGTTTCTCCAAGTGGGTTTTATCCAGAAGCATTACAGCTCTAGAAAGTCTACGAGTTGGCCTGGAGTGCTTTTCTTTATAATTCGACACCAATACTTTCCTTGAAAGAAGCTCTGTTTTTCTTTCACTCATAAAAAGACCCAAGGATGCTTTTCACCCCATTGGCAGTAAAATCTAATTTTATTTTACCTTGATTGAGTTTCAGTTTATGTATAAGTTACAGATCACATTTAAACCGAAAGTTTAGCAAGTCTAATTCCTGAATTTGCTGGTCTAAAAGGCTGAAGTGGAACTCTCAACATTGAACATTATGGTATATAATGCAAGTTTACACCTCAAACTTATAATGCTATGTAAAATTCTATGGTAAAGACATTATCTAAAAAAAATCTTTTATTAATTATCTGAGATACTTGCCAAAAGAAAAATGCACAGCTGCTAAGAAATGCCTCAGGGCAATTTACAAAAAAAACCTCCCCCCATCAATTTCTCCTCTAAAAGGAAATGATGCTTTAAGCCTAATTTGAGCTCCAGATGAAGCTATGAGGATACTTAGAAAAAAAAAAGAAAAAAGCATTTATATCAAATTTTAAATACTTTTGTCTAAGTTCATAAAATTTTTTTCAAAGTTGTCTTCTGGACAGTGTATTTACTGATCATGAAAATGATTTCTGTATTGATCATCATTTTACCCTGTCCAGAAGACAACTTTAGAGCCTTTTCTATGATGATCAATTCTGGATGAATGAGGGAGTACAAAGACAGTTTTGTCTTAGTTGTTTAAGTTGAATCAATTCTTTTTTCTATTTATATAGATTTTTTTATTAGTTAATTCCGCTACAGTGTTGGGCAGATTTTCACTTATTCTGTTAGGATTCTGTTAAGACTTTTGCATTGCATCTTGTTAATAAAAGTGCAGCCTAGTGATTCCAGTCTGAAAATATTTTACAAGAGGATTTTAGATTCTTTGCATTGGCGGGATGAAAACAAGTGGGAATATTTAGTCTGTGCTTCCCTTTCCTCTGATAGCTGCAGACTTTGAAGGTCTTCTCTTGTGTGAATCATTTTCCTCCGAGAGGTTCTTATTGACAAACAGCTCAATGCTCTGCACACCACATTCTTTCACAGCTACAGAATTAAAAAAACAGGAAACAAAGACGTGAATGCAAATGATGGAATGTCGGTTCCCCCATTTTTGCAAGTTTTTCAATGAAGCACGTTTCTTTGTGTGCATGTGGTTTGTTCAGTCTTTAAGGAGAACTAGCTTTATAATAAAAGGAAATTATTTAGTTTAGTTTTTGAAACATCAATAAAATATAAAGTTTTGTTTCAACTTCTGAACCACTTATCCCTATTGGGGTCGATGGAGCCTTGGCTGATTTTAGGCGAGAGGCAGGGTACACCCCGAACAAGTCATCAATCTATTGTGGGGCCACACACAGAGACAACTTTACACACACACACACACACACACACACACACACACACACATACACGGGAAGTACATGCAAACTCCACACAGAAAGGTCACTGTTTCAAACCCGATGTTCCCCTTCCAAGACTCAAACCCAACCTTCTTGCTGTGAAGCCACTGTGCTAACCACTTCGCCACTGCCCAAAATATAAAGTAGTCACCAAAATAGATCAGATTAAGTATATAAACACTTGTATTGCCGTGAGAAAAAAGGTTGTTAATAAACCCTTAGCTTGAGTGACAAAGTTATTTTACAAAAAGATGAGTCATTGTTCTCATCTGATTTTGCACCCATAGCATGGTGCACACTAACTTCTGTCATTGATGTTTACCGTTTCTCTTCTTCTGACAACAGGGACGGTGGCAGCCACTGCTGGTCTCCATCCAGGCCAGTGCATCATCAAGGTGAATGGCATCAACGTAAGTAAGGAGAGCCATGCCAGTGTCATTGCTCACGTCACCGCCTGCAGGAAATACCGCAGACCAACTCAGGTGAGGCTGTAAAGCAAGTTTTAAAAGCAAATTGAGATCAAACTGAAGAACTAAACTGAGATTTACAGTAAAACTTCAAGAAAAAAAAGGTAATAAATTAAAATTTTCAGTTACAGTTTTAGGTGGTTGTATACCTTTTGGAGCTGAATGTTGTAGAGCTGTTTGTGATGACACAAGACCCCTTATGGGTGAGAAAGACTAGGAGTGAAGGCTTTGTTATAAATAAAACGGATAGACTTTCCAGCTTCTGTTTGCTATCACATCTCTTTCTAGCTCCATCTTTTTGGGCCATTACTCAGAAATAATAATAGTTTTGGCTCCTGTCTTGGTGACCTCTGGCTCACAGTGGTAGGCTAGTTGTGGGAAGACTGCAGAGTGGGGTGGGAAAGGATCTGGAGGTGGCTGTGAGGAGCGGGGGGGTTGTAAACTAGACAGCTTTTTTTTTAAGCTTGAATTAGTGGTTGACATCAGACAAGTGTTTGAGGGCATGTTGAGGCCACCTGTTAAAGGTGGGAATTGGTGAAAAATAGCAACCCCAGAGTTTGTACGGGGAGTGAGTTAGTGTAGTATTTTGTTAAAATTGAGCTCTGATGGTGAGTCTGAGTTTAATGATGCACCACAGTGCACCAGAAACACTGGAGTTCTGGTTAATATCATGAACAAACTCAGAGGAACTGCTCTTTTTTTCTCGTTTTCTCTGTGTTTGTGCGTATATGTGTGAAGTTATATGTGTAAAGACCACAGACCAATAAGCAGGCACAGCATGTAGCCTTGGCAGAAAACCCTGTGTGGGTTTGGGTGTGGAGAACCAAGACAGACGCACACACAAAAATACACACAGACCCATGAGGCATGCTAGAATGAGTTGATGAGATTGGCATGGGTTAGCATTTGCGGTCCCACCAAGGCACTATGTTTCCATATGTTTGTGAAGGCTTTTCGCTGTGTGCTCTGCCAACCCAACTGTAACACTGAACACCATCTCTGGGCTGAGCTGACCAAACACGTTACAGCACCCTTAGCTTGTGTACACACACAGACGCACATAATTGAGTCCAGTGTTTATTTAAAACTAAAGCATTGAAAATGCAGAAAATGTGAGGCAACAAGTGGTGCTGTACCGATTTATGTCAACTGTGCCAAGCTGCCTCCATCATTTCAATTTAAAATTAGAAACCATGTGTGACAGCTAACATCAGCTCAAAGCATTAATACTAATCTCATATGCAATAAAAAGCTGAATTACATCCTCTTTTGGGTTATTAATGCAGCAAGACACCATTAACTGGGTGTACAACAACAGTGAGAGCGCCCAGGAAGACATCCAGAAAACCAACCAAAAACCCAGTCTCGAGGAGCACGGCGATGGCTTCAACTGCAAAGTGGAAGGTGACCACACACAAACACCATGGCCCTTCGCTAACATGCAAATTACTCATTAGGGGGAAATAAATGAGGGCAAAAGGTGTCTGTGATAGTAACCTTTGCAAGGTTGTTTCCCATATGAAAGAAATGAGATGCAGCTCGTAGCAGACTTCATCTGGAATGTGTTAGTTTGAGAGCAGCCGCCTTCTGTGGCTCATCAAGCGTTAATTTTCCCCCTCCAATTTATGGATCCCAATGAGCAAGTAAAACAGGAAAGCCATTCCCTTCACAGTAAATGGCTCCAGAGTACAATTTATAGCCATATTAAGTCTGTGCGTTGGAGTGGGGATGGTTAACTTGGTGCTTTTGGAATCGCTCATCAACTTCAGCTGTTGAAGATGGAAATGAGCCACAAGCGGAGGGTCTTTCTCTAACATTTCGTACAGACTTCATGTTCTTGGACCTTTTTTATGTTGTCTCTGATAACAAAACTCAACCTTCACAATCATTCTACTTAATTTTTTGCCTTGTTTGTGCTCAAGTCAAAATGAAATTGTTTTACACTTTCAGAGGCTATGGACAAGTTCAACACCATTGCTATCATTGATGGCAAGAAAGACCATGTGAGTCTGACTGTAGACAACGTCCACCTGGAGTATGGAGTGGTGTACGAGTACGACAGCACAGCTGGCATCAAGTGTCATGTGCTGGAGAAGATGGTTGAACCAAAGGGATTCTTCAGTCTAACGGCCAAGGTATAAAAGTCACAGGAGTTGAAAATTTACTCTTATTTGCTCAGAATAGAGCCGTTGCACCTGTGGTTCGAGAGACGCCAGATAGGGTGGTTCAGGCTTCTTGTTAGGATGCCTCCCGAACGGCTTACTGGTGAGGTGTTTCGGGCACATCCCACCGGGAGAAGACTCAGGTGCATACCCTTAACCCTGCTGGAGGGACTATGTCTCACATCTGGACAGGGAACAGCTTGGGATTCTCCTAGGTGAGCTGGGAGGATGAGAGAAGGTGAGAGTGAGAGAAGCATGGGTTTTCTGCCTGAGGCCGTTGCCCCTGCAACCCAGCCCTGGACAAGCAGAAGACAAAGGAACGGAAATTATAACATGTTTGGTTTTAAAGACTAAACTAACTGGTTTATTATATAATCAGGTTGTCGCTGGTTTAATATAGTTATGACAGGAAAAAAGTGGTGTTCTTTGAAAAAGTCAAAAGTCCACATCGAAGGATAGAGATGATGCATTAAGTCACACTATTATTAACTGTAAGCATTTAAGAACTAAAGAATCTAAAAGTGGGAGCCTCTTTTAGTTGTGTTTCACCATAAATTATTCAAATGACTTGCAAGATGAGTCACTTTAATATACAGACTTTTATTCTGACACTAAAATTTAAGCAGAATCTGACACGGTCTTTCTTTAAAGATGTGTACCACACAAGTCTAACATCCAGATGAGTCACAAGTTTTAAAGCTGGAAACTTATGAAGCAGAGCTTTCGTGGTGTCTTTATTTATGCCTTTAAACAAACCACAGAATAATTGTTTCTACACCCTATTTTTATGTACAGTTTTTATAGAAAGTAATTTTCCTCAAATAAACTAGAAATACCTCATAGTTTTGTAGTTGAGACAATTATGTATGATGAATTACAAGTCCCAGCATTTTGTGGAAAATACAGTGAAAGTGATGCTTCACCTCAGAAGTATTTGCAAGTTGTTTTTATCCCGTGGTCTCCATATTGGTTTTCTCTGCTGTGTAACATTCTAATCAAGGACCCCGTTATTCTGTTTAGACTCCTGCTACAGACTCCTGATTTATTCTGGTCGTTCTAATCTTTAGAATTGTTAGATGACGGAATAATGTTTATCACCTTAAAAAATATTACGGTCCCACCCTCACCTATGCTCACCAGGATGGGGTGTGGGTGGTGACTGAAAGAATGAGACTGCGGATACAAGCGGTCAAAATGAGCTTCCTCCGCAGGGTGGCTGAGCTCTTACTCAGAGATCGGGTGAGGAGTTCTGCCATCCGAGAGAAGCTCGGCGTCGAGCCGCTCCTCCTCCAGGTTGAGAGAAGCCAGATGGGGTGGTCCGGGCACCTGGTCAGGATGCCGCTCGAGCGCCTTGGGGCAGACCCCGGACCAGCTGAAGATACTATGTCTCACAGCTGGCTAGGGAACGGCTCGGGATCCTTCCAGGTGAGCCGGAGGATGCAGCTGGGGTGAGAGAAGCCTGGGCTTCCTGTCTGAGGCTGTTGCCCTCGTGACCCGGCCCCGGATAAGCGGGAGACGACAGAACGAACGATCGGAACCTTGAAAAAATTTAATGAGTAATAACAGCAGAAATTCAACTAACTTGTAAAAGAGCACGAGTATTAACTATCTCAAGACATGCAGGAGATTAATCTAAATTTAATTTCAGATCAGTGTCAGATTCAGTCCAGTTTGAACTTAAACATGTTTTGAATTAAGGCCAACAAGTTTTGTGTTTTTCAGGCTGAGATGCTAAAAGCTTGTTGGATAGCACAATTTAAGGTATTTTATGTTGTATGTGTACGAAACATGCTTTTTACATCCCCACAGCAATGTTCACAGGCTGATCATTTTGATTTAAGAGCCACTAAGGACAGCGATTCACTCAAACATAAAGTGCACTTGCTGAAGTGGAAAAAAGAAACCGCTTTGCTGCGTATTTCTGCCAATAATCACAATGAAGAACATATTTCTTCTTGGTAATGGATTTTCTAAGATCACGTTTGGTTCTTGTTTTGGAGCTGATGTAGATTTTCAATCACTTTGTTACACATTTTCACTGTAAGTGAAGCAATTAAACCTCATTTTAGAACAGTGTTTTCATTTTCTTCAGGGTAAAATGCATTTTGAAAAATATATAATTTTTTTTGTCTGACTTTTCTTGTATTTTTTCTCTCTTACTGCAGTTCTTTGTCTTTTTCTTATCTTTTCACCAAACCTCACAGTTGGGATTTTTGTTCTTTGCACATCAAATCCCCCCTCTGAAAAGTCAGTCTTTAAATGTGAAGCCTGGGTATTCTAATCTTGTTTTACCTCCATGGATTCTTGGATAAGACTTTCAGAATTTAAATATTCCTCTTATACTGCAAGAAAAAAAGCCCTGGAGGCTCATTTTTATTTTACTCCGCAGTCTGTCTTGTTTTTCATTTACATATTGCGTTTTGCTCCAAGACAGATTATAGAATTATTTGCATATCTCTTCATCTTTTTCCTATTTTTTTTCTACTCTCCCGTAACCAGATTCTAGAGGCATTGGCCCGTAATGACGACATGCTGGTGCAGATGTGTGGCAGGTTGAGTTGCAGCTGTGATGTTATCCCTGAGGAACTGCAGGTACGCTTCAGCGCTATGTACGGCGAAAGGGTGGAGCATATCAACCGACGCATCACAAGCTACAGGAAGGTAATGCTTCATAGCAGTTTAGAGAAAAAAAAATAGAGATGAAAGTAATTGGTGTTTCTGCTTTAGAGAATATGTCCCTCCACTGGGAGGTACTTTTACTTTCAAAGTTTAGAAAAAGATTTTTCTTGCCATGACCGGGTAAAATAAACTAAATGGATCCATAGCACAAATATATAAAAACAATTTACTACAGAGGACAAAATAACAAGCAATAACTCTGACATTCTTTTTCCACTGGTACACATCTAGGGTCATTTACCATTTTGGTGGCTCAATAGTTTTGAAATGTTATTTGTCTGTAATGCAAACATTCTATTCATGTAACTCCCAGAGGATTTTCTTGTTAGCCACTAGGCACAGAAATGCCTGCTTCTCATCAATTTCTTTGTAGCGGATGTGAAAGAGTCAGCTTCCGACTCATATGTGATGTTAATCCGTAGCCAATCACTAACCTGTAACATACATGTCAAACGATTGATTCCCTTTAATTAGTTAAGTTACAAAAATTAGGACGAAGCCTTTTTCCACGTGGGGAAAAATGTTCTTTACACATAAAAATGAAAGTGACACTATAGTTTTTATTTGTTGAGAGTGGTTTATTTAAATACCCCTTTTCCAGACACCATTTTGAAAACAATTTGTTATTGTTGTGGACTGTGGCACAGTGCTTAGCACAGTGGCATCACAGCTAGAAGGTTAGGGTTCGAATCCCAGTTGGGACGAAGCTTGGAACACTGGCCTTTTTGTGTGGAGTTTGCTAGTTCTCCCATGTGTATAGTATGTGGGTTTCCTCCAGCTACTCCAGTTGCCTGCCACGCTCCAAAAACATGGATGTTAGTTTGATTGCCCGCTATAAAATATCCCCTAGAAATGAGTGTGTGGGTGTATGAATGGTTTGTGTGTGGCGCTGCGACAGACTGGTGACCTGTTCAGGGTGTACCCATCCTCTCGCCTTAGATCAGCTAGGATAGGCTCCGGCAACCCATGCGGCCCCTTCAGGGGTAAGCGATTCAAAAGATGAAATGAAACAAAATTTGAAATAATCTTTTTGTATTAGATCAACACTTCAGCTTCATTGAAATTATTTTACCAAATACATTCTTTTCTTTTTTCCCCTTTTTTTTCTTTTTTTATTAATAGTTTTATTGTGTAAATTTGACCTTTCACAATACTTTTTTACAATATTATCATGAGGAATCACAGACTTGAAAAGTTTAAAAGGTCGTTACATTGATTTCATTCCTCTTCCTAAACAGTTGAAAAGGACGAAGAATTTAATTAATGAAAGAAACATTTTTAATCTGTCAAAGACTAATACGCTGTTACTGGATTTTTAGGTGAAATAACAGAGCTGTGCTGAGTGTCTGTGTGTTGATATTCAGTATCCAGCAACACGGCTCAAATACTGCGATCCCATCCACTGTGCAAGAATCCTTACTTGCTTTCATTTAGCCAAAACAATTTGTCCTAAATACCTAACTTATCCTGCAACGTATGAAAGACCTCACTACATTTCCACCAGGTGACGTTCACATCTGCAGCCATGCTTGTACGTGCAGAGCGAGTGTGCGTGAGAAAGAGGAAAAGAACTGACTCGACATAAGAGGGGGCTTGGATTAATTACCACTTATAAATATCTCAGTCAGGACTTTAGTTGTGTAACATCCCGTATGCAGCACAGACCTCTCTCCTGATAAAAAAGAATGGAAAGAGATGAAAAAGATCATTTAAGAGTGTCACAGTTGCAAAAAAAAAAAAAAAAGAGAAAAAAGCAAGACGAAGGCAAAATATAATTAGGGGATATGTTGAATTGGATTGTGAAATAACAGATTGGAAGCATCTAGAAACAACATGATTTAAGCCACTGAATTTTTTGTTTAGGTTTCGTAATTAAAGTATATCACAGCACATAGTTTGCTTGTGTTGGCTCCAAACCCGAGCTGCTAAAATACCTGCCTGGTGGTTTGATGTAAATATTCAAGACAGGATGCAGACGCTGTCACAGAAAGTTCAAGGAAAATCCAGACAAGTTTTCCTGAATCTAAAGAACTTCCTTTCCCCTGTTTGCTCTGTAGTACGTTGTGCTTATATCTCGTGACAGGTTAAGGAAATGTCCTTGCATAACTGCATTAGATAGAGTAAAACACATATCCTTAAACACTGCAGAAGTATTTATCCCTATTTAACAGTGACATTCATAGAAAGTCTATTTAAATTTCAGCTGTAGCAATGTGTGTCTCAGCTGAAAAATCTGTTTTATATTACTCTGGAAAAAAATTAACCCAAAGTTCCTCTGCAACTAATTTGAAACAGTTTTACACATTTGGATGTTCTTGAAGTTACACATAAAAAAAAAAATCCCAATTACAACATGATGATATGAGCTGCTGAGCACCATTTCTGTTCCATTTATGTTGGCTCAGACAATTAGAGTTTACACAGCGTTCTAGAGTATTTTCTACACACGCGAGTAAAGTTATTCTCACGAGTCTGCCTTGCATCTTTGATTCAGTCTGAATATTTGAACTGCCTCAAAAAAAAAAAAAGAGGAATGTTTAAAATATTCAGTAATGGCTGTTTATGATTTTATTCTTTGACCAGATGCCAGATACGTATGTTAAGTAACGCAGCACATTTTCTCAATATTACAACTGATTCGCGCTTCGCATGGAATGTTTGAATAGATCAATAGAACAAAGACAAAATTGCATCTTCAGACTTTTCGTCTTCTGAACCGCTTATCCCTAATGGGGTCATGGGGATAGCCGGAGCAGATCCCAGCTCATTTCAGGCGAGAGGCGGGGTACACCTCGAACATGTCAACAGTCTGCTGTAGGGCCACACACACAGACTACCATCTACACACGCACATCCCTAGGGGCAATTTTATGATGGCCAATCAACCTGACATGCATGTTTTTGGAAAGTGGGAGTAAATCGCAGTACCCAAAAAAAATCCACACATACACGGGGAGAACATGCAAACTTCACACAAAAAGGATTGTGTTTCTAGCTTCATCCCACCCGGGACTCAAACCCCAACCTTCTTGCTGTGAGGCCATCATGCTAACCACTTTGCCACCGAGCAGTTGTCTTTAATGTTTGTATGCTACATTATTTAGATATTTTTTCCAAGTCTTTTCCCTACCGACAAGATTTATTAAAAAATGGTTATGCCCATGATTATGTTTACGTTTCACCAATTAAACTTTTTTTCCCCTCTTTTTTAGTTTTCCCGGGTACTAAAGAACAGAGCTTGGCCCACCTTCAAACAGGCTAAGGCCAAGGTTTCACCTTTGCACAGCAGTGATTTCTGCCCCACAAACTGTCATATAAATGTGATGGAAGTGTCCTACCCCAAAACCACTTCATCTCTGGGCAGTGCCTTTGGGGTGCAGCTAGACAGCAGGAAGAATACGCTGGAAAAAGGCAGCCGGACTAATGCCGAGCAAGGTAAACATTAAGAAGATCTTCAACACTCGTAAACATCTTCATGGTTTAGTGATTTAAATTGAGGAGATTTGTTTATATTTAGGAAAGCTGAATCCTATGGTGAATATCCAGCATACCATCACCACTATGGCCGCACCGTCTGGTCACAGTCTAGGTCGCACAGAAGGTCACGGACTTCGGTTCCTGCTCAGAGAAGATGATCTACACACCCTGGATGCATATCAGAAACTTCTTTACAAACTTACAGCTGTTGTCAAGGAGATGGAGATTCATGCTGCCCATATTGATGAGTGAGTGCGCATACCTGTAAACATACTCTTTTTTTAATAACCACTGTGGGATTAAGCTAAATACTTTGAATACAAGATCCACATACCTCAAACACCACCATGAGCTTAAAGACTGAAGCGATTTATACATATAAGAACCTAATATCGAATGAAAACAGTCAAAAAGAAAGAGAGATTTAAAAAATAATGTGCTACTGGTTTGAATGTGTGTTTATTTTGCTCGTACTCGTTGCCACGAAGAAAAACAAATGAGACTAAGTAGCTATTTTTTGCTGCCTTTTCATTTTTTGCCCAAAAGCATGTTTGCATTTAATTTTTGTGTTGGATTTTAGAGCTGCTACTCCTCCGGACCGAGAGAAGCCAGATGGGGTGGTTCAGGCATCTGGTTGGGATGGCTCACAGTACCTCGTTGGTGAGGTGTTTTGAGCACGTCCCACCGGGTGGAGACCCAGATGTAGACCCCGGTCCCACTTGAGAGACTGTCTCACAGCTGGACGGGGAACACTTTGGGATCCTCCTGGGTGAGCTGGAGGATGCTGCCGGGGTGGTAGAAGCCTGGGTTTCCTGTTTGTGGCTGTTGGCCTTGCGACCTGGTGCTGGATAAGTGGAAGACAACGCAACAAATTTTAAACTACTGTTAGGAATGAAAAAGAGGTGGCTGTACATCTATATGGATTCACTTTTTGTTCTGCTGAACTACTCTGTATTCGGCATGGAGTGTGTTTTTTTTTTTCTTCCCTGTTTTACAGATCCCTGCTACAGAAATTCTTCATTATTTACGAACGGCTCCCTGATTACTCTGATTACAACATTGATTTAGTCATTAAAACACTTTTCTTAAAGAGACACTAATTGAAGCAGAGTTGTCACCTCATTGTGATAATTAGATCAGTCCACTGATAGGCTGGTAAATTTCAGTCATGTTCGTTTCACTGCCAATTAACTCACTGGCATTCACTCCCACTTCAACGGTCTAAGACAGATCTAGCGAGGCGTTAATAACCTTTACCATGTGCTGCAAAAAAAGAAATGCAGGCTTTTTACACTTGAGGTGCTTGTTAAGGTTGAACAGTGCAGAATTTAATAAGCTTTGTTACTACTAGCCGTCTGGTGGATTGCTTTGACCTTTGTTGGGTGTTGAGTCTTTTTAAGCTCTTCATTAGATTAGTTTGCATATTAGCCTGTTTCCTGCCTCATTGAGGGTCAGCACTTCTACCACTACACACACCTCACCACTCGCTCTCATAGGTCTCAAGGTTTATGCAGAAATCCCTGCTGATCTTTTTCTTCATTCTCATTTCCTTTTTGTTTCAGTATCTACATTGCTTTCTGCACACATAAACTCACACACTGTGCATGTTCTATGTCTTTTTTTCTTCTTTTGAGTGTGATATGCTCAGACAGCTCGTGTTTTAATCATATTAGAATAATAAACTGATGTGGCTATTTTCTACAAAATGTCAAACACAAGCTTCCTGCATGAAAAGAGGAAGTCGGAGAAACATTCGCGGCAGATTGAAAATATTCTCGTTATCTTTTATTTTTTTCAAATAAGACAATCCTTCATGTTACATAATCTCTTGGCTAATTTTTGAGGAATTCCTATTGAGGTAACAACCTGTGAACCTTTGTCTCAGGGCAAGTGAGAAAGAGACACAGCTGTCCAAGGACAAACCTGATGTCCGTTTTATCAGATTTTCCACCCTTCCTGGATCAAATACTAAACTTCCTTGCTCCCACTGTTCGTTTTTATATCTTTTCCCAAATATGTGCTTATGATAAATAAAGTAGAGGAGGCAGCAGGATTTAGGGTGTGACTACATAAGTGGACGCATTTATAGAGCGATGTAATGCAGATATCTTTGAAAACAAAGCATGCAATTGAAGCCCAATGGTTTAATGTGACAAAATCTTTGCCGTTTGTTGTGATGAGGATAAACAGGTTCACATTTGGTCAGTATTCCCCTTTTTTCCCTTTATGAATCAACTTTTTTGATCGAATTATTTGATCACATGTTCTTCAGTAGTCATTTACCGCTAAACCCCGAAATACAGCTCACTTCTTTATCAATCAGTGGCCAATCCCAGAGCCAGGAGAGCTTCTCCATGGCTGTGGAATGTCACTTTGCTTTAGAGAGGTGTTGTGGCAGCTCCTAGAGAGAACTGTAATGAGAGGATCTTTGCTGCTTTGTCTGGCTGTGAATAGGCAGAAAGCAGTCAGTTCAAGAAAGAAACCAAAGGAGAGTTATAGAGATGAAAAACCGAGGAACAGGTTGTTTATTTTTTATGTTGCTCCATTTAATAAAACTCATCTGTTCTGCCTCTTCTTTGAAATAATTGGAGGGCCAATGTAATGAGATAATGGAAGATCTGAGGAGACCAAAATTAAAATGTGTTTGAAATTTAAATGTACATTGCATGTGAAAGCATGCACGGAGGACAGATTAAAGAGAAAAAAAAAAAAAGCCCAAACGTAGCACTTATTGGGATACGGCTTTAAATGCCGCCATGTGTTGCCTCAACTGTGAAAATATCCTGTCCGCCCTCTTCCTGCTCCTCTGATCAGCGTCTAACAGAATGCGAGCCAACGGTAACACAAAGCCGCGTCACAGTATGTTGACACAGCTGCTCCTTGCTACACGTTTGAAACTTTTATACGATGCGGATCTCTGACCATATGAAGCTGCTGTGCGGAAGCCAAACACAAACAAGCCAGAGTTTTCTCTGGCCCACTCTCGAGTTATCAGTGATACAAGTCTACTTTGTAGACCGTACATGCTTCATTCCCAGTTTTCAGACATGTCAGATTTTATGGTGTTAAGTCAGAGCAAATAAACACACTTTGGTTAGTTGATTTATTTTATTTCTGCGTTACTAGTTTTGATTGGTATTGTCTCCTCATTATCTGTCTAATTGTGTTTTCTTCTCACTTTTCCATCATCATCAGCCTCCTCTCCTCTATCACTCGTCCTCCAGCATCGGAAGTGAGGACCCCAGACAACTACATTTCTACTGAGAATGAGGGAGAAAAAGGAGAGAGAAATGGGAAGAAAGTGTGTTTTAATGTGGCAGGAGATGAACAAGAGGATTCTGGACACGACACCATCAGCAACAGAGACTCTTATAGGTAAGAGTGAGAAGATTAAAAAACAATAATACAAATTTGTCAACCGTTTTAAGATTGATCAGGCAGAAAACTAGATTGGACAAAATATTCTAACCTCCAACTATTCATTAGTGACTGCAACAGCAACAGAAACTCCATCGCCTCTTTTACCAGCATCTGCAGCAGTCACTGCAGCTCCTACGTTCACAGCGACGAGATGGACTCAGGTACACAAATGTCACAGTCTTTCACATACAACACTGAAATATATCGGTTTAGTATAATGGTAACCAATCGTGTGCTCTTTTGGACATTAACATATTTCATACTCATGAATGCTATGAGTACATAGTTTGCTATAGTGATGGACATGCTGACTTATGAGGTTAGACAAAAAACTACATGGACAATGATGTTTGCGGGTGTGATCTGTAGTGAGAGGAGGAGAGAGGTGGACTAAAAGCTGGAGAAGTGGAGGTTTACACTAGAAAGAAGAGGAATGAAGGTTAGTCAGAGTAAGACAGAGTACGTGTGTGTAAATGAGAGGGATCTCAAAGTAAAAGTGAGGTTTCAGGGAGAAAAGATAAAGGAGGTGGAAGATTTTAAGTACGTATCAGGCGTGATATGTGACAGAAGAGTTTCAGCTAAGATGAAAGGGAAAGTGTACAAAACCGTGGTGAGACCGGCCATGCTGTTAGGACTAGAGACAGTGGCAATGAGGAAAAGACAGGAAGCAGAGATGGAAGTAGTAGAGATGAAGATGCTGAGGATCTCTCTGGGAGTGACCAGGATGGACAGGATCAGAGGAACAGCACATGTTAGAGGTTTTGGAGATAAAGTCAGAGAGGCCAGACTGAGATGGTTTGGACATGTACATAGAGAGAGACAGAGTACATCGGCAGAATGATGCTGGGTTTGGAACCACCAGGAAAGAGGTCTAGAGGAAGATCAAAGGGGAGGTTCATGAATACAGTGAAGGAAGACATGAAGATAGTTGGCGTGACTAAAGAGGATGCCGCAGATAGGGTTAGATGGAAGAAACTGACTTGCTCTGACTCTGGCAAGTCAGTTTCTTCCATGACTTGAAGGGAAATGCCGGGAAATGCCGAAAGGAGGAGAAGACAAAAAAACATTACAATAACATGTGTTTTTTTTTTTTTTTTTTGTGAGACAGTTGTTTTGGGATTTTGGACTATACAAATAAAATTGAATTGAATAGAATGATCAACTGGGTTCAGTTTTCTCTGACTTTCTTTAGTTCAAATAAATTGAAAATGTACAGTTCAAAGTTCTGGATTCCTTGTGTGAGTTTACAATCTGAATAATTGCTGATTATACGTATTGCTAATTATACCTTCATCAAACTCCACTTGTGCAGGAGATGAGATGCCCTCCAGTGCGTGGTTGTCCCATGAAAAGCAGAAGAAACTTCACAGCTTCCTTGAGCATCTGTTTAGCCAGGTGAGTATGATGATAAACATCTTGTCACCGAACTAATTGGATATCTTGAAAAATTTATTTTTAATTAACTCTGCGGTGCTCAACAGCAGAGAACTGAAACATCTCGTTATGATGAGATGTAAAGCAATCGTTCTTTTTTTAGGTCAGGTTTGTGTTTAAAAAGGTTTTTAAATTTAAATGACAATTTCATCAGTTTTTCCTTCCTGCTCTGTATAGCTTTCCTTGCTTTTTCCCTGTTTTTTTTTTTTTTTTTGCTTGAGTTGCAGAGCAAATCATGTTTGGCCTGCGGCTCTGTGTGTTACAAAGAAACCAAATTTAACTCCCCTCTGCATGCTTTTAAATTCAGCTCAGTGTGAAACTGTATCAAGCATATTAACTTGACCTAAACGCTGTCTTCAGGTGGACTCGATCACCAGCATGCTGAGAGGAGCAGTGGTGGCTCGGGCGTTTGAGCGGACTAAGTGCTTCACACCAGGAAGAGGACTGCAAGGTATATTTCCAGGATTAGAACATCTCCTTGCTCGCCAAAAATTCTTATTTCTGCTTCGGTAAAGATAAAGTTTTATGTCTGAAAATAGAGTAAATCCATCATAACAGCAGCGTTACTTTCCAATGGAAATAAAACCTTTTTTAGTATTTGCTGTTTCTGGCAGAATTGCAGCTGTTTTTAGTCAAGAGTGATTATAAAATAGAGCGCACGCTAAAACTTGAGCTTTGGTTACTTCCTGTTACGTGATGAGTGTCCACCCAGGTCCAATAAGAAGAGGAGACTTATGTGTCCAGAATGTTAAAAAACAAAAAAAAAGATATCACTTAGTTGCCTAAGACAGGAAGCCCAGGCTTCTCTCACCCCGAATCGACCCAGGGGGATCTCAAGGTATTCTCTGTCCAGCTGGGATACATAGTCTTTCCAGCTGGTCCGGGGTCTTTCCCTGCATTTCCTTCAGGTGGAACGTGCCCAAAACACCTAACCAGCGAGGCGTTCAGGAGGCATCCTAACCAGATGCACGAACCACCTCATCTGGCTTCTTTCGACCCCAGAGGAGCAACGGCTCTACTGCGAGCATCTATACAATCTAGAATCACAGCAATCAGAACCTTTTTTATGAGCAAAACTTTTTTTATTTTTATTGTTTACAAAAACTAGCGAGTTGTGAAGCCAAGTGCGGTGGAAACATATGCAAGTGTCTCTGGGAAATTGGTTTTAGACTTTACTAAACTCATAATTAGGTTTTCATCCTATTGACTTAACAAAAAGATGCAACATTCACATTTCTTTCTTTCATCATTTAAGACTCCATACATTTTGGCCCATTTGGTGTCGATCTTTGCTCTCTTTTCTCTTTTCTCATCGGCTCTCACTAGAGAGCCGATGATCTAAAACTAAATCTGCTCGTGTGCTCGTGTACGTCGGATTTTTTGTGTTTTTGTTTAAATGGATAAATGCTTTGAGAATGGATGTACGGCCTTAATCAGAGATGATCCACCTCAGCTTTAGTTATGGGTTGTGTTGAAAACAAAGCAAAACGGATTATCCCACAAGTAGAGCTTTTCTAAATTTTACCTCACACTCTTTCTCATATCAGACACACACATACCCACAAAGCCTCTGGTAAATCCTCAAAGTTCATTACAAATCATTTATGTTGCTTTCAAAGAATTTTATATAATGAAGGCTTTTCCAATCTTGTTTTATTAATACAAAGAGGTATGCAATTTTATGACAAGTGATTTCTAAGTGGTTCACAAGTAAACAAAAACAGCTGCTGTAAAACTTAATAGACCTTAAGTACCTTGTACGTTAAGTACCTATAGTACCCTGTAGTCACATCTGTTTGACCATAGTTTGATTTCTGAGTTTTTTTTTTCATCAGAGTTTCAGCAGGAGATGGAGCCCCGAGTGAACTGCACCAAAAAGTTGCGCCTCCACGTTAAACAGGATCCCTGGAATCTTCCCAGCAGCGTTCAGGCCCTTACACAAACCATTTCTAAATACGTGGAAGGTCAGTGTGCACCTGTGTAGCATTAAACAAAGAACTGTAACCACAAATTTATTGTTTGAGTCTTCAGAGTTTGACCCGAGTGTGTGTGATGAGAAAACAAAAAGTAAGAAAAAAAGTCTGAGCTTTTTTTTTGGGTCAATATTTCAGTTCTCAGCACATTTGTCAAATAAAATAATAGACTTTCAAATGTCGGAGAACAAGCTGTCCTAACCACGGCTTCATCCTTTAAAAATTAAACATAAAACTAGCAGGGGATTTATAAATTAAAGTTGCAGAGAACAGCAGCAAATCAAAAAGCTCTTTAAGTTTGTTTTGTCTGAGGAGGCATTTCTTATTGCCAACAGTGGTGTGGCTTTGTGCTTATTGACACGGTAATACAATACATAAACACACGAGAGAGTTGCATTGTATCAAGTTACAAGCGTGCTATCGAACACAGCTGAAACCAAAAGCCACATGACCATCATGGGAAAGGTCAGCTTTTGGTCACAACTTAGAAAATGCAAATAAGCAGTTATTAACAGAAAGTCACATCGTGGCAACTACTCCCCGGGATGGTCATTTTATGCAGCGCAGCTTCTCACCATGTAACCCACAGCTATGATATGACTGTAAATTGTGTTTTTTTTTTTTATCTCTGCATGTGGCTGTTTTATGATGTGTTTTTATTTGTGAAGATAACCAGCTGGAGCTAGGATGAAGTTCTACTGCTTTGTCCTGTTTAATACTGTAACGGATTGAGTTTATAGCACACACGGGGTCAATATATTGCAGCCAAGAAGCAAAGCTCTGTGCAATGTGATAGAACATTGTTTTCTGGCTCACTTACTTTTATTTGTTGCTTTCAGAGGTGAAGACACGGCTCCTTTTGGTCCTACTGCAGTACACAGGTTGGTCTCACCGTTCCAAATTCTATCTGCACGATAGAATTGCGCAAAGAAAGAAATTACGGTCAAATTTTTCTATTCAGGTCTAACATAGACCTCCATAAATGACAGAATTGTATTCAGGTTAAAAAGTTTGTAACACTCGCTGTGACACATTATTCATTTGAAGGGTTCGTGAACTCATTTTAAACTCGGTAGGTTGTTGAATTTTTTTGATGAGACCTATTTCCAGGAAATTATAGCAGCCAACTTTTTTTCATTTGTCATTTGCTTTCTTTTTATATTTGGTTCATACTAAGAAATATTACCAAAAAGAGAAAACTTTAAAAACATTGTGGTCACTCACCAAAAGTCTGTTTTACTGTATCTTCATCTTCCATTCCTGCTCATATTGTTTTGAACCTTAGATTTTAATTCTCTCTTTGTCTGTATTAGATGAAAAGGTTTTCTATTTTTTCCCCCATCGATTCCTGCCTTACAATGACTTTCATGAAAATTTTCCATCTGTTTTTGCTTTTTTATTTAGATTCAGAGATCCAAGTACGCAGAGACATGGTGTTCTGTCAGTCTCTAGTTGCAGCTGTGTGTGCCTTCTCAGAACATCTGCTGGCTGTCCTCAACCAGGTTTTTATTACAAATAGCATATCTTCCTAAGAAATTATAACAGGTGAATGTAAGAATGACTTTTTCTTACTAAAGTTTGCTTTTTTGTATAAGTTTCACACCGTGAATAAAGAGGTGGACCAGGACTTTCCAGATCCTCAAGAACTTCAAGAATCCCAGGAAGTCAGCCGTCAGTGGTTAGAGCAGATTGCTGCTGCTGGCTTGCTTTTTCATTTTCAGTCTCTTCTTTCTCCTAATTTGGTAAGCAAACGCTAACATTTTATCTTACAATGAAAAAGAAATAACCAACTGTATTTGCTGCCATCCATTTAGCCTTTTCCTGATCACAAACAACCCTAGGCGACATCTGCATTGCAAGAAAAAAAATAGACCTTTGCAAAAAAAAATTAGGTCCATTGTAAAGCTGGAATGTAACAAATTGAATCTTTTTCTATCTGACTAACAGTGACATAAAGTTCAGTCACCATGATCATTTGTCTGTGCCACTAGCCGGCTACCTAAACAAAAATGTGCTGAGTTTCATACACAGTTTGCCGGCAGTGACTGAGTGAGATCTCTGAGTGAGAGATCATGGAGGTGTATTACTGATTTGCAGAGCCACAGCCCACAGTATATTTTTTTTTATTATCGCAAACACCATGTTATTTTTTATTCTCAGCACAGAAGCTGTAAAAACTCCAGGCATCTGTTTCAAACAAGCAAAAAAGAAACATCAGTGTGAAATTCCCTCATGAGCTCATCAGAGACGAGGAGACTTGAATCACAACATTTTTCTGTGAAGCAAATTAGCTAAAACCTGGAATGCTTTATGAGAGGTGAATAACGAGATTAAAAAGTGATTTGTTGATGAATCGGTGTAGATTACAACAAATTCATAAATATTAAACTATTAGATTAAAGGGAATTTATTGCACTTTTTGAGTAATATTTGTACTTTCAATTTATTTTATCTTCTTTTTTTTTTGTTTTTGTTTTATGTGACAAACCACCTGCAGAAATACAGTACTGACCTACCTGATCAATTTGATAATCATGCTTCCTGAAAGCATTTCACTTTCATATGTCCCTATGGTACAAAAGTAGGTCTCAGTGCAAGAACAAGAATTCCCATCTCAGTCATGTTAAGGTCATCACACAAAGCAATATGAGAGGAGCTGTGGCTGCTGCACGTTTGTGTTTTTGTGTGGACTGAATACTGTACGTGTCAGGAAGGAATGTGTCTTGGTGGCATTATTTCAAATAAATGTTCACAAGACATGACTTGGCTGAAGAGAAGGGTCTTTAGAGGGAGACACTAATCCCTTTCCACTGCAGCTCTGGTTTATTGGTTTAGACGTCCGCTTGCCAGAACAACAAAAAATATGTAGTTTATGCCAGTACGTAAAATATGATGGTGAGGTAACAAAATGTTTCTGTAAACAGGCTGTAGTTTATGAATATTATATGTGAATAGGGGTGTAGTATTTTCTTCAACACATATTCACAGTTAAACCTTGTTAATAAACATTTCATAATGAGTGTTTGTTATGAAACCACAGCCCCAAAAATTGAATATTAGAGCAAAGAAAAAAATGAAATAACTCATGGTAATATCTGAGTAATGATCATTTATAGATTTTTTTCAGATAACATCCATAAACAGATTTATCTTACATGCTAACCCACACCTGGACATTTGAAAAAGTGTTGTAATCTGAAGTAAAGTTTCTTTACAGTGAGAGCGGTTCCCTTAACTTAGTAGTTTAACAGCTCGCACAACTTAACACTAGGACCGCCGCGTTCGAAATCTACCTGCAAGCGACATGACGGTCAATGTGACAAGTATATAATTATTCATGTTTTGCGCTGCTATATTGCATGAATAAACTTTTGCATCACTCAATTTTTAAAGTAACAACAATTATAAAATGTTAAATATTTTTAAAACCTAGAATAAAAAGCAAACACCAAAGTAAAATGATCTAATTCATCAATGGCCTACTTTTTTCTGCATTTTGCGCTGCTGCTTCAAAAATGTCCTGGTTATAAATTGGCAACAGGCTATATTCCAATATGTTAACCTGAACTTTCAAGACTTATCTACAAAACATGGCATACTTTGTTCAGACAACAATTTTCTTACTCTCTTCATGGTATCTCTTCAATATCATCACACTCAACTTTTCTAAAATGTTTCTGTAATGGCGTCAGTATCCTCCTTGTCTCTCTCCACAAATATAAGCACACACACACACACTTATTTGTGGCAATGTGTAAATACACAGGTTGCCATAGCAATGCGTTTGTTGCCAGAGCAACGTAGCAACAACTTCTGCAGCAAGTTTTTGCTATGGCAATGCACACTTACTTTCAGCTGCTGCAGGGGCAGCAGGTTAGTGGAGAAAAATGCTTATAAATTTTGAAATGTTCATTTATAGAACACAAAAAATACATGATGAAATAGAAAACATGCTCATATTAAAAGTCATAAAAGCTCAAGCCTCTTAGGCTGTGTTTTATTTATTCTAATTAGCATTTTAAAGTGACTTAGATTCATATTGAAGGCTGCAGTGGTCCTAGTCCTTTTTTTTCAGTGGACTGTGGAAGTATTTTTAGTTAAAACATTTTGCGGTTGTTACACAACTTAACATAACACTTCATGAATTCTGTGGAATTGAATTGCTTACTTTATCACTGCAATGTTAATGGAAGTCTCTTTTACCTCAGACGGATGAACAAGCAATGCTGGAGGACACTCAGGTTGCCCTGATTGATCTGGAGAAAGTTATTTTCTACTTCCAGCAGTTTGAAGGAGAGCCACTGGTTGCAAGTACGTACCGTTAATTCTGTTTATGTCAAACCATATGAAGCTAGTTTCTTGTTGTGTGATACTCGCCTCATTTCAAACATTTATTATAGGCTTTTAAATCAAGTCACACTGGTAAAAAAAAAAACATTGAGTGCTCTAAATGATGTGTTTCTCCTCCGGCAGACATGCCCATTTCGTACAAGGTGGAGGGCACCCGGCAAGCCTTGAAAGTCTGCTTTTACATTGAGAGCTTTTACTTCTCACAGCTGCCTTACAGGTTGAAGAATGGAGGAGGGGTCAAAATTTACCCAGTGCTCTTCACCCAAGGTATGTAACTTCGTGATAGCAAGTGAATAAAAACAACTTGTTATTTTAGGATAGTAAAATATATAAAGATATGTGGCGTTTTACTTCATCTTTACCTTTATTTCTCCATCCCTGTCAAGCCCTCGAGAGTATGGAGGGATACTACTATAGAGATAATGTATCAGTGGAGGAATACCAGGCCCAAATTAATGCTGCCTCGTTGGATAAGGTCAAACAGTACTACAAGAGGCTGAGGTATAGTATGAGAGACACATGCACATTTCACTTTTGGATCTAATATAAATCAAGACGACCTTCCGTTTCTGCTGGGTTTGATTCTTTCAACACCCCACAGCGCTTCAAGCTGATTGGCTGAGAGAAGCACAGTGGGAATGTTTTGTGATTGGTTGTGAACGTGCTCAGCAGGGACGGCGGTGATTGGACGAGTACGCCCAGCGTGGCATCAGGTTTGGTGCAGCGCTTCTGTACAGCTGCTGCACTCAGTTGCTTTACGCCCCATTGGTTTGCTGTATAACTCTAGACCCCCCATGATTGGCCAGGTGCAGGGAATTTAACGAAGGACACAAAAAGAAAAAAATTAACTTTAACTTCCTGCGAGTAAAAAGAAATGTGTAGAGATGATTAGAAGAAGGATGGAATGTAGACACAAACTTTGGTGCAGTGAAGAGAAAATCTGTCGTGAATGTTTAGTGATTTACGGCTCAGGCTGTCCTGCCTCATCAGTGCCACCCCACTTCAACAGAACATCAATTTAAAGGCATCGTTCTCTCTGTTGGGTGGTTTTAATTTGTTTGCGGTGATGAAACGTGATGGTTGAAAAGTGCTGTATTTCTGAGATCACAGCTGGAAATAGCAAATCAATCCGGGACATTCAATCTTTTTTGTGCGTGTGCTCTTCTGTCTCTTTGCAACATATTTTTGGCTCAGTCCTTTGGGACTCCACAACCTTTTGAAGTTGGCATTTTTTTTGTCATCTGTTTTGTGGAGTTTCTTTTTCAACCTCACTGTGCTCATCGGAATTGAAAATGTCACTTTCCTAACACTGTAATCTTCTTACTAATTCTTTCTTATGAGTCTACAGTGAGCAAATCCTTCTTATTTTTATGCAAAATGAGATTAAAAGATATTTTAATTAATTAGGAGACGCAAACAATTCAAGATGGTGATGTATCGCCATCTTAGGTGCCAGATAAGATGTAAAGAATCCACCTTCGCCACAACGAACTGATCCTAACTTTTGCAGATGCAGCACTAGACTACCAGCTGATTTCCCAGCCCATAGTTTCATCACTTGGGAATACAAGAGACCAGAGGAGGAGATTAAGAATTTGTATTTGAAATGATAAAAATGATATAGAAAGGTGGCGGAGCCTCTATAGTTCTGATGTTTTATAAAAAACATTGGAAATTTTTGAAGGATGCAATAAAAAACGAAATATAACTGAAGGAAAAAGCACTTCAATAACTACTAAGTGGGGCTTTGAAGATGAGCTTTTTACGAGGTGCCAAAGAGCCTAGATTTTATAAATCTAATAGCACTGGTTCAAATACCAACTGCTGGGTTGATATTTAAATCTATCATTTCTTCGTACCCTCATCCATGAAAGAACGAGATTGTGTATACAAGCGTGCCGGAATGAGCTTCATCCGCAGAGTGGCTGGTCTCTCGCTCAAAGATAGAGTGAGGAACTCTGTCATTCGAGAGGAGATCGGAGTAGAACCGTTGCTCCTCCGAGAGAAGCCAGATGGGGTGGTACAGACATCTGGTCAGGATGCCTCCCCATTGGCTTGCTAGTTAGTTGGGTGCATCCCACCGGGAGGAGACCCAGATGGAGAGTAGCGGTATGTCTCACAACTGGATAGTGAACGCGTCTGTATCCTCCAGGGTGAGCTGGAGGATACAGCCCGGGTGAGACAAGCCCAGGCTTCTTGTTTGAGGCTGTTGTCCCCACTACCCTGTCCCTGGATAGGCAGAAGACAAACGGAAAAGAAAAATTAAAAAAATTTCAATGCACCTAAAGATGACTGTATAAAAATGATTAAAAAAAAAAAACAGAACTACTGGCTGATTTACCCGTTAATTTCCAGACTGATTTCTAATCTTTGTAATGAACGAATACAAATAAAATTTAACGACAAGCAAAAAAAAAAAAACTTTTTTTTTTTTTATTTTAATTGATGATGTCTACATTTTTTGTCTGAAGGAAGAAAAAAAATAGTAAGGCCTGCATTTTTTCTTTGTTTTTAAAGTAGCACAGTCATTTTTCCTGTTGCATTTCTTATTCTTTTTCAACAATAAGCATCACGAAGAGTAGGGATCATTTTCTGCTGACCACAAACCAGGCTGTGATGGGACTGCACTCTCTGTTGCGGTGTTCCAACCTCAGGCATCTTGTTATCTTTGGAGTGGAGCCACAGAAGTCCTGGTTAAACCCACAGTGTACGCCAGCCACTGACAGATGGGTAGACAGACAGACACAGAGCCAGAGAGGCTTGAACATAGAGCTGGAGCAAAAATGCTGCTTGGAAATTTTCAGCCACTCCATTTGATTTAAGTTTTACTAGTGTAACTTTTTAGATAATTGTAATGACAAATAATATTCACTAATAATTATTGGCATACTTTATCTAGTAAAAAAATTATGCATTTTTGTTAGATGGAAAAGAATTAATCTTTATCCCATAGTTGTGTTCACAAATGAGAGAACTCTCTGTTACTTGCTACAAGGGTAGTGTTTTATCCAGATTGGAGTGTCTACAAAGAAATGTGCCCCTGACTGCTTTATTTATACAGTTTTGGAAACAAGTTGTGTGTTCTTACAGAGTATTTGGAAAAAGTAAGTTCCAGAGAAGTGGAAAGGTGAGGGATGCTCAGCAAACACTATCAACACATTCCTTAGGTAACATAACACTGAGTCTAACAGCAGAGGTACAAGCTGGGGGATCACATTAACTAAAGACACTTTTAAATGAAAGAATGAGATCGTAGATACAAGCGGCTGAAATGAGCTTCCTCCACAGGGTGGCTGGGCCCTCACTCAGAGATCGGTTAAGGAGTTCCGCCATCCAGGTGGAGCTCGTTGTCAAGCCGCTCTTCCTCCAGGTCGAGAGAAGCCAGATGGGGGGATTCAGGGATTGGTCAGGATGCCTCCTGAGCGCCTCACTGATGAGTTGTTTCGGGCACGTCCCACCAGGAGGACACCAAGAGGCAGACACCTAACCTGCTGGAGAGACTATGTCTCACAGCTGGCTGTGGAATGACTCGGGATCCTTCCGGGTGAGCTGTAGGATGCAGCTGGGGTAAGAGAAGCCTGGGCTTCCCGTCAGAGGCTGTTGCCCCCGCGACCCGGCCTCGGATAAGTGGAAGACAACGGAACAAACGAAACAGAACAGTTTCTATTGTAACAACTTAAATAACAAAAAGCTTGTAAATTATTTCAAGATTCTTACATTAAGAATAAATATTTCAACATTGTGGCCTTTGGAAGCAAACTGTAATGTTAGATCACCCCAAAAAGCAAACTTTCTGGTCAAATCAGTCAATCTGTGACCAAGTTAAGCTTGAAGATTTGGAAACTGTTGTGCATTCTAAAAACATTGTCAAAATAAAAAGTCAAAATTATCTTTTCACTGTACAAAATGTCTTATTGTATTTCCTTTCAAACATTTAGAAAGAATTGACACTGTTTTTAAAAAAGAGAGAGGAGCACAGACAAGGATTATTGCTCTTTTTTTCTTTCATTTTATCTGTGGTTCCACTTTTCATTGTGAGCATTGGCTTCTCATTATTGATTTAAAAGCTACAGAATAAAATAACAAAAGTGGTTAAAATTATTGTAGTTATCCCGCTTTTAGCGATAAATCCATAATAAATTCATGTAGCAGGTGCAGTATGAGCAAAAGAAACTAAAAGCTTGTTGACTGAGGTAAAAATCTTAGTATTCCCATCTTGTCTATAAAAATTTCAGTTGGTTTTTCAAAACACAACTCCACACAGTCTGAATAATGTGGGTCTGACGTGTAGTTGGTACACAGTATCATTATGGGCTGTTAATTGTTTTATGCTTTGTTAGCTTTACAGTCATCTGTGACCAGTCAGCACATTATTTTAATAATTTGTGTTCAGTTTCTGCTGTTTCACAAGCAAGCAGAAATGGGAAACAAACCACATCAGCATGTTGTTAGAATCGAGTTAAAGCTTCTAGCAGGTTAGTACTTTAATTTTCGCTCTCTAGCAAAGTCCGTCACACTGATGTTCTTTGTTTAAAGAACAGTTTCATAGTTATTTCAAATCCTAATGTTTATTGGATTAAATAAGAATACATTTACGCTGAGAGTGCCAAACTTCCATTTCGAGTTGGTGCACAAGATCAATAACTATTACATTTTCTATGGCACCTTCCTCTGGTTGAAAAATTGAGCTCGTTTGAATTGCAAATTTACACATTTTTTTTATATTTTCCTCTCTGTGACACAATTTGGTTTAAATTTCTCTTTAACAAGATTGGAGCTTTGCTGACTTGAGAAAACGCTGCAGTGTTTGCAGCAGTGAAAGGAAGCCACAGTTCTATCTCTAAGGAAGGTGGTGAGGCTTCGTTCTACTCCAGCTACTGTGCACTGAATCCCTGTTTATTAAGCCTGCAGGGCTGAGCTGTTTCCATTTAGCACTTCTCATCCATATTGCACCGCTTTAATTATTACAGCTCCACATTTAGCAATGTTTCATGCTGTAGAATTAAGACTTTGATTCATTGCTTCAGGTTTGGTTCTTTTAAATCAACTTTTTCAGCTGCCAATAAAGTCCATTTATTTTTAGTGAAAGCAGAATGCCGAACAGTAAAATAGTTCACATTTATTCATCACTAATAATCTTTGTTGTAGCTATTCAAATACATATAAATATATACGTACATCAAATGTTGTTGACATCCTTCTGTCTCTAGAAACAATGAAGTCTGCACCTGGATACTTATCTATTTGTGCAGTTGTGACTGAATAAGCCAGTGTGGGAGCTGCAGCTCCTACCACACTTGCTGCAAATGTGATAGGTGGTATGAGTCATGGGGGAGCAGTGGAAGACTGACTTTTTTGCTATTTCTGGGTTTTTTGGCATTGCGCTGAATCTCTCCGTTCTCTTCGGCCTCTCTGTCATACAGATTTTGACAGTTGCATGCCACCTATAGTGGTCAGAGGTCACTGACTTGGGATATGCTGCGTTGATGTTCCACAACTTCAGATCTCTCTTGCAGGCATCTTTTTACCACAGCCAGGTCACCCAGTTGGCCTCGTTCTGGTGGCGAGCTCCCTATACAGGATGCCTTTTGAAAGTGTGGATGTATACTGTAGTAGTTTGGTTAATTCATCTTCTGAACCACTTATCCCTATTGGGGTGATGGGATGCCGGAGTCTATCCCGGCTGATTGAAGCTGAGAGGTAGGATGCTCTCCGAACAGGTCGCCAGTTAGTCGATCACACACACTGACAACCATTTACAGACATACTCATACCTTGGAGAAATTTCATAGTGGCCTATTAATCTAAAATGCATGTTTTTGGAGAGTGCGAGGAAACCCACACATAAACGGGGAGAACATCCAAATTCCATACAAAAAGGGAAGTGTTTTAAGCCTCGTCCCCACCCAGGACGCAAACCCTGACCTTCTTGCTGTGAGGCCACTTTGCTAACCTCTACTTGTGGTTATAAAAATTAAATCTAAGGTGTGCTACATTTAGCAAACATACTTTTTAAAGTACATCTCTTTGTGTAGCTGATCACTTTTTAGATTTTTGAGCATTTCGACTTCCCTTTGTTTTATCAAGGTCATAACTAACGATACTGTAAAACTGGTGGGTTTTAAGATGACATCCCACTATGCACTTTGTGAGGCTGTAGTTGACATATATTTGGTCATACAAATGAATCCACATCAGCAAGAGGGTATCGGAATGTAAAGAAATGACCTCTGTGCTCATTCGCGTACTTTTGCTTTTCTCATCACACCTTTATCACAGTACAGGTGGTCTGCGGCTCCTAAAAGCCCCTCATTAACTTCTCTCCATCAAAAGGGAGACTTAATATCAGTGAATGTCTTTCAAGCATGTGACTGATTTACACAACCCAACACCCACACCATAAATAAAAAAAAAAAAATCACTTCCCTCTTGCAGTCAGAGTCGGTGTGTAAAATGTATGTGTCATTTGAAACTTTAAAAAAAATCTTTTAGAATATTCAGTGGAATCTTTAGGCCATTTTTGTTCCCTTTGAATGAAAGAAGTGAAGCTAGTAAAATTCTTCTCATTCGACTGCATCGAGCACATCGTACCTCCTTCTCTTTTACCCGCCAGCTGACTCCTTCCGCCTTTGTGCTGTAACATGGCTCCGAGTGCCTCTTTGTCATGAAAGAAGTAAAAACAAAGAGAATGAAGTGTTCTCACTGGCCTAGTAAAATAAACGAGCAACACACAGAATACACCGGGGTTGGCTTGCAGCCAAATTTTCCATTAGTTCCTCATGAGAAAATCCTATTGGATGAATGTGTAATCAGTGGGTGGGTTGGTCATTGCAGAAAAAGCCAAAGGCAGGCTTCACCTTTGCTCTTGAGCCTCCAGTAAAAGCAAAAAAAAAAAAAAAAGATGGAAGTAAGGGACTGCTTGCATAACAGAAAGAACCGTGACAAACCTCATCACACACAGCCACGGCAATTTGTGATTTTGTTGTTCAAAGACGACCAGATGGTGGGCAAGGGTTTGCATTGGCATGAGTTTCCTTTCAGTAAAGGAGATTTAAGGAGGCAGCGATGTGATTGGTCCACTATTTGGAAATACTATTGTAAAAATGTTAACAACATAGAGCCAATTCATGCTATTAAAATAGAGCAATGCTTCATCAGTCAAATTTGCATTTCTACGCATAATAAATCATTGTAAACTTTTGACTTTTCCAGAGATAAAACACAGGTCCTCTCTTGCAGTCTGAATTCAATTATTTTGACATTAAAGACCTCCAGGAAAGTGCTGTGCATGTGCAAAAACCCCAAAACCTAGCAGAGAAGCAAAGTCTCCTTCGGAGAGGCAAAGTCTCCTTCCTTTCTGTCTTGTAGAGATGTATTTGGATAGGTGAAGCAGAGATGCACAGAGGTTTTAAGATAACCAAACATTGTTTATGTGCCAAATTGATTTAGACGTTGTAGCTTCTTGATCAACATAATCTAACAAGCTAATGGACAAGTCTGCTGAACAAGTAGTTTAAGACCATATTTACAATCATAGTGAGGTAAGAGGCTTCCGTTTGTCTTCAGAACCGCTTATCTGTAATGTGATTTCAGGGGTTGCAGGAACCTATCCTGGCTGGTTTCAGGTGAGAGGCGGGATAAACCCCAAACAGATCACCCGTTTGTTGCAAGGCCACACGCACTCATTCCTACGTATTTCATAGCGGCCAATTAAATTCATACTTGGTTTTGAAGGCTGGGGGGAAACCAGAGTACCTGTAGGAAACCCACACAACACACAGGGAGAACATGCAAATGCCACACAGAAAGGCCAATGTTTCAAGCCTCGTTCTTCCTGGGACTTGAACCCATGACCTTCTTGTTGTGAGGGCACTGTGCTAACCTCTGCGTGCTCTATGAATTTGATTTAGTGTTGTTCTCCTAAAGATGTATACAAATGTATTTTTTTAAACTATTTTTTCATTGAGGTGCCAGCTATGCAGTGGATAGATCACATGTGAAAAGGTTGCATTTTTATGAGAAAAAAAAAAGCCACACACACAAAAAATAGCGAAACTTTTCAAATCAAACAGCAGTTTATAAATCCTTTTTAAAACATTCTTGGTAATGCACCAAAAAGAAAAGTTCATACCGCTCTACGGTACGGCTGGTGGGAGCATCTTTTGAATGATAAGAACATCTTGAACCAATTACACGGGCTATTAGCTTCTCCTGAACCTTCACTAGACTCTTCTTGTAGTCATTTTGTAATGCATGTCGTAAAGTTTATGCATAATTTGGTACATACCGATATAAACCCACAGCAACCAGAGATATAAAATCCTCAAGTTGCTCATCTCACCTTGTGAGTGGGCTTCGGTAATGGTGTCAGACTTCATTCTCATTAGCCAGATGGTTAAAGGAAATGTTTCCTGCAGGCTTAGTCATCTATTTTGAAGATGAACTCCTGTCTTAGTGGATGCAGGCATTTTTGGGACTTCATTCTATAGAGAGTTTGTGTTCTCAGTCACTTTTCATTATAATCTGGTTGGTTTTTATCATCACTACAAAATCGGGACTCATTAACTTTGTTACCTCTGATTAATTAATTTCATTAATAACTTGTCAAGCAGAAATACCACCCTCATAATGAATGCCGTCTTGGTCTGATTTTAATCACACAGCTGATAAGTGAGATGTGAATCATAGATTAGTGTAAACAATCCCCTCCCCTCTAATTTATATTTTATTCTTTTATACATGGTAGAATGTACAATTGTCTTGTGTTCTGTTACTGACTCTGGCAAAAGTTAATGTAGTACGTAACTATATTACAAGGGCTTTAATGCTGTGTTGTGTACCTATTTTTAGCGTGCCGCTAAATTACTTAGGTTTGATGGAGTCACATACTGCTGAGTTTGCACCAGCAGCTCTCCAACTCAGAAGGATTCTTTGCGGCACACAGTAAAGCAGCGTCCATGGGAGGATGCCAGTGCAGTGCTGCCTCCTGCGGAGGAAGAGGAAAACAGCTTTAAATTGACTTTGCTCCATGAATGAATGAGGCTGTGGCATTTGGAGCGATGCCCAGGACAGAGATGCTTAGTCTGTGTTTCTGCTCTGTTGTGCCCAACTTACTCTCATGATTGATAGTTAGAAGCTGGTGCTGCATAATAAGCAGCTGGCCTACTTTTTCCAGCAAGGCAGCCAATACTCCAGATGACCTAATAGTGCAGAGAAGTATTTTGAATTTCACGCTGCGATGATCCTGATGAAAGAAAACAAAGAATGGAGCCAGACTGATTATTTCAAATCTACAGCATTCTGTATGCGTTTGCACAAATGATTGTCTCCTAAATGCAAAACCAATGTGTTAAACTTTTCTTTTTTTTTTTTCATTCCAGGGCTTTTTTCTTGGACCAATCCAACATGCCGCCCAGTGCGACACCTAAAGCTGCACTCATAGAAAAGGTGATAATCTTTAGCAATTATAGAACTTATTCATTATGGGATGAATGACAGAGATGTGCTCTAAAACTGTCAGTGACATCAGGTTGTTAAACTAAAATGAAGTGTAAGAAAGCTTTTTGGTAGCTCCAAAAAAGCTTTTCTCCAAATCCCAGCTTTCATTAATTGTATTTACCGCCCAAAAATTTGAATACAGCAAAAACCTGAAAGATGAGCCTGGTGTGTATCGCAGTCTAAAGATCATTATTCCTCACATACGTCTTAGCACATTCATTTTCTTTAAATTGATTTTTTTTTAACCTTACCTGTCATTACCACCTACTTTCTTTTTGTTTTTATACAGTTAATGCGTCCTCTTAATGCTCTAGAAGAGCTCTACCGGCTGATGGAAAGTTTTATCAGCAGCCGCCGCACTGCTGCCTGTCAGTACACTGCCTGCGGGGCTTCTGGAGTGGGGCTGCTCACTGTGGCCTCTGAGCTCTGCTCACGTCTGGGAGCCACACACATTGTCATGTGCAACAGTGGTGTTCATCGGTGAGCAAGCGGACACTTTGTACATGTCCCTTTGTCAGATGCATCCTGGTAAATTATATGCTGTTTGCTTGTGATTTTTTCATTTGTTTGAGAGAGACTTCCTCCCAGCTCAGCATTTTCATACCACTGCTTTTCTTTTTTTTCTCAAAATAGTCATTCCAAATCAAACTCTGTACATCGTGAAAAATTGTATGAAAACCCATTTTGCTGCACAAATTTACAATAGGTTATTATAGTTAATATGGCCCTTATATTTCTCTGACCAGATAAGAGATTCAAAGTAGGCAGTGCATTTAGCTCAGGATGAAGACGGGGTCAATTACGGCCATCCTTACTGAGTTCTATAAGCGTCCTCCTATTTCACCTCCTGCTCAGGGCTTCATTCATCACTGCATAAGTACAAAAATATCCTGATCATTTGTCACCACTGATCTCCGTTTTCAGCTTTCATCTCATACTTTTTCCCTCCACCCATCCACTCACATCTCTGATGCCCTCCTTCTTCAACCTCTGACAGTTTCCATATCTTTGAGTCTCAGTTGCATGCACGGAGTCGGACACCCACACATCTACTCGTTCCTTCATATTTGACTGATGACTTGATAAAGTGCTGCCGAGGGAGCTTGCTGCTTGCATGAGCTCTAATAGAAAGTTCCTGTCTGCACAATGACTTCTGCTACTTTATTAACCCGCAAGGTTGAGTTTTGTGTATATCTTCCCATGTGTCTGTGCCGTCACACAAACCAGCCACAACTCACCGTTACAGGCAGACTAAGTGTACCGTGACATCGTAGGTGGAAAGTCTTGTCATATTTAAGGTTATTTGTGTACTGGCGTTTCATTTAAGCACCGATTCACCCTCTGAAGCTGCAGAATGAGGAATAAGTTAGAGTTGCAAGAGTATGCATGCATTGGCAGGAAAGGCTTTACACAGAACACCGAATAACTAGAAATAGCATTTTTATTCTTAAACCAGAAAGAATTGTAAACGGTTAAGCATGTGAGCAAAATCTCAAATAATTATTAAAACCAATAAGCCAAGACACTTAGCAATGAGAAAATTGTTTTAACACTAGCAGCCTTCTCAGGCTCCATTGATTGGATTAGTTGGCTTGATGGATGAGTCTTAATAACAGTGAAAGTAGGATATTTTTGGGGCATCAGCAGATTTGCAGTCTCCAGCGTGCCTTTCATTGCCAGATTTTTCTGTCTCTAGCCCCCACAAAAACAAGAAAGGCAAAGTTTACTGTCAAGCAGCAAAGTAGAGACAGCTAAAAAGCAGTCACTGTCTTAAAAGTTTCTAGCTATTTAATAATGACGCCTGCTGGAAACGTCTCTTTAGGCAAAGTCTTTCTGTTAAAAATCACCAACGGGGGCAGTTTCTGTCCATTGGCATGGCAGCCATGCACAACAGTAAACGTAGCCTTTTCAATCCACGCCCAAACTCCCCCCTTTAACGTTCTCATGTTCTCAACTACATCCGCCTCATGGTTCTCTAATACGTCCGCCCAACAACACACATAGGGCGCACTGCACGATAGGGTGTGCCGCTCATTTTGAAGAAGATCTAAGACTTATATATGCCCCTTATGGTCATGAAAATACCGTAGTACTTTAGTCTTCTCAAAGTGCCTCAGGCCCTTTTACATCTCCATGACCTCTCTCGTTCTTCCTCTTTCATAGAGAAATGGAGGGAGGGAGAAGAGGCTAATAAGGAAAGAAATTAGGGTAGAAATTTAGGTAGAAACATTTTGAGATGCTTCCCCGACATGGATAGATGGATGTAGTCCATCCTCTAACATAGGGGTTGGGAACTTGTGCCTCAAAAGCCAGATGTGGCTCTCACAAAATTACCTTTTAAAAGTATGTGGTGTTTATGGCTCTCTCGGTCAAAAATGCATTACGAATGAATGAAACGTAGGTAATGGTTAGCGATCAATAAGAACTGTTCAATAAGAGCATGCCTACTTAAAAGGAGCTTGAATTTCAGCTATTGCTAGGATACCAAAAACATTCTGTGGGAGGAGTTAAATGCATTCAACTCAATGTCACAAGAAAACAACGATGTCACAAGAGGACAATGATGTTACAAAGAAACTTCTGTTCTGCCGTTTTAGATAAAAGGTCTGACGGTCACTGTTCTTCTTCACTGTTCTTCATTGGCCATAAAAAGCGCGGGGATTTGCAATCTATTAGACACAGAAAAAAAACAAAAACAATGAAGAATCTATTCGCACACTGTACGACAAAAAAAACCTCCGATGATGACTTTGTCGACGTTGTGAACCAGCAAATAGAGGAGAATTCTCAGGAAGATGTTACCAGAAAGTTTCTCCTGCTTTACCTGATGGTCGGCCTGTGTGTTACTACCTATTTTATGGGCCGAATAGATACTGTATATGCCCTGTCGCCAACACACAAAGAAGAAGGCCAGTAGAGAACACGTTAGTCCTCCAACTGATGTAAAAAAAGCGGGTAGAGGAGGTGTCAATGAGACACTGTGTGGGAAGCATGGAGTTCCAACACACTATCTCACTCCAAACGGGAGAGAAGAACGAAACTACTGAAAGAAAGAACCATGAAAATGATAAGGAGGTGGAAAGGCTTTGATTGGAAAAGGAAGAGGAGAAGAAAATAAAAGCAGCTGTCAGACAGGCCCTGGAAAGGGAGTTAAAGGGACAGTGTTTGCTAAGTGAGGAATATAGAAAACATAAACAGATGAAAGAGGCTGAACGCAAACACCAAACACATCAGATGTTTGTGGAGAGGCCTCAAGTGGACAAAGAAGAGGAGCAGAAAATGCTGAGCAAAAACTGTGATGATATCGAGACATATCACCCGCTGCCAAGGAGAACACTGGAAACAAACCGATTGTAATACTTAAGTTTATAAACAAGAAGAAAAAGATAGCGCTGCTGAAGCAAGCCCGAAAGTTAAAAGGCACACAAGTTTTCCTCGTTGATCACTTAACAAAAGCCCATGCAGACATCGCCAGAAAAGCAGGGATAATTCTTGCTTTTCTGGCAAAGAAAAATCCAAAACACCTGGACATCAAATTGTAGAATTGGTGTTGGGCTGCCCTGGCTGACACGCCTTTGCACCATTGTATGGAGATCGGGGACAGTGCCTCTGGATTGGCAAACTGGGGTAGTGGTCCCTCTTTACAAGAAGGCAGACTGGAGGGTGTGCTCCAACTACACTGTGATCACACTCCTCAGCCTCCCTGGGAAGGTCTATTTGGGGGTACTTGAAGAGGGAGGGTCTGTCGGATTGTCAAGTCTCGGATTGAAGAGGAGCAGTGTGATTTCCGTCCCGGACGTGGAACTACGGACCAGCTCTATACTCTCTTCAGGATCCTGGAGGGGTCATGGGTGTTTGCCCAACCAGTCTACATGCGTTTTGTGGATCTGGAGAAGGCATTCGACCGTGTCCCTAGTAGACTACTATGGGGGTGCTCCGGGAGTATGGAGTCTCGGAGCCCTTAGTACGGGCTGTCCGGTCTTTGTACGACCGGAGCCAGAGCTTGGTCTGTATAGCCGGCAGTATGTCGATTCCATTTCCAGAGAGAGTTGGACTCCACCAAGGGTGCGCTTTTTCACCGATTCTGTTCATCACCTTTATGGACAGAATATCTAGGCCAGGGGTGTCAAACTCGGTTCCTGGAGGGCCGGTGTCCCTGCAGGTTTTCCATGTGTTCCTGGTTCAATGCAGCTGATGCACAAACAGTAAAATCAACAGCCAATCAAATTTGGCATAATGACTCATTAACCAGAATCAGGTGTGTAGATGCAAGAACACATGGAAAACTTGCAGGAACACTGGCCCTCTAGGAACTGAGTTTGACATCCCTGATCTAGGTGCAGCCGAGGCATTGGGAGGGATCCGGTTTGGTGACCTCAGGATCGGATCTCTGCTTTCTGCAAACGATGTGGTCCTGTTGGCTTCATCGGGCCGTGATCTACAGCTCACACTGGATCGATTTGCTGCCGAGTGTGAAGTGGCCGGGATGGGAATTGATGCCTCCAAATCCGAGACCATGGTCCTCGCCCGGAAAAGAGTGGAATGCCCCCTGCAGGTCAGGGGCAGGGTCCTGCCCTGGTTTACGGTAGGCCTAATGAAGGCCTGCAAGAAAAACAATAAACTTTATCAAAAATGTATTAAACCTATCTAGGGTTGTTCTTTGGACTCATTGGACCCTGTAGGTCAGAGGAAGATGCCGATCAAGCTGCACAAGCTCTGTAACAATCCTTCACACCCTCTGTATGAGATAGTGAGGAGCTTAAGTAGCTCGTTCAGCCAGAGACTGCTGCACACATTGCGTAAATAAGAGCGCTATAGATGGTCTTTGGTACTGCCATTAATGAAATTATTTAATTTGGTTGTCGAAAAACAAAACAAGGCTTAATATTTCAATAATTTAGGCTAATATTTTTACTTGTTCCTGCTCATTATTCATGTATTTTTTCAGCTACAACTCAAGAGTGGCAGTTTTTCTTTCCTTTGTGCATGTCTGTCTGTTATCTTCTCATTTCTCTGTAAATTGGAACAACATCAAACTCATTGGTTTAAATAAACTCTTCCTATCTCGGCAGTGCTAATGAAAAAGAACACAGTGCCGCAGCGCTACACACACACACACACACACACATACACAGAGCGCTTCTTCATCCAACTCCAGCACAAGAGACATTTAACATTTTTCTGAGTGCCCCCCTCAGCTGCTGCTCTGCCGTTTGTCAGTGAGGGAAGCTCAAAATGACTATTAAAGTATACTATTTAAATGGCCTGCGAAAGGACAATTTTCACTGTCATCTTATGTAATTTGAGCCCAAGGGACTTTTAAATCTTGATCAGATGGACTGAAAGTCCTGACAGCTGGCAGAGAGAATTCTCCTATGCACACCTGCTCATTTTTGTTTTTCCAATTGTGTCATAAAGCCTAGAAGTGTCATTAAGCCATAGCAACGCTATGGCAGTGTTGTTAAAAAAACCAAAAAGTCGGACAGTTCAATTTGCAGGGATAATACCCTTAATCGATATTTGAGAGCTGCTTGTCATCGTGGAAAGGTCACTCACAAGTCCTGACACTTGTCACCTGCTCTCAAGGGAGTTTTTTTTCTGAGTGAATAGGGATTAAGGTGATGGAAAAGAAAGGCATGTTTCCGGACTGTATGTGCCTTGGATCACAGTTAGCTGTGACTAATAAATAACTACTCATGTCAACACTCATTTCACACACATCACACACTCAGAGAAGTGAGAACACATCACCTCTGCCACTGTGGAAACACCAACTCGTCCTTGGAAATTTTTCTTCTCAGTTCATCACTTCCAAAGAGAAGAATTTTCACAGTGTACCACCAGTTCATAACCTTACTTCAACTCAAAGCAAAGCCAATTTAAAGAGGTTTTTTTCTGTCCAAATGCTTTGGGGTTTTTTTTTTTTTTTTATTAAAGAATGATATGAAAGAAAGATAATCGAATAGTTAGCAAATAAATAGAGACCAAATTTGTTAAAATTAATCACACCGAACCAATGAGTGGGGATACGTAATTACACTTTCCCTTTCTTTCATTTTCTGATCTTTTTCAATTCAGAAATAAAAACTATTGTTTTCACATTTTTCAAATATATATACTGTGTATATTTTAGATAGTTTCATATTCAAGGACAATCATCTCTGTACGTAGAAACAATATTTTCACCTAATCTTTAGTTTTCTGTTTGAACAACAGCTGCACTCTGAGTGTGACACTGGAGCAAGCCATCTTGTTGGCCAGAAACCACGGACTCCCTCCTCGATGCATCATGCAGGCCACTGATGTCATGAGGAAACAGGTACAAGTAACATTCACGTTCTTCTCGTTATCAAAACACGCACAGCACAGAGATAGATAACACACGCTTAATGGTCATGTAAAGATTTAAATTTGGGTATGGGATAGATATAAATTTATTAATCTGCAGGAGAAATTCTGGTGTCTAGCAGCAACAAATCCCCCATACAAATACATAAAACTGCAATAATAATAGGCTTAATGACAATGCAACTGCTAGTAATAAGATACCACATTGGACTCAGTTTCTTCCAGGCACAACTGTTCCTGGAATCTCATATCAACTGGATTGTTTGCCATTTGTAGATGGAAAGAGATGTTTTGTATTTCCTAAAAGTTACAAAATCAGATGGTGATTTTACCTCTTTCTGAATTCTTGATGCTTTAAAGCTTTTGTGTAAATTGTTCCTGAACATTATGTTTTTTTTTTAATACTTAACTTCTGCATTCATTCATACATAAAATTACAGTATTTTCACGACCATAAGGCACATACTGTATAAAAGTCTTACATTTTCTTCAAAGTGAGTGATGCGCCCTATAGTGCAGTGCACCCAATGTGTGTTGTGATTTTTAAGAGAAAGACTTTGCCTAAAGAGACGTTTCCAGAAGGCGTCATTATTAAGGCAAATGAAAAGGGCTTGTTCGAGCTTTTGCAGAAGCAGGCATCATTTTCGAAGAGCCGCACGGTACAGAAACTGACTCTGACAGCGAGGAAAGTGAATCTGATATGTTGGATTTGGTGCACCTGTTAGATTCTGAAACAGAGGATGAGGACTTGGATGGATTTGATAAATGACTAAATGACATCTGTAACTAACATTTAAATAAAGCCAACCAAACTCAGTTTTGCTCCCAATCTATTTTTAAATAAGCACACTTGTCTGCTTGTGTGTGTGTTGTTGTAAGGCAGACGTACTTAGTAGAGGATATGTGTATAAAACCCGCGCCCTATCATCAGGTGCGCCTTATGTGTGTGTTAAATACAGAGCACACAAAACTGAGACTGCACCTTTTAATATGGTGCGCCTTTTGGTCGTGAAAATACGGTAACTAAAAAATGACTAAAACAGTACAGATGAGATCCTTCTGCCCTCACGGTCTATATTGTTCACGTAAAACTTGATAAATAATGAACACGGGCCCACACTTTTCTAACAAGTGAGCTACAGATGAAATTATAAAGTAAAAAAGATACATTGACTAGAAAAAACCCCAATCAAATCTTTACAAATGTAAACATTTTGCCACATGTATGGAAACAGGAAATGAACGTACAAGACGAACTTTCTTTTATAAAGGACATGACTGATTTTCATACTAAGAATATTAAAATGATCAAACCTGGTTCCTTTTAACTCCGGGCACTAAGAGGTAGATTAAAAAAGTCTCTATGAGGTACCAGTTGATTAGGACCCATATAATACACAAATATGCAATAAGTTTGGATCGCAACCAAAGGCAAAGAAAAACTTATTGGGTGGATTGTTATACAGCGTAAGCACCAGTTCCTCCTGATTATTTCATTACTCATACCACCAGCACCACGTCATTCTCTATTTTTTATTTTAGAAATTTCAACCTTTCTTTGTTGGTTTGGAAAAGTAGAGTTGAGATCTTATCTTCATTAAATTTAATCTGAAGAGACCATCTGGAGGATGTTTGTGTCAGACTTGTTTGTCTGCATGCCTGTTTCAGGTCAAGAATAGAATTTTCATCATTTTTTCTTTTGGCTTGAACTTTTTTTTTTTTTTTACCCCTCAAAAGCCTCGGCTTTGACTGGCTCTTGGTCTGTGGCTTCCCTTAAAAGTTTTGGCAATAAAGGCTAAGAAGCTTGCAATGAGAGGAAAGGTTTGTCAAACGGAAGTGGGTTGAAAGAAGTAGAAGATGTAAGTCTTTGTGGAAGCTGATTCAAGGTTACAACTGGTTACATCCACTGTGTGGTTTTGCTAGTTCAGATTTTTCTTTATTATTATTATATATTTTCAATTTCTTTTTATCATGCTTCAACTTAACAGCCTTGAGGAATCACCTATTCAAGGTTTACAGCTGAGAAAAGTCTAATTTGATTTAGTCCATTATCAGCAATAAGATTTTTCTAGAAAAGTGGAAGTGAGACAGTATTTTTACTAAAAAGGTTAAGTCCATTTAAAATCAGAGTATTTCTAAAAAATGAATGAGAACAAATTCTGATCATTTCCAAGGAGTTTTCAAATGTCTAACTTTTTAGATATTTCTTATAAGTCTTTACCGTGACAGACTGGTGACCTGTTCAGGGTGTACCCTGCCCCTCGCCTCGAATCAGCCGGGATGGGCTCCAGCACCCCCAGCAACCCCTGAAAGGGATAGACTGTTAAGAAGGTGACTGACTGACAAAATCTTTAGAGTTCTTTGTCCAACTCCTGACTGGTCAGATGCAGTTTTGCACGAGGAAGACCTTTTTCAAATTATAAAGATAATTTTTACGGCTTATTTAGCTTTTTTTTTTTAAAAAAAACAAAACAAAACAAACATGAATGTGGACTTCTTGGATTGAGCAGAGAGCATTTTTCTGTCAAGTATAGTTTTGCAAAATAATAAAAATAATGTTTTGTATATTTTAGAATAATAACCTTAATTTTCTTCTTTGGAATTTTGACAAAATAGTTCAATTTGCAACTATTTTGACCCTTAAATTTGATTTTGTTTTGGTGGTGTGTCCTTCAGGGACATTAGAGGAGGCATATCTTTCTTGAAACATCAGAATGGATGGCCGTGATAGGAATCGAATAATTGCTGATGCTATCCTGGGCGTAACCCTGGTATGACACTAAAACAACAGACAGCAGATTTGGAAGTGAGAGGTCAGCTAATGCACTTGCCATCAGATGAAAGACAGGACAATGATGACCTCTTCAAGGAGCTGATTTGATTTTGTGTTTTTGCTTACGCTGGCGTGAAACACTGACGTAGAACGTGTGCATCTGCGAGTGCAGGTGTTCATGCCTTGCTCATAAATTAGGAAACCTTGCTCCTGGTCTCCTACAGAGGGGACAGATCTGCAGATGTTTTGCAAAGCCAGCAAACTTCTGCAGGCTTAGAAAAGAAGCTCTCGACTGCACAAAAATTTTATTTTGCGTCACCCAGACACGCACATCCTATTTATCATGTTCCGTGTGAGCTGTTATGCTGACGTCTTCATAGTTCAAGGAGGTCCTGCATAAAAGTTTTCTGGTTTTTCATTTTTGCAAAATATTTTCTTGAAAACACAACTTTTACAAAATGTAGGTGTGCAAAGTACAAATAAATGAGCTCTTAAGGTTGACTATCAGCTATTGTAAAATCAGACAAGAAGCAATCTAACCTGAGAACTTGTATCATTAGACAAAAATTGTCACCAGAAATTTTCTTTTCAAAAGTTGATGTGCAGCGGCAGCTGTGCTCTGTGGCCATGTGCATATCTAATGTTCTTCAGTTTCTATATCTAACGTGGAATTGTTTGGTTTGAATGCTGAGAGGAGACAGTTAATGCCCAAGAATTTCAAACTCAGCATTTTAATTCTTTTCCACAGCTAAATTGCCATCTTACCGTTGTGTGATTGTTATTTGTAAAAGTTTGTTGTGGTTTTTCAAAAGTCAAGTATTATTTAGTTCTAATGTTCTCAAGCTAACATGCTAATTTTTACGTGTTAATCAAAAGCTTTTGTCCAACGTCTTTTCTTAGTTTGAACTTTGACATGTATTTTCCACGTTTTACCTTTAAGGGGGCTAGAGTCCAAAATTCAGCCAAGAATCTGGGTGTGAGGGATCGGACGCCATCTTCAGTCCCAAGGTAAAGTGATGTTTGATTTAAATATGTAAAGCCTAAAACTAAGACATAAAAAAAATTCAAAAGTGCCATATGGATTTGTCTAAATATTTTTTTTGTACTTTCTAATATTTGTAGCTGTTACCTGGAAAAAAAAAACAGCATCCAAATTCTAATCATTTAGCAGCAAATAACAATAGCCAAATGCAAACTCTAGTTCTTTACAGGGTGAAGCTTGGTCTGCAATAGTTCTCAGACAAAACGGCCGAAGGCATCCTTGGCAACTCACATTAGAAAACAAGTCATCACAAGATTATTTAAGACTTCCAGTTTTTCACTTCCAGTTTTCTGTTAATCCAATAGCGTGTGTGCCCGTTCAGAGTAAAAAAAAAGCTGAAAAATGTGGGCCACTTAAAGAACTAAACATTAACAAATACTTCATTCAAAGACATCCTACTGATCCAATAGACTTAATGGAGTATATGGGATGCATAACACAAATAATGGCTTGATTCCGACAGTGTTCTGTACCTGTAAAACACGTTGGTGGTAGACGCATGGTTTGGAGTTGTTCTAGTTACATGGAACCAGAGGTGTCAAGTAGCAAAGTAAGACTACTTCGTTACCTTACTCAAGTAGAAAATCTTGTTATCTTTACTTTAACGAAGTAATTATTTTTTTGTCTACTTTTTACTTTTACTCACTACTTTTTTATGCAATTATCTGTACTTTTACGTCGTTAATTTTATAAAAAGTGGTCGCTACGTTTTCCATTTTGTCACCGTTAAAAAGCCGCGACTGTTTGTCGGAGTTTTTTTTTTTTTTTTTATGAACCCTGAATGCATCAAACAAAGGAACAGATGAATGATTGGCTGAAAGGTCCAGTCAATCATTACTTTGGGGCAAGTAGCACCGCCCACAAACTTTTAAAGAGCAGCCAGGAACGTTAATTTCCGTGTTTGAGACTTGTTGCGGGCTCGGAAATCAAAGTGTTTCTGATGCTGCAACACTGAACTTTGATTGAATTATCAGTTTTAAAAAAAAACAACAGCAAAGAAATGTTTTATTATTATTATTATTTTCAGTCTGCGGTTATTGTAAACGTCTTTGCTGAAAATGTTGTAGATGGTATTTTTATAAAAATAACTTTGATCTGTGACGCACTATTTTATCTTAAAAAAAAGCTAATTGAACTGATTAATCCATAAATAGTAGTGGATGAAGTATTTGTGCTTGAAAGCATCCAAAATGTTATTGATTAGTTTATAAAGACTGACTGAGGAGATTAAAACTACACATCGCTTAGATTTTGTATCATGTAGATGTTTGGGTTAACATTAAAAAAAACCTTATATGTACACATGTATATGTAGATATGTATATATATATAAATTTATATATACCGTCTCCTAAGTCCCGCCCCTACTGGTTTCTTTCTGGGTTTCTTAAAATCTTCTTTCCCTGGTTATTTTTTTATTTTTACAGTTCTTAAAATTTTAGAAAAAGAATCCAAGGATTTTGCCTCCTGTGTGTTTCCTTCACTCCCACTGCCTTACGAGTGCATGTGAAGGGTGTTATTTTGTCAATGGGCGTGGTTTTACTGGGTGTACGATATTTTTTGTAAAATACGATGATTTTACGTAATAAGTACGATAATCCAGCACCTCCCACCTGGCAACGCTGGTTCCAGGTGTCACGCAGGCTGTATGTGGCACTCCCAACCTTAGCAACTTGTTAAAGACTATTCAGTATTGCCTCAAAGAACTTTGAAAACAAGCTGCCTTCAAGGCTTAAAAAAGCCTTTGTCATTTTTTTTATTTATTTTTTTTTACATTGAGTGTGTTTGTGTTTTTTTTTTACATTGAGTGTGTTTGTGTCTTGAAGTTGGTTAAATTAAGTGATGCAGAGTGAAGCTTGGTAGCTGAAGGGACGTTACGTAATGCCCTGCTTATGTTAATACAATTGATTGTGTTCATTAATCGATTTCCAATAAAGATTATTAAGAAATAAATGTTTCTGATTCATAAAGTTTCACCAAAACACTTTCATTTATTATCAGATTTTCTGCTCCTTAAAGCATGTGATAATAGTTAAAAAATATGTTCATACGCTTTTGTTAACAATATTCCTTTTTTTCTGAAAATTACTTTTACTTTTTTTACTTTAAGTAGTTTTAAAATAGGTTACTTTTTACTTTTACTTAAGTAGAAAACTTGAGTTGATACTTCTACTTTTACTAAAGTAGTTTTTTAACTCGGTATTTATACTTCTACTTGAGTAGAAAATGTTGGTACTTTTGACACCTCTGCATGGAACAAACCTGTCTCCTTTGCAACTTGTAAGAACACATTGATATCCAGCCAAAAGTGTTTTATGTTGTTAGACTGAGCAAATCAAAAGTGTTACTTCTACTAAAAAATGATGTGGGAGTAAAAGAAAGCATATTTGGGGAGAAATGCACGAACATTTAAAGAAGATTAATATAATTTATATTGAAGACTTGACTAAATGTTCTCTAAGCTAATGTGTTGGACCTACAATTAAAACTAAAAACATCAATGGATGTAATTTATCTTGATTCCTTGGAATTACTAGTTTTATTGCTGTAAAACAATGATATTGCTCCCTGTTATGTGGTGGGTGGGAAAAAAAAAATGCTGGATGTGGACGTTCTTTGACTAAGTTCCCAACCCAAAATAACTTAAATGAACCTCTTTAAAATTAGTTGATTGCAGAATGTTTTTTCAAAATTAATTTAATTAATTGAAAAATAATTTAAATAGATATTTTTGTGTGTCTGTGTTTTTTTTTAACCAAATAAATGCTTAATACAAATTTAATCCTCATTCGAAATTAACTACCTTCACTCAGCAGCTCTAAAGTAAAGTGTAGATACTTTTCTAGTCTTTGTTCTCCACTCCTAAAATCTATATAACATATGGATTTTGTGAAAGAAGGCAACCCCTCTGAACCTTTTAGTAAAATTGACAAACACAATTAGGGCGGCAGAATGATTAGTGCTAAGAACAAAATTGCTGCACTCTGAAGGTTTGCGTCGTCATTGTTGCAGCACAAGTGTCTGCTGAAAAATCCAGGAAATTGCTTGATTGGAAAAAAGACATAATCAAGTTTAGCTTAAAAACAGCGAGAATGAACTTTGCTTATTTGAACCATTGATCACAGGACAAATGGGATGCAGACGAAACACATCTGCATCGTAATGCAAGAAACTTGTCAAGAATCTCGGGAACATTGCAGTGGTTACTAGTGGATACACATAACGTGGATTAATTATTAAAATAAAACACTTTTTCTTTGATGTAGTTGAGAGCTAAATTACCTGCTGGAGTGATAACAAATAACTTTGAAGTCACGTTGCAGGTCGTTTTTGATTGGCAATTCTTCTAAGAAAAAAAGCCATGACAATGTTTATTTTTATGACTAAAATTCCAACGCTCCTTCTCTTTGCTTCTATAAGCATGTCTTTCATCTAAGTGGTGCAGGTACCCTCCTTCAAATGTAATGCATTTTTTTTTCAGGTGGACAAATCTTGCAAATAAAACTCCACAACATACATATAACCAAAAATATTTTATAAAGATAGATTTAGTTTTTTATATACTTGTCAATGTAATGCTTTTTAAACTCGGCACAAACCATCCTAATTTATATTTTTGTAACTTCTATTAAACCTTGAGATTTCTGAACCTTTTTAAAATGCCTTAAGGCACTGTATGTTGGATGTAATTAAATGTCAAGTTGTATATCCGTTTCTCTGATCAGGTTGTACAAGCTGTGCCAGCCTCCACCCCCAGATGGTGATCCATAATGCATTCAGGAAGAAACCGAAGAAGTCTTGGGAGCTTTGAGGCCCATCATCAAAGTTTTTCCTCCGCCCATATATGTTAACCTTATTAAAATCAGTACGTTTTATATGTCATGACTAGCTGCCTAAAGTGTAAATACAAATTTTAAGCCGTAAATAGTATTTTATTACAATATATTTTTCGGTGTTTTACATATATTTTTATTTTATCGTATCCCTCCAGACAATGACGACATCAGCAAAAGGGAGTTTCATTAACTCAGTGAAATCAAATTTTTATATACATGCTGTTTTATATAAAGGGCTGAAATTTTTGTTTCTTTGTATAATGGACATTTGCAACTCTTTTTTTTTTTAGTTTAAATGGTATATAAATGAAATAATAAAGAAAATGATTAATAGGATACTGGGTGGAATTGGACATTAAATTTGCCTGTTTGTCTCCTTCTGTTCATGTTCAACTTTCGTCAGTTTCTGTTTAAACATTTTGACATGTTTTCCTCACTGTGACTTTGTAAATATGCCTGTTTAGTGAAACAACTCATTATCAGCCGTTCTGTTTCTCACCGCCTTAGAATCTACAAGATGAGATGCATATTAAGATTCCTGATGATTTGGTAGCCTTATTGTAGTTTGAGGAGCTACATTTGGTTTTTATTTAGACAGAGCCGAGGATTCAAACAGCTCTTACTCATAATTGGACATTACCATTATAAAGAAGACCGACTAGCTTACAATTATGCAAATATATTAGAATATAAAACGCAACAATACCTTTTAATAATGTTACATTTATGATTTTTTTTTTTACTATCATTTTTTTTTCAAGTACTCAAAAGATGACATGTAAACAGTCTGTATAAACATATTAAAGATGATACACTGGGTTGCATTGTCGTATCTTTGAATGTGTGAGTGTGAGACTGATTCAATTTTTCTTAGTGTGACCCGGTAAAGAATGTCCTTTGGATCTGGCCTGCTATCTATCTGGGATAATTGCTTGAAGTTGGTAAAGGTGAAACATTGTGATTTAACAATATGTTTGTGTTGTGTGTAATCTTTGTAATATCATGTCCTATGGTTTCAATTTCTCATAGTGATTTTACATCTCCATGTAACATTTGAGCCAACTACTAAAAACCATGGCATTTTTTAGCTGATCCTTTTAAATGAGAGATATTTCACACCTCTCCCATGTTTCTAACCTGCACTACATAGACAAAAACACAATGGACTTTGTAACTTTGCAAACAATTCTTCAGTCCCATGTTCTTTTGACTGTATTTTAAAGTCAGAGGAGTAGGTAGGAAACATGAAAGATGTATTATTTCTACAGTAGCATTTTGGTGACAGTTTATGATTTTCAACCTCTTAGTTAACCCTTGTTAAAAGCCTTGGCAGTAAGCTGTCAAGATTTTGTTAGAGCTCGTTAATGCAGTTTAATGAATTTATTAGGTTATATTCGCAAAATATAACCTAATAAAAATGTTGCCTTGTGAAAAGTAATCTTCAAGCCCTGCTTTAATGGTACGCCAACTAGAATAAGACAGTGGACGAGCATCATATCTGCCACTGCAGTTTTGGTTAATCTGCAGGTAGTTAGGACGACCAGTCCAAGGTGAAGTCTACATTTCTCTTGTAGTAGCAGCCAATGTGGTAATGCTGTATGTCTGTGTGTAACAACCAAGTCAGCCATTGTTAAGCCTTATATGGTCATTTTCCCTGAAAACCCGTAATGTAATAGATAACAGATTGAAAAAGATAACAGATTGACCTGAGCTGAAAGGAGGGGTCTAAGCAGGACAGAGAAGTGCGACAGAATAAATACAGATGTCTTTGTTGTTACTTTATGGATTAAATTCAGAAATTCTGAGTAAGTAGAGAATTCTTAGAATCGCAACAAAGTTATTCAAGAGCTTTAAAGGCGCATTTTTGCACCAAATGTCTTTTTTTTTAAAGGCTATGTCAAAACACACAACAATGAATCATCAATTAAGAGCCTGATTTACACATATACAGTATATATATTTGCGAAATGGATTCTTTTAATATGTTATTAGTCTTTTTTACACAATACAGTCATCTTTTAATTTATTATTTAGTAATTTTATCACTGTTAGACATTTTGTAAAACTTGTACAAGCTAAAAAAAGAATATATAGCTAAAATGTTTGCTAAATGCTAACATTTTGTTAGTTAAATGCTACAATTTTGACCTCGTTGGAAAAAAGACCGCCAATTTTATCTGCTCAAAAAATATCACCAAAACATCAAAAATGGCTCGATCACTTCAATTACTTTTTTAAATAACACAAATTAATTATTTAAGTTTATATGTTACAATTTCACATTTCAAATCCAAATTTAAAACTCATCTCTTCCAATTGCCCTATTCTCTTTAATCATGACTATTCTCTTTCTTAAATCGATGTTTTAATATATCTGGAATTGTCTGTATTCCATATATTTATTGTCTAAATTTGTATGTATTTAATGTTGTTGTTTTTGACTATTACACGCCTGTCAAGGCACTCCTCCAACTGCCAGTGCAGGGGAGGTTTTGAAACCGTATAGTGTACCTAAAAACCGCGTCTATTGGAGTTTTAAAAATCACAATAGATTGCACATGTGCATTCAATTTAGAATAAGCCATAGTGACGTAAGGAGAGGTAACCAGTCTAGCTCTGACTGCGCTGTAACAAAAGCCACCTGGAATGTACCATAATTGGCTTGAAAGCAAGATTAGGTGTGTGTGTTTGTGTGTGGCACGCGGATTTTTTCTTTGGTCGTAAAAGAAATGACAACACGCCCGTATGTACAAAGTATATGCTAAGTCCGCATTTTTTTTCTACGGCGAAACGGTGTAACTTATTGTACTTTTTATTTATCTAATATGTTGTACGATGACCTTGAGTGCGTAGAAAAGCGCCTTAGAAATAAAATGTATTATTATTGTAACAATATATGTTTATGCGATGACTCTATTAGCTATTAAAACTAAATCAAGGGAACAGATTTTCTTGCTTTGCCAATACAGTGCTTTCTAATCACGCATTTACGAACTCACAATTTTACGATTAATATTGTTTGTTGTCCACAAATGCAAATTGACATGTAAAGCAAGCAGCGGGAATTTAAGCTGAAGTGTTCTGTGAGAAGGAAGAACTGTTTCTAGATGGGAGTGGTGGCTGCACTATTCACACCAGCAGCCAGTAAGATTTGTAATATCTGTCAGAGAGGAGGTAGAGGAGCTGGAGTCAGGGAGGAGACAAGCTGGGGAAGGTCCCGGGCTGTCTGACTCTCCACCATGAGACCGTTTTAGGAACGCTTTCTACCTGCAAAAGCCGATCCAAACTTAGCGCGGCTTGATCTCATTTGATTTTTTAATTTTGATTTACTTTAGTCGTTAAAAAGGATGTTGAAGGACAAATGATTCCACCGACTCACCTCGTGATTTCATTCTGCTAAAAGCTCCTGTCGGGCACTTCCAGTTTCTTCATGGCGTCTCCTCAACAGTCAAGAATTCAGTCATATCTGGAAAAAAACAAGATCGGACCTCTGTTTGAGGTGAGTGAACAACTCTGAAGTAAATTTAATGCAGCAAGCTGAATGGATTTGTTTTATTTTTAGATGTGTGTAATAGATTATTGCTCGGATCAATATTTTGGAGATATTTTTTTTTTAAATAATTGAGTGAGACCTCCCTGAAACGTCCCAGAGAGGTCCATTTGGAATGATCACACTACCCTGACTTCTGTGTTTACCCCATATTTCCATGATTAACCTCTCTGTTTGGGATCTGCATTTCACAAGGTAGAGATCTAATCATACACTCCATATCATTGCAGTTTATTGAAGTCAGATCCACTCATGGAAAGCTAGATCAGAATCCAGGCTGCACATTATACCCATTTAACTTAGTTAAATCCTAGAATGACAGGGGTAGACTCACTGTCTGTCAGTCAGGGGGAGTGTTTGCTCATTCTGGGGTTGCCTGGGAGACATCCAAGCAACATGTTGTAAATAGCTCACCTTACCTTTCACTGATAAAGCTTGAAAAAGGGTTGCTGAACGTGTGAAAGGTGTAATCACTAAAACATTCAGGAACAACTCCAACTTTTCATGGAGTTTTATGTTAATATTTTGCAGAGAAGTAACTGCTGACTAAGCTGGTGCTTTATTCATATCAATGTTAGAGACGAATAAGACGCAGAGAGTTGGCAGCTATTGTATATTTTCTCATTTGCATAATGTGTTTTCCAGTGAGCTTACTTTTCACTTGTCTGCCGTTGGTGAATTTGTAAAAGAGGTGCATTGTCTGCATGTGGAACAGATGTAGTAGTGAGGCAGAGTACAGCACCATGGACAGAGTCTCTTAGTCTTCAATCTTCTACCTGGGCAACAGCAGTTTAGTGAGGTTAAACTGCATCATTATAAACCTCAGAGTGCTTATCATGTGTGACTCTCCATGGTCTTGTTATTTTTTGTTTAAATTCTGTGATTAACATCTCCTCTAGTTTACAATCTCTTTTAGTCCACATAAAAAGACCAAATTGTTTTCTAACTTATAAGAGTGAAATATGAAGATTTCCTCAGAGATTCTGTACCAGAAAGAAGATAGTATTTGAAACTCTTCTGGGTCTCCTACTGCCTCATGAGAAAACAAACTCATTGTTATTGATGTCCCAAAGAAAATCAATGAAGTGCATTTAGCTGCAGAGAGATTTCCCCCCCTGATGAATCCAGGAGAGACTGGTATTCTCCTTGTAATTTTGCTTCCGATCAGATGTAGAGACTTGGTGCAGCAAAGGTAATAATACAGTCGTTCTGCTGCACTGCTCAAAGCTAAAGCGAGCTTGCAGGGAGTTTGATGGTAATATATCACCAATACAATACAAGACCATAAGGCAAACCACTTCCTAAAACTCGAGTTTGATTCTGATTATTTTCTTTTATTTGTGCAAATTCAAATAATTAAAGCCGCACACCTCATTTCAAAGAGAAACAGCTGCTAATATAACAATTTAAAATGTTGTCTATTTAGGAAGACATGGCAGCTTAGGTCAGCTTTATCTTCATCGGTTTGGCTTTAGCTTTGGTCTTTGCTTTTTTTTTTTAATCCCTTCTGGAATCTAAATACTCCATTTGCACGTAATAGATGATTGTCTGTATATGTGGTCCCAAAACAGACTGGCGTCCTGTTCGGGTTGTATCCTGCCTGTCGTCTGAAATCTTCCAGGATAAGGTTCAGAACCCCCACGATCAGTGGTTCAGAAGACTAAATGAAAGCCAAAGCTTGTTTTAGGCAGTTGGAAACACAGCATTCAAGAGTCATTAGTTCATTCATGAGCTGGAAAGTGTCAGATGCAACTGTCCTGTTGGATAAATTTTGTAGAACTGATCTACAATAAAACACAAGACCCATACCTCTTTCTATTATGTGATTTACATGATTTGAAAAGTACACTATATTGAACAAATATATCTAATATTTCATTCTTTACATTGTCCCTTTTTCAAAACCAAATAGTTGCATTTTGCAGACATCCTTTACAAATATATGAAGGTCATGTGTGTGCTTAGAAACCCAGAGATTTCCTCAAAGTTACCTATAATACAATTCACTTAGTATTAATTCTTGTTTTTTAAATGTTATTACATACCAGGTAATGTTATTATGTATCAGTTCCCGTTCTAGCACCATATTAGTTGAAATCTCTATTGGAGTTAAATTATTTTAATAGTAGCAATTTCTGGACTCTGGAGACTTGATCCCCACAGTAAACCTGTCTAATAACCTTCCACAAGTTAAGAACTTAACCTGACTTTAAGGAGGTTGGCTGTGCATGGCAGAGTGACCAACACAACTACACAGATCAAGCATCAATTACTCCTGGTTGAGGAGAAGGTCTACATCTCACAGATAAATCTGACCAGCACAATGGCCGCTGACAGAGCGAAACGGTATAAAATCCTAAAACGTTTATACTTACTGTTAATAGGTGCAATCATTTAATCTATCGAGAAGTGTAACAAAAGGGAATTCACAATGAGTTCAACATATGCAGATGCTCTTGTGGCTACTGATCCAGAAATAATAACATGATAACTTCTATAATAACTAATTCAGCAACCTCAATTTTTAGTGAGCATTTTTTTCTGTTTATGACCCAAAAAAGGCATGTTGGAACTTTTTTATATATTGTTTTTTTTAACCTGTTTGGAGACTTATAAAAGCATCTGTCATTTCAACATCTCTCAAAGAGCTCAAGGGTATTCCTTCATAGCACTCAAATCCTTACTCAGCAGTTCACCACGACCATTGTTGATTGTTACTTTTACTATTTATGGAATTGAACCTTCAGGCTGCTCCAAAAAAACTGCACCTTCCTTCTGTACATCGGAAGCGGTAATCTTCAATATAAATTGAATAGATCAGATTTCCAGAGTTTGGATTTTTTATTATGGGTTTCTTGTGTAGCTACTGCTGTTTTTTATTTAAAATGTTCATAAATTCTTTATGCATTTAAATGCATTCAGCATTTTATAGATGTGGGAGTTTGCAGCCTAATTAATTACTATAATCACAATTTAATAGTGGTGACTTTTAAACGAGATTGCAAATAAAAGCAGCAGAGAAGGATTTCTTCAGGAGGACCAGGATATACGTACCTTCGCTCCTCCTGCAAGTGGCAGCTGGTAAAGACGCTCTCTGGAGCCCTCTTGCTTTCTGAATATTGAGACACATCTGGAAGAAATGATTGGATAGAGGGATATGTTGGGCTTTTACTGTTTAGGATGCTGGATTACGATTCAACCTCCAATAAATTGAGTAGAAAGAATAAATAAATGGAATTTGAAGTGTTTTTTTGGTGCAAACTTTTTATTTTCAAAACACGTAAACTCGGTGAACCTTGGAAGGATTTAAAATGTATTTTCTAGTTCTTCAGCAGAAACATAATTAATGACATTTCTTGATATTGATCCTTCATGTGTTGGGTTGTTTCATTAATTTCCCAAAAGCCAGATTTTACGAGTTGTACCTATCTGAATTGATGAATAATTTAGCTTTCAACCAGTTTTTATTAGAACACCGGTTGGTCTAATTAAAAAGAAGAAGGTATTGCTTAAACACAAATTTAATTATCAAAGCTTATTTTATTCACAAGAAGACTGAAATTTGTCACCATGTTGAGCAAATGCTGATTGAATGAAAAGCAGGGAGAGGAGCTGCATGCACCAGTTTCACTCATTTTAAAACTCCCATACAGAGAACAGCTAAACTGTCTTTTAAAACAACGTCACTCATAAATATCATTCAGCATGGACATTGAAGATTTTAAAAAAAAACTTCTTATGAAGCTTGTTGTTGGGTTCTTTTATTTTACATCACACCTAAATGCAATGCTTCATCTCCTTCCTCTCACATCCAGCACATTGTGAGAGTGAGTTCATTTACTTAACCTGATGTGAAACAATTTATGGTTTGTTACAGAATTAATGATTTTCTCATTTTTCCTTTCTGTAATGAAATAGTTGCTTTGCACTATTTCATTCAACTCTGATTGAATATGTTCTAAAAAGTCAAGAAGCCTTTTAAAACAACTGGAGCGATCATTTTCCAAGTTATTGGAAGACCTTTCCGCAAATTAGTCTTCATTTCAAATACATTTCCAATCAAACCATCTGTTTTACATCAGTAGGATATTTGATAGGATTGTCCCGTTTGAATAAAACATTTTCATATGTTCTTTTAAGTTGAGTGTCATTATGTTTACATCAGAGGAATAAAAACAGCTGATAAAAGCTGAGATACTTGTTATTTTCTTTTGGCTTTTTCCACGATCAGTGCACAGACTGTTGACATGAAAGATGATCTGGAGCATCTGTCTGCAGCCTCCTGACATATGAACTGAACTAGTCTTCACCTTAATCAGCACACAGCATACTAATTTGTTCTCATGTTCTTCCCAGCTGTGATCTGCCAGTCATTTCAGGAGGTACATAAGCCTGAACAGTGAAGCGCTAGGTTCAATTAAATTCAGCTTCATTAGCATTAGAAAAATATCACCTGCAGATAATAAAAGAAACTTTATATTAATTGTAAAATAACAAAATTTCAATTATACTGTAGAATGGTATAAAAAAAACCCCAAAAAACTTCATAAGCATATTATTCATACAAAGTTCTAGTAAAGCATTTATCTAGTTTTGTAAAGTAAGCCTTTATGTCTATTTGGACAACTCTGAGCAATGGTGAAACAGCTGGAGGAAGTTTTTGATTGCTTCAGGTTGTCTCTGCTCTTGGCTGCTTGGTGTGTCTTCTTTTAATTTTCCTCATCTGGTTTTTAGCTAGAGCTTAATCACAGCTCAGAAGTTGGTTACAAGTTGCACTCATTTATATTTTCAAGTCCCTATTGAATATTTTGGCAAAAATATCTTTACTAGGATTTTAGGAAGTATATTGTTTCAAATTTAAAGTTTGACGTTAACCATTGCTGATAGAAGAAGGATTGGGGATAGAAAGAAGAGGAATGATGATTAGTCAGAGTTAGACAGAGTGCATGTGTGTGAATGAGAGGGATCCAAATGGAAAAGTGAGGTTACAGGGAGAAGAGATAAAGAAGGTGGGAGATTTTAAGTATTTAGGATCAACAGTCCGGAGCAATGGAGAGTGTGGAAAAGAGGTGAAGAAACGTGTGCAGGCAGGCTGGAACGGGTGGAGAAAAGTATCAGGTGTGATGTGTGACAAAAGAGTTTCAGCTGATATGAAAGTGAAAGTATACAAAACTGTGGTGAGACCGGCCATGCTGTTTGGTCTAGAGACAGTGGCACTGAGAAAAAGACAGGAAACAAAGATGGAGGTAGCAGAGATGAAGATGCTGAGGATCTCTTTGGGAGTGACCAGGATGGACAGGATCAGAGGAACAGCACACGTTAGAAGTTTTGGAGATAAAGTCAGAGAGGCCAGACTGAGATGGTTTGGATATGTGCTGAGGAGAGAGAGAGATGCTGGGTTTGGAACCACCAGGAAAGAGGACTAGAGCACGGACCAAAGAGGAGGTTCATTAACGCAGTGAAGGAAGACATGAAGATAGTTGACGTGACCGAAGAAGATGCAGCAGATAGGGTTAGATGGAGGAAACTGGCTTGCTGTGGCGAGCCCCTAAAGGGAAATGCCGAAAGAAGAAGAAGACATTAACCATTGCTGATAAAGGTGAACTCAACGCACCAGCTTGCAGTTAGATTCGGCATGTCCACCATATGTTTTCGTTTGATCTATTTGTACAATTTAATGATTGATATACATTTATTTCTTTCAGACTTTACATCTTAGAATAGTTCCTTTGTTGTCTTGTATCTTTGAACAGTTGCTTGCTGTTCGACTTCATTAGTATCATCCAGACAAAATGCAATCTTGTCTTTCGACTTGTCTGGAAATGTGTTTGATCTCTCTCGGGGTTCGTATGATGTGCCATTTTCAAATTCCATCTAAGAAAAGCCTTGGCTCATATATAGGCTGTTGTTTTCATATGAACACGACTTCTCAATACCACAAACTGTGAAAGGTTGTTTTATCTTATTCATTATGTATGTTTGGGGGGAAACTGTGGAGTTAGTTGGTCTCAAACCATCCTCAGTTGCTATTTACAATGATGTTTTTGGTCAAATTGCTTGGGCTTTTACAGAAACAGCATCTTTATTTAACACTCTGAAGAATATTATTTATTAGAATCAGAATTTTTCAGATGGCTATTTTTATTTATATAGCCTGTCATTGAGAAAGAGGTGGGATGGGAAGAACTAAATCCTTTTAGCACAGTCAGCGGTGCACCGTCAACATATTTTACAGTGGAGATGGAGAGCATCTGATCTTGACTCAGCTCCACCAACACGTCTTCCGAGGAGAAAACAGACTCATCAGCCTCCTTAGAAAAGTCTGTCCATGGGCACTATAGGGGAGAGACCATTGGAAAGTTGAGTCTTGATTCAAGAGGAGCAGTATGGTTTCCGTTCCATGTGTGTAATTATGAACCTGTTCTATATCCTATTCGGGATACTGGAGGGATCACAGGAGTTTGCCCAAAAGTCTATTTGTGTTTTGGGAATCTGGAGAAAGTATTTGACCATGTTCCTGTGGAATCTGGGGGTATGGAGGAATGAACTCCTCTGTCCTGTCTCTGAATGGATAGTGCTGGAGCTTGGTTCATAATTCCGGTAGTGGGTCGAATCCATTTCACAATAAGTCTGACCTCACCAAGGCTTTGTAACTGTGTCCCATCGGGAGGAAACCCTGAGACAGAGCCAGGACTTGCTGGAAGGACTATAACAGGATCGTAATTCTACAAAATTGCTCAAAATCTGAATATGGCTGCAACATTGTCGGCATGTACTTTCCCCATTTTTAACAAAATCATTCTAAGATAATGTTAGAACACTTTTTGTGGAATGCCTCCAATTGATCTCAAGGTTTAGTTTCAGGGCATTTGTATAAAACACGTTCATTGATATTCCAGATTAAAACAAATTGGTTGAGTTGGACTTTTAATAAGAATGTTTCCTCTTGGTGGCAAATCTCATTACTGTACTCTAAGAAGTGTGTGAGTGAGAGAGGAGCCTTGTTTCCACAGCTTAGAAAATTGATAGATGGTTGTCTTTTTGACAACTGTAGTAAATATTTTTATCATAATGTCTCTTGAGATTAGTAATCATATTACAAGGCTAAATCAAAATAAAGAAGAGACATTTTGCCACTAGGATGTTTTATGTGTTCTATGCGTAACTTTAACTCCTTCAGTTTGAAATCTCAGTCGTGATCAGACCATGCAGAGCTCAACAAACTGTCATAATCCCCTCCCTGCCACCAGAGGGAGCCCTGGACCATCCCATATCACCCTGATTGGAACACCTGAGGGTGATTATTCTGATGCCACCCGCCTGTGGACCCTGCTGCCTATTTAAGGGAAATCACCCCAGACTTTCTTGTTGGGTCATTACCATCCCTTCCAGCCTAGTCTCCCTGGTTGCCTGACCATGGAATACATTCTGAACAATAACCTCTTTCCATGCCACTAAAACCTTGTTTTTCTTTCACAGCATTACTGGACTGCCATATTCAAATAAACCATGTTTTCTGTCCTGTAATTGGGTTCTCCTGCTTCCACCTACACACCTTGACACAAACCAAAAAAGCGTTGTTTTTTTTAGACCCAGACGCAACAATTACAATAAAACAGACAGATGAACAAACACCTCAATGCCAGGCTATGACTCAGGGTGAGGGAGGATTTCAGAATGTTGAGTGGCAAGTGAAGGTAACATGGATGATTTAGAGGGTGGAACACATTGTGAAGTGATGGCAAAAACCATGTTTCTATTTGGTCAGAAAAAGAAAAAAACAGGAAGAGAAAAAGTGGTTTATTCAGTTGCTGTGGTGCATGAAAATCAAGTTATCATGGTCACTTATAGCTCAAGGATCCTAATGGCTGAGTGTTATGTGTAACTGATAGTCCACTGGGGTAGGGGAAAAACTGATCACACAGGCCCTCATTCTTTTATCAAAGTTTCAGTGTAAGCACTTCTGACGAAAGCCTTATTGAACAAAGTTTTGTGCTGCTTGTGCTTCAAGACAAACCCAAATCACCTGTGATTGATCACCACATTTGATTTTTCTGTAGGAGGTTTGTGTTTAAATATGTTTTGATTTTTAATTAAACTTGATACTCCTCCTCACAGCTTGATCAAACTTCAACATGAACTGAAGAGAGCCAATAAGCATCTCCCATGTGCCAAGTCTGATGCCTGAATTATTTCTAGAACCTCCTCATTAAGTCACCATTTCTTTCCCGCAGCAACTCTGAATCATTTATACACTTTCACATCTCACCTTTTAAGGCCATCAACATCCTCTTTTCTCTATGTCATTGGGCTTATAAAACAATACACTCAACTACAGCGTTTTTACCCAGTATACCGCCGCACACTAGTGTGACGTGAGAGATCATCAGATGTTTTGTTGACAAAAATCCTATTTCCTCTTGCTGATCGAGATCTACCGGTAGCTCCCAAAGATTATTTTGGTTGATCTCATGGTGTCTGTGTTAAAAAAATGTTTTAAAGCACATTCATTTATGTTTATCAGTAAGAAATTAGGAAAGTAGGTCATTCTGCTGTTGACATGCATGTTGACATGCAAAACCAGCTGCTGGCTCTCGGAGGCACATCCGTGTGTGGCTGGAGGAGTTGGTTAGGTCCCGGGAGGGCTGAGGAGAAGGAGTCGATCTGGAGGAGGTGCGGAGAAGGAGACGGTCAAGAGGAGGTATTTCGGGCCCTGTGTTTTTGTGGTTTACATGGAAACGTCCGATTGCTTGCTTGAGCAACTGGAGGCGCACACTCGGACCCAGTGGAACACAAAGCTGGACTGGGACGCCGGTGGATAGGGGCGAGGGGGCATTGAGGTGTTAAACACCCGATGTTTGCACTGCAGCACTCAAATTTCTCTTCGGGGATTAATAAAGTACATTCTATTCGAATTTTGTCATTTTATTTAGAGACAGGCAGGGCTTTGATTTCTATTCAGGACACTTTGGTGAGAATCACTATATTGTTAAGGTAGACAGCTGTAGAGAATTGTTTGAACATTTTTGCGTGGTGGTGAGCCTCACAATTTTTTCCAAAATGAAAAATGTACCTTGGCATGAAAAAGGTTGAAAAACACTGCTCTACTAGACTTTCAGGTCTTCCCCCTCCATCTAACAGGCCCTCCTACAGGCTTGCTTGTCCACCAAGAGGTTGAGCACCTTCAGACTTACCCACAAATCTTAAATTATGTAAAAGTACGTTTCAAATCTTTCACCTTCAAATAATATAAAATATATTTCCACTTCTGGTTACCCTACAAAAATAAACGAGTCAGTCCGTGAGTCCCACTTTGTTTTTATATGTGGTTCTATGAATATGTGATTACATTTGTCATTCATTTGTCTTTCTGTGTCAAAAACTGCTGATGGAATTAAAACATAATCTTAAAACAAAGCTAGTTTATTCACTTAAACGTTTTAACTCATTAGTGTCTTGTTATTTGGACAAATACTGTCCAAACAATTTTCTCTGTCACTAATTTTGTGACAACCACAGTGTCAAGATCTATTTAAACAACTGACACACAGCATAAAAATAAATGCAAAACCAGCTTTCTTATGTAATAATTCAGCAATATTGCTCTCAAAACACGCACAGTTGCACAGAGAAAATGCAAAGTGGATCACTTTTTTAGACAGCTGTTTGCATCGTGTTTTTGTACGGAATCACAAAATGAAAGCATGTTATTCAGACAAAAATTAAGCTACCCAGAACTTTACCTTTAAATGCAACGTTTTAGCAGAGATGACATTGAGTTGCACGAGTTAAGAAGAAGGTTTTTTACTCCTGAGAGACTGGACGGTCAGAGTTCATTTGATGTTGCATACCTATTCACTTACTCACCTTCCAGGAATGTAGAAGAGGGGCTTGATTTATTGGTGCTATTCGAGGAACGTTTTTACCATTTTACCCTCAGAAAAACGCTACCCAGTGTTTTCTGAGTTGACCAAAGTGACTGTCAACCCTTTCAATGGCTAATATCCCTTGTGTCTATTTTTTTCATACAAAAATGCTGGCACAGAAGATTTGTGCTTCTGCAACATGGAGAAAAAAAATGATGATGGTAGAAAAATAAGCCTGTCAGATTAAAGTATTTCCTCTGACAGCTAGCTGGTAGTCCCAGTCCAGTCAGGTGACATTGCCTCTCATGTTATCGTCTTCCGCTTGGTCTCTTCTACTCTTGTCTCAAGGTCTGGATCTTATCCAGTGACCTATCTCTTCATCTCTACCTATTCATCTTTATCTGTCCAGGCACATGACACTTCTCTCTTTCTGGCTCTTGTTTTTTTTTTTTTTTAAATAAATGACTTTCTCTTGTGCGTGATCCACACAGGAGACATACAGGCAACACAACGGCATTCTTTAAAATGGACATTGTTTTGAAATACAAATTAGCAATCAAACTTTGACAATAATCTTAGGTAAAAGGCACAAAATAATATTTTTTAAGTTGAGACAAAGTTAAGAAAATGACTTTTTTTCTACAAATCAGATCCTGGAATGCTAGGAAATTAACTGAAAATGTAGAATTTAAACAAGAAATAGAAATACCTGATTTGGAATTTTTTTAAATGTATTAATTCCCAAGTTTAGACCTAGTCTTCAATTCCAAACAGATGGTTAAAATTTTCTTAGTACTCAGAAAAAGAAAGTTCTGTTCCATCAAAGGTCAGACAAAGAACTTTGTTTTCATGAACTATCTATTTCAAGGTTTTTTTTTCTATCCACCCTTTCCCTTGCCAATTTTAAACAGTCCCCTTTTGTCTAAGAGTTTGCCACCCAAACATGACCTTCAGAACACCCTTTTCTATCCATTTGGGGAGCATGTTTAAGTCTTAGCTAGAAGGGAATATCAGTGAAGGTATCATGACTGTCATTGTCCCTGGAGAAAGTCCTTGGGTGCTTCCAAGGACGTGGTTTGTTCCTTGGCTGGCTGACAGCTTGTCAATTACCGTGACCAAACCAAACTGCCTGAAGAGCACAGATATCCACTGCAACATCAGATCTATACAGATAGAGGTTGCATGTCTCAGTAGCTTGTGTCAGCTGTTGGCCCAGCAATAGGCTGCTGCTGGCTGTGGAGATGAAAGCTATTCACTGCTTTCTCAGAGCTATACTTCTATGAGGTTCTTTTATGATATAATTGAGCCTAATCCGACATGGATTTCCTATCCGTGTCATATGTTTTGTCTATCAAAGTGTGACATGGGAATAATACAATTAATGTGAGATGTAATTCCTAATCAGTAGAGTTGATTCTTTCTTTGTATTGTTAAAGTGAGCAGTTTAATGTGTTAAAGTTAAGATTTTCCTCTTAACACAGACATTTTAGACTTGTGTGTATGTGTGTGAATGAGAGGGATCCAAATTGATAAGTGAGGCTACAGGGAGAAGAGATAAAGAAGGTGGAAGATTTGAAGAACTTAGAACAGTCCAGAGCAATGGAGAGTGTGGAAAAGAGGTGAAGAAGTATGTGCAGGCAGGCTGGAAACGGGTGGAGAAATGTATCAGGTGTGATGTTTGTTGTTGCTTTTAATCATTGTAGCACTTTGAGATCTCCACTGGAAATATAAAGTGTGTTACAAATAAATTTTTTATTATTATTATTATTATTATATTATGTGTTACAGAAGAGTTTCAGCTAAAATGAAAGGGAAAGTGTACGAAACCGTGGTGAGACCGGCTAGACAGATTACAATTCTTTTGCATTTTAAGTCGTTGTAATTTCAATGTATTTTAAATGTAGTAATCATAAACATGTCCGAGTGTCACTTTATCTCTTGCAAACTGGTCACTGAGTTCATCCAGGGAACCTTCAGTTTGCAAAAAAAAAAAACATGTCTGTTTATCTATTTACATTCAGTTTACAGTCAGAACCTAAGAGCTGGGCAGGAATGCCCCCCTTGAACAATTACCTGATTAGCTTTCTGAGCACACGTAGCCCAGCCAGGCCAAGCCAGCTATTATACACATACAGAATGCACTTGCTTGATTCCTCCTCATCCAACAAACACACACGCAGTAACATGGCCACAAGGACAAATGTATACTGTACCTGCAATCACAGCATATGCAATCCTACACAATCTCTTCCATACACATGCTGACTTGAGTCACATATTTGAGACAATTCACTCCAGTTTATTAATGGTTTCCTTGCTTCATCGCAGCAGTCAGCCTGAGCTGCACGGAGCAGCTGCACCTGGTCAAACGGAGTTCATTCGCGTAATAGGTCATATGGTTACACACCACTACTCCCCAAAAGCAAGACCTGTACATTTCACTTCATCAATTTGCTTCAAAAGGATAAATATTCTTTACTGAACCACTCTTAATGAGTTGAGTTTTTTTTTCTTCTTTCTATAAAAGTAAACAGTTATCGCTCTGTACCAGGCACTGAACCTTACGGCCCCGTTTCTGAAACGTCTTGGTTGATTTCCGTTACAAAGTGCAGCACTGAGGTAGAATGTGATTAGTTCGGACATGATTGCCTATTTGCTGTTTAATTCCCATCATGTATTTGATGGATTTCAAATTAGCATGCAGAGTGAGGGATGACCTCCACCCTCATCACCTGCCACGGTAACTGTGTGCTTGTTTTTGTACTTTCCACCTTCTGAAGGTTTCCGCCACTACTGCTCCTTTTTCCTGTCACCACAGTATGGCAGCTTCTAGTGGAGTAGCGACTCATCCCCTCACGAGAAAAATATCCTCATGTGACATCAGAGGATAAATTCTGCCTCCCAATCTGATCCATTTGTCTGTTTTCCTGTCAGTCAATTGATGAGATTGCGCTCCCTCAAATTAAATCTCCAGATTACACTGAGTAGCTAAACACGGCAGGTTTCATTTACTAAAATAGATTTGTTCTTTGACATCTGAATTTAAAAGCAACCTTTCAGACAATAATTGGCACAAAGGCAGAATGCTGGCATACGTTGTAGAAACTATTATTTCATAAGCCCTGATTTTATGATTTTAAAATTTATACGACGAGTAGATGAGCAACTGAACGGATCGACATACACTGCTGGATTTTTCTCAAGTTTGAAACAAATAATCTAAATTCAAATTTTACGGCTGTTTGCTTATCATGTCAAAGCTTAAAAGACTCATTTCAAATATTTTCTGGTACAAAATCATATTTTTTTAGAATTATTTTATTACCTTACAGGCCATTGCCTACTGTATGTAGAGGTGATAAATGTTCAAATTTAGCCCAAATATGGGGTTCGAATTAGAACTTTTCTTCTAAATCTAAAACCCAAATGATCAACAACAACTGTTTTATGTGATACCTCTTTTCCACATTCATCCACTTATCTTACATCTTACTTTACAAAGTTATCTGTTAAAACTAGATGAACCACTTTACAAAATAAGGGGCAGAAAACACAATCATGCACCAAGACCAATCTTGTTTTCAGAATTTTTTTAGAATTGTTTTCTCTGATGGTGTTGCATGCATTCTTTCTTTGTCTTTGCAAGGTCTGGTTTTTTTTTCTACTTTGCCCTCATTTCTCCAACAGTTTAACTCCTACTTTCAGCTCTCGTATTTTAAGGCGATATGGTGTAGCATCAACCATTCACAAAGAAATTTGTTTAACAAAGTGCCCTCTTGTTTGACCAAACATCAGAGGTTCTCATCTAATTTAAAATGCTGTAGTTTTTTGTAGCTTCTAGTAGTGGTAAGAGGTTAGACAATAATGCTTCACAAAAATTAACGATCTTAAATATTTACATCCCTAATTCATGAGGAAGATGGCTCAATGGGGACGGCAGTGGGTTCAGTCCGCCACCTGGAGTTCATACCGAGGTGACCCTGATCACGACAACAAACCCCCCAATTGTTCCTGATAGTGGTTTGTATCTTACATAACAGCTTCCACCATTAGGGATGAATATGTGTGTGAATGGGTGAATGTGAGCTACAATGTGAAGCACTTCGAGAACCAACACACGTAGAAAAGTGTTTTTTAAGTAGAGTCAATTTATTATTAATTCCAAAAAAAAGTTGGAGAAGCACAATAATTGAATGGCAGGTTTAAATCTTGGTTTAATACGTAAACACGTTGTTGAAATTAGTAAGAGATCATATCACAGCAATGTTCAATGTCAATGATGTTAAAGTCCACATTTTCATAGTACTGGTATCAATGTACCAGTCAGTACATTTAATTTGAGGTTTAAAACACGCTATTATAGTATTTCTGTTACAAAATCTGTTCTTCTTCTTCTACGTTTCTTCCATCTAACGGTTCTCTTCTTCACTCTACTCTTGTAGGAGTTGATGACCAAATTGATAACCGAGACTCCAGACCGTCCAATCCCTTTTCTTATTGATCATCTGCAGACCAAACAAGACAGCCCGGGCAAGCTACATAGAGCTCTATCTGGTTCAGCAGCACTGTGGGCGCAGAGCTCCCCAGGTTGGGACACACACACACATGCATGCATTTTCTCAAGAGTTGTATGCATAATAGAAAGACAGAGATGATTAGAAGAGTGTTAATAATTGAACCAATTTTCTGCCCTCAGTTGTCGCACATATTCTTTATAACAAGACATTCTCTTGCAGCTGTTTGAGGAGGTAAAAAAAAAATTGGAAAGCAACACAAAGTTTACAAGAGAATAATAAAACCAAAACACTCATTGCAATCCACACTCAGTTATCTAATCATCTGCTCTGATACAAAACATTTACTGCTACATTTCTAGATTGTGCCAACCAATCATTATTTAAAAAAGGATAGATGGCAGTTTTTCTTCATGGGTACAAATTCGAAAACTGGGACAACATCACGTTTCACCTTGATGCACGACTTTGACAAACTGCCGTTAAAAGATGAAAATGTGTCCAGAGTATTAAATCTGGCCATTAGTTTGGCAGACTTATTTAAAGTCCTGCTGAACAGCAACACATCAATACTTTCATTTAGATCTATGTCCAACAATTGTTTTGCAGTTTGAATGGTGAAGTTACCTTCATTTCCCGAGACCATGCAACCATCAAAAAACTGCATAGATCTGACTTCCCAGCTGGCTGCCCACATAATCTATCAGAGAAAAAGTGCTGTGGTCAGATAGATGAAGATGGATTACAATGAAAGAAAAATGGAGTTTGAAATGGAGCAATGCAGTGTGTTTGAAGTTAAGCGTTGGAAAAAAAAGTGCACTCCGAAAAACAGGAAGAACTTTAAAGTACCTTTTCCAAAATGAAAAGGAACACGGAAATCTGGAAAAAGACCAAGCAGAATAATGATCTAAAATTCTTGTGCACTGACACACTGCAGAGAGAAATAGGAAGGAAAAAAAGCATAATAGATTTGCAAGAAATGACCAAAAATGCTTGTTAAAATTTGTACAGTCATGCCAGGAATGAAAAATTTAATTAAATTTGGATTCATATATTTTTTTAAAAATCAATTTTTTTTTGCAACAGAAAACAAAAATACTCGAAGAGAGCACACCAACTTTGAGAAGCCATGGCAAATCCATCCAAAGAAACCTAAGAAATCAAAAAGCGACCTGGCGATGTCAAGCATCTCTCCACCGTCTCCGGAATCCAAGTCGTGTAAGTTTAACCATTGATCGAACGGCTTTTTTCCCTTTAAAACAAAATCTGATGAAGGATTGTGATGTTTAGACTAATAGACTCTGTTCTGTTCTCAACTGTTCAATCACTTGTTTCCCTAGGGATATGCTCCATTGACATTTACCTAAATTTTTAATTAGATATAATTATATGTAATTAAACATTAGTCACAGTTTGTAGTGCAGTGCCCTCCTTCCAGCCTCTCAAAGCTTTGTAAATGTGTTCATTATGAAATGTCATTTCTCAGACTTGTCACTGCACTTCTACACACACCAATCAATTACAGACTTCTTAAAATAATGGGAAAAATCTGCACTGAGTTAAAAACTTTTAATTTAGTTTCAAATAAATGACCACATCTGTGGAGTTCAAATAAAGCGTGCGGCTAAGGCAAGATGGGTCAAATGGAGAGGAAGCAAAGCCACAGATTGCTTCAATAATTTAACATTGCTCTGTCACTGCCAGATCCAGTCTATTTCAGGCCATGTTAGGAGCATTTCTCACAATCAGGAGGAAATGGCTGTGGAAATGAGCACATAAAGTTACCTAGATTAGAACAAGAAGTAGGGTTTAAAAAGTGCATTGAGGTTCATTTCATTTATCAGCAACATTACTGTTCTTTCTGTCCTCTCACACTGTGAAAAGCCCTTCAAGCTGAGATCTGATTTAATTCAGACTGGGGTTTTTGTTTGAAAAGCCCATGCAACCTTTAAAAGAAAAAGGTGCTTCATTTTAATATTGTTCAAAGTGGAACAAAAGCTGTCAAAAACACTGAAGTGTTGAATTCACTGTGCGTATACAACGGAGAGAAGCTCTGTGTTCAATTTGACAAATGGTTGATGAGCTTGTAGCTTCACATCTTCTCGACTGGGATTTTATACCAAAAATCTGATTAGATTTTAGTTTTTAACCTCTGTAGATTTTAATGTTTAAGATATAACATAGCCCGTTTGTAACGGAGGAAAACTGAGGTAGGCGGAAGACTTTACTCTTTGTTGGCGGATGTTTAAGTACCGAGTTCTCTTGTCAGGCCAAACAAAAAGAATTTAAAACAGACTGTTAAACTTCCTCCATCAATCAGCACTGATCACAAATCAGTATTCTAATATTGGCGTATGATCTGTTTTTTGTCTGTTTTTTCTTCTGAACCACTTATCCCCATGGTTGTGGGGATTGTCGGAGTCTAATCCGGTTGATTTAGGGCAAAAGGCAGGTTACACCCCGAACAGGTCGCCAGACCGCGCACAGTCATTCTTAGAGGCTATTTTGTATCGATTAATCAACCTAACATGCATGCTTTTGGAGGGCGGGAGGAAACTGGAGTACCTGGAGGAAACCCATACATACAAGGGGAGAACATGTAAACTCCACACAGAAAGACCAGTTTTTCAAGCCTCGTTCCGCCTGGGACTTGACCTGTATCTTCTTGCTGTTAGGTGACTATGCTAATCCCTGCACCACCGTGCCACCTTGTCTGTTTGTGTTTTGTTTGTTTTTTTTAACTTTAACCAATGTATGTTCCGGCAGTGGGAACAGCCAGCGGACAACCAATACGTGTTCAGCATCTCAACACCGCTGATTCAAATCCAACATAAGAGTGTTAGATATGGATGAACTACACGTAATCCCTTTCAGACGAAAGACTGCTGGCTTTGGCCTTTATGAATTATGTCTGAATGTAACACTGTGAAGTAACCATCGCTTAGTTATGGAAGGGAGCTACAGGGGACACCAGAAGGATGTCATGACAGAATGTGGGTCATTTCTAGTTCCTGTTTGAATGATTTTGTTGATCAAATGGACTGACAGATAATCTACCTTCTGTGGCTTCTGACAGGTCAACTCTATTCAAAACAGCTCAAATGCCTTTTTTCTGCCAGTTCTCCTTTTTATCAAATTCGGCTGTGAATTTTAGCCCAGGTCCGACAAATCACAGAATTATTAACACGAACTGTTTGTGTTTGTTATGTCTAGTGCCACGATCAACAGAGTACCCGCCCTGGGATTGGAGAGAAAGCCGTGACTTTGATGAGCTCAACCACATTCTGCAGGAGAGCAAAAAGCTTGGCAAGGCTCTGGAGAGCCTGTCACGTAGTGAGTGGCTGCACCTCAGCAGACTGCACACTGAGCAGAGCAGAAAACATCTTAATGTACAAAGTGCTCCTTGAAAGTTTGTGAATGATTTATGACCTACATTTCTGCTTAGAGATAACAAAACTTCAAACGAAGTCAATGTAAATCTTAAAACAATGTTTTATTCTCTCAGAGAAGAACAAATAAGATTCTACTGTGTTTGGAGGGCGGGATGTTGTTCGAGGACCTTTTGTTTACAAAATTAAAATATAGACTTATTGTCAGGTCAGGGATTCCCACTGCGTCAATCGTGATTCGACTGGGACCTCAGTGGGTTTGTTTTGTAGATATTATCATATATGGTTTTAAAAAATGGACTTTAGCTTCTTTATCTATCCTCAATGTGAAATCTCGTCATTTTATTGATACAGTCTGGTCAGATGTTTGATGTTTCTTTGTTTACTGTAACTACAGCAACAGTTCTTCATGTCATCTCCATTGCAGTTGCGTGCATTGGTCTGAAAAATCCCAACAGAGCTTGTACCTTATATTTTATACATATGTTTGAGACATTAAGAAAAAATTAAGATTGAATGACACATAAAAAAAATAGCACTTTCTAGTCTTATTCCTAAATGAAAAGGTGCAGGGTTTTTATTTAAAACAGAACATGTCAACATGACAAATAAGAAGTATTTATCCAATAGTTTCAACACTGCAAAAATGAACTAAATACTCAAAATAACATGCTTAATAGAAAAATGCATTTGATGAAATATTAAAAATGTACAAATGTAAAAATAATAGTCAATTGAACTGCTGTTACCAATCTAGTGCATTTGGTACCCACAATATGTACATGTAAATGTTTCATATATTATATGTGGCAACCCAACCAGATGCCCGAACCACTTTATCTTGCTTCTCTCGACTCTGAGAATTATCAGCTGTACTCCAAGCTCCTCCCGGATGGCAGAGCTCCTCGCTCTATCTCTAAGTGAGAGCCCAGCCACCCTGCAGAGAGGGCTCATTTCAGTCGCTTGTATCTGCAATTTTGTTTTTTTGGTCGGCATCCAAAGTTGGTGACCATAGGTGTTAACTGAAGTTAATGAAAATGAACCTTCATTAAGTTTCTCTATTTTGTTTTGCATACTTTTTTTTTTTTTTTTTTTTTAAGAAAACCACAATAATGTCCTCTTAATGACATAACATTTCCCATCAAAAATCCTGGCCATTTAAATTATTGAGTGACTGCATTTACCTGACCCATTCACACCAAAATACCCCTGCTCACAGAAGCTGATTGTTTGATGTTAAAAAGCTTAACAGAAAATTCCAATTCCCCAAAAAACAGACATTCAGGTTCAAAGTTTGCTTATTACTTATTACTTGCAAAGTCTTCATGCACAAAGAAACTGCCGCTTTTAATTGAGATCTTTTTAACTTTGCAGGCATCGCCATCTCAGATGAGATCGACCAGGTACGCAGAAAATCGATGCTCAAACATTTCTACCTCTGTCACTGATATAAAAGGGAGTTGGAATTGAAAGTGGACTGTCCTTTCTATCGAATTGCTAAGTTTCACCAGTGCTCTTTTTTTGTACATTTGTGTGTGCAATATCTCAAGGAGGTGACACAGTAGTTAGTGTTTCTCAAACTCCTTTTTCTTGCACTTTGCAGTGCAGTTTCGTTGGGAGATTTTTTGTCAGCAAAGTATTTGTCCTTGCCTGGTCTGGAAACAACAGCTGCCCGGGCATCAGATTCATATCTCCATTTGGAAGGACTGGTTCTGGATGAGAAACAAAACATTTGTTCTAATAGGAAATTAGCCTAATGAAGCAGTGCATGTCTAACATCTTGTTTTGAAGGACGGATTAGAGAAACAATACACTAAGAACCTGCTGTGAGACTAAAAAGAAGTGCATGACTCTTTGTTTTCCCAGGTGTGAATACAGATGGGCAGCTTTTCTGTTATATGTCAATGCCACTTTCAGACTGGTACCTTTGTGCCAACTTTCTGCATCTCTGCTCTAGAACTTTGGAGGATACAACTCTGTCCTGCGTCCTCGTGTTGTAGGGGAATGGATTGGCCGAGAAGAAAACGATGCTGATCCTTTGGCAGCAGAAATGTTGCACCCACCTGTTCCTCGAAACAAGACTGAAGTGTCTTGGAGTGGAGAAAACAGCCCAGCACAAAGGTCTGCATCCTACTTCTCATTTGCATACGTGACATGTTGAATCACTAACCGGATGAAAAATAAAAGTGTTGGATTTGTTATTAAAGACCTACTGTTTAGGGAAAGTCCTTCTGGATGGATTGGGTAGATACATTTCAATGGCTCGATCGGGCATTCATGCCAGAATACATCCTCAACCTAGTTTAAGATTAAAGCTAACCTCATTTCTGCATGTGCCAGCCTGGAGGAAACTTTGCCTCATTTTTAAAAAAGGCTTTTCTCAGATAGGGAAGCTAAACTGAGAAATATTTTCCTAAAAAAATTGGACATTTTTCTCCTTTACCTTGCATGAGGTTTTTATGAAAAACTTTATTTACAAGCCAACAAACGTTTTCCCTTTTTGAATCTTTCTGCCAAATGTTGGTATTGCATCACATTTGTTTAATTTTGTCTTCTGAACCGTTTATCCCTTATGTGGTCACAAGGGGTGCCGGAGCCTATCCCGGCTGATTTAAAGCACGAAAGGGCACGAAACACCCCGAACAGGTCGCCAGTCTGTGTACTGCACTACTACACCGCAGCAGGCTGCCTTGACGGCGCCAATGGTGGGAGAAACGGTGGGTTAGGTGTCTTCTCCAAGGGCTGTAGACGTGTACACAGTGCAAATCGAACCCGCAAACTTCCAGTTAACTTCTGGTTTGGTTGACTTCCGTCTCTGTGTGACATGCATGTTTTTGAAGGCAAGGAGGAAACCTACGCATACACAGGGAGAACATGCAAACTCCACACAGAAAGACCAGTGTTTCAAACCTTGTGGCAGCAGGGACTCAAACCGCCAACCTTCTTGCTGTGAGGCCACCATGCTAACTACTGCACCACTGTGCCACCCTTCACTCTTCATTTAGTGACAATCTTTAAAACAGTAGTGCTCGTACGAGTTCTGCTTGCAACAGAGGACAATTAAAATGATAACTTTTATGTCTGTAGAGTGATAATGCTGGTGAGACTAAAAGGAGGATTAGATACAGAACCATAAATCATCTGCAGGGCAGACTTCAGCTGATACTTAGGGATAATCTCATTAGGGCACTATGAGGGTGGATTACAGAGAAAATTGCTTCAGAATATGAGCTTTGGGTGCATTGTTTTGGGATGGTTCACATAAAAACTTCATGGTGCATTAGTGGCTATGAGAAAATTGAAAGATTTCTACGGCTGTATGTTTGGGTCATGTTTTTATCTTCACATTATTTCTAAAAAACAGTGTCAGTGCATTATTATTTACTTTGACTCTGGTTTTTGTATTTAACCAGTATAATAAAATAAAACCAATAGTAAACTTAACTTGTTCCTAGTTTTTACTGATGCACCAATGCAAACTGTCTAAGGTTGTAAAACAGAAGAATTCCAACAAAACATGGCAAGACTAAGGAAAATTTTAAAACTGACTTTGGAGGTAGGCAAAACACAACAAAGTTTTGAAATTCTCATGCTAATACACAGTTTTCTCATGTGTCACACTTGAATGAGGAGAAGTGTTGTCTTGGGTGCTTTGTCAAATTAATTTTCTTGTGTATTTCTCCTCAGCCTGAAGATGGAAACAAAAAGCAAAGGGTTAAAGGAGCAACAGCAGCATCACAAGAAGCTTTTGGCCGCCATGTTATCCCAGGATTCCTTTGATTCAGTCAACAGTCCTACACCTTCGATTGTGGAAGAAGAAATGGAGGATGAGGACGATGCCATGGAGCTTCTAGGTAAAAGCTTAAAGAAGTTAGCTATTGTATTTTATTTTGTAAATGTCAGTGTCTCTGAGTTTGATATTCGGGACACTTTATAACAGCTATGGATTTATTTTCTATATTAAGAAAGTTAATCAGGTAAAGCTAACTATTCCTGTGGGAACAAAATTCTTTCTATGTTTGAGAAATTTGTCTTAGAAATACACCCAACCTGGAAAGGCAGTGTACGCAGATAGTGACTACCGTATTTTCCGCACTATAAGGCGCACCTACAAACCTTAAATTTTCTCTAAAGTCCACGATGCGCCTTTTAACCCGGAGCGGCTTATATATGGATTAATACTGAGCTACAACAGGTGTCGCAACTGCGGTAAGCAGCCGCCGACTTCATTTTTCCCGTAGAAGAAGTAGTGCGCAGTGCATGCTGGGATATATGAAAGGGCGTCCCATTTCCATTTGTGTGTTTGTGTAAAGTCCTGGAAATGGTTCCTACCAAGAGACACTGTTAAACCGCATAGTTTAAACTCAAGGCGATCGGTCACGCAGTAGAATACGGGAATAGAGCCGCAGTGAGAGAGTTTAACATCAGCGAATCAATGGTGAGGAAGTGGAGGAAGCAAAAGGATGCGCTGCGCCAAGTAAGTAAGACTAAACAGAGTTTATCTCCAATGGAAGATAAACTGTGCCACGAAAATACTAATACTTTATCTCGGAGAAAATAATAAAACAGCTGTTTTTTCATTTTGGGAGTAAAACAGAAAGCTGTTTTGTAATTGTTAATAAAGTTTGACTGACCTATCTGACTGTTTTTTTTGTTACATTCCCTTTAGCTCAGCACCATTTAGTGAATGCATAACGTAACCCAAGCCTTTACTGTAGCGCCTTATAACGTGGTGCGCCTTATATATGGAAAAAGTTTTAAAAAATGGCATTTATTGAAGGTGCGCCTTATAGTGCAGTGCACCTTATAGTGTGGAAAATACGGTATTTGCACAATCTGAAGCGTCTTTATTCAAAATTCTAAAAAATGCTCGAACATAGTGTTGACTCATTGTATATCTAGAAAGATTATGTCTCCCCAGAACTCTGATTATTATTAAGAATTGCAATCACTACATTTTTATCAAACCTTCACTCTAAATATTACAAAGATTCAATCCTCCAGAGGTTTCACATTTGCATGGTCTTGTGTTTGAGTTGTGAAACACAAGACCAGAATTTGCAGCAAATTTTCCATCTGCTGCCATAACAAGCGTTACAAATTAGTAGTTTTATGCAAATAATTGAATTCTTGTAGTTGTTTTCATGACCCTCGTAAAAAAAAGTACAAATACAAGAGTGTGCCAAAGAGCTGAACACTTTGTGCCCATAAAACTTGGGTAACGTAAACAAACATAAAATGACAAAATAAAGAAAAAGTTGAATAAATCTGGAACAAATTTATAACATTAATGTAAGCTCAGCATTTAGTTTTAAGACAACATAAAATGGCTTAAAATCCCATCCAGGCCTTATTTTATTTACTTAATTTGTTCTTTGGCTCTGCATCAAAGAAACTGCTGGGACAAAACATCAAACTTTTTTTTGTACAATCCACATAGTCATGACCCTACCCAGCAATACATAATGGTGATAAATTCAACCATAAAACATGATGTCCGTGGTCTGTGATAACCCTCCTTGATCATAATTCTGAAATACTTTGGCCCCTTTGTACCTCCACAGTGTACCCCGAAGCTGTAACTCAAAGCAAACATCCAAGGTCATTTCTGATTCCTTGTTATGGTCCGGTCATAGAGTTCTCCAGAGGTTCTGCTTCTGTCCTGACTGCCTTACTGCATTGCAGTTTAAGAGTTGTTACTATGAACACGTGGTAGATTAGAAAAATGGGGCACCCTCAGGAGGATCTCTTACTTTCATTCAGAAGTAAGAAGCACTTGGCACAAATTTAATTCATGTGACCTTCGCCCGAGCCTTTGGCCGACTGGGAACATATGAGTGTATATTGATCCCCAAAGAGCATATTCATTTTCCACCCACTGCTACTGTACACATGAAGGTTATAAGATATAATCTGTGGCTTGGCAATGTTTCTGGAACTGGTTAAAGATTCAATGATATGTTCAGACAAATTTAGTACCTTTGTTTTGCCGCAACAAACAAACCTTTTGCAGTGTGCAACGTTATTGCTTGAGTTTCTTGTTTCAATTTGTTCTCCATCATTTGCATTTACTCTTGCATTCTAAAAACGGTCTTCTGCCTTATATTGCACAAAACATAGCTAGAATCTTTGTGAATCTTCTCCTTTTGGCATTTCTCTTCAGGGGTCGCCACACCAAGTCAGTTTCTTCCATCTAACCCTATCTGCTGCATCCTCTTCAGTCATGCAAACTATCTTCATGTCTTCCTTCACTGTATCCATGAACCTCCTCTTTGGTCTTCCTCTAGGCCTTTTTCCTAGTGGTTCCAAACCTAGCATCCTTCCCAGCATCCTCCTTCTGATGATATACACTCTCTCTCTCTCTCTCCTCTGTACATGTCCAAACCATCTCAGTCTGGCCTCTCTGACTTTATCTCCAAAACCTGCTCTGATCCTGTCCATCCTGGTTATTCCCAGAGAGATCCTCAGAATAAGGACATCTAGAATGTGTGTGGATAAATGAAATATCATTAACAACATCAGCTGGAATAGGTTCGTTTGACTGTTTCATGTTTAGTGTTTGCTTAGATTGACCTCTAGTGGTGTAAATATTGCATCACAAATTGAGATTCAGTATGTTGGTGTATATTTAAATTATTTTGCAAAATGAAATATGTGCAAACATTTTAAAGTTTGTAAGAAAATCTCAAAACCTCTTTGCATTCATGCCTCATGTACATTGGAAGTATTTCTTTTTTTTTACCAATTTGGAGGGAAGTGTTTGAATAGGTCTTGATGAAACAGATGGAACACGATGCTACTTAGAAGATGTTTTTTGAAAAAAGTAATTAAACCTTGCAGTATTGTTGTGATCGGTCATAACTTTGTTGATAGTGAGTTTAAAGCCAGATAGAAATCTAAACAAACTGCTAAATTTCCACTAGGAGGCAGGAAAGGTACACTTTCCTTCCTGCAGTGACTTCCTCATGAGGCTTAAATGTCTTATAAAATCAGGTTATAAAAAGACAGAAAGTAATTACCCCTTCCATAAAGACCACAAGGGTCTTTTGTCATAGCCTCCTAATACCTGGATATGAGAAAAAATTAGTCAGTCACCTTCTTAACCATCATCTATTCCCTATGGGATTACTGGGGGTGCCGGAGGCTATCCCGGCTGATTCAAGGTGAAGGGCAGGGTACACCCCGAACAGGTCACCAGTCTGCTGCGGGGCCTCACACAACCACACACACACTCATTCCTAGGGGCAATTTGGCACCAGCCAATCAACCTAATATTCACGTTTTTGGAGGGTGGGAGGCCACCTGAGTTCCTGGAGAAAACCTACGCAGACCCGAGAGAACAGGCAAACTTCACACAGAAAGGACAGTGTTCCAAAAAAAAGGATATTTTTTAAATGGTTTATAAATATTCTAGCCTGATTATTTTTTTTAAATTTTAATTCAGTTATAAAATTTAACACATCACCCGAGATTTATTAATTGATTTATTTTGGGGATTTTTCCAAGGATGATGATTCTTTTTGACCCAGTACTTGCTTTCAGGTACATCATGTATATACTGTTTCCTTGCTGTTCTTATTAGTCCCGACTCTCATCTAAGATTTACCACAGGCCCAGTTATTTTAAAAAAAACATGAAAATGAGCCGCATATTCTTGTAAAGCCATGAAACCAGGAGGAAAACAATTCAGTTTAAAAGTAATTTATTTACTCCCTACTGGGGAGTCCGTAGCACTCCAAGAATTCAAAGAGAAAGTGGTGAGCTCCAAAAATAACTTCAGCTCCAAAATGACAACTGCTAGGTGGTGCTTAGTTGGGTGGGGTGGAGCAGGAACAGCTGCTTGGTGGACGAGAGCTGGAACAGACTGTTGGTGGAACAGCGCTGGAACAGCCACTTGGTGGTACAGAGCTGGAGATACCGCTGTGTGGACGTTAACACGACTGTTAACACTGTGGAGTGTAGATTGTATGTTACCATGGCAATGATGTGTGAAAACTCCAGTAGGAAATAATGGGTCTTGAATTGACCTTCAAAAGCTCCACGTCAGAACAGTAAATCACATCCTTCCCTCTAGAGAAGTTGGAACAACACCATTTGTTGTTCACAAACACCACCGGTTCACCACCTTTAGTTTTTGTCGCACTTTTTCATGCCTCTGTCCTCATGTACCATGGTGAAGCCAGGTAAGCAGTTGATGTCACTCAGCCAAGTTTCTGTAAAACAAATTAACCTGGACTCCTGGAAGATTCTGTCTTTAAAGATTATTTCTAAATAGAGAGTTCCTGTTCCCCATAACAACTGAAATGACTTGTGTTTCCATTTCCTTGACTTTCGCTTCACTCCAGCACGGAACATCTGCAAAAAGGCTTCCCACACCCAGGTGGGATTGAATGGATGGTCCCACTCGGCACTCCTCACAGCTAGAGTTGCTCATCTCTTGGACATCCAACAAAAATGTGGAGCACTGCAGGGACTTGCTGCCATCACGTGAGGCACATTAAAAAAAAAAACAAGCGAGTTTAGCTTTCAATGGATAGGAATGGACAGCTGTTTTCTACTTATCTTCAAAAACACCAGAAAAAAAAAAAATAGGACTCAAGTTTAGCAATGGGCACGAAGGCCTTAACCCTTTGACTTGCAATGTTTTTTGGGATAGTTTCAGGGGTTTGGTGGTTCATTTTTAAACAGCTTAGATGATCCCTTTCTAGACACAAACACTTTGACTTCTCTAATCTACTTTTGTACATGTTTAAAGACTTAGTTTAAATATACTTACACTATTAAAAAAAACCTACATGAAAAGGATGGTTTGTCATTTCTCCCTACATTGTAGTCATTCCTTTGAAGAGAGAGTGTAGGAGGCTGTAGGTGGAGATCATGTCACATGAACATTTTTATTTTTCCATGGGGAAACAAAGCTTCTCTCAGTGTAAAGAAAAGGTATGTGTTCACGAGAAGATCCTTCTGTGTGAGCCAGTGGACCCTTTCATCATGTCAACTCATTCTGGTGTGATTCCTGAAACAGGAGAGAACGATGTAAGGAGAGCAGTGAAGATTTGACAGGGCGAAGATAAGGCTAAGATAAATGTCTGGCAGTGACTTGGTGGATGAGTTACTTTGGTTGTGTGTGGTTCTTTTGTTTGAATGTGTTACTTCTTCTTTGATCATTGAGAGGCTGTAGTGTGATACTACCAAATTTAAAAAAGGAGAAAAATAGTGAGATTTTTTTCTACAGTATACCTAGAACTACTTTAAAACATCCATACAGATTTGCTTTCTTGGTCAGCTTGCACGTATGTTTTATATTACTAACTGATAAATCAAGAGCTTTGATTTTCGGCTTGGCTTTCTTTTCATCAAGACTGGCCAATAAAGTGTCCAGATCATGCAGACGCTGCACCGATCCATCTGTCAATCTCCCGCACCTCTACTCACACCTAAACAAGACCCTGAGATACATTAACTCCTCACTGGGGCCAGTTTCAAATATGTGTGGAATGGTAATAGACAGAAAGCAAAAATAATATAAAAATGATGATGAACTTACAGAATGCATCACTGCAAGTGTTTGGATTGCCTGCATTTCTTGATGCCAGCAACTTCACACGCAGAAAAATTTATGGACACAAATACTTCAATCAACAAATTTGCTTCCTTTTCCAAAAAATTAAAGACCCAACTATTGCCTCGGGAACATTTTAAACCAATGAATACAAGACACTATTATTTTATTTATTTTTTTTATTTATTTATTTCGGTCACAGTGTAATTTCACATTAATGAAAGAAAGAAAAATAATTATGTTTTAGCAAAGGACCGAAAAGATATCGGCTGAAGCAGACGCTTAACACTATGAGTGTTCTGTATCAAGGCAAGTGTGGAGAACATAGATGAGCACTTGTTATATTTCTGTAGTAAATGTTTCTTCAACACTAAATCCTTTACCTAAAGTAGCAGCTTGAAAGGGTTGGGCACACCTCCGAGGCTTTTGCCTGTTTATACAAAGAGCCTCTCCACTGTAAAAGTGAAGCTGCAGCCAATTTGACGCCTGTAGAATTGTCAACATTGCAAATTGCTGCGTTACCTGAAAGCCAAATTGCTCAAGTAATGTTGGAAGCGATCATGTATATGTAAAGTAGGTGGATCACAATAGAGATGCAGAGTAGACATAAAAGTCTGGAAAAAAAATAGGCAGATTGCTTGAGTTTATGTCTATTGTGCATGCAGCTTCAATGAACTGAAAAGTATGTGAATTTTGCTTCAATCTGGTGGTTAGCACAGTGGCCTCAGAGCAAGAAGGTCAGCGGTTCAAGTCCCAGGTGGGACAATGCTTGAATCATGGGCCTTTCTGTGTGGAGTTTGCATGTTCTCCCAGTGTATGCGTGGGTTTCCTCCGGATACTCCCTCCAAAAACATGCATGTTAGGTTGATTGGTTGCTATAACAGAATTACCCCCTAATAATGAGTATCCGTGTGTGTATGTGGCCCCGCGACAGGCTGGTGACCTGTTCGGAGTGAACCCTGCCTCTTGCCTTCAATCAACCAGGATAGGCTCCGGCACCCCTAGCAGCCTGGTTACGTATGAGCGGTTATAAAGACGAAACAAAAAAAACCCTGAGATACAATCCAATCCAGATAAGCCTAAGCAATAATCTTAATCTTGCTGACACTTAAATTCCATCTGCATAACAATTTAGAACACGCAGATTCAATGCGGACAAATGATGTTCGATATCTTGCAGTATCTTTGCTGTTTGTTGCTTCTGTTAACTTCAACTTGAAGAAGCATTTTTTTCTTGCATTTTTCTTCATTGAATGCTTTTGCAATAATTAATGTTAGAGTTGTCTTTTTGCTTTAAATGGCAACCGTCAATTCTGGCAGACGTTGCTAGGTAAACATGACAAAGCGTGCTTTCTTTAACGACCACCGCCAAGGATAATAATGAGCATTGAGATGCATCAGTTCATCAAGTCTCTGTGTCAGCAGCAATGTCCCATTCCCAGTTGCATTTGTGGTTAGAAAGTGAGTTAAAAGGAGGTTTTCCTCAAGGCTTGTGATAAGACTTTCCACAGGCCTCAGAGCTGTGATGTTACCCCCCCACTTGTGTGTCCCCATCTGATTCTGATCAAGCTCTTTACAGTGGCACTTAGAACTCCAAGTGTTTCTAGCCTAGCCATGGCATTTTTCCAGCGGGGAGAGGAGAGAGTCTTAAAATTAAAGAGCCATTAAAAAATTTAACATAATTACAACATGTAAGTTGAAATATGTTTTTTTTTACCAAGTTAAATTTATGTGTTTCTATAGCAAATCCCATCAAAGATGTTCACATTACTACAAGCTGCCAAATTAATAGACAGTGTTTGGGATTTAATTAAATAAAAATGCTAGCTGTATGGAGCAACAGAAGTGTGAGGTCTATGACTGTTTCTGCAAATGACGCTGTGTGCACTTTTTATCTGTGTGTACTGCTTACACATGTGTGTCCTCACATGTGAGTGATGCAGCTTTTGGCTGCACACTGAAAGCAGCAAAAGCATCTGCCACATACAGACTATTAATAAGAACCCAGTGTTTTGTGGTTGCAAGTCATCGCCCCTCATGAAAGAATGGAAAATTCTATTTTTTTCACTCAGATGAAACACTGTAAATCACACGATTAAATGCTGTGGAAATCAATGCAGGGGGACTGTTAAATTGTGTACGTGCCTCTGTACCCCCTCTCCACGTGTGTGGTGGTGCTTTCGATGATATCTCTATATATCTGTCAACGCATCACCTTAGAACGCGTACATGTGGCTATTTGTGAACTCTGTGCTCTAATTATGACTCTAACTTTAAATTTTAGCTGCACGAAAAGAAAGAGCCAGTCAGTCCGTCGCTATTTAAACAACATTAAATTACATAGAAACCAGCGGAGAGTTTCACACAACATGTTACCTATGTGATCTGCTCCGCTCCTTTCTGGCTTCACTTTGTGAGTGAGTGATTGCGGCACGGAATTCCTCATCGCTCATGCCTTTTGTTGGGATTGCATCGCTTGAATAGTTTCCATTTTTCCATCCCTCCGACTCTGCACACCTACTCCACACTTCTCCCCACCCATTACTCACTCTGTTTTTTTATCTGCTGCGTCTTGTCTTAAGATGGGAAGGTAGCATGCACGGCTGCTTTGGTGCCCAGGGAGTGAAAATGTGACAGGCTGACAAACGGGCGAGTGTGGACAGATGTTTTGTTGTGTCTAGACTGAGGCCTACAAGGCTGTCATGAGCTAAGGGTAATTGGTCTTACAAGTGAGATGTAGAAAACTGTAAACTCATGGTGGTAAATATGGGAGGGGTGTTGAGCTTTCTTTAAATGTGAAGTCCATCCACGTATTCTGCCAGAGCACAAACTGGAAAAGAACATTTTCTAGATCATCTGTAAATGTGAACAAAGCAACTTTATGGTATTTGCCTTACAGCAAGAAGGTCGGGGATTCGAGTCCTGAGTGGGACGAGGTTTGAAACACTGGCCTTTCTGTGTGGAGTTTGCATGTTCTCCTTGTATAAGTGCGGGTTTCCTCCGGGTACTCCGGTTTCCTCCCACTCTCCAAAAACATGCATGCTAGGTTGATTGGCCATTATGAAATTGCCTCTAGGAATGAGTGTGTGTGTGAATGGTTGTGTGGGTGTGTGGCTCCGGGACAGACTGGCTCGTCGAGTACCTTAACTCTTGCCTCAAATCAGCCGAGATGGGCACCCTCCGCGAGCCCCTTAGGAATAGACAGTTTAGAAGGCGAAATGAGATCAACAACTAGACAAAGTTTAATCTGTCTGTATTTTGGGTGTTCTTCTTTGATTGTGTGGTCTGAACTTTGACAAGACCCCCGTGATATCTCAACTCTTCTCTTGCGACTCTTGATTTCTTTGACTGTTGTCTTTGCGTGGATGCAGAATCTGTGTTCAGCCAAGCTTTAGTTATCAATCACACTCCCTTCAGATTTGGCCACCAAAACAGCTGATTTTATGTGTAACTGTAAAATGATCTCAAGGGATTGACCCCGGTTGGATGAAGCAGTTCAGAAGATGAGTGACTTTGTGGTTGCTTGATTCAGTTTCCGTTCCTATTCATAAAGTCCTAAACACCTACAACTTGCTCGCTTTAATAAAACAAGTACCAATAGTTTCGTACTTTCATTGAGGCCAGTTTTAATCTGACCAGGCTTTTCCACCTAATAAAGTTATCTTTAGTTTGCAAACAAGACAGGACTTGCATTTAAATTTTCAAGAATTTTAACATGTAATTTTCCAACTGAGGGCTTTTTGAGCCAAAACACACTTCATACATATACCACGCAATTTGTCTTCTTTGTGAACTTACCAAGACATCGACTCCGAATGCAACGCCATGTAATTTTGTCTTCAGATACTTCTGTTTCTCATTTCGTCCAATATCCAATACTTCAAATGTTGACACATGAGAAGTAACTTTAGGCACAGATAAGTTTGAGAACAAAATATTAAGACTGATTACATACATGTTTGGCTTCTGATACATTCTTACCAGGAACCCTTTCATCTACTGGCTTTCATAGTAAGAACTTGTTAGAACTGCCAGTGCTTACGTCTGTGATCTGTGGATGTCTGGGATTAATTTTATTTTCCTTCAAACATAGACAGGCTTTTCCTGCACTGTAATCATCATACATTGTTTCCACCAAATGGAAAGGGGTAGATAGGACAAAAGCACGAGTGAAGGTGACAAGCATCTGTGCACACTGAGGTCATGTTCTTTTTCAGGGTCAGGGCCGGTTGCTGTTATCCGTTTTGTATTTCATGAAAGCTACATTCTCACAAGTGAATCATTTCAAGTGTCAAGTGATGATTTGTATCACAGGCCACGACCCAAAGAAAATCCGGCATGCCACATTAGCTGGTCGCCGAAAGAAGGGGGGATAGCTAGAAGGGAAAGGAGTAAGAACGGATGTAGAGAAAAGAAGAAAACGCGTGAATGCACCAAACTGAGAAGTTCCCACGACCAGAAAATTACCCAAATCGCTGGTGGCTGTCTCTGTCCCCACCCCTCCAATGCATTCCATGATGAATGGGACATTTAATATTGCCCTGCTTAAGGGTATTACCGGAATGTGGCTTATCTGCCCTTCTCAAAACACCAGAGCAATCTTTTTATGGTGGTGTGTACAAGAGTAGTACAGCTTGTGTAAAAAACAAATGTTAAATAAATAATAAGCTTAAAGGCTTTGACTCTACACCTGATTCCAATCAAATAATTGAGGTTGTAGAGAATTAAAATACAAAGAAAAACATCTATTATTTGTCATTTATTAGTTGTGAGACTTGACTTGTAATAGTAATAGTTTGATCTATCAGATTATAAACGATTCATTACTAATTCAAAATGACGAGAAACTGAAATAGTTGGGACGACTGTCGAGTTGATAGATACACAGAACAAAACAAAAGAACCAACCAATATGAAACTACAGTGAAAGAAACAGAAAATGACCCTTGTGGGGAAAAAATTCACAGCTTGGTTCCAATTTCTTGGATAAATACAGTCTGACAACAACAAAAGGCGAAGATGGACTGAACATGACCTTTTACGGATGTGTACGATACAGTTGACAACTTTCTGTATCTTACTGGAAAAATTTATCAGGATGGTATGACAGTTGATCCTGTTCAAGCCAAATTGTCACCCAAATGTCTAAGTTTCTGTTGATTTGTTTAGTGTGTGAAGTCTTACTAAGACTTTCTTTGATAAAGGAAAAATAAAAAGCATGCAAAATGTAAGATGAACTAAAAGTTTTATAGATGGTCCTAATTTGTTGATTGTGTTCAAGCAACTCATCCCAAACAAAAGAAAACCAACTTTGATGATTGAACACAAGCACCGTTGGTGTCCCTGACAAATATGGACTTTAGTCTAAGAAGGTACATTTTGTTCTCTACAAGAACTGTTAGAACACACAGTAGTCAGAGATAATCCAAGTTTCCATTTGTCCCTGCTTCTCATACAAATTTTCTCACACACCAAAGTGGTTTACCCTCTCTACTTTTTACCTTCTCCATATTTCTTTTATCACCCTGATGTCTTTAATTCTTCTGTCATGATGTGGAAGGAGGAGGACCCAAATGCAGGACAACAAAACAGAATTTATTAACAAAGAGTTCAGTAAGGTAAAAAGTCAAGTAAGGCAAAGGGCACAGGATTAACGCAGGATCAAAAGTTCAAATAATAAAACAGAGTTCAAGGATGTAACTGAGCAAGATCCACAGGTGTGTGTCATCAGACTAATCACACTCGGGTGTTCCTAATCAGGGTGATGAGGGAAGGTCCAGGGCTCTCTCTGGTGGCAGGTGAGGGGATCGTGACACCTTCAATATTGTTCGACACAGGAAAGAGAGATTCCTGGGCGGTGAGGGATGTTACAAATCCATATCTTCATTTTTTTATGACTACACATGAGTGAAGGCTGTAGAAGTAAAAGAAGACAAAAATTTGACCGGAGGTGAAGATTGTTACCTGGTTGCTTCTCGCTTTATGTCTGCTTCTTTTGCTTTTAGCAGATTGTCATCACAGACTATCAAAGTATAATTAATGTTTGACTTTTCTGTCTCGTATTTGTCTGTATTTTTCTGTTATTCCATCTGCTTTCAGAGGACCTGGATGACCTGCGGATGGAGGGTGTGACAGGGCTAATTCCATCCGGCTGTAAGTTCAGCCAAGGACGTAGCGCCTATCAGTCTGAACCACAGGCCAAAGTTACACTCAACATCTGTTCTAGGTGTGCCAGGTAAATGTTTCTACCTCCTCTGTTTCTCTGAAAAATAATAAATAAAAAAATAGTGGTTTGACATTTGCAAAAATACTTTATTTTGTGATTTTCTGCTGAGCTTCAGACAAATGGATCAATACCACTTGCATATGTGACTGCTTCTCTTTGTAATAAGATTGGAAACAGACATTAACAAAGCAAGCAGAGGCTTTACTGTGCGTTGTGTTCTTTTACTGTGCTTGGCCAAGAAATGGTTCACTTTTGTTCAGCCATGTAGATCTGCGGCCTGTTGTATCTACAACAATTGTAAATCTTGCAAACTCAAATACTCAACAAAAATAAAAATCCATTTTTCCTCAGTATGGGAAATTAAAATACGTAATGATGGTTTGTCAATTTAATCTATGTAATTGATTTTTTTCGTGAGAACAAAAATACATGAATGGGCATGATCGAATGACGGAATGACACTTGCAGCTATTTTAAGTTATGTATTGATGCGCTCAACAGGGCTGTCAAACGGTCACTTAGTTGGTGGTTGTCTTGATGATGTAGCAGCCAGGTTCTGAAAGAGCTGCTCCCGCCTCCTTAAAATGAGAAAGCATTTGGAAGTTATTGCATTTCTCAGTTTTTTTATGTCTCTGTGGCTATTTGAAAGCAAGATGTGCACGATTCATATAGAAAATTGTTTAACTTACCCAGAAAGAAGAATTTGACAAACCAATATTAATTTACATTTTGGGCTTAGTATTGAAGGATTTCTACTACACATCATAAATTTTGACCAACATCCTCCTCCACAAAATGTTATTGCTGCCAACAAAACATCTGGACATTGCATCAGCATGACAAAACGAATTAAGATAAAGTGTCAACTAAATTGCAATGTTATAAATGATTATATTTCAATAATCCGACTGATCAATTAATCAACTTTAGGGGAAGGGCTTTGTTTTCGTAGACATTTTTGCATCCTAATTTTTATGCTACTGCTGTTTTGATTTAATTATTTTTTTAATTTACTTTACAAACTTCCTATCTTTTGTTTTCTCTTTTCTGGGTCATGACCTCTTCAAGTTCCCACCCACCATTACCCCACTATCTGCACATGTATCCAAGGTAAAAGAAAATAGTGTCATTTTCAAGTTCATTTGTGTTGCTTGTTTTCACAGTTCTCATATGGATGATAGTCTCCAATATCATCGTGTCTTCCTCTATTTTTTTATTCTTCTGACACATTTCCTGATTCCCTTCATGATCTACCGTGCTCAGATTTCTAAAGTTTGGGAATAATGCCACAGGCAGGCATGGGCAAAACTCATCCTTGATGCCAGTCAGAGATAAATGCATATCTGCCATAATGAGACGCCAAGCACACATCTGCTGGTGCAGCCCTCACTGTTAAGGATTTGTTTCCCATTATTCTTTCATTCATGCAGCTTATCATTTTTGTTTCATACACAAGCTGTGGGATGTTATCATATGTTTGCAAGGGAATGCAAAGTTAAATCAGATATATCTTTTTTTCTGGCAGTTTATTGAGATAATGTGGTAAAAAAAGTTGTTCAATTTCCAGCTGGGGATTTTTTTCTGGGGATTTTTCATCTCAATCATTTCCTCTATTCTTTTTACTTCTAGTAAGTGTTGTGGCACAAATTTATCACTTTTTAAACAACATATTTCAATTTCAGAAGTCGAGTGACATTTTGACATTTGCAAAAATACTTTTTTTTTTCTAGCCACGCTAGAATGAATGTTAGAAAATCGGAACAGGCTTTAGGGCAGATGAGTCTGTTTTAGAATGTGGATATTGAAGCGATAGGATGTTGTAATCACAAAGATGACGACTGCCCCCAAAGCAAACGTATGTGGAGAAAAGAGAGATTAATCATTTGTTCAGCTCTGCATAAATGCTTGTAAACACATCGTCATACTTCATACAGAATGGGTTTAGTACAGTCCAATTACAAGCATTATTTTTATTGCTATGTGAATTAGAATTAGTTTAATTTAGAAAAACAAACACTTCTGAACTGCAAATCCTCACCTTAGTTAAAGAAGAAAATCCCACTTTGATGAAAAAACCCCCCTCCTCTTTAACTTTAACACTAACAGGTCAGTGGTTCTTTTCGTTTTGTGAGGTTTACAATTATAACATATGCACACCATATTCCCTCCATATGGTTGCCCACACAAACAAGACTGAACCACTTAGCGTTAACATGCACCACCCAATTGGGGTTGACCCAAATCCAAGAAAAGGTGACACATTCACACCCGCACCATGAAGGTGACAAATCAAATGGTCTCTTTATTCTTAGTAACAGGCTACCTCCTCACACACACTTTTTCTTTATTAATAATAAATATCTACTGATTTGTTGTTTTCAGAAAAAAGTAAATGACAACACCGATTAAAATAATTTATTGTGGATTCAATTTCATGCATAAATATTCTTCTACCTATTTAAGCTTCAGAGAGGTTGTACGGTGGCACAGTGGTTAGCACAGTGGGCTTACAGCAAGAAGCTCAAGGTTCGAATCCTGGGTGGACAAGGCTAGCCAAGGCCTTTCTGTGTGGAGTCTGCATGTTCTATCCATGTACATCTCAGGGTATTCTGGTTTCCTCCCATCCTCCAAAAGCATGCTTGTTAAGCTGATTGTCTGCTACGAAATAGTCCCAAGGAATGAGTGTGTGTGAGGCCCCGTGACAGACTGGTGACCTGTTCGAGGTGTACCTGCCTCTCGGCTTGAATGAGCCAGGATAGGCTCCGGCACCCCCCTGCAAACCCATCAGGGAATAAGCGATTCAGAAGATGAATGAATATTGGGCAGACAGGAGATGTGATCCAAGGAAATCTGAAAAGGCTATGCTTCAAGTTTGACATACTGTTTATTTCGGCCCTGACCGCTCTTTGGGCTACATTTTAACACAATAATTCACTTCACCTCTGTCATGTGTCTTGTCAGCCCATGCAACAGTTGTGTTGCTTCCACAAAACCTACAACATTCTGTGCAAATGCATCCCAGATCTTCCAGAAGAGTTGGCAGGATAATACGAAGAAATTAATTAATCCACACAGGCCCCCAATTTAGTCTTGTAATTCTCGTTAAATTAATTACTTTCATATCAGGAATGTCATGAGGGAATAGTAGTGAAGGCTTGCGGCTGCTTATGAACAGCCTTTGTACAGAGACTGAGAAAGACTTGTGATAGTCATCAATACAGTGAATATTTCTCTGAAGACAATCGAATAGGGGGGAGATGGTGGCTCAGTGGTTCGAGCGTTTGCCCGCAGACCGGAAGTCAACTGGACGTTCGCATGTTTGCATCCCACTGAGTGCACGTCTAGGGTCCTTGGAGAAGACACCAAACCCCCTGTTTCTCTCATCATTGGCGCCTTCGTGGGCAGCCTGCTGCGGTGTAGTAGTGCAGCAGTCAAATTTCCCCGTTGAGGGATGAATAGAGTGAGTTAAAAAAAAAGAAAAAGAATAAAAGACTGGGAAGGAAAGAAACCCAATACAGTTGTACAGGTAGACTCTGATAGACCCAACAGCTTGAACTGCAGCTGTGCAATAAAAGCTAACAGATTCCTTTCCTTCGTCTTTGGCTTGATATCAATGCTGATGACATGGAAATGGCACGCATTGAAAAACTGGCGTTTGAATTGTGTGTAATTGCATTTTATATGATTTACATTATATGAAAGTATGTCTCAGTGGAAACAAAGGAAGTATTAATTTTGAACTTAAGTAGTAGTGTGTGAACTGGTTTTTAAAAGAGTTATGAGTTCAGGATAAAAGCCAACTGGAACATCTTTATCTTTCTTCTAAAAAAGCTGTTCAGTCATGGTTTGTCTTTCACCCACAGTTTGCTTCACTATCTTAAGGAAAAATAAATCTTTTAGCATCTGAAGGGCCTGCCAAATCGCTTAGGCTCAGATAGACATTTTTTAAAAAGAAAAATAGAAAGCTATAGGGGGTAAGAACATTTTTTAAAGAACAGTTAATCGATCAAAAATCCCTGAACTGCCTGTGCTGATATTTTATTGTGTTTTTTAGCACGCGTAAAAGATTAGCTTTTTTTTTCTTGTGGTTAAATACTTCATGTGATTTTTATGTGCAAGAAGCCATCATTTTAGATGCTTTTTAGTAACATTTGAATTAAAAATAAAAATTTTACTCCTACTAACTAAACCCTACAAGTCTTTTCCTTCACTGTTCAAAGTTTCACAGAGGAGATTAGAACCTTGTTAAATATTTCCTATTTGTTTCATCCTGTCAGACTGATAAGGACTAGCATGACGTGTTATCTGACATTCAACTTCCAAACAATGTTTTGGGCATGTGTCTTTTCTTGCCAGTGTGTCCAGCTTTGTGTATCTGTTACGTGTCGTTTCCAGGTTGCAGGGAGACACTCTGTCCAACAGCCGATCAGAAGAGGAGCACAAGCTGCACATATCTGAACAAGCTGTACCTGACATTTCCTGTGAGTCTCAAAACACAGTGGTTGATCACAGAATATTTTTTTTCTCCTATAAATTTCCACGTTTATTTTCCCCTTCATGTCTCTTTGTCATTTGCCTATGTTTTGTTTGTATTGTCTGGGATAGCGCCGTTGCCTGGGGTGGACACAGTGGCAACTCGACTACAGGAATGTGAGGCCTTATCTCAAGTATCAAGCTCTGTAAGTGTGCTCCCTGCATCCATCACCAAACAATTACGATCACTTTACAGCCATCCATTACCTTGTCACTCTCTCCTCCGTAGCTCCTATTGTTTGAAACTGGATGATAACCACCTCAAGCTTTGTATTTTAGAAGAAAAAAAAAAAGACATAAATTAAAAAACAATCCGTTTTTATGTGTAAATTTCAGCTCACACAGCCATTAACAAATAATAATAATAATAAAAAAAACTAAATAAAAATGTGATCATACCACATTATTCTCAGCCACTAAATATCTATAGTTTTCACGAGAGTGCAATCTCTCGCTCAACAGAGGGAAGCTCACTTGCAGCAGGAAAAAAAAAGTCTAAGTGGATGAATGTAGCACACACCAGACTCGGATTAAGCCGAGACACTCATGTGCTGTTAATAAAATCTACGCCAGCACCTTCATTATAATGACGAAAAGAAAGTAATACTTCTTTTATAATTACCCAATCTAAGTGTTAGACAAGGTTTTTACAGCATTTTTCTTTTAAAAAAGAAAGTAGTTTGGAGCCAAGAACACCTACGTGTGTTGAGCAGATGCAGAGAGGCTGTGCACTAACTGATAGCAGACCTCTAAGAGTTGAAAGACTAGAACCATGGCCTGACACGATCAGCCAAACATAACACCCGCCATCCTAAATTTAAAAACACAAAATAATCTTAACATCAGTAAAAATAACTTGTGATTGTAAGCTGTTACTTATAGAAAATATCTTTAAAAACGAAGAGATTTAAGAACTCACAGAACAATGGCCTTAATGTTTCCCATGTGGGAATTATGAGTCCACAAATCTTCCGTCACCTATGTGGTCGCTTTGTGCTTAATTGCACATGTTTGGCTGTTTTTGAAAGGCAAATGTGATTTGTAATTGCTTGTAAGTGATTAACTGGCCTTTCAGGGCCTCATAGACACAGTGAGACACAGTCACCCAATAATACAGAAATATTTTAATGCTATAATAAGTTTGGCTTGGCCGCACATTTATTAATGAACTCTGATTATTGCGTTTTCAGCCTAAATTTGATTTGTTTGGTGTTTGTTTGCAGCAGTGTACTTTATAGGTGGGAACAAGCCTTCGCAATTGAAGAAATGTGTTGAATAATTTGCTCACGACATTAAATCTGCTTATCTGTAAAAGGGGAAATCTTTATTTTTAGCATGTTTATGACCGATCATAAATAATACATGGTTAGTATTCTAGTCTGGGCTGTAAATGCCAAACGATGTTGGAAAGTAAACACTGTTTATGGTTATTATTACTAGTCTGACACACCCCCTGCCTCTGCCAGCTCCTTTAGGTGATAATTGCCCCATAAAGACCAATACTTTACTGAAGTTATAGCCACAGCATATTCCCTGGAAAAGAAATTCTTCTTTGGATTTTTTGTTTTAGCTGGGTGATACTACTTACACATTTAGCATTGTAGCTCGGTTGTAAAATTTGTTGGAGAAAAACTGCTCTCTTAAATTGGAGAACTAATATCATGCAATGCATAAAATGTAACTTTTTTGTTTCAAAGTACTTTCGGCTGTGTTGATATGGTTTAAAAGTTCATTTTTCTCACGAGTCCAGCCCTGCATCGCTCCACAGAATGCTACTATTGGTTACTCTTCGAGCAAAATCTACAGCAGACATTCACTTCTTTTCTTCCAGATTTCCATCTAGATTTTACATTGTTCCATTGCTGTGCAAAACTTGCCACAAAAGCAAGTTTAATAAATCAGCCCATTGAGGAGTTTGGATTTTCATGAGTCCCAATGTCTCACATTCAGTGTATTTACTATCTTTCAACTAAACATGATCAACTGATCTAATTGGTCAACAATTATTTGCTGACATGGCTCAATCTATTGAGAGCAAAAGAGAATTCTAGTTTTGTTCAAAATATTTGAGGATTGTTGTCCAAGCCAAGACTTGAATCTTTTTTATTCTATAAAACCCTTTCAGGTATTTTTCTTGTCTTTTTGGTGGTGTTTTTTCTTGAGCACTCATGTCTAAAACATGTTTATATTTGTAAAGAGATGCCTTGTTTCGGGCTGCATGGTGGTGCAGTGGTTAACATAAGTGGTCTCACAGCAAGAAGGTCAGAGGTTAGCGTCCTGGAGGCTTGAAACATTGGTCTTTCCTTGTGGAGTTTGCATGTTCTCCATGTGCATGTGTGGGTTTTCTCCGAGTACTCCGGTTTCCTTCCACCCTTCAAAAACATGCATGTTACGTTTATTGGTCACTACAAAATTGACGCAAGAAACGAGTGTGTGTGTGGTCCTGCAACAAACTGACAACTTGTTAGGGGTGCACCTGCCTCTACACTGGGATAGGTTCTGGCGGCCCCCGCAATCTAATTAGGGATTTGAAGATGAAATGATGTCCTGTTCCGGTAACAGGCAATAATACTTAAAATGTATTCAGTGATGAGATAAGAAAATTGACCAACACACAACCAAGCAACAACTAAGCAGCTTGTCTTAGATCGATCTGTTGCACAAATGATAAACAGTATTTCTTGTGTGGAGGATGATGTAATCCTAAATCCTAGATTGTGGTGAAAAATATCAGTTGACCACACACAATGTTATTGGGCATATATAGCCTTAAAACATTTTTAGCATTAGACTCCAATTATTTCTTTCTGTCTTTTTTTACCCATAAGACGAAACGAATTTACTCCGAAACAAGATCCATATTTTTTAGTTTGGCTGAGGAATCACATGTGGCCTTTGTTTCTGAATGTACTACATTGTTTCTTTACTCGTGCTTGGTTGGAGCTAGATTAAAAATTCTGCCGCTGAGATTGATTCAGCCACAATTTATTGAAAAACATATCTGGCCTTTACTTTGAAAACACTTTTCTTCACAATCTAATTATTATTTCACACAAACTAATGCTTCCTCCAGTCAGGATGTGGGGATGGGGAAGGAGGAGGACCCAAATGCAGGACAACAAAAGAGGATTTATTAACCTAAAGTCCAGTAAGGCAAAAATTCCAGTAAAGCTGTAAGCCAAAGGGTACAGGATTAACTCAGGATCAAAATTTCAAATAATATAACAGAGTTCAAAGATTCAACTTATGGTCAGGTAGCCAGGACGGAAGACCTGGCTTGAAGGGATGGTGGTGATGACAATGACCCGACAAAGACGTCTGGAGTTATTGCCTTTAAATTGGCACCAGGATCCACAGGTGTGTGTCATCAGACTAATCACCCTCAGGTGTCCCTAATCAGGGTGAAGAGGGGATCATGACACCTCCAACCCTCCAAAAACATGCATGTTAGGTTGAGATGCTGCTATGAGATGTCCTCTTGGAATGAATGTGTGCGGTTGGTTGGGTGTGTGGTCCAGCGACAGATTGGCAACCTGTTTGGGGTTTACCCTGCCTCTTGCCTTGATTCAGCCGAGATAGACTCCGGCACCTCCACAACCCCATTAGGGATGGATGATTCAGAAGATGAAAATGAAACAAACTTGTGCTATTTTCTCCAATTAGAGCAACATTTAAGATTGTCGTAAATACATTCTTTTTTGTTTTAGGAGTTTTACTAGAACCAGCTCAACTAAATTTGTATCAGGATAAATTATAAAGCACATTAATGTCACCTAGTAGAATTATGCAAAACATCAATTTAGAGCTTAGCTTTGTAAATCAACAAATTTCATCAAATTAAAGTCCTAATGAATGTTACCCAAAAAAGCAGCAGATGTTGTCATTCGTTTCTTTTCCTTGTCTAGTTTTCTCTTTTTGAACTAGGATGCTAGATTTTACACACTGATGTCTTCTAAGTAACATTTTTGGTATGTATGACTTCATTTACCACCACCCCTTCAGTCCCCTGAAAAAAAACTTCCCTCCGATGTTTGGCTGCATGTTTGTTTCTCCAGTGATGTTATCCGGTGATGTGAAATGTTTTCAGCCTCTGTAATGCGGGTTTCTCTGTCAGATCTTAGGGACTGCTTAGTACTGCTGGCGGTGGCTTTGCTATATCTTTTTTTTCCCAAGATAAACTGTATGGTTCTATATACTGTGAACAGGATACGAAGCTTGAGTGCTCACGCAGATGTTAAAATGCCACTATATAAATTGCTGCTTTGAACAAAAATGGGTTTCCTGAGTGCCACAATAAATTTGATCTAAGATAGAATGATGAGATCTGGATCTGGTTTTCCAAAAGAATTTCTCCTACAACGCCTTCAAATTTTATGACTTAAGAATCCAATAATGATTATGAAACCTATGGGAAATTAAAAAGCGGGGTTCTGTTGGTGGCCTTATTTGCCAGATCTGAGAAGACACAGAGCAAGGGGAGGAGTAGATGATGTCATGCAGTTTGGATTTGGGGAGATAATGCCACAAAAAAAAGAAAAAAAGCTGGGGAGCCGATCTTGTTGTAATGTTTGACTCCACTTGGTGCTTTATGAGGGCTATAATTAAAGAATGGCCTGTGGTTCTGCTTCCCCAGAATGACAGGCATGAAAATCAATGCCAAATACACAGGGTTCCATGGTCAGTCATTTATCATAAGAGAACTTATGACATACTTGACATCTCCGGGCTGAGGAGCCCCCCGTGTTTCCATCAGGATGAAGAACATTTATTGACTTCTTTAGATATTTAGCTGTAGTTTAGAATAAGCTAATATTTAAACAATAATCTGTGACACATTGTTTGCTCGTCCCGGGGGAGGGATCTCTCTTTCACGTGGATCCCCATGAGGTTTCTTATTTTTTCCCCACTGATGGGTTTTTTAGGAGTTTTTCCTCACCGAGAAGGAGAGTCTAAGTGCATTAATGTGCTAGTCTTGTTTAGTTAGCATTTGTTAGTTATTTTTCTTGTTGTGTATTTGTGTTAATACATTCCTCTTTTTCTTGTGAAGCCCATTGAGACGGACATTCTGTGATTTTGGGCTATACAAATAAAATTGAATTGAATTGAATTGAATTGAACAACTTTTTAATAAAATATATTTATTAATTGTTATAATTGTTTTTTAATAAAATTTACCTTCGCTAGAAAAAATAAACCTCTTACTTCCAACCCAGAGAGTCTAAAAGCATTTACAAATCCTTTTTCAAACCAGTCAGAGAAGACTCTTTTTAAATACATGTACATTTGTTTCAAATTGCAGAAAGTATTTTCATCATCCCAATTATGTTGGTGTTTTTCATAAACTGTTTTAAAGACGAGCATATTTGTTGAATAAACGGCTCAGTAGCACATTCTTCAGTTGAATATGTTAATTGTCAATGTTTTTTACAGTTTTACAAAGACATTCTTTCCTGATTATATTTTCCATCGTGCTTGTCACTACAGAACTTTTAGTTTGCTACATTGCTCAAAAGAACATAATGGCATCCCCTCTCTTCCTTTCTGTCTGCACACATGTACATCTTTTGATATAAATCTCAAGATGTGCAATATAAGTATAGTTGTGCATATAAAAAGACACATCTCAAGTGTCCAAAACACAGCCTAAAGTTATCCTGGCCCGCACATGAAATTAACTTATATCCTATTCCATCACTGTGGAATTTACTTTGATGTCAGTCCTTTTGTTGCAATAACTCACTTTTGTGGAATGAGTTTTTGTCATTTCACTGGAAGTGTATTCGATACATTACATTAGATTTCAAACCTATATTTTAAACATACTATAGATGGACGTTTTTTATATGAGTGTAGTGGCTTCGATGGCTTTCATTCCAGATCAAATGTAACGCGCTCCACAAAACTGACTTGCTGCAATTGTTTTGTCCAGCCACTGGTTGTTATTTGCTTTTGGCACCGGGGAAACAAATTGAATAGAAAGAACAGAATAAGTGCAACTGCATCTCCTACCGTTTTTGGAAAAAAAAAAAAAAAAAAAAAACAGTCAGGAGGAGAGTTATGATGATATCCTGAGGTTCAAACAACTTTCATAGCTTTAAAATAAACTGCTTATTCATTTGATTTTCAGTATTTAAAGACTCATTTCAAAGCCAGAGATTTTGTTGTAATGCTTTTCTTAATTTAAATTGGAAAATTAAAGCACATGTTTTCAACCATATCCCGGGATGTCTATTTTTTTCCAATTCTGCTTTTGTTGCGGCCTCTTTGTCAAATGTTAGAGCTCAATGTGGCCCGCGAATCAAAACGTTTGCCTACCCATGACCTATACCTTTTCAATAAATTGCAATATGTACAGAGAGTGATTACAAAAATGTTTGTGCTTTGCATTTCATTTGGATGTTATGAAGACAACATGCACATAGTGATTGACTCTACAGAGAGAATCTCGTTTCAAGACGCGCCTCAGCATCTGATGACTTCACTCCTTCTAATCACCATGATCTGCACATCATGGTTGAGTTGCCATTGTTTTATAGAGCCATATAACACAGCTGACTGTGGAATTTATATAAGAAACAGAATGTTTCATGGCACTATTTTTTTTCAAAGATAAAATCATATCACATTTCTACACTGGAATTCACTGAGCTCTCAAGAATGGGCTTTTCCTTCACATAGGATTCTAAAATCAATCTGCGTGCCCCAGGGCTAGATTTTTTTCTTTTTTTTTTTTTTTTGTCTTTTGCTTTACACCTGCAGCCATGAAAATGATTGGAACACCTGGTTTGGATTATTTGGGTGAGCAATTGCTTTTGGCAATAAAGTGTATGTTTAAAACTCGTGCCAAGAGAGAAGTGAAAACCGTGACCAGGCCGAATATAAGAAAGGTGTCCCATCAGATCTTATATCCAACCTAATCGCGGCTTTCACTTCTCTCCTTCCAAAAACATTGTGCATAGATTTTCTATCGTAAAGAAAACTTTTCTATTTGATATTTACATATCAAATTACGTAAATGTCTTGTAAGTCTTTGCAACAGAGCACTAGACCTTGAGAAAAGGTTGTACATTTCAGTCTGAGAATGGTAGGATTTTCTTGATGTTTTTACAGGATTTTTTTTTTTTTTTTTTTGGCGGAAGCAACATTAAAGTTCAGTTTCTGCATCTCATGTGTAATATTTTACATATTTTAATGCCAGAATGACTTCTTTTGGGTGGTTACTGTTGTGAGATACAAAAGTAATCCCTGAAGAAGCTGAAATGTTTCTTTTGTAGAAATTAATTATTGGTGGAATTCTGTGAGTCATAGAGTGTGTTTGTTCTTTATTTTCACTTTACACAATGTTTGTCGAACCCGTCATTTTGCAAAAGAATAAAGTGCCGTAATGTTGTTTAGTAATGTTTTGATTTCACTGTCTTGCACTGTTCCTAAACATTGCTGGAAGATCACACCATCCATTCCAGATTCCCAGAATCCCTCTCTGTATCACCACTTTGTGAAGCCAGTTCTGTGTTTCATTAAGACCTCCGCACATCAAATGATGTCAGTCCTGGCATCTGACGCAACGTAATTTGCTGTGTGTAAGTGAACTTTGCATGTGTTGGAGTTATGACCGACAAATTTTATTTCTCACCTGTGTTTAGTGCTTTTATGCTCTTGGTCCATTAAATCTACAAATCATCTGGCCACTTGTCCTATCAAATGGAGGAGAGGGAAGATTAAGCATTCTGCCTTTGCAGGACTTGGCAATGCCGTCTAACAGGTTGTTCAGTTGGCCAACAGTTATGTAAAAAATTCATGATTCAATCTGGGTTTCATTTAACATTGTGACACAATTATTTTTACATTTGTGAAATAAAAATAAAGATATTGTTTTTGCAACAGGGAACATTTCAAATTTTATTGTTCTTCAAGTCTTGGCACACTACCGGCTGCATCCAGGCTAAATGCCAACATTGGCGCATACCGGCTCCTATAGATTTACTGATAGTTATAAAAAAAAATGTCCTGAACCACCACTGACTGTCTAGTGCTGCACATTAACTTAACAGAGTTCATTCCATGCCTTATGCTTTCATCTACACTGGCTGTGGTTTCTTGTGTTTTTCTAAAGCCCATAAAATAATAATTGGCTCCTTTTTTTTCTTTCAGCAGATATGGCTCAGAAATTTCCAGCAATAGCTGAAAATTATATAAAGAGTTAATTGAAGGGTCTTTCTTGTACTCTGTCTTGCCCGTACCCCACCCTCTCTGTTCCCTTTGCTAACTAGCGTCAGGCTGTCTGGGAGGCTGATCTGAAGTCTGTGAGAGGTGGGAGCTCGACTGGGACGACAGGCCTGCTACTAGGCGACTCCCTCTTCTCTAAAGAACTGGAGAACATGGGCAAACAACTTGCTGGTAGGCACTTCTGTATGTTTGTCTGATAAACATGTGGTGTGACTTTTAAAACATGCAAAGTTTTTGTTTTTGTGAGGTAGAGGCTTTAGTGTTGCTTCTGTGGTCAAATGCTTCCTATGAATGTGCTGCCAACACTTTTTAATCATGACTTATAAAGTCTAAAGAAGTTTAGAGACCATCCAATATATGAGCCAGTTTGGGTGAAAGACTTGTTAAAAAAACAGTCTACATTCTACATTTGAACACTGTGGGAATTTGTGGTTCCAGTAATGAGAGGTTCCTCAGTTACACTTTTTCTTATGCCGCCAACAACAAAGTCATTGAAATGTCATTTTGCCCACTTCATTTTGACATGTGTCATATGAGTGAGTCTGAGTCTTGTCGTAAAGATCAAGTACTTTTTTATTTATGCACCTCATTAAAGTCTGATGTACAGGCCAGAAGGACTGCTGACATTTGTAGTCATGTGTCACACACTTTTTTGTTTTTAAAATTTCAATTCATTTTGGCCGTGTCACACTGTGGCACATCAAGGTTATTTAGAAACATATTGATTCCACTGACTTACACAATGCCAACGTAGATACATGTCCTCCTAGGCTCAGTGTTACAAGAACCATCAAAAAGGCTTTGACCACAGAGTGTGAACATGCATAATACGATATATTAACACATTTTTAAAAAAAAAAAAGTCAAAACCCTTCATATTGCATTTCTTCTAAGTTTAACACCAACAATTACTGAACTCTAAGGTGTGCAACTCACACTAAAAGTATTACTGAAGTATTTGTAGATGCACAAATCTAGAAGTAGATTTCTAGATTTGTGCATCTACTTTGTACTTCAGATGCAGAATAGATGCAAAATCTCTTTGTACGCTCATGAAGAAAATTCTTTGTTACTTTAAAAAAATACTCAATTTAAATTTTCTCGTATCCAATTTTCTTTTTGTCCTTAAATTGAATTTTGTTTTTATTTTCAGTAAATTTGCCTCATTCAAGATATAAATCTTCTCATTTTATTAATGTTTCTGTTAGATCCAGATTTTTCTTTGAAAAATAGATGGATGATGGATGTTGAACAAAAAGTTTTGAAGTTAAATTCTACAGCAAAGTATTTCTTTTCATCAAACCAAGAGCGGTGGATGTTGTTTTAATTCATTGGTTTAAGCAATATTTTCAATAGCTTCAGGCGAATGATATGTCATTAGCACTCTTGTTTATTTTTAGAGGAGGAACCCAATAAAGATCGCATGAGTTCCAAATGCTTTTCTAGCGTGCTGTGGTTGTGTACTCTCACCACGTGCAACTGCTTCTTGATCAAAGGCTTTAATAGATTCGATCTGTTTCTTTTTCTTCTCATCTTCTCCACTCCACCCCATTTTTTTTCTTTTATTTTTCAAGTTTCAAATCAAGACTTGTCATTCCAGATGTGTTTTCATGTTCTGTTTTTGATCAAGCAGGGTTTTAGTTTTCCATCACTGTCAATGTTTCTTCGTGTGCGATGAAGTCAAAGGTGGAGAACGTTAAAACTGAATTGGTTTTGATTTAAGGGAACTCTGGTTTAGACTAAAAATAAAAGTAAAAGCAACCATTGAAGGGAAAATGACATTTTTACCAACTAGAATTTGAGGTTATTAATCTTGGTAGAATAAAGAATTCCACCTGAAAATATCAACCTTCTTGAAGATGATTCACCAGTGAGTAATTCGTGTTTACAGCATACTGGGGCTTAACAGCAATTGTGGTGGATGGAAAAAATTTGAGAATCGGGATTTTATTAGTTGAACTTTGTACCTCAAGGCATGACTTTTCAAACTAGTAGTCAAATTAAAATTCCAAATTAAAAGTTTGTTTCACTCAACAGGCATGCAAGTAGTCACTGCTGCCTTAGAACACAAATAGTTGACGTCAAGTGAATAATTGTACTAATGTGATTACAAAAACATGCCAAAGTGTTATTAGTTTGAACCAATTGTAAACAAAATTTCAAAACTACATTTTCCAAAGAGAGACAGTGACCAACAGTTCAGACATGTTCTGCTTTTTTTTCCCCAAATGGAAATTTTAAAAGAGCATTGACATGTGTTTCATATTATTGCATAAATGTTGTTTTTAAGGGAGTAAAACATCATCTGTTCAAAAACAAGGAAGTCAAGATTTGTTAAATACTTTACATGGTAGCTTTTTTTATTGGTTTTATAATTCACATAGGCAGTTTTTTAAAAAAAAAAAAAAACAACCATTTTACTCCTCTTGAGTCATACTTAAAGTTATGCCACCAAGATGACAATTCCAGATTGGTTTGTTGAATACGTATTTCTAACATTATTAATAAAAACCACGAGACATGAAAAAGAACCATAACTCAGATTATTCACCAAAGGTGGCAACAGTTTTTCTTTTGGAAATAGAAATGGAACTAAACTTCCGGATGAGCAAAGAAATATGTTTTGCCGGGAACAGAAAAAAAAAACATATTGCACTTACCCTGTATCAGCTTGGGCCTCTTTCCAATAGAGGAAGCTTGATTCACCACAGTTTACAAGGTCTATAAATACTGTCAAAATTACCCAGAAGTGGGATTAACGCAAGCAGTCTCGCCCACTGTAATGCTCAGTAAAATTTGTGAATCATCTGTCCGGTGGGACATAAACCAGTCTCTTCATACTGATCAAAACAAGTCTGACGTAATGCTCGAATCCTGGAAGTTGATTTAACAAAGTTTAGCTGGCATTCGCACAGAGTATTAGATGTTAGGATTGAGAATCCTCTCGAACATTTTTGTTTGATTTTCTAAGGAAGGTTTTAATTCATCAAAGTAGATGCAGATGACAAGAGTGCATTGTATTTTGGACATTGTCTCTCTCTTTAACAGAGGTTGAAAAGGACCTGGCAAAACTGGCTGAAGTAGGAAAGATGACCACTCGGAGCTCCAATAATCCACATGGTAGTCTTCTTCACACCCCTCTGCGCCACAGGACACTACCTGACACACTTCCTCTCCCCAGTCTTCTCTCCAGACCTCAGTGCCCAGCTGGCAGCTCCTCAGGCAAGCCTTGTAGCATTGGCCTTCCTCTGCTAAACCCTAAACCTACCACTTTGGTCATGGGCCGGACTCAATCTCCCAGCAACCCTGGGAGTAAGACTCAAACCCCAAGAACACCTAGCAGACCCCTGACTCCTAATAGCTTTCTTACACGCTCCACTTTTAACACCAGTTCACATAAAGAAGTAACATTTAGGAGGTCACGAAGCCGCCCTGTGACTCCCACAAGTCAGCCAGCACGTCCGCGACCGCTGCTCACCCCACCAGGATTAAGCACTACAGACAGCCTTGGTGCCAGCCTTCGGGCCTATCTGTCAGAGGTAAGACACCCAAACTGAAGTTTTCCTGTTTTCCCTTTTTCCTGGTAATTCATCCATCCATCTTCTGACCTGCTATCTACTGTAAAATAAATGTAAAGCTGAGTTACTTATTGAGTTTCAACTAAAAGGAAAGAAAATGTTTCCCTTGTGGTGAGGGCAGCTATATTGTTTGGTCCAGAGACAGTGGCACTAAGCTGAAGACATGAGGCAGTCCTTGAGGTAACACGGATAACAATGCTTTGGCTCTCCTTGAGAGTGACGAGGATGGACAGAATCAGAAATGAGGACTTCAGAGGGACAGAACATGTCAGATGGTTCCTACCCACACCTATGGTCACCAGCTGTGGGTGGTGACTGAAAGAGTGAGATTGCAGATACAAGTGGCCGAAATGAGCTTCCTCCACAAAGTGGCTGGGCTCCCACTCATAGATCGGGTGAGGAGCTCTGCCATCCGAAAAGAGCTCGGTGTCGAGCCGCTCCTCCTCCCGGTCGAGAGAAGCCAGATGGGGTGGTCTGGTCAGGATGCCCCCCAAGCGCCTCGCTGGTGAGGTGTTTTGGGCACGTCCCACCGGAAGGAGAACAAGAGGCAGACCCCGGGCCTACTGGAGAGACTATGTCTCACAGCTGGCCGGTGAACGACTCGGAATCCTTCAAGGTGAGCTGGAGGATGCAGCCGGGGTGAGAAAAGCCTGGGCTTCCTGTCTGAGGATGTTGCCCCCGCGACCTGGCCCCAGATAAGATTTTCTGTAGCAACCCCTGAAAGGAAAAGCCAAACGAAAGAGACGAGGGCTTTAATCTTGGCTTTGTTTTCTGATAATATTTTGGTATGACACTGCATATTGTCCACTGCATATTAGCATGAAGCGGAGTGGAAAACATCAGACCCTTTCACGTGCATGCAGTTTCAGCCAAACGCACACTTCGTGTGGGGTTTGGTGGCAAGTCGTGGAGGTCTGTACAGTAGGATGCTATTTTACTGTGGAAAATGAGCCCAGCATTAAAGAGGTACTTTCAGTGGCATTTCTTTCATATATTTCTTTTATGATGTACTTAACAGCAACACTGTTGAATATGAGCCTTTTTTTGAAGGTTTTTTAATAGTTGGCAGGAGTTTTACAGTCCCTTTGTATACTTTTTGACAGTTACACCAGTTGACACCTAGTGACATTATCCAAAAGACTTCTCGAGTTCACCCAGTTGCTTTTATAGAGACCACCTGGTCCCTTGTTGAAAGACTGGGGTCTGGTTTCCTCAGTGAAAGAATCCTGACTGTCATTAATAGTGGGTGAGCCAAAACTGAAGGATTATTGGCACTTTCTCTTTTTATATGGTTCATGAAATGAGAATATGAACATTAAAGAAAATATATAAACATCAAACAGTCTAGTTTTTTTTTTTTACAAGGACAGGAAATCTTTTTATAAAAGCTTTAATTGAAACTTGAAAGTTTAGTACAGTCGCGTATCTAAACTTATAAATGAAATTTTACACATTTAGAGACTGGGACGTAAAGTCACAGACTTATATACTGTGTATATAAAACATAACCTTTGGTTTAATTTGTAATAGAGTAAAATTACAGGAAAATAAGTACATTGTTATTCATACAATATATCATATCATTTAATATGTAAGTAAATAAAATAGCTTTGAACATACTTTCTGTTGGTGCCTGAGAGAAAGCTCAATAAATTTTCTTGTTTCAGTTAAATTATGGTTGAGATAATTTTTATTGCAAATTCCTGATTTACACATTAATAAAACGGTTGTTTTCAGATTTTTTTGCATGTAATTTCATATTATATATGTAAACATAAAGAACTTCATTGACATAAAACTTTTTCAACCAAATACTTAACAACTCATTTACGTTAATAATTTCAGTTTAATATTGAAAAGGAAATGATGTCTTAGCACAGTGTCCTCACAGCAAGAAGGTCAGCGGTTAGAGAGCTGGAGAAGGGGTGAGGCTTGAAACACTGTTCTTACTGTGTGGAGTTTGCATGTTCTACTGTGTATAATTGGTTTTCTCCAGGTACTTCTGTTTCCTTCAACCTTCAAAAACATGCATGGAGGATGATTGGGAAAAAATTGCCCCAAGGAATGAGTGTGTGTATGGATGGTCGCCTGGCGACCTGTTCAGGGTGTACCCTGCCGCTCGCCTTTAATCAATCGAGATAGGCTCCGGTAACCCCCACAAACCTGTTAGGGATAGGCAGTCAGAAACCTAATAGAAATGTTTGGGTTTTTTTTATGAGCGTATAAATCAAGGTTTCAGTGGCAAGAAATTCAAAGTTAGAATGTTTTTCAAAAGAAAGAATTTGGATACGGTAATTTAGTTAGGGTTTTTGTTTGTTTTTTTAATCATTTTCTCAATTTGGATTTTCAATATGTGGAAATATTTTGAAACAATTTATTTACTTTAATAAGTTACTTTATCAATTTTCTCATGTAAAATATCAATTATTCTATCTTTTACTTCTAATCTTATTCTCTTCTTTTCCACTACAGGATGAGTTTTATCAGCAGTTAATGGCCATCCGACAACCGTGGCATATTCCCAGTGACACAGACAGTGACATCCTGGAACCTCCGGAACAAGATAAGAGTAAGTAATACATTTTTATGAATATTTCTTTTTAACTTTCTACGATTGTTAATCACAGCTGGTGTGGAAAGAGAAAGCAATCACTGACAACTTTAAGTTTCTGGTCTCGCAAGCAAATCTACCACTATCCAATCCACTTCTTTTAATAACTTTACCTTCTCACTCTTGCTTCTTTTTTTAGCCTTTGTCAAATATGCCGGTCATATCAATCATTTTACTGGAATAAAATAATAATATATTAAAATTCATTTTGTGAATATTTTTTGATGAACACAAAGACTAAACATTTCCAGATTTTACTGGTGGAGGTTTAGATAAAGGAGGAAAGTTGTCAGGTAAGGTAAAGTGAGCTTTTCTGGCACAATGTAAAAGATTTATTCCTTCTAAGATCTAGTCGATTGACTTGAATGGCTCTTGCTAAACATCGTAAATCCAGTCACAGCGAAAAACTGGCTTCGATACAGCAAAGCACATTAAATATTCTCAAAGCACAGCGGAATTAGATCAGACCTCCTGGTAGGTTCTGGCTCATAAATTGAATAAGGGCATGTGTCAGGACAGCCCCATATTTAAAACCTCACTGGATTCAAACTAAGTACTTCTCAATACATTGTGATGCACTAGGAAACTGTCAGATTTATGCTCTTCTAGCATTGGTTAACATATAGCTAAATATTTCCAACCCTTTGAGATCCAGAGAAGAATTTATTGCCCTCAATGAAAAATGACTTGGGTAAACATGCTGTATTTCTGCAGACCTGCTGGGTGGAAAATAAAATTTCCTGTGGAAAAGCAAAGAGATTACTGAGAATACTTTAGAAAAACCCCAACGTAAAAACTTCAAGCATAACACCTGCCATGAGAATGAATCCATATGAAATGCTATAAAACAATAAAACTATGACCAAATCTTCTGAAAACCGTTACAAAAAAAAGTCTCAAATGTAGGTGTTTTAAAGAGCTGCATTATTTTTATATTTTGTTCTTTGGCTTTATCTTCATCTTCTGAACCGTCCACCCCAAACAGGTTGTGTTGGTTGCCGGAGCCTATCCCGGCTGATTCAACAGACTGATTCAAGGCCGGTTGATTCAGTCTGTTGCGGGGCCACACACATAGACAACCATCTAGACACCCACACTCGTAGGGGCAATTGTGTAGTAGCCAATCAACCTGACATGCATGTTTTTGGAGGGTGGGAGGAAACCAGAGTACCCATAGAAAACCTACACATACACGAGGAGAACATGCAAACTTCACAAAGAATGGCCAGTGTTCCAAGCCTCGGACCCACCTGGGAGTTGAACCCCCAATCTTCTTGCTGGAAGGCCACTGTGCTAACCGCTGCATTACCGCTTTGGCTTTATTCACAAACTTATTTTTCTACGGCAAAATTACAAGGATAAAAGATACCATAACTCAGGTTCATCTGGTTGCTGTCAGCACCTCTTGTTATGTAAGCAGCAATTTGCATTTAGTTGGTTTGCGTGTAAGAGTTAAAAAAAAATAGTCCTCATTAGCTTTTCAAACTGAAAATTATCTGCATGTGGGATTAAAAAAAGAAACATGACCGTTTTGGTATTATGAAACAAAAGTTCTAGTTAAAGAAAAGATCAAGCATGAGAATGGTTGTCACACGGAAACTCGACCCTCTGACAAGTTGCACCGGAGGGTCGTTGTTTTGCCAAATGTGCATTTTGTGCAATAAATGGATCTGTTTTCCTAATAGCCCGTGGGGCCTGTTCCAAATCCTTGGCAATGATTAAGGCATGTTGAAAAGGGATACAAAGCTCAAAGTTTATTAGACGTGGCATAGGAGAGACACTGACACAGACTAAACAGCCACAGGACATGACAGGAGCAGCTTCTAGCGTGAGAGAAGGCCCACACGACTGATCACTGATATCTGTTTTGCATGTCTCAGTTTGAACACATGAGAATAATTTTATTAGTCAGGGCACGAGATCATAATAGTTTTTAAGAAATTATATTTGCTGCTTTAATCTGCTTTTTGTGAGTGTTATTTCTGGCAGCATTTGTTGTGCTTTTGGCAGCATGTTTTTAGGTTGTAAGGTTAAGCAGGTGTCTAGCAAGAACAAGATGTGAGACGGTAGAATTTATATCTCAAAGGAGTAGCCTCAAACGTTACAACAAAGACAGTAGCTAATATTAGAAGTATTTATAGATATAAATTATTCATTATGACCAATCTGTCAAATAGTGTACTCATTTGGGAATTCCCTCTCATAATAAAATAAGTGTCTAAAACTAAAGAAATGCTAAAAATAAAACATCTGTCATTTAAAATTTTTGCTGAAATATTAATAAACACTGGTGGCACTTGGCGCCACCACAGAAAGTAGAGACTTCGAGTCACGGATGGGACGAGGCTTGAAACACTAGCTACTCGGTGTGGAGTTTGTTCTCGTCGTGTATACCTCCAGTATCCTCCCACTCTCCAAAAACATACATGTTAGGTTAATTGGTCACTATGTAACTGCCCCTAGGAATGTGTGTGTGCGCGGATGGTTGTGAGTGTGTGGCCCCGTGACACACAGGTGACCTGTTCGAATCAGCCAGGATAGGCTCCAGCAACCCCTGCAACTCCACTAGGGATGGGTTGTTCAAAAAGGAAACAAGATAAAAAACACTAAAAAAAAATCCCCCATAAAAATGTAAGCCTTTTTGTTTACTCTCTCTTGGCAATAACAAAGGAATATGAGATGTGTATGCCATCCCACATACTGTTGTGCTTTTGTGCCTGAGTGAATTTTGAGTCCTGCTCATTAGTGATGTAAACTGTCTTCGCAAGATCTCAGCAGATGTGTCTGACATGAGAGATAAATAATAGTGGAAAATCTATTGCTATTTCCTGTGTCCGACTGCCCTGTGTTCCACCAAACGGATAAAAGTTGCCCTCTTTTCTTTGCTTGCCGTGTCTAAATCCTGGCAATACAGCACAGCACGTTTGGCAAGCTAACATATCTGATGTGTCCGGGGAGAAGAGATTTCCTGATAGTAAAGTAAATATGCTATAACTCGTCATGGTTTTGAAGAATCGTAAACTTCACAAGAATATTGTGTAGTTCTTACTGCAATTATTAGAAAAATGTGTGAATCATTTGAGTATGAAAGCATAAAGAGTCCCAGACAGAAGTTTGCACAGTGCCTGTGTCTGTTCATATAAAGTAGAAAAGCAAATAACCACCAACACTTCTAGACACGACACTTTTGTCTGCTACCAATTACCCTTTCTTTTTTGTTTTAGGTGGTTCACGAGATGCCAACATGAGATCCGTATTTTCAGGTGAGAAAAAATTCTTCCTAAACTGTTGTTTCATAAGAGCCATTAAAATCCAGAGGACCATTGGCAAAACTTGAGTAAGCTACCGCTTCAAACAGAAAGCGACTCAATGTCTGTCAGTGATCTCATTTGTAGAACCACAACATTTACACCACAAAACCACCAATGGTCGACTTGCTGTGGAAGTCTCCACCTTCATTTATGGGCCATTCAATTACCGTCACAGGCTAAATGGAGGGCACAGCAGTTTTGAGAGCTGATTGGTCCAAGGCTGTTTGCGTGTAGAGACGCGAATACTTGCCCAGTTCCATTAAGTCACTTGGGTTCTGAGTTTACATGCAGCAGACAGTTTCATTTCACAGCATCAACATTTAGGAGAAGGAGAAAGTCTGTCTGGTTTGAGGTTGTCTGCGGTTCTCTTCTTATGGCTCCGAAGGTGCCCACAGTTCCCAGTGTCAGTGTGCCAGCCTGGACTGAGATCTGAGAGCAGCCTGCTGCTGTTGCTTGTCTACCAGAGAAGCCAAAGCATTACTACGACAACCTAACTCAAAGCTCTCTGTCCTCGAACTTCACTGAATTGTGAAATATAATGATTGGAACCTCCATCCAGCTGCATTAATCCTTATTTCCCATAGAGAGATGTTTGTCTATGACATGTGCGAATATTAAATAGCCATTTTATGGTAATTACATCTGTTATTATTCCCAGTAGTGGTGAAACGTGTTTGATTCTTGTTTCCAGGAGACTGATATTTTTGTCTTTCATTTTTCACAGGCTTGTAGTGATGAATCCCAAGTAACACTGATCCAATCAAACTATTATGCAAACCACTGGACATTTTCAAAATGTGTACAGAGACCATTATTTTTATAAATCATATAAACAAAAAAATGGTACACTTTTACACAGATGTTTCATAGACATTGTACTGTAACAAGAATAAAATAATAAAATATTACTTTTGCTCTGTAGCATGCCGTTACACTTCAAGACAAGAGTAAAGGAAGAGATGCATTTTGTTCCCCATGTTTTTTTTTTCAGGTTTAGTACACATTCACTCCCTGAGGACAGCACATTTGTATTACGAATGTATTATTGAGACACTATTTAAAGCGTTTGCGTTTTTGGATTGCAAAAAAACAAAGCGAGTTGTTGAAAGAATAAATGGAATGCTGTTATTTTAATTAAACGAACTGGTGTATTTTCTGTTTTTGATGTCTGTTGTCTCATTATTCAGTTTGTCCATTGTGATATTTTTATTTGACGCACATTAATTAATGGTAAATCTTGAGTCCATGTCTTACTGACTACATAAAAACTTATCTAGAAATGTTTCAGTGAAAATGAGAAGCAAGCTGAGCATCACTTCGATTTTTATATGGCAAACCAATGAAAAAGAGGCAGATGAGTGTTGTTCGGTTGAACGAAAAGAACCAGACAACAAATAACCAACAAAACCTCATTTCTCGTTGACTTTTTTACTTTGGGGAACAGCACATGTTAGAGGTTTTGGAGATAAAGTAAGAGAGGCCAGACTGAGATGGTTTGGACCAGAGGTGGCTAGTAGCGAGTTACATTTACTCTGTTACATTTACTTGAGTAACTTTTTGAATTAAATGTACTTCAATGAGTAATTTTAATAGTTTGTACTTTTACTTTGAGTAAACTGAGTAAATAACACTACTCTTACTCCGTTACATTCGGCAAAAGTTGACCCGTTACTTTTCTTGCTTTTAGTACGTTTTTCAGTACAGTAAGTTTTTTAAAGAGCGTATGAATGTAGACAACGTTCCTCCAATCAAATGTAGTGAACACGGTCACATGAATCTATCTGACCTATCAGACATTTCCTTCCCCGGTCTTGCAAGACAACAAAACTTAGTGCGAAAAAGTTACAGTATTTTGAAAAACAAGTTAGTGCTAAAGCAGGTGAAAATGGCACAAATGGAGGCAGCAAATGTCTATCTTGAACAAGTTGTCTTTTTCATCTGAACTGCGTCCAGGTCTGTTGGCAGGCCTGGATCCAGAATTTTCTTCAGGGAGCAGGCAAGAGGGGCATGAGGTCAATGGCAAAGCCATTTTGAAAATACAAATTTTGCAAATTTTATTGTATTGTTTTAAATTCTTATGTGTACAAACAAAAGTCTACTTCTTACTTTTACTTGAGTAAAAATATTTTGGACTAACTGTACTCTTACTTGAGTAAATTTTTTGGCTACTCTACCCACCTCTGGTTTGGACATGTGCAGAGAAGAGAGAGAAGTACTTCGGAAGAAGGTTGCTGGGTTTGGAACCACCAGGAAAGAGGCCTAGAGGAAGACCAAAGAGGGGGTTCATGGATACAGTGAAGGAAGACATGAAGATAGTTGGTGTGACCAAAGAAGATGCAGCAGATAGGGTTAGATGGAAGAGACTGACTTAGCGACCCCTGAAGGGAAATGCCGAAAGGAGAAGAAGAAGTCATAGTTTTGTTTTTTTTTTACTGGATTTAATTTTAATTAAAACATCGCACCAGAAACTACCAATAAATGTTTTAAAAATTTTCTCAGACACACTGAGGTTCTGACAAACACTGAAGATTATTAGGACATGAGTACATTGCTCTTGTGTTTGGCTGGGCATGTGTCAGCTTTACTGTGGTTGTCTGAGGGTTAGCCAGGCAACGTCAGCTTTAGCTACACACACATTCAAGAAAGAGTCTAATCTGTTACGTCTATTACATTTTGAATGGTACGCACTGACTTTTATGGTAACATAAACCCAGTAGTGCCAGCTTTTTTCAGACGTCACACTGGATGTGGTCAACAAGCTGTTCAGATCTCTAGTCACTTTTACAGGAATCACTTATTTTGTAATTCCTGTAAAAGGATGGGTGAGAAGACTAATCACTTTTAAAAAACACATCCCGTACAACATAAAATGCGGATTAATGAGCCGTATTTGTGCTCTTATTGGAAATGAGTGTGGTTAGAAAATATGTGGAATAATTTCAGACCATGACTTCACAGAGTTGTGGATACAACTGTTCGTGTTTCTGTCAGAAGTTAAGAGAATAGATTGCATTGCGTATAAATACAATCATTTTCCTGTTTTCTACTGAACAACAGAGTGAAAACGGCCATCTGTTCTTGTTCCAGAGATCACCAGGATGTTAATTTTGTTTTTCAAACAATATGTTCAAATGTCTTCTCTAGTTTTCTTTTATTATAGATAGTGTTAGCTAATTAAAAAAGTATGTACAAAAAGATTTAGGGTAAGGCAAGAGAATATGAAAGAAGACTTAAATTACTGCTCAGATTCCACACAAAAGCAATCATGTAATGCTTCTTTTTTCCTTTTTGTTCTTCCAAATGTCTCATATGTCAATGGTTATGAAGATGAAATACTGAGTCTAAACATCCGATCTTAGATCTACATCCCTGTAACTTCATTATGAATATGGCAAAAATAATTGTTCATTTTTATGCTGCATAAATTATCTTGTTTCATCTGGATAACATTAGCTACATGTGTTGGGAATTAAATTAATTTTCATTTTATTAATACTGTCCCCCTGAAGAAAAATTCTCTGCATCTTCCTAAAGTTGGTGCATGGTAGAGTTTCTACACAACTGTAATAGCCCCCCAAGAGGAACAGACATCATTGTACTTTATGGGAGTTCTGGCCTGGGTCTAGAATTGCAGCTGAATAACAAGAGATTTAACCTGAGATACAACACCAATAACTTTATAGTGAATGCAGGATGCAATTTGAGGGAAACAATACAAGAGTTAATATCTGCAGCTTGAAAGGTTCCAGTCAAAATCTAGCTGCGCATGTGAATGGGTTTCCAGCAACAAGTGCATTTCCAAGTTGTTGTTACAGGGCAAGAAAAATTTTTGTAAAGTTAGAATTCTTTTGGGATTTCTTATCAACCTAAATGTCTTCTTTATTTCCATAGAATTGTTGCCATCCCAGTCTAGACTAGAAAGAGGGAATGAAAATATATTATAGTTGGAACTTCAAATTCCATGACAAAATGTTGTGTTGCAGTCTTTCCAAGTTCGCAACTAAATGATCGAAGTTAGTTTGTACGGCCCTGCTTGTTTTGCGCAGTTTCTGAAAGAAGCATCGATGAACTGCTGGAATTAGGAAAGTTGTCTTCATCTCTTTTACAGCTTTTTGTTCCCGAACTTTGACCTAATGATAAAGATGTTTAAAAACAAAACCGTCTCACTCTTGTCTTTAGTCTGGTGCAAGCAAATCCATGATACATGGATGGATCCTGGGAGTTTTAAATAAGTGTACTTTGAACAACATTTTATCGTATTTTTAAAATTTCCTTTTAAATCTAGATCAGGGGTCCACTCCAGGAGCACTTGGGCATGGGCTCATTGGGAATCGAACCTGTTTCTCTCTGTCTATGGCTGTACTTAGACCTAGTTAATCCCAAGAGCAGACAAACGGGTTATTATAGGCTAAACTCAGCACTGATGAAGTGTGCAGAGCATAAACAAATGTTCAAGTTTTTTTCCATCAAGTCTTGCCCCAACGCTGCAATCCAAAGTCGCCTTTTTTCCCTCGATAATTAGAAAATTGTTTTGCACTGATGTTTAATTACAGATGGCAAGCGATAGTAATGTCGCTCATTTTCTCTATTCAAACGATGGGTACAACCCGGTACACGACAGCAGTTGCCCATACTTTACTTTAAAAACAAGAACAACGAAGAAATGGACGTTTAAGGTGCCAGCGTGGTCTTTGATTTCGTTCTCCAATACCTCTGAGATGGCCGACTCCGGGTTGATGACGTCACATGGTATCACTGTTCGCAGGCCTCTGAGGCAAAAAAAAAAGCTACTCATAGTTGAATACATTAAGTTCTGAAATGTTAGTGAATTTTTATATCATTCATAACGAGGAATAATAAAAAACAACTTCCTGTCGATACACATTTTTTTTGCTAATAAAACTTTTAGAATTTTTTTTTCTTTATCCCACTAATAGAGTTTGGCTAGCTGAATTGCTAGGATACATACATATATAGGCACGTCCTGTGTTGTTACTATTTTTTTTATTATTTCTTTTATGTTTTACGCTTTAAGAATTGTCTATAAAATGCGTTACTAACTAACAAATAAAACACATGACACTTTCTGGCAGGGTATGAAATTCTGACGGAACAACAGCGGGAAGAGTAGCAACACTTCGAATGAAGCTAATCTCACGGGAGGATTGCCATCACGTAAATCCACACGTTGAAGAGTTTTTTTTTTCTTTTACATGTATGAAATTGGCCATACTTTCAGGAGCCTGACTTTATTGCAAGGTAAGGCAAGTTTATTTGTATAGCACAATTCATACAAAACGTAATTCAAAGTGTTTCACAAGAAGGAAAAAAGAATGCAGTAAAATCACAAAACATAGAATCAAAAAGTTTTAAAAAATAAATAAATAAAATCATTAAAACAGATAAAAAAGAGTAATTAATCAAATTCACAGTTAAACAGAACTGTTTTCAGCCTAGATTTAAACATTGTCACAGTAGAGGCCTGTCTCACAGCCTCAGGAAGTTTGCTCCAGACTTTTGCAGCATAAAATTGAAATGCAGCTTCTCCATGTTTAGTCCTGACTCAGGCACCAGCAAGAGGCCGGTCCGGAGGTCCTCAGAGTTCGAGATGGTGATACTCACATCTCGAAAGCACATCTGTGATACTAACATATCACAGATGTGCTTCGGTGCTAGACCAAGGAGAGACTCAACAAGCAGAGCAGCTTTAAAGTCTATTCTCTGAGTCACAGGAAGCCAGTGCAAAGACTTGAGCACAGGACTAATGTGATCATATTTTCTAGTTCTTGTTAGGACTCGAGCAGCAGCATTTTGAATAAACTGCAGCTGTTTTAAGGCATTTTTGTTCAGACCAGTGAGCAAACCATTGCAATAATCTAGCCTACTGGAAACAAATGCATGGATAAAAACCTCCAAGTCTGTTTTACACACCAAACCTCTGATTTTGGCTATTTTTCAGGTGGTAAAAGGCTGCTGATGTAATTAATTTGATGTGACTGTTGAAGGCAAAGTCCGAGTCCATTATTATTCCCAGATTTGTCGGTTTTTGAGAGAGAGAGAGATTGAAGGTAACCAATGACACTTTCTCTTTGTTTCTGTGGGCCAAAGACAATGATTTCAGTTTTGTCTGAGTTTAGCTGGAGAAAGTTGTTTTGCATCCAGACTCTGATTTGTTGAATATAGTGACAGAGTGAATCCACAGGTCCATGTTCACCTGCTGTCAATGACACATAGATCTGAGTATTATCTGCATAATTGTGATAGGACCCGTTATTACTGGCAAGTAAAATGATTATTTTATTTATTTTGTGTGTGTGTGTGTGGTAAGGAGTGCTGGCTAAAAAAGTAATATTAAGACAACTTGAGATGAATGTAACCCAGTGAGATCTGAGAGAAAAGTCCACTACAGTCTTCTATATTTTATTATTGCTTTTTAAGCAGACTTTAAATCAGTTCTGTATTCAGACTTGATCTTTTGCCTCAGGCAGGGGAGTTAAAATAGTGTCTGACCATCTTTACCCCTGCACTGCAAACCAGAAGATATTCATCATTGTTGTGTGAGGAGCTGAGGCTGCTGGGTTTGGGTTTGGCCAGACTTCTCCTGTACTGAGGGACATATTGTCTATATTAAACAAGAGTGTAGCTGTTTTTGGCCTGATGATATTTTTTGCTCTTGTTTCAACCTTTCCTTTTCATACATTTAATTTATGTCTATTCTGACTTTATTGTTTCTGATCAAGATGTTGGTGTCCAGTCTGTTTTTGTTACCTAAAAAGGGACCTATGTTTTGTTTGACTGGAAAAAAACCCATTAATTTCAGATTGTATGGATTATCATGATTGATGCAGACGGGTTACATGTTGGATGGATGAGTTTAAATCTTCTTGTGATCTTTGTCTGATTGTAAGCCTGATTGTAAGTTCAATCAGTCTAAAATTCCAGACTTCTTGACCCTGTCATTGATCTGCACTGTTAGGCTAACTTGTGGGACTTCATTCTGTGTGAATGGTTGTCTGAGCTGTCTTGTATGCATTTCCTTCTTGTCCAACACAGACTAATTTATGGTCCCTCTGCCTGACCACAATGTGGTCAGTATTCCAGACACTTGGGGATCATTTCAAACCAGGCCATGTGGTGGGTGAAGCTGGATCAGATGACTCATCCAAACCTGGTGTCTGCTTCTGTGTCCAGGGAAATCTTTATGTATGTTGTTATTACTCATCCGAATACAGATCTATCCTCAAATGGTTGTTTTGAATCACAGCATGGAGTAGACTGAAACTAAATATAGTTGCTTAAAGAATTGGTCAACAACATCATACAAAGCCCTGTTGTTAAATGGTTTTGACAGGTTTTGTATCCACTAAAGGCCACAAAAGGAGGTGAAGAAGACCTGTAATCTGCCATGAGTAGAGGTAAATATACTGATTTTATTATCAATGTAAAGTCTACTTTCCACTTGCACTCTGAATGTCAACAGCACAGAGTTAGCCATGTTAGCTGGCTAACATGGCTTGGTCCGGACTCCGACCTATCCGGCATGGTGCTGCTTGTCTAAACCTTAAAGGAACCATCTTCTATACTTCTTTTTGTGTTGTTATTTACATGTTACATATCTAAAAGTTAATTGAGTCTATTTTTGTGTTGTATTTGGTATTGAGACCATTTTTGTTCACATTCTCGTGCAACTTTGTGCTAATTATCTGTTATTGCTCTTTTTTTCTCATGTTATGGGTTTTACTTTTACTTTTTTCTATTTTTTTTTCTCAAAATTTGCTAGAGATCGAGTATGTTAGAAAAATACATTTGACCTTCTTTGTAGGATTGCATGTTACTTTCAGTCGGTACAAAATACGCTTGAAACATTTAAAACGTCATTACATGGTCACATTCACCTCATGTCCAAATTCGACTGACATATTCAGTTACACCTGATCTGTTCATATTAGTTCTGCTGAAAGTAGGGAAACTTATAACAGAGACTGACACGAGACTTGGAGATGGCGCATAGTGTTTTTTTTTCTGTGGCATTTTCAACGTAAATTCTGTGAAAACACATAAGTCTTTATCTTGTGAAGAAAGCAGGCAGGGAGCAATAAATAATCTCCAGCAATTCGTGTAAACACAAATCCATTGCTGGACACACCTGACTGAACAAAGGCTTTATCGTAGATTTAAAACACTGGCAAAAATAGCAAATAGTTTGGAAACTTTTTGCGATATATCTTTTTTTGAAAAGCATCTCACTTGCCGAGTTTCAGAAAAGATTTGAGGCCAAAATAAATTATCCTTTGGCCGAGTTTGTGTCCATAGTGTTCGTGTAGTGACTAAATCTTCCAAAAATGTTTCAAAAATTATATTTTTACAGTGTGTTTAAATACTTTAAATTAACATTGCTTTATTTTCTGTTCATTTTTTAGCAAAAATTTCTTTTCTTTTACATATTTTTTTTTTTACACAAACATTTCATTGAGCAACAATCAATACGCTTCTAGACATTTTTATTTTTCCTAACGACAAACTCTGTGTCACCTAGTTTAATTGACAGGTTATGACATTAAAAGCTCTACTTAAAATTTAATCAAAGACCCAATAGGTTTGGCCCTTCCTCTTGCTTTCAAAAAAAGTCGCACCAGCCATCCAGCAATCTATTTAGCCTTAAAGCAATGATCTAATGAAATCACGGTTTCAACGCAATCTAACGGCAAAATCAACACCATGGCAATAAGACTTCCTAAAAGCGTTGTAGGTTATCTTATCTTTACTACATGTATGGTCTTTACAAAGCTGTATTGAAATGAGCTCATTTTCGTCTTATCTATACAAATATCAAAAGGGTTGATAAATCCCAGTAGGCAAATTCATAGAATCTTGTGTTCTTTTCAATTTAATTCAAAAGTGGAGTGAGCAGTGGAAATAATAATTCATCGTTTTATTTGGCTCCAAAAACTATTTTATTATGTTCTTGTTATTTTATCAGCTCTTCAGGGGACGGCATGCTGGAAAGGGATGGAGAAGTACTAAATGAAGATGTTGTTACCTACCTTCAGGAATGGAAATAGTTTTGGGAATAGTTTTGTGATTGTCTCTTTGCTTTCATCTTTAATAGACATATAACCACAAGAGGAACAATAATGTCTATAGAGCTGCCAAAAAAAGTTTGATGGCTTTCAAATGTTCTACACCTGTGGCTCCCTTTTTCTCATATTTCTCGTTCTGTAAAGGAAAATGTTGTGTGGTGCTGAGTGTTTCATTCTGAATGGTGAAGGATGGATTAAGTGCCGATGTAAGAATTATTTTGTCTTTCTGTCTCAATTGACAGGATAATCATAGTTTGCACCGTCACAGTTTATTACTGGCAAGATTTTGATTTCAGTTTTCCAGTGCTAATCCGAAGTGGAATTATTTTTTGTTGATATTGGTTTGGTTTTACTGTTTTCAAGCATATTGGGTACTTTGGAAAATTTACAAAAGTCATTTAGGAGAATTTTCCATGAGCTGTATTTACAGTATATGTTCAGATAGAGAACAAATTCTCTGAACTTTCTTTCATTTTTATCGTACTACATTCATCCCTCATGGGGAAATTAATCTTGTTGCATTGCACCGCAGCAGGCAGCCATGACGGTGTCAATGGTGGGAGTAACTTGGGGTTAGATGCCAGCTCAAGGGACACTTAGGCATGAGCCCTGTGGGAATCAAACCAGCTTCTTTCAGTCCAAAGATGGACTGTCTACCGCTGAGACACACAATTACCTTACATGTAATTCCTTTTGCTTAACTCCCAAGTTGTGTAATACTTTCCACTTTTTGGGTGTTTTTTAAAATTTAGAACAAATAATTGTTTGATTATCCCAAGATACTTCTGACTGGTTTTTATTTTCAATTTACCGTCGCTCAAGACATTCTAGTCCTCATTTTTTTGTGAGGTTGTTGTCATGTTGAGGTCATAAATTGAATGGGAATGCAAACTATTTTCCTTTGAAAATTGACTAAGTTTTAAAAACCACAGAAATGATGTTACTTTTAGAACAAAAATGAGGATAGGAACATATCCTAGTAGGTGCTGGTGCTCAAAATAATTTTTAACACTATTAAAACAACCCACCAAGTTAAATACAATGGTAAAGTCTGAAATGTACAAAACCACATGTGTAATGTATGCAATGTGTGCTCTATTGCTGGAATGCAAACGACCATATTAGCAAATGATGTCATTGTCAACACAACAATAAACATGACAATCAAGTGAATTTATCTGATGTGAAGAAAAGTGTATCTAATGCTGCTTTTGCGTAGTGGATGAAATGCTTAATCCCCATTCGTAATTACAGAACACAAGCTCTTGATGTAATCAGAGGAGGAAAATTACCATCTTAAATTCACTTGTAAATCCAAGAAGTTAATACTTCAGAAGTTTAACTGAAGTTCAAAAAATGATCCGCCAAGAAAAACAAGATACTATGTATGTTTGTGTTCTCAATAGATTTGTGTTAAATTACATTTGAGGTTTTCTCTTTGATTGTTTGCTGTTTTCAATTGTTCCCAATTCCTAATAAGCTTTTTAGATTCCCTTCCCGCTTCATTGAGTTAGTGGGATTGGACTAATGCTCATTTTAGAGTTTCCCCTTTTGAACTGTTCTGTACACCATTTTTTTCAAATTACGCAAAAAACTCAAAACCCGTAAAAACACGAAGATGTGAACTGGGAGAATCGAATCAATAAACCTGCATTTTTCTTTATGATGTCAGAGACATATTAGCTCATAGTTGGACTTCTGTTGAAAAAAAAGCACTAAGGTTTTACCGTCTTTAAAGTCAAAACCAACAGTAAAATGTTAGAGCTTTCTATGTCCGATTTTCCATCTAGATTTACATTAACTCACCTTTATTTAAGAAACAATTAATTAAGTGGAAGGAAGTCTTGTTCTTTTTATTCAATTTGCAGTTGGACTGTTTGTTGTCTGATTTCCTTGTCAACCTTCCAACCTTATGGGGGGAGGCATAAGTGAGTTTAACTGTGCTATCCCTCCACAAGAGGGCACATCTGATGTTGCTAATGAAGCTCCTAAATCTAGGGTGTTAAGTGGAGAGTGATCCATTTTTACCCAGCAAATAATGCAGCTGTATTGTTGCATATGTTTTACGAATATTAACTTGGATATAGACACACACTGGGTTAAGCTTTATTGAATGAGACTCCATGATCTTATAAGGCTTTGCGGGCTTTCTGGTTAGCCTACGACAAAGTCTTTCTACTAAATTGAGCAGAAGAATATGAAGTAATCAGAATAAAAAAAATCCTGCTATGCTATGGTTGTCAGACAACACTAAAAAGCAGACAGGGTTTGATTTAGGGGAACATGTGGTTTGGGCTGTTATTTGTCCCTGCAGTTGGTGTGCTATTACAGAACCTTTGACTTTTAAAACAGCCCCATATGGTGCAAATGACTTGAAGTTGTCTTTCTGTGTCTGCAGTTTAGTTTACAAAGACAAGTGGGTTAGGTGGTTTGTTCTAGGATTTGGATTTTTTTTAATAGACCTGCCATTTAACTCGTCTCCTCCTTACTGCTGTGAAAAATCACCTGCACCAAAGTAATATAGTTTTAAATTCAACTGTATTTTCAGCACCATAAAGCCAAAAAAAAACCAAAAACCTCCACATCTTTTTGTCTGTACCATGCAATTTTTCAAAGCCTCACCGCAGACCTTTTTGATTCCCTAAGCTTGTGGTGCAATACAATGGACAGCTGGTGAGAATGCCATGTGTCTTAGAATAAACAGCCACCCAGCCGATGATATAGTGCAGTTGGAATTGTTCGTTCACTCTTCAGTGGCTGTCAGAGCCGAACTGAGGCGAGGACACAACCACACACAAAAAAATATTTGTCCAATCTGGACAAGCAAACATCCCAATTGAAGAGTGAACTTTCCCATCGCATCGCTCTGTGTCTGTGTGACACATGACTGAAGCAGGGATTACGTAGGATACAGCTTTTGATTTAGAAAATTGTTTATAGTGAAATGAATGAATAATCCAACCTTATTTTGTTCTTTTTACTATCTTTACTTACAGTATATCAAACGATAGCATTTTAGGATATTACATCAAAGAGTTTAAAAGGTTTCATGTTTAGATGATGATTACCATCTGCAAGTAACAAATATGCTTTCAGTAGGCCAAGGCTTGTTAATGTTTTCAGAAAAAAACTCTGATCTTGGATCTCCCTTTTATTCAGAGGGCAAGAAGTCATCCTGTTTGTATCTAAAAGCTTTTCCAACAGCTCTGCTCTCACAAAGAGCCAGGAAGTCTCGTTTTATGTGTGACTACCAAAATGTTTGTCTCTCTGTCCATGAGAGGGTGTTGGGTTTGCTGTCAGGAACCTTGATTCGTGTGCAGGCTTCAATGGATTAGCCATGTGAAGTGAAAAGAGTTGCCAGGGTGGTGAAAGCATTTTGTTTGCTCATGTCCAGACCTGTTGAATAGATGAGGACACTGATGGGATTTCTCTCTGGTGGACTTTTCTTCAGACCTGTGTTTGAAGAGACATGGAAACCTCAGCTGGAATGGACAGGCATCTTATTGAATGAAGAAAGACTTAAGGCTTTCACCCAACACCCAATGTCTGAATAGCATGTGAGAGACAGGCACTCCGAGCTTGCAAGTAGGAGGGGGCTTTGGATGGGATCAGTGTGAAGTGACTGGTCCTTTCTGTCACCAGCACCCCTAAGCAGCAAACATACACAACACTATTACACTGTATAACTATTGTAGGGGAATGTTGGTCTGCAACTCTACATTGCACTTGTGCGATACAACTTAAACAAGCCTCGGTCTTATCCTCCTCAAGTTTCTTGGAGTGAAAGTGCCATAAAACTTCAAAGCTCAGATTTAAAAAAAAAAAATCAAATGGGGTTGTTTCTCTTCATGCTGAGTACTTCTGCGCCCCTCTCAAGAGTCATTCGGGGAGTCACAGAACAGCTCCACATTTTCAAAGAGAAACAAAGAATATATCGGGTGCTACATCCAAGAAATACAGTTCTTGGCTTTGATGCAGAGTGAAAACTTGGTATCACAATTTAGTACCAAACACATGTTCCACAACTGTTCGGCTGATGTCTCCCAGAGGGCAGCCATTTATCTGCATTATCTTTTACACTGAACACCAAATAAATGAGAACCAGTGTAGAGTCAGTACTAGCTATTAATAAGTAAGAAATCAACATTTAAAGTCAGCTATTCACAAAGCCTCCTCCAGTTTGTCTTCTAGTCACACATAAAATGTCATTTGGTTCTTATGGGCCTCATGGCAGAATACTATTTGCTATTTGAGACTCCATCAGAAGCTAAGTGATCCAGACAGCCTTGCCCTGAGGGTCACTGGGGCAGAGAGTTTACTTTACCATGATAAGTTTAGAATCTGGAAATGTTTTTGATGGAAGATTTCTTCTCTTTTTTTCCCCCAAAGTTGGTGCTTGGTCTGATTTGATTTATTGATTAGTTTATCAATTGATGTAGTTTTTAATGTAGGTAACAGAAAGTAAACTGGTTCACTCACATATGAAATCACTTTATGTACAGATTTTTTTTAGAATGAACTTAACAGTATGTGAAATTAAAAAAAAAAAAGCCTTAAAAAGAAGATAGTTTGTGCACAGTTAATGAACATGCGTAATTAAGATATTCCTAAAAATACTCCTTGCCGAAAACCTACATCTTTGTGAGAAGTGTTGAATGGAAAAGTTATTGAATAATGTTGTAATCTTATTTTCTAAAGTTTTATTAAACCCACCGAACTGCAGTAAACCAGGCAGCTGCTTTGTAAGTCTTATTTTATTACTGTTGGTACTGTTCAAACTTACCATGATATTTACTGTACATGCGGGAAAAGATCAAGGATGTCTATTCGTGGCAAAAATAATTCAGATCCAAATGTTTCTCAGTGGCAACATTCTAATGCAAGCAAAGTTTAATTTCTCAGACGTGGTAATGTGAGTAATTCCATTAATTAACCACTTAAATATTTAAAGAATTAATTGGTAAGAAAAATTTCTGTTGAGTTTAATGGTTTTAAAGTCAGGTATTAAAACAATCAGGCCGCTCAGAACTGGTCATGGACTTTTTTTAATCCTCTGTGGTAAGCAATAACATGTGACAACAGATCTACAAATGGATTTTGTTCTAATTCAGATGGTCTTACTTAAAAACCACGTTTGACAGCAGAGGTGTCAGAGGCTATACACATGTTAGACGTGGTGAAACAGAACTTTGTTTCAGAAGCACAGAGGGGCCACATTAACATTGGGTTAAACTAACATTGGGAATGGGAGCGAGCCAAGATCATTAGGGTAAGAGAGGGCACATCGGGAAGGGTCGAGTTACGTGCTGTCAATCCCAGGCCAGCCCTGATCCTGTGTGTCAGAAAGAAGAATGGGGAAGAAAAGATTGGTGAATGACAAGTTTTGACATTCAAATTTTACTCAAAAGGTCTCCATTCTGTTACCTGGTTTGGTTTACTAGGTTGGCAAAGTCAAAGCTGACCCCATACTATAAAAATTTTATTCAAAGAAAAGATTAATTTGTCTGGATGTTTGAACATATTAGTCACCACGTACAATGGTCGGTCATTGTATGTTATCTGTGGCCTCGATGTGACACCATGGAGCCAGATGGAAGCTGCTAAATCAGACCCTAATCTCCTCACATAAGTCCTGATAGTTGATGGGGAAAAAGTTTTACTATTATTTTCCGTTGAACTGGAAATCTCATAAGGTTTGTCTACAGCAACTTATCCTGGGTCAGGTCGGGGAACAGCAGCATGGCCAACTAAGCTCAAAAATCCCTCACCCGAGACATACCTTCCAGCTCATTCAGGAAGATCCCAAGACGTTGCTAGCTGTGATATATAATCCCTCCAGATTGTCCTTGGGCTACTCCATGAGTCACAATATCGCAGGTGGAGCTGGATTTTATCCTCTTCATCTCACTAATGCAGCAATTTAGAAACAGATATATCAAACGACAAACAAAGTCATTTTTAGAGTTATATTTGCAGTGTTTACATACTTTTCTGGTGTGTGTGTCTATATGGAGGCGGATTTGGCCATGCTTGTTGCTTGCGCGATCCAGTTCTAGCATCTGGAGTGTTTGTTTATGGGGCTTTTGAAATAGAGGAAGTAAAATTGAGTGTGGGAAGGTGATGAAGATAGCAGAGGATGAGGGGAAAGAGTGAAACTCCGTTTAAAGAATGTCAAGTGGTCAAGGTGCAGTGGAGTTAAAATGGCATGTGTACTTCAATTATTTAGCTTCCAGGACTTCAAGAGGTGAAATCAGTGGGTGTAGTGATGATCAGAGACTTGAGCTCCATTTATATTAAACCACCTCGGATCAACTTTGTGTTGACCTGCGTATGCACAGATGGTGGGGACGGAAAAACAAGTGGGCTCCTATTAAACAACTCTTTTACTGGTTCCAGTAAACATCAGTACATCTCCTAAAAATGGAAAGTTACATGCAGGGCTGCTAATACCATCCATACCCCTGTCAAATTTTGACTTAAAGTTATTGAAATCCCTAAAAATGACTTTTGTACTGAATATAACACAAGCTGTAAATTGGCAAAATATCAGAAGGAAATGCAGAAACATTTGTTTCTAGCAAAAGCCCATAAAGATTTTTTATTGGATTTTTTTTTTTTTTTTTTTTTTAGGAATGACTTTCAGAATGAATTCTTTTGTTCAAATGTAAAAAAAAAAGTTGTGAACTTTTTTTTTTTGACAATAAGACCTCTTGAATATTGTTTGATTATGTTTTAGAAGAAGCCTGAGTCATTTTCAATTATGCCATTATGGCAGCAGGCTGCCATGATGAACCCGCGAACTTCTGGTCAACTTCCAGTTCGAGGACGAACACTCTACTACTGAGCCACCGCTAGTGTTAGACCACCAACATAATACTTATGTCCATATTCAGTCTATCTTTGCCAGGTGAGACACAATCATCAGCACTGCAAGAAAATTAAGTTTTTGCAACAATTGGACAAGTAATCTTTTATTCACATGCTGTATTTAATTATGGATTTTCAAGTGAATAGTAAAATTATTCAAAATGAATGAGTTTTGAAATAACAAGCCAGTAAGCCTAAAAAGCCACTGATGTTTTTTTTTAGGAGTTTTTCCTCACAGAGAAGGAGAGTCTAAGGGCATAAATGTGGTAGTCTTGTTTAGTTAGCATTTGTTAGTTATTTTTCTTGCTGTGTATTTGTGTTAATACATTCCTCTTTTTCTTGTGAAGCCCATTGAGACGGAAATTCTGTGATTTTGGGCTATACAAATAAAATTGAATTGAATTAATTGCTTATGAGTGGATTGAAAATGCGAATTGACTTTTTTTCTCCTTTCAGTTTTTCCCTTCAGTGTTCACCATAGAGAGCCAGTTTTCTCCATCTAACTCTGTTTTTTGTATCCTTTTATCTCATATCAACTACCTTCATCATCATTCACTTTATTGATAAACCTCCTCTTTGGTCTTTCTCTGGGCCTCCTGCCTGGCAGCTCCGACTTCAGCACAATCTACCAATATGTTCTTTTTCTCCTCTAAATATGTCCGAACCATCTCAGACTTTTATTTTCTAAAACCTTAGTACAGGTAAATCTTACTGGGAATTGGGCAACTCAAAACTGCAATTTTACCTCTAGATTTCTTTGAATTTTGAGTTTTACTCCTAGAAGCTACAAATGATTCTAAACAAGATATTAAAATTGTACAATCACCTGCTTGTGAAACAAATTACATCGACAAAGTTGTCAATTTAAACTTTATCTGTTGTCAAGAAATAAGTGTTTTTGAATTAAAATGTTCAGGGATTTTTCTTAATGTTAAAATGTAATTTTGTTTGTCATTATCTGACGCGTACTGGGACACAGCCCAATTAAAATGGGAAGTAGCATTGTTGTGAATGGCAGCTTTACAATTTTGAACAAACCCTCTAAATAAACGAACCCCATTGTCGCCAGAAGGTCAAAAGTTCATCTAGAGTCATTATCAGAACTAACAGTGAGGTATAAAGTAAAGAAGTAAACTTCTATAAAAACATTTAAATGCTTACATTGACGTCTCATCTAATGACTTCACACTCAGGTGAGGTTATTTCCAGTGTTTCCTGCATTTAGAGGTTTTTAAGTGGGTGGGTTTTAGCTAACTTAGTTACAATCATAAAGTATTTGTTACGTAGTTTCCCCTTAAATTGATCTGTTATGAGTGTCAATAACCCCATAGATTAGTACCATTACTTCCAGATGTTATGAGGATGCCGTCAGTTTTAAGTCCTCTTAGACAAGACTCATCTTCATCAGCTCAGTTCTGTTTTGAGCTGATCTTTACTAAACATACTTCTTCTCTGCTGCAAAGATATTAAACTGAGATTAATTCTGCATGATTATTTTTAGTCAACTATTTTTAAATGACAAAAAAGGTAAAGCAAACACAAACAATAAATCAGCACTATATTGCTCGATGCTGCCTTACCTCTGCTAGCGCCAGCCTAAAATAATCCTGCTGCTTTCACATCTGAAACTTATGGATGCAGCATGTTTTTTTCTTTTACTTTAAGTTTTTTAAAAGATTTTCTGATTGTGCTGAAAACACAATGACTTTTTGTTTTGAGCTAAGTTTTAAAGGTTGTGGTTTAGAAAGAAATTTTCTTTCCTTCATTGGAGACAATATTGTAATCTCCAATGAATTTGTACGTTGGAAAGCACAGTCTTTCTGGTTGTTATTGTTTGAGGCATAAGTTACTTGGACTTTTTTTTTAATTTACCCTAAGCAATAGCCATGGATTTAATTTATTAACAGTTCATTTACATTCATTTCCATCCATTTGTATTTAGCTTGACTTTTACAAGCTACTTATTGCTCAGTCAGTAAAAGCCTCTTATTTCCTCTTTCCTGCCTTTTTCTCCACCTTCTAACTTAGTCTCTGTTGTCCCTTCTTATGACCCGCAGCTGTAAAATGCTAATTTGCTAGTCAGTATCGGTTGCTAAAAGTGGAACTGACCTTAGGGGTAAACTTTGGGTAGGTAAGGGACAGCTGCCCTTCACCATTGACTGTGTGAATACGGTCATTTAAAGCCTTTTCTTGAGGCTTTTGTACCGCCTTAAAATTTTCTTTGTTGGCAATGGAGGACAGGCCAATCCAGACTTACTGCTGTAGCACCTACAGAGCATTGCTGTTGTCAGCTCGAGGAGACATCATCCTAAAACCAGACTCTTCCTGGTCAATCTGAAATACTCATTTGAACCAGACTGAATATAGCACTGTGTCGAAAGTCAGACATTTCTCAGTCGTTCTTTATTGCCGTCTCCTCGAAAGGAAAAAGTCTTATTCATTAATGTGAGAAACACTCTTTACTTGAAGTTTTGAATACCTTGTGGAACAGCCAACTTTTATTCTTTGGATCGTTTGGGCATAAAAATGGATGGCATCCCGTTGAGCTGATTGACTGGCTGCTGTTTAGCACTTGCATACCTTAAACTAAATGACTTGTTTGTTTTTTGTACTTTGTGCGATGTATGCACACTCTGTAGTCAGGTTGGATTTATGTCTGTCTGTATAAGAGTTTTGAAGCTATCCCAAGAGAATCAGCTAAAATAAACCAGTAGGCCCTCATATATCCTTTGAGAGCAGCCATAAACATAAATCCACCTAGAACTGAAATCTCCCTGTCTCTTGTAATGCCAAATTTCAGGACATTCCTTCAGTACTGAGAGGCTCTTAAGGTTTTTTTTTTTTCAACTTTGATTAATTTGTAGTTTGTGTTTGCCTGATAAAACTATAAAAAGCAGTTGCCCTCAAACTAGTATTTTAAATCTTTAAATTTAATTCATAAAGAATTGATTGTTTTTCATTTAGAAGATTAATCTTTTATTTATGATTTATTCCTGAAATTGTAAAAAAAAAAGAAAGAGGGTGGAAGTTACTGCAGTCTAGATACATGTTACAGAAAATATACGAGGTGAAAAACACTCTCTAAATATACAGTAATTACAGATATTAGAAAATTGTCAAATTTAATACAACTTCACTCTAAATACCACAAAACAAATTATGGATTTTTGTGTTGGAATTATTATTTTAAACCCAACATGATGAGAAAAAAAATCTTTGGGAGGAATGGTTTCACTTGTAGCACAGTTATTTGCGATATTTACGGTCATGCATAGATCTTCTCAGACATAACCAACAAACACTAATGTCCTGATTTATTCAGAGTTTCACATCAAACTTGAGCAAAAAGTTCACTGAGGAATTTAAATTATTTTCACAGTTCAAAGCATTTTATTTCTCAGACACATGTCGAAAACATGTTGACTTTACAAGTGGATTTATGTTCCCACCCATACCTATGGTCACCAGCTGTGGGTGGTGACCGAAAGAATGAGATCGCAGATACAAGCAGCTGAAATGAGCCTCCTCCGAAGGGTGGCTGGGCTCTCACTCAGAGATCGGGTGAGGAGTTCTTCCATCCGGGAGGAACTCAGTGTTGAGCCGCTCCGCCTCCAGGTCAAGAGAAGCCAGAGGTGGCTGTTCGGGCATCTGGTCAGGATGCCCCCCGAGCGCCTCGCTGGTGAGGTGTTTCGGGCATGTCCCACCGGGAGGAGACCAAGAGGCAGACCCTGAACCTGCTGGAGAGAGTATGTCTCATAGCTGGTCGGAGAATGACTCGGGATCCTTCTGGGTGAGCTGGAGGATGCAGCTGGGGTGAGAGAAGTCTAGGCTTCCTGTCTGAGGCTGTTGCCCCCGTGACCCGACACCAGATAAGCGGAAGACGACGGAACATGTCGAAAAGGGACACCCTGGAAACAGGATGATAATATTGTGGGGTTGAGGTGAGCATACTGATTTATGTGGTTGTTTTCAACATTGCCCATCCCAGATGCAATCCAGCAATTGTATAACAACTTCAAGAAAAATGTGCTTTTCTCTCCTCTTGGATATTTCAATGTGTAACATATCTTTTTCCAACTTTGTGTCATATTTTTAAAAGATTGCACCAAAGATGCTGTAATGTGCAGTTGAATTACAGTGTTTTCAGTTGTCTGGTAAACCAGCATCTAAAAAGCGGTAAGCCTACACCATGGGGCTAAAAGACAGTTAACACAAAATAATTTTAAAAAATGCGGAAAAATTACATGCTAATAGAGATTATTCAATTAAGTCTTTAAACACAGTCACATAAAAACAGGAAATGGCATTCCATAAAGAATTACCTCAATAACCTCGGGCATCTCCTGATCCCATCGACTTATAACTGCACCTTGTTAGATTTTGGGGTCACACAATCCAAAACAATAACAAATAAAAACCTGTTTCCAAAAAGATGTGACAATCAGAAACACTTTAAATGAAATTCTGAAAAATTGCAACTTTGCAGACGTGAAATGATAAATTTTAACGGTAATTTAAAAGTACAAATTAGAAATTAATTAAAAATTAAACTGAAAGAAAATGTGAAAAATGCAATTTTAGTTGTTTGCATGTCAAAAAGTACAATTTCAAGTCTTGATATGCGTATTGTTGGACAGGACGCTGGCCTCACATTTTTAAAAAGTCTGGAAGTGCTTTTTGCTGCATAGGAATAAAATGCAGTTTTGCAGACTTTTTACTTGATTGTTTTTGCATGTATCGGAGTTTGTAAAGCAAGTGTGTGTGTGTCACCCTATCCATAAAGTTTTTCTAACTGACTTCAAAGTCTCTCTACGTCCAAAACGAAGTATAACTAGTTTTATTTGAGCAATCGCATATACCGAGTACAAATGACTTTACTATTCCAACTTCAAACAAAAGACATTTAATTTCATTGCATTATATTTAAGTCTATTTTTATTGTTACATTAAGCAAGCAACATTTGTTTACATTCAAGAGTCAAGTTCAATGGAGCTGAGACATCTCAAAGAACCGTTTTTGTGAGACTTATGATGTGTGTGTGTGCTTTGATCACTACTCCGGCTTAGGACGTGCAGATAAGCTGTGCATAAAATGCTGTAAATGACTCCCACATATCTACCTCAAGTGGTTCATGGTAAAATGAATAAATAAGTTACCGGTGCATGGATTTAATGTGGTATTGGTTCGGGGTACTGCTCCCTTCAATGATAAGCTGGAGTCCAGCACCTGCAATCGGCCTGATACTGATATTGGTATCAGTACATCCCTAGAATAAAATGGTACATTGTTTTAAGTAAAAAAAAAAAAAAACCCAGAGCCTGAAAGGGTAAGGAGTATTGTGCCACAAAAGCTTTCTCAAGAATCAATCCTCTCTAAAAAAAAAAAGTGCTTCGATCTTACAGATTGCGGTTGGAAAATATCAAATGGTCTCATGGAGAGTACAACTTTTTTACCTCGTCAAAGTGCAGCGACCACTGCCATCTGATAAATATAAATCTTTCTTTATGAAAAGCCAGTGATGGTATTGAATGGCTATTCCACTCTTAGCCCGTCTGGCCTTTTTCTGAGCCATACTTATCAGCAACCCTTTTCTATGCTTGTCTGGCATTTTCACAGCCAGCCTGGGAGCTCTTCTAATTTATGAGTCATTTCCCAAGAAAAACACACTGCCTCAGCAAGTGCTGATACAACGATACCTATGGGTGGGACAGTTTAAGTGAAGCTTGATTGCTTGGAGGGTTGGAGGGGTAAGTAGAAAAGATGTAAAGAAAAGTGAATGATGCCTGACATGAGACTGAGGATTTAAGAAGCACCTTTGACACAGTTAAACATCTGGAATGATGACAAAGCTGCAGAGAGTTCGTCTGACGGATTAGGACTGAGAGATGAAATAGAAAATAAGGCAGTGAAGCACAAATAAAATCCTTCTATGAAAATATGAAAGTTGAAATAAGTTAAAATATAGAAATGAAAAAGGTCTTCAAAACCAATGACAATGGTAACAAATTCCTTTAAAATTCTACAAAGCTGTGCTTGCTGGACGAGCCATTAAAATAATAATAGAAAAAATATATAAACTTGTTTTCCTTCTAATTTAATATTTTTTTCATTTAGTACATTTATTTCTAACTTTAAAGGAAAGAAAAAAAAATTGACCACCCTGGGAGTTAACTTACTGTACATTGTAATGAGTTTAATTGGAAAAACTTTGCATGAGCAACAAATAACTTGTTTTAATGACAGTCTAGATGCTATTAGTCTATCAGAGCAACGAGTAACGCTTCTTGTCATATTGTTACTTCCAGTTCTTCTATTTTTTTACTTTTTCTCAATGCTTGTACAAATCCAGATTTCTTGTGTAATCTGCATCTTGAGCTGTCCCCTATTTTAATTCTTTTTTTTTTTAGTTCTTTCTAAAGGCTTAAAATAACTGTTTATAAGGACAATTGCACACTCATCATGTCTCAGCCAAAACCCGCAAGTTATATAAGTGGTTTAGAGTCTCTGATTAAAAATGAGCTCTACATACAGTACAAAACATGTGGATAAAATCTTCCTTTTTTTTCTGAAAAAAAATTACATCAAATTTGTGTTTAACTAAAATACCTTACTGAAATGTCACATTTAGTTTATATCAATTTATATCTAAACACCTACTTGTGTATTTTTTTAAGGTGACTCTGCAGTACAGTTTAGTCGAGAAAGTGACGTCTCGACCCAATTCATGTTCTTTTAGCCGGCAGATGCTCTTTCAAAGTTTTTTCAGGAAATCATCTTTCGAATTTGACTCAGAGTTCAAATTTATTTCAAAACACATAAATATACCAAATGAGTCCAATGGGCAGGAAAATCCAGATGCTTCTGCAAGGCTTTTAAACAGTGAGCATTGTTGTGGAAGCAGTAAATTTTTAGAGCAGTGGAAAAAGAAAACATATCATCTTCTCAGATAATGGTTTACAGTTAGACATCATAATTCAGGAAAGTCCTTAGATCCACTGATAATGGTAGATGTAACTAAAATAATGAACAAAAGAAAAGAAAGTGGACACCGTCGAGATTTATAACATACTGAAGGGTTTGATGTCAAAGTTACTATCATCTTTCTACTACCTTGAGCAATGTTCCAACTGTGGTACAATGAGACATTTGTTTTTATTTTATACGATTTAAGCTCTAGTGTAAAAAACAAGTTAACATATCTACTAAAGGCACCTAGATTTATGATTGTCTAACTAGCACTGCAGTAAAACTGAAAGTCTGAAAGTCAAATGTTTCATTGACAAGCTACAAGGATTTGACTGGCATTGGGAAGTGTCCAGTGTGGTTTGTTACTCTCTTTTGGGGTTGCAACATCAAATCCAGAGTAAAAGAAATTAAATAATGTAATAAAATGGATGGGGCTTTGATGGTATATTTCTAGGGCCCATGGAGCTGAAGGTGAAAAGAAAAATGCTGCCTAGGCTACTGCTCATAAGGTTTGAATCTTTTATCATCTTTTTCATTTCTACAAGTCCTATTTGGCTTCATAGATAACATACCGATGGTCTTGCAAGTTTTTTCAGCCAATGTACCATGGTGAAACGACAGTCGTGGTCTATCTGATTTGTTAAATTGTCCTTTTTGTTCTGTAATTGTTTGCTTTTGTTAGTTTATATGCCGGATTTGACAGAGAGAGGAAAATATTAAGAAAACTGTCAGAAACAAAGAAAACTGGTAAAGTATGACTTCCACTTGATTTTCTTTTCTCTTTAAACTGTTTGAGTAGAAACTGGAGGGGTGAGAGCCATTTTGTCCAATAGAGTATTTATGCCTCTGGTCTGAAGCAGTTACTGAGGACTGCAGTGCAAAGTTGTTGATGCTTGCTTCAAATTCATTTGTAAATTTTCATTGATGGCCCACTTTTTCAAGAAGGAAGACCAGAAGGTGTGCTCTAAATGCAGGGGGATCAGATCCCTCATCTTCCATTATAAGGTTATTTAGGTGTCCTAGAAAAAATGATCTGCTGGTTTGTCAAATCTATGGTTGTGGAAAAGGATGATGTTCATTCTGGTTGCTGAGAATTGAACCAGCTTTACCCTTTGTTACGTTTTGTGGATGGTACAGCAAGTTGCCCAACTACTTGAAAAGTTTTTTGTGGACCTGAAGAAGGCACATGAATTTGGGCTTTTTCAGGCAGTCCTTTCTTTTAATTCGCAGTGCCATGACTTGATCCACACAGTACTTTGCCACATATTTTGTTCATACTTATAAAAGTTCAATTCAATTCAATTCAATTTTATTTGTATAGCCCAAAATCACAGAATGTCCGTCTCAATGGGCTTCACAAGAAAAAGAGGAATGTGTTAACACAAATACACAACAAGAAAAATAACTAACAAATGCTAACTAAACAAGACTAGCACATTAATGCACTTAGACTCTCCTTCTCGGTGAGGAAAAACTCCTAAAAAACCCATCAGTGGGGAAAAAATAAGAAACCTCATGGGGATCCACGTGAAAGAGAGATCCCTCCCCCGGGACGAGCAAACAATGTGTCAAAGATTATTGTTTAAATATTAGCTTATTCTAATCTACAGCTAAATATCTAAAGAAGTCAATAAATGTTCTTCACCCTGATGGAAACACGGGGGACTCCTCAGCCCGGAGATGTCAAGTACGGGGATGAGTAGTTGTTCTTCATCCTGATGGAAACACTGGGGGACTCCTCAGCCCGGAGATGTCCAGAACGGGGATGAGTAGATGTTCTTCATGCTGATGGAAACACGGGGGACTCCTCAGCCCGGAGATGTCCAGTACGGGGATGAGTAGATGTTCTTCATCCTGATGGAGACACGGGAGACTCCTCAGCCCAGCGATGCCCACGGCGGGGATGAGTAGATGGATTTCGTCCTGATGGAGACACGGGAGACTCCTCAGCCCAGCGATGCCCACGGCGGGGATGAGTAGATGGATTTCATCCTGATGGAACGGGGATGAAGAAGCGCGGAGGTCTCCTCGGTGTGGCCATGCCCAGGACAGGAACGCAGAGTCCTGGATGGGGCTCTCTCCCAGAGAGGAGGGAGAGAGGTGGACAACATGTGAATTGTATTGTACAACTAGCAGTGTAATTCTAAATAAACAGACAATTTAGAACAATGAATGAGATAGAAAGCCAGGGGTTTAGGGTAGAGGGTTAGAGTAGGGGGTACGGGGAAAGAGCCAAGACAGTCTGGCAGAGAATAGTAGATAGAATTAGAGGACAGAACCCCAATGTACCATACTTTCCCCAGCTTTTACTATCTAGCAGCCAACTATTAATTATATCAGCTAATTGAATCTGTTTCTATCTGGCCTGTTGATAAGCTTGTTCAAACAGGAATGCTTTAAGCCTCCCTTTAAATGTAGGAACACTGTCTGCCTCTCTCACTTGAGCTGGGAGCTTATTCCATAAAACTGGAGCTTGGTAGCTAAAGGCTCTACCTCCAACTGTACTTTTTGAAATCCTAGGAACCACCAACAGCCCTGCATTTTGTGAGCAGAGTGTTCTGCTTGGTTGATAAGGTACTATAAGTTCACTAATGTAAGATGGAGCCATGCCGTTTAGGGCCTTGTAGGTTAGTAAGATGATTTTAAACTTGATCCTAAACTCAATAGGAAGCCAATGGAGAGACGCTAGCACGGGAGTAATATGATCTCTTCTATGAGTTCCTGCTAATAGTCTTGCTGCTGCATTTTGAACCAGCTGAAGACTTAGGGCATGCTACGAGCAAAGCGTTACAATAATCCAATCTCGATGTAACAAATGCATGGATGAGTTTTTCAGCATCACTTTTACATAAGATATTTCGGATTCTAGAAATGTTGCGAAGGTGAAAGAATGCAGTTTTACAAGTCTGTGCTATGTGAGCTTTAATTGATAAATCTGGATCAAATAAAACTCCTAGGTTTCTAACGGTGAGGTCAGAGGCCACAGTTACTTCGTCGAAGAAGACTGCTTGGTCAGTAAAAACATCTCTCAGATTTTTAGGACCTACTACAATAACTTCAGTCTTATCTGAGTTTAAAAGGAGATAATTGATTGTCATCCAAGTCTTTATGTCCCTGATACAGGTATTAAGTTTTTCTATATGGTCACTCTGGTCAGGTTTGACTGATAAGTACAATTGTGTATCATCTGCGTAACAGTGAAAATTAATACTGTGTTTTCTGAGTATGTTTCCCAGAGGCAGCATGTAGAGCATGAACAGAATAGGTCCAAGAACTGAGCCCTGAGGCACACCAAAACTAACTTTGGTAGAAGTAGAGGACTGATCATTTACATGAACAAACTGGTATCTATCAGATAAATAAGATTTAAACCATTGAAGAGCTGCTCCTCTGATCCCTAAGTCATATTCTAATCTTTGAAGTAAAATGCTGTGGTCAATTGTGTCAAAGGCTGCACTAAGGTCTAAGAGAACTACGATTGAAATTAGTCCCTTTTCTTTGGCTAATAAAAGGTAATTTGTCACTCTAACTAGCGCAGTTTCTGTGCTGTGGTGTGATCTAAAACCTGATTGAAATTCTTCAAAAAGACTATTTTCCTGCAGGTGACGGTTCAGCTGCTTAACTACAACTCTTTCTAGAATTTTAGACATAAAAGGTAAATTTGATATTGGTCTATAGTTGGCCAGAATGCTGGGATCTAAATTGGTCTTTTTTAGAAGCGGTTTAATAACTGCATGCTTAAATAACTGTGGAACATATCCTGTTTCTAGGGATGAATTTATTATAGTTAAAATAGGTTTGTTAATTACAGGTAGTGTTTCTTTGAAAAGCTTAGTTGGAATTGGATCTAAAAGACAGGTTGATGTTTTGGAGCATGTAATAACATCTGTTAGCTCAGTTTGGTCTATAGCAGTGAAACAATCTAATGTTACAGAAGTTTTTAGAGAAGCTTTCATTTCTGCAGCTTCAGCCTGCTCTGGACTAATTGTAGGAATAAGTTCATTCAGTTTATGCCTTATATTTGAGATTTTATCATTAAAAAATGTAAGAAAATCCTCACAGCTTAGAGTAACTGGGATAGAAGGCTCTATTGTGTTGTGACTGCTGGTCAGCCTAGCAAAGTTGAGTTTCAGGTGGTGTTAGTAGGTAGTGGTGGTTAGTAAATGGTCTTTTCTATTTGCAGATGATGTGGCTCTGTTTGTCCATGATGAAGCAGGAGATTGATTTCACTCATAACTGGTGTTGTCTTTATAGTTGGGGTTAAGTGTGATAGTTGATAATAATTCTGATAATTTACGCTTTCTATTTCTTAAATCTATGACAGACCTTGTAGTGAAAAGTCATCACTTTTTTCTCAGAGTAAGAGATTTATTCTGTGAATTATTTGTACCAGAAATAGAAAAAAAATGTAGCAGCTCGTGCAAAATGATGTCACACATAAAACAATATGGACCCCGTCTTCCTCTTAAGATGTAGTGGGAATAATATCTTTGGAGTTTGATTAACGATCTGGTGGAGATGCTAGTAGCAGATGGTGTGCTGATATTATGTTTTAGTGAGCTTGTTAAGTACAACAGCTGTGAGGTCTGCATTCTATGCAAGTTTTGCAGCCGTTATAAGAACATGCATTGTGAATTTTGAAAGATAAAAACTCATCAGTACTGACTACCTTTACAAAAAAATTCAATTACACATTTTCAAACTAGTTAAGGCGCTTTCATCCTAAAAATAATTTCAAATGTTTAGAATGTTTTTTGAGAATGTCTTTCAGCAATTAGTGTGGTCTATAGGAACCGAACCAGGCTGCATGAGGCACTTAGAAGGCACATGAAAGACTTTTTTTTTTAAAAAAAGAAAGAAATGCGAGTAATTGCCGTAAATTGATCCATCAGTCTGTGTCGTCTGACAGGGCGGAGTCTTGATGACATTATGAGCCTATTATTGTTTTCTCAGATGGAAACCAGGCCCTACTTTGTTGCTCTGACTGGTTGCTGTTGTTGCACACTTTTTAGGATTGCCATCACAGAAACCTAAAAGAAAAAAAAAACATAAAATATTCATATATAACTTTTCAAAAAAGGAGAAATTGCTGCAAATCAAAGTAAGCAAGTCTCTTCTGAGGAACATTAAGACAAAATAAAGTTAAACTTGTCAAATGTCAAGCAGCATATGAAGCAAAAAAGAAGAAAATTTAGCTTTTGATTGTATTGTTAGGATTACATGAATGCAGTCTGTATTTTTGTTTCACATGGCTCCATGGGGGATAATATTTTTGAAAAAGGACAGCATATGTTATGGATTATAGATCCAAAAGCATAGCAATGTCACGCCTACAGGTTAGTGAGACTAATCATGTTTGGTTTTTTGGATAAAATATGTACTCTTTGAGCGCTCTCAGTTCCAAACTGCAGGAGATTTCAAAGACGAGTCGATTTTCATAAACAAGGATCATTTCATAATCTGAAGTTACACTAACTTCTGAATGGTGCTAGATGTATGATACTGTTGGGAAATGTAAAATAAGATTTACTTTATTGAAAACTATACAGTAGTTTGCAGATATTTAACATCCTTTTCTAACCATGATGTTGACTTTTATTTTTTTAATGGGCATGTGTTCAAAATAATTTAGTTTTTGCTACTGTTTTGTCCTTTTAAAATGAAAAAAAAAAAAAAAATAGAACTCCAAATGTGCAATAATTTACCCTGAACTAAATCCATCTTTCAAAGATAATATTAATTAATTACATTTTAAAAAATCTTTTATTGAAAATTAGATTTGAATCCCTACAGATGTTTACTATTTTTTATGTCTTTTCTATTAATTGAATGATTACCCTCTAGTAATTGAGTTGAAGCTGTTTGTTGCCAATGATAATGAATAAGCATTTTTTTTATGCAACTCAAGCAAAAGGGCCGTTGAATTCCAGTAGCAGCTGCGTGCGCATCACACGTCACTGTAAATAAGTGAAAATATTGTTCTTGTTGGGCCTAGTTCCTTTGCCTCTCCTGGGCTCAAATTGCAGCTCCCAGATGGTTCCTTAATCTGCAGGTCCTGCTCAGGTCAGCTCAAGCAGAGCCAGGTAACACGAGCCAAACTCATAACTCAACCATCCTCAGAAATTCACCCACAGAGACTGAGACGGATGGCTTTAATGTGTTTGCTTCTTCTGAAAACCAAGTCACAGGGAGCTCACCAAGGTATTTTTCAGGGGAAGCCTAACCCAAACTTATTCCCTACAAGACCAGCTGGAGTGGCTGAAAGTTCTTCCTGCTCACTTCTGATGACTGTCTAACTTAGTCCTTATGGAAAAGAGTTTAAAAGTCGGAAGTGCTGCCTGTTATCCCACTTATAGGCTCTTTCCTTAATGGTTGAGAGCCTAATGCCTCTTTCTATTGGTAAACTCAACCCTACTGAAACAATTCTTTCCAAAGCATTTTGACAGAATTACAGTGAACACCAGAAGGTTTGATCTTCTGCCAGATAAAAAACTGTTTTATGAGACAAGGTCACTCCCACCCTCCTAACCTTGGCAGAAGAACCGTGGTAGGTTCTGCGTGTGATATAATGCTTTAAACTTAAAGTCCTCCCATCTTCTCTCATGTGTGATGCTAATAATTTCCATGCTCCAACATCAGTCATTATGACAAGATATGGATATGTTAATGCTGCCAAGTTGAGGCCATTACCCTTTTAATCCCAAAGTGTGACTGAAAAGTTGACCCACAATTAAAATTCTAGCCTAAATTCATCAATTAGGCAGTTCCAATTGTTGTCTGGTTTTTAACAGCTAGTTCTGTTTTTAGCAGCGAATGTGATTTTTATGGACAAAAACAGTTCCTAATATGACACAAAAGTTGTCCACTAATTGAGAACTAGAACATGTTTAGTTTGTTCTTTTTTTCTTTGAAATTGTGCATATGTGTTGGGTTGGAGTGGGGGATTGATGGGCGGGAGCAGGGATGATAAAGGTTAGCAACTGTCAAATGCATTGGGCAAAGTTTTGAATTTGATGCTTATAAGAAGGTGCAGACGTTTGTGCTTGTCAACATGTGTTTTCTTTTTTCCACTAACCCTCAAAGGATTCCAGTGATTCTAATGAAACCAATTTTCATATAAAGACGCCTTTTAGCTCCGGGTCTTTGCATGTACACCGCAGCATTTAGGATGCAGCCATTGCATAGAGAGCTGGTCTTTGAAGTAGCCTCTGGTTATTTTTCTGCTTGACAGATCAGAGCAACTGTGCTGGAATCAAAAGCGAAGTACCCTGCCGCCCCAGGTGAATGGTAACTCAGGACTTAGCGGGGACATTCTGAAAGCTAATATGGCCGCAATGATTGCGAGCCATCTGGACAATTTGCCATCGATCCAAATCCCTGTACAGGGTGAGATTGTGTTCTATACTTGTGAGAAGATTTGCCCCAAAATTATTAAATGACTCATCAAAAAAATAATTTGAGTTCCAACTCAACTTAATCTTTGTTCTCCTGACAGAAGTAGTATTTAAATAAAAGTCAAGAGAATGTTTTGGATTCTCTGTCATAGTATATACTTGTATTTTCCTTCCCTATGGAAAAAGATACGTAGGGAAGGATAAGACATGGCCAATTTAGCAGAAAAGATTGAATTCTGTACCTTGAACTTTTTGTTTGCTTGACCTGGGCAGGCAATGGCAGACAGAAACAAAGGTTTCCACAACACATTCATTTAATTTTTGCTGTACCCCCTGGAGATTTCAAAACAGGCTTAAGAGTTAAGAACAAAATTACTGAGAGCTGTTAGACCACAACTGATGCTCAGTGAAATCTGCCTCTTATTGTGAGGATTCTAAGGTGAGGAATGAGGCTTACTCAGAAAGCTTAGAGTCACAAACAATCAGTTCCTCATTGGTACACACCTCCACCTAGTTAGAATTACAACCAAACCAATACACAACCCTAAGCAGGTTCTTGGCATAATAAAATAATAATGATAAAAATATATTGAAGTTTTATTGATGACCTGGATCATTTCTTTTGTAGTATTTTGCAATCTGTCTTCTTGTGTGGTCCACATGTGACTTGTTTTCAGGACATTTGGATAAGTGGATGACCACAAACTGCTTCTTTTTCTTTATTTCAAGAATCTGTTTTGCAGCCCTTTTTCCATTCAACTTCCCATAAAAATCTCTGTTGTCTAAGTATACGCCACAATGACCAGTATAATGGAAATATATGCCAACTGGCCATAAGAACAAACTTCAAGTTTTCACAGTACTACTGTATACAACTCAATATTTAGATGTGTTAGTTTTTGGAGATTATGTCATTAAATTAGGTTTCCTCACATGATGCCTTCTCATTGTGATAGCCAATCCATCTGTGCAAGTGACATCTGTACATTTACATAAGCTACTCCTGTAAAGTCTAAGCTCAGCATGATGCTATAATTTAAGATTCTCTACCTGTTGGAAATTCTAAAAATCTATTGGAAAATTGTTAATCAATCAGTAAGTATTTTCAGTTTCTGACTCCACAAGTTTAAATGCAAAAAAGTAGTTGTATTGGAGGGAGTGTTTCATCAGAAACTATTTCCAAATGCCAACGGCAGGATGCAGTTTATCAAGGTTTCTCCAGATAGAGGACTGGGGATGAGGTGGTGGTTTTGTACTTTGTAGGAGATCAGGTTGAGGACACGTGGGTTGAGATAGGAGCACACATAAGATCAAAAGAGGTCCAGAATACTGGTTCAGAATTTTTTACATGTTCTTATTGGTCTTAATTTGAGTTGTTTTGTCTACATTAGAAGGTCTTGGTAACAAAGACATACCGGTAGGTTACGCTGCAAAGAAACTCTTACTTGAGATTTCTGCCACTCAAGGATCATATTAATGGACCAGTGAGCTTAAAAAGTTTTCTGAGTAAATGACTTGCAGAAAACATAGTTAAGTATCAATCCATTAGACTGATAAATTGCTTTCTTTGAAAATTATAAGAAGCAGAAAAAAAAAACCAAGTCTCTCTTGAGAAAAAGATCCAAATCAAGCGTGCCACTTAATTTATTTTGCAATGTCCTACTGTTAAATTCTAGACAAGAAACCAGCATAATATTTTCTTGCCAAAGGTAGCATCACTTCACTTGATATGACAGATTCAGTTTCTTTTTTATGTTTGCATTACAATTTTGATTGTTTTGTGTGTTTTAACTGATTGTGATTGGGGTGGGATTTCTGTTGGACTTGTTAGATTGTCGGGTTGTTTTTATTCCTTTTATTTTTCCCTTTTGTGTAATTCTGCATTTGGCCTTCTCACGAAATGTTTCAAGAGAAACCAACGCAGCTGACCAACTAACGGATCATCAAATTAAGTTGAAACCAAACAGTGCAGCTGAAATGAAAAAAAAGAACACTGATTTATTAAACAGTCACACTGTTTTGTTCTTTTAAAAGCGACTAATGCCAAAATCGGATTATTTTAAAAGAACAAAAGTAATCCATGGAAGCTTTTTTGTAAATACAGAACATCTGTGACAACTCTTTTTATTTCTAAAGAGGGACAACTTGGGGTTTGATTCCCACTGTACTTAGAACTGATACCAGATAACCTACAGCTATTCAGTGGCTGGCCAGAACTAGCTTCCCAATAATGATTGGTATGTGTGTCTGACTGAACTCCTAGTTGATACCGAAGAACAAAGAATGTGCTAGTTTTTGCTTTACATTTTGCAAGTCACTGGAGAGTTTTTAAAAAGAAAGAAAAAAAACATTAGACAAAACAGCGCAGGCGGTGAGGAGAAATTCGTCCATCTGTAAAAGCTCAGACTGAATTGACTTTTTGCCATTAATATTTGTACGTTAGAAGAAGTCCAATTCTTCCTATGTATTTTCGCAACTTGTGTCCCTTATCAAGATCACAAAGAAACTAGATTTTTCTTGTGTAAACAACCAGAAAAAGTTTCTGTATTTCAGTTTGTGGAGTAAGACTGTGGAAAGAACTAAAATAAGAATTCAAACAATGTTCTAACATGAATAAGTTTAAATTTATGCTTAAAACACAATTATTGATTCTTATTAACAATGGAAAGTCTGGGTTATCAAGGTTTTTTTTTTTTTAGGTTTTTTTTAGAAATGAGACTATGTTATTATTATTTATTGATTTTTTTTTTTTTTTTTTTTTGATTATTTTGAATCACTCTATTCATCCCTCACCGGGGAAATTTGTTTGCTGCACTCCTTACACCGCAGCAGGCTGCCCTTCAACGGCGCCAATGGTGGGAGAAGCGGGGGTTAGGTGTCTTCTCCAAGGACCCTAGACGTGCTCTCCGTGGGACGCGAACCCGCGACCTTCCGGTCCGCGGGCGAACGCGCTAACCACGCGGCCACCGTCTCCACCAGTCTGTATTTTTCTGACTCATTGATATGAGTCAGAAGTGGAATGAAATATAAGTTTTGATTTTGATTGCAGTGTTTGAGGGGTAGGGTGAATGAGTATTGCTTCTACCCACTCCTTTACAGTATTCATGAGGGAAATTTTGATTCAAGTGAATTGACACAATGGATATTTCGGTGAAGGATGGAGGTATAATTTTGTCTTTTTTTTTCTTTTTACCGAGTGTACCAAATAAAGATCATTCAGTCATACTGTTGGGGTCTAATATACTGTAGCTAGTTACAAAAGTCTTATGTAGCAATCTGATTGTGGATTACTAACTTTTATTAAAAAAAAAAAAAAAGCCATTGTGCTTCTGTTTTGAATGAAGTTTGAGAATATTTTGCTCCTCAGGGTGTACACCAAGAGGGTGGAAAAAAAACATTTTTGCACAAATCTTTGCTTGTGCTAAAAAGTAGATCCAAAACAAAATATTTGAATGGGAACAACTTGTGTTAAGTGAGTTTGATTTAAAAGAAAAAAAACTTGGAAAGAAAACATTCCGCTTTAAAATTGTAAAATAGTTTACAGAAGAATTTTAAGAAAATATAATTGTTGAACTCTATGTTAAAGCAAACACTGTTGTGAGGAAAATTATTGCGATACAAAATACATTTTCTATGCCAGGTAAGCCAATGTCATCAGAATTCTCCATTTATAACTCAGCAGGTATTTATTCAATTTTTGCTTATGTTTTCCTTTTCTGAGTTCCAATTATTTTGGTTTTTTTTTTTTTTTTTTTTACATTTTATGACTCGTTTTGTTTTTTGCATTTTTTATATGACATGTACAGAAATTTGTTTCAGGATTTTTCTACGTTGGAGGACTGTGTCAATAAAGTTGAGTTGCCACAGAAAATAGCTGTTCACCTTATTTGCCCCGAACCCATTTGTATTGAAAGAAACTCTATCAGTGGGTTATGTGAGAGTCCATGACTTAAGTGTCATGCCCTACTAATCCAAAATCTGTGACTCCTTTTCTCCAGGTCAAAGGTTGTGCACCCTACCCAGAGCTCTTGCTACATAGAGTGTCCCCAGGGGTCAATCACCGCATAATGGTTTGGTGAAACAGGATGTTTTCTTCCAAAGACTTGCCAGGAAGCATTAAGTAATGCCACATAGCAACTACTTTGTTGGTGGATTATCAATGTGAGTGTGGTTTTTATTGGATTTATTTATAACTTTAAAAGCAGCATTTCTGTTTTGTTCCTTATGGTATTCATGCCAGACTTCCATGTCCTTAACAATTGACTCCAAAAGTTTGGCTTGTGTACAGCACACTGGCACCACACACATTTCAGTCCAGTACTCAAGTTGCTTGATCTGAGCCTGTTAGTAATTTGGCACAAAGAGACCTCGTCAGTCAAATACAGTGCAAATGGGCCTGGTTTATGATGCTTTTAGATTCTGTGATGTCTTTATGTTTGTAGATTACAAACATGGGCATGAAAGCCTTTTGACTTTCATTGATCTACATTACCATTTTTGAAATGTCAGTAACTACATTTTCTTCCGCTTTAGTTATAAAACTTAACGTTAAGATTTGTATCTGGCTGTCTTTGTGAGAGATAAGTTGAACTGGCATGTGCCATATTGAAAAATGTCTAAAGTATTGGAGCTTGCAGGGACGACTTTACGTGCTTAAAACTTAATCATTTGCCATCTAAAACAGATTTTTTTTCCCTAAATGTGGTTAAGCAAGGTGGGTTTTTAATTTTCACAACTGATCAACCTAAATTGTATATTTTTGTAAGAATTTGGTTGACCTGTTGGATGTCACCTACGTTACTTAAATATTTAATTTCTACAACTATCATGGAATTTAATCTTCCCTGCTGGAAATGACTGTGCTCATCTTCTAACAACAGAGGAAGAAAGATTTTCTGTTTTTTAAATCTTCACAACCTGCTTATTCAAGTTTCAGGCTCTATTATTCATAGCTATTTCAAATTACGTTAACATGCATTTTGATTTTGCCATTTGCTTGAGCGTTGTACAGTGTGAGGCGAGGGATCCATAAAGCCTTCACCATGTTTTATCTCTTTCTTCCTTTTGTGTATACTTTCAGCAGGCCTGACACAAAACTAAGCACATTCATCATCTTACCAAGATGTTTTTCCAACTTGTAAGGAATTGAACCCTCAAATTGATTTCAGCTGTTGTAATGGAGAAATTTGTAAGGACATATTTGTGCTTGTTTTTTTACTCTCTCTAAAGTCAGTTTTTCTTAATGAGTTGCACATTGGGGATTATTAATGAATAAACTGGAGTAAAAAAGACAGGAATTGATACCGTTATGGGAATCCAGTTCTGCTTCTGAGTGCTAGATTCTTGCTTTTCAATATTTTAAAAGTTTAATTTTAGTCGGCACAGTATTATTTCATCACATGAATGTACTGTGAGTGTCATACGTAACTGGGGATGGGCATCATCAAGATCTTATTGATTCTACTCCTCTTAGTGATGCTGCTTTTCAATCCAGTATTTTATAGGTATTCTTATTTATACCTTTCTGCAACAAAACATAATGGAAACATTTATTTGGGAACAATTTAAAACACAGTATATGAATTTAATAATCTGTGACTGTTTTACTTTCTTTCGGCATTTTGCTACTTGCTTCGAGAGAGAAAAAAATTTTCTTTCAAAATCCATTGTTGTTGATGACGGACTTTGGGGTTCCCTGGCTGCATTCTCAAAAGGGTTAAGATTTTTTTGTTGTTATTTCTCTGCTGCACAAAAAAAAGTATAAAATTAAATTAGATTTTATTTGCACAATAATGTTTTTGAATAAAATTTACATTGTCAGATTTTTTTTAGGCACAATATGAACTTTTTTAACAGTGCTTGCAGTCGTGATAATTTTTCCAATTTTTTTCATTGATCACATAATTTGACATGCCACTACTTATTGGTCTGGTAAAAATTGATGACGTGGCACCGTGATGGGCAAACAAACTGGGTCCTGTTACCTCGTTCATATGCAAAACTCTTTGTTTCAAGTTAGTAGAATCTGTGGTTTTGTAACTGACTTAACTTCTAGAGCACAGCTTTTTTTTTTTTTTGCTTTTAAATAAAGATGGTAAAGATAAATTTGAATGCAAAATCCAGGCTAGGAAATATCAGTTAGTTAACAAACATCAATTTATGTCGGGCAGTATTTTTACTTCACTTTGGTTTTAAAAGGAGAAGCTGATTTCATAATTATCCTCTTTTACTTGTCAAATAGGGAGTATAGGGCCAGTGAACATTGAAAAAGAAAAACTTCACTCCTCTCATGCATATTTAAGCACGTGTGCATTCACTCTCACACCCCGTGAAAGGCATTTTGGCTCTTGTTCAAGGGAGCCCTTCCTATAAATGGGTCCTGAACAAGAGAGCTGATCGCCAGCCAAGCAGGACAGTAACAAAGTGGAGCGTAGGAGGCCCCGCCATGTTTGCAGAGATCTAAAGCGTTTCCCTTTCAAGCTTTGTTTGCATCTGTTCACTACGCCACTAAGCAGTACACATAAAAGCCTTTTCTTACCCCTTCCTCTGTTCATACTCTTTTCACTTTCTCTGATTCCACTCCTTTCTGACAGTCGATTCGGTTCCTGTGTACTAAAGGAAATTATGTGCTTAATTGGATTATTGGGAGTTTTCTTCAAATGAGTGCTCACCCACCCACATGGCCCCAGTCTGGATGCTACACTCGGACTGACTGTCCAGGCCCGCTTTCCAGAAACCAGTGTGTGAGGAGTCAGCGTGAAATGAAAACCTCTCGCTGTGTCATAATTTTATACTATTACATTATAATATGTCTTGAGAATGCAATTTTTTTTAAAAACTGCACTTTGTATCACTGCCATCTGCACAAAATCTGTGACAAATTTTAAAGGTGTATGAATACAGGTGTTGCTGTCAATATCTCTTCTGACCCATCGCCTTCAATATGCTACTTGGCTCACTTTTACATGAACAGAGTCCAAGTTCACGCAGGCATTAGTGGAATTTGCACCTGTTTCAGCCCTACCTCCCTTATGTTCATCTTTTAAAAGCTGTTCCTCCTAGCTTTTTTGTTGCATCACTAAAAGGATCTAGGAGTTTTCTTCATGAGCATGTTTATTCAAAGCTCAGCTAAATTGTTTGAAGTAGTGAAGAGAGGAAAACAATGCACTCTAATTTTTTCATAAAAAGGATTCCTTGCATTGTGGTTTATAAAAACTGCAGTCATGTCACTGATTTTCTTCAAGTGAGTGAAAATACAGTCCAGGACACAGACTGAAAAAGTTCTTTTCCCACCCGCATGCAAATCTCAAATCCCATGGCTCCTTGCCCAAGAACCAAGCGAACACCCTGTTAAAAACCACAACCACATCCCCATGTTTCATCTCACTAGCCGCAGAGAACAGTTTGCATTTTCATTAAACTTGCATGCTTGCTAATGTTGCCATGTGGACACCAGTTCTGATCTGCTAATCAGTCACACAATTTTTCCTCTTAAGTTGACTTTTTTCTGGTGGGTTGTTGTTGCCCCACTGACTGTTGTTTGAAGGTTAGTTTGTTGTTAGAAGATAAGCTCAGATTGACTTTATCAATCAAATACCTGGAAGGAAATTGATTTGTTAGAAAAATCCAAGAATTGTACTGCATGATTATCCTGTCTGCTGTAATCTGATCTGCAAGGGTCTCACCACATGCTGCTTAGAAATAAAAATTCTGCCCTTATCGTGGCCTGGAGCAATTTAAGGCCTCTAAGGGGGTAATTGAACAGCGTATCTGGCCTAAGGAAAACCTAATTCTCCTTCTCAGCAAGCCACTGGCGGCATGCTTTGTGGGATTATTTGCAAACAGTCATTTTGAGCGTTGTAGGATACATAGCTCTTCCTACGCAAGTAGGGCTTTCCCACTTTCTCCTTGTTCCTGCCTTTCACCTTCTCGTCTGAGAGGATTAGGAAGCCAGGCTTCCGGAAACGGAGCACCACTCTGTGAAGATGAAGCTTCCAAAAGCTGCTCAGAAACAGGAAAGAGCTGAAATCAGGCTTTATCACAGCAATTACTGCTTTGCTTTGTGACTTTTTAGGGTCATAGATTTTAGCAGTTAACAAAGCACTGGCTTGTTTTTCATTGTGAATATCAATGTAAATAAACACTATGAGAGCACATTTTTCTATTTCTCAAGAGACTTCGTGGAGCCTGGACATTGGGGGTATGTTAGGAAATGATTATTTGTTGAATGCATTAGTGTTTAGTGATGAAGAGACTGTTGATTTGCGGCTGCAGAGGAATTCTTACAGAGTGATCAACTTTTTGCAAATGGACTTTCTCTTTTATCTCTATAGAATTTGGAGGAAAAACAGAGATCTATTTAGAGATCTAAATAAACACATCATTCTGAATTTTAGTTAGAGGGTTCAAATTAATACGAGCTGTAGTCATGTTGAATTAGATTGAGAACACTCCAATTTTTTTCATTTCAACTGTTTTCTCAATTCAGTGGAATTTATTTCCAAAAAGTGCAGTGGCTTTAATAATAACAACAATGTAAACATTATTGTGCTGCATTACACCGCAGCAGGCTGCCATGACAGTACCAATGGTGGGTTAGGTGTCTTCTCCAGGGCCTCCAGGCGTGAACTCAGAGGGATGCGAACCTGCAAACTTCCGGTTAACTTCTGATCCGAGCGTGAACGCTCAACCATTAAGCCACCGAGGGAGGGAGGCAATTGACATTTGGAGATTGAAAACTATGTGACTACCACCTGTCAGGAGGCGTTCTGTCACAATAGGAACGATCAATATTTGCTTGATGTCACATCTCCCGACATCAAGGGCTGTATTACAGCACTCAATCCAAGCCATGAAGTTAGTCACTGTATTCACAATCAAAGCTGGAGGCCATCCCAAATAATTACAATAATCTTGGTGTTATAGAAATCCTATTTGTAGAAAAATGTAGATCTAAAATATTCACACATCCCGTTAAAAGAAAGTCCCTTTTACAAGTTGCAGCACTTTTAGGTGGTAAATAATAACTTGTTGACTTTAGCTACTAAGGTTTCGTTTCAGTAAATGTGTCAAATGACCATAATTTAGATGCTTTCAGATGGTAAGCTTGCCAAAAAGTGAAATACTAATGCAGCAATTCATTGCAAGTTGGAAAACAGTGACATTCATAAAATAACCTAATTAAATGTGGGACTTTTACTTTTAAAACCCAACTTTATAGCGCATGCTTTTCTCATTCATGTCTTTTTTTTTTTTTTTTACCAAAAAAAACTCACAAAAACACAAAAACTAATCAATTCACTATTTTTGTCATTGACGTGCACATTCCACATATGGGAATTGGTTAGGAAAATGGCAACCTCATGCCAGCACAAAGAGGCACTCCTGTTTTGGCAGAGTGATTAGAAAAACAGAAAAGGGTCTGTTTTGGCAGACTAGATTTTTTAATCATGATTAATGTGTACATTGATGAATCTCTTCTCAGTCTCAATAAAAACTGGGATTTCATCCAAGCGCTTGTTGTTTTCACTGATTGTAAACAGGCAACCCAGCCTTTGTAATCTGCCTTTCACAACTTTTGAATTATGCAAAGAATATTCAAGAAGAGCAGATGACAAAATGTACTTGAAGACGCGAAGACTTATACATACAGATCCAAAATATCATTTTTCTGTCAAAGTTTTGCTTTTTGTAAATGACATAGCACTAACAAAAGTTAAAAATCATTCTTTCTGAAGTGTGTCCATGCTTCTGTGGATAGGACTGTTTTAGCTATTCTTGATGAATTTACAGAAGTGAGACATTTTTCTTAGCATGTTTGCATGTGTGTGAAGTTGCACATGGCCAGAAAACATCTGGACAGACAGCAGTGTGACTTCAATCCTGCTACTGAGCCACAGATACCCCTTCCTTTCTTCTTTTTTTTCCCACTTTTTTTAACTCCATCTCACCTGGCTTTTTTATTTTGCTACAGAGAATGATGCTTTCTCAGCACGTTTTTATCTGCTCTAAATCCAACTGATTTAATGCTGGACAAAAAATATGGAAGCAAGTCAGAGGAAGCTTGGGATTAGATTGCAAATTCATCATAAAGGCATTGTAATTAAACAAGAAGTTCAGCCAGAGTGGTTAAAAAAGGGGGAGAAACCTGCTTCAAGTGAAAAGTGCTTGAGCGTTTGATATCCTTTTGATTTTCTTGTTGAATTCTCTGAACGAAGCATGAAGAGAAGGGGACTGAATGGGGCATCAGAGAGCCATGAGCTCCCCTGTGGGTCATTCATTCATGAGATGAGACCATTTTATAGAGCTCTCTCTTTTATAAACTCCTGCTTTTGTCTTTCGGGTGGAGCAGAATCAGAAAATTGATGCTAACGGTGAACATAAATAAATGTTTTGTGTTTTCAGAAATGAATGTCTACCGCTCATTAATATAAAAATGAGTAACCTTGTTGATATTTTTTGCACTTTTACACAAACTGATAATCATTTCTTGTCTATACAGAGTCAAAATTATGTATGTTTAAAATAAAAATAAAAAAACAACCCTCTCTTCTATGAAGCAGCCATCTTTAATCCAGTAAAGAGCACAGGGATTTGGTCGCCCCTGGCCTGCCTGAAAGCCCTTTGGAAACCTCTCGGCCGTGAGAATGGGGGTTTGGGGTTGGAGGTGTGAGTTAGGCCGTGTGTAACCATGCAGGAGGGGCCAAAGACCGTCTTTGTGAATATAGTTAATCTAATTTGAGCTCTTTCCCCCTGAAGGCCCTTACTCTAACCGCTGCCTCTGTTTGAAACATCAGCCCAAACAGGTGAAAGTTTCATGTGTTCCTCATGAAAATAGGCTTTGTTTTAGGTTAACATGTGCTGGCCTGGACTATCTGTCAGACAGTTGTTCTCGTGTTTTTTTAAGATAAAATAATCTGAAATCATTATTTATTGAGACTATAAATCAAATCTGAAAATGAAATGTTCTTTGCTCTTAAAAGTTTGAGTTTATTTTTTTTTTTCAGTGTTTTTTACATGTTTAACAAGAACAAAGAAAACAAACAGAGACTGAAAAAGGGGTTTAGGCAGAAGTAAAAAGAAACTTATTTTAAGCCTAACCCCATTTTACAAAACTATTAAAGACCTAAAAAACAAGCATTTGACTGGACTTAAATTATAATAATGACAAAAACAGTACATCCTGAACATAATAATAACAATCACACATGAACACATATACAAAAAAGTAGAAAAAATAAAGTTTTCTGGACCTGATCTTTACCAACCAAGTTTCCCCTGTGTTTTATTTTTTCTTACTAATTAAGTTGATATTTCTAGTGTTTTATAATCATTTATTATTTTGTTTTTATACTTTATTTTAAATGTTTTTAAGGAGGTTGAGTTTTTTAGAGATTCCTCTAGACTGTTCCATAGAGTTACACCTCTGATTGATACACATCTACTTTTTGTATTGGTTCTGACCAGATTTTGTTGATACAAATTTTTTCCTCTTAGGTCATATTGTGTTTCTTTAACTTTAAACCTGTTTTGAATACATTCTGGAAGTTGGTTATTATGGACTTTATACATTGCTATTGCTGTTGTGAAGTCGACTAGATCCGGTAATTTGATTATATTTAGTTTTATGAACAAAGGGTTTGAAGGAGCATAATAATTTGCATTGTTAATAATTCTGATTGCCTTTTTTTGTAACTGAAAAATGGGTTGTAGAGTTGTTTTATAATTGTTTCCCCAAATTTCTAGACAGTAACACAAATAAGGAAATATAAGAGAGTTATATAGTAAGTGTAAAGAGTTTTGATCCAAGATGTCTTTAAATTTACACAGTATTCCTACAGTTTTAGATATTTTAGTTTTGAGATAGGCTACATGTTCCTTCCAATTTAATTTCTCATCAATATTGATGCCCAAAAATTTAATATATGTGACTTCAGTATTATCAATTTGTATTGTAGTTTTTTCATCTATTTTTCTGTTTCCAAACACTATATATTTTGTTTTGACCCAGTTTATTGATAATTTGTTATAATCACACCATTTTTTTAGTATTTCAAGATCTTTTTGGGCAGTGTCTAAGAGCAGGTTGAGATCAGGTCCAGAGAAGTACAGACTGGTGTCATCGGCAAATAAAATGCAGTGCATATTTTTAAGTTGCTTTGAAATGTCATTTATATACATTATAAATAACTTAGGTCCCAGAATGGAACCTTGCGGAACACCATGAGTAATAGTTAGTTTTTTGGATTCAAAGTTTTGCATTTGCACATATTGGTCTCTTTCACTGAGATAGCTTTTCAGCCAGTCGTGAGCAAGACCTCTGACACCATATCCGTTCATTTTCTGTAAAAGCAATTTGTGGTCAATGGTGTCAAAGGCCTTGCTCAGATCTATAAATATTCCAACTGTGTATCCACTTTTATCTACTGCAGTAGATATGTCCTCCACTAACTCCATGACTGCCATTGAAGTTGATCGATTTGACCTGAAACCAAACTGAAAGTCACTAATAAGATTGAACTTATCCAGATAGTTATCAAGACGTTTTGCATAGAGTTTCTCTAAAATTTTTGAAAATTGGGTTAATAATGAGATGGGCCTATAGTTTGTAAATTTATGTTGATCTCCGCTTTTAAAGATGGGTATCACCTTTGCAGTTTTCATTTTTGATGGAAAAATACCAGTGTTAAAAGATTGATTACATATGTAAGTGAAAGGCTGAACAACACAAAAAATAATTTCTTTCAACAACTTCATATCCAGTCCCAAACAATCAGTTGATGTCTTATTCTTGAATTTGTTTACAATGTCCATGATTTCATTACTTTCAACATTTCTTAGAAAGAAAGAGTTTACATGTGGGTTGGAGATTTTTGAGTCAATTTTGTTCGTTAGAGTGGAAACAGTCATTTCATTGGCCAAAGTAGGACCAACATTAACAAAAAAATGGTTGAAAGCATTTGTAATGTCCTCCACTTTGTTTATAATTTCACCATTTTCACCAATAAAGTAATCAGGGTATGGAGATCTTTTAGTTTTGTCATTTTTGATGATACTATTTAAGACTTTCCAGGTACCCTGAGTAGAGTTTTTATGCCGAGTGCAGCAAACAAATTTCCCGGTGAGGGATGAATAGAGTAATTCAAAATAATCAAAAAAAAATAATAGTTTTTTTTCCTAATTCTTATTATGTTTGTTAACATATTTTTGTAAGTTTTATATTTGATCTCAGACTCTTTGGTTCTGTATTTTATGAACTGGTTGTACAAATGTCTCTTCTTTTTGCAGGATTTCGTTAGACTTTTTGTCATCCAAGGTTTATTCCCTTTAATTTGATTTGTAATTTTTTGTTTCCTTATTGGACAGTGTTTGTCATATAGACTGATGAGTTTGTTTAGGAATGAATCGTATGCTTTATTGGGGTCAGTAGAGGCATAAACTTCACTCCAGGTCTGATTTAATAGATCTACCCTTAAATCAGTTATTGCTTCAAGTTGATAAAGAAACCATCAGCAAAAGAACCATCAGGGTTATCGTTAGGTCTTAAATAAATTGAACCTAATGGCATTTATCAAAGGATACCTTAGAACAGAGAGCATTGTGTTGGAGCTGCTTGTGTAATAGAATGTCATGAAGCACTTCCAAGGCTTTTCATTACCGTTTCACACCTCTGATTAACTCACACTGATGCTGCTGATTACCAAATGAGAATTACCTCATTAGGGTTTGGCTTTGAAGTTGCTCCTGAACATCATCAGGGTCCCTTAATCCTTTTTTAATGGATCAGTGAGTAGAACAGTGCTTTAACTGAATGATTAATTTTGCACCCTTTCTCATCCAACATCCCCCACATTGTTGTCATTAATGGACAACAATGGGTTTAAATCTTTAGGAAATGCAGCTATAAAAGTCTTTATGGTCAATACATTAAGTCTTGAACGAGAAATAGATTCCTTCTATACCTCTTATCTGGTCTTTGTCCTCTCTTTTCTCCTTATCCTACATTTTTCTTAGCTTTGTAATTTTAGTGTGTTCCCCTCTGCCCTTTTTCTAACTGAAGGCAATAGGCAGTGAAGGGCAGGAATGCAGTCAGGGGACTGTAAGGATTTATCACACTAAGGTGTGAGGGCTCCTGTGCCTGCAGATGTAACGTTTTAGTGCCAACAGCATTCCCACCATGGAGCCAATACTGGCTTTTATTGCCTTTTTATCTTTATTTTTCAGACCACATACCATGTGGCTGTAGGGACAGGAATGGGAGGAGAAGGGTCAATATGGTATGGGTGAAGAGGTGGATGTGTGTGTGCTTCAAGGCTTCATTGGAGAAGTTCGGAGAATTGTCAAGTATGGAAAAGTTCTATAGAGAGATTTTTTTACCCATTTTTCTAGCTGTTCATATTTAAAAATGCAGTCACTCTTACTCTCCTCCCATTTCCACTCCTCTCACTCTTCCAGCCCATCTACCCTGCCGATCATGTTACGATGACTGGGGGTTTTCTTGCTTTCGTTTCGTAGTGGTGTCTGTGCAGAATGGGGGTGGTGGAATGAGTGTGTGTGTCTCTCTCTCTATGTGGTGCTGTGTCCTTGTCCCTGCCTCCTGGCAGTGAGGAGCCACCCAGCAGCCGGACTGTGATTGGGCAGGGGAGCGGGCTTCTTGACACAGCGTGGTGCTGACTTCTCCGGGACGTGTTTCAACAGATGGTCGAGGTTAGAGAGTGTCATCACATTGGAGAGAGGATTAGAGGAGAGAGAGGTTGTCTTCCAGGAGCTGTGTGGTCCCCCTCCCCTTTTACTCGCCAAGCTAAAATCCCAGCTCCAAGACACAAACTCCTTCATGAGCAAAGAGAGATCTGGTGAAGAACAGGAGGATAAAACTGAGAGGAATCCTTAACTGTCTCTCACTCTGCTAACAATCTGCTCCTCTGGCTTTCAGGTAAAGTACAACTGCTTCACATTCAAATGGATGGTTTGATTTTTTAAAAAACTTTTCTTTGACTTTCTGCTGCTGTCTTGTTGAGTTGATAGGTTTGATATAAACTCTCAGTATTGAGTGGTAGCATGAGACAGTATGAAGAGATTTGTCGATGGGTGCTGCAGTGTTTATGCAGTCACTCTGCTGCCTGTACAGCCGCTCTGTCTGTGTGTGTGTGTGTGTGTGTGTGTGTGTGTGTGTGTGTGTGTGTGTGTGTGTGTGTGTGTGTGTGTGTGTGTGTGTGTGTGTGTGTGTGCAGGATTTCATAGTTTTCCCCTGAATGACAGGAATTCCCTCCATCCTAAATTCCTTCGTCTCAGGGGATTAGAGGGCAGCACATTCCATTAATGTAGGGTTTTTTTCTTTCAATGCATGAGCATTCACCTGTTAAATTTAGGTTTTATGAACCTATAATTACTGTCCAGTGAACAGGAACTTTTACAAATTCAGGAAAGTTTTTCTTTCTTGTTAAAAGAATAGATTTTCTCAACTTTTTTCCAAGTTTTTTTTCCTTAGGACAACAGTCAAATCTCCAAAAAGGAATTACGTGCTCATCATCTTCCCAAACTTATACGGCAATTTAAAATAAAATACTTATACTTTGCAGTCATTTTTAACCCTCCCTGAGTTAAGTTCAGATTTTATTTTATTTTTTTTTTTTAATCTTAATAAATCTTTTTTAGAGTGCTCCTCTGGCAGATTGTGTCAGCATATGCTAAATTGATGAGCTGCTGAAGAGCGTTTTCTGGGGAATCTGTCAAAGCTAAGCGACCAAGCAGAGACTGTGGGAATTTACACCTCACTTTGGCCATTTAAGTCAAGTCAAGTGAGAAGGGAAACTTGCCAAAGTGGTAAAATGATGTATAGTATTTATACTCAGCGCAGGGTACCGTGTATGTTTGCAAGGTCTTTGTAAATGGAGATTGTGCAGCTGTGAAAGGCAGTCAGGTTCAGAGAGAGAAGTTTGTTAAGGCTGAAAGCTGCTGTTGTGTGAATTTGTGTTTACCTTAATAACCAGCCGTAGCTACACTTCCTGCAAGTTCTTTTAAGTGTTTAACACAGCAACAGATTGCAACTTCAAATCTTTGCTATAATTCCCATTGGTCAGAAACATTTTGAAGTCTATCAAACATTTAAACATATATTAAAAAAACTGTGAGCCATCTCTTGAATTCCAACCCAATGTGTCGGTGAAGTTACAAGTCCATGTAATCACTCATTCATCCAGGAGTGATCCATCGTAGAAAAGACTTCAAATTGTCATCCAGACAGTGTATTTGATAATTGAGATGTTTCGACTTCCATCCCCATCCAGAAATTATTTTCAATCATATAGAAGGGATCTGAGAATTGGTTCTTTACACACTAAACTGAGTTTGCCCATGCACTGTAAAGTTACAGTTTGACTCGTAATATGTGGTAATAAAACATTTCTTTCAATTTAGGATCAATTAAATTACCAGACTGTTTTTTTTTTCTTTTTTACCTTGTGTCAGATCTATGTGTTCATTCATACAAAAGCCAGAGCATTTATCCTCCTGACCTAGATTTCCTAAATAGCCAAATTATAGTGCGGCTCCATTCAAAACCAATTGCTTGTATCAGACACAATTATTGTGAAAAGGCTAGCAAAGGTTTGAAACTCTGCCTCTGTCAGAAGTTGTTACCAAATGACAAATCTGGAGAATGAAGCAAAACATAAAACTTTTAGTATTGACAGGACACATCTACAAATTGCTCATTTCAATGTTTGGATTATGTTTGTGATTTCCTGCTCATTGTGGAGCAAAGCAGCTTAGTAGTGTTAAAAACACACCGGTCCAGGCAGCTTAGAAAACAGAAATCAATTTGTATGTATGTATGGGTTATGAGTGCTTTTCAAGACAATATTCAGTCCGAGATTTGCCACCATCCACATAGTGATGCAGATAAATGATTGGTGCATTTACAAGTAATAGCCGAGGTGATTTTTTTTTTCTGATAAGGATGCTGAGTGACTGTGTGTAACAGGAAAAGAGGAGGTGGTATTTGTGGTTTGTTCTGTTTATATAAACAACACCACAAATGTGATTCAGACACTTTCCAAAGCAAGTGACACTGCAAACAAATAAGGTTAAAAACATCCATAAAAACCACTAAAACAGAGTGGAAGCAAATACTTTCCTTTGTCACTTATTTTTTCCTCAAACAGGCTACAGACTCTCAGCCAACTCCGGCAGTTCTGTTCATTTGTTGTACTTGTTAGTATCCAAACTGTGGCATTTGAGAAATTAAAAAAACTCAATGTTTTTGTGTAACAAATTTCAGCAGGTAACGCCTCTTTTATTACAATGGACTAGTTTGTTTTGAACTAGAAACTTTGACATGATATGGTGTTGTGAGGAATCTACATTCAATTACTAGGCTCTGTATTTCCACATAAGATTGCTTGTGGTTCTGATTCTTTCTTTTGAAATAATCCGAAAAGCATCTTTTAAATAGCTGGAATCTGTGTGTGTTCTCAGTTGTGCTCAAATGTTAGGAAAACCACCCTTTTCTCTGGCTTCTGTTTATCTTTTTTGGATTTAATGATAGCATTTCTCATACAAGCCTGATTGCATAGTAGCTCTGAGGAACATTACCCGTCCCATCACTGAAAATGACCAGTGTTTACAGAGCAATCATTTTGGCTTGCTTTTTTTAACGTTGGAGATAGGAAACTGTTTTTAGATGAGTCAGACACTTTGTGAGTTATTTGATGATCGTACACATGAAACATTGCTTTAGAGTTTCAGTCTGTGCACCAGTAGTAGACTTCAAAAATAGTCCAGGAATAACTGAATGTGAAAATACATGGAACGTGCATCTATATCAAGGCATTTCGAAGCCCACAATAGAACCACCATGTGTTTGTTCAGCCTGTCATTTGAGTGTGAAAGGTCAAGGCACACAAACATTTCATCCAGCTCATCTTCGGGAGGAATTCCTCATCCTCCAGTCTTTGATCCCTTACTGAGAACACCATCAAATAATCTGCAAACTAGACATATACTCATTACTTTTTAAAAATAGTCTTTCATCCTCTTTTTTCTTATTTTCCAAAGGTCAAGCTGATGGCTTTGGAAGTTTGAAAGTATCAAAGGGCATTGACCTTTTCATTTTGATAGTAGAAGCTATGTTGCGAGACATGTAAGAGGGATTGCTTGTTGTGGCTAAAAAACACTTTAATAAACAAGGCTTTAGTGGGAGAGGATATAACGTAATAGTATTTATTCCTATAATATCCCCGGCAGCTTTTGTTTCAGAAGCTACCCTGCATGTAGTGTCAGCCTGGGCTTAAGAAGGAGAAAGAGAGAGCTGGGTCAAGAGGGGAAAGTGGGATAAGATAAAGAGCACCGGCAGGATGATGGAGAGGGAGGTGTGAAGGTGCGGTAAAGAGGCAAAAAAGGAAGAGTTTTAAAGGGACAAAGTGATCTTGTCATGTGCACAGACACACACGTGCTTGAGTTGAGAACACGGAAATACAATGTCCTTTAACATGGATCTGTGTAAAACATAAACCTAGGGAAACTATGTACACACACACTCCAAAAGATTACCGCCTCTGTCCTCTACCCCCAAGAGGGCTGGACTGTCCCTGCTTTGTCATGTCTCTTGTCCAATAATCCCCTCCCCAAGGAGAAGCAATCTGTTTTAGATTTGAAAGAGAAAAAGGCCCGGTCTGTATCACGTACAATTAACCAGCCGTCAGAATGCGTCGAAGCAAGTTTTGAAGGAGAAGTGCTGCCACTGGGGGGTTGTCCCTTTTATCCACCGCCTTTCCAGAATGGAGATAATGGGGTGGGAGGGTTTGGCGGGGAGTGTTGTACGAATGAATATGTTTCCTCGGCTCTCCATCCCGCTCCACAGATCAACTAATAGAAGCCAGCATGCGTTTGTTTCAGCTCTTCTGCTTCTTTTCATTCCTTCTCCCCTGGAGGGGGCAAACACATTCAGCCTCTGCCAGCATACCCCTCCTCTGCATGTGCATGTTCAAGTGTATGTACATGCACGAGGACTCATAAGTGCGGACTTGGCCATGTGCTTCTGGTAGCCTCTTGTCCTGTTTACCCTCAATGTCTCAGCCTGTCTCACCCATGTAGGAGTAGAACGGCTGTCTTTAAACAGCAACTTTTGTTTACAGTTGGGAATGTCTTGACTTACATTAATGATTAAGCTGAGTTCAATCAGTATTTATGAAATATTTTGTGATGAACCAGTGACCACGTTCATTTCAAGCCAAAGCAATGAAAGTGTGAACCTGTTCTTTCAAGCTTTCTTGGTTAATTAAAATGTGTGGAGAATATTTGTTTTTAGATGTTTTTATATTTTTCAAGAGCACAATGATTTGTGCAAACGAAAGGCAATTAAATTACAAATAATTTTAATGCATGCCTGGGAAAGCCACACACAAAGCCAGAGGCAATGAAGAGGAGAGCTCCCTGGTGAACAAATTACAGGTTACATGTCTGTCTGCTCAAGTCAGACTGATGCCGTTTCTGACTGTTTGAGTAATTGCTGCACACTATGAGCACACAATACCCAAATCTTCTTTTCCATATGTGCCCACAGGCAGGAGCGGAGGGGTGTGCCAAACAGGCACAGGTGCAAATAGACAAATATACATTTTTATGAGCAGTATCGTGTTTGTGAACAGCAGTTATGGAGGAGTTTGTTCATGGCGTGCAGGGTCACACAGCTCAGCTCTCATAGTCTATGTTTGTCCATGGTTTCCAAAGAATATGTCCACACATGCTCTCCATTTCTAGGGTGTTTAGTTTCATGTGTCAGCAGTAGCCTTGCATTTGCCAGGAGCCTCCTTGCATCTCAACTTTGAAAATTGTAATCTTGTCGGACAGGATTTATGAGCCTTTTATTTATTGTCATTTTTTTTGCAGACGTTAGAGGAGTTTGTATCATTTATTTTTCAAATGACTTGAAATACTGCACTTAGGTCTTTTATAGTGATAATTAATATGTCATTTAGTGACTGCTGTAGAGACATTCTCACATGTGGTTAAACTTAAAAAGAACTTTTCTTTCTTGTGAAAGTAAAAAGAAAAAACAGTGGTCATTAAACAAAAAACCCATCCATCATACTCAGTGGATCGGCACTCTAAAACTTTCTCTTCCCTTCTCTCTGTGCCACCACATTGGTGATTTCATGGAAAAAAGAGTACTTTTCTTTTATTCTTGACAATTACCTCAGTGGAAACCTATTGAAGCAATTTGCCATTGCTCTCTTCTGTGGTAAAAAGGAGTGATTTGTCTTGGGTGCATTTGACATGTCAAGGAGACAAGAAAGCCACCCGTGAGTATGCGGTATAGTCTCCTCCCTCTCACTCTGATAGCGTGTTTGTGATGGGAGTGTGGGTTTTGAGAAGAAAGTGGCTGGAGGCATATAAAAGAAACATATTTTATCCCTCCGAGGTTGTATGTTGCTAATAGTTTCCATTCATAGATTAGAATAGACTTAACAAGAATGGCTTTCGCCTAAGGCTTATATCATGTAACTGCTGATCTGCGGGTTGGGATTTAATGTTTTTATATCACATTATAAATCAGAGGAGAGGTTTCCCTTTGGTTGGTTCGCCCCTTCATCTGTCTGTCTCTTCTTACCCTTTCTCTCACCCTCCTCGATTGTAAATTAGCTTCTGCACTCGTAAAGTTTTGCTTCACTTAAAGAGCTGGCCTCTTCGGTCTGCAGGTGATTCAAGACTGATTCAAATGTGTTAAAGTTATAGGTTTTGATAAAAGCCTTAATTGGGGAAATTCTTGTTGTTGCTGTCAATAAACATGCCGTTTATCCTGGTCACCATTTTTATATCTGATGTACGTTGACTTGGAGTTCTTTTGATTGAATCAAGGCTCCCAGTATAACGATTCTACGTGAGTGAATCCAGTCTAACATAATGACGCTAAGCCCAATTTGTCTTCATCAACAGCATGACCCTTTTGCTTAGATTGACAGAAGCTGGAAAAACAAAACAAGCTGTTTCTGGTTTTGCCCTCATACCCACAACCTTCATACTTTGGAAAACTCAAGCTTACACAGATACAAATATATAAAACATCCTTCATTTTAAAATGCATCTATTTGTATTCTAATTGATTTTTCTTTGCATGCCCAAAACCCACTGGTGGTTTTTAACATGCAATCCATTGGTCTGCAAATGCCGTTTGCCTTGATGTGTTTTGTACAGGGATTTATTTAATTACACATAAAGACGCAATCATGAAATTAATGGGGTGGCCTGGTTGCTTTGGCACAACAAAGGGTCTCATGCCTTGTCTGAGAGAAGCATGAGGGTTTATACTAATAACTGCAAATGTACTCATTCAAGGTTCACATTTCCCTGAATTGAGGTCATTCCTCTTCATTAAAGTGGCGTGTGTTGCACTCAAATGCGCTGCACAGCACTCGGTGGGAAATCCAAACATCTAACAGTGACGAGCTTGTGAAAAGTAAGTTTTGCAGTAATAAACACAATGGAACGTAGAGCCAGGCGTCCTTCCGCACCATCTCGTGTTTAAATTTATTATTTGGAATTTTGACACACATCTCAAACCAATGCAGTCAAACAAATCCGCAGAGTTAAGAGTCTTAATAAAAGCAAAGTTTGAGTTTATTCCCAGTGCCTACTCAAAGTTAAGTGAATCTACAGAGAAAGAGGTTTTGTTTAAGTCGGATTATATGACTAAAAGGCAAGTGTTTTGGGGTACAATGTTTAACTTGGCGTGCAGGGCACACCAAGTCCTTATACAGATCCTCCGCAATGCAAAATCCTCTTGTCATTCTTCATGGCAGTGAACCAAGTGAAGTCTGAAGGAATTCAGTTGGTAGAGATATTTGGATAAAGTTCAATATTAAATCAAAGCCTCATTATAATCATTTGTCTTTAATTAAACAGAAAGGCATGAAAATGCAACGAGTCTCGTCCAAACTTGAGTTTGATTTTGTGGAGCCTATGTATCACAGACTAAAATGTAATCCACCTCCTTTTTTCCACCTTATTTCTAATTGTTTGCATCATACGGGTACATTGTCAGACTAGGAGAGGAAATTCTGGAAAATAGTTTAGTGATCATTTATACTCTTAACGTTACCAGGAAGAACAGAATTCTCTATCCTTACCTCAGTCTTGTTCATGAGCAAAAGAAGGATGGAGTGGGCGATTAACAGGTGGATCAGTGCGGCATCTGCCATAATTAGGACGCTGCATGGATCCGACATGGTAAAGAGAGATCTCTCAAATCATGAGCAAATCTACGTTTTGACCCTCACCTTTGATCTGAAATGCTGAAAGTTGTTGTTAGGGTGAGGAAAGTCTGGATGCTCCTCAGGCGACCCAACCAAGATAAGCGTCAAGAAGACGGTACGGTACACAATATTACAAGTAATATGAGTGTTGCATTTTTTTAGTCACAAACCTTTTACGCTTCATTCCTGCCCTCATACTTAATTTCATGCTCCCCCTCAACCACGATGCCAAGAATTGGTTTGCTAAAGACACAATCTCAAAGTTAAATCCTCTCTTTGCTGTTGAAATAAATTGAGAGAACTTGGAAAAATAGTAGATAGGAGGTGCTTTTCATTAGCCATTGTCTTTAATAGCGAGCTCCTTTAGTGCTATTAAAGACGATAAAGCTCTTTTATGAATGACTGATTTACTTTAGAGAAGCATCTGGTTTGTGTTTGTCTTGCATCTTGTTTTGAGAATGTGAACCCCCTCACCTCCGTACTCCCCACGTTTACTTGAACAAAATCCTGTTCTGCGGGCAGACATATTATACTCTGGTGGACAAGCATGTTGCTGTGAGGCCAATTCATGGCAGCCGTTCAGTTTTTTTCAACAGTTAAGTTCTTTTTATGTTTCTTCTGCTGTTTTTTAGTGACGGCTGATAAATGTACAGACTGTCACTGCTGACTGAGCAGAACCTAACCCAGATGCAACCTGTTTGCCATTTCTGAATAAAATGAAGGGGCAATCATAGCTAGACCTTTACAAGATTTTAGCTGCTTTACTGCCTTTCTACTAAAACCATCACTCATTTTTTTTCCCCCAGCCCTCCCTACTTTACGCAAGTACATGGGTGAGCCTCTGCTTTTCTGAGGTTACACTGAACAACCCACCATCAAAGCCTTATCACTACCATGGGTCGGACGAAGGTCAGGGAACAGCGGAGTGTGTGGTTTGAGGCTCCCACTGTAAGGTACAGCTGCCAACCAGTCAAGTAGCACCGCATGTTTACAAGGCAACAGCTCCGTAATACTGCGCTTCTCTCAGCACACAGATCACAGCTGTCCATTTGTAGCTACAGCAACTTACAAAGTAAAACTCAATCTTTTTTTGTATCAAAGGAAAATCTTTGCACTCATTCTGTGAGAAAAAATGTTAAAAATGTCCACAGCCCCCTTTCTATTTCATTCCTTTGAATCCCTGTGCTTTTTGTGTTTTCCCCATCAATCCTTAATATTCCTCCAGCAGCTTATAAATAATGAATAAAGTGCAGGCTTATTTGAAGGGTCATTAGTGCTAATCTGTCAGGACAAGGAGTACGCAAAAACTCTGTTTTCTTGTCTTCCAGCTTTTTCCCGGAATAAAGACCTCTTGTCTACCCCACAGATGCATAAAAAACACCTGTCCTTGTATCGTGCTACATTATACAAACAAATGACTCACTGGAACTGAAAGCCTGTTGATGGTACATCAAACCTTTAGAGTTTTCTCAAAGGATTTGTGTAATTACCAAAATGAATTTAAAATTAGATTCTGGAGGTAAAGTTGGTGGTCACAGCAGAAAAGAGAACCAGAAGCGAACCGCATAATCACTTTCAGATTTCATAAGCTGCTCTCGTGTTTTGTGTTAGGGTTTGAAGTGCCTGTTAGGATTATCTGCCCGAGGCAATGTCTGATGCAAGATGATCTTCAGTTCTTCACCTGATTGTCATCAAACCTCAGTTTGCCTGAAAAGTCTGAAGTCTAAAAAGTCTAAGTAACACTTTGCATGCATTTTTTCAGTGACTGTACATATGCACACAGTTATTTATCCACATATAATAAACTAATCATAACTAATATTTGTGGTTTTCTCTTTGCCATCAAACTTGTCCGATAGCTGGAAACATCCTCTTCTCGCTTCTTGTGAATTGTGTTTGATTCATGAAAGTGAGGGTTAAAGGGTGGGACTCAAATGAATACTTGCTTTGCTTTAATCACAAGACACACTTAGATGGATGGCCGTCAAATTATCCAAAACTTCGGAGCTCCTTGAAATTGTTGTTACTTAAAAGCAAACTTCAAATGACCCGGTGAGGAAAAATGATCAGAGCAAACTGAGTTGGGAAACAAGTTAGCCCACAGAAAAGAAAAGGGAAGGGGTCATTTTTCTCACTCATCCTAGTCGGTTGTTCTGTCGCACTTAATTATCCCTGCAATCTCAGTCCATTCAGACAGTATGGCTATTGATTCCACTGTAGCTAACCACATCAGTACCACAAGGTTTGAATCAGACACAACAATGAACCTTCTTGTCTGTTTTCTCTGGGTCACATGAAGAGGCTATTGCTTGGAATCATTGGCATGTAAAATTGAATTTGCACTTGGTGCTAACATTACACTTGCTGCTTTTAGCTTTCACACAGCATGCAAGCAGAAATGGAGCCTTCACTTTAGCCTAGAAAGGAGTTCAATCTATTGTTTCTCAACAGCTTTTGAGGCTTTCTAAAAGGACTTGACCCTCACGGCGAAAAATTGTTTTGTTTTTTTTTTTCCGTGGGAGAATAGCTTGTGTGTGAGCGTTTTTATTTTCTGCGTGCTACCATATGTTAGTGCTGCATTACACACTAAACACAAACCACTCTCTAAAGTTCAGCGCTCTCTACCACTCCGTGCTGGAAGGGTGTTTGTCCAAACAGTGCCAATGTTTGCACAGGGCTGTCATGATGACTCGGCTGACTGGCTTGCACAGATGCTCCTCATCTGAAATGGAACAGACCTTATTCTACTTTACCAAGGTTATCATTTTTAATATTTTATTGGTGACGTTTAAACGCTTATATAAATCAAAACAATAAAAAATATATATTTTGTGTATTTGAGGATGATCACTGGCTGAAAATATTGAGAAAAGGATTTTATTGGGGATATCGTCTTGAGAACCATCTGCCGGATGCATCAGTGTGGGTGTATTAAATTACGGACGCAGGCTATTCCTTAGAGTTCTATTTGGACCAAAACGTTATGATAGAGAACCGTATGTTTGGCTGATTCTTCAGAAAGCTTTTGCATATTTTTCTAGCAACATGAAAAACACTTATTAGCTACAGGAGATTATCCTCCTTCCTGCAGAGATTAAAGCTGCTTAAATCAAATCACTGCTTTGTAAAGAGACAAACAATTGCATTTTTAACTTTTAGATATTTTTTTTCTGTAGTGCTTCTGCATAATTTTGATTTATTTTAGTCTCTGTTTGTGTGCATGAGTGCGAGGGGATTGGCCAGGCATAGGTGTGACAGACCTGCCATTTGTTTTCAGGCCATTAACTCAGAAAAGGAAGCAGCATGGTGCTGCTCAGTGGGATTGCTGTCCATGTGGTTCTTTTTTATCAAGCAATGATGGAACACTCATTATAACAGCATCACGATTTATTTCATTACCTAAACTTAACACACTATCTATAGATTGTGTGCTTCTGAATTTGTGATTTGCTTTTTATATCCTGTTTTCTTTTTAGAATGTACCACGACTTTGTGAAAATGAAGTTCTGACGTTTTGTGATGTCTCAGTGGTGATTTGTTATTGGTGGCTTCAGGGTTAATGTAGCCTGAACACCCCGTCCCCTCCCCTCCAAAACCACTCTGTCATGCTCAAATCACAGGCGGGGGGCGACTTTTGAGCGACGGAGGGAAGGTGGGCTTTTATTGGGTCCTACACGATAGCAGCTGCGGGTGTTTGAGTGCAGACAACCAATCTCGGCACAGCCCACTGAACAACAACTCCACAGTGGTGATGGAAGGGTTCTGTGTGAGTGTGTGTTAAGAAAGCTGTAAAAAAAAAGGCAAATGGATTTAAGTTTAAGAATGTTTTAAAATGACACCTAAAAAGACTAGATGAATTCATTTCTAAGGTGAGTGTCTTTATAGTTTGTATTGTTATTGCTCTGATTAGTGTTGTATTAATCTTTTGCTCAACACAAAATTTTTGGACTCTTGGTAAGTTTGCAAAGCATTCCATGTAACCAAGTTTTACGAGGTAGGAATGCTCACATCTTTTCACGTGCACTCGCTGTTATCTATTACATGTCAATTATGCATTTTCATGTTTTATTTTTTCATTATTGTAATGCATTGATTTATTTTTGCTGTGTATTTTTTTGTCTTCTTTCAATCATCCAGGGCTGCGAGAGTGGCACAAGTGTGATTGAGTGAGCTGGCTAGTCATCTTCACCTTTCCATCTTCCATTAATCCTTCCATCAACCCATTCTGAGGCCTGTTGTGGCAGGCACCATGCTGATTCACTGGCTGTGCTGGTTGGCTTTGCTCTTTTTGGATGGGCTTCCAGACAGCTGGGCCTTCACCACCACCAGGGCTCAGGGCCACAAGGGTCGTGTTGCCAGAGACCGCAGGAACATCCGGCCCAACATCATTCTTATCATGACGGACGACCAGGATGTTGAACTGGGTGAGGCTGACAAACTTTCCTGCTGTTCATGGAATACTTTTATGTTTGGGCACTTTTTAAACAAAAAACAACTGTTTCCTTGTTTAATTGTGGAACATTTCTTTGTTGTTTTTGGTGCCCAAAAGGATTTATGTGTAGCCTCTTTGTACATTAAATATTAAACACAGGCTGTAAATCAGACCTGAATGGCCATCTGGTCTTTTTCTTATTCTGGTCTTTTTCCTCAAAACTTTAATAAGAAGGCTTTAAAAGCAATTACATGAACTGACTTGTCTTGTGATGATTTTTTGTTTTTGCAGTTTACGAACTGGTGTTGATGTAATACAAAAAACATCAAATCTGTTTTATGTTTTTATTAAAGCACTGTTCATCTGGCTTCATCTTCCAGGGTCTTTACAAGTGATGAATAAAACACGCAAGATAATGGAAGATGGTGGCATGACTTTTACCAACGCCTTTGTGACCACGCCAATGTGCTGTCCTTCAAGATCCTCCATGTTAACTGGAAAATACGTCCACAATCACAACACCTACACCAACAATGAGAACTGCTCTTCTCCATCGTGGCAAGCTCAGCATGAACCACGTTCCTTTGCTGTCTACCTCAACAACACTGGCTACAGGACGGGTATGAACAGTTTCAGACCAGCATGCAACAGACAATATTAATTACAGAATTCACTGTGTTAAGATTGTGTTTAAACAATTAACTTTTATTTCAGATCCTTTCACTTGTTATCCAGCTTGAGCTAAATTTGCATCCCAAAGAAAAGTGTAATCATGGCGTCATCAAAACCAGTCTGGTTCTGTATATAAACTACCATTATGTCTCATCTTTGTGGAAATGGTAGGGAGACGGTAAACATAGGGACTCCATGGGTTCCTGCAGGGTGCAACACACCCCGGGGTGTTCAGACTCATGCAGCACTCTGCAATTAAACATAGCGCCTCCTTACTTAACCTATTTAGCAAAGAAAGAGAAAGCAGATGAGGAAAAGCTGAATGTCTCGTACTGTAAAACTCACAGACTCAAAGAGACAAAAAATTGAAGGCCTAAGACAACATATTTTCCTCATTCCTTTTTCCTCTCATATCTGCAGCTTTCTTTGGCAAGTACCTGAACGAGTACAATGGCAGCTACATCCCACCTGGGTGGCGTGAATGGGTCGGATTGATAAAAAATTCCCGCTTCTATAATTACACTGTCTGTCGGAATGGTTACAAAGAGAAACACGGCGCTGACTATGCCAAGGTATGTGCTGTCCTGATTTCTCACTAATTTATTTTCATTTTATGACTTGGTATAAAGACATGGCCTAACAAATAGCAGGTTTCAAACACTTATAAATGCACACAGTGAAGCTGTCTTCACTTATCACCATGTTGTGATTCAGATGGGAGGAATTCTCTCCTGGTGAATTAAAGGGAATGAGCTGAAATAAGGTGGTCTCTTCTCTTACTAGAACGTCCCAGTGTAATACCTCTACTCATTATTTTTACACTATAAACTTTTTATATACTATATGAAGCCAAAGCCTAACAAATATCTATTTTAAGATTTATTAGAGAGTAAAAGTTTTAATCTTGATCATAAATGTTGAAAGGTCTTGCCTCTAAAACAGAACCTGGGAGTTGTGTTTTTTTTTTTTTAACGAACATGAACACATGGCTGGTCTCCCATTTCTCTTTTTAATTCTTAGAACAATGAGGAAACTCACAATCTGAGTACGCCACTGAGAATAAATGAAACAACGAGATCGGTACACAATGGAGTTTAATCATAGAGAGCTTTATAAGTCAGGAAAGGATTTTTAATTTCTACCCTGGGTTTTATAGAGAGTCAGTGAATTGAAACTCAAACGAGTGAAAAAGCACCTTTTCTGCTAGGATTTTGTGGAAACCCTCACCAATGTAATTTTGATAACATGGCACTATTTGGGACGTATTTGAGGTTTCCCATTCATTCATTTAATGTGCTAATAAAATAATGCAATAAGAAAAGAAACAATAGCACCAGCTTCAGGAGAAAACCCTTTTTTAGTCGTCCAATCAGCTGCCTGTTGTTATGCTGGATTGCATCGGTCATCCATCTTCCACAAATGTTTTTATAAGAGCTGTCAGTCTGTTTTCACGGCTCAGTGCCAAGATCGTCGCAGGTTGTCCATACTTGTGTAAACAAGTCAATGCAAAGGTCTGAGCCAGTAGTTTAGCAAACAACTGCTTGGACTGTAGTTCTTCTGCCAACTTGGACTAAGGTGTAAAATTTACCCAAAAATCTGTGCCAGGTCAAACACTTGGCACAGACGTCATCAGCACAATAAGAATCATACCCTTATGTTTTTTTTATTATAATTATGACGTATCTCCATCTGTCACCATTAGGACAGCTCTATTCTAGACTCACCTTGAGAAATTCAAGCCTTCTTGTGTGGGATCGTGAATCTGAAATCATGTTCCTGCATACAGATGTCAAATTTACTCTGTAATTCAAATAAAACCTCATCTTATTTTTTATGTGGAAGATGAATTTATCGAAGTTAAAAGTGGAGTCAAACACCTTTCTTAAAAATGTCATGAAAAGATATAGTTCATGCACTTTTATGTTATATAAATTCCACGACACCATTGGCATAAAACCGTCCCAGTTAACAAGCCGGATGTAATATGTTGGCCTCATCAGTGCTAAAAACAAATTCTCCCTCATTATTCCCAAGTATGTAGATGATAAATTCAACACCGATACGCCCCGCTGCTCCGATGACATACAAGTCCTCATAATATCTCAGTCGTTTAGTAAGAGAAGAGCACCAAATGGAAAATGGTGCTACTTATCACCTCCTTGGCTGTTTTATAGCTGCTGGCCAAGTGTTCTTCATGACAGTGTCACTTCCTTTTGACCTGCCAGAGACCTTGGCTCTGCAGCTCAGATTTTATGAAGTTGGCAGTTTGCTGCAAAGTTTTCCTCTTGTGTGTCTAATTTTGAACGATCTGAGTCGTTAAACCTAGTTTTTCTATTAAAAACACTGTTAATCACAGTGAGTTGAATTAAGAATTCCAGTGATTGACATTTCATGGAAATCACCCTTTAGTCTTCCATTTTCCACCCGGAGCTCCTTCCATTTAATTGCAACCAAATATGCCAAAATAGCAGGTAGAATGGTTAAACAACTTCTGGAAAGTTGGCAAATGTGGGCTTTAATGGTGGGTGTAGAGCTGAAAAATAAAAACAGACTCCACCTTAGCTGAACCGAAGGTTAGGATCAAACACCACACCTTCAACATGTGTGTGTACTTTTGTTTTTATGTGACAATACCCATTTCCTGCAGAGTAGCTCCCAGCCATAGATTTATTCTTTCACTTGTCTTTTCTTTGTCCAACTCAAAAATGGAGGACTGAGAATTGTAAGGAAAAGTGTCATAATTCACTTCAGATTTACCTAAGGCGTGTATCTTTTAAAATGTTGTCCTCAATTGTGTGCTGCTTTATCATTAAAGTAAAATAGATAGGCTTAAAGCTAAGTAGCAGAAAAAAATGAAAAGCTTAGCGTGGAGCAAAGGCTGGGAGCAGTCATAACAACATACCATTTGAAAGTGCCAAGCTTCCCTCACCATCAAGTGGTGTCACATTCAATCGTGGAGAGATTCACTGATGGGGCAACAGCCCATATACTGTATATAAACACACACACACAGACTCCGCACACACTCATTCACTCACACGCAGGCAGGTTGCCAGCTGTTGACTCAACAGATTGGTACTGTAGTGTACTCAATGGCCCCATTTCATATCCCTGCTGGCCTCTCTTAATTTATTTGAATATGACTGGATGAGGAAAAGTAACATGGCTCAGTGATTAGACTGCAAATGAGTTTTTATCAAAGCTTTTGCTGTTTCAGCACTTTCTCTTAAATTTAACCCTTTTTCTTGATGTCTCCAGATGTGAGGTTTAGCCTCACGGCATCTAATCAGATTATTTGTTTCTCTTTTTTTTCACCCCACAAAGGATTATTTTACAGATCTGATCACCAACGACAGCATCAACTTTTTCCTCAATTCAAAGAAGTCCTACCCTCACCGTCCTGTGCTGATGGTCATCAGTCATGCTGCTCCTCATGGTCCTGAAGACTCAGCCCCGCAGTATGCAGAGCTCTTCCCAAATGCTTCACATCACATGTATGTAACTCACAGCCTCTCTGCATGGCACACGCTCAAACATTTTTATGGATAGTGTATTTATAGTGGGCATACCCATCTATCCCCAAGGAGGTCTAGTTGGAAAGGAGTTGCATGAGCTGATGAGATGGAAGGTATGAAATCAGAAGAATTCGTCATCCTAAAATGGAATGGGTACATACGGAGCAGGGTTTAATTTTGATGTCATACCGAGCTAAAAGTGGTCACATTCTTTCACTCTGACTGACTTGATTGCTTCTCATTGGATTGTGCTATTAGTGCTGAACCATCTAATCTGCTTTAATAGTGTACCACTCAATCAGATTTCACCTTAGAGGTCAAATTAAATGCTCTTAGTGGGTCTTGTTGTTACTTACCATCCCTTCTATACATTCTTTTACTTTCTTACTTCTTAATCAATCATTAAAACCCACCCACTGGTTTTTGTTTTTCATCTCCGCTCATTCTGTACGACCCTTCCGTCAGTCTCATTTCATTCACAGAGAACTTCCTGACCCTGTCCATATCATTCAGTAGTTTCTGCCCACAGCTCCTGAAACACGAGGAATGCATTGTGTGCTAAGGAACACCCTTCGTGACATTATTAATTTATTTTTAGCCGGAGCCTCACAGCGAAGGAGGGCGGAGCTGGAGCCCTGCTGTGACCACAACGGTTGCCCCGGTGACTGTGTGAAGGTGCAGTGGCTGTGATGAAGTTGTTGCAGAGTTCACAGGTGGTTGGGTGTTTATTTAAATGTTTGCTCACCTCTCCTTGGTTAGCAGATGGTAGAAATTGTCTCAAGCAAACAAGATTAGTGTTTGCTACTGTTCCAACCGGAGTTTGTTTAGAGCATCTGCTTGGCTTTTTTTTCCCCTCATACCTGCGTTGCAGATGCTTCATGCAGCTAGAATGCAGCGGGCGTGAAGAAATAATGTGTTAGCATCGGAGTGTCATAAATCAAGTAGGCGTCTGTAAGTTTGACAGTGTTAACAGCAGGGCAGGCTTGATGTTGATGAGGATTCCATATTAAAGGTGTTTTTGCCAACTTTCCTAGATACAAGTAAAGCTTTGATCTGTTAAAAATACTCCATATTTGATGTGGTCACCCAATTACATATCTCTTAATACCAGGGATTTATTGAAGTCTTTCTGGTGCTGACTCAACAAATTGCTCTGGAGAAAACCAGTAATCTTCACACAGAGATGTGCAAAGTTTTACAACATCAGGTGGAAGCTGACTGGTGTAAGCACCACTGCAGTAATCTAGTCCCGATAGCAAAAAACCCAGACAGGTGGCAGGTGCGACCTCTCCTATGGACTGGCTTCGTTCTGCTGACCTCTGCATTCCTGGTTCCCTGGTGCTCAGGGTCTCATACCTTGGTGGCCCATTGCCCAGAAACAGGTTTCTTTGTGGGGTTTATTAGACCGCCTGCTAGGTAGGTGAACAGTTCACCCTTTTTACAAAGCAGGCCTGAGGCGATGGGGACAGAAAGCAGCTCAGTAAATGAGAGCAAAGCGGCTCCTATAGCAAGTCTTCATTAAGTATCAAAGTTTTGAAACCCTGGCTTGCTTTTAAACAAGTGAAACTTAATTTATTTTAGTTTGAAGTAGTTTAGCTTATGAATAACTTTCAACTACAGAGGCAAAGTGAACTTTTTGTTAACATATTTTTAAGATATCTTTGAAACCCTTCATGCCCAAACTTCTTCATGCTGACTAATAAAATCTAATGTGTTAAACAGGTGATTACAATCGTTGTAATTTCTTCACAAACATACCTGTTTGTCTCAACCCTCCCACTTTCCTTCTTGTTGTTTTTCTGTTTTCAAGTGACCATTACTTGTTGAGTTGTGGGTCCAGAGATTGTTGCAAACTTGACTTTGGAGCCTATTATTTTCATAAGCATGTGCCAACCCTCAAGTGAGTTGTCTGTGCCAAGAGCTCAGTGGAGCGAGGAGAGTCTCGTCTCTGTGTTAGAGGAGAGATGGTTGGAGAGAGGTGTGGAAAAACAGCGAGTGGTGCTGGCTGCGGATTTTTAGGACATTTCCACCAACAAACAGAGAAAATATTGATGTGTGTCAAGCACACTGGACAAGTGTTGCACCTGCTGTTGCTCAGCAGTTTGTGAAAAGTAGCAGACAAGTGTTTTTAGCATCGCCCATGTGCTCCAAAAGCTCAAATGCCAAAAAATTGTCCTACTTCAACGTGAGATCATCACGTACCCTGAACACATGCACAATCTATCAAACAACTACAGGACGTCTTGTACATGTCTGTTTGTTGGTATGTTTTGCAGTACCCCTAGTTACAACTACGCCCCAAATATGGACAAACATTGGATCATGCAGTACACTGGACCAATGAAACCAATCCACATGGAATTCACCAACTTCCTGCATCGAAAAAGGCTGCAAACACTTTTGTCTGTTGATGACTCCGTGCAGAGGGTGATCAGAATTTAACTCAACATTTGTAATTTCTCTGAATGAATTCGTGCTGTCAACAATGCATTTCTCATCATTGTTTGTGTACAGGTTTATGACATGCTAAAGCAAACCGGAGAGTTGGACAACACCTATGTTATCTATACAGCAGACCACGGCTACCACATTGGTCAGTTTGGGTTGGTCAAAGGGAAATCGATGCCTTATGATTTTGATATCCGTGTGCCATTCTTCCTGAGAGGACCCAACGTGGAGCCTGGATCAGTGTGAGTAACAACTCAGAACACCTGCTTCTGTGTCTTGAGAAAATAGAATAACGAGCTGTTCTTCACCGCTCAATTTTCTTTCTCCAATTTGTTTCATTGTTCTTTCTTTTTTTATATATATTGCAACGCAAGTGTTAGTGACCTTTGTGAACTTCTTCAGAAACCCTCATCTGGTGCTGAATATCGACTTAGCTCCAACAATCCTTCACATTGCTGGACTGGACACACCTCCAGACATGGATGGAAAGTCCATTCTTAAGCTTTTGGAACAAGAACGGACTGGAAACCGGTTAGTAGATCTCTCATGCTGTAATGAATAATTTGCACAGTGATTGCATAGAGCGCACATAAATGGAGAATTTCTTTTCTTTGGTCATTGCTGAGCAGATGCAAATTTCCAAGGTGTTGATGATTCTTTGGCTGAGCACAAAACAAGTTCAATAAAAAAATGTCTTTTTAAAAGTTTCCTGGAGAATTTGTCTACAAGCCGGATCATGTGTTTTCCACACAAAACTCCTTATACTAACATTTTTTAAAGTGGAAACAGAATGCTAACCCTTACAAAGTAGCTATTGTGGACATAGAGTCTCAGAAACACTTTCAGAAATGCAGAAAAAAAACTGAAATAATCCTTTTAATTCCCAAAGAACCTTTACACCATTCCCTTGAACCCACAAGGTTTTAAGCTCGCTGTGATCAGCTTCCACAGTCTTGGCTGGCTTTGAACCTAACATGCTAGTGAACAGATTGACCATCTGAACACTATAAACTTGATTTGTTTTTGTTTTCACAGATTCAAACCCAACCGGAAACCCAAAGTATGGAGAGACACATTCCTGGTGGAGCGAGGGTAAGCTAGAGTTTGTTGCGCCATCGATCCCGTGACAGGCACATCACCATTACTGCAGGACATCGTGTATCCCGTAAACCTGAGAACCCTCTTAAATGGACCCAAATTGTGCAAAAGTTTTGAACACAAAACTCCATTTAACTGCTTCTCTCTGAGACGTTTCCAGGCCACAAAGAGCTTGGAAGCCACTGATGGTGGAAGGGATGAAAACATTCAAAATAGTTGAGTAAGACTATAAATGTTTGTCCTTTGGTGACTGTTGGGAAGGAGCTGGGCCGTGTTTGACCAGGTCACTCATAGAAAATAAACAGGACAAGTCTTTGTGGTTTTATGATTGTGGTCCTCCTAATAAACAGAAGATTTAGGCCGCAGAAAGAACTTTCAGTTTCAGTAACTCAGCCGAGCCAGATGTATCAGAGGAACAGCACGTTACAGGTTTTGAAGATAAAGTCAAAGAGGCCAGACTGAGATGGTTTGGACATGTTCAGAGGAGAGAGAGAGCACATTGGAAGAAGGATGCTGGGTTTGGAACCACCAGGAAAGAGGACTAGAGGAAAACCAAAGAGGAGGTTCATGGATACAGTGAAGGAAGACATGAAGATAGTTGGCATGACTGAAGAGGATGCAGCAGATAGGGTTAGATGGAAGAAACTGACTTGCTGTGGAGACCCCTAAAGGGAAATGCCGAAAGAAGAAGTCAAGCCAGATGTTTGCAAAATAAAGAAGTTATCGGGCTTAGGATGAAGTTACGTTTGACTGGAAAAGCAACACTTTATCCACTCGTAACATTTTAACAGCTTCACAGAAGAATGCACTAGTTGCACCCCTCAAAACACTTCTGTCGTTTAACTTCTCTTTCACAAAGTATTTGTTGTGAAAAGTGACACATTAGGTGGAACATAAAGATGATGAAGATGACTATTAGGAGGGATGGAATGGGATGAGATGAGGCTCAGTGGCAGAATGTCCATCCTCTGACTGTGAAAAGTTGGTTCTATTCCCACTGGGCCCATGCCTATATGTCCTTGTAGCAGACAGGATCTATAATTCAAGCCTTAGCAAGTCGGAGCTTATCTTGTTGATTGTATACAACAATATTTTCTGTGTTTTTTCTGTCATTTCATTTTTGCATTTCTGTTTATTCATTTCTAGTCTATGCATCCCATCTCTAAGAAGTGTCTCCAAACAAATATTCAGGACTGAGGGAAGCAGGCTTTGATGTCATACATGCATATTAGCCTCTCACTAGTTTTGCAATACTGTTTGTACAACTTCATACGGAGAAAAAAAAAGGCAAATGACCTTTACTCTGCGGGGGCTTTAGCTGCTTTAGGCTGTTCTTCTGTTAATCCAAACTGTTTGTAAAAGCTGTCCGCCGCAACACTTGTAGCTAAATGCAGAGATTAGCCTTCTTAGTCCTCACACCATTACTCAGGCACATGTGTTTTCTGTACAGTTCTCTCACAAATCATGTGAAACACTGTGATTTAACACCCTCGCACAACCTTGCCATACGGCCTCAGAGGCTGTGAAATGCTGGATGACAGCTGGGACTGGCAGTGTTGTCTCAGGATCTCATCATCTACGCTATGCAGTCGTCAGGGAGTGACATCAACAACTGTTTGCTGAGACCACGGCCAGGACAGTGTGTGAATGTCAACTTTTTTTTTTCTGTTTTGGCTCGCCTTAAAGACTTGTATGAGTAAAGGGTCTTACGCTCGCTCTGTGTCTAGTTCTCCTTGTTATCCCGTCAGTGGTTCACAAGGAAGTTAGTCATTTTGGCAAAGTTAGGGATAGAGGAAGTGACCATGGACTTGGCTCTGCCGGAGATGAAACTGAGACTGTTCTTGATGCGATGACTACAGAGAAGAGGTGAAGGATAAATTTATGACGAGCTTAAGTCAAATACTCATAATAAAGCTGAGCTCCGTGAAGTGACCCACTGTGACATTCATATCACATGGTCAAGATCAGGATCCATGCAGGGTTATAAACGTTAAGAGGGAAAACTCTCCAACACATTTTAACATGTAATGGCAACTGTAATGAGACGTCTAGTTTTTATGTCTGCATGTCTTGTCTTGCAGAAAGATCTTGAGAAAGAAGGATGACTCCATGAGCACTCAACACACCAACAGTTTACCGAAGTACAAGAAGGTCAGAGAGACTTGCCAGCAAGCTGAGTACCAGACTGCATGTGAACAGCCTGGACAGGTAAAAAAAAAGAACTCTTGATTTTAGACAAAAGTGCATGTTTTTTTTATCATATTAAACATAAACTTAAAACTCCCTCCAAATTACCTTGTGATAAATTCTGGAGAGTCATTTTTCAGACCATCACTCTGTTTCCAACCGGTCTCTTTCTGCACTGTTTTGTGGTCCATTAATTTGTGGTTGCTTTCCTTTCATCTGCGGCCATTAATTTTCTGGCAGAGTAAAGGCCAGGTGGTACAGTATGCGGCCTTGAAGCAGACAGGCCACAAAAATACAAATTGTTACAAATTTCAGGTAGTGTTAAATGACGGGCAGACTTCCTAAAGGTCTAACTAATGCAGTCCAGATCCACTTTATGACCACATAACCGTGTGTTTGGTACAATCACTTATTAAAGACAGCAACTGAGCAATTTTGGTTGAACTCGGAAATGTGCGGTCCAGATCTTTAGCTTCCTGCAACGTAGCTTTTAAAACTAATCTCTGCTTTCTTAAATGCTCATCCTTTCCACTTCCAGTGAAAATCAAACTGGGAGAAACTTTAATTATGAATCCAGATGGCTATAAAATGATATTTGCTGTGAGGGCTTTGGTAGGAAACCCCACTTTGATTAAATCATTTTTTTTCCAATAAATTTCTGTTATATCCAGTGTTCACTCAGGGTGGTAAACAAAAAGGTTGAGGGTTTCATCATCCTGGAACAGACGTGACCAGTCTATCTTTTTTCCCTCCTCCCAGATGCTCTGCAGGCCTGGAAGCTCATCCAAGAGAAACCTGATCTGTCTTTGCTCTTTGTTTGGACCCTTGTTCCCACACTTAGCCCTGGTCATCTGCACCACACTCTAGACGTGCTTATCCTGTTACCTAACCAGCAGTGTTCTCTCCAACTCACCACAAAACGTTCCTTTCCCAATGGAAAGATGCAGAGGGTGTAGTCTGTGGAAGAGTATTTTCACAATTACACATCATGGACATAACCGGTGTGAGAATGAGGGGGTTTCAGGACAGACCATCTTGTGTGGTGCATCAAATGGAACTTTATAGCTGTTTCAAATTGTTTAGAACTTTTTTACATTGACTTCTTGTCTGCAGGGAGAAGGATCTAGTTCAGATTGTTGATTCTTGTTGTTGTGTCTGACAGCGGTGGCACTGTGTGGAGGAGATCACAGGGAAGTGGAGGATACAGAAATGTAAAGGAGGCTCTAAAGAAGGATCCAGAAAAAGAGCTCGGAGTCTGAAACCTCGTAGCAGTTACGATTTCAGAGAGAAGCAATGTGACTGTGATGAGACTGTGTTTAAAGCATCCAGAGCTGACCGGCGTGCACAACGACAGCTCTCCTCCTCAGCAGGTCAACGTGAGTGTTTCACCTACAACACTCTCAATGATTTTTATTTACGCATAACTTGTAATGTCAGGCTGCACGGTGGTGCAGTGGTGACCACACTGGGTTCACAGCATTGAGGTCGGGGTTCAAGTTCGAGTGGGGAGAACTTCAAACCCTCCAAAAACATGTGTGTTAACTCGATTGGCTGCTGTAAAATTGCTCCTCGGGATGAGTGTATGTGTGGATGGGTTTCTGTTTGTGTGGCTCTGCGGCAGACTGTTGACCTGTTTGGGGTGTACCCTGCCTGTTGTCTGAAATCAGCTGGGATAGGCTCTGGCATCCCCCTCGAGCCTGTTAGGGGATAAGTGATTCAGAGGACAAACAAAACTTGTAATGTTTAGTACCAAATAAAACCTTCAGTTTTTTTTTTTTTAACATTTTGAACAGATAATGATTTAGCGTCCTCCAGTGGTGGAATGTTGAAACAGCTTCTTTTTTTATTACAACAGGTTATCGTCCTCGGTTCGTCCACACTCGGCCTGCCAGGTCCCTGTCTGTCGAGTTTGAGGGTCAGATTTACGACGTCGACCTACAGGCAGATGACCAGTCAGCTATCCGTCGTCACGTCATCTCAAAGCGCCATAACAATCCAGAGGATGCAGACTGGGGCTCTGATGATGGATCAGAGGAGATGCTGGCTGATGACACCAACGCTGTAGGATACCCCAACTCTGTAAAGGTCACTCACAAGTAAGAGATCCACTTTGACTGGACTATTCATGTGGTTCTATTTGTTTAAATGACTGGGTTTTTTTTTCTTTTAGATGTTACATCCTGATGAACGACAGCGTTCACTGTGAGAGAGAAATCTACCAGTCCTCTAAAGCCTGGAAGGATCACAAGAGTTTTGTGGACCAAGAGGTGAGCATCATGTTGATTCACTTCTTTATTCTTTGTGTGCATTTTGTTGTAATTTTTCCTCCCTTTTTTTTAAGATCGAAGCACTTCAAGACAAAATCAAGAACCTCAGAGAAGTGCGAGGCCACCTGAAGCGGACACGACCAGATGAATGTGACTGTGAGAAGAGGTCAGGCTCTCAAATGAAATGATTCCTTTTTTTTTCTAGTTTTAGAGTTTATGTAAAAAATATTTCTCTCTCCTCGTCTTTAGTCTGTTTCTCTGTTTATTTATAAAAGCAGCTATTTTAGCAAAGGACACAGAAACAAAGCAGACAAATTGAAGAGCAGGAATGATCAACTCCATCCATTTAAGTGAGTTTTTCAGTCCCCTTTGATTGTGCATCTGTAACCGTAGTAACCAGGAGTCAGCAGACATGATGCTGTTTAGATGAATGAGTGTGAAACCATCCCTTTACATCTGCATGGCCTCTGCATGTGAGGATCTCCACCAGATGGACGTGTGATGTGTTGATATTAGTGACCCCATAACACTTGCAGGTTTCTGAAACAAGCATGTTATTTATACTCTTTCATTTAACATCGGCTTCCTGGATGGAGTTAAACTTGCAAAGCAGATGTTTGGCCGAGGAGTCGTTTCATGTCTGAGCCTGGAAGCGATTGAATTGCATGAAGAGAAGAAAAGATTCAAGCGAGGGGAAATTGGTGGGCCTCCGAAACAGAGCGATTGGCTTGCAGTAGGAAACACAGCGAGTTGAGACAGAGAGGAAGGAGTGATGGAGGCTGAAATGTCATCCCTCTGAAAATTGGACTTAGTGGGAGTTTCAGCATTAAATCAGACAGCCAGTCACATCCTGGAAGTCATCCTCAGTTCATCCATTCCTCCGGTCGCTGGCATGAAAGGAGGCTTGCTGTCAGGTTCTCGTTTCACTTTTAGAAACATTCTCATGTTTCTGTCCGACAGGGAAGCAGCGCAGGAGATGGAGGGAAAGAACCAGCTGTACAACGAGATCCGCAGGAGGAAAAAAGAAAGAAAGGAAAAGAAACGATTAAGAAAGGGGGACGACTGCAGCCTGCCTGGTCTGACCTGCTTCACACACAACAATGACCACTGGCAGACCGCTCCATTCTGGACACGTGTGTATTTTCTATTTTTCGTTTCCAGTTCTCTAACTTAGTTCATCACTGACAATGTTTCTCATTTCCTAGTGGGAGGATTCTGTGCGTGCACCAGTTCCAACAACAACACCTACTGGTGTTTGAGAACCATCAACGAGACGCACAACACGCTTTTCTGCGAGTTTTTCACTGGTTTCTTGGAATATTTTGATCTGAACAGTGACCCCTACCAGGTGAGGGATCTGTCCGCACCCGTTCACAACTTAAGAGAAAACCCAATCATTTATAAATGATGTCAGTAGTTACAAGTTCTTGTTAAATTTCTAGCTGACCAACGCGGTGTATGCAGTGGACCGAGACGTTCTAAACACACTTCATGCTCAGCTCATGGAGATGAGGAGCTGCCAGGGGTACAAGCAGTGTAACCCCCGCCCTAAAGGCTCAGACACAGGTACAAATACACTTTATTATGTTCTTTTTTGATGACACAAACAGATCCATCCTATGATCTGAGCTGTGTTTTTCTCCTCTGTCTGCTCTTCTTGTTTGGTTACTTTTAAAGCCAGAAAACACTCGATCTCATGTGCAAACACTTTTATAAGAGTGAGGTGATGGCTGTGTTTCAGTTGTGTGTCCTGGCTATTTTCCACTTTGTGAGTCAGTGTGTGTGAGGATGCTGTCACCATGGCGTTGAGACCGTCATGCCTCAGCGCTCCCATCAGGCTCGATGTGTGTGTTTTACCAATACGAGGAGGTGGTGACGTCAACGTGTTCGTTTATGACCCGGGATAAAACCGTGGTGTGTGTAATTACAGATGGAGAGGAGCCGAGAAAACTTGCTCATGTTTCAGCGTCGGCATGGCAACACTGTCAGAAGCACATTTCTGAAACCACTGCTGTGGCTTCATCTTAGTTTTGAATCCTAATGGGCCTGATAGTGTGACCTTTCTAAAATCAAGATGGATTATGTTTATTTTTCACACTAAAAAGGAAAAAAAACTATTTCAATTTTTCTCCAGATTTCTTCTTTCATTTCTTCTGATTGATGATTTGATTCTTTTTCCACTTCTAGCAGCATGAAGATCTCCATGTGACTGATCCATCCTCTTTTTCCTCCAAAGTTCTTTAAATCAAACCATTAACAATCGATTGCTTTTATTTTTCCGATCAGGAGGTAAAGATGGAGGAAGCTATGAGCCGCACAGGTATCCAACCAGTTTTTTTTTGTCTTCTTCAGTAGCTTTTTCTTTAACCTCTGCACGGGCTGAGCTGCATCATTCCCACTAATCCATCCATCTGTCCGTGGAGTGCCGATGCTTGCTCTGTGGCTGCATGTTGGGAACACGCTAACAAATCAGATTTGTTTTTTTTTTTACTCCCACATCTTCACAAACAGCCTGCACTGTGAGTGTGTTCATGTTTGGAGCTTTTTTTTTTTCATGCTGCATCTCTTCGTCAGGTGCATGTGAACGGCAGCATGGTCGTCTCCCTCAGACATCATCACATGACACTTTAGACTGAAGATGTTTTTATTTTTAGATTATTGATGCATTTTTTTCCTCAATGTTGCAAAAAAAAAAGCCATAAAGCTTCATTTTACATTTTCTTTTTCATCTTAAAAGGAATTTAAAGGCCTCTCTCGTGCAAAATAACTATTTTCTCATCGTATTTTTTTGAATATATAAAAGATACAGTCAAGTGTGAAAGTCTGACTGTTGCTCATCTTCCACCTGTCCTCCGAAAGGACAGACTCCGCCTTCAAAATTTGCCACGGTCTAAAATTTGCTGAATTTTTCTAAAAACCATTTTGGTGACAAAAAAAAAAAGGGAAAAACTTGAGTTTTAGGAGTTAAAAAAAATCTGAGAATTTGTTTTTGCACGAGATGAAACCTTTAACATTTTATCTAGAGAAGCACTTCTCGTCTCTAAAGGAACTTTTTTCTGAGTTGTAGTGAGATTCTGAAGCTTTTTCTTGTCTGTTTTCTTTTGTTAAGTTAGCATTTTCTAGATCTTCTAGATTTTAAGATTTAAAGAAGCCGGCCTGTTAAAAGAGGACCAATAACTTCATCCAAACAAGGAGTGAAACTCAAATGATTCCTTCATAACATCTCGTTCCATGTAATCCCATCGTTCCATCATGTTCTAGCGTTACATTTCCTTTAGAAAAGTTACTCCCAGCCTCTTGTAGACAATTGGTGTTCACTGATTTCTGACACCTGCTTACCAGGCGACAACGACATGGAAACTGGTCAAAAAGAAGAGCGAGCGTTTCTTTCCAGTGAGTCCATCAGCAGTACCTGCAGAGCTAAATGCAGACATCTGATCACATCTGATTTTGACCTTTCTGATCACATTTTAAATCCCATCTTTTTTTTCTCCACCTGGGGTTAAAAATACACATTAAGATCATTTTATTTTTTTAAATTTCATCAGCTTTTTTTTTTTGTCTTTTCTGCTTCTTTTATTCCAGGTTTCTCTGACTCTGTTGTTTGTCTCCTGTGCAGTTTAGCGTGTTATAAATGTGTCATTACGTGCTTCATGTTTCTTGACCTTGTGAGATGGCAGCATGTCGGAGCTTGGGGAGGGAAGTTTGCTTTTTCTAGAGCTGCTTTGAGTTAGAGCGTTGCCGGGGCAACAGCTGCTGTAGTGAGAAGCAGAAGCTGGCATGACTGCATGCTGTTTGAAAACATCTACACACATTTCCTGTTCCAAGTTCTTGATCTGTCGTTTCTCTCTGTGTTTCTTCTTGGCAGCACACAGCCCGTGTGGGACGGACGACAGGGTTAAACTCCCAAACTTCACAGAGGAGGAGGTGAACTGGCAGGAGCTGGAGGATCTGTACAGCATAAACGAAAGCCTGTATGAATGCAGGCCTGACTACAGCCCCGGTCCGGATAACTGGGCAAACTTCCAAAAGGACGTAGATAAAATATTTGCACTGCGAAACAAATCCAACCAAACTCCAAAGCTAGACGACTCGTTCCTGTCAGAGCTGGGCTCCGGGGTCGGGGGTGGGAGCTTCAATGAAGGCAGTGGAGAAGAACTGACCTCTACCAGTAATCTCTGGCCCCGCTTCACCACCCCCGACCCCAACAGAACGCCGTCAGCACCACCCACTCCAGAAGGGAAATCTGTGCTGAACGACCTTCCCGAAAGCTTCGCGGACAGATCTGCAAAGCCTCGCCCACCATCGAGTTCAAGCAGAGAGCGAGCTCTTCTTCAGCAGCTGGAGGAGCTGGATGGAGAAATGTTCAGTGGGAACGGGTTGACCGAGTTAGAGACACGACACGGCAGCCTGCTGCGTTCCCAGAACAACCTGCAGGCTCAGTTAGAAACACACAGAGACTTCACCAGTGACCCTGAAGAAGACATTTTTCAGGCTCAAGGCTACCTCCGTTTCTCTCCAAACACCCCGAGGCCCAAAGTAGAGGTCAGCACGCAGAGCGTCAGGGTGGTGCTGAAAGCCCTTCCTCAGCAGATTCGTTTGGACTACGAGGGCAGCGGCTCCAATCAGGCCCTCTGAGGCGGACACGCACACTGACCAGCATCTCTGGTCTCCATAGTGACACAGACACTGATTAGTAGAGATGGTAAGCTACGCCGTCTCAGTCAGAGATGTATAAAAAGTATTAAATGTGTTTATTTTTCTACGTTTTAGTAAACAGTGTTATCTCTTTTTGTCTGTCTTTCAAATATAAATGTGTGTAAATATTTAGAGAAGAGAAAGCCTTAATGCAGCTGGACTTAGAAGTCTTTATTAAAATGATTATTTCCGTACAAACGGACTGGACGCTGACGTTTTTAATGTAAAGTTGGAACAAAAAACATCTGAGCAGCTCAGTGAATTCCTTCAGAACTTCCAAATGCACTTTGTCACGTTTAAAAACCCAAAAAACTCAGATGAGAATCTGGGTCGAGCATCTGAAAAGGTTATGTTAAAATGAAATATGACGTCTACCAGGTTTGGGCTTTTAGATTTTTTTGTTTCAGTAGCTAAAAAAGTTTAGACAATCATAAAAAGTCACTTTAACATCCTGAAAGTAGCTCCTTTTTGCCAACCGCATGCAAAAAACTTCCTTGTTTAAGCAGCAAAAAGAAGGTAATGTGCAGCTTTGATTTTCGCTTCTCAGCTCGGACACTTTTTTTTTTTTCCTGAAAACTAATTAGCTGCTCTGACTCTGCATTCTGCAGCTAATCCTCAGGAGTAATCACAGAGAAAAAAGCTTGTTAATCTACCAGCAGGATGAAAAAAAAAGGTTCATTACATAACTTTAGTTTGAAAATGTCACCAAAAATGTTTGCAGAAATTTCAGGAACATCGTTTGCAATAAACATTTGCTTGATGGTTTAAAAAAAATGTTGAAATGACTTCAAACCAGAAAAAAACTCCTCATTCTTCTCCTGATGCCGTGTTAAGAAGTTCCAGAAGATTTGATGCTGTTAAATAAAAATCTCCATCTTCAACAAACTCATATGAAGAAACCGACTCCTTTTTTTTTTTTTTACGTTTTAATGACAAATATCAAGTATTCAAGGCGTTTGTAAAACCAAATGTTCACAAACATCAATTACACTTCGGCTCCTGCGGAACACAAAGAGCTCAGTTTTTCTTTCCATTCTGGGATTTTGTTTTTAAAGAAGAAAATGTTAAAGCAAAGTCACCGTGATCCAAAAACAGTCCAGATGTTTGGATTACAAGCAGAAAACTTTACATTTGATCAGAGCAGAAAAGTCGAATGATCGTCCAGATTATTTACCTGTTTTTATTCTAAACTGCTTGTTTGAACAGGTTGAAAAGCCGTAGAGAAAGAGAGCATGTCATTTGGTTTATAATTAATCTTACAGCAGCATTTAACGAAAGGCTAGAGGATCAGAACAGACAGAAAACGGCCTTCTGGGTAGAGATTTAGATATTTATATTTTATCAGTGGAACTCAGATAAAAACATCTTAAACTTCTTACCAAATACACAACGAACAGATTCGTCCCAGTCAAGATAATACTGATTAGATCCCATCATAGAAATCCAAAATGTCACTTTAATTGTTCATTTTACACCCAAAGTAACGGGTTCATTTATAAATACATTTTAATTATGTGCAAACATGATAATATTCTTCTATTTACATTGTTTGATAATGTCATTTGATGTTTAAAATCAGCCATGATTATGTGATCTTATTCATGAATCTGAGCCAGAACATAAATTTTGAGTTCATTCACTGATTTATTAAGTGCAACATTTAATAACTGAACATTTTGTAATGTTTAAAATACTGTAGTTGAGCGACGGTCAAACTGAATAAGAAAAAAAAAAAAAATTTTGAAAAATTCTTTAAAAATTATTTGGATCTCAATTTGTTAACGGAAAGTAAAAAGGCCTCGTTACAGCTTCTTCATTTGAGAGAGATAAAATACTGAAATTATGAGCTCAGATTTGAACTAAATAATCCTGCAGCTGGTTGCATGGCTGCATCGCAGCAAGAAGGTTGGGGGTTCAAATCCTGGAGTAGGAGTTTGTAACACTGGCTTTTTTGTGTGGAGTTTGTATGTTCTCCCCGTGTAAGTGTAGGTTTTCTCCCGTTCCACCCTCCAAAAATATGCATGTTAGGTTGATTGGCTGCTATGAAATTGTCCTTAGGTGTGTGTTGGTTGTGTGTGTGTGTGTGTGTGTGGATACGCAACAGACTGGTGATCCGTTTGGGGTGTAACCTGCCTCTTGCCTGAAATCAGAAGAGATAGGCTCCGACCACCTCGGTACCCTATATGGGATAAGTGATTCAAAGACAAATTGAATCCTGCAGCTGGTTTACTCTTCACCATTAATTTGAAGAATATTTCAACACTATCTGGAAAATTAAGACATTATTTAAGATTGAATATTTTCTTAGAATTCTTCGAAGTAATTTTAAAAAATACAATTGATCAGAATCATTGATTGATTAGAAAACCTCATAATGCAGCCAGTCGAACCTTGTGGAAGATGATTAGCTTTGCTTGCAGTTTCCTCTTTGTCCACTAGAAGGCAATAACACTAAAAACTTTGTATTAAAAATCTAATTTTTTTTTTTGCAAAGTGGGGCCATGCTCGCTGCACTAAATCTTTTAAGTCTAGACAGCTAAATAACTACTATTTACATCTCATGACACTTTTAAAATGGAGAAGCCAATAAATACGAAGGCGTCGGTTTAGAAAAAAAAAGGCGAACGAAACCTGTTGTGCCACATTTTGCCGTCCTGTAACGTTTAGGTCCTACAGTAAGTCAGCATCCTCATCTGTCAGGTAACATTTAAATATGGTGGAAAATGACACGTTGGCCCTACATGATCCTACCCATGATCCTCAGCTAGATAACTGGAAATCGGTGAAAGTTTTTCATTAAAAAGGCCGACGATAATGAAGGGATGTAAGAACTGGCTTTCAGCAGCTAGCTTGAAACCTCAAGGCTAGCTTAGTACTCCAGACCAAATTTCTCTGTGAGGCACTGGTAAGAAAAAACAAACAATGCGATGATAAAACGGGCACACAATTTGTGTGAAACCGACAAGAATACATCTCAAACTGGCCCGGAAGGAGCATCAAAGAAAGATATGTGAGTTGCGCAGAGAAAGAGGAGCTGTACACTGTTTTTGCATAGGTCGGCTTTGTCTGTTGTGCTTTAGACGCCATGTGGATGACTCGTCAGTCTGTCCAGCTCATAATGCCCTGCCCGGTAACCATAGCACCATGAGATGTTCGTACGTCGCCAAAACCAGTTCTCTGACAAGTGGCTGCAGCTGATGTGCTCAGAGAGACGTCTCCACCCGTTTCTGTGATGGATGAGCAGCCCTTTGGGTGCGGTGGGTGTGTTGGGTTTCTCGTTGCCAGTCTGCCGTCTTGCTGCCAGTCTGTCGTTTTGTTGCAGATTTCAGAAAAAAAAAAACACCACCAGGAAGGCACATGTCACAATCAGTAGGAGGCCGGCGTGCTTTTAGACATGGGCGGAACCTCTGTGATGATGAGGAAGCCGGATGGGCGGGGTTATTGCTTTGAGAGCATTGCCGGGACAACTGAGGCTGCTGTGGCCGCGGTTGAGCAGCAAGGCGGCAGGCGGCTCCGCTCGGGGTGGAATGAAGACAGGGCAGGAGCGGGTGCGGGCATGGCTTTTCTGACCCCCTGCGTGGCAGATGAGTTCGCTGACTGTGCCCAGCGGTGGAAGATGCTGACGCCAGCGCTCCGCACGTGCCTCTTTGTGCTTGATGGAGTACCAGGTGAGGAAGATGAAGACAAAACCGACAAACTTGAGACTGGCGGCCAGGCCAAAGTAGACGAAGCGGAAAGAGGTGACGTCGTATTCCCAGCAGGAGCCGTGCACGCCGCAGTCCTGCTGCCACAGCATGCAGGTGGTGTCGATCACAGCACCGAAGTAGATAGGTGTGGGGATGTAGGCTGTAAGAAGAGAGTGAAGACGTTTAAATAACCAGTTTAACATTCTTGTATATATTCTATCAGTAATAAAAATCTTTCCTAAACTATTCTACATTTTTCTAGAACCTTTAAAAAAATTTTAGTCTGTGAAAATTGATAAAAATTACTAAAGGATGAAACATAAGTAATGCAATACTTCATGTGACCACTAGATGGAAACCTTTATTTTCAAGCAAAGCGTTGAACTGAAAAGTTGCTGACTTTACAAAATAAAAGCATTTAAAAAAAAACAGAAGCAGCCCACTAAGACGTTCAGAAGTTCAAATTCTTGCACCTCCCCACTTCCATTCAACCCCCCCACACACACTCCTGGGGGCCTTCGTACATTCTGTACTTTATGATACATGAAAGTGTTTTTCTCTCATAAAAATCTTGATGCTGAACAGAAGCAGGTTACAGAAGGACCTGCTCGACCAAAAAACAGTTTTACTTTCATTGACGTAAATCATTATGCTAAATTCAAAACTGATTCAAAATAAAAATAGAGCCAAGCTACGTCCATGTCTTTCCAAACCGGATGCTTTCATCTCCTCCAGGCTGGATTACTGCAATGCCCTCCTTGTAGGGATCCCATGCAGGGGCTTACAAAAGCTCCAGCACATCCAGAACTGCGCTGACCGGATCCTGATAAGGAGGCGCAAATATGACCATATCACTCCCATCCTCAAATCCCTCCACTGGCTACCCGTTAAATACAGAATTCAGTACAAGGTCTGCCTCCTCACCCATCAGTGCATACACGGCACTGCACCTGTTTATCTCCAAGAACTCCTAACCCTCCACACCACTGTCTGAGACCTGCACTCCTCCTCCTGCTCCTAGTGCCTGCACCAACCAAGGACCAAACCATCCACTATGGGGGACAGGGCCTTCCAGGCAGCTGCTCCACAGCTCTGGAACGATCTTCCCGAGAGCTTGAGGGCTCCACAAAGGCGTTGAGGTTTTTAAGAAAAGACTCAAGACATTTTTATTTCTGAAGGCCTTTCAACAAAGTTTTTAGTGTTTTTTGTGGTTTTATTTAATTTTGCTGTTTGTTGTTCCTTTTGGTCATTGTAGCACTTTGAGATCTCCACTGGAAATATAAAGTGCGTTATAAATAAAATTATTATTATTATTATTATTATTATGGGCTGTTAGCAAGCTGGATACAAAAGCAAATATCTTTAGGGAATCAGAAGTAAAAATCTGAGTGTTAAACTCAACTTTCTTTATCTAGTGTCATTAATAAGATGTGTTATTTCTGCCCAAAGACGCCATGTCTGTAATCATGGCAACACAGAAAGATCTGTAGAACGTACCAAGTGTTCGGAGTAAAACAAACTGCATCCCAAGAGCGAAAGGCCTCTCCTGTTCATCCACAGACCTGAAGGAACAAAAACAAGCAGGACGTTTGTGAGTTCGCTGCCGTGCGTTAATCTCACCAAACAGAAGGAGACGCTGACCTGAGTGTGACGATGATGGCGGACGGCTGAGCGCACGCAGTGATGAGAGTGACGATGAAGAGGAAGATGAGGAAAGGGATAAGTGTGTTGCAGGTGCGGTCGCACTTTCCCGACATGGCAAAGCCGTTCTCGTTCAGGTAGGTTTTAACGATGACCAGTTGGAGCTGGTTGACCTGACCTCCTGAGGACGGCGTGATGACCTGTCTGCTCTGCACGCAGCCACAGTCTGTGTAGTTCCTCATCTGTAGAGAAACAATAAAGACCCCTTTAGAGCTGCGTCTGAAATATCTTCCTTTCATTCTCATCATCAAGCATTGCTGTTCTCCGGCCTTTGTGTGTCAGCTGAGATTTATGAGCTCTTTATTAAAGTTTCTTTCAAATTTCCCTCAATTCTTTGGAGAAATTGCTCCTTTATTATTATTAAACAAAAGAAGCTACATGAACAAAGTGTGAGCGTGCATGTGAGGCAGGTCTCACCCCGGTGCTGTCGTTGCCGACGGCGCTGCAGCCGGCAAGGCAGGGATTGAAGTAGGTGATGCCGTCAGAGCCGCAGACCGGTGCGTACTCATGGATCTTGCAGCCACAGTTCACGTTGCAGCTTCCGGTCAGATTCCTGTGGGCCATGGTCAAAGTGGGTCTGCACACACACGCGCACGCACACGCACACGCACACGCACACACACACACACACAAAACTCTTATTTAGGGTTCACAAGTTTTGACGAGGCTTGAAACACTGGCCTTTCTGTGTGGAGTTTGCATGTTTTCCCCGTGTACCCGTGGGTTTTCTCCAGGTACTCCGGTTTCCTCCCACTATAAAATTGTCCCTAGGAATGAGTGTGTGTGTTTGGTAGTATGTGTGCCTCTCGCCTGCAATCAGCCAGGATATGCTCCGGCACTCTTCACCACCCCGTTAGGGATAAGCGGTTCAAAAGATGAACCGACATCACTTTTCTGCCCAAAAGACTTTAAACTAATTACACTAACTGTAAGTTTTTTTCTTTCGTTGTAGGAGATGCTGATATAGAACAAGTCATGTAGAAGAGAAGCCGGTTCATCAATCGGACATAAAATAAATCAAATTCATTTTCTCTTTTTCATCTTAAATTAGTGAACCGTTATTTTTCATGGGATTACACAATCAGTCTGTAAATTAACGAACACATTCCTAATTCAAAAAATTCACATTCAAAAAAAAAAAAAAAAAAGGGTTTGCTTCAGCCGATACCTTTTCGGTCCTTTGCTGGAATATGGTTGTTTTCTTTATTCATTGATGTGAGGTCGCACTGTGACCGAAATAAATAAATAAAAAAAAATGTATTTGCAGATGAGCATCGATTCTGATGGAACATTTTCACTGGTTGTAAGCGTCACGTCTCTCAGGCTAAACTTTGACCTTCTCTGAGCTTTGAATGCACCTCTAAAGCATAAAAACAGTGAAAATGATTAAACCTGCTGAGTCAGTATAAACAGTAGTGGGGGTTGGATTGATCCAAGCATCAATAATATTGATACCAATTGGGTATATCAGTATCAGTGTGAAACTAGTCTAGTGAGATCGATTCTTTATGTTAGCAAAGCTGCTGTTTTTAGAAGGAAAGAAACATTTATTCCATTCAATATGCTGCTTCTGGATCATCACTAGAGCATTTTTTTTCTGCACTTGCGTTCAGAACAACAGTAGCAAGTTTAGAAGAGGTCTTTTTGTTCATTGTTCCACCAAAACCAAGCAACAGAGTCTCAGACAAGGAGGATTACTACTTCTGACCTCCCCCCCACACCCTGCTTCTGATCTGATACAAGCAACCAGGCAACAGAGTCACATCCAAACCAGTGTGAAGGAGATTTCTGAACATTCCTCATGCGGGTGCTTCGGTGTGAGCGGTGCTGATCACAATGTTGCATCTTGCAAACTGACACGGTCCTGCTGACCCGTCAGCAAACACTGCATTCAAGTCAAAAACCTCCCACATTAGAGATCTGTGAAGATCTGACATTATTATGATCAAAACGAAGCTACAGATAAGAAAAAGGATGGTAAAAGAAAATCCCAACTTTTTCTTAGATCAACTTATTAGTTAAACTAAAGCAGAGATCTTTTTTCTCGCTGCTTACATTCCTGGTCTTAAGAAGTTATTTTTATCTAAAATTCCATCAGTAAGTAAATGAAACAGCGTGTGCTGCAGAACTTGTGTCACAACCACAGCAGTAGTAACAATATTCCACTATTTTGGTCAGTTTGCAGGTTGAAGGTCGATGTGTGTGGACGCAGGGAGCGTGCATGAATGTGTGTGCACGCACCAGCGTCTCCGACACATCAGATGACTAGCTGCTAACTTGCGGCGGCTTCAGAAATAGAGGTGAGAAAGTGATTCGGTGGAGCAGATGCTGGTGTTGTTAATTAATTTTTACACTCAAAGCAAACACAGTAGGATTAACGGTACAATCTCAGACTCCACACCCACCATCTCCCCTCAGACACAACTCCACGCCTCTTGTCCAAAGTAGATTGATTTGACTTTTTTTCTGATTTCTGTGGATTTCCACTTTGCCGACTCACCCGGTGGTGTACGGTATGTTGATGCCTCCGAGGTTGATGCTCTCGCAGCCCACTATGAAGAGCGTTGAGAAGCAGAGTAGAGACACGCCGCTGCAGATCATGGCCAGCTTGGCAGATTCCCTGGCTCCGAGCTTCAGCTTCTTGATGATGTAACCTCCTAAAACGATGCCCACTCCAGCACTGGGCACGATGATCACACCTGGTCAGATGGAGAAAGTGAGAAATACCAGAATATAAAGACCTGAAATGAGTTGATGAAATACCAACTTGGAACACTGAGTTTTATCAGATTTACTCATAGAACCAGCATGTGAGAGTTTAAAGTGGAATTTTATTTCCAAAATCATTTTTTTTTAGGTTTCTACTATGTTTGAAAGTTATTCCTACAATATAAACGTACCTGAAGTGGTTTTTGTTTCGCTCATACATGTTTAAGAAATTTGCAAGCTCTCCCGTCCAGTATTCAGAGACTAATCGAATTTTACACTGTTTTTCTCCATGGATTTTGTTCTCAACCACTTCCTGCTTATATCCAATGTAAGCAGGAAGTGTTTTATTGCATGTTCTCTGCTCACGCTCAGTCCTTCTCTTCAACAAGAAGTGCCATTTCTATGTGGATGTACCAAAATAAGTAGGTTTGTTAATTTGGATTTGGTGTCTCAAACAAGATTCATGCAGCGTTGTCTACCCCACAAAAGAACAATATCCCTCCTAAAAATAAAGGTCATGTGAAGTTTTGAGGACCGACTATTTAACTGACAATGATATTAAATACCTAAATGTGGCCTTCTGATGCATCCAAGTGATCCAGCTATGCTGCAGGATACCATTCAGTCATTTTGAGACACGTGCTCTCTGCCTGTTTAAGCTCCTCAAACTGACAGTAAAAAATAGGACCGCTCGTGTGTCATCAAGCAAGAATTACAGCCTGAGAGGCTGCACATGGCAGGCCTCAGGGTCCCGGTCGGGTGGCGAGATTGACGGATCAGTCAGCGGGGTGGTGCGTAGGTCAGCGAGAGAGCTGGCAGAAAATATCAAAAACTACTAAAAAATATTATCTGGCCTCCAGCTGCATCACTCACTCTGCGTGTATGTGTGTGTGTTTAAACACCAGATTAACAGATGAAGACAGAGAACGCCCAGAGACTTTCAGCAGATTCTGGCATGTTATCATCATAGTAGAACATGTGGACTTGCCAGAACATGTGCTTTCTGCAAGATTAAGCATTTACCCACTAAAACTAGATATCACACACAACGAGCTTAGACACGCACACACACACAACATGAGAGATTTTATCTGGATTAATTGCAGTGCAGGAATTAAAGCAAGGCCCAATAAGATTGTGTGTTAAACCTAATGTTGCTGCGTGTTCTTCCAGCAGAAAACTCAAGAAAACCAATTTAGAAGTAGAAAAGGAAGGAGATGATCATTCAGAAGCAGTGGAGTCTGATTCAATCTGAAAAATCTCACTTTGTTTAATTACAACAACTAATTGTTCACAAACAGAATATCCATCACTGAGAATATTTTATGAGATAAATAAGATTAAATGATTTTTTACATGTTTAATCTTATAAAATTATTTATCTGTTTTACCATCAAAACAATTAATCTTGCTAAGAGACGACGTGAAGGAAAAACAATCATAAGCCATCAAAAATATTGTAGATTAAATATCAGTTTCAGTGTTCAGTTTGTTCACTGATGGAGATTAAATGATGAGTAAGCATCCCATCTGAATGAGTAAACATTAGAAATGATACTTTTGGATTCTTATAAGACTAGTTTTAATTTAAAAAATTGTTGCAAATCTGACAAGAAAATTTGTTTTTGATTGTTGATTTAAAAAAAAAAAAGAAAATATAGTATTATCATTCTTGATACAGGCTTCTCCTCTGGGTCGAGAGAAGCAGCACCCAGATCAGATGGGGTGATTGATCAGGCATCTGGTACGGATGTCTCTCAAATGCTTTGCTGGTGAGGTGTTCCGAGCATGTCCGCCGTGAGGAGACACAGAGACAGACCCCAGACCTGCTGGAGAGAGTATGTCTCACAGCTGGACAAGGAACACCTCGGGATCTTCCCCAGTGAGCTGGAGGATGCAGTGGGGTGAGAGAAGCCTGGGTTTCTTGTCTGAGGCTGTTGACCCCACAACCCTGCCCCGGTTAAGTAAGAGGAAGACCATGGAACAAACGGTACGGATATGGGCTTATTGTTAAATAATTTACACAAACCATTTAAATGGTACGGACCATGTAACATACAAACTCCACAGGTAAGAGCATATGATATTTCAGTTTGTTGGCAAATAATTTTAGATTTTTTTTACGGTCATTAAATTATCTGTGTATATTTTACATTAAATTGATGACATTTCCGATCAGGATTAATTAGTCATCGATGGTGGACGTGTTCCAGTAAAATGTTAAAAAAAAAAAACTAAATTGTGCTCAACATGAAACTGGTTTCAATGTGTAAAAAGGAAAATGATGACGAGGCCCAGCATTAAAAAGCTCCAAATGTTTACATAAATGTTGATTGCTGATTGGCTAAGAGTTTTGTTTTACTGACAGTACGCATCAGATCAAATATTCTTTGTACAGTTAAAAAATGTATGATTCCGAGAAGCGGTTAAAAAAATGTTAAAATAATCTGTGTTTAAATTTTTGTACATTTAACACAATCAGAAATTAGATTAAACCTATTTTATTTGTTACCAATTGAATACATCTGGTTTAAACTTGCATGTCCTGAACTTTCTCTCTGAACTTGAAGAGAGAAGATAGAGAACATTGTGTCCTATGAGATAAGACTGACCATGAAGTGAAAAGATATGAAGCTATCTGGTCACATACTGAGTAGATCTTGTTCAGCTCAGCATTCCAACCTGCTACTTCTTTAGATCCCAAAACTATTTATAATGAGATTTTGTAAATTCTGTCGATTGTCTCACCGAAAAACAAAAACCTGGGATTCCTCTTCAATCGAGAGGATTTACATTTGTTCTGACAATGTTTAGCAGACGGAAAATGAACGCTGCATTATGCTGAAATCCTCTGTAAATATTATGAATTTCCATGAGACTCAAAGCTTCGATAGAAGTCATGAACTTTCTCATTAAATCCCATCTCGTTGGGGAATCCCCAAAGGGTAGCGGAGGAGTAATGTTTGTAGTGGTTCCAAAACTAAAAGCATAATTTTCTGCTAACTTGGCTTTTACTGTAGTAAGTGCTACGACTATTATGTTTATTTTACACTCTCTCTTGCATTACGTATGCATATTAATGCTGACTGGATCTTCAGAAGAATGTGTCTGCTTCAGCAGAGCAACGCTTAGCTTAGCAACATTTACCAGCTGGAGGCTAACGTCTTCTGGCTCCTGGATAATTGGCTTTATTAGATATTTTATGGCTAAAAACAACTACTCACTGCATAACAAGCTCTGATGCTGAGAGAAAAGTGAAAATTTTGAGTTTTAAATGTCAGGGCCTCAAACTTTCTAAAGTAAACTCAAATCAATTGATTCCTAATGAAGAAGTATGACATAAGAGAAAAGGATATCTAAACAGCTTGTTTCTATCCCCGGGGAAAGGCCAAAGTCTGTGCGTCCTCCTCATCATCTCCAACCATCATCACATCCTTCCAAGTTGGCAGCATCTAAGTAGTCATGGCAACCGCACCACCCGTTTGCCCTTACCCTTTGTATCCTGGCAACAGGCAGATGAGTTTGGTGTATATTTCTGTGTTTGTCGCATCAACTATATGGAAGACCGCAGACTTTAGTGGCACATAAAAATAAGCCGGAGTTTTGTTTTGCTTTCAAAAGCTTAATGAAGTTATCATTTGCTGGTTTCTGTAATAATCCTGCAACCAGATTAGTTGTGTTAGCAACGCTGGCTTTGGCACACACAAGAGATTAGGCAGAGTCTTTGTCCTTCTTGTGTGCTGGATGTGGATCAGAAGGTTGTCTGTATGTGTGAGTCTGTAATATACCGCCTCGTCTCCTCCAGTCGATAGCGAGCTGTGTGTTGCAGTCAGTGGATGTAATGAAGGTTTATCACTGAATGAAATCCTGCAAGGCTCCATGACTCATTACACTGTGCCTTCCTCATGAATCACTGTGTGCACGAGGAGTGGAGAGAAACAATCTGAGTCCACTTTGAATAGTGTGAAGAACTCTAGGATTTCAGAATTCAAAGCTGCGCAATAATATTTAAATAAAATTTTAATAACTGTACCATGTGAGAAAACCATAAATCAGATCAAGTAATCACAGGCTTGTACACACTTTTGATGATGACCCAAACAAAACTTACCTGTGTATATGCTGGCGTTGGATGCTGGGATGCCAAACTGGGATTCAATAAATTTGGGGATGAATGTGATGAACGCTGTGACGATGGCACACTCAGCCGTGTAGGACAGGCTGACAAACAGGAAGGTCATGTTGCTGAGAATCCTCAGCGCAGCCTTGGGGAGATCTTAGGTGGGAAAAAAAGATCCTTGTAACTGTTGTTTGCTCACTGAGGATTTTCATCTCTTTATTATTGCACTACTTTCACACCCAAATAAACATTAAGTAACAGAAATCAATGACGATGTTGGCTAGGTTAATATGAACACACACATTTATATGATTAAATATCCACTCAGCCATGAATTAGTAGTTTCAATTAGCCTTGCTTCATTCAACAACGACAGGAACAACAATAGAAAAAGGAAATAAACTCGTACGTATGCAGATGTGCTGCATATACTATACACACAATATATATACATAACTATACACACAGTTTTTAAACCCAGTATAAAAAGCTGGAGTTAAATGTCAACATTGTTATTTGAAATTCAAGCCTGCTTTAGGCTATTGTTCATATGAGACAGTCACAATGATGCAGTGAGATCCAGCTATGAACAGATCACTGTTATTCCAGCTTTACAAAGAGGGGGTGGGGAGGGTGCTCTTTGGTAAATCTATAGATTAAGTAATCCGTGCCCCAACATTTGAATGTTTTGAGCCTCTTGTAAACAGGATGAATACATGCTTTTATTGAAACTATTATGTCCCTAAGACATCAGGAATGTTAGGAACTACACTACATATACCATGTCAACATAAACAGTGATTCTGGGAAGATTGAAAGCGGTGTAAAACTAAAGGTAGTGAACTTGTAGTATTTGTGAGCATCAAATGGTGTCCAAGCACAGTACAATAAAAAATTTGAGACAGGAGTTTTGTAGTTTTCCCACATTTTTGGCTTGGTAACCTACGTTCTGACTCATGCAGAGTCAACACTTGTAGGTGAAATCCACCTAGCCGCTATTCCAGCTCTGTTCCACCAAGCAGCCGTTCCACATAACAGCTGTTCTACCAACAGCTCTGTTCCAACAAGAGGCTGTTCTAGCTCTACTCTACCTAAGTCAGCACCATCCTGCTGCTATCTATTTGGAGCTGAATTTTTTAAGCTTTTTGGAGCTAACTGCTCTTCTTGAACTGTGCTAATGGATACTTGAATTTCCCCAGTAGGGGATTAATTCAGTATTTTGAATTGAATATAGAGTGGAGGCGTTAGCTCAGTGGTAGAAAGTCCATCTTTGGACTGAGAGGAGATGGTTCACTTCTCACTGGACTTATGCCTAAGTGTCCCAGGACAAAACACCTAACCCCTAGTTTCTCCCACCATTGGCACCATCCTGGCTGCCTGCTGCGGTGCAATGCAGCAAAAGTAATTTCCCTGTTGAGGGATAGCTAGTTTTCCATTTAAACTTTTTTTTTTTTTTTTTTAACTCTGGCTCATTTTTATTTCAGGTCACGACTCTAAATGAACCTGCATCCGGTCCAGGAGCTTAACTACTTGTACCTAATATGTAGTAAAAGTACTACATGGAGCTCTTTTGTTCAGAATTCAGATACATTTGGAATGCCAGGTTGTTCTTGGCCACAGATTTACTTTTATAGTTGAAGGGAAAATAATTTTTTATTTCACTAAAAAAGAAGATCATGTCCGACGTTAAATATGAATATTTTAAAGAAAGAATAACTATAAGGTTGGGTGTCTTTTTTAATGCTTCTTTAAGAGTGCGAGTCTAAGAGTCAGATTATTTCACTAAGCTCCTTCCAGTCAACTCCAGTCCAATGTGTGCGCACATATTTTAAAAGCCTAAGGAATTGTCTTGGGCTGCTATGGTCATGAGAACATCATGTGCTAATGGGAAAATGTGAAAAAGCTAAGAAGGCACCAAAGAAAAGCCAGGAAGAATGTGAATGGGATTACTGGTACTTTTTATTAAAGCGGATGCTGGAAATCTAGCTTTGACTAGGGAATAACCGTCCCGGCACCGGTTCAGCTGATGATGTTGTAGGTGGAGAAACGTTAGAAGCATCTGTCAGACCGATCTGAGATCAAAGATAAGAGTAAAATAGTGACACTAATTATTTCATTCCTGGGAGTCAGGCGGTAATCTGGTCTGAAAGGGAGACAGATGGTCGGGTCCTGCTGGCATGTACGACAGCTGCTCTCTCCATCAGACACACCACTGGAAACAACAGTTGCCTATTTGTTGGAGATTGAGTCAGTCACACAAGAACCATCATCCACTAATATTTCTCCTTTTGTCAAACACACGGTAAGCTAAGATGTGAACATGAAAAAGCTTGCAAAGTCAGAAGATCTCCGAGAGTTGTTAAGTTTTTGAAGCTTTGCAGAAAACCAACCACCTAAAGAGAGAAATTTAAAACTTCTTGAACGTGGTATGTTTTTGTGCTTCCACAAGTTTTTCTGATCCTGGTGTTCTGAAAAAAAATGACTTCAATTTTTAATTTATTTCGGTTATTTTATTTCCTAAAATGTTTTAAAACTCTCTGCCCACTTCTGGTTTTGATTTCTAGCTTAATAGGCACAACCAATTTTGACTTTAAGTGCACTTTTTATTTCATTAGATTTTAAAATCAAAATGTATTTTTTTCCAATAAAACACATTGAAAGAAAGATGGTGAAAAGACTGACTTTGCATTTCTGAAACTGTCAGGTAATTAATCAATTTTTGAAACACTTGACTTCGTCAGCAGTCATATTTGCTCCCATGAGCCTCTGAAAAGAAAATGCTTCACGCAGCAGCAAAGCAAGGTTTCAGGAACAATGGGCAACATAAAGTTTGTCCCTCTGATGTGCAGTACTGAAAACATTTTGGATTAGCATTTATTTGTATGAACCTGTCACCTGCCGGATGTCTTTTAAAAAAAGACTTCTGAAACAGATGTTTTATTTTTAAATTGTTTAACCATAAGTGCTGAATTTGTGCGTACCTTAACTAAAGGACCTGCGTTTTATTAAAACACTGCTGGTCTGCACATTGAAGAGTCTGAGTTGGCAAAATCGTTCTTAGTTTGCACAACAGTCCAAAACATCCTGCTGAGACAAATAAACCAGCAGCTGAGCGAGTAGCGATCTGAAGAAGCTACAACGCCGTTGTGGTTTGCACGGTCTGCATCGCCAACCAAAACACTGTTTTGACTGCTCTAGTTATGCACATTAATTTATGAGTGTGCAGCCATGCCAAACGCATGCTGGATTTTTCAAGTATTGAAGTGATGAATAGCGAACATAAGAGTTGATTTTTGGCTCAGTTCCACAATCTGTCGACTACTGTGTGCGAAATTGTGATGGAAATCTCCAGAGACCTCATTTAAAAGACAACCAGAAGCAAAAATGAGATGTGAGAGAAGGTGGAGAGTGGGGGGGCACACACATAGAGGTGAGTCTATCAGGGGAAACCAGGAGATTGCTGGTACATCTTGTTCAAAGGATAAATGCTTTATGGTCTGATGGTGTTCTTCATTCACTTACTTAGGCAATTATAATCTAATGTTCAGCAGCACAGTGACATGTTCTGCTTCATCTGCAGATTGAACACCAAATTAATCTGCTCTATCTTAGCAGATCTTAATGAAGTTTCATTATTTAATAAGACTAATCCGCGGCTTAATTTGGATTAAAGCCTGTTTGTACATCAATGTGTTCAGGTCATTTCTCTACAACACCAGCATTTTTTAAAAATCATCACAGGTGTGTTTTTTATGTCTTACCTTTAATATCTTTTCCAAAACCCATTGAGGAAGTCACATTTTGGCTTTTGCTGCTGGACTTTTCCTTCATCACCTCATCATCACTAGAGACGTCACCTGGAGAGCTTATCTTTTTCTTCTTCCTCTTCTTATGACGTGGTGGTAACTTTTTAGGAAAGGCAAACATTGGGAAGATCACCAGAAGCATGGCTATGGCGCACAAGAGAAAGCCGCTCCACCTGAAAGAGCAAGAAAGGTCGTGAGGACAGATGACCAGTTGGCTTTTCGGGTAAACACATAAGGAAACGTGCAGGTGTGCAGATGCACATGCATATTTACCAGTTTCCGACAAAGCGAGGGTCATTCTGGTCGATGTTTACCACTGTTTTGGGGTCGACATAAAAGCCAATAAGGACACCTCCCAGGAGATATCCAGCTGCAGGTCCCAGGGCTCCCATTACATACATAATGGCTAAGGGAAAAAAAGCAGACACAATTTCTTATCTTTAAAATCAAGCTTGAAGTGTCACAGTTTGTTTCTAACTGATAAAAGTAACGCCAACTAAATTAGCCCATAATCACCTACGTTTATCTTCTTCTTTCTCTCCTCTAAATGCCCTCTTTCATGTCATTATTTAAAATTCACTGCTACTTTATCTTTTCATTATCTCCCTTCTTTATCTACCTTGCAGTGAGAACAGCAGGTACTCTTCATCCCCCCCAGATGCATTTTTTACATTTCCTGAATCTTTTGTAACAACGGACTAAAAACTTCCCGGTTCCTGAGGTGTGGCCACCAAACTGAAGTGCAAATGAGGGTTAAACATTCACCTCCCGGGGGACTAAGACCCTAACTGAGGTGAGCCAAAGCTCCACCTTTCCACCACAGGGAAAGGGGAAAACTCATTAAATTTAGATAACCTCAGTTGGACAAGTGGAAAAATCTCCTGTGGACATCCAACAGAGGTGCAAGTCAAAGGCTTTTACCAGGAGCAAACTTTCTATAATTACACCTGGAACATTGTGTCAACCTGAGAATGTGTGCATGTGAACACGTGTGCCAAGAGGATGGATTAGCACTTTCAGTTTACCGACTGTGTGAGCACAATTACTTTCAAATGTTGCTGCAGATGCCAAAAATCTCACCCACACAGACTTCACAGTTAGATTTACACTAAGAAAAGAGCTTCGAAACCACATGCTTCTGCCACTCACCTCCCCCACCCAAAAAGATATTTTTGCACCTCAACTGTATCCCATTTTTTTTCCTCCGGTGATGCCCTCAAACCCCATCCGAAGTGTGTGTGCAATTGTGCCGGAGCACGATGATGTGTTAAGGCAATCTATCTTTGACAGCAGAAGCAGCAGGTGCTCCCTGGCCAAACTGGAAGTTAAATGTTTGATCTCCCTGGAAACCAGAGAAGATCAACATCCAATCATATTACATGGCATTTGCACATATGCTCACACCTGCTGCCTGGCAAGGTAAATTTACTTTAATAATGGGATGGCTTTAGAAGGTGGAACTGGTGAACCCAGTTGGTGTAAGCGGTTCAGGAGATGACTGATAGACTGTTTTTTGGGTCAAACAATTTGGGGGAAAAAAAGTCACTTAATTACTTTTGAATAAGGCCTGACTTATTTATCGGTAGGCCAAGTCAATTGTCCGATATCGCACTCCTGCGACACATCGGTAATCATCAAACATTATGTCAGGTGATGGCAACAGATTTCTGTTTGAAAGCATCCACCAAACATTCATTATAGAGTTTCATAAAAGAACCACCATATGGCATCTCTGCTCAGTGCTGGTAAGTATACTCTGACATGGAGAAAGAAAGCAGAAACAGACCATTTTCACTTTATTTGTTCTGGGTGTGTTATATGATAAATAAGTAAGTTTTGTTATTAAGTTCCATGATTAAATGCTGGAATACTTAAATTTAGATTTGTATAAAGGAGAGTTCCTACAACTCTATATATTTACTAAAATTACCAACCTTATCATCATTTGTTCCACCAATTTAAATAAATGAGTGTTATACGATTAAAAAATTCTGTGTGCAATAGAATAAATAATCAATAGTGCAAGCCAGTCATACTGACAGACGTTGTTTTTTGGGCTGTGGCTGTATTTTTAAATTAAATACGTGTCGCAGTTAGATTATTGAAACGGACGGAAATCTTTTGAATTACAAAAACCAGGCATCTAATCTCAATGTCCAATCATCCACTTCTTTTAGCTTCTTTTTCCTTATATTTAAATATCATCTTTAGATCCTTTCACTTTGTCATTTTTAATTTCCTGAAAGTCAGTTCATTGCAGCCACGTCCAGACATTAACAACCAGAGATAAATAATAAAACCCCAAAGTACAGCTGACAAAGAGATTATGAGATCCTCCCTTATATTTATCTTCCAAGCTAAAGGGTCTCACAAAACTTTAGGACATGGATCTGGCTGTGTTCAGACTATAACATAGATTATATGAAGTTAAATTGAATGAGTCATTTAATCAACAACGCGAGGTAGAAAACAAAACTTCTACTTCTGATTTTCAAATAATACTTTATACTCAACATTTAAGAACAATTTGTTAAAAAACAAAAAAAAAACTTTTAAATCACGCAGATTCATGTTTAGAGAGAGGCTTTCATGTAAAATTCACTTTCTACCCTGTATGAATGTTATTCCCACATCAAGTATAAGTGGTTTACCTTAGGTGGGTTTTCATTTATGCATTTTTAAAGACGCTCTCAAATTCAGAACTCTGATATTACTCAAAATGGCATGACTTTTATTGTCCGCCATGCCCACATTCCAACGTAAATTTGAAGACAACATTAAAACCCTTTCAACAATGTTGCACAACAATTTTTTTTGTAAATGCCCGAAAACAAGAAGATAAAGAATATGCACTCGCTAGAGAGTCCAGTGGCAAAAATGTAAGTGAAGCTGAATGTTTTTATAAGCTTTTTTCAGCAAATATCGCACTTCTGAGTTAAGAAAAGATAACTTTTTTTATACATGCTATTACATAATAGTTATTGCCCCACAAGAGCAGAAGTCCCCTCTTTAAGTGAAACACACCAGGTGATTCTCGCTAGTGAGTTGCCAGGCAGAGGTTAAGCTCAATCTACGATTCTCTGGGTGCCCTCCAAACTCCTCCAGGGATGGCAATATTTTATCCCCTCTAGGGTGATTGTATAACTCTGTCTTGCTGCTCTATCCATCATGTTAACAGTGTTCTGCCCCGCTGGAGGACAAAGGGGGTTATAAACTGTGCCTTACACATTGCTCTACCATGCCCAGTTGGCAGCCAACAAGGATAGTTTAGGATCATCAGGTTGAGACGAAGGGATTTGAGGGGTGAACGCAGTCTGAAGGGCGGCCGGGGCAGAGCTGACGAATTGAGGAATACGCTGGCACAGCAGCGGTGTTCTATCACCAACGCAACACATGCTGTGGATGGCAGCGATTTCTGCACTGGAGGAGATGCATACCAATGAAGAATGCGTGGCATCTACGGGCTGGCTTGAATTACGCAACAGACCTTCACCAGCAGCACGTGAAGGACAACACATTATGGAGGTTTTATGGCTTTTTACACACGGAGGCAATAGACTAGAAGCAATCTGTAGTGGCTATTGGCTTTCCACTTATGTTCCACAAAGCTGGTTGAATAATCTCTCATGGATTGTTCCAACTTTTGATTTAATAAATTAACGACACCCTGAGCATGCATTGTGTACCAGAAATGCACGGGAAGACCCTGATTGAGAATAAAGTTTTAAAGCATGCATAAAAAAGAATCCACAGAGTGATAAATATAAGGACGACAACCAATCAAGAATTTTAGGGTCAAACAGACGTAAGCACATGTCAAACAAACACTAACAGTGTGGGGGACGGATAAAGGAGGGGTGAGATGAGAGTTTTATGGTGCATCATTGATCCCAATTCAGTGTCGCAGCTCCATCATGATGGATGAATACAGCAGTCAAGTGGAGAAAGATGACAATAATTCAGATAGAGAAAGGCGGTAAAGTGAGACATGAGGAGAAATAAAGCAAAAGTGAATGACTGAGATAACGGTGGCGGTGGAGGGGAAAGACAAGCATGCTGGGAAGAAACCGAAGAGTCTCTGAAAGCACACAATATGAAAACAGAGAAGGAACTGCAGTATGTGGTGACTGATCCCGCTGTGTAACAGAGTGATACAGCTTGCTCAGCAACATCCCTCTTATATCTAACCTTCAGGGACCCATGCTGTTGTTATCGCTGCTTTGCCTCCTCCACAATCTGTAGGAGCATTGCTCCTCCCAGGACCATCTAAGCTTGTCAGGATGAATGACACAAACTTAATAAAATCAAACGAGCGAATGTTTCTATCAGTTTAGCTCCCCTGTATGTTCATCAAGACATCTAGCCGCTTCGACTGCTGACTAAGATTGGATTTTTCAGGCTGCCCATGTTATCAGCTCCCACCCCCATCTATCCCTTCCAACCTCTTCTGACCTTCTGTTCTCCACACACGTCAGCGGTGACACAAACGAGAAAGGAAGAGAACCAAGAAGCTGATGATAGGAGATGTTGCACCTAATGAAGCGGTTCCCTGGTGGAAAAACTAATTGCCACAGATAAATGATTGGAATCAATTACATAGATAAACATGGAGGGTTGTTGTCAGAAAACAGTGATGTAAAAATGCAGAGGAGTAGCAGATTAATTATTGCACAAAGCAGAAATCATTCACTTTGGAACATGTCACACCACCAGCCTTCAGTTTGGGCTGCAGGAATGTGAGTCTGCTTCCGTGATCCTTTGCTATTCTCTGGCTGGATGAATAATGTTGCACTTCACCTTCTTATTAGCCTATAAAAATCAGCCAGCCTTTAAACAAGTCAGGGGATGGAAAGCAGGCATGAAAAGTGAGACCTTCTCTGTAATGTATTACGTGGGAGATGTCTAATTGCTAAGAAAGATGCAATCACGCCCCCCTCTCACTGCAATGGCATTTTGATTTTTGTAGCATTATCCGTCACGTAGAACCTATTCATGCAGGCCTGGGATGATAATCCATTTTCACACTAACCCAAGACAGAGAAAAAAATCTGAATGAGCAATTCTGTTTTATTCAATAACAGCAGCTTAATGCGATATGTCAGCAGGAACTTCAGAAGTCTGATTTGCTGCACTGTAAAGTCCAGCTCCACGCCCGGAGCTGTTTGGGGAGCGTAGCCGCAGGTGACAGCTCCATGATAGATGATCCACGCGACTGCTGCTGTTAGAAAGAGTGCAGCACTGTTCCGTGTATCCCTGCGCTATTGAGATGAATGCAGCCATGTGATCGTTCCTCGCACGAGACAAGAGAAGCGGGGGTATGAAATAGAGGAATGACGGCATTGTCATGACAACCTGCTGACATTGCTGTTTGGTTATAAGGTTACAAGTCCTAACCTTACAGTTTTACCCAAAGGGCATGCATGCATAAACACGTGCCTGCTTGCACAGTGAAGGCAATGGAAGAAACCGTATTAGAATGCATTGGTTTTCTTTATAGTGCACAGCAAGAATGCAATGTTGCAATTCATCAGCACATGTTTTAGTTTAATTTATTTACTTGGGTCAGACGAACTTCTTTGTGAAGCACAAACCTCAGAATCCCATGGTGGGGAAAGTCATTAATGGCCTTGATTTTGTGTTTTCGCTGCAAAACTCTGCACACTTCTTGCATTGGGAATTAAGGGATTAAAAAAAAAAATGTCAATAACAAAGTTTATAAAAGTGCTTCGTTTTGAATTAGAAAAGTCAGCAAAATGAATGGAAATCCTTGAAGGCAAACCGCACAAAGGCAGAGCCCCATTTTCAAGCAGTCTTGATTCTTGAACATATGCAAGCATAATCATATCAGAAATAAACTTTCAAAGTGCTTATTTCAGTATCACCAATGGAAATGTGGTTAAAATAAAAAGATATGTATAATTGCAACATGTTTTTATTATAAAAAACTTACAGCAAGTCCAATTTTCTAGTTGATTAGTACTGATTTAAATTTTGTAATGGTACATTTATTGGTTTATTGTTCAAAGTCTACTTAAGCAACCATGAAGAGCAAAGCTACTAACAAATAACAAATATTTGAACGTGCACGTGATGGCTAAATAAAAGTATAAAATGACAGAGCAATGCAGAATTGTGATGTTAGATTAGATTTTCTTACTCGTTTAGAACAGTAGCTGCTCAAAGTGGTAAAGAAGAACTTTATACATTCATTTTTTACAATGTTATGACATCACTGGTTTGCTGGCCTCATGCTTACAGACAGGTGTACTGAAAATACATGTGGAACATTGAAAACCCCAGCAAATCCTTTTTTTTACAGTGAGCAAAAATCTTTCAATCACTTAAATTTTCTGGTTTCAGCAACAAGTATTTTTATTGGTTGGAGATGCAAACATGGAAGAAGCCTGAAAAGACACAGGCGGATCTTAAAGCTTGCCCAGTATTCATAAAGAGTGCAGGGCTGTCAGTAACACTAGAAGTTTTTTTTTCAGAAGACTTTGATGCCGGAAGATTTGAATGGATTAAGTACAATAAAGGGTCTTTATCCATTAGAACAGTTAGAGGAGACAGGTACAAACCCGAGACTAAGCCTTTGCCAGACTTTCTAAGTAGGATATAAACATAGAAGCTGCTTTGGATTGCAAATGAACATTCAGGCCACCCATCAGGCTTTTGTACCGCTTCACCTCTGGGCACCGCTTTCAAAGTACTTTAAAACAAAGACATGACAAGTCTCAAGGGGGCTAGGAGCTTGATCAGCATCTGAGGGTAGTCCCATTTCTTCCTGTGTTATAGTACTGCAACTCAATGACCTTCATCCCAACCCATGTGGTGCTCAGTTAGACTACATGGACCCAAGGTGAGAATGTTTAAAAATAAATTTCTTCTATATTTAACTGAAACTTCCATGTGTCCAGCAGCTCTGTCCGAATCTTGTCTTTATGCAGTAAATGTACAAATGGTTGGCTTATTAATTTTTTATGTGAGCAGCAATATTTTTCAAGCCGGGGTTCCCTGCACACACTTTGCTAAATCAAATATTTAGAAAAAAAGCAGGACAGAGGGGTTCTCTCTATTTTTAGCTGCTCCCTAGATACAAGAGAAAGCCTGAGGTGCCGAAGCAAAGCAGCCAGTTCGCTACAGAGGCAACACCTACCATAAAACGTGTACAGAGAATATTAACTGCTTAAACCAGTGATTCGCCAAGTCAACAACAAAAACTGTAGCACCGTGCAAATGTTCTCTCATGAGACCAGATTCACCTCCAGATTTTCTTTACTCTGCATTAGAAAGGTCCCAAGTCTAAAACCAAAGGAAAGATTTGTGCTGATACCATTACTGTGACAAGGTTTCTGCACCTGCACGGACATCAGAACGCGTTTATTCTGCAGCTGCTGATCAACCAGAACACATGAAAGCCGACAGAGCACAGATGAATGCAAAAAAATGGTTCCTAAATCTACTGGGAACTCTGTGATGGTGGAAAAAAAAAAAAAATCCAGCCGGTGGTGCGTGACAGGTCGGAGGTCAGCTGCCCATTCATCCGTGCTGAATAAAGCATGTGACCACGGCTGCATACCCGAAGAAGAAGCGTAGGTTCAATAACCAAATACCAAATTAGAATCACCTCCCTTTGTCCTGATGGTGACCAAAAACTGCTCTGCATTGTAAAAATGCAATGGGCACTTATTTGATTTATGCTGCTTAGGATGGTCAATGTACAATTTGAAAATCAATTCAGTCACATTGATAGCCTGAAATGCTGGAGTAATTAACAAACTAATACAATTTATCTTTTTAGATCTTCCTACCTGACAACCCAAAAAAAACCACCACATTTTTCTTAAACGTCTGAGTGATGGAGCACCAATTGCTAGAACAAGAAGAGAAACATCCTTGTGGTTTTATTCTCTATTCGTCTCATCACTCCAACTCTTTTAACACAGTTTTACATTTTGTAATTCCTTTTACTTAACTTTCTAATCCATCATCATGAGTGGATTTTCCGACTAATCCGTCTTTTGAACAAAAGCTTTTCTTCATTGTTCCATTAAGTAGAAAGAAATAGCTCTGTTGGCCCATCTTTTTTTAATAATAAAAATTCTATTCCAAACGTTCTTCTTCCAAAAAAAAAAAAAAAAAAAAAAAAAAAAAAGAACATCAAATACAACTAAGATTGATTTGTTCTTTCTCTTTGTGTTGATGAACTACTTTCCGAGTAAGCTTTCAACCCAGGGCTCACACTAGCCGCTCGCCACGTTCGCAATTGCGAAAAATTTTATTTTAGTGTGGCTAATTGAAATTCTGTATAATTAGCCACTCTGCCAGTCTGTGGGGAATCTGTTTCTAGATGAATCAACAAATCGTAATTTCGCCAGTGATTAATATTGGAATCCATATTGCCTATCGGTAGACACGAGCGCCAGCTGGTGTTATGAAGCAACAACATTGACACTTGTCCTGATTATCAGACTAAACAGGGGATCCGATCGCCACATCACGTACATGTAGCGCAAGATTTTCAACCTGGAGTTTTCAGCAAGCTGGCGAGATCACGACCAAGACAGTTGTCAATTGCATCCTATTTCGGTGCAAAAAATTAAAATTCAAACAAAGACAATGTATCAGATGAGGAAAAAAGTTATGCTGCTAATGTTGCAGTTTGGCTGCAACATTAACAAAATACAGTATACAAGAAGAAAAACTTTAGAAGTAATTGTGATAATAACTTCAAATCCCTAAGCAGGTAACTTTTAAGTGACTTTGACACAAACAAAAAGTATGCCCACAAATACACACAACAAAACTCATTTTTTCTTTTTTGTGTTTGTCTCTGCGTGTGTGAGATTCCAGCATTTTTGATGTGGAGAGATAATCTTTCACAAGTGGAAGTAAATGAGGCATCTGGACCGGTGGTAGAGCCCTATTACATTTGGTGAGCTGTGTGTGTGCGTGGAAACCAATTAGAACATGGGGTTTAGGGTTGTGTTTGCCACAAGCCTGCACCTGCAGCTTTTCAGCCTCTAAATGGCAGACGTGGTGTGGCAAATTGGTTGGTTGAGTTGAAGCTGTGCCGTCTCCGTCTGCCAGGAATCAGACTTCCTGAGAGCGTTCCCTTTTCCGTCACCGGCAGCTACTTTTTATACATGCAGAGCTCCCATTGCAGAGTTTCTCTCATACAAAACAAAAGGCATGAATGCTCGTCATTAGCCTCATACTTCAGACAATTAGTGGAAAAACTCAATCATAACAACAGTATGAAAGTTGATTCAGTCTTTTAATACAAAATGGCAAATAATACTAAAATTTTCTTTAATGAAATGGGTTTTTTTGTACGTAAATTTGCATGTCATCTTGACAAAAAAAACGAGTTATTTCAGAAAAAATGGATTTTCATTCACAATATACTATATTTCATAACTTTATATCTTCTTTCATTTATATTTAGTCTGTTTATAGTTGCACAATTTTAATAACCACTTGCTTTACCATTTTTTTAGGTTTACTTTTCAAAAACGGATTAGTATCAATTAACTGAGGAAAAATGAGTTGAAAAATCAAGTAAACAGAAAAATTGTTATGCTTTTTGTTCATTTGTGTTTGTGAACATGACCTCTGAGTCTTTTACGTTTTTAAGTCTGTAATTTATGTTACAGAAATTCCTTTTGCAAAACTCGTTCTGGATTTCTAACTGATCTAAAACCACAAACTCGAGGGGTTTTTTGTTTCCTTGCTGCATAACGCAACCATGTAATGTTCAAGCAAGCATCGTGCAAACACCATAAGTATGCAGAAATACTGCGTACACAGAGATATCTGTTTGGGTACATTAATGTTGCAGCTTTGTTTGATTCAGTAACCTCAGTAGTTACTCTTTCAGAACAAATCAGATGCAATTTGAGTGTGAAGCTCACTTTAAAAAACCTTGATCTGTAATCAAGGTATTATATACGTTTAATGTGCAAACTCAATAAAAGACTGATGATGCATCGTGTGAATAAAATAAAAGCACACAATACAATAAAATACAAAGTCTTGCTGTGCATTTCTTTTTCTCAACCTGCTAATGATACAATCACATCCACAGCAGCTTCCTCCTACGCATTTGTTACACTTACCTAAAGGCACACTCGATCGCTTACACAGACGATCAAATGTAAAGTAAAACAACTGCAGGAAAAACTAAGTATAAACCCAATTCCAACGACCACACGAAACCTCAAGTGCAGGTGCATCCATTTCCTTCAAACCCCGTTCTTTCTTTCCCTCCCAGGCACCACAGAGGCTCTAAACAGCTGCTCATTCCTCTTTCACAGCCTCCAGACAAGGAACAGCCAGAAATGTAAAGAATAAAAATGATTATGAACATGATCTTGTAAGATAATTACAAAACAATCATTTGAGGGAATAGAGAATGTGTGAAATGAAAAGAAACTCCACATGAGGAGTTTAACATTTCTTAACTTCCCACAATAATGAGCCCACTGGGTTTCGAGCAACTCTTGTCATAACACTGCCTCCTCAACGAGCCATCAGTGACAAATTAGCTTATTGCCCAGCGTTACATAAACATGCAACCAGCTTAACGCTGAATTTACCAACACTACAAAGCCTGCAGCTCTGCCTTTACCCACCAAACTCAAATTCAACCCACCAGTCTTATACTTGTCAGGCTTTCTTTTAACTTGCATATGATTATTCTTTGCTTATTCTGTGTGTGTGTGTATGTGTGGAACTTTCTGTGTGCGTCCAACTGCCACCCCTCAGGGTTAGGTCAGAAAATGTTCAGAGCCATCCATCTCCCTCACCGTCGACCTGTGTGCCTTTAGGAAGCTCCACACAGATGGGACTGCAATGCGCTGTACAGTAAGAGAGCAGCTGAAGGACAAAGAGGAGCGGGAACCGGAGAAGGATATCCGAGATAGGAAAATGCAAATAAACAACAACTAACCTTTAATTGTAGCTGTTTTTTTTCATAACCGTGATAAACAACAGCATCATCTTTCTTTAAATAAAAAACTTAGATTCCTATAAACATCATTTTGCTCTCATATAAATACTGTTAATCTCCATCTCTCCTGGCTCTGTAAGCTACCTGAACAGTTTGGGAGCGACAGTACCTCCTGTTCTGATGCTCATCCCGGGACACTTTACTCTGCTGGAAGCAGATAAACAATATGTCACTACTCTCAGTAATTTAGTTCTTGACTAAACACAACAAGCAGAGGAATGGACTGTAAATATATCAAAGATATATCAAAGATCTGGTTAGTGCAACAGTAGAAAATGCACAAAGACAAAAAAAAATTGTATGCATTTTAAGGCCAGCAGAGCAAAAACCTAAACATCAAAACTCTTAAAATAATCAAATACTGTGAAGAATAGTGTTAGATAATTAAAAGTTAAAAAAAAGTCAAACCAGAGAAAATAAGCAAACAAAACGTTTTTTTTCAAATCTCCTGTAAATGCACATTTTTTTCCCAAAAAGTTCCGTTAAGCATGAATAAAAGCAAAATTTACATGTAAATGTGATTTGTATATAAAATAAAACAAAAAAACATTTCAAATGCATGTTTAAAAGGAGGTTATTTGTTTTGAATACATTAAAAAATTGGTTATTGTCTTTTTATGAATTCTTATCTTAGCGCTCATAAACATGGTTCTTTCTTTCTGTAGGTTTTTGATGTGGGAATATTGTTACAAAATGGTAGAGACTTCCAAAAAAGTTGATTTTCCATGACAGCCCATCTTTTAGAGACAATGTACAATCACAAATAGTATAAAAAGTACAGTTTGGTCATCTTCTGCTTATCCAGGGGCCGGGTCACGGGGGCAACAGCCTCAGATGGGAAACCCAGACTTCTCTCACCCCAGCTGCATTCTCCAGCTCACTCGGAAGAATCCCGAGTCGTTCCCTAGCCAGCTGCGAGACGTAGTCTCTCAAGCGGGTTCGGGGTCTGCCTCTTGGTCTCCTCCCGGTGAGACGTGCCCGAAACACCTCACCAGTGAGGTGCTCGGGAGGCATCCTGACCAGATGCCCTAACCACCCCATCTGGTTTCTTTCGACCTGAAGGAGGAGCGGCTCAACACCGAGCTCCTCCCCTCCGAGCTCCCAGATGGCAGAGCTCCTCACCCGATCTCTGAGGGAGAGCCCAGCCATTCTGCGGAGAAAGCTCAATTCGGCCGCTTGTATCGGCGATCTCATTATGAAATGCTTTATTGACATGGTTTTTCTTAGCAAGGATGATAAAGGTTGGATCTTTAATAGTAATGATCTTGAGACTGTAGACATGTTGATAAGTATCAAGTTTGATTCTCTCCAATGATGAGATGTTTCTCATGCCATTCATGCAACTGCTCATGCTACTGTACCAACAAAACATTTAAACAATAAATAACTTGATAATTGCAGTGTTTTTTATGTAAATCCTGATAGTTCCACTTCTTTAAACCCTCCAGTCATAAACCTGAGTCTAAACAAGATACACTCACTGTGAATTTCTTAATAACCCTCCAAAACCACAGCAAAAAAGCTTTTAATGAATTTACTCTTCATTAAATTTTACAGATCCTCGTAAACAGCAAGTATTTCTTGCACAAAAAAAACCAGAAAGAAAAAAATGTGTTTCTTTCCTGCATAGCTGAATACAAAAGCATTCCTGCTATCATAACAGGCTTGCGTGGCATTTCCCCAGGAACCTTCCCACATTGTCAAAACAAGCTGGTCAAACAAAGAAAGCAGCCACCAGTAATTAGTCTGTGATGCTGAGCAATACCGAAGTACAGAACGTGTTTACGATTCCTCTCCCGTTCTTTTCTACTTTCTCTGCCCTGCAACATCACTCCTACCCGCATGGCGAGAACACATTTCAACACAAGATCGGACAACCAAGGGGTCAGCAGTTTGTGGGGGAGTCACCGTAATAGTACTGGAGTAGCCGGAGCTGGCAGCCTTACAGACTGCAGCTAAATAAGGTGGTCTACTGCTGAGTAACTTTGAATGAAGGGAGACGGAAAAGGAGAGGTGATAATGAAATCTTTGAGAGATTAAGTCAAAACTACAGATAAAAATAGGGCCAAACAAGTATCTGCCAGATTAAAAAAGGGTGACACTGACCAAATACTTTTGTTTGGAAGGAGCATTAAAGTGGAGATGATTCACTCAGCTTTGCTGTTTAATACGATACAGGAAAGTATACATCATCATATGAAATGGACAGTGAGCAGATAGGACAATGAACATGCCTGTAGTGGGACCGGTAATCCTGATTCACAAAAAAAGAAAAAACACAGATTCGACTGGCTGTTTTGTCAGACTTTTTCCCTTTAATCTGCTAAGAACACACATTACACACTTCAGAGGAGAGCCTGGGAGAAACGCCTCCGTCTAAATTTGACCACAGAAAAAACACACAACTGTGAAAACCAACAAACCCAAACACACAAGCCTTCGCCTGCTTTGCCCCATGGCATCCTCACCATGTTAACTAAAGGATACTGGGACTTTAACGTGAGTCTAATAAACATTAATAATGCAAAAACAGCAATAAAACACAAGCATACTTTCAGCCTTCAGCGCTACGTACATGGTAATGCAGAGGCAGCGGGTCTGTCAGTCAAATGAATCCATTAACCTTGCCCTGCACGTGCACGAAGAAGCTGCATATAAAAAGTCTGCAAGTCTAGACGGGTTCAATAAGGTTGCAATTAAATTTTATTCCAGCACGTGTTTGTAGGTTTTAGTAATAAGACATGAAGATCGCATAGGGTTTCATTTCCACTCAGATAACTTCTCAGCATTGGCTACATGGTAATCAAAGGTCATCACCCCAACACCTCGTAACCCCGATCCGTAACAATGCTAGAGCTCACAGCTGCTATCTGATAGTTAACGTTTTCTGCTAATCATTCTGTCAGCAAACAAAAAGACAAACCAGAACAAAATGTTCACTTTCTTTTATCAGAAATAGTTTCTCAAAGGTGTGTGTTCACCGTGGTAACTATAAAAAGTGTGTGTTATAAAACCGTCAGGAAAGGAGTGAAATAAACAACAAAGACAGGGTTCACCAGCTTTGACCTTTCCACTGCCGCAAGATCAAGCAAAACCAGAAAGCCCATGACATCTCTCCCTGATTTAAAAGTCCAGACATTGTTCATTAGGATTGCACCATCAGGCAGGACTACCAGGTCAGAGGGAATTCTGCTCAACGCCTGCATGAATATGCAAAGATAACATCCCAATTCCTGCCTCGCTCATAGAAACAAACACTCCTTTTCTCTCCAAGGACATGAGAGGTACCCCCTCTGTGTAAACCACTCTGTCCCATAAAGACAACTGACTCCTCCCCTCTGAGCTACTGGAAATTGAGATGGGGTTTACATTTGGTTTGGGGCAAGGTTCCATATCTATGTAGCCTACATCGAAACATAATTCATTCACAGGAATACAAAAAGTATGTCTGATGATTACAGAGTGAAAAGATGAATAGCAAAAAGGTGAACTGAAAAAAAAGAAAGACGCTACACAGCAAGACAGCACCGTCTGGACTCTGGAAGATAAAAATACTCAGAAGCGCACATCTGCCTTTCAGTTGCCATGGTTATCAGAACAAATCAACATATTTTCACATTTATTTCTTCTCTTAGACGTGTTGGAACATGTCTCTTTTCCCCAAACACTACTTTTCTGAAAGGAGAAAGATAATCACTTTGAAAATAGCCATCAAGGACATCAGAGCAAGAGTCGGTATGATGACAATCTGCAGATGGAGACGTTATGGATGTGAGCATTAACACCTTTATAGTAGTTCACATTCCCATGGTGATAAAAAAACAAAACAAAACACAGTGACCAAGATTGTTTTCTCCTTGGTATTTTTTTGTGGAGGGTTCAATAGCAGTGCTGCATCGGTTCCCCATGACGCAGCGATCTGATCAATACCAGGTCTGGAGGGCAGGCGGAGGAGCAGCCAAGTGAGAGCACTCTATGGGAGGTGGGATATCAAGATTAAGGGGCTGGTTTCATTTCACTGGTTCATGCTGCAAAACCGATTTAATCTTGTTTTCACACAAGCAAACTTGGCATTATTAAAATGACTCACAAATCTCTGCAGCTAAGTACCGTAAACACAATAAAACAATGGAGCAAAAGGATTCAAATAAATGTTTCAGTGTGCGTATCTGCATAAAAAATAAGTTTTGTTCAGATTTTGTTCACACTATTTCAAGGAAGAAACAGTGTTTCCCCCTTTATCTAGTCTCAAACAACACCCAACTGTATTGAAACATTTTAGAGAACCACAAAATGTGGAAAGCATTTAAATTGAATGAGTTTTGCAACAATGATCGTCTCCTCAAGTTATGTAAAGTATGTCCTTGTCATTTTTATGAAAGTACATCATTCCGGGAAAAAAATAACAGCATGCCATCTGAAGGCCAGTCTGAATACTTTTCAGAAGAATTATGACAGTAAAACACAATCGACCAAAACGTAAAGACATAAGTCTGTTGTTATTTCTGCTTGAAGACAATCGTACGTTCATTGTGCACACACAGCTAAGAACACAGCAGTATTATAAACTCAGACAATAGCAGACAGCATTGGCCCATTAATCATAAGCAACCTAGTTTTGCTTTTCCCTACACGTCTGTCTCACGTGTACCAGGGTTGACTTTGCAGTCTGTATTTACCTCAGCAAGGTGCAGAGATTGCATGTTGTAAATGTTACACCTTTGAGTAAATGCTCATTAAATCAGACATTTCACTTGTTTTTGACATGAATAACGTATGCTTACCTAAATAAAGTGATGCATTTTCTTTCTTCACATTGTCATCCAGGTAGGTGGGCCCTAAAGTGTAGATTGGCGTCGACCCCATGCCAACAAGTATCTGGGCGCAGATGAACAGCGCCACGTACAGGTTGTGCTCGTTGCCCTCCTGATCGCGAGGGCAAGATGCCACATCCAGCAGCTCACGTCCACTGCTGTTGACACTCATGCAGAGGCCTTCATGTGCACCTGAAGAGTTCATTTCTTGGATCTGGTAAGGCGGCGAGATGAAGTGTGGTAAGGAAAACAGACCTGCTCCTACTGCAATGATAAAACCACCAACAGCCAGCCAGCGAGGTCTTTGACCCCTGCCACCAAAGTACGAGATGAAAACGACCACCAGCAAGCTGCCGATGTCAAAACAGCTGACCAGCAGGCCGGACTCTGAGCTGCGCAGGCTGTAGCGCTTTTCAATGGTGGTAATGACACTGCTCAGGTAGCCCGAAACCATCAGGGATTGGATGAAGGTCAAGTAGCACATGCAGAACAAGAAACAGCGCGAGTCACTCAGAATGACCCGCACATATTTCCTGGCTGGGATGTGGATAAAGCGACTGAGGGAGAAACCAAGAGTTTTGCCTGAAGGTCTGTGACCGTCTATCCGCTGAGAACTGCTGAGCCCCACCATGCTGGAGACCGACGGAGAAAAGTCCATCCTGGAAGAGGGAGATTCAGCCAAGCTTGAATCAGGGGTTTTCAACTGAAGCTCTCTGCTGTTCTCCACGGCTATGCAGGTGTGTGTTGTGTCCAGCAGCTGGGATTTGACCGGATTGCCATCAGACTGGCACGGTCCATTCAAGATGGGTAAACTTTTGGACTTGAAGGAGTTTTCTCCATCTATGTACTGATCCTGGAGCTGACAGATCTCCAGTGATTCTGACATATCACTCCCCGTTTCATCATTGTCGGATGAGGTCATGGTGCAGGTGGAGTTCCTCGTTGTGAGAAATCAGTCAGTAGCTGGTCCACATGGAGCTGGAGAAAACACAGTCTTACCAGGAGAACTGAGACAGACTGAAGCCCTTTGGTTATGAACATAGTTTATTCCACATTTCTCTTTTTGGATGGTCTCTCCGATGATCACAAAGGAAACATAACACCCTTTTTTCTGTAATTTTTTTTACTGATTATAGAAAGGGATCCCTTTGTTTGATTGATTTATTTTCTAATGAAAAAGTTGATCTTACTTGTAACAGAGAGGTAATTCGTTAATAAAGTATCTTTCTAATCTCAGTTCTATGGCTCATTGTGTGATGGAAACCTTGCATCAAAGCTTCCAGGATTCCTTTGTCCCAAAGCTGTGTAGCCTCCTAGAAAACAATCAAAACAGAAGAAATACATCAGAAATAAATCAATTCATTCATAACAAGTTCTCTTAAAATCAAACACATTTTAAAAATCATACCCACTTATCACAGTGGCAGACAATCTGAATAACAACCACAGGATAATATCACAACAATCTGACCAAAAACATTCAAGAAACCTTAACAAGTAAAAAAAACTCAACCGATTTTAAAATTACACCAATAGTCACTACTCATAAATCTCAGTTTATCTTTTTTAAAAGCGAAAAATGACATCGAGAAGAACAAAAGAGCGCGTTGTCCGTAAACGCCTCAATCATAGACTTCCAACAAGAAGACATTTTTTATAAAATCTGCTTTTAAATTCAGCGACAAAGTGACAAAGAAAAAATTATATTTTTAGTTGTGAGTTGGAGGAGAGTAAAAGCTGTGGTACTCACCACGAGAGAGGGAGGTAGCCTGTTGTTCTCAGCAGCAGCCACACAGTGAATGAATGTATTTAATGAGGATGGCGACATTTGGAGGTGGGAGGATGCCTTCACGGACTATCCGACAAATCACTTCTCAATGTCCTCGTCACACTTAACCAGTGTTTTCAACCTTTTTCACGCTAAGGTACATTTTTCCATCGGAAAAAAAAAATCTCGAGTCACACCACAAATTAAAAATGTTAAAAATAATAATAATAATAAAAGAGGTGGAGGAAAAGCTGGAGAGGTGAAGGTTTGCACTAGAAAGAAGAGGAATGAAGATTAGTCAGAGTAAGACAGAGTACATGTGTGTGAATAAGAGGGATCCGATTGGAAAAGTGAGGTTACAGGGAGAAGAGATAAAGAAGGTGGACAATTTTAAGTACTTAGGATCAACAGTCCAGAGCAATGGAGAGTGTAGGAAAGAGATGAAGAAGCGTGTGCAGGCAGGCTGCGACGGGTGGGGAAAAGTATCAGGCGTGATATGTGACAGAAGAGTTTCAGCTAAGATGAAAGGGAAAGTGTACAAAACCATGGGGAGACCGGCCATGCTTTTTGGTCTAGAAACAGTAAACTGAGAAAAAGACAGGAAAAAGAGATGGCGGTAGTAGAGATGAAGATGCTGAGGATCTCTCTGGGATTGACCAGGATGGACAGGGGAACAGCACATGTTAGAGGTTTTGGAGGTAAAGTCAGAGAGGCCAGACTAAGAATGTTTGGACATGTGCAGAAGAGAGAAAGCACATTGGAAGAAGGCTGCTGGATTTGGAACCACCAGGAAAGAGGCCTAGAGGAAGACCAAAGAGGAGGTTCATGGATACAGTGAAGGAAGACATGAAGATACAGTAGTTGGTATGACCGAAGAAGATGCAGCAGATAGGGTCAGATGGAAGAAACTGACTTGCTGTGGTGACTCCTGAAGGGAAATGCAGAAAGAAGAAGGACAGCAGCATGCTACCAGCAAAGTAGAGAAAAGTGGGTTGCTATGGTTAAAAGACAGCCTTGCTTTTCTCTATTATACTAAAGCTTGATTAAATCGAATTAATCTATCTTAATAAAACCTATAGCAATGGATCAGTCAAGCCATTTTAATCAAATTCAATCGAAATGTCATTTTACATTGACTTTCTTGCGATCAGACATGCCACATTACAAAGTACACATATATGTACATCTACATGCAAATAAAACAACACCAAAATGAGTGGGAATAAGAATATAAACGATAATCTTCCAATTTTAGTTATTCCTTTGTAATAAGTTCGTTTATACATCTACACACATTCATATTTATATTCATGAATACATCATAATCAATAATAATAATGAATAACAATTCAAATAATATGAATAGTAAGATGAATAGTAATAATACTTTACTGTCTACGAATGCAAGTGCAATTGCATTCATGGACAATGCAAAGTAACCAAAATATGTTGCTCTTGCTTTTGATATAAAAACACAAAATCAATTTCATTGTAAGATTTAACGTAATATTTAAAAGTATCCAGCTTCGCAGTGTTTTTACAAAAGCCTAATTTTTGGATTTTCTAAAGTCTTACAACTTTTAAAATGCAATGTAAACCCTAACATGGTCCTCGAACGGATCTTTGATCAAAACTTGTCTGCTTATGCTGGGATTTGTAGTTTTTGTCATGAGCTTTACTCACCAATCTCAGTTGAAAGAACTACAAAAGGGAATGGTGTAACAGCGACCCTTGGAGATGCAACGATCCAAACTTGTGTGACTTCACCCTAGCAGCACAATAAACGCAACAATGACAAATGAAAAAATAAAGATCAAGAATATATGATATATTAACTTTTATATTTTTCAAATAAAAGTGAACCTGTATCGACAGAAAATCAGATGAAAACAATCTAATCTTTTTTCTTGGATCTGTCTAAAGGATGAATGAAAACATTTCCCAAAGATCATTAATTTTCTAGACTGCAGGCAGAAAAAAAAATCAATCACCTCTTCTTAAACGATCCTTTTTTTGTTGTTACTTCAAAAAGAAAAATACCAAGTCTCCTTTTAACCACTCACATACAATCAGTATGCAGTCGAACACCCTAAATTTTTATTTTGTCAGACACTTAAAAAACTCTTATCTCTCAGAGATAGCGAGGAGCTCTGCCATCTGGGAGGAGCTCAAAGTGGAGCCGTTGCTCCTCCAGGTTGAGAAAAGCCAGATGGGGTGGTTCGGGCATCTAGTTAGGACGCCTCACAAACGCCTCGCTGGTGAGGTGTTTCGAGCAGGTTCCACTGGAAGGAGGCCCAGAGGCAAGCCCCATATGCGCTGGAGAGGCTATGTCTCTATGAGGGAGACTGTTAGAGACCGTGATTTCGGGATCCTCCCGAGTGAGCTGGAGGATGCAGCCGGGATTGAGAAAAGCCTGGGGTTCCTGCCTGAGGCTGTTGTCTCCACAACCCGGCCCTGGATAAGTGGAATATCACAGAACGGACGTAATGGATATAGGCTTATTGTTAAATAATTTACATACCTATCTATGACCAGTCTTCGGATAAGCAGAATACAACGGATCAGAACGTCTAAAATAAAATTTGGTATTTATAATTTGGCCTCACAGTAAGAAGGTCGAGGATTCGAGTCCCAGAGTGGGGTCGAGGCTTGAAACACTGGCCTTTCTTTGTGAAGTTTGCATGTTCTCTCCATGCATGCGTGGGTTTTCTCCGGGTACTCTGGTTTCCTTCCACCCTCCAAAAACATTCATATTAGGTTAATTAGCTACTACAAAAGTTGCCCCTAGGAATGAGTGTGTGCGGATGGTTGTCTGTAAAATCAACCGAGATAGGCTCCTGCACCCCCCGCAACCCTATTGGGGGGTAGCAGTACAGAAAACGAATGAACGAACGAACAAACAAAAAGCATGTGACACACAAATCATCCAGGTCTAACAGTCAGCCATGAGGGATCGATAAAAGGCATCATGGCCCAACACAAGTCTTTGTCATCTCTATTCAGCAGCCTGTCATTTCCAACTCTAAGCAAGCGGCAGACTGATCGATATCACACACCTACATAAATATACATGATCAGCTGAGGATGTGAGGAATTGCTTAGCTGTTTCTGACATGGTGTTGGCATTGTGATGATGATCAGTAGCATATAAAAAGAGAATAAGCTCCAACACAATTTGCCTCTCACATTTTTGAACATACAAAAATAATTGTCACATAACCTTACACATTTAGTCATTTTTAGGGGGTGAAAATAAGTTCTGCACACATCCAAGAACATGTAATCACTTGCCGGGAACATTTGTTACTTTCAATGCTTTTTTGTCAGATCACATGGTTGTAACTTGTTACATTTAGAGACAAGAGTTCTCATGTGTTTATTTGAGCATTAGAGTAATAATGGAAAAAAATTAAAATTATTAGAAATGTATCAAGAATGAGTTGATAGATTTTAGAAATGGCTAAACTCTAAAATTTTGCAAGCAAAAAACTTTTCTAGTCTTTTACAGAGAATGAGTTTTGCAGTCTGTGGAATGCTATCTCTTATTTAACTTACAATCTCATCATTTATCCACTGGGTTGTTTCTTTTGTTGCTGAGAGGAGAACACGTAAGCAAAGTACTGCACAGTGTTACTAAAACTCAAGGACAAAATATCGGTAACATCTTGTTCGATGAGTTTTGTGTTAAAATTTGGTATCTAAATCACGAACAGATATATTTAATCTAGTTTTGAAGCCTCAGGCTGAAGGATTGAGGTGTTGAAGAGAGGATATTTTGTTGACACACTCTGGATCACTCAGTACTAGCCAAGCTATATTTAAACACCACAGCTTTGAATGTCATTAATGAACTAGTCACTCGTTTTATGACAACTGAGGACTATCTTCTTGTGGTTACCTTCACCAGGTAAAACACCATGTCTGTCCACTTACAGAAATGTTGCGAAGGTTCACAAATATACTTCAGATGTTCTCCATAGTTTCCTGATCCCTATCCAATAGAACAACTTTAAGATGTAGAAATGTATTTTTAAAACAGGAAAGGAAACTTACTGACTTGCTGTGGCGAACCCTGAAGGGAAATGCCGAAAGAAGAAGAAAACAATCAGCTAAGAATAGCACTTTGCAGAAAACACAGATGAACATTTAATTTTAAACCAGAAAAGCAGACAATTAGGCAATTACAAAAATTAAAATGACAACTTAAAACTTCACATGACACGGAAAAAAACATTCTCAGGAAATGATGTGATTCTGAAGTCTAATCAGTTTCAAATTAAATGCTTTATGTATTCAGATATAACCGCTCTAACTTATAGGAGAACATTTTCATTCATTTGTTCATCTTTTAAACTGACCACCTCTGTTGGGGCTGTGGGGGATGCCGAAGACTATCTGGCTGATTCAAGGCGAAAAGCAGGGTACACACCGAACAGGTCGCCAGGCAAAACAGACACGCTCATTCCTAGGGGCAATTTTATAGCGGCCAATCAGCCTAACATGCATGTTTTGGGAGGATGGAAGAAAACTAGAGTACCCGAAGAAAAAAAACATATACACAGGAAGAATATGCAACTCCTCATGGAAAGGCCAGTGCTCCAAGCCTCGTCCTACCTGGGACTCAAACTCCTGACCTTATTGTTGTAAGACCAGTCTGCTAACCACTGCACCACCGTGCTGCCTGATAACATTTTCACAAGCAATTTATTCAAAGTCTAAATTATTACACAAATCTGCAACAAAACATTTTGGGGAACATTTTGACAAACCACTTTACACAATGAGTTGATGTAATCTTGGCAGAATACAGCACATTACAGAATGTTGTTCTTTGGACTCAGGGGAGATCAGTTTTATTACATTTGGATTATCCACATCTTGGTTTATTAATGATGGTGCAGCTGTTTCCATTCTAAGAAGTAAAAGCCACTCATTTAAAAAATGTAGTCAAGTTTTAGCATGAAGACATCCAGTTAAGCCATGACCTTTCATTCAACTTTGAAAATATGGAGAGCTCAGAGAGGACAGGAACAACCTTTTCTAAAGGTTAATACAGGCATGGATTCCCAGAAATGGTTCTAATCAGGTTTAGTACAGCTTTATCTGCCAGAAAAAGAGAAAAAGTGTCTATTTCAGTACATGGAAGCGAAACAAAAAACTTATTATGTGAGCTCTGAACAGGCATGCCAGCATCGTAAAAAGTGTGAGCCACAACAAAGCTTCTCATTATGTCAAGATGTTTCCCACCATTACTGCCAAACATGATTGACAAATTATATCTCCTAGTGAGACCAATAAAAATCTACAGCCTTTTATTAGGTATTAGAGTGACTGTAAAACTGTTGATTTCCTCAAACGGGATGGAAATCCAACTTTTAATTTTGACAATATTTTTGGAGAGTGTCTGAAGTAGTTTTATAGTGACATTGATTGTTTTTTGTTGAACTTCAAACTGCAGTAACTCTGCACTCAAGAGTACCTGCCTCAAATTTACAGTGAACTTATGTGAGTTTGATAGACTTTATTCCATTCCGTCATCTTCCGCTTATCCAGGGCCGGGTCACGAGGGCAACAGCCTCAGACAGGAAGCTTCTCTCACCCGAGCTTCATCTTTCAGCTCACCCGGAAGGATCCCAAGTCGTTCCCCAGCCAGCTGTAAGACATAGTTTCTCCAGCGGGTGCGGGGTTTGCCTCTTGGTCTCCTCCTGATGGGATGTGCCCGAAACACTTCACCAGCGAGGCGCTTGGGGGCATCCTGACCAGATGCCTGAACCACCCAATCTGGCTTCTCTCGACCTGGAGGAGGAGCGGCTCGACACCGAGCTTTATTTGTCATTAAAAAATTATAGTAATATTTTTACATTTGTTTTGTGCTGGAGAGAAGACTCAAGTGGGAAGCTGGTATATGAATGAAAGAAATGCAGTACAATCCCTTCTTCTCCTTTCAGCATTTCCCTTCAAGCATCGCCATAGCAAGTCAGTTTCTTCCATCTAACCTTATCTCCTTAATCCTCTTTGTTCACGCCAACTATCTTCATGTCTTCCTTCACTGAATCCATAAACCTCCTCTTTGGTCTTTCATCTAGGCCTCTTGCCTGGTGGTTCCAAACCCAGCATCCTTCTTCCGATGTACTCTCTCCTCTTCACACGTCCAAACCATCTCAGTCTGTCCAAAACCTCTAACATGTGCTGTTTTCTGATGCCGCACTACCCTCTAGTGTGAAGTTTCCTGTAATGAAGCAGGAATCTGCTGAATACATGTGTTATTACAACTGACCACAAGATGAGGCTGTGCAACAACTTTGAGCTTATAGTATGAAATGGAAAATAAAACATATTTATTAATGTGGATTAGAAATTAAATGAGTCAGAATTTACTTCAGATTACCATAAATTCTCTAACGTTGTCTTCTCCACTAGTTTTAAGACAATCAGACCAGTAAAATATTCTGTTTTTTAGTCCTTATTTTCATCAAATTTACCAAAGCCTAACACAAAGCTGGCCTTGGTTTAGCTGATCTAAATTTCCTTTTCTCATGCTGCACTCATCCTGTCAACCGTAACAACTTTATTGATATTACAGGAATTACTAATGAAGCTTTCTTGGTCTGCCTGTAAAGCTATTAAAAGTAATAAATCAAAACTCACACAGACATGTGATCATAATCATACAACATATCCCCATCCCCCATGTGCTTTTTCAACCTCATCTCCATGTAACCTTGTAACATGATTGGCATGTATACTGGGAAAATGTTGTGATTACAGATATCGAGGTGTTTGCAGCACTAACTGGAAGCATGAAGAGCTGCTGGGATTTCCTGGATGACCTCCTGGAAAGATTGGATTTTTTTTTTTTTTTGTACTATTGTATTTTTCTTTGTTGTTTATTCCAGGAATTTTGGAAAGACATAGAAACTATTAACTTTGCTGAATGTCTGCGAGGTTTCATCAGCTAATGGCCTTTCAGCAACACTCAGAGTTATAAAAGGACATTATACGTGAGGTACGGTATAACCCTCTGTGGTACTGTTTTATCACATTCTGCTTCTCTTTGTCTTTCCTTTCCAAGTCAACATTCTTGTTTTGGGGGACAGGCACTCTGCTCTGTTGCTTGGACTAAAGCTCAAATTAGTTTAGCCATTCAGAGGCTTGCAACGGGGGAACTTTGCAACCAAGAGGGCTTGTGTAGAGGCCTATGCATATGAATGGAGCAAGCATATCAGGACAGAAGGGTGGTGAAGTAATTGTAAGGAAAAGTGCAAGAGACCCAAAATAAAGACCCCATAGTGTAAGCTTAGAAGATCCCTTACTGTGCAGGGCAATCCCAACAGATTGGTACCCATGCTTATGCTAATGCTTACACCCCATCCTCCTGCTCTTCCATCCTCTAAAAATAGTTTGTTTTAAAAGCATGGCTGGTAGTGTAGATCGTCAATGAGAGGCCTCAGATACATGTTCCTTACATGACAAAAGCTTCCTGAATGTCCCCTTCCCAATAAATCAGGAGGACATTAACAAATATATGCCCTTTTGAGAAAAGGGAACAGGTTCCTTCTCTGTGGGGAGCTTAGATACTGATAGCTTAAAGCCTCCATCAGAGGATACAATCTCAATTCTTCCCTGCTGAGCATTAGTAAAAGATTTGACTGTTATTTCTTTTTTAAATGACTCATTATAAATGAATTCTTTATAATATTAAGTCAAAGTAGTTCATTTAGAAAGTTTCACTTGTATATTTAATCATTTTTTTTTTCATCTTCTGTTTCGATTGTCTAACTTGGAATTGTAGGCACTTGAATGTAATTTGAAATAAAAAATGGCACTACTTGTACATGATTATAACGGTGGTGATTTATTTTTTTTTTGTTTGTGGACAGCCAGATTTGAAGCTGTACTCATCACATTTGTCTTTCTAGTAGCAGTTGAGAGAGATTTTTAGTTTACTGTAAACAGTGAGTTCTTCTGAGAGCCTAATTCCCTTCAACATATGGACCAAACCTTCAGGGCTTTGACTTCCTCTGAGAGCATCCACACAGTCCTCAGAATGTCAGGAGAAACATTTTATATGTATGGGGGACAAATACCTCCATGTGAATGGAATAATTGCTCTTTAGAGGCTTAAGTCAGCAACTGTGGGTGAATTTAGTGCCTTCAGGCCACATGAATCACCACTGACCAGCTCAGCTACGTTTATATTTTGTGATGATACGTAAACGTACGATTCTACCTAAAATTCAAAAAGCACTAGTTGAAAGGAGTCAGATGTGAAAGTCATTTTTGCAAAAAATTGCTGACAAGATCAGATTTAAATTTTCTCTGATAACTTACCAAAATACACAGTAGAAGTTTTATATTTACATAAAAATATAAGACATTGTTAATGGAAAAATGTTTAAATTTAAATAGTCCTTCATCCACTCTTCTAAATCAAATGGATCTTCATTAGGGTAAAGGCCACGCATTTCAATTATTGTTAAACCACCTCAATGACACACATCAGAGGTGCTTCAGCAAATGCCTTCTAAACTCCTAAAGAGGATCCTTCTGCCCTGCTCATCCCACTAATTACCTCCTGGTCATACTGTAAAAGGGACCACTCCTGCTAATCAGTATGATCTGAATGGAAGCCTAGACACAAGCAGCTCTGTAGTTTTACAAATAGAAAGAAATATTTTGCCTGAAAAGAGATAAAAAAGTTTCCTTGTTCTATATAATTCTGATGGCCATGCACAAGAGTGATTTCTGAAAAACAGCTGCTAACACGGCTGTACCTCTGCAGGCACACGCTCTCATGCACATCCATACACACAGCACAGCGGTGCTTAGACTATAATTACTGAAACACCGTCTTTGTCCCTCCTTTAATCCCATGGATCTCATTGTTGGTCACACTTGTCTGCTTCTTCATTACTGCCCGTGCTCACCCTCCTTCTTGTCCCTTGAACCACCCCCAAAACATTTCCATGTGGCTGGCCCTTTTTTGCCCCACAAACAAGAGAAGTGTGCTGCACCACAAAAGGATGTTAAGAAAGAAGCACAATTAGCCCTGTGACAGTAGGTCGGAAAGCATGCCGCACAATGGGACAAAGTTTTATATGGTGGGCTAACGCAAACATCAGAGTGTGCTGCCACTCTAATCATCGGCCTTTGTGGTTCAGAAACAAGTGGTCATTCATTTCATTTATTAGTTACTCATTATGTGAAGAGACACAGGAGGTGATGGTGTCGTACAGGTGGATGAAAAAAAGCCTCATCAGTAGGATGAGCCTTAATTTGAATCCAGTGGTAGCCCCTCTGAGATTGCTTTGTCAATGATTATAAATAGATCAATAGATAAACAGAGGGGAAAATCACATCAATTTCCAAACAAAGCCTGCTAACTTCTCACTCTGCATGCAGAAACATCACCCTGCATGTTAGCATGTTTTGCAGATCTTGTTTGGACTGCTGGCCTCCTCAACATAATTCCACTGCCAGAAAGAATCCACATTAATGACTCTCAGGCTTAAATAAACCCGTCGTGGTTGTTCTGCATCGATCAGGTGATCCGAGTATCAGATAAGCTAACAGATCCATGAGGGAGTCCTGCTGTAATTGAGTTGCTCTGTGGGAGTGCCAGCTTGTCCATGTTCCATACAAACATCACGCACACCCTGGATGAGCTGCAGTACAGGACTGTCAACATCTTGTAGTGTTGCTTGCTTTTTTTTCCCCAGCCAAATGGGAGATGTTCACCCTGTGCTAATTATGAGTTGTAAAGCAGGTTGTGATTGTGGTTGATGGTTTTGTCCCAGAGGGGGATCAGCATTCAGTCTGTCCACTGCACTGTGTGATTAAAGAGGCCAAAGATAGAAGGAAAGTTTGAACAAAGATGCTGTCCCGGCTAGTACATAGATATAAGTTGGTAAACCTCTTTATTTTTCTAGCCAATGTGGTTTGATCCAGTAAATATGAAAATGATCCGATTATCAATTAATTTCACATGATGTTTTTTCTTTTCTTTTTCTTATAGTTGTATTTCTCAGTTGGCTTATGAGTATCTATTTTCAAAGGAATGCACATTGACTAAACAAAGATTTTGTGTTGTTTCTGAGAAAGTTTAAGTTTGTAAGTAGGTGAAAAGAAATTTAAAGCATGAACAAATTCAATTTTGGGAATTAAATGATGATTTCATACTAAATACCAATAAAATTTGTTTTGTCTTCAGAACCGTCCATCCCTAATGACATTACAGGGGATGCTGGAGACTATTCCGGCTGATTCAAGGTGAGAGGCCATTATGCTAAACACCGTGCCACCCTTACCAAAGATATTTTCTGATTTAATACATTCATCTAAAATGTAGTGTGGCACGGTGGCGCAATAGGTAGCACAGCGGCCTCACAGCAAAAAGGTCACGGGTTCAAGTCCCAGGTGGGGACGAGGCTAGGAACACTGGTCTTTCTGTGTGGAGTTTGCATGTTTTCCCTGTGTCTGCCTAGGTTTTCTCTGGGTAATCCAGTTTCCTCCCACTCTTCAAAAACATGCATGTTTGGTTGATTGGACACTACATGATTGCCCCTAGGAATGAATGTGTGTATGATTGTATGTGTGTGGCCCTGCAACAGACTGGCGACTTGTTCAGGGTGTACCGTGCCCTTGCCTTGAATCAGCCGGGATGGGCTCTGGCACCCCCTGCAACCATGTAAGGGACAGACAATTAAGAAGGTGACTGACATATAAAATATAATGTTATGAATCTATAAACCAGAGGGACATTGTCTGATTTTAGTGATATTTTTATTAATTTCAACACAAAAGACTTCTGGTTCCCCGTCGTCTTGCACAGTATAGATGCAGAAAAGTAATAATTCTTCTTTTCCAGGTTAGGATTGTGTCCAATGTGGGATTAGGATCTAAATTAGTGAAATTTTTGAAGCGCATACTCAAAATATATTTGGGTATTTGTGATTTAAGCTCCACAAACTAATTTGTATTGAGCTTTTTTAAAAATAAGACAGAAAGTTTGAGTTGAAATGTGAACTGTTTCTGAGGACTTCACACAGTCTTGTTAAATCATCTGTGTTTAAAGAGTGTTTGACGCCAGAGGGCAAGTAACACAAGTTAAAAAGTTTTCTAAAAAGTCTGTCTTCTCAAACCTAATCGAACAATATAAATTTGATAAAAATGTCACAGTTTACATCGTACATGGAGTACAAACTGTATAAATAAGATATATCGGTGGTAAGATATATGGGTGGAGACGGTGGCCGCGTGGTTAGCGCGTTCGCCCGCGGACCGGAAGGTCGCGGGTTCGCGTCCCACGGAGAGCACGTCTAGGGTCCTTGGAGAAGAAACCTAGCCCCCGCTTCTCCCACCATTGGCGCCGTTGAAGGGCAGCCTGCTGCGGTGTAAGGAGTGCAGCAAACAAATTTCCCCGGTGAGGGATGAATAGAGTAATTCAAAATAAATAAAATAAAAAATAAATAAAAATATCGGTGTCACAGTACATCTGTCATCAAGAGTGTATTTATGAGTGCTTTCTCTACGCCCAAATGGGCACCCGAGACATTAACAGTACCTGTCAGCTCCCTCACCTCAGCAACCACACAGGTCATTCAGGTGATCCCACACAAACACACTCTGTCTCTGTTCTTAGCTTTTGAATCCAGCCAGAGATCACACAATGATGACAGTCACAATTAATGGACACTTAGTCTGGGAACGGACATCATTAGATGTGTGGTGTGAGATAAAGGGGCAGTCTAATGGTCAGGTTTAAGGCTAATAGGACACAGGGGGATATGAGCACCTGAGTGAGGCCTTCTGTTCATATTACAGTGAACCAATTATGTATTTGTACTCCATTAAAGTAGATACTGTATGTTAAACGGGAGAGAATGAAAAGTTTTATCATGCTGCGGTGGAGGAGATCCTCCTTCTCGAGAGAGATTTGTCAAAAAAGTTAAATAGTTTTGTGGATTACGTTTGATTTGAATGAGGATGATCTTGTTCAGACTTTTATCGAATGAAGAACCCAAATCAGTTGCATAAAAGAGGACAGTTTATCATTATGGCTCGTAAGGTGAAATCAAAAGTCAAAAGTTATTCCAAAGTTGTTTGAATGTTCATTTTTGTGAAGATTCCTGGTGAATTTTGTTCCAATTTTATAAACGTTAAAAGTGAAACTCAGCGATTTCCTTTATCTTGATACAAAAAAAGAACTATTTTCTTTCTCTTGTTGATGTAAGAAGGTCTCCTCAAGGTGGGATGAATTGTCTGTCCCTCGGGTTACAGTGTGGATCATGTGGCTGATTGTATTTCAGCTGCTGATTAACCCGGTCCAGATTAATGTGAGCCACACATGATGAAAGACAGAGTGATGACTAGAGCCGTGTCGTCTCTCAGCAGTTGTCTGCATAAATCCCAGCTTTATAAATGGACCAGTGAAGTTCTCTATCCCCTTTCTAGGGCAACCCTATAGACCCCTGTACATCTCCTCTCTCCACATCTTCATGTTCCCTCTTCCTTTAATTACTGTGTTCATGCTTGGCGGGCAGCGATGACTTGATTAAGCCTGCCGTGTGCAGTTCCAGTCTCTACCCTGCTGATGAATGAGTCCAAAGCTTATTAACTTACTCGTTCTGATCAATAAGGCACCAAGGCTTGAACGCAGCAAAGACAGAAACGAAGCTGCTCTCCTGCTCTCAATACTGACAACAAAAATGAACACAAAATATTAGCATCTTTAACAGAAGCAGGTCGACAAATTTGCTAGTTATGAATAGGTTTTTTTTATATATGTTTAAAAGCTTTTTGTGTTAAAACATCAATCACAGCAAGATTTTTTCTATTCAAGAAATCAATCTTGAAAAAAATTACTATTAGTAACTAAATTGTGGAATTAAGAAACAAACCAAGATATGTTGCCATAATTGGTAAAAGTTCTTTTCGTTTCGTGCTCTTCCGTTTATCCAGGGCCGGGTCGCGGGGGCAACAGCCTCAAACTTGAAGCCCAGTCTTCTCTCACCCCAGCTACATCGTCCAACTCATCCAGAAGGATCCCGAGTCGTTCCCCAGCCACCTGTGGGACATAGTCTCCCCACCGGATCTGGGGTCTGCCTCTTGGTCTCCTCCTGATGGGACGTCCGCAAAACATCTCACCAGCGAGGCACTCGGGAGGCATCCTGACCAGATGCCCGAACCACCCCATCCGGCTTCTCTCGACCTGGAGAAGGATTGGCTCGACAACGAGCCTTCCCGGATGGCAAAGCTTCTCATCCGATCTCTGAGTGAGAGCTTAGCCACAATGTGGAGGAAGTTCATTTCGGCCGCTTGTATCTGTAAGCTCATTCTTTCGGTCAACACTCACAGCTGGTGACCATAGATGAGGGTAGGAACGTGGATCCACTTGTAAACTGAGAACTTTGCTCTTTAATGAGTAAAGATGATCAATGGAATTGATTATGAAAACTATAGTTTTTTTAAATAAAATGTGGCATTAGGGCATTTAAATTTGATTATTCACGTCTTTCCCTACAAATAATTAATCAAAATGAGACACTTTTAAGAAAAAAAGAACTTTTTTCCAGTTCTAACAATATCAAATCTTCTACGGTACTGATTTTTGATGTCAAAAATAAACATTGCTTAAAAATCTACGTTTTTTTTTCGGCCCCTTGCCTGTCTTAAAATGGTCTTTTGAAGATTTTATCTGGTAAAGCCAGATGTCCAGCATCAGTAGAATAAAATCTTTTGCATTTAAAGTCACTCAGGAGTTCGTAATAGTTAATCTGGGTACTGATTGTGATTTGTTTTTAAAGCATATTACCTGCATACTTAATTCCAACCAATCAGTAGCAGCTCTGTTCAACATGAGTAACTTGTATTCACTTATTAATACTCTGGAGGCCTGCTCACAGGCTCCGTGAAGCAGGGGAAAGAGAAGCGAGCAATTTAAACCTTTTTCCCCCGAGCAGACTTTTCCATTCCCACGTGGTCTTTAGAAAAGAATGACGCATCATTGGAGCTAATTTGGCCTCCAATGGAAGCAGTCAGCATGAGTGAGGCCTATACAGACACAAATCAACAGTTAATCCTTAGAAAAAGTCATTCCTGCAAAAAAGACAATGCTCCACATCTCTCTGCACTCTGAGGCCACAGAACAAAAACTCCTTCCACAGTTATTGATTATTTTTGGAGGAGAGAAGTCTGTATTTAACAGCCAAAGCTGCCATTATTGATGTGTTGCGGTTAGTTATCCCAAAAAAACGCACATACATAGAACACACACAAGCAGGACAGCTGAAGGCCGTTTGAATCATATTTCACGTCAAGAAACGGAAAACATCCTTTTGAAAGACAGAGATTACATGACACACAGCCCAGTCTCAGGAACTTCTCTTCAGTTCTTCAGGATGAGCAGGAAATTTGTTGTGGACCATCGAGCCCCGGCTGTACCAAACATAACTTACAGCAGGATGGCCTGTATTGACCTCTGCCTCCCCTCTCATGTCGGTGTGTGTGAGCCGGACAGTCTTCTGGGAAGAAGCCTTTAAGATGATGTGAACACCATTAATGTGACTACAGGCCGGCTCCATTTCAGAAGCATTGATCTGCTGCTTCGGGAGCTTAGAGAGATATTTCAGAAGAAGCCTGAGAAAAGGAAGTAGAGGTAAACGTCAAAAGGTAGAATGAAGAGTGTTTGTTTGGACCTCCTAAAAGATAGATAAAAAATGTAAAAAAAAATTAAATAATTATGCATTAATGTTATTTTTAAAAAACCTTTTCCTCAATTAAAATGCTGGTAAAAAAATGTTCAATGCCTCACTTAGAAAAAAGAAGCCAAATTTTGAGATTTCTATAAAAACCTTTACGTTCTAAACTACCGTACATATTTTGGTATCAATAGATCAGCTTTCGGAATGAAAAGAAGATTTCACCTGGTTTGTCTAAGAATACACCACATTCAGTATCTGCAAGGCACTTTGCTGCATTTAATTTTTTTCTATTAAACAAAATGTCACTCATTCTTAAAAATTTGGTTGCGGTTTTTTGCAAGGATTTCTTCTTCAAGATTTTCTTCCATTTATAAACTAATTTGTCGAGGCCTCAAAAGGCATTACTTCAAATATTAAAGTCATTGTTCTTGTGTCATTATTTTCACAACACTTGCAGAACAAAATTATTTATTGAAATTTTTAAGAAAAAATGTGACTTAAAAACAAAAGGTGTTCTTGAATTGAGATTTTTTTTAAAAAAATGTTCAAAAAATAAAAGAAAAGTTGAAAAAAAATTACACAAAAGGAAATTAGCTTAAAAGGATTTTGTAAAAAGTACTTTGGTTCATTTCATCTTCTGAACCTCTTACCTCTAATGGGGTTGTACAGGGAGCCGGAGTTTATCCCGGCTAATTTCAGGCGAGAGGCAGGGTACACCCCCAACAGGTTACCAGTTTGTTTTGGGGCCACACACAAAACCATCCACACACACACACTCATTCCTAGGGGCAATTTTTGTAGCAGCCAATCAACCCAACATGCATGTTTTTAGAGAGTGGGAGGAAACCGGAGAAAACCCATACACGGGGAGAACATGCAAACTCCACACAAAAAGACCAGTGTTTCAAGCCTCGTCTCACCTGGGACTTAGACCCTGACTTACTTGCTGTGAGTCCACTGCACCATCATTGTCTTGCCCTTTATAATTGTGCGGAATATTTATTTTCAGAGTTAGATTACATTCTTTAAGTTTTCTGTCTTTTATTTTGAAGGCCGTTTCCTGTGTTTTATTTTGAAGGCTGAACTAGAAACAGGAAGTTGTGAGGAGAAGTCAGCAATTTTGCTTCCGCTAGTGAGTTAGCATAACAGTTAGCTAGCTACCAGTTATCCACCGCCTTTCGTCTATTTTTTCTAATCCCCTTTTGACATCACAGTCTGTAAGTTTGTTTTATATGTTCATAAAGTACAATATTAATGTCTCATTTGTGTGAAAGGACGCTTGGAAGTGTGTATTTTGCTACTGCTAGTTTGTATGTTTATTACCGCATGTAGGCCTATTTTCATGGTGATAAGCTACTTTAAACATACTTTTGCACTATATTAAGTGTATATTTTCTTTCTGTTTTACAGTTTTACTCTGTTCTGAAGACATCTTTTGCATACAGTAGTCATTAAAATGGAGCTTGGACGCTACATCCTGACTCTGCGCATGTTTTCCAGAAGGAGTTAGGCTTACTGCTGAGTTTATGTTAGATACGCATAAATGAGAGCAGGAAAGTAAAAAGACTTTTTGTAAAAGGACTTTAGAAGAAAAAAGGACTGTTACAGTAAAAAGACTGTAACAGTAAAAAGGACTTGAAAAAATAAAGAGACCTTACGCAATCGGATAACAAAATAGGACAGCACGGCACATAATCAAACATGGACGAAGTAAATCAGGAATTCACTCCGGAGCCTACTCAGTATTCTAGACCCAACAATAACTCCCAAGATGGCGGGTCAGTGAAGACTTTCAGAAGTTCCAGTTCCAATCGTTCATCTGTGAGCACCGCAGCAGCTAAAGCCAGAGCAGATGCTGAAGCCGCTCGCGCTCGTGTAGCATTCGCTAAAAAAGAAAAAGCCATAAAAGCTGAAAAAGCCAAATTGGAAGCTGAAAAAGCCAAATTGGTAGCCGATCTGGAGGCCGATCTGGAAGCTTTACAATATGAAAGAGAGGCTGCAGCCGCTAACGCCAAAGCAGAAGCACTGGAAGCAGCAGCAGATCTAGAGGACGGAGAAACCCGTAGCACGAGAAGCTCCCCTGTTCCAGCCCAAAATACACATGAACGTGTAAGCCATTACGTCGAACAACAAAATGGTCACCTTGACGACAGGCCTGCTCCAGTCTACCGTCAGGACACCCCAGAGCAATGTATTGAGCCCCAGTATAACCCCCCAACACCACACATCTTCAGAGCACAGGACTATGTTGTGATAGATTCCTGGTCAGCATCATCTCAAAGTCCACAAAGGACAGTACCCTCTCACCCCCACCAGATGGCGCTCAACTATCATCCGTCTCCACAACAGCACACTAAAAACCCCACTCAAAGCAGTGTAAAGACAGAGTTTAAACCCAAGTCAAGCTTTCCAAACTACGCGGACACATCCCACACACGTAGAGCAGAATCTTCAGTAATGATGGATATGGCAAAATATTTAGCTCGTAAGGAACTCGTACGCACTGGCCTATCACGTTTTGATGACCGGCCCGAAACATATAGGGCGTGGAAGTCCTCGTTTTTCAACACGATCAGAGACGTGGATCTGTCTGCGAGTGAACAGTTGGATTTGCTCTTGAAGTGGCTGGGAAAAGAATCAAGTGAACACGTCAAACGTCTCAGAGCGGTCAATATAGCCAATCCAGCCGCCGCATTACAAACAGCGTGGGAAAGGCTCGATGACTGCTACGGTGCTCCAGAAGTCATCGAGAGTGCTCTCTTCTCGAAGCTTGATAATTTTCCAAAGATCTCTAATAAAGAAAACTACAAGTTGAGAGAGCTCGGAGATCTACTAAACGAGGTGCTCGCAGCTAAAGAAGATGGATACTTGTCAGGCTTGTCATATCTGGATACCGCACGTGGTATAAAGCCAATTGTGGAGAAGTTGCCATACAGCCTACAGGAAAAGTGGCTCAACCAGGGATCTAAGTACAAAGAAACGTCTCGAGTCAGTTATCCACCATTCTCATATTTCACCTCTTTCGTCTGCTACCAAGCTAAAATAAGGAACGATCCCAGCTTTTCATATTCTGGAAACAACGTTCGTTCAGAACAGGTTGTGCAGAGGCGAGTTAGTCCAAGAGGTGCGGTTTCGGTGCACAAGACCAAGGTGACAAACGACGAAAGTCCAACGGAAGTGCCTTCTAAAGACGATTTAGTCAAGCAGTGCCCTATCCACAAGAAGCCCCACCCCCTAAAGAAATGTCGAGGATTCAGACTTAAGACTCTCGAAGACAGAAAGGCTTATCTAAAAGAACAAGGCATCTGCTTCAAATGTTGTTCATCTTATTCTCATCTCGCCCGGGATTGCAAAGCCACGGTGAAATGTGATGAGTGTAACAGTGAAAGTCACATATCGGCCCTTCACCCTGGTCCGCCTAAATGGGCGAACAAAGAGTCAAACCCCCCACAAGATAACGGCGGGGAGCAAGAAAAAGAGGCAAATTCAGTAGTCAGTCCTCTCTGTACCGAGGTTTGCGGAGACGCTCTGAAGTCAAAATCTTGCGCGAAGATCTGTCTTGTCAAGGTTTACCCAAAGAACCACCCACATGAAGCAGTGAAAATGTATGCAATGCTCGACGATCAGAGCAACAAGTCTCTAGCCAGGTCGCAGTTTTTCGATGTTTTCAAAATCGAAGCCATCACTTATCCATACACTCTGAGAACGTGTACTGGACTGACCACAACATCTGGCAGAAGAGCAACTGGATTTCAGATTGAAGCAATTAAAGGCGGAATAAGCTTTTCACTCCCAGAACTGATAGAATGTGAGGACTTACCGGACAATCGTGAGGAAATACCAACACCTGAGGCTGCCTTCCACCACCGCCATCTCAAGGATCTCGCCATAGAAATCCCACCTCTGGACAATGATGCTCAGATCCTTCTACTTCTGGGTCGTGACATTCTTCGCGCACATAAAGTGAGACAACAGATAAATGGCCCTGGAGATACACCATTTGCTCAAAGACTTGACCTTGGATGGGTGTTGGTCGGTGATGTGTGTTTGGGAAAAGTCCATAAGCCCACAGTTCACAGCTACAAAACAAACATACTGGGAGATGGCAGACCAACACTTTTTCAGCCATGCACAAGTCACGTCCATCTTAACCAAGTAATCAGTCCAAGCCAAACAAACGGACACAGAAACGGTCGCTTGCACATGGACGCTGACTCCCTCGGGCTCACTGTTTTTGCTAGAACTGCAAATGACGAGAAACGTGCCTTCTCTGTAGAGGACGAACAGTTTATCAAAGTCATGGATGAACAAGTTTTTCAGGATGAATCCAACAGTTGGGTCGCCCCCCTTCCTTTCAAGTCTCCAAGACCACCTTTGCCAAACAATCGAGACCTAGCTATGACACGTCTCTCCTCACTGCTGCGTACGCTAGAGCGCAAGCCAAAGATGAAAGAACAGTTTGTCGCTTTCATGCAGAAGATCTTTGACAACAGTCACGCAGAACCAGCGCCACCTCTGCCGGAAGGACACGAGTGCTGGTATTTGCCATCGTTCGGAATCTATCACCCCAGAAAACCTGATCAAATCAGAGTCGTGTTTGATTCCAGCGCACAATACAACGGTATTTCACTCAACAACGTTCTTCTCACTGGACCAGACCTGAATAACAGCCTGCTAGGCGTACTCATTCGGTTCAGGAGAGAGAGAGTAGCTGTAATGGCGGACATCGAACAGATGTTTCATTGTTTCATTGTAAGGGAAGACCATAGAGACTACTTACGTTTCCTGTGGTTTCGAGATAACGATCCCACCAAGAACATTGTTGAATACAGAATGAGGGTCCATGTGTTCGGCAACAGTCCTTCTCCAGCCGTGGCAACGTACTGCCTCAGAAGAGCAGCCAACAGTGGAGAACTGGAATACGGGTCAGACATGAGACACTTCGTGGAGCGTGAGTTCTATGTAGACGACGGACTTATTTCAACTCCCTCTGCGCAAGAAGCCATTACTCTTCTGCAGAAAACGCAAGCTTCACTATCGGAGTCAAATCTGAGACTTCACAAGATCGCGTCCAACAGCATTGAAGTTCTGCAAGCATTTCCAGCAGGGGACCACGCAAGAGATGTACAAGATCTCTACCTGGGAACAGAAACTGTGCCCACGACGAGGAGTCTTGGTCTGAGTTGGGAAGTCAAGACAGACACATTCACCTTTCAAGTGAATATCACGGACAAACCGTTCACACGTCGAGGAGTACTCTCTACTATAAACAGCCTCTTCGATCCGCTTGGATTCGTCGCTCCTGTGACCATACAGGGAAAATCTCTATTGCGAGAACTTACGCTGGATGGAACAGAATGGGATACCCCACTTCCTCATGACAAACATAGTGTGTGGCAGACATGGAGAGATTCTCTACAGGAACTGCAACAACTTCACATTCCTCGTGCTTACACTACAACCTCACTTGCAAAGGCTAGCAAAAAAGAAATATGCGTCTTTTCTGATGCATCCACAAAAGCAATCGGTGCGGTAGCATACCTAAAAACCACAGACGAAGATGGCAAGGTTCACGTAGGTTTCATCTTAGGAAAAGCCAAACTAGCACCTGCAAACGGGCCCACCATCCCAAGATTGGAACTTTGCGCAGCAGTGCTAGCCGTGGAAATGGCAGAACTCATTGTTCGAGAGCTCGACCTCACACTGGATGCAGTCACCTTTTATTGCGACAGTAAAGTGGTACTCGGATATATACATAACCAGTCCAAGAGGTTTTATGTTTATGTCCACAATAGGGTGCAAAGGATTCACCAGTCCACGGAGCCAAAGCAGTGGCGTTATGTGCCCACAGAACATAACCCAAGTGACCATGCATCCAGATCCGTTCAAGCCTCTCTGCTCACCAAAACAAACTGGTTCACAGGTCCAGCATTCCTTCACAAGCCTCAAACAGTATGTGATCAGCAACAAACATTTGAGCTTATTGATCCAGAGTCGGACATTGATGTCAGACCGCAAGTGACAAGTTGCGTTACCAGCCACGATGATAAGTCGCTCAATCCGAAGAGATTCGAAAAATTCTCAACTTGGAAGTCATTGCAAAGAGCGGTTGCAAACCTCATCCATGTAGCTCGTTGTTTCAAGTCAACAAACAAAAATGTTATAGATTGTACTGGCTGGCATCAGTGTAGCAAACCTCGCACAGCGGACGAGCTATCTCAAGCAACTTCAGTGATTCTTCTTGCTGTACAAAAGGACTGCTTTAATGAAGAGTTCACTGCCCTCTCAAAAGGAGTTGACGTAAACCAGAAAAGTCCACTGTCAAAACTCAATCCAGTCCCTGGATCAGATGGATTGTTGAGAATCGGAGGCCGGTTGAAGCAAGCTGATCTCTGCGATCAGGAGAAACATCCAGTTGTTTTGCCAGGCAAACATCACGTCTCCACTCTGCTCATAAGCTACTACCATGACAAAGTGGAACATCAAGGCCGTACCTTTACAGAAGGCGCTGTACGAGCTGCCGGCTTCTGGTTGATCAGTAGCAAAAGACGCATAAGTAGCATTCTTCATGGATGTGTTACCTGTCGAAAGCTCCGTGGGAAAAGAGAGAACCAAAAAATGTCGGACCTCCCTCAAGAGCGGCTGAGCACTTCATCTCCCTTCACATACACTGGTGTGGACATCTTCGGACACTGGCTTGTGACAGCCAGACGGACAAGAGGAGGTGTTGTACAAAACAAGCGCTGGGCCGTTCTCTTCACATGCTTGAGTACACGTGCTGTCCACATAGAGGTAATAGAGGCGATGGACACGTCGTCGTTCATTAACGCCTTGAGGAGATTCTTTGCTATCCGTGGCCCCTCTGAACAGCTTCACTCAGACTGTGGAACCAACTTTGTCGGCGCTTGCAGAGAGTTGGAGGTTCACAAAGTGCTGAAGGGATCAGACGTTCAGAAGTACACAAACAATCAAGGATGTTCATGGCACTTCAACCCACCACACTCCTCACATATGGGTGGTGCGTGGGAACGCATGATCGGAGTCGCAAGGAGGATCTTAGATTCAATGCTCATGCGAATTCACTCGTCAAGCTTGTCCAATGAAGTCCTGTGCACTCTCATGGCAGAAGTGACATCCATCATCAATTCCAGACCCCTGGTTTCTGTATCTTCTGATCCAGAGGTTCCTCAAATACTTACCCCTGCGATGCTTCTCACCCGGAAACAGAGTGTTCCACCTCCATCAGGGAAATTCACCGACAAAGACTTGTTCAAGCAACAGTGGCGTCAAGTACAAAGGCTTGCAGACCAATTCTGGAGTCATTGGAAACGTGAATATCTGCATACACTACAAGTACGTCATAAATGGCAAACGTCAAGCCCCAACATCGAAGAAGGTGATGTTGTTTTACTGAAAGACACCCAGACATGCCGCAATGAGTGGCCCATGGCTCTTGTGACTAAAACCTTTCCAGGACGCGATGGAAAGGTCCGAAAAATCGAGATTAAAACGACCAAAGATGGATCTACAAAGACATTCCTTCGGCCCATCACCGAGGTCATTCTTCTTCTGAAATCAAAGGACTGAATGCATGTTTTAGGTTTATATGGCATCTTTACAGACACCAGGCGGGGAGTGTCTTGCCCTTTATAATTGTGCGGAATATTTATTTTCAGAGTTAGATTACATTCTTTAAGTTTTCTGTCTTTTATTTTGAAGGCCGTTTCCTGTGTTTTATTTTGAAGGCTGAACTAGAAACAGGAAGTTGTGAGGAGAAGTCAGCAATTTTGCTTCTGCTAGTGAGTTAGCATAACAGTTAGCTAGCTACCAGTTATCCACCGCCTTTCGTCTATTTTTTCTAATCCCCTTTTGACATCACAGTCTGTAAGTTTGTTTTATATGTTCATAAAGTACAATATTAATGTCTCATTTGTGTGAAAGGACGCTTGGAAGTGTGTATTTTGCTACTGCTAGTTTGTATGTTTATTACCGCATGTAGGCCTATTTTCATGGTGATAAGCTACTTTAAACATACTTTTGCACTATATTAAGTGTATATTTTCTTTCTGTTTTACAGTTTTACTCTGTTCTGAAGACATCTTTTGCATACAGTAGTCATTAAAATGGAGCTTGGACGCTACATCCTGACTCTGCGCATGTTTTCCAGAAGGAGTTAGGCTTACTGCTGAGTTTATGTTAGATACGCATAAATGAGAGCAGGAAAATCATGCCATTTCATCTTTTCAAATGTGATTTAGTTTTCATTTCTAACCAAATTTAGGTTCAATGTTTAGAAATTCCATGAAGTCATTAGTAAAGTTTACTAATGACTCTAATAGAGTTTTTCTTAAACTTATAATATGTTGTGATTACGATGTAGTTCCATTAGATTAGCCGAGCTTTTAAATGAATCAATTTTAATGTAAAAGTATGATAAAGATACAGAAAAAGAGGTTTCCATTTACTGTTATTGAACAAAGGGATTTAAGACCAATCTTAAATCCCTTTGACAGGCTTTTTTTCCCCAGAAAATAAGAACTAAAGTTGCATATTTTGCATTGATCTGCAGTTTTTGCACAAGAAAAGCACATTACCAGACCTATAGCAGAGATATGGACTGACTCTGCAATCTACAGCCATTTTCAGCAACTTCTGTTCCTCTGGTTAAAATGAACTTCGTCAGTAATCTAAGATGTGTAGTTTCTGTTTTGGTTATTTAATGAAAGTAAAATAGACCCATTTGTTTTAGAGTAATTACAGAGTTGCATTACCGAATGCCAAATGATACAAGTAATGGTGAATGCTTTAACAAGGACTATTTGCAACCACTAATTAATTGCTCTGGTGTTACCAGATGAATCAATGACCATCAGAAGATTGTCTGTGGCAGAGATTAATCTCAGGTTGTTTGAAATATACAAACAGATCAATGAAGCTCTACTTTATAGGCTTAGATATAGCTTAGATATTCATTCTGACTGGTGTTGGAGTGTGTGTGGGGCCTGTAGTCCCCTGGAAACCAGAGCCGTAATACAAGCCCATTTAGCATATGGCATTTTTACCACGGAGAGGTAAACACAGTGGGGAGGCTAGGAGAGTAGTAAAACACACTGCTCAGGACAGATCTCCCTGTGGACCCACACATGGTGTGGACACACACGCAGAAGATATGGTCCAATGACAAAAAGAGGTCATATTGTTCAATCGTGGGAGTTTCATGTCTTTTTATCCATCAGTCTGTTAACTTAAAACATGAAATGATGCAGCTGTTTTTTTCCCCTCTTCCTCATTCATCATTAAAGTTTCACATTCTTTCTTATCCTTCCACTTTTCTTCTCTGCTCGATGAGTCACCTGATGCATTTAAACCTGTCAGAAAGGTTGTTGATATCATCCGTCAAACCTTTAACCCTAATGGGAATTTTTTTTTTCTAAAAGTGACAATCTTAACAGATCAATGGCGCCCTCAGGAATCAAATTACAAAGACTGTCAATGACCACACGGAGAGGATAGTAGAAAGGAAACCACACAAACCTCCATTGGAGCGTATCCATCAGCCTAAACTGAAACCCAAAAAAGATGGAACTGGAACAAGCGGTTGAAGTACTCACCTGCTGCTTGATTTAGTTGCTGGTGATTGCTCTCCAGCAAATCATAGTCTGCTCAGGAAAATTTCTTCTCAAGCTGAAAGGATGTAAAAGGCCGGTAGCGCCAAGGTGTTAAGGACCTTGATGCCGGGAAGCAACACTAAGGTGGCGCTAGGCTAGAGAGAGGCCATAAAGGCCTGTTAGGGTACATTAGGTGGAGCAGAGGGTCATAAGACTTCATAAATGTTTCAACAGGACGGGGGCATTTGTCTTTCAGCTCTACTGTCAAAAAGCTATCATGACTCATTGTCGGGGGTGGGGTGAAAAGCAGCAGGTTCCACGGCCGAGACACTCTATTTTCTTGCGGCTGAGCGAGATCATACAAATGCACATGCATATGCTCTGAAGAACATGCGCACACAGCAACTGTACTCTTAGCTGCGGTGGAGCACTCAGCGGCCACTTCGTGCTTTAGAGATTTTGCCTCCATAACTGTCAACATACTCCCCTCTGGATAGTCTGGTGGACCTTTTAGCATCACTAATGTTCGGCACCACTGCATCGTATGAAGTGCTTAAACAGTCATCTTTGTCTTGAGGTATTGCAACTAAAGCATCTACACCCTGGGGTCTTTCAGCTTCTTCCCCCATTTGACCTCACAGACCTCTGGGAGCTGCCTGAGGTCAGGGTCAATTGTTTCATGAACAAAAGTTTTGACGTTGGGACAGAAATATGGACTGCATTACAAACATTTCAGTATAAATATCCCGTGTCATCCCCCAAAGGATTAGATTCTACTCACCAGGTTATTAAAGTATCCCTAGCTTTCAGCTCTGGGAGTGGCTGAGTTACTGTGATTAGAAAGTGTGAGAAGGCAGAGAAGAGGAGGAAACTAACTAGCTGATGAAGTTGTTGTCTTCCTCGGTCTTTGTGATGTAATTTTTTTAATGTCACTGACAGCTATTGATGGCTTTATGACGGTCACTCCACCCCCTCCCTCACCACTATCCCACTCTGGATCCACAGAGTGGTTTGTAGGAAACAACGGATGTGAGTGCTTCTTGTCTAATCCACTTGAAAAGGTTCAAAATCCCCCACTTCCCTTCATTTTCACTCACTTTATATTTTCTGCTCGCATCAGCAGCAACTCAATGTTAGTTTTTTTTTTCTTTGAATTAGCTTCTGTGAAATTTCTGTGAAGCCCGACTCATCTTCTTCTTCCAGCTGGATGGTAGCACAGAGCGCAAACAGAGCAAACAGATTTCCAAGTCTGACAAAAAAAAGAGTGTCGCCTTCTAAATGAACAGCTTACTGTGGATTAGCTGGGCTAACAGCAAACATCTTCAGAGCCAGAGAGGTCACCTTGTCTCCACGTGGATGTGCGTGTGCTGTTACTGTGTCCATATGTTGTAAATCCTTTCCCTCAGGATCAAGACTTCTTTTAAAACGGGGAATAGCTTTCACATAAATATAACTATGTTTCAATCACATCTTGTCTCTGAACAGTATCGTTGACAAAAACTAACAAAAACCAGGCTGAAGTTAAGCCGGAGAATAATAGAGGAAGTAGAGTACTGTCATGGTAGTTCCTCTCTTCACTAGGTTGATCACTCACAGGAATAACAGTTGGGTTCATACAAAAGCCTCACAAAGAAAGACACACAAGCAGCACACAGGGAGCTTTTGTAAAACTTGATGCATGGAGAGAAGAAGCTTATAATACTTTCTAACATCCCGAATGACAATACAAGATGTCAACCCACAAGCCGACGTACTCCGCTCAGCTGGGCTGCATATGAATTGGCCTGAGAGCGAAACCCTGCCATCCATCAGAGGTGAAAAAGTTCAAAGATAGAGGTCAGAAAGAAATGCAGGTATACAGTAACAGGAGATTTGTAGGGTTTATGTGAATGTGTGTTTCATGTGTGTGTGTGTGTGTCTCTCTGCAAATACTTTGCCCCGTGGGACCACCATGCAACTTCACACCAGCCCCCACAGAAAAGGATAAGGCCATCTGCCCACCTCACGCATCAATCCCACCTAGAAGACACACACACTCCAGAGCATAATGGAGGCTTTGGAGACAGTGTTTGATCTGTCTCTCATTCAGCCTGCAGCACACAAGCTGCTGAGCCTCTCCACGTGTCTCCTTCTGTACTGTCCGATGTCCCTGTGGAAATCACTGGTGACCAACTTAAATCTACAACCTGAGGCACGAGTGGTGGGATCATCCCTGTATTTTGGCTCAAAAGAGTCGACAAGCCTCTCAAACTTTAAGATTTAATCATAAAGTATAGTTTCAAAGACGGCTGGTTCCTTCTTAAATTTAGAAAATGGGATTATGTGAACACACGTCAAATGTGAACATCTTTTCTTATCATGATGAATTGGTAAAGGAGTTGTTTTCACAAATCAGAAACATCCATTTTTGTCTCATTTATACTTGATTTCTTGCCTGTTTCCTGTTAATATCTTCAAAATTTAGAAACTACATTAAAATGGGGTAATACTTGTAAAATTCTTTCTAATCACATGAAAAAATTTGTTGTTTTGAACAACTTAAAATGAGACTCTGAAAACAATCTTGAGCCCGAGATGTTGTATTATGCATCTCAAGATAATTTCTCATTTTAATTTCTTGTTTTGTGTCGTACCCATGTCCACAAACACCCATGCGCTTACAGCTCTGATGCAATCAATAGTGGCTAAAACATCCGAGCTGTTTACTTCTTTGGCAAAGAGAAGTGAAGCATCAACATCTTTGTATCAATGATCATTATTAATTAATCACAACAGTGCATTTAGTTGTGACCACATTTGTAGGGTTTATTTGAGTGGTTTAAAGTATCAAAGTACAATTGTTGCTTGGTAAACTCGTTTGCTTCGACCTCAGAGGGATTTACTTCTATAAAGCCATAAAGCTTCAGTGCCTCCATCATTAATATCACATTAATATAGAAATAGATTTGATGGATGACTCTTTAGAGGTTCTTCTTAACTCGCCAAGAGTTTAAGTGTGAAATCAATCCGTATAAACGACCGAGATAAAAAATTCTTCCATGGTGCAACATCAGGTCCTAAATCAGCCAATCAGAAGAGGCGCTAGTAAAACCAGTCTTTTAGCACGGCTCGCTAACAACCTCAGTATTTCAGCTCTGGCAGCCCATTCCCTTCTTTCTCCTTCTGTCTCTGTTATTGTCTCAACCATCCTTCTCCTCCACCCCTTTGCTCCTTGAGAACCACAAAGGGGAGTACCTCTCTTTTCACAGCAGGCACAATCATGGTGGCTTGGGTATTGTACACATGGGAGGGGCAGCCAATGAAGGTTGATCTACACTTGTTCAAGCATCCATATTTTGGCTATTTGAAGGGAAAAGAAGGCTGTTAAACATTCAGTGAGGCAGTGACCCCTGACCCTGGAGGCTGCTTTCCATCCGTTTCAGAAGACGAGTACTAAGGCTTAACGGGAGATGTTGGTTCATACTTACCTTCACAAAATGTTCATGAAGAGTAGAAGAGCTATCCATCCATCCATCCATCCATCCGTGTATCCATCCATCTATAATTTTCATTTATCTATCTATCTATCAAAATATCTATCTATCTGTCCTTATCTATCCGTCTGATCTCGGGGGAACACATGTGGAACAGTTGGTGATGGTACAAGGGCAGATGTCAGTCACAGAGAGCATCTTTGTTTGCAGAGCTATAAGCCACTTTTACAGCCTCACTCCATTGTGATTCATTTGCTTCAGGAAGAGCTTGTTCGTTTTTACAGTGTGCATGAAGCTCACACTTCAATACAGGCCAAAAATACAAATGTAAAGGAACACACCAAAAGACTCTTGAATACACACATACTTTTGCCGAGAAACCTTCTGAATTTCAACAACATGCATTTTTTTATTTTTTACAACATAAAAAAAGTCATTTTGAAAATGAAATAAATTGCATACTTTCCTTTGCCCTGGACTACTTTACATTTCAGTAAAAATATGATTAAATATTTTTTAAATAATAATAAAAACAAGAAAATCACATTTATTTTTACAGGCTCAAGATTTGTAAAAAGAAAATATTGAATCACAATTAAAATATTTTTTAAAAAAGAAAAGAAAGGTGCAAAATCACACACAAATAAACTATTTAAGATAATAATTTACCACATTTCTTTTCAAATAAAACACAATTAAATGTAATTATGACTTATAATAATCCACATAAGGTCCTGGTTTTATCTTAAAAGTTTGATGTCTTTTGAGAAAAATAAAAATATGTGATTAAAACCTTTGAGAAATTTATTTCCACGGTTGGTATTTATTGTTTAAAACCGTTATTCCAGAGTAGAGGAAGTTTTGACCTGAATTAGACAGTTTAGAAGGATCTTTTTCAGGGAAAACAGAGTCATCATGGTGTATTTTTGCCGAAGAAGCAGAGGCAGTGTCCAGGGTTTGTCTTTCTGAAAAAATAAAAATAATTTATTTTCGATCATTTAATCAAAAACCATAAAAAAGAGACAATTAAAAAAAATACATCAAAGAATCCACATTAAGCAGCTTATAATTTATAAGCTCACTTTAAACTAAGACTTGTATTTAGTAAAAAATCATAAGAAGAAATTCTTGTAATTATTTAGATCAATTTTTTTATTTAAAAAAAATATCCGTACATACCAAAAAAAAAAATTTAAATAGTGAGATGAATAAAAATTGCGTACTTTTGTGGATTTTGACGTGATATTTTAGCTCGTGGTCCTCTTGAAAAGAAGCCCCACACAGATCACAGACATGCGGCTTGTCTCGTGCGTGTGTCCGGCGCACATGGCTGTCATGAGCGGCGTGAGAAGCGAAGGCCTTCCCACAGTGTTTACATTTAAAGGGTCTCTCCCCCGAATGCTGTCGGATGTGAGTGCGCAGGATGCTGGAGGCTGTGAAGGCCTGCAAATAAGACAAAAAAAAAAAAACGTTTAAATGAAATTTTATTTAACTTTGTATTTATTAAACTCAAATTAAAAACGTGGGATTTTTTTTTTAAATCAAAATTTTCTTCAATTTAATTTTGAATTTTAAATAAAACTGTTTTTTTTACAGGTTTGATCCCACGTGTGGGAACAATAAGTACTTCGGATTCATCTAAAAATGATCATCCAACATTTCCTACAATTACAGAAAATGCTCAAATTAAAGTGAATTAATTTTGAAACCATGAAAAAATAGAGAAAAATAAAAGATGCATCTAGAGAAAATTAGCAGAACAAGAAGAAAAAGAAATCTCATTTCTAAAGTGATCCAAATAATAATTAAAAGAGAGGAACATTTTTAAGAATACATTTCAAAATAATGTTAAGTGGATTTTTTTTTTTAGGTGAAACAGCAAAATTTTATCATTGCTATATTTAATTTAAATTTTTCATTTGCTGATGAACTAATTAATTTTTTTGTTTTATAAGTAGCACAGAAAATGCATGTATTAACATTTTTTAAAAATGGTCTGTTTTGCTATAAAATAAATAGCTCCTGCCTTTTTTAGGCAAAAAACCAAATGTTTGCATAGAAACTGCTCAAGAAGAAGAAAAGAAGAATTCTTACTTTGTTGCAGTAAACACATTTGTATGGTCGCTCTCCAGAATGCACCCGCATGTGTTTGTTGAGACTAGAGGACTGAGAAAAGCTTTTCCCACACACTGAACACTGCATATAAAAAAGAAATATAAATTTTTATAATTCATAAACTCAGATTATCAATATGTATTTCAATTTTAAAATCCAGGCAATCAATCTGAATTTAAAATAAAGTTGTCATTTAAAATTTTTTTGTGTGTCGTCTTGTCAGCAGCAGATCCTTCAAGAAAACCTCTCTAAAAAGATCTAATTTAAAAAAAAAAACTAATGCTGTTCTTTCAGCACCATGACCTCATGCTGATACGATGATATAATGCTTAACTGTAATAATCTGACATGCACGTTGCTTTCGTATGTCTACCTTGTGAGGCCTGTGTTTCTCGTGCACATGAAGAACATGAATCCTTAATCTGTCTCTCTTCTCAAAAGATCTGTTGCACAGGTGACAAGGGAACTTTCTGTCCCCCTGATCCACGCAGCGGGTGTACTTCAAGTGTTTGTCTCTGTAATATTTGTAGGCAAACACCTTCCCACACCTGTCACATTTGAAGCCCTCGCCAGAATCTGCAGAAAATTTAAATAAATGAGGTTATTTTATCAAATTAATCCAGCTAAAATAAAAGGATTCATGGATTTATATTTTACCTTCAGTGGGGAGAAGAGGGTCAGTGTTCTCTCTGGGATCTTTCAGTGTGAGTGGAATCCCGAGAAACTGCGCATAGCAGTCTCCATACCACACCAGAAGCTCTTGGCCTGCTGTGATCTCCTTACAGGCCTCGTAGAAAATCTGACCCTGATACTGAACTGCAATCAAGTTCTGCTCCTCAGGAAAACGAGCACATTTCACTAAAGACATCCAGTTTCCTGCAGCTCCTCTGCCATCCACAAAATGACTCAACCGGCCATTTTCAAAGACCTGGAAGATGAAGCAGGATTTTAAAAAGCAAGTCAAGATGGCATCTGAAGACCTGCGTTGAGAAAAGCAGTCCCATTACCTCCCACATTAAGGTGTTATCATCATATGTCTTAATCTCGCTGGTGTTGACCAGTTTTCCTTGGAAAGGACCGAAGCGAGTTCCTTTGGGGATGCTGCTTTTATCTGTGAAAACTCCACTCTGTGAAAGGTTTTTCCAAGCTGTCTGGAGGACGATTAATCCTGGAATATGAAATGGAATGTTTCAGTATTCTGGAATGGAGATGGTAAAGGCTGTGTTTTCTTACCTTCTGGAAGTTCCAAAGTTTCTTTGTCCAGTGGGGGGAGGTGGGTATCAGACGCTGCACACAACAAATCTGATTAATTCCTGGTAGTTTATTGGTTTATAATTAAAAAGAATGAATACTTATAATTTCAAAAGATAAATTTGTACACACCTGTATTCTCAGGTAGGGTTACACCTGAGATAGCGTGACCCACGTTGCCCCCCTGGCTGCCAGAATAACCATACAGCACAATGAACAAATCCTCCTCACTGAAGTTATAACAATTTACAGGCTTTTGTGGTGACAGATGTGCACTGTGAAGGCGGAATGGATTGTCTTTAGGTGGCGTGATGGTAGAGGAAGATCCAGATGTGGATCTGTCACTGGATGGACTGCTGAAGTCGGAGGAGAGCGGACCTGTAGCGTGTTCCGTCACTACAGCAGCCAGCTCTTCTGGCTTGGAGTAAAGTGCATGTCCAGGTAGCATCTGAGTCAGGAAGGGCATCCCTGATGCACTCAACACGTGTTCATGGAGGATTCCCGGGTTGTGGAAGGAAGGGGTCAGAGGGAGAGAAGAACGAGTGTCCGACACAAGCCGACCGAGAGACTTGAGTGGGTGGAGTAGGTTGTGTGTTCGAGGAAAAAAGTCCATGAATGGATGAGGATGGAGAGGAGCAGGGTAAAAACCACGGGCTGGGCTTCCTTTCATCATCTCTAAAGAGGGACACATGAGAAAATAAAATATAATTCTCATTTTAATTAGATGAGAAAATAATTTTGAGATAAAGATGTTGTAGAGTGTTGGATGGAGGAGATAAAACCCTTCTGCAGTGAAATCTGACGGCTGATTTTGCAATATTTCCGGCTCAGAGATCACACACACGCATCAGTTGAAACACGGTGGGTTTTTAAGGAAGTCAGTAAATAGAGAGACAAATCAGGGTCATGACACCAATTAAAGAACAGTCAGCAGAGCAGAGGTCAGCATTAATGAAGCATTTTATAGACTTTTCTTTTCCAATTTAAAGAGAAAAGGGGTCTTTGAACGCATCATGCATAGTGTGTAATTAAAAGTAAAGACTTTATAGAGAAATAAAATTTTAAATCTTAATCAATATAAATCTTATGCAATAAATAAAAAATCTTGGATCACATGGAAGAGCTGGATTGGTTAAAAAATAAAAATCAGCTTACCTCCAGAAGTGATCAGATGGTTTTCATCCAGCAGCTTTAATCACTTTCTAATGCAGGGAAACAATCTTCAGACCTTACAAGTCTCTGTCTGAGTGTGTGTGTTGCTGTGCTCTCTGCGGTCATCTGAGGGCACCAAATCAGGTCTGCTGAAGATGCTTCTCAGCTTCTTCCCTCCTCCCATTGGTCAAGATTCAACCTCATGCATCTCAATAAGCCCCCCTGTCTTAATTCATCTTGTGCAGGGACAGCCCACTATTTAACTTTTCTCTTTTCCACAGCAGGCCTTTCCTTTGGCTCAACATAAAGAGAGGAGGTGTTTGAGGAAAAACAACTTCACCACTTTATTATATGTAATGAAAAGGTTTGATGGAACTAGAATTAAAAGAGAAGTTTGATTTAGTTTAAGTGGTTTTTTTTTAGAGGAATAAAAATGTTACCATATGTATTTAGGAAATCTAAAAGACTTTCTTTTTTAAATTATTATTATAAAAAGCAATGCTGTAAAAACATCTGAGTCATCAGAAAGTTTCGTTCTGTTGTCTTCCAGTCACGGGGGCAACAGCCTCAGACGGGCTTCTCTCACCCCAGCTGCATCCTCCAGCTCACCCGGAAGGATCCCGAGTCATTCCCTAGCCAGCTGTGAGACATAGTCTCTCCAGTGGGTCCAGGGTCTGCCTCCTGGTCTCCTCCCGGTGGGATGTGCCCAAAATACCTCACCAGCGAGGCGCTCGGGAAGCATCCTGACCAGATGCCCTAACCACCCCATCTGGCTTCTCTCGACCTGGAGGAGGAGCGGCTCAACACCGAGCTTCTCCCGGATGCAGAGCTCCTCGAGAGCCCAGCCACCCTGCGGAGGAAGCTCATTTTGGCCATCATCATAAAGTATTTTTTTTAATGCATTTAATTAACATCCTGAGATGTTTCAAAATCTTATTAGACTAGGTTAAATAAATTTCTCTTAAGGCTATTCATTGGTCACAAGGTTTGTTGATGTTTTATGACAATTTAAAAGTAATTTGAGTAAGATTTTTAAAAAATAGTTTGGAGGAGTGCTTTACAAAATCTGGATTAGATCTTTGAGTGTTTGAACATACCTTAAAAAATAAGGTCTACTTTAGTTTACTGTTTTAAGCAGAAATGTGTGCAAAACTTTACAATTTATAATGCATTATTTTTCTCTCAATCTTGAAGTTTCTCAGTAATAACTAACAATTTTTTAAAAAACCATTAAATTAATGCACAAGGACCACCTTTTTTTCCCCAAAAACAAAGCATTTTAGTGTTTTTTTTTTTTTTATGACAAAAGAATCTTTTAAACTCTAGATGCAACAAAGAGACGTGGAATTAAATAATGCAATAACAGAATTCTTTATTTACAAGGCAGATAGCATCAGCGAAGCCATATTAGTTCACAACTTGCATAACTGTGGTTTCAACTTCTCTTGTATACCTAAATTTGCATAAAATGCTCATACACACACACGCGCGCACACACTCACACACAAGGGGAACAAAGATCATTGTGGGCATACAAGTGCGACTCCTGTGAACGATGCTGGAAAAAAAAATATTCTTGGGCATGTGAGAGGGGGGGTAAACCAACAGTGAGCTTTCCTCAGAAAGTTCATTTCATATAATACATATTGCTTCATAATCCCAATGTGTAATTCTTTCCAAACCACAAAGAGAGGTTGTGAAAAGGGGGGGAAGAGGGGGCAGGGTGGGCAAAAAATGACCCAACACAGAAACAGAGAGCAAAGATGAAGGATTCTTGCAACTGTGAGTCCAGCAGCTGAGAAGATTTTCACAATGATACAACCACTCAGGATTTTACAGAAGTCATTATACAAATTTATACAGACAGCGGTGTAATTAAACAAGAACAGACAAAATCTAAGGCATTATGCTAGGGTTTTTAGCATTTCAAGGTTGCATCTTAGCTCTAAGAAACTGGCACACAATACAAAAGGGCATTGTAAATTCTTCAAAAGCATAAGTTAGAGAGGAAAAATAGTTTTGTTTAGTGGATCCAAAGCCTTGGATATCTGTAAGGGGCAAAATGATTCATTTGCACCCATCCTCATTAAAAATGCTAAAAACAACACACTGCTACCACATGGCTTTAAATTGTTTCAAAATCTTAACAATCTTTGGAAATTTGAAAAGGGCTGTTCATCCTTTTTTTTTTTTCTTAAAATGGCTCAAAAGGCTGAATCTGCATTTTACAATCTAGAGAGTATTGTTTAAAAAGGGAAAGAAAAATGTGATTTTTTTTTTTTTGTAAATCCCATGACAAAAACCTCACGGGGAGATTTAAAATTTACCCCGTCACAAAATGAGCTTTTAACTACAGGTTTAAATTACACATGGAACCTTCAAAAGAAACAAGGAGAAAGATGTGAAGAGGAGGCGTGGTGTGACTGCAAAACACCACGCCGTGGACATGTTGACACCATCAGTCACGATCGTACAGGCCTTTAATGACGATACATTCAGTCCTGCGTTACGATGTTACATTTACATCAAACCCTGATAAGCGACATCATCGTGAATCCCCTGTTTCCTGTGGGCCTATGAAACTTTCACTCAATGTGGAAAGAAAAGAATTCAGAAATCCAATTGAAATGTGAAGATTATTTGGTTTGCTTACAGTCTGTCCTGGATTAAAATAGTTTATATAAAAATCTTTTTTCTTTTGAGGTTAAAGATGACTTGCTGTTATTCTCGTGACAGTCGGACCGAACCCTTAACAGGCCACAAGAACAGCAGTCACTACCGAACACTTGATAGTTGAAGAAACTGCCTGAGGTCATAAAATATGGCTAAGTGTCTGTCAGAGCAGGTCTCGTGAACCGTGCAATCTTTACTCTGACCTCTGCGATAGAAGAACGGCTGGAGGCAGAGAGGGTGCGTGTCGATCAGGGGAGAAGATGCAATGGGCGGGAGGGGGATAACAAACTACCTCCCTCTCAGATCTCAGCCAATGCTGCATAATCTAACCGGAACGTTATGGATGTCGACTTTCTTGGTATAAACTGCGAGAAAAATAAAAAACTGTTTAATACTGCATCCAAATGCGGAGCTGGAAAAAAAAAACTATCCTTTTGTTTTTTATTCAGGAAACTGTACAAAAATTACAAAATAAAAGAAAATAAAAAAACCCGAAAAAGATTCTCAAGTAATTGTTATTGCTTGTTTACATCACACCAGAACAGTTTGCACCTAGCAGCTCGGATGAAGCATTTTCAATCCAGACGACATAGAAAGCACACTTTTCTCTTTTTTAAGTTACGGTATGGCTGTGTTGTCTTTTTTTTTTAGTAATTTTTTTTTTTGGTTTTATTGTTTTAATTCTGTTCTATGCTAAAGGCAGAGAAGCAAGCGATAATCTGTACACTGTATACACAGCAAACCATGATACTTCCACCTGAACCCCGCGTCTGCATCGTACCAGAAACATCAGGATCTCAAGGTTTCCCCGAAAAAAGTTTCAAATAAAAAGAAAGAAAAAAACCTGCTTTATTAGGCAGTCGTAATCAGGCTAGAAGAACCAAAATAAATAGGAAAAGAAAACACTTTACTCATCTGTATTTACAATCTGCATTTCATTTCAAACATTAATTGATTTTGACATCTTCTGAAACGACGGGACCAGAATCCACAATTTAGGTTAATAAATGAATCTTCTCAGAAAGTTTAAAACCATTACTGTTAAAATAATAAAAAAAGTGCTTTTTCGCACTTTCAGAAATATTCCTCTTCTTGCTACCAAGATAAAGAATTATCTAAAATAATTAAAAGGAATCTATACAGAAAAATAAAACTTAATTTAATACACTATATAAACCTCTTGACTAAATTAGTCTCATCATAAAATTCCCCTCCTATCATTCTTCTTTTTTTTCTTTACCAAAGATCATATTATTCCCTCCATGTTTTTGCTCCGCGGTTTCATTTTCACCCCAAAAAACACACAAACTGAAATAATAAAATAAACAGCAAAAAGGCAAAACCGGCTGAGTGTCGGAGCTCCGTTTGGGAATCTAAACATGTTTTGGGAGTCTTGTGAAACCAAGTGGAAACCGGTGAGAAAAGTAGGTCTTGAAAAGGAGAGAAAAAAAATCAGTGTAGTACGTCTTTATCTTGAGATGAGATTGTTAATGACCGCTGTTCGCTGAGAGGAATACATTCATCGGGACAAAAAGAAAAACAATCCCGAGACCGCTGCTGCCTCTCCCCTTTTACTCTTCCTAAGTCAGCGTGCCCCACCAGGAGGCCTACAGTAAGTCACACTACGGTGAATGCAGCTGGACAGGCGCAGAGATCGGCTCCTTTCCTCCATGTTGGACTGACCAGCTCATGGGATTATATCCACACCCCTTCCTCTGTTTGGGACAGATGATAAAACTTGGGTTTGGGCAATAAAGAAGGGAGGGTCAGGGCGAGGCGCGGCCTGGCTGGTTCAACACTTTGAATTCTTGGTTCTTAAAGGGCCAGACACGCTCTTTGCACCAGCTGATCTCTGAGGTTTATTTTTACAGGCTTCGTCAGGGTCAACAGTATTTCTGGAAAACAAAAAACAAACACAAGACGTGCAAATCAGCAAACAATCCACACAAAACTTCCTGCTAAGCTTGAACTGGGCACTTTTAAATGTTATCCATCAGTTAGAAGTCACATTTCAACACACCGTCAGGTCAAAAACTTTGTTAGTACATCACAAATGAGATCACTAATGGCCAAACAGTAAATAATTGAAATAATCTAAGTGCCGATATTTTTCTATAAACCTAGAAGGACAGTAAATCAGGTGACAGGTATACACATCAGGCAGGAGTGAAAACAATCAAACAGCGTGCTAGTTAAATATTCATGCTGCTTTATTGGCTTAAAAGCATTACGGTGGACAGTAGCGCAGTGCGCACGCTAAGCTAACAACACCGGAGAGACAAAAGAAAATGGATTAACTGGCTTGATGTTAAATGAACGAGAAGAAGCAGCAGGAATTGAGTGCTGCTCTTCTGAAAAAACATCAAAGTGTCGCAGAGTGATGTCAGCGTGTAACTTTATCATCCGACCAAATGGTGCTCCAGAGCCTTAAAGACCAGAGGGCACCTGGTCGAGATGGTCCTGCTCTCAAGTGCCCGCTGCTAATTACATCACCATCCTCCAAGTTCAAGGCAAGTAGAAGTTGGGCGAGTGGAGTTACGTAAACTGCAGAGTAAATTATTCACCAGCAGGACTTATCAAAGTCTTAGAATAAGATGAACGCAGACATGAGCAGCCGAGAAGCGGACAAGTTGTAAAGTCTTAAAAGCACTGATTTCTTAACCTTAAAAACAAAGTAAAACACTTTGAAACAGCAGAAAAGTTTCTCCTGTGTAGAGAAATAAAAGCCCCGGTTTGTGGTTTGTACCTGTTCCTGCCCCATGGAGGGCAAACTGGGCGAGGGACCTGATGCCATCGACGTGACGCTCATCTGGCCAGCCATCTGGCCCATGCTGCTGGTTGCCATGTTGTTAGCCATGTTGACGTTGTTGATGCTCATGCCGCTGCCGTTGTACATGTTGCTGTTACTCTGCTGGGTGAACTGTGGTGATGGCTGCTGCTGGGAGAACATACTGGGGGAAGAGATGAAAACAAGTATGTAGAATCAGAAAGACAATACAGCGATCACTTGGAGTTATGTTTTAAAATAACCAGCACTGGCAAGTCTGTGAAGCAGACAACTTTTGTTTTTGCTAATCATTTCGTTTTCATATTGTTATTATTATAGATGCTTTAAAACTATATGAAAAAATGACAGTTCTAGCAGAAGCTGACTTAAACACTTACGAGCTACAGTATCAGGGCGACTGGGGATATGCTGCCACCTTACAATGCCTCACTTTAGAGGGATAAACATACAGTAGGTTCGGAGGATTATTTAGAAGTTTTACAATAATTAGTTCCAGACTTGATAGACTTTGCTCAGACAGGCATTAACATTTTCAAAATTTTCTATTTTAAACACTCTAAAAGTTCTTGTAGAAGAAGAATATGCAGTTAGAATGTTAACAGCTTTGATTGAACTGGAATGATGTGCAGACTTCTAGATGCATGTTTACAAAAACCAAATGGATGTTCTTCTTCTTTCAGCATTTCCCTTCAGGGGTCGCCACAGCAAGTCAGTTTCTTCCTTCTAACCCTGTCTGTTGCCTCCTCTTTGGTCACACCAACTACCCTCATGTCTTTCTTCACAGTATCCATGAACCTCATTTTTGGTCTTCCTCTAGTCCTCTTTCCTGGTGGTTCCAAACCCAGCACCCTTCTACCATATGTACTCTCTCTCTCTTCTGCACATGTCCAAACCATCTCAGTCTGGCCTCTCTGACTTTATCTCCAAAACCTCTAACATGTGCTGTTCTCCTGATGTACTCATTTCTAATCCTGTCCATCCTGATTACTGTTCCTTCCTGTGCTGTTCATTTGCACCCGTGCTCCTGTGCTGTTCTTTCAAAAACCAAACAGATGTTGTTAAACTTAATGTGTACATCTCAATAGGAATGACATCAAAACTAAGATTTAACAACAACTTATTCTGTTTCATAGCATTTTTTGAAGGTGATGGCTCAGTGATAGAGAATGTTCGTCTTTGGACCAGGAGGAGATGGTTCGATTTCCGGTAGACTCACGCCCAAGTGTCCCTGCAGCAGACATCTAACCCCCAGTTACTCCCATCATTAAATCTGTCATGGCTGCTTGCTGCAGTGCAATGCATCAAAAGGAATTTTCCCATTGAGGGATTAATATAGTACAATAAAAATAATATTTTTAAAATTTTCCCAAAGAAAAAAAAATATCCACATTTTTTCCATGGCCAGAAAAATGAGTCATGTGATTTTAACCAGTCCATAGAAAAGAAAGATGAATATCTTTATTTATTTTTACATTTTCATGCAACGAAAACGAAAAATAGCAACGGTTAACGATGTGAGAAAAAACTACAAGTCAGCTTGAAAAGTATTTTATCAATATTGGGTGCCAAAAAGCAGTTTTACTTGCCGCAGGCAGTCGGCTGGGTCTAACATAGTGCCACATTGGCGAGGGAGAAAAAATAAAATCTGCAAAATTGCACAAAAATTAGGAATGCAGAGCAGCGAGGTGGTGGAATTTGAACTAAAGGACGACTGTAATTATTGAAATTAAATAAAAACTTCTTAAACTTTAAGTAAAACCTGCAGGGACGAAAACTAAAGCAAGCAATTAAATGATAAATATTGAGTTGGTATTTTACCTGTTGCCTCCCATGTTGCCCTGCGGCCAGCCGTTCATCTCAGGCGAACCCTGAAAAGCAGTGTTTTGCTGACCCTGTTGCATCATGGGTGCCTGCGTGTGGGCCATGCGAGGAGAAAGCAGGGGGCTTTGTGGCGTCCCTCCGAAACTTCCGTCTGCCTGTTGGCTCATACCTGCAGTGGATGGACAGACAGAAACAGATTAGATCTGTACAGAATGCATTGCAGAAAAGAAGACCGTGGTCAATTTTTAGCATTCCATTTAATTTACAGACACAAAGACAAACTCTCTGGGTAGCACATTCATGGTGAGGGAAATGGAAGATTTAGTGTGACAGAACGTTCCTAGAGTTTTAAACACATTTTTTCACATGCACGTAACAAAGTAGAAAGGACAAAGTAGGAAAAAGGTGGACAAACAGGTGGGAAAGGAATAAAATTTAACAAAACTAAATCTGAACGAACCCACAAGCTAATTTAGGAGAAAAATAAACTTCGGACATTTTCCAAACATTACAGCAGTATTACTTATCAGACTGGTGCAACTGTTTCCTCCTGGAGTTAATGTGTGCATGGCGCCATCTACTGCTGGAATAATACATAAACCAGTACACCTTTTTTGGCCACATTGAAAAACACACGCTGATCCCAAAATCTATTTTAGCAATGAGGAGTAATTTAGTTGTCATGACATTATCGACTGTATCAAAGCAAGTTCCTAGTCTCTGATATTCTTCATTGACATGACAATAAAAGCATTCTGATTCTGATTAAAACAAGAGATGACTGCAAGTACTAAATAAGCATGTGAAGCAACGAGAGCCACAGCAAAAAACACACAACACACAGGTTTGTAGGGTGAAACGTGTGGTTTGGCCTGGAGTGGGAGCAATACCTGAGTTGGGAAACTGAAAGGCACTGTGCTGCATTTGGGGGCTGAGTACGGCCCCGTACTGTCCGCCCATCATGTTTGTGTTTCCCATCATCATCTGTGAGGAGGAGGAGGGTGTGGAGGAAGAGGAGGAGGTGCCATGCAGATGGAGCTGAGGATTGGGGGGCAAAGAGGGCAGGCTGGGGGACAGAGGGGAGGAGAAAGGGCTGGTGGGGGGAGGTGACGAGGCCAGGCCTGTACTGGTACCGTAGCTGGGCGGGTAGGGGAACTGCTGCGAGTTGGCCTGAAGATTCCGGGGGTTACTCATGCCTCCGGCTGCCATGTTAGGAGGCATGTTAAGGCCCTGGGTCCTCATGGCCATGTTCCGCTGCTGCTGGACCTGCTGCACCTGTTGCTGCCGCTGCCTCAAGTGATTATTGAGCAGCTCCCGTTGGCGTTGGGCCAACATCTGAGCGTTGATGTTTCCCTGTAAGCAGGAAGGCCAGTCATCATTAGATAAATAACAAGTTCCCAAAAATCTATTCTCAAAAAATGGATCTATATTCAGTGCTGAGTTTAATTTAAATTGCATAAAATGATTGATTTGAATTGTAGTGACACAGACTTCTTTCAAAAGTGATCAAGACATTGCAGAAGAGATGAGGTCCTGTAAAAAAATATTTCTCAACTTTAATTTACATTTGAAGCAAAGTGACATTTATTTGAGGAGTTGGAGTTCAGTGTCTAAGACAAATGAGAAAAAATACCAGCAGCACATACAAAAACTAGGTCAGCAATTAGAAGAAGCATTTGTTTCTTGTAATAGCTCATGCAGCTTTTTTTAATCAGTGAATAAGATAGCGATAACTTTTAAAATGAAACTTTTTGTTCAAAAGTAAAAAAAAGTTGAAAAATATTTTTTTCCGTTTTATCATCTCTTTGACATCGTCTTATCTTTTAGAAAAAAAACTTTATTTCCAGTAAAAACAAAAATTTGTTTTGACTAAAATAATTTTGAGTCAGAATTTACAAGAGGTTTGAATAATTATGGTGACACTTTAATCCAAGTGATTTTATAAACGTGTGTGTGGAGCAGTTTACTTGCCTGGTTTGGAGCGTTGGCTCTAAGAGGTAGGTTCACATTCGACACGCCGCCCATCTGATTCATCATTGGCTGACGATTCTGCTAGGAACAAAAAAAAAAGGAAATATCTGTAGTGCAGACAAGTCGATTAACTAGTTGAGTTCCTGAATTTAAATGATTCCTAAACTGTTCTTTGAAGTTGTGTAATTTTAGTCAAAATGTCCCAAAAAACAAAAACCCCGTCAGGAGGCACGATGACCCACAAGTCCAAATATCTTGTATGCACAAAAAAAAAAAGAAAATCAGCCAAATTGTCAACATCAAGGACTGTTGCACAACTCTAATCTCTGTGTTTAGTCACAGAGCTCCTGATAAAACTGAGCTTGTATAAGGTTGTATCCAACATGGTTCCTGGCTGTACCTGCTGGGACTGCAGCCGGTGCTGGAGCTGGAGACGCAGCGTGTTGGGCTGGTTGGGGACCACCCCCGTGGGCCTGAGCCCAGGCCGCTGCTGCATTCTCATCATTGGGTAACCCGGGCGAGGGCCCATCTGACCAGGCATGGGGTGGAACCCGGGTTCTTGCATGGGAGCATTGGGATAACCCCTCTGTGCCATGTGGGATGGTGGGGCGACAAATTGCTGGGTGTAAATGGGGGGCTTCTGGTCTAACATCATGGACGGATCCTGAGGAAACTGGTCGTGCTCCAGGGATTGGCTCTAAAACATAAAATAAAAACTGTGATGTGATTATGAAACATCATAAATCCAGATGAAGATGATGTTTTGTGAAATCACCTGTTCGACCATAGCGGGGATTCCCAGAGCTCGATCCAGCTCCTCCAGACCATCAAAATCTTTCAGGGCGGTGTACAGTTGGGACATCAAGGCCCCTTCATCCACCGCACCGCCATCACCTGAGCTGAGCCCCGTATTACACAGTAGGTCGTCTTGTGGACCCGGCCTAAACAAAGGCGTACAGAATGATCAGTCATGTTGAAGAAATGTTCAATTAAAGAGAAAATAAATCCATTGATAAAATCTTAAGGACAGAAGCTGAAAGTTTATTTTTGAAAAACTTTTTTACAAGTAGCAAATTTACCTGTTCTGGTTTACAAAAGCTGTCTGATCAATTGACATCATACTATCAGGCCATGGCGCCGTCTGATTGGGTGGAGCTTGTTGTTGGGAGAAAGGGTGCCCGACCATCCCAATTTCCATATCCGGTTGTGCTAAAAAAGGACAAGAAGCATAAATATTCACACTGTGAAACAAACGGAACAGGACAATCTGGGTTAGAAAGTAAATCTCTGAGATCTGTGTTGTTCAATGACTGGCCACAAGGTGGCATCCTTTCCAAACACAGACATGCAGGTTGATTAAATTTTAAATGTAATTTTTAAACAGATATTTAACTTAAACTGGTTTTACATTTCAATGTGTTGTGACTAAATCTGAAATCTTTCTACTGTCATCTATTTTCTGCAAAAATATCACACATTACACTCTTACCACTAGCCATCATGGAGGGCTGGAGCATTGGTCGGGGCACCGGCTGGCTACTAGGCCTCATTGGAGTACCTCCTGGTCCCATCCTGCCCTGCATGGTACTCTGCTGTCCGGAGGCACCCAGAGGAGGTGCAGAAGCAGAACCCACCCAGCCTTCCTGCTGTTGCATACCTGGCCTCGGACCACCTGGTGCCATCAGTCCTAAAGCAGCAGGTACAAAGAGGGAAAGTGGTGAGAAATCCTCGGTGCGGCATTAGAAGAGCAGGAAGATGCTACAGCACCACTGCTACGTGGGACAGACAGTGAAGGAGTCTAGATGCTGTGTGGGCGACTGCTTCCTGTGACGGGAAGTGAGTCATTGTGTCGTGATGCGATATGCTGGGCTGAGCAACACGGAGATGGAGGGAGAAAAGTCCCTTTAAAACTTGGAAGCAGCTCCACGTCTCAACAGACAGAAAACATAAAAATGTTCTTGTTTTTTACAAATTATCGTTGAGTGGAAAGCTGGTAAATATTTTTGGTAGAAAGCATCTTCAGCTTTAAGGTCCAATCTCTTGCAAAACAACTCTTTGTATTCTAATACTAAAAAACTATAATTACAATAAAAAATAAACAGATACAAGGCCCACACATCACTATTAGAAGTTAGAAATCTCTGGAAAGTTGATTTTGTATTAGAAAGAACCTTCAAATTCTCGTAATTAGTGACACCTACCTGCATTAACCATACCGCCTTGATTTGGCATTATGCCATGATTTCCCACCATGCCTTGCTGTTGCATAAGAGTGTACGGGCTGGTGGCTCTAATGGGATACTGTAATGAGGGCTGCTGCGGAGACACGTTCATGTCCAGAGAGACACTCCTAACAGGCAGACCCCGACCTGGCTGGCCTGGTCGGACACCTCCATAATCTAGAGACAAATTGGAGAAGAATTTTGGTCTTTTTGGAGAATTCTGATTTGTTTAGCTTTTTTTATATTGAAAGTATAACTTACTAGTCTGACCCATGCCAGCTGCGAGGCTTCGGTGCTGCTGTGCTACCATGGTGGGGTTTGTCTCGGGCATCTGCATGTTCTGTTTGTCCAGAGGACTGGGCAACGAAACAGGACGAGGCTCGCAGAATAGCGGCGGAGGAAGGTCGTTAAGGATCTCATCCAGCTCTGAGGACTAAAGATGAAGAAACAAAAGAGAAAAAAAGAATAAATCAGAAGCCCAATTAGTGATTTAACATTCCCTTTCTGACCAGAACGACATAGCAGAACATCTGGACTGAATCTGGATCGCCTACAAACTGAGATAAAAGCAGAAAGCCTGGCAGAACTTAGAACACAGCAGTTAGACTTTCTTCCAGATCTAGGCCAAAATTTATTTTCTTTGCACACATTAACCTTCCGTATCACTTCTTACATAAAGTCTTTAGCTTCTTATTTGCTCAAAGATGAACGTGTTTGTTTGGGTGTTTATGTAAAGACAGATCACCATGTGACATGTTAAACCAGCTCAAAATGAATCAATAAATGAGATAAATAGAAAATGACAACAAAAACAAAATCTGAGGCATTTTTAAAGATTATGCAACTTGTAGGAATTATGGAAGGACAATATCTATTTCTGTGTTTGTCGCAAAACTTCTCTGAACCTGACTGAGAGGACTAAAAACAACCAAACAGAACTAATCCGTTTTAGCCAAACGATGCCTCATCACACAAAAATGGGTTTTTGGACTTGTCCAAAAATTGGAGGTCAGGCTGACACCTGTTTTTACATCAGCTGAACAGCACTGGGATTTTTTTTCCCTTTTTCTCGGAAATAAAGTTTCAGTTCTTAAGTGTTGCAAGACAATTCTCAAATAAATAATGATGAAAATCTACAACAATTTATAGCTTTTAAATAGTGATGGCCATTTTTAACAACACATTTTTAATAGAAGATCATATTATGAATACATATATTTATGTGCATACGACTCCAGGATTATATAAGACAACAATAAGACATCTGGGTAAATTTCTCAGGTCTTGGAGGCTTTGGGTAAATAAGTTGTACGGATTGGAACGTTCCAGCAGAGGGCAGAACAGGAAGAATGACTGACATGTCCTGGTCGTGACTAACTGTACTAAAAAAAAACCTCCAAAAAACAGAATACAAGCATTGTTTAGTGTTGGATCTCGATCTTCAACACAATTACGATCATCTATTTGACTGATGAAAATAAGGGGTAATCAAGATTTTTTTTGTATTCTTCAAAAATATCACAAGCATTAAATTTTTTCTTGTGTCCAATTTCCTAAACTTCCGTCATTCCATCCAATTTGTATCCCTAACGCAGCTAAAAATGGTTTGCCATGCAATGCTGATATTACTGAGAGCAGACTGGATCTACAGGAGAGAGGGTTGGAGTGGAGGGAGAGAGAAAAGCCCTAATGAGGTCAGGAATGATGTAATGCTTCTGTACACTCAGTTTGCTTTTCTCCTCCTCTTCTCCTATTCACTCTCCTCCCACTTTCTATTCTCTCCACTTCTCTAGTGCTTTTACTCCTAATGGGTCCCATTTCTATCAATCCCTGTAACTCTATTCTTCTCTGAGCATGTCGATGCATGTAATCCATGTCCTTGTTTCCTGCACATCACCGAGAGAAAATCTGGAGGCATGATTATTAAATGGTTAAGAATGTTGACTTCAGCCATTTATTAAATAATAAATAAAAAAAGGGATTGAGAATAATAATAATAATGTTAACAATAATGAGGGGGAAATGACTTATGAAAAAAAACCCATGTGGAGTCAAAAGGAAGTTGTCAGGTGATAGAGGGTAGCTCAGGTAGTGGGGACACTGTTTAGTAAACTACACGTAGCAGAAATTAACCATCAGTTTGACAAAGTGTCCTACTTTTCAAACATTATTTCCAGACAAGGTTCTTGCTACCGTATGTATGTGTTTATACTTCCTGTTCAAGCAGACCAGGAGACCGTCTTTTTGACCCAAATTCAACAAAAACAAAGAAAATGAGACAAGAAAACTAGAAAGAGAACTGTTAAGTCAGAAAAATTTAAAGTTTGCATCACGCTTGAGGGACTGATCCCGGCCTAGATCCAAAAACACACACACACAAAAAAACTTCATTACCATTCTAAACCAGATTTGATAAACCCTGAATGTATATTTTACACTACCTGCAACTGCATTAAGAAACCAAAGTTCAAATAAGTCCTCACTTTCTTTTTAAATAGTGTTGGGTTTCAAAAATAAATATTGGTTTCTAGATTAGAAAAAAAACTCCACTATGTTTGATCTCATTTTGAAATAAAGAGTCTTTGTGAAAAAAAAAAATCTAATACGATTATAATCTGCGAAGAAAGTAAAATAACCAAAAGCTGCAAAAAAGTAAAGCCTAAAAATTTGAAAAGGATTTTTTTTTTTAAATTAAAATGAGTAGAAAAGGCAGAGCCCCTCTCTTTGCCACTTTGCTAGGTCACAGGGAGGTTATGCTCTTGCAACCTACATCTATCACATCACTTTAAAGAAGAATCGGTGAGCCGAGTTGCAGAGGCTGCATAAAGTGCTGAAGCCCTGAGCTGCTCCTGTGTTCTGCTGGCCACTTTGTCTCTTGTGCAGCTGATTTGAGCCTCTTTTCATTCTCCATCAGTCATTTAAACTTCCTTTAAACGGCTGTCATTAACCTGCATTTTATTTCCGTTCTGTCGAGCTATAAAATAACTAATCCGCGGAGCAACCGCCTGGGTAATAACTGCTCCTTAAAAAAGCGTTTATGACATGTGATTGAATTACATGCCACTTACTGTGTCTGACATGACACGCTGGAGAAGAGTGCGTTATGACTGCAGAAAATCATGACAGAAAAGGAATAAAAAAAAAAAGTGCCAAAACATTTTGCCATTCGACCACACCTCAGGCACAAGATCTTAGGTTCTAATTCACTTTAAAAATTTCTGGTCATTTATAAACTATTCATATCTTAAATTTGAATGCGGAAATGTGAGCTGGTAAGAGTTTGTAAGAAAGATGCAGTTAATCCACAGATAATACTTAGAGAGGTGCTGGAAAGTCAGCAGAGCTTTTAGGGCAGGTGTGCCAGATGTGGAATGGCACACAGCTGGATGAGAAGGACACTGCTGCTTTAAGGAAAACCAGCACCTTGAGAATGAAGCCTCTGGCATGATAAAATGATCCTCTATCTTGTAATAAAGAAATAACCTATTATTCTGAATAATAAAAAAGCTCATGATTGGCCTTCTTTAACATCCCTCTGAAAAAACAATCAGTAGTTATTCTGCTGGCCATTGATGGTTGATGTAATCTCCCTAAGCCACAGTATCTCTGTTCTGATTTCTCATTTAGCTCTGCCCCAGCCATCAATAATTCAGCCTTCAAACAATCACAAAGAGCAAAGAGGAAAAGAAAAGAGACGGAGAAAAAAAAAGAAAGCAGTGGGCGAGGTTGGTAGAGGAGGATGAGTGGACTCTTTTTCACTCATACAGTCAGCTTTCACACATGGCCATGCAGCAGTTCATCAAAGGGGGCGAAGAGAAAGCCACTCACACATATGAAACACGTCTGATGAAGTCATAGCTTCGTGACGTCTTTTTTCCTCCTCGGTAAAATCTGCCACGCTTTATAAAGCTGGGTGTTTCAACTGACATGTAAATGTAACCCCATTACCCACACAGAACAAAAAAAAGAAAAAAAAATAGTTGCTACCAACATCAAAGTGTAACCACTAAAGCATCATTTCCATTTGCCTTTTGTTTTGCGCGTGTTCTACAACCACAGCACTTTCTACTCTTGCTATCTCCATGGTAGCAGAAAGGACATGCAGGAGCATATGGCTCATCATTTTCACTCTGCATGCCGAGGCTGGGCTCTCCTGGGGGTAGCTACACCTCTCTCATCTCTTTGTTTAGTTCAGACTCTCTTATCCATCTGATGGAGCGCACGGTGTGCACGTCAACTCAGATGGGTGACGCTGTGTAAAACTATGACGTCTTTATGAAAATATGAAAGTACAATATAATAAAATTCTTTCCAGGTTAAATTTGCTCCGACTGGAACAGTTTACATGTAGCATCCTTTATGTAGATGGTAACAGTGTAATTTGGTGTAATTCTATATAATCCTGTGGTTGAGCATTGCCGACTGTGACAGAATGACATTTTCCGACTTCTGTTTTCCTGTGTTTAGTGGAGCAAGTCATACACACGTTTCCTGTATGAAAGCATACGAATACATTTTTTTTCCCATGTGGGGGCATTAGCAGGTTGTTTAAAAAAACACAATAGTTTAAAAAAAAACAAAACAAAAAAAAAATACGTCTTGCTGAGAATATCTTTAGCCAATTAAATTTTAGTTTTGCTTGAAAAACTTGTCCTTCGTTCTCCCTTTTCCTCTTTTTTTTTTAGTGCCTGGCATGCCTCGTGCTTGGTCCCAAATCGGAAGGTTTTGGCCAAATGAAACTGGGATCAAATGACTGAGGAACCACAGGGGCTCCCTCTAAATGTCACAGTTGTTTGAAGCTGGTGGACAGATTCTTCTCAGCTTGTTTGGCTGACACACAGGCGGTAAAAATCCCAGATGTGTTTGGATACGTTCATTACGAGTGATGAACGTGTAATGCTACCTGCTCTGTAACATTTCCATGGTTTGGAGGGCTTAGAGAAGCAAACATCTGCTTCCTAACTCAGATTTATCAAAGAAATATAAGACAAGTGGACCAACAGGAGGTTTTACAGTTTGCTTTAGAAACTTCTCTTTAGGACACAGTAAGGATGAAGAAGTTCTCATACTGACCTGCTCGGCGCGGTCGTAGCCCACGTCTTGCTTTTCTGATTTGACCTGCGGGTGTTTGCCTCCTTCCATCTTCACCTCGCCAGGCTCCAAGTTTTGGACCTTGTCCTTCATTACAGTGTCATCTTTATCCAGTAGATAGCGCAGCAGTGCATTGTCCTTCTTTTTTGGGCTTAGCGGCTCCTGCCGAGAAGTCATTTCTGTTCCAGGAGCTGAGCTAGCAGCGCCCTGTGTGGGGTCCTGGCCCAGCTCTTTGCCCGTAGCCTCAGCAGTCAGTTTGGCCAGGTCCACAGGAGATGTACTGTTCTGAAGTAGTTGGTGGAGGATTTTGTGTTTTTCTTTGAGGGACGTGGCATGAGTGCTTCCCCCCGTGTGGACACCCCGCATCCCAGCGCCAACCTGGTCCTTGCACTCACCTCCCGCGCTGGGCGATAGGGGCGTTTCAAGAGGTTCTGGCTTAGTGGTGAGCAGCTGCATTAACTTGGTGTTCCCCTTGTCGTGCGAGCGGTTGTGAGCATCGTGACCCTCCAGCGGGCTATCCCTCTCCTCCTTTGGCTCAGCTTGGTTGCTCTCTGTTTGGGCCTGACTAACATCTGAGTGAGCTCCAAAGTCTCCTGCTCCACTTGTTGCGCCGCTGCCACCTCCAAGTTTAGACATCATGTGTGTGGCTTGCCCAGATCCAGCTGTGACCCCTGCTGGGGAGCCAATCTTTCGGTCCGGCGAGCCCAGTGTGTGTGCATGAGGAGTGCCGTGTCCTACTCCGTGGCACTCACTGAGGGCCTGAAGGGCCGACAGAGAACTGCTAGTGTAGCTGTTAGCATGGCTGCTACTTGTGCTGCAACCTGCGCCTCCGGGTGCCCCCCCACACATCCCCACCGGGGAGGGCGAGTGCAGGCCTGCTACACGAGGACTACCCGCTCCTCCGGGACTGCCTCGGTGTCTGGGTGACAGCATAGAGTTCTGCTGGGGTGGATGAGGACCACCAGCGGGGCTGGGGCTGGCACGAGAGGGACTGTTCATCCTCCAGTTAGGGCCCTGTTGGGGTGGCTGCATGCCCCCAGTGTGATTGTGTGGTGGTGGGCAGCCAAAGCGGTAGCCCTGCATATGACCTCCCATGGCTGCTGGTTCTCTCGGCCCGGCGGGACCCGGGGGAGAGAAAGGCGTGCTGTTGCTGCTGATAGTAGTGTCTTGGCCTTGAGGCCCTGAACCTGGCAGACTGCCTGGGATTGGTGGAGTCATAGAGGGAGTGGAGGAGTTCATAGGTTTGTGAGCCATCCCTGTCGCCTGGCTGCCAGGACCCATGTCCTGCCCCAGTCCACAGACTGTTTGCTCCCTGAAAAAAAAACAAACACATAAACAAGCTGATGAGTGAATCAGCTACCAAATTAGAAGCATGCAACAGTTAAATTTAGTTTTAAAAACTGTTCTCTCATTTCTGAACAGACTGTGCTGATGCTAAAGGTATCAGAAAAAGACGATAAACAAAACCTTTATTGTGGGAAGTTAAACAAGGAATAAAAGAATTAAATAATAGAAAAATTATTTTCAGACTGACCAACACTATTTACCCCATCTAGACTTTGGTCTTAATTCAATACAGAAAGCTTAATATCCCATTTTTTTGTGTATGAAGGAAAAAAATACAGAAAGCAAATTTGGACTGAAGCGTTTTGTAAAAAAGCTGCTGTGGATGGTTTGATTCACTCTACAAATGGTGGGTTGTTGGTAGATCGTCTCCAGAGAAGACAGAAGTACAAATCACCCGTAGACACTTTGATATAACTTAACTTCATTAAATTTAGCCAGAGGGAGATTTGTGTACCGCCCACGATGGCCCTCAACTATTTCACCTCCATATAGACAAGCAAAGTCAAAAAACAGATGATTTAATAATGTGTTTCCCTATTCTGGAAGATGCTTTCTCTAGGCAGAAACCAGTATGTCAAACTGTGACCCAGTTCATTGATAAATGGGATCTCTGCACATTGCGTTGATGAAGCTATATGAATGCTACAGGGCATCGACATGCTTAAACACATAAGTAGAAAGTGCCGATCAGTTTCTTTCGGAAAACGTGACAGTGAGACATACCTCTGTAGAATGTGCAGGGACATGTAGAGCTGCGGTTCGTTGGTCGCAGGTGAGCGCACCAGTTTGCTTTTTGTGTGAGCTGAAACAATGGTTCCGTCAGAGAGGGAGAACCGGTAGATGGGGCTGAACGCTTGGCCGTGGCGGAGCACTGTGGAAACATCATGTTAAGGCAATATTATTTACATTTATTTAAGGAAAAAAAAAGAAATTTTGGTCATTAAAATTATTTTTTAAAAATATGCTACTCATTAAAATGATGCTATTCACCAGGGAATATGTTTCAGATGATAAATAACTTTATTTGAATGGCACTTTTTTTTTAAAACATAGGTTACAATGAGCTTCAAAACATGAAAATAGCATGGAGATCTAAACAAAAAAGATTGTTTTGAGATATGTCTACTAAGATGACAGTGTTTCAGGTCAACATTTAATGACATATGAAGGGATTTTTGCTGGTAATACGTTAAATATAATACGTTAAAGATCAGAGAAAATGTTACGAGACAAAAAAACTCCCTAACCTTCCTGTTGGTGCCTTTTTGCAAAAGACATCTCCCCATCGTTCTGCAGGTGAAACCTCTGGATGCAGCGCCTCACCAGATCTTCCCAACCCGGCTTCATAGATGCTCGAAGCAGACTGGTATCCAGTGATGTTATCTTACCTAATGGTAGAGAATCACATGTTCCTCAATTATTGAGATGGAAAAAAATAATGTTGAATAACATGCTACAGGTAGGAGGCCTTATAGAATTATAACTCATAAACCCACATGTATATGTGCTGATTGTATATCTATTGTATGTTTCTAGACGTAAACAGTTTTCTTCAGTCAATCACAGCAGTTTAACACTTTTCCTGAGCATTTTTTATAGAGCCAGCAGTTTGTTAAAACAAACACACTCCAGCTTGTTTGACAGTCGGAAGGACACATTGGTCACAGTCGCTTGTAGAACAGTGTACCACATCATATTTGACAAAGTGTTGCGCCGTGGAAAAATAGATTGTAGAGGCAACGTTGCTTTTAAACAGTGTTTACCCAGAAACTACGAGTTAAAAAAAAAAAGAATCATACGGTGAATCTTCAGCAATGTAAATGATGGTAATTATCTTGATGTGTGTGGTGCTAACAGACAGGCAAATAAGCAGAGGCATCCGTACACAGTCTGTGGAAAACTACTGTAAATTACTGTATGCCAGCTAACTGGAAGTGTGATGTGGAGTCGGCATGTGTGTGTTACACAATTTGTTGCAACACATCAAAGATGAGCGGGAAACAATTGTCTGTATCTTTCTGATCAAAGAAGTACTTTACCTCCCAGAGAGTAAAGATGGAAGAATAACTCAGCTAGTTTATTTAATCCAGTGGGCCTTCACTGAAAATAAAATCTCTTAAATACTTCATCGAGGATAAAAAAAAAAAAAAAAAAAAAGGTGAGTTTGGGATAACGTGGTGCTCGGATGAGAACAAGTATCACTCTATCATTTAAAAAAAATGATCAGTTACAACTGTTTATTGTTATTAAAAAAATGCATGTAAATCTAGCTCCATTTTTTTAATATTTCCATCTATGGAACAGGGTCTTGTACCTTGCAGGTCCTGGCGTGTAGTGAAACTCTCGTGCGAAGGAAGCATAGGTCTTTCCTTCGTGGGCACCCGCCGAGCCACACAGATCAAACAGGACTGGAAGTCTGAACAAAAGAGGCGATAAAATGAGTGAAAGATTTTTAAAAAATGGCAGGGGAGTTAAAGATGATAGAGAAGAGCGAGGAAATAACGGAGAGAGCAAAGGGGGATAAATGACAAAGAAGAGTAGGCGAGAGAAAATAAATGCATGTTATTCCCAGGAAGCATAATTAATACAATTATTAATGAGCAGGGGAATCGTGGCTCCATTCCCTCCATGAGAAGAGGCTTTCGCTGGCAAAGAAAATGATGTAGTGTGACCTTTGAAGGGGTGTGTGTGCCCATGTGTATGCCTCTGTCTGCTTTCACCTGAAGTGCCATTTCACTCAGATGACACCTCCCCTGGCCCAACTTAAAAGACAGCCATTGCTCAGTCATGACAGTTGCCTCTAACACGCGGTAAAATAACAAAACCGTGCCTGCAACTGAGGTGACCCTGAAAAAAGTCTGCCATCTGACTTTCTCATGCCAATAATATTCACAATCCCACGTTTCTGGCAAGGTAAACCCCAGCCAGAAGCCATCGTAAAAAATCTCTTTTTCTGACTTGGCAACAAAGCCTTTTGGGTGGTCGGCCTCTAAATCAAATAAATTTACTTTGTTCCATTTATTTTTACCTCTACTTTATCTCTGCTGGACTTAACTTTGCCCACTGATTGTCCATCATTACTAAATATGTAATTACTTGGACATGCCTCTGATCATGGTACTTTCCAGTCTGAGTATAGTTGGTGAGTAGCCGCAATTCAGGTACAAATGTCAACGTTATTTATCATCTAACAGCCTCCAGAAACTGATCTGTACAGCTAAAACATCAGACAAACAGAAAGTCACTTTACTTCTATTTGAACTGTTCCCGTTAGGCAGACACTATCTGCTTAACTGGAATGTTATAATCAATGTTTGCCTCTTTGTTTACGTCTTTTTTTCCATCAAATTTTTTTCAAAATTTTTTAAAAAGTTAGAATTGATGATCTGATTATTCCAATTTATAATTTTGATGCAATTTTGTATCACGCAGTACAAAAAGCCAAATTTTGTTTGCTTCTTAAGCTTGACCCAAAACCTTTTGTTCTATGTATAAATTAGTAGTAGAAGACAAAGTAGAAGAAGTGTTGACTAGCACAGCAGGACAACACGTAACGTAGAAAGTGAACTTTGCTCTTTTTGAACTAAATGGAAACAAGAACATTTCTAAAAAATAAACATCTTAGTCTGTTTTTCTTTTTCTGTAACTCTTGAAGTTAGAATATTTTACTTAAAACGTTTGTTTGACAAAGTACAGAGTTCAGTCCTAGACTGCAATCACTGATGCTCATTTTAGTATTTTTTTGTATTTTTATTGTCTCTGTGTTTCTTCCTCTAAAATCTGCACCCCTCTTTCCAACAATCAGCCAGGCATTTTTCACACAATAACCCAAAAGATCCAACTGTCATGGGAAAAAAATCTGGACTCTTTATGTAACATAATGTTCATCCATATGTCCATGTCCTGGTGCACAAGTTGCTGCCAATCAGAAACATGATCTTTGGTACAAAACCTGAAACTCAAAATTAAAGTCCGTAGGAAATTAAGATGTTCAACATATTAACAAAAAATGGGTACACTGTTTTGCTTTGCAATCAGCACAAGTGGATTTTGCTGCTTTGGTGTTTTCTTGGCAGGATTTCTATTAAAAAAAGAAAGCTTTCTGTAAAGGCTGTCAAATACATTTTAGTCTCAAAATGTATTATTTTGTTACTTTTCAAAGTAATTTAGTTCCCACCAATAAAGTCGTAAATCCCTGACGAGTAAACATAATAATCAAGTGATGGTGCAAATAAGAAACTCTTCTACAGTTTAGGTGGCTTTTTGTAAAATTCATTTGTACAACAACTGTTTCTAAGAAAATTAAACATATTTCTAAAAAGATTACAAGAGTTGGCAAAGAAACTGTTCTCCTAAGTTCGTTTTTTAATATCTTCAAACTTTGCCCTTCTGCCTCTGTCCCTCACTTATGTTCTCCCTCCCCCATTCCATACCGTCTCCTTCCTCTTTGATGGACTTGGGCTCCGACACAGCAAAACACTGCATCGTCTCATATTTCTGCTGCTGAGGCTCGTGCTCATGCTGCTCCTCCTGGCTCTCGCTGCGCAGGTTCACCAGCATCCGGCAGTTGAATGTGTGGCTGTTTCTCCTCGGACCCTCGCTGGACCATGGGACACCATTGACTGTAAGAGGGAGCAGCGAAACAGAAGGAGAAAAAAAAATTACAATACAGCCTCCAGGGAATTTGGCTTGACAAATATTACTGCGGTCAAATCTGAACAGCAGAGTGTAGAGATTGGGAACAGCAACGAGCCAAGAGAGGCTACCGGGCTGCAAGTGAAAGACATAATGAGAGCAAGATAAGCAGAATGAAGGCAGAGGGAAAAAGAGGAGAGCTGTTGCTGGGTAGAGATCAGTCATAATGAGCAGCTGGAACCCTGAGCAATCTATCCACAGCTACGCATCACAGCCAGGCCTCCATATGCATGTCCTCTAAAACATCACTGCCAACCTTTCACACACGCACACACATTGCTAAAAAGGCATGTATAGACAACTCATCTCACTCGAGCACACTCCCATCACACTCCATCTGGTTTGTGATCTTATTCAGAGCATTGATAATCTCCCAGTATCTGGGACACAACCCGCTGATGGTTTCCAGGGTTCTGAACTGCTTCGTCTTGAAATGGCTGGGCACTCTCAAACCTCAATTTGAAGCTCTAACTGAGAGTCGAGGGGAAAGGACTCAGAGCTCCTGGTGGTTGGAAATGATGTATAGATAAAAATCACATTATGATACAACCGATGTTGAAGTAAAATGGGGGGTTTGGGGTGTGACAGAAATAAAAACCTAGAAAATATAAAGTATGCACTTTTTATTTTAAATGTCCAGTTTTTAATCAAAACAAAATTTGCAGAACCACAAACTGTGGGTAGGAAAAGAGGAGAAAATGAAACAGAAACTTATGGAGGAGAGAGAGTGAGAAAAACACAAAAAGTGAAACTAGGGAAGGAGGGGTAGAAAATGAGAATCTATGAAGAACACAACGCTGCTGACAAGGGAGAGAAGCCAAAAAAAGGAAGTTAATTAGCTGAGAAAAGGAGAGAGGAAGAGGACGAGAGTGAGAGAAAATGTCTGAGCTGAGCATCAGCAAAAGAGAAAATGAAAAACCTGTAGGTTTTCTTTTTTTTTTATCCATGCTGGCAAATCTCACTGTGTGGCTACCTACACCCCATCATCCGCCACAGCCCAGCCACGTCCCCATGTTCCCTGCAGGGGTTTTGCCATAAACATTTTAATTAAACTGGCATTCACTGTTCAGTAATAACCTGCAAAATTATAGAAGCAAAAGGAAGCGCGTATGTGTTGAGTCAGGGGGATGAGAAAAAAGAAAAAGAGGAAGGGAAGGAGGTGTAACTAAAGCAGCACTGACAGGTAGAAAAAAACACAACAGAGTCAATGGTGGTGGGGAGAATAATCTCATGGCTAACCGAGGGATTTAGGCAGCAGGTTCTTGATGAACTCGGCGTGATCCCCGACGTGAAGCACGCTGTAGACACTGGTATTCATCAGCTCCTCCTGGTTGTAGCGCAGGTACTGGGTCACATTCTCTGACACAAACACGATGTTTCCCTCCATGTTCACCACAAAGAAGAAGCCGTCCAATGCCTGGAGGGGGGAGGGAAAAAAAAGAGCTTGTATGTGAATAAATCTGACCAACAACACTGCTCATTTTCAAGTCCTGCGAGCAAACGCAATTCTGCAACCAGATGATTCATTAAAGGCTTAATCCTCCCTCAATCTGCTTTTAGCACAACAGATATTTTTTTGTTCACGAGTGCAAGTTTATTAGTAATTTTCTCATTTGTTTGTTGTTTACTTGATCTCTTTAGTAATGACTTGTTTGTGCTTGCTTGTTTGTATTGGAGTTATTGCGCTGCAGCTGGAGCGCATACATTATTCTTCGAAAATTGTGTTAAGCACAGTGGATTACACTACACCGACCGAACATGTTAGCTCTCAAAATAGTGGTTACATTAACCACTCCTGGAGATACCGGTGCAACTGGCAGATGGATAAAAGCATGTGCCCGCAGAGATCGGGGGGATGTAAAAGGAGGAGCTGCACTTAATTGAAAGTATACAGCCTCGGGTCAGCCATTACACCCAAGATGATGTCAATTAGGTCGTCAAATTACCTGAAGCCTTTAGAGGAATACTTGAGCTTGCAAAGCTCTGAAAGCTGGTGTCAAGATAAAACTCAGGAGACTGGTCTCAAGGTGATTGCTCCGAAGCGTTATCACATAAACCCCACCAATACATTTTCTAGTCATTAGAACTACATAAATCTGCATAAACTACGGTTAAACACAATTCAGACACATGGTATGTATCTGTAACACTACAACACAATTCTAAAAAGTCAAATCTGAAACTTGACTCTCATTAATAATCCTTAACTTCCTCCATATTGGCTCTGATGCAGCTTTAGCAGAAAACAGGGTTTCGGAGAACTCATCTGTTGTTGCAGTCAGTCTGTTTCCAAATGCAAAAAAGTTGGGCAAGTCCATCTCGTATGAGGAAAGGACTCATATTAAACAGAATAAACACTGCAGTGCGTGCTCCTGCCATCCTCCAGACACTATTGCATAATGGTGTTAACCAATATCCTAATTAACAATGCTCTTACAAAATAGTAGAGTGTACATGTCTGGCACCAAAAATTAAATCTACCCTAAAAATACACTGAAAAGTTTTAGTACTTTTTGTAAAAACAATTATTTTTAATCACAATGCAAATACTTTCTCAATAGTGCATTCTGGGATCTGCATTCATTTTGACATAAATGATGATGTATTGATATTTAGTGCAATTGCATTACATTCCATGATTTGACTCATAAAATATCATTTAATTATTTACTGAACTGTTAAGTTAATTTCAGTATAATAGGGATCTGGATCTGATCCCAGCAGGTCAGGAGGCAGGTTGCATTGTGGAGTGAATGCCTGCTGTTAGCTTTGGTAGACAAACCACTACTTAAACACATGTTTGCATGCTTTTCCGTAGTTGAAATAGGCCAGTTTACCCAAGTCGATACCGGTAGATAAAAATTCCCTCAGTTTACCTTTTAATTTATCTGCATTTTTTGCCTGTTAATTCATACAAAGAGAGGATCAGCAAATTAACTCATACTAAATATTTTTTATGTAACATAAAGTGACATCATAAACTATCCATAATAAGCTGGATAATGAACTGACAAATGCAGACCACCATTTGTGCACTGACATGCAAAAAAAAATAATTGATCGACTTTCCCACTGTCTGTGCTCGCGTGTGAAGATGCAAAGTGAAACCAACCACAAACAGGAGTTATATCCTATCAAAAGGAAACATGACTGAGGAGATAAGTCGCGTTGGAGTGGAAATCATAGTTTGCAGCCAGCTCTATTGCAGCCAGCTGAAATCATTTCATATATTTTCTTTTGACCACATGTTTGTTGTATTAAATCCCCCAATGTTGTAAGCAAGGAAACTGAACTCCTTGTTTGAGTGATTATGAGCTTTCCTGCATGAGTTTCTATTAATCCTGAGCTGATGAATGCCAGCAACTACTGCAAAACTATATGCTGGTTCAACATTTCCCAGCCAAACAGGTGTTGGTGGGTTTTCTAGAAAGTTTATAAAAAAAAGACAAAGTATTTGCAACTGTTTCATACACCATTAATCGGCCGTGTTGTGCTATGTAACGCTGAACGCGTGGAGTCTGCTATCAAGTTTATCCACCACACAAAGTGTTATCGTGACAGAAACAAATGCTCCAAAAAGGTTAAAAGTGTGTGCTACTGTTTCCTCGCAGTCCTCTTCATCTCTTTATTTGCATGAACGTGGGCAATGGAGTGCCTTAGAGGAGGGTCATGAAGTAGTTGGGTGAATTTCCTGCCGGCAGCCCTTCTCACAGCAGGCCGAAAAGTGCACGAGCTCATGGAGGGGGACACGACTGAGGCGGTGTGAATTGGCCTATCACTGTGTTTTGGGGCTGCTGACAGATGGGAAAGCTTGCAGGCTGGACCGGGCTATATTTAGCTGCAAGTTAGTATGTCGATTCAGTGACGTTGGACCAGGAGTGCTATAAATATTCCATGACAGGACAGATCTGGAGGCGAATAGAGAGAAGATGGGGAGGGAAAAGAGATCTGAACAAGTAGGAGGGAGAGAAAAAGGGAGGGAGGAAATGGGCGAGAGGACAGTCTCAATGGACTGATTCATTCGCCGGGCTGTTGCTTTCTTTCCCATTATATGTAAGCACTTCAGTGGCCCTGCGCTACAACAAGGCCATTGCTCTGGTCGGTGATTTACAGCCAATCAGAGGCAGATACAAGATGTTGGCAGCTTTTACTCCCAACAGCCACACACACGTTTAATGCTGTCGCAACAGTGAATTTCTCTGTAGATGACACTCTTCGTTATACCAATTTAGATGTTCAACAGGAGTGTGTTTCTGTTTTGATTGGCTTAGTGGTATTTCAGAGTCAGTGTGGCAATTCATAACAATTCCCTTAAAAAAAAGATGAGGAAAAAAAGAGAGCAAGGGAGGCAAAAAAGACAGACTGACACCCACCTCCAGCATCATTGGTCCCAGGGCATCTTTGTCAATCACACTTTGGCCTGTTGACGAGACATCGGCCTTCTGCACTTCCTCCTCGTTCGCTGCAGCAGCCTTTTCTGTTGACACAAAAACAAATGACGAGCACTTAGCGACAAGAAGAAAAAATATAGAAGCTGGGTCAAGGAGATCAATTCAAAAAGTTAAAAAACTTATTACATTGAAGAAACTTTGAATCAAAGAGGAAAAAAAAACAATCAAAATACATCGAAATAAATAACATGTTAATGCTTTTTAGAAGTAACCTAATGAGGAGGATTTCAACCTGGAACGATCCTTTGTAAAACATGTTGATGTGGTGCGAATCCAAGCAGAGAACTGAGTGAAAGGTTTTGTAAATGAGTGTGTCAGAGCACATGGCAGCCACAGTGGTGACAGCCACAGGATGGATTACATTGGGATGTGCCAAAAAAAAAAAAGGATGACTATAATAAAAACACGAACAATGAATAAATAATTATTGAAAGTAAATTTTACTGTGCTGCTATGCATATGTCCGTATGATTGGAGCAACAACCATGCAGACAAGCCTTATGTTGAAAGCGTAGGCTGCCCTACTTTTAGAGCCGATGATGAGAGGTGGAATATGAGTATACTGTTTGGGGAGGGTTGGTGAAGGGGACACACATTTAACGGACACACTAAGCCAAGAAAAGGCTGGCCATTTGTTAATAAAAGGGAGGAAATGATTCCAAGGAAAGCAAACTCAATCACAGTCAGATTCTCACCTGACAGAGTATAAAGCATGAGAAAGCTGATGAAAAGTCTAGCTTTTGCTTTGCTGTATTAATCTTTTCACATTAATAATGTGTGCATGAGCTTGGCATCTCTGAGCCCAGTAGGACCCTGCGGAACAGCACAGCTGCCCTAAGTATTGAGCCATCAGTCAGTGTCATTGTAACTCTTCCTTGCTCTGTATGTGGAGAATTAAGGCACTGTGCCATACAAAACAACAAAAATGAATCAATTAAAAGGCTTGTGCAATGTATCGACTGCTAAATACATACTGTATGGTTATTCGTACCGCAATGGTAAATTTAAAATAATTTTTGATCAAGCGATTTTTTTTTTCTGTGAATGACATAAGCTTCTTCTAAACTACAATGAGGCAATGTTAAATAAGTATTAGTTTAGGTAAAGAAAATTTCTCAAATACATTACAACAAAGGTTGCATATCCAAAGGTATTCCTATCCTAACTCTGTAAAGGAAAAAAAAAAGGGTATAGCAAAAAACATTGCTGACTAACGTTTTAGATGTCCTACTGGTAGTTAGCTCATTTATCTGTAGCAATGAGCTTCAGCTCTTCAAGTACAGTACAGACCAAAAGTTTGGACACACCTTCTCATTCAAAGAGTTTTCTTTATTTTCATGACTATGAACATTGTAGATTCACACTGAAGGCATCCAAACTAGGAATTAACACATGTGGAAGTATAGTACATAACCAAAAAGTGTGAAACAACTGAAAATATGTCATATTCTAGGTTCTTCAAAGTAGCCACCTTTTGCTTTGATTACTGCTTTGCACACTCTTGGCATTCTCTGGATGAGTTTCAAGAGGTAGTCACCTGAAATGGTTTTCACTTCACAGGTGTGCCCTGTCAGGTTTAATAAGTGGGATTTCTTGCCTTATAAATGGGGTTGGGACCATCAGTTGCATTGTGGAGAAGTCAGGTGGATACACAGCTGATAGTCCCACTGAATAGACTGTTAGAATTTGTATTATGGCAAGAAAGAAGCAGCTAAGTAAAGAAAAACGAGTGGCCATCATTACTTTAAGAAATGAAGGTCAGTCAGTCCGAACAATTGGGAAAACTTTGAAAGTGTCCCCAAGTGCAGTCTCAAAAACCATCAAACGCTACAAAGAAACTGGCTCACATGCGGACCGCCCCAGGAAAGGAAGACCAAGAGTCACCTCTGCTGCAGAGGATAAGTTCATCCGAGTCACCAGCCTCAGAAATCGCAGGTTAACAGCAGCTCAGATTAGAGACCAGGTCAATGCCACACAGAGTTCTAGCAGCAGACACATCTCTCGAACAACAGTTAAGAGGAGACTGTGTGAATCAGGCCTTCATGGTAGAATATTTGCTAGGAAACCACTGCTAAGGACAGGCAACAAGCAGAAGAGACGTGTTTGGGCTACAGAACACAAGGAATGGACATTAGACCAGTGGAAATCTGCGTTTTGGTCTGATGAGTCCAAATTTGAGATTTTTGGTTCCATCCACCGTGTCTTTGTGCGACGTAGAAAAGGTGAACGGATGGTCTCTACATGCCTGGTTCCCCCCATGAAGCATGGAGGAGGAGGTATGATGGTGTGGGAGTGCTTTGCTGGTGACACTGTTGGGGATTTATTCAAAATTGAAGGCATACTGAACCAGTATGGCTACCACAGCATCTTGCAGCGGCATGCTATTCCATCCGGTTTGCATTTAGTTGGACCATCATTTATTTTTCAACAGGACAATGACCCCAAACACACCTCCAGGCTGTGTAAGGGCTATTTGACCAGGAAGGAGAGTGATGGGGTGCGGCGCCAGATGACCTGGCCTCCACAGTCACCAGACCTGAACCCAATCGAGATGGTTTGGGGTGAGCTGGACCGCAGAGTGAAGGCAACAGGGCCAACAAGTGCTAAGCATCTCTGGGAACTCCTTCAAGACTGTTGGAAGAGCATTTCAGGTGACTACCTCTTGAAGCTCATCAAGAGAATGCCAAGAATGTGCAAAGCAGTAATCAAAGCAAAGGTGGCTACTTTGAAGAACCTAGAATATGACATATTTTCAGTTGTTTCACACTTTTTGGTTATGTACTATACTTCCACATGTGTTAATTCATAGTTTGGATGCCTTCAGTGTGAATCTACGATGTTCATAGTCATGAAAATTAAGAAAACTCTTTGAATGAGAAGGTGTGTCCAAACTTTTGGTCTGTACCGTACATGTCCCTTTGGTTCAAATGTAAATAAAAGTTGAGAATTATAAGTGTTTACATAACACTGGCTCTTTTGCAATGTATTATTTTTTGGGAAACGCCTGTCTCTCTTCAAGTCCAAAAACAAAAAAAAAACAAACAAAAAAAAAACAAAAAAAAAAGGTACGAATAATTATGTGCAGTGCACACAATCGGTCAAATAGTACATATGCATAAAAAACTTTGAAGAAGGCATTTCCAGTGCAATAGAACCAGTGCATTTGTTGAAAACAATAAAAACAAATAAGAGTAACCAGGCACAATCTAAGAGCTATTAAAGAAGGCGGTACACATAAAATCCACAGGTATTTGCCCATGTGCAAGTGCTCACCGCAATGACTGGATGAAACTTAACCTCCTTTTACGGCTTAGCAGTTCCTGCCAATATATTTAAATCTCAATGACACAAGGAAAACACACTACAGATAAACATGGGGAGGAATGAAAAAGGGGAGATAAAGGCTTTGTAGTCTTTAATATTATTTGACCCAAAACCAAAAAAACTTTATCATCCCTGCTTCTACAACTGAAAAAGGAAGGCAGTGAAAGGCAAATGAGAAAGCTGCAGTGGTTCTCAATTTTAACTATAAAAAGCCCTCTCAGTGTGACTACTGACATAAGTAGGACAGAGAAATATGATTTAGCCCTTGCCTCATTACTCTGCACAAACAATATTGCCTTTAGAGGTAGGCCGCAGAGAGGGGAGGGGTCATCGAGGAACTGTAGTTTATGGTGAGGTAGAGAGAGCGGTGATGGAGGGAAGCTGAGTCTGTGTGATTTTTTTTGCATCACATCTATCTAGATTACATAACACCTAGCTCTGTGAGTCACATAAAGTAAGAATCGTCATCAGGCAGTCTGATTCATGCGTCTTGAGTAGGCCGTCGGTTTACTACAAGTTGGTCAACCTCACTTTATTATCCAAGTGGTTTGAGGGTTACTTTAAAATGGGTTCCTTCTGAAGAAGAAAGAATTAAACTACATTCAAGATTTTCTATAACACAGGCAAGTCTGGAGGATAAAACACACAAATCTATCAGTTTTCCCAATGTTTTGGTTTTGGGGAAGAGTGTAAATGATTGGTAGGAAACCTATAAAGCTCTGATTTGTGATGCTGGAAAAATTAAATCACTGATGTTTTTTTTTTTTTTTTTTTTACAGGAAATAAGGCGTGTGGGAAATATTCCTGGATATCAGATCTGCAACATGCATTCCTGTATTACAAAATAAACATCCCAACAAGCAATTTCATGTTCTTGCAGCAACTTTTGTAGACCAGACCACAACTGGAAGGGTTGAATAATGGATCGGTAGTCATCCGGGCTTCGTTTACGCCTACTAAGTGAATCAATATCTGTTTTACCGATGTACAATAGGAGCAATCAGGTTTGCAGTTTTCCCAGCAGACAGTGTAAACATCATTACAGGCGGTAAAAATGTACCTTGCTCTTTTATTTGTCTGATTTGTTTCACAGTTTCCTTCAGGATTGCACATTTGTCAGGTTTGACGTTAAAGTTGTCGATGTCGTTAAAGTTGGCAAAGATCAGCTCAGCGAGCTCTTCGATGTATTTGTTCTCGTGCTCGCGGTTTCGCTTCTCGTTGCTCCGCTTGGGGCTGTGGGAACATGAACACAGCTGTAATAAACATCTCAGGAAGATAGGATTCATAAAATGGAAAGTGAAAAGTTTAAATAAAAAAATAAAAAAAACTACCAGATGGGAAAGAATCTGAACTAAGTAGGTTTTTATAGGATAATCATTTAAAGCCATCCCAATGAGATAAAAAGGAATTATTAAGTTCATCACATCATTCCTTACCTGGGTCCAATGCCTTCTGCAGAGCATTCTTTGCGTTTTCGTGACTCTGCCCTAGCAGGGTCAGATGAGTTATCGCCAACTCCACTCATTTTCAATGCATATCAGCACCTGGAAAACATACAGCAAAGGCAGGGAAAATGGTCAATTTGAATATTTAATAGACTTCTAACAAACTCGAAATACTAAAATTATGTGTAACAATAACAGGGCCGAGCTTGTGTCCATGCCAACACGGGCATCTGCTCACACAAGCCTGTGCTGAGGGCACAGGTTGATTCACTCCAGGAGAAATGAGCAAAAATGGAGCAAAGATAGAGATTCAATCATTTCTCTCCGATGGCGCGGCTCTCCCTAGAGAGACAAAAATGAGAGCACGGCGCTTCGCCCACAGCACCAGACTGTGCGCTCAACCGTGTACCAAGTAAAACCCATTCGTTATACAGAAACAAGCAAAGCCAGCTCACATTGAGAGGAGTTGGCTTAACAGTGTCAACATGTGCCAGTGTGCCATGTAAGAACTCCATCTTGTCTGCTGTTTCTGAGGTTATCTGACAGATAGGATTTTAGTAAGTAAGAAACCCACTTTTCACCATTTAGTGCGATTACAAGTGATGGAATTTCACTTGACATGGAGCACAGATAAAGCTTTCTTGGAGTTTTCTGACAGTTGACACAACTACTATTGTGACATTTTTTTTCTTTGCCTCTTTTATTCCCACATATCTCTTCTTTTCTCATACCAGGACTAAATAGTTAATAAAAACATACATTTTTGAATATTTGTCAGGCTTGGACAGTGAATGCTAAATGTGGACTCCATAAAAAGCTAAGTAGATGATAGGCTTTGGTTGCTAATGTAAAGCCTTCAGAAATTTTTTAATGGAGCTGAAAAATCAAAAGAAAAAAAGCACAAATTTGTAGGGTTTTTTTTTCAATCTACAAAATTTTGCATAAGCCCCTGCATCAGACGGCCTAAAACTAGCTGAAAAGCTTGCAAGCATTTTCTGTTCTTTTCTAGATTTCTTAATATTTGAGAGATAATTATGGTACTTTTTCACACTCCTGACAATTATTCTTCATATCAAAGTTTAAGTGAATTCTGTAAAAAAAAAAAAAAAAAAAAAGCATATTTCTGTTTCTCTATTTTTCTTATAATAGTTTTTGATTTGTAACAATCTGGCATGATAAGATTATGCCTTAACAGTGAGGACATGATCTTGATGGATTTACTTCCAATACTTATCATGTTTATCACCTGGTTGGTACTAATCTCAAAACCATTTGTTCCTTGTTAACATTTAGATTGTTGAGTAGCAAAATTTGGCACACGCTAAAAATATCCTAATGAAGTTTTCAACTCTGTAAAGCAAACAAGTCTTTAGTTCTACCCTTGCTTTGAAAGTCACCATAGCCTGAATTTAATGCCACTAAATGAAAGGCCATCAATTATTGAAAGCAGTAATGTCTTATTAATTACTACCATCTACTGAAAATCTGACGGTGGTTAATGGACTCTGGATTAAATATATGGAAAAAAATCAATGAACAAAGACACAATCTCTTGCTTTACTCTAAATAAAGGGTGACATTTAAAATATTTGTGTAAAAATAAAATTCTCTGGGTTTAAGCAATTGCTATTCTGTTGGTTTTTGTTTTTTAAAACAAGCAGAAATAGACAATGAGCTTTACAGACATTGAACATGTAAGTCTCTCCTAAGCGCAGTGACCAAGGTTGGTGCGCGCTGTGGTGTGATACACTCTCGGCTACTTTTGCCATGGAAACAGCTATGACACACACACTGCTTACTGCTCAGCCATTACATAAGAAGGAACAGAGGGGAGAACAACAGAATTGAGAACAGAACAGAACGGCATAGGGTGGCCGTAGCACGCAAAAACTAAAAATGGAGGTGGTGACCATGCAAACTTGAGTCTTCCTCCCTCCTGGCTTGGGGTGACCTACTTTAGGCTAATGGTGGCGCTCAAATGAATGAAATCAAAGCGATGGTGATTGGTCAGAGAGACAGAGGAGACTCTGAAGGGTAAAACTTGCTCCGTTGACAAGCCGCTTGAGTACCACTGTGAAATGAATGGAGGAATAATGATACACAAACATTTGTGTGCATGTGTCCTTGTATTTTACCTCTTGGTATGCCATCGGGGTGTCTTTATACCATGAAACTACGGTATCCAGTGAAAAAATAACAGTCTCAATAGCAGAGGTTATTCGCTTTTATTAATGACAACAGAAACAGGCCATTAAACTCTAATAGCCAAGTGCTGCTCTCTGTCCCCATTGGTTACACTGACTCTTTGATGCGCAAGTTACCAAGGGGATTCTAGGCCTGATTGGTCGCGCCTGTCTCGCTGGACCAGATATGATTGGTTGCCTCCATCTCCTTGACATGACAGTAATGATGGGTCATTGTACATTGAGACAAATAAGAGAGACTGGAAGTGCCGGGCACGTCTCAATGACACCATCGCAGACAGCCAGACTGCCTGGCAAGCAGGCTGGTAGGCTAGAGCAACAACTGTGTCACCTAGTTCCACAGGTGCTTGGCTGTGTTGTGTCACCAACTGTGGCCACAAGGGAAGAACTCCTTCAAGCTTTATTGTTCTTGGACGTCATAAGCATCAGTGAGTGAGTGACAGCATGTTGTCTCCGTGACTTGGCATGAGTGAGATGATAAATTCTCATCTCCATTCCTGCAGCTCAAAGGCAAATCTGTCAGAAAAAAGGGTGCGTATATCTTCATCTCCACCACGAACAAGAACTTGACCGATACAGTCAGAAAAATCAAAGCAATTGTGTGTATGATGACGGTGGTAAATGGTGGCAGTGATGACACGGACAATCACGTTTATGACCACGCTCTATTAATCCATAGCACTGTTTATATTTAAACTCTGGTAAAAAAAAAAAAAAAAAAAAGAAGGGAAAAAGCAGCAATGGGTAATTTAGAAATGATTTAGGTTCGCCCCATTTTTTGAATGAGATATAAACAGAAAATAAGAAAATTGATTGTTAGCGTCAGGATTTGTCTGAACAGTCGCTGATATTACATAATTTCTTTCCTATATGTAAAATAATTAGTAACTGCTGTTATTTAAAAGCCTTTTGGAATCACAATGTATTTAATTAAATTACATAAATACAATTAACCAACAAGTCAAACAATAATTAACTCTCTTCTGATAAATGTATCAGCATCATAATAAAAGCTCAACTTAATGATTTAATTATGAAGTTTGCAACACAACAATACAAAAACAACTATTAAAAGAAGATGTCTGGACAGGAAAACGCCATACATAAATCTTCCTGTGCTAGCCACGACTGACTGGTGGGCAGGGCCGATAACCTCATTATGCATTAGCATGATTGGCATATACTGCAAGGCATCTATTAAAATTACAGCTAATCAAGCTGTCAGCTCATTTAATTCATTAGTACAGTGAACTGAAACATATGCTCCATCAATCATAACCAGGCGCCTTATGTTAGTCATACATCGTGTAAAATTAGCGCAACATTAAATGGGCATTGTCAGGATTCAAACAGGCAGGAGGAACGAAGGTGACACCATGTCTAAATAACTGCCCATCAAAACTCAATGGAGCGATTAGATTGAAGGATAATACTTAGACTGTCATGCTTGTGTTTGTGTGAGTGAAGAGAAAATGGTTCAGCTCAGGGTTAATGTTGCACAGATCTTCACATTGTTTTGGAAATAGAACAAAAAGGACAACCAGAAACAATACAAAGGCTACTGCTAAACATTAGCTGTACCATCTTTCCACTTCTGCTCGAGGCTTTTTTAATGCTCAGGTCTAAAATGTTGTGTACGATCTGTTTGGACGTTGCTCACAAGGCTCTGTCTGCTTGACAATTGATGGAAAAGTACAGGCTGGAAATCAGAGTGGAAATGATGCAGGGGTCACGGGGTTTATAGGAGCAGAAATGCTCCCATACTGCTCTGCAGCTTTTAAGCTCTGGTGGGTTTAGTTCTCCACTTACAGAGGTAGTAAACACCTCTGTTCCAACGTCTCTTCATCTCACTCACATATACAAGATGGCTGCATTACTATATATGTGTATGCTGACAGCTCAGCTTTGATTGTGTGAACAATTTTCTCACATCGTTACAGGTTTTCATCTCATCTCAAAGAGAGATTCACAGGCGTAAATGATGAGTTTGGATCTTTAAACCATTGTAACAGCCACGGCATCACCACAACACTATCTAATGCTGTTTATCACACCATTTTGAAACAGTGGAAAATTAAAAAGGAAATATAAAAGTCTCGAAGAAGAAAGCTTGAGAAAACAATTGACTTTTAAAGAGGTGTTTTAAAGAGGTCTTTAGAGCAAGGTGCTCTAAAGAGAAGGAATCAAACGCAAGTGCCATTGCTTATATCTAAGGTGTCACAAGAGCAGACTTTCCAGGACTTAGCTGGAGCCAACCAGTCTGGCGAGGGAGGAATGCAGAGACAACGAGGTGCTGCTGCCGCCTGAGGTGCTGCAGACAACCACGTTCCCTCCTGTCAAACTCAGCTGGTGCAACCTGCACATGACGTGTCATCTTAAAGCACTGTAAAAACACACACTTCTACATACATGGTGAATATAAAAACATCTAAGGAAACAGCATGCAGCGTATTTCTCAATAATTGCTGAATTGTAAAAGTACATGCACAAAAATAAATCCTGCTTATGGACAATTCCCAAAACTTTTTATTTCTTCATTTAATCTCATATGCTGCCTGAAAGATGTGTGAAAGGAGGTGGACAAAACACCATCAGAGTGCCAGGCATTTGGTATGTTACATTTTTGAGGGTGTGAATGTTTGAATTGTTATGAAGCACAAATTGTTGTTTTAATAAGTATGTAAAGAACTCATAAATACAACTGAAATTACTTCAAACTCATACATTAAAAGGTTTTTTAGAAAAAAATCTGATCTGATCACACCATTTTTGACAATTCAGAACCTCACCTCACTAGACAACTTGACATCACACAAAAAGCCAGCAAGTGGGAAAAAATATTAAAGACATTGTGTCATGTCACAAGTACTTTAGCATTTAACACTTTCATTCAAACATTAAATGGTGGATTCTGGTTAAAAAAGTAAATTTGGCAGCCCCCAGACACCCACATCCCACCCCCCAAAAAAAACAACAAAGCAAAACAATAATTGAATAATTGTGTAATTTTATATCAAAGCCCAATCTAAAGTGGTGTTACATAAATGAAATACTTTTTGGTGTTAACTGATTGAAAAAGGTCAAAAAGCAAAAGCAGAACATGCTGGTCAACATTTTGTTACGGGATTGTTTTTAGTAAACTGAATGACTTGGAGGACATGTCAATGTGCATGCAGGTCAATTTGGGGAGATTTTTAACTTTTAATGATTTGTTACATGTGTGCAACAGACGAATCTCCATCAATAAAATCAAAAGAATATACATGCTAACATAATTTGTAAAGTGGTAGCTAGTTTGTTTGTTCTAGTAGTAGCTCTAAAGAAGACAAAACGCTTCTGTACCACTATGCAAACCAGTTAATGCACAGATAAGAAAGGAAATGTGACATTGAAAACCACTGAATTATACATTCTGGTCATTGTAAGATAAAGAAAAAAATGTACTATTTTTTTCCTTCAAAAAGTATGTTTGATTTGCTGAGGGGTGAGGGTATGTACCAGTGTGCCATTCCTATAATCATGTGGGTTAACAGAGCTTTGATTATAGGCACGCCCAGGATTTCTAGATTCTAGTGAGTGGAGGGTATGACTATGCATTAAAGTGGTCGGGAACTGTTTGAAGTCAACAGCACTGTAATAATGAAACCCATCCAGAAAACAGAAAAAAAAACCTCTCTAGGGCACTGAACAATGTCTCGCTGGTGTGTAATCTGTCCTCACATTGCGTCTTGATGCAAAAGGCCCCGAGAGAGAAATGGGGGAACAAGAGTGCACCAATAAAGACAGTTTCTGGAGGGCTGCAACACGGGCCATTTATTTCCCACAAACTGAAGAAAAAATCATGACAGAGGAAGGCCCCCAGAGGACCTGTGTATTCTCATTTTACCTCTCGGTACTTGCCAGGGTTAGAGGAGAGACAGAGTGTTGAAATGCACAGAAACATGTTGAATTCAAGCAAGGTGGTATTTAAGACAAACATTTATTAAAACAATATCAGTTTCACCAGAATGTAATATGGGCAGAGCCTGGAGTGAACCCTGGCCTGGCATACAGATGCTGTTACGTTGAACCAGATGTTGTGATATCAGGTTTAGTTCAAGAGAAAGGCAGAGAGAGATTGAAGGTGTACGGGTGTGATGATGGATTAAAGAATTAAAACAGAATAACACAAACCTTGACTTGGCTCAATTTGTAAACACATTAGTGGTGATTGTGTCATTGAAAACATGATCAGGCAGTGAGTTGTGAATTTTATAGAAAAAGAAGAGTTGCTTTGATCAAAGGAAAACAAGGGGCAAGAAAGAGCATAGATATGATGTCAAGAACTTGAGGTTGACCAAGTGTAATGACTTGTGTTCAGTAAACATTGTGGGAGGGAATTGCTGGCTCAAATTACAGCTGCAACTCTCCGGCTGATCTCATCCATGAGGGAGCTTGAAATTAGCAGTGTTAGCAACCCTCTACCTGTTTTAGCAATTAGGTTTCCCAAACAGAATCAACAAAATAAATGGGCAAAACACCCCATTTGCTGTTGATCTGATTGAGAAAAAAAAATATGCAAATTGCTTTGAGTTTGTCTGCTCTGCAATCACAGCAAGGTAATGGCTCTAAAGTGCAACCACGAGCCAGCCCCCCCATTTAACTGAAAGCTGATCGCACTCATCAATCTTTAACGCTGGCAGTCACTTCAGGATGTCACAGGATAAGAAGCAAAGAGCTTTTTGTATTATAAGCACAGGATGCTGGTCACTAGCTGTCAGAAAGAAAGAAAAAACACACGGCAAGAGGAAGATTGGTGGGAGAGGTGAACAGGAGTGTCAATTACCATGCGATGACAGAAATGATTCATTTGTATGAATAAGCATCTCATCGCAACAATCCAGTTCATAATTCATCCATGAACTGCTCCAGTGGAGAGATTCAAATATCAATGAGGAAATTGGATTATTGTAAAGCCTTAAAATGTCTTGATACACTAAGCTGATCTCTCAGAGTCAATGTTGCTCATTGATGGGTGATGTCATGGAGTAACTTGCGATTCCTTTATCTGCTGCAGCAATGGTATTTAATGTATGCAGCATGTACAGGGTGTAAAAATAAGTCATTTCCACTCAACTCCCCGCTAGTGTTTTAAAGGGGTGGAATTTTATATTAATTAAACAACAAAAAAAGTTTCCCATCATTATCAGCAAGGAGTCATTTAAACATATGCATCTTTAAACAATGAACAAATACTTTTTGTAAAACTCTCATTTACTGTGTGTGTGTATTAAACTCTCATATGCTGAGCTTATGTGTATTTATATAACATTTTTTTTCTTTAAGTGAAGCTGCAAGCCACTGGTTGATTCAACCACAACATTTTAAATGTGCAATGTTGACCTTTCCACTCTCAAGCCACACACAGCACATCAATACATGATCAATGTGTGGGAGGAAGTTTAGTCGAGTTACTTTACAAACTTATAGGTACATACTTTGTTTGATTATGCAACTTCTTCTTTTAAAAAAACCTTTGTTCAACACATTGTTTTCTTTTTTTTTTACAAGAAAAGGGGGTTAAATTGTGTTTGAAGACATTTTGAAGGAGAATGTCTGAACAAATACAATTATAAAAAATGCAATAGCTAAATATATTAATGATATTAACCTAACTCCAATAAACACACAATTTGATGTTGTAAGGGCTGGTGGAATCCTATAGGTCAAATCAGTATCAGAAACAATCATTTGCATCAGTGGGAGTTTACTACCGAATAAACTAACAAAAATAGTGTATCTACGTATCCATAGTAGATCTGAATAGTACCAAACAGAGATAAAGGTCAGGAAAGACTTGTTTTGAAATCTGGGAACAGAGTTCATTAGACCCCCTTCTCACTGTATCAACAGCTTTACTAAACCCAGATCCTCCAGCCAAAAATGATGTGATGCAACGGTTTAACACAAATGTCTTCATAAAGCAACAAAGCAGATGATGCAGAAGATAATCTCTGAATCACACCCACCGAATTAACCTTTAATAGAGAAGTTGAACAACAAATCATCTATTTTAAATGCTTACATCATCGGAACAGTTTGAGATTAATGTAGTGATATGCTATCTATTTGCTAGGTTGCACAGTATAGAGTTGCATAAATGGGAAATTTGGCTGTGTTTATGCTTCTCACCTTGGTTTCAGTCCAGAGAGGCTCTCAGGCCATTGCTGCGAGGCGATAATGTATGGAAACCTTTACATATCATCCACTTCTCCCTGCTGAGAGAAAAGACAGCAACATTTGTGATTTAGAGCACAACTCGCGTTGGAAAGACACACATATGCTTTATAGGAACACAACACTGTTTTTGCATATTTCATGGGTTCAGCATTCATAGGATTTTCAGGTAGCATCCAATGCTTCCATGGTACTAAGCTCTAATGCTAATCTAGTGGCGCAGTTCGCTAGAGCAATTGAGGGCTTGTACAGAGATGAACGGAGACAGGAAAGATATGTATCAGCTTGTCTAAGTTTAGGGAATAACAATGGAACACGAAGAAAGCGAATGCAAATTAATAAGAGGGATATAACTAGCAATTATTTTTACACCTGCTATCTATTACAATAAATTATATTATAACTGTTCTAGCTTTGTACAGACTGCATTTAAAAAATTGACTTAAAAAACAAATAATCATTTAAACTTTTGTTGGTCTAACCAACAAAATCCTGAACAAATGTCTCACCGTACGGCCAAATCAAAATGTATAAGATTAGAAAATACAAACAGGATTTTAATCAAACTATCTTTTCCAGTTCTGTTCCACAAAATAGCAGATTCATTTACTTGGAAACTGTTTAGGTGAAGTTAGCAGAAAATCAGATGTCACATGTCCACAGCCTTTATTTCCTTCGAGACTCAAAAGTCTATTAATTTGAGCCAGATAATGTGCCTTCTTAATCATGGTGTGCAATTAATTAGATTAGAAATAAGTATTAGTATTAACTTTTATTCCCTTTTGGACAATTAAAAGATAAATCTGCAATCTGCAAAAGACTGTTTGCCTAAGTAAAAAAAAAAAAAAGAAAACTCTTGTATTGGTTTGTGGTGGACTGCATTTTTTTTCAAAGCAGGATGTTGCATTGAAACAAAAGTGGGTGTTTTTCCTGTTTGGCTGTACAGCACCCTAAAGCTAAAAGACATTAATTTACTAAGTGGTTTAAATAATTTGCAGCGAGCCACTGAAAATCCACAAAAGGGGACTTTATGAAAAGACTTTTCAGAAAACATCTGCTTATGTATTGAGAAATCAACTTGAAGATATTACTTGTTTCACAAACAGAATGAAAGACGATAGCACTGATTAAAGAAAGGGCTATATCAAAATTTGGCGTTATAAATAAATATATGTATTTTACAAAAGTTAGGCATTTTAATATAGGTACATGGATTCAAACACCTCATGGTCCTTCAAGAAAACAATAATGTCTACAGAATCAAACTGAATACCTGATTTCTTCATTCGAGTTAGAAATAAGCCACTGAAGAAGCCAAGAAACAACTTCAATTTTATGGGACATTGAAATATGGTAAAAAGCAATAAGTTTGAAGGTTTACTTTGCTATAAACAATCAAACCTCAAAGTTACTAAATTGACAGTAACTTAATTATTTCAAACCTCTCAGAGTTGTAAACTTTGGGTTGCTGATAGATTATTTGTCTTTATTAAAATGAAAATGAAGACCAATGACAAAAACCTGTGCAACTTACTCAAATCAACTTGATGGTTGTGCCTTGAATTTATCACCAAAATGGGTGTTAGACTGATTCAACAGTTTTTGAAAAAATTATTAGGATTCCCAACCCCCAAGGCCTTTACATGAGAAGAACTAACAAGTCGTTGCTACACTTTTTAAAACTGAAGACACATTTTTTCAAGTGGACACTGTTCGCAAAAAAAAAAAAAAAAGAGTGCGTTAATAGCACCATTAGAAAAATTGACTTTCCTAAGCAAAACAGCAAACTGAGGAGGCAAGCGATACCAGAGGAGATGATTAGTGAAGCGTTAGAGCAAAGTGGAAAGTTTGCAAATGCACGTTTTTCCTGCTGCCTCCATGGATATGACGATAAAACATAACAACGGAGGAGAGACCAACTATGCAACAATTTCTCTTCATAATCCTGTTAAGTGTCAAGCTGCTTGTCAAGTGAAATTCTATTAGCTTCAAGCTAACATAGCACCGCATGATTATTGGTTTGCAGGTGTGCATATTTCCATATCACAAGCTCCTTGAGTTCACCTTTCTCTTGTCTTTCTTCTGAACTTTGAGGTTAATTTCACCTCTAATCTCTGTATAAATATATGTCATTATATCTTACTGAAGAACTTATCCATGGAAGAAAACCATTGCATCACATCTGGTTTTCAGCAATGGAGACTGCGAACGGGGGAAAAAAGTGAAAATGTAGAACAAGATTCTACAGAAGTTGCAAAAAAATTGGCCAGACCTTTTACTACAATGGGATTAGCTCAAATGGGACTTATCACGTTTATTTGGTTTACAGAAGTGTAACTTCAACATCAACTTTGAGAAAGTCACTAATGTTGAAACCAAGAAAAACAAGAAGCATATCACAGTAAATCCAAGTGTCCTTACTCACATCTCTAATCTTGCGAATCATGAATGAAGAAAGGATAGTTAATACTCCATATCAAGCTGTATCCACTCTAGCAAAACTATGTCTTCACAAGGGTGCTTGAAATTGACAATTGCACCTACACACACTGCCGGTATTGCAGTATTTCAACACTTTCTAGTATCCTATCACTTTGTTCAAAAGTATAACAAACAAAAAATAAACGGAGCATTGCATGTAAAATTTTCTGTTAGGACATTTGTGTATTTTTTGTTAAAAGTTCCCCTGCCTTTTTTAATAGGTTGTTTTTGATGAAATGGCTAGAAATAGCTACAGTATTTCTGATTTTTGAAATATTAAAAAACTGAATAGTCGTCTACTGTTCGGCTCAATGTTGGTAAGTGTTCTTTGTCATATGTATTAGGCAGACTACGCAGTGAAAAAAAATGTCAAATACAATGCAGTTCTACGGTAACCTATTTTACAGTAAATACCATTTACAATAGCATATTGTAAATACTTTTATGTTAACCACAACATTTTAACAGAAAATTATGTGAGCCAAGTAGGAAATCACAATTAAAATCACTGTTTTAAATTCTCGAAATTAACAGTCAAAGAATTAAGCCATTTACAATGTCACTATTATTTTAACAGTAATTTTTGTTTGAAATAAAAAAATGTAACTATTATTTTAATAGTTATTAATACCTTTAATATCAATACATTTACAGTGTTGCTGTATTTCTCTACAGTAAAAAAAGGCAACCACACCGGCTCTACCACCATAAATTTGACAAGATTTTGTTTTTTGTAGTGTAATAAATTTCCCAAAATTCACCTTATAGTTGTTTATGTGCAAAGTATACAAACAGAAAGGATTTGTTTTGCATGTGATATTTAATGTTTCTCTATCATTGTCTGGGTATAAATATTCTAATTGTGATTGGAAATCACTACATCATTAGATTACATGAATAAAAAAATGCTCCAGGTGAGGTAATGCTTTGCAGATGCTGCATAAGCCAAGCATTCCTGCCGGAGAATAGACCCACATGGTGACAGAGGAATGTGTGAACTTTTTTTAGCTACTGCAACAAGAGATTGAAAGAAAGATCGCGTATTCAAAGACAGAGTTAAGCCTCAATTTGAAGTACCTCAGGATCTTGTTCACTATCCAGCAGGAAATTAACAGACAGATTTGTGCAAATAATAATGACAATGCATCGGTCTGTTGAGGAGCTGAGGGAGTTGAGCCAAAAAGCATTGTTTTCTAGTTCTCCGTTTACTAGTCAATCTACATTAGTACAATTTATATTCACTAACTGTGGGCTGTGACCAAAAGAACAAAATCCTGGGAAAAAAGAGGCCGAGATGAGTTTCCCTCACAGAGCGGCTGATCTTATGCTCAGATGCTCAGGGTGGCTGACTTGTTGCTCTACTCTTCTCTTCTACTCTCAATAGTTTGGGTATCTCGTTAGGATGCCATGCTGGTGAGGTGTTCCGAGCACATTCCACCAGAAGACCCACTGGTCGTCCCAAGACCTGTCTCACAACTGACCAAAGAAGACATCAGTATTCTCCCAAATGTGGCTGGGGTCAGGGAAGTCTAACAATTTTTGTGTTATATTTCCAGAATTGCTATAATGCAATCAGTAAAGACTAATAATACCGAATGTTTTTTGGCAAGATTTTCTGTTTCAAGCAACAAAAGTACACATAAATATTTACTTAGTTCAGCCAAACCGAGTGGTGATATTAGGATGAATGTTATGAAACAAAACAACTTTTTGCCTTAAAAGTATACTTGGTATAAAGTTAAGCAATGATGGTCATAAAAATGGAGCAAATGTTTTTGATGAAAAAAGGATGAAGAACCAACGGTATTCACAACTGAAAGCCTGCCTGGTTGTGCAACACTGCAGATAGCCATGTTCAGTCAAACAAACTAAACCTGTAAATAATGCATTCCCATCTCCACCTGAAACAGCACTATGAACAAAAAACCTGAGGAAAAAAAATCTATATATTCTTATAAGTAAACAAGGAAAGAAAACTTGCTTTTGGATGATTATTGCAGAACAATTTGAGACCAAAACACGGGGCTACATTTAATTTAAACCTAGTTAAAATTGTCCATTTTTCTGTTTCCACCTTCATTGAATTCTCGTTAACCAGAGTGAGACCTAACCTAAAAAAGGCTGCATTTACTTGCGTTAAAATGGTTGGGCTTGTTATACGTATGTGCACATCTCCCAAGTTTCTTTTTTGCCATCTTTGCCTACTTTGATAAGAAATCAGTTAGAGTCTGGAACTTTCCAATTCTGCCAACTTCAGCTCAATCAGTGCACAGTTTAACCAGTCACTTTTTAACCAGTCAAAAAGTGACTGGTTAAAAAAATAGCAAAAAAGGCCACCTGCAAACATCCGCAAGCTACCGATACAATTAAGTTAAAACAACTGTTGAAAGAAGAGAAAGTGGAACTGGAACAAATGAAGTGTTGGGGATATTATGCAGGAGTCTCCTCGCCTGGGTAGCGTGAGTCATTGTAATAGGTTATTGCTGTGGGCAGCAATGACCTTCTGCTCCAGTCCTTATTGCAGCGCAGCTGAATAGCATCTGACTGCAGATGCTCGCTTGTTTAATCAGTATATTGCATGGGGGAGTGTGCATTACAGGACGGAGTTCAGAGAAAAGTTGAAGGAAAATGACAAAATATAATCAATAGTAATGTGTGACAGAATGGTACATGTAAGTAAGGTCAGCAGTCGTATGTCTCCCAATCTGAATCTGTATTACGTGAAGTTGTTTCAAAACCTTTCAGATCACAGCGAAGGGCAACAGAAAAACACATTTTTGTCCTTCTGCAGATGACAAATAAACGATAATAATATCACATTTCTCTAAACTTCCTTTTAAACTACTTCTCCTTTTTTTCCCCACACTTTCAAGCCTGGAATTTTTATCCTGTAGAGGAATTTCCTGAGTTTCAACTCTGTCACATGCAGCCCTTGATCTTTGGACAAAACGACAGATTGAACCAAAGTCTTGAACCCTTCTCTCCAACAAATAATAATAATAATAACTGTAATAATTAAAAACAGCAAAGAAGAGCAGAAAAAGTAAAAATAATAAAGATTCTATCTTTCATTTAAATGTCTTATTTAGATACACCAATAAAATTATTGGTACAACAGGGAAGAAATTTACATTTCTTTTTAATGAGAATTACTTTTAACATGTAACTGAGACATATCACTGCAGCACAAAGGGTACCATTAGACTTGAAGTAAAAACTCTCCAAAAACTAATGATCCAGATATTTGAAAATAATCTTCCAATAATAAATATAATACTAATTGGGTCCACTATTAATTTTTACTGTACCAGTAAAAAGGAATGCATAGATCAAATTGTTTCTAAGTTTATTTATAAAAAGGCGGTCTCAAAAATCAAAGAAGCAAACGCATCTATTACACGTAAAGACAAGGATTCACAGAAGAACTGTTATTTTAAGGCATATGACACAACCAAAGGCAAATACAGCTATTCCCAATCTTCATATCTAAAGGAAATGAATGCATAGTTAGAGCAAAAATAATCCCACGCGCCAAAAAAAATCAACCTTCAGCAGAAAGAGAGGGGATGTTTGGCAGAGCAGACTATTGAAATACATTTTTGGGCAGAGGGAAATGGATCAATTTGTGCCCAATGTTTACAGTTTTTCTTTTCGCATCGAGATACTGAATGCATTGTATGGATGTGTATGTATTGCTCTACATATACTAAAAGAACACGATTCTGAATAAAAGCAGATGAAATGAACTTATCCCACAAGGTGGTCAGAGTCTCACCCAGAGATAAGAGTGAGAAGTGCTGTCATTAAGGGTAGGCTCAAAGTGGAGCTGCTGCTCCTTCAGGTTCAGACAAGCTACATGAAATGACTCGGGTATCTGGCTAAGATGCTTCCTTGGACTTGGTGAGGTTATCCAGGCAACTCCTATCAGTAGGAAACCCACATATAGATTCAGAACCTGCTGTAGAGACTTTGTCTCGCATCTGGCCTGGGAATAGCTTTGAGATACTCCTAAGCTGAACGATGTGGTAAGGGAAGACCGGGATTCCCTGCCATTGCTCCTGCCACCCAACCCCAGATAAGCAGAAGTACGTTTGTGGCATTTTCTAAATTGCTGTGCTTCGGTCACATTAATATATCATTAATATTATGGATTGTATATGTATTTCTTGCAGCAAACCTGGGAAAACCTCAAGATCCTCCCAGATAAAAAATATGAATGGGGCAAAAGAAGTCTGAGCTTCTCCGGTGAGGGTGCAGCACCACAATCTGTCCCAGGGAGAAGTGGTAGAAAACTACACGTAAAAGTTTTGGGTAAACAACAAAATAAAGTTCTGTGCATATTTACAGACATGAAATATTTGAGCAAGGTTTCCTTTTTTTATGCATTATGAAACTTATGTTTCAAACAAAATGAGCAAATATATAGAAGAAAAAGATCCGTTTGAGGCAAAAAGAAAAAAGAAATAAGAATATTCCCCATGAAGAGGCACTCTTCTAGAGTGAAGTGGCCTTGTGCAAAAGTGGTGATTAATGTGTCCTGTAACCTAAACAAAAATGAACCCACTTGTAAGATACAAGTGAAAAAGATTGAGAATGTGACAAAGATGGATGAGGCCTTGGCAAATATACACACTGCAGAGCAAAGCTCTTATCAGCAAAGGTTGTCTCTGAAACTTAAGTGCATACCTTTTACCCAATAAGCTCAATGTTCAAATACATCTGGGTCTTTAGGAGGTCAAAGGGCAGTGGGTTTGAGGTTCAAGACACCTTTAAAAAAACAACAGTGTCAATTACACCAGCAGATGCTAATAGAGGTTACAGAAACCAACAACACCCATACGAAAAGATTCAATTTTTTTTAAAAACTAAAGATGACAACTTGTATTTTATTTGATGCCATAGCTGGTGGGACCACATGAAGAGTGCTGAAAAAGCTGTGAAAAGTCAAGCATGGGGAGTCATTGTAATCTCTTCAGTCTTCCAGATATAGGGTCCTTATGGGTGAGAGACTTTGACACTAAGGTTGAGCTAACAATGCTTACGAGCCAGCTAATCTGGTTCACATCAAACAGGACAAAGGCCACGTAGTTTGTGTGCAGGAAATTGGCCATGTAAGTCCAAGTCATTGAAGGGCTAAAAACCAATGGAGGCCCTGCAAGGTGCCTTTTAAATTGCCCACTAATGGCTGTCAATTGAATGAGAATCAATACTCGTGTCTACCCTAATGAAAATACCTGACCTTTTAGCTCTGCTGCTCCAAAGCTTGGGCAAAATCTTCTACCTTACCCATTATTGTTCAATTTGGGTTGTAGCTGGAGGCGTTAGAGGCTGAAGATAAAAAAAAAATCTACAAGATCTAGGGAAAAAAACCCATGCACATTGTATAACTTTGAGACATTTGGATTGTGGTACCTGTGTGTCATAAATTGAATCAATAATATATAGAATAAATATTTACAGACACTTTCATAGCATTAAAAAAAAAGAACATCCCCACCTCCATACTTTTTCATACTTGCCCATGCTGCATCAGCATAATTAGGTTGAAGTCCTAGTTGTGCTAAGGGAAGCCTGTGTGTGTGCACCAAGATGTGTAAACAGACAGTCAGCTGAGAGGAGGGAGGAGACGTTGTACTAATCACTTTGCTTTTATAGTATCTATTGCCATGCACTGTCACAGGCTGCTGACTACACACCCACTTTTTCAAATTTTGTGCTTAAAATGTCACAAATTTAATATCAAGTGCAACAACAAAACCGAGTTCCATAATTTTGCAAATAAACAGACATTGCATTTTGGGTGACAAGGTTGCTTTACTCGTACATTTATAGTTTGTTTCTGCTTCTTGTGATAACTTTAAACCAAAATTGTGTGCTTCAAAACACTTCAAAAACTTGACTAAATAAACTATGTTGGAATACCAATGAACCATTTATACACAATTTGCATCAGTAGAGGAATGTGGTCATACTGGATTTCTCTAGGGAGAGGTTGGGTGAACAACTCATGGCCACAACTTTAGCATTCAAATAATGACAACTATTTGTAAAAGGCTTTTGTTGATGGATTGAAGTCAGTACAAAGTGAAGATTAAGATCCACTTTTACCAGCATTTTTGTAACGATACTCAACTTTCTAGGTTCACAAGTTTCTGTGGACCTGTTGCTTATCCGAAACAAAAAATAACTTGAAACCTTTTATACCTGGCACACTTGGCAAGATAAGAAAAGTCTTATCTTCCATTGTAGCATAATTTCTCTGATGCTGGGTTTTTGTAGAAAATTATTGTTTGCTCTTCTTCAGTTTAAAATTTGATCCATCAAAACATTTTGTATAAAAAAATGTCTATTTTTTCAGGTGGCCGATACCTAAATCTCTTTATAACATTTAGATGAAAAGCAAGCCAAAATAATAGAAGGTAGTTCAAGGAAGAAATAACTCCTCGACTAAATGAAAATCAATAACTTTTTTAATTGAGTCTTAGAAACAATAGCAACATAAATATCAGAGACATACAAGTATGCGCCAATTGCTTGTACATTTATTCTACAATTATGTAGCAACTACCCACCACTTAATCTGCTTTTGGTGGCAGTAAAACATAAATGCGTGAGCACAATAATGAGTCTGATGAGTCGAAAAAAGGCGAGTCATAACACGAGCGTATATGTGGGGAGCCGAACCAACCATGAAAGGTTGTGTTTTTGTGTGTGTGGCAGACTGAATAATCATGATCTAGAAGTAAGTTGTTCTTGGTACATCAATTATTTAATATAGTAAGCACGATGTTTGTCCATCTTTTAAAACCTGTCACAAACAGTTAAGGATTAGTTCCCAAGGGACCTGAGATTTTATTGTAGAAGTAAACCTAAGATAAGAAGATGCCATGTTAGTGTAGAGGCGAGGGAAAGAAGAGATCAGCTGACACGACGATGTCACTTTATCATTTAAATAGTGAGAGAACCTAGCAGTCTTCAATCAAAAGCCCACAGAAGTTTTACTACTCTATAGAGCATGTCAGTAATTTCATTGTTAAATTATTGCAATAAAGGCCAAAAAACTGTTTTGGTATACAACTTAAATAAGATCTGAGCATTGCTATAATCTTTGGAGCGCGTTTAGGGTGAAAACCTTAAACCCTTGCATTACCTGATTAAGAGTGCTACTTATCAGACCGGAGAACATGTAATTGAACAAGACGGTGCAAAGAACCATGTAAAGCACCCTCCTCATCCTTCTGCCTTGCTATATCTTCCCATTTATGTAACCATACAGAGTACCACTGAACAGCTGTGTCTTAGTAACAAGACATCAAATGTTTATTCTTTTAGCAAAGGTTTTGATATATTGAGAAACAGATAATAAGAATTGCTGTGATTATTAGCTCTGGTACAGTTAAAAAAAAGTGCTTTAAGCTTCACATCTTTCTTCTATCCATTCATTCATCCATCCATCCATCCATCCATCTTCATAAAAGGATTGATTAAAGTCAACACATTGTTGTGTTTGCATAGAAGAACCATTTTAGTCTGCCAAGCGTAATTTCCAGATAAAAATATAAAATGTTTTAATAACCTGCATCTAGAAATGCTCAAAATTTCAGCAACCTGTTCAGTGTGCAACATGCCTATTGCATTTAATCAGTCAGGATAGGATCTAGCATCCCTCGCAACCCTGGCTGGGATAAGTGGTTCAGAAGGTGACCGACAGACTGTCATTTTTTGTTCCATTTATAGTTACCCACATCAATTAATAGAAAAGTTGTAGGAATAAAAACATAATAGAGCAGATGTTAAAGATATTTGAGTGAAAACACAGAATGCCTGGCCTGCGTTTTCCTCACATGCTCGAATTAAAACAATATATTATCGTCTGTATAGCAGAAACAGAGACTGTAAAATGCAAACCAGAAAAATCCTACTAACCGGGCTGTGTCTATTTATTCAGAGCTTGAAATCATCTTTGTTTTTGCCAGACTGTAAACCTCCCCCTGTAGCCGAAAATCAAAAACACATGACAGAATAAAATTGTAGCATCTGGGCGAAACATGTACTTCTCCATTAACATCAACGCAGCAGGTGTAGTTTATATGTCGCAATTGGCTGATCTCGAAAGACGAAGTAAACAATGAAATGCAATGTTTTCCTTCTGTTAGCCTCTAATACAAAAATCTTTAAAGTAAAACTGAAACTTTCTGAATAGTGAAACAACAAAAAAACCTTGTATGTGCGCATTTTGATGGTGATTTAATTATTTTGTGTACATTCTTTAAGGTTTAAAGTTTTTATCTCAACTTTTCTTGAGATTTTTACCAATTTAATTTATACAACTCTGTCCAAGACAATACTTCTTTGGTATTGGATGGTACCATCTTTGTTTGAGGAGAGGGACTGAAGATTGGTAGGAAACAGTATTTGAAATGGTTTGACCCTTACAACATGAACAGAAACGAAGAGCCTGAAACTGAATACGAGCATTTCCCTGACTTCATTACATGCAAGTGTGAAATGCCTTGGCTGCTCTGCACAAGTCCCTTAGAGCTACCTGAATCCACTTTCTCAAAACACGTCTGTGGACAAGGTTTTCTTGAGGCTGATTCATGCTGCATATATTTGGACCACCCACCCAACTCCAGCAGGCATCTTGCTCAATCCAAGTTTTAGCTACTTCCCTTGGTGCCAAGGATTTTACCCTAGGCAGCGGGAAAGGTGCCAACTGCATGCTAGCACCCAGTGTCACAAACACAATGTGGCAGGGGGGAAAGCAATTCAACCACTTACACATATTGTTATGGAGACGACACACTGCTAAAAACTCCTCCCTGAAGTCTCTTCCAGAGTTATCTCAATTTACAGGACCACATTGTGTGATTCCTCCCTGCTTTTTTGTCATCTCCATGTAGATAAAACCCAATTCTGTTAAATGAATATGGTTCATAATCTCCTCTTGTCTAATCTTTTTTGTTTTTAAAGACAAGTTGTCCTGAAACAAAGACAACACAATGTAATTAAAATACAAGCAGTTTTTGTACCTTCTACATTTTCCAGCTAAACAATATTAGGCGCAACACAAGGAAAAAAAAACAGCTGCAGAGGCACTGTCACATAGTCATGTGACCTCTGTTGTCTCCTCTGATCAAGCCAAACTGGCCGAGGGCACCTTCTTAGCAATGAGCAGTAGACACCACAATATCATCTCGCTTTAGAGATCAATATGCACTTTGCTGTGGCTGACCTGCATAAGTGGAGGAGTGTGGACTGTTGAAATCATTGGATTGCTTGTGGGCCTCAAGATCCTTGGAGCCCAAGCCGACTCTCTGAGGGGGTATGACATGAGGCATGCTTAAGTATGATGTTGCAGAGCTGCACTTTTAAAAACACCTAAAAATTCCCTGTGCATGGTATGGAAGACCGGATAAACAACCACCTTCAATTTGGCTGATTTCTTCTTTTGGGGTCAGACTTTCTTTAAGGGAAATTGCTTGTTATTTATTTCTGATCTCCCAAGGTTCCATTCCAATATAAATACTTTTTATTTTTACTTTGTATTTTAAAAAATTAGGAATATTTTTTCAGTGTCATGCTCAGATTTGAACCATAAGGCGGTGCCAGCTCCAAGTGTCTCACAAGATAATCTGCAAAGTGGATAAATGAGGTTTTTACTTTCCAGAGAGTTGTTCTAAATCCAAAGTGGTTTGTGGAAGAACAAACTTGCTAGGGGACATTCATGGCTGAGAAAAAAAAGTGAAACCGCGGGATCTTTTGATGAGCAGAAAACTGAACCATGTCTTGACAAAACCCAAAGTAATGGTATATACTGTATTTTTTTTTTTTTAAAGTAAAATATAGCTATTTCAAATCATTCTTTTTTTGTAAACATGCCTGCATGACTTCTAATGGCTTCATAATTATTTTATAAAATAGCAACTTTAAATGAAATGTTAGCAGTTTGACCAATTAACACTTGATGTAACTGCTGAGAGCACTCAACCGAGTAGCATCACGTATTCAGCAGTTGCGTTGGTTAAGTCTAAGTATAATTTGGATAATTTCCAGGAAGCCCAGAATGTCAGTAAAACCTGCATAAAAAAAGAGCTGATGTTTATAAGACAAGACCAATTCTGGCACAGACAGATGGGATGGCTGATTTGAGGTCAGCTAATAACACCATAACAACACGCCTTGAAGCAAAGACGGAGTTAATAATCCCTACTTTACCTCCCTTATGTCAAAGCCCTCTCAGTTTTCCATCAAGCATCTTTGCCTCACTTAAGATGTCTCTCCTCTCCTGCTTTCCCCTCCGCTCTGTCTCTCTCCACGCTGTAAAAACCTGCCCATTACCCCACAGCTCATCCCTCACGCCCACCCAGGACCTGTCACACTGCTGTTTCCATGGTGATGCGAACGCAGCGGCAGCAGGGTGAGATGCCCAGAGAGACAAGGCAAACAGATAACAGGGGGAAGGGTGAGTCGTGTCAAGAATACGCTATGGACCTTATAGCGAGTGATGGACAGATATCACACGGTGGTCCGATCTGTTCCATCCATCTGAGCTAGAACAGGAGCCACATGTTTTGTGTTCGTCTGATCCAGGATTAAAGTCCAAACAATGTTCATCTTCTTGTTCAAGCTTGAACTTTAAATGGTAATCAGTAGCTCCAGTATTCATCAAATTGTCCAACTAGTTATATCAGCACTAATTTGACAAACATTTATTTAGAAGATATACTTTTACAAATGTAAGGACGATCAGGGAAAAATGCTGTTGGAGATCATTGTTTTGCCTAAATAACATATGGAAAAGGTTGCACAATAACTTATCTAAAAATTTGTTGCTGCGTTTTCTTTAGTTTTGTATCAATACTCACTACGCAAAAGCCTCTTTGAGGGTTTCCCTCTTCATGTTCGCGTAATAAGCGTTTGCTTCAGCCGTTACCTTTTCGGTCCTTTGCTGGAATATGGTTGTTTTCTTTATTTCATTGATATGAGGTTGCACCGTGACCGAAATAAATAAATAAAAAAATAAATAAATGTTTGGGATCAAATTTCAGAATGTTTTTTTCAGCCAATTTTCGACAAAGAGATCAAAAGATAACAGAGTTTTGATTAACTGTAAGTCTTCATAAATCCCGTATTGAAATATGCAATTGACTTTACAGTTATAGCGTGGCAGCAATATTGATAGGAATTCCCATAAAACAAACAGCTGTGTGTAAAGTTAGAAGCAGATAAAAAGCACTACACAATTACTATATTGCTCAGGTGACAACAGCGTGTGCCATCATGGGACAAGTCAGTGCAAGTTTGTTGCAGAGTTTTAAAAGATAGAGGTTTAAAATAATGAAATTGGAAAATCAGAAGTATTTTGTAGCAAAGCTTTGCATGAGATGTAAGAAAAAAGTTTAACAGTTACAGAAAAGTTGAAAAAAAAAAGATCAGGTAGCAAGAAAGAGACCTTTTGTCCTTAAATCATTTCCATGCCCTGCACCTGTTGCTGTAGCAGTAGTTTACAGTCAGGAAACACCCGCTACACCGACACTGCCAAGTTAGTGTGAGAGAAAAACCTCCAGACAGTTATCCCTTGTATAAACATCCACATACTTTCATACTAGCTAGCCTGAATTCTGTCATCACCATGCAGAAATTCTTGCACATATAGAAAGTTGAAAGCAGTTTCTTTTACTAGTATTTGTCAAGTTGACTAAAATCGTTCTAAAAGTAGACAAATGTGTTGAAGGAAAACATAAACAACCAAAGCCACAAGGTGTATGAATGCAGGCTTGCATCTGAACATGACTACAGTCTTTGCATAGAGTCATCAGAAAACTGTGCCCTTTATCCTAAAATGCTCCCAAAGTGAACGTCAGGTCAGCTCAAGAACACTTTTTGCTCAATACAAATTTTTGAAAACTTAATCTGCTTGCGTCGGCAGATGAAAAGACTTGTTGAAAGAGAGTTTTGATTTAATTACATTTTTTATAACAAATTTAGGTAGTAAAACTTAAAATTTCTGACACGGTTGTTTTTTTAAGACCACACAGGCACAAAAGAGAATGACAACGTCAAGATTAAATTAAATTGCTTTCTCTCATTCCCACACATACCTCCATGTTCTTCTGAAGTGTCTTTTACACCACAAACAGTTTCAGGCATGTACTGTGTAGCACGTCATGCCGACAGGTGACATATTCCTTGAAATCAACAGTAATGCCTCGGAGCAGATTTTACCGTCTTATGCAAGAAACATACCAATAAAAATTTCGCACTCAGCAGGAGAGATCAACTAATGTTCTTCTGTAACATTTAACATCTTGTGACATTCCAGACTTTTGATTTGGTTACAGAATGGATACTATGCTTCATGTGTAAGAATGACACCTAATTTTTTAACAACTTTTCAACCATTTGAGCCCAAATAAATTAATTGTCTTGAAGAATCCCCATGACATTAAGAAAAAATATATCTGTTGTTAGAATGATTTATGTCTTTATCATCTCATCCCTCTCAAAGAGAGTAAATCTAGGCTCATCAGTCCACATGACCTTTCATTGCTCCCTAGGAAATTGAAGCCTTTTGTTCCCCAATTAGCCTCACTGATAAATGGATTTATGAAGGCTGCACAGCTTTTTAGTCCCAATTTCTTTATTTGCCTTTACATTATGCGTGATGGGAGACGGTAACAGTTAGATGTAATTTTAAGTCCTACAGTTCTTAATAATTTGATCCCTCAAAAAATCAAACCATTGCATTTCAGGATAATATAAGACAAATGTTGCTGTTGAATTTGATGATTCCACACAATTCTTGCAGTTTTTTTTTACAATACAACTAAATGTAGCAACATTTACTTGGTTGTCTTCTTTTCTGGAGGAATGTTATTTACTAGACCTTTTTTTTTATACATATGAAAATGTTTCCCTCTCTCACACATCTTCTAAGGTACAGTAGTTTGTTCCAGGAATGAGATGCTAGTCAGAAGTTGAAATCATGATAATTTTTTTCTGGTGTCTATTCTTTTCTTTTCTTAAAACTTTTATATGAAAGTCCAAGGAGATCAAGATCCTTTTACATGGGCAACCTGGAGACCAATTAAGGGTTCACTGTCGTGCTCACCAACACTTCGGCATGAGCTCAATAAGGACGGGGAATTAAATGGGTGACCCTCTGGTCACAAGACGACTTACTCACTGAGCATTGCCACCGTTTAAAGGTGGGCTTCAAAGATGAGGCCACCATCAAGCCACCAAACATACTTGTACACTCTCATGAGCAAAAAAATAAAAATGGCATAAATCTTCAAATATTTACACAAAGCAACTTTTCATTGATTACCAATAAGAGCAAGAGAAAGAATCCGGACTGATCACGTAAACTTTTATACACCATAGTTTCACAAAAATTGTTTCAAGTATAAAACATAGCATTTAATTTGAATGTATACATTTCGGTCAGGCTTTAGTATTTTTCAAAGACATACTCACACATAAATAATGAGATTGAAAATTGACCTATTTCTCCAACTGAAGGCTCAGATCATGCTCAACCATTTTCATCAAAAGCTTTAATCCAGAAACGAGACTAAACTGGTAACAACAAATGAAAAATAACATGCTGAACTCAAACTAGTCATACCTGTAATGCTGTCGAGTTTTACACTCCACATGAAACATGACTTGTACTATTGCGTCAATCTTTGTGAAGCAACTAGTCTAGATTACTAGAAAAAAAAGCCATGCTATGGTAATCAAACATATTTCAAATAAGAGATTTTATTTAGTTAGTTTTATAGTTTTATGTTAATTTAGAACGGTAATCAAAAGAAATGGCAAATTAAAGCTCTTTAACAAGTGTTTGTAAAGTGCTGTCTAATGTGATGTGATCAATATCATGGCACTGTTTACAGTGAACTTTATGTTCACACTTTTCCCAAGTTTAAACTTCTGAGTGCTATGGAATGTAGCAGATTTTAAAGAAAAAAAAAGCAGCCACATCCAAAACAGCAGCTTGACAACAAGTCACGTTAAATTCAGTATCAGTGATGTGACAAGTAACTTGCGCAATCAGGTGAGCACAGTGATGCAACAGAGGTTGCTCAGCTGGTTCCACAGGACGTGTTCCTCCAGTATTACGGATAGAAGCACTGACACTCATTGAAACGACACAAGCTGTCTGCCTGTATAGTCCTGAACCAGTCAAGCATAAGGGCCCTTTAGAAGGAGAGCCCGCACTCCAGACAAGAACAACACACAAGTGAAATCTCAAAGTAGCACCCTCAATTCTCCTTATCCCACACACATTGCATTAGTGCTTTACCCTTTCAAAGAACACCTTCAATGGCTGAAAATGATTTTAGATCAAGAGTGGTAATGAGGTGTCTGATACCACTGAGGGCATAGTGATACCCAGCGCAATAAAAAAAATGTATATATCAAAATGTTTTGTTTTGTCTTCTAAACTGCTTATTCCTAACAGGGTAGTAGGAATAAGCCTTCCCGGCTGATTTCTGGCGAGAGGCAGGGTACACCTCTAACAGGTTGCCAGGCTGATGTGAGACCACACTCATTCCAAAGAGCTATTTCATAGTAGCCAATTAACCTAACAGGTATATTTTTGAAGGGTGGGTGGAAACAGGAGTACCAGGACAGAACCAACACATTCAGACGTAGAACATGCAAACTTCACACAAAAGGCCAGTATTTCAAGTATTACCCCAAGCCAGCTCCTCGAATCAGAATGTTTCCTAGCATTTGAATTCTTTATAGAATAACTAAAATTCAAAAAGTATTGAAAATGCACATGAGTTATAACATATAAATAATTCAATGAAAAGCCCAGTGATGCTAGATGACTGGTTTTTGCTTTTAGTATTAACACTATTAAATGGATCAGGCTGTGGATCAGTTTATTAGTCTATCTAATAACCCACTAAATATTAATATTTTTGATGCTGTAAAACATTTATAACATAAAAAAGTTATTTCACATTAATATAGACTGCGATCAAGATGATTAAATAGTTGACAAAAGCCAAATCAGAAGTAGAAATGCATGCCATCACTAATCATGCACCCAAGTATTCCTAATCTACCAAACTTTTAAGGCATTTATGAAAAATCGCGAAAACTTTGTTGATCTTTATGTAACCGACTATGTTTCTGCTCATAAATATAAGCTTGTTTAAAGTTTTACTTAAAATAGTGGTGTTGACAGTGTTGATCATTCAGAGTGAACGCTGCCAAACACAACAGTAACATCAGTACTGTATGAGTATGTGAGTGCTGTTAAAAAAAAAAAAGAAACAGAGCGATCCTTTCTTTGCACTTTAAGAATAAGCAGATTTTTCCTCTGTTTGGAGAAAGCAGTGTGATATTTACCATAACAAATACATGGCGATTAAGACTGATGGTCTTCCAGAAAGCTAAACTAGCCGATCGGCTAAAGTTAGCATGCTAAGTACGTGCCTGCTAAACTTCGTCCGGTGTTGGAGGCTCGGTCACTCGCTAACTCAGCACAAAAAACAATGACACATGAAAGTATTGTGCAGGTTACAAATCACTTTTCACTAAATATATACATGGTAGTTTTAGCTAATAAGTAAATGTAATAAATTTGCAATGCAACAACTCCTTTGCAAGCTAATGGTTAAAGCCGTGTAATTGAGTTTGCTGCAGAAAACAGTATTGACAAGCTGCGAGCTTTAGCCAAGAAGCTAACGGTTGCTAATAAGCTAACACCGAAGCAGAGCCTCTGGCAGACAGACACAACCGAGATTTGAACACCTCTCCTACTTCAATCATGGATTTCACAACGAAAACATCACGTCTCGTTTTTACGACGAGCAACAAACGAGTGACTACTTACAATTTGATAGTTTTGGCAGAGTCCGCGCTGTTAAATTCCGTTTATCCGAGTCAGGTCTGACCTTCGCGGTAGTGAAACAACATTTCTGCTGGCTAACTGTGCCGCCATGTTCCTCGTGCTCTGCTGAGTGTTTATCTGGCTGGTAGCTGTTATCCTCCCCCACAGTTAACCACATCAACTCACTTCCAGCCAGCAACAACCCCTCTACCTGCTAGGATTACTACACATGATTATTTACAGCAAAATCAAGCAGGTTTCATTTTTGGAAACAACATCCCAGATAAATACATGTCAGATTAAAAACAGCCCAAATTTACAGTCCATGAACTGACTTACTGCCAGGAACTCTTTACCTGTTAGGGTCACTCTGCTTCAGTGTTTTTCAACCGTTTTTTTAATGCCAACGAACATTTTTCTATAAAACAATCTTAAGACACACCACCAACCAAAAATGTTAAAAATGATTCTCTATCCACAATTTTTCTTCTTTAAAATACGACCTAAATTTTCTCCATAATGTCTCAAAAACATGTAGAAAATAATACTTACTGACTTGGGTAGTTTTTTGGAAGGGATGGACAGCAGCATCCAACAAAAAAGCAGATGAGAATAGTGGGTTGCTTGGTTACAAAATAACCCTCTGTTTTCTAAATCAGTTTTTTTCGACCTTTTTTATGCCAACGTACATTTTTCAGTTGAAAAAAAAATACTGAGGCACACCACACCGCCAACTAAAAACGATCCTTTATAACCACCTGTATAAACAACATAGTGATTCTTATCAAAGTGTCCTAAACAGGAATTAAATCAACACATTAAAACTTACTTTATCTTTTATGATTCTTCTTTTCAACAAAAAGTGCAGTTACTTTTTTCTCTTGAATGTCCGGCAGAAAATGTGATGGAATTCACAAGTTTTCCGCTTTAAAACGCAACGGTTTTTTTTCTTTTAACATTAAAAACTAGGGTAGATTTTAGAATGGATGCACAGCAGCATCCAAGAAAAAGGCAGAAGAGTGGGTTGCTATGGTTACAGGACAACCCTGCCTGTCGCTGAATAAAATGACAGGACTTCATACTGATAAACATAAATAAATACACCTTAGCCCCCCCCCACCCGCTTCTTTTTTAGGCAAACACCATAAGATCAACTAAAACAATCTTTTGGAACTGTGTGGTAGGAGCTGCAGCTCCCACATCGGCTTATTGAACCACCGATACATATCCAGGTGCAGATTCAATTGTCTCTAGAGAAAGAAGGATGTACACAATCCACCATCCTTAAGTTTTTTAACAAACATAAATGTAATTATATCTTTATATATAATACATAAGAATCAATAGAAATATTGTCCACTTGTTATTTTTTTGGTGGCATTTAAATGATATTATAAAATTAAGTATATTAATGCATTCTTTGTGCATTTGACTGAAGATTATTCTTCTTGCCCATTACTAGCAAGATCCTTTTTATTGCTTTATTAAAGGGTGTATGATTCTAATGGAATGCATTATAACAATTTGTTATTACAAAAAATAAACAATAAACAGTTATTATTGTCATAAAAAAGGTGTTGAAATCAAACCTTATTTTATTTTTTTTACAACCTAAAATATCTTTGAAATGACAGTGTCCTACTTATTTAGCTCATCCTGATTTAGTGTGGTCAACTGTCCATAGATCAAACATGCAAACACACACAGGCACACACACTTCTGTAATCTTGTGCAACAACGCCACCTGGTGTCCAAAAACAATTCATGACCCCTTTTCAGGTCATGTCCTCAATTCCCTGCACTAACTAAAAAAATAAAAATAATTGGAAAATAGGTGTATTATTTAAAGATGCCAAAGAGGAATGTATACTGCATTTGGTTGTAGACTTTTAAAGAAATGATCAAAATGACTAAAATAACTTTATTACATAAAGTGAGCTGCACCCTTCATTTCCAGGGGATTCCTTGGGGTGACTGAGTTCAACCAGAGCTGTACATACAGGTTACCAGGGATCCTCTTAACACAAAGAATGCAGAAATTAATTGGAATGAACTAAAGTGAAAGTTCTGATCAATAATTTCTTCATTTGAGTAAATGTGTTGCAGGAGCTAAATATTAAACATTTAAAAAGCCCTGCAAAACTTACATTCTGGTGCAACTAATAAAATCTTCTAGTTTGAATATATTCATGCTTAAAATAAGATGAAACCAACTCCTTTTTACCAGGGAAGATCTGAAATCTGCAGAGTAGTCCTCAAAGACCAAAGTTTGTGATCCCTGACAAGCAAGTATTTCAGTGTACCTAATGATAGTAACTGTATAAATAGAGATAAGACAACAGTGTATTGTGCAATATGGAACTGTTGTGCATGTATGACCTCTCGTAATCCTCCACTTTTTGCATTAGTGTTCATGCACTACAGGTTATACTTATGGTTAGTAGTCCAGTTAGTGACTCAACAGCTTTTATGCGAAGTGTAGCAACTTTGTGTGCAAGACAAGCATGAAATTTGTATCCCATCTGACATCTTTTTGTGCCTATGAGTTATGAAAGCTACATGCCTCCTACAATTGACTTTTTTTTAATCATTTTAACTGAGCAAGATTATTACACAGTAACTTCAAACACGAGATGAGGTATGAATACCAATTTTGTACCAGCACATTTTTATTTTATCACAAAAAAAGTCTCCAGGCAAGTTAAGGAACTAACATATGTGCCTAGATCTACTTTTAATATATTCTTTAGAGTGAGTCTGTATTATTTTAAAAAATACAGTTGACGGCAGAGTTTTATGTGACAGTGAGTAAAAGGCATGTGGTTGGAACAGTCAACCAGACTCTTTTGGCACAGTCAATACAAGGGGTTCAGAAGGAGAGGTAAAAGTTATTTCCATTTGCAAAGCTCTTCAGGTTGGATTTTTTTGTCGTAATTCATTTCAAGACCCCAAAAAACACACAAACACCATTCCAGTCTAAACAGTTATAGGAAGCCAGACAACATAAACAGACATTGAGTTTTTGTCTTTAGACGATAAAGGGAAATTTTGCCCAACTTCCATCTCATCTCTCACAGTTTTATCACGCTCGTATAGTGACAAAGAATCTCAAATCAAATAAAGCCAAAGTCTTGAAAACTAAAGGACAGTGTGACTAACAGCATTGTGTATACAACCGTATTTATTCCAGTCAAAAAAAAAAAAAAAGCTATGATGAAGCCGTTTTTTAAACTCCCATTAATTAAATGCTACATAGTTTTTATATTTTTTTTAATGGCGATTTCACACATGCTGCATAATATTGATAGCATGGCATAATTTCCTCTATTCATAGTCAGTTTTAACCATGAGCAGGTTGAAAACTACCTTTCATCTATCGATAGGTCTGCATTGAGATAAAACATAACAGAAGATGTGACGTAATCCCAACAATCTGGAACGAAAGTAACATTAAAAAGAAAGAATTAACTCTGTCTTTGAAATAATCCTTCAAAAGAAGGACAAGAGGCAACAGCAAAGAGGAGCAGAAAGCAATCTGCTTTAAATTAAAGGAAAATAAACAGAATGCATTGAAATTCTTCAAACAACCTGAAGTGGGAGAAAAAAAAAAACACTGACGTGATCATTTCCTGAACTCTAAAAATTACACTCTGTACAAAACAATCTGTATCAATAGGCACTTTTTAAATTAGTTTTTTTTTCTCAGATTATTACAGTATTTGTTTTTATTTCATGAATTTTAATTCATGATGGCACGGCAAGGCTGCAGTTTGGAGCTGAAAGTGTGTTGGATGACAGGTGATGAGCAAAGCAAAATGGATCTTAGATGTCCAGCTGAGAAGTCAGTCCTGTGTGGGAAGAAGGTGGAAATGTATCGGGGGTCAAAAAGCTGGACCGGGTGGATCCACCGGGTGGACGCGGCCACAACAGCTCAGGAGGGATATCTTTTTGTTTTTAGATCAAAGTAAATATGGAAGGCTTGAGGGAATGTGTGTTCATCTTTTTTATGAAGACTTCTCTTTTCTTGTTTTTGGTGAATCGGTTCCATGCGAGTTCACTCCATTTACACCGTTTGCTGAAACACAGACAAAACACAAATCAACTTTAACAAATAATGAACATTATTTTTTAGATCAAATTAAAGTAGGTTTTTGCTGGTTTACATCCCATTAGTCACATGTTTAAATTAACTGCCTTTACCTTTGTCTTTCTTTGATTTGCTCTTAGGAGCAGCTTGTTTCTTTTTCAAGCTCTGAGCCTGGGCATGCTCTCTCCATCGACGTAACTGAAAGTTGATAAACTTCCACATCATGAAAGCCTGTGTGAGGCAGATGCCAGCCAGGACTGTTACTCTGGGAAACAAAGAAATAATAATAATAATAAATAATTTTGGCTTCTGAATGTCTTCTTCTGGGTCCCGGAGCATATACCGGCTGATTTCAGGCTAGAGGCAGGATACACCCTGAACAGGTCACCAGTTAACTGCAGGGTCACACACAACCATCCACACATACACTCATTCCTTAGGGCATGTTTTTTGAAGGTGGGATGAGAACAGAGTACTTTCAGAAAACCCAAGCATACATGGTGAGAACATGCAAACTCCACACAGAAAGGCATTGTTCAAAGGGTCGTCCCACCCGTGACTCGAACCCCGCTCTGCTTGCTGTGAGGTCACTGTGCTAAACACTGCGCCATCGTGCATCCCAAGCTCTACGGTAAGATAAGATAAAAAAAAATCTTGTTTTCAGTCACTCTACTCAGAAGTTTTGGGAATTCACTGCTAAGTGAGAAGACTTAGAGTTTGGATTTTATTAAACTGGTTCCCTTCCTTTTTACAAGCTTTTACAGACATTATCAATGAATCTCAACAGGTGTCCAAGTAAGTGAAATAGCCCCCAATCACCTGCTCATCATCTAAAAAGGTGCAACTTTATAGATCACATGGACAGAGAGGCTACAATTAATCCTGCAAGAAGACAGGAATTTTTTCATGTCTTTTTGCTCATAGTAAATTGACGTAAAATGATTAAGACATACAGCAAAATCTAAAAGTAAAATTGAGCTAATACATTTATAATATAATGCTGCAGAAAATTGCTGGATTCATCAGTATTTGTCCTAAAAGAACAAACCGTAGTCTGCCGGAGTAAAACTTAAAAGAATTAGCTAATTTAAAAGTGAACCCTTTGTGCAACAATTTTACTTTTTCAGCCTATTTTCCATCAATAACTAATTGGTTTTGCAGCTTAAAAGGAGAATGCTGGACGTATTAAAGGCATAAAAAATATTTGTAAATTTCAGAAGCAGACCAATTCTGTAACTCTTTAAGCTTTAGGTAGTGTTACATAGACAATTTGTGTTCTTCGTCTTATGTTCCTCATTCCCTTTCTGACAAAACGCTATTGTGTCAAATTATTGAATTCAAAGTCTGTCTTTTTTAATGAGGATTCATTAAGAAAAGTAGTTGAACAACATCAATGCAATCAATGCAAAAAGTATCAACAGACTTTTCTGGGGAAAAAAAAAAAAAAGATTAGTTTTGGCTTTTTGCTTCGTCCTTTTACTTACCGTACAAAGAGAACATTAAAGTTTCCAGCAGCCAAATCAAAGCCTTGATTCGGTGCAGTGGAAAGGCCGAAGCCCACAGTAAGGACAGACAAGGACAAGGTGAGTAGGCGTCCAACTACGAACAGCACGGCCCAAATGGAGAAACTATTAAAGAAAAAAAAAAACGATTGTAAAAGTAAAGACACTTTTTTTTAAATCAAACTGTAGTACTGTTGAAAAAAAAATTAAAACATACCCCATTTGTCTGTTTTCGTTGCTGAAGTAGATGAGACGGGAAATGTGGAACAGAAGCTCAGCAAAGTAGTGCAACACCAGGAGGACTAAACCCAGACGATTCAGACTGAAAGGTACAAGGTGGCATCTTTAGAGACACACAGAAAGCACTAAACTTCCCCTAGAGGACATTATCTTCATAAAGTGACACAGATTTCAATTTTAAAGCTTTCTTAAGAGACGGTTCTTACTTCAAAATGTAGGCGCCAGCAATGTGGACCAGATACAGGAAGATGTACACAAGCTGGCGGGGAATATCCTCCTAAACAATAAATAAAAAAGAGCTGAGAATGTTCAAAATGTTTACAGCATGAATATCTGAAACAATGTCACATAGCTGGGGAAGTCAAACAGGAATAAACAAGACGGGCTGAAGATTTATTTAGACCAGGTCTGTCATACACAAATAACGCACTTTGCGGTAGACTTACTTTCTTAACTTTTTGGAAATACAGTTCTGGAAGTGTGTGTAGCCAGTAACTCAGCTGACAGATATAGTAGAACTTTATTTGGAATCTGAAGGAAGCAAAAAAAAAAAAAAAAACACTCTGAAGAACTTGTTTGTCAAATTTCTATTTTGCGATCCATAAACAAATGAAATATCAGTTCAACTTACGGCATCAGAGTATGAGGATAACCCTCCCACAAGCTCACTGGATTAGTGAGGAAATTTTCCTGGTGATAAAAAAAATATACATTTTAGGCACTTTCTTGGAATTAGATCAGTTAAAAAAAAATCTAGAAAGCTATATTGTGTACATACAGACAGCAGGATGCTTGCACCCCAGCCGAATGAGAACAAGTAGAAAGCACTGAGCTGACCAGACTCATTAAACTTGCTATGCTTGGTTTTGGAAAAATGCTTCTTCCGGTTGATTTTCTGAAAAGAAAAGGTAGAAGCAGCAATGTAGACCTTCTAAATAGAACATTTCTTCTGTAATTTAAATTCACTTACATCCAGCACATACTCCTGCATAATAGCATGTATGATAATGACAACCAGCATGTAGAAGAAGATAGTAGCCAAGTCCTTAATTCCATGGTGGAAGTGATTCACAGCCGTTTCTTCCGGAGATTCTGTGGCAGACACAATAATTAGAGCCTTGTTTTATTTGTTTTATGTTTAGATTTTAAAATTTAACTCTCAACTGGCAGCGAATCACCTTATCATACATTAAGTTCAATTTAGACAAAAGATGAGTAAGAATTCCCATCTGTCCAACAATATGCTTACAGACCTGGAGCTTTACACGACAAAGATAATACTCATAATTAACTTTTTTTTTGTGGTGCATCCCTGAATGAAAGCCAAAACATAAAATATCACTGGGTTGTTTGATGAAATTAGATGGAAGAAACTGACTTGCTATGGCGACCCCTGAAGGGAAATGCCAAAAGAAGAAGAAGTTTGCATGTGTTGCCAATGACAGTAAATGCAATATCATCATTGAATTCTCTATATTTGTTGTACATGTTGCACTTCTTTTTTTTTTTTTTAAGTTGTAAATAAGTTACAGGGGTGGTGATTCAGATAAGAACTGAATCATCAACCCTCAAACGTTCAGCCTGTTAAACTCAGGCAACACGACACAACTTCATTTAGCTGTATTAAAAGCAGCCAAAAAACTATCAACCTTGAAAATGAGAAGGACTATCAGATGCTAAGCCTGTATTGCACCTCATCCTAAATTTGCTAAGCTCAACCTTGCCACAAGAGAACTTTTATAAATCAGTCTGACTAAATTTAGCTCCAATCGTAGGGGGAGGAAAAAAATGGAGCTCTCTAAAATGGGTTTGTTAAAGGCCACACAAGTACTGCTCCAGAATTTAAATGAGAAGTTCAGAGAGAAAAGACATATTTCCCTAAATTTTGTGTATTGACGTAATTCCAAACATTCCACTTACCATTTGCAGAGATGGTCACATTGTACTGGACAGTGATAAAAGATACTGCAAACTTTGAGGTGACCTGTAGATAAAGGGGGGACAAGGAGGAGTGATATAAGTAATTATAGATAAAAAATATATATATTTTAAGCGTTTATCTGAACAAGATAACCACAGTTTTGTAAATTTGACAACTGTTCTCACTATGCAAGAATGCTAATAAATTGCAGAAATCCAGGAGTTTATACCCAGTATAAAAATAGTTGAAGTTCCGTTCCGTCATCTTCTGGTTACCCTGGGCCGGGTCACGGGGACACTAGTTTCAGACGGGAAACCCAGGCTTCTCTCACCCCGGCTGCATCTTCCAACTCATCTGGGAGGATCCCGGGGTGTTCCCTGCCCAGCTGCCTTCCTTTGGGTCTCCTTCCAGTGGGACGTACCCAAAATACCTCACCAACAAGGCGTTCGGGAGGTATCCTAACTAGATGCCCGAACCACCCAATTTGGTTTCTCTCGACCTGGAGGAGCAACAGCTCTACTCTGAGCTCTGAGCGAGATCCCAGCCGTGATCTTGTTCTTTTGGTCACCACCCACAGCTGGTGGTCGTAGGAATAAACTAGAGGGACTGAAGATTTATTTAGACCAGTTCTCTCATAACAAAAACACACTTTGCAGAGTACTTGCTTTCTTAACCCGATTTAAATAGGAATGTAGATCGTCTGGTAAATCGAGAGCTTTGCTTTATGGCTCAGCTCTTTCTTCACCACGACAGACCGATGCAACGTCGTAATTATTGCAGATACCGAAACGATTCGTCCTTGCTTGGAGAAGGATGGAGTGGTTTAGAGTTCTGACCCAAGTTTAGGCTAGTGAGTCAATTCTTGTAATATTTATTAAAATGATCTCATTATCATGTTTTAAGTTTGCCACAGGATGTGACTTTGCAAGTAATCAGACATTTCTTCTGGTTTCTTCTTTATTAACCAGTTCCCTTTCTGTATGACCAAAAATAACCATTTTGTGAAACTGACATGTGTTTAAAAAAATTCTTACTCAAATAAGTCACTTGTTGGCCAGATGAAAAGTGTATTTTTACACTATCCAGCAAACAAATAATTTTAGCTCACTTTTGTTATTTTGTTTTTAATGATACTCATTAAGAATTTTATTGTGAAAACCGGAAGTAGTTTTGGTTTGAGTGGGCAAAGATTTTTTTTTAAAGATCAAATCACAAAAAAAAAGCATTAAATCAGGCCAAGCCGAAACATAGAGACATAAAATCAGTAAATAAGCAACATGAGTGTGAAATTTTAAGAGTTCACTGCGTTTCAAACTGTTTAAATTAAAAATGAAACTTTCATTTTTGCTCCAAGTCTCACTGTCTTTTTGCCACGTAAGACATCAACGTAAAACCTAGTCAAGATCACTATTGTAAAACTTCAAGTAGGCTTCTCTCAATGTAATGATTCAAACTTACAAAACATTAGCATGTTTTAACAAATGAACTTGTTTAAATTAAGCTTCATACTAATAAGAACTAATATATTAAAAACCGCGGGCCCATCTTTAAAAATGAAAAGTAGCCTGAGATTCAAATAAAGGTATTCAAACTGGTTTTAATCAAACAGAAAACACACGTATGGTAGTTATTTATGAGCTTAATTAAAATTAAATAAATTAATAAATAGTAATTTTAAAAAGAAAACTTTCGATGGAGAGAGGAAGTAGTAAAGAAAAGATCAGCCATGTCAGTTTCTATAAGAACAGATGAAGAGAATTCAGCTGTTTTTGCTTAAAAAAACAAACAATAAATTATCCCAATTCTGTGCAAAACCCATTATGAAAAATTATTTTTTTAATATGATGTGAATTACCTCAAACATCAGCCCGAGAAGAAACACCATAGCAACGCAGGAAACAATATCTGCATGGTTCTGGATGATAAACTCATGGCTGAACACCGGCGGGTTTTTGTTGTTCTTTTTGCGGATCCCCATGTTGAGAGAAAGTTGTGTTTTCCGCAGTGCAGATGTGTTCTTTATCTCTCTTTTAGAAAGCAGATGGTTGGATATTCTGTTGCTTCCTATATGCACAGGGCCAGGCTACTATGAATGGCGTGTCACTAAGCTGGTAGTGGGAGGGAGGGAGAGTCCAGACATGAAGCCGCTGCAACAGGAGAGGAAACAGCTGGAGATCTCTGTCGCCACCCACAGGTTTGGAGTGGAAGGAAAACTAATTTCAAATTTTTTTTTAGTTTTATTAATTCATTCTTCTCCTTTCATTATTTCTCTTCAGGGGTCACCACAGCAAGTCAGTTTCTTCCATATAATCCTGTCTCCTGCATCCTCTTCAGTTGCACCAACTATCTTCATGTCCTCATTCACTGCATTCATAAACCTTCTCTTTGGTCTTCCTCTAGGCCTCCTGCCTGGTGGTTCCAAACCCAGCATCCTTCTTCTTATGTACTCTTTCTCTCTTTCTCCTCTGCACCAGTGACGTGCAATGAGGTTCATGTCTAGGGAGGCACTGACTCTTCAAGAGTTAGATTTACAATTGTAAGAACTGAAAAATACATCTTATTTCAGCATTCATCCAACTACTGATAATGCTTCATATCCAATCAGCATTGCTCTTTCAATTACATTCACAAATATATACACAGGAACAGATTTGTCTCTTTCATAGCAATGGATAGAGTTTTAAGAAACTCATCCATACCGTAAACAAATTTAAGTACAGAGATTTTATTTTGACCAACAGTAAAATTTTCTGTAATTCTTCACATTTTAAATTCTGGTGTTTTAATAAATTTGAACAAAGTTGGCTTTTTAAAATGATTTTTAAAAACAAAAATTTCCAAGGCCCAACATTTATTTATATATCCTCCCTCCCCTTTTTTTTAAACAAACAGAACCAGTTGTGTCAGATAGACCCCACATGTGGGATCAATAAAGCATTTGTGATTTTGATTCTAAACTGACTAAATATGAGCACATTCAAACACCACTGAATGTTCTGAAATATGAAATCATTTTTATATCAGATGCTTTTACTAAATCAGAAAGTTTTTCTTGGATTAGATTATTTTATTTGAGCAATTATTTTGCATTAGCAGCATAAAAAAAAGAAGAAAAACATGACAGTAAAACTTTCAAACATGTTTAAAATAAAAAGAGAACGTGAGGAAAACACAATGACAACGAAATGTATGGAAACTTTTGACTTTGATAAATGTAATAAAAAAATGTCTAAAAAACAAGTGTCATCATTCTGACAAATAGAAACAATTTTGGGACCTAAAGTTTGTTTCATGTCTGATAATGAGGAAAACTTCATGTGTTAAATTGTATCAATGTGTTCAATCTCCCTTCCGCAAGATTCTATCAGCTGGTCCTCTGTAGTTTTTGAAATGACGAAAAAACTGTGGGTCAGTGTTCTGGGTCAAGCTCTGGCTTGGTCCGTATGACTTGGGACCAGAAGTCCCAAGCTCCAACTATCAAGGGATCACACTCTTCAGCCTCCCTGGGAAGGTCTATCCAGGGGTATTGTAGAGGACAGTCCATCGGATTGTCGAGTATTGGATCGAAGAGAAGCATTGTGGTTTCTGTCCCGAACGTGGAATGGAAATATAATTGCCGGCACAAAATAAGATACCAGTCTTAATAAACTTTTAATCACAGAAACCTTTTGGGACTAGAATATTTAACCTAATAAAGGCTATGCCGTTTAACCTGAAAAGTTGTTCTAAGAAGAAACATTTTGTTGGGTTACTCTAGGGCAGGGGTGTCCAGTCCAGTCCTTGGATTCTCACAGTTCTTGTTTCAATTCTTAATTCAGAACCACAAGGTTATATTTTGTGATTACACAGCAACTAAAAATGTCAAATAAAATTTCTAGAAAATGAAAATGTCTGGAAATGAAAACTGAGTTTGTTGGAGAATTATTATTATTATTCTTGTAAATAGATTTTCATTTTTGTCATCCTCACATGAAAATCATATGTACATATACACTTTGTATATATATATATACAAAGTATATATACTATGTATATATACTTTATATTATATAGATGTACAGTATATGTGTGTATCTGTGTGTGGATGGGATTTAGATCTCAAAGTAAACATTTAAAATAAAGTTCATTGTGTTTTTTTATTCTGTAGTAAAAAACATGCACATTTTAAATTTCCATTTTCCATTTAAAAGGTTACATTTTTAAATTTGCATCTTTTCAGTTGAAAAGTTGAGCATTTGTATTGTATTGTAAGCATGTGTACTGTATATGTTCAATGGAAAACATTCTGACCAATAATAGACCCTTTCTTGTTTCAAATTTACTTTTACTTAAAATTATTTTCAAATTATTACTTTGTACTTTTAACAATTGCATTTTTACATAATGAAGACATTTGACAATATGACCATAAGGCCTCATCTGCTTCCCATGCTGATTGGTCACTAGCTTGGTCACACTGTTGTGGGATGAGATCTTATTTTGTCACAAGTCAGTTTATGTGGTTGTGTTGGTCGCTGGGACGTGACCAACACAACCAAGTTTATCACACAAACGGACAATCAGGTTAAGATCAGATGTGACTGTCCTGATAATATAAACACATACTTTGAATTTACTATCTCAACTTATTTGAGTTCAGCTTAACAAGTTCAAACTGGAATTCAACATGCACCATTTACAAAAAACAAGTCAATGCAGGCTTAGTAACACAACTTCATCTCACATAAATCTTTGATCTGGTGTTTGTTAAATGACCACATTTTCCTGTAGTCATTCTTATTACAAGAATGTGCCTCCTTGAGGTATGAGGTCTACCTCAACACACTGACACCCTATCCAGGTCAGATGAAGATTCACGAGAGTTTTTATGTCATTAAAAAATCTGAAAAGGGGAAAATCAGGAATTTCCTCTCATGATAACCAATGCATTATTCCTCAAAAAATCTTGAGGAAGTAACAAAGTGATGAGGAAGTGATGACATATTGCTCGGTCACACCCACATAGTACAAATAAACGCATGTACGTGTTGTGTGATTATTACAGTTCAGGGTTGCATAAGGTGGAGCTTATCTTCGGTTCAAACGAAGGAAAACGAGAGCAGCTGACTGCTGCACATTGTGCTGTGAATCAGAAGGTTCTTTATCTTAGACCACGTTAACTGGTAAGTTCAATTCTGTTCTTTATTTTCTGGTTGTGTTACTAATTTTGCTGGTAGGGGTGGTCTTGATTGAATATCAAGTATGAATAATTTGATACATCTTCGTGCTTCTTTTTCAAAATCTCTTGTCCTTTTTTGTTTGTAAATGTTTGGTTCAAATTGAACAAAATTGTTGTGATTACCCATGAATTTCTCACTCAAGTTTATCTGATAATGTGTCACTTACAAATAAATTACTTTTGTTTACTTAGTTTTCTTACCATATCCATTCATAGGCAAGAACAAATTTTGCTAATTCAACACAAAAATCCTCATTTATAAGATTTCTTATTCTTGTTATTAACACTAATTATGATTTTTTTGTAATGGCACTGATATATTTTCCTTATTTGTTTGTTTTTACAGACGTAATTAGCACCTGAAATATCTGGTACGGTCTGTCCACTTGCTGAAAACTCGGAGCACCAAGTGACATTTTGTTCACCTCCACCTTTTATCAAAAAGGAAAATGTACTTCACCTTCTTTAGTAAAAATGAAACACCCCAGTCAAATAATTCATACTCCCTATTGCGATGGTCACTGACACTTATTGGAGCATGCCTCTATGTGCTGGACATTACCACAGACCTTCACCTGGTTGTGAAATATTTCATTGAGAAAACATATGTTTGGAGTTTGTTGACTCTGCTATTTGTCAGCATTGGGCAGTTTGGAACGCAGATCTTTAGCTTTGAGTGGTTTTTAGATGATATAAATGGGACACAAACCACTGGAGGCATGTCAAATGGCCGGCTTGCAGTTTTGCATATTTTCGGAGGTGGCACCATCATGAGGTATGTGACATTGGTTGTAATCAAATATGCAACTCAAATAGGACAAAAATGAAAAACTAATGCAACTACCGTAATTTGTAGTATGATATAAAATATAATGTATAGTAAAACATTCAACAATAGAAAGATGATGTCTGAATAAAAAAACTGTTTTTTTCCATGAACTGTTAGGTTTTTCTGATAAAATCTGGTTTGGTCACTTTCTGTCCTGAATACAATCTGAACACTTTCGGACAACAATAGTTCAACGAGCTCTTGAATCCATTTAAAATCCTTTTTTCACTTTCAAGATTATCACAGAGGATTTGTTCTTTTCACACACCTCTGGCCTTTTGTTCTCGTTTCACTTCCTTGAGAATATGTCTCGGACAATTTGTTCAAAAGAGAACTACTTCTCATGAGGGTTATAGTAAACAAACAGGAGATCAATCCTCCATACATCCTATTTGAGTTTTTATTAAAAAAAAAAAAAAAAAAAAAAAACTCCCGGAATATGATCGACCCTATTTTTGCTTCAATCTGTGAAGCTTTCTTTCTTTTTACAACCTGTTTAGCTGAACTTTTACTTTAAAAAAAAGTAGAAAAGATGTTTGGAGTGAAAAAGAGTTTAAATATAGTTAATGAAGAAATAACTACATTAAAAAAAAAAACAACAAAATGGATAGGATATTCCAGAGATGTCTGACTGTCTCAGAGCCAAGTATAAGAAATGAGCATGACTCAGAATCTTTGTACATGCTGTGTGCTGAATGTGTGAACACATTCTTCACATAACTGTGGACATAATAAATGTCTGCATGTTCTTACTGAACAGAACACGAACAGGATTGGCCACACAAAAGTCTAATGCCAGGAACACACCTTACAATTACACCACTGTCTGTCTAATAACCCTTGGTGCAGACATACTGTAGACAGGTAATAATTGCACTACCTGGTTGTTCAATACGCCCAATTTGTGTTTTGGTATGTTGTCAGGTATTGGCAGTTGCTGCGAAAAGGCTTCATTCAGGTGAGGAGGAAATCAAATTCTGAGGAACAGATGCAACAGAGGCATGAGAACCAAAAACTGTTCTGCATGGCAACCGATCTGACTATGCTGAAACTGTTTGAATCTTTTCTGGAGAGTGCACCTCAGCTCCTTTTGCAACTTTACATATGGCAACATCGCAATATGGAATCATCCATGCAATGTAAGTAAGAGACTAACATAACTTTTTGGTCATGTAAAGCTTAGACAACAATTACTCAATATCTTTTTCTTTTCTTCCAGATGCATCTCTGTTTTTCTCATTTTGTAGCATTGCCTGGGCACTGGTGGACTATCGCCGGTGCCTTCGAAGATCTGTTCCTGCTTACAGAGAAATGTCTACACTGTCCACATTTGTATATCTCCTCTACAAGCTCTTCACCCTGACTAGCCATTTTCTCAGCTTTAGCCTCTATCTCTCACTTAGCTGTCAGTACACTACAATAGTTCTTGCTTTCCTCTGGATAATAGCGTTCATATGGACGAACTGGCTTAAAACTAACTTTTGTTCCTCAAAAACACTTGAATACCTATATCGAGCAGTTGTAGCACTCATTCTTGTATTCACTTTTTTCAATGTGAAAGGAAAGGACACCAAAATAGACATGATACTTTATTATTCAATCTACTCTTTAATGAACATCACAGCTCCAATTTTGGTGATTTACTTACAGCCAGAGCTACACACACACACAATTGTTTTGATTTCCTTGATTTTTGCAAGTTTAGTGCTGGGACTGATGCTTCTGGTGTTATACTACAGCTACCTGCACCCCAGAGGGGAGCCACGTCAGGCAAATGAGGTAGGCGATGAGGTAGACAACACAGAGACAAATATGAAGATTAGAAAAGTAAAGAATTTTTTACAACCTTGATTTATAATGGTTCTTAAGATGTGCAGGAAGACGAGAAAAACACATTCACATAAAGAAAAGCACTTTTGTATAAATAGGGATTGTTTACAAAGAATTTTTTTTTTTACATTGCATATGTAACCCATTTAAAGCTATAGGAATTGGTAATAATGCATTGTTTCATATATAGCACTTTTGAGGACACTCAAAGACACTTTATACATATGCATTATTAATTCACTCCATACCGGGTAATGGTAAGCTACTGTTGTAGCCACAGCTGCTCTGGGGCAGACTGACAGAAGCAAGGCTGCCATTTTGCGCCCTCGGTCCTTCTGACCATCACCAACCAATCACACACACACCATCCAGACTAGGCAACGTGGGTGAAGTGTCTTGCCCAGGGACACAACGGCAATTTAATCTCAACAGCCGTCCCACTGTGGCACCTGGGGTTCCAGCGGTCTCCCATCCAAGAACAGCCCAGGCCCAGTCTGATTAGCTTCTGAGGTCTGACGGGATCAGGCATTGACAGGCTGGTAATTACCATTCAGTATTTTATGTAAAGTTTGTATTTCTAAAACTTGTTGTAAATATTTTGTACATATGTATATACAGTATATAAGACATGTATATATATAATATATAAGAAATGTTTATTATTTACTTTTGTTTATGTTTCATACCATGCATGATTATTTATTTAACAATGTAAGCGGCAATAGGGCGAAAATCCAAATTAAAGAGGACTTAGATTTTTCTAGGATAATGGAAAATTGGAAAATAAAAGAAAAATACATCACATTTCAGAAAAAAAGCCAATACAGTTTACAGTTAGCCATCTCAATGTGTTCATTTTTTACATGGTGGATGCTTTGTCAAATGATTGTTATTAGACATAACAATAAAAAATTCTTAAAAATGTCTGTCTACTTGTGAACTTTGGACTCTTTAGACAAATTAGTGGAAAGTTTCTTAATTTCTTAATATTTTTTCTTTCTTTTCACTGATGGTGAAAAAGAAATCTCAATGGGAAAAACATCCATAAAACTACAAGTTTACAACTTGGAAAATGTAATTAGAGAAGGTTTTCACAATAAGTAAGAATACCTTTATTTGTCCCACAATGAGTAATGGGAACTGCACAAAAGAATATATGACTACAACTGTTCAGTGTTCACAGAAAATGTTTGCATCAAAAACAAATATGCAAACTAACCAAGAAAAAGTCATCTAGTTTTCAGGTGTTAGATATGCCGAGAAACGACCAGACTTCAAATTTGGAAAAAAAAACAACAACCCCAAAACATAAAAATATTGGCAAACAGAAAACTCTACTTATAATAAACTGATTAATTTATATTGTTACAAACGTTAAAACAAGATGACTTAACCAGGGGCGGATCCAGGATTTTCTAAAGGAGGGGATGCAAGGTCATTGGCAAAGCCAACTTTAGGGATGCTGTGGGAATTCCCCCAGAATATTTTGAAAAATAAGAGTCATTTTTCTGCATTTTGGTTGCCGGCCCTGCAAGAAAATAGCTTGACTATTCCCCTTTCCTTTCTTCTTCTTTTTTTTTGTGGACCAAAGAGGAGACGGGAAGCGCCCCCAGCTTCCCTCCTGGATCCGCCCCTGTTAATTTAAAAAACAAACAAACCCTACTTTAAAAAGAATAAACTTATTCACAGAGTGAACTTTCCCCTCTGACTTTTTTTGGGGGGCGGGTGTTTGGGGGGCTGCGAGGGGGGTATGATCAAAATGTTTCCCTATATTTTCTCGTGGCTCTCACGCTTTTTTTTTGGATGGGATTGCCTTCTGAATTTTTGCGGCATGTTATACTTTTCTTTGTAAGATGTGTTTTATTTATTTTCCTTCTTGTAATTATATTTTAATTGATGTAGTTACCTTTGCAAAATTGTGTTTTCACACGTTGGTGAAATGTTTTTTGAAGTGTCAAAATTTTATTTTGCTAGTAAAGTCTTGTCTCAAGTTTCAGATTTGCAGGTCAAAGTCATTGTCATAACGCAAATAACCATTTTCTTTTAATAAAGCCTGGAATGGACTCTTAAAAAGTCAAACAATGTTGAAGTTCAGACAAATAAAGAGAGATAAGTGCTAACAGATGAGCACTTTTCACAGGGATTGACAAGACATTTAACCAACGACGCACAATATTGGTGTCAAAATTATATTTTTTTTGTCTATCTTATTTCTATACTTTTAACTTTGATCTCAACAAAAATCCATTAAACCTTGTTCCTAATTCAGTTTGGCCCCTATTTGCAGTGCAGACGACTAACACAGGAGAGCAGTATTGTCAAGGTTGTATTTAAGGCAACACTTGGTCTCTTTCTGATGTTACAGCTTTTTATTTATGATGTAGTTTTAGTCAGAAAGATTTTTTTAGCTCTTTTTTTTGTATGGAAGGTTTAGTTAAAGCTGATTGCTTTTTCTAAAAATGAGCAGTTTATGCCTAAATCTTTTTCTTTTAGCTTTCTAATGTCAGTTGAATAGGCAGCACGGTGTTGCAGTGGTTAGCACAGTGACCTCACCTCAAGAAGATATCGGGTGGGGATGAGGCTTGGAATACTGGCTCTTCTGTGTGGAGTTTGCGTGTTCTCTCCTCCAGGTACTCCAGTTTCCTCCCACCCTCCAAAAACATGCATGTTAGGTTGACTGGCCATTGTAAAATTGACCTTAGCAATGTGTGTGTAAGTCCCTGTGACAGATTGGCGGCCTGTTCGGGGTGTACCCTGCCTCTTGACGTTAATCAGGTAGGATAGACTCCGACACCCTCTGTTACCCTATTAGGGATGGACGGCTCTGAAGATGAATGTCACTAGAATGTGAAATAATGAAGATGACAACATTAGTTATCATGCATTTTAGTTATTCGCCCCGCGACAGACCGGCGACCCATTCGGGGTTTACGCTGCCCTTCGCCTTGATTCAGCCGGGATGGGCTCCGGCAACCCCGTAAGGGACAGATGGATAAGAAGGTGACTGACTGAATAGACTTCTACTTTCATTTATAAATCGTACAAAACCTCACACATTTATATTAGTATCACTCTTTTAGTATTACTCTTTTTTTTTTTACTGCATCACTCAAATTCCCCTTCAGGGATGAATAAAGTATTTTTAAATCCATTCATTTCAATTAATAGTAGGGACTCCACCACCTTTCTGATCTGATTGGCCTCAAGTTAAACTATAAATATCAGCTACTGTTGTCCTATTTCTTACCCTAATCTGTTAAAAGTGAAAGGTGGAAACTAAACATCTCCTCTCCGCTGCTCAAAAATGATGAAGGCAGAGGTCATGGATGAGCTAAGTAGTAATAACAAACCAGTGCTAATTTTGTTTTGACTACCAGGAAAATATTGAGTGAGTTGAGCCTGAGAGTTGTGGATGCTATTCCTTCTCGACCGAGTTGGGAGGGTGACTGAGGAAAAGGGGGAGAATAGGGTAGAAAGGGGGTGACCCAGTATGTGAGCTCACCTGGAAGGAACGCTGACAAACCGCAGGATCCACAGAGTGCAATGGTTGTTGGTCTTTAAATAAGCAAAGCCCCTCCTCACTGCCTCTAATTCAGCCAAACTCAGAGCTTTCTGAGATGTTTACTTCACGGGGCCACGTTAGCTTTCATGTGTCAGTTGCACTCTGTCAGAAGCACTCCATAAAATTACAAATCTATCAGAAAGGTTTTAGCTGCAGAGGAAACAAAAGGCTGCCAGGTACACAGAATTTACTGGACAGCAGATGACTCTTGGGCAAAGATTAAAAAGGCAAATGTCTCTTCAGAAAGGATATGGGATAAGGAGGAGGAGACCTGTTATTAAGAAGAAAAAGAAAACCTCTTTTTCATTCAGCAGGATGATTGCTTTATATCTGCACGCTACAATATAATTGTTCAGGCTGAGTGGATTAATGTGGTGCAAACCTGCCAACGGGACTTTTACCGGGAGAAGATGCATGTGTCTTTGGCTGTGGTCCTAAGTAGTCTTTCCCTTTTTCTTGATTCTCTTGAACCACACGTAGTTTTGGCTGTGACTCACCTCTGCTGATGCTGCCAGGTTGCAGTCAAATACTGCTGGGATGAAATGTGTTGAGTAAAGTATTACTCCTCTCTCTCTGGGAGAAAACAAGCAGAAAGAGTTCTGGCGTTGACAACCTCACTGCAATTTCCACTTCTGGCACTGACTGTGTAATACTCGGTAATCTCTTCTTTCGATCTTGCAGAGAAAGCGCCCACAGAATAGCCCGGAGAGCTCGGTGAAAATCAGAGAAACAAGAAGCAAATCAAATAAGATGATTTTTGACAGTGCAATATGGATCCGTGGAGCTCTACAGGTCTTTGTATGTCTCCAAGACAGATTGTGCGCTCTTATCAAACTTACACACAACAGGACAAATGTCCAAACACAAAGATGTGTGAGCTCCTGCTGTCACCACTTTCAGCATCATAGTTTTGTCCAACTGAGCTGCTCTCAGTGTCTACATAAACAGCCTTGACCGTTGACCTCTGCATAACCACCACTAGACTTTTCACCATTTCTTATCTTTTTGTTTTCCATCACCACATCCTGAAACAGCCGGACGAAGAGGGGACATTCCAGGCCTACACCATCCCCACAATTTGTTCAGACACAATAAACCCATGGAGTCAGGCTGTTTTTCATTAGGGCTTCAAAGTCCATATAAACCATGATTAATGAAGCCCTGAGATGCAGTATGTCTTTAATTATTACGGCTTGACTGCTGCTGCAGTGCCTTAGATACATTAGCAATGTTGGCGATCTGGACTTCTCTGACTGGCTCTCTCTGACAAGGCATCTTCGCCTCATACTTGGAGAGTTTCCCAAATGTGACACAAGGTAGGATGAGAACGATAGAACCCTCACCCCTCCCTTTTTTGTGTAGTGACACCAAGCTTTCTTTAATCACTGTACATGCACATTTACAAATGAGTTTGGGCAGTGACAGATAGGACCGGGCTGAGGATAATTACATGCAGTGGGCTGGTGTGTGATCATAGTGTGGCATTGCATTACCCAGGGGGTTCTGTAAATAAAGTCCTCTTGAAATGAATGAGGATATTGTGCAATGCCTCATGTTATGTACAATAGGCCATCCATTGTTACTATTTAGATTTTGGCACAAGAACAGCAGTCGGGTTTGGATGACAATGATTGCGAAAATTAAGTGAACAAGCTGAGAGAAAAAGAACTAAATAGGCAAAGCAAGTTTACGCTTGAATTTAGTTGTTAGAGAAAAATACAGATTGAAGGGTTATTAAAGTCTGTTTACAGAAATACAAAAAGCAAGATGTTTTTTGATAACATCATTTTATTGCTCTTTGTAAAAATATTAGATGAAAAACACTGTCCCTGCAGTAAAGCAAAATTTCTTACATTTGACTGATCTGTTTGCATTTTGGTAAAAATAAGTGTTGCAATCAATCAGATTTTTGTTTCATGCCACTGAATTTGTGAATAAAAGTTAATGGGTTATAGAAATTAAAGTTTAGAAGTTTCACTTTTCATTTTCTTTTAGTGTTCAGTTCTTCATTATCACAGGTGGAAATGCTGCGCTTTCATTGTTGAGATACATCTAAGTGAGTTCAAATCATAAAACAACAACCACTGAGTTTCGGGGGTACAATTAACAATGTTTGATCAGAGTTTTTTTTTGTGTTAGCAGTCCTGGTGCTCAGATAACCTTTGTTAGTTGAATTTGATTTCTCTCTCAGAATGAGAAAAAAAAACCTGATATGGTTGCTTGGGTTTCTATTAGCACATCTTTCTTTTGAATGTCTGTATATTTGTAAGATTTAAATAGTCCATGTTAAACTTTTTCAGTGCTCAATACAATTCAGGAGCATGTTGAGCAGATAAAAAATGTGGATTTTTTAAATATAATTTAGAAAAATTATCTAAATGCAAATGAACACATCAAATATGTGTTGCAAAATGTTTAAACTCTGTATAGCATACAGTTTTGTTGAAGGACTACAGATAGATATTTGCTTTTCCGCTACGATTTGGTGCAACCATCTCCAGATCTTAAGATTAGTGCAATTCTACGACGTCTCTATAAACTAATAAACTCAACTAAATATCGACTGAATCCCACATAAATTATTATAATTTCAAGAATTTCATTTGCATTGAACCTTACTTAATTCCTTCTCCAAGCTCTTAGATGAACTTGTGTGTCATTTCCACAAGGTCATGAAAGGAAAAAAAAAAAAACCTCTCAGCCCCACATCCCATTCAGGCAAGAAAGACACACAAACAAAGAGCAAAAAGGAAGTTCATTTGTGAATCAAAGATTAGCACAGGAGGTTTGTGTATCACAGTCATGGACAATCAGTGAGCATTAACATAATGGTGCTACCCATCCTAGCCCTCACACAGTCTGTTTCACACAGATAGAAAACAGAAGCACTGTTAGTGTTGGGTGCACTCCCACAGCACGCAGGATGATGGATTATCGTGTGTTCCTGTTTATTTATACTGCGCTGGGTAGAGGAATACGGGCAAAGACCTCATGCATACAACATATGCATGGCAAAAACAATCAGTCGGCGCATAAGATCGCATACTATGAATGAGCTATAAGTTCACACACACACAGGTATAAATCCTTTTTTGCAGAGGAAGCTTGTCTTGATTAACCTGGCCAGGGGAACTTGACATGCTTTTCCTTTTACATCATGGGGTGTTCCCCCAGCAGCTTAGTGGAAGACATCAATTTTAGTTTGTCTGCAGTTTGTCTTTTTGAATCTATTGCAAATCTGGACCATTCATTGATCTTTCGCTGCGTTTAAACACGAGGTGCTGAAGGATGACTTTTGTGGGATTCACTTTTTTTCAAATTTTTCTTGCAAGAAAAATAGTATATTTATCTAGAACCTATACATATTGCAAGAAAAAAAAGATAGTCAGAATTAGATGAATCATACAGATGAACTAAAATGCAGTGAAAAGCATTCCTCTCTTTTCGCTTCTCTCGGAGCTGTGTGCACTCCAGCTTATCACCCTCTTGACAATTTTTTTCAAACTCACCATCAGAAAGTCCCGGGATCTTAAGTAGAGGCAAAGATGCTATGCCTAATCACAACAAGAGGTCAAGTCTTTGATGCTGATACGGTTAAATTTGTTCTACATTAAGCCAGTGCTAATGTGATTATGAACATTGATCCACTAAATCTACTGTTAAAATGCAGCCCACACTAGTTTTGAACTTGATACAGAGAAGAAACGTGAGAGGTGAAACATTAAAGACTCTTTGATGTATATTTAACCCATCTGCAGCAAACAGAGGGAAATGACCGTAAAACACATTTTAGACCAGAGGAAGATAAACTGGTATGTGAAATGTTGTGTGTGATGTTTTTTTTTTTTGCTTGCGTCTTTTGGTAAAATTGTGAGACGTTAATAAAAATGCCAAATGCACATCTTGATTAAACTAAACAATGTTTATCAGCGGGGTAAAATTAGATTGTGTATGGCTGGAATAAATTGTGGAAGTTCCCCACCTACACTGGGATCAGCCTGGGTTCCAGATTGGGACGTCAGAGTTCTGCCACCATAACAATCTGGATAAAGTTTATCCCGCATTCACCTAAAAAACACAGGAAGCAGCGCTGCCATAATTATTTTATTGAAATTCTACTATTTTCATGCAGGATTATAAACAAACAGCTGAAGGGATAATTCCAAATTACCTTTTTAGGCTTACTTACAATAGACTTCTTAAAAAAGCCCTTTCGATGGATCATACGTCCAATTTTTTAAAAAGTTGTTTGGTAAATCACTCAACAATTAAACAATTTTTAAATCTAACTTTAAAACTTATCAGCAAAGTTTCACATAATTTTAATTTGATTAATTCCAGCTACTATAATCAAGCAATGTGTGAAATGTATTTTGACCAAATTAGGTGTAAAACCAGAGCAAAAAAAAAAAGAAAGTATTTTAAACGTCTGCTGATTGATTTTAAAATCAAGCTGCATGTGTGAGAATAAAAATAACTTTTTGGAAACTACTCGTCACATTGATTTTTAAAACAAAAATATGTGAATATCCTATTCAAATGTTCTCACTTTGATTTTTATCTCTTAGCTTTTCTCTTATTTGTAGAAAACAAAAAACTTAGCCAAAAAAGACACTTTGAGTTTCAGAGTAGTGTCATTGTGGTATTTTTGGGAATGTCCTCAGTGCAAAACTGCTCAGTCTCACCCGTAATGTAACAAAGGTGTGGTGTTTGAGTAATCTCCTTAAATAAGCTCCTTGGCAAAGCCACGGCTTCCCTCATGAGTCCCGGAGCTCTGCAGGAAACTGCATCCCCCCACCAGATTCCATCTCAGATAAAACTCACCACTGACATCACCATCTCTCCTCTTTTCTAAAAAGCATCCCTGTGGCCTTCCCTTATTAGCATGTGCAATGCAGCAGGCTGAGAGAATAATAACGTGTTCTCTCCATCACATTATAAAACTATTTGGTTTGAAACCACAATGCCACAGGTGCAAGCCAAGCTAAACAATAGTCAGAGAGAGGATGGTCAAAGGATCATAATTAGAGACGGTTTATTTTGTAATGTGCCTTTGCCAAACGAATAGCAGACTATAATTTATGCCAAAGACGTCTGAGAGTTTGCGTTGTTGGAGATATCTGTGGAAGGCTTATTGGGGAATGTGGCCAGAGGTGATACTGGGTTAAAGCTGACCAGTAAAGTGGAAATGAGCTGTTTTTACAAAGAATGTCTGGAAGGGTTGCAGAAAAGAAATTTTAAAGTGAAAGCAAGCTTAAAGGACAGGATAAAATGCCTTGTTCTTTCAAGCACTGCCACTCAGTTTTTCTGTTCATAGTTATAATTTTTGATAGCTATTAAGCAAAGATGTAATTTACACCAACAAATGATCTCCTCCAGGGTGAGATTAGAACATATAAAACAACACTGTGAGTCCAGGAAGGCATATGTCTCATATCCCAAAATAAAAAGCACATGCTTGGTTTAAAAAAGTGTTGGAATGTTGAAATTTTACACAAATGTCCCTCTGCAGCTGTATACCACGGGTGTAAAAAAAAAAGTCTACCAATGCAAATCACACCAAGAAAAATAATGTTTCTGTTTCTGAGCATCGTGCTGATGACGTATCAGAATGAGATCTGAACATTTGCCTGTAGAAATATATCTTGTCTGGAGTTTGCTGTTTACACAAATAATGTGTTTTGCTTTAAAAGGAGAAAAGCAGCTTTAATTTTACAAAATGTTACTTAAAAAAAATTCAGCAGTTGCTGAGAAAAATGACCTACCCATCATTTATCAAGATCTATAAAAGTATGTAAACAAGACAAGATATGTAATTCTGTTTTTGTTACAAATGCTTCATTAACCCACCAATATGGAATTTGTAAGTTGAATGAACACACTTGATTTGATTTATTATTTAAAGTGTGAAAGTGACTCTTACTAAATAATCAAATCGAGTATAAGCAAGACAACCCAAAGCGATTCGCAAATGTCGCAATGTTGGGAATAAAAAACTTGGACATGATCATGGTGAGGTCGGTGCAGTTGCAGAATGTTGTTCTGTGACTATCCAGTAGATGACAGTGTGAGTGTATGAAAGTATCTCCAGTGAGGCCTTCTGAATTTTGACCAGAACAGTAGACCACCTGATCGGCCTCACAACCCACACCTCAAATCCACCAAATAAACTGCAAGGCCAAAACTTTAATTCACCAAATTAAATTATTTAAGACATTATTTTTCTATTATCTCCTCTTTTTTAAAATTTCCACAATTCCACAGACCATCTAGATTTAAGTCATGATTTTAAAAAAAAAAAAAGATAAAATCCTGAATCTTATTTAAAAAGGTGTGTTTTTTTAAGATGAAAAAAATTAGAGTGTATTTTTTTTCATAATCAGACTATAATCATAGTAATATTATTATTGAAAAATTTATAGTTTAAAATAAAGATAATCAAAAGGTTGGAGAAAAATGATTTCCAGAGGAAAAAAATCTCACTTTCTGTTCAACACAAATGTTACTAACAAAATTTAAATGAGGTTACAATTTAATTTATTTTGCTTTGTGCTTACTATTAAGTTTTTCTGAACACAATCAATTTTATCATCAACTGAAATATTTACGTATCTGCTTATTTGATTCTAAGTTTATTTTAGGGCAATATTTGAGGGTATTGTCTTTATTATTATTTATCATCAATTTTAAGGCACTTTTTTTTTTTACCACTGGTCTTTATTAATTAATCTTCATTTTCTTATATTTACACTTGGCCTTTTTAAGGATATTTTTAATTCACTATGAACCGTAGATGCTGCTGGATGGTAAAATGGTCCAGAACAAACGCCCCCACTCACATCAGAGATTGATCAATAATCTCAGCAGATTGGGACCGTGGTTCTAGCCATGTGACTGCAGATTCCACAAAAGTGGAAGAGCATAGGGCCAACCTTGACACTAAAAGGAATATAGAATTTCAGCCAATGGGAAGGTCAGGTTTCATACCTAACATGACTGTTGGTAGTTTTTATGTTGACCACTCAAAACGATCAGATCATTTAAATTATTTAGGACGTGTAATATTACATTTTTAAAAAAACAAAATAACAGCAATAAAATAAAAAAAATCATGTGGATTTAAACAAAAAAAAAATCTGCTTATTTTAATATAAAATTAAAATAAACCATAAATCAATTCAGACTGAAAAGATGTTTTCACTTTTAATTTTGATCTGACACTAATGTGCTTCTGCTTTCAATAAAGTCCCCACCTGTCCCTAAAAGTGATAAAGCTTCCCATCTCACTTGCATTCTTAGCCAGGATGTGACGGCCTAATGCTCCTACTTAATGATTTCCACAGGATAAGCTGCGCTTGACGGACGCCAGTGAATCAACCCTCTTCACACACACATACACTAACCAATACTATCTATCAGAAGGATGGTGCACTCGGTCCAGTGCATCCCAGTCCTGCCCGTGTTTATGTAAGCTTCATTTTCACAACTGGAAAGCAATAACCATCTGCCCTAGCAGGCTGCAAGGGTATCATATGTGTTCAGGTAACCGATGGCTATTAAAATCACACAGGTTCTCTCTCTCTTTCTTTCTCACACACAGTAAGTTACTGTGAGAGACTAAAGGAGAGGAAGAAAGAAAGATAAAACACAGAGCAGGCGCCTGCCTGTCAGGAAAACTGGCAGGTACACACGGCAAAAGAACACAGCAGATGATTGTCATGATTTATAGCCGTAATATATGATCACTCCACAGTCCTGCCTTCTTTCTGCTTTACAGAGAGGAATGAGGAAAGTCACAAGCAACTGAATTTTTTCCTCTTAGATCTTCCGGATTTACCAAAATAGATCCAGGATACGTTTCTTTACCCCCACTGACAAGTAGGTGGAATTATTCCAGGTTAGCCACGTTCCCAGGCCTCGTCTCACCAGGTAGTGTGGGGAAGGCCGACCCCCTCTCGTTTCTTTCGGCCCCTCCTCAAAGGGCATGTGCGACCCCGTGATGACATATGACCTCTTCAATGGCCCTCCCGAGCCGCATCTGTCATTTCCCACAATCCCACTCCCATTTTCATCTCAGGGTAAGCTTGAAATTACAGGAAAGACCAGTGGAGGCTTCCTCCGTCTACCAGACTGCTGGATGATCTGTGATCGGTCCATTTCAACACGCTGGGATCGGAAGAAACAAAACTGGAGAAAATAAATCATGGTGTAATAATTAGGTTTTGGAGCAGCATGAAGGCAATAATTTTTATTTTAAAAAAAAAAAATGATTCGAAAGCAGTGGATTTTAACATCTTCCTTTTTTAGAGGATGCTCATTCCTCTCCTGACTATCTATAATGGTCTAATTACCCTCTAAAAGCTTCTTCTTGGGCTTTGTGAAATAAAGACCTCTGTGGGCAACAGGTTGACTTGAGACTGACTTTAGCTTATTCCCATTCTACCTTAACCCCTCCTGCTCCTTGCCCCAACTCTGCCATCCATTCTCAGAGTCCTCTGGCAAACTGACCAGCAGGGGTTCATCTGCACAGACGGAAGTCATTGAGGTGGAACGTTCAGGAGAAGTCCTGACAAGATAAAGATATCAGGAGCAGACAAGGGCAAAGGAACATATTGATGGAGAGGGCCTCTCTCAGGGCAGGCTGATACCAGATACCTGCTATTTAAAACAGTGGTTTCGCTTGCTCATGGATTTGTCCGTGCTGCAGTGCCGTAACCCAACTGTGAGGGCCGCTAACTTTCTCTCTATATCTCTCTTAACCTCCAACTCTCTTCACATCTTCATCCTCCTCCAAGAACTCTTTTACATGGTGTAAAGCAGGCAAACACAGTCACCCTGGTAACTGCTAATACTACCAACATAAAGCTTCATCTTTGGCCCCTAATAAAAATAAAACATATTACAGAGTTCTAACAGAATGGTATAAAATGACACCTCTCTCCTCTATCCAGGACTCTTCCAGATGATCAGATTCATAGTTAACCATTAGTGTTCCTTTAGTCTGTCATTGCCACATGGGCCCCACTCTCTAGCTGGGGGCGAGTGTTCCTCTGAGGATGGATGCCGAGGTGCAGTCTGCTCTTTGGGTATGCATTGTGTGTGCAGCTAAGTGACAGTGAGTCCTGAGGAACAGCTGAATGTAGCTGCCAGTACAAGTCCTTATGGGGGAAGGGTTCAGTCTGGGATTGAGCTTTGCTAAAATCACCAAAAATTGTGCAACAAATAGTGTAAAAGAAATATGTGGTGATTGTGCATGAAGTTGGCAACAGTTTCAGATTTATTTTTAAGTTGTAAACTATTTTGTTGATATCTTAGTTAAAAGAAATCCAATCGAAGGTGTAGTTTGATTTATTTTTAACAGTGAATCTAAAGTATTTTTTTCCCCTTGTGTATTTATTAAATAGTAACTTAGCTACAGTCGAAAGGATTTGGCCAAATAATTTAACCAATAAAGATTTGAAACACACTCCAACCAGACATCTCAACTTCTTTTGTTTTTTTACTGTAACTTTTCGCTTTGCCCGTACTTCCACAATAACTTACTCCACCCATGTCCCAAAGCCCATTATAGCCCCCAAGTCACTAGTCCCAGTCTCCACTCCTGCCCCCCTCCTGTCACATACCCCTGCCTCTACCTTGTCACACCCTAGCCCTGATGGATGGTCGGGGTCAGTGGTTCAGCTGTGGAGTTCAAGCCTGCGGGCTCCACGGACCCTCCACCCCCACCTCGGCCACCTTTTACTACTCCTGCTCTCCCCGCCCTCCCAGATGAAAACAATGTCAGAAACCCAAAGCAGGACGCTCAGCTGAGAAAACTCATAACTCTACCCTCAGCACCCACCTTCCTCAACACCCGCTGTTAACACTTTCATTCCTCGCAGGGCCCTCAAATAGACCCGGCTTACTGGGGCCACATAAATCACTGAGAGGGTCAGGCTCGGCGGAGAGTTAGGCCTCATCTCACTTTGAATGAGCTGAGGCAGGTCACTTACTGTCACTGCATGGTGAGTTATTTCTTCATAATGACGCCTCTTGAATGTCTGTGAATTTGGGTTTGCTCGTTGTGTGTGTGTCTCCCCTTTTTGGTATTTCCTTGTCATTTTTTTTTCTTGCTTTAACCTTTGTTTTTTCCAACTTTTTGAAAACTTTTTGCACATTTGTACTCCTCACTGTTTGAGGTCCCTCTCCAGTGGAGCCTGAGCCACGTAGCTTCTGATCACTCCTGTAACAACTTTATGGAGGAAGGGTATCTGGAGAGCCTCAAATTGTTGACCCAAATCTGTACTGACACACACTCTGCTCTTATGCTAATCACAATGTTTAGAAGTATTGAACAGACAAGGGGGGTCGGAACAGGGCTGAACCGAGTGAAGCGGGAGGCCCAACAAATTCCAGTAGTTTTGAAACATGGCAATTATCAGCATTAGCCTGCACCCCCGACCCAAACCACCAAAGTGAGCGGAAATAGCAGCAATCAGGCCCGATTTCCTTTGGAGATGCTCGATGGACTGGACACACACATCCAGAAGACATTGGGTCCTGAGTCACAGAGGGAGAGTGGCACCAGAGCCTAGCGAGACCCCTGACAGATGGGAGCTGAGCAGGGCAAGTCCTGGGGCTGACAGCAATGTTGCCAAAATTACTCTTGGATTGACTAACAATTAAGATATCAAAAGAGATCACGGCAGCTCACTGACAGCTGCTTCAATTGTTTGCACCTGCTCCTCTGGTGTTCTGCACATGTCTGGCATGGATTAGGCCGACTCGTGCTGGCCACATTTCACCTTTCCACAAGTGATTTACTTCAGAATCATCTTCCTGCCTCACCAGTTTGTTAAACACACCATAGAGCTGGTCTCATTAGAGGATAAGGACGGATATGGGTGGGAGCACGATGTCATCATTATCATCACCATTAAACACCTCTTATTCTTATTTTATAATCTAATTTCATACTTTTCACTCTATTTTTTGAGTCATTGATAAAAAAATATGTGATGGTTCAATGTAATTTAGCTAACTTGTTCCCATTAAAAAGTGTTTTTTCAAATTTTATCAAAAAGTATTTAAATACAATAAACTTTTCCCATTTTTTGTTTGGATCGTTTTGGTTGCAATGATTGTAATATAACTTTTTAAAGACATTTTTCTGATGGTTAAAAAAAAGGAAATAAAAGGAATCCGATTTGTTTCAAAGTTGTTGGTCTCTTTCTGTTTCTAGAGACAATGGAGTCTATACCTGGATACTTATTTGCCGTGCGTCGGCTGTGGCTGAAAAAGCCGATGTGGGAGCTGCAGCTCCTATCACACTTGCCACCTGCAAATGTGATAGGCTGTACGAGACATGGGAGGAGAAGAGGCAGACTCACTTTTTTCTGTTTCTGGGTCTTTGTGGCCTTGCGCTGGATCTCTCTGTTCTCCTCAGCTTGCTTGATACCAATTTTGACAGTTGCGTGCCACTTATAGTGGTCAGAGGTCACTGAAAATTGTTGCTCACCATGTTGAGTCTGTACCAATTCAGGGAAGCTGGGGTGACCACTGGTTTATTGTGACTTAAGTATTTTATGGCTATATCTGTTGTTTATGCTACAGAGACAATCAATACATTGACTTCCATTATTCACTTTCAATTTTTATTTACAATACTTTGAAATAGAGAAAATTCATTTCCTGTTCAGCAAAAACATGGTTTGGTAAGTTTTTTTTGTATTTGCCTGTAATTGAATTGAAAAGTGAAAAAAATGGCTTAGGCATGTGGGAATCGAACCGGCTTCTCCCAGTCCAAAGATGGACATTCTACCACATATAAATGCATATATCATGATTATTATACAGTTTCTTTAAGCATTTACTATACAAAAAATGTTGGTTGATTTTAAGAATTCAGAAACATCTTTGCTGTCGTTTTAACTTTGCGTTGTGAGCTTAGCAGAGCTGAATTGGATTTTTAAAACTTTGCTCTTAACTTTTAGTTTAAACCTAATTATCTAAATGTGGTCCTGTAAAAAATGTGACCTTTTGTTCTGATGAGCAGGTGGTGGACTTTGCCATCTTTTGTTTTGCAGATCTCTGTTTGTAGAGAGCAGCAGCTGAAGGATGAAGGGAGACAAGCGAGTGGCAGAAAGGACGGTGTCCAGAGAATATACGCTCACACACAAATACAACATGGTATGCACACAGTTGTGTGTTTATATCTGTCTGATTATGAAACAAACAGTTCAAATAGAGCAGCTCTCTCCCATTATCTCCACATCAACTTTAGGCTCCATTAAAACTGCCCTCCCCTCACTACACAATAACACCAGTATCCCATCTGTGTGCTGTCTTTGTCCAAGCTTGGTGACCATGGTTACCTTTTATTTTTTTAAAGAAAAAAAATCATTGAATGCTTTGTCTTTGTGCAGTCAGATTTATATCCACAAATCCTGCTTATGACCTTGCAAACAAGCTAATAACAAAAAAGGAAGGATGTAGAAGTGACAGTCAGGTACCAATTACACTTCTACACACAGACTCACACAGCCGTCTTCCGCTTCTTCTCTTATTCTGGCAGGGAGAGACAATGCTGGTTGTACCCACTGCCAACCTGTTGGAGCCAGGCCAGTCTCTATGGACCCTCCAGATCTTATTCTGATGTGGGCCGCTGTAGCTGGTTGGTGTAACTCTAGCTTGGTCTCTGACACAGCCCAGGTATGTCCCCTGTGGCCCAGATTACCAGGGGACTGTGTAAACAGTCTCGCTAATCTGAGGAAGTATCCTGCTGGCAGCAACAGTTTAGGTATTTCATTTAGAAAGTCAACGTGGGCACCTCAGGACTGATAGCTGAGAGGGGAAAACGGAAAGAAAGACATGAATAAACATCATTTACAAAAAAAACACTTTAATTTATATATTTGACACCGATACAACAAATTTTAGTTGTAGCACTGATTATATTTAAAGGTTTTGGTTTGATTATTTTATATACTGTATATAAAATTCACCTTTAAATGACCTGAACAAAATGCTTGTCTCACCTTTCTTACTTTTTTGTGATGCAGAATTTATGTCCTTGTGTCTTTAAGTCAATTTAATCTGCTAACAGCTTGGGCTCGAGCCTCTTGGTCATTTCTGAGGTCCTCTTTCCATTGTCCTATATGTCATCTCCAGGCAGACACTCTTTAGATATTAATGGCTGCATGATGAGATGGCCTCCTTACAAGGCTGCCCTTACTGGATAATTGATCATCTAGTGAATGACATGATGTGGTTCAGGTTTAGGTCTAGTTGCTCCAACACAGAAGCACGTGAACAGCACCCACCCCCTCCTTTGGCATTTTTTCTTCTTCTTTTAATAGCAACAATTTTGTAATCATCTCTATGATAAAGTCATAAAACTTTATAGAAACCTCCTAGATACACGTGAGATACAAATGAGAGAAAAGTTCTAACTTGAATAGAAAAGAAAGAGAAAAAACCCTGTAAAAATGGGGAAATCCTGAGAGACATAAATCACACATTTCGATAATAACTCTCAGAGTGAAATGCAAACATCTCCCAGCGGTTTCTTTTGATGACTTTTCTGTTTCGGTAACTAATCCCAGTGCCAAATGAGAGGAATAATGAACATTCTTTACTGACATGAGTGTGTTTACAAGAGCACAATTCTAGCATGTAAAGAGAGATGCATGGAAGCACTTCTCTTCCTTGGAATAAAGTAATTAGGGCTCTCCTGAGTTTTTTTTGGAGCAGGGTCTGAGCCAAAATCCGTAACTGCTTGTATGCAAGTCGATCATCGCTGCAACTTGACATCCTGACCTGAACATTTAATTTATTGATCTTCATTTTATTCGGATGTAAGGACCCTTTGCTTTTTTAAATTAATCCAGGTTAATTTGGCCAGGCCCCCTATCCCACCCAGCATGAATGAGCCCTCTGTTGGGCAGGGCTGGCTCTGGCCACCCAGTTTTATGGGAATCTGCAGTGAATTAGAAAATCTGTCAATGGGAGAGGAGTTGCACAGCGCGGATATGCCGTGTCACTCCACCTGTAAAAGAACTGCTCTTTGTCCATTATCTCCCAGGCTTACCTGAGGAGAGTTAACCTTGGGGTCAATAACATCTCCATGGTGTTTCATGACTGGCTGGGCTTGGACCGGGGGTCTGAGGAGAGCCATTGTTAACATACAGGCTGTGGACCCACACTTCCTCTCGCTTTTGGCTCTCCTCATTAAATACCTCTGGGAAACAGATCTGTAAAGAGCAGTGACGGGAGCCATAAAGATCTGATCACTTTCACAGGAAAGAGCAATCTCTGTGCAAGATTGTCTTCATTCTGCTTTATACAAACTATTCATTTCTTTGAATTAAGAGAAGTTCTCATTGGTGACACGGAATCATTCGTCCTTTAACTCGTCATTTTACAAACAAAATTTGATTTGAGTGCATATATCTCCTTGTCACTGTGCAGATTGTAAAAATAACTGTGGAATGAAGCTGGTTTGAAATGAAGCTGCAGGTAAATAACCACCATTGTGTGGGAGGCAAGCGAAAGGATTGTGTGCACAATTGGCTGAAACCTACTATAGAAGAATACAATTTGGTATTTCAAGGTTTGTCTTAAAATTACCATGAGTCAGACTTTGTGGTATCTGGCAACAATTTGATTATTCTGATTTCTGCGTCGGCTGAGACCTTATACAAATTGACGCATAATCAAGGGTCAGCGGAGTGTCTGTTTTGAAACGCTCCTCTGTTTAGATGGAGGTATTTGAATAAGATTTGACCTGCATGTAAATGGTGGGTTGGGAGAAGTTTACACTGTGAGAAAGCAGGCAGGTGCAGAACAGGATCCAGGTGTGCCGACAATCACACGAATCCTCTGCAATGCTGTTTGTGTTCCTCTTCAAAGTACCAGAGAAGTATATTGTAATATGGAAGATGAGTTGGCAATTATTCACGTTGAATTCTAGCTTTCCAATGCGTTGTGCTCATCAGAGTCTGCGGGGAAAAAAGATTTGCCTAATTTGAATGATTTTTTTCAAGTCAGTCAAGCATTTGTCAACAAAAGCCAACAAAGCGAGACAGACAGCTCTTTGCTACGCGAGCTGACAACAAATTAAACAGTGCTGGATGGATTTCCACTGCCTGTCCAACACGGATTTATTTTACCAAACAAAATCAAAGACGGATGTCTTTTATTGAGATGCTCATGTAAAACATGCTTGTTTCCCATGGTAGAAAGAATACATTGGGCCAAAGTCCTGCCACATTCAGGCTTAATGTGTAAGGTATTAATCTTTGTTCAAGATGGTGAAACAAACTTACCAAGGCTCCTTTTTGCTAACATGCCCAAGGGAAGGAGGTGAAAGCTAAAGAACATGTTTAGCTAAGTACATCACCTGTTCTTCAAACTAAAATAGGAACCAACTTGATTTGGTTTTAGCATTCAGCAGGGCTAAGCGGATGGTGATGAGTGATATTCACAGGCCATCACTCACAATCAGGAGTCCCCAGTGGTCTCATTCCACTATACCTGCCACTAACTGTGGCCTGGCATTGACTGTACACCCCAATAATAACCCCGGGTTTAGTTTTCCTTGCAATGTACAAGCTAGAGAGTCGGTTATTTCCTTAGAAGTGGCTGCTTGTGTTTTATATTCAGAGTTCACTTCAAGGATTAGACCATAGCAGAAAGCACAGAGCAAGATAAGTCAAGCAAATCCTTGGAGAATTAAAAAAAAAGCTCCAACTTCCCCTCAAATCTGTATCTGAGTAACATAATCAGACGACAAAAAGTAAAATAATCTAACCGAGCTCTAATCAAAATCACAAATCTTCTTAAAAGGAGGATTAAGTCACAGTTTATTCTTCATTGTTAGGAAGACAGATCTTTTTAGTTGAGTCCTACAGCTGCATCTTGGTTTCCATTTGTCTCATCTCGTTGCCATATTAAAAGACAATAAACCACAAAACAAATATTTGTTTTTGTTTTCCCCCTAAAACCATCAGGCTCTGAAATAAAAAACGGCTGCATTGTTGCTCAAACTGAGGCTATGAAATCCAAAGTGACAAACCATTTTTCTCCCCTTTTCCCCAAAAACTCAGCCAGACTTTTTCCAACCAAGCTAAGAACTACAGATGTTTCTTTTTTTTTATTTTTTTAGAAAATTAACAGCTGTCCTTCCTTATGTACGTTACAATTTTTTATCAAGACTTGTGGTCAGTTGTGATCGCAAATATGCTCATTTTATTACAGACAATTAGTGCCGAACAGATCCATTACAACACTGCATTGCAGGAAAATGCTCAAGCAGCATGATGTGTAAGAGTTTGGATTAAAAAAAAAAAGTTCACACCTGATAGAGACAAAGCAAAACTAGAGTTTCATGTTGCAACCTGAAACCATTTTCTGCTGCTTATCAAGATCCGGATAAAATAGCCATGTTGCCCTTCCTTCCATCCTGTCTCAAAAGTGTAGGTCAAGACCCTTTACTGTCAGTTTTAAGACATTTTCTTGACGCTGCAAATATATAAATACCTGAAATACATACAAGCACAATCTCCCTAACATATCCATGATTGTGATGCATCATATCATGGTTATCAGTTAAATTGAGAATCTCAAAAGAAACAATTTCTCTATTTCTCTATGGATGTTTTTCCTTAACATAACCGGGTAATGAAATTGTCTAAATCCATTGACTGGATCATTCAACAATTAAAAAGCATGACCACAACAATTTCCGCTATAATTTTATTTTTCTTTGATCATCATTTTGCAATTACTAATTTTCAACTTAATCTGAGTCACAGTTTTTTCTCTTGTATTTCACTTTTTAAATGTTTTTTATTTTCCAATAAATCTTGACATCAAAAACGTGACTGTATAAATGATATGATTCATGTTCAAAGAAGAGCTGTTTACACATTTTACCATCCATCCATTAAATTTATTACAAACACAATTTTGTATTTCCTGCTGAACATTGTCCAATTGTGTGCCTTTGGAGACCAAGTTGATGCTATTGTGAAGATATACTTGAACTACCTTGGGAAAGTTTTTTTTTTTTTTTTTGCAAGAATGCACACAATAACCTCCATTTAGCTCATTCTACACCACTGCTATGTTTGGGAAAAATTGATATTCCACTGACGACTTCTGTCAAACACAAACTAAATGAACACATGAAACAGGTAGATGCCTCTTTTGATTAGTACATATCTAATGTAAATGATAAAACGACCACGATTTGGTTAAGAAAACCCAGTGGTACTAGATCAGGGGTGGGCAAACTTTTTGACTTGCGGGCCACATTGAGTTCCAAAATTCGACAAGCGGGCCAGAACAGAAGTAGAACCACTAGATTAGTACAATAGAATGGTGCACTAGATTTTAAACAAGAGCGCTAAATGTTACATTAAGAGCATTGAATTTCAAATCTACCGGCGCTAGGTCTGAAATCTTGTGCGAGAGCGCTTAAAAACGTGCATTTAGCGCTGCTAGATTTGAAATCTAAGCGCTTGACATAACATTTTGTTTGTTTTAACATCTAACATGCTTGTTTACATGTGTGTATTGGCCCAATGGCTTTCCATATCTGGGCACACTGTTTATTTTGACAGCGTGCGCATCACGGAGACACACACATTTTAATGGGAGCAGTGTTGTTTTCTTAACAAAGCCAATATGTCCAGAGTGCGCCGTCTAGTGACGAAACGTCAGAATTGCATGTTTCAATGAATTATTTAATTAATTAATTTAAATTTTGTACGTTCGACGGGCCGGATTAAAACAATTAACGGGCCGCATGTGGCCTGTGGGCCATAGGTTGCCCATACCTGTACTAGATCATTTCTGAGTCAAGACATAGACAAGGCATGTCTGACTGATTTACCTTTATTTTTACACTCCAGATATTTGAGACATTTAAATGAATTTAGGTTGCCGTGCTGGTCTAGCGTGTTTGTTTTTGCTAATCTCTGTGTCCTGCTGTAATCGTTTGTTGGGGGATTAAAAAAAAAAAAAAAAGAAAATGAGCTTTTCCAACCATTCCATTTGAAATTTTCTTGGTAAAATAGTAGAACGTTTTTCCACTTAACCCAGAATTCTTGAACCCAGTGACGTCAATCACTGAGTGACGAACTAGCTTTTAATACATCCAATAATAGAGGACTTATACAAGATTTGCATTGTTTGTGTAGAAAACATCAACTCTTGTCCTCCCTGTAAGGATCATGCCAACATTGACAGATTCAGCAGCCCGCAGCATTTTATGTGACTGATAGGGCTACACCAACACTAGAATGTCACCTGGACTTTGTTTCTTAATGAGCCTCCACCCTCACCCCTAAGGGTGATTCCCAGCCTCTACTCCTCTCACTCCTCCCTTTTGTATAGAGACCAAAACAAAGCATCTCGATAGCCCACGGCTATTTTTACACCTCCAAGCTTTGTTTTGTCCTCCTTCTTTCCTTCCAAGGCACAAAATGACAGGGCCGGTTGTACGCAAAAAAATATTTTGGGATCTCTGGAAAAAGGTCATGAGGCCCACAGGGGTGTTCTACAAAAGAATGAATGGCTTATTCTGGTCATTTATCATTATGGTGGTAACCATGGCGTGACAACACTGTGACAGGGCTTCGTTTAGATTCATCACTTCGTGACATATCCCAGACTGAGATCAGCGTTGTCGCATGGGAAGCAAAGTTCTGCTGTGGGCGCAAACAGCAAGAAAGAACAAAAAAAAAAAATTATTGAATGAATGAAGGTTGTGCAATGCTTCATTCAGTTAATGGGAATCACCCTTGTAAAACATAACAGACAACAACCGAAAACTGCTGGCTTTGATGACTATGAAAGAAGAGTTCTTAGAGTCTTTTCCCATGTGCTGATCTTATTTCAATACTAAAACATTCCTAATGATTTACGAATGGATTGCTTTTAGGTACATACCCTATAATGTTTGTTAAGAATGTTATTCTAAATTTTCTTATCAATACATGTCAAATACAAGCGTGCCAGTACACAGTGTACTAGCAGTGCACGAACTCGGCATGTCCTCCCTTTTCCATGAAGCGTGTCTGTGGATCTGTTCCTTCATTATTATTAATAAATGCCTTGTATCCGTCCCCTAGTCTTAACTGGGATGACAGTACTTTCCGAATCCAAATAATTTAGAGTCCTGTAAACAGACACAGCTTTCAAATGAGTAAAAACTACAGAGCGGATAGCCTCTTAAAGTGCGTATTAATTGTTATTAGAACCAGAGGGGGAAAGAAGGGAAAAAAGAAAAAAAAAACATGAGGGGATTGACTTATTCTTGAGACTCTAACAAGCCAAATAAATAGTACCATGTGAGTGATTTGGCCCAGATGAACATTCAAGTCCAGAGGAGTTATTGTTGTTTAAAAACCATCAGAGTTTAGGGGGTATGGCAGCAGTACCTGTCTTACCTCAGCATCCCCTCATCATTAAGGGCTTAGTGTCCCAAATGGATTTTACAGTTGCTAGTCTGGGACACACGCAGGCAGGAGTTGCTCCAGGCAGTCAGACCCAATGAGAAACATTTGGGAAGTCAGCTAAAGGGTTTAAAGGAGAAGAAGCCGAAACGTAAGATTTCACATTTTCTTCATATGAAAAAGAATAAAAAACATACATTTTTTGAAAGGACATTGTTACTTCTTAAGTTTAAATTTTGGAACCACATTCACGAATGGAGATGGTCCTTAATTAAAAACTGATTGAACAAGGCTATAAATCCAACATGGAAAATATAAAGATATTTTTAAGTAATAAGTAAAAAAAATTAAGTAAAAAAAATGACCATGTTTTTGAAACTTGGTTGACTCCTGTTGCTAACCCCGGTCTTTACTGGGAAATTTGAGAAAATAGCTGAGGTCCAAAGACAAAGAAAAAGCAAAAAGTTTTTGACTTTTACTAAAACGTTTGGGCCAATAAGCAGTTCAACCTGATCTTTGAGGTAACAGGCAAATCCAATGGAAAACTGGAAGAAGCTATTTTCGCCATTGCCAGTTTGGTTTGTGTTTCACTTGAATGTCCAAACATTAAAGTTGGATTTCTTTTAGATTACGATTTGCTGCGCAAAATGTTTTTTTTTCTTTGCAGAAAATTATTTGGTACATTTGAAAGAATTTTTTTTTTTAAATAAAAGAAATGTAGCCACTATTTTTTTAAACATCTTGCAAGTGGTCCTACTAAGCAGGACAGTAAATCCCTGCAAGTTTTCTGGTGATAAAAAAAAAGTTATTTTCCACACTTTTTAGAACAACAACAGAAAAAAAAATCTAATTACCCACAAGCTAATCTTTTCTCACTTGATTTTTTAGAAATTATTGAACATTTATAAAGGTTTTTTGCATCGAACAAATGATTGTCTTTTGAATTGCAGATCTTGGCACTCGTTCCATGAAGCAACGTCTGCTTCTGCTGTCGGCCTCATTTGTGTGTGTAAATAGGCCTAAAACACAACCACAACAGCCTCTGGCATCCACATCGGCAATGGAAATGAGCTTTAACGTGTCAACAGTCTGAAGCGGTTTTCTTTTTTTTTTTTTTTATCAGCCTGCTCATCCTGTCTCGTGTAGGATTTGCTCTGGATGGTGAAAATAGTGATTAAATTACAGTTGTATTATTTGTTTGTCTGTTTGGGTTTATTTTGTTTAGAAATCATCTGCGCAGTTATATCTACAGTACATATAAAAAGACCATACGTCTGTTTAGTTGTCAACTCCCATGATTCCCTGACATGTATTTACTTGACTTCTAAGTGAAACCACAGTGGGTTTGTGCTGCCACCAGAAGCCCGTCCAAGCCTGGAGAAAACTGCTCTTCTTCCTAGTGATGGACCTGTTTGTCTCCGTGAAGCAGCACATGGAAATGGTTGGAGTGGAGCTGACCTCTAACAGCCCAGTCATTCTTGTTTGTGAGAGATGGAGCCTGTCTTTTATCAGTCCCCATTAGAGGGGACAGAAGTCTAGGGTGAGTGTGTTAGTGTGCGTGTTTTTGTGTGTCTTGCTTGAGCAGTCACATTAATCTCCATGAGTGAGCGCTAGCAGGTGTTAACCTATGTCACTCCTAATCGTCATGGCAACAGAGTTGTGGCACCTGGAGGTGTCTGTGTGGCTGTCATGTTTTGATCATCACCTCTATCCACAGCACACATACTGTACACGAACAGGATTACACAATATGGGTGTTAATATCACGTCTTGGCATGGGAATGCTAATTAAAAAAATACCACTACCACTAAATACATCAAACAAAATCTGCATGAATTTAAGCTGAGAAACTCATCTTAACATTCTTTCAATCGTTATTTTATATTATTTTTATAATAAGAAAATAATAAAACAGAGAAAATCAATCAACTGCTTGAGCTGCATCTACAATATTGACTTGCATGCAGCAGTCATAGAAAAGGTTTCAAAGTTGTCTTGTGGACAGTATATCGAATGATCGAGACGTTTCCACTTCCACTTCATTTTCAATCATTTGAAAAATAGCATGCAATATATTAATCCAGTAATCTTTTAATATCACCCAAAAGACACTGTCCAAAAGACAACTTTGAAACCTTTTTTCCTGATGAATCACTCCTGGACGAATAATGGATTGCATGGAATTGTTGATGCAGCAATGTTTTCAAGTGGATGCTGTCATTTAATGATAGCTCATTAAGCTTAACTTTCTGTTACAAATAATATTAAAAATGATGAAGGAACATCTATACACAATTTTCCCATGTGTGTGATCAATAAAGTAGTTCTAATCTAATCTACAAAGTATTTAAATTCTTTGCAACATTACTAATCATTGCCTTCACTGGTTGGACTCATAATCGCAACTTGATACACTGAAAAAAAAAAAGGTAAATAAATTGTGGACTGTGTGATTTTAAAAACCTTGTTCAATCATTTTTGTTTGGTGAGCACAAATCATTGGCCAGCGGACAGTCGATCATTGCATCGTCCTGATAAATATAAATGTAAAGCATTTGTGTTCTAATGCTGCCAATAGAATGCATATGCATAGCATGCATATGCGTCAATACACACATTATTAATTTGTGTTATTACTTCTAATTTGAAAAAAGTAATGTTTGTTGTAGTAAATGTAGAATATCACTTAGCTATGGCGAGTTGGACTTACGCATTGATTCGTTCAATATGACGTACGCGCCTACTCGTGTAAACATTCACTTACATTCTAGTGCAACTAAACAACTGAGCATCTGCTCAGTTGTTTAATGCACATTGTTGAAGGAGCTTCCTTAGCGTCTTGGGATTTTTTGTGGGCAGTTTCCTCACAAATTTAGGATTTTCAGTACATATATGTAGTATAATGGTAAACTATTTCTACTGATTTGTTTAGGTTAAAGTAACTAAGTTACAACATGAGAATCCATCTATCTTTGTGTCGTTTAGCCAAAGCAAATATCTCATAATTGTAAAGAAGGAACAACTTGAGAAATAAGAAAATAATAATAATAATAAAAAAAAATGGCACTTTTGTAAATCAAATACATACTGCAGTTTTTCTACAAGTCAAAATAAAAACTAAGAATTTACATTCCAAATGTCCTTGCAGTAAACAAAAAAAGTAAAAGAGGAACAATCTGTGATTATTCCTCAAATATTCAATTATTCTTTCAGGATTCACCAGCAAGCTTTGTGTCATATTTTATTCATTCGTTGAAGAAATAAAAGCTGAATATCTCAAAGAATAATGAGCCACTAAAAGTATAGCATCATAACCTCTTAGGCCAGCATTGTTCTTCTCCTGATTAAGGCCTTTAAGCTCATGATGGGCCTATCTTTTCAAATCGGCTTCAAATATCTTCCTCACACTGTAATCATTTTATCTGAGGTCAAGTACTGATGGTTTCTCAGAAGGCTCTCTTAATGCATCTTTAAGTCCTCCGGTTCTTTTTCTTACATTCGTTTGGCAAACAGGGGTAAGCAATGGTTTGTGGAGGAAATGCTTCAGGAGGATTTAGGGCTGGAATGTGGCGTGGTGTTCTCCCAGAAGGCCTTGCTACAGAGGCCCCAGTGTGGCTGCCACACGCCATGATTGCCAGGGGTCAATGTGTGAGCCCGGAGCCTTCAGCTCCATACTCATCACACGTGATTTGGTGTTAACATGTCAGAATATTTCCCCGCCTGGCTGGCTGGCTAAAACCCCCACATTGTTTTTTGATTTGTCATCCTCGGGGATTGTGAGAAGTATGATGTGTGCAAGTATGAGCCAGAGTGTCAGGTAAGCACGTTCAGATCAGAGATAAAAAAAGAAAAATTACAAATGAGATAGAGTCTGACATCGAGGAGAGTGATGTCGTGTATTGCCGCCTGGCAGTGGCATTGTTTACCTAGTGAAAGGGATGATGGGAAAGCCGAATGTAGCTAGCTAATGCTGGGTGGCAGTTCTCCGAGGCTGAGCCCCGTGGGCTTTGTGTTGGCTGGGCCAGCTGTCATCTTTCTAATGATTTCTTTATTTTGCAGGAAGGGCTTGTCGCCAGGGGAAACGTGCCACTTCCGGCATGAGGAAACCCGACGCTAGCCCGGGCTGACGCTGAGACCCTCTACGTCTGCAGCCACATCACAAGGGACTAACACACCCTTTCATCCTGCCTCTGTTTCTTTGCTTTCTTTCTCTCTCTATCCACACAGCCATCAGTATCAGGCGTTCTTTTGGAGCTCCCACTTGTCCTCGGGGGGTTTAACTTTACTTCTCAGTAGTAATAGTTTTCCTTTGACTTCCAAATGATTATTTTGATTTCATTTGTAGAAACATTGTTGAACTTTGATTAAGTTAATTAGTGTTTCTAGGATTTCAATTTTGGGGGCTGAGGACTGGTTGTTTTTTTAGGCCAACATGTAAATGTAATTTTCAGATTGGATTAATAAAAATATTTAAAAATTATGGATGCATTTTTAGCTTGTCTGCACAAACCTAATTTTTTTCCTGTTGGATTGTCAATGCTTTTTATTCTTGAAATACTCGCTGTAACTTTAGGTGGGTAAACATGTAATTTCCTTCTTAATCTGCCACATTTTCAGCAAATCTGAACCTTATGATTAATTTTGCAGCGAATCTGAAACTTATTAGTAAGTTTGGCCCAGGCCAGTTGGATCAAGAGCAAGGTTACAGGCCCGTAATGACTGATCTCACCCTTGGTGAGGCTTCCCTTGGAGGGCGAGCTTGTGCAGATCCCCTGAGCCCCTGACCCTCCATCAGAAACCTTGAGAGGGCCTTGAAGTAAAGAAAAAGAACACCCTTCTCTCCTCTAACCCTAGTCAAGCATAATCAGGCCCAGCCTTCCAATCATGAAATCCAAGTTGAGCGCGGCTTACAGCTTTTCCCTATCCTTCTCCTCGGGCCCCTGCTGCTGATTGTTCCAGAAACAACAGATGGAAATAGTGAGGGTAAACATGTAAATATTGAAGGAGTCATGGTTGGGAGCAGCATGAAGCAGAGGTCTTCTTTACCCTATCACAGGGAAGCGTAACCTTTAGAAAACAACTGCTTTGTGTCTGTAGTGATAGCTGTCAGGATCCAACAAACAGAAGCATAAACACACCAAGAGGTAAACACAATCCAACGAGAAGGAAATTCTGAAATTGGCCATACTGTATATAACTGTTTTAGTCTTTTTAAGTGGAGCCTGAACTGGCAGACTGAAAAGACATAAATACAAATAAAATCAAAATTATGAGCCTCATATTTTAAAATTACATCCTAAACATAACATTAAAACAAAGCTTACATGTGTATGACTGGGCTCTTAATCTGAAACTGCTCTGATTTTGGTTGATTTTAATTTTGAAGGAGCAATCTGGGGCACCTGAGAGTCAGCGCACGAGTAAAAAATGTAAACATTTTGAGAGGCTGATTAGGATCCAAACCACAGGACCGTTACTTGTCAAAACTGGGCAGTGCGTGCCGACCTGATGAATGCGCGTGTGTGTGTGTAAATTAGGGTGTGTGTGTGTGCATAATTATGTATGATTGAAACTGAGGCCTGCATGGCACACTTAAAAAAGTTCTGGTTAGAATCAGAAAGATTGTGTTGCTTCAGACAGACGACATCATTATAAAATTCCTGGATGTTGTTTTGTGACAATTTAAAAAAAAAAAATCACAAAAAACAAAAATAATCATATTGAATCAATATGAATCAGAAACATATATATTTTGCAAATTACGACAAAAAATATTTGTTACATTTTTGTTTTATTGTTATTTTTAATATTTTTAATCCAAAACTACAAAAACAATGTGTCAGAGAGGTTTTAATCTTTTACTGTAAGTACATCACACTCTTCCTTTGTGTGCTGCATTCCTCATTAAAGGCCAGTGACAGACAGCTGGTCCAATCCTGGAAACGCTGCTGGGGGCTCTACATGATGGGGAGGCTGCCATTGATATGCGTTGTGTAATTTTCTATTGGCAGGTGGGTGATAGCTGTGATTAAATCTGGGCTTTAGCCTCTGCCATCCGCATTATTGTGCCGGGATTCCCCGAGTCCCTGCTCTCCATATCCTCTGTCACATTCTGTCATGCCAGCCTTTGGACCCTGCCAGCTGGCCCCCAGAGCATGGCATAACACAAACTCCCCACAAGGGGCCACAAAGGGTCTCGCCCATACGGTCTTTTCTCTCTCCAACCTTCTAGTCCGCTCATCTGGCAGCAGCTTTCTATTTATTTTAGTTTCGGGATATTCTCCAAAAAAATGCAACCACTGATCGGTGGTAGATGAGTGTCCCACTAAGTCTGGACTATTATTAATGTTAGTGTAGTAATTACTTGTAAATGTGTGGGACATGAATGTATGGTTTTGGTGGGCACAGACTGGGACAGCAGCTAAAGGTCAGGCATGCTAAAACAGAGACGTTTCCTATTGATGTCTGACAGGGGTGTTTGTTTAAGAGCAAGAAGGCAAGCTGAGCCATGGGGGCTCTCGTTGGCTTTGGCTGAAGCCACTTTAACTTACACATTTAGTTTGGGAGGCTTCAGCTTGGGATTGAATCATCTCTCAGCCATCAACATCATAATTATCTAATTTGCCATCCAAACACTGGCAAATTATTTTGACGTAACCTGATCTCTGAAAGTGCAAACTATGGTGAGTCATTATTTTAAAAATTATATAGAAAATGTTGATCTTCTGAAAAATGAAATAAAAAATATTCAAATACAAATAATTACGACTAATTTGACTTTAAATCTTAAAGGCCATGTTTTAATGTAGATACCATTAATATGCATGTTCAATCTCTACATGAACACATGCGTGTCATCTCTTCAGGTTACATATCCATAGGGCTCAGCTTTCGCTCGTTTCGTCTCGTGAGCGAGGCGGTTAACCGAGTCAAAATTAGCCCGTAACACGTCAGGTGTGTACAGTATATCACCAGGCCAGTGAACTCTTGAATAGTCAACCTCATGCTGTGAATGTGTCAATATTATGAAGTGCTGTCATCTGATCTAATGGGGTCCATGTCAGTGGACAAGCTGTGACCCATGCCTGCGAACACATGCGCACACACCCAGGAACGAGGCCCGTTGCTCTGACTATTTTTGGCCATTGTTTAAACAAATTGGTTTACCCGTATGCAATTTGTGACTGGAGTGATATTTGATTACTTCTTTTTTTTCCCCATTAGAAGAGCTTGACCTACAGTTGACAGGAGAGGTTTCTCTTGTACCCGCTGAGCCACCTTTGACAGTGAACTTGTTCTGTCGGCAAAAAATCAGGGCCTGTGAGTGAAAAGTAGCGTTGCCAAATCTTGGCTTGTTTGGTAATTAACATGTAATGTGATGAGCCCATTGCTACACAGCATCTCTTGACAAATTTAGGTATACAGCAAGAGAATTAAAATCTGCTGCTTTGCTAGGAGTTGTATTTTTTCCCACAGGCTTCCAAAAGCAACAAATGCCAAAACACACACAAGAGCCATGTAATGCTCATAGAGAGCATGTCTGCCAGATTTCAACACGGCTGGTGTTTAGGAAGAGATGGAAAAATAGACGTTGAAAATCACAATTATTACGCCGCCGCGGTATAGTATCCAGCATTGATGTTCCCGACATTAAACCTTCCTAACTGTTTGCTTTTAGGATCAATATCTGTTTCTTTTGGGTCACAGGAATCCTTTGGGTACTCACAATGATTTGGTCAATGACCTCATCTAATGCACAGACTTGTCAACTGAATAAAGTGTAAGTGGACCTTATAGCACGATTTGAAGAGAATTGGTATATTTTTGTGCATAGTTGAAGAGTCTGTAAGTCTGTACGGTTGCCACAAATCCAGCCAGCACAACTCAGGTCCTGGCTGGTTGAAACACGCACTGAGAGTGTACTCATCAAAGGATGCAACACAGTCAAACTGAAGTGGGTCCGAGCATATCAATGTCGTGATGTTCCTTATACTCGTAGACCTCTCAGACGAACCCCGAACATCAAACAGTTTAACCCATAGATGCCTTCATGTAAAAAAATAAAAAGAATTTGAATAGTTTTGTTCCACATGTTATTCGCATACAAATACACATACGCTCCCACACCAGCTGTGTCTGGGATGTAGTGGATCCCTACGGCAGTAGCCACATTAAAGGTGAGCGCTGTTATTCTGCCTGGAGTCCTGCTAGACTCATCAGTTATCCTCTATGGCTTCCAGGATGTCTGCCATCCCCCCTGTTTGTTTTAAGAAAAATCCCACTCTCAAAGTGGGGAGCAGAGAGCGGGTGTGTCGGACACAAAAAGTAAAAACACATCTTTCATGTCTAAATAAATCTGACAAAGAAATGCTTTATGAACTGCCACCTGAAGGTAGTTCTAAAAGCAGCAGAGAGCAAAGTGGCCGTAACGTTTAATCCAATTGGCTTGCACGTCCCAAAACCGTCTTAGCAGATGGTAAGCTGTAATATGAAAGTTATTCACCCACTCACTACTGCAGTGTGTCTGTTATATCACCGTGTCCTGTTATTCTTTATGGGTTCCATAGGCACTAAAGAGGAGAGAAGTTATTTTCTTTTCATTACTTCTCTCTCTTGGGGGACTGGAGACTTGGTCCAGCTCTTCTCTTTCAGTCCAGAAATTCTTTTCAATTAAAGGCCTATCCTACCAGATGGTAGAAGCATCAAGCTAGTTCTTTGTTGATGTGCTACCCTGCAACCAATGGACAGCCATTTCATTTACCAGCCAGTAAATCTTAAAGCACCTACTGCCATAGTGCACTGGACAACACACATCAGCTCCGGCCACACAGTTTCTACATCATGATGAACTTTCACCAAGAGAGTTGTCCGCTCTCTCAATCACACATGTATTGTCTTTGCCTTGGATCAATTAAAAGGATGAGGTCTAAAAAAAGAGCCATTTGTAAAATGAATGTCCTCTAAGAACTGAAACAGCAGCAGAGAGCATTGGAAGCGTGAATAATTTATCCCGAAACCCTATCACAGTGTTTGTATCAGTTTCCATCATAAAGCTCAGCCAGGGAGAGGAGGTGGAGGGAAATACATCAGACGATGTGACAGGCTCTGCAGGGAGGGTACAGTAGAGGGGCTTCTGGGCAACCACACACACATAAATCCATCTGCTGTCACCAGGGGTAAAAATGAAAGGAAATGGCATTGTCAGAGGGAAATTTGGCGATATCACACTGATGCAAAATTTTCTTTTAAATCTGAAATAATTCAAATGTGATAACAAATGTTAAAGACAGTAAGGGTCATTGACCAATCTTGTTCGCACCATTTCAACCTCTAGACTCTGTTTTACAGTCACTTCAGTGAAATTGTTTTTTGAATATTTCTTTTATTCTCGCATTTAAAAAGATTTCAGTCATAAAAATATAAATCTAGTACATTGTTTGTCTAATTTTGGCTGATACAATGAAATTTAAAATATAGAAGATGGGCACATTAAAATGGAACTTTTCATATTTTTATGTTAATGATTTTTTTTCTAAATTTGAGACTAAATGTGTACTCACCAAATGACCCTACCGCCCAGAAGAAAACAATAAAATGAGATGTGTGATATGAATATGATATGAAAGCAAAACTGTCATTAATCATGCTAAATTCTTCCCACACCCTCCATGAATTTGTGGACCATCAGAAGAGCAACTTCAGCAACAGACTCCTGCAACCCTGCTGCTCAAAGGAACTGTACAGAAAATCATTTCTGCCATTCTCTGTCAAAAAAATCAACCTTTCACTTTCAAACCTTTAAACTTTCACTCACAACAGATTATAAAAAATAAAAATATGTTGTTGTACAACATTGTATGATTGTAGCACTGCAGCACTCAAATTTTCCTTTGGGGATAAATAAGTGTATCTACAATTCAATTATTCAATTAAATGTAGCCAATATAGCCAATATAGCCAAGGTCGCTTAACTACTTCGAAAACTCAAACATTTGTGGCAACTAAGCACAGAAAAAAAAGAAAATCAAACTTTAATTCTCACTTCTAAAAGCTTTTTTGCCCAAAGTATATTCCCAGTTAAGTTTTGTGTTTGACTTAAATTGTTAATTTGGAAGTTTTACATAGTCCTTGCTTTGAGGAGTCAGCATGCAATCTGACACATTTGTTTTTGTGAAGAAGATATTCACCTGTTAAATTTAAAAACCAAAGCTTGATCATTCTAAAGACGTATTTTTATATGGTTGAAACACTTGTATTTTTAATCCCCATGCACAGAGTTTGCTTAGTTACCTAGAACTTAAACTGTGAAACTCACATCAAAAGCATAAACACAAAACCTACTCTATGATATCAAAAATAAAAGTGTAGATCTTCCACCATCGGCAGCTGTAAATCTATCTCCCTGCACACTTGCTTCTTGATAATTAATCTCTATAGTTAATTGACATTGTAGCTCAATTTTGACAGTATAAATAGAAATTTAAACATTAGTATAAATTTGGCCTGGGAAAAATGAGCTTCCGATTCTAAGTATTTTGAAGGACATCATAGCTCAATTGCTGTCCGTTTCCAAAATGTCACATTTGGAGGCTTGTAAAAACAGAGTTCCTGGTGAGTGAGTGAAAAGCAGCAAGTCTGAACTCCCATCAGTTCTCCTCTAGCCAGTAATCACAGTCTGAAACTCCCACTGTTCCCAGCTGTTGGAGGTCGGAGAAAGAGGACTGATTGAGTACGACTGCCAGCAAACTCACCGCAATCTACGTCTGAAGCACAAGCCAAACCTCGCCTGTCCCCTAGGAAAGTGGCATTTTCTGCGAGAGTGAGTTAAAGTCTGGTTTCACAGGAGAAGGAAGCTTGTTAAGCATCTCCAACTTTACCCACTCCTTGTTCTACAAGAGCGTTGGGACACTTGAAGAAATCCTTTGGAGGCTCAGTTAAACCGTTTTCACATACTGTTCCTGGTAAAGGTGTTTGAATCACTTCACTTATTATATTGATGGATGGAGAGGGAACTGAGTCCATCACATGTATTTTAAATCAAAGTGATTTTCTGTCTGAATAAGAGTAATACTACATCATGATGAGACGTAGACCCACTTTTCTCACAGAATAAGAATGAAATGCTAAGTGTTGATAGATATATTGACGAATGCAATCAAATCAAATGTGTTTATTTAACAACTACTCACCCAACAATTTGTTTAAAATAGATTTAAATTCTTGATCGATTCTCATGCTGTCATGAAGCGGTGTGCAGGTGGAAAGAGGAGGACTTAATTGCAGACAGCGAAACGTGGCTTATTTTAATTTGGCAGTCCTTTAATACTGTGAAAGATAAACAATGTTTTAGTGGCATATCAAAAGGTTATTGTCAGAATGTGTTGATGGTAAGGCAACCAGGGAGACCTGGCTGGAAGGGATGATACGACCCGACGGGGAAGACCGGGTTGATTGCCCGTAAACAGATGGCAGGGTCCACAGATGTGTGACATCAGGAATCAATCTCAGGTGTCCCTAATCAGGGTGATGAGGAACATCCAGGGCTCCCTCTGGCAGCAGGAGAGGGGATCACGACCCATGCAAATGCACAAACTAGTTGAATCAATTCAGAATCAACAGACTCGGATCTGTTGTTAAAAACTTTCAGACGACGAGCCATCGAGAAACAACTTTGGACAATTCTATCTTATAGAAGACTGCCAATGATGACTAAAAAACAACAACTTAGCTATCGCAGGGATTTGTGGTTGTGGTTTCACAAACCATTCTTTTGTTGGTTTTCAAGTTATTTTAAGCCATCCATTCAGAATTGGCATGTTCAGGCAATCTATTTCAGACAGGAAAAACATCTCATTCAAAATGTCTCAAATTGAAATTTAAAGCATGTTTTCCAAAACATTCAGAGATTTATTTGTCATCTAAATTGCTTCTTATGTTTTCAATATGACATCTCTTTCAGAATTTTTAAAGACAAACGCATTCAGCTATTGCACATTCTAGATGATGGAATAATATATTTTTCATCCCGTTGATGTGATATTTTTTAAGTTTTCCAAAACAGACATCACATAGACATTACGTTGTCTCATTTGGTTGATACACACATTTCCCCTCACTGCTCGATTGTTCATTCCTGCATATGAATGTGTGTGTGTGTCTTGTCCCCATGTGTCCTGCATTTAACATAAAAGACTGGGTTCTGACTCTTTTTCCTTTCAGACCAAAAGGTTTGAGGGTAAAGTGTCATTTTACTCAGCATCCATAAATAGAACGTGTGGAGCATATCCCAATGGAGGTGAATACATATCATGTTAGCAGGGCTGAGTAGGTGCTAACCTGCTGCTGGCAACCTCCACACTAAACAATACTTGTTACAAAGAAACACAGAAATTGGATCACTGTTGTGTGAAAAGTGAACTAATGTTATGTGGAGTAAAACACAAGAAAGTGTAACGCAATCTAATGCTTATTGTTGTCAAGTACTAGTTCCCTTGACGGAATTATATTACAAGCTGGTGAATAACAGCAGAAATGTTTTTGCATAGTTTATTGACTTCAGGTTTTTACTGAATATTAAAAAAAAAAATCAAAACTCAACTATTTTTTTTTTTTCAGGTCCGATACGAGGCAATTGTAATTTAGAATTTTAACTCCTAGACGTTCTGTGCTGCTAATGTCATTTCACGGTATCCTGGTGAGAAGGGTCCACTTATTAGTTGAATTAGAGGAAAGCAGTGTGATTTATATCGGGGTCATCAATGATCGACTCTATCTTCTCAAGGAGCTTGGGGCTAGGAAGTTAGTTCAAACCCTCTACATGCAGTTTGTAGACTTGTAGAGGGCACTCAAACGTGTCCAAAACCTATTTTTTAACTATTTTGTGGTGATCCAAATAACCTAATTGTTTTTGTGGCATAGTTTTGTCCTATCAAGCCAATGATCCAAATTCTGTTTTGTTCACTATTTTCAGGTGCATTTGAGGTCTTGGGGGATATCTGGTTATATGGTTTGTGGATCAAGTCACCACTTTTTTGCAGATGATGTAGTTCTGTTTGCACAATCCAGTTGTGATCTTCTGCTCTGGTCAGAATAACTTGCAGGCAACTGAAGCAACTATAATATAAGTCAGCTTCCTCAAAAGTTGAAACTATGTAAACCTAAACTTGAAAGGGTGAAGTATTTTTTTCTAAGTTTGGGAATGACGTCTGGCCTATTGTGGAGGTGTTTTAAAACGAGTGTACTGAGGTTTTGGTGGTTAAAAATTCTTATCTTGTAACACATTGAGATAAATTTATGACTTTTTGCTAGCTCGGAAATGCAATATTCTCTTGTAAAAACATTCTCTCACTTTTGTTGTTGACAGTGTAAATCCCCCTCCTCTCGCTTTGTACTTAGTCCTGCCTTGCTGGCACATTCATAAAACAGTGTAGATTTTAAGGCAGCAAATACAGTGTAAAGCATATCAAATGATCAACCTGGTGCACATTTCCTATATCCATATTTTGGTACATTTACATAAAGATGAAACAACATGTTTATACTATGCACGAACAGAGTGCATCCTGCTTATGTTAGAATGTGGGTGTGATGGAGAATGAAAGGCCTGGTAAAGAACTACTTGATGTAAAAAAAAACAAAACATAATAGCTGGATGGCAAAGCTTGCAAATTACTCAAACAAGCAGGAATAAAATAGAAAAACACTTCATTGATGTTTTTATGTGGGAATAATGTTCAAACATGATCAAAACCTAAAAAAAAATTGATTTCGCATAAGGCTCCTGCCTCCTTCAAAGGTTTATATCAACAAGGTTTCTGAGAAAACTCGTAAGTTAATACTGTATGTGTGTTTAAATACATATTAATCCATATTAATCACATTTTAATACATATGAATACCTGATTAATACAGGTATTCAGATCTCCACTGACAGTTCACACATTCTGCACTCTCACTACACCCTGTTACCATCCGGTCGTAGGTTCAGGTCCCTCGCACTTAAGATCAAAAGAGCCACATCCAGCTTCATACCTGCCTCAATCTGACTGTTGAATGGCTAAGGGGCCTTGTGATCGGTGGTCACGTACCAAGAAAATGATGACTAAATGTTCGTATTTTATTGATTTTATTGTTTTTTTTTCACGTATATAATAAATGTGTTTTTCATGCATCATTCTGTGTGTATTCCAACGCTCTGTTTGCAAATAAATTTTGTAACAGATAAATAAAGTTATTATTATTAAATGTAAGGTTGTACAAAAGCTATTGCCATTATGACATGCTGATGATGTCATTGAATATGTAGTCTTGAAACAAATTGAGTGAAACATCAAATTCTAACATTTTTTTTCAAACAAATATATTTTCAGCTTTATTTTGTCAAGTAAAAGGAAACACAAATATCCCGCTGAACTTTTATCTGAAGTACTGCCAAGATTAAATCTGTAACAAATTATTTTGTCCTCCCTCCAGGAACTACAGAATAGTCTTTGAGGCTAGCCGTGAAACAAGGTGTGTCAGTTTCATACATTAATCCTGCATCAGAAAAACAATACTTTTAAGACAGAGGTATCATCGGAACATTTTCCTCTTTGACGTCAAACATGCCTTAAATAGACCTGAGATGGCAAATCATAAAATTTCCACAGGCATCAAACAAGCTGCCTGAAAAACCACTAACAGGTCCATCTCATCTTGAAACACCTCCCTAAATCCAATAAACTCCTCCAAACCATCCAGTAACATAAAGACATAATAAGTAATTTTTTCTTGCCCTGCAGTCACAGGTCTATTGTTGTCATGCTCTTTTGAAGCCTGGGAAGATATCAAAGTGTTGGAAGCTGGCTGGGTTTGAACAATTACATTTTGGCTCAATGACAGGAAAACTTATACAACAGGTGAGGAAGATGAAGTTTAAAAAGAAAGAAACCGACAAATACGAGCGAGAAAACCGTATACAGCCATTTGGGCTTTTTAAATCCATGACAGATGGGATGAGGAGCGGGAGAGAAGATTCAAATGTTATCATCTTTTAGCTTGACAGCTCAATAAGAATGTTTTTTTTCAAGCCAGGAAGAAATGAAGTACTCACAAGCCCTGGCACATAAAGGAACTGCTACAGATGCAAACTTGCAATATGGATGCACACCAGTGCACTTGTACTCATGCTCAGGAATGTGTGTTAGACTGAGACAGTGCTACGAGATGGACTTGATCTTTATGTGTTGAGAAGCTGAGCAGACAGGAGAGGATGGATGCCAAAGACCTCCATTCATCTCATTTCCCAAAGAAACAAGCTTGTCAAATTGGTATCCTCAGTGTGATAGACAGAACAAGAAAGAAAGAAAAAGCATGGCAGCAGAAAAGCATCTGGTTTAGCAGAAGCCTGTGCTGCTCCCCTCTTTCCAGCCAATGCAGGAAATGAAGAAATAGGATCACATCAAAATATGCAAGCTCAAAAATCCCAAACACACCTTTCCAAAGGCCACACACAAGCCAAAAGGATTTAGCAGTAGAACCTTTAGCCAGATGAAACAATTTTTCGTTTCTTATGAAAAACTATATTTTCTAAAAATGAGTGAAAAATTTACTGATGACAGTATGATAATGGTTGGGATTCATTAAGTAAGATTAACTGAAAAACAGAAAACTTCCCAAGACGGACGGCGTCATAAAATGAAAACGATGTTTCTAATAAGCAATAGAATAAACAATAGAGAAAAGAGGAACAAATATTTAAGTGTTTTAAGACGTCTGCATGTCTGCACATGACATCTCAGTCCTGAAGATAAACAGAAGAACTAATACAATGTCTATGGAATTAAAACTGAGTCCAACTGTAATGAAAAATGAAATGAATGTTAGTTTGATTGGCCACTATCAAATTGCCCCTGGGATTGAGTGTGCGTGTGGATGCTTGTCTGTGTGTGGTCTGCAATCTGTCTGTGTGTAGACTGGCGATCTGTTTGGGATGTACCCTGTCTCTCGCCTAAATTAGCCAGGATAGGCTCCATCACCCAATAAGAATGGATGGTTCAGAAAACGAATGAATGATGGAGTCATTGGTTTAGTTAAAATATTAAATTTGGTTTTAACTCAATTAAAAAAAAACACAAATAAGAAATTGAATACAAAAAAAAAAACCCCAAGAGTTATTTTCAAATGAACAGGCATTTTTTGCCCTCGGTATTCTAAACTGAGAATTCTAAACATCTCTCAGTAGGCAGATGACACTGCTCATCCTGAGTGCAACTTACAGTACACATCTAACTTAGTTTGTCTTGATAACTTTACAAACAGAAATTTTACATCCAGGAGCACAAAGACAAGCAACAAATTTTTTACATGACATGGAAAACCCAAAACAAATTTAGTGTCACATTTTGCAAGCTCATTATCAGATAAAAATGAATTTTCCCTCTTTAAAAATACTTGTATTTGGTGGTAAAAAAAAAATGTGAATAATGGATAGTGAAAAGATTTCAGATTGTAGTTTGACCAAATACACTCAATTTATATCTAATTTGTTGGCATCCTTCTGTCTCTAGAGACAACTGAGTCTGCACCTGGATACTTATTTGTTTGTGCAGCATCGGCTGTGGCTGAACAAGCCAATTCGGGAACTGGAGCTTCTACCATACTTGCTGCAAATGTGATATACGGTAGGGGTCCCGGTAGGAGTCACAAGGGGAGCAGTGGGACATTAGGAACATCTAAGATGAGATTTCTAATCAATAGCATCAGGGCTGTTGGAGCAGGTGTTATTTTTAATATTTAGTTATCAACTAAATACAGCCAGCTGTAAAACATAGTCTCTCCAGCAGGTCCGGGTTCTGCCACTTGTTTTCCTCCTGATGGAACGTGCCCGAAACACCTCACCAGCGAGGCACTCGGGAACCATCCCATCTGGCTTCTCTCAACCTGGAGAAGGAGCAGCTCGACACCGAGCTCCTCCCGGATGGCAGAATTCCTCACCCGATCTCTGAAGTGAAAGCCCAGCCACCCTGCGGAGGAAGCTCATTTTGGCCGCTTGTATCTGCAATCGCGTTCTTTCAGTCACCACCCACAGCTGGTGACCATAGGCGAGGGTAGCTGTGGGTGGGGACCGAAAGAACAAGATTTTACAACCAAACTGTTTAAAGTAGACAGTATAGTGAAGTCGTGGACATGAGAGTAAGTGTTCTGTTAAGAAATTCTGTGATTGGGTAATGGGTTTCGATTAGGAATAAATGTACATGTTTACTAACTATCGAGAATATTTGAATTCTTAATTGGAAGCAACCCAACAGTCTGAAAATCAATCCCATTGCAAAAAAGATGATTTAGACAAATTACTGTCTTGAACAGCTCGGGGAGGAAGCGTGCACGCAAGTGGTTTGGAGCAGGTGAAGCTTAGTGTGCAATGATTACTGTTGGCTGTGGTCCACTCCGCCTGCAGCTAGCTAAACATTATCTATGGCTCAGTGAATTCCCTTTTATTCAATTTGATCTTCTTTCTTTTTCAGGCCGAGAGTTTTTGCAGTGCCGTGACAGAAACCCATAACACCGGCAAACCACACGTTCTAAAAGTTTGGAACATATCTTCATAAATCCCACTATCATTTACAACTTTGTGCACTTCGTATGATGTTATGAAGTGTAAACATGTGTGATGCTGTAGATCATCTAGACTATAATCAGGGGAGCAACAACCCAAACCCCTGATTGATTTACTGCTCATTAGGAAACACACACACACTTCTTGGCTGGAACATTTCATTGAGTGTGACACACACATACGGTGCATTGAGCATTTATTATGATTTATAATGTTTTTCTCTCTTTATCATAACTGCTCATTTCCTAGCAGCAGTGTCTTAAATCTTTTTAACTAGTATTAGAAAAAAGGAGGAGAATTATTCTTTTTTATTGCCGGTCCTTGGAAACTGTAGATGTTTATGGGGTACACTCTTAAAGAATAAAAACTGACTCATGGGTATCAGCTGGTTTTCAGTTTTTTTTTTTTTTCAGTTGTTCTCTTCATTGAGACGTTGGGAGCTCATAAAGAGGCTGAGAGCGAGAGGATGCGGGTGATGTAATTTGCTCTTAGCGTCAGTGAGGAGCAGTCTGGTGATTTTGCAGAAGTGTGCTGAAGACATGACAGAGACTAATTGCTTTCATTAATCAAGTTTTGCCTCGCCCATTCTGAGGTAAACTAATTGAAATCCTCTTACCTGTGAGAACGGCAACTATTGTGCGCCTGGCAGGAGTCACAAAGGAGAGGAGGGGGCAAAAAGGTGCAGGGGAAAGAGTGCAGGAAAAGGAACAGGCAGGAAATGAAGCTCTAACTACAAATAAACCACGTCTTTGTCTAGACAAATCTCTTTTCAAGCCGTAATGCTCTCTGAAATGTGTTAATGTCATGTAAAGTCTTTCAGGGGGCTGTGGAGTTGAGAGGAAGCCAAGCACAAATGTGGCTTGGGAAGAAAGGCTCTTTTCCAGCATAAAATACCAAATCAAATTATTCCCCTGGTCCAGCTGCCAGTGGCGTCGGCAAGAGAGAGAGAGAATGAGAGAGAGAGGCTTTAGGCCTTAATACCTTTGTGTGTGACAGGGGCCATTATTGAGGCCCTTTTATAGAGGAACACAACAGAGACATCAGAACAAGCCAATCTCTGCAGACGGATGGAAGAAAAGGGAGGCAGACACGCGGCAGAGATAAAGAAAAGTCAAGAGTAAAGTAACATCGACAACACTCAATTAAAATAGAGGATTGACTTGTTTACCAAAAGACCACAAACAGAAAAAAGCCCAAATTTTGAACTTGAGAAAAACTTTCAAAAAGTGGGTTCATAAATCAGAAATGAACAGTCTCTTTAATGTTCGGCATTAGGCAACTTTTTTGGATATAGATCCTTTTTCAGGGCCATTGAGCCACGTTTTTTTCTATTTAAAAAAAAAAAAGTCCCGCTTTTTATGGAAACTTTTTATTTCTATATATTTAAATATACAAATAGGACTAAATTAAAAGTATATTTCTTACATCCTGATACAAACTCTGGGAATCTCAATTTAAAGCAGCAGTCCCACCTGGACGTTTTGCACATACGCATACATACACACACCTTTTCGGCGCTGGCATTCAGGAGTTGCATGCAGGATAAATCCAAAAGTGATTGCCGTGTGAAAGGCCCTCCTCCCGCCTTCAGACCGCGTCTCCAGTTACGAGGTCACAGACAATTAGACAGAGAGGATCAGACAGCTCCACTGTTGTCACGGCGATACGTTGCGACTCTCTTGTGCTACATGGATATGTGCACCTGAAAACTTCAAGTCATGACTCCAATGTTCTATAAACACATACGGAACATGGTCATACGTGATCATACGAGCTGTGCAGATTATTTTTGCAACACCTCTCAGCTAACAGCTTTCTCTTCATCTTCTCATCGTCCCAGACAAACCCTGCCTCGGGCTTCCAGTGGCTTTGTCAGACAACTGTAATTTAAGGTTCAGAAATGTATTTATTTGCCAAAAAAACATTATCTGCTGATCTGCTGGGTGTTCACTGTTTCCTGAACACCTCTTGTCAGTGATGTGCTGCCTTCTCTTGTGTTGTAGGGAGGTGGAGTAGGGCCTGCAGGGACACAGTCGACTCCAGATCTTATCGCCTCTGCCATCCCGTATTAGGTTACGTCCATTTTTTAATTTAGCATACTGTGAGACAAGTCAGCATTTACAATGAGGCTTTTATGATCTGTGTCAAGTCAGTGCCAAGGACAAGTATTTTTCCTGCGTATTTGTATAAACTTTGGCGACTACACTGCTCATTTACATTAGTCAGACAAAACAAAAAGTTGACTTTCATTGACAAACAAACCCATTTTTCATAATGGTATGTGAGCACAGTTGTATTTTGAATGTGTATTAAAACTTGATGAACATTATAGACATAGAACAGGCAGATTAAGAAGACATAAGTGCAATACCTTGACGGCAGTGCTCGATGGTTTCCAATGAAGTGAAAAACAGTTAAGAAATTAAGACAAAAAAAATGTCAGTGTTGCAAGATTTTTTTTTTTTCCTTTTGAGAATATGCCAACACTTCTTTGGGGCGTTTGCATCCCCCAATGATTCTAGGAGCTATGTTGTCTGGGGCTCAATGTCTCTGATAGAATCACTCAAGGCAAACAGGTCCAAGCTGAGGGGCCAGACAAAGCACGGCTCAAAAACCCTTATGAAGACACTCCTCCTTGAGCCACTACCTTATCGTGATGGAGAGGTTTGCTTCTCGAGATGTAAATTTTTGTGTAAAAATAAGACACGTTTCACATTTGGGACATTAAATATTATTAGTTCACAACAAATGCAAATAGAAATGTAGCAGCCCTGCATGTTCAATCCTATTTTCCATTTTCCATTTAGAAAAAACTTCGTAATTATAGTTTTTTTTTCTGTTCTAGAAAGACTTGTACTTTTTCTGCATGTGAAAGGTTAGCATAAACACACAAAATACGACGCCGCCACAATCCACAACAAAGAGAGTTATTTTATTCTGATCGCCGTAAAATGCCTCGTTTGGTTTTTTCGTCGATGTGTCATCACTATAAAACGTATTTACATAATGAATGCCTGCTTTGTGGTTAGCTTGAAAAACACAAACAGAAAATGAGCTGCAACTTCAAACTCCTTCATTCTTGACTTGTCAGATTACCAGGCATGGATAAATGAGACCTTTCAGGAGGTTCTTAAAGAGACAAGAGTTTGTTAGATGAAAAATGAAACACAAACATAGTGGATATGCAATTTAAGCGAGAAAAGTTAACTACAATCATGGACACAGAATGTAAAGAAACCTGACTCAACGACTTGTAAATAAACATGACACAATTTATTTGTAGATCTCTTGATTGCACATTACTCTACTTGTATCATCTTTTTAAGCATTAAAAAGATAACATTAGGTATTGCTAACCGAGGATTGAATGGAACCAGGAATAACTTTTTGATTCTACCAGAATAGTTTAAAATTAAAAATTTGATTTTTAGTTTCAATTTCAGTTTTCAATTGTTATGAATCGGATGGGAATCCGATGAATCAAACAATACCCAACCCTACTCAAGAGCATTTTCTCTTTACAATTTGCTTCCTTTTACAATTTAAAAAAAAAAAACCTTAAAGTTGATACAAAGAGTCAGACATTTGTGCAGAGTGTAAGTTAGATTCACACCCTGTGGTTTTCAAAGCATCACGTTAAAATCAATGGTATTTGTGCATCTTCAAGTGTTGTGCTAGTTTGTAATGCAATTTCGACTTACACACAACTCAACTGTTTCGGGCAAACAAGTGTGAGGTTGTTTTAACGCTGAAGGATTTTGCATTCTACCTTTGAAGCAAGATCAGGCATAAACCCTGAATCTGAATGTTGCACGGCGACTATTTGTCAGGGTTTTATGGATGGTGGAAGGAGGAGGACCCAATTGCAGGATTTCAAACAAGATTTATTAACTCAATTCAGGAAAGTCTCTAAAGCAAGAAGCACAGGATTTACTCAAGGTTTCAAAAGTTCAAATAATAACAAAGTCCCAACATGGTCAGGCAACCATGGTGACCTGGCTGGAAGGGATAGAAAGACCTGACAGGGAAGTCTGGGGTGATTCCCCTTAAATAGATGGCAGGGTGCACAGATGTGGGGAATCAGGAATCATCCACAGGTGACCCTAATCAGGTTGATTAGGAATATCCAGGGATTCCTCTGGGGGCAGGTGAGGGATCCTGACACTAGTATTAGTCAGACACAATGTTGCCGTGATGTAGAGATGTGCTCTGAGAATGTTATAGCTATATGTTCTATTCAACACCCACCAACTCATTGTTGGTCTCTTTCACCCGTGTGAGCATTAATGATTAAAATGGTTTTGAGGAAAAAATTAAATGCAATGCAAAGGCAACTTTCTCAAGTTGAAACACCATCTTGTGAAAACAGTTCGCATAAGTCTCCAGGGAACGCAAAGATGAATGTCCAAATGACTTTTGATCATTTGGTCAAATGCCTGTTCAAGTGTCGAGTTTGAGTTGCCTGTGTCCCAGATAGACATGGAAACGAATGTCAAAGCAGGGGTTGAAAATTTTATACTTTGGATGCTATGAACTACTGTATGAATCAGAAACTATGCTGTTGTAATATGGTGACTTACTCTTAAACCAGTACAATGAAATGGGAGACCCCAGAAGCTCATTCCATCTGTATGCACAAATCGATATGCACAAGTTAAGACAACGGATCATCGTCTAATGTGAATCCACTTTAACAGTTTGTGGAATCGAAAAGTTTGTACAACTAGTTTAACAGGCACACAAACTGTCGGTGAAATAGAAAAAAAAAAGAATATCTTAATAATTGTTTTAGGTTGTGTTTGGGATTTTTCTTTCAGTTTTTATTATGTTCACATGCTAACCTTTTTGGTTTGACTGAAATGGGCCGTGCTGCTTTTTGTCATTGCTAATAATCTTGTAAATCACAAAAAGCTGATGTCAGCAGGCAGATGTTGCCTTGCTCTTTGGTCTGGAAGCAGCTCCCGAACTACCTGAAGCAATTAACATAGTGAACTCTGTCTGTGCCTTTATTCCCTCAGCCGGTGTTTTAGAGGAGGAAACATGAATTATGGATGGACATTTACATACTGTACCTCCATCTCTGTTTTATTCAAACAAGTCTGTACATCATCACAGGACAATATAACTGACTTGGCTGAAGAACGACAACTCATTGTTTTGTGTTTCGTTACAAAGGGGGAAAAGAACACATTGAATGAAGAAGGTGTTGCCGCACCAGCAAAGATCCTCTTTACAACTTTTACCTGCCTATGTGTGTGTTTCAAGTCATATACTGTACAACATGCTCATTCAGGGTGAAGGTACAAATGATGAGGGAAGGGGGTTGGACGTGTGGTTGACATGGGGTGTGTGTTGCAGGGCAGTCGGGGGCATGAGGAAAGGCACTGGGTGAGGTGTGGGGAAAGAGGGGGATGTGTGGAGTGGGGTAGCCTTAGTTTCCTGTTCCCCAAATTCCCAGCTCCTGTCTGCAGAGCAGGTACACAAAGCCTCCCTTGAAAGTTTTTGGAGACGGGCGGCGGGATGAAACGCAACCACTGATGGTTAACAGATCTGTCCCCCTGGAATCCCCTCCCTCTCCATTCCCTTCCCTCCTATCCCCTCCTGCACAGCAAGTCAGTCCTGCGTTTGTTTACACGCTCCCAAGACTTTTTAGCATTTTCTGGCCGGGTCGGTAGACTTGGCGGGTTTCCATGCTGCTGATTGCCATATTCCCAGACCAGAAATGTCACTTACCACTTTGCTCTCCTTCATCCGCCAGTTAAACCCTTTTCTAATCCCATAGAGGAGCAGAGTCACCCAGGATATGAAGAATTTCCCCTGGTCCCAGTGGATTTTCTCATTGTCCTGCCTCTTTGTGCCCTTAGACCAGACAGTGGCAAAGTACAGAAACTTTTTCAGCCAACTGGAACAGGACATTAACATTCCTACTGGGTCCTTTAAGAGCAATAGAGCCAGACCAAAGAGAAGATGGTAAGAGAGATAAAGTAGCATTAAAACTGAAGTGTGTCTGGAAGACAAAGGAGCTTTGCACATCGAGTCCACATTTCAATTGCAATCTTTAAACCATCATTCTGCAAACTTTGGAAGAAAACACTCAGAGTGTGATATGTTTAATATATACAGATGCTTCCCATATGGAGTAAAAAAGAGAATAAAATAACAACCTCAAGCAGCAAGGCTTAATTCCGTGACATCTGAACACCATTTTAAATCATCAAATTAGATTTACAGTATATAACACAATATCACAGCCCAGTTGTCTCAATAAGCAGCACACGGTATATTGTACAAAAACAAAAAAGAAAAAAACCACACACACAAATCAGTTTTGAGAAAAGCAATTGCTAATTGTTAACAATGGCTAATTTGGGAGCTAACTGAACAAACTCAGAGCATTCCCTTCCTTGAACCCTCCTTCTTGATGAGGAAAAACAACAAACAGCGTCTGTTTGGTCATGTGGGAAAAATGTAAAAACCTCATGGAGAGCCACATGAAGAAGGGATTTATTACAAGATGAACTGGCATTATTAATAAAATGTTAGCTAATCCAACTCTATAGCTATAAATGTGAAGAGTATATTTTTGAAGAATCAGCAGATGGGCTTCATTCTGGTGGAAATGGGCAGTGGCTGTGGGCTACAGGAGAGATCGCCAGGGATAGGATGAGGTCCATGGGACAAGAAAGCCAGGATGATGTGGACACGTCAAGCACTGAGCCCTCCTCAGGAACACCAGTGATCGATCATAAATCTGGATCCATTCTTGTTTGCAATGGTTATGCCATTATTTTTTAGGTCCAGCATAAAAATCAAAAGATTAATGACATGATAGAACTTCAACATCTGAAACTTTTTAGCTGTAAATTGATTAATTAAATGGATTAAGCCAGTATTAGCAATTCATCCCTAAATTTATGAATTAAGTTTATAATGAACAAATTTACTGTATTCCCAGCCATTAAAACATACTATTCTGGAAAGTTGAGTCATAAAACAGCAAGAATACACTATTTTGGAAATGATTCAATTTAAAATAATAAATAATCCTCTTTTTTTGCATAAAGAAAAAGAAAAGAGGGGTAAACTGAAATATCTCTGAGATATTGAGTAATAAAAAGCCTAGTAAGGACAACACACTGTTTTATTAACAGATGACATCTAGTTTATTAAAAAGGCTAAAAAGCTCCTTCTCTTGCCAGACAAGAAGAACCTTGGCTTGGGCCCGAGACCCTACTGTGGAGTGTCAACCCAATTAACACCAAAGAGGGAGGTCCTTGAGAGAACACACTGAGCATACCCACACAAATATACAGCAAATGCTCACAGCACAGAGGGAGGTCCAGAAGGACTACAAAATAAACCCTTAGGGACCGTGTACCTCACAGCTTGAGAGTTACCGAAAAAGTCAAGCACGTGCACACCAACTTACACACGCTTGCTGTTGTCGGGTGGCCTGAGCTCGTCATATAAATCGCTGCCACTCAACTTGAGATGGAATAGTGTGGTGGGGCTAGTAAATATGAGGGTGTGTGTGTTTGACCACAGATGCAGGTGGAGCTGTGGTGTGGTCGGGGTAGATGGTGAGCGGTGGGTACAACTTGAAGCCTTGACAACGCCACTCACACTCCTCAGGACCCAAAACACTGCCGCCTTGCAGTGATTATGAGCTGTGGTAAGGGGTTACGTAAAAGACTCGGTGAGTTTGTTCAGAAAGTGAGTTTTGGCAGAGATTGAACTGTAGCAGTTGTTGGACAAGTAATTATAATTAGAAGTAGGTGTGCGGCAGGGAGTTTCAAATTCCAAACTACCCCCGTCCGATGTGACACTCAGTCAAATACAGAAAACTATAAGTGTGATAGAACGGTCAGGGTCTGTTCGGTCATGTGGTAAGTTAGCAATTGTGCTTAACTGATCAGACAAACATCCATTAATAGCATTTCACAGTCCAGACTTGTTCGAAAGGCTTTGTCTTTGTTGGACTTGGATATCTGTGGACACTGAACTCTAAAGTTGACAGTCCTGGCACAGATCCCTGGCATCCACCGTTCCCTGATTACCAGCTGTCTCTGGCCTGCTCCGTCTGTGAAATCCCGGTAACTGTGAAATAAACAAAGAGTAAACAAAGAGTCTAGTTTAGCACTGTCCGTGATCCTGGTGTCACAACAGGTTTGCCACTCTCCTCGTTCTAGCCTCTGTAAGAAGAAAAAGAAGCCAATGGAGAACTTGAGAAGTTAGATTATTCTTGCCTAGAGACAAACAGCATCAGGAATATAAGAAATGCAGAAGGAAATCCAGGGTGAGGTTCATACATGGAGCAGAAACTTGGTTCTGCTTTGCTTTATTTTATATTCCCTCCATCTGCAGACATCTGTTTGCTACAAAGACAATTTCCCCAACTCAAGACACATTAGCCACCAAAAGAATACAGGCCTATTAATAGGCTTCCTGCTCGTAAAAACGATGTGGCTCATGTGGATGTGGATCAAGTTTTTTGGGGGGAGTTTGATATGCATGTAATACAATATTAGTTCAATTGTGATGCACCGTCAGAGGCCCCCACTGTGGTAATCTGCATGAAATCACTGTCTGGGCAAGATCGTAAATTACCAATGGCATTGTTTATTATTGTAGTACAGTTTTATGGAAGGCAGGCAATTCACTGGGACGTCCAGACGAGGAATGTCCAGTACAAAACCTGAAAAGGGAATTGGCCCTTTATTTCCTCAAAGGGGTTTGGTGGGAGTTCAGCAGAGATCAGGGACCTTATAGGAATTATATGGTTACGGTTAGGTCTGATTAAAGCACAGAACCTGGAACAAAAGGCAAAAGCTCAGCAACTTGGATAACTTAGAAACAGAGAACAAACCTGAGCAGCAAGAGGACTGTGAGTTTGTCAAAATTCGCCTGCCAAATAGACAAAGCCTACTTCTAAGTGGTTGGCTGGTGTGTACTAGCACCCAGTATTTTCACAAAAATGTCTAGTGTGGTTTGACTATTTATTCTCAAGGAAAACAGACAGAGTGATCAAGGGACTATTTCTACTAGATCAGCTGTTTAAGGACATCAGGAATAAGTTCCGTTGGCTTTAACCATCCAGCATGCTTCATCTCCACCATCACTCCCACTCACTGTGAACACATAATTAATCTGGAAATTAAACGAGCGGTGTGGCAGTAAATAAAATTTTCCGCATGATTAATTTTCTGGCGTGGTTTCGGAGGCCGGACACACTTCCCAATTCGAGCTAATGTTACACGTTGGACTGTCTTAGTTCTGACCACCCCATAAAACCTGCCTCATAAATATTTTTTATATTTAAGTCATTTAAACTAACTCAGGAGTGGTTGAATACATGCAAATTCTGCACTGAGGCTGTGGAAACACACTGTTATTATATGTTAGGAGAGGTAACTGAGTGTACGTGAGGAAGGAGGGGGATGTTGGAGCCACAAGAATGTAATGTGCTTGTCAAAAAATTCACTTAGCGACATCTCATAGAGTTACAGAAAAACTATTATTTGCAGAATTGTTACCATAAAAGCACAAAATATATAGAGTGTTAGCTAAAAAAAAGAAAAAGAGAAACAAAAAGAGAAAGACGGAGAAAGACGTTTATCATAAAGGAAAAGACTTGGTGTAAAAATGGTTTTAAAATAGCAGTTGTGTGGATTTAAAGGACATGATAAAGCATGCTGGTATGTAATGTTTGGTCTAGATTAGTGCCAGCTCTGATTTCAGTGTTTCCTGCTGGGATTACTGGATAGAGAAAGAGAGAGGGTGATATTTTTATAAATCTATTGTGTAACAGTAACACTGTATTAATAGAAGAAAAAGAAAGATTTAACCTAAAAAACTGAAAAAATGAACAGTTCACAAATCAGTTTTATTAATTTAAACACAATCAAATAATAATGTCAAAAACAACTGTACACATATTTTGCAGACACTACAATCTTTTGCGTTTTCACAATGAGGCCCATGTAGTGTAAAGTATTTCCAGTTTGCATTTATGTTTGCAACATAATAAAAAAAAAAAGCGTGCGGTATGAATCTATAAAACATTTCCTCTATTTACCTACCATTACCTTGATCTAGCAGCAATATGTAGATACCCCCGGAGTACACGGGGAGAAGTTGTTTCCAGACAAAAGGGGGTCTGTTGGAGGAGGAAGGGGATTCAAATTGAAATGCAAAGGCCAACAGTGATCATGTGCAAAGGAGGGGGAAAAAATTAGAAACACAACAAGTAGGTTCCTGTTTAAGAAATTCACAGTCGATAGCACATGTCCTGTAAGTTCACAAACCCTTCGAAGTTAGTGGCTTTTCTCTCACTGTTAATTATGGTTTCCCCGTCCACAAATGTAGAAGCACCGCTAAAAGGGCTCCATGGGTTTCAGCTACTTTAAAAGAAGGACACAGAATGTTTTTTCAAAGTGGAAATAAAAACACTACATCATACAAAATTACACTTGCTGTACAAGAGTTTTTTATAGTGCTTGTATAAAAGATAATAAAACCTATTCAAGCCTGCTTCTTTAAATATGACATTTATTCAAATTTGTTGTTAAATTGATCTTGGTGGGTATGTAATTATTCCCTTTCTTTTTTTTTCTTACTACTTGAACATATCGGGGTCAGGGCTGGTGAAATGCTGAAGAGACACAAAACTGAACTACCTTTCTGAAAAGCTAGAAAAAGAAAAAAGGAGCATTTTTTCCCTTTTGAATTGAAGTAAAGGAGAGCTGTGGTAAATGTAAAGTTTGGCCGGAATTTTTCTGAAAGAAATGAAGAAACATCACAGAGACAAACAGAAAGGTCCTTGACACTTGGCATCCATGCTTTTGGTCTTGACGAAACAATTGATCACAAAATCTTCTCATCTACATATCTGTTTACCGAACGTAACTCGAACACATCAACACTTTCAGGTGTCGCACAAGCTCGTGTGTGATGGGATGCCTTGGTTTAATTCTTCCTTTTTTCCTCATTACTTCAATTAGAAAGCATTGCCATCTTCCAGGAGCATGTACCTAAATGAATATAGGAAGGAATAGTCCAGTGATTACAAACTTACACACAAAAAAAGATCTCCTCTGTACACGATTGTCTCAGCATTGTAAATAAAGTTTTGTTTATTTTCTTAAATTATTAGAAAACCTTTTTTTTTGTTTCTTCTACAAATGTCTTCTGGTTGCTGTGGTGGAAATCCATAGTGCTTTGTAAAAGGCACAAGTCTTTAGTCAGCGAGGTACCTTCTCGGTGGCGCGACGCCACTCGCAAACTCTCAGTTCATAAATAAGAAGCACAAGACTTCCACGTGACAGAGAGGCAGTCGATTTGTCCGTCTATCCCTTCATTGAGGGAGACTTTTTGTTTTTTTAAAAAAGATGGGTAAGCCAGAGGAAAAAGTGGTGATGAGCAGAAGGATAAAGAAATTTCCCCACCAGTTCTGCTGTCCTTACAGGTGGGAATCAGGAGTCCCGGCAGGAACAGGGAAACTCCCAGGGGAGCGACGGGAGGTCGAAAGAGGGGGTGTAAAACACTTTGAGAGCTTCAGAAAACGACCGATTCACAGTAACCAGAGCAAGCAGCTGCTGCGTCGTAAATTCCCCTCTCACCCTTCGCTTTGCAGGGAAAGACGGAGAAAAAAGTTCTGGGTTAAGACGATGTGCGACTGCACCCTCCCCACTCTGCTCTTCTTCTTCTTTTGTAGTGAAAGATAGCACGTGAGGAAGGTTGTCGGGAGAGAGAAGTTTCTCTTTTTGTCTGAGTTGTTGGGGCCGCGGTGAGCATGAGACGGGGCTGTAGGCTGAAGGTGAAAGGTCACGTGATGTGCTGAGGAGCAGAGGGGTGTACGGTGATGGTGGGGGTGTAGTGCTACAAGTACTCCAGATCTAGAGCGTGGTGGAGAGCCATGAGGTCTGAGTGGCTGGAGATCCTCCAGAAGGGCATGTTGTGCTACAAAAAAAATAAAAAAGTTTTAGAACTTATTGTGTGATCGATAAATTAGAAAGCAGGAATTCAATTAAAACAAAATATTGTAATAAGTAAAGACAAGCGACTAAATAAGTAATTAGTGGTTAATTTGAATAAGTTGGATTAAACAAGACAAGAATTAAGGTTGAAGGAAAACAGTTAACATTCATAAAATCACACTCATGTAATCATAAAAAACAAGCTATTTAATTGCAATCAGTTCATTAATTAATATTGAAATAACTGTAACCAGCTAATGAGTATAAATGATAGTGTGGATGATCCTTATGCTTTTGTTTTTGCAATATTAATTAAATCAGAATTCATGTTTGTAAATATAAATATGCTAGAAATAATATATATATATATACATTTTTTTTAACTAAACTGCAGAATCTGTTTGACTTAATAAATCTCAGCAAATCCTTTAGAATGGTGAGAAAAAACAATTAGTCCAGAGCCTGTTAATCATTTCAACTTCCATATTTCTGCAACAATCAAGTATTTCTAGTCATAAACTCTATAACTTCTCCACTATTTACAAAAAGTTGCAGACCTGCCTGTGATAGAATACCCTCCAACCTACCTTTAGTTTAAACTTTACTAAATAAAAAATCCAAGACATTTTACTCTAAACAAATCAGTGTTGAACATATCTTTTGTAACATTTACATTCATTTTCTGTTAGATTGTTTGATTTCTCTTTAAACTGCTGCGCTCAGCAAATAAATGTAACATGAGCAGCAGTCCTACGTCCGGGCAGACGTATTGTACATCTGTACCTCCGACTAATTTCTCTGCTGCACTGATGTCTTATTTTCTACCAACAAACTAATCCAGCAGCTGCCTTCAATCTAACTCCCCACGGTGTCTTCTGAGCGCACCTCCTGCCTGCCAGCGTGTTTTTAGGATGGTGCAAATGAGCTGTTGTTCCCAAGCAGAGGATGGGGGGGAGAAACCTGAGTCGTGCAGAATGAAAGGAGCTTGTCAGGTAGAGTCCTCAGCTCTTCAATGTGTGGAGCCCATTACCCACCCCTTATCAAAGGTATGGCCTCTCCCAGGCATATGTTCCGCTTAGGAGAGCCTGCACTGACCCTTAAAAAGCTCTTTGCTTTTTGTTTTGTAAATTGTCTTTGCTTTTAAGTTTAAAAGCTGGAGATGTTATCTCTGCCTTCTCTCCCGGGCGACGGTAACAACTGAAGACAGGATTGTTTCAGAGATTGTGGATTTTTTTAGGGTGTGTGTGAAGGAATGAGGAGAAGAACTTTAAAAAATTTTACTTTTGTAGTTCCACACATTGTCACATCTGAAATGTGCCTCATGACGGCTGAAATTGTTGTGCTATTTCACGTTCTCTCTGATGTTGACACAGAAACCTTTTACTCTGACTCACACAGCTCAGACAGGGTAAAAAAACACCTTATCCTTCTATCAATGTCACACTCCAACAACTCTTGACCGAGTGAAAATATTTGCATCTATTCCCCCAATCATCCCTGAAGACCACATTCCCAGGGTGTGTATTTTTTCTAATACAGAGCTATTGTTTTACACTTTGATCCCAGGTGAAAGTTGTTACAGCTCCCTAACCACTCCTCATGCATCCTCATGTTTTTTCTTTGTATTTACTGACAAACAGGTGAAAAGGGAGCTGGAAACCTTTCAAAGGGCAGCCGTGTCTTCTATCTGACAATGTGGTGCAACGAAACTGTCAAGAAAATATGTTCCAGGGCGGCTGATTAATTTGCTGATGAGTATGTTTGCTGTGCTGCTTTTGGTTTCCATCCAAAGCTGACAGGAAGGCTGGATGTACAACATGTAGAGCAAGAGCCAACAGGTAACATAAAAAGACCAAGTCAGATTCATGTGATGTGATAGCATCTTGTTTTCTAAGAGCGGAGGAGTGCGTGGGTGTGTTTGTGGGGTGTCGACTTCTTGATCCGTCCCGCGCTAACAGGCTTGTCACTGCAATAAATTTTCTAATTTCATCAACAATGATTTAAGCCTCCTTTATGTTCGCTCTATTTACGATGTCCCTTCAGCATGCCTGAAAGGGCTGGTCTAGCGTTACACACGCAGCATTCACACTGCTCAGTGTACTGAGCTGAAATATATAATTATGTTACCCCTGTGTCCCCCCTGCTCTGCAAACCTGAGATGGAAGAGGAAGAGCGCTGATTACACACCACAGACTTTCTTTCTGGATGCTCAGTGAGCGGTGTGTCAAGAAGAGCTGAACAAAAGTATGGCAGGTATGTTTTGTGTTCTGCAGAAAGAACCCCCCCTCTTACCTTTTTTGAGCCTTGCTCCTCTTCCACCCCATCCCCGACGACAATGTAAACTACTTTCCTCCCGAACCTTTGAATTACTCTCTCAAAGCAGCTCTCCTTCCCTGTGGAGGAGTGGAGAAGTGGATGTTAGTGGGCCGTTGTGTGAATGCAAACATCCACGCTGGCAAAACGCACAAACCATAAACTGCAAGTTAAATTTAAGGCATGGCGTGAAACAAAAGGAATCCAAACAAAGAGTTTAGAAAAGAAACGTGATAAGATTTTTCTCGAGATAATAACTATCCTAAAAGCAGTGACTTTGTCTTTCTTCTGCTGTAACTGGGAACAAATGAACAAATCACTTTTTTTAAGGTCTTTGTTCTCCTGAAAAAGCCAAAATTGAGATATTCTCTTACTGAGGAGAAAAGCAACTGGAGAGAAAACATCATGACTGATAAATTCAATGTTTATTTTTGCTTTGGAAATGGTAAAAAAAAAGGCAAAAAAAAGTGGCGATATATAAGGAGGAGGAGGGGGACTTGTTGCTCTGGAATGACAAATGTGCAGAAGTGGTTTCATATGCAGAGATGGTAAAGCAGAGGCCAAACACAGAGCCGGTTCCAAGAAAATAATCCCAGACTGATTAGGACTATTCCTTCACAGAAAAACATCAACCCTCTCCGGTGACAAGAATCTGCCACCCTGTCCACGCTTTGACCCTGTCACTGAGGTAGCATGTGTGTCTTACATGTTTGCATTCAGAAATGAAGAAATAACGAACACAGAACAAAAAAAAAAAAAAATCACTCTTCAAACACACAAAATGTCTGTTCTTTGTTTTTACCTATTTTGGTTGCGCTATAAATATTCTCAATAGGAAAAACGACTCCCAAGCCATATAGCAGGACCTTCGCCAGAGCGGGGATGAGCTGTGTGGTGGTCACCAAGATGTTCACACAGTTTGACCTGGAGAAGAAAGTAAAGCAGTGACATCATCCTAATTTACTTTGAGGGAAAGAAAGAAAACACAAGCTGCAGAATAGGAAGACACTGCAATGTCCAGGAATAAGAGATGACCTTTTTAAAAACTAGATCTTTAAGTAGTTTTATTTTTCTAAATTAAAAGAGAAAAAAAGAACAAACCCACTCATTTGCTTTTTTTTTTTTTTTTTTAACATTAAGAATGAAGTGGTTTTATTTACAGCAGGTATGTACTATGGGACAACTTTCCTCACTGGAGTCCTACCTTGAGTGGATTAAAGTTAGTGCTTTCAGTGCCAGTGTTAACCAGGAGTCCGTCAGGGCTTCGATTTCTGCTCGCAATTGCAACCAGGCTTCCCTTTTGGCAGGACCCAGCAAACCTGAAATGCAGGGGAACATTGTTTAGGTTGGACCAACTATCCAAATACCACTGAATGTTCAAACTTTAGAACACATGCACACACACTGATACAGACGTCCATACAATACAAGGGAAAACACATACACACACGTGCAAACTCATTTCTGCTCAGGAGATCTGTTGCAGAGTGGTGCTGCATGTCGGGGATTACCTCCGACGTTATTTTTGTAGGTGGTGTAGATTTCTTTTACTCGTCTGTAGCGGAAGGCCAGTTTTCTCATCCAGTCCACACCTCCCCGCACGCCTGTGGCCAGACACAGGTTGGCACTGGTAGCTGCTGCGTGGAAACCATCAGCACTGAAGTTGTATGTACTGAAAACAAAAACAGAGATGGAATTTGTCAGCTCCAGATGCTTCACTCTGATTTCTTTTTGACCAATTTAAAATCTGAAAAATAAAAAGTTTTAGTGCTAAACCTTAGATCCTGGCCGTTGTCATCAGAGGACACGTCATCAATGTGTACCTGGTCACATTCCTGAGATGAAAAGAAAATCTTTAGACCTTACAGTTGTGTGCAAAGAAAAGGCTTTTCTTAAAATCTTATGAACAATGCACATTAATCAGCCTAAAAAAGGATTAAGAATCTTTTATCTTAAATGCTGAATCTAACTTTATGATCAAATATAATCGCACATATAAATAGATGCTGCTTGTGTTGTCAGAATTATGTGTGGCCAATTCTCTTCTGCATGTTGAAGTTGGAAAGGCCGAGAGATTCTGCAGCTCTGCTCTGATTCCACCGTTACACGGTAACACAATCCAGACTTTCTGGTAAATGTAACCTACTAGAAAAATTGAACCTGATGCTAACCGCCAATGAAATTATGACCTCTGATTGCTGCTCCGCCACACACCAACACAGCCCCGGGGCCAGCAAGCCAGTCGGCTTGCGAGTACACACAGGAGAAACGGCAGACGCACAAAAAAAAATCTGTTATTAGTTTTCCATTTATAGGAAAGTTGCAGCTCCTCCACCTCATCTACCATGTGAGGGAGACCTGCCCTGGCACCAGCATCGACACATTTCACGTGTAGCTGACAAAAGACAGAGTAGTCCTGCTGTCTTGTATGTTCTTTCACGAAACAAATTGTGTTATTCAGTGATTTCGACAACAAGGGTTTGAGCAATAACATTTTTAAAAACCAAAATAACCTGCAAATAATATGATGTTAACTTTAGATTAGTTTCAGTCAGCTTTAATCTGGTGTAAATAACAGAAATAATATTTGATAGTAAGAATTTTTAGAGATATGTGCATGTTTTAGATGTGAAACCGCTCTGCTGAGGGGCTGGTTTCACCTGTTTAACGTTATGTGTAAAATAATAATTTCTCATGGAAATTGAAACTGGGGAGGAAAAGAATTCTTTTACTTTCCCATATAAAAAAGCCCTTCAAATTTTTTTGAGCTTTTTAATTAAGTTTCATCCGGTTGTTAAGACACCCAAACACAGAAAGGACTTCCTTGTTTTAAGTCAATCTAACTGAGGCCAAATGCTGACGTTATTACATTCCTCTCTAATGCTGGAGCAGGGTAAGGGTAAGGGCTTTGGACCGTAAACCTTTTTTATTTTACTGGTTCCCCTCTGAACAAATTTTTCATCTCCCTGGATTTGTGTGGAGAGGGAGGGAAGAGCAATGTGAGGAGAAACTCAAACCAGCTGTTCTTTAACAGAATTAAAATCTTGACCCTCAACCCCGGCTCTAATGCAGCCATTCTCTCGCCAAGCGTCTCCCAGCAAGCTCCGAGATCCAAAGAGGAAAAGACTTTGACCCTGTGACCTCTTCCCCTCCTCTCCGGGGCACCGGCACCCCGATAAAGGGGGTGGACGTGTAGAGAGGTGGAGCAGAATGGGTAAAAAGCAAGGAGTCCTGAGTGACCCCACATGGAGAGAGCTCGGAGCGCCGCGCTCCAGAAGATGGACTGCCGACTGACACAAGGTGCACGGGAGGTCTAATCTGTTTCCACACACTCACTGACACGTCTTTAATAGTTGAAGAAAGCTGCAATTTGTCTCAGCCTGAATGTCTGATGCTTTTACATTTAATAATTCACAAACAATCTCAACTTAATCCTCAAATAGAAGAACCACGTCTGTTTGTTTAGGAAAAGAAAACAGCACTTTGAGTTAAGCACCTTATAAAAACTTCTTTAAACACTCCTACACACTCGTTCTGGTGGAAATGACTGGAATGCTTCTTTATCCAATAATTACCTGCTGATGAATCGGCCCCAATCTTACAACAATCAGTTCCTGACACTTCTTTCACTGCATCACAATTCAGTTCCACACAGTTGGTTTAACATCCCAGAACATAAGCTGTCTCCTTGTTGTCAAGGCTACACATGTTTTGTTCTTCCCTGTAATTTGTTCCTTTCACAACCTGACAGCCAACATGGATCAAAACAGATATTTGAGAAGGAATTTGTTTTAACATGTTAATTATGAATTTATCTAAATTCCTTCAAGCTTAAAAACTCTAAACACACACGTTACATATGCTTCAGTAATTAGGACTAACTACAGCCATTACGACTGTAGCTTGATTATGAATGATATTTTGTGGGCAAAAGCTAATAAACACATCAAACCTCAACAAATATAGAGCTTTAAAGATTTGAAAGCCCAAGGAAAACTTCAGGGTTTACAGACAAATTGCTTTTACATGATAGTGTTTTTTTTCATTTGTGACAATTCTTTAACAGCAGATCTGAGTAGATAGAAGGGTTTGGTGTGCATGTGTGTGTACAGCGGGAATAAAAAAAAGGAGAGGGTAGCTGAATGAATGAGCAGACTCCAACAATTACTGCTCCCAGCTGGGGCTGGTATAAACCTCTGCTCCGGCTCGCTGGGAGGACCGGGGTAGCTAATAGAGGAGGTGGCTGTGGGTAATGTCGTACAGTAACCCTTACACGTACTCATTAGGAGCCACTTCTGAGGGCCTCGTAAACACCACAGAGCCATAAAGGGCGTGGGTTAAAGTAGACAAAATGGAAAGAAATACAATTAGGTGGCAAATTTTATTGTTCTATCATTCGGAAGTTCACAAATAAACACCTGAGAGATGAATTACGGATGAAAGTAGACTGTAAAATACGTCATGGGAGAGCAAGTCAAGTACTAGAGAAAAGAAACGTTCATAAGAAGATGGAGCGATGTTTAAAAGCAGTAAAAAAAAAAAGATGCAGTAATATTTGTTTGCATAACTTTGACAATGAACTGAGATTGCTCCATGATGGTGGCATTTAAAGGGGCAGAGAGAATTTCTCAGAACTTTTTGAACATTTCTTTTCCACTGATTTCCCCTGCAATCCCCTCACCAAACAAACAGTGGTCGCTCTAAAACCTACAATCACTGTTAACTTACACCAGATGTTCCTACTGTACCAAGGAGTGAAGCAAGAAGCAATCGTCACTAAAACGAGTGTAAACTGTGCGTATTTCTGTTAAATCCGTCACTGACACTCGACTTTTCTATGACTTCATTTGGCTTCTGTGTGATATTTATCTGTGCAGGAATTCGGGACAGGATGCTTCTGCCTCATGATGCTTCTATCACTGCATCATTCACCCTCTTTTCCTTTTTCTGTCTGAGTCCTTCCCCTAATGTGCTGAAAACCATTCACTAGGGAGGAAGTTATCAGAGTCCTCTTTGTTCCCTTGGCATCTGTCACTAAGCAATCAGCGATGACGGCCTGAGTCTTCCTGTAGCCCTGGAAAGAGTTCAGAGTGGTGACTGCTGAATGGGGCGACTTTGCGATGCTTGTAAACTACAACAACCATGTTTTCTTCTCCTTTTTTCTCTCCCATGAAGGTGTAGGTCACTGCAATACAATGCTACCTACTTTTTAGATTCAAAATCTTTACCTGTCTGTGTGCTCTGTTTATGTGTGGTGGGCGGATCGGATTGGTCAAAACCTTAATGTGACAACAGCTATCATCACAGAATTCCTTGTGACCCTACAGGCTAATGCCATGTGAAAAAGGCTCATCCATGGTTCGCAGGTTCCCAGTATCACCGCTCTACCGGCAGAGGCTGTCATCCCCACATTAAACCCTCCCTCCCCCCTCTGTCTGTGACCCCCAGCAACTTCCTTCTCTGTTCCCACCACAGGCACCCCTGTCTGTGGGAGAGGGGCAGAGGTGGTGGTGGGGGGGCTGTGATTATCTGGGGTCAAACACAGGATGTGGGTAACAAAGGGAGAGTTCTTCGAACCCACTTCATTCCAATCTGTGCTTGAACAGTCGTGGAATTCAAACAGAAGAGCCAAACAAAGCACAGGTACAGAGACGAATATGCTGGTTTCACAGAAAAACGAGGAGGGGGGGTCCCACTTTAAGAAATTTTTCTCAAAAATAAGCTGTATTCCAACAAAGTGGATTTTGAAAGCTGGATGGCTACAAATCTGGCAAAAAAAAGCAGAACACATCACAGGTAGAGAAGCGAAACACTCAAATTAGTTGTGTGTGATTGATGAGCTGTGGCTCTTTATTTCCTATTTTGGCACTTTACATGCAACCACACTTTGAGGCGAGCAACATTAAGTGCTGTATCAAATCTCAGTCATTTCAGCATTTTCCCCAAGCGATGAACGTATCAATGGTGAAGCATTTTGTTCCTGCCAAGCAGGGGGATGTTTGGATAAATCGGCTTCTGGCCTCATTCTCTACAAACCATCTAGTGCAGGTGTTGCATCTTTTTCTTATTTTTCTACATGCACAAGAAAACTATTCTTGAACTGAATCATTTGTTTCAGAAAGGTATTACTAGATTTTCCATCCTCTCTCTACCATTCTCGGTGTACGAGGCGGCTGTGTTGGGATGGGGCTATGAGCATAGGAGGGGTGACTTGGGGGCTCTGTAAAGCGAAGACTGACAGGGTGGCTTTGAAAGCTTCACTTTCTGTCTGTAGTCTTTCCAGAACACATCGGTGGCCCTGCCTGGAGATTTGATGGAGTCGTGTTGAGGAACGTGACAGAGCTGCTGCATCAGTGGCCAAGCCAATGATGAAATACCCACATCAAGTGCGTGGAAACGAAAAGACGTCCATCTGACAAAATATACATAAAAATATTGTTGAACTTTGCGTTTTTAAAATAATCTCTGGTTTAAACATTCTTACTGGTGCAGATTGATGCTTTTATGTATGATTATGGCAGTCTTTCATTTTAGAGTGAAAATAAATCAGCTGCAGCGCTAACTGCTAAATAAATTATCACTAAAAACTCCAGCTAACATGTTCCTTCTTACCCTGAATAAAATCATGGAAAAATAAACTATTTATGAAAACATATTAAAGCTAGCTGCCCCGTGGAACAGTGACTACAGGGTTGGACTCTCAGCTGTGGGACATAAAACCAACAGAATGAGTCTAAACTAAGAGGCTCTGGAGGACCATTTCAGCCGGTAGGCAATGGTAACCGTGCATTTCACAGCTTCTCTCATTAACAGGCAGCCCCTGGGTGAGAGTGACAGAGGAGGTTTCAACCCTGAGACTCCAGGCTGGGAGCCATAAAAGTTAGTAAGTAGACAGTGTTATAGGACTGCTACGTAGATACGCACACATCAGAGTTTTTGAATAATTTCAGACCGTTTCTCAGTTGTGTTTCATGTGAGGTTTTGCTCCACATACATGTGTACAAGTGTTGCATCTAATACAGATGAATCAGGGGATTATTTAAAATGTTCCCACCTTTAGAGACCCCTCTCTCTCTGTGAGTGGTTTGCCCCCGTGCCCTTTATTCTCCAGACAGGGAGGGTTGTTTTCCCATCCAAGGAGGCGGGAGACGGCAGCCCCCGTACCCCACTGAGAGGGGATCACAGGGGGCTCGGTCAGCATGAGAGAGGCCCCAGGTTCCCACATACTGCTCAGCATTAGGAGTTGGGGCTACAGCAACACACCTATAGTAAACTCACACCTCGAGAAACAGCACGGCTGTCAGTCTAACTGCAGAACTCAGCCTCAGAGGATTTCATTACACACATCACTTTAGACCATCATTTAACTTCATGTACAGTCTGTGTCTAAAAACGTTTTTTGGGTAACTTACATTTTTTTGCAGTAAGAAATACTTTGTAAATTTTACTAGTAATTATCCCATTTCAAATTTGACCTCAAATCCCTCTGTAAGTAATACATTTCCATAACATCTAATTGAGAAATACAGCCTTTATTTTATTTAAGGTCTGACATGTGGTAAATAAAAGATGCAAAACTGGGCTGCGACTGAAATAAAACTTCAGGCTGAAAAAATTAATACAGTGAAGATCACATCAATAAGGATCAAATTGCCTTGAATTACTTTCCTAATACTTCCTATACCGAAAGCGTTTTTGATGATAGAAACAGATTGTTCTGTTCATACAATCCTACACTCGTCCTTTAAAGGGCTGAGCAGCAAATGGTTCGTGCAAGGCGATCGATAGAGATTTGCACGCCCGTGTGTTGGAAAAAGAAAAGCATTTGGTAAAGCTGCAGTATTTCTGGGCGCCACTTAAAAAAAGTGAATAAAAAAACTAAACAGAAAGAAAGCGCTGATCCAGACAAAGGTTTGAGAGAAGGAGAGATAAAGAGAGAGAGAGACATAAGGGTGAAACTGATCCCTGTTGACCCCTTTGGCATGCCCTCTTTCTTTTTATGACTTTCCCCCGAACCATCACTCACCAGCTCTATCAACACGGTCCAGCCTCTACTCACACACACACACACACACACACACACACACACACACACACACACACACACACACACACACACACACACACACACACACACACACATATGCACACTCTTAAACACACGTATTACACAAGCTAAGAGCAGTGCCTCTCTTGTGGCCCTTGCAGAATGACCACATCAGGCTGTGAAGTCGTTGCCAATAAGATTCCTGATGCCTTAAAATCTTAATCTGTCTGATTTATTTGCAACAAATTAAAGAAAAATCTCAATAAAAATTGAAACTATCAGAAATTGTATTTTTATTTTATGAGCTCTTTCTGGTGTCCTTGTATAGAGCCTGGTAGGACACCCGTGTTGATGTTTGAATGGAGTGCTTCCACACGTTGGACCACTAACTCTGCACCTGTGTTTCTGCACAGCCTCTGGGGTCTCCCGTTATGGCTTAGACTAAATTAGATGGACCATATGCATTTCTGCACATGCTTAAATACATAACTGCTGCTGGCTGTGGTATTTATAGTGGGACTCTATTTAGTTTTATCTGAGACGTAGGACTGTAAATCAGCACAGAGGAAACACAACTGGTTAGGCATTGCTGAGAACTGGCACTTAACACTCAGACTGGCCTGGCTTAGTTTAAGAGGGGAGATCAATATGCCTTCAAGAAAATGTCACTTCTTTCCTGCTGTGATTATTAACGACAATCGTAGCAGTGTCAGCAAAAGAAGGTCTTTGGATTGGACATAAAAAAAAAATATTCCTTAAACAGACTGCAGCCAGCTACTTCAGCCATGACAGTTCAAGCTGGAAAAAAAATATTTGAATCTTTTAAGTGTCAAAACAAAGCGGAATAATTTTGTTGCTGAGCTAGAGCAGAAGGAGCGTACATGCAGGGTTTTCAAATAATTTTATAAGTACTCTGAGCTGCCAATTCATCTGTAAATGGTTTCACCACACATGAAAAGAAATCAAAACACAGGACAGATGTTGAGCAAAACCACATTTAAGAGTTGTCACAAAACTGCCATTTTTTTCCAGTGATTGGGGCACGTCTGTTAAATAAAGCGCAGCTAAAATGGATTCTACACGGCCGGGGCATAAGGAAATATTTAACCAGCCAATTGCAGCCAATTAACTTTGATCACGATGACTGCGTTTGGAATCTCAGTCATTCGTCCCGTCTGGGGGGAGTATGAACTTTTTCTCCCCCTGTCTCCCAGTCTTGGGGTTTTATTCCTCCCTTCTTGAGCTTGCTTTGTGTAACATGGGCTAACACGGCAGTGAGTAATGAGACTTGGCAGACCAGCCGCGGATCTTTTCACACTTAAATATCAAACAAAACATTTCCTCTACTGTGAGGTCAGCAGAAAGCAGGATAGGGAGGAAAAGCAGAGGGTCAGTGGGATCAAGTTTACAAACACAGAGATAGAGAGAGGAAAATAGAAGATGAAATTAAAATCAAGCACGTTTTAAGTAGTTTTAAGTAGTTTTTTGTTGAACTTCTCGATATGAAATGAATAAGCTCTCCATGCCTTAACAGTGAATCAGAGAAAATCCTCGCCTCAAACTTCCGGTCTAAAATTTTCTTGTCCTTGGGAAGATTTTACACTAGGCTTACATGAGTTGGGGTGATGGTGGGGTATTCATTGCTGCTTTGCAGGGGTCTGTGGTGTAGGTGGACAGCGACACCAAGCACACAGCATGACACACGGCCAGACGAAGCAGCCATAGAAACACTAGAGCCTGACAAATTGCACCGGCTGCCATGGACGTAGGAAGGAGGCAGAGGATGAGAGGAGGAGGGGGGGTTGCCAGGGCTAGTGACCCGCAAGACTGACAGCACATGTAAAATTCATGGCATCCCTTGGGCTCTGAGGTAATACTTCACTCCAGTGTGATGGATAACTGAGAGACAGACCCCATAGTACTCTGCAGTTGTTACAGAAATCTCTATCCTCTTGTTTTGAATATACACACACACACACCCACACACATACTCTTCTATGGCTGTTCAAACCATCACAATCTAAAGTTATCTCCGCAATGTCCAAAATCAGCAAAGTAAAACACACACAAGCACACTCACCTCCAAGTCGTTAAAGAATAAGTGTGTGTCGGCCAAGTTGAAGATCATTTCTTCCATCCTCAGGCCTAATGATACAGACGTTGGCGGGTCCTGAAATACAAAAATCATTCAAGCAAAATGTTAGTATATCGCTTCAAAGAAGCACATGAAGCAGTTATTAGAACATAGTGGGTAATGATATTCACAGTGAGTGACTCAATTAACCCAAAATCCCTTTAAATTCCTCTGCAGGCAACTTCCATAAAAAAAGACTTTAGGCAGACTTGAAAGTTTGAACCTCTGTTTACGACCTTTTGAGAGGGACCAGAATAGTCATCAGAAATGCCACAGACTTGAATGAATGCAGTAAAAGCTCGTCTCTTCTCAGGAAGGGTGGTCGATTTAGAAGAGCTGGGGTCACAGCCTCATCGTAAATAGCCCATTCTCTACATACTTGTGCTGATGCATCACTTGATTGCTCTTTTGGAGATATAACACTATATCTTCAGATGATTCTGAAGATAATTAACTGTGAGTTTGTTAATGGAACTAGAAAATTATTGTAAATGGAAAATATGCTCTCATTGAGTTCTGGATTAGAGGCAGCAGCATTTTTTTTTTTCTTAAATCCCGATCTCTGCTGGTAATGCGAGACGTTCTGTAATGGTGATATGGTTGCACTGTCTGTAAGATAATACCACAAAAGGAGTGAACTCCAACATAAATAGTTAATGAGACTATGACAATGTGTGCGGTTTTCTCTTTGAGAAGATAATGAATAGGCAAAAAGTCTTAAAATGTACGACAAGTCAGCTGCAATTATGCACTTGATTAAAACAACTAAGTAAACTTTATACCAACGTTAAACACAGATTGTTTTAATGATGTCTCATTGAAGACATTTGGTAGATTGTGATTTTTTTCTTCTTAAAGTGATCTAGATTGATCTTATATCTTAGATCTCCAATTAGCAAATTATCTTTGGCAAGTTAAGGATGAAGAAAGACAATAGGTGTTCGTGTCTGAGGTTTGCCTGCAGCTGGCTGAGATCTGCCTTTAAGTCCGGCCGGGTAGGACCAGAAACAGGGATTACAGAGTTAAACCACCTAACGACACACCTGAGCTTTTTGCTGATTAGCTGTCACACCCCACAATGCTTATGTTTTTACTAAAATGACAGAGAGCAAACCACACAAGTAGAACTCAATCCCCACTTCTCGAGCTCTTCTCCTTCCTCCTAACCTCCCAGCCTGAATCAATCTTTCAGTAAGAGTTCATCAAAAACAATTAGCCTCCAGCATCAACAGGCTACCATCTCCTTCTTCTCAACCTCTGTTACTGCTCGTGTGAATTAACATTGCGCTCCAGTTTGGTGGGAAAAAAGCAGTCCTCTCTGGCACAAGTGAATCCCTTCCAATTAAATCTAAACAATCAGTCAGTGAGGGAGTTAAGAATACAAGCAGGCCAGAAGGCCAAAGTGCTGCTGCTGTCATTGCACCAGCACCACCTGTCCTGAGATGTCAGTGCCTCTAGGGAGGGGGAACTTGGCGCCCCCTCCTCCACCCTCCTGCTTTGTTCGGAGCCCCTCAGCAATAACATACCCACCAACACACACATACACACACATCCCCACCCGCTTTAGGCTTCAGCTCTAGCCAGCCCAATAGCAGCACAGCTGGCCTCAGCCATCAGCTTTATGGGGGTGAGCTGCCTTAATGCCAATTAAAAAGGCTGATAAGAACAGCACTGTGTATGTGTATGAAGAAAAAAAAGTTAGAGAGTGGGTGGGAGGTCAAAGCAAGTGAGAGAAAGTGTGTGCATTCAGTCAGATACACATCTATTTATAGTAAGCTAAGAGCAGTGGGAAGAGGTGCTGTTTAGTAACTTTTTTTGTTTATGCCACTAAGATAAAGAAGACATGACTGACAAATGGAAGAAAAAAGTGCTTGATGCGGTGGAGAGGGAAGTTGGTCAGCTTCTCTTTTTGTTCCGAGATGGTTTACAGATCAGCCTTTCTGATAGGCTTTGATGTTGCATGCTCTGTGGTTCCTACCAGCTAACATTCCTTTTTGTAATATTGCCTAAATATGACCGTCTCAGCAGGTCGGAGCATGACAGAGAGAGAAACATTGGTGAAATTTGACCAAAGTGTGCCGAGCAGAAGAAAAAATAAGGAACAAAAGTGAAAACAGAAAGTGAGAGGGACTCTAGTGGCTGTCACATCCCATCTGAGCTCAGATGGAGCGGGCTCTTGTGGAGTCAGGAGTGTTTCCTGTTTAAGAGGAGTTACGTTTTAGAACCCTATGGGTAATTGAGTGTGTTTCCACGTGTGTGTGTGTTCGGTGTGAGAGCCCCTCATCATTGAGCCACAGCTCCCTAAGCCTTAGTGCTCTCTTTACCCAGCATGCAAGGCTGAGAATAAAGTAAATAAACAGTGGAGGGTTGCGGGGCAGCTCTCCTTCACCCCAGAAACAAAACACTGCCCCCATCAAACACCCCTTCATACCAGAACAAAGGCCCAGAACGTGGCCTGTGAACACTAAGCTCTCAAAAGGAGCAATATGTCATTTTTAGACATTAGTACCAGACAAATTCTGTATTAAAACAACTGCTGCTTCAAAATAAAAAATAATCAAATGATATATAATAATTGGCGGTGAATATTTTTCTTATCTTTTCTCCTCAATGCATCAAAAAAAGAAAGAAGGGACGATGTATTTTTATGGTTACGTGACCTGAAGAAAACCATGAGAATAAGATTCTGCCATTTTTTCCCAAATTGTTTGTTTAGAAGGTTTAAATTTAGAGAAGCAATTTACAAGACAAAATAAATAGCGAAGCCTGGAAAAGTAAACTTTTCATCTTATGAGCATTCACAGTGACATGGGACTGAAAATGACCCCCTGCTATCATAACAAATATGTTTGTTAATATTTATACATAGATATGTATTAATGTCTAAATTCTAAGTTAGGTTAACTAGAATCCCCGTGTTTTAGTTTCACTAGATCACTTTTGGTGGACTCGGCCTCTTGGCAGAGTCTCCAGGGAGATCGCTGCCTGAAAAGGATGGATTGAGAAGCACTTAATTAAACTAACAATGTGGCATTTCTGAAGGAGAAAGGAACACTCAAGATGTGTCAATAGACAGCCAAAGTGCAACTGTTGTGAAGCCCTACAGCCGAACACCGGCAGTCATGCATAGCTCTGACAGCTGCAGCGGACAGCCAAATACTTCCCAGGCCTCATTGGACCTATTAAAAAAAAAGAAACAATTATCTGTACATCCAGTTCTGCCCTGTTCTCCCAGTATAGACTTATAACAAAGTGAAATCTATCCTTCACTCAATGGCCATTACTCACAATGATCCTTATTCTCTCTTGTTAATATTTATGCGTTTTGCTGATAAAGTGCACCGCTGCCAGGCTGATGTCACTCACCCGTCCATATCTGTTGGCATAAGAACCCGTAAGCAAGGAATGGAAAACGATGATTGTTTCATCCAGGTCCCAGATGAAAACTCGCTGGAGAGATGGGAGCAGAGGTAGAAGGGATGGGGTGAGGGGATAGAAACAAAGAAAAACAGAGAGAAAGGAAGCAAAATCAATGGTGCACTCTGTTGGGCTGCAAGGTGATCCTTCTGGTCAATAGGCCAGAAGCATGTATTTGCGTGCCACAGGGACTAGGATCCATTTGCTTGGTCTGGTCACCGCAACACTTTGCTCATCACCCCGCTACACACATTCCACCCCATACTCTTTACATTAGAGTAATCAATAGTGACAAACTAATTAAGTAGATATGTTAACATGCTATGATATCAGTGAAATAATGGAATATATGATCCTCAGTCAAATTAATACTGTGTTTTAAAAAGATGAGTATTTTGACATGAGGTCTCTTTCATGGTGTGTAAATCCATCAACATTTCTCAGCCGCATAGCAGCTGGTAAACAGTAAAGTTCACTTCAGAGAGTTTTTCACTAACCTGATTGTTTATTTACAGGTTATACACAAGGATGTTGTATGTGATATGTGGTGGTGATGAGTCATATATTCCACAATGCATCAATAATGCATTCATAGTTAAGTTAATCAAGTGTTAAAGAATTAATGCCCATCAAGCATTTAAGTTGGTGTGGCAGCCATATAGTAAGTGGATTAGTCCACGCGCCTCAGACAGGGCGAGGCTGTCTGTCGCCAAGGTAGCGGGCTCACCCTACCTCAAGGTCAGAGTCAGGCGGTGGTGATGGGTTGTTGTTCCTTCTTCCACGGCCACGTGACTTTCCATCCGAGGCTCGGCGCAATCGATCTGAATCTGAATCTTTAATGGGGGTTGATGGACTGTGGATGGTACTGTACTCTACTGAAAGGAAGGAAAGAGGGAGGAAGGAGAGTATAAAAAGAGTGGACTGAAGATGAGCTATTATTTGCTTTTAGAAAAGATATCTGATTGACTATTTGTCTTGATTCAGGACAGCCGGCATCCTGTATTAAACATTGTTTAGAGGCAAATTATTTCAGATTGGAGATGACAAATGTTTTATGAACCAGATGCAGAGCAGAAAAGCCGCTGTGCTCCGTGCTGATTTAATAAATAACTGGCAACATTAACATGTCATTTATCCCAATTGGGTGTCTCTATGAAGTCATTTTATAATAAAGTAGCTTGTTCTAGTTTTGTTTGCTGATAATTTCAAATGCAGTTAAAAAGTTTTGACTGACTTAATAAAATATCTCAATTTGTACAGAATGACTTAATGCCACATGAATTTACCACAAATTCAACATCTGATTTCAGTTTAGACAGCTTTTCCTGGTTTCCACGCTGGCGTTCAGAGGCTTAAAGTCTCTCCTACTCATTCTTCAGGTTGTGTGCAGTTAAAGCAGTTTTAGAGAGGATTTAGTGATTCTTACCTGCAGGGTTTTCAGTAAGGGCCTGGCTGTTGATGCCAGCAGGGGGCTCCTGGAGGGTGTAGGTGGTGGTGGTGGAAGGCGTGCTGGGGCTGGTGTTGTTACTTGTCATGTAGGGTGAAGTGTAGGGTGAACTATTGTAATACTGAGCATATTGACCCTGGCCAAAGCCTGGATAAGTTGGGTAGTCCTGCAGACAAAGACAAAGTATTATAATTGGAATAAAGTTTGTTACATCTGGATTAAAACAAGACAAATGTGAGATGGTAGATTTCGATCAAAAAGGTTGAGGCATAAGAAGACAGGTAGGTGGTTTGTTAGAGTAATCTGAGATATGCCCTGCATCAGTGTTGCTACTATACAGTGCAGATTCCAAAAAAAAAAATAAATGCAAACATATGTCTGATCTGTGCTACATCTGGACGATGATCAGCCTCTTCTCCGTCTTCCTGATCTTTGTGGCATAATACAGATGTGTTCATGTTGATAGATAATCATGTCTTTTGACATACAGAGTGATTTATGCAGCATGTGTCACAGATGAAATGTAACATATTGAATATGCATGTTTCAGAAAGATTTCCAGATTTAGAACATGAAGCATAATTCAAAATGATGCATACTGATGCCAGATCAGAGCAAAATAAATATTTACAGAAAGAAACAACTACCTGTTGTGTGCTATTGAAGCCTGTTGAGTTTGTCAGGGAGTTGTTTCCTCCGTACAACCCAGAAGTTGTTGTGAACGTACTACCTTTAGGGATGAAAATAGCAGAACACGTGTTAAACTGGTAGAAATTTAATGACAAAACTGAGATGACACATTGTTAGGAGACAAAGAAAGAGCTCATTCTGTTTTTAAAACAACCATCTGAGATGAACGGGGGGAGGCCTCAGGGAGCGCTTCCAACGGTGGCCTTATCTTTGCTTTCCTTCCTTGCTTATCAGTGATTGGATCGGGTCTGCTGAATGATGGGGTGGGAAGTGGGATGAGTGGAGTGGGGGTATGTTTGAGGGAGCAAAAAGTTGCTTTCAAACACGCACAATGAGAGGAACACAGGAGGCTGTTGTGTGAGAGTGGCTTTGGGAGAAGCGGATGGAATTGGTGGATGCACTGGGACTGAGCATTGAGGAGCGGGAGGGAGTGTGTGTGAGTTGAAGTAACACAAAGATGGGTATAAAAGAAAGCTTGAGGTCTGAGTAAGTGGTACTGGGAGGGTTCGCTCCAGTCCTAATGAATATGTATGCTGTTCTTTTGACTTGCTCAAGAGACTGATTCTTCTGGGTAATTAAATGATTCCTAAGGGCTGATAACATCTAATGGGTTAATAATATGCTTGCAAAGAGTTTTGGATGGGGGATGAATAGGGGCCACATCAGGTCACAACCTTTCCTTCTAGACTTATTTCACCTGTGCTCTCAGAAATACGGTGATGTTTAACATGAATAAATAGGAAACCCTCTGTAATAGAATAGTTCGGATTTATGAGAACATTAAATACAAACTTTTACAAATAAAAGACCTGGACATCACTATGTGTTATTTTCAAGCAGATATGAATCATAAAGGCTATAGATTAAATCTTAAGAACCAGCAAACTCAAGAGTCAGACAAATTTACTGTTCTTAAATTATGGCGAAATTACATCTTTGTTGTCAGCGACAAACGGAGGACGTTCTTTTCATCCTTTGGTCATTGGCTCCCTTCAAGAAGACCCTCCCACACCGTGACAAACGTGAAGCAGCTTCCAGAAACTGGGGGATAATTGGAGTAGGTTGTGTATGTATGGAGGGGTACAGAACGTATAAAAGGCAACAGTAAAAGGAGGAGACAATGTGGTCTTTGGCCTTGTCACTAACTTGAATACACGGTATGAAGGTTATAACATATAATCAAATGATCACAAGGATCCACCAAAAATGTCTGTTTTTTTTTTTTTCTAAAAGAGACAGACAGCATTTTTGTGATTTTCATCCCAGTCTTTACCAGCATTTTCCCACTGAAACTGTTCTCTGTCTTCACTTTGTATAATGTTTCAAAGCCACCAGAGAGATTTACCCAACTTTTGCTCTCCACAGAAAGTTCAAAATCAAGTGAAAGTGCAATGGAACAAGAAGACAAGAGAAGTAAAGCAGCAAAGGACAACAAATTAGCCTAATGCACAGTTCAAACAGTCATAAAAGCTCTCACTGGCAGTGTCTGAGGTTGTTCTGTGGAGAACAAGGAGCCACATAAAAGCTGAGGGGACCCCTGCTAGCCCTATGAGAATGAACCCAAACTACTGAGAGAGGTGGTGTTGGTTATAACAGGGGGAGAAAAGGGTGTATGTCAGTGTGTGTGTGGTGGTGAGGGGGTGTTTTGTGGTTCCCCGAGGGGCATGTTTTCTTTCCCTCCCCCTGTCCTGCTCCAGTTAGTTCACTCACTCAAGACCAGACATCATCCCTCCCTCCTCTCCTCCTTTCCTTCTGCCTTCTGGCTCCACAATTGGAAGTCCATTTGCTCTGCTTGATCAGTCCCCTTGCCATGGGCTATGTCTATCATCAGTGCACAATATTTGTAGCAGAAGTTTGCATGCCCCACTTGGGAATAGACTATCAAGTCCAGATGGGCCTCTAGTTTTTTTTTAAAAAGAAAAAAGTAAGAAGGCTTCAGCTTCTTCAGATCACACTGACAGTCGGACAGAATGCTGGAATCCAATTATTCACCTAATTAGCATCTGCTCACTCTCCACATCACTATAAAATTTTTGGCTCCTCATACGTTTCTGCTTTTTTCTGACTGTCATTACTATGTCTAAAAAAAAGAAGCATTGCGGCAAATGCTGAAATACCTGTTGCACCCTTTAGGATTAGGTGCTAAAATTTTCATGAACACGAAATGAAAAAATGACGACGAGAAATGAGACATAAAAAAGAAAATCAAATAAATTAATTTAATTGTCCTCTATCTTGACAGCTGGCTACAGACTGGTTGCACAGACAGAGATTGGGGTACCAGATGTGAAAAACAAGTGTTTGGTTGGGACACCCAGGCCCGAGGCTCATCGCCAGAGCAGATCAATAGGCCAGAAAGAGTAATGATGATGTTGAGGCGGAAGGCCAGAGCCACAGTTGTAGAACCCAGTGCCAGAAAAGTGGTCAATCTGTCATCTGACATGGCTGTCAATTACTAAAACACTTAATGCTAACACAGGGCATGTGATAGCTAGAGATAGCAGACGGACTGAGGTTCAGACTGAGATAGATGGAGGTAAAGAGAAAAACAGAGTATGGGTATAATACTGAGAAGACGAATGGCCACATAATACTGTCATCATGAATTAAACTACTGAAGTCAGGGCAGCAGCTAGTGTTTTCTGCTTCACATGCTCTGCTTGGCTTTCCTCTTCTTTCTCTGCCTGTTTTCAGGTGCTCAGAAGGGTACTGTCGAACTCTAAACTGTGGCCAACTGTATTTGGTTAAGAGGCGTGGAAAAAAAAGGCTTCCTCAAGCAACATCTGCTGCAGAGCTGGCATTATTTATTGTTGAATGCTCTGGAGGCTTTACAGCAACATGTGGAGATATTTCCACTGTCACACTTCAGATATTACACGAGAGCGCACAAAGACCACGTTAACTGCTTACTACAAAGTTCAGGTGATGCTTTCAGTAAAGTGGAAAGACACGAGCACGAGAATGAAACACATTAAAAGTGACTTTGAGACTGAACAAAAGAAAGAGAAAAGGACATAAAAACTCAGATGAATTCACTTCAAGGCCATAAAACTCCAGTGCTTAAATACAAATATGATCACAGAGAGAAAAAGAAACATCAATAGCTGAGGAGCAACATGAAAGGTACTTTCTAAGTAACAGCCATTTTTCTATCTGTGTTGACTCTTCACAAAAAGAAGTGAGCGACGTACAAAACCAATAATCAATGTTGGGAATGATGGCTGCGGAGAATTGATGGGGTCGGTCTTGTTATTCTGGGCCATTTAATCCAAATTAAAATATCATAATAAACCTTATTCGGTTGGGTTGTCAGAAGATAATCGTTTACACAAGGACACAACTAGGAACACATGATCAAAAATAACAATTGTTACTGTATTATGAATCAGACTTCATGTTTAAATCAGGTTTTACATCATGAATTTGTTAGACTTTTACATGCACTGATAAAAAAAAAAATCCAAAGATCTCACAAAGATGTTCTCACCTTGCATCTGGTAACTATAGGGGGCTTGTCCGGTTTGTGGCGTGGTGAAGCCAGAGCTATAACTCAGGAAGCCTGTCTGTCCCGGTGACTGGGACTGGCTCAGACCTCCTTCCGTCTTTATGCCTGCCCACAATGGACCTAAATCAGTTAGTGACACCAGATCGGTTTGATGCACAGACAACAGTCAACACAGGTTTAAATTACAGGGAACACAGCTAAGGGACAACCTATCTGTCTGTAGGGATCACACAATGGATGAGCAGTGATTATCTGAAAGTGATTTTTATTATCCTTAATTGTTTTGAAATACCTTGTCCTATCATAGAAGAAGTTGATCTCTTGATTTAGAAAGTCATGTTTGGACTATCATTGTTTGATTTAATATCATTTATAACAACGGGTATTATTATCATTTACTGTAGGTCAGACAGAAAAAGATGTGCAGCGATTAATTATTTTGCTTGTGTTTGTGAGTAAAACTAACTAAAGCCTTGGTAAAATCTTTGTGGTTCTACGCAACAGGAGGCTGCTAGATTATCTCCAAACAAACACAGTAGATTCCTCCACATATTGCAGAGTTTTCTGGGGTGAAAATACTCTAAAGACTTTGGACAAATAAAGCCACGTAACTCTGTGTAACCCCTCGCATTGCCAGAGGCAACCTGTTTCTGTTTTCAGATTTATATCACTAATCTTTCAGATCCTTCTGAACAGCTTCACAAGCAAATTCTTCCTTATTGCATTGACTCAGAATATACAGGCACTAAACAACAAGTCAGCATCTCTGCTGGATTACAGCAGGACTTGTGGGAACATGGTTTGGTATAAACAAGGTCTTTATCCTGACCTTCAACAGAAAAAAACATTTATTTAGCTTTTCTTTTTTTTTTTTGCACCATACCAGATTAGTGATTTTTTTTTTTGCAATAAAACGATCTGTTTAATGTGAGTAAATCTTACCATAAGCTGGGATGCCGTAGGGCTGGCCAGGCTGAGGGTAGCTAGCATAAGCTGCGGCCTGCTGCATTCCTGTGGTGTACTGCGTCTGTCCATACGCAGCCATGTTTTGGGAAGAAGGGGTTGGGAGAATATGCGGATAGGTTCTGCTATTTGAGAAAAAGACAGAAAAAAATGAGAAACAGGAAGGAAGAGGACTAAATTCAAACCCACAAAACTCTAATATCAACTTTCTTAACTCACTAATTCCTTCTGATTGTCCTGTTTTATTCCAAATAGTCAGAAAAGCCATGAAAACAGATAGCATCACATACCTCGTATACATACAGAAAGAACAATAAATGGCTAAAGACATTTTTGGAAGATAACAATTACAACGGATTTAGGAGAGTACAAGCTGCAGACATCCACACAAACACAGCCAGTCAGAAAGCTCCCATCTAGCAGAAGGATCTAATTAAAGGTCCAAATGAAGTTGGATGCTGCTTATTTTTATTTTATTTTTTTTTTAGAAAAATAAAAGAAACCTTACTTGGAAGGGTAAATCTGCGGCGAGAACTGGTGAGTTTGTCTTGGGCTGAAGCCACTGGTTCCAATAGCTGAGGAAAGTAAAAAAAAAAAAGAAAAAAGAAAAAGGTAAGCACATATTTAAACGTTAAGAAACAGGATAAATATTATGTTTGGCCAAAAGAACTTCTGGATCCCAAGGAAATAGTAATTACACTGCACAACTTTATTTATTGTGGTAAACTTGTTTAATGCTGAAAACCGGAGAGCAATAATGAAGCAAAATAATCAGGTAAGAACATCAGATTCTTTTCCTGACCTGAGAATTTTTACAGACAGCCACTTATGTAAACACACAGTGGTCTGAATCTCCGCCGGTGGCTTCAATTTTCGGGGCCTTTTGAAGCCACAATCACATTAGATGTGAAAACCCAGACTGCAGGTGAAGTGCTACTCTATGATTGGTAAAGTACTCAGCACTACAGACTTGTTTAGCTTTTAGAGTTTAACCACATTTAACTTTATTTTACGTGCTTACACGTGTCCTGGAGATTTTTTAGATTTAGATTTTCGGGGATGATTCCAATAAAAAACATTTAGAAAATATTACAAATTTAAAAACACACATTTGCACACAGAAGACACTCATTAATCAATCGCTGAAAAGACATCAAATACGCAGATAAATAAATCCCTATGTTCATTTTTGTATCTGTGTGTAGTAAATACATTTTTTTCATATTTAAGGACACATGTTTAAGTGTGTGACTATGAAAAAAAATTCTAACTTTTAATTTGATTAAAAAATAAACATCTTTAATTTTTAATTCTACGTTACACTATTTATTTTTAAAGAATTTTTACTGAAAAAAAGCACTAACTTATGTTTAATCAAATGCTTTCACACTAAAGTGAAGTGGCACAGTTTTGAAATTTTTGTCTAATTGGTTCTGACATATAAAATGAAGGATTTGGTTGCGTGGGAGTACTAACTGTATGAAACTGTATGCCATAACCTCTTACACACAATATTAATGCTCAACACTTTTCCCACATCAGCAGCACCTGCCACTGGATAAAACTTTTCCCGCTGAACAGAGCTGTGGGTTTTCCCCTTGGAGGATATGGGATATAAGATTACTAAATTTCATTAATTTTGTTAGAGACAAACATCATGCTGTGATTTACAAACTTCTAGCTTTAAAAATGTAAAGAAATACGAAAATATTGACAGATCGATTGAATTAACGGCTACTGTTAAATTTTTATTAAAAATGACACATGCATACACTAAAGGTAGAAATAGGAGGAAAAAAATATCCCATTAGTGACTATTTGTATCATAATGCTTACAATGCTCATTATAGTTTGCAGTCTTGGCTTTATTTAGATGTGTTTATGTGTGTGTGTGAGACTGTGTGTGCGTGTGATATTTCCCTCCCGGAAAGAAGGTGTGAAAACCCAGGCTCTGACATGGTGATAGGATAACAGTCTGCGGAGAGCCAGGGCCACTGGGACGCCGTGTCACTCCACTGGACAGACAGGCTCTGAACATTACAGGTTATAATTTAGTTCTCATTGACGTGGGAACCAGCACAATGAGCAGGCACACACATACACACACACATACCCACAAACTGTCACACAAGCATTAGCAAGCACAGCAAATAAATGTGCTGATAAAGTTAAGGTGGAGTCTATTGTTGTTAATAGTTTTAGGGACCAAGCCAAGGCTTATCAGCCACAAATTTGGGCCTGTGTCATCAAATTTTCAGTTTTGTGTGTGTGTGTTTGTTTGTGTAAATTTGTATAGAAAGGACTCACAAACTGGCCTCCTCCACCCACCTGATCCTGAGAAGTTGTCTAGAGAAGTGTCTGCTACTGAGGAGGTGATTTCGCTGCTGCTCATTGGCTCTGTTTTAACTGCAAACGCAAGAAAAAAATTAATCAATAAAAATGTAATGCTTAAACAATAAGTGTTCACGTGCTGGGACGATTTAGATATGTAATTTTGCAAAATATACAAGAAAAAAGCATGAAGAAAAGTCTTTATTTAATGACAAATAAAAAAACAATTTTTGTTGAAAAACAATTTTTAATATTACTAAGTTCTTTTGATAAAAAAAATAAAAATAAATGGTGTAAAACTATATAAAATTTAAATCAAATGATTTCAAAAAAATTCTGCTACAACTTAATACAAAACCAAAATTAATTATTTGACCAATTAGTATTAAAATCAGTAACTTATAAAATATTAATTAAAAAGAAGTGTTTGATTGAATTGTATTTTCTTTTAAAAAAAGAACAATAATAGCTTTTCATGGTTAAAATGTGAAAAACCGACAAGAAAACCATTTCAAGTATGTTTTAAAGTGATGAAAAGCGCACAGCTTATACATGCAAGTATAATTGAAACGTCAAGAAAATATATGGTGTATAAAATTTTTTAAAGAGTGTAGCAAACACTGTCTGACTCTGCTGTTCAGCTTGGCAATAGACTTGCAAAGACAATTTCACAGCTATCTGACAGCTCGGGAATCTTTGAAATCAATCCATTTCAGTGCAGGCGAGCTGAAAGGACCTTTTTTTTTCTTTTCTTTTTTGGCAAAACAAATTGACAATGTGGGCAAAGGAGTCATGCTTGGTAGAACCCCTCATGGTTGAAGAAGCCATTTGCTGTCATGTTTAACATGTTTCCGCTATGCTTGCCCAATGCAGAAACACATGAGGATAAAGGGGAATACTACTGAACGACACAGGGATAAAAATATAGTGAAGTGCATGCACAAACGAGCACACTCTCAGCTCACACAGCACACAATAGCCAAAGTATTCAGGAAAACAGCATGGAGGACCAAATAAAAACAAAAGTTCACAATCCGTCAGTAACAACAAACTTAGGCCCGTATCTGTCAAACCATGCTTGAGACAGAGTCGCACAAAAGTAGCAAGAAGATTCTTAATGAAAGGCACAATAGTTGAGGCCGTTTTGTGACGCAACGGCGGGTGATTTGTATTTATTTTCGAGAAATTTTTGAAAAACACAAATTGTTCAAAAGTAGAGTTGATGATAAAAAAAAGAAAAAAAGTCAACCACAAATATTCGAGTTTTTTTCAGTTGGTGGAACACCAAGTATTGTCCTTTCATTGTGTCGCTGGATGTGAACCAACCTGCAGTAGACTGTGAGTTAGAACCTAACAACCAGTCTGCAGTGGTAAGCATTGTGATGTTATCACCTATGGGAAAGACAGAACGGCAAAAAGAAGAGTCTGAATTGTGACCGGAGGCTCTGTTTTGTGAACAATGAAGAGACAAATCAACTCTGAGTTAGTAAAGTAAAAGTGAACCCAAAGATTACATGAGAAGGGTTTCATTTTAATAACCTGCTGGTTTGTGACATGAGGACAACTGCTTCACTATAAACAAAGGCTCAGATTTAAAGCACAAGCGAATCACCTGAGTAAATAACTATGTACAGTAGAAGCCACATGCAAAGCTCAATCATTTCCATGATGTGGCCTTTGAATAATTCTATGGTTCTCTAAATAAACAGCTAATAGTCACCAGAGCAACTCATTTAGGCAGAAAAAATGGAAATCTCAAAATTTTGTTAAAAGTAAGTAATTAAAAAATACACTAATTATTGATTTTGGTTTACTGTAAAAAACTGCAATCATATTTTTTTTTCACAAAATAACTGTTACTTAATCTGTTTACTTTGATTCTTAATTTTTAAAATTTGTATTATGTTTTATTTTCTCAAATCTCTCTCTCTCACACACGCACACACACTCACACGTACCTTCAGTGCCATTGGGTGTCATGGAATTGTTGGTGATGTGCGAGTTGTCGAGGTTGGGACCATTAGGAGATTCGCTGCTTCCACTTACTCGGCTGTGAGGACTGGCTAGATCCTGCATTTCCATAGACCTGACAGGAGACACACACGCGCACACACACTCTTACACACACGTAATCAAATTTCACATATCACTCTGGTTTCAGGGAAGGAAAAGATCTCTGGTAGTCAGTGCCGTCCTCTCACTATGTATAGTTGTAAAATGTACATGATGTTGCACACACACACACAAATCTAAAATTGCATAAAAATTTGTACTAATTTCAAATTTAAAATCAAATTTTGATTTTTAAATTTTGATGCAATAAAATTTGTATTGATTTAATTAGTAAATTAAAACAAGAAAAAACATAAATCATTTAAAATTAAGCCTATAAATCTTGCATAGCTTTATATTCTACACATTTTAGTTTTGCTCACCGTCACAGTCTAACATGTTGTGGACACAAAATGTTTACTGTCAAATTACAGCCCTGTTTCGTGTAGCAAAAATGGCCTAAAGTGTATATCGGTATGTGTGGTAATGAAGACTGTTAACAGATGTTTGCTGGTTTGAGGCAACGCTTAATGTGCCTGTTAAATGTGAAGCTCTGTCTGATTATAAGAGCCTTTCCGTCAGTGATGGGCAGATGAGAAGCTCATGAGGCATGTGTTTGCTCTGGCAAGCCCCTTAATTGTTTCTGTGTTTATACAAAAAGACCACGCGACTGAAAACATTATTCTATCTTCTCATTTGTGCGCTCAGAGAATTCAATCGTGTACAGACAATAAAGGAAAGAAGGCACAAGCGATTTGAATAGTACAGCCACAAACTCGTCTCCTCATTTGTCACTGCTACCGTTCCCATTGCAACGACAACTTAATGAAATTAGCTTAAAATGTTTTGTACATTACGCTGCCATTTTCAATTATATTCCAGGGTTCTTCATATCTCTTCTATCGATAAACAAGAGCTTTTACACGAGGCCACAAAGATAAATGCTGAAATAAGTTTGAGTAGTCTAAGAGTGATATGAGATACCATAAAAGAACCAAATTACGGGATTAAATTATGATATACATTCACTGAATTTAGGAAGACATTATAAATTTATGATACAGTTACGATACTTTAAAATAGCTCGACAATTTCCTTCCTTTCTGTGGTTTGAAACCAAGCAGATTAAATACATTAAATATTTTTTCCAGATTGAAAAGATAAATTAATTTAAAAAAAAATAATAAAATGCTTTAAAGTAAGAGGGAAAAATATTCCAATTTACACTCCAGTGACGGTAGCTTCATTATCTTTTCCCGAGGGTATATTAATTTACTCCTTCTGTAAAAATATCACAACCTCTCCCGATATATAACCCAAGAATAAACGAACCCTTCTCTGACACATGTCTATTTCTTTTCCTTAACTTTTTTGGAGATAAAAAAAACAGCAAGAAAAAAAACATTTCTCTATTTTCAATTAGAAAAAATGATAAGCAGAAAAAATATATCAGAAGTTTAGGAGTTATTTACTGCTGTACATCTAAAGCCACACAGAAAGCCATTTACTGCTAGAACTGGCACAGTGGTGCGCTTACCTGAACCTAGATGGCTCACAGTCCTCTAAAACCACACTCCCTTTTTCTACTCTGTCTCCACCTGCCCCCAGCGGAAACAATGTCACTCCTTGTTAATGCAGCTCGATGTCACAGTCCTGATCCATCCATGACACAAAAAGACTTGTCTGAGAAAACATTATTGTTATTCTGGAGCAGAATGGGAAGAGAGGGCTGGCGGGAGAACAGAGGCTCACATTGTCTCTCTCTGAGCCGCAGCCCTGCTCCACTGTTGTTTCCTCCTCCAGGTCCTCCCTCCTCCCTGAGCAAGGGGAGCATGGCCAAATGACGGAAAGGTGATTCATCATTGGTCTACGACAGCTGCAAACTGGATTAGCCCTCCCCCAATCAACATGCAAAGCGGCTTAGCCAAGGTAAGCAGGAAGGGGTTGGGGGTCTGTGGGGTTTGGAGGAAAGGGGCGAAGGAGTCAAGGTAGGCAGAGGGGTGAAGGGTTAGAGATAGAAGGGGCTGAGGGGGCAGCAGAGTGTGGGAGAGCCCTCCCTGCTTTCCTGCTTGATGTAGCCTGCTGCTGGATGGAAGATGGGACTTGTTGAGCAGCGGCAAGTCAAGCATGACACCCCTAGCATCTTCAGCAGATCTTTCATCTGCAATTGACACTATCTGAAATTTATCAGCCCTCCTCCTCCAGGCATACTGACAGCTCCTAATGACCATCAGGGCTTCTTCCCACAGGTCTGGCCTGGCCTGGGGCCACAGCACAGTAGAGAAATACACAACCCTTCATTCGTATAACCAATGAACTGCAATGTGCAAAGAGTGTCATTCGTACAAAACACACACAAACACACACATTATATAAATCCAGTCTTTCATCATGGCAACACAAAAGTTCATACTTATGTCTTTTTCTTTAGCACACTAAGACACATAACTCACGTCTGCATACACACCCACACATAGGGCACTTCAGAGGCCCCTCATGAGTGGTGTAAACGCGCACACACACACAAACACGTCTCTCTCACATATAGGGCACTTTAGAGGCCCCCAGATCAGTGGTGCATCTCAGACAATGAAGGAGACTGGAAACAAGAACATGCAGAGCATATGGAGCCACATATGTTTCCTATGACGCTACGAATGCCTCTATTACTCTCCTTTAGCTGACAGTTACATTTTGCTGTCCACTCCCGCTTGCCTTGCCTCTCCACAAACATCAAGCAGAGCCATATACTTGCATAGCTATAACACTATATTAGACTTGACTCCAGCCCACCATGGGAATAGAGGGTCCAAAAAAAGGTCAAAGGTATTCATCTGGTCAAAAAAAAAAAAGAGTCCATTTTTAAAAATGCTAGCATGATTTTTTTTTTTAATGGCTGACTGTTTACATGAGCCAAGGTAACCTGAGCTCCATGGACTTAGGTTTTTTTTTTCTTTTTTTCTAAAGGCTTTGCTCTTCACACCAAGGCAAAGCCTTTTATGAATACCACTCCGGCTTTACAATTTACCTCCTCTCTCAATGCTCGAGGCCCAGTTGTCCTGGCAAACTTAATTATTATATTTCAATCTTATTCGAGCACGTTCACAGCGATTTAGAAAGCTGAGCATAGTTGTGTATCAAGTATTGCGGTGGATTGATGTGATACAGTGTGTGGTGGATGGCTTTTCTGCCTAACATTGCAGGCCAATAAAGCCATTAATACACTGGCGTCTTTACCTCGGCAACCAGTTGAAACCAGCCAGGTGATTGAGAAAGAATTGAAAAATAGACACGAGATTTACAAGAAAAAAACAAAGCATTTCTTTTTGTAAAAAAAAAAAAAAAAAAAAAAGTCTATCGGAAAAAAAAGGAGATTGCATTCGGCATCTTTGATGTTCGTTTTACTTCAACCTGAGCTGTTTGGTCTTTGAAGCTATAAAGAACAAAGCAGGTAAGATGTAGAACTGGAAGTGTCATCAAGAAGACGAAGTGCCACAACACACTTCATTCATGGTGGTTTGCAGGCTTTTTTTCTGCTTTACTTATTTTGAGGCCTGCATTTCCAAAAGATAAATATACCATATGCCAAGTTGGTAGGATACATCTTTGCAGCATGCAGGGTGTCTGACCTGCCACAAACAGTCTCTTCACTCCTCTTGTGTTACTACAGAAGCGAGACTATCCTCATTCACATTTATTTCAGGAATGTGTGTGTGTTTTTGTTTTTCACAATTCACAAATTATTTGTCTAAGTATTGGAATTAAAATTAATGAGAAAAAGTTAAACAAAAAAGTGCATTTTTCCAAATAGTCTCATTTTTTATTTATTAAAAATTTTTAATTTTACACACTGAATCAAGCATGTGTTGCTTATTACACTATTTGGTCAAATATAGCTTTAATCAAAACCAAACTTTAAAACAACTAATCCCTACTTAAGCTGGTCAGCTGAATCCACATGGTGGCCCAGGAAAAATAAATTCACTTGCAAAGAATGTAGATGCAGACAACAATTGGACACAGATGTGAGAGGAATTAGGCACAGTTTACAAAATGCTACACTTCACTTGTGTCTCTGTACGTGGTCAAAGAAATAACGGCTGCCAGCAAATGCAACATTGAATTCTTCATTCCGCCTCATTCTTTAGATAATAAAGTTACAGCAGATTATAATATTTAATCCATTGTAATTCATTTATTTTTACTCTTTAATTTAACAAAAAAAAAAATTTATAAAGTATAATAGTTTGTGACATTAAATTATACAGTGTTCCAGTAATTTAGAATGATTAATTATAAATTTAACACCGCTTTCAAAATGGGAAGTAAATCTAATGAAGCTGATCTAAAATTTACAGCGAATTTGGCATTAAAAGCGGAATTAAACGTAGATAAACTGTACGTGAAGTTGTGCTATTTGTCTTCCTCATTTAGCTCAATCTCACATTGAGCGCCAGCAGTTCACCCAATGGCTACATTAAATCTGTTAATACTGTGCTCTTCAACCTTGAAAATTATTTCCAGAAGGCCACTGTGCTTTTGAGGGGCCATCAAACAAGATTTAAGGTGGACATTTTATCACAACCTGCCGACCACCGTGACCACTGCAGAGAGAGAGGGAGACAAAGAAAAAGACTTTACAAGACAAAGCTGAAGCGAGGTCCAGGGTCAGATCTTAACGACTGTGTCCCTCTAATGCTTGTGACTTATTGCTTTAATTCCTTCAAATCCGAGACAGTCGTCTTTCATAATAAAGAAATAATCATTTACGTTGTTAAAGACAAAAAAGGTGATTTTCTTTTCAATGCTAGATTTTTTTAATTAAAATAATTTTTAAGCTCATGCAATGATTTTTTTGGACTTATTTTCACACAAACAGAAAAGAATATTACAGATTGACAAATTGAAACAGCAGTCATTAAAAAACTCATTTCCTGCTCTTTCAACCACATATTTCAGATCTTAACAGTGGTGTCAACAATACAACACCCCATAGTATTTAGTAAACAACCTCTGCCCACTAATTGCCCACTACAGGCTATTTAATAGAGGGTCCCTATTCACTCCTTCCGCCTCTTCTGCTCTATTTCCATTTTATCCTCTAAAAGCAGAGCAAGACTGGATCAATTAGTCTTCTGTGTCTTTCAACATTTTCAATCCACAGGCCAAGGGCCTGTTTATCTAGACACATCCACACGGGAGGCATCAGTCCTTGGGCAAACAATGCCACCGCCACTGCGACACACTGCTGCTACACAAGCATGAAGCGCTGCAGCCAGTCAGGGACCCTGATCGCTCCCATTGTAAAACAAATACACAGTGTAAACAGCCCCAAATTAGCCTGCTCATTATCTGTTAATTAGATAAATAAGGTTATTGTGTATGTGAAAACCCACAGACACACACACACACACACACACACACACTGGGAGGTTTGTCTACACTTTGCATGCAGACTGACTCACTCATCCTGATCTCTTTAGTTCCTCTGTTTGATTAAAACACACCTTTCTAAACAGCAAAATCAAAAAGCAGGTGCTCAAAAATAAAGAAGTTACATAGTGAAAGAGGAAATAAGAATAGGAATCAACCTACACACACACATACACACATAAAAGTTCTCTGACTTGCGTTGTAATATTAAATTTTCTTCAATTAAAGCAGTGAACGACAACAGCGAGTATCTCTGTTACTTATAAAATACAGCCTAGCCAGCGGCAATGTGCTACGGCCCGTAGAGGAGGCCTGTTGTGTTGGTGAAACGCCGGGAGGCTTTCGGGTCTCCTCGCAGCATTCCTGGTCTCAGCAGATGGCATTAGATGTCAGCTGCTTTAACTGTGCTGGTTTTGTTTGTTCTGCCAGTGGAAAAGGACTACTGCGGAGACCAGAATGTTTTCTTTCCTGGATTAAAAAAATGTGGACTGGTCCAAATGAAATGGAATCAAATATCCTAACAGAAAAAACTCACAAAAAAAAAGTGAACTAAGAATTTTAGTCTTAAAGCAAATTGTTAGACATGCATATATAAACAGAAGTATTTTATATACAAACTATATGTTTAATATATATTTGTAAAAAAATGATACATATCACATAAATTGTATTTTATGATAAATATCATTTTTTTTAATATGTAAATACTTGAATTTGAATTTTTAAATGATACAAAAAATTGTTCATTTGTAAATCACTGTAATTAAATACACAAATCAAATAAAAAAAAAATTACGTCTAAAATTAAAACTTTCTAATGAAACACTTGTCATTTTAAAACCTATTTTGTTTATGCAGATAAAATGTGAGGATATATGTATTTTAATTATAATAAATGTTTAAAAAACAATACTTTTAAATGTGTACTTAAATCAACTAAACGGTAATTGCAGAAATAACTCCTAAATTTGATGTTTTAAAAGCATATTTTAAATTCTTCGGAGGTTTGATATATCAAAACAATATTCGAACAGTGGTTATGTTTTTATATTTGATTTATTTCAGTACGTTCCAACGTTTTCTGGTCAAATTAGGCCACAAAATAAATGTTATTGTTTTACTACCAGTTATCTAATTTAAAAAAATAGATTAATTCATATTTTGATGTTTCCAAATACCAAAACACTCACATTCACGCACTGATATGATCTAATACTTAAATCAAAGCAAGATGACATAACGTTTTAAACAAGGGATGGAGTTTAAAGTCATACTTACTACAATTATATAGAATCTGTGTGTGTTTATCCCCTCTTGTGTCTTCAATTTAAAGGGAAAAAAAAATCTTGAAGAGAAAAGGTCGGCCAGTCCAGCAGAAGGGACAGCACCCTTTCTAGAACAGCTCTCAGGTGCTGGAAGATTCTGCCGCACGGTGACTGAAAAATCTACAAAACTACTTTTTTCTTTTTCATTTTAGATGTTGGAAGCCATGGAGCCCTGCGCAGTATCTCAGGAGACTCTGTCCTATTGAGAAACAGAGTTGTCCGATTACTGCTTCAGGCAGTGACTGGTGAGTGTCTGAGGAAGAGAGAAAAAAAAGAGAGAGTGAGAGCAACAGGGAGGGAGGAGAGGAGGGACGGAGGGAGAAAAGCAGTGAATGAGGGAGGGAGAGGGAGTCTGCTGCTGTTTGAAAAAGCAGAAAAAGTTGCTTGGTGCTCTCACAGGAAGACTTTGGGTCTGGAGGAGGCACGGGGGAGTTGTGCCTCACACAAGCTCCCCCATATGTCATTCACTCAGAGCTTCAAGCCAAAGAGTCCTCTACAGATTGTATCAGTGAAGACTAAGACAATGAAAAGGCAGATCTCTCCCCTGGAACAGCAGGCTCTGCTCACATACCATGAGGATTCAAACTTTTCTTATGCCCCCCTTTTTCTTTTGTTTTTGTTATGTTCTTTTTTTTTACTCCCCACCACTAGCCACTTTTCCCCCCTTCCTTTCGCTTGTGAGGTTTGCAGCAAGATGGATTTCTTTCTGTCATAGAATGACTTCAGAGGGCCAAAGGGGGTTAGGTCATTAGCTTAGATGATGGGGAACCAGGGGCTTAATGGTGGCCGAGAGGCTTGCCTCTGCTCATCTCCACACCACTCTAGTGGAAGTTCTCCGTCAACACATACACACAGCGTTTGTGTGCGAGGTAATGACTGCCTTCTGTCTGCTTCAGGTTATTATTTCAACTGTGTAAAGCTGCTGCACAAGACCACGTTGCTACTGATGAGCTAAAACTGATTTATACAAGCTCCTGATGAGGATTGAACAGATTTGGCTACAATATGTCATGGCATTACTTCTCATTTAGCCAACTGTGTCTATGTCGAGGTCAAGATGTCGCTGAACCTATAAAAAAGTGTTTTATTTCCACGTGTAAAAACTGCAACCGTAATACTGACAGATGATTATGAAGGGAGAGGAAATCATACATTTTCTAAGGTAAGGAGGTGATGAGAGAAAAAACGCACCAGGAGTTAGAAGAATAGCGTGCTGTGTTAGTTCTTAAAGTCTGAGTGCACTGCTTGGAAAAATTTTTTACTCATCAGTTTAAAAAAATTCTTAAAGCTGTCTTTTTATTACCACAATTAGTTATTACAATTAAGTTAGTGTTGAAGCAGAAATAACAAATTAGTGAAAGGTCTTTAAAAAAAAAAACAGGTTATCAGTGGACGAGAAGCTGGCTGAACGGGTCTGAATCCCTAATCCCAGAGGTTAATCCATGAGATCTGATTACAATACAGATTACAATATATTGCCGAGTGAAAAGATTCTCAATAACCAAATTGCCTAATAATAGATGCTGTGGGACTCTCAGGTGACTTTTTCTAATAGAAGAAAGGTGCAGATGTCAATTATTTTACCGCACAGTTGTTCTGTTTTAATAAGCAGCCGTACAAAAATTAACCACAGATATGATTTTGCAAGAAAGGTTTTTTTTTTTTAAATTGCATCTCATAGGTGGTCATTTTTAAATCTTCCAAAATGCGGCATTGGATGTTGAGTTGAGGCTCTAATAAACTCAGTAAAAAACCAGAATGTAAGACCATTAAAAAACAGATTGTGAAATGTAAGCTGTTAAGAGACCAAATTAGAAAATAATATTTTCCTGTTTGTTTTAAGTATTTTACACGATTAACCACTTCGATGAGAAGCTGCAGAGGTCGGGTGTTTAAATTAGTCACTAATATTAGATATTAAATGTGAAACGATAAAATATTCATCTGTGTAGCTATAAAAATAATCTATAGGTGCCAAATGGAAGCTTAATAAAAGACACACTGATACAGTTCAGATGACATCAACGCTAAAAAGACACTTGCCAAAAACCATATCAAGTAAGAAACATGAGATGTGAGCTAAGATTAAATGTGAAGCCGTTCTTTATTAAGGATTATCTTGATGGGGCTCAATAGTCTTCATGGAGGGTAGCAGAGATGCCTGCCTGCAATTTAAAGTGAAGAGAGATCTGAACTGTCTGCCACTGCCAATAGGTTATCCCATCAGCTTCTCACACACATGGAAATAGAATTCATTCCCAAACCCTGATTAACTTTTTAAGATAAGACGCTGAGTGGTTAACATAAATTTAAACGCATCTATATGTGTTTTTTGGAGGATAATTTTCTCACAGGGAAACATGAATATAAAAATAAGTTTGCTTATATTGTCGTAGAATATCAACAGTGTGAAGTAAGTCGAGATAATTTGACATGAGATCAAATGCTAGGGATGAAACAAAATGCTAACACGTTGGTGACACAGTTGCAATATTTTCATATGTTAAGGCTGCGACTTCATTTAAGTAGTACTTTTATGTTTATTCAACGTCCCACATTTAAAGACGGATCGAGTTTCTTTTTTGACATATGTTTCAGCCGAGCATTACACATTAACAACCTTCCTCCAAAAAAGGAAATATGAACTTTTTTTTTTTTTTTTTTGATTTACTCTATTCATCCCTCACCGGGGAAATTTGTGTGCTGCACTCCTTACACCGCAGCAGGCTGCCCTTCAACGGCGCCAATGGTGGGAGAAGTGGGGGCTAGGTGTTTTCTCCAAGGACCCTAGACGTGCTCTCCGTGGGACGCGAACCCGCGACCTTCCGGTCCGCGGGCGAACGCGCTAACCACGCGGCCACCGTCTCCACCCATAACACCCATAACCATCCCAGCATAACTTGGGATAACTTTGCAAAAAATAACAGTTTTATATATTTATTCAGGCCTTACTTGGTGAAGTTTTCTACTTTTGACTTGAAGGAAATAATAAGAAAAAAAATCAAACTATGGGAACATCCCGCCCCAACTTCTGCCCTTCATTAAATTTGTTGGATGGCAATTTGTCAAAACCTCAGTCAGAACAAGGTACTGTGAGTTCCCGGGGTATTAAATATTCAGTCTTCAGTTTTAAATTAGTAAATGTTTTAAAAAAGCTGAACAAAGCATCTTTCCTAAAGCAAAGTGATGGTAACGAACAAAAAGAATTTAGGATTTTAAATAGTCTATGAGCTTTTTCCTAATCCCTCTGAACTCTAATACAAACACATAATTTAGTTGAAGCAGAGAAAGAAAAGAAACAGATGGTATTTACTGAAGTTAAAAACAACATTTCCATAATTTTTAGATGCATATATGGAACCTAACATTCACCTTTCCACCAGGCTTTCATTATACTGGAATGGAAATCTTTGAAGATGACATGCTGTCACCACAAAAAACGAATTTGACAAGGCAGACAGATAATTTTGAAGTCTCTCAAGGTAAATTAGTAGCAAGTCAAGTGCTTTCAAGTGGTGAATGAAAGTTCCAAGTGAAGGTTGAAATCCTCATAAACAAGCTTCAGTTTTGCCTGCCTCTACGAGGCAAACATAGCATACCTCGACATGAGAATAGATTTCAACTTTTTCCCACAAATTTGGAGGGATAAAGGAAACAGTTAACCTCTGTAAATGTCACATGCTTAAATTACCAGTCATCATACTGTTGCAGCACTCCAAACTGAAAAGGTCATGAATCAAGTGAAATGACAAGCATCTTCGAAGGTTTCAGAAATGTAATTGTTATGTTTTGTAGTTTTCATAGTTCACACTGTATATAAAGTAAAAAAAAACACTCTCACTGGACATATTTGCCCCTGAATGTACCGTGAGAGGTGTGTATGTTTTATGACCAGTGGAACACACCTGGGAAAAGTTTTGAGAAGACCGAAAATTCTCCGACAGATACTTTATTGCTCTCATGTGGCTCTAAACGAGTTAAACAAGCACACATCAGAGACCTATTACCCAGAATGAGATCTTACTAAGGCTGGAAGTATCATTGCGGGAATTACACATTGAATATATATCCTGCTGAAAGATAAGGATGATCATAAGACTAAATTCAACTATAGTCACTTAAAGGGTGGTCAGTTTAATGCAAAGCTGTTTAAACGTCTTTCTAAGGATCTCATATGAAGATTTCAATGATGATTACCCTTTCCTGCTGCTGATAATAAATATATATAAAAAGTTTGAAAAAAAATCTATTTAAAATGAAATGTGGGTGGCATGGTGGCGCAGTGGGTAGCACAGTGGCCTCACAGCAAGAAGGTCGTGGGTTCAAGCCCTGGGTGAGGACGAGGCTTGGAACACTGGCCTTTCTGTGTGCAGTTTGCCTGTTCTCCCCGTGTCTGTGTGGGTTTTTTCCGGGTACTCCAGTTTCCTTCCACCCTCCTGAAATGTGCAAATTAGGTTGATTGGCCGGTGCCAAATTGCCCCTTGGAAGGAGTGTGTATGATTGCATGTGTGTGACCCCGCGATAGACTGGCAACCTGTTTGGTGTGTAACCTACCCCTCACCTTGAATCAGCTGGTATGGGCTCCGGCATCCCCTCCAGCCCACTGTAAAGAATAGACAGTTAAGAAGGTGACTAACTGACTAGAAACTAAATGTCTTTTCCTATTTTGAAGAAGGGACATTTTGAATAGCTAGCCAAAAAGAAACCAGCAAACAGCAAAAAGATTGGCTAAAAATTTATATGGACGTGTTGTTTGTGGATTAAAAAGAAGCTATTGGTCACACTGAAAAGCACATTTTTTTAGAACATTTTTGGTAGACCGTCTGACTCTCGAAACTTCCTGGAAAATCTTTTATACCATTTTTATAGAAGTATTACTTGACATGTTTTCTTTGATTTCATTGCCGCAAATGTGTTGCATACTTTAATTAAAGCCCCAAAAAGTACAAGTTTACAAATTAATACAGCTTGCAAAGCAAAGGAAGAACTCAAGTTTGACATGAACTGGATCGTGTGTTCACTTTAGTTCGTAACGTAACAAACATTACAAACTGTCTGTCTTTGCAGTGCAAAGATAGACTTTGTGAAACTAAATTAAAATCAACTGCAACCAAAAATACCGTTATGTTTAATTATAAATTTTAGCCCTCCTAGTAATAGCAACATTTGTCAGTGTTGCTCGCAACTGACTTCTTACTCGTTTGACCCAGGCAGCCAAAAATGTGGCACCCTCCATCACAGCTGCCTAGGTCAGCAGAGCACTGGGAGCTGGGTGCTGATCAGAATATCTGCAGTGGGTCTGGCCCACAGTCATCACTAGAACTTGTGTTTAGTGCAACACCAACTCCCAATTGGTTAGAGTGCAAAATGCAGAGGTTACACACATAACTGAGGTCTTGCGATCCCCCTCCCTTCTTCCCTCGGGCTGACTCCATGTCTCCCCTCTTTGACTCACTTACCAAACCCCCACAGTCCAGCCACTGTGACATTTGTGAAGCCAGGAGTCCACATAACAAAAACACATTAGGCAAATGTCTGGGGTCAAACGTCTGTTTGAATTGGCCAGATGAAAGACACTTAGGCTTGGTCTGCACCGTTCAGCTTAGTGACTGAACACAGATATACCAGAGCCAATGCTGAATAAGCTGGTGGTTTGTCATATTGAGAAAATGTGTTTCGACATTTGTTTTATGGTGCAACATTGTCCAAAAAATACATTAACATAGGATAGGATTCACAAGCCAGTACCATCATCCAGCAGCTATCTAACCTACATACTGTAAATACAGTAGACATGCCTTAACTAGAAAATAATTTATATTTAACCTACATGCACATTTGTTCTTAAAGAAGCAAGTGCAAGTGAACATAGCTTGAACATTTTGCAGTGATGAATAGGCCTTGCTATTGGACACCAGCTTTCAGTCATTTTTAACTCCAGGACAGACTTAACAGCTGGGCTTATCTGTCGAGCCTGTCTTCCTGTGCATGCACACTTGAAAAAGCCGATGCTTGGATTATGTGGGCATCAGTCACTTATTTTATACAACAGCGGCAAACATGCTGAGCTGTACAATTTTCACATCCTTGAAGATGGTGTGAACCATTAGCAGCTCGCGAAACTAGAAGGATTTCCAATAATGTCTGAGGAGAGGGGACTTCACAAATGACGACGTTCCAAAATAAGCGGAGGATCATCGTTGTTTAAGACGACGCAAGAAGGGAGCTGGGACAGATGCTACAAGCTATCCCAAAGTAGCTCCAAGTAACTTCTGTGTATACGTCTGTTACTTGTTTCTATAGTCATCATGAGTGAGGGAGACAGCCTTCCATTTATTGTTTTTACTGGAATACCTCTGCTGTACTATCAGTATTCACTGGGCAGGAAAAACTGTCAAAGTTACTTTATACATAAAAAACAAAAGACAGCATCAGCAAAGTGAGAATCTAACAAGTTTCAAACTAAAGAAAAGTAACAAATACACATCGACTGTTCAAAAACCACTTGTGTTGCCAGTCCACTGAGAGCTGAGAAGCCAGACTTCCTGGTGGAGTTCAATTTTACAAACACGTCATTGTGAGAGACACCAATAGATCTTAATGATATGCCATGTTTGTTTCCTCTTGATGTGTTTGGAACAGCATTGAACCTGCTAAATGTGACTTCCTCTGTGAGGAAATGGAATTTGCAATGCAGCTTTTACAGAACACTCTGTCTTTGTTTTTGTCAGAACAGAAAAATTCCATCTCATTTTGAACAGATTTGAGGAAAAACAATATATTTTTAGAGATTTTCTTTTCATACTGGAATTTGCTGAGTGACTATATTTTATGCACATGGAACATTTCAATAGTTTAAGTAAATGTAAGTTGTTTGAAATTGTGTTTACCATTTTAAACAAATTTAGAAAACCCCCCAACAAATTAAATATATTCACTATTATTGGAAAACTTACTTGTAAAATCAATGTCTTCTCCAAACAAGAAAAAGGCACAAATATGGAACAGTGTAAAGTAAAATGTAGATTTCAAATGAAATAGTTGATTTTACAAAAAAACACAATATTTCTTTTGGATTTAGATGCATGGGTTTGAGAGGCTGAATATTTCCATTTTGGTCTTAATTCTATGCAACAAAATAAATTTGCATTAAGTAAAGATGCTGCAATTTATAGACAGGTCAGAATTTTGTATGCATTAAAAATAGGTTTAAAGAAAGTTAGAGCAATAAACTGAATAATTCCATTTTTTTTCTTACTGCAACTCATTTTTCATTTTTTTATCAATGGATCTACAGCACATTTTTTAACCAACATTTGTATACTTTTTCATTCAAAGTTTGAAAAACACTTTTAGTTCTGAAGCTAAGGGACATTTAACATAAGTTTTTTTTAACCATAAAGGCTACAAAAATAACATGAGCTCGCACAACATTTAAATGATTATAATTTGTTTTATGCCGTAGTAAGAACAGGTAAAAACTGGGTAAATCTGTGAAACAAGAGCAAATCTTTCTACTGCTGCCAACTGCCTTCAGGGGAGATTGCTTCTTGAACTTTATGTCTGACACCTTTGACAGCTCCTATACCTTTTCAACCTTGTGGATCAGAGATAAATTATCACTTCACGATGGAGAGTTCCCTGATTAACCTTTTGATAGTCACATACTGTGATGAACTCGCAGAGACCGTAGATGACAAACATGTGATGTATCTGTCCCAGCAGGTCTGCACATTTGTCTCAAAATGACAAATGAGACCAAGTGGAAGGATTTCAGTTATTCATACAAATGTGACTCCAAAATACATATTGTTTTTATTGCATATATTAGCTTTTCTGAAAACATCCACACTAACCTCTAATGTCAACTTTTAATCAATCAAAAGCTGCAGCACATTTATTTTGTCTCATTAAATGATTTGTCACATCAAAACTTTTGAACTTGATGCCACTAGTGAGATAGACCTATAAATAGCTTAGTAGTCTTGCATAGAAACAAACAACTGGTATCAGTTACTGCAGAAGCAACTTTTTATAGGTCACGAAACCCTTTAGTTGCCTAGGAAACAGCACGGAAGAATAGAGTCTTTTTGGATGCAGAACAGGTAGGACTAGTCAGGACAATTAGAGCCTATTTGGTTGAATAGAACTTGTCAGAGAGCTGGCCCGGGGTAATTGAGAAGTTTATCTGTTTACTGGTCAAGGACTGTTCTGGCACCTTGAGAAGCCCGAGATGGGAAGAAATGTATATTTTTTTCCATCCTACCAGAGAATGTTATGTAAATCTATCAACAAATGAAGCTATTGATAAAAGATAAAGGTAACTCTGAACAGAGTTTTAACTCACCGAAGTTAACAGCAGTGCAAGTCTTTTATTGTATTATCTATGCATGATGTAAAAAAAACAACAACAACAACAACAAAAAACAATCAGGTGCAAGCAATATCAATTTGTGGCAAGTTGACAAAAGAAAATAACCATCCAGCAATTTGTTAGTACTTGCGACTTACTTAAATGTGTATAAAATGTGTAACAAAAGTTATCATGGCCATAAACTAAAATGTGTTCCAGAAAAAAGGGATGGAAGACTAAAAAACAAGGCATAAAACATTTGCACAATCACAGACACTACTAAGGAACTAATAAGGCATGTGGTCTCCTGTAAAATGCTTTTTTCTTCTCTAATTCAGTGGATATTACTTGACCCTACACTTATGACTATGTCCTTCACACATCCCCCAGAAAAAGTGAGCCCCTGCTAGTTTCTGCAAACACAGCTTAAGCTCAGACTGCTCCTTAATAACTGTATTCCAAATGAATGACTCAAACTATGCAGGTTTTTTATTATTTTCCAAATCGCTGAGTTCCTCCTTGATTGGTGGTCGTACAGGAGTTTATCCTGGTCAGTGATCAGATGAGATGCGAGGTACACCTTGTGCAGGTTGCCAGTGTGTCATTTGACCAGACAGACAGCCAACCAATCAGAAACGCACATAAAGGCAATTCAACATGATTCCTCAACTAAGCTTGTGTCGCCTTTGTGAGGAAAGAGGGATATACTTCACTCCAAATTTATACCAATTTCATACCAATTTTCTCATACTTTTTGGTTTGCTTGTGCTTTCATTCAGAAAGATGCCATAATTCTAAGGGCAGTTCTAATAATTTTTTCAATCAAAGTGTAACTCATTTGGATGGTACAAATAGTCCACTGAAGTTTTAAAATGTGATAAAGTAACAAACCCCGCATGGGCAGACTTAATGTTCTGAACTTAACTGAACAGATAAATTTGCAAGAATGCTCCTTTAGTGACAAAGGTGTGGACCAGAAACAAATGAATGGGTAATAGAGTGGAAAGCAAACCAAGTTAACAAGATATTAAGATTAAGAAGGTAAAGTTTGGTGAAAAAAAAAATCTAACTTATTTCTTCAACACAACAAAATAATTTACTGCATCTTCTCAAAGCAGCAAAGGTGTTAGAACACCAAAAATAACCAATGAAAACTGGCATGAATTTTGGTTAAATTGAAACCGCCAAAGGTAAGTCACTCATAGGCAAGCTTTAAGAACACTTCTAAAACTCCAAAGTTAAATATGTAATAACAAAAACTGCATAATTTTGGCGCAAAATGACATTTGAAGTCCCTGCATCTTCACCTCCAACGGCCATACTTATATGTATATAAATACGTAAATATAAGTGGCCTGGAAGAAGACCAAAGAGGAGGTTCATGGACACATGAAGATAGTTGGCGTGACCGAAGAGGATGTAGGAGATAGGGTTAGATGGAAGAAACTGACTTGCTGTGACGACCCCTGAAGGGAAATGCCAACAGAAGAAGAATATGAAAAAGATTTTACCATTTAGATTTTTCCTGAGACAGTAAACTGTCTGTATCTGATCTGTATTCAACAAACGAATTGTAAAAATGTACAAGACAACAGCAAATTAAGGTGAAACCAGAAGTTATTTTTATTTAGTTTTATTGTTAAAATTATTAGCCAATTTTGTTTTGTTTAAAAATTGTGCATTTCCATCTTTTTTAAACTTGTTGCTTTTATTTTATGGCAACCAAAGTTGTGACAATCAGAGAACCCTGACCCGTTCATTGCATGATGACTATGCAATTTACAAAATTACAAGCTAGCTGAAACCCTGTCCTAAAGAAGCCCTGGTCTCTACCTGAATTATTAATCAACTATTGATGAAGGTCTGATAAATGCACCTATCTCACCGTCCCAGTGACATATCTCCCTCCCGCCTTTGAACAACTTCGGCTACTTTTCCTGCCAATATCTGTCCATCATATAACACTGAGATACTGATGTAATTTTTCTTTTACAACAGAGTTACTTGTTCCCGGAAAGGTATCATTTTACTGCTCTCAACCGTATTGCTATTTTTGCATGCAAATTGGCATGTAAAAAAAGTCTCTATTGCCGAGCCAGCTAATTGCGATTTCACACAGTGACAATCGACAATCTTCCCCTACTCCATTGGCCAGACACCAAAGTTTGCTAATGTGCTCACACAGGGGGAATCAACATGGTAATCAGTTGGAGGTATACAAACAATAACAAAGAATTACCGCCACAATTATGATAACTTAACTGCCTTTGGTCTTGATATAAAATCCATGAAGCTTTGAGTCTTTCTTCTGAAAATTATAGAAAGATTTGATTAAAGTTTCTTCTCAACTTTGTAAATCTTTATATGCAGCATTGATGGGTATATATTGAATTGAATATTTCAGATGATAGTTGAATAGTTCAGTTCTTTCTTTGATTCCAATCTGGAAGTCCACATCTCCACCACCAGCGCACAGTAGCACTGAAGCACTTAATAAATTACACCTCGAACAAAAGGAAAGGTGATGAATTGAAAAATGTTTAAGCCCTGCCATGCATTATTTATAAAGCCTCTCCCTCGAATCAACCACTGATTAATAATTAAAATTAATCTCATTATAGGAGTTTTCATTATGGGATAACTTAATTAAATGAAAGCCAAAGGACCTTTGAGGGCTATGAGCCACGAGGGCCCTATGCCCTGCTCCTCTAATGGGTCGAGGACAGGAAAGTGCACTGGTAATGCACAGGAGCCCATAAATTATTTAATGGATTCCACAAAGTAAGGACAGATCAATGATAACTTGTCATCTCATCAATGTGTTGAAAGCATTTTATAGCACAATAGAAAACAAATTCCAAAACTGCAATAGAATAAATGTTTGAGTAAATATGGACCGTTAAATGTGCAATACCATGCGGCTACAAATATATGAACCATGGATAACATTTAATTGTGCATTTAAATATGCAATTGCAACTCAATGAGGACTTGTGTGTTATGATTATAAAAATGTAACAGACACCTGAAAACTGATGAAGAAAAGGGTGCAAGTCGTGAAACTCGGTGCCAACATCAGAATTCAGATCCCAAGTGCTTCAGTGCAAATGGTGAACGGTACAAGGTGTACACCCGATACCAAACAATAAACGATATCAGTGTCTAATGGGAGCCATTAAAGACCTTCTTGGTGAATCAGGGGAGAGACTGAAGAGGAAGAGGGAATAAAGGTTTGACTTTTCTCCAGGAGCACTTAGGCACTCTAATTATTACATCCCAGTAAGGAAGCACTCATACATCGCAAACTCAAACAACTTAGACTGCTTTTCCATCACCAAGTGCAAAGACATCTCCATGAAATAAGCAAGAATAAATACAAAAAACGGAAAATACCTTCTTGTGGAAATCCTACAGATGAAAAACATTTAAAAATGTCTATAGATAACAAATGCAAAACTTTAAAAAGTAATTTAAGGTCACAATTCTACAATAATGAAAGAAAAGCATCAAAAATAGTTGCAAATCAGTTGCAGGAAATTGGTAAGAAGGCTGAAGGAAAAGCTTATGGACTCAAACTTCAGAGTTTGGTGATACACTGAATTTAAACTGTGCAAAGTCCAGTTTTGGACTGATTTACCAAATGTTTTCTACCAACAGCAGATTCCTTCTGAACATCTACAAAATAGTCTTTTTTGGTTTGTAAAAACTTTTCAAAGAAATTACAAACAAATCTGCAATTGAAAGTGAATATAAGAAATTAATCAGACAGTGCTTTGAAATTACGACTGATCAAATAAAATTTATGACAATTGTTTTCATTTCGTCTCATGAAGCCCTTATCCCTAATTTCAGGCGTGGGCAAAATACACCTAGAACAGGTCGCCAGGGCTGCACACACACAGACAACTATTCACACACACAATCATTCCTAGCGGCAGGAAAGACATAAAGCCCAGTGTTTCAAGCCTCACCCCAACTCCAGGACTCCAACCCTGACCTTCTTGCTGTGAGAACACCTTAGTAACCACATCACCACCTCGTGACAATTGTATCACACAGAATTCCTGTTGTTTCTTCTTAATAAAAAGAAATGAAGTGAATGTAGAAACACCTCTTCACCAAGACAAGACTACACAAGATTTTTATTTTGGCAAAAAATTTGGTGAGATTATATGATATAATTTAAAATTCCAGAATTAAAGGCTATTAAACTTCATATTGCATTTGTATCTAAAGTTTTAACACATAAAGAGTTGTGTTTAAAAGCTTGATTCTAATTTCTTGGGGGAAAAAATGACTGTGTGGGTAACATAAATCTAATATGAAACTTTAACAATAAATATCTTAATTTTTCTAGATGGGTTTCAGACCTTCTCGTAACTGTCAGGCTCCCACAAATTAAATGAATAAAATTGCTATGCTTAAGTCATAGGGGGAAGTGTGTGTTTATGCATAACTGCTCTGCATTTCAAAAAGGAAATCTTTAACATAAACATCAGCATTTTGTGAAAACAACTAATTGGTTTAGGGTATAATAAGCTGGAGTAGGCACACAATGAAAGAAAGCATTCTGCCTTTAAAATGAATAAAAATTGATTGTGTCCCAATAAAAAACGAATTGGCAGAGTGTTAACTGGATTCCATATAAACGTCTGTAGCAGTCCCTGGCCGCTTTATTGTGTGCTAATGCAATAGAGAACACTTAGCAATAAATGCTCCTCTCTGATGAGCTCACTGAGGCTTTCCAAGATGGCCTGATGAAATTGTAAAAATTAGATTTCAGCTAGCTGCTAATGACTCCTAAAACAAAAGAAAATCTCCAAATAGAATTAGCCTGCCCTCTTCTTCTCTAAATACATCATATGTAAATTACTGTCATTTGGAGAAATATGCTTGCCTGGAAGGTAAAGCCTTCATTAGAGATCTCAGTAGGTTTGGGACTCAAACTAGAACTCCTCCAGGACATTTAAAAAGTTGAGGTACGGTGAAGATAAAGATATTGTTAACACATGGAAGCATACCTAAGGAATGGTTACAAAATTATTTTTTCATTATTGCAATCAAATGAGATGGATTTCATTCCAAAGTTAGAGTAAAAGATATCCACTGCGTGAAGAAAATTATTTATGTAAATCTGTTCTCCTCTAATCCATACTTTGTACTTAATTTAAAATCCACAAACAGCATGCCCACTTAACGATCTAAACAGCTTCATACATGCATGGAAAGTAATACCGGATCTCAGAGAAAGTTATTCAATACAGTAAATTAAATGACTGAAAGTTGGAAATGTTACAGTTATTTTGACCATAAATTAATTTTAAGTTGAGTTTACAGCAAGTTCAATAAACTTTTTAAAGCAGTTTTTAAAAAATTAGAAATGAACTTAATATCATGTGAACTAATTGATTAGATCAACAATGCAATTAATGATTGAATACTAATGTATACTTTATTCATCCTTCACTAGGGAAATTTGAGTGCTGCATTACACCGCAGCAGGTTGCTATGACAGCGCCAATGGTGGGAGAAACGGGGGTTAAGTATCTTCTCCACGGACCCTAGACGTGTACTTAGCGGGAATCAAACTCGCAAACTTCTGGTTAATTTTCGGTCCGAGGGTGAACGTTTTACCACAGAGCCGTCGCCTCCCTCACAAATGTGAACATGACTCAGTTCAGTTTATTTTTCCTGTTCCTAATTTTTGCTCTCTTTTGCTAAAAACAATCAATATTGGTGGATTTTTGGAAATAAGAAATTTATTTGAATAAGTTAATGCTGCCAACTTTCAGGAGAATTTGATACACAATATTTTTATTGATAACCTTGTCATCAAGTTACATTGAAAAAAAAACTTTAAACCATCTCTATTTTGAAAATGAATATCTTGCATGAAGAATTTATCCGTTTTTGTTCCCAATGCATGATCAGTACAAAAAAAAACACTAACACATTACTGAATTGGGTTGAAAAAATGATCTTTGAAATATAATAGTCTGTTGTTTTTACAGATTCAATATTTCTCTAAATAACATATTTGGTGGTTACAACTCAACCTACAAGACCAAAAGCTTGGTATTGGCTCAATACCGATATCACGGCATTGAAATAATTAAACGAAGTGTTAAAACAAAAGAATAATGATGTTTAGTATCCGTACGTGCCTCGTGCTTAAATGTAGAAACAGGAGACAGGGAGCAACTGGGAACTTCATTCATAATAAATTTGACTGAAAACAGTTCGGACATGACTCATAACCAAGGACAAAGAAGAACACAGGATGACGTGGCCTAAACAAAAAGAAAGGAAATTCTTTTTGTACAGGTAGAGAAGGTGTGAGGATGTCATTCTGGTGAATCACATGAAAGCTAATCAGAAAACACAAAGAAAATCATGATGACTTTGACAACAAACATCTGAAAAGAACTTGGCAGCAGATGAGGTGACAAAGGGAATACAAAGACAAGGAAAAAAAAAAATAGTCACTGAATAACTAAATACTTGCTCCTAATTTTGTTGAGGAAAAGTGGTGCTTTGATGGTATGGTAGAATATTCTAGGTTGTGCTGCTCAACCAGAGTAATAGTGTCACCTGACGCTATCAGTTTGAAATCAGGCAAAGGAAGAGTCATAAAAAAAATTAACCAGTTAAGAATATTTTTTGAGCAAATTCTGTATCTAATTTAATCTCATTATGTAAAATAGATTTGAAATTAAGTGTCTTTTAATCATAGTGTCTTAAACATATTCGGTCCTTTTACAAAATCATTTAAATGTTCTAAATTTATTTTTTTTTTTTTTTTACCCCCTTTGCAGTTACAGTCTGTATTGACCTCAATGTTTTGTCAAATTATTCCCTCTACTTTATTATTTTAATTTTTTTTTTTTTTTATCTTCTTGTATATATACTGTCTATTTCTTCTTGTTGCTGCTGTAACGCACAAATTTCCCAAGTGTGGGATCAATAAAGTAAATCTATCTATCTAAGACAAGCAACGGATATCAAACAGGCCTTTTCTGCTCATTTTAGGAACATTTTCCAAACCAGACGAGGCCTGTTGCATCACATTTTGAAAAAAAAAAAAAAAAGTCTTGGACACAAATTCTCAATGTACTACCTATGTTACAAAAAAAGCAGAACATTTTTCCTGTTTGGCTCTGACTCAGAGATAGAGTGAGAAGCTCTGACATCCGGGAGGAGCTCGGAATAGAGCTATTGCTCGTGCGGGTCAAGAGAAGCCAGATGGGGTGGTTTGGGCATCTGGTCAGAATGCCTCCTGAGCACTTCGCTGGTGAAATGTTTCAGGCTCGTCCCACTGGGAGGAGACTCAGAGGCAAACAATGCTTGAGATACCATGTCTCACAGCTGGCCAGGGAACGCCTGGTGAGCTGGAGGATGCAGCCAGGATTAGGGAAGCCTGGGCCTCCCATCTGAGGCTGTTACCCCGCGATTCGACCATGGATAAGCAGAAGACAATGGCATGAAACACAGTAGTCATTAAATCTACTTACCCAAAGTTAGGAATTATATTCTTGAAAAGCAGGTTCAATTAAATCTGATTACAAAAATGTAGTTTAATGACTAACAACAATATTTCCCTTTTCAAACCAAGTACATTTATACATTCACAAATTTATTTTGTCGTTCCAAAGGATTTGCTACCTAAAAGCTTCAAACAACATACAATACCTAGCCTGTTTTACTTGGCGAGTAAACCCCACTTGCAATGTTCAATGGAAATCCCAACTGAAGGGATTACTCAGCAAGTGACTGGGATAAGTTCTGTTTGTAGTTGATGGTCAACAGTGTCCTAATTCAAACAGTATTCTGCAGCCATGTACTTTTCGGAAACAATCCTTGCATTTCCCCTAGGTGGTGATTTACTATACCGGGCCTTGTTCTCAGTTCATCCAAACTAAATCACAAGGTTTTATGAAAAGATTTCTCCAGTTTTTTATAAAACCCTTGCCAAATTGGCTCAGACCTCATAGGCATCTACATTTAAAACAACTTTTATATTCCCAAGGACTTGTATATGATATTAAGTTTGTGAAAGGAAAGACGTTTGAGCAAAAACCCTTTGTAAGGTTTCTCTACAACAACGTGCACACCAACAATCTCTGTATGAGTGTGTGCTTTGTGTGTTTGGTGGACACATGTCCATACGGTACTGAAGTTTGAGTGTTTTCTGAGGGTCAGACGTGGGCCAGCAGCCACACTGCAGCTGTGGGGTATTTCCACTGGCTATAAGCACCTACAGAAAGAAAGTGAAAATCAAAAACTGTATTTGTCAAACCAAATGTCACCAGAGGTCCTATAAACCTCCTTGATGGAACTGTAAAAAAACAATTTTCATACCAAATCAGATATTAGGTGCAAAACAAATAAAGTAGGTAAATTATTAAAATTCAAGTAAGCCATATTTATAGCAAAAGCCAGAAAAAAAAGAAAACTAAACCAAATTTGATGTTGTTTTCTGAACTTTGAAGAATTTTATCGTTCATTTAAATTTTTATTTGTCTAATTGTCTGATTTAATGATTATATTTTTTGATCTTCAATTTTCTTCAAGGAGTGAAGCAACAGATTACAGTAATTGAAAGTCCATACTGTGACAGAAATAACTGTTCTCACACAGGGGCTAGACCCAGTGGTGCCTTTTGCTGTCTGTTGGCAAGAACTAAATATATTTTCTGCATTCTGAATGGCATTCCATTCTAATGCATATGTGCCAGTAGTTAACAGTGCATGAGAATAAATAGCTTTCTCAGCCAAGCCTTAAGACATGTCAAAGATGTGCACACACACATTATTTATTACGACTACCTTCGAACAGAAAAAAAAAACTATGGGCATTTCTCCTTAAAATATTGCTGATATTTAACAATTTCAGTTATTAAAATCCAACATTTTCACATTTATTTACATTTATTGTGGGAATAATAACTTTCTGGCAATGTAACAAGGTCTAATTTTTAAGGATCATAACAGCAAGCCAGAATTATGTCACCCTGACCACCTGTTCACTGAAAAACGTCATTGGCTTCAAGTAGTTCCGGCATGCGTCCAAAATGTGAACTTCTGAACCAGAGTGGCTTCTTCCTCATTCGTGCAGAAGTAGGAGGCAGCGACATGTGGCAACAGCTACTCTAATTTTGTGATGGCACAGAAAAGATTTACATAAGTGATGTGCTGTCTTGTGTCTGCCACTCAGACTGGGTTTGATTGGCAAACAAACACATGAGCCCGATGTTGCGTAATAGTTAATGAGAGATTAAATGACAGCAGCAGATACGCTTGATTTACTCATTAGCCAGACAATAAGGTCACTCTTACAGTAACTCTTTTCAAACTTATTTTTTAAAACCAAAAGAACATTTCTCGACTTTGTTAATGGATTGTAAACATAAAAAAAAGCTTATTCCTGGATTAAATTTCTGCCACGCAAGACAGGCCTCATTAATTTTATATTTGGTCAAATAACAGCCGAGTTAACTCTTTTTATATACCAGGAAAAGCTTTGCATCCGGCTGCTTACAACATGTGTCATTATGGTAAAACTTCTGTGCAGGTGCAACATAAACTAATTTAATATTTCTTGCAGGCTATGTTTAAAAAAATAGCTGTACAAGCATTTGTGGACCACACACCGAGGCTTTTGGAAAGGATTTTGGATACATAGTCCAAGTTAGTTACTGTAATTAAAATGTTCTGAAATTTTTTAGGGTGTTTGTCATAAATAAAAATAGGCTGTTTATAAGTGTGGAAATGTCTCATTGTAACCCCGATCTACAATGGGTTGTAAAATTTTCACAACACACCCATAATTTGGCTCATATCAATCACTGCATCACACAATTCCTTTTACCGGTAATTAGTTTTGGTTTTTTTTGGTCGTTTCAAATTGAATAATCATAATTTACAACAATTTTAGCTGGATGGTACGGTGGTGCAGTGGTTAGCACAGTGGCCTCACAGCAAGAAGATTGGGATTCAATCCCAGGGGGAGACGAGTCTTGGAATACTGGCCATTCTGTGTGGAGTTTGCATGTTCTCCCTGTGTATGCATGTTTTTTGGATAGCTTGGTTATCTCCCACCTTCCAAAGACATGCATGTTAGGTTCATTGGCCACTATGAAATTGCCCCTAGTTGTGTGTGGATGGTTATGTGTGTTTCCCCGTGATGGACCAGTGACCTGTTTGGGGTGCACCCTGGCTCTCTCCTTCAATCAGCCGGTATAAATGATTCAGAAGCTGAAACTAAACAATTTTGGTAACTAAACATATGGCCACTCGAGCAAAATGAACATTTCACTAATCAGCAGGTGGATGAAAGAATTTTCTTCTTAACTTGTGAATTATGTCTTCACAAAGAGTCAAATCAGGATAGCAATCGAATCCATGTAGTGTGTTAATAAAAACAACACTGTTTTAAACTGTATGTGTTCAGGCTCTACGTTGTACTTCACTGCTAAAATAACATCTTTCTGTAATCTTTCTTCAATATTGCAATATTCACCTTTGCATCAAAAGTACACATGTGTTAGTAATTCACACTTAGCACACCGATGAACCCCAAACCATTGGGGACATTTTTTATCCACCTTTTGCTGATAACTGCCGCGATGGTGTTTCTCATCTTTAGAACGAAGAAACAGATGTCAGTCTTGACGAAAAGCAGCTGAAACACTCAACTGGACTCATCAGGATGGAAAACGTGTTCAGATTTTTTGTGTCAGTCTAAAATGGCCGTGTGTTCATTGATGCCAAGAAGATTTCAACAAACTCTCTTGAGTATTACTGTTAAAGTTATGTTTCTAGAAGCAGTGGCAAATTGTTAAAAGGATTTTTACACCTTTTATACTCAGTGTGGATGAAGACTTCTCTCAATTTTATGCTTAGGAATGAAACATTTATATCAGACATTGAGATCTCCCAAGACTTCTTATTGTTTCTCTACAGCACTATGCTGTACATTAATGGTTGTTCAATTTATATTTTCTCATTTTCCCCACTTCTTTTTTTCCGGTGTTTATTTCTTTCTAGAGTTTGCTATTAAAATAAAAAACTGATTTTTTTTTTTTGTTACATTTTCCTTAGTTTAGGTTGAGCTATAAGAAAATAAACGAAACATAAATGTAGAATTCTTTATGATTCAATTAAAGAAAAAGAGGATAAATAAATCATAAACAAGATCAAGTGCTGAACGATGGGGCAGGGTTTAACACTGTGGCCTCACAGCAAGAAGGTCATGGGTTTGAGTCCCAGGTGGGGACAAGGCTTGAAACACTGGTCTTTCTGTTTGGAATTTGCACGTTCTCCCTGTGTATAAATGAGTTTTCTATAAGTACTTCAGTTTCCTCCTACCCTAAAAAAATATGCATCTTAGGTTGATTAGCCACTGTAAAATTGCCTCTCTGAATGTGTGTGTGATTGGTGACCTGTTCAGGGTGTACCCTGCCTTCTTCTTTCGGCATATACTGTACCTTCAGGAGTCGCCACAGCAAGTCAGTTTCTTCCATCTAACCCTATCTGCTGCATCTTCTTCGGTCACACCAACTATCTTCATCTCTTCCTTCACTGTATCCATGAACCTCCTCTTTGGCCTTCCTCTAGTCCTCTTTCATGGTGGTTCCAAATCCAGCATCCTTCTTCCGATGTGTACCCTGCCTCTCGTCTTAAATCAGCTGGGATAGGCTCTGGCACCCCTGCAACTCTGTTAACGATGGGCGGTTCAGAAGATGAATGAATGAATAAATGTCAGAAGAAACACAACCTACATACAGTACAGTAAACTTAGTTACCAGATTATATTGGAAAGTATTCATTCAGGACTTCCAATGGCAAATTAATACAGTAGCTTTAAAAATTATAGGAAACAAAACTCCTCACAAATTGTCTCTTCTCATGCAATAAATTTCTGTACAGTAGTGTATAAAGTATAGATGGAGCAGATGAGTTCAGGCAGAAGAGGGCACTGTTTTTCATCATCATTAAATCAAAATATTAAATTTAGTAAAACTTTTTTTTGGTAGAAAGTTCTTCTCATTTTGAAAAAATCCTGGAATCATTCAAATACCAGATTGACCGAAGTTGGATTTTAACATTTGAGTTTTTTTCATTGCAAGCAGGCATTTAGTGAAGGCACTCATTGTCTGTTTCGAAGAGTGAAGAGAAGTAGCCAAATTCTCTGCTCCATTTCCTTCATGTGTTAAGGTGTCTATTACGTGTGAAACAAGTGATTTTTCTTCAACTTTTGCCTTTTTGACTGTGGTGACATAATGCTGGAGAGAGTTGCTGCTGCATGGGGAACTTTCTCTGCTCGTGTTTTTATACACCTCTTTAAGAACAGCAGCCTTTCACACCAGGTTCAGCAGGAAGAAGCAGTAAAATTAAATGGCTAAGACCTACGGTATTTCATAATTAATAGGTAGCAGTGAGAGGAGAGCGGCCTGCGCTGACATAAAAAGATCAACAACGTATAAAAGGAGATCATTCATTCTCCTCAAATTAACCCACACAAAAAACTTTTTCTTTACTTTAATCACTCCAAAAAATATATATGTTAAGATGTATATAATATTCGATTGCTTTACTTTATTGCGAACCCTAAAATAGCAGGTGATCAGCTGGTGAATAAGATGGTCTCCAGCATATAGTCGTTCACCTGCTGTATGCACTACTGTAAATTACACTTTGGCTCTAATTGTCCATGTCCGCTGTGTTACTATAAACTACTAGTACTGTGCTAACTCTATTGTCAGGTACTTAATCAAGGCCATCAGATTTATTCACCAGCACCAACTCTGGGGACAACCGCAAGCAGGACTGGGTAACTGGATCTTTTCTTGCATCTGAAATTAACCATTTATTCCTGGAGAGAGCTGGGGGTTTGAAATGATAACAATAATGATATCAACCAAAACCATATGAGGCCTTGCCTTCTGTTCAGGGAGTTGCAAAAAAAAAAAAAAAAGCACAATAAACCCAGATGTTGCTCAGACTGACCTTACCTAGGGGGGTACGGTGCTATTATGCCAATCAAATTCTCTAACATTTTAAGTAGCAGCCCCAAAGCAAACTGGAAAAACTTGGTAATTCAGTTTCATACCTCACACGTACGCAGCAGTAGATGGTGGGATTTACAGAGATATCTCAGAGCTTCCTACAAGCACCTGAAATAACAAGACAAGGTTACATTAAAAAAAAAAAAAACAGCAGCAAAAAAGTTCCAACTGAAGTATATATATTTTTAAGCAAAACAGATTATTTTAAGGAGAAAATGCAGAAAATAACATAAAAAACCTTTCTGATTCTAACAAGAAACTTTAAAAAAATTGGCATGATGTTGTTATACTTGATCTAAAAACAGGCTATTTAAATGAAACCTAATGAAGTACAATTACTTTATTATTCCTAAAATAAATATTCATCACTTGTAGTGTGTAGATAAAAATGGCCTCACAGTACGCATATGCAACATTTAAAAACGGAATAATTACAATAAAGCTTCCACACTTGCTTCTTTCATTAAGTGACAGTGCGTAATAAAAGTCTTTTGTCAGAGCGAGCTGCAGGCGGAGTAGAGTGCTTACAGAAGGGATGTGGTCTGTGTAGGGATGTCAGGAGCATAATGGGCAGCTGAGTCATAGGTTATAAAAAGCTGTCATTAGGGATTTCTGTCCTCAGCAGCTCATCACACAGGACCTGTGAATAATTTATTACACTGGAAACTTAAGTGGCCCTTACTGAAGACCGCCTGGTTTCCTGCACTTTGCTTTCCTTGGGCTTGTTTAATAAAAGCATACCATCTAGTTGTTGTAATTGAAGCCTTTAAAAGGATCCAATATATAAATGTAACTACAGCAGTACTTTTTTTCTTTTAAAAAAAGTGGATATAATAAATTACAACTTGCTCTCTAATGAGAGCATTTATATAGTGTACAATTAAGGTGTTTGGATTATCGGGAAGTGGCTTGTATTTGTTTTGCATTCATTCCTAATGACCACCTAATTAGCGCTCAGTGGACTTTAATTAGGGCTTTTTTATTTACAAAATTTTGACAAACAATTAATAAAACATAAAGTGTAAAATATCACAAAATGTGAAAGTAAAACACTTTTCATGCCTGCTGTGGGCCTTTGCAAACAAGATTATATATTAGACTTATTAATTTATTAAGCATTAGATTTCTCAACATTTAAAGTACAAATCACCCAAAAAGGAAACATCTACTCCCCTTAAATCCATCTCACTTAACTCTTTCCTCTTGGTTTTTGATAGAAAAGTCAATGCAAATCAGCTCAGGCATTTTTCCTCACTTTGTTTTGTTCTCAGTATATGAAAATGGTTAAAAATCCCATGGGTCAGTGAAAATGATCTCTCCACTCCAGTCGCCTGCTCTAAGTCAGCCAAAACATTCCAGACTTCAAAAGACGGCTTTGCCTACCACGGCCATTTCAGTGTCCCAGCCTCCATGGCCCAGGAGGACTTGGTTATTTGGATAAATTAATTTCTGGAGTCTGCCTGAGTTGCAAAAACAACCTCCTGCCTGACAGCAAATTAGTCTCACTGAAAAAGACTAGAAAATATATCAGGTTAAAGAAAACACCAATGCTTCCTTTGGACAAAACTAGTTTTCTGTTTAAAATCTTCTCTGCTTTGTTTCGAATCTTTTGTTTCTGGATTTTTCAGTCTCATATATGAGATTTTGAAACACATCTGTGAAGCTATATGTTGGCAGGTGAGGATATTTTTTATGAGAAAAAGCAGCACGCAGGCCACGAAACCCACAGGCTGTGTACAGTATACAGCTGACAGGCTGTCGTCCATAAAAAAGTTTAACAACTGTCAGTGGTACTGAAAAAAGAATATAAAACTGAACTGTCTCAAAGACTCAAACATTTGTGAAAGAGAAAAATGTAAAACTTCAGCTCACAGTCTGTAAAAATGTGGAAGAAAATGGTTACGGAGGGAAAATTATGCAAACAGATGAAGACAATTCAGAATTAATGGGCCGCAACATTTTCAGGCACTCAAAGAGCTGTCCAAGGACACCACGGGGGAGACTGCGTGGCCCCAGTAATTGGAGGAGCATGTAACTTCAAAAGTAAGGATACAAGACTAGAGAACTTTCTTCTGAAGTCAACTTTTAAAGAAAACATGAAGCACATGTCGAGTACAGTAGGGAACATAGTACATGTGTGGATGAAAATTGTTCTGTTCATTGCTGCAGACATGACACATTGCAGTGCTCCTGCTATGCAACCACAACATAAAGTTGACTGAATTCTGACTTACAATTTTTGGTTTATGGCTCTTTAAATTTCGGTTGATCGCTTGTAAACAAAACAAAAAAAAAAACTCAAACTGGATAAAAACAAAACTTAACTATTGTCTATTTTGAATCGTATGTTTGAAATGTCATTTAAAAAAAAACAGTAAGTACATTCATGTGAACAAAGCTTTGAAATTTAATCCACCGGTGTGGGTACGTTTATAAGTGGTGATGCATTTTAAACAATAGTTATTCATAAACAAAAAAATATTCAGCTTATTAAAGTAACAACATCATCACAATTAATACGTCAAAATACAGTTAGTCATATTTGAGACACCATCAGAAAAAAAAAGTTGCAAACCATCAGAACACATTACATCTTATTTTTTCTTTTATTATGAAAGTACGTTTCGTAAATCTCCTCACAATATAGTATGTTTAAATCTACTCATTTGGTTTTGTCTTGAACTAAGTTTTAGCACTAAATCTAAACTTTTTCTATTAAAACTAAGTCTGAAAACCACTACATTTCCAAAAGTGATTCATGGAGGTATTTGTTCCCTCTTGCAAGACTAACAGAAAGCCTGCGTGTGTATTCATGATGGCATATCTTCGACATAACCTACACTTCTGTCTTGACAATGTGCTTCAGTGATGCATCAAGAAAATGACTCCAAGCTTGGAGAAAATGAAGACAAACTGTATCATAATGGAATGGGAAAAGCAGAGGGGAACACAATCTTTCCAAGGTCCTTTGGTCTGGGGGAGGAATCAAGGCATGCTTGAATCAGTCCAACATACACCAACAGAGAAGAAAATGTCCATTTTTAACTAGTTATCCATCAATGTCACATGTGGTGTGCTTTAAAAAAGGAAATAATCAGAAAAAAGACTGCAGTCTGGGCCAGAATGAATGAGAGTAAAACCAACAAGTGTTGTTAACTTAAGGCAAATGATATTTTGATAAATGTCCCTTATGTAGTTTATACTACCTTCACATTATTCCTGGTGGTTAAAGCAGACTTTTTTAAAATCGATACATGTCACAAAGGGGGTTTAGATGTCATGAACTGTAAAATGCTCTTATGAATGTGATGTAACTTATTTGATGTGTTTTTATTAACTTTTATGGCTGTTTACTAATGTGCAGCTACTGTAAGGCCATCTTTAAAAAAAGCAAAGGGAGGAATATCACTGAACTGCTTTCAAAAGGCATCCAATTTTAGAGAAAAAGATTTTGAATTATTCATTTTAATCTAAAGATAAATAGTGAATACACTAAGAGGCGTAATAAGGTATTCACTTTACACAGTGATTCAAATGTGTAGAAATAATACATTTCCAACAAATTTATTTAACTTAAAAATGACACTAACTTCCAAAAAGTCTGCTCTGTTCGTGACTCTGAATGTCACAATTTCCAACTTCCCTATTGCCTATCATTTTTTTTATAGCAGCAGTATGATAGGGTTCCTTGTAAAAGATAATACTGAACTGCAGTATCAAATGTTTTAAACCAAAAAGAAAGCGAGGGTTTATGTTTCCTACGCTGATAGTTTCTCCACCAACAACTGACCAAACAATCAAGAATTAATGATTTTTTTCTAAATTTGTGGTAAAAATTAACACGAACTGTAATTCTGCACTGTTTGGAAAATTACAAGAAAATGTATCAAGAAGAATAAAAATAGCTCAGCTTTGGATTTGACTAATTAAATCTTAGTTGTCTTCTTTCAATGCATGATTTTGAAAGTTGTCTATATTTGCTTTGCTATATTGCCGTTATACCTTTGATTGATGAACTGAAAATAAAAATTGATTTTACAAAAAAAAAATGTGACCAAAAAAAAAAGTTTGATTTTACGGGTTTCCTATCCAGCGTAAAACAATTATCTAATTTACAGATAACATATTTAACATTTGTTTTTCAGATTCTAATCTAAGATTAAATATTCTTTAAGTTTAAATATTTACTTTTTAGAGTGCATTGCTCAATCTCTGCTGAAAAGATCAATTGATTCCATCCTTGTATTACTACAAACATTAATATGTAAAAATAATTCCAGAAATTAAAGTTGACATCTTATGGTGAAATCTACTGGAAACAATTTTTAAAACTCAAGAATTAGTTTAAAGGGAGAAAAAAAAAAACAAGTTGTTTGCTTTAAATTTCTTGCTTAAGTTTTCTTTGCGATCTCAAACTGAAAGTGAACTTTCTGCATGATGAAAATAATCTGATTTAAAAGCTGTTTTGTGGTCGTTTTGAAGAGGATTCATATCTGCTTGAATAGCCTCCTCATCAAGGCCTATTCTGAGCATGTGATTGATGGACAGGCTTTAACATGCTTCAGTGAATCCATCACAAGCCAATCCTTATGATTTGTTGCATCAATTGACAGTTCTTGTAATCTTGTTTGTGCCTGAAAATGCACTCATCTAGAGGTTTCACTCCAAGCCTTCATTTCAGCACAGCAGGCAACACTCCTTCAGATAAAGACATGCAAGTAGATGGTGAGTGCCACATATTCTTGAGAGCATTTTTTAATTTCTTGGTGCTCCATCTGTTGAAATGATAAAGTGCAGCTATAATGGAGTGCAACAAGATTAAATTAATCAGGTTTGTCCATTATACCGCCACAGGCTCTTCACAGATGATTGCAATTTTCTCTGTCAGGCCCATTATTGTAAGATCTGTTTAGTGGGTTGATGCAATTAAAATGGACTTAATGTAAATTTAACAATACAAATAACACTTCTGTCTGTGTATGTTGAAGAGGGGTGCGGTAAGAAGGTTCTGAAGTGCAATAGTAAACACCCACTCTAACCATTTTTAACTTCAAACAAACCAGGTCCCTATTTGATTAGTGCCGACTTGGTGATCAATAACTATGTTTCATGTTTTCATGTTCTCTGTGATGTCAAAGTATCTAGTTGCACAGACCACCCTTGTCTGGACATCAGCTGTGAGGAACACAACACCTTCCACAAGTGTATCATGATGCCCATAGATAATTTGAACCTGTGGAGAAGGGAGTTTAATGGAGTCGCTCTGATAAAAGCGTATAATGTGCACCCCTCTGAATCTCACGGCTCGGTACAGTAGGTGAGGCAGACTTAAGAGACTTGTATTAATTTTTTCCAGATTTGATCTAATATTGTCCTCATTGGTTGCTTCCTTCTGCTGGATTGGGTCACTTCCACAGGACAAAGCCTACAGGATATGTGTTTAACACGAGGAGATCTCCACCCAACGCCACAAAGCTCCCTCCACCACTTAAACATGGAATTGGCGGAACTGTCATGCTAAAAATGTCAGATGCTTTTTATTCTCAGCACCTCTATAATTCTTGATTCACGACATGCAGTAAAATCCTAACAATGCACTGATGCTTTGTCTTCACGGGAGTATTATTCTACATATTTTTTTAAGAACCTAGTTTAATGCTGGTACCTCTACAGAGGGACACATTTCTCATGAATCTATTCGGAACTGCACATAAACCACATCTGTTTCAAGTGATTTTTCTGGATTTGAGGCAGTTGTGCTCAAGGTTATTGTGGCTAAATGAAGAATTACCAGAACCAATCAGACAATGCACTTTATTACATTTTGCACAGCGTTACATTTTGAAGTCAGGTGTTTTATGTTAGCCTCCCTATCACATTACAAGCAAAGTGAAATAATCTCCACCTGATGAAAAGTATTACATATATTTTCTTAATACCAAAAAAAAAAAAAAAAATCAAAGTTGTCTTTTGTTTCCTTCTTTCTTTTTTATGCTTATTGGGAGTTTATAATAGTTGGATTACCAGCCAGGTAACCTGAGGAGCTATGCACCAGTGTGTTTGTTTGAGGCACCATTCACACAAGGTGCATTCCAGTGGTCCTAGTGGACCAACAACAAGTCAATCAATCATATGCTGTGCACCAGTAATTCAGGAGGTGTCACACTATCTCTTTTGTTGGCTGCATGACAGCACGGAGAATGACAGAAAAAAATGTTTCTTATACTTGAAACATGATTTGGATGACTTCCAAAAATAAGATTGTGAAATATTTTCCTCGGCTTGTGCGAATAACAAACTACTTCTTGCCCAGTTTGGGGTAGGACAAATTTGTCATGCGTTTTTAAAAATGCACTTTTGTATGAATAAAGAATAATGGGTACAGATTACTCAAGCGTACTAGTTTCTGTTTGATGAATAGTCTTGTTTCTGTCTAAAAGTTGAAATGGATTTTTTTAGTCTGACGTTTAGTGTCACAAAGTACCAAAAAATTTTGTTTTTTTCTTTTTATCAGCTGTGAGTTTCTATTCCAGCAAAAACAATTAATTGCCATCGGTGGGCATTTAACTTTTGGAATTGCTGGTTATCCAAATAGAAAAGTATAAGTAACAACCGAATTATTTTGATTCATTGCTTTGGTTTGTGAAATGGCCTTGAGTTGACGGCTGTGCAGTTGCCAAACATAATACGGCTGCTGCAGCGGAGAACGCTGAAAAAATCTACTTCGCTGCGTCCTCTATCAGCAGTTAGGACATAGAAAAAGTGCAATTGGTGTTTGAAAAAAATTCTAAATAATTAGCTGTCCAAAAAAATTCTCAATACAAACACATAAGCCCAAGTATCGAATCCCAAAATCTTTAATAAAAAACAGAGGTTTTTAAAAAGCCTCTTGGATAACATACAGCAGGGAATATTTGTAGCTAAGAGAAGTTATCCAAAACCACTCAGCACAGTTATTCAGTCAATCATTTAAAATTGTCACAAGGAAACTGCCACTTAATGCCAGACCTACTTTTTTAAACCTTCCCTGTTGTTTATGAACTACTCTTTTTCCATTTTCTAAACTTTGCCAAAGTTAAAAGTGAACTCTATTTTATCATACAGAGTTTTTTTTTTTCATCAGGGAAATATGCTACCTTTTTAAATGATCACCTTACCAATTTTTTTACTTTCTGGAAACCTCTTTTGAATGAAATAATGTGTTTGAAGGTTAAAAATGTCATAAGGAGCACCAGAGAAGGTTTACCTTATTGACTCTTCTTGGATATAATATGATTCCACTGATGTGCCATCCGCAACCAACTTCTTAAATCTCACTCCTTTCCTTTGAACCAACGTCATTACGTTACAGGTTTGTCTTACATATGTGTGGTTTTAATGTAATAACTGGTAGATTTCAGGAATAGTGTTCCTGTTAATGAAAACATTATACTTACCAAAAAATTATTGCAGGTATGTCGGGTGTTTGCTTTAAAAGCATTTATGCGTACATTGTCACTTAAAGCTGCTATCAAGGTGTTTTCTGGAATGGGTTATATTACATTAATGTGATTATATAAAGATATATCTTTGCCATTTAAAAAATGTAAAACAAGCCCCGCCCCGTATGATGAAACTGGCTTGGAAACTGATCTGACCCAACTCCAGCAGCTCAAAGGAGAAAATGCAGTAACTTCAGTTGGTTTGAGAACATCTCTATCCTAATGTGAGGAGTGTGTTTGGTTGGTTTGAACCTCAGAGCAATAGGTCAGCAATAGGTGTGGCTGAGGCTTGCAGACGGTCAGCGATCATGTGGATTAAACTGCAGTTAGCCACACTTGTCTCCTGGGATTTTTTTTGGCTACATGCACGCAGATGCCGAGCCAAAAGTCCAGCTTAGTATTTTGACAGCAGAGCCAGAAAAAACAAAAGTGTTTTGCTTTTCCGCTGAAAAAAGAAAGAAAAAGAAAGAGAGAAAGTAAGATATAGTGGAGAGAAACGGTAGTCCCTCAGCCACTGCCTTACTCGATCCATATGCGAGGCTTAGAGGCAGGAAATACCCACAATTCAGTGTAATCAGGGCAGAGGCCGCCTACTTCATTGGAAAGGACCTGGTGGAACTGATTGGGCACCATTAGGCCTAGCAGCGGCTGAAAATACAGCTCTCCAAAATGTATTTTCTCATGCTTGAGAAACACTATGTTTGGGATGGGAACACCATTTATCTTAAAAATAAGAATATGTGGTTTTTTTTACAATATTATTCTTAGATTAATCTAAATGCCCCAATCTGTCAGTGATGAATAGATCATTTTAATGTATGAGAAAATCTTTAAGGATAAAAGTATTCAATCACCTCATGAACAAAATCTCTTTCTACTCATTTGATGGACTTTTTTTGTTCATGGTTTATTCACAGAACTCATTCCTTTTTCTGCTGTGACAACATTTAACCACAAGAAAGCCATCAACAGAGTAAATGATAATTTGCCTTCCCAAGAAGCCAGCAGTTGTTTGACAGTCCCGTGGGTTTATATCATGATGAGGGAGACCTTCTGTCATGTTTAACCATAACGACACTTACCCCAAACTATAGCGTAACAGCCAAAGCCTTGTGTTGTGACTGAAAAGGGGTTTCCCAGCTTTACAAACACAGGCTGCCTGGCTTGTCTGTAAAGTTTGACATTTATGGAATTTGAGGAGTCTACATGTTTACTGATAGTTGGCTTCAGTTTGTCCATTTTTGTGGAATAATTGGTGAAGACTGGAGCGACAGCTGATGCGGTTTGGTCGAAGGACATGAACATCTGCCTTTGATTTCACGTGTGGCCCAGTAGAGACCCCATGGCGTTACTATAAAATCTTTTTGGTGTCTTCTTAAGTGTCTTGCTCACACTTTTTTAACCCTGCCAAATTAACATAAGTATCATCTCCTTTTTTTTTTTTTTTTAGAAAATTTTCCTTTAATTCTAAATGTTAAGGTCACCTCTTTGTGAGCACATTTTGTTGAACCTCGTGAAAAGTAGAAAGTAGTGAAGTAGTTATGTCTGTGATTTGCACATCTCTGAACTATCAAAAGTCCTCCCCCCGCGCCCTAGGTTCCCCGCCTGTTCTCTCCACCTCCCACACAATTCCCAGGTCAACAGAGCTCTCAATATGAGGCACGTCTGGTCTGCAGTGACAGCATATGGTTATCCACTCAGCATCCAGAGATTCTCATTCTTCAGACATTAAGCGCTGGAATTATTCAATCCAAGCAGGTTGTATTGAGTAGAAGCAGTGAACCTGTCTGACTTTGGAACCCTTTATAACATATAGCTTAAGCCTAATAGAGGGTTATTTATGCTCATAAAAAGGTATGTTTCAAAAGTTAAAACTGTATGCTAAATTGGATTTAACAATTTCAGCCTCATTTATTTTCTCTCCGGGGCTTTGCAATCAATGTTGCTTTTTTAAAATAGCTTCATCAGGTTTAAAACATGTGGATGGAGAGCTGTAATGTATGCGAGGGAAGACTAAACACACCTAATTAGCCACTGATTACAAAACATTTTGAACCAGGGACTGCAGTGGCATTACATAAAGTTTTATGAGCACTGTCAGGTACCTTTTAAATAACATGCTCACCATGGAGATGGTGTTTACTTTAAGAAAACAAGTGCACATTTCGCCTGTTATAGGCACCATTCCTTGAGTCCACGGCAGCTTCGAGCAGATGTTTCAACTGTAAACACATAGTGAATATTAAAATGACATCATCTCAGAAAGCAGGCAAGTGCGTGCAGCCAATTACCACCTCTGCTACCTCACGTCTTTATTTATAACACAGCAGATTAGCAGCAGAGCTAATTTCACTCCATCATCATTAGATCAGACTCACAGAAGGTAGATTCAGCCCCCTTTTGTGTTGCATGGCGACAGTGTGGCAGGCATGATGGAGACGTGTGCTCATGATGATAGCATCTCTGAAAGGCAGCTCCCATGGGTTAATGGGGGAGTTATCCTATTAGAGCCCCCTCCTGTTCTCTACTCCTCCTTATTCTCCAGGAGAGTATTGCCTAAGTTCTCCTGCGGAGGGTAAGAGGCTAATGGCTTCTGCTGCATGAAACATTGGCTCTTTCCTTTTTTTTTTTATCTGTCCACCATCTGACCAGCTGTCACTATTTCCACACCGCTTCTTTCTCTTGATTTCCAGGATTAATTATTATTAGTGGCTGTCCTTGTGTTTCCTTCTCGACACATTATTTTCATAAATCACCCGAACAGGAAGAACATTCTAGCTAGAAAACATCTAAAACAAGCTGGAAACAAGGTGAGGACAGCTTCGCAGACTGTCCTCGTGACACAGCTGCTTCTATTGCATCTACAAAAGATTTTTTTTTTTACAGATAAAGAATGAGTAAGAGAATAAATAACACAGACACTTTAAGGTTTCACCTAAAGTTTTGAGCGCACATTACTTTCAATTGCATGCCTCTCAAAAAGAACAGAGGAACCGGTCCAGCTTAGCCCCAGATGGACAAATAAAATGCTTGATGTCAGCTGCGACTTTGAACTGGGTTTTGTTTTTCTATTTGCTTTTAAGACTAATTCACATAAACCAACTCAGTTCATCTCATTTTCTTTTTTTGGTTAAGAAAAGTGGAGGTCAATTAAACCAACAAATCATCAGCATGTTTTCCAAGAAGCAAATTTGAGAAAAGGTCCATTGTCTCCTAAAATCTAACACTCCTCTTGAGTAAATCTCATAACTACTCTCTAGAAAAACCTCTTATTTGAACATATGTTTGAGACTGAAGTTCAAAAGGAAGGAATCCTTGAAGATTTAAAGCATTTGCTCCTCTCAAATTCATACCATTTTCCTATCCAAGCTGAAAGACACTGACTTTGGCTTCAGTAATATTCCCTCAGTGCGCATCTGGTCCTGCCGTGTCCATCTTTTAGTGCCGAAGACAGTGACATTTTTATACTCCATTCTATACAACTCAATCACAGCAGAAAGAATATGTTTTACAAGAAGTGTGAAGAAAATCATTAAAGGGTTGTCTGATGGAACATAGTCAGCTGCATGAGGCCGCAGGGTGGTTTGGTCCAATGATGATTACAAATTGTAGTCTGGGATCTAGAGGACATCAAAGGTGGTGTGGGGAAGGTGACTCACCCTCAGTGGGGAAGGTTGATATATGGTGTGAGGAGCGAGGCAGTATGAGGCTCATTGAGGGGCTCCTGCGGAAATTTCTTGCACAAACTCTCACTGCACTGTGTTTGCCCTTGTGACCCATGTACCTGACAGCTTTCCGTCAGAAAAAAGGAGGCACATTTTCCTCACAGAAGATGTTCAAAAACCAGAACAAAGTCAGGAAATGGCAGTTTGTTTGGTTTATACTGTAACCATGAGGGATAAGAAAAACATTAGACAAGGCTTGTGCTCATCTTTCAGTGTTTTAACCACATGTTTAAAAAGTTATCATGTTCAATAGGGCATACCGGAGTTCCTGGGCCTCAAAGCATCTGCACTCTTTTGTTTCTGAATGAGTTGAACGGTGGCAGAGCAGAGCCAAAAACACAAACAGTTCAAAGTCTTAATAGTTTGATGGTCTTTTTGGGCCAGGAATTTATGATTTTGAGAGGAAAAAAAAATCTCTAGAGGAGGCCAAAGTTTTTCCAACCAGGTCGTAACTGAGCTGATTTACACCGATGGCTACAGAAACATTTAATTTCACCTCCTCCCTTTTGCACTAAACTTTGTCCTTTACTGCAGCACAGGCAGGCTTTTATATCTCTCAATCACAATAAAGAATAGATAAGTGTAGACTCATTTCAGACAATGAGTTTTCTATTGCAAGTGTGGGTAATCGACTTGTGGAGGAGGCACTGTGTTTTGGCAAATTGCACCAGATTCATCTGGCTACAAGAATCCCCTTTCCTGCTCTCTCCTCAGATTTCCCCCTCCCTGTCCCAGTATGGAGGCCTTATCTGGCTGCCCTCTTTCAATAGGCAGGACTGACGCTAAGATTTCAGATGCTGGCCAACCTCTCTGAGGGAACAGGTGTCCCCTCTGTCTGCCTGTGGTCGAGGTCTTGTGGTGGAAGCATGGGAAAGGGCAACCACCGCAGAGGTTCTACCCCAGCGGACAGGTAACAGTGCGTCTTTCAACTCAGCCTGAATTCAGCTAAATTGGCATCCTTTTAGGAGCTCCGGGAAGCAGTTGGGAGCAGAAAATAAAGAGCGGAAATTTGCCCAATGATTCCCAGTTGACTTGAGGAGTATGGTGTTCTCACAAAGGGAAAAGAGAGGGGCTATTTGATGTGTAAATGAGATAAGAAAAATAAGAGGATTAGACCAGGATTGTTTTACTTTGTTGCATACCTTTGAAAGAAGCAGGCAACTTAAAACACAATAAATGTCTTTAAAAAATATTAAAGTACCTGCATTTGCATTTGAAAGGACATTGATGTATCTACATATGGAGAAATACTCAGTAAAGTTTTTTTAATCTTGACAGCTCTTAAAGTGGAACTCCTTTTCTTTCTGTCTGCCATGAGGAATCCTGAGGCTTGTGGTGAGCAGGTCATTGTGAAGAAAGATCAAAAGAGCAGTAGTGTCAGCCCTGGAGCGTCCAGCTCATCACTATGACCTCTGATCAATAGCGCAGGTGTGGAGTAAAGCAGCAGGGCAGGTAAATATCTCAGAGCCTAACACCTTGACAACTCATTAGGCCTACATTTATCCAAACTTTCCCAGATGGAAATGTAATAAATTTAACTTGAGACTACAATATTAAATCCCAAATCTCAGTTGTGGGTTTTTTGGCTTAGTAAACTCAATTAGGTTTATTCCTTGTCTGGAGTGCTGCAACAGCTAATACTTTATGATACCAACATGTGCAGTTCAAGTCATAAAATAGACCCAACAAAAATAACCAAATGATCAAAGTCAGCCATACCCTGAAGGAAAATGGTTGAGGGAGCAAAGACATTTGCAAAATGTCATTGGACAACCTCAAATTCTGCAGAGTGATAATATATAGATGGGAATTCTATTAAAAACAGTTTCAAGCTCCTCCTGGATTCATTTGCACTGACCCAGAATGCAGTATTTTCTTAACACAAACAGCAGGCTGCTTTGATGTTATCTCCCTATCCAAACAGTGGAGGGCCTGCTGCCCCTGCCCCGCCTGTGGCCGTGGAGGACGGCGTCGATTAATCACAGTGAAGCCTGCAAGAGCTCGCCCATAAATCGCCTCGCTGCTCCTTAAACAGGAGAGTCCCAGGGCGCAGCGCCGTCATTTATCAACACTCTCCCCTCCGGATGAGGAGTAAATAAAACTCTGAATATGTAGCGGATAGGAGAGGAGGGGTGGAAGTATGCTATCCTGGTATTTTCTAGCATATCCAGTAGTGTAATGGTAAATAAAGAAGTACCTACACTTTGACCTTCAAGAATTTAGAGCACCATATACAAAATTTATTAAGTTCTGGTTACTTTTCAAGTTGTTATATGCTTTATGTTCTTAGATTTTTTAACAATGAATTACATTTTTATAACGTTTGCCTGCATGAAGCATTGATTCATTCTCAATCGGCAGTGAAAACAAGTGAAACAAAACACAAAGTTTAATGAAATCACTGGTAATAAGGGTGGAAATTGTGCTTTTATTTATTTATTTTTTTAAAATATGAATGTTTTTTATGACTTACACACACTTTTACAAAGAGATGTTATATTTAAAAAATATATATATGCACACATATTATGTGATAAAATTCAAATTTATGTCCAAATATTTTGTTACTCCCGCTAATGTAATATACGTACGTGTACAATTTCTCTCATGAAATTTCAACTATTTTGACTTTTATTTCTTTTTCAGAAACCATTGATATAAGAATATTTTTAAAAGTGATAGAATCAACTATTACAATTTTAGAAAACTTAACTTGTTGAGTTAGATTAGTGGGCTAACTTTCTGACTCATGGGCCACAAAGGCCCATACCATGTCAACTATGGGCCATGCAGGGTCAACAACCTCAAAATAATTACATAAAATATATGGAAAACATAGCTTTTCATTCGTCTTCTGAAACTACTTATCCTTAACAGGGTCATGGGGGTGCAGGAGCCTATCCCGGCTGATTCAAGTCAAGAGGCAGGGTACGTCCCTAACAGGTCGCCAGTCTGTTGCAGGACCACAAACACAAACAATATAGACTTAAATTTAATTATTTTAAATTTAAAACGCAACATGTTCCATCTCATTTCTACAATAAACCACACTCTCATTTTCTTGTCCAATCTGCTTATAAGATTACATACAGTATGTTATGAGCCAGGCAGAATTAAATTGAGTTGATTCGGGAGTTAAAAGGACATTCTAAAAGGGGAGGCGCTTGAAAAGAAAAATGTCTTTCAGGTAAAAAAACCCCTGAAACGTTGGAGAGAACAACTTGGATGTCTCATATATCTGAGGGGCTTCTCAACAAGAGTAAATGTGTCTGCCATCTATTGAGAAATGCTGGATATATAAGTAAGAATGTAAACGGTTTATTTACATATTTGCCTCACCTTTTGTGGAATGTATTAAAGGTTTTGGCAGTCCGCATATGACCCTTGGCCCGTAGTTTGGCCACCTTTTGGGTTAGATGATTGTCTAAATCCAAACATTTTCTTGACTTCACTCAACTTCCCATACTTTGATTTTAAACCTTTAAAAAAATATTTTTAATAAATTCAATTCAATTCAATTTTATTTGTATAGCCCAAAATCACAGAATGTCCGTCTCAATGGGCTTCACAAGAAAAAGAGGAATGTATTAACACAAATACACAACAAGAAAAATAACTAACAAATGCTAACTAAACAAGACTAGCACATTAATGCACTTAGACTCTCCTTCTCGGTGAGGAAAAACTCCTAAAAAACCCATCAGTGGGGAAAAAATAAGAAACCTCATGGGGATCCACGTGAAAGAGAGATCCCTCCCCCGGGACGAGCAAACAATGTGTCCAAGATTATTGTTTAAATATATTATTCTAATCTACAGCTAAATATCTAAAGAAGTCAATAAATGTTCTTCATCCTGATGGAAACACGGGGGACTCCTCAGCCCGGAGACCACAAATATGGACAATAGTTCACATTTGCAAAAATCTCAGCAACATTTTATTTTTAATAATGTGTGTTCATTTGCAGTCTGTAATGATATTTGAAGCATTTGCATCACACAAAATGTAATCACGATATGATCATAAGGCTGATTCTGTCCTGCAATCATTGAAGAGCCAAGAAAGTGTTCAGTTAAAATGTGAGTTTTGCTCTCTGCAGTGATGTGGTGACTGCACAAAGTAAAATATTTAGAACTTAGAAATTCTATAGGGTTGATTTTCTGTATTCTCAAAAGCTTGGACATATGATGCATCGCATGGAGAAAGAAAACATCTAGACACTTGTGATTGTGACTGATAGTAGATTAGATCCCGGGAAACTTGCATGCTGCTCTCAAAAACTCACTCGGTCCAAATTCAGAAAAATATTGGAACAAGTTCAATGTGTGGCCCCACTCGGGAGGTTGTATAATTTTTTACAATACTATTTCACATTTTCTTATGAAAAATAAAATAATCAGGCTGAACAAAAATCATAGGATTTCTGTGGGGTTTTTCAAAATGGCACTGAGTGAGGGAGTCACAAACATTACTTGTTGTGTCCAGCAACACAAGAGTCCTGTGTGAGTCTGAAAGAAGCAGCAGCAAAAAGTACTATCTCCATCATCAGCGCTGGCAACACCACAAAGCCTGCCTGGAGATAGATGACAGCATCACAAAGACAACACAGGTGGTTGGCTGGAGAACACCTGGAGAAAGAAAAACCCACGCTCACTACCTCTTCAAGACACCAAAGAGAAGAGAGTATGGAAATAAAAGGTGGGTGGGAGGACTTCACAAAAAGTGCTGGGGTTTGAATCTGGAAAAGAACAACAAACTTCATCATTTCTAGAGAAATATATGATATGTATTATTTGCATTTTATTTCTTCCAATTTAGAAAAAAATAATTAAGAGCAAATAAAAAAAAGATCTTTGCTCTATTTAAATATTGATCCATCTAACTTAGGAAGATTTAAGCAAACGTAATATCTTGCCATCATTTTTTTCCAAGCCCAAGTTTGAATGACTTCTGTTGGTGATTTTTTTCAAGTATTTACACATTGATATCCAGTTACTACACTGATGAAAAAGTGTCTCGACTCTAGATGTTTGGCTGTTATTTTCCCAATGATAAAATTTTATTATTTTACAAAATGTTCTAAATTGTTCCAGCCTTTTAAAACAACATTGTTTTCTGTATTTACTATTGGGATTATTTCAGGGTGTCAAACTGGTAACCTCTTATAATTTGCCACATTATTTGACAAAATCCATTATGAGTACCTATGAGCATGATCTTGAATAGAACACTTCAATCTGTTTAAGAAAAAACGTTTTCTGCGGCTGGTTGTGTGTGTTGCCCCCACTGGTTACCTGTTCGGGGTGTACCATGCCTCTCATCTGAATTCAACTCTGGCACGCCACGCAAACCCATAAGGGAAGGGTAGATCAGAAGATAAAACAAAAAATCAATTAAAATTATATTTATGAATAAAAAACTATTTATGAATTTTTATAAAAATGACACCCCCAAAAATTTGTTCGCAAAGATTTTCACAATAAAATACAGTTTCGCTGTTCTACTAATAAATGTTAAACAGTATACATAAATAAATACTAATGTATTCAAATTAAGTGGACAAGAGGTTGTTGCTTTTTTCAGATGTGTTATTTTTTTAAATCTCTCTCAGTGTCGTTGTTTATTAGGTTTTAAAAAGCAATTACTACACTCATAAAAGTAAATAATATATTTCTTGCAAGTGAGACATGTGCTTCCAAGGGTATTTTTTAAAATGATGGACAAGCTCATCAAAGCCAACCCCATATCTATCACCAACATCAGTAAAGTCTTGCATCAAATGTGACCCCTTTCTCCTATTACCTTTAACAATACCATTTAATAACGATATGGTCTGTCACGCCCTATTGTGCAATTACATGCCTCCCTTTCAAGAGCTTTTCCCCTAACCAAGATGAATCTCTCTGCAGGACTTGTGCTCATGTGCACCTTTGAACTGAGTTAGATGCTTCAGTGCCATGACCTCTGTCCAGTCCTCTCAGAAAGAACAGGAACTTTTATGCAGACAACACAATCCCCTGGATCAAATTCTACACTGTGACTAAGAATTTCTGGAGCCATGAGGCCATTAAAGTGAGGATGGACTTCTAGAAAGCTGGGGTGAACCTCATAATGTTAATAAAGTTTTATCAGTTAGGCAAGCTTGGCTGGTTGTCTTTATATTGACCGAATAATAAAGAGAGGACAAAAGAGTTTGAAAAAGTCATTTGGAACCGTTGAGCCATGATGGGAAACACAGAAGAAGCTTAAAGCACTGGGTCACTTTATATTTTTGACCTCCTGCTTTTGCTGTTCTTTCAAATAGAGATTAAAACAGATGTGACCATCCTGATGATGGAATAATAGCACCCAAACATCACCAAGAAAAATTACTGATCTTTCTTAAATTCATTTACATGGAAAAATAATTTTTCTTTCAAATAACCACATTTTTTGCACTTTTCTTGTCCATTTTTTCAGCCTATTCTTTTTAAAAAATGCATTTTTTACTATTTTTTTTAAATTATTATTTATGCACCGTTGTTCTTATGTAGGGTTTTTCTTACATTTTCTTGTCAGCATGTCACTTTCAGCCCCTTCATATCGCCTGTTAATGTCCATAAATAACATATTTAATGTCCAAACCTTGCCTCATCACTTTGTTTGTCCTTCTATGTCTCTGCATGACTTACTTATGGGTCCTGCTTGGTGGAAGCCATTCACCTCTAGAGCAAGACCTGCCTGTCTGCATGTCTCCTCAACAGCTGTCACGAAAACCAAACAGACACTCTTAATTGGCGTTTCAGACTCAAGGAAACTGGACTGAAATATTTGCATAATTTTACTGAGAATGGAGGAAATTGTTAAAACATGTGAACCAAGGCTGTGACTCTTGTAATTCTACTCCTACCTACGCTGTCCTGGGCCGAACAGCTCTTGGGTGCCACCCTGTGCTGACAGTGCCAAGAGGTAATGGAAGGTTTGGGAGGGGAGACAGTTAGGGTGAAGAAAGAGCAGCAGAGGAGTGAAAAGGTCATTGGAGCTGATCCTATCGGAGTGTTTCACCTTCCCACACTGCCAGGGAGCAGAGCCTTGTGTGAAGGATCATGTGAACATAACCCTGTGTGTTTCTTGTTAGAGTAAAAATACTGTTTCTAATAAAAAAGAAAAAATAGAGAAAAACTAATGTTTCTGTACACACATACATAGAAAGGTTTTTTTTTCCATTTGCAATTGAAAATAATTTGGAAAACTTGCAATATTTTCTCTACAGAGATGAAAATGCATGACAAAATTCTGATTTATTTTCTTTCTTCTAAAAGTGTATTGTTAAAAGACTCTAGAAAGGAGTACATCATTTTCAGAACTTCACAGGTAAACACTAAAATTAATCGTTTCAGAGGAAGAACCCCTAGATTTCCCTGAGCCCAGGTTGAACGTGGCTGGAGGTTGGATGGATAGAAATTACTTTGACTGATTGGCCACAGACTTTAAATGAGTTCCTAATTGTAATGAGTTGATAAAATTCAGCCAATCACCACCATGCTGCATAGGCTTGAGGGATGGATTCTCCGATATTGGAATGATAACTGTTATTGAAACATTCTCAAACTGCAATGTGAATTTATTCAAACTAAGCTAAAACCCTTTGTTCACATTTAAAAAAAAATGTAATATGCAAAGTCACAAACTTCTGGGTTTTGCCATAAAACCCTAATTGGAAAACAAACTGATTAAAAGATCATGTGCAAATGCAAACAAGGCTTTCAAATTTCTATAAAAATGAGCAAAATGCATTTGTTAATTTTTTAAAGAACAAATTGAAACATTTCAGCTGCAGCTAAGAAAAAAAAAACATATTTCTTTTTTCCATTTCTGTTTAGGTCTTTCCTCAGATTTTTCTGTATTTTTTTTGGAGTGATGCTTTCGAAGCACAACAAAATATTCATCTCTCTTTTTGAGAATGTCTGTTCTGCGATGTGTTACGTGTATGCAGTATGATGAGTGTGAAATCCTCCTCTGGGTGAGGTTTCCATTTTCTTCTTTAATTTCACTTTTGTAAAAAGACGTGGATTTCTTTGAAATTTATTGATGTGGGACTAAAACTTGCATCCCTGCGTCAATAAGGACGAGCCACAACATCTTCAGTAACCTTAGTGTGTATTGTAAAAAATTTGTCACATTTTTTTGGGATTGTCTCATTTTTTGCACAACCTATTTATGCTGTGTTAAAAATATGAATCATTTTGCAAGCTATTAGTATCAGATTATACTTGTATTTTATGAGTAAAGGAAGCCATCTTTCGGAGAAAACTAAAGAAAAGACCTTCAGTGTAATAGAGACAAAGCAGAACCTAAGAAAAGAGGAGATTTATATAGGTTATAAGAGATGAGAACAAGCCATAACTCTTGATCTTGTAACTCTTTCAGCATCTATATATGACATATTCTCATTCCAACATGTTAGTATTAAGCAGCTTTCCTCGACCCTGTCCTCCTCCGTCCCAGTTCCCACATAGTCAGACGGACTAGTGGGCGTGCAACAGCTACAGCTGAGGTAATTAAACTAGTCTGTGGACATGTGGAAAAGGCATACAGCTTTAAATGCCCTCACTGGAGACAACATGAGCACTGAGCGGATAGATCAGCACACATCCCCGTTTACAGGAGATGCCAGCTGCACTGAGACACCGTGTCGAGCTTTGTCACCTTGTAAACGTAAGAGGAGAGACAGTGAAGCGAGGAGAAGTCAGAGAGCGGGACTCTGGCATGTCTGTTTGTTGTACACCAGAGGCAGACAGAGCGGGACGTGGGTCTGAAGTTGCAGGGCGCTTAATCAAAAACACAGAGCAGACTGAAGTGAGATGCATGAAGTAGCTCAAACAAGCATCAGGTGTCTCTGGGATTTCAAAGAAATTTCATGCTTCAAAACTGTATTTTATTATGTGAAGCTAAGAAAGATTGTGAAATTTAATCCCACGATTGTTGCTGTGAGATATTACTTGGCTGTTTGCTTTTCAATATAGTTGCAAATGAGTTTGTGTGTTTCAGAATATGAAGGATATTACAAATTAGACAACCCCCAGAGTTTAACAGAAACAGCTCTTTATCATGTGATGTAATCAAGTGAGTAAACAGATCATGAAGCAGACAGTGCTTATGAATACAACATAATTATTAAATGATTAGGCTTATTAAACACCCACCAGAATAGGAGGCGAATGAATCAGTGCTGCAGGCTCAAAGAAAATACTGCTGAAGGAAAGTGAGAAGATACACATTGAGAAGAAATAAAAGATGAAATCCATGACGGTGATAAACAAGCATATGTCTTTTTGAATAAATTGATGCTTGAAAGCCAAAGTGAATATTTGAGATGTTTAACTGCATTTAAGTTTTTAGATGTCCACATGATGAATGTGATGTCCCTCCACTGTTTCCTTGTATAACTACAAAACAGTCATACGGCATGAGGCAAATTTAAGATGATGAATGAGAAATATCTATTTGCCAACCAGGGAATGGAGAAAGATATATCTATGAACATCTGAAATATGGACTTGTTGTTTCTTGATGGAGCGATAAAAATGGAGAAACTCACATTTGTAATTTTTTGTAAAAAAAAAAAACTACATGTCTCTAAAGGACGATGGAAACAATTCTTCTGTCATACTTGGTCTTGAGTCATTTCTCCAATGGCTCCTTGGTGTGTCCAGTGGAGATATGGGAGTTGAGGTTTTTTGGCTGTCCTTGAAACTGCCTGTTTGCCTCTTTCCACACCACCAACTAGCCAAACAGCAGGATTCACCACCTCTCCCACGGGTCAGCTCCCTCTCAACCCCCGGCTAGCTTTGATCTGACAAACAGAAGAAGGGGGTCTGAGAGGGTTTTAGCTACTCAAAGCTTTGTGAATGTGTGTGATTGGCTCGCGGAATGAAAGCCAGGGGGATGGTTGGGGTCATAGGCTGATGTCCATCTCCATTGTCCTCCTGTTTGTTGGATGCAGAACTGCTCGCACATATTTGGACATGTATCCAAATCAGTATTTATTAATGAAGCAATCATTTTAAATGACAAAACATCTGACTGTTAATGATAATTCCAGTGAACCATTGTTCCTTTGAATGGAGCACAAGAAGTGGCAACTGATTTATTTCAGGTGAGTATTGAGATTTGAAGCATGATGTCTGCACTTCAACACACCGTCGGGTTTGTTATCTCTTAATTAGCCTTCGCAGTTTACAAAATAATTAATTTAATCAGATAGGTTGATACAAATAAATAAAGAGAACCAGTGAAGATAATAAACATTTACAGGTGATAAAAATAACAGATTTTATCACATCAACGTTTAACAATAAAAAAGTTTTGTGTCTTTTTTAATCTTCTTCTTATTTCGGCATTTCCCCTCAGGGGTCACCACAGCAAGTCAGTTTCTTCCATCTAACCCTATCTGTTGTATCCTCTTTGGTCACACCAACTATCTTCATGTCTTCATGTTTTTTCTGTTTTTCTTTGCAATGTGTTTGATTTTTATTTTAAAAGTTAGAAAAAATTAAAGCAAAATTAGACAATTTTGTAAAAGCAAAAATAGAGGATTTTATTTTTTTATTTTTAGTAACCCATCTTTTTATATGTACAAGATTTTGTTTTTTTTTTCTTTCTAAGTACAGATTGAACCTGTGTGAGGAATGTTATATCTAGAGATTGGACGGGTACACTCAAGTTCGATACATGTGTCCCAAATCTCGACGTTTTTTTCCCTAAAGGCAGCCTCTCTGACCACCACCCAGCCATCAGTCCTCCACTCACTTCCACACGGTACAGCCCCCTTTTCAAGGCTGAGTAATTAACGTGCCATCTGATACACCATCCGGCCGTAGAGACTATCCAACGAGAGGGTGCACACACACCCACATAGACACATGTTCATCACAAACACACACGTAGCTAAGTGCACACAGGTAATCCATCACACACTGTTAACTGGCCAAGTGTCGCTGTCAGCTGTGTGTGATGGTGACCCTGAGGTGAGCCCAAAGAGACCATCATGTGCAGTCATGATAATCCTCTCTCTTCTAATTTGTATGTGGATGTGTAACATGTTTGAGTGAAAACTTTGTAATCATTTTATCTATCGCTTTATTGGAAAATTGAATTCTAACCACAGAATCTGGTTGGCGAATACGTTTTAAAAATATTCTATACAACAGAAAATTTCCATCTGTTCAACTCAACAAATAGTCTTCAAGCATAAAAAGTCATTAAAAATCTTCAGCTTGATCCAGAAAGTGATGCTCCGTGTTTGGTTTTTGACTCAATTGTACTTAAATGTTCAACTTTTTGTTTTACTTTTGAAGAAAGGCATTCTTTGAAAAGAAAAAGCATACATTTTTAGTTCAAGCTTCTAAAAAAAAAAAAAAATAGCTCGCACCTGTCCGAGCTAAGCTGTCTTCGAAGGCAATAAACAAGAAAGTTCTCTATAAATTTTTTTCTTTCCACTGAGTTTTTTTTTTTTTTTTTTTTTTAAGACATCACGTTCTACATGCTGACCGTGAAATCCTTTTGATTTCGGTTGTGGTCAGGAAAAGTTCAAGCCTCTTAGAAAAAAGGTTGGATGTGGGGTTTGGTTGCCGGGTTGTGGCACCCAAAGAAACCTTGACTGCATTATTTTTCCACAAATTTAAAAGGTGATGAAGAAATGTCAAAATATAACAAATTATGCTAAAAATGTGCTTCATTTTGAAGCACAAAAGAAAAATTCAGCTTTGTTAAAGTGGATTTCAGGAACGATGTTTCAAATTTTTTTAATAGAAAAAAAGACAGATCTTCAGAATTGTTCATTTAGAATTTTTTTAAGTTTATTTTCTTGTTTTTCTGTGACTAAGTTACCTTTAGATGCCCATGGCAACTTGCCCATTGGGAAAAGGAAGAAGATACAAGGGAACAAGTGGAAGAATGCAAAAAAAATTCTAAGCTGCAATTGCAGGTGTGTTACACTTTTGTTGCCCCAGCAGGGGCTCACAACAAAGTTGACGACAAAGGGTCGGGCCCCATGTAGCCTATTGTGGCCTGCAGAACAATATGAAGGTTGTGAATGGCTAATCCCTCGAGATCGCTGACAGGTTGGGCCTTTAAGCAACCTGGGGACTCATTTCTCCACTGGGCTGGGTCGTTGTCTGACAGGATGGGAAAACCCGGGCTACTTACTGAGCCCTCGCCCAGAGCAGATACTGGGAGTCATTGTGAAGGAAAATATCATCTCCATTGTCAAGTTGGGACTGTCTTTGTAATATCAGAAGATGAGCTGAGGCAGAATACGCTACCGCAGGGCAGGTGGAATGATGATGGAACCAGCCTCTGTGTGAAAGCATCATAGCCAGGTTAAGAGCTTTTTAGTCAGAAATCATGTCTCAAACAGATTCCTCTGACCTCATTAGGAGTAAACACGCAACTTAGTGACACATGAGGATCATTATTCATTTCTTTTCTAAAAAACATGCACCTTTTCTTTTCGTGTGAGCTCCTAAAAAAAAAAAAAAAAAATACAGACAATGGGATAAAATGCTGTCAGAGGGTATGCTAAACAACTCCCAGCAAATACAGGCTATGGTGTGAGTTTCTCAGTGAGAGAGAAAGGTGAGCACGCAGCCACCGCCCAGTCCTCGTAAACAAGGCAGGGATTGCTCCACATGCCCTGAGAGAAAACACAAATATCTCTTTCTTCTTGGCTCTTATTAGCAGCAAAACCTGGAGCCAAGACACCACCCAAGGAGCTCAGGATGCAACCCAGTCAGTAAGCTGGAGAAAATCCATCCCTTACCAGTCAGGTGGAGGAACAAATAACACCTGGATGTGTGTGCATGTTTTCTGTCCAGATTTCCCACTAAATTCTACCATCACCTTCATCATCTGACCATCTTTATTTGAATATTTTTCAATCCATACATTTTTTCTTTATTTGATTCAACCTTGGCTTTCACTGTCCCGCCACAAAAAGCTTCAATCATCTCTGGAGAGGGGACTAGCAGTCCTGAACTGTAACCCAATCACCCATCCAACAGAAGAGTGTGTCATCTCTGTGGAATAACAGGAAGTCTGCTGCACGAGAGTCATCTCTCTCTCTCTCTCTCTCTCTCTTACGCCTACACACTACAGAACAACATTTATACTTTGTGGACATTTCTAAGATTTCAATCATGATCACATCATATAAATTAGGCATCGACGTGCTTAAAAAATGCACAGTGATAGTGAAAAAGAAATGGCGTAAAAATTGCAAATGCTATTTTAACGTCTAAAGTAAAGCTTTTCCTCAGCCTCAGAAAAACAAACGAAAAAAACTTTTCTCTTTGCTTTTTTTTAGAGGTTGAACTCAGAATCTGCAGCATATGTTGCTATATATTTGGCTTTTGTACTCATTGACAAATTTATAGATCTTTTCAGCATTTGTAAGCATAATGCTCATGAGTAAACTGGTGTGTTTGAAGTCAAATCTGATGAAAACGATCGCTAGTGCACCATTTTTTTTTTTGCAAAAAAAGGTTAGGATCAAAGGCCAATTCATTTTTCTATTTTTATAAAAATAAAAATCTTTCTGCAACATTGTGTTTGCCAAACAAAGCATGCACACTGATGACAAACTGATGAAAATATTAAATAAATCTAATTGCAAGATCTTTAGAAAGTTTTTTTTTTCTTTTGTTGGTCTTTTGCATTACTGGACATTGAATAATAAACATGTTGGAAGTGGGTTTGGAAATCTCAAAGCCACTGAGGCTCCAAGAGGCTGTAGGGCCTAAAGTTAGCGATTGTTGGGTCAGCTACAAAGGTAACCTCACTGAACCCCACAATGTTGGCTTTGGACCTCCAGTTCCTTCCTGTTCATGGAAATCTGCCTGCAAATGAAAAAAATCTTTCAGTTGTGTAGAAACAGTTGGACTGTACTGAGCTCTGATGGCTGACCATGCAGGTTCAGATTAGAAAAATGTGTTCAGCCTGAATTAATTTTAAGGTTTACAAAAAGCATGGATCAACCAACCATAAAGAAAATTCATATATTTTTTGGAATCAAAGCAAGTAGAATTTTTTTAATATCCGCATTTAATCTGACTTGTTTGATGTGTGGATGTGGGTCAAAATTAAATTAAAACTCATTTTATTTTTTTTTCTTGTTCTGAAGCTGCTTGTTTTCATTTTGCTGATCAAGGTGATGAAATACTGACCTCTGCTGGAGATAAAGTTTCTTACAACCAATTTTACTTTATTAAGGTTTGATTTTACAAATTAGGCCAAAACACAATCCTGGATATTTATTAGTGGTTGAAAGATTTGAAACATTAATCAAACCGGAAAATCTAAACTTCCATCATGGTTATACAGAAACACATACACACACAGGAAAGATATCAACTTATTTTATAATCATACATTTCTCTGTAAAATGTGACATCATTATTTAAACAGATAACATATCCCAACATAGGAATATGTCTTCATTCAGCCTGGATACTGCACACCGATATGTTTTATTTTGTCATCTCGTTCAGCATTAATTCATGCTTTAAATCTACAAATCCTTTAAATTATTTGTTCAAACTCAAGGTATGGAGAGCAAATGTTTTACTCATGATTGTTAAGTTTAATGTAGTTATGTAGTCATGTGCTGTGAAGTAACGACAGTCTACTTAATAAACGAAACCATTAAATAACTTCAGTAAAGTAATTTTGTAACGACATTTTTGTTCTGCAACTTTTTGCGAATGATGTTGGCTTCATCGAACCGTGATCTCCAGCTCTCACTGGATCAATTTGCTTCACACTTCACACTCAATTTGAGTGTGAAGTGGCCGGGATGGGAATTAACGCCTCCAAATCCAAGACCATGGTCCTCACCTGGAAAAGGGTGGAATGCCCCCTGCAAGTCAGGGACAGAGTCCTGTCCCAAGTGGAGGAGTTTAAGTATCTCGGGGTCTTGTTCACGAGTGGGGGAGAGACGGAGAGGGAGATCAACAGGTGGATTGGTGTGGCGTCAGCAAAACTAGGATGCTGCATCATTCCGTCGTGGTAAAGAAAGAGCTGAGTCGAAAAGCTAAGCTCTCGATTTACAAGTCGATCTACTTTCCCACCCTCACCTATGGTCATCAGCTGTGAGTGGTATCCCGAAAGAATGAGATCGCGGATACAAGCGGCCGAAATGAGCTTCCTCCGCAGGGTGGCTGGGCTCCCACTCAGAGATCGGGTGAGGAGCTCTGCCATTCGGGAGGAGCTCAGTGTCGAGCCACTCCTCCTCCAGGTTGAGAGAAGCCAGATGGGGTGGTTCACCTGAGCGTCTCACTGGTAAGGTGTTTTGGGCACGTCCCACCAGAAGGAGACCAAAAGGCAGAACCCGGACCCGCTGGAGAGACTCACAGCGGATCCGGGTTCTCACAGCTAGGGGTGTCTCACAGCTAGGGGTGAGAGAAGCCTGGGCTTCCTGTCTGAGGCTGTTGCCCCTGCGACCTGGCCCCTGATAAGCGGAAGACAACGGAATGGAATCATTTTTAGATATAGTACAAAAAATCTTATTATGTCAAACTCTTCTCTGTTTGGTCAACAAAAGTATTCATATAAATTATAGTGTGTAGATTTTAAATTATATCACTTGTTTTATTCATTTTATTTTTTTGTTATTTCTTATTTTTGTGTCGTTATGTACTACAGTATTTCTTTTTGTCTCATGATTACAGTGCTGCTGCTGGAACACACATTTCCCACATGTGGGATCAATAAAATCCTTCAGATTCGGATTTAAAAATGTTTGTTGATCAATTCTACAGATGGTAACATAAAAAGCATTCCCTATCCACTATGTCAAATTTATTACAATCAAACTGTTTCTGTGAAGAAATAAAAAAGACTGTCATCAGCATCTTCTGAAAAGATGAAGCATGACTTATGTCTCTCCAAAAGAGCAGATAAGTAATCATTAGCAACAATTCCACGCATGTTAGATTCTGGATCTTTATTGATGATGATTTTATATGATTTTTTTACTAGAATGTTGAACATTTCCAACATTTGGCTGCTCTACGTTGCTAGTCACACAAACCTCTGTGTGCAGTTCTTCACCACTAGATGGGACACATGCATTGTGTTAATGCACCAGTTTTTTGTTTTTTTGTTTGTTTTTTTTCACAGAAACATACTTGCGCTTCACGTGTGTTTGAGTCCTAACACAAATTATTGTCAAAGCAAAATGCATAAAACTTATCTCAAAGTGGACAGTGAGCCAAAAGGAAGCTGGAATTCAGACCTCAACATCATCATTTCTTTGACATGTCGTGCTTTGATTTATGACAACTCACTCAGTCAAGTTGCACATTTGAGATTTACAAGTTGTTTTCCCTCACAGTCACATGTCAAGTGGATGATAGGAGGATGGGGACAAACTGAGTGTGAGAAGGCAGCTCATTAGCTCTGCAGGTCCACTAGAGTGACCAGTTTGTCCCAGAGGACCGGTTTGAGCTTCTGGGAAACCCATTGATTCAGCAACAGCTGCAAATGTGCATTAACCTGATGAAAAGGCATCCTTTCTTCTCCTCGTCTTTTTCTTCGTTTAAACCATTTTGTTTCTGTGTCCCTGCATACCAGCTCGGCTTGGATCTCAATCCATCTGTACTCACATCATTGTTGGGTTTAACTGGATAAAAGCGCTTCTAGATCAAGAGATCAGTCTTTTCTATTGTGCCAACTGGATGCTTGTGAGTCCATGTCTGAGCAACCAGGATTTGCTTGTTTTTTGGGGGATGTTAAGTTTTTTCACAATTAACTTTGTCACTAAATTTTCTGCAGATGCTTTAAGATTTATGTTCTATTTTCAAAGTTTTCTGATTCAAACGAATCAAATATGCACCAGATGATGATTGAATAAAATTGATCAAAACAAATGATTAGTTTAATTATTGAATAAGACATCCAAAAAAAAGACCCATAAGTCAGTGATCTTGAAATTATTTTATCACAATAAAACAATTTTTCAAATATTCGTATTGACATGTACAAGAATGAATGTCGTAAAATCGTAAATAACACGTTTACGTCTATCCATCTTCTCTACAACGTCCTCCAAGACTGGGATCTTGAGTCTTTACTAATAAGTAAGCAGTCAAATGGGGAGGTGATCCCTGTAAAGGTCACCAGTGTGTTGAAGCAAGCTTCACATGTGCATCTCATGTTGTAGAAGTAAAGAAGACATTTGCATTTTGGGAGTGCCCTTCTTTTTTGTTTTGTTTAGATATGTGGTCTTAATTTGAACTTGTGAATTTTCTTACCCTTTGTATCAAGTCTGATTCACCAGCGAGTTTGAACAATTACAACCTTCAGATCATTTATAGTAGTTGGCGTTATTTCTAAAAAAAAAACATTGTTTTATATTAAGGCAAAAATTTTGCACCACATCAGGAGAAGAATTGTCTTCCGTAGATTGTATTTGCAGTCTGTAAATGATTAGAACAAAAATCTCAAATGCAGCCTCTCTGAATCCCATCAAGACATTAATATATTACACATGCAATGTTCTAGTTTGTTGTCCAATCTTCTGTACAAGAAGTAGTTTGACTCGTCGATATAATGCAAATAGTTCTTTCAAAAAGTCTACGTTTTTTTAAGGGGTAAAGAGTTTCTTCATGAAGAGAGATGGCCTAAGCTGTTGCACCACAAAGTCGTCCACTGGATGAGATGTCTTCTTCTGATCTTCCTGTCATCACAAAGGGCCATGTCTGGAGGAGAAATATGCATCAGATTCACAAGCTCATGGCAACATTCAAACTATTGTAGACTAAGTTTCTTGAAAAATCATGTAAAGTCATGTAAGTCATGCAAAGGGCTTCTTTTAATAGTTAGTAAGGCTTTAAACATTATCTTTGTAAATTCTTACCAGATTGACTGGATTTGCAAATCTATCCTCAAACCGGTCATCTTGCAGGAGCTGCCTGAGGTGGGAGATGTAGCTGGAGGCGAGACGAAGGGTGTCTAATTTAGAGAGCTTAGTGTCCGCAGGCACCCAGGGCAAGCTGGTTTTTAGTCTGGAGAAAGCTTTGCTCAGAACTCTCATCCTGGCCCGCTCTCGGGCATTGGCTGCGTTTCTCTGAGTTTGCCGTGCCTCTTTCTGGTGCGCCTTAGAGAGATTCCCACGCTCCTGCTTGATCATCGTCACAACACCATCATCTCCAAGCTCTTCTACAAAGGACCGGTTTGGACTCTGGCGGGTAATTTTTCTCTTTGAATTTTTCAAATGAATGGCTGCTCTTCTGGGATGTGTCACATGGTCCTCAGCATCACTTGCAGCAGAGTCAGTCGACATGGTTTTTCCACCTGTGCTCTGGAGTTGCACAGGAGCAGCGCTTTGGAGACCAGAAACAAGCAAGAATACACCGATTTGTCAAACTTTTTTAGAATTCCCATTTGGTAACCCAGTGACTTCCTCTGCCTACCACCATAGCACTTTTAGCTATGGACCTCCAACATCAGGTCTCCTCTTTGTGCCACTGGGACAAGCCTCCTTGTTTGGTAACTCCCCAAATTTAAGTCTCCTGGACTTGGCAGTTGTACATTTTCATGTGTACATTTCTCCTCCCCTTTTCTCCAAGCCACTATGACCTCAGTAGGACCACATCTCTGTACCATTGTGTAAACTGTGAAAGTCTTGAGTTGCTTTTGTCCAACTGAATAATTGGGTTAAGCCTTGTAAATTTATGACTTGTTGGTCATTGTCAAGTTGTTTTACATATTGTATAACTAAAGATCATAAATTCTCAAATATTGCACATGATTGGAGTAGATGATGCCCGAAGATAAGTCCAGGTTCCAAAATGTAGATCTGCAAACTTACAGTAAACAACCTGCCATGTTGTTGTATCTACAGATGGGTTGTGGTAATAGAAATGTCTTGAGCACCTTATCAAAAGTGTCTAATCCTTTGCTGGTTTCACAGAGAGATTGAGTTTCTGCAGATGGAGCAGCCGTTCACACGCAGCCTGCGTTCACCAGCCCCAGCTGTTATCGGTTCCCATGACATCTGGACTGCTGGCATGAAAAGGGGGTGGCAAATCTGAGGAGGCCCCCATCTTCGTACAAGATTTTTTTTACTGTTTACCCAACTTTTTCAGCTTCTTATAGACTCATGTTAAAGTTTTATCCCAGTTTTAAAATTTTAAGTAGAAACAGAAAAAAAAAAGATTTTCAAACTTGCACTTCTCAAATTCTTCATCCACATCCCCTTTCAACAAGTTTTTAGAAGACCAGCTATCTGCTGGACCTTGGAGGTCTCCCTATCCGCAGCGTATCCTTGAGTTTGACATGACGTTGAGATATTAAGTTGCGATGGAAAGGCAGTGAAGAGTTTCAGGCAGAGAGCCAACCCATTCTCCGTCACTGCATTTGTCAGCGAGGTGAGCTGCCTGATAGACACCTTGAAGCTGCAAGCTAAGGGATTCTGAGGATGGATTTACTTCTCTTTTGATAAGCCTATTCTATTTTTTCTTTTTTTTTTTTGCAAATGCATGAAGGTATCAGGCTATCTGTCACATTTTTCAATCTGCTGCTTCATTCACCTGGAAAGAGGTTGAGATAAAACATTTTGTCCATTTGTCATTCCGTACATGCAGCTACTCTAGTAAAAAGAGGAAATATTGCCCAAAACATCAGTGTAATTGATAGCTGTATTCTTGTTGTATATGCCCAGGGGATAATTAAATCCAGGGCCAACAGCAGTAAATAACACTTTAAACTACACTTGAAGAGAGAGCCAGTATTTGTCTATCAGCAAAGTCTTTCAGAGGTCCTGACCTCTATTGGAAGCCTGTAAGGAGAAGGACAGGTGCAGGCTCATGATGTCAGAGACCAGACTGTGTTTCACTCCCAACTCTTATTATTCCCATGATTTACGCCGGAGCAGCTAGTAGCACATTAAGTTGTTGGATGACATAAACTTGGAAGCTAAATAACAAATCACAGACAGGGATTGGCAAAATTTGGACTTCTATCCATTTTCTCATCATTTTTTGCAAACTCACATTTTGCTACTGAAAATGTTTATAATTCAAGAGCAATAGTCATTTACAGCCAATACGCTCAACTTCACTCAAATGAATTCAATTTAATCTTTCTATCACCTATCATGAAGTTATTATTAAAGTCATGTTTCAAACCTGCCATGAATTAGTTAGTTTAATATGTTAGCTCAAATAATTCATGTCATGTATTTATTTCAAATAAGCACAAAGATAACAAAGAAATTTTTCTTCACAACAAAGATCCACTTAATAAAATGAAAGAATAAAGGATAAGTGATTCAGAAGATGAAAGTTAGGTACATTTTTATAAATTGAAAGCTATTGTTGTCAAAGTAATTCATATTCACATCACTAAGTCCATTTCTTTCTAATATTTCTTCGTTCCATTACGCTCCATTAGCAATGGAGAGTGTGGAAAAGAGGTGAAGAAGCGTGTCCAGGCAGGCGGGTGGAGAAAAGTATCAGGTGTGATGTGTAATAGAAAAGTTTCAGCTAAAAAGAAAGTGTACAAAACGGTGGTGAGACCGGCCATGCTGTTTGGTCTAGACTAGAGACAGTGGCACTGAGGAAAAGACTGGAAACAGAGATGGAGGTAGCAAAGATGAAGAGGCTGAGGATCTCCCTGGGAGTGACCACGATGGATAGGATTAGAAATGAGTATATCACAGAAACAGCACATGTTAGAGGTTTTGGAGATAAAGTCAGAGAGGCCAGACTGAGATGGTTTGGACATGTGCAGAGAAGGGAGAGAGTACATCGGCAGAAAGACTCTGGGTTTGGAACCACCCAGCCATGCTCCTTGAAGAAGACCAAGGGGGGGTTAATAGACATTGAAGAAAGACATGAAGATAGTTGGCGTCACCGAAGACGATTCAGCAGATTCAGCAGGGTTAAATGGAAAAAACTGACTTGCTGTGGCGACCCCTGAACAGAAATGCCGAAAGAAGAAGCAGACCCTAACTTTCTATACAGAACAAGAAGATAGCATGTGGATGGAGTTTTCTTTTTTTACTTATGCACGCTAGAAAAACTTCTGTTTGATTTTGAACAATTTTCTTTTTTTTTTTTTTTTTTTTTTTTTTTACTTTAAATCTAGGTTTTTAGCCCAGGAAATAGGCTGTCACTATTTCAGTTTTTTTTTTGCTGAATTTCTTCAGACAAGGGCCACTTTATTTCCAACCGTGAGGTTCACAAGTTTGTGGTTATCATTGTTGCCCAGGTACATGTCTTCTTATTGAAACAATTGACTCTGAGAACCTTCAAAGTTGTATACATCACGTGATGTAGAATAACGAAATACCTTAAGTTAAGTTGTGAGAACTAAGTTTGGGAAAGTGGGTGAAGAGTCCACTTCACTCTTTTCCGACCAAAAAAAGCAGAAACATTTGAATGATGGAGATTCATGTAGGTGAGAAAATGATCATGAAGTGGTCACTCTGGCAAAACATCTAAATTGACCAGAATACCCACAAAAAAGAAATGTATGACACAAAGAGTTAAAATGTTTTTCTATTTAGATTTTTCAAATTTTCTTTCCCTTTCACTTGAATCAAGTGTGATAAGGAAGACAAATCAATGAAACAATGGTAAGACGGTGTGTCAGATACTATATTGGAAACAATAACAGGACGGAATCCATGGAAAAGCTTATTGAGTATGAATTTTGAGTAACTTGAGATTAATATTAGTTTAGCTGGAACAAGGCTTACCAAAAATGAAATACTTAAAAACATCAATATGTTACCTTCATATTTCAACCATATTTTATTTATTAATGAGAAAACAAATGAAAAGATCAATCATCACCTGGATGAAAACAAAATTCACAAAGCACATACAGTTACATTTCATAATTACATGCATGATGGATGTCTAATGCTGAAATCTAGTTACATAGTTTTCTTTCTTTTTAACTCTTTGTTCCTATATTCTAACAGTGTCATATCACAGTGCTCAAAACTTCATTTGTAAAATTTAAATTAGCTTTGGCTCAGATTATGAATCCAAAGGATTTCATAACAGTGCTTACGTATCCAATCATTTGTTCACAACAAATCTGAAAAAATCAATCAGTAAATCCATTTGTTACATGTCTTCAAAAAATTAGGAGAGTAGTGAAAAGTTCGCCCGATTACTTGGAATTTGAAAATTTTCTGTTTAGTTTGTATGTTTTTCTTCTTCGTGTTCATGGAACTGTATGACTGAATTGTATTCTAGCAAGAATAACGGATTAATGTAAATGCATTTGTAAATTGACACAATCGCAACGAAAAATCAGCTAACATGAATAAAAGCTGTCCAACAGTCAGTTCATTACATTTTAATGCTTGCTGGATTATGCAGAGATTAAATAGTAGATACAATTAAGTACCGGTACATGAATGATGGTTTTAAACTTTACACATGCAGTTTGACTGTATGTTTTGGTGATGCTGCACACTACTTAGTGAAATAACTGTTTCTGAATTTACTTTCACCATTTTATTTGCGTTTAGACTCCAAGGCTTTAATAAGCGGAACCCAGCGAGATGTGGTGCGACCTTTTGCTTTACCAAGACTCAAGTTGGGCCACATGTTGCCACGGACACTCACAGGTCCATCATACTCATCTGCTTCAGAAGTTATTTCCATCTTCTGAATGATGAGCTTCAAGAGGCAGTGTTGCTTCTCCAGCAAGCTTGACATCTCTTTCATCCTGTACAGGGAAAGTCAGTTACTGCTGATCACAATTTTATTCACAGTGAAATGAGGCATGAGAGGTTAAAATTAAAATCTCTGCCACTGAATACATTTACAAAATGTTCAGCGAATCACCACTAAGAGGGGCTGATGCATTAAAAACAACCTTGGCATCTACTTCTGACTCAGCTCATAAGATTATGTTTTCACTATGAAAACCTGAAATTTTACATATGATCTCTTAATTTTTCTGTAGATTGAATGGACTTATTTTGATCTCTGTGAACTGTAAAAATGCCAGATCATTTTTTTTTGTGTGAATTTTGTGTACTTGTATTTATGTACGCTCAATCTCCCTCAAAGAACCAACATGCATGATTTGAAAGCACGTTTCACATATTCATATCACTCATATCACTAATTGGGACGTTTGGGAGCTTCAGACTTTTGATTTGTACACACGTTGAAACATTCTGGGCAACTGGCCCATCGGTTCCTTTAAATCCTGACTGAGGTCATCTAAAAATTCTATCATGTTAATGGCAATAGAATCATTGTGAAATTACTTTGAAGGTAGATTGAAATTTGGATTTTAAGATGTATGGCAATGGTTGCTATGAGGATGAAGCAGTGTTTTAAAATTGATGGATAACTCCTCGTTCACTTTTGATCTTTACCTGGACTTTTGCTTTTTCAGTTCATTTTCAGCCAAAGTACAGCTTTGTGACTTAGACTTCAGACGACTCCAGACTTCATTTTTTTCCTCTTCACCGGAGATAAATTGAGTTAAAAAGTTCTAAAAAAAAAAAAAAGTGCTTAGTAGGTGAGAAAAAAAAAAAACGTTTTGACCCAAGTTAGAAAAACAAAATTAATATGCATAAAATGTTTTTACTGATTAACATACCTTGGAGCACTTGCGGTTGGGATAGACGGTGATGGAGGGCTTGTCGACTCTTTTCATGAACCAATATGGAAGTTTATCCTCCAGAGCGGTGTGAAGATCAATCTAAAATTAGAAATGATAATATTCATCCTGTTCACCTTCAATATAAATGATTAATTAAACCATAAGATGTCTGTGAGATGTTTTTAGGTTTTTACTCAAAGTCAGAACAACCAAAAGCACCAACATGTCAGCAAAAAGTTTGCAGATCTGAAATGATCAATGAATATATATGGGGGAAAACTAATTCTAACCTCATAAGGTTGCAACACACATTTGTCATCCACAACTTAAAAAGCCATTAGGCTGCAAGCTGATATATTGTGCCTGATGTTTGTGGCTTTTATAGAAGCTACCTATAGCTTAACTGGTATGTAAGAAGAAACTGAATGAAATGAGAGGTAGTGGTCAAAGTAGAGTTGACTCTGCTAAGTCAGCTAGATTAACACAAAAATAGTGGTAAAGTATGCACATCCCTCGAAATGTTCCCTCTTTCTCGCATTTCTGTTTTCTAAAATTAAAATAAAGTGGTTGGATGGCTGTTGATGGACACATATTTTCAGATTTCTCCAGAGATGCTCAATCAGGTTAAGGTCAGGCTCTGCTCGAGTCCTGGCAGAGAGTTGCTTCATAAACCGTTCTTTTGTTATTTGACTGTGTGCATTGGTGGATTGTCGCGTGAAAAGGTGAAACTTCAGCTCATTCCGAGGTCTGGAGCAATCTGAAAAATGTCATTGTATCTTTGCCTTTGATGGCTTTCATCCTTTCTTCAATGCTACCCAGTCGTCCTTTTCCTGCAGCTAAATAAGACCCACAAACCATGATCCTACCACCGCCATGCTAAACTTTTGGGATTGTATTAGGCAGCAGATGAACAGTTCCTGATTTTCCACACAATCACTGCTTGTAAGTCTCACCAAAAGACAAGAAAATCTTAATTCCTACTTTCTTGAAGTCTTTGTTTTTTTGCCAGACTCAATATGTGGAGAGACTTAGCCTGAGGTTTTGTGCTGGGTGGAGTGCTTCAACAATATTTGACTTTGTGGAATTTCTTTCCTATTTCTCTCATCAAAGTTTTCTTTTCTGTATGGCTTCTCAGTTTGGCTGCTCTAAGAAGAGTGCTGGTCATTTCTATCTTCTTACATAAGTATCGTGAAGACCTTTGTGGTTTCACGAGTATGAAAGAGCATGGAAGAATTTTTGTAACCTTGGCCAAAAACCAGTGCCTCAACCCAGTTCTGCCTCTGAGCTCTTTGGGCTGTTGCTTTGACCTCTTGTTTCTCATTAGGATTGACCTGCACTGTGAGCTGCTGGGTGTTACTCAGACAGATGTGTGTATGTATGTCCTAACCAAGTCTAAATAATTCAGATACACCTGAGCAAAACCACCTCAATGAGGCTCAGAAGAAATGACAGCCGGGGGTCAGAATAAATAAGACCAAGTAATATTGTACTTTGTAGTTGAAAAATTTCCAGTCCGCCCACCCATCACTGTAAGGTGTTAAGTGTGGGATTATGAGAATTAAAATAACCTTTTTATTTTTAAAACAAGTATAGTAAAAACTGAGGGAAAATTTAATACATTTAAATAATTTCTGAACCCACTGTATCTTCAAATTGGGAATTTCCTCAGAACCGCAGATATTACCTTCTCGACAGAATCCTACAAAATCAACAACTATAATTGACAAAAATGGTATTTTTTTATTTAATCTTTATGTTGGACAGAATATTATTTGTTGTTAATCTCATTTAGAAGGATTTGCTGGACATATTAATATTTTAATTTATTTAATTCAAATTATATTTGTATTTTTTATATAACAATATGATTTGTCCATTAAAATTCTTTTAATTCTTTTAAATCCCTCTCCATATATTGATTTTTGCAAGTTTTAAAGAAAAACTTGATAGCTGCTGAACAGCTTCTGAAATGATTTTACAATCAATAAAGATATTTTTCTTGGGGAAATTATGTCATTACACTGTTGTACTGTGCACTTGTCATTTAATTCTATGAGAATTTAAATCAGACATGATGAAAAAAAATAACTAAAAGAAATGTGGACAAATAATGAAAAAATTCAGAAAATTGATTTGACACAAACATGCAAAGCTGAGATTTACCTGCATAGCTATTCTTTTCAGGGCTGCATTCCTTTGAACTTCAGCAATATCTCCAACCGCTAAACCAATCTACAGTACAGGCAGGAAAGAAGAGTTTTTTTTAACAAGACCACCAAATAATTTCTGTTCGCAACAAAATAATTCATGAATTATGTTGTCATGACTCACCATCAGGTTCACCAGCAGAATTGGCATCAAAAGCACAAAGTGGATAAAAATGAAGTACGTCATGATACCAAAGGGAAGTTCATTTTGCAGGAGAGCATCCAGGAAATTGGTCTGGTAGTTCAGTTCTCCGACCATCATCACAAAGGTTTGCATCACTGAAAGCGGTACAGTTTGGAATTCCCTCTAATCAAATCAACAAAATACAAACAAATAAAATTAGAACAAGCTAAAATGTTTGGTTTGAACAATTTTGTGTGGAGTGTGTACCAAAACAGACAATCACAATTTTTGTAACATGCATTTTATCTGTGATTCCCACAATTTAAAGATATATTGAGATGTTTCGTGATGTGATGCTTGATGTCTTATTTTAATCAATTCTGTTAAAATTTAGAGTTCGTCTCCTACCTTGTTGAGCATCAGGGCATAAAATGCCAGGCTGAAAGCCAACATCAGGTATGTAAACAGCATCACAATACGGATCAGTGTCTTTAGTATCTCTCCAAACATCACAACATAGATGCCAACACCCTCAAACCTGGTAAAAATCAAGGTTTTAATCATATTTTTAAAAAAGTGTTGGAATTCATTAAAAAAAAAAAAAGGCTTTATCACCTTTGGAGATAAAGAAGAAATGCAATCCAGGAGCTTAAAACACCCATTGCCCCTGCTTGCCAGTAAAAAGAACTGTCAACATTGAGCATGAGGGGTATGATGAACAAAAGAGCAAAAATAGCTGATGTCCAGTCAGCAAAGTTGGAATAATCTCGGAAATAATTCCAGCGCTAGAAAAAAAAAAAAACAGGAAAAAAGTCAAATAGACTGAAAGAAACATTAATATTAAACACAGAGAACTCCTTGGACAGTACCTGTTGTGATATCTGGACCATTTCTTTCACTATTGCATAGCTGTTCATGACCAAGACCATCATCATGCAGAAGGACAAGAACACACTTTGCTGTGAAAGCAAAGAATCTCAACTTTTTGCACAAAACATAGGTTTTTTTATGTGTAACAGAATTCATTAACTACCTCCCGAAAAGATATGGGCACCATGATGATCTCATGCTTGCCTGTATCAGTACAGTTCATCGTTGGCCTGAGTCTCACAATCAAGTGGGTAAAGGGTAGTAACCCCAACAGGTACAAAAACATGTTGAGCAAATGAGCCTTGCTCCCATAAGCTACCCTGTGGACAAAAACAAAATCATAATGTAAAGTTAAAATAAATTATTTTAGTGACTGTCTTCGGAATGCTTCCCTTCCTGAATACACACCACTTCATGGCCAGGTACTTTTTGCAGACGGGGTGGTTAAGGAGTTCAATTCGGTTGTACTGGACCATTGCCTGTAAAAGAAAAATAAAGTGTCTGAATAGTACTGAATCCTCAAATGCATGATGTGAAATTTTAGTTATTTGCCTTGATTGTCTTAGATAATGAATTTAAAAGTAGTTGTTTCAGTATGAGCGATCATGCAACGTACCTTCATGTTAAATCTTTTTGTGCTTAGTTTTCATAAAAAAAAAAACTATGTTAAGCATTATTTAATGCCAGATTCAAGATTTATTTGGCGTATTGTTAATGACCAAATTGTTGATTCAGCAGATATACTGCCCCTTGCCTTGAATCAGCCGGGATGGGCTCCAGCACCCCCCTCAAGCCCGTACAGGATAGATGGTTAAGAAGGTGACTGACTGACTGAATGGGCAACTGGTTTTATTGCTATTACAAAAAACTATCTTGTGTATATTGAAATGTTTGTTTACCTTCACAACAAGAGCTTAACAAGTAAGAGTGTCAGGATCCCCTTACCTGCCGCCAGAGGGAGCCTAGATGTTCTTCATCACCCTGATTGGGACACCTGAGATTGATTCCTGATGCCACACATCTGTGGACCCTTCCATCTATTTGAGGGCAATCACCCTGGAGTTCCATGTTGTGTCATACCATCCCTTCCAGCCAGGTTACCCTGGTTACCTGACCATGATTGGACTCCGGTATTATTTGAACTTTTGAAATCCTGAGTTAATCCTGTGTCCTTTGCTTTACAGACTTACTCGAATTGTGTTCAATAAACCTAATTTTGATGTCCTGCATTTGGGTCCTCCTCCTTCCACATCATAACAAAGTGCATGTTTGATGAATGATTTTAACACCTTTCTTTAATATATACTTTTTTGTTAGTAATAAAAATGGAAGACCTGTGTTTAAAAGTCTACCAAAGCTGTAAAAATTCAAGGACACATTAAAGTCAGAAGTTTTCTTTACAAAAAGCATCAGAGCTTCATTTTTACTTTCATCATCATCATCAGTGTAAAACACTGGTTGGGAACTTGAAGGATTGTTCTGTTTCATTTCACTTACCTTTTATTTCAAAAAGAAATTCTCTTTGTAACAAATAAATATGATAAAAATCCTTTTAAAACTGAGGTAGCATACCGTGATCAACGTCCTCATAAAAATTGCTGTATAGGTCTACAGAAAACTATACAGGGCACAATGTGTGACTAACATAAAGTCTGGCTGCTCGTAAATCACATGTAGGTAGAATATTAGCGTTTCATTGCTCCTAAAATATATTTTAGGTGAATCGTTACTTACGTTGACTGCAGCTAGAGGTTGAATTTTCAAGGACTCATCAGTTAACTTCTTTGCTGAAATAGGAGCCTGAAGCCATCTGAAATTGTACTCAATCTGCAGCACAAAAAGATACTTAATTCCTGACAAATAGTAAATAATTAATGATCAATTTTGATTGTGCAAATGGTTGATAAATTACATGATAGTCTGGGCTGTTGTGGTCATCATCAGACTCTTTCACACATCGATCCAGGAGGTGCTGTTGAGCCAAGTCACAAATCACAATATCAGACATTATATAACACAAAACTGTACAGAGAGGTGAATTATAATCACTATGTGCAAAGATTTATGATATATTCTGTTTATGTTTGGTTTGTTTTTCTTTTGAAATTGGCAAACCTTGCAGGTCTCAGGTAGAAACTCAATCATGTCCAGTATAGGGCACCGCTGGTTGGTACCAGGAATGAATTCTTTCATTGACTCATCACATCTTAAAGGAAGGAAATGAAATTAATCTCAATGGACATAAAACATGCATACTGTATACAGTCTTAAATTTAATGAACTCGGCTCGTTTTAGGGTGGGACGGTGGCGCAGTGGTTAGCACAGTGGCCTCATAGAATGATGGTAAGGGTTTGAGTACCGGAGTGAGGGCGAGGTTTGGGCAAGGCCTTTTCTACGTGGAGTTTGCATGTTCTCCCCATATATGCACAGGTTTTCTCCATGTACTCTGGTTTCCTCCCACACTCCAAAAACACGCATGTTACGTTGATTGCCGCTTCGAAATTGCCCCTAGGAATAAATGTGTGTGGGTGGTTGTGTGTTGTGTGGCCCCGCGGCAGACTGGTGACCTGTTATGCGTGTACCCTGCCTCTCCCCTTGAATCAGCCAGGATAGGCTCCAGCACCCCCTGAGGCCGCGTTGGGGAATAAGAGGTTCAGAGGACTAAACAAAACGGATCACTTTATACATTTTGCAAGAGCCATTTCTAAAATTACAAAAAGACATTAAACAAATGCTAAACTAAGAAAAGAATTTTTTTAATAATATACCTGTCACTGTCAATCACAGCATTGACCACCTCTTTCTTTCCATTCTGCACGGCTTCATGTAGGAATGAAGTATGGTTCTTGTTTAAGATGATTTCTGCTCCTCTGGCCAGCAACAGTTTGACTGCAGCAACGTGTCCTATTCTTGCAGAGATGTGGAGAGCAGTATTCTGGCCAGACAACAACACATCACTACCGTTATTTTTTCATTTGCTATTTATAAAATTGAAGAAGAAATATAAAGCTCAGATGGAAAATTTATTTAGCTGGCATTGATGTTGGCAACAGGAACAGTTTTACCCCATCTTCATCAGTTTTATCCAGTAACTTCACATTGGCTGATAGCAAGATGTCAATTGTTTGTGTGTAGCCTTCAGATGCTGCATGATGCAGACAAGTCCATCCTTTATAATCACTGTGACATAAATACATTTATTTTTTTAATCAAAAATATCCAGATGCAGCTTTCTATATTGAATAAAGCGTTTCATGAAAACAATGCAGCAATGTGCGATTATATGATGTGCTACGTTTACTTAAAAACACATGTTGTCTTTATGAGCCCATCCGCGTTTCAGTTTACCTGTGGAACAAAGCTCCTTTACGCAGCAGCAGCTGAACCACTTTAGTATGACCTCCTTTAGAAGCTAAATGGAGAGGTGTCAGGCCACGTTCATCACCTTCATTTAGCAGACGTGAGTCAGTGATGGTCTCCAATAATCTGTGACAAGTATTGATGCGCCCATACCTTCAAGAAAGAAGGATGAGGAGAGATACTGAGATGAAGAAAAAGCTTCAACAGAGTCCCATCAAGTCATTTAATGTCTTTTTCTCAGAAAAGGGATGTGTCCATTTCCTCAACTGTCTTCTAATTATGTCTAAATAAAAGGTTGAAGAATACCTAATGAAGAATATAGGTATTCAAGAATACCTAATGTACTGAACCATCCAAAAAAAACTTTTATATGTCCTTTATATAAAACCGAAGTCTTCCAAATAAAACAAAAATTTAGCAGCTCATTATGTTGCAATCTAACTGTCTGCATTATTCACATTGAATCTTCAAAATACAGATAAGCTAAACATGGAAACTATGGCACTGTACTAATTCTAAACTGGGTGTGCAAACTTTTTCAGAAACAACCTGAAAAAACTAAAGAAACTATTATATTCTGCTGTTTTGCAATGCTATAACTTTTCTTAATGCACAGAACAAGTTTATTGTGCTGAATAGAAATGGTTCCTTTGTGTAAAAAAGAAAAAAAAAAGAAGAAAAAAGAAATCTTTGCATTTGCAGCTTTAAAAGAGGTAAAAGACACATTGTGTCTGCAGAGCGGTTCATAATAACGGAAAATGGGGTTTTAGGAGGAGTTGAAGTTTTATTTCACAATATGGTCTTTTTGGCCCTTGCTGGAGGAAAACAGTAGACAGGCTGGTCTACAGGCTGATACACCCGCTTGTATCAGGCTGATAAAATTGCAAAACCCAATCTAAAAATCAATAAGTGTAAAGCAAAATGCTTATGCTTTCAAACTTTTTGAAACATTTATTACACTTAATCAAGTAATTATACTGTATTCTTATTAAAGCTTTTAAAAGCCCACTGAATTGGGGCTTTATTGTAATGAATGACCAAAAACTTAAGAAATGACTCAGAGATACAGAAATGTGGCAAAAATGTTCCCATTGACCAGCTCAGGTGTAATTGTCAGGTTGCATTGTGTTTCAAGTTCATTTAAAAAAAAACTATTAAAATTTTTTATCAATAATAATGTGAAAAAAACAAACATCATCTGCTTTTTATTACTTTACAAAATTGGAGAATCAACATTTGTGGTGACTAAAAATAAAATGGTAGGTCTATAGTTTGAAAACCTCAACCTACTAAGACCACTAATATGTAGAAAAAAAAAATCCTCACATTGCGTTGATGCTTTTCTAAACTATTATCGATATTATATTTGAGTCCATAAAACCTAAAATGAGTTTAGGTCACAGGAGGTTATTGCTCTAAAAAGAACCAACAGTTTTGACTAATTACGTCTGTTGTCTAAATGTCATCCTAATGCAAATTTTAAGGTAAACTTCAGTATTTTTCAGTCAATTATAAAACCTCCATCCCTTAGAGACTAATCAAAACTTACTGGGCAGCAAAGTGCAGAGCAGACTTCTTGTCTTTGGACTTGCATGCAAGGCCAACTTGTCCCGAGAGACCCAACATGTTCTTCACTGAGTCATGAATCCCCAGCCTACAGGCATAATGCAGCGGGGTGCAGCCCTCATTATCCTCACAGTTCAGCAGAGCCTTCACATTGTTTTGCTAAGGTCAGACAAATTATAAATATATGTTGCATTTGTGCATAAAGAAAATCACATTGTCGGTCAAATTAATTTGACATTGTCTATGATACATAGTTGAGCTTAGATAACAGAAATTTCTGAAAAAAAGAAAAACCCAACTTGAAATTGGCTGCATGACAGTATGCAATTCTAAAACAGATGATCTCTGAATGAAAAGTTTTCCATAAAGTTATCGTACTGTTTTTGATATTAGACAGAATAATAAAGTTTGAAGATCTTATTTAAATTTGTAAAGCATCATTTTTTGCACACAGTGTTTTAGCCTCTAATCCGGGGCCGGATTGCAGGGGCAACAGCCTCAGATGAGAAAACCCAGGCTTCCCCCCGGTTGCATCCTTCAGCTAACACGGAAGAATCCCGAAGTGTCCTCCAGCCAGCTGTGAGACATAGTCTCTCCAGCGGGTCTGGGGTCTGCCTCTGGATCTCCTCCCGGTAGGACGGACTCGAAACAACGACACTGCGTTCGGGAAGCATCCTAACCAGATGCCCAAACTACCCCATCAGGCTTCTCTTGACCCGAAGGAGCAATGGTTCTACGCCGAACTCCTCCCCGGATGGCAGTGCTCCAATTCATCTCAAATATCTTTAATAATTTTCGTCTAGATGACAGCAAATGTACAAAGCAGATTACCTGAAGTATTTCTTCAGAAAGATTTTTCAGGCCTTTTGGTTGTAGAATGGCAAGGTGAAGGAAGTTACATCCACATTTATCTGTGGCAGTAACATCAGCGCCTAAAAAGATAGAAGCGTGAGTTTGCAAGTTTAAATTGGTAATGTTAAACACATGCTAAATTAAATGACAGTAGCAGCACTATGTAGAATAAACGATACCCCGGCTCACCCTTTGAAAGCAGAAGAACAACAGTTCTCCAAGCTCCACAGAATGTGGCCAACAACAAGGGACTGTTGCCTTTACAGTCAGTGCTGTTGAGGTCTGCACCCTGTAGAGAGAATTTTTCTGAATTTATTCAGTTTTTAATCATAAAGAAGGTAAGTGGTTTATAATTGGAACCCAAAGAAGAGTTTCCACTTTTAACCTTAAAAAAGTTTTTTTTTTTTTCCAAACTCAGTCAGACCAGCTCAACTAGCCAGAAATAAAATGCGGAGTTTTCAACTTTACTTTTGGATGAAGAAGCCAGGAAACCATGAGTGAATTATCCCTTCATATCTACTTCTACTTTTTCTTCTCCTTTTGGCATTTCCCTTCAGGGGTCGCCACAGCAAGTCAGTTTCTTCCATTTAACCCTATCTTCTGCATCTTCTTTGGTCACGCCAACTATCTTCATGTCTCCCTTCACTGTATCCATGAACGTCCTCTTTGGTCTTCCTCTAGGCCTCTTTTCTGGTGGTTCCAAACCCAGCATCCTTCTGCTGATGTATCTCTCTCTCTCCTCTGCACATGCCCAAACCATCCCTGCATATCTACTACTTGTTGTAAAACACCACTGATAACTTCTCCTTTTGGCCTTTTCCTTCAGGAGCCACCACAGCAATTTCATTGCTGCTGTTTCCTTCATCTAGCCCTGTCTTCTGCATCTTTTTCTTTAATGCCAAGTACGTTTATGTCCTTCACTACTTCCAACAAAGTTCTCCATTTGCCCAAGGTTTACCCTGTCAGGCTAACTATTTTAATTAGATTAAACACTCAAGTAATACTTATGATGAAGAAGAGAGGATCCTACCTACCATACAACTCACTATAGTGCAGCAGCAAGACTATTAGCAGGAACTCATAGAAGAGATCATATTACTCCCGTGCTAGCGTCTCTCCATTGGCTTCCTATTGAGTTTAGGATCAAGTTTAAAATCATCTTACTAACCTACAAGGCCCTAAACGGCATGGCTCCATCTTACATTAGTGAACTTATAGTACCTTATCAACCAAGCAGAACACTCCGCTCACAAAATGCAGGGCTGTTGGTGGTTCCTAGGATTTCAAAAAGTACAGTTGGAGGTAGAGCCTTTAGCTACCAAGCTCCAGTTTTATGGAATAAGCTCCCAGCTCAAGTGAGAGAGTCAGACAGTGTTCCTACATTTAAAGGGAGGCTTAAAGCATTCCTGTTTGAACAAGCTTATCAACAGGCCAGATAGAAACAGATTCAATTAGCTGATATAATTACCAGTTGGCTGCTAGATAGTAAAAGCTGGGGAAAGTATGGTACATTGGGGTTCTGTCCTCTAATTCTATCTACTATTCTCTGCCAGACTGTCTCGGCTCTTTCCCCCTACCCCCTACTCTACCCTCTACCCTGAACCCCTGGCTTTCTATCTCATTCATTGTTCTCAATTGTCTGTTTATTTAGAATTACACTGCTAGTTGGTACAATACAATTCACATGTTGTCCACCTCTCTCCCTCCTCTCTGGGAGAGAGCCCCATTCAGGACTCTGCGTTCCTGTCCTGGGCATGGCCACACCGAGGAGACCTCCGCGCTTCTTCATCCCCGTTCCATCAGGATGAAATCCATCTACTCATCCCCGCCGTGGGCATCGCTGGGCTGAGGAGTCTCCCGTGTCTCCATCAGGATGAAGAACATCTACTCATCCCCGTACTGGACATCTCCGGGCTGAGGAGTCCCCCAGTGTTTCCATCAGGATGAAGAACATTTATTGACTTCTTTAGATATTTAGCTGTAGATTAGAATAAGCTAATATTTAAACAATAATCTTTGACACATTGTTTGCTCGTCCCGGGGGAGGGATCTCTCTTTCACGTGGATCCCCATGAGGTTTCTTATTTTTTCCCCACTGATGGGTTTTTTAGAAGTTTTTCCTCACCGAGAAGGAGAGTCTAAGTGCATTAATGTGCTAGTCTTGTTTAGTTAGCATTTGTTAGTTATTTTTCTTGTTGTGTATTTGTGTTAATACATTCCTCTTTTTCTTGTGAAGCCCAGTGAGATGGACATTCTGTGATTTTGGGCTATACAAATAAAATTGAATTGAATTGAATTGAATTTATGCATTTTAAAATCACCTTTTTACAAAGTAAATGCAACAATATTTTTTATCACAATTTCTTGCTATTGTGACTACAAATCAAGAGTTCGCTGTGAAAAACAAACTCATAATGTGTTAGTGTGTGTCCGTGTCTTATTTACCAAAGAAATGAGGTACTCAGCCAGCTCCGCATGATCAAATATTGTAGCCCTGGAAAAGCAAACACATGTTCTGTAAACCAGTGCACATGACTCCGGGAGACAAAATCTCAGACATACAGTCTGGTAAAGCACACAGTTGATTAAATTCCAACTCTGCTTTGTCAGAACATGACATAACAACTGGATTTTTCTCCGCGGTGACACACTTTCTATCGCTGATGTATATGAGATGATAAATTCTCTGGAGTCTGACAATTTTCAACATTTTCAGTGATGGAGGATTTTAGTAACAGAATGACTAAAAAATACAGACATCTGCAAACCCAGAGATCCAAACTCGAAGAGAAAAATTCCTGATTTAGCCACGAAAGATTAAACTACAGAATAGAGATTAATATGAGCTTTTTCTTCATCATATCACTGTGGTCTTATCAAAATATAAATACAGGAAAGGACTTTGGTCTTTTCCCCAGCTGCTGTCCGTGTCAACACAAATTAATTTGATGTCAAATTTATGAGCGGCTTGAGATTCTGTTGTAATTACACTGGCAATTAAAACTTATCTACTAATGATTATTATCAGAAGTCTGTTTGTTACAATTTTGCCAAGATGAATCCCTTTTATACAGTATACGTTGTTGCCCAGGTAGAATAAACATGCTTACGGTATGCTGGTCGGTGATGCATATACAACTCACAATTATGACATGATAACGTGAATGACACGTTTATTTTGTACAATTAGATTTTTTATTTGACCCACATAGGATTATCTACAGTAATAAAATTAATAAGGTAACACAACAGTCAGTGCATTCATGACTTTACCAATTGTTCCAAAATAAAGGGCCAAGAAGAATTTGTTTTTGTTGTTTAGGATGTCGAAGCAGGATGAGAACAAGATGAGAAGAGGCATTAAAAGGTTAACTGATTACACAGTTTGTGAAAAGAAATTAAGATGTAAATGACTCAACCTTGATTCATACTGTCAGGCAGAAATGAACAATTAAGTGCAGATTTTATTCATAGGTACAGCAAAAAAAAAAAAAATTAATTAAAAACACAAGTTTTGATTTGAAAAGCTCACCCATTAAACAAAATTTCAATGTCTATGCTAAATTACATTTCAATTAGCCATCTAGTATTTTTTTATTAAAAAAACCCAAAGTTTTAAAATCTGTCATATGTCTGACTGAAACCAGAAAATAGTGGAATCAGAAATATTTTGAAAATTCTGTGGCAACTCATTTTAGCCATTGCTGATGTGATAGCTTTTTTATACTGTTCAAAGGGGTGTCAGATTTTGCTTTTCTGTCTGTTCCATTCGATCAAAGAAAACAGACAATTCAGTGTTACATCTGTTTTCTTTATTATGCTGTTAAAAATTACCTGCAAGGCAATAAAAGACACCAAACATCTGTGTTTGGGATCATTTTTAAGGTATTCTTTTTTTTTGTCATAATGGCTGGGTATACATTAACCAACTGAATACAACTTTATTGTTCATTTTGAGAAACCACAGCTTCAAATTGAATTTGTTTTAGCATGTCATTAAGATTTATTTTTGTTAACTTGCATTTGTGCACTCATAAAATGTGTTAGATGCATGTGTGACCTGTTTTTTTTTCTGGCTTCTAATGCTTTAAAATTCCAATAAGGACTACAATCTAAATTGATCTCTGGAAAATAAATGATTGTTTTTCCGATTTGTTTCATGTGCTCAGCTCTACAACTAGTACTCATGACAAAAATGACAGGTCAAAATGTTTTCAATTGTTTTTGCTAAGTTACCCCACGACAGACTGGCGACCTGTTCGGGGTGTACCCTGCCCCTTGCCTTGAATCAGCTGGGATGGGCTCTGGCACCCGCTGGATCCCCGTAAGTGATAGACGGTTAAGAAGGCGACTGACTGAACACAACACTCTCTGATATGTTTAGCGTATCTGGGGTTTTTTTTGTTTGTTTTTTTGTTGCTTGATCTTTGTTACACAGTGATTTTTTTTCACATAATTTTTTCAGTATTTTCAATCGCCCGATTAGAACACCCATTCGGGTTGCTTTTTTCTAACCATCAGTAGAAGTAAATATGGCACAATTTTATTCATTAAATTGGATAAAAGCAAATATTATTTCAGAAAAAATGTGGAAAACATACCTGTGTAAAGGAGTCTGATTGGCTCCATCTGTCAGGTTGATAACGTCTTCAACTTGTTCAACAGTAGAAAGCATCAATTTAACAACCTCAGTAGCTCCCTGTGTGCAGGCCAAGTGGAGAGGTGTGGATCGATCGTTCTAAACCACCAATGAAGGAAACACACACACACAAAATGGATTGCATGTAACTATTTGTTATTGTTGAATCATCTATTTATTTATTTACACCTGTCTAGCTAGTTAGCCTAAAGAAAATACTCAATTTTGTGGAGTGTGGAATTCTCTCGCACAATCATAAACCATCATATTTACAAAGCTAAAGACAGTAAAATCTCCTTATTTGCTGAATTCATATGAAGACAAAGAAATGATGTGATTTCCTGTGTGCACATACATACTGCACTCTCATCCAGTAAGATACAGGATTAGCAGAGTATCTTCCAAACTGGCAGACTGAACACAAAGAACTGTAACACAAGCTTTTAATGAGATAACCAGGACTGGCAGGAGGACGCCAGTGATTGCTCCACTCTGCTCCACAGTGTAAGTGGAGGTAATTTGTATCAATTTAGCCAAGCCAGGCTATTACTGTATTCACTATTCCTGCTGTAGCTCTGGCCAGTAGCCCGAGGCTGGACATAACCATCACTCTCTGATAAATGTGACAATACTAACGTGCTCTACATGCACAAAAAAATAAAATCTTTTGACTTGGAAAATGCTTTACATTTACAGGCAAATTTCATTTCAAGTGGAAAACAAAATAAATGCAAATGTAAGCAAGCTTGATGGAAAATGAATTTGTGATTTTACTAATTGTTGTTATGTTTGATCTGCATAAGCGATAGGAAAAAAAACTGTGGTGATAAACAAATGTATGTCTGGAGTTTGATTATTTATGGAATGTGGAGACGAATGTGAGCGAGCTGAGGGAGTCATTTACTTTGCTGCGTGATGTGAGTACCTGTTGCTGGTCTATTTTAGCTCCAGTAGCAATGCAGAGACGGATGGTTTCAATATTCCCTCCACGTACAGCAAGATGGAGAGGACTGCTGTTGGACTTGTCTAAATAGTTGATGTGGGATGCTGTGGGATAGCCACACTCCTCTCCTGCCAGGAGCACAGAATGAAATTAACTCATGTGCAATATAGATATTTTATTGGATTCAAATAAAACTCACAATAAAGGCTTCTCATAACCTTCTCTTCTTTCACTAGAATGTTAGAGTTTTTATTTTGTTTGTTCTTTTGGGAAACAGAATGAGTAAGCATCTTCATTCAAGAGAATTTGCTTGTGCAAGAAATCAAACAGTTCAAGTTTGGTGCTCGTTTGGAATGAGAGCATTACAATAAATATTTTGCTATCACAGTAATCCTCTTCTTATACATCCAAATGTACCAAACAGACTTCCCTAATGTATAATCATGTGAACATTCTGTGTCATCTGTTCACATATACACACAACCTTTTTTTATTCGTACATGCAAGTTTGGGCTTGATCAGCATAATGTGCTGCCTAACCTTGTCAAATAATTTAATAATTGTCAGCACCCAGTTTTGATGACAGATCATTTCTTTTGTCATACCGGCCTTCAGGATTACTTCCATTGCTTTTTTTGAGCCCGCAAAGGCAGCAGCATGCATGGCAAAGTGACCAAGCTTGTTCTGTTGGCAGAGTTTCGCTCCATGCTTTATCTTTGGCCGACAGAAGAATGGAAAAAAAAACAGACAAAAACGGACAGGGTTTTATCTGATAGAAAGCAGGAGTGGTCTGGTTTTCAATAGAAGGTGTGGAACTGTGTGTGTTCTTGTACCCACCAACATGCTGAGAGCCTCACAATTATTGAGGGAGCAAGCCAACATCAGCGGGGTGTTTCCAAGGTCCCCTTGGAGGTTACAGTCTGTGGTGCTGTAGGACAAAAGCAACTAAAGGGAACAGAGATAAGAAAAAAATCTTTATAAAATCATTCCTATTTACTCTTGAATGCTTTATCTAACATATACTATAGTGTCTGACTGTGGAGATCTAATCAAATCACAGCAGACAGGGTTAGGGTTAGGGTCTCAATAAAAATTGCTAAATTAAAAAAATTAAGTCAAAACAACCAACTTCTTATCTGGAAGTTTTATAAAAAAAAATCTAAAAGTTTAGTTCAATTATTTTAAAAAACAGTTGTGTTTTATCACGGTTACGTCAACTGGACATGCTCAGCTTTCTCACCGAAACCAGGCTGTTGTGTCTGAGGTTAATAGCCAGATGGAGAGGGGATAGAAGGTTTTTATTGAGGATGTTGGGGTCAGCTCCCAGGTCCAAAAGAGCTCTGCAACTCTCTGCTTTGTTTCTCTCCACAGCCCAGTGTAAGGGGACATTACCCTGCTCATCACAGCTGTTCAGCACTGCAAAAACAACACCCATACATATGCAAATACACACAATGCAAATGCATCTGCAGGTTGAAATGCAGAGGGTGCGAGAATTAAACACTCCATGGGACAACTTTTAAAGAAAGTTACAGTAAACATTTTTTTAAAAAAGCTGCATCACTTCTTGTGATCTATGACAGTCGGGTGCTTACCCTGTGAGTCTAAGACAGCGCTGATGAATTGAATGAGGTTGACATGGCCCCCTGCGGCGGCATGATGGAGGGGACTCGCTCCACATTCATCTTTCTCTCTCAGGACCTCTGGGCACTTTCTTACCATCGTTTCCAGGAGTGCAAGGTCACCCCTCTCTGCCAACTGCACAGTAGTTATTGTTGTATTATCTCACAACTATGATTTAAATGTCTGTTTTTTGTTTTTTTTTGTATTTTTTTTTTTTAGTATGTGCTGGTCGGTGAAATAAAAAATACAAGTACATTGTTCTTGAGCTTCTTTTATTATATTTTCTGCTAAATAAAAGCAGAAAATGTTTGCATATTTTGTACTCTATGCAAAAATAATGCATAGAGTACATTGATGTCCTAATATATGGGAGTTATATTTAATCCTACAGGAAAAATTATCTACTCATTAGCTCAATAACAGGCCCTTGATCTGATTACGTTTTAGGATGTTTCAATGCATCAAACACTTTGTCAAAAGTAAAGTACAAACTAATCAAATTCAACAACAGTGTTCATTCATACTATATTCATGACCATAAAGTATTTACGGCCAATTGATTATGTTTTTATTGTTTGGCTTGCTTAATTTATTTAAAAAACATAGTCATCTTCTTCGCTGTGTTGAAAAAAGCAGCAAATTGAAGATGGATTAAGTCTCTATGTTTTAATAGATTTAGAATTGTGGATGATGATGCACAAAACCCTCGGATTAGGATGAAATCCTGGTGAATTGTTAGATAACGTATCTCAGATGCATGTGGATTTTTTCTTTTTTTTTTTCTTTTTTTTTTTACCTCAACTGCATTTAGGTTGGCCATGGTTGTATCTTCATCCTCAATCACATATGTGTAACAACTGGTCTGTCGGGCCACATCCCTGCTGAAATTCATCACTTAGACGACAATCTGTAAAAAAATGCAAATACGGTAGCTTAGTGAACACGTTTAAATGTGTAGATGTGCACGGATTAGCAGCAGACTTTAACACAATACAAAAAAACAAAAACCCAATCTGACTCATACCTTTAGAGAATAAGCTAATGATTATTGTGTGACAAGAGGAAGATAATACTTTCGGCTTTAAGTTTTTTTTTTGTTGTTTTTCTTTTTATTGTCATGAGGGTAAAATGGGTGGAAATGACTTTGTTTTTACCCAGAAGGACATTTAGATCTGCAGAATGGTTTGGAGGTTGAGGGCTCTCAGTTTAAGAAAGCAATTATGTTCCTCACAACTGGGGGGCAGCTTGTTTGAGTCTGTCCCGGGTGTCCTTGGGGGATCATGAGTAGGTGAGATTGAGAAAGACCTTGTTACGGTGTTTCACAAGGCCCTCAGTAACAATGACCAAATACTAAAAAAAAAAAAAAAGAAACATTTTTGTTGAACAAACTGCAGCAATAAATTTTCCCTGGAAAGCTCTTTAACCTGTGTTATACCATAGCTCTTTCTCCGATTCAAACAATGGCAGAGTTAGGCCTCGGAGAAGAAAAGTTATTTTGTGGAGGTGTCCTTTATGTCCTGTTATTCAACTGAGCGCGACCGAACGGGATGCAGCAGATAGGGTTAGATGGAAGAAACTGACTTGCTGTGGTGACCCCTGAAGGGAAATGCCGAAAAAGAATACCTATATTACTACAATATATTACCACCGCCCCATTGAAACCCATTAATAATTTAGTCAAATTTATGACCACTCATGGAGCTGGAGCTCAAAAAACCACAGTAATTGATGACTCAAAATGGCTGTCCCCATGCTAACTTTTCACTTCTGATGACCACTATAGCCCAGACAGATCTTTCTATTCCAGAACTTCTCAGACATAAATAATGAGATATCTTTTTTAACTGGTGAATTTTGATGAATAACCTAGAAAACGTGATCAGTCCCATCATTTCCGAGCAGCTGCGGTAAACATGGGTCACCGCTTTGGTAATTGAGCCTTTCACTGGTTTGTTTGTCAGAGCCAAGTGTCCAGGAAATGCTTTAATGGACACTGGTCTGTGCAGATCTACATAAACAGAGAAACAAGTTGGATAAATATTTTTTACATGTAAGGATTAAACCTGCATGGTGATTAGATCGTGTTTATATACAACAGAACATGCAGATGTTTTCTTTTTAATTACAGTATGTAAGAGTCTCTGAGTGTCCAGAAAAGCCATAAAATTTATTATTATTAACATTCTCCATTCATCATCGCTCAATATGGAAATTTTATTTGCATTGGTGAATAAAACTCAATTTTTAACCATCTTCTAAGTTTTACAGTAACATAAAATAAGTTTTTAAAATATGAGAAAAAAGAGCAAAATACAAAGTTGGACAAATTCTTGCAACTATATAACATAAAAATATAATAGGCAAACAGATCCACCATATTCATACAGTGACATGCAACAGCAATGCAACTGGAGAAAGAAAAAATAAATATTACCATCATCGGACTGAAATGCATCTTCTCATAAAATCTTTTACTCCTGAATTACAACCTCTTAAATCTTTAATGAAACCATCGTTACACTTTTAGAAAATACATTATAGATCAAACATCGAAGACACCGTTAAAGAGTGAATGTACTTACTGAATAAGTGTGATGCTGTTATTTAGCTGGGCAGTCTGGATGTGGTCCTCACTGCCACAATAGGGCTTTAAATAGTGTGGAGAACAAGTCATTTCCTTGTTTGTCGCCTACCGTCAAGATTCTGCCCCCTTTCACAAAACTACTCCCATGATGTTTTCATGGAGACAAGCCCATACTGTAACATGATAGGCAAGATGATTGAAAATAATACATTTATTTCCTTCATCAAACATGATACTACCGTCTTTTTCTCAATTAGACTGAATAAATGTGTCAGTCTGATGGATAATTATGGGGTTTTTATGTTTGTCTTTCACATAAAGTGGCTGATAAAAGGTTTCCCTTTTTGTTTTTCACATGCAGACTTTTAGAGCCTATCAGACTTATTTTAATCAAACTTTATCGATTAAACACAATGTGGATTGTTCCAAAGTCAATACTTCATATTTGGAAAAGAAAGTTATATTTACTTAGGCCTGTTGCTACTTTTTTTTTCTCTCTCAAAGCAAGTGAGAATAGAATGATGGAATATTCTGATAGAATAAAGATGACCTCTAAGACCTCATTGTTGATGGTGAGGATTAGTGAATATTGCTCAGGGAATCTTTATCAGACAGGATTATCAGATAAAGTATATCATTAACCAAGGATTATACTAGCATTTCCACCAGTATTATCAAGGGAACAAGTATCAGACGGTAGATTTGTTTGTGACCACACAGATTCTGTATCCTAGCTACCACATTCACTTTTATTAAAAGTAGGATCCTCTCAAAATAATACAGAACATGCAAATACGTTTTACTTTCAAACACAACAGAGACCGTGTTTGAAATAGAGTCAAATCCATTGGATGCTGTTTCCTTCGATTTATATTAAAACATAGTTAAAAAAATGTTAAAACTACACTTTACCTTTTATTGAAATAACTTCAGTTAATTATCTTAAACTAAAAACAAACAAAAAAAACATATTTAAAAAGCTAATTTGTGTTTTCTTTTGGAAAACAGCATGGAAACAAAAAGGTAATTCTATTGTAAAAATTAGTGCCTAAGTCTTAACAAGAAAAACTTTATAGAAACAGAAATAGAACTCATCGCGTTTTAAAATTACTGCATAGAGTATTTGAGCATTTCTGACAACAAAAATGTTTTCTTCCACATCACATTTGTGAGACTGGTTTATTTTTTATTAACTATGTTCACTAGCAGCTTTCAAATGCATTTTTAATGCATTTATGAACACCACAGTTGACGCATTGTTTCTGAGATGCTATGGCAGACTTATGCCCTAATCATGTGCAAAATGCATTATCTTTTGTGTAAATTTTAGCAATGCACCCCCCCCCCACACACACACACACACACACACATTTTTTAATTCTCAGTTCCATTCTGTTGTCTTCTACTTAACCGGGACCAGGTCGCAGGGGCAACATCCTCAGAGGAGAAAACCCAGGCTCCTCTCACCCTGGCTGCATCTTTCAGGACATATTCTCTTCAGCAGGTCCGGGGCCTGCCTCTGGGTCTCGTCCCAGTAGAATGTGCCTAAAACCCTTCACGAGCGAGGTGTTCAGGAGGTGTTAATCTGATTAAGATGCCAGGTGGTTCTGGCACCCTAATCAGATGCCAGAACCACCCCATCTGACTTCCCTCGACCCAGAAGAGCAATGGCTTTTTAAAACTCAGTTTTATTTCATTTTATTTTTTATGAGAAATGATATTGCATAATCAAAAAGAATGAAGTGTTTTACAATTGTGACCCCGTTGCTTGTATCTACCATTAAAATGTTTTGTCTTAAAGTTAATCTTTTATTATCTAGTTTTTTTAAGATTTTTTTTTCTGCCAACTAACCCGTTAGATTTCAGTGAACTAGTAGGGAACGGTACTTTACAGTTTGTATAGTCACATACTTCAACGTATAGTTGATTCAAATTTTCCAGCCTGTAATTCTTTCTTTGCTAAAGAGATCTTTGCTAATTTAATATTCTTTAGGATAGTTGTTGCCTCAGTGATTATAGAAAGAAAAACTAAATACTCTATTGGCATCTCCGTGGTCCAGTGATCTTTCAGTGTGTTTTTTGGATACAGTATGCATGTACTGAAAAAAAAAAAGCAGGGTCAGAGAAATGAGAAAGCACCTGTTCCAGAAAATCTATTTTCTCCTCAAACTAGTGTGCATCCTATTCACAGCACAGAAATGCTGACTCAAAACTGTTGTTTTCATTGATTTGATTTAGTTTTGTTTTCTACTCATGTGTGTCTGGAGACTCACTTTTTAAATAAAAAATGGAACTTTTCTTTTACATTATAACGTTACTTATTTATTCCTCTCTAAACTGCATAACTTAATGCTTGGTTACACAAAGAGAAGCGTTTTATCGACACCATAAACCTCCATTGTAAGATCGCATTATAACCACAAATGTGAATAATATTGTAATAAATAATAATCCCCAATTTCCAATCCTTATTTTTTATCTTTGTTGCTATTTCTGCAGCCTAACACCTGAGTAAAAAAAAAGGTGGTTTCAGGAACATTTGAACTACATTTGGAGCCCGGATTTATCATCACAGAACAAATATTTGCTCATGTTTCCCTCATGTTAGTCGTTCAGTTATTGTGCAAAAACCCCACATTCTGCACATGCAACGCCATCATGACAAGGCTTTTTAAAAGCAATACTACTGCTGCTGGGCGACATAAATTGGCAAGCTGCATTTGTTAAATCAACATTTGACAAAGCATTAACGTTCTGTTTGTGCTAGAAATTTGAACCGGGTTGTAAATGAAGCCACAAAAGAGATTAGATTGATATTGAGGAAGGCCTAATTTCACATCAGTATTTTAAGTCTGTTTGCTTTGGATATTATTGGTTTACGTTCACAGTGTGTGCAATGGCAATTCACCTCAAATATTGTGTTATACAAGAGTACAGTAAGTGTACAAAAGAGATAGAGGTAACCTAGATTGCAGCTATCCAATAATTCAACACCCTAAGTTGCTTTTGAAAAGTCTACTGTCAATATGTCAAACGCACAACTTTTTCAGGGTGAAACATTATCACAGCATCATTAACTCATATGCATTTATCCTCTTGTCAATGTTTCACACTGTTAACTATTATTTTACTTCTTATTCTTAACTTTTCTAGGATACTATCTGCATTAGTCGGCTCTCCCCTGCAAGCATTGTTCAGGTACATGAACAGAATATTGCTTGCAGAAGGCAGACACCTTCACTGGTTGCAAAGCATGGAAAGTACAGGTCAAAGTGTTGCTGCCTGAAAGTAGCTGAGAGCAGCGATGAGCGGAGTGCATTAACGAAAAGCTGTGAGTCAGAAGTGTTGTTAGTGTATGGAAGGACTGAAGAACATGTGCCGCTATATTGGTGATCTATCACTTATACATGAGACTTCCTTTTAAGACTGGTAAGAATCCAAAGCTGGACTGCTGCCACACTGCTTTTTGACACTTTCTGTGTCCCCTGTTTAAAACCTACTCAGCATTTTCCTCTTTTCCTCTCCAGCAGTGCAGAATTGTTATGAAAACAAGTTGTTCCCTCACCTGCGTGGATAAACCTGCATTGGCTTCTGCCAGTTCTTTTTTTATTTTATGGAAGAGATGATTCTAAGGCAAAAGAAGATGGCTCAGGAATACTATTCACATTTTTAAATATGTCTGTAAAGGTAACCTCTTCGGACGAAATGAAGATTAGATTATTTTAATCATTTGAATCAAGGCTGAAAGACATGTTGGGGAGAGGGAAGTGTACAGATACACATTTAGTTTTTGGTTGTTCTGTAATTATATTTTTGCTTTAACACATTAATTGATGGGCAGGACGGTGGCCTCGCAGCAAGAAGGTCGTGGGTTCAAGCCCCGGGTAGGGACTTGGAGCACTGGTCATACTGTGTGGAGTTAGCATGTTTTCTCCGGGTACTCCGGTTTCCACCCAATCCCAAAAATATGCATGTTAGGTTGATTGGCTGGGGCTAAATTGTCCCTGGTGTGAGTGTGTCTATCTGTGTGGAGCCGTGACAGACTGGCGACCTATTTGGAGTGTGCCCTGCCCCCTCGCCTTAAATCAGCCTGGATGTGCTCTGGCAGCCCCTGTAACCCTGTAACGGATAGACAGATAAGAAGGTGACTTATTGACAGACATTAATTGATTTGGAAATTAGAAAAACCTCCAAGTTGACATGTGCAAAAACTGAAGAATAAAAAAACTTGTCTTCAGTTACTGAAAAAAGTTCTTAAGATGACAAATTAACTACAGGTAAAAAAAAAGTTCACTTATTTCTGTTCAATTCCATTAACCTTTACTGAGCAATTTGTCGGAAAAAAAGCTTTCTTTTCTTTTCAAAAAGTAACATTCAGTGGACTGTCATTGTTTCTTTAAAGGTTAAACATCTTCTCAGACATGGAAAAACTTGTTTGAACCCTCAATCAGTTTTATAACTGGCAGAAGAATATACTTTGAGGGCCTGTGACCTTTTCACTCATGTGAAGGATGACGTTGTGAATGCATGTGCCCACATTATGATTTTCAAACAAACCTCTTTCACCACATCAGGGAATGTTTCTCCTGAAATGATCTTGAAAGTGTTGCACCACGAGGTTTATTTTTAGGTCCTTTTTCTGTAACAACCTCCTCCTCCAGGGATCTGCTGTGGAATCCCCATGAGGTTTCTTCTTCCCGTCCCCCCCACTGCTGTTTATTTTTTTGGAGTTTTTCCTCACTGTGAATGAAGTTCTAAGGGCAGAAACGACTTGGAATTCTTTTGCTAACTTTTCTTTAGTTAGCGTTTAACTGTGTGTTTGTGGATCGACTTTTTTTCTTTTTTGTTTTCTTGTTTGTTGTTGTACTATTTTTCAATCTGCAATGTGAAGCCTGTTGAGACACTTGTTTTGTGATGATGGGCTATATCTACACCTGTGTCTCCTCATCCCCCCCCCCGGTTAATTAACTCCTTTGCCACTCCATTATCAGGTCATCTGCTGTTCTGGTCTCCTGCTGCAGCCATGATGGTGATCCGCCACGTCTGGTTCCTCAGTCTGACACTTTTTCATTGATGGCACCTCTGTCCGGTCCTACTCAGGATGCACAACCCTGTCCAGGATGGCTTCCAGCCTGCGCATGCTCAACCCTCTTCTCTAACCCCTGATTTACTGTAATAAAATGGTTAAATCTATACTTCTGGGTTCTATATCTCCACCTTCACCACCTCATGACAAAAATGTATCAAATGTATTCTTGAGTGTGTTTGTGAGCAATCAGTAAACACTTGAGCTGATTTGGCCATTTGAGGACACACTCTTTTTAGAGTGATGGATCAAAGTGGATATAAATTTTTCTATGACAGGTCGCACTTCAAAAAATGTAATACTGTACCTTTTCATTACATCAGATGATGTTCAGATAAATTTATCTTCAAAATTTGCAGGAGTACTTGAAGTGAGAACTTGTAGAAATATAAATTATGGTTGGAGTTGAATCGTTTCTGTCGAGATTTGAATGAAGGTGATTGGTGGACTCATGCAACCAGCATTTTATTGAAAATCATGTGGTTATTTAAGGTGAGATCTGTAAATCTCTTTTCTTCGACAAGTAAAGGCGATCAAGGGCTAACTTTCTGTTTAGATAGATTTGAATTCAGATAATCAGGAAAGGCTTTGTGCATTTTTTTTTAAATTGACCACTCTGCAAAACTAAACTGTCCAATTTACCAGACAAAAGTCTCAATGAGACGGTACTTTGTTCACTTCAATTTTTTGCTCATCTTTTAATCCCTGCAGTCATCTATGTCTACTACTCCTCCAGAGAACAACTTCACTCCAAACACCTCATTTTGAAAATATAACTAGAAGACACACAGTAATGGTTTCACTCCACCGTCAATCACACTTTTTACTGTTACTGTGTCAATACCATCCAAACTTAAAGCCATTGAGAGCGACATTTTAATATATTTTTCACTACTTTTGGAAACAATGACACATCTTTCTTTTAAAATGATCTTTTCTTTGCCATCAACCTTAATGGACAAACACAATGGTCCCCACATTTTAAGGTCATTATTGGGATCTGTTGTCCCTTCAATATTACATTCTTTCAGAGTTTCTGGTCATCCATAACATTTTGTTGTTTAAATATGCTTTTTTATTCCTTTTTATTCATGATCAATGATATATGTATTTATTTATGATGATGGACAGGCTGACAGTCGAGGTTAGACAGGAATCTCCATGGACAATGATGTTTGCAGATGACATTGTGATCTGTAGTGAGAGGAGGGAAGAGGTGGAGGAAAAGCTGGAGAGGTGGAGGTTTGCACTAGAAAGAAGAGGAATGAAGATTAGTCAGAGTAAGACAGAGTACATGTGTGTGAATGAGAGGGATCCAAATGGAAAAGTGAGGTTACAGGGAGAAGAGATAAAGAAGGTGGAAGATTTTAAGTGTCTAGGATCAACAGTCCAGAGCAATGGAGAGTGTGGAAAAGAGGTGAAGAAGCATCTGCAGGTAGGCTGGAGCGGGCGGTTGAAAAGTATCAGGAGTAATGTGTGACAGAAGAGTTTCAGCTAAAGTGAAAGGGAAAGTGTACAAAACCGTGGTGAGACCGGCCATGCTGTTTGGTCTAGAGACAGTGGCACTGAGAAAAAGACATGTTAGAGGTTTTGGAGATAAAGTCAGAGAGGCCAGACTGAGATGGTTTAGACATGTGCAGAGTAGAGAGAGAGAGTACATTGGCAGAAGGATGCTGGGTTTGGAACCACCAGGAAAGAGGCCTAGAGGAAGACCAAAGATGAGGTTCATGGATGCAGTGAAGGAAGACATGAAGATAGTTGGCGTGACCAAAGAAGATGTAGAAGATTGGTTAGATGGAATAAACTGACTTGCTGTGGTGACCCCTGAATGGTAATGCTGAAAGAAGAAGAATGTTATACGTATTTAATTTTACCAACTATAAATTGAGACAGTTTTCATCCACTTTTTGTTTATCCCATTCAAATGTGAAAATTGCTCCACTTTTCACAAGATTTCTGATTTGAACATTTCTGATACAGCTGTCACACTTTAAATATTCTGTAATAGTGTGAAGTTTTGTGAACAAAGTTCTATTAGAATGCCAATTCACTATTTTAATACCAATTTGCCTCATTTTCACTATAAATCTACAGTCAGACATCACAAACACATTGGTTACCGTTCATATAATCAAACATTTATGAGACTGTTTAGACACTGTATTTTCACTCGTTCATAAAGGCATAATAGTTTCACCATTTATTTCTCAAAAATGTCTATCCTCTGACGTCTGCGAGTTTTCAATTAATTGTTCATTTAAACAAAATAAACTCGATTTAAACCTTTTTCACTAAGTGGATGACAGAGCAGGTGTTTTTTATTCCTACCGTTACAGAAGGCAATTACATGTTCTGAAGAGAGTTTTATTTTCTCTTCTGGACATTCAATTTTATGTTTGGCTAACCCTTGCATATGATTGCATCATGCTTTCCACTCCTACGTATATTGTATTGATTATTCTCTTAAAATCAAAGCTACTCTATCCTCTGCCAGTTGAGTTTCTCTGAGATTGGCAGACTACCTGTTCAGAACGTGTTCTGTCTTCGGTCAATTCAATTCAGTGAACCTTGAATTGAAGAAAACAAAGGCTAATCAATCAATGGAAGCTTTACTTGTGATATTCATTCCTAGAAATAATTGTAGCACAAACTTTTTTTTCAAAATAACACAAAATGACACATAGATGCCTTGAAGATGCAGTGCCTACAGTTGTACTCACATATGTAGCCATTTGCAGTGAGCGAACCCTTCCTGCCAAATCGCCCCAAGCCGATCACTTCCTCTGATGCACGTCCTGACCCAGCACACCAAACGCAAATAAATGAGCTGATTTGCAGAACTTCAGAAGATGGATTTCTTCAAACAGAAAAGCATACGTTCCCAATGACTAAACGGAATGAAAAAATACATTTTCAGGTAAATGAAATGATGAACGTTTTGTAAAACCAAAATTGAGTTCTCTTTGAAAATGTTCAAATACTTAGAAGCTCTCAGGTCATCAGATATATGGATTCATGCACAATGACTGGGAAAATCAAAACTAACCTTTTGGCGTCATCTGAGGACTTGAGCATTCTGAACACAGCAAAAGTTAAAAGAAAAACACATCAATGAGTCTTTGATGAGATGATAAGCTTTAAAAAGCAGTGAAGATGTTTTAAAATGAACCCCAGAGAACAAAGGCCATGAGGTCAGAATCAATGGAGTCATGATGTGACAGCTTTCTAGTCTTTTGTGCTGATGTGCAGGTGAAAATTGTACAAAGTATAAATGTGTCTTCTTCTGAGAATATTTAAATAGTCTTTACGGGAGTTATGTACAGATTTCTTTTGTCCATCCATCAAAGACAAATTCTAATTTTAGCAATTCTTTTAAAGTGATTAAAAAAACAATTGTGGGAAATTTGGCTTCATAAATCAAGACAGAGTCAAACAAAGCATAAGGACACAACAGCTTTAGAATTGTATTTTATTTCACTCTAATCAATAGGAGCAATGTTCAATTCTTGTTATTTTAAATTTTGTTTGCTCCTGATTCTTGTGTAAAAACTATTCTCTCATCAATAACCTCTTGTCTGAAAAAACATTAGAAAAATTATTTGGTCTTTGGTCATCATGACATACTGCAATATAAATCTACATATCATCTGCATAAATTTGAGCATTTATACAATCTGTAGGGTGACTTCATGCACATGAGACATCTGATGATTAAAAAAGGAATTAAGTCTTTGTGACATCTTAGCAGAGGTTACACCATTCAACAAACTTTTATTAATTATTATTAATTTATTAATGATGTCAGGGTAACCAACTTCATGAGAAATGTCAGACACACTTTAAATCTAAAAAGTCATGTTAGAAACTGAATTAAAAACTGACAAAACAAGCATCCTGACTGTTTTGTGTCTCAGTTAAAGCTCAATTTAAACTTCAACCATTAATTTTTAGTAGTATTTCAACTTTAAAGACTGAATTGGAGTTTTAAAATATTGCAAACATAAATTAAATGTTTCAAGGAATGTGCACAGCTTTGTCAAAGATATCTTCAACGCAATCCTAAAAACTGCATATATCTAAAGAAAGTGGAATGTTGTCTTTGATCGTTTTTGTTTTTTCTGTAACTTGTGTCCAATTGAGACGTGAATTCATTTAGAATTTATGTGCAAATACGTCCAGGGAATTTGTCCAAATGTAACAAATAGTTGTCATCAAAGAGTAAAAAAGAATAAAAGCAATGCCAGTCTGTATTCCGTTTTATTCACACTGGTACTGTGGATGGATCTTGACATTGATCTATTTTTAAAAACTGAAAAGGTTTGATAGAATATTTACTACACTTCACTTAAACCAACAGTCTTAATATCTCTACTTCTCATCTGTTTCTTTGAGTTAAGCTGAGGTGAGCTCAGCTTCATTGTCTTGATACTACCCACAGCAATGGGACTGCTGGCACCCCCTGAAGTCTAAAGCCCTGATCCTGAGATTATCTTTGTGGATTCACATTGCTCAAATTGGAAAAACAATCATGAGCCACACAGACTACTGCTGGTCGGAGACTGTATTTTTTTGTTTCATCCCCTCCAGACCATCTGTTCAGTTTGTCAGGCCGTAACCTCACACACTTAAGAATTGTTCACAACGAATCAGTTTTTAATTCCTTCAAATTGCTGATAAGCATTGTGCCTCTTTTTTCCATAAATACATATTGTAATCACACCAAACCTGAATGTGTCTCTTGCATTCATACCATTCATGCATTGATGATTTACAACATCATTTTCTTTGTGTTACCGTCAATAAAATAAACTCTTATAATACAATTTTATCATAAAGTCGAATTGTGTGTATCATGTCACTGTCTGACGTCCCACAGATAAGATTGGGTGAGGAATGTATGCCTTGCAGCTGTTTTAACGTTTCATCTTCTGATGCACCTGAAGGACCACTTCTCCCAAGTTGACCTCTAATCCGCTTTAACACTGTTTTCCCATCTGTCAACGCTGTGCCTCGTGCAGATGGCTAACACCGCATTCACACTTTCACAACTGACTTGGATACTTGCATTCATCATTTCAGAATTTCAGGGAAGGAAAACTTGGCTTTAATTTTGCATATCCCAAGCCATGTCCAATTCATTTGTGTAATGGAATTGAAATCGGTACAGCTTACATAAAAATCACAATGTGGATACAATATTGAATTATCAGTCATTTACATCTCCGACTTCCCTCTAACACCTACAGTGGTGGTCAAAAGTTTACATACACTTATAAAGGACATAATGTCATGGCTGTCTTGAGTTTCCAGTTATTTCAACAACTCTGATTTTTCTCTGATATAGTGATTGGAACAGATCCTTCTTTGTCACAAAAAACATTCATGAAGTTTGATTCTTTTATGACTTTATTATGGGTAAACTGAAAATGTGACGAAATCAGCTGGGTCAAAAATATACATACAGCAATGCTAATATTTGGTTACATGTCCTTTGGCCATTTTTACTTCAATTAGGCGCTTTTGGTAGCCATCCACAAGCTTATGGCAAGTTTCTGGTTGAATCTTTGACCACTCCTCTTGACAGAATTGGTGCAGTTCAGTTAAATTTGTTGGCTTTCTGACATGGACTTGTTTCTTTAGCATTATCCACATGTTCTCAGTGGGATTTAAGTCAGGACTTTGGGAAGGCCATTCTAAAACCTTAATTCTAGCCTGATTTAGCCATTCCATTACCACTTTTGATGTGTGTTTGGGGTCATTGTCCTGTTGGAACACCCAACTGCGCCCAAGACCCAACCTTCGGGCTGATGACTTCAGGTTTTCTTGAAGAATTTGAAGGTAATCCTCCTTCTTCATTGTCCCATTGACTCTCTGTAAAGCACCAGTTCCATTGGCAGCAAAACAGGCCCACAGCATAATACTACCACCACAGTGCTTGATGGTAGGCATGGTGTTCTTGGGGTTAAAGGCCTCACCTTTTCTCCTCCAAACATATTGCTGGGCATTGTGGCCAAACAGCTCAATTTTTGTTTCATCTGACCACAGAACTTTGTCCATGTGATCAGCAGCAAACTTTAGTCGAGCCTTAAGGTGCCGCTTTTGGAGCAAGGGCTTCCTTCTTGCACGACAACCTCTCAGTCCATGGCGATGCAAAACACGCTTGACTGTGGACACTGACACCTGTGTTCCAGCAGCTTCTAATTCTTGGCAGATCTGCTTTTTGGTGCTCCTGGGTTGACTCTTCACCCTCCTGACCAGTTTTCTCTCAGCAGCAGGTGACAGCTTGCGTTTTCTTCCTGATCGTGGCAGTGACAAAACAGTGCCATGCACTTTATACTTACAAACAACTGTTTGCACTGTTGCTCTTGGAACCTGCAGCTGCTTTGAAATGGCTCCAAGTGACTTTCCTGACTTGTTCAAGTCAATGATTCTCTTTTTCAAATCTGTGCTGAGCTCCTTTGACTTTCCCATTGTAGCGTTTGTGGGTGTTTTTATCCAATGAGCCCTTTTTAAATGGCCTCAGAGAAGTCACCAGCTGTAGTCACTCATAATCACTCACAAGAAGTTAAGAGGTCATGCTATGAAGCTCATGTCATTGACACAACTTTCTAAGTCTCCAAAATTGCTCATTCATGTTGCTGTATGTATATTTTTGACCCAGCTGATTTCGTCACATTTTCAGTTTACCCATAATAAAGTCATAAAAGAATCAAACTTCATGAATGTTTTTTGTGACAAAGAAGGATCTGTTCCAATCACTATATCAGAGAAAAATCAGAGTTATTGAAATAACTGGAAACTCAAGACAGCCATGACATTATGTTCTTTACAAGTGTATGTAAACTTTTGACCACCACTGTACATATTTAAATTATTAACTAACTGTAATGTACATTCTCCAAACTCTACCAATGTTAAAAGTGGTCTATTGTGATTAATCATCATTGCATGAAGATTAATTTTAGTAGAACAAAACGGCCAATCAGAGTTGCTAAACAAAAACAAAGACAGTAAATATTTGGCAAACGATGATTTGTTCTATAAATTTGATCAATTTGTCTTCTAAACAGCTTAACCCTAACAGAGTCGTGGGGATGCAGGAGCCTACCCTGGCTGATTTTAGGCAAGAGGCTGGACCTCGAACAGGTGGCCGGTCTGTCGCAGGGTCACACACACACACTCATTCCGAGGGGCAATTTCATAGCGGCCAATCAACCTAACATGCATGTTTTTGAAGGGTGGGAAGAAACCCACAACTCCACAGAGAAAGGCCAGTGTTTCAAGCATCTCTCCCACCCGGGACGCGAATCCCAATCTTCTTGCTGTCAGGCCACTGTTCTAAACACTGCATCACCATGCCTCACCAATAAAATTTTGCTCTGTGAAAATGTGTTTGGAACATGAGAATTTTTACTTCCCATTAATAACTAATTACAGGCCTAAATTATGCAATTGCAGTATTCCATATTAAATAAGGGAAGAGAAAACTTTCAACACTTGTGAACTGTAATTGAAAAAGAGCTCTTTTTTTTTTAACCATTCTGGAAAATAGTTCATAACTTAAGAATGAGACAAAAGCTCATCTCATGATCCCATGTCAGTGTACAAGTAAAAAACATTTGTACTTGAATTTATTGATGCAAAGGTGTGGAAGCTTCTTTTCTACGTTGATGTTATAAAAGCTGCATGCAGCTCTGTAAGCGGATCATGAGTCTGGGTTAGTTCCAGTTGCTTGACCGAGACAAAGCTTGTTAACACTACCACTCAATGCTTGACTGACCTCAGCCCCAAGCAGAGCTGACCACCAGGGCAATGTGTCATGTGGGATGAATGGGGTTTAAAGTAATTACTTGCATTTCTCTGACTTAGCATTTGAAAAAGAAATAGTAATTCAGCAAACTAATAAACAAGTTTGCTTTGGTTCTTTTTTTACTTGTTTAAATGTGAGTCTGCTGAAGGATTAGTTTGATGGTAATGGTAACAAATGAACTGCAGGAAGAAATTTTTAAGGCTCAGTGGGTAGAGCAAATGATAGAAAGAAAACAAAAGTTGGCTCACGCTTTTTTTGTCATTTTGTGATGTGAGAACTGATAGAGTTCAGAGACGATAAACCATCTACATATAAATTGGCAAGTCAAAACAACTCGTAACACATCAAATTTTGATTTAATTGTGAATACTCTGCTTTTCTTAGAAAACGAGTTGTCTCTGTTGACACATAATTCTAAGGAAAAGGGAAATTTTGACAATTCCAACTGATCACAATAAGGAGTGGAAACTAGTTGCACATTTGTGTAGTTTTGTTGAAAAATCTATGAATGAATTAATGCAATTGTGAGCTTCTGTGGCTGTGTAGATATAATTTGCCTCACACTAGAGTCAAAGCATCTGCCCAAATGAGCTAAGACATCCTGATAATGAGTTTAACACCACCTTGTGGAGACTGAACAGATTTCTGATTGGTAGCTCTCCATGTATTCACTTTGTACTAAACTTTGAGGGGATTCATTTGGGTTCATCTGAAAAATATGATAATGTAGAGTGCAGCACTTTAAGAATGATGGTACATCGCTTACTAATTTTGTTTTACCTTGCAGACATAATCTATACTGCCTCTTTTTTCAGACCTGCTGCATCAAAGTTAATAACTAGAAAATGTATTTCATTTTAATGTTAAGGAAGCAAGATCCTCCACCAACCCTGAGCTCCTAAATCAACTCCCAATATCCAATCAAGACTGATGAATTTTAAACCGATAGTCGATCGTCCTGGGTACTTTACTCGGCCTATCTGATGTGGGCGCCTGAAAAATGAGAAATGAGAGGAAGAAAAGGAGGGGTGCAAGACAACTTAACATGGAGAGCGAGAGGAGAGCAGGATACAGTGGTGGATTTATGAGTTCTCGGTTGGAGCATACTGCTGAAACAGACTCATAAATGTTTTTGATGGTCCACAAATAAATTATCCACAACATGTCGGCTCAGCAGACAATAAATAATCCTAAAAAGTTTAATCATTCTCTTCACGCCGATTTATTTTTTGGTGATATTTATAAGAGCTCATATATACAGTTTATAGGTATGTGTACCCAATGTGTCAACTCTGAATCTGTCTGATCTTAATTAAGTCTTGTGTTAAAGCAAAAATCCTTACTCATAGAGTTTGATAATGAGGAGTAAGATTTTTGCATGTTTGACCGTGAATGCATTTCTTCTTTAAAACTGCAATAAAGATGTGTTGCAGGTGCATGTGTGCTATCAGAAGATGCATTTCTGCGTGGGAAGTATTTGCAGTGTTGCTTGTGTTGGTGGGATGCCTGAGATTGACCAGTGTGTGGGACAATGTGTGCGTGCGTTCATGTGAGTTGGCGGAGGTTTCCCTAGAGAAGCAGAGCAACAAAGCTGACCCTGCACTACAAGGGAAAAAAGACAATAATTTATTCATTGCTAGTGTACAAATTTCACTCTATCTTCTATTAGGTGTTCAGCTTTTATCTCAGCAGTTTTAAATCGTCTCTTCCTCCGCCTTGCACATTATCGATCTCTCCCAATGCTCTATCTTTAGTTTAGGACACCAAGATTGAGATCAGAATTTATGGTCTTATCAGTGTGCTTTCAGCATCCTCTCATTCACGGTTCGGAATCGGTTTTATTCCTTTTCCTGGTTTAGGAGACCACACTTACTGCCCTTGCTGCATTGTGCTTTTTCTAAACCCTGAAGCTTAACGTCATTGTAAAAATGACTCTTATCGGACAGGGCCCAGCTGGCAATTTCAAACAGATAGGCTTCGACTCTCTAGGGTTTCCTTTGAGAATAAATTAGTTCAATAAAATACCAAGGGGGCACTTAGAGAGCATACAATTAAACACCTTGCAGAAGAAAGCATTCTAGCAGTATTTCAAATGACCGAAACCTCAGACAGATAAATGCGGTCATTAAACAAGACAGTACTCAATACACTTTCCGTGGGTAGCAAACAGACGTGCAACCTTGCAACAGAATGGGCTGACAGATTTAAAATGGATCAACTCATATGCAAGATGCTAGATTAACCTTTCCTGAAGAGTACATCATTTAACAATGAGAAAAAAAAGATGATGGATTTATTTAATACCCACTATTTGACCCAGTGAAAGCTCTAAATAAGAGGACATTGCTAGCGTGAAAAATGTCTCAGTCTTACACTACACAATGGGATGATTGATGAATAAACAACCAAACCAAGGTCGGTAATAGGACTCGTCTTTAGTAACAAAATGAGGTTTGATGGCTTCTATTTTCCATCGATCAAATCAAATAGCTTCAGAAATCTAAAGATTGTATGAGCTGCTGTTATTATTGCAACTTCTAGATAAAAGAAATCAAGCAAGATTATCAGCTTGTCGGCCACTCTTTGTGTTCCATTCAGGAGTAATATTCAAACTTGTCTCTATAACATCTCTATGTAGTATTACGTCCTCACACTGGATTGCATTCTTGTAACTTAGATCCACAGTTAAAAGTTCATGTAAACCTGACCCCCACAATTAAACCCAATTCACTTAATTACATCTGTTGTAGTCAATGTAATGGATTAAATAGTTCAGATGTGCATAAACATGTCCCTTAGGTGTGAGTAATATGGCACCAGGGGTTATGGTGTTGCAGTCGGTGTTTGCTTGCACAGCGTTTCTCTTTCTTAACTCTCTGAAGGGTTTTCAATCCACAGCATGAGCATCAGAGACTATATTCATGGAATAATGAACCAACTCTCCTGTGAAAGTATGAGCTTGATCTCTTCACAAGAAGGTTAATGTGGGTGCAATGATCCAAGGATTGCCATCTGTCCTCTAGGGTTTCTCCTTTAGACTGACACCAATATTTCATCTTGATACTTCTCATAATGACCCCACTTTTGGACAGGGGCTTGGACTTGTCTTTGGAGTAGAGGGCATGTTGCGCAGGATTGCCAAAATATGCTGCGTGAGGGAGAAGGAAGACTCAATTCTAAGCTTCCCCTGTCAACGGGGATTTGCATGTGAGTAGGATTTCCAGGCACGGTAAAAGTCAATCATGATGCTGCTTGCCTAAATTTACCCTAGATCTATGACCTTCTCCACTCCAAGCTAAGATCACCATAACCGTTCCTAGAAAGAGGATTTTATCAAGTCAAGAGGTATTCGTAGTAGATAATGTTAATGAAAAAAAAGGAATAGGCTTTAGTTGTTTCCTTCCAATGATGGAAGTAGGAAACAAATCAAGTCTAAGATTTACTGAACATGAAAAAGACCCTATTGACTTTCACTGATAGCTTGGTACAAGTAGTTGGCAATAAAGTACAGTGTGTAAAACTCCTGTCGTCCACCAGACAAGTAACTGGGACCGAGTCGTAAACCAAGTTGAAAAAAACCTCAGAAAAACAATATTTTTTCCAGTCCTGAGAGAAACTTTGAAACTAGACCGATACTAGGTTTGTCAGCATTTTGTGAGCAGAAAAAGTCAAATTCATCCATATATGTTATGCTTTTTCATCTGAAAGGAGTAGACAAATGTGCGGTATCTGTAAGTTTTAAATATGTAAATTTATGTAAAGGGTCGGAGGAAAAACTTTACCTGGGTGAGATGGTGTTTGTGTTTATGTTTCAGTGATGCATTTCCAGATGTGTAGCATGCCATTTAGATAGGTGTAAAACTCCAGTCAGGAATTATCATTCATTATGGCTTTTCAAAGTGAGCTCTGTTGATGTCTAATAGAATCCCTGTAAAAAAAAAAATTCTATACATTCAGCATCTTTTCTTTTTTTTTTTTTCTTAACGTACTGCATTCATCCCTCAATGGGAAAATTTCTGTGCTGGATTGCACTGCAGCAGGCAGCCACAACAGCATCCATGGTGGGAGAAACTGGAAGGTAGGCTGTCTACCCAACGACACCCAGGCATGAGCCCAGTGGGAGTCAAACCAGCTTCTCCCGGTCCAAGGGTGGACAGTCTACCACTGAGCTATTGCCTCCTTAAAAAATTATCTGTAATTTGTGAAACAGCTGTTGTTTTTAAATCCATAAAAAGGTGATGCTTGGAGAAAGTTAGAAGAATCTTTGATATATTTTTAGCAATGGTTTGTGCCTAAGAAGGACTTGCAATCTGTATTTGGCTACATTACTATTCTGCCGTCATAATCTCCTCTCCTGCCGCCAGCGGGAGCCCTGGATGTTTCTCATCAACCTGATCAGGGTCACCTGGGGATGATTACAGATTTCACACATCTGTGCACCCTGACAGCTTTTTAAGGGAAATCACCACTTCCCTGTTGAGTCATACAATCCCTTCCAGGTAGGTCTTTATGGTTGCCTGACCAAAAACACATTCTTGCAATAACCTTTTACCATGCCACTGAAACTTTGTTTTTTCTTTCCACAGTAATAATGGACTGCCAAATTCAAATAAACCACGTTTTCTGTCTGCAATTGAGTCCTCCTCTTTCCACCTGTATACCGCCGTCATAAAACCTGCAACATTTCTTTTTTTTTTTTTTGTCTTTTTTTAATTACATTAAAGCTTGCAAGGTTTTACTGATGGAGAAGGTAAGTGTTTGTAATATTTCCCAAAAAAAAAAAAAAAAGTTTCTTTTTTTTTTTTTTTTTTTTTTTTCCCCCAACTTTGGGGAAAAGAGCACTTGAACCCACTTGTCAAAATTAAGCGCTTATCTTTTTTCCTACAAAATTTAACAATTATTCTACAAATGAAGCTTTGTTCATGAGATTAGAACAGAAAAAGAACTTCTGACTGATCAGCTTTTATTTTGGTACCATTGCTTTTTGTTCAACTGTCATTTCCCATTTTCTTATCATAGATTTTCTGCTGAAGTTTTTCTTTTGTTTTTGTCTTGTTTTTTACAGCAGCTGTAACTTCAATATCCCGTAAAAAGTATTAATGCACCTTGTGTCTGTGCCACTGTACACAGTGATGTGGAAGCTGCTGTAAAGCTCACTTTCCTGATCAGTAAAAAGTAGTTAAACAACAGAGAGAAATCCCTCAGGCTACATACAGTATATGAAATGTAACCATGATAAAGATGCAGGCGAGGCCATTAGTTCCCCTTACTGTATCTGAATGTAATGACTTCAAGATCAAATGTGTCCTCAGTTCTTACACTTACTTTGTTTTCCTGAAGCACAGCTGCTTGCAGTCACTCATGAATGGTTTGCACATTTCTACTTTTCATGCTATGGAATTCTTGTACAGTCACGTCGCTGACACCATCCAGAAAGCAGCGTTTACTCTCAGTATTCTTGAAAACATGGATTATGTTAGATTTTGACTGTGTGAGCAAAGACAATTCTACAAAAGCTTTTTGAAGATTGAGTTGCGTTGTCATAAATAGAGCTGTTCTTGATATTTTACTCCTTTAGACTCTGAGAATGATGGGAAACAAAATCTACAATGATTCAACTTGACGCTAAAGATAAATTTTTGCATTTTATTGTGATTTTATTGTAAAATACTTATTCAATAATGATCAGTTTTTTCTGGAAAAGAATTCCATTATTTTTATAAAGATTTGTTTATTTTTGGCTGAACTGAGCTTCCTCTGCCGGGTGGCCAGGCGCTCACTCAGAGATCGGGTGAGGAGTTCTGTCATCTGGGAGGAGCTCAGTGTTGAGCTGCTCCTCCTCCAGGTTGAGAGAAGCCAGATGTGGTGGTTCGGGCATCTGGTCCAGATGCCCTCCGAGCGCCTCGCTGGTGACGTGTTTTGGGCACGTCTCACTGGGAGGAGACCACGAGGCAGACCCTGGACCCACTGGAGAGACTGTCTCACAACTGGCTGGGGAACGACTCTGGATCCTTCCAAGTGAGCTGGAGGGATGCAGCTGGAGTGAGAGAAGCATGGGCTTCCCGTTTGAGGCTGTTGCCCACGTGACTCTGCCCTGGATAAACGGAAGATGACAGAACGGACATATTTGTATTCTCTGAAGATGCTCTGAAACTAATACAAGATTTTTTCTTTTTTTTAGTAATAATCTAAAAATTTTAGGAATGGGTGGCAATGTGACACAGTGGGTAGTACAGTGGCCTAACAGCAAGAAGGTCGTGGGTTCAAATCCCAGGAGGGATGAGGCTTAGAACACTAACCTTTCTGTGGGGAGTTTGCATGTTCTCCTTGTGTGTGCGTGGGTTAGGTTAAATGGCTGCTATGAAATTGCCACTAGGAATGAGTGTGTGGATGGTTATCTGTATGTTGGCTCCGCAAAAGGGTAGCGACCTGTTCGGGTGTACCCCTCATGGCCTCTTTTGGTATAAGTATTTTGGGGGTGACATTCAATCTTGTCAATTTAATGAAAGCAGGTAACAAATCATGACGTAAAAGAGTCTAATTCTACATACGTGTATGATTGTGTGTCAGAAATTGTTGGGCTTCTTCACAGCTGGATAAACTCATCATATCCAACAGAAAAATTACACAAAAGACAAAAAAAATTGTATTTTAAATGGTGCTTCGTAAGCTAGAGTGTAAGGGTAATTTAACTTGACTCTATTCATTTAAGTAAGGACAAGACTTCCATTTACAGGGAAATTTAATTAGATTTCAAAGCCACTTCTTGTTAACTATATTACAACAGCCTGCATCATCACCAATAATTCCAAGCAAACAACTTTCCCTAAAGCTTTAATGCCTTTTAAGTTTACTAAAATTGTGATGTGAGTTTTTCATTTTATTCTGCACATTTCAAAGAGCTAGATTTCCCTTTTTCTTCCCTTTTTGTTCATTTGTGCTCAGGGGAAAGAATTTCCCAATCACAATACCCCTGCTAGCGATGTGGGAGTTTTTGGCTCCTTGTCCGAATGATTAATATTATACATTACTTTTGCAGAGAGACTCATAACAGTGTAATACAACCTGTGGACCCAATTACACATCTGACAGCAGTATCAATGCTACTCTGACTTATTGAAGTGTAAGCTCGGCCACTGTTGTCTCACCTCGCCATAAAAAGAGATCAGATTAGCAGCTCAGAATAGCTTCATAAACCTGATGATAATAGAAAAGCGTGACCATCTGTTGGAGGATAAAAGTTAGCCATCGGTTGGTTTATGTGAAATATGTGCTGAAACATAAAAACACTTTTTTGTCTGATAATTTTCTCAATTTTCCTTTGAAATTCTTTTTTATAGGCTGTGCCAGATGTTCAAGAGAAAGTGAACATAGAAAAAATGTCTATAGATACAACACAGTAACACAAGTAAGGTGCAGAATGACAATATGGTCCAACTAATCTGACAGCTACACCACTTCTAACTTCATTACTATTCATGTCATGGTTCTCCTCCCTGTCTTTCACTTTAGACTCCAACGCGCAATGATCACTAGAACACGGTAGAGGTGCCACACATGCCCTGATTGCAAAAATGCTTACTCTTATAAGTCAACTCTTGACAGTAGTGGGAGGTCAAAATGCCAGGCTCAATGTTTTTGCTCCAATTAAACCAAGTGCATTATATTCATATTATCATGCTGCCACAAGCACTTTGGGTTAAGGAGCAATACTGTGCATCTTGTCTACCCTGCAAGGCAGCATTATTTACACTGATGAATGCTGATGAGTGTGCTGCAAACTCCTGAAATGGGGAGGTTACATTGAGCTGCAAAGAATGCAGCATTCCCTATTCGGTGAGCTGTACTGCTTCAGTGTGCAATGTGTGTGTTTCCTGGTACAATTGATACAGCATGTATGCTGAGCAGAGGAGATTGTGAAAGCGATCCACAGTGGCTATGCATCATAATATAATTCATAAAAACAAAAAAGTAAACCTATTTTCTGCCAGATGGTCTTGGTGCCTGATGTATCCACATCACCCTTGGCTGATACCTTCATCCTTTCTGTTCAGCATTTCCCTTCAGGACTCGCCACAGCAAGTCAGTTTATTCCATCTAACTCTATCTGCTGCATCCTATTTGGTCACACCAACTATCTTCATGTCTTTCTTCACTGTATCCATGAACCTCCTTAGTCTGGCCTCTCTGACTTTATCTCCAAAACCTATAACATGTGCTGTTCCTCTGATATACTCATTTCTAATTCTGTCCATCCTGGTCACTCCCAGAGATTCTCAGCATCTTCATCTTTGCTACCTTCATCTCTGTTTCCTGTCTTTTCCTCAGTGCCACTGTCTCTAGACCAATCAGCATGGCCGGTATCACCACGGTTTTGTACACTTTCGCTTTCATTTTAGTTGAAACTCTTCTATCACACCTCACACCTGATACTTTCCTCCACCCCTTCCAGCCTGCTTGCACATGCTTCTTCATCTCTTTTCCACACTCTCCATTGCTCTGGGCTGTTGATCCTAACTACTTAAAATCTTCCACCTTCTTTATCTATTCTCCCTGTAACCTCACTTTTCCATTTGGGTCTCTCTTATTCACACACATGTACTGATACCTTGACTGATATCTGGCTTTCTTATTTTGTGGACCACTAGTTAGTACAGTGCAATTCACCTCTCTCTTACTTTCCTCCATGGAAGTGAGTTCTGTTTTAGATTGTATACACAAGATAGACATTTTTTGTTCTTTGTTCTTTTTTGTACCTTTTCTTTTCCAGTCTGTTATGAGGAGGACATTGAGACTATTGTATTTATGATATTGGGCGCTACAAATAAAATTGAAATTGAAACCCCCATTGAAAAAAACATCCATGACCCTGGATGTACTAGCAAAAAATATCCAGAAATATGAAGGAGAAATAAATCAAATTTGATTTGTCTGCTGCTTAAGACTCCAAAAACATGGGTAAAATTGTACCAGCAGATGAAAAAAAAATGTTCTATTTGCATCCATGTTATAAAAGCTCACTGCTAAGTTTGTAGCGAGATTTAGTAGTTAAAGTTCATAAAGTTCTTCTTTTGACAGAGAGATATAGGCACGTATACCATGAGTTGTGTATTTATGACACGTTATGTATCGCAGGCAACGTCAGAGCTGAACAGGTGTGTTAGAAGGATGAATGAAGATATGACAGAGATTAATGTCTCAAATCCGCGCCGGATCATTATATTGAAGGCCAGTGGAACCCGTCGTGGGTGGGTGGGTGGACATTCACATGGTCAGCAACTATAAATAGCCAAAGAGAATAAGCAGGGTGCTGCCACAGAGTATTTCCTCTCTATTGGCCAAAACACTCACATACATACATATGACAAAAAAAAAAAAATCTTTAAGGTTATAAATGAAGACCCAAACCTGCCCAAAATTTTGCTTGTAGCAGAGGTACAAGCACTTCTGGGCTTTTCAAAAAACTCTTTTCCATCAGATTGAATGCTTTTAATGTTATTTAAATGAATTCAAAGAATTCTCTTGCATCCAAGAAAAAGAATTTCCTCTTCTTCTATCTGTCAAAACATTCCATTTAACATTTTACAGGAGAAATTACAGGAGAAAGGTCTAACTTTTCTGTACAGCTATTCATAGTACCTTACACCTTCACAGTCCGACAGAGCTGACTCATCTCACACCGCTGATCATAATTGGTGTGCGAGCCTTTCCTTTGAGCACATGATGAAGGGATGATGATGATGTCTCTACTGTGCCGACAGCGTCAAAGGCAGGAGTTGTGGGGGGGTTGAGTGTAACTGCGGTGCAGCTCTGATGACGGAATGGACACATTTTATGACAAATTGAAAAGGGGAAAATACAGCCAGCAGTGACAGCTCAGGAGTGCAGCAGTCACCCAGGTGGTCAGACAACTCTTTTTAGGCTGTGATTGATGTGGACACGTTTAAAGTGCTGGTCAGAGATATAGCCTCATGCTTATTTCAAGCAAAAAGGAGGGAATATTTCAAAAGTTAAAAGTAGAACACAAAAAAAAAAATAGTCCAGGTATTTAACTCACAAAAAATTATTTTGGAAATAAATTCAAATTAAAATAGGACTAATTTTGTTTAACTTTCCAAATTTTTCCACACAAAAAATATCTTCAATTTTTTTCTTCTCTTGGCCATCTTTGATAAAAAGGTTGTCCAAAAAATGTGTTGAGATTTCAAACATTAGACATATTGAAAAGTTTGAAACTTTTAAAAAAAATAAGACGAGACAATCTTAACATGATCATTTTGGTAAAAAAAAAAAAAAACTGCACTGTGAATAATGGGCTGCAGGTCCAGGAAATCAAAATATGAATAATTAAAAAACAACGTTTTGCAGAAACATTACTGAATACAAAAAGCCCTTATGGTTGAGAGCACCATGAAGCATGATGGAAGCTTGTATCTTACTGTGGGGGCTGCTTTGCCGCCTGTGGCGCTGGAGCCACTGAATGTATTAAATGAATAATGTAGTCAAGAAGATTATCTGTTCAGAACAAAAAAGCTTACCTCTGGCCATGGTCTTTAACCTCTTAGTAGAACAGTATTCAAAGCATGCATGTGTCAGTAGGAAGGAATGGTTAAAAAGAGAAATACAAGGTGTTTGAAAAAGTTTGGGAGGTGGAAATATGCAGAGGCCATGAGTGCAGCTGTGATGTCAAGCTTGGACGTATTAGGATGAGAAAACAATCTGAATATTTAACCATTAAAAAAACTATCCCAACCTTTAGCGGGTTTATTTGAGCAAACAACATATATGTCAACTTGTTGCTGAAATATTTGCTGATAATTACAGACAGCAAAGGTTAAATGACCAAACAGCTGATGCAAGTTAGTCACACAAAGCAACCAACAATGTGGATATCAAGTTCTATTTGCCTCTTTAGCCCTAAGTGGTACTTCAACATGATGCTACTATTTGAGTTGCTGTGGTAACAACCCACACATGCCCACAGGAGTGAAAAATACTGCATAGCCTCATCTCTACAAATTCTATCTAAGAAACATGTTGTAGTCCTAAAATCTGCTGGTGAGATAGTAATTATAGATATCAAGCTGGTATCAGGAGCTATTCCACCCACATAGTAGGATGCAGGCTGCCTGCAACTCCCCGGAGTGCCAGTGCATGCAGGTGATGTTAGTTTAGTGATGGACACATCTACGGCTGGCACACAACATGCAGCAAGAGCTGCTAAACTCCACTGGTTTCGTTGATCTCAAACCTAAACAGCACTCCAGTCCTGCTTGACTCACGGTGAAAGCTGATTGGCTGACAGTTTGATAATCATAGTTTATGAATGTGGACACACTCAATTACCACTAATGATTTTTCTGCACGCTAATGAACAACTGTCATCTGCTGGATTAATATTTCACTCTATCAGTTCAGGACCGTGTATGTAGGCATTAGTGGAATCATGTTAATTGATGTTAAAGGAAAGTAACCTGCAAAATCAACTTTTTGGAGGTTTGAACATTATTTCTACATAAAAAATGAACCTGGAGTGGTTTTCTGAATCATTCATTCTGATTCTTTTATGCATGTTTGGAGTAATTTTCAAGCTCTCCTGTTAAATATTTGGATATTATTGGAATACTAGTTTGTTCTTGTCCAGGGGTTTGGTTTTGACACACCCACATTCTGACGTGAACAGGAAGTGTTTTAGTGCATGGGCTCTGCTTATGCTTGGTCCCTTCTGAAAATGCCAGTTTGATATAATTCAACAAAATATGAACATGACAAAATAGAGAAGAACTTGGAAAGCACAGACCATTGAAAAATCTGTGGAAAAAAGCCACCTTTTTTCTGTCAGCTAATTGGTGCAAATGAACAATCTAACTCAATCAATGGGAACTTGACATATCCTAAACTTCTTCTATAGAGACAAGAGTTCCAAAGTCTTTTGCATGACTCTTAAAGGACTTTTAAGAGTCCTTTTTACTACCAGCTAATTGATGCAGACTAACAAGATTTGTAATGTTTTCTGCTCCACCTGTTAGAGTGACGGCAATTTAGACTTCAAGTAGAACCTCTAAAACACTTCGAGACCCAAACAGCGACCGGATCACCCCAAAATTCAATCATTTCTCAAAGATAGGGTGGGACCAAACAAGTTCTCTTCTTCCCACTCCTTTTTCAGTTTTGTAATTTGTACAAATAATGTGGAAATACCTTTGTTATGGTACCAGCTCAAAATAAAATTTTTAATCAATTTTCCCCATCCCATTTTATTTCTGAGAAAACAAAAGGTACCATTTTTTTTATATTTATACGCCATGAGAGGAGAACAATCATCCCGCAAAAGCACAACACCCCCTCTATATAGATTATGGGAAAATCTATTTATACCTATATACGTATATATATATATATAACCATATCTACTCAGTGAGCATGATGTTTGGGAAACAATTCAAACTTTTGTATTAACTTTCATACGACTTTCTATTGAAACAGCAGGAGCAGACGGTTATGTTCAGGAGAGCTGAAGGTGATATTTGATTCGCCGTAGCTTTGCTGGCAGACTCAATAGTGCTTGTGAATCGGCATGTTTACAGATGTGGAGGATGCTGACCTTCGACAACAGCACCGCCTGTAAGGATAGGATGTAGCTTCGTGCTCACAAAGATCTTTTTTTCAGTCAATGCTACTGTATTGACCACTTGTCGTTAGAGGGAAGGAACATTGAAATAAATCAATTTCTCATTTGCAGAGTTTATAATCAAACTTCTGCCAAATGTGCTGAGCTAAGAGGAATTTCTCTCCACACACATGTTGGCTTACATAGAAAGAAAATATTGAAGAGATACATAGGGAAGTAAGAGCTAGTGGTGATCACCCTGAGGGATAATAAGAAATACATAATTTAAAATGTACATTTATTCATTTTAAAGTATAAGGAGTGGGCCAGATCATTATAAATTGATGCTCTTGAATTTGAAATACAAAGTGCATCTTCTCGGTGGACCACGGATTTACCCTCTAAAGTACTAAAAAGAAAAGGTTGCAAATTTTTGTCCTCAACGGATCAGGTTATGCATGGGTCAAACAAAGCTTCTCAAAAAGTTGGTTTTCCCCTACCTTTGAGGATTTAGTTGCTTTGCTTCAGTAATGGCTCTCGTATTGGGTTTGTTTGTACCACTTTCATGTTCGCTGACTCCTTAACCTTCAAAGAAGATTGCTTCCCTTTAGGAGTCTGGTTTTTAGCAAAACTAATTCTTTTAAAAGGAAATTAACCCATGCTTGATTAGGAACTGAATTCAAATGATTCCCTTTGTGGGAGACTTTTTCATTTAGCTTGATCAAGAAATAGATTGCAGAAGTCCAAATGCTTTTATTGTAATCATCTATTCGAGAAAGGATTTAACCAAATTAGAATCGGATGGATTTACATACTTATTTTTTCTCTTCTCTAATAACTCCAAACTGAAAACTGATACTTGGAGTGAGGTTAGTAAAAAAAAAAGTTGTGTATTTTAAGAAGAGGTTGATAAAGACAGTTATATTTGCAGTTTTAGTGAGAGTTCCTCACAGTACCAACATAGGAAGGACTCTTGCTTATTTTCTCCTTCTGAAAGCAAAGCCAACACATTGCTTCATGCTCATTTCACTAAAAACCTGCCTGAGGCTAAATGTGGTTCAACCTCTAAAAAAAGACACAACTATGCTTTTCAAGATGAGCAAAATGCTTTTTTTTCATTCTGAATATCTGAATGGGTTTGCAATGTTTGCTGCTTAGCTGGTTCAAATGATCCCATAAAAAAATCAGGATCTCCCCCAACCAACTGTCACCACAAACATCTCTGTTGGTTGGACCCACTTTATTTTTCCCTGTTGTGGTCTTCAGCTGTGGGTTTCTCATCAAAGTTGAAAAAAGACACTTCTTGCAATGAACGTAGTGATGTAAAAAGATGTTTATATGTTTATATGTAAATTACAGTAAGAAATCGGAGGGAAGTCAAGACAAAAAATGCCCTACCAAGAGATTGTGAGGTCGATGTGTAAAGTATGTATATAATTAAAAAAAAAAAATGATCCATCCTCATACAGTAATTAGCAAATGTGAACAGACAAAGAACCTCCCTTTGTTACTCCTGGTTTCCATTAACCATCTTCTCTGGGTCCATCATCTCCTTGGGAGAGAGTTCTGTTTCAGATTTCTGATGGATCCACTGTGTTGAGATTGAGGAGGCCTCTGTGATTGATCTACCATCCCATTTCTATCAGGATGAAGCCCACCTATGGATTTCTTCAGATACTGTACATAGTTGTAGAGTAGAAAAAGCTAATGTTGAATTAACAGTCTTAGAAACATTGGCTGCTGGTCCTGGGGGAGGGATCACTCTTTCATGTGGGTCCTCTTGTGGTTTCTTCTTTTTTCCCCCACTGTTGGGTAATGAACCCCATCTAGTGATCTCCATCCTGACTGTCACCAGACTTAAAAGACTTCTGTGCTTGAGCTATCTCCCCTTTCCATCTGAATGAAGCCCAGCAACTGATTTCTGTTGAGTATAATAAGCAAATTTTTAATTAACAGTCTTAGACACATTGGCTGCTCATCCAGGGGAGGTATCTGGCTTTTGTGTGGGTCCCCATTAGGTTTCTTCTCTTTTTTTTGTCGCACTGCTGAGTTTCTCCTCACGGTGAAGGGGGGTCGAAGGGCAGGATCATGCTGAAATTGTTTAGCCACCTTTTGTGTAGTTAGCTTTTGGTTGTATATTTGTGGAAATCCTTTTTTTCTTTTCTTTTTTTTTAAATCTGAAGTCTTTTGAGACATTTGTTTTGTTAAATTAGGCTATACAAATATAATTTAATTGAATTAAGAAATTCATCGGGTAATTAAAACAATTTTATAAGAATCAGGCACCATGCAGTCTATTGTGGACTTAATTTGAACCCAAAATAAGATCTCTACATACTGAATAAAACAGAGAATATTTCTAAAGAGATTTATCTGAAATTATTTTATACTTTTCAGACATTACATCCTCTCGTGGGGATGAAAGCTGTGATTTGAGTCTCCAACCTCTTTGCTGTGGTGCAGCCTGTATGCGCCTCCTTCATGTAGTAGACCACGGGACACTCCGCAGTTTGCATAGATCCCTTTACGCACAGACAGTCAGTCAGCTTCTCTCTTTTTTTTTTTTTTTTTAGGAAGGGTTGGGCAGGAGATCAGGACTCTTGTTTCGATGGGGAAACATCACAGCTGGTGTCCATCCGATCATTTCTAAAGAAAGACTGTACCGTTATTTCTCCTCTTCGGGACCATGTGGGACGCGCGTTCTGTGCGCTGCGTCTGCGGAGTTTTCCCTTCAGTCGTGGTTTGACTAAAAAAGAGGGGAGATCCCTGTTTTTTTCTTTTTCATCTTCTATTCCCTGAGGAACAAAAGCTATTTGCATGCAAAAGGTAGTTTATCACCGCAAGGTGAGCTTTGACTGTTTTTACGCAATGTGTGTGAGTCTGATTTTGTGCGCTGTGGACAGTAAAGAACAAAAAAAAAATCCAAGGCTACTAAGCAAATGTAGTGTAACAGGTATGCTGCAGTGTCTTAGCATTGCTTTGCTCGAAACTTAATTAGTCATTTTTTTAAACATATCTAGCCATATCAGGAGTAAAATGTAAAATCTCTTTTCAAGGCTAATTTGTGTGAAGGCAAATATGTCTTAAATCTTTTCATCATGTTAAAAATATCCCTGATGATTCTTCTTTTTACATTTAGATAGACAATAACACTTTTTATGGAGTAAAAATGCATGCAAACAGCAAAACACTATAAAAACATTATGTTCATGTACTTTCTACAATAATGTACTGTATGACATTTATGATAGTGGGAGGAAAAAAAATCCTGCCTCTATCCAACTTGCTCTGATGGCTATATTGTAAGCAAAGTTGGTAAATAAAGTGACGCCTTCAGGAAGTTTTATTGCCTCTCTGTAAAGTGACAGTAACAAAATAATGTCCACTGTTAAAATAAGATCATTGATTCTGCAGATACCACCTAAGAAATGTGATGAAACCGATCAATAATGATGCACAAATGCTATTTTAGACCGATACGTGGTAACAGGTGGCTGATCTCGGCTTCATGAGGAGATATTCTCTGCCTAGATCTTGGCATGTAGGATTCTATTGAAGTCTTAAACTTACAAACACTTTCTGTTCTCTTCTCAGCCATGGAAGGACTTGCCCAATGAAGAGCCGACATAGCTGAGAAGTTTTGGGGTTTGTTTCTTTTTAAGCTTTGATTTCTACATCTGTGTGTTTGGAACGTTTCTCCCTGAGTTTCCATCTCCATCATGGCTGAGAAGCTTGGCTCAACAGGGCCCAAGCCTACCAACATTCGATCTGCACCTTCGCTTCCCCCCGAGCCGATAGACATTATCCGCACCAAAGCCCGCTCCCGTAGAGTCCGCCTTAACGTTGGGGGTCTCAATCATGAAGTTTTGTGGCGGACTCTGGACCGGCTACCTAGAACCCGGCTCGGCAAACTCAGAGACTGCAACACCCACGAGTCCCTAATGGAGATCTGCGATGACTACAGCCTAAATGAGAATGAATACTTCTTTGACAGGCACCCAGGGGCCTTCACTTCTATCCTCAACTTTTACCGTACAGGCAAGCTGCACATGATGGAGGAGATGTGTGCTCTCTCGTTCGGCCAGGAGTTGGACTACTGGGGGATTGACGAGATCTACCTGGAGTCCTGCTGCCAGGCCCGTTACCATCAGAAAAAAGAACAGATGAATGAGGAGCTGAGAAGGGAGGCAGAGACGCTGAGGGAAAGAGAGGGCGAAGGAGAGTTTGATAACACCTGCTGCCCGGAGAAGAGAAGAAAACTGTGGGATCTCCTGGAGAAGCCCAGCTCCTCAGTGGCTGCGAAGGTAGGAATCCAAAACAAGAAGTGTGATTGCAGTAGCACAATCTCACATTTTTTCACTCACAAGCATAGCTGGGAAATCGTGTTCGATCATCACACATTAGAGGCATCCTTTTTAAAGAGCTACTCCCACGTGTACTGTAAACCATGAGTTCATCAGTTTGAGTCTTGTAACAGCAGTTGTGGAGAGTTAGAAAGATTTTCAAGGGTGCAGTGGAGATAAATGGAAAAAGAGACTATGAAAGTATACAGTTTTGGAGGAGTGTAAGCCTCAGCTGTTGGAAGAGTAGAACAGATGTGCCACTGTGTCTCATGAAGAAAAAAATATCTTTTCTTATTCAGCTCTGCCGTGTCTTTGTGTGTCAGTCTCACTAATTGGATGTACTTCTCTCTGAGTCCGACTGTGAGTCATGGAAACTACAAGATGATGTCAACAGTTTGTCACAAGCACATCAATGAACACAACCATTTTACTAGATTTACTTAATTTGATTTTATCAAAGAAAAATGTTATCTATACCCCCTCATCTGCACATGCTCCAGTATTTTCAAAGCAACAGCATCAGACACAAAAACTCCCTCTCGCACCCTTTCAGAGGTGGCAAATCCTCCTCGATGCCTCATCTAGATCCTGATCTGACTCAGGTCTAAATTAGCTAGGTTGGCCTTGATGAAACCCAATTATATGCATTTTATTCTGCTCTGTAGAATTCTTATCTCCTTTCTGGGTAATGCTGGGGGGGGGCATTGTATTCCATGGCGACAGATTATAAACACAGGGATTGTTGTGTGAGTGTGCGTGCACGTGTCTGGCCAAAGTAACATCATCCCCACTGTGAGATAAATACAGCATCTGATGTCCTGAAATGTGTTGTTCTGGACTTTCGGTTTAGCTCTTGTGTGTCACAGTATGGAGATTATGTTCGATCAAATCTCAGATACTAAGATGTAAAATGGTTGTAAAATGTAAATACTTATTGAACAAGCTTTGTCTTTTCTAGCTGTTTTCACTCTATGTAAATGTCAGTCTTGCATCAAAAACTGATTGTATTTGACACATCTCTAGTCTTAGCTTGAATCAACCCATCATCCACTCAAAGGAAGTTGTATGTCAGACACATTAATTAAATGGGAAACTGACGATATCTGATTTGAGGCTAACTCAGGTGACAGCGGTGGAGTAATTTGATACGCTGTGTGATATTTAAAGTGATTTACTCTCAATATAGTTCTCTTAGACTCCAGACACGTCTCAGTATTGCTGACCTGTTCACTATCATGTGGGGGAAGCCTAGCAATCGTTAAAGGGAAATTCCATCCTAATTCAAATTACATTAGCATTCTGCTGACTGCCCTACGAGGAAAACTTGACCGTGACTCCAATCGCTGAAAGTAATGTTCATTTGGAAGGAGGAGAGTGCTGGACTGTTTGACTGTCTTGCAGCGGTTCCCTAAGGTCAAGATAGCCTTTTTACAGAGATACATTGTGCAGATCTTTTGAAAGCCCTTCACTAAGGCAAGACCATTATTAGTTTGGAGCACCGCCGTGTGCTTTTATACAAAGCAACCTGAGCCATTTGTCAGCGCAGTCGAAATGGTTGTGTATTACTCTTTCATTTCATTTCTACATTCATAATGTTTTAGACACCACTTTGTTGCTTTATGCCACCGAAGGGGCTTTAAATCAAGGCTAAGCATGAGAGCACTGACCTTTCATATGTGGTCACTCAAGCTTCCGTTTCATTTATCAGCTGAGTGAAAAGATAGCGATCAAGCAGAGTTGTTGCCAAAGCAAGACTTGGAAAGTTGTAAAAATGGTGCCCAGAGAAGCTACAAGTTAAGCAAAAATAGAAGGTTGTAAAAAGTTGGCAGAGGGAAGTTCTGAGTGATGTCAACGGTGCAGTCCTGTAAGTTATGCTCAGGTTGCTGAGCTGGATGTTTGCAAACCATTTCTGATGAATTATGAATTAAATGGTCAAAGCAAAGAGGCAGCAGCTTCCCTGTGTTCCTGCAGGACTTTTGCTTCAGTGCCTCATCGTGACAAGAAGGTGGATTGGAAAGATGCTTCACTTCTTCAGCTGTCAGATGTTTGCTTTTTCACAAGAGTTCGAAAGAAAAGGTGGACTTTCATCCACTCATGCATAACTTCTAAAGCCATTATTTGCTCTCTTTGAGTCTAGTTTTCATAACTTACTTTTTGTTGGGTCTCTTGTAAAAACTTGAGGTTCTTGTCCTCACTTGAGATCCAAAATTCAACTAGCTCACCATCCATTACTGAAGTTAAGTCCAATTCAGGCAACAGAAACTGGTAAATCTGCTGTGAAAGTTGATTTTATTGTTATTGTCAACTAGTTTGTGGTCCTAGTGTTGTGTTGTATTTCTATTTTAATACTATCCTGACAAAGCCCTACAGCTGTGATGATGGGGGGATCTATTTGGGTTTAGGACTCTGGTTACAGAATGACATTTGGAATATGTACCCCTCCAGGGCCTTCATGGAAGAATTTAATTGCATAATTGTTTGGAAATTTAGGTTCAACAGATCTATACAGTACGTGGCACAAACACAAAAAACTCTCAGACCAGAATCACTTTAAGTAATTATTAGAATTGACTAACAATAATAACAAATACACCAACTACTCACATTTTTTATTTAATGAATGACTGACTGAAACTTTGTTCATCCCTCAACGGGAAAATTTGTGTCCTGCATTACACCGCAGCAGGCTGCCACAACAGGGGGTCAGGTGTCTTCCCCAAGGACACCCAGACATGAGCTCATTGGGATTTGATCTTGCGAACTTCTGAAGAACTTCTCGAGAACTACCAGTCGCGAAGGTTCTACCACTGAGCTATCGCCTCCGCCCTAATTTGCTTTGCACTTTGTCTCTGTTAGTTGTGATTATCGTTGATGAAGAATTGTCATCTTTTGTTTGGTTTTTGTTTTTCTCCTTTTAGGTGCCTTGGTCTTCTTGCGCACTCACACAGAGAAAACCTCTACACATAACACACACACGTCTTCCATCTACAAATAATATTTAATCAAACCGCCCCTTTTTGTATTTTCTATTGCACTGCCTGGGTGATTGCAGTCCTTTTGTATGTTGCAAAAGAAAGTGGAAAATTAGATTTTAAAGAAAGTTTTGTTTTAATGAAGCATTTAAAAAGTCAGTGGTATCTTCACAAGATAACAAGACCAATTAGTTTGATGAAAAATGTTGGATAATTTGGTATTACTAACTGTAACACAAATTTGAGTCAACTTACATTCTTGGGAAACTAAATTAATGTCATTACTCAAGATTTTGTTCTCAATTTCACAGTGCAGGTTCTTTCGTTTAATAAGTTGTAATTACTGTTTTAGAAAAAAATCAGATAATATCTCTGATCTCTGATAATATCCTCTGAAAAAGCACTGAAGTAAGATGTCTTGTTTAAACTTAACAGACTACCCCAGATTGAATCTTTCTGCATGTTTTCAATTTTATTTTTATTATTTAGAAAAAAAATCTGAGTTGATAAGTTTGAAGTTTTCTTATTTATTGTGAAGAACACCAAAACAGAAGTAATGACAGATGATTCTCAGCATTTAAAGAGATCAATGTTTCTTCCTGCTTCTCCAGCCAGCCAGCCTGCTCTTAATGTAGATGTGCAACATCATTCTCCCTTTTATCTAATAAGCTAGTCCAGCTAGTGGAAATAAGCAATGGGCCTTCTTGGGCACAGCCCTGTGCTGTTTGGTCCTCCCACGCCTGAGAGCAGCCAAACTCACTCCACCGCAGACACTGTTGATGATGATGACGATTGAGGTACTGTAACACTCATCTCGGATGCCACTCCTGTTCAGCGTCACCGTAGCCATGAGCATCTGACTTAATGTAGTGCAGCAGCACTTTACACTTGTTATGCTGCTGGTTGTGTCCTTTTCAAAACCAGCAAAGAATTTCAGTATATGAGACAGCGGGAATGTGCAATATTATCAACTACCGTTTTGAACGTGGTGAGAGCTAATTTGACCAGCATGTTGTGTTAAGCAGTTTCTTGCTTTCCATCCGTCTGCTTTGTATCAGACTATAAGGCATGGAAGCTAGTGTTTGGACTTGTGTACTCACTGATATATTTTCTAACAAGTCAAAGAGAAAAAAATGGAAAGTGGTGTGTAGTGTAAGGAATATGAGCATGAGGCATTTAGTCTGGATTCAGTCACACGATCTGCACGGTGTGTACCTCAGGGTCACATTTGAGCAGCAGGTCTACTACCTGCTACTCTTTCTTTCACTGACACCTTGTCCTATATGTATAAACTGTGGTCAGCCGTTTCAGCTAAATCAATATAAATCCACATTATCTAAAGAGTATGCTCTCAGCTTGTTGGACTAATGGATCTTAGTCTTTCACTCAGGCTAAAGCATCTTTACATACAATCAGATTGCAACCTCAGGTCTGGCCTTTAGCAGGTTTTTGAGATTTTAGCAGAAGCAGAGTTTAAAAAGGAGCACACCTTCTCTTCCCCTGTATCCTTTGGGTTACATAACCTTTCAAACAGACCTCTAATCAGAACAGCCTAGCATTTAGGCACTAGCACCTAAATCCTCTTTACTTGCATTCATAATCAGATAAGAGAGAACCTCCTAGATTATAGGTGGCATGAGTTCTTATGGTCCCTGGATGGGAGCATTTATCATCTGGATGTTCCAGGACATACTTAAACCCGGTCTCACATCCACCCTGGTCTTTTTTTTCTTTGTCACCTGTATCATAGAAAAAGAAAGAAAATTGACATCAAATGTAGCAAAAAACTTTCAAGTATGGTGTAAAATTTTGTTTGACATATGGATGTGTTCTGAGTTTTTATATCATCTAAACTACAATCAATTATTATAATGCACAGTTGGGGAGCTCATAGATAGCAACTACAGAATTATTATAGCATTAGATTTATTACATTTAGATGTATTTAAGGTTAAGCTGCTGGATATGGGATGGAGAAAATTAGATATACACTATTTGTTTCAGAAAAAAAAGCTCTTTTTATTTCATTTGGAACTGGAAGCTTTTTAGATTATCCCCTCATAATAAAAAGGCTGAATGGATTTCTCAGGTATCTTAGGGTCATGAATAATATGGGGAATTATCAGGATCTGTTATAAAACCGGAGAATTACTCTTACATACTGAAGTGGAGAATCTGAAGAGGTTGCTAAACAAACGGCTTTTGTGCTACATTAACCAAAGCAGCTATTTTTTTTAGTTGCCTAAATAACTTCTGTCTTCTTTTACTGGTATCTTGGACAGAGTTAGGCTTCAGCAGTCCCAAAGGGCCTCGTTGGCCTGTGTAATGTCTTATTGGACTTGATTGTGCATGTAGGGAGTGTATAACAAAAAGACATTAGTAAGGGAAATTCACACAAAGCAATTTACTTAAATACTATATCCTCACAATTAAAGTCTAGAAATGAGGACATATGCAGACGGAAGTGTTAACTGTAAACAAGGCCAACGCAAGCCAAAGCTAATGAGAAGGCAGATGGTGTTAGAAGCCCGATGGCTGAAGTCTCAAAGGTAATTGTACGTTTATCTCCAGAAAACAACAAAACAAACATTTTACAGCTGTGCATTATGGAAAATTAATGACTGTTGTTCTTATTTTGATATTTAATAAAAGGTCACATAATCAGCATCATAATTTATTTTGGTTTCAGGAAAAAAGTGTCAGACTTAGTTTTTTAGTAACAATTTGGAGACCTTTTGGAACTTTACAAATTTTGCAACAAATTTTTTTTTTTTTACAACTCTTAACTATTATAAATATGGCAGTATTAAAAATTCTTAATCTCCTTATTAAATTCATAGAACAGTCTAATTAAATGCATTGATTAAAAAAAATCAATCATTGTTAGAATAAAGTTTTTCTTTGTTTTTTGCTTATGTGGTCATGACACTGGTGCATCAGCACTAATTTTGAACTCTGTTTTCCAACTCAGCTTTAATGATCGACACAAATCTAGCATTTTAACTTGTTTTCCTCAACCTCTATTGCTGTTGTAGGCCAAGTTGTACGCATAAAATACTGGGTTCATTAGTGGTAGAGAAGATGGGGGAAATGAAAAAAAACCTGATGAGGATCATCAAAAATAAATGGTGAGAAGAAAAGTTACTGTGAGTTTTAAACAAGTTAAAACTCACCAGAAGGACACCAGGATTAAAAACAGACTGCATACACCAGTTGGAAAACAAAATGATAAACTGGCAAAGCGAAAGGACACGGTAGCAGCAGGGTGAAGAAAAAACACCTGAAACAGAACAAATAAGAAATAGGAACAGCACAGGAGCGAGAAACTCATTTGATAGAAAATAAATTTCAAAATAAGAAAGTTGATACACAATGTCTGATTTCCTTTTAAGAAGATGTGCTGAGGTTTAAGATTAATTCTCTTTTGTTCTCCTTTGAACTGTTCATTCATCTTCTGAAACAACCATCCCGAACAGGGTTGTGGGGCAGTGACGGAGCCCACCCTAGCTAATTCAAGGCGAGAGGCAGGGTACACCCTGAATACACACACACAACAACAGTCCACACACATTCTTAGGGGCAATTTCATAGTGGCCACTCAACCTAACATGCATGTTTTTGGAGGGTGGGAGAAAGCCAGAGTACCCAGAGCAAACCCATACACACAATGGGTGAACATCCCGACTCCCAACAGAAAGGTCAATGTTCTAAGCCTTTTCCCCAGCCGTGATGCGAACCCCCGACTTTCTTGCTGTGAGTCCCCTTTGCTAGCCACTGTGCCACCATGCAGCACTTCCTCTGAACTGAAAGATGGGTAATTTATTGTAATATTAAAACAATCTTGCAACTATATTTTATGTCCCCAGTTTTGTATCCTCAATTTAATTAATTAATCTGGCTAAATTTAAAATTTAAATGCGGTAAAATGTGTTGAAGTTTTCCCTCCCTTTATTTCCAACCCATCTGTTGATAGCCTTCATAGCATCCACTTTAAGCAACAAGTATTCATTTTTTACAGCCTGCCTTCTCTTTGTGTACACTTTTTATTAGTTGGCACATGTTCTGTTTATTCAGCCAGAAAAACAAGTGAGGGGATTTAAACGAGCCAACTTCTCCAGCTCTGACTGCCATCAGAATGAGACATAAATCCCTCTAAAGGCTTTGTGTGTGGACCACCGGCAAGCACCAGCTCTAGTATGTGCTGCCAGCTTGAATGACATCCTTGGGTAAAAGGCTAATGTTTTCCTTCCTCCTTCTTGTCCTTCTCATCTTCTGCCTGTCCCCCTGCTCATCGCCCCGTTTCGGAAAAAGACCCGCCCTACGTCCTGTTGTTTCCTCCTCTTCAGAAAGTGACAGAGAAAAGAGGGAGATGGAGAAAGGACAGGCTTGGGAGCGAGTCATCATTCTAAATGTTATGAACGCCAGGTCTCTATTATGTGCTTCAGTAATTCCTCTTCAAACACACACACGAACACACACTGTAAACTCTCAGCTTTGAACCAGTCTTCCACATCTCTGCACACATGTAGAGTATCACACACACTCCCTCAGTGGGTATGGTACTCACTCCCCAAAGGTAGCATGTACACTTTTCAACACACTCGTCTTAGTCTGATAAACCATAAAAACTGCTGAGCCAGCATTTTTGTGCCATGTTGTTTTCATCTAAACATCCTTTTATATTTCCTTCCTTTTATATTTTTTGCACATTTATGCCTCTTTTTTTTTTTTTTACACACAGAATAAAGGCTGAATTATGTTTTCATTGGCTGCTTCATCTTGGGAGTTTTGACTTGGGGGTTCATTGATATTCATTGTGATGATATTACATCTGACTTTTTATCAGTCACACTTGTGATTGATCACCGGTTTCTGGGGGAATGCTTTCCAGCTTTTTGACCACTCTACTTTCAGCAGATTTCCTGAGGGATGTGCTGAAGTGGATGGATGAGCTATAAGATGTTTATAGATGACAAACACTGTGCCGTACCATGTATTTCACACCCGGATCGTCAGTAGGACTCCACCTCCATCAATTAATCCCCTCAATAACTGTTTAATCACTAGGAAAACATCGTTCCATATGAAAATGATCCAAAAGAAAATAGAATATGAATATCAGACAAAAATTTCACTATAAACTCTTTCAACTTACTAAACAATCTGGTGGTTAAAAAGTTACAAACCACAAAACATCATATAAAATGTCAATAAAATAAATAGTATGAACGTAGTTTACCCACCAAAACAAACATTGATCATTTGCAGATTAAAAAACCATCTTTCTCTCTCCACCCAAATCCTAAAAGTCCAACTTTTGCTGTCACATTTCGTTTTCCACAGATGTGGAAACATGCATGTCCTGCCCCATGCTGCTTGGATTTCTTTACTTTGTTCAACTCCTTTTGAAACATCAGTGTTGAAAATGACCTTGCGAGGGAATCAGTCAGTGTACCTATCACTTCTTTACATTTGTTTTTTTTTATATATATATAAAAAGTTTTAAAGTTGTGAAATAATTTTTCCCTTCACATAGCCTGCCACTTCAGTCTGACTATTGAAAAAGCAATGAAAAAAAACCACTTAGACAAATCCCTTTGAAATTTCATATGGATAACAATAATGGTCTCAATTTTGTCATTCAGATATTTTTAAGCCAAATACTTTAAAGCATTTGGGACTAGACAAACAAATATTCTAAACAAAAAAATATATATATTTTGTTACCGTTTCTAAATTTCTAAGAAGTCTTTTCAGGGTGTAAAAAAGAAGTATTTCAGAGCTTCTGGGACAAATAATTTAAACAAATTATGTCCGTTCAACTTTGTCTTGCTTGTCATGTTGCGTTTGAAATATTGTGTTTGCATAGTTTCCATGGTGACTACGGTGTGGCATGGTGACTTATTGACACCCAGTGAGCAGTGTGAGATGCAGAGCAGCTGGTATGTCAGCTCCCACAACCACTCTTGATGCAAATATGAGGAAAACATTTCTGCATGCATTGAGGACAGACGTTAGAATTCACTGACTAAAACCCTTTAGTTTGATTTTTTTTTTTTTTTTTGCTGGAATTCCTTTTAATTTAATTTTGTTTTTGTGTCAGTTTTCACCAAAACAGATGCTGTGCCTGAAAAATCACAGAATTTTTAGAGCGCTGCAGTGTTTTATTGAGGCCATGCTGCTAAGTTCAGTGCAGCAGTGTGTGAAACCCTGATGAAAAGGAGTTAAATTTGCCTTTTTTGTCCCAACTCTCTAAACCAATAACAAGGTCTCTAGAGCGTCGAGAGCAGAACAGGGGCTCGACTTTGTAGGCTGGAAGAGATTAATTAAAAAATCTTTGCTCTGTGAAAGAGCCTCTGAGGAAAACAGGAGCAGATCAGTACAGCTATAAACGATTGAAGCCAATTGTTCGCCTCACTGATACGACCCATGACATTCCATCACTTCCATGTCTCTTATTCCTCTTTTAGCTTTTCCACTGGACCACCTCCATTTCATTTGTCGTTTATCCTTCATTTTACTTCTTTTTTTTATGTCATTGTATTGCTGGCATCACCATGGGGAAAGCTGCCAGCTGTTTGCTGTCTCCCTGCACACCGGGATGTAAGAGAGAAAATGATTATATCTCCTGCTTTTTGTTGTGTAATGTGGGCCTCCTGCGTCTTTTGGTGAGCCACAGCAGTGCATCTTTGCTGAGCACAGTGATTTTGCTTTCAGTTCTCATATCAAACTGCATTATTTCTCCCAACATTCATCCTTCAAGTAAAATACTACAAGTAAAATATCACTTGAGGGAAAAGTTGTAAAATGCTTTGCTTCATATAATCTATCCATTCTCCTCGCTGTAAAGGAGCTCGGTAAATCTCAGATGGAGCAGTAAATGACATCGCAACCGGAACTGACCAGCTGCTGGTCTGGTCAGCTGAGGTAACAGGAGGCATGAATACTGCACTTTTGCTCACTGGTGTAATTGTAATCAGCTTAACAAGTGAAGGAAAGGGCCTGACTGGCAAGAGGTCAAGCTGGGACAAGGATACCAATCATCCCACGTGACTTGTGGCAGTGTCAAGAGGCCAAGCAGTAAGCCTAAGGATCACTGTCTGACACACCTAAAAGGTCACGGTTTCTTGTCCATGATGTAGTTGAACTTGTGGGAACGTATACGTGTTACTAAAGGTGGAGTGTGAGCTTTGACAGAACAAATTGTGTTTATATTTGCGGTGATGGCAGCTCAGGACAGATCTATCATCCATCACAACAAGATCGGGGAAGATTTCGCTCTTTTGGGTGCTGACATTTGGCTAAAGCTCTCGCAATCAATAGGACAACTCTTAGGTATTGACTGCTGTGCTGAAATGCCCACCTGCCTCATTTCATTCCGAGCAAGAGCCATCAGCAGCCAGTTAGTTTCATATGCACAGCTATTTTTCAACTTTTCCGTCCTTGTTTGTGGTTTCACTCCTTTGGCTGAAAAGATAGTGTGTCTATATGGAAAGTCAACCTTTTCATTTGCTTTTATAAAACGAATTCACATTGAAAGACTGACTATTAATTCATTCTCTTCACGTCCTTCTTTTATGCACTTTAATTCTGTAAAATGTTATTATTTAAAGCCGTCTAGCTCATTTTTTATCTCCTGTTATTGCCTTCCAAACATTTGTCTGTGCTCTCTGATCGTCTTTACTTCTGAAGTGTTTCAATAAAAACAAAATTAAGTCATTTTTAGGATGATAGATCACTTCAGCAATGTCTCTTATGAGATAAAAAATTGAATTATTCCGGTAAAATTTTAATAAGTGACATGAATAAATACCTTTACATTATGTGTTGCAACAACAAAGTCAAGTTCAATTTATTTAGAAAGTGGGGCTTGTATTTATTCTGTACCATGCATAGAAATAAATGGAAAAAAAAACATAAAAATACACTTAGGATGATTTATTCTTTAATTATTGTGTGTTTTTACAAAAACAGAAGGGCTAACTAATTGAACTGTTTCTGTATCACTGGTTTAAATTTACGCAAAACATCACCATGAGCTATGTAAAGAGCTTTTACTAGTACTTTTTAATGATGAACATTTTCATTATACCTTCATAACCGCTTATCCCTAACAGGGTCACAGGGATCCCGGAGGCTATCCCGTCTGTTATAGATGAGAGGCAGGATACACCCCAAACAGGTCACCAGTCTGCCGGAGGCCCACACACACACAACCATCCACATTCACTAATTCCTAGGGGTAATTTTTATAGAGGCCAGTCAACCTAATGTGCATGTTTTTGAAGGGTGGAAGGAAACTGGAGTACCTGGAGAAAACCCACACATACGCAGGCAGAACATGCAAACTCCACAGGACAGTGTTTCAAGCCTCATCCCACCTGAAACTTGAACCCTGACCTCGTTGCTGTGAGGCTCACTGTGTCACCTCCAAAGATGAACGTTATCTCTGAAAATATGGGTGTAACTATTAGTCTATTACTGCTCAGTTGTGATTTTCAAGCCAACTTTTTTAGCACTTTCAAACACTTTTACATGTCCCACAAAGTGCCACAGAGTTTACACACTCATACTCACTATCTCACCTTCTATTTACCTGCTTAGATGCTTGTTAACACAAATAGCTAATTAGATAAGCACTTGGCACCAACTGAATGCATCTGGGCATATGAACATGGTTAGAAGAACTCAAGTTAAAATAAAACATTAGAATAGGAAACACAGTGGAATGGAGAGGATTTTGGCATCAAAGAAGCTGGAGTACTTTTCGACTAAGATCTTTTCTCACAGGCATTCCTAGAGTTTATAAAAAGGAATTTTAAAAAGAAGATATCTGGATGAAAAAAAGAGCATATTTGGATGTCAGAATGTTTAGATTATATGTCAGACTAGCTTGAGATGGTACATACACAAAATGAACCAAAAAATAAATGGCAAATAAGGTCTCTGAACATAAATGTTCTTTTCTAATGACTTGTCATCATTTAAACTGGCGAGTGTACCCGAGTATCATTTTGGTCATGTCCATCCTTTCCTATCTTCTCCTGGCAACTTCATGCAAAATAACCTGCCATAAGAAAAAGCTGGAATATATTGCAATAATTTTACTGTGCTCCAGCTGCCTACACAGTCACTTGATCTCAGTCCAGTGCAGGATCTTTGGGATGTGGTAGAACAGAGATTTGCATCATGAATGCAGAGCTAACAAATATGCAACAACAATGTGATGCTTTATGATGCATATGAATCGAAGTCTCTCGAAGTCTGACTGCCATGATGTGGATAGTGAGTTTTTATTTGTATCTAAGATAAACTTTTCTTCCTGGCAATCAAGGGGATTTTGCGCTTCTGTGTATTTGACACCTATTGTGGTGCAAACTAGAGAATTTTTGGCAGCTGAAATTCCAGCTCGAGGACCATCTCACTAAATAAAATTTAATCAATAAACAAAAAAAGAAGCTGGTGGCAAATTAAACCAAATTTATTTACAGCTTGCTAATATGTAGGTTTTAGAATCACAGACTGTTAAATCTGTCAAAGTCGTTTCTGTTTGCGATGTTGATTTTTCACAAAAATTTAAGTTGTGCTTCGTCGTAAGCCTCCACATTATACTACTTACACAACTTTTCGTCTGTGCTGAAGCGTATTATTAGAGCAGCTGTTAAGGTTTATGAACAATTTCAGAAATTAAAAGTTTAAATTCGAAGTGCTAAAATTGCACATTCAAGAATGATACTTTTTCTTGTGCGCAAAATCCATCTTTCAAATGCAGAAAGAAGCAGTTTAAAGACCTTTAGATCATAATTTAAATAGTAATTAAAACAAGCAATTTGCTACCTAAAAGTTGGTGTTGATTGACTTATTTTTAATGCACATTTGCTTTAACATAAATTTAAAGAAACTTTGTCGAGTCACTTTTTCTGAATAATCTTAGATCATTTTGCAAATATTTTTAGTTGCATTACTCTTGCAAGGTACTTCTTAAAACAATCAAACTTGCTGCACATATTAGCTGTGTGTTTGCCTCACACTTACACTACCGGTGCTGGCAGCTCCAACTGGAATTGGTCCAAGTAAAGATTTTTGAAGTATACTTGTTTTGCAATAAATCCCTCTTAAGTAGTGTGACAATATCTAAAGGCCACCTAAGACTGAAGCATCCTTAGCTTTTACCTCCTGTTCCAAAGTAATGAATAAGGTGTCTGAAAGCGAATAATATACTTATGTTGATGGATGGCTGTTGATGGAGGCCAAAGGAGAACCTGCCTTTGTTGAATTTTCAGTGATATTACTTCTGCCTTTTCAAGTGATTGTGTTCTCCTGCCTGTTCTACTGAGATCGTTTTACTACCTCCTTAAAACTGCATAAATTCCAACAATAAAATGGCACAACTTTGACAGAAATCGTTAATCTCCGTAGTGAAAGGATTTAAATAAAAGTTACACTGAAAAAGAAATGTTGACGCAGCTACTGGTCTCACTTCGTTTCATCACACACAGAATAAACAACCTGCAATCGTGTTTTGAATGATAGCTGAAAATCTTGTTTATTCTTCATGAGCTTTTCTCAAAAAGATTAGGAGGTCTTATTTAACCATATAGCTGCATTATGAGGGGCTAAAAGAGATTAAAATGTGAATAATTAAATCAAGTAAAGCAGTTATTTGTTCATCCTAGGACGCATTTTTTTTAACCACTTCATTATGGACTTATTACTTTTTTGCATAAATCATTTCTTGTAATCTCAATAACACTGAGTTTATTTAATCATGCATTTTTCAGATGCAAGTTTAATATTGGATTCAGTTTACTTAATAAATCAAAATGAAAAAGTAAGATTTTACATCTCTTGCTAACATTGTGACGTAGATTTTGGCTCATGTTTAATTTTGCCTGACATTTCTTTTTCAAATTATTTATGTTGTTGAAGCTGATAAGTGTCTCTGGAGTTGCAGGAATTTGTTGAGCAAGAAAACACATTTTTCCACAGTGGAAAATTCTGTGATGAAAAGGCTGCTCATGTTTAATAGTTTGATAAATATTCATTCCTAAATGTTTACCAGATCTACAAGTTGGAACATATACACCAATTTACACACTGACCAGTACTTTTTTTTTTTTCTTAAAACAAGGACAAAAAAAATCTCTTTATAGTACTGCTTTAATTGAAAGCCAACGCCAGCCTTCTTGAAAGGATTAACTGCTGTGTGGAGTAATATAAATCTAGCTTCCTGTCTTTCGGACATGCCGACACACCCCAACCTAACTTGACGTACTGCCATCATAATCCCTTCTGACGACACCACAACGTCTGAGCCCTGTTATGTCGTGTCCACCTGCCAGTCAGCCCACCATTCATGAGCTTATGATGTGAAATCAATTTAAATATGGACATGTAGCTCATTAAGACTAAACGGGGTCAAATAAAGCCTGATTAAAATGCCTGTCTGATTGGCATTTATGATGGAGGTCAAAGGAAAAGCTCACCGGGGTCATGGGGTTCGAAAGGATGAAGTGACAAAGCTCAAAACCTAATCTAGAGCAACAGACTCGCCTTTCTTTTCTCAGCAATTACCGAAGAGTAATTGAGTTTAGTGTCGCAATTATCACTAAGTATTTGAACTTAAACTTAAAATATGTTAACAAAGAAATAAACAGTGGTATGCCACAATATTTACGGTAATTGTTTCCTTCCCTCAGGTTCTTGTTTTTTTTTTTTACAGCAAAACAATAGTGTTTTCATTAATGTAACCCACGGTTTGCTGTCTGTGTCACTGTCCTACCAGCAGGTTTAAAAAATGGCATATGAAACCTGTACGCAGGTGCTGAGATCGGCTCAAAATCTGATTGGTTGAAGCAAAACCTTTTAATTACGGTTCAATTTAAGTTACTGAGAACCAGCAAAACGGACTCAGAAGGTCTTTACAAAATCTCCACTGATTTTGGCCCACCTGGCAACAAATGCTGGCTGACATGCCGTGGATCAAATGCTTTGATGCCAAAACACACGTTTCAAAGCAGCCATCAGAAATGCCATAAAATGTATCAGACCATTTAAAAGATTAAAGAAAACGTAAATGAACAAAACAATTAGCAGCACTGTTCTCTCTCAGCTGCGCGCCTGCGCATTTGCGCACCATTCCCAGATTAATAGCGCACAAGAAAACCTATGCAGCGCACAAAATGAAACTCAATTTAAACTAAAGATGGTAAAATGAGACAGAGCTCCAGATCTCTTTCTTCTTTCTTTCTGAAACAAACTGCTTCAAACCACTGCTTCAGCGTTTGGCTCGTCACTGCTGCTGACGTCACAAAAGTTCTCTCCATATGTGAGTTTTCTACGGGTACTCCGGTTTCCTCCCAGCCCCCAAAAACATGCATGTTAGATTGAGTGGCCACTATGAAATTGCCCCAAGGAATAGTTGTGTGTGAGTGCATGGCCCTGCAACAGACTGGCGACCTGTTCGGAGTGTACCCTACGTCCTGCCTAAAATCAGCTGGGATAGGCTTCAGCACCTCTGCGACCCCATTCGCAAATAAGCGGTTTAGAAGAAGAAATTCACAAAGGATAATTTTTTTTACACATTCTAAATTGGATTTTCTTAACAAAAATTACCTGTGACTGGCCACAAGTTTGTTCTTAATGCATCCAGCATCTTTGTGTTCAGTCAAAAACTATTTTGCCGCACAGTTGTTTAGCATACTCAGTCACGCTTATTTGAACGTATTTGTATGTGAATACTATGTGTTCTTCCATTGACTTTGTGAAAGATAAGAGCCTTCCTACTTGCAGCCACAGGCTGCTGTATTGAAAGACACAGTCCACAGGCTTCAGATTACATTAGTGCACGCCACATGCGTACGTGTATAATATGTGTGTAAGTGTCTCTGTGGGTGCGTGTAGGCATGACTGTGTAGGACCGCGAATGCAGCACCCTGCAGTCAGCCATGTAGAACATTGTATAGACAGCACCATGGAAAGCACGTTGCATTATCAGAGCTCAGCACAACACATGGAGCTTCATTCACAAGATTATATTAAATTCTGCCACTGTGGTACACGCTAAACAAATTTCCTCCTAGTTCTTTATTTCCAGATTAAAATGAAGTCTGGGTGAGAAAGCTTGCCGAGACATTTGTTTCTCACTGAACTCGAACAGTATAATAGGGAAATTTGAAATCTTATGAAGCAAAGATATTCACCCTGTGGTCTGACAGGGCACTCATTCATATCTGGTAGAACCACTGAAGCGCTACAGTAAAGAAGGCATTAGCAAGGAGAATGTACTTTGATATGAAATATTGATGGACGGGACATTTACTTGAATTGCATCAAAGCACTTCCATATGGGGAGGAAGCACATCAACTTGCAGAGGAAAAAAATAGAAATATTTACCATAACACGGAAAGGCCACCTCCAGAAATGGAATGAAGGGTACAAACTGAAGCGAGTAAAGGAATAAAAATGTATTTTTAAAAAGTTTAGTCGTTTTCTCAGTTGTTCCAAATATCCGTTATTGATGTAGCTCTATGTATAATTAAACATATGAAACATTGCAACGTCACTTAAAAGCAATCAATATTTTCTAGCTAATTTCCTTGTGCAATTTATTTGCTGCTCGCCTCGTCTGAAATATCATAAACATAGGTGTCAAATGGAATGATGTTGCATACTGTATAGATGCAGAAGTGTTGCCTTTTGCTACAGAGGTAACCACAAATTAACGTAAATGATTAATGAATGATGTTCAACTAATTCTCATTAACAAATAGTTTTTGTGCAGATTTTTTTGTTCCGTTACGTTCATTCTGTTGTCTTCCACTTATCCAGGGCCGTCTTCCGGCCCTTATCCAGGGGGGAACTCAGGGACTCAGACGGGAAGCCCAGGCTTTTCACACCCCAGCTTCATCCTACACCTCGCCCGGAAGGATCCCGAGTTGTTCCCTGGCCAGCTGTGAGACATAGCGTCTCCAGCGGGTCTGGGGTCTGCCTCTTGGTTTCCTCCCACTTGGATGTGCCCGAAACACCTCACCAGCGAGGCGCTTGGGAGGCATCCTGAACAGACGCCCGAACCACCAGATGTGGCTTCTCTTGACCTGGAAGAGGAGCGACTCTACACCGAGCTCTTCCTGGATGGCAAAACTCCTCACCCGATCTCTGAGTGAGAGGCCAGCCACCCTGCGTAGGAATGATTTTTTTTAATCAAAATGATTTTTTTTTACCAAAAGCTTTTTGGTTTCCTTCAGCTTGAAAGGAACGAACAACAAATTCTCACAAGGTTGGGCTTCAAAATGACAGAGGCACAGTAATAAAATCTGCTATCCGGAAGGAGCTCTGAGTAGAGCAGTTGCTTCTCCAGGTCGAAAGAAGCCAGATGGGGTGATTTGGGCATCTAGTTAGGATGCCTTCGAACACCACGCCGTTGAGGTATTCCGGGCATGTCCTAGTGGGAGGCTCTGGACCTGCTGAAGAGACTATGTCTCACAGCTGGCTGGGGAACACCATGAGATCCTCCCAGATGAGCTGGAGAATGCAATCAGGGTGAGAGAAAAGGCTGTTGCCCCTGCAACCCTCCCCCGCATTCATAGAAGATGACGAAACAGAATGGAACATCTAGTGTTCAGTAAAGTACAAAATATTCAACATTCATACTCAAAGCCTATCTATATCTAACCGTACTATAAATACCTTATAAGATCAAGAAATATTCATTTTTTTTACTGTTAGTTTGATTTTGGGGCCACAACATTCAACTTTACAATGAACAAAACTAGCTCTGTTTGATTGAGCTGAAACTCTACAAGTAAAAGCTAAACTAAACAATGTTCGGATGACTGCACATAAAAACAAGCCTGTGACCTCAATTCAATTTTATTTTTTATGATACTTGTGTTTTTGGTGTTTTGGTTTTCAAATGCAGGATACTGAAGCAACTAAGACTGCTGGTTCCGCATAATTTGGTAACGAGAAGTGGGTGAAATTGAATCCATCATAATTACTTTAAATGATTTGGAGTTCTAATTGTTTGAATTTTCTTTTGTCGTTTTTTTTCTTTTTTTTTCTATCACTTTGCATGTCTGTCATTTTTCTTACGAAATAATCCCTTTTTTTGTCTGTTTGTTTCCACCTACATCCCCCACCCACTAAGCCTTGCTCCTTTATCCCACTGGGAAGTATGCCCTGCATTTTACCTCACCCATCTATAGGACACCTTTCATAGCATTTGTCGTAGATGTAGAATATTGCACGCAAATACTTGTGCGGTCTAATTCTAGTCATTTGATGTTTTTCCATGATTTTTTTTGTTTGTTTGTGGGCAAATCAGTGTCTAAATTAAATGCTGTCTGACTACCTAACAGACAGGAGTGCAAGTCATCACACCTCCTAATCTGATGTCTATGTGTAAAGCAACTTAGTCAAATTAGCAAGTGAGCCGTACATGTGCCGGTGTTAATCTGGCATGAACATAGAGGAGGCTATTTAAAGTCCACTTTCCACTGAGATGAGTTAATTTTAGAACAGCTACGGAAGTAAATGAACATCACTTCATCATACAGAACCTAATCCCTTCTTTGTGTAGTTTCACAGGGTGGGGCAGGTGTAACTGAACAAAATGACAATACAGGAAGCTCCTGCACATGCCTGAAGATGTTTAGAGGAATTGAACACGTTTGGCTCATAAAGAGATGGATCGCAATGCCCGTTTAGGCTTCTGCAAGAGATTTTTTTAAGAAAGTATGTTTGGAGAGAATGTGAAACTCGTCTGAGGTTAAAGCTGAAGCTGCTTCAAAGAAAGCAGCGGGAGTTCAGAACTTAGAGTGGGATGTTCAAAACAACACACTCCCACACAACTGCTTCCAACATACTGGACAACCAAGTGAGAGAGATGTTTATTTTATTTCAAAATAGACTTTTAACCTACGGGAAATATGCGTAGGAGTTTTCCCCTCTGCATGAGGATAATGTACACGTTTTTCTCACAACTAATGTGCACAAAATTAAGTTGAGATTTTTTTGCACTTATTTTTATTTGACTTCACTGTAATTACATTCACACATAGATTTGCATCACAGATGAGTGGAGTCCATTTACTGGAATAAAAAAAAGTAATGAAGATATACAGTATGAGGCAAAGTTGGGACTTGCAACAGAGCAAACAAAATGTAAATGCGGGATGATAAGCAAGTGAAGTGAAAAAAGATAGAAGATGAAGGGTGTGGGACTAATGTGTCCTTCATGGGGTAAGACTGGACCAAAATGTCTCAGCATGGAGCTAAATTGACTCCATTACAAGAGCACTGCACCGGAAAGCATCAATGACATCACCCACCCATCTCAACCCAGGCACTTAACACTCTCAGAGGGACTGATGAGAGAAGCATCTGCAGGATGCAGCAGCCTCTGTGGTTTAGGCGTGTTTACTGCTGCTTTGCATGATCTCCACGTGACACTGGAAAAGAACAAACTGTAATATTACAAAGCAAATAGTTTTAACCCAAACAAATGCAAATAATTCAAACTATAGTAAATAATGTGTCAAATTATTTGTGCCTGCATGGTGTTTGCATGCAGTCAGTTTTCAAGTTTAAATTAGTCTTGAATTCCAGAACGAAATGTTCCAAAATATGTTTATTTAAGTTTTCTAAAAATTGGGTTAGTGACAATTTAGATTTTGTGCTAATAAATAATATTTCAATTGTTCATTAATTTAGATATAAGATTTTTTACACTTTAAGTTGATTATTAATATGAGATTGAATTGAACAAACTAATACATTGCAATTCTTTGTCTCGTAAATCTAATTTTCTAAGTGTGAGATGAAGTTTATTCATTCATTTATTCACTTTCTGAACTGTCCATCCCTAAAGAGATTGCAGGAGGTCCTAGAGCCTATCCCGGTTGATTCAAGGCTTAGAGGCAGGATACACCCCAAATAGATCACCAGTCTGTCAAGGGGCCACACACACAGGCAACCATCCACACACACACTCCTTCCCAGTGGGAATTTTATAGTGACCAATCAACCTAACATGCATGTTTTTGGAGGGTGGGAGGAAACCAAAGTACCTCGAGAAAACCTATGCATACATGGGAAGAAAAAGCAAACTCCACACAGAAAGGCCAGTGTTCCTGCCTCGTCACTACCGGGCTCGCTTTGAGGCCACTGTGCTTACCACTTAGCAGCCATGTCACCGGATCAAGTTCAACGTAAATTATATTGTAGCATAATATCTGACCATAATAATGTTTTAGTAGCATTAGATTTACATAAATAAACCAAATTAAAATAAAATGGTGAAAAAAATCTTGCCATATCTTGTACTTCACTCCTTTTATTACATTATTCAGACTTCCAATGATTCCTCCACCTGTCTGCTAAGTGACTGTCTGTGTGCACTCTGGTCTTGGTGTAACCTTGTCACCTTACCAAGAAGGCGCATAACCTCGTATTCATTTCACAGAAAGCAGGTGCAGCTTCTGTTTAACACTGGATCAACAGTTGCGCTGAAAGCAAAGTAACAAAACACCAAATGCAGTTAAAATTCTGCGTTAAATCCTACCTGCTTGCCAGGATCAACAGCAACACGCTGGAATTTGAATCTGCTCTTTTGCAGTTTCAGATTGCGCGTAGTCTTTGGAGAAGGTCGAGGTACCAGGAGAATGGGAAGAACATGATGTTGTGTCATGTTGCTTTGCGTTCCGCTCACTTGTATCGTTCACTAACTACAAAAGACTTCATGATAAGATTAAACACTGGCTGGTTATACCCTCTGTTTTCTAATCTGAATCAGCATCGTTTCTGAAATTGTTTATCTCACCTGCTTTTTCTTTTCCATTCATTTCTCCTACTTTACAACGTGGTCCAACTGTTGAGTCATACCAGTGGGGGCTTCCTCTGAGTTCAGTCCCCCGTGATATTTTTAGTCCAAAAAGACAAGGAGGAGGATGTAACCAAGACAACAGCTCATACTTTCACACTTCTCACTGAATATAAAATAGAAAGCATGTAATTATGAGTCTTCCTGTGATACAGCAGTGTGATTATAGCCAGAAAACACAGATGAGCTACTGAACACGTCCACACAGGAAAGTGTTGGACACTATGTGGAACAATGATGTACCATTGTCCTCCGCTGGGTTCTATCTCTTGTGCATTTAGTTAGGGTCACACTAATATAAATAACTTAGGGCATTAACTGGCCCTCTCCTCTCTATCATTAAAAGCAGTCACCCTTCACGTGAATGTTGCCTTTGAATTTCGGATGAGCAACAGTCAGGTAATGAACAATGAACAGGGGCAGAAAAATATGGTATGCCTGATTGAGCAGCTGATTAGAGGTTAGTAGAGTAATTACGCAGCTGTATGCTGTAGTTAATTAAACTGAACACTTGGCAGATCAAGCATGTAAGACACGCAGAGTACAAGATGGAGGCACCACACCTCAGGTCCGATTTGGACCCCGGCTGTCGTATCACAACAAACTTTTTGGCCATTAGCCCAGTTCCTGATTTGCGTTCACCGCCTGTCCTCTACTTCCTCAATCAATCTTTGGCCCATCTACAAAGACGGAGCACCTGCTGTCGGATTTCACTCGGATCGATTTTCATCCTGTCTTTCAAGAATTTTTTATGAAAATTTCCTCAAAGAGGGACAAAGAAAAGAGAACGTTGTATGGTTAATGGAAGAAAAATTCATTGTGCTCTTGTTGGAGCTGCATGATTCTTTTTATTATTGATGACTTTGTCCAGGAGAATTGTGTGGTCAATGCCATCCATTTGAGGCTTGACCTGGGATTGACATTGACTGATTTACAATAAAAACTTCCATAAAACTCTTTTGAAATATTTCAAATCCTTAAATCACTATTTTCATGTTCATCTCTGTTCTGATACACGCTTTGTAGGCAAAAGGTAACAGTTTTTGCATAAAAAATGCAGAAAGCTGCTTGTTTGTTTCTCAGGTATTTTTTACAATCCACTTAACCTCTTTTATCTTTATTATTTGATCAGTCGGCCCATCCCTCACTCCCTAACTCTCATTAGACTGGTAATTATCTAACAGAACCCCTAGACACAGAATCAGAGTGCAACATTTAGTAGACAAGGCTCCGTTATCATACCTAGATTAATTAGACACCTCCTGACTTAACATTTGTTCACCACTATAATGTTCTGTAAGCGAGTCACCCTAAAGGGACTCTTTTCACTGGTTTCCCAATGTCTGTTATCTATGCATCTCATTTGCTAATAACGCAGTGACCCAGCGAGGCCAGAAGCCCCCTCCCCATCATTGCAGAGCAGTGCTCCATCACTACAATTAAAGCTTTATGTTTAAGGTCTCCTGCTCTGTAGGAGGTGAAATGAAAGACACAGAATGTTGAAAGCGGACTCCCATAGGGAAGCAAACATAAAGGGAAAAATGGACAGTGGACCGGTTCGATATCAAAAGGGTAACGGGGATTATCTACCCTTGCATTTATGCTAATATAGAAGCTCTTTCCTCACAGGATGTCTATGAGGTTATGTTTTATCAAAGGGGTAAAACTGCAGAATGAGGAAAATTATAGAATAGTCTTAATATTAGGATTCAAGAAAGAAGAGTAATGGTCACTTTGATTTAAAGTTTAGTTCTGCCAATTCTTTCATTTCATTCCAGTACAGTTCTGGAACCAGTCAACTGACTGGAATCACCCACAAAGAACTTTTAAACTTCAATCTCTATCACTCAGTTGAACTCCCCTTTAAATCACCTGGAAGTGCAATCATCTACTAGTCACTGGTTTTAAATATTAATTTACACTATTTTATGAGTTTGAATCCCAGGTGGCATGAGGTTTGAAACACTGGCCTTTCTGCATGGAGTTTGTATGTTCTCCCTACGTATGTGTGGGTTTTCTCCAAATATCCCGGTTTCCCGTCACCCTCCAAAAACATGCATGCCAGGTTGATTGGCTACAATAAAACTGAGTGTGTGTGGATGGTTGGATGTGAGTGGCCCCACAGCAAACTGGGAACCTGTTTGGGGTGTACCCTGCCTCTCACCTGAAACCAGCAGGGGTAGTCTCCAGCATCCCTGCAACAGAGTTTGGGATAAGCGGTTCAAAAGACAAAAGGAAAGTATTTTATGGAATGTTTTTTAATGGGTTGTGTTGTTGGGCATCTTGGCCAGAAGACAATCTTTGAATATTAATGGCATTTGTTCCCGGTTGAATAAAAAAACTGTATTGACTTTGATTTTTTTTTAATCAGTGACTGAGATTGCTCGGTTGTTGGTTTAATTGACTGGATCCATAGGTGGAAAATGCAAATGTGCGTACGTTTTCTTATATTAAATTGTGAGTGTACAAAAATGTTGTCAAATAACAAATGTGTTTCTCATGTATTTTTGCTCTGCATTTTTAATAAATAAAAGCAACAATCATCTGTAAAATCTAGTCATGTGGAATTAAGGCAATTATGATTGCTATGTTTAGAAATTATTCTTCTTTCGGCATTTCCCTTCCGGGGTCGCCACGGCAAGTCAGTTTCTTCCATCTAACCCTATCTGCAGCATCTTCTTAGGTCACGCCAACTATTTTCATGTCTTCCTTTCCTATGTTCAGTAATTAGGTACAGTAAATTATCGACTACTGACAGAAACATGTTTAGTTTGTTTATTGGAGAACTATTACAAAATACTTAGAGTATTTAGAGTAGAAAAAAGTAGAAACAAGAACAAGCCTATCTGTACTAAATATATCCAGTTGGAAGATAAAGTATTCTATGGTGGAAACAGACAGGACTGTCCCTCAGGGCACTCCGTTCCAGCTTTATTTTAGTGTGTTGACAGCAGGACTGACTTCTATGTGCTCTACCTGTCCTGTGAATGTGGCAGACACCCCCTCAGCCTTCTGTGGTCTCACCCACACAACAGCCAGCCAACAGTGCTGTTGGCAAAGTTAGCCCTTCCACATCCTGAAAGAGTTTACACGCACAAGGAGGAGGAGGCGGCAGTGAGAGCAAAAAGAGTGTGAGATGATGCTGAGGAAGAAAATGTGAACTGTAACCTGTAAGATTAATAAAGAAAAAGATAAAAAAGAATGAGGGGAATAAACGTGGTTGTGCAGGGAAAGGAAAGAAGGAAAATAGAAGAAGGGATGAGATGATGAATACAGTAGAGACAGCTGAGTCACTTGGCTTCTGTCTGAATAATCAGATATTGTTATTCATGTGGAGCAAGCTGCTTCACATCGCCATGGGCCATGTGCAAAAGCTGAATGACTGGAAAGAAAGCGAATGACAAACTAATGGAGTTCTGTGGGAGTGCGAGGAAGCACTCAGACAAACCATGTCAATGTACACATTATTTGGTGACATTTACAACACCATTGTGGTGTGTTTTCGTGTTGTTTTTCATTTCTGTGACACTGTCCGACTAGCGAGTGTAACAAGAAAGATAAAGGAAAGTAAGCTTTGTTTTTTCTTTTATCCTCAGCCAGACGAAGAGCTCTAAGGAGCATCTCCGTAACTCTTCTAGACATTTGAAAGGCCATCTTTCCACAAAAACAAAATCCTTTTTTGAACATTTAGTTAACTAAGAATAACTATGTTTCATAGCCAACAAAAACTCTAAAATTTCTGATATGTCCACCCACAGGTCCGCGTGAACACCCCCACGTTGTCCTCCACAGAGATTTTTGTTACATTTAGAAACAGATTATGTAATAGCTAATGTTTAAACACACTTTTTTATTTCATGAACTGAAGCAAGCATCCACCAAACCTTGTCAAACCTCATAATATTCTGACACTTCAAATAAAAATCACCTGCAGAAGCTTAGAACCTGAAGCTGTGAATCGATGTGTCTGGCAACTGTAATATGTCTCACTTTTTCATCCATTGCCAAGCTCAATCTGCAAAATGTTTTCTTCTTCAGCGGTTCTCTCTCTGCTTCCATAAACTCAAAACAAATTTATTGCTTCTCCCTTCTGATTTCAGCGAGTAGTGAGATGGTTTGTATCTTTTTTTTTTCCTTCTTTCCCTGATGCAGCAAACCATCAATTATGACCAAATGTGTGTGTGGAGGGGGAAGGGGGGTCGAGAGGAGTGTAATGTGCCACTAAGCAGCTGGATAACACACAGAAAGGGGAGTTTGCTTTTCACCTCTCTAACTGTATCTCTTCAGAAATAATTAAATACATTTAGATGAAAGATAACATGTTCATTGTTTGCAGGCTTTAACCATTAAACTGAATCACATTTACTGCATAAACGGGGGTGCCCAACCGGTCGATCGCGGTCTACCGATAGATCGCAGAATGATCTAAAGTTGACCACGAGACGTGTTGGAAAAAAATTAAGAATTTTTTTTTTTCTTTATGACGGAAAGTCAGTATTGCCAATTTTGCAACTTTGACGCTAAACTTAGCAACTATTCAGTTGCTCAAAAAGCGACTACCGACAATCTCGCACCTTTCTTGTATTATAGAGCGCTTTAACCCATGTGACTAAACCCCGGAAGTCGGCCAGGATGGAACTATCAAAGCAGTATTTTTTTTTTCTTAAGGTGCTATTGAGAGGCGCAATTAGTTTTTACGTTATTACCGTGATATGGCAGAAAAATCGTCTGGTCTTGGAGCGGAAAAAAAGAGATAATATTTAAAAAACTACTGTTGATTGGATTCTCACGCGACGTGGTTTGCAATGTTGCCGCAGGACACGTAGATCTCAAGAGGTCTACTACTTGAAAAGTAGATCTTGGGAAAAAAAAAAAAAAATGTTGGCATACAGTCTGATGAATTAGCAAAAAAAAATCACATTAACCTTTTGCCTATTTGTTGCTCCGATTGAATTCTAATTTTGTCATTTACAGCTAACATACTCTATATTTCTTACAGCTTCATCAGAAATATGCTGTAAGAAGCAGATAGCTCAAAGTCTGTTGACATTTACTGACAGCTTTATGGAACTGCTCCATTAGCTCGTACCGTGGAAGTCCCATCCACATTGTGATGCGTCGACATTCTCACATGCTGAACACAAGCTGTGTTAACAAGAGGCAAGAATATATTTGCATTTGAATAAGTAGTTTATCTTTTATTAGTCTGACTATATGTTTTCTTAGTGGGGACCACTCAAAACTGTGTGATAGTAAAACCAGAACAAGAACGAGAAATGTGTGACATTAGTTGCCCAAAAGTGGTCATATCCTTGTCACTAAACATTTAGACATTTTGTCTTTTTAAAACACATTTTGTTTGTTCCTTATACTATTTTTGCTGGTTTCTGGGCTGGCATAGCAACAATAATAATGTAACATCGTCTAAATCAAACTAGACTAAACTAGAATTAAACAAAAAAAGAACCGACCTCTTCGCTGCACTGCTTTCTTTGTTTTCTCTGAAAAAGAAAATGATTGTGATGACTTATTATCATTATGCTCAACAACTTGCTTATGTTTCAAGAGCAGATGCATCCCCGGGTGGAAAATTTAGAGTATAAAATTGCTAAATGAGTGCATAAAATATAAATTTCTCATGCATTCAATGCCATTTCTCAAACCATTAAGAACAATGGGTGTGGCAAAATCTTGTGCGGATTCATATGGAACTCTTCCAGCTTAAATTAATTTGATATCCGGGTATGAAATGAGGGTGGAGGAGTCGTTCCAGCATGATCACCGTTCTATCCTATATTCCCCTCCTCACAAAAACCATTATTCTGTTTCATTTGTCACATGAGGTGCTTTTAGATTAATGGGAGGCCTCACAAGGCAGTGCACATCTCTATCTTATCCTTCCCTTCATGTCTTCATTTCTTCCATCTCCTATCCAATTTTTCAAATCGCCTGACTCGGAACCCCACACAAGCTTTAGTAGACAGAAAATGCAAAGTTTTGAGCGAATCATATGTCATTGGCAATTTTTTAAACAAATTAATGATTGTAATATTGGGAAAATCTGTCATGAACAGGACTGATAAGATAAAGCCGGTCAGTTACTGTGAGTTATGTTTTAGAAAGAAAAATCAGATCACTTGCATTTGATTACAGCTGGTTTTGGCCAGAACAGCTGTTCGTCCTTTCTTTATCTTTTCTGTTGGAGTAAGATCAAACACCCCTCCGACCCTCTCTACATCCCCTTATCTCCTGGGGACAAAGGGATGACAATAATTAGCCACTCTGTTGAAACTCTGTGACATTAGCCTTGGTCCAATTTAACGCAAGCAGATTATACGACACTTTGACACACCTGAAGGGTTTCATTGCTGGGTAAAAGGACGTGAGCAGAATTGTTGGATAGACCGCCCAAAGCTTGGTTCCAACCAATGCACTGACTTTTGAAGACAAAGTTTACATCATTTGAGACCTAATGCTATAAAAATTGCTTCAATATGTTGAGGTAAAGTGATGCAATGAGGTTTAGGTTGAGTTTAATATAGCCAATCCATTAAAACAATCCCTACGCCGGAAATTGTCAAATTGGTGGTTTTTAAGAGGCTTGACTTCCTCTGTGTGGTTCTTTCTCAATGATGGGGAAAAAACACATTTTACGTGAATTTGCTGGCTGGTCAAGAGGCCCCGCTGTCTTCCTTTGTCACGAATGAATGTTGTAATTTGTTGCACTCTACATAAAAGCTGTAATTAACATGAGCCACAGGAAGTGGTCCAGGAACTGTTGTATTCCTTTACAATTTCAGAGGCTGATTATAGATTTGCAGCATGCAAAAAAGGATGTGAAGCAGGAGATTTGTTAGTTACCGAGCTTTTTGCTGTTCATGCAATGTCACTAAAAGTATTGACTTTATTACACGAGCGTGGGCAGATCTCCCCACTGATGGACATCAGCTACTTCAGCCACTGGTCACAGCCACGTTTCACTTCATTTACAAAGCCATTATCCCTGACGGCCCTCATCAGGCTTAGATAGGCCATGAGTATCAATGTGTTTGGAAAGGTCTTTGGGCAAAATTATATTTTCAAGAGTCAAGGACTAGATGAAAGTCATCTGGTCCTTAACTACGGAAACAAAGTGTCTGTTATATTTGTGTGTGTGTTATCTTTTCATGACATGAAATGTAGGATGCCATAGTCCATTCGGCACACAGCACAGCAGGTGGGTCACTGCATGATTGAGTCTGTTAACACTGACTTATGATGAGACTCATTTCAGTCCGTTAGAGCAGCAAGCTATCATCGCACCATTGTCCATCTCCATAGCAATTTGCAGATGCAGCCTAGTTGCTCGAACCAGCATGTGTGCAAGCCAGTTGTGATTTATCCATAGCTTTTTCCATGTGAATATGATTCATGGCTCTACTTCGCCCCAACCCATGCAGTGTATATGAAGTCTGGCACACTCCCTGTAAATGCCTGCATTCATAAATCACGGGTTGAATATGTATCGATTTGTTTTTAATGCTAGAAATTCACATTGCCTGCATACCACAAAAAAGTGGTGTTGCATTTACTGCTGATGCTCAGCGTCATTTACGGATGTTACACCGTTCATACAGTCTTTTATTGTTTTTAATAAAGAAAAAAATCAGTGATTGATCGGCATTAAAACAGGCATTATATACAGATAATGTGGAGTGGGAAACCTCAATGTTTACTATTTATTAATGAGAAACTTTGATAGGCCTAAGAGGAAGCTGCTAATTGTTAGATGGCTAACAATTGGAGGCTTGTCTGAAGTCTGTTCTGGGAAATTGAGATGGTAAAAGCTCTTTGCATTGTTACCATTGAAAGCTTTCTCACCACATTTGCTCTCCCTTGTCAACCAATATGACTGTACATGTTCTTTACTCAGATTTATAAGCTTTATTTATTATTTAAAGGTATCGGGTGGTTTGCAATAAATTTGAAATAGATGACAATAATGTCATGTGGCCGGAATGGGAAAAAATGATGAATTCGTGCATGGGTTTTCTCTGGGTACTCCAGTTTCCCCCCACTCTTCAAAAATATGCATGTTGGGTTGATTGGCCACAAAATTGCCCCTTGGAACAAGTATGTGTGGCCCCGCAACAGGCTGGCAACCTGTTAGGGGTGCATCCTGCCTCTTGCCTGACATTGGCTCTGATAGGTTCTTGCCCCCACTGCAACCCCATTAGGGATATGTGGTTCAGAAGATGAAAAGAACAATTGTATATTTAGCTTCATAACATGCTAGTAATCTAAGGGTAAAAATGTTTATGTTAAACAATTTCCTCATTTTTGACAAACATCTTAGCAGAAGGAGTCTGAATTTTGCCTCTGGGTTTCTGTTTCAGACCGATAAGAAGGTTTCAATGATGTTTCAGTTCCAATGCTTCACAACAACACAACCTATAGATTCCGTCAAGACAACACTATTGAACACTCCTCAATTTATCAAGTCTTCTAGTGTGTTGTGTGGGTGTCACCTCCTGGAAAAGACAACTATGACAGTTAATAAATGGATGGATGTTGGCATACGGCCTGCTTGTCACTTTTCACAGACCTGATGTAAAGTATCACACACAGGGTGACACAGTCACAAAATTGCATACTCTGTAAATATTCAGTAAATGAATGACTCATAGACACACTCTGGAGGGTAAAAGAGCAAATATGTTTTTTTTCTATACAAAGAAGCACATTGTGTTCGTGTACATATAATTTCGGCTTTGTTTTTATTTTATATATTATATATATTTTATATTTTATTGCATCATATATCTGTGTTTTATGCTGCATATCTTTTGTTTTTACAATTTTGTGTTTGAGTGGTGCAGATTTAGCTGTGTGATTCAAGTGTGTGGAGTATGACACAATTGGGGTGGGAATGTACAGTATGTTATGTTGCTACTAACAATAAAAAAATATACTCCGCAGGGACAACAAATCAGAAAAAAAACATATTATACCCACTTTGGTGCTTATGAATGATGATTTGTCTACATTTCATCAACCATTCAAAAGGAACAAGACCAGAAAGAGAGTCGTTTTGCACTGTATCTATTAAAAAGGTTTCTTCTTTCTTCCTGAGTATCGGAAGATATCTCCCATTATAGAAACTACATGTAAGACGAGCTCTTTCCAGTTTTCTGATGAACATCTTCAGTGGAAGCTATGCTTTGGTGGAGTGCAGCAAAGCTTTTCTTGGCTCGAACTTTGATATCCCGCCACTTCTACCAGATTTGCAGGATGCTTCAGTTCAGTCAACAAGAAGAGTCACCACTGCTGTAAAATTCTGACACCTAATAAACCTTCTCTTATGACAACCAGGTGACGAGTGACCAACTGAATGAACTACAGCAGGGAAAGAAATGCAGCCTCTTGTATCTATCATCGCTGTTTCAGACTTAACACTCCGAAGTTAGACCACCACTTGATCATCTATTAAAAGCACTTGAATAAGATGTTCCTTTATTGTTTGAGTTAGATGATGATGGATGTTTCTTTCTCAGTGTCATCATTACAGATTTCAAACTTAATATGCAGTTATTTTACATCTAAATTTTAACATTTTCTATTTATATTTCTTGTTTGTCATGTGACTGTACAATGGTGCAGTGGTTAGCATGGTGGCCTCTCAGCAAAAAAAGTTTGGGTTTGGGTTTGAGTCCTGCGGTGAGGATGAGGCTTGAAACTCTGGCCTTCTTGGGTAGAGTTTGAATGTTCATCTCATGTGTGCGTGTTTTTTCTATGTTTCCTCCCACCCTCCAAAAACATGCATGGTACGTTAATAGGCTGGTACAAAATTGCCCTTTAAAGTGTGTGTTTGTGGATGGTTGTGTGTGACCCCCACATCAGACTGGCGACCTGTTTGGAGTGTACCCTGCCTCTAGCTTGAAATTTGCCAGGATAGGCTCTAGCACCCCCCACAAGACGAAAATTGTTTGTTATACTGCAAAAAAAACATTTACTTTGTATTTAGAGGAATTATTTTTTACAGAATTTTTTTATTCACTAAAGCTTCATTTGATCTTGTTTGTGAAGAAAACAAAAATGATCATTAAGCTGTCATATGTCTTCTTAAAGTCAAAAGTTGCAACCTGCTATGTAGCATTTTTCTTGAAGTTCTTTGGACCGAAGTTGTATTGTATTGAATTACAAATGAATTTAAAAAGCTCATAATCCAGCACCACGACCATATTTCAAATTTCAAATATCTTCTTTACAATCCTTTAAGCCTTTTCATTTAAAAAGAAAAAAACATAGTTGTATTGTGATTGTCTTTGCATAATTGGCTCGTATGCAGAATCTGGTGTTTCCCAGAAAGTTACCTAGCCACATAACATGAAGGAAATGTTCTGGAAGTTTTGAGTGGAAAGAGAAAAACCCACTGAGATTGAATTACTTTGCCATTACTGACCACTTAACAGTGTAAGCCCTAGCTGCATCCCAATGCACTAACATCTTGGTTATGAAAGTCTTGATGGTAGGCACTCTGCATGCTTCCTGGAGACATAGATCTGAAACAGAAAACTTAGAAATTGTCAAGGCATGATCCCTACTACAATATGCTTTTATGGAGAAAAGAGAAGTGTTTGATAAATTAAAAAGGTTTGATTTATATTCAAAGGTCTTTGGAATACATCAGAACATTGGTTTGAGCCTGATTGAAGGTGAAAGGTAGTAATGCATAAAGATGCTATGATTCATCAAAATGGCACAAAAAGCATTGAAATTCCATTACGTTATAAGCTAATATCTACAGCCCGCAATGTTTGAAGGTTTTAGCCTGAAGACAGTTATAAGCAGAGCCCAGCTTGTGTGAGGAGTACAACTGCAGAATTAGCTACATTAAAGGATATTTAAAATTCCAGTTTCACACTGTTTGCAAATTTAATTAATCCAATTCAGGGTCACAGAGAGGTTGAAGTCTTTGTTAGTAATTAGAGACAAGGTTCAAGGTTTTCATCCCGTATGGGTTTGGATTCTGTCACAGTGGGAAAAAGACAAACAAACACCAGTCAACAATAAACTGAACAAGCATGCATTTGGTAAGTAGAAGGTCAAGCAAAATTATTAATAAAGAATATTTTGTGTACAAGACTGTTCAGAGTGTTTTAAACAGATATATTATAAGCTTAGTGCGGAAAACAATAGAAAAATAGTAACATTGATAATGATTAAATAAAGACAAAAATCAAAGAAATTAAAAATGACGTGCAGACTCTTTTCTCATTTACAAAGTTTGCTTGTACAGCTTTCATCAAATGTCGTAGAATCTTCTCACTTGCACCACCCACTTTTTAAGAAGCTAAATTTCTCTGGCCAGTCAGTCATGCAATCATGAGAACCAACATATCATGTGCCAACATATTTGGTTTTTGTTGCTATTATCTTACATATTGCCAAGTCCCACTGTGCATCCAACGCCATACTGAGTGCAGACCTTGTTATACAAATGATAATATCTTCTTCTCCTTTCAGCATTTCCCTTTAGGGGCCGCCACAGCAAGTCAGTTAAAATGATAATATAAATACAGTATATAAAAACCATCAATTGGGAAAACCTATTGATGGGTTTGCATTAACCATTTCGCGTCCTTGAATCTTCAAAAGTTTTGTTTTTGATTCAATCAAATTCTACAGATCAGTTTGCAGTCTTAACATTAACCATCAATCTGTGCATCCTCAACAAGATGAATCACAATGAACAAAAATGGTCTTACATATAAGTAATAAATTGTGTTCAATTATTTTACTCAGTTTAGAACATTAAACTCAGTTTAGAACATTTTAGCCACAAAATGTAACAAAACCCAGCTATTTGCCATCTGGAGCTGGGTTCATGAAGGAACACTGTTGCTGTGGAAACTACAGACTCCTTTAAACTCTCCGACTTGTACATTTTGACCTTGTGTGTGTTTATATGCAGAGACAACGAGAAAATTAACAACATGTGAATAAATTCTATTCATTTATTTCTAGCAGTCACTTCATCCAGTTCAGGGTCACTGGGTGTTATGAGGAATGCAATTAACACAAGATAAAACTGAAATAAAACGCTGGTGGATAAAAGTTTTTGAGCTTTTAGCAGGAAACCAACAAGTACTGTAGCAAAGCTCGATGTGAGTTCTACACATTTTCTGAAGCTTAATTCTACAGGCATGTGAAAAAATTAGGACATCTTATGAAATCCTGTGTATTTTAAAATATATTTGGACATATGGGTAGTTAATGTCAATTTTAAATAAACTCAGGGATCCAAGTAATATAACTAAACAATAAAAAAATAAGAAAAGCCTTTTTAAAACTTTCTGTAAAATTTGATTAAAAAATAATGCAATTTCTGGTGAGGAATAAATTAGGACACCCCCTATACTATCCCTCTTAAAATGTTGAAAATCCCAAAAAGGTGCATCACGTCAGGTGCACATGATTAGTACATCATTACCCAGCATTTGAATGGAGCCTTGCCCTATTTAAACCTCAGATTTAGTTTGGTGTGGCCCTGACATTTGAGATGTTGAGATGAGCGCCATGGTGAGGTCTAAAGAGCTTCCTGATGCCCTCAGAAAGAAGATTGTGGCCACTTACAAGTCTGGTAAAGGATTTAAAAAGATTTCAAAAGAATTTAACATCAGCCATTCCACCATTCGCAAAATTATTTACAAGTGGAGGACATTTAAAACAACTGCCACCATGCCAAGATCTGGCCGTCCGGGCAAGTTTACCCCCAGAGCAGAACGCAAGATGCTCAAAGAGGTCCTGAAAAATCCTAAAGTGTCATCAAGGGAATTACAGCAGGCTCTGGCAACTGTCAATGTGAAAGTGCATGACTCTACGATCAGAAAGAGACTGCACAAGTGTGACTTGCATGGGAGGTGTGCAAGGAAGAAACCTTTGCTCTCTAAAAAAAACATCAAGGCCAGACTGAAGTTTGCCAGAGAGAACATAGACAAAGACCACGACTTCTGGAATAAGGTTCTTTGGACAGATGAGTCTAAAATTGAATTATTTGGACACCAGAACAGAAGACATGTTTGGCGTAAACCAAATACAGCCTTCCAAGAAAAGAACCTCATGCCAATTGTAAAGCATGGAGGGGGCAGTGTCATGGTTTGGGGTTGCTTTGCTGCAGCAGGACCTGGCCAGCTCACCATCATAGAATCTACCATGAATTCTACTGTGTATCAGAGGGTGCTTGAAGAAAATGTGAAACCATCTGTCAAAAAATTAAAGCTGAAGCGTAACTGGATACTGCAACGAGACAATGACCCAAAGCATACCAGCAAATCCACCAAGGACTGGCTAAAAAAGAAGAAGTGGAGAGTCCTGGAATGGCCAAATCAGAGCCCTGATCTTAATCCCATCGAAATGCTCTGGGGTGACTTGAAACGGGCTGTACATGCAAGACACTCCTCAAACATCTCACAGCTAAAAGAATTCTGCATTGAGGAGTGGGCCAAACTTTCTCCTGATCGATGTCAGAGACTGGTAAAAGGCTACAAAAAGCGTCTCGTTGAAGTTATATCAGCCAAAGGGGGCAAAACTAGCTATTAGGTGGTAGGGTGTCCTAACTTTTTCCTCCATTAAAATACATACTTTATTTTTTTTCTTTTTTTGGATTTGTCAAACAATGTTCATTTTTGTTGTTAAATTGCAATCAAATCACTTTCTTTTTGAAAAATACATATAAACATGACTGGATATTGGTATGTGAACCATTTCTAAATAAAGAGCTGATTATTTAATGGGGTGTCCTAATTTTCTCACATGCCTGTATATACCAATTAACAAGTTAGTTATAAAAAGTTTGGACAGATTTACTGTAACTATTAAATTGGTATCTTAGAAGAAATACATCCTCTGAAATTAAACGAGTTAATCATTACCTTTGTAGAAGTATTAAATTGGGAGCAACTTCGGTGGATGTCCTGTTGCTTTACATGAAGCACACAGTCCATTTTCTACAGTTTTCTCCAAATGAGCAAATGGTCTCAAGTTGAGGACATAGACGTTTGGCGTTTCTTCTATTTCATATGATGCAGACTCACTTGATGTTAGCATACAAGTGAAATCAAATAATTCAATCAAATAGCTATTTTCTAAATGTTGCTGGACACAATGCGTAGAATTCTGCAGTGAGTAAATCCTAATGTCTGTGAAATATGGACATGTCACTGAGCACAAGAAAAAACAACATGGAAAAGTCTGAAAGTGAAAAAAAAACAGGTCATACAGAGCTTCTCAATATGTACAATTGCACTCTCAATTTATCCTATCAAACACTTCATCCGTAAAAATTAACGAGACGTCTCCCAACTAACAAAGTAAGATTCAATTGCTTGTTGTGATTAAGTTTCATTTCGTCATCTGAACCGCTTTTCCCTAGCGGTCACGGGGGGTCTGGAGCCTTCACCGGCTGATTCTAGGCTAGAGGGAGGACACACCCTAAACGGTCACCAGTCTGTCATGAGGACATTCACACATACACTTATTGCTAGAGGCAATTTGGTTTTTTGACACTCTACCTAACATACATGTCTTTAGAGAGTGGAAGAAAACCAGAGCACCTAGAAAAAACCTATGCATACATGGGGAGAACATGCAAACTCCACACAGAAAGGCCAGTGTTTCAAACCTCACCCCCACTCTGGGACTCAAACCCTGTGAGTTTACTATATTTACTATATTATACTGTATATAACTATACCAAGTGTATAAGTTATTCACTTAAAATAAAAATAAAACAATGACAGTGTGATACATCAGAGGAAGTTGTGGAAAAATGATATGCTGTGCTTGATTTGTCAAGAAAACAAAATAATAAAGACAGAGCAGGAAACCCCTCCAAGTCTGGTATTTTACTAGTTTCCAACTCTTTAACACTAGAGAACAATAATGCAAGTTTGGTCAAAGGTAGAGTTTTAATCTTTCCTAATTCCTTTAACTCAAAACTTTAAATGGAATTTTTCAACTTAAAAAAAGGGTCATGTGCATTACAAAAATAAGAACATTTCAAAAATGATATTTTGACCGATTTATTCTTTACTGTTGGAAAATGTGGCCAAAAAACAGCTGAAAACTGAATAAAAAAATCAGCTACAAAACAAACGTGGGACACATTTTCAATTCACAATGGCTAAGATTCAATCTGGAGCCCTTCCAACAGTTATCATAGTCTTACTTAAAGACAGTGCTCTGCACAAGCAGTGGTATCAATATGTTCTGGATCTGAGCCACCTCATTTTTCTTCTGAAATGATCTCTGTAATTAAGTGCAATAGAGATCTGCGTGGATGAAGCTTTTTAACTGCCGTGCAGCTTTTCCTGAGTGGGCCAAAGCTGCTGACCCTCTGCTTGCTCTGAAGGTAAATCTTTGCTCCGTGTTCGGTGTAACACATTGTTCTGCACCTGGGTCAGTGTACAGACACACTCGTTGGATTGGTTATATAAGTACTAGTTTTATAGAATGAATTTTTGATTGGGGCCCTTAATGTGGAGTGAGCGCGCTCGCATGAAGAGGCGGTCAGTAGGCGGAGAGCGGTGAGCTGCATCTCTGTCCAGGTCCTGGCAGCATGCCAACCAGAAGAAAAGCTTTTACCATACCCACTCTTCTCCTCTTCTAACTACTCTCCAATGTTCTTTTACACAGTTTTCTTTCCTCTGCCCTACTCAGTGTCAGGGAAAACAGGTGCCTATTTTCTCCCATTTCTTTTTGTTGGACTTTTTTAGTGAAATGTGCACAGGAAGATGTTCGTACACGGATGGGCAAGTGCTCATGTTTATGTATCTGATCACATGTGGCTCATATCTCAGGAATGACGTGTGGTGTTGAGTCACATGTATGAATAGCATGTGTGTAATTTATGGTTGTGTCTGAGATGATTAAAATATGTAAATATGAGGGGTTACGTAAACATCTATTTGAACTTGTGCATTTATAAGGCCACAGTAGCGTCAGAAATTCATTAATGCTAAGCTAATAGTATTAAAGATAATTAAAACCATAAGCAGAAAATCCCTGCAGGTCATAGCCTTTCTAAAAAAAATAGTGAAGTGGTAATGAAGCTTTCCTGTGTAATTATCTTTCTGTACTTCCAAAATCCTGTTTAAATAACAAAGAGTCAAACAGAGAAAGAGAATCAGCCTCAGAGACAGATTTAGTATTAAAACTGTGGGTACAGTACATCCTGTTGCTGATCCATTATAAAGAACATTTTTGAACCTGTGCTACATTTGACACTTGATTCTGATTTAGTAGTATATAATCTTCATTTCCAAGAAAATATTTAATTGTAGGATAAAAATCAGCTTTGGTTACACTATATCTAACTGAATTGGACATTTAAATGACACCCTGCTGCAGATATTTTTGAAAGAAGTGATCATTTTATTTTATTCTTATACTGCAAAGGGGTGAAATATTTTACATAACCAGACACTTTTCACGTCTTCATTTCAGCTGTTATGTCATTAGTTAGAATTCAATATAAAATTCTTACTTCTGTTGTGTCAGGTAGATGGCTAAAAATATCTTTATCCGCACATAGTTATAATTATTGTTAGATATGGTCAGATAGAAATACTACTGATGAAAAAAAGTCACCTTTCCCTGATCTTTGGTGACTTATTTTTTAAATTAAAGAGCAATGTCATGCAATTTGTCCTGAACAATTTAAAGAAGAAGCTATTGTACTTCTGTTGGCTTATAATCAAAATTTATATCATTAATAAATAAACACTGTATTTTTTGTTAGTGCAAATTTTTTTTGCTAAAGTAAATGAATAAATATGTATAATCGGTTTTACTTCTATTTTAGACACAGCACAGTACAAATCTTGTTTAAGGCTGCAAATACAGTACAGGGCATGTAAAATTAGCAATGCTGACCTATATTCTTTATTTTTTATTTTGGTGCATTTACAGTACGAAATAATTACACTTCCTGTTGAAGTAAGGGACTAAGCGTGAGCATGGCGCCTGCACTAAACCATTTCCACAAATATGGGTGTGGCATACAAGAGTAGGGGTGTGGCCGAGATCAACATAGCATTTAGAACACAGGTGTCAAAGCCAGTTCTGGAGGGCCGGCATCCTGAAGGTTTTCCATGTGTTCTTGCATACACATCCAATCCATGTTATTGAGTCAATGTGCCAAATTTTATTGGCTTCTGATTTCACTTAATGTGCATCAGGTGTATTGAACCAGGAACACATGGAAAAACCTCAGGACGCCGGCCCTCCAGGAATGGCGTTTGACACCCCTGGTTTAGAATATTAGTAAAGTACTAGCCGTGAAAGCTTGCAAATTTCTCAAACATGCATGAATAAAATAGAAAATTTCTTCAGCTGTGTTTTTAATGTGAGAATGATGTTCAAAAATGATAGAAAATTCCAAACATTGATTTTGCATAAAAATTTTCTATATAGTATTCCTATCAAGATCAAATGACAAGTAACGGTATGTTTTTTTCACTGTTTGTTTGAGGGGGTTTTTTGTAAGATATGACCCGCTAGATCCCTCAAGTCTTAATATACAAGCAGCTGTTCTGAGACCTGGAGAACTTATTTCACCTCTTGACTTCTACATTCACTTTCAGCTGTAGGTCGCACATTTAGATGACTGCAAGGCTTTGCAATTTCTTCCCTTTTTCCAGTCGGTCTCTTTCTCTATTTGTCCTGGTGGATCTTTTTTTCCTCTCTTTTAGAGGTCGCAACCTTTTTGAGGAAAAGTTGCAGCTGTGTACTGGTACTTTTTCATCTCTCCTCTCTCTGTTCTTCCCCATGGGGAGGTCAGATAGGGAGTTGGTTTGGCTCACCAGACTAATGCCTCTCTAATTGCTGCTCCCAGGTGGGTCAGAGATAGAGAAGAAGAGAGGAGTTAGGAGTAAGGAAAGAAAAACATATGGGTGTGTTCTCTTCGTACGAAGCAAGCTAATGAGCACAAGTTGAACGCACAAGGAGAATCAGGTGAAACATCATGTTTACGCTGCACACACCTCCGATTGAGGTGGAATTGGTTGAAAAACAAGCAAGGATCGTTAAGATATTAGATTAACATCCAGGGGCAAGAAAATTTAAGAGGAGATGGGATGAAAGAAATGAACGACAGAGGAATGGACAGATGGTAAAAGATCATCATCTGAATGCTTACAAGGATTATTGTTCTTCCCAAAACACATTTTAACTGCTGAGCACACTAAAACACTGTTAGTGGAAACGTTTTTTTGCATGTGCTTGTTTATATTTTTCAGTAGAATTTTCTCTGGCTAAATTTTTTACTGAATCCAGGCTGTGTAAACACAGCTCAGAAGGAAGCTGCAGTGCTGTATTTCCAGCATCATGAGAAATTCTATTTGAATATTCTTTTTGACATTTGGTTGCATCGTTGGTGTGAGTCCCAGTGGGTAAAATGTGCTCCACTTGCGCCGTGGCATTTAGCAGCTGCCGTGTTCGTGCAGCGTATTTACCGACTGCAGGCCACGGTGACTCCTTGACAGCTGTGTGTGCACGTTTCAGACCGGTCTTGAGCTTGTGTGAACTCTATAGTCTCTGTGTTTTAAGACGAAAAACCACTCGAAAAACCACTCGAATAACAACGTTTAAATTTGAGTGCGAACACAAATGAACCATCATTCAACACAAAGTGAATATTTACTTAAAATTAAGTTCCAATGACTTTTATGTCCTTCTCAGGGTTGATTGATTACATACATCATTGTTAATAAATTAGTTAGAAAAAGATCGTTATGCAAATTAAGAGGACGACATCACATTCAAATGAACTGTACCCTTAAGGACATAGTCATTAACTTGCAATGCAAAAGGTTTTTGTGAATGTTATTTTTTTCTAGCAGTTGCTCCAAAATCAAGTTATTCTTGGCTTTTAGTAGCCCCGGGCAACTGTTGCTATGCATACATTTCCATAGATACGCTTGGTAGTGCAGGCTTTTTTGACGAGGGTGAAAATAAGGTGATTGGTTTAATGAACTCAAGGGACCATTGATTTTTTGAAGAGTGGAAGTTCTAGTGATTTGTTTTCTGAGAAAAGAAAGAATCCATGAAATGTTCATTGTGTGGTGATCATTCTTATATTATAAGGTCTTTAGGTGTCACTGAAGGTGTAGAGACAGAGCAAAAGAGAAGAAATGATTATGTCCACCTCTGCGTGCATGTGTTCCAAGTTCTTGTGAGCATATGTACGCACATGTGAGTGCATACACCAGCTTAGCTGTTCCTCTTGGCCTAGTGTGGGCAGATGTTTGTTTCAGGCTTCCCAGAAAAGAAAGCTTTCTCGTGTAAACATTTCAACAATACCTTAAGCTTCTTATAGTCTTATAGATGGGTTTGATTTCGCATGGCTTTTATTACTGTGTCATCTTCTAGATTCCAAAATGAAAGATTGGAGCTTTACAACAAAGTGTATGTAAAAGATATAGCTAACCTTTTTGATTTACTTGAACACATGTGAGAACCCTTCGGGAGAGACTTGAATCGCAAAAATAGTTTTAAATGGGTTTTTAGACATTCTGATGCACAATCCTGGAATAATCTGCAGAAAGACTTGAATTTAAAGAACATAATTTCATTGAACTCATTTAAAAGATTTTAATTTTTTTGTGAAAACTCACTTTCAATTTGCAAATGTTTCAATTAGGTCTGCTGTTTTATTTTGTGACTGTAAGTGATGTGTATGTGTTGTATGAGTGGTAATGTCCTGTGCATGTTTTGCTTTTTGGCCAGGAAAACTCTTGAAAATCAGATTTTTAATCCCAATGAGTTTTTATCCTGGTTAAATTAAGTTTAATAATAAAATAAGAATCATTTAAAAACATGATTTGCTTTCCTGATTCCCATGATTTTCATCCAAATAGCACTTACATAAGACATCACCACTCAGCTGATCTAATGTGTGCTTGAACTATCTTAAAAATAAAATGCAAGCCAGCTATATTCCTCTGTTTCTTTTCCTTCCTTCTTGTGTCAGCAGCCTCTTGAAACTATAATACCATTAGAAGGGGTGTTTCCGGTGTAAGCCTTATTAATCCTGTCTAAAGACATTCAGATTGGGTTTTAGCTACTTTTTGGTTTGTTGCTCTCCTTCTACAAAGTAGAATTGATAGATGAAAGCCGCATTGACTGAACTCTCCTGTGTGCAATGGCCAGTGATCAGGAATGAAGCGGGCAGAAGAGTAAAGCCTGTGTTAGCCTTGGCAGCAAAGGTTGGGACAACAGATTGAATTTCCTTAGCCTCTCTTCATCTATACATGGATTTATCCGAACTGAGCCTTAAGCCGGTTTCTTACCTCATTAATTCCAAACTGAAAGTGTGTGTGGGTGTGAGAATGTTTATATAAACATATTTTATGTATATATTAAGTATCTGAAGTATTAAGATGAACCTTTGAGAAGAGGCTTTGTTGTCTTTTCAAGTCTAACAGGACATTTAAACTCTAAAACTATTTGTTCTGGTTGCTGGTTTTAGGCTTGCTGTACAATGAGTTGCATCTGTTCAAACTCTTCTTTGTTAACATCATTCTCCGAAAACGCTCACCTTACTTTACCTTTTTCTGGTTACCTAAAAGAACCCCTCATTTTCTGACTTAGACACTACTCTACTGCATTTCTGTCAAGTTAGTTGTAACCAAAGTAAGATACATTTTATTTTGCATTTTATTTATGCATATTATAAACAGATAAATGTTCTTACCGTACTCTGGTTTGGTGGATCTAAAGCCAACAACACCGCTTTCATCTGCCTGACTTCACAAGTTTATTTTAAACTAAACTTTTTTCCTTCATCAGAGTTGTTGTTTGTGCTCGTCTTGTGCTCAGTTAACAAGATAGCTTTATGCAAATCAAGCTGACACAAAGATTCATTATCCTGTCAAGTCATTATATTTGTGCAATTTATATGTCATAGTTTTTTTATAATTTATATCATTTGATTTACACCAAGAGCACACATTGTAACACAGAGAAGCTGTATATTACGTATTTGAAGGTGCACTAAAATGTGATTCTTCATTAAGGCTGAGTTAAATTATAGCCAGTAAAACTCAACTGAGCAAATCAAAGCCATGCACTCTCAAATTTAGCACACCAAGCCTCAAAGCAGAAGCGCATAAAATGGTTGAATGCCACGCTGATCGAGTGTAGAAGGGTTATTCCATAGAGTTGGGGCCACAGTTTTTATGACTTTAATTGTGTGATAACTTTTAGACATCAAGCCTTGCAAGAAAATGAGGTAACAAATTTTAGGATGAGATTTTTTTTCCGCGTAGGAATGATAATTTGACCCACAATAATGTATATAAGATTGCCTCAACTGAAACATGAAATTTTTTTATGCAATGAAAATGTTGTTTCAGATAATTCTCTCACATCTTAACCCATAAAGAGCAGGTTTTTTTATAAGCAGTTTTAAGATCACAAAAATTAAGCTCAACTTTAAAGAGCACAATTTTTACCTTGAATAAGTGTGTGTGTGGCCCCGCGACAGACTGGCGCTGTGTTCGGGGTGTACCCTGCCTCTTGCCTTGAATCATCTAGAATAGGCTCCGGCACCCCTGCAATCTTGTAAGGGATGGACGGTTCAGAAGATGAATTATCTAATTTTTACGTTCTCCACTGCCTAAATGACACAATCAGTGTTCAGTGCTGCTTGGACAGTCTTGAATCAACATCTCTTTTGCTTTTTAAGCCTCTAAATACAGTGAAAGAAGACTATATACTATGCTGTCTTTTTCTTTGTATCCAACTGAATCAACACAAATAGAGAAAAAGGAGTAGGAGTTGTTGAATTTTCTTTGCAAAAACACGATTGCAAACTAAGTGACTGCAGCAGGCGCACAGATGCAGGACCTCACTTCGGCGTATTTACTGTAAAGGTCAAAATCCAGGCACATTCTAAATTTAGGGTTGGCTGGTTTGATTATGTATGCGAACAGCTCCTGATTTAAGAGCCGGTTTTTCAAAGAATAACAGGGTAAATGACAAAATGCTGGACAGGTGGGATGAATGAGTGCGTAATGGAAAGATTATTAGAGGATTTGCTTTTAATGTTGCTTCATGCTAGCACATCAAAGTTGGATAAAAGAAGAATGGGAAAAAGTTGCCTCGTGATACAAGCTTCCATTTCAGTTGTGACATTGAGAGAGGAGGGTCAGATGTGTGGTCTTATCTTTATGACTACAGAGCACCATTTTTAATGGATACTCCTTACAAGATAAAAGCAGGGCAGAAGTTCAGATCATCATAAACAAGTTTCCTGAATACAGCAGGGATTTCAATAGAAACCAATGCAGAGTCTCTGGATTTTCAACTAATGGAACACCATTAGTATTGGAACACTTTTAATTTTGTTGGACAGACATTTAGTCTGGTAAATTCTTGTAGATGACATCAACTCTTACAGCAAGTCCTTGCAGCCATCATTTTCTTCTACAACAGATAAGATCTCAGTTTTGGGGAATTAAAATAAGATTTGATGTATGTAGGTGATAAAATTTAATGGCATAAGCAAAATGGGAAGTACTACACCTTGAGCAATGAAACAAAAGAGTGTGAGCAGACAAAGTACTGTACCTACCCTCATACTCTCATAAAGTAAATGACCTGATGGTCTCACATACCTTGCCAGCAGCATGATTTAGGAAAAGGTGATAGAAAGTTGATGGTATAAAAGAAATATGACTGCCATTGCCCATTTTCTAGATGCTTGTTCACCCTAAGAGGGTGTAATGTCTGACTGTAGGAATGAGTTCATTTCGACATTACACAGTATAGTGCTCGGCTACTCCCAAACCAGCAGGTCCTAAAACAATGTAGTCACAGTGAACTCATTAGAGGAGAGGGTAAAATAATAAAACATGGCAAACACTTCCCAGTACAACACATCACACGCTTGTACATTTATAAGCTCTATTACAGTTCATTAAAGATAGCCATAACAATAAATGAGGGTTATTTTAAGTTTTGAAAGCAGTGATGTCATCACCCTACTGCGATTACGGGTCAGCAATGTCTCTGGTGCTAATCGAATACATCTGAACAAATATATTTTTCTTTTATGGGATGTCGTTAGAGGTCATCAAGGCATGGCTTATTCAAGACACCAAAGAAGAGACAGCTCTGCTGGAGATTCTGGGGAAACACTGGCTTTTTTTCTCCATTAGGATCATCTTTCTTGGAGCAAAAGTGGAAAACTCAATACGTCCTTTTTGTCACCGTTCCTGGAATAGCTGAAACGTTATCGATTTCTTGATTCTCTGGCTTTTGGCAAGACGTGCTGTTTGTGTTGGAGAGTGAACTCAGTGTTCCCCCAAAAAATACAATCTTTTAGGTTTTGATAGACATCCTCAAAAATTAGAGATTTTCTTTTCCATTTTTAACAATGAAGTGTTTGCGTATTTAATCACTTTTTTATTCTGTTGTCTTCCCACAAACACAAATGTATCCACCCACTGCAATGCAATGCATACTTTTCTTTTAGACCAAATTTAATATATAAATTTCTACTTTCAAAGAGGTTTTTATGATGTATGTGCTTATTTAAAATATTGCTCCTCATAAATAACTCTATTCATCCCTCACCGGGGAAATTTGTTTGCTGCACTCCTTACACCGCAGCAGGCTGCCCTTCAACGGCGCCAATGGTGGGAGAAGCGGGGGTTAGGTGTCTTCTCCAAGGACCCTAGACGTGCTCTCCGTGGGCGAACGCTCTAACCACGCGGCCACCGTCACCCCATCTTTTTCCTGTCTAAAGACATTTGAAGATGGAATTCCAAGTTTCCTCATGATTACTTTCTGAGCAAAATCAAATTGAATGGGTTTTAGAAACTTAGAGAAAAAATTTAATTCCGCCTTGTCAGTAAATTAAAGTTTAACCAGCTATTTTGGCATGTTCTATGTTTATCCACAATACTAATGGGTATGGTAGTTTTTTGTGAACTCATTACAAGTCAAAAATATAAAGCGGGAAGTTATGGTTACTAACCCATAAAATCAGCAAATCTGAGACTTTATGAGTCTTTGACTTCAATTACATGCCTCTCTGATTGTTGGATAGAAAAGCCGTGCTGATTGGAGAACTCAGAGACTCTCATATACTTGTACAAAGTTATGTTAGAACAGAAGAGAGAGAGTCTCAATCACATGTACAAGGGTAAAAGTTTATTTAAACTAGTTACCAGGGAAAAGCCTCTCAGTCTGCAGTACTTTTACAGTGAGAACAAAGAGGTGTGTTTTAATTCAATTCAATTCAATTTTATATGTATAGCCCAAAATCACAGAATTTCCGTCTCAATGGGCTTCACAAGAAAAAGAGGAATGTATTAACACAAATACACAACAAGAAAAATAACTAACAAATGCTAACTAAACAAGACTAGCACATTTATGCACTTAGACTCTCCTTCTCGGTGAGGAAAAACTCCTAAAAAACCCATCAGTGGGGAAAAAATAAGAAACCTCATGGGGATCCATGTGAAAGAGAGATCCCTCCCCGGGACGAGCAAACAATGTGTCAAAGATTATTGTTTAAATATTAGCTTATTCTAATCTACAGCTAAATATCTAAAGAAGTCAATAGATGTTCTTCATCTTCGGGAGACTCCTCAACCCGGAGATGTCCAGTGCGGGGATCAGTAGATGTTCTTCATCCTGATGGAAACCCTTTTAAGCAGGGAGGAGGGATGGGAACCTGAAAACCACTTAAAGATAGGTAGAGACAGAATTGAGTGATCATCTGCCCCTCCCTTAGTTACCATAACACTATGTGTTCAATCACCTGGGCCTCCTGGAGTTGAGTGATTGCGTTAACCAGAGACACTTTTGATTGATAAGAACAAAAGAAGTCATGTCAAAAGAATTATTCACATTTCCTCCCTAACACTAACTAAGCAGTAAATAACACCCTGTTTTGTCTTATGTTGGGAGAAAAATTAAACAAGAAACTAATTGGATCCTGGAAAAACATCATAAAAATGTGAAATCATATGAAAGCTAGGTAAAATCTTTCTAGGTGTTTATAAATTGACTGCTTTTAGGATCGACAGACCAAAGCAATGGAGAGTGTGGAAAAGAGGAGAAGAAGCGTGTACAGGCAGGCTGAAATGGGTGGATAAAAGGTGCAATGTGTGATAGAAGAGTTTCAGCTAAAATGAAAGGGAAAGTTTACAAACCGTGGTGAGACCGGCCATCCTATTTGGTCTAGAGACAATGGCACTGACGAAAAGACAGGAAACAGAGATGGCGGTAGTACAGATGAAGATGCTGAGGATCTCTCTGGGAGTGAGCAGGATGGACAGGATCAGAGGAACAGCACATGTTAGAGGTTTCGGAGACAAAGTCAGAGAGGCCAGACCGAGCTGGTTTGGACATGTGCAGAGGAGAGCGAGAGAGAGAGAGAGTACATCGCAGAAGGATGCTGGGTTTGGAACCACCAGGCAAGAGGGCTAGAGGAAGGTCAAACAGAAGGTTCATGGATACAGTGAAGGAAGACATGAAGATAGTTGGCGTGACCGAAGAGGATGCAGCAGATAGGGTTAGATGAAAGAAACTGACTTGCTGTCGCGACCCCTGAAGGGAAATGCCGAAAGAAGAAGAAGATAAATGGAGTGTTTTGGTAGTGATGAAAATAAAATTTCTATCAGAGGCCAACTTATTATTCATTCTTGATAAAATGATAGTTAATGTTGAGGAGTATGAGGAGGTGTTAGGTGATGCATGGCTGCAATTAGACAATTTAACCCCCTCTAAAGATTAGAGGCTGTCTAAAAAGCAACATGACACTTTAATATTCACTAGTTTTACATTTTGTTCCAGCATTAGCCTTAAATACTAATGAACTTATTAACTCCTGCTGTGAAGCATATGTAAATAATGAATAAAATAAATCTAAAACCTAGAAGTATATATCCACCAAAAGACTCATTTATACTTTCAGCGATAAATCCTGTGGATTTCTTGCAAATCAGCAAATTTGTTTAAACTTTAAAGAGCCCGCGATGTAGGTTTTCAACTCAGCAGTCAGGAATGTTGTTTTGAGTGTTCTTCAAATGCTTCAATTTATATGCTTTTATTTGGGAGGCTCTACATTCCAATCATTAGTGTATGAACTTTCATCTCATATCGGAGGATTTCAAAAAACCCTTTTTGATTAAATAGCTTAAATACCTTAGGTGAGAAATGGTTTTACACTTACACTTTGATACAAACAAAAATAAGGCCATTCTAACATCAAAATAGCAGTCAGTAAAATCTATAAAACCACTTAACCCATGATAAACTTTACAAACTCTTTTTTTCATCAGATCAGAAAGTGATGTACGTCTAAATCTCTGCCGGGACACGGGTGAAGGAGAAAAAAAAATAATTCTTCAGATGTGTCTATTTATGTGGGAATGGGCTCTGTCATTTAATAAATACTACTTAGAAATGGATGATAAATGACGGGCAACATTTCTACACACCATTCTGTCTTGATTTATTAGAAGAGACATAAAATACAAAAGAATTGATGGACATGGATTATTTCCTAGGTGGGTTGGATCTTGTCCTTGTTCAAAAATGCATCCAAGCCTTAAGTATTACTGTGTATGTGTCAGGTTTAGTCACATTTTACTTCCTTTGTCTACCCATTTGAACTGACAAGTTGACTTTTTTATAAGAAATCCTTTAGAAGCAACGTTTATCTTTTCTATTAGTTCTTTACCTGAGAACATGGTAACACTCATTATCTCCACAAAGGAGGTTATGTGAGGGGAGTGTATGTAATTGGCTCACACTTTGTGACTACTTTGCTGTGATTTTGTACCTGAATACACTACTACAATAAAATCTATGATCTGTCATTTTAAATGAAACATTACATTGGAAAAAAAAGTCTTTAAAAAAAAGGAGAGTTTGAGGAGTTGCCAAAAATCTTTTTAAAAAGAGTTTATTTTAATCAAATGTCAATATGGAAATCCTGATCAAGAGTGTGACACAGTTAGTAATAGTTTTTACAAGACCTCATACATGGCTGCGTGGCCAACATGAGATTTTTATATTTGACAACATCCCAAAAGAGCTCCTTTGAATTGATATTTTATTCCTTTTGGAGACATTTCATTTCATCTGATGAACCGATTATACCCAAACAAGGTGCGGAGGTGTCGGAGCCTATCCCGGCTGATTTCAGGCGAGAGGCAGTGTACACCCCAAACAGGTCACCTGTCTGCCACGCAGCCACACACACACACTCATTTTTTTTTACGGTTGGAGGAAACCCACGTATACAGAGGGAGAACATGCAAACTTCATACTGAAAGACCAGCGTTCCAAGCCTCATTCCACCGCAGACTTGAGCCCCAACCTGCTTGCTGTGAGGCCACTGTGCTAACCACTGTGCCACCATGCAGCCCTTCGGAATGCATTGAAGTTAAAATAGTTTTTGAGACACTTTGAGCAACATAATGTGTTCTCCAGCTAAAGATAGCCATGAGAACTTGCTACACCTGAACATAGAGGGATGAAGTGCAGCACAGCAGAATAAACTCAGTGTGCAGATTCGGTTTGAGATACATCACAATTGTATGTTTTTTTATTCAAATTATCACCAGGACCCACATAAAACACACAACAGCCAGACTGATAAAAAGGAGGAAAAAAGAGAACTTATGTAAACTCACACTTGGGAATCTGATGGGACTCAGGTGAAACGTGAAACATATTAGATTAAAGTGAGGAGGGAGCCTCCTGATTTACCATGAAAGATACAACTATATTTTATCTGGCTGGCACGCAACTAGGTTTTTATAAGTTTAGAAAAAAAATGGCATCTCGTACATTAAAAACAGCCAAATATGTCTGCACTTTCATCCTGTTCTCAATATGTAATCAAAACTGAAATTAAGACCCATCAAACCAGTAAATGGTTTCCAATCTTTAAAAGTCCGTTAGTCAATCACCTTCTTAACCATTAATTCCTGGTTACTGTGTTTGAATTTAGCCTGAGTACGTTTGGACGGTGATGAAAAAATTATTCTATTTCCTCATAAAATTTATGCACAGCCTGAAAGGCCCCTTATCTCTATAACAATGTGACTAATTATAATGTTGCTGGACCCAGAGGCAGTAAAGACAGGGTGACCTTGTGTTTGGCCCCAGCTGATAAGCTTTAATGTTGTCTTTTATGTGATGTCATGCTCTCGAAGGACCCTCTGCAGCTTACAACACCTGATCAATACGTTAAATCAGATAGGCTCATTGCGGCAACTGGGGAATTAGTGTATGCTGTATTTTGTTTTTAGCAGGAAGTACTGTATTTTGTGTGTTCAAATTCATTTTATCTTAATTGGGCTGGAAGTCTTTGACTTTTATTGTCCCCATGTTTCTCTAATGATGCAGTTATTTCCACAGAAAGTGGACCAAAAATATGTTGAATATAAAATTAAAACTGTTTGAGGAAGAATAAAATTTGTTTCAGCTGACATTTCAAAGTATGTGATGTGGATAAGATGTGGATTATGTGGAATTTTATGGATTTTTAGACAGAAATAATGTAAATCTGTTGTATTTGGAAAAGTAAAATTTGACATTTAATACTTGGGGATTTTTTTTTTTTTTTGCAGGCTAGCAGCAGATATTTGTTTGATGATTTCGATGATGAACAGCTAACAATTTCAGCACACTCCTCCCCTTAGATCTTCTTTCACAGAGAGGAAAACACACACCACTGGGGAGGAAAAAAAATGAAGAAACTTCATGGGGATCCACACAAAAAAGAGATCCCTCAACCCGGGACGGTAGAACGAATAGAACCTATTTGGACTCTTTTACTTTTGTCATACCGTTACTTTCTCGCAACAGTGGTCTGGTTGTGAGGACTTTAGCCTAAACCGGGAAATCCAGACTTCTTTTACACCAGATACATTTTTCAGCTATTCAGGAGAATTCTTGTGTTTTTTTTATGGCCACCTGTGTGACCTAAGGGTGTGTATATTTCTAAAACCAACTATTCGTCTAATTTCTATTTCTGCTTTGACATTGATGTTTTCTTTTTCAACAAAATGTTGTGTAAACTTTAAGAGAATAATGTGAAAAAATCCCAATAGATCCCACTTTCTCAAAGTGGCAATTTGTCTTGCTATGACAAATTTCACTTAAATTTGCTTGCTGGACATTTAACTTCACAAATATATCTTTAAAATGTGCTGGGTTGCTTTAATGTGGTTACCTGATTTAATATCTATTTTAAAAAGCAATTAGACAATGACGTTCATAGACTGGCCAGCTAAGGTATAAGAGTAATTATAGAGTTTGAGTCTCAAGAGATGGTAAAAGCTGACTTGCAGCTTCACTTTCAAAACTCCGGATTAAAGCATTGCTCCCACCTTTAGCTCTCCTGTAATGTTCTGTTCTCCATATTTTTCTCTGTTTAAGTTTTTTGTTCCTAACTTTTTGTGTATCATGCCTTCAAAAAGTGTCATCACCCAGGCTGGGAATATCATCGCATGGTGTCGGGAAAAGCCCTGAGACTCGTCCTGGAGGCTTAGGGCTCAGTATTTATATTGGTTTGGTCATTATTTTCCAAGTAGCATCCCTGCTCTGAAAGTTTTTCCTAAATTTTTTTACATCAGTTCAAATTTATAGTACTACAAGGACATAACTTTGTGTCCCACTCAACCGACTTTTTTATTTATATCATTTTTGTGGCGCGACATAGTTCAGTGGTGGAGTGGCAGACTTTGGACCAGCGAGTTGGAGGTTTGATTTCCACCAGTCTATCCAGAAGGGTACCTGGACAAGACAGTGAGCCCTACCACTAGTCGTCTGCTGCAGTGCATTGCAGCACAGAAATTTTCTCATGAGGGATCATTAAAGTATACTATTATTAATTCTCTTGTTTACACACCCTGGGACACATGATAGTAATTTCACCTGCCAGCTTACTTTTTTATTTTCCCTATAAATGATAAATGTATTACTTCAATATCTGTTGTGGACGTGTTGCCAAAAAAAAAATCTCATGGAAATATTTTTGGGATGTTCCTTCCAATTTAACTACTGATACAAAACAAGAAGGTTCAGACTTTTTTTCTCTTTGTTTGTTGCACTGGAAGCCAGAAAAAGAAGATGCTATCTTGTTGCCATGCTAGATAAATGAGAGAAAAGTCCAAATCTTTCAATTAATCTGCTTATCGGCAGATGTTGAACAGACTGCAGCAGGTCACAGGTCATAGTAAGAGACGGACAAGATAAATAAGGAACAGGGTTAAAAAAAAAAGGAAAAAATAAAAGAGAGAGCTTTCCGAGTTGTTAACAGACGTCTACCTAATCTTATCTGCCCTTCTAGCCACCTTGGCTAAATCTTTTTCCTGCTTTTATTTCTATCTGCACCAAGCATCTGGTTTCTGAGAGTGAGTGAGACAACGACAATAATCTGTCTGTCTGTGTGAGTTTATTTAGAAGCTTTCAAAAGCCATAAGCAGGTCTCTTGAGCTGCATCACAGGGTTTTGGTGATTCCACAGTCTGTTTAACCAGAAATGTGTCCAATTCACAATTACTTTTAATTATTTATTTCAATATTTTAATATTTACCACATTTTTATTTGTCCGTTTTGTTTTGTTTTCTGAACCGCTTATTACTGCGAGGGTCGCGGGGACGCTGGACCCTATCCCAGCTGTTTTCAGGTGAGAGGCAGGGCAGTACCTTTAACCCACAACCATCCACACACGCACTCTTTGCTAGGGGTAATTTTATAGTGGCCAATTAACCTAACCTGCATGTTTTTAGAGGGTTGGAGGAAACCGGAATACCCGGAGAAAACCCACGCTGAACCCACAGGGAGAACATGCAAGCTCTAACCAGAAAGACCACATTGTTCTGTATTTGTTTTTGAATAAAAATCCTGTAGGGTTGCAAGTGTTCCAATATTTAGCAATGTGGATTATTTCTTCTTGGGATTGCTTTGAACATTTTCATTTTTTTGTTTTGTATCATTTTTTTCAACACTCATTAAAAAAGAGATTATAGATTTCCTTTTCAATTTGATCATATTTTCACAAGACATTTGTGTTATTTATTATCTGTTGCTTTTTTAAATCTATGTTTATTACATGGCATTTTTGCATGAAATATTTGCGGAATAATTCTGGTTCTCCCCCAATTTGAGGTAGAGCATGGAAATGTCGGTTTTTGAAGATTCGTGACTGACAGACCATTGCAAAGTTAAAACATTGAATTTTTCAGTGTGTAAAGCAAAGACAAAAGTGTTGCATAGACTTTTTATTCCTTTTTTCCTGTGACCTAAGGATACTGAAGCGCAGTTGCTATGCAATTAACTGCCCAGTACAATTGTTCATTTCCTCACATAAGATATTATCTTCCACTTTATTCAATGAGAGGAAATCATGTAATGATGAAAAGTTAATGATGTAAAGGAAAGTGCATATTCATCCAGTGTAAGAGGAGAGTTTTTCAAACATCAGCAGTCTGCAGGAAATCTTTAAGCTTTTGGAATTTTTGGTTCTAAGCCGTGGGTCAATCTGCCTTTATGAGAAATAACGATTGTTCAATTGAGATTTAATCAATGCTGACATACTGTCCACAATCTGATATACAGGTTGTCTCTGTGTCAGGTGGACGATGCTGATGGAGGCATCAGATATAGGATTGGAATCAGACGAAATGAAAGAAAAAAGCAAGAACCAGTCCGATACTGATATTCAACAAAAAATTCAGAACTTTAAAGAATTAAATAATTAGACTTTTATACACTTTAATAGGCTCGAGGTTACCAGTTATCGAAATGTTTAAACCATTCATCAAATTCTGTTTTTAAAAGTGGTTTTACGCATCAGAGTTATGAAACCGCTTCTAAAAGCAAGTTGACTTCTTAACTTCTTCAACGAGTGCACAAGAGCTTCTGTAATACTTGATTCCACCGTGTAAGAATTTGCTTCCTCCTTCAGAAGCAATAGCAGCAGACATCTCGACTATCACAGACTACTGAGAGTTGATCAACAGGTCAGCCACGACCCTACTATGCCTGACGCCAGAAACAGCTTCTTTGCATGCTTTGACTCGCAACAGCAAAAAGACATGTGTCTCCCTTAGCCAAAGCAGCAGCAACCCTCAGCTTGCAGCTGCCTCAGGTGACTCCTACTTTAAGGAGAATCAACGTAAACAAGGCTGCAGGCCCTAATGGGGTGTTAGGTTGGACTCTAAAATCATATGCATATATGTTTTCTTGGACATCTTCTTCCTGTTGCTACAGTGATGGAGCAGACCGTGGTGGTCCAGACCGTTCAGTATTTAGCATCATTCTCCCAGACATGCTGGCCCTGAAGCTCCACATTCTGGGTTTGTCAGGATCTCTTTGCTTGAGGTCATCCTCACCAACAGGAGGATAAGAGAGCTTACATACTGATCCTCTACTCCGGGACACCAGAGCTACAGTGGTGGTCAAAAGTTTACACACACTTGTAAAGAACATAATGTCATGGCTGTCTTGAGTTTCCAGTTATTTCAACAACTCTGATTTTTCTCTGATATAGTGATTGGAACAGATCCTTCTTTGTCACAAAAAACATTCATGAAGTTTGATTCTTTTATGACTTTATTATGGGTAAACTGAAAATGTGACAAAATCAGCTGGGTCAAAAATATACATACAGCAACATGAATGAGCAATTTTGGAGACTTAGAAAGTTGTGTCAATGACATGAGCTTCATAGCATGACCTCTTAACTTCTTGTGAGTGATTATGAGTGACTACAGCTGGTGAATTCTCTGAGGCCATTTAAAAAGGGCTCATTGGATAAAAACACCCACAAACGCTAAAATGGGAAAGTCAAAGGAGCTCAGCACAGATTTGAAAAAGAGAATCATTGACTTGAACAAGTCAGGAAAGTCACTTGGAGCCATTTCAAAGCAGCTGCAGGTTCCAAGAGCAACAGTGCAAACAATTGTTTGTAAGTATAAAGTGCATGGCACTGTTTTGTCACTGCCACGATCAGGAAGAAAACGCAAGCTGTCACCTGCTGCTGAGAGAAAACTGGTCAGGAGGGTGAAGAGTCAACCCAGGAGCACCAAAAAGCAGATCTGCCAAGAATTAGAAGCTGCTGGAACACAGGTGTCAGTGTCCACAGTCAAGCGTGTTTTGCATCGCCATGGACTGAGAGGTTGCCGTGCAAGAAGGAAGCCCTTGCTCCAAAAGCGGCACCTTAAGGCTCGACTAAAGTTTGCTGCTGATCACATGGACAAAGATAAGACCTTCTGGAGGAAAGTTCTGTGGTCAGATGAAACAAAAATTGAGCTGTTTGTTTGGAGGAGAAAAGATGAGGCCTTTAACCCCAAGAACACCATGCCTACCATCAAACACAATGGTGGTAGTATTATGCTGTGGCCCTGTTTTGCTGCCAATGGAACTGGTGCTTTACAGAGAGTCAATGGGACAATGAAGAAGGAGGATTACCTTCAAATTCTTCAAGAAAACCTGAAGTCATCAGCCCGAAGGTTGGGTCTTGGGCGCAGTTGGGTGTTCCAACAGGACAATGACCCCAAACACACATCAAAAGTGGTAATGGAATGACTAAATCAGGCTAGAATTAAGGTTTTAGAATGCCCCTCCCAAAGTCCTGACTTAAATCCCATTGAGAACATGTGGATAATGCTGAAGAAACAAGTCCATGTCAGAAAGCCAACAAATTTAACTGAACTGCACCAATTCTGTCAAGAGGAGTGGTCAAAGATTCAACCAGAAACTTGCCAGAAGCTTGTGGATGGCTACCAAAAGCGCCTAATTGAAGTAAAAATGGCCAAAGGACATGTAACCAAATATTAGCATTGCTGTATGTATATTTTTGACCCAGCTGATTTCGTCACATTTTCAGTTTACCCATAATAAAGTCATAAAAGAATCAAACTTCATGAATGTTTTTTGTGACAAAGAAGGATCTGTTCCAATCACTATATCAGAGAAAAATCAGAGTTGTTGAAATAACTGGAAACTCAAGACAGCCATGACATTATGTTCTTTACAAGTGTGTGTAAACTTTTGACCACCACTGTATGTCCTCTGTGATGTTTACAAGTGACATCACTGTGCTGGATCTCATAATCAATGATGATGATACCCAATACAGACAGGAGGGCCTCTCTGGCCATCCACATCTCCTCTGACCTCTCGTGGACTGCTAATACATCATACCTGGCGAATAGGGCCCAAAAATGTCTCTTCTTCTTCAGGAACTTGAAGCGCTCTGGACTCTTCTCCCATCTTCTGAGCCCCCATTGAGGGTATCCTTTCTCTCAGCATGACTGTGTGGTAAGGCAGCTGCCTTACACATTGCAAAAAGAACTTGGCCCGGGCGGTGAAAACTGGACAGGGGATCGTAGGGTGCTGTCTGCCAGAACTGGACTCAGGCTACAGCTCCCATGTTCTGCAGAAAGCCAGGCATATAGCATAGCACCCCCCATTGCATACTCACTGACTTGACTGACTAACGACACTTGACGGCAATACCTACTTTAACTACAAAGTACAACAATCACTCATATCACTGCACTGTAAATTATTCTGTAAACAATCATCTAATACCGTTATTTGATCTCACCGTACAGTGTCTATTTATGCTGTTTTTATCTGAGGCCTGTTTTATTTTTATTTCTCCTTTTGATATTTTTTGTACACATATCCAGGAGTCAGTCAAAAAAATTGTTATGCTTGCATTGTGATGGTAAACAATCTTGAATTTTGGATCAATAGAAAAACAAAAGATGTTTGAAATGGACTTTCCAAATTTCCATATTCTTTTAATGGATTCATTTTTATGGCTGTTTTCTTGGTGAATGAACTAAAAAAGTATTTGAATAATAAGAAAAAAGTAATGACTTCTAAGAAAAATAGATCAATCCTGCATTTTTCTACTCATTGCAAACGGAAATGATTCATTTGGCTATTATGTTGGGCAGGGAATTAAATTTCTTGCTTTGTTCCAGACTGTGGAAAATTCTCTTTTGGAGCATACAGTGATGCTGTCTAGTTCTGGTCGGTCTGTGTTTTCTTCTTTTTATGGATCATAGTCTAGGTTAAAAGATAATCTTACTGCACATAAATCTTTACAGCAAGACTATTTTTTTCTTCCAAGTCAGGGGAATTGTAAAAATACAGTATATTATTTCCTTTCATCATGGTGTCATTATTGTTATTTATTCCTGCTTGGTTTTTTTATATCAAATTTGTCCCAAGAGACGGGTAACAACGCCCCCATTCCAATGGTTTGTTCACAATTATTACAGTTACCAATTAAATTCATATTACCTAAAATATGAACTCAATGTACCTTTTGATGGGGTGTGACAAAAAAAATCTATTTTTCAACATCTTGAAATTTTTAAGAAACCTTATTATATTGGGTGACCAACCTCTCAAGAGAATGCCGCTGCACTCCCTCAGTCATTCTTGGATTCTGTTTATATATCTGCGTGTCTGTAATTTTACTGTTCATTCAATAACAATAAATCATTCGTTCATTCAAATGATTTATTCACCAGCTTGAAGATGATCTCCAGCCTTTTTTGCTCGACTCCACAGAGGCTGGGATTTCTTGACTTTCTACCCCTGCGTCTTTTTTATCCATCAGCCGGCTCTACATCTGGTCCTCCCGCTCCATGTGTTGCCATGTCGTGCTTGCTCGCACCACAGCTTGCAGTCTTATTAAGGACCGACAAATTTCTTCTTGACACTAATTACAGCTTCACAGAAAGCAGCGCCAGACGAATGAAAGGCAGCAATCTCCCCATCACCGGAGCCTTTTGTACGCACAAATAGAAAGAGGTGTGGCGGAAGAAGGTAGATAACAATCTATCCTCTTTTTTGTTGTCTGTTTAAAATTGGCTTTTTAGAGAAAGTAGAAGGAAAGAATTGGATGTCTCAGAAGCAACATCATGTGAAGGGATAGGTTTTTAATTTTATTATTTAGCAAAGATAAAATGATGGTCGCAGGGCAATCACACATTCCATCTCACTTAAGAGCTGATCTCTAAGTCATATGTTCTTTGATATCATGTGCTCTATCTGGCAGACTACTAGAATGGCCAACAACTGTAGCTCACCATCTTTGAATGTTTCCAATTGCTGCTGCATGAGAACAGTCAGTGTATCTTGTTACAGACTTCCCTTCCAGTCTGTATAGGTGTATCCCCAAGTGAAATGATACATTCTACGATGGCTGTGACTATGCATGTTTCTAAATATGAAACAGCTTCTCTGATGTCAAGATTCTCTCAACCCTCCAAACATCCACCGCAAGGTTTAGGAAATGTTGGCAGAGGTAATGGACTCTGTCATAGGACTTTCAACTTTAGAAGAGTCTGGATGAAAGTGATGGTGAGGAGGGTGAGGAGGGTGTGTAGGCGGCCATATCAACACTGCTGTAAATCAGGAGAGAAATAAAAATACTAACTCATTCTCTCCAAATAGAAAAATAGTGTGATACGTGTGAGTATGTGCCTTATGTGACTTGAATACAATGATAAGAAAGTAAATGCCAAGCTGATTTCTTGCCAAAGATCAGAAGGCGTGGTATGAGATGCTTGGGGCATTTTTATAGTTCAGAAGACAGCAGATTTTTAAGAAGGTGCCAGGATGATTGGACCAGCCTCACAGTTGCAGCTGAGAGTGTCTGGAAGTAACCAGAGGGTTGTTACAGTGTTCACACAGTCATAACCAGAGTGAAAACATTGGGAAGTACTTCAAAGTTAATTTGTTACACTTTTCTGTGAGCATAGCTGCATAGTACCAATCTTTAGGTTGTCCAAGCCGGAGAGGGGAAACATTAGTTATAATAACTTTTTTTTTGTCTGAGGTCCAGTGAATATACAGACAGTACTCGGCTTGACTGACAGCAATACTTTCGGGGACCAAATATGGTGTGGAGGCTGCACAGGATCTTGGGGAGATTCCGCCGTCCTCCCACATAAACTTCCATCTGGAGCATTTTGTGGCAATGAACAACTCCTCCACTTCTGCTCATGTCGGTTATTGTGAGCTCATTTGTTGCTACAAATCTATTTTAATAAGCTGTTAACCCTTCGGTGGATTCACTGAAATCTGTAAATAAATTCAAGTAGAAAAAGTCCCATCTATTTACTCTTAATTAATCTTTTAAAATCTGCAGAAATATACACCCCCTGGATATGTAAAATCCCAATGCTTTCTTCTTTCTCTCCATGTCTGCCTTCAGCAATACAATCAGACATTCACCTGCTGTATCTGTCCGCCGTCCACATCGTCCCTTTGGGAGCCATGAAAATCTTTCAACATTTGTACAACAATAAACAGGCAATCTACATTGTGTGTTAACCCACTGCTAGCAGGTCCAAATAGATAAGTTAAAGCCAATTGTAATGTATCTTTAAAGGAGGATCGGCATTGCAGCTCTGTGTCTATAGTATCAAACAAATTATGCACTTGGGAAAACGAAGCGCCAGCAGTGCCTGTATTTAAAAAAAGACCCATTGAGATAGATTGATTTCTGAATGAATGCTTCACCAATTTGTGTGGTGCATTTTGTTATAATTGCTCATTTGTTTCTGGCAGTCAGCAGCTTTCCTTTGAGGGTCCACGGGGTCTTACTAAAAAATGAGATTTAAACTCATTACACAGGTTGTTATGTACGTACATGCACTTGCTTTCATGTTGATTTTTGTTTTTTGTTTTGTTTTTTTTTGCAAAAGCGGAACACAAAGTGCTTAAATTGCCACAAATTCATTTCCCTAAGTCCCACCTGTGGTATTCTCATTTTCCATCACTTCCTAACACGTTACCACACTCACATAAGGATGGAGAAAATTGTTTATCTCAGTGAGCCACGTGGTGCATGTGTGTTGTTCTGTCATCAGTGCCGGCCTCGTTTATGATTCTAAACTTGATCGTGGTACACATGACTTTGCTTCTCATATGTGATTACTTGTAATCCCGCAACAGATGGCTTCAGCAACTCGCCTCTTTTCGCTTCCTGAACAAACGTCACAGAAAAAAAGATTGTGTCACACTATAGAGTTTTTATTGACTCCATCGTCATGGATGTTGGTGGGTTTGAGTTCAAATTGGTTAAAAAGAATTGCGTATGAACAAAGGGTGTGCGTTACGTGACAGCTGAAGCGCAGTTGTAATAAACTCATCAACATCACGCTTTGAGCCACACATCTGATCTCACCACGTTGAATAAAGTCTCTCCAAATGACGCCAGCTGCTGTCCAAAGTCAGGATAATAAATCATAGCAGGAAGTGTTGAAATAATAACAGTGTCTGAAATTTTGTACAGTGTTGAGCAATAACTTATTATTACAAAAAACCTGAAAACAAAAGTTGAAGCGTGTTGTGTTTTGAGTTTGAATGGTATTTATTCATTGTCATTGAAAACCTGCAGCTTCTGGAAGATACACGGTTATCATCCTGTTTGCAGAGTTCAAGAAAGGAAAATGTACAGTATGTCCAATTATTCACGAACGTGTGTCCTTTGTGATGGATAAGGTTAAAGTTGAAGTGTTGGCATAAGTAATGAAATTGTTTATGAATGTATAAGTAAGGTCAAAGAACTTAAATTATTGAGGCTTAGCATTTCATTAGCCATAACCTTGATCTTCACCTCAAACCTCATGTATAGGATCAACATTATTCGATGCAAAGTTTACCCAGAATTCATACTTACCATCAAAACCTCAACATTGCACATTGAGTTCATCCTTGAGGATTTTTTTTTGCTGTCATTATTCTGAAAAAATAGTGTACTAATAGAGTTTGTAAAAAAAAAAAAAAAAAGAAATCCACAAGAAGGCTCAAATCGAAGACCAACCAGCTGTGACTGAAATATATGTTACATGCTGGTCAGGGACAGGGTCCTGCCCCAAGTGGAAGAGTTTAAGTATCTTGGGGTCTTGTTCACGAGTGAGGAAAGGATGGAGCAGGGAGATTGACAGAAGGATCGATGCGGCATCCACAATAATCAGGGCCCTGCATCTGAAGAAAGAGCTGAGCCGTAAAACAAAGCTCTCAATTTACCAGTCGATGTGTGTTCCTACCCTCACCTTTGGTCACCAGCTGTGGGTGGTGACCGAAAGAACGGGATAGCAGATACAAGCGGCCGAAATGAGCTTCCTCCACAGGGTGGCTGGACTCTCAGAAATAGAGTGAAAAGCTCTGCCATCCGAGAGGAGCTCAGAGTAGAGCTGTTATTACTCCGGGTCGAGAGAAGCCAGATGGGGTGGTTCGGGCAACAGGTTAGGTTGCCTCCCGAGCACCTCGCTGGTGAAATGTTTCAGGCATGTCCCAACAGTAGAAGACTCAGAGATAGATCCCAGACCTGCTGGAGAGACTATGTCTCACAGCTGGAGGGGGGACACTTTGGGATCCTCCAAGGTGAGCTGGAGGATGTAACTGGGGTGAGAAAAGCCTAGGTTTCCCATCTGAGGCTCTTGCCACTGCAACCAGGTCCCAGATAAGCGAAAGACAATTGAATGGAACGATGCTATTAAATACGAATAAAATGCTAAACACTTTAACTCAGATTAACAAAAAACAACCTAGATGAAGGATTACTTGATTTAAATTCAGATCGTCTGTCCAGGATGTCCTATTAATTTAGCGTTATTACATATGTTTGATTCAATTACATTTTGATTTAATACACAAGGCACAGTAAATTGACGCTGCAAGCAGAATTTACGAGGTCTTCACACATGTTTTGTTTTTCTTTCCTTTGTGTAATTATGCCTTCCCATCTGCTTGTAAAAGTTAAGTGTATGATTCACTGATGACTGTCTCTCAGTGGAAGAATTGGAAAAGGAGACTTTGGGGAGGGGGTTTAGGGAAACACAAGAGTGTACGTATGGTTTCTCAGAATGTAGAATGAGGTGAAGAAAGCAAGGAGATGGGATTCCGATGGGAATGCCATTATGGAATGCAATGCAATGTGGCTGCCAAGGTTAAAGCCGCTCTAGTTCATGTGGCAACTGTTCTTAGACCATCAGTGACATCAGAGCGTGGACTGCTGTCCCCGGGCCTAATTTAGCCACAAAATGCTGGCTGCTTTGGATCCACTGTTCCTGTTTGTCATGCAGGAACCACTGAAGCCAGCAGTGACATCATTCAGAGCCAGACAAACACAACAACACGTCAGGTGATCAAATCACATTTACAACCTGCAAGTGTAAATACGGAGACTTTTTATTTCATTTTAATGCAAAACATTCAAAGCAGGGCTTTATTCAAAGATATTATTAAAAATATATCAATATGACTTCTTAAACTAACCAGTTCTTGTAACTCATAAAACAATTTCCCACAAATGACACCGCATTCATTTTCATAAAATAAAAAAAATAAAAAAATCTGTCAAACTTTTTACAGTGTGACTGAACTCAACAACATGGAATCAATATTTCAACATTCCTTGTGGGGTTTTCAAAGAGTTGGGTTGCATTAGTGGTTTGTGTTAATGTCAATAAATTTTGCAGCATGGTACGGAGCAGTTAGAGGAAACCAACACAGGAAGTAAGAGGTTTCTAATGCTCTGAAGGTTGTGGAAGGGTCGATCACTAAAAGCTGGATGATTTACCGGAGAGTCTGTCATTCACGTGCTTTCCTTTTCTCACTCAAGCAGCAATATTGCTGTTACATTTAGCTCTGTGTAATAAGGATTTGATTATGTTTAAAGCCTATTACCGATTACTATTATCATTAACCGCTCCACTCCCTTCCTTCCAGCATTAAACATACTGTCAAACATACAGATTATGTAATCAGTTTGTCTTGAAAATATCTAGAACCACTCTAGCACAGTTTGAGATAAACGGCAAAAATTTTCCAAAGAATTTTGGCAAATTATACTTGAAAGTCTAAATCTGAACCTTGTACCCGAACAATGTTTGAGTATTAGCCAAAGTGTTTGATTAGAAATATGCACTCAGATAAACAGAGTCAACCATAAAAACAAACATCCTGAACCAAATAACTGATTGCTGTAACATGACATTTCTGCATATTACGGTCTTTCATCCATCTGCATGTTGAAGCAATGTGAGTTGTAAGCCCGAGGCAAAGATTTCACTTATTGTTTTGTACATTATTCACAATTTTCCCGCGTTTCTCCCAGAAACAAAGAGCGTAATGTTCCTAAGATTTACCCCAAGGATCTCTTTTGTTTTAGGCTAAGTGTTGTGTAGAGCGAGCATGTTTGTTTGCACAGCAAAGAATCACTTTCAGAGGTGTTAGCTCGATGTGCATCACCAGCAGGGCGAGACAGGAAGGACTTATGTTCCTCTATTCCAGTTTAAATTATGAAGAGCAAGTGTTCCCTCGCTGTTGAAGTGTTTGCCTTGATAAATTGTTTACCTGCTGCTCCACAGCAGAAGCAACCTTGCAGAAAAAGAAGATAAGTGACACATAAAGAGACACCACCAATTATTTTGACCTTTGCAAAAAAAAGGGTGTCTGAAGCAGTATCACAGTTTGAATCATGTTTTCTTGCACTGATTTGCCAAGTAGGGGTCAATTAAAGAAATAAAAACTCAAAAAGGAGGCCAATTAGCACAAGCTTGAAAGCCTGGAAACTTTTTTGCTCACTCAGTCAGAACTAAGGCAACAGTTATAAATTATACATACAACCAGTACATCATCAAACTTTTCACAGGACTACAAAGATTGTGATATTTAAAGAAATTACCAACCCCAGTTTTACATAATTTGGACCTTAAACATTTCAAAGTAGCAAACATGTTTTTTAATCTGCTTTTGTGATTTACCTTTAAGCAAAAATCCACACAAAAAATATTCTTGGAGTAAGATTTGCATACATTTGTAATGATAATCAGGGAGTAACTGTAAATATGTTTCCTCTTCTGAACCGCTTATCGCTAACGAGGTCGCGGGGGGTGCCGGAGCCTATCCAAGCTGATTCAAGACAAGAGGCAGGGTACATCCCAAGCAGGTCGCCAGTCTGTTGAGGGCCACACATTCCCAACCATACACACACACACTCATTCCGAGGGGCAATTTCGTACCAGCCAATTATCTGATATGCATGTTTTTTGGAGGGTGAGAGGAAACCAGAGTATCTGTAGAAAACCCACACAGACACGGGGAGAACATGCAAACTCCACACAGAAAGGCCAGTGTTTCAAGCCTCACCCCCACCCTGGGACTCAAACTCTGATCTTGCTGCAAGACGACTGTGCTAACCCCTGCGCCATTGTGCTGCTCATGCCAAAAAATTAATGGATTTTTTATTAAATCACACATAGTTAATCCTTTAAAAACCAGTTTTCACATCTTTTCAAGAATTACACTGCTATATTTGCCGAATCAGCTCTAAGAATTATATTCTCACTGCCAGAATTTTAGAAGTTATTTAAAGAGTATTTTGCAGACACAATAAAATGTGGTGACTTCATTATTTCAAGTAGCAAATGCACTAAATTAAGGTTTGAGACCCAATACAGACACTAATTTGAGCCAGTTAAGCTGTAAAAGTACCAGTTGTACTTTAAAGTGGGAGTCGAAATCCCATTTGATCATTTTCTTTATGCCAAGCATCATTCTTTCTCAGTGATTTTTGATTTTATTAATGCTCTCCGATGGTGGTCTTTGTGTCCACTTTACTGTGCACAAACGTAGTATCAAAATATTCTCAATAATGGAATGCCAAGCAACAATACAGATGCGTCAAAGTTTTTTATTCACTCTTTTTTGGCTTTCAGAGAACAAAAAATGTGCCACTTTTCCTTCTGCTGAATTTCTCATTTTGTGACAATGGTAATCTTAAAATGAATGACAAGATTAATTAACATTTCATGAAAAAAATCATTTCTTGCAATAAATTGTTTATGCTGATTTTTACTAGCACAGCCAATCAGCAGGTATTATTTCCTTTTTCTTTTCTTTTTAAACATACCATATTGTTCCCTCATGAGGAAATAACTTTGGCTGCTTTGCACCATAGCAGGCCATGCAGCAGCCATGACAGCTCCAATGGTGGGAGTAACTGGGGGTTAGGTGTCTTCTCCGGGGACACTTCGGGACAGGCCCAGTGAAAATTGAATCACTTCCCCTCCAACTACTAGGCAAGGTACACCCTGATGGACCTAGTAAAATCCATCCCTACATGGGGAGATTATGCAAATACTACATAATCAAGTCTCAAACTTGAAACCTCCTAGTTGTGTATTTATTAATTTCAAAAGAAACTAACAATATTTTTAAAATTTTCTTAACACTGATGTGTTAATACAACTACAAAGTATATATTCCCTGTCTTTGCATCTCCATACTTCTGCTGTTTGGATGTTGTATCTTTTTTGCCAATCATACCATCTCTTGTGATGTTGATTTAAGACAATTATAATAGGATTAGAAGTCTGTCTTTAGTGAGGCTACAAAGAAGTAGTAAGCAGTTAGTCATGGTTTCCTTCACGAGAGGTGGTTTGATAAATCACCAATCTTGACGCACACTTGGTTTTTTTTCTTATTTTTTGACTCCTTCAACCCCCACCTGCATGCAAATATTTATTGTGTTTGCGGAAATGTTTAAGGGCTTATCGCTTTACACACAAAGATTTAATAATCCTTTCTCTGCACTGGTGCAGCTGTACTGATCACCTGATTCAACCGAGCCATTGTCAAATGGTCAAAATTACTGACGTTACCATAACATATCCACTAGCGTGTTTGGTGAAAAGCAGCGTTTAATAAAAAAAAAAGAACAAGCGGAGAGTCAAAAACAAATTATCTTAACTACCGTTCCACGGGAGAAATTATTCATATAAATACCGCCCAAGTCTAGGTGTTGTCCCAACCCCCACATTGGCGTTTGGTTCGTATCTTTTGAATCAGGAGAGTGTATAGTTGGCAAATATTTAAGTCCTTCTTTACACCTGGTTCGACTCCAGCAGCTAACGTCCTTGTGAAGTATAATTAATCATTTTTTTAGAATAGCCATTACATAAAGAAGAAAGTGTTCGAAGTGTGACATCTATACAAGTCACTTGAGTTTATCAAATTTAAATATTTTCCTCATAATTGAATTATCGCGGACAAGTCAGTGAGAGTTGACTCGCTCATTCAGAACCCATGCAGAAGAACTACCATGTTTTGAGGTCCCTTTTTATGCATAATAACTATTTTCTCATTGTCTCTCATCTGCATAAATTTGTACCACAATTTAGGTTTTGGAAGTTCCATAATGCAATGAGTTGTGAAATCTTACTGATTAGTAAAGCTTTATCATAGAATGTGTGAAAGTGAGATTATTGCTCATCAAGCATTTTTAAATGTTAACTCCAGCAAATACCTTCAGTTTAGCTAGTAGCAACTATTTAAAGGAAACTTTGTGCATGATGCTCAGATCCTGCTCCATTATCCTGAGAATAATTTCTTTATGTCTCCTGGTCAAATTGGTATCATCTCACGATTAATTCCAAAAAATCTCAGCTGCACTTTATGTTAAACTAATGGAAAATCATTGCATTTTATCTTTTTCTTGCATCATAAAATACTACCTGTTTTTGGGTAAAAAACAAAAGACTTCACCTCAAGTTCTTTCAGTATTGCCATGCTAATGTTTGCAGTCTGTCGATTTAAGTGTGTGTCTTCATAAATTACCAGCTTATCCTTATTTGGATTAATTAAAACAAATCTCCCGTGAAGTATCAAGGGCCATCCCAATCTGGCCTTTTCAAGGACAGACAATGTATTAATACCCCCCCATCTTCCACCTCTATACATCCTAATCATACTTATGGACACACACATACACACATGGGCATTCCAAATGGTGAAACAATCACCCATTACTGCCCCTGTGCCCCATGATCATCACTCTCATTTGCAGTTAAACAAAGGCTGTGAAACTCCGTCCGGTGTTACGTCTCGCTTATCAGCAATCCCTGCTTGCCTCGGCGAGAAACATAACCAAGCTCAGTGGCTCAGTCATTCATGCACTTTTTTTTTCAATGTCACATTTCTATTGTGGTGTGTTGGCTGTTCTTTTGTTGCTGACAACTAGTGAGAATGATCCAGTGTGAGTCATTACTAAAGCAAACATGACGAGTGAGAGAGAGCTGAAGGGATTGCCTGAAATAATCACGGAAATGACTGAGGTGGTTTTTTATGTGTAGATTTTTGGATTTTTTTATGTTTAGAGGAGAGGTAAAAGATCAGCAGATTCTAATGATCTATCTTCAGGATGACAGATGCCTTTCACGTGTGAACTGAAAATCCCATTCACAAGTTTCTATGGTTACAGAGACAAGCGTCCATATGTTACTGACACCATGCTTGCTAAGCTTCACTCCTTTGCTGGCAGATGATGGCAACTTTTAGGTGTTGTGTGGTAATTGGGATGAAGACATTCAAATAAATCAGAGCTTGGAGCTAAAGCAGATGACTTGATGAGAAAAAATAAAAACTATGTATTTTAAGGCTATTTGATACTTTTTCCCTTTTTATTTATTTTTGCTTGTTGTTGCTGTTTATACTTCTGAGTATTATCTTACTTATTCACTCGCGGGGCAGCTCCGGCGCCCATCTCATTTCTCCTCTCAGTGTCAGCTTCACTCATGAATAAATTCATGTGAACATCATCAGGGTGAATCTCATTGGAAAAGTAAACAATGTTGTCAGGCGACTCAGTGGTAAACACAGTTTGATTCCAAGTTATCTCAGTTTTCTAACACAAAATTAGTAAAATATTAAAACACTGTGAAGGCGTCAAAATGGAAAGTGTTTGTATAATTTTGTAGATGATTTTCTTAATTGTAACCTTGTTAAAGTTAATTACTAATTGTTAAAACATATTAAAACCAAATCACAAATCAGTGCCTTTGGTTTTTTATTTCAGAGAGATTTTGTTAAAGATAATCTCTATAATCTGTAATTTGGTTGTCTTCATTTCCAAATAATGAATCCCAGACGTTAATGCTTTGAAGAATATAAATGACACCAAAGGGCTCAAGGTTGTGCTCTCCTCTTTTTTGTTTATACTTGATAGGGATTAGCTGACTCCTTTGTGACCGTTATCATTCTGCAGTCCCAAATGACAGCCAGGGGAGAAAGAAGGAAGGAAAATGTACTTTTCATTTTCTGCGTGAAGGACAGAGGATGCAGCTGAGGGATTATCACAGCTCCTCCCGCTGTACCACAGCTGGAAACTATCCCCTTCTTTTTCAACCAACCTTTCTACCACACAGTTACAGAGAATGAACTACATTGGGAAGAGGAGCTCTCTTGTGGACAAAGTTATGTCTGCATCTTCCTATCTGGAAGCCATATTCTAATATTTTCATCGCCTTGTCACCACCATAGAAAATTTGTTTTGGAAATCCGACTTACAGCAGAAGTTTAGAACTTGGTCATTTCTGCTTTGGGCTCTAAATGCCTCATCACGCCCCCTCCTCTACCCAAAAACTATCTTCATAACCCTTGTGCTCAAAGGGCTTCACTCAGATCAATAAATCTCTTAGTACCTGTGAAAATGACTGCATTTAAGCTACAAAACAGCCTCCACTTGCCTTGCATTAGTTGTGCTGTGAGATATCGCCATGGTTACACCATTTGACTCAGACGGCAAGGTGATGATTAGTCATTGAGGGTAACAAATTTAGGTGCAAGAAAGAAGGGATATTCTCTTTTTTATGTGACTCCCTTGCTGACTGTCAAAGATGAATGCTCGATGTGGTAGTGTGTGCTTTAAAATAAATATTACAGACCGCTAGGAAGACAAGTGTATTTTATTTAGGAGATTTTGTGAACTGTATTGGTGTGTTTTGTTTCTGTGCATTTGTGTGTGGGAGGTATAGGAAAGAGTTTGTTTTTTCCGAATCTTCTCAGTGTAAGAAAAAAAAAAGCACCAGAGAGATGCAGCGCTTAGCAAGAGTAAATTTTTAGAGAGTGAAGCACACAAAGATGTTTATGTGTCTTTACCAGAGATACTTCAGGACTCCAATTGATGATGCTATCAGAAAGCTCTGGTTGAAATAAGAAGGGACTTCGTACAAGATGATCCACGTGGTGCACTCACACACACAAGGAAGGTTTACAGGAAATCAGCATCACTTCTTTTTTCTTAAGTTAGCTGTAACATATCCTTAATGTTGATTAGTCCATTGTAACCGGCATTATTAAATTAAAATGGCTACTCAGACAGAGTTGTGCAAATTCAGAGATTATTATACTTTGTTCTGCTGACTAGATTTTTGGCTTTGCCTGTCACACAGAAGAACTGAACACCGCTGCTGGAAAACAGAACTCAGGGACAAAAATGTTTTAAAATTCTATTTAAAACCTTTGCTTTGTATTTGGTTCCGTTACGAAGCAGTTTCTATATTTATGTAAAGCGCAAACATGAGTGCAAGTCAACTTCTCTTGTGGAAACAAAGTCATTATGTGTCTTGCTTCATCTAGTCGGGAGAACATTGACATGAATGGCAAACCCAAAGGATGTCAAATAAATGGGATTCTAAATAGTTCCCTGTTGGAGGGAAAAGTTATTTATCTCTATCCTAAGCTGTGCTGACTGGCAGACAAACGAGAGAACTCTCAATTTTACTTCTTGACAAGGATAGCACATTCTCCCCAGACCAGAATTGTCTGCAAAGAACTGTGTCCCTGTCTGCTTTATTTATAAAGTGGTGGAAAACAAAAGAGCTGTGTTCTTACGAAGTAGTGGTGGAAAAGAAAGTCTAAGACCCCGCTTACAGATAAGTGGAAGCAGAGAAAAGGTTGGGATGCTCAGCAAACACCATCAGCACATACCCTAGTTAACATTGAATCATACAGCTGGTCAGGAACTGTTGGCAGCTGGGGGATCACATTAATTGAAGATATTTTTGAGTGATAAAAATCAAAGAAGTAACAAAATAAGTAGTAACAAAAGAAGTAACCAAAGATTTATATTTTCTATATAACATTATGTACCAACAATTTTGATGTTGTGGCTGGCAAGAATGGGTTGTGCAAATGTACTGTAAAACACTTGGATGAACATGTGAATCTTTGAGTTTTAAAGTTGTGTAAGGTACTAGTTATGTCTGGTGTGCCTTCTGTTAGTTTCCCTCAGGGGGGATGTCAGAGGTGCATGTAGGTTAATAACACTGTCATGATGTAAAGGCCGATGGCTTGTTCACCCAGAAATGCACACACAAATAGCACACTCAGGAATGAAAGGACATTTTGTTAATGTGAATGTACACATGTTTTTCTAGAATTACCATGAATAGTTATTGCCATGCAGAAGCTGTGCCAAAGTCGTTCTATTACAGGTGAGGACAAGAGATCACAAAGACATTAAAACTATGCAGAAAGAGAATCATCTTTTTTCTTTCACCAGGTGTTAAAAATTTGGCATTATAAATTTATATAAAATCATAAAATAATCAAGCATGTAGCTTAATAATAAAAAAGATTTTTCTCACAGAGGTGCTACCATTTTTGACTGCCTATGAGCCTATGTGTACAACCTGATTTAATTCGATTTTCATCCTGACACCCAAGCTGTAAAAACGATGTTCCATAATTGTCTCCAAAGAGGCTAAAAGGGTAATTGTGTTTTATCAATTACAGCGCAAGGACAAAAAAAGTTGGTCAAAAAGACTAATAAGAAATTATGCAATTTAACCTTGCCGGAGGTTTAAGGGCTTATTGAGAGCTGATCTCATAAGGACTAATCATGACACTGACTTTAAATTCAGTTTGTCTGTAACTTTAAACTCTATAATCACAGTCTGCATGACTTTCCACTCTGCCCTACCTCAGAGACCTCGTTTCAAGCCTAACTACTTTTACAACCAACAATTTGTCTGCTGAAGGACTGAGTAAATCACAAAAAATATTTCCACCTCACATGCAGGATCCACAACAGAATGACACAAAGATATCTTTAAAAATATTTCATGAGGTCCAATCCGTTTTTAGAATACTAAATTAATTAGGTAAAACACTTCAGTGCAAAACAATGATGCAAAATTTCTGGATGAGGACAGAATTCTTTGGTTTGACGTTTTGTGTGTGGAGCTGTGCATCTCAAACCTATTTTGGTTTTAAAAGCCGTTGCCTAACAAAGGATATAGAAAGCAGCAGTATAAAAACAATTATATGATCTGAATTGGTATGCTTCGCTATCGTGAATACTATTGAGGGATTTTCTGAAAAGGTTTGTTGTTGTTTAACATTGTGCAAATATATTTTTTCTCACATTTAGAATTTAAGTCTGTCATTTATGTATAATTAATTGTAGCATGTATCTCTACATCTGTCTTTCCCGGGACAGAAGTTAACAAGATTAGCTAAGCCGCATATGTAGCTAAACTTCTCTATACAGCTGTGCCTGTGACCATCTATCAATTTATGTCCTACCACTTCTGCCAATTCAGGATAGGAGGGAGGAAGTTTGAGCCAATCCTTGCCACTAAGTAGACTAAAAGCAGGGTACACCCTGGACACTGGCCTAGTTTCTTTTTAGTGGTACTCCTCATTAGAATTGTCCTTTGTGCGACTGTATGTGTTTGACAAAGTGCGACTGTAGATAAGTTATCTGACTCGTGTTGAGCTGCAGAAAATGCCTTCAATGGGCAGTTCACACTGGAGCCAAGAAAATGTTGGCTTAGAGGAAACAACTGCAGCATATTTTTACTTGGCTCTAGTCGGCAAGCTGTCTATTGGAACGCTGTCCTGACAGAGTGGTCTGGGATGTGAGTGCATGGGACCAGCCTCAAGGATGGGTTATGGCTTAAATTCAAGTTAAAGAAAAGGAGGCTGATTGAGGAAAAAATATGGCGTTGAGTGAAATATAACTTCAAGTGATTCTATGTGAATTGTTGTATTGGTGTTGCAAACTATGTTCTTCTCCATATGTCGTTCCACATTTCACTACACCGTAATAGAGCGCCAAATTCAACACACTTAGCTGCCAATTCTATGCAAACAAATCAACATGACTACTAGTCAAATGGATTATAAATCATTAATGTATTCCATTCTATCTGTCTCATCAAAATAAAAAATACAAGTGAATATTTTTCCAGCATAAATAAAAAATGAGAATCAGTCAGTCATCTTCTTAACCGTCTATCCCTCTTGGGGTTGCGGGTGGGGCGGAACCCATTCCGGCTGATTCAAGGCGAAAGGCAGGGTACACCCCGAAAAGGCCACTAGTCTAGGCCACACACATCCAACCATACACACACTCAGTCATTCCTAGGGGCGATTTGATACCGGCCAATCAACCTGACACGCATGTTTTTGGAGGGTGGAAGGAAAACAGAGTACCTGGAGAAAATCCACACATACACGGGATGAACATGCAAACTTCACACAGAAAGGCCAGTGTCCCAAACCTCGTCCTCACCCGGGACTTGAACCCACGACCTTCTTGCTGTGAGGCCACTGTGCTACCCACAGCGCCACTGTGCCGCCCAACAAAAAAGTCTTCCAAAAGAATTTGAGTAAACATTGTCAGCAATTGACAACAGTTTACCCGGAACGGAGTTTGCTCCTCTTGAAACATGAAAGGTTCATTTAAATTTTTATTACCCAGTTGTTTGATAGTTTTTATATTTTTACTTGTTTAATGGTCAACATCTAAGTATTTTGTAACAAATGATGCAGATGGCCTCCAACCAGGTGAGAAGTTATTATTGATCAAGCTGTCTCAATCCGTCAGCCAAACTGAAGAGTAGACCCGGTCAGCATAAAACGGCCACAACACCTCTGGTTTTTGCTGTTTTTGCCTTCAGCAGTTCAAAAAAAATATTATCAATAAACTATGAAGACTTGGTTTTAGCACAACGTTCTACAAAAGAAAGGATTTGTTTGCAGAGTCTCTCACATCATCTGAGAGGCACCTCACTGAGATTAACTCTGAAATTATAACTTTTATCACGTTATGACAATACTTCTGACCAAGTTTGCCAGAAATACATAAAAGTGTTGAGTTGACTGATGATAAATTAAATGGTAAGTGACAGAGTGGTAATTTTATATTTCTAGATCAATGTATAATACCCACTGCAATTACGAAGAGCACTGTGAGCTGTCAAAGATAGAAAGGGAACTTAAGAGGTTTTTTTCAGATCGTAAGGAGTCATTATTGCGCCTGTCGCTCCCTATAGAATTCCCATAGATAGTTTGACAGACAGATGTTACAGGAGTTTCCATTCATGGTTTCCGTTCAATGGATTTGAATATTTGTCTTCTTTTATTTAGCATTCTATGAACTCAATTATCTTTTCCCCAGACTAATGGTTTTAGAATTGAGCATCAATTTTTAACAACTGTGGCATTCATCCAAACCTTTCTAAACTTTGGAGGATTTGCAAGGAGGAACTCTTAATGGCCTCCAAACGTCACAGACACTTTTTTTTTCTTCTTTCACTCTCTGAAAGGCCCTCACCTTGATATATCTGCAGAGTTGTTAAGAAAAGCAGGAAACACCCAAACTTCATTTTATTTTCTCTCTCTCTTTGTTGTTAATTAGTATTGGGTTTCTCCAAAGCTATTTGGAGTTACAGTATATTGTATTTATCAATGTCTTATAAAGCCTGTTTTAATTAACTGCAGCAGGTTACATAATAAAACCTGTTTAGACTCTTCCATTAATTGTTGAAAATAGCTTGAAAACTCAATTTGAGCTCATTGATGAAAACTTTTCTGCTATTTTAGTTTTTAACATGGGAGTTGCAAAAGGATTTAGGATATTAATTTATCAATGCTGGGTAGAAAAAGTTGTCATTCCGTTCACACACCTAAATGGGATCGTCATACTGAAAAAGATACAATCCTAGAAGATGAAAAACCCCACAACTCCTTGAATCAATTCTTATTACCATAGCCATAATCGCCTGATTGATTCCACAGCGAAAAATTATCATACCTGAGGAATGGCTCAAGTCGTCCAGCACAAATTGATGACACAAGTAAAGGAGGATAGGATGGGTCAGTGGGGGCCTCTCTGGTGAATCATTGTCCATAAAAGCTCTGAGTCGGGATATCAATACATGCTCACTGGGTTTGCCTCGGCGTCTATAAAGTGATGTGTACACAATCAATAAAGTCCCCAGAGCTGGCAGATGGGCCTTTAGTGTTGCACAAGTTATTTTTCTTCTTACCTTTTTCAAAGAAAAAAGAAGACAGAACAAGTAGTCGAGTGTAACTGGGACCACAGGGCTGTCACAGATAAGAGAACGTTTAATGAACGGATGGCGCCCCATATCGAATGCTTGTAATGAAGATGTAGAAATAAGGTGATTCTTGCAACAGCAAAGATGAAGAGTGTCTGTAGATGGAACTCAAAAAGATACCAAACATGGTTCTTAAAATAGCAGCACTGGAAGTATTCAAAACTTGTCGCTCTGGAAAGTAAATTTGTATTTATCCTTGTCTGGAACATTGCTGAAACCACCACTTCTTTTAATAATAAAAACTCTGAAAGTGTCTTACGAAATGTGGAGGGAGTCAGCGGCCCCTACTAGGTCCTATATCACTGGTCTTATTCATAAAAAACCTTTGTAACATATAAGATCTGTTAAATTGTTTCACTGTGTATGCAGATGACACAATTTTATAAAGTTTGAAAAAAATTTTGGACAAGCTTATTGCAAATGTAACAAAGCCCTAGTTAGAATCATACAATGGTTTGATACAAAATAAATTTTCTTTAAATAGAATAGAAATAAGTGCATTATATTTGGTTGTAAAAAAATTTGCAAAATAGGAAAATTGAAATAGTTAGAACAATTAGAAGAAAGAATTGTATTTTGTTCACGTGCACAACATGTGGAACCCACCGTCTTACTGTTTATATTTCAGTTTTAAAAAAATGTTTCTGGCAAAGAAACTTTTACAGGTGATGTAATGTTTGTGATAAGAGTCGGTGTAATAAGTCTTGGCTTGAGCCAATAACTTTTCAGTTCATTTTGTATGCTGTAACTGATGGATTATCTGAATTTGTGTTTAAAACAATTGAAATAAATAACTTTCATTCATTTCTGTGAAACTTCACCTTGCCAATATTATGTAAGACCCTCTAGCACAGGAAAATAAAGCACCACCTGCGAGGGAGGAGTTAGTAAAGAGATGAGTACAGTCAATTAAGCCATGTAGTACAATTCCTAATCACCTGATGACATTTCCATCCCAGCTAAACCAATCAGGTCACATGACTGGCCTGTCCGTGACCCGACTGTGACATTTCGTCTTAAGGTCAAAACCGTAAAGGGAAATGTTAAACGCAACACAATCTGAAACCCAAACAGTAACATAGCATCACATAGTCTATAGCATATAATGTGAAATAGTCCACTGTTAAATTTCTTCCATGTCCTTTCTCTTTCAGCTACACTCTCTGGTTGAATGATCTTGCTGGAGTTGCTTAGTTGTAATTTAATATACTATCTGGTTCTATAGTTAATACTGCTACATGCAAATCAGGGGGAAAGGATACTGAGTAATTGATCCTCTTAGCTACTCCCACTCAATTACAGTACAGGTTAATGCAAGCCACCTCAGGATTACTCATCCTCATGGTTAAATGACGCTTGCGGTTTCCATGAGAAAGGTGTGCGCAAAAGTTAAATGGTTTAATCGGTGGCCGGGATAAAAGCAGAATGTCCATGTGCGTACACTTGTGTTTGCTACTATTGTCCATTTTTATAGTTAGTTAGGTTAATGATTTCTTGAGGCTTTCAATTGGAGTTTAAATGAAGTTGTGTTTGCTTTTGAACGTTTGTGCTTATGTATCTGGAAAAAAACAACTTGGGTCTTCTATTTCAACTTGTACAAGAATACAGACAAAAGTTTGCCAACAGAGTGTTGGATACTAATGAGCTTGTCAAAGATTTCAGGGTTCGTAAGGATACCGTCCTTAGCATGACTCCACAGTCTTTTAGCTCAGTGCCAAGGCTGCCCGAGTTGCCTCACTTATCTGCTAATAGGTTTAACCTAATCAGTACTAGCCTTCATTTAGTGGTAATACTTCCCATGCTGAGCCATGACACCAAGCCCTATATTCTCCTCTCACATTGAACTTTCTCTTCACCTTTCATTAAACAAAAATAACTTTGTATAATTTAAGACCATGCTGAACACATTTTTTTCTGCGTTGTCATTTCACATCACTGGCTAATGAATAAACTCCACAATTGAGAGAATCTTAAATGCAAAATAAAAAATCTATGAGCCGCATTAATTTCGCATTTGCACGCTTACGGTTGCCAAACTTAAAACATCTCAAATTGTATATAGAGAGACTCACCAGACTTTTTGGTATAAGTAGAGAGTTTGTAAGAGATTCATCCTGTAGCTCAATGTGGTTTTGATTAGTATTCAGAGTACTTTGTTTTCCTGGTTTGACTGAGACATCAGTCTCTATTAGATCTTAATGGTCTGTTTTTATTACTTATGCCACTGGAGACTTCACCCTACAGAATTCTAATTTCTCTATATGCTAAATTTTAAAGTGGTTGTGCTGTCGTGTTGAATTAATTTGAGGACAGTGATGTCTAACCTGTGTAGGTGGGACACTGAGTTCAGCAAGATTCAGCTGTGGGGCAAAGGCGGAAAGACATCAGCTAATCCCAACAGCAGCGTTAAGAGTTTGCTGCAAAGCAGAGCCACAGAAGAAAAATATTCAGCACATCAGATAACAGGATGTGACATTCCAACACAACCATCACCCCGCTTGTGCACTCGATTTATATGTAACAAGCTTCTGTCAGAGCGCGTCTCAGGGCAGATTTTATCGATCATGGTCAATAAATCCCAGTCAAGATAAAGAGGTGAAGCACAATCTCAAACAGCACTGACCTCACAGGAATATGGAGGATGTTCCTACCAAAACACTCACAGAACCCAGGAATTATTTGGCAGTATTTTCATCTATCTGTCTAAAGAAATGAAGAAATGTTTATGACAGGTTTAGTAGTTAGCATTTGAGTGTTTCCAGCAGGTGGAGGGGAAAAAATCATCCTTTTATCTGCAATGAGTCAGTTCTTAACCTCATTACCACTTATTTCTTGAGCAGATATTTCATTTATTCCTTTTCTTTTCTTAGTTCAAGACACGTCATTTCTGTGATGCAGCACAGCTTGAATTTTAAAGTCTAATTTTCTTGGAATTTTCATTATTCCACATTTTCTTTATAACCCAGAAGTTCTTACACACATATGTGTATTCACTGTACAGAAATTGTTATCTGAATAATGGACTGCTCATACATATTAGAGTGTACACCCACAGTTTTTCTGAAGCAAAGACAAACAGTTTTAGACTGATGTCTACTATTTTCTAACAACTTTTTCTTTTTTACTAATGCATCTTTTAAAAGGGCTTTGGTGTAGTCCTGATCTGCAATCCAACCAAAAAAAGTGACAGTGAGAGAAAAAACAGGTTCCAGACTTGAGTCACACATTTTTAATGTAACTTGAGTAATTGTTTTATTCTGTTTTTGACAAATTTGACCCCCAAAAAAATTATTTAGGGTGAAACTAATATTTTCTTCCTTTTTTCTTCTCTTTCCAGATCCTAGCCATCATATCTATACTGTTTATAGTCCTCTCTACCATCGCCCTGTCTCTCAACACATTACCAGAGCTCCAGGACATAGACGAGTTCGGCCAGGCTAATGACAACCCCCAACTGGCCCACGTGGAAGCTGTGTGCATTGCATGGTTCACCATGGAGTACCTCCTTCGCTTTCTGTCATCTCCTAATAAGTGGAAGTTCTTCAAAGGTCCACTAAATGTCATTGACTTACTGGCCATTCTTCCCTACTATGTCACAATATTTCTAACTGAGTCCAATAAGAGTGTGCTACAGTTTCAAAATGTGCGCCGTGTGGTGCAGATATTCAGGATCATGAGAATATTGAGAATCTTGAAGTTGGCCAGACACTCCACGGGACTCCAGTCTCTTGGGTTTACTTTGAGAAGGAGCTACAATGAACTGGGACTGCTGATATTATTTCTTGCAATGGGGATTATGATATTTTCCAGCTTGGTTTTCTTTGCTGAGAAAGATGAAGATGCCACAAAATTTACAAGCATCCCTGCTTCATTCTGGTGGGCGACCATTACAATGACCACAGTTGGTTATGGTGACATCTACCCTCAGACTTTACTTGGGAAAATTGTTGGTGGACTCTGCTGTATTGCAGGAGTGTTGGTTATAGCGCTACCAATCCCCATCATCGTCAACAACTTCTCAGAATTCTACAAGGAACAGAAGAGGCAGGAGAAAGCTATCAAGAGAAGGGAGGCACTTGAGAGAGCCAAGAGGAATGGCAGCATTGTGTCAATGAATCTAAAAGATGCCTTTGCACGAAGTATGGAACTGATGGACGTGGTGGTGGAGAAAGGAGATGATAAGACTTCCCTTGACAACCATTTGTCCCCTAGTTTATTAGGCTCAACGAAGCTCACCTCCTCAGAAAGCAACTTGAGGTCACCGGAGAAAAGAAACACAGACTACATGACTCAAAGCTCCCCTCATCGTATCATTATCACTACCACTGGAAGCCCACACCGGATTAGCAGAACCCCTCAACACCTTAATGTTCAGAAACTGGAGGAAATGTACAACCAGATGACGAAGTCCCAGTCATTTACCAACATTAACACAAGTTCCATGAGCACTTTGAGCACAACTGTCACTGCTCCTGGTTCCCCAAAGAAAACTCTCAGCCCTGATTCCACATTAAAGGATGAAGTTCAGCTGGAGATGAAAGAAGTCATGCCCTACATGGATGATGATTTTGCAGGCTGTTCAGGGGATTTCAATAAATCCAATTCCAGGAATGAGGATGGTGAGCCATGTTTATTTAGACACCCTAGAGCCCCCCCCTTTCTGGACCTAAGTTCAGTAAAAGCCATTGATGATCACAGTTCTCCGGAGCTGTATGAATCTGTCAACCCGGGTTATGAATCAGAAAACTATATGGAAGAAGTTGACAGCTTCAAGACTGCTGTGGAGAACATCCGAAGCTCCCCAAAAGGAAATAACCCTCTAAACATAAGAGGGTTGAAGGTAAACTTTAGCAAAACTTCCAGCGAAGGTCCTCTTACTCCACCTAGCACTACCTCTCCTAGAGACATCAGCTCCAGCATCCTGGGAGAAGAATCCCCTGCAGGAGAGACATCACCACTCATCCCCAGCTCAGAGGAACTACCTTACTCCAAGAGGCTTGTGGTAGACACCCCTCCTGGTGATGAAGATTTGTCTGCGGAGAAATACGAGGAGAAACACCTGATGGAAGAAGCAGGTGCGGCAATTGCACCCCTGTCACCTAAAACAGAAGCACAAAATTGCACCCAAGGTGTGGCTGGGGCAGCTGGGGAGGTGAAGGCTGAAAGTAACCCAGGTGGACACAAAGTAGAGAACCATATGTTTACATCTGATATCCACCTGATACCTGGAGATGGAAGCCTCTCTCCAACATGTGAGACCAGCATGTGAATGTAAACAAAGTTTTTGAGGACAATAAACCCTCTACAGCCTAGAGGATGAAAGTGCTGGACTGACAGTAAGGGGTATGGTTGTAGTTGAAAGATACCATTGCATGGCATGACAAGTCTCTTTTACTTGTGTTGTTGTGTATTGCTGAAAAAGAAACTGCAGTATTTTGTGCAGATTTAAGAATCACTTTGGAGCAAAGAGTGAGCTCAAAGAAGAAAAAGAAGCTCTGGAAATGTGGGGAATTCATCGACAGATGTAGACACAGGTTCTCCCTATGTACATATTGGCAGTCTCCTTTTCTAGCACAGGAGGAAATGCACAGAGGGATTTATCTGTATAAAGCATGCAATTAAAAAAAAAAAAAGACAAATATTTTACGGTGCTTAGTTTGCTGAAAGCGCTCCACTGTAAATACAAAGCCAACAACAATGCACTGGATGGAAAAGGAAGACTGACAGAATATGTAGTTTCACTATAAATAACGAGAGGTGGGGGGGTTCGAGTCAACAACCCTCAAACCGGGTTTTGCATTGTAGCGACCTAAAGAAAACATATCATTACCTTTTGTAGAAATGCAAAGCGTTCCCATGACGACCCTGTAATGTTTCTGCTTTTCTTTCTTGTGTAAAATGTTGTACAAAACTGTAACACTGGCATTATTGCTTTGGGGTATCATTGCAGCTATCAAATTGGTAACTTTAGCATCAGATTTTTTCTGAAGGAAAAAAAAAACATCTTTCTTTCTGTAAAACTGCATTATAGTCGCCAAATATTGTACGTGATCACTGAGAACAGTAACTTTTAGATACTCAGGCTAGAAAAATTGTTTATCATGCAGTTGTAAAAATTCAGATCAGATTTAAGATTCTTTTTAGGCTGTTTAATCCCACTCAAATTACACGAGAAAGTAGTGTTTAATCTCTAGCGTGAGATATGTACATTTAGTAGTGTTAAGGGTCAAATATGAAATAGTTAGGTTTAGATTGGCTGTAGAAGAATTAAACTAGATTCCACAAAATGTTGATCTCTTTGAAAAATCACTATTAGTAGACTCTCTGGCTTTTTAAAGAATTTAGGCTAACACACAATGGCTATGTTCTTTCTGATATTAGTGGACCAAAACAAGCACACTTACAAGCTTTTACCCATCCCGGCTGCATCATGACAAAGTATTATGTATTATGTTAATGATGGGTCCTCCTAGTTTATTTAAAGTGTACGTCGTCTATCTTCTCTGCGCCCTGTTGTAATTTCTTCCATACTAATGCAGTGTGACGCCAATCCTGCAGATAACTTTAGGGCATTTTTTGTTTGTTTTTATGTATCTGTGCTGTCTCGGACTGTGACTTATTGTGGGGTTTGTTTGTTGTCCTTTGTGAGCAAAACTTTTTTCAGTCAAACTTAAACCAAAAGGATATCACTTCTCTGTCTTTTTTTATTTTCACGTTACACTGACTGAAAATATTCGTTGTATGTTGCCTTTGATTCCGACTTATCACTGGAATATTTGTTCACTGACTGGAGTTGTGAAAGTCACACAAACCAGAAAGGCATTGAAAAAGGAAGTGGGAAAATTTTCTGCTTTTTTGTTTTTGTTATTCCTTTTTTTTTTAATATTATGAACACGTTTTTTTTTTTTTTTGTAAGTTTCTGTTCAGTTTTCACTGAAAGGTGTGGAATGTGCAATACCGCATACTGCAATCTATGCAGGCCAAGAATTGTGGCACTTTATTTTATGTCTATGGGAATTTGTAGTGTACAGGCAGAAATTATTTGTATTTTTCAGATGTTCTATCTTTGTTATGAGCTAAAACAGTGTTACAGCTACCAGAATCTGACAAACAATGCAAATGACAATTTGATTTAATTTTTTTTTAGGAAAATACTTTCGAGCACCTTTATGTCCGGTTTTAAATGGGCCTCAAATTTTAACATATGCGGGAATAAGGATTTAAATTGACCACCTGAACCTTTTATATTACTGTTAGATTTACATATGAAAATGCCTTTGGAGGCAATTATCTTGATCAATGGCCACAAAAAAAAAAAATTATGTTTTTTGTGAATTAACACAGAATTATTCTATTTTTTCTAATCAAAAATGGAGCACGACCACAATTTGCTGCCATATGGTGGTTGAAATGATGCATGCCTTTTCATAAAACTGGTGTTTATGAAAAGGTAGCAAGTCATTTTGCTTTGTTCATATAGCACTGTACAGAAATTCTAATTTTATAGAAAAAAATCAGGTCTTTATGTAATAGATACAAGTAAAGTTATTGAGTTCTCAGGTTTTCTATAACTCTCTAACATTCTTGTGGAAAAGATGATCTGCTTTTTCTTTATCAGCCAATGTCAACTGGCTGCTTCTCTATTTTTTGAAAGGCGTTGTCAAATCCACATTGATGTCTCGGTTCCTGGAAATCTGTGTACAGCATTCAGTGTGCATCTCCCATCCCCTCTACAAACAAGGCAAGAAGGAGTACAAACAAAGGAAACCATGTTGGACCTTTCAGGCCTTTAAAGCTCCAAACTAGTGGTGCTTCCAGGGCTAAACCCAAGGTGTGAGCTCAGAAACAGGACTGATGATGGCAAAGATAAGAAAAGAAAACGATGTCCGTCCTAGTAACTGCATTGCATCAGTGATTCGTTCTGGTCCATGTTTTATCTTTTCTATGTATATATTGTATGCCCAAAGTAGCATAATCTGACTAATTCAGAGATTCATGTGAAACCTCATTAAGTTATTTTTGTGAAAAGCCCAATTCTCCATCTGTTTGGTATCTCAAGTCACAGTGATGGTTTAAATTTCCTCTTTTTTTCTTTTTCGCATCGAGTGGTTAGATGATGACCCTCTTGTTTAAGCTCTCATTTTCTACACCTGTACATTCAACTTTTCTTTCCTTCTTTAAGTGTAGTGGTCATATCACCATGTTAGCTTTGAGTTTTTTTTTTTATTTCGACAGAAACTAAAGAGCTGGATGGATCAGTTTTATTCTGCTGGGTAAAAAAAAGTTTTGATTATGCGAGCCAAGAGAAAAAGAACTGTGCTCTGTCTTACTGTCTGTCTCATGGCAGCATATCCATCTGTGATACTGTACAGAGTGGAAAAGTTCTGTTTTTATTTTCTCTGAGAGAATGTATAATGTCCGTGTCACTCATTTGTCTGTGCTTACCAAAACTCTCTGTACAACAGTATGCAACGTAAAGCAACATCGTTTGTTCCTGTGTGTAAATTCTTCCTCTTAAATCTGTTTTCTGATTTACTTTCTTTCCTCTGCTCAGCTTTGAAACATTATCATCCAACACATTTTGAGCTACAGACTGTTTCTGTACAATGCAACATCTCTGTATGCATGTAGTTTCCGTGCAATTGTGTGACCGCAGAAACACTTTATTATGGTACACATATGTCAACATTTCTGTATGGCATCGTTCCCCATGACATCTATTAGCATTATGCAGAACAATAAATAAATGTGTAAATAAGAGATGTGTCTGTGTCTGATGTCACTTTACACACAAAATCATAATTCTTCTTTCGGCTTTTCCCTTTAGGGGTCACCACAGCAAGTCAGTTTCTTCCATCTAATCCTATCTTCTGTCTCCTCTTTGGTCACACCAACTATCTCCATGTCTTCCTTCACTGTATCCATGAACCTCCTCTTTGGCCTTCCTCTAGTCCTCTTTCCTGGTAGTTCCAAATCCAGCATCCTTCTTCTTATGTACTCTCTCTCTCCTCTGTACGTGCCCAAACCATCTCAGTCTTGCCTCTCTAACTTTATCCCCAAAACCTCTAACATGTGCTGTTCCCCTGATGTACTCATTTCTGATCCTGTCCATCCTGGTCACTCCCAGAGAGATCCTCAGCATCTTCATCTCTGCTACCTCCATCTCTGCTTCCTATCTTTTCTTCAGTGCTACTGTTTCTAGGCCAAACAGCATGGCCGGTCTCACCACGGTTTTGTACACTTTCCCTTTCATTCTAGCTGAAACTCTGCTGTTGCACATCACACCTGATACTTTCCTCCACCCATTCCAGCCTGCCTGAACACGCTTCTTCACCTCTTTTCCACACTCTCCATTGCTCTGGACTGTTGATCCTAGATACTTAAAATCTTCCACCTTCTTTATCTCTTCTCCCAGTAACCTCACTTTTCCATTTGGATCCCTCTCATTCACACACATACTCTGTTTTACTCTGACTAATCTTCATTCCTCTTCTTTCTAGTGCAAACCTCCACCTCTCCAGCTTTTCCTCCACCTCTTCCCTCCTCTCACTGCAGATCACAATGATTATAGATAGATAGATAGATAGATAGATAGATAGATAGATAGATAGATAGATAGATAGATAGATAGATAGATAGATAGATAGATAGATAGATAGATAGATAGATAGATAGATAGATAGATAGATAGATAGATAGATAGATAGATAGATAGATAGATAGATAGATAGAAAGCCTGAAAAAAATCTAAACTATTTAAGAGAGGTGAAAAATAAAAAGATCATGTACATACTTTATGCTGATCAGTCTTTATTCTGTTATGGTCAGGCATTGAAGGCTAGTTTAACTGTAGCACAATTCATAAACAAGGCAATTCAAAGTATTTTACAAGACAGAAAACATGCATTAAAATCACAAAACAAAGAAATGAATGTAAAAAGATGAGGTAATTATTTTAAAAAAGGAGTGAGTAATCTTCAGTCAAATGCACAATTAAACAGAACTCTTTTGATTTAAACATGGTCACAGTAGAGGCCTGTCTCATAGCCACAGGAAGTTTGTTCTCCATGTTTAGTCCTGACTCTAAACACCAACAGGAGGCCAGTCCCAGACGTCCTCAGAGTTCTAGATGGTTCATAAGACACTAACATGTCACACTTAAACACAACCAGAGCAGCTTTAAAGTCTATTCTCTGAGCAACAGGCAGCCAGTGCAGAGACCTGAGCAGGACAAATGTCATCATATACGTATTCTAGTTCTTGTTAGGACTCAAACAACATCCTTTTGAATAAACGGCAGCTGTTTTGAGGCTTTTTTTTTAGACCAGAGAGTCGACTTTTGCAATAATCTAACCTATTGGAAACAAATGCATGGATAAGAACCTCTAAGTCTGTTTTAGACACCAAACTTCTGATTTTGGCAATGTTTTTAAAGTGGTAAAAAGCTGCTATTGTAACTTTTAAAGTTCAGGTCTGAGTCTATTATTACTCCCAAATTTTAAACTTTGTTTGTCGGTTCTAAAGAGGGAGAGATTGAAGGTAACACTTATTTTTTCAGTGTTTCTGTGGGACAAAGACTAAAATTATTCTTATGATCCCAATAAAACCACTTTTTTATATACTGTCATTTCTAATTAAAACTATAACTAATTAAAAATATTTAAAATAAAAACACTCATAAGCGTAAGAGATCATCTATTGTATTTTATGCTGTACTTCAGTACATATTATTTAAATGATAAAGTTTTAAAATTTCATCATGTGAGTTTTTGTCTTACTCCTCCAAACCACGAGACGGCGATAGAGGGTTTTACCGGAACCCCAACTTTGCATTACAACAAAAGCGCGCAAATATACAAAACTTAGCAGAAACACGGTTTTTGTTTCTTGTTTTTCAACAAGAAACATAAATAAACAGTAATGGACGAAGGGAGTGAAATAGAAAGTTCTTCTAATGCTAACAGTTTGGATGAAGGTGTTACTTTTCATCAAATAACTTCTGTTGCTACAGAATGGATGTTCGATTTCATGTTTGTAAGTCTTTGTCGACATTTCAAGGAAGAAAATCTGGAGGAATTCGACAAGAATCTCAACACTTTGGAAGGTAAATAATTGATTATGAATCAGAAGATATATATAATTGATTATTAATTAGACATTTAGGTTAGAATGTGTATGAAATAATCTGATGAAGCTACAAGTGGATTGTAAGTTTCTACAAATACCATAGCATTGTGTTGTTATGACTTAAAATACAGCGATCGGATTTGATCGTTAATATTTATTGATTTCTTATGATTGATCACTATAAATAACTTGAATTTGTTCATTGATTATGAGATTCAATCTTTGAAAAAACTGCACATTTTATGCACACTTATGTTTAGCACCACCTACAGGAGTTTTGACTTATTGTCTAAAATGTTTTTTTTTTTTAATCAGCTTTGTAATCAAATGACTTATTTTTATCTCTATTATTCTCTCTTCTTTAGATTTGTCCCAGAGTTTTTTATTGAAAACGAACCACAAAAATAAATTGATGATCTCTGCATTTCTTACAAGAGTCATGCATGGAAAAGAGCTGGGTGAGTTTCATGTGGACAGAAGTAAGAAATTTATTATTAGGACGATGAGCCCCTTGAGATGGGTCATCTCGTGCTGATGCTTTTTAAATGCGTTTGTTCCGTCATCTTCCGCTTGTTCCGGGGTCAGGTTGTGGGGGCAACAGCCTCAAACGGGTAGCCCAGGCCTCTCACCCCGGCTGCATCCTCCAGCTCACCCAGAACAATCCCAAGTCGTTCCGTGGCCAGCTGTGAGACATAGTCTCTCCAGCAGAGAGACTAGGTCTCCTTCCGGTGGGACGTGCCCGAAACACCTCGCCCGAGAGGTGCTCGGGGGCATCCTGACCAGATGCCCGTACCACCCCATCTGGCTCCTCTCAACCTGGAGGAGGAGCAGCTTGACACCGAGCTCCTCACCTGGTCTCTGAGTGAGAGCCCAGCCACCCTGCGGAGGAAGCTCATTTAGGATTTTTAAATGCATTTGAATTATTTTTGGAGTATGTATCTAACCCGAAATGCGAGTTTCAGAACTGATAAGAAATAATATGAACGGTTTTGGATGCAACTTTATTTCCACAAGTTGAAGTCTTGTTCGCGGGTGGGGTAAGGATGGAGTGGGAGATCGACAGATGGATCAGTGCGGTGTCTGCAATAATTCAGACGCTACATCGGTCCATCGGGATGAAGAAAGAGCTGAGTTGGAAAGTAAGGCTCGTTACTTACCAGTCGATTTACGTTCCCACCCTCACCTATGGTCACCAGCTGTGGGTGGTGACTGAAAGAACTAGATCGTGGATACAAGCAGCCAAAATGAGTTTCCTGCACAGGGTGGCTGGGTTCTCAAAGATAGAGGGAGAAGCTCTGCAATCCGGGAGGAGCTCAGAGTAGAGCCGTTGCTCCTCTGGATCTGGAGAAGCCAGATTGGGTTGTTTGGGCATCTATTTAGGATGCCTCCCCAATAGCTGGTGAAGTGTTTCAGGCACATACCCAACGGGAGAAGACCCGGAGGCAGACCCTGGACCTGCTGGAGAGACTGTCTCACAGCTGTACAGGGAACGCCAGTTGAGCTGGAGGATGCATTCGGGGTGAGAGAAGCCTGGGTTTCCCATCAATTCCAAATGTCTTACTCTGTTTTTTTTTCTAGATAATGTTTTTGAAAATGATGAATCTGTGATGCCGCTGATGTCCGCCGCCAAAATATGGCTGCAACTTCGAGAGGTTGTAAAAAATAAAGGTTTATATGAAAACATCACCATTCTTGTACTTGTCCAGGTATTTAAATTCAATTTTCCATTTATCTTAGCTTATAAAAAGAGTGATTATTTTTGTGGTTTTAATTTAAAATCTTAATTTTGCATCCAGTCTGTTGCTGTCTGCATTGACAAAGGGAAAGGACCATCTGCCATCAAGTGGATTGAAAAACAGAAAGTTTTCCAACAGGTATGTTTATCCTCTTACAGTTTTTCTTTTCGGTGCTGCAACTAAAGCTGTGCTACCATATTTGTTGCTGAATGACTTTTTTTTACCTTCTTCTTCCAGAATTTGTGTGTAAAGCTTTCAGGGATTGTAAAACAGAAGAGCTCTTATCACCCGTTCCTCATGACGTTCAGCTTCAAACGCTTGATTGAAGCGGTTAATTCCTGCCTGGAAACATACTTGGAAGAGAACCCCTCCGACTTCCTCATCAAGGTACACAACTGAAATAGTTTAAGCATGTTCAAGATTAAAACTGTCTATTAACCCAAAAAGCATGCTTATGCCACGATGTTAAACAATGTCAAGGTTTGACCAGCAGGAGATGTTTGCAACATCTGCGTTTTGCAAATTGAATTAAGATTGGGACTAAAGTTTTAATGTGTTATCACAAAGTGGTTCTCAGTCTAAAACAGGGGTGTCGATATCCGGTGTTCTGTCGAGATCTGTGACCGGTCGCTTCTGTGCATCCCCAGGGCGCAACCAAACAATGCAGTTAAACTCCGACCCACTCTGTTGTACGTACTTGTATGTGATCTTCTCCATTTCACTGACACGTAATATTTACACCTGAATCTGCGATTACTCAAACCTTAACCACTACCCTTAACTATGCCTAAACCCAATCTCCATCCTAAACAGAAGCTTAGGTTGACAGGGACTGTGCCATGGGGGTTGGAGTTTTTAATGGGCATGCGCACAAGTGACCGGTCGCAGATCTTGACAGGACACCAGTCCTGGGTGAACCTGAATGAAAGCTGGTCAATTTGGCACATTGACTGAATAACCTGGATTAGGAGTGCAGATGCAAGGGCACATGGAGGTTCTCAAGCAATCCGACCTTCCAGGACATGAGTTTGACAACCCTGGTCTGACACTTAGTGGTGCAAAAATTCAATGACTGCCACTGAGATGATAAATTAAGCAGCGCTGAAGACTTTTTTTTGGTCAAAATGTATCAACAAATGTATCAAATCTAAGAATAAAGGCAATTCATTACACAAAGGTTTTTTTGTTTTATCTTGGAGGCCTTTCCAAAACTGCTGATTCTAAAAATATCTGTATATGTATGAGTAGAAAAATTGGATTCTTAGAAAATTGTTTCTTTACTATGTATCTTTTTACAGACGGCAACTGAGTATATCAAATCAAAAGATGGTAACAGCGATCCAGAAGTGGAGCATTTGGAAGAACTCGAGCCAGAAATCCCCGAAACATCAACTCAAGAAAACAAAAAGTAGGAAAAATCATTTTTGTAATTGATAAATGGGCCGATTACATTTTGCTAATCATTTAATAGATTGTTTTTTTATTATTATGTTATGATGCTTTTTTTTTTTACTAAGATAAAGTTGCTTATTTATTACATTTAAGAATGAAGTCATGTTATTTCTCAATAAATAATCACCTTAAAACGTTTTCACAGATCATCAAAACGGAAATTGCTCTACTCTAAAAATTCTGATATCTGGGAATGTGAACCTCCTCCAAATAGCCCAACCGTTTCTTTAACTCGTCTTTCGGAATCTGGTGAGTCTTGCAATTTTTTGTAGGCCTGCTTTTATTTGAAACCAAAAAAAATCATCTCAATGTTTTTAAACTCTCTTCAGAGTTGTCGCAGCACAGATCAAGCAATTCGTTTGAAAACTCTGTGGTATGTAAACGGAGAAAAGCACCACAGGTAAGTACAGTTACACTTTAGTTGTTAATTTCTTTAAGAGCAATAAAAAAAAAGGCTTCTGTTTTTTTGTGTAGAAATGGAACGCCACGCTTGACACTTACCTGATTAAGGGAGTTAAACGCCACGGCCAGGGAAAATGGTCACAAATTTTAATGGATTTTGACTTTGAAGGACGCACCGGGACCATGCTTAAAGACCGATGGCGTGTATTACAAAAAAGAAATCAAGTCTAAAGAGGAAATGATCAACCAATTCTCCCTGTGGGAGTTCATATGTACATAGATTCTTGCTTTTTTTTTATGTTATTCCTACAGGTTGTAGAAGATTATGATGGTGTTTATTTTTTTACTATGACTTTATCTGATAATGCATCTTTTTTCTGACAATTGTTTGCAAATTTTGAAATTCATTTGTTGCTTGTTAGTTGTTTTACTACAGCGAATCACCAGATGGCGCTGTTTCTTCTTGATTGAATTCTCACTGCCTAAAAGCATTTCAAATGGTTTTTTTTGTTCATTTTGCCATTCATTTAACTTGTAATACATTTTATTGAACAATAAATAGTTCTGAAGTTAGTGAATAAAATTCCGTCCAACAGCATTGATGCTTTTTTTCCCCATTTAATTATATTAAGATGTTGTATTTTCTTAAAATCTCTCATAACAAAATCTGGTTTCATGCAATTTCTCCAAAGTCCATGTTCCTCTGTGTTTCAGATGAAGACAAAGCTATGTTGAGGTGGACAGGTGCACCGCTGCATTCTCTGAACTTTCTTCCATGTTCCACTGCATCGTGTGTTCCCCACTGCCTGCCAGTGCAGGACAGCTTCACTGTAACACAATTACTGCATTATTTTAACACAAAACTAAACACGTGTAAAGGTTAATTAGTCCATACCTATTAGATTCCTGACCATCTCCTTGGCAGCTGCCGGTGTTGTTTTGCAGAGCAGGAGGCTCACATGCTACACACACTTTAAATCCTTCAGTAATGTAGCGCATCCAGTGTGTGTGTGGCTGGTTTTGCACTGTGCAGTAGGCCGTCCGGGACTCTAGTTTGAATTGCATGCAGAACCTGAGTGAGATTAAAGTCATTAGCATGGAAGAAGAAGAAATATTCAAACCAAAACTTAAAACTATCATCAGAAAATGAATATACTGTAGATCGTTTGTTTTTAGAGCTGTATCACTACTATTCTCATGGCTCTCGGGTTTTTTTGTGTTTGTCCTTCATAGGTGACAGTTGTGAGTATTTCATTTCAAAGCATTGTGGGTAGACCCGGTGTGGACATATTTAATGGTCTGCATACAGACGGCCAGGTGGGCAAACACTGACAGATCATGTGTTTCTGAAGCAGAGGGGAAGGTTTTGTTACACTACAAAAAATTAGATTCAGGCTATGACAGCATCTTTTCATCTATTGAATTCAGACACCTGAGGTTATGGGATCATTTAGAAAGTCTGTATGATGTGAAACCTACCCTGGGTTCAGGGGGTTTCCAAAGCTGTCATGCTTTGGTCTTCTCTTTCCAAACTCCATGCTGGTGATGAATGCAGGACCTTTTTTTGAGAATTAAACTAGTTTTATTAATAGATTATAAATGTGTTTTGTAAGTTGGAACAGGTATCTTTATGTTTGCATACCTGAGTTGTGGTCACAGAGGTGACCCTGGTGGTTTCTGTATTCTTTACAACCAGCTTTCTCCTGCAGGCCAGGGCAGGGTTTGCTGCCATAGCCTGGCTGCTGCTGGATGTGACGAACACGCATTCTTACTGAAGGCTGGCAGGGTTTAGCACAGCCACTCCAGAAGCTCCATTCACCCACTGTACAGTCCTGAGCTGCTTGTTGGACACAGCAGGTAGAAACATTTGACAGATTAATAATTTTAAAACCTAAAAATAGTTCTTAAAATTTACTTGAGTAGCAAAGGTACTGTTTGATCTTTTTCAGTGGACCATAAATACTCCATAATGGAGTTGAATACCAGTAAAAAAAAACACTTGTGATCAGTGAAGCCTTGACTGACTCCTGTTAGAAGGACTTCTGACTCTACGACAAGTGTTTGTGCCAGTCTCTTGTTATGAGATTTTTCTGCTTACTTCCTCTTCCATGCCAAATAATCAAGCTTTGATGTGTTAAGCGAGCAGATTTGGTGACCACTGGTCTATAATGCAGATTAAATCCGCTCTGCTGGTTTGACTGGAAATATAATTGCTCCAACTGATTGACAGAATCACATTCTTCAAATATTTCTACTAATTCCATTATGTGAGCCAGGTCCAGTGAAATGGGGTACTAAAGCTGGCTGCATGGATTCTGTCTTCATTTTTAGGAATACAACAAATTCAGATGATAAAAGTTGAAGAATGTAGACGTAGTTTGACCAAACTGGAGATGAATTTGGAATATTGGTTTTGCATTAACACTTCTTTTTAAAATGTAGCATCACAAGATCTTTATTTCCACTCCGTATCATTTACCTGGGCACTCTTTGAAGAAATCAAAGCAGCAATCCTTGGTTTTGACGCAGCTCTCGTCACAGAAGCATGACCCATACACGCGATCCATCCTCCAGTCAGTGACAGAGCAGCTCAAGTCTTTCCCCTGACAGCATCTCCCTGAACAGCCTCCCTCCACCAGGTGGTTGTGACCAAAAGAAGATGCCACCAGAAACCAACAAGTCATCTCAAAGGACAAACTCATCATAGCTGAGGTCAAACCAGATGTCATACTGGGTTACTTGGTGGAACAAACAGATCAACCAACTTTTATTCCTTTTTCTCTTCTTTCATGGTCATGAGTAAAACAGGTTGGAGGTACAAGTCCAACTGAGATGGATCTCTTCCAGAAGAGTACTTTCTGATAGAATACCTGAGTGTGTCTCCTGTGTCCAGTCCTGCTGAGGTGTTTCCCACACACAGATGTTCTCTTTCAGTTCAAAACGTCCAGCACCGGTCAGACTTTCATGTCTAATGATTTGTGTTTTCCTTCTCCTCAAACCTGCTGAGTTTGCCCCAGCCCCTCTGTTGGCAGCAGAGCACCTCCCTCCAGTTCATCAGAAACTAGAAGACAAGGGAGGAGTGAGCTGCTGGGTTTCTGTGTGTTTTCACTCCCATTTTTAAAGTACTTTTTCATTTTTCTAGAATATTTATACTTGGTTTTTTTTTACAATTTTTTTCTACATAACAGGTCTGGGTATCTTTTTGCCTTAGTTGCACCCTGCTGCAGACCTCTGAGTCTTTAAAAAAAAAAGGAGGAATTTGAGAATTTGGCCCAACTCCAGTTGTGTTACTAGTCCTGAGTAAATCTGAAGCCACGTTTAAATCCTCACTTCTCTTGTTTCTTTATTGTTTAAGATTTGTAAAGAAGAATAAGTAAAAGACACAATAAGTCTTCTTTCCAGAAATAGTTGTTTAACTCAGTTTGGAACTGGTCAGCTACTTAACTCCTAAAACAAAGGTTTTTCTTTGGAAGGTTGTAAAATTCTGTTTGGTTTCATCTTCAAAGGGACCTCACATTCATGATGTTTTCGAGCAACAAAAATGTCTTGGTTCACTTAACAAAACAGTCAAAGGTTGTAAAAATTTGTGGACCTGACAGCAACAATCAATTTTGATCTCTGGGTTGAGGAACCTCACTCTAGGCCAGAAATGGGCAAACTACGGCCCGCGGGCCAAATGAAACCCATTAAACTTTTTAATCCGGGCCGTCGAACTTGAAAAAATGTATTAAATAAACCATGTTAATGTTTTATTTTCCCTGCAACTCTGATGTTTCCTCGCTAGATGGCGCACTTTATGTATATGAGCTTTGTAAAAACAACAAAGCTTGTTGTTTCCTCAACAACAACGACGTTGTTGGGATAACAACACCACCGCTCCCATTCAAATGTGTGTGTCTCTGTGATGCGCACGTCGTCAAAATAAACAGTGTGTGTATATATAGAAAGCCATCGAGTCCACTAAACGCACGTAAGCAAGCACGTTAGATTACAAACCTTGTGCACTACTAAGGAAAGCCATTGGAAGTGACCTCAATGTGATACATGTGATACATACTGTATGCTTGATGCATGTTTTTTAAGCGCTAGCATGCTAGATTTAAAATTTAATGCACTTGATGTTTAAAGAAAAAAAAAAAAGACAGCCAGGAGGAGAATGACGGTGATAATGTGAAGTATAAAAGAATGTTCCGATCCGTCGTCTTTCACTTCACGGGGTCGGGTCGCGGGGGCAACAGCCTTAGACGGGAAGCCCAGGATTCTCTCTCCCCAGCTGCATCCTTCAGCTCACCCAGGAGGATCACGAGTCGTTCCCCAGCAAGAACTTTCGTTGTTTTAAAATGAAATGGTTATTCATTTGATTTTCAGAGTTTAAAAACTTATTTGAAAGTCAGAGATTTTGCTGTTATGCTTTCCTTTGTTTTATTGGAAATTAAAGCACATGTTTTCTTCAGATCCCAATGAGGTGAGGTTACCAAAGCATGACATCCATCTACTCCTGTTTCAGCCTCTTGTCAAATGTTAAACGCCAATGTGGCCCACAAATCTAAAAGTTTACCCACCCCTGCTCTAGGCCAAAGCTGTTCTTTTTTTTTTCTTCTCAAATTTGACATAACGGCCGTTAGACAGTTTAGAAAGACAGCGGATCAGACTGACTTTTGTTTGTTGGAGAGCGCTCAGACATAAGACAGGATGTAATACAAAAACAGTTTTAACTCATTATACACATTATATAACTTAATAACATAACTGTTATGGGAATTGTTTTGAAATTGCAGGGAGTCTCTAAACTGAATATTTGCCCATATTGTCAATTCACAATTTTCGCTTTGAAGTGCCGATACATACATATGATTTGTGTTTTCTTTTAGTGGCATTAGTAAGTAGATCTTGTGCACTCTGCTGGATGTAAATTTTCCAGTGTTTACAAAGAGAGGACGGGCAATTTAGAAATATTTTATCAAGCTTTAAGTTTGCAAAGGTAAGTGGCCAAATCAATCAATTCTGTGAACTTCGTTTCGTCTTCTCAACCGCTTATCCAAAGCGGGGTCGTGTGCTGGAGCCTATCCCGGCTGATTTCAGGCGAAAGGCAGGGTACACCCCAAACAGGTCACCACACTCACAACCATCCACACACTCTCCTTCCTAGGGGCAATGTCATACCAGCCAATTAACCTAACATACATGTTTTTGGAGAGTGGGAGGAAACCAGTGTGCCCGGAGAAAACCCAAACATACACGGGAAGAACATGCAAACTCCACACAGAAAGGCCAGTGTTTCAAGCCTCGTCTCCACTCCAGGAATCAAACCCCGACTGTCTTGCAGTGAGGCCAATGTGCTAACCACTGTGCAGCCCTTCTGTGAACTTTTGGCAGAAAATAACAAATGGGATCTATTTATAAAGTCTCTTTTTTTCAAAGAAAAGTCAGTAAGTAGTAACTCTGTTCATGCTGTGGACATCAAAGCAGGTGGAATTTTGCTCGAGATGTTTCTCACTCGTTTCATTGAACACATAAATAGTGTTGGTGCAACGAAAAGGCCTCTCCAGAGTAATTACCATAAAAGGAAAGGACATGAGTAACAATCTGGATACTTTGCAACAATAAAATTTAATCCTACAGAAATAGAACGGGTGTCTCTTTCAATTGTTTGAATCTCGCTGATGTGGAAAAACTCGGCCAAGTGTTAGTCAGAGCTTTTATCTTCATCATAATCAGCAGAGGCATCGCTAGCAGGTTTATGTGATTCAGCCATTTCATTCCACAAGATCATAACAGCTAGCAATTTGTGTGTGTCATTCATAAATACACAACTACACACAATTCAGTGCTGATGTGATCTGTCCACTGATGCATCAGTTTGCTCTAGCTAGTGCACATCAAAGACTTCAATGAAAGACCTCCTGCCCTCACTGCTTATTTGTCAGAAACAATCAGACTTCATGTTGCAGCTCACCCTGAATGGCGTCTAAAGTTACAACCGTGTGTGTCTCTGTCTTTTAAGATAAAGAATAATTGTCTTCGATTCAATCTCAGTTGAAGTTTGGCTCAATGTCATAATGATAAGATGAAAAGAGGATGTAAAACAGACATCAATGTGACCTGTGGCTTTTTCACACCTAAATGGGGAATGCAAACGGTCACTGTTTCCACGACAACACATAACTTAGGTTGCTATAGTTTCAAAATACTTGTTTTCACATATAAGAAATCACCTTTCATGCTATCTCGTCGTCGATAAAAGTCCATACAAATGTACCAATCTCAGTTTGCTCCAAATTATTTAATTACAGACTCATTCTTTCTTCCTACGTTGGCTTCTTCCTGTTTGAATAGAAGTCTTTGTTCATTTTTTTTATAAAAGTTTGACTACTTCTTGAAGGTACATCTAAGTGCATAGAAAGGATTTATGTTGTCCATTATGGAGCTTTTGGAAGTGTAAACTGTATTTTTCTTGCACTTGCGTCTTCCTTTTATTGTTTGCAAAAAATTGCATGTCTTTGTCGGCCTGCATGAGTCATCTAATGAGTAAAAAGGTTGGATGTTTGACTCTTAGAGTTACAAGTTTTGTGCATTTAGATCTTGAAGTTTTGTTTGGGATAAGTAAAGTTTCTTTTTTTTTTTTTTCAATTAAATTTATTACTTTGATTTGCATCTTGTCTTGTACAATTGGATCAATGTTATTGCTGCATCGTGCAAGCATTTTAAAATCTTTATGGGTACAACTTTTAAATGATTTATGAATGCAACATAAAAGGGTGGCAGTAATTGGAAATTAAAATGAATTATTTTTTACTCACTTTAATTCAAACAAAAGTCCAAAAAATGGAATACAATTTTGGAAAAGTTTGTGTCCTTCTGTCCCTAGAGACAGTGGTGTATGCACCAGGAAACATATCTGTTTGTGCAGCATCGGCTGTGGCTAAATAAGCCAATGCAAGAGCTGCAGCTCTAATCACACTTCTTACAAATGTATAAATGGTATGAGTCATGGGGGAGCAGTGGCGGACTGTTTTTTTTTGTCGTTTTCGGGTCATTGTGGCATTGCGCTGGATCTCTCTGTTCTCTTCGGCCTGCATGATACCAATTTTGACAGTTGCACGCCTTCTACAGCGGTCAGAGGTCACTGGCTTGATTTCTGCTGCGTTGATTTTGCACCTCTTCAGATCCCTCTTGCTGAAATTTTTTACCGCAAGCAGGTCGTCCAGTTGCATTTCTGTGGCCAGCTGAAGAAATATTTGCAATACACTGAAGGAAAAAGCTGAAGGAATCTGTCTACCAACTGCAGACAGATCGATTGTTTGTTCCTCTTTTTTCTCTATGGAGATAAAATTGTTGAAGACAAAAAGAAAAATACCTTGACATGGATGTCAAATTTTTCTTCACCTGAATCTAATTTCACAACTAATAATCATCCAGCCATCAGTCACATTTCATTGCTCAAAGTTCTATTTGGATGAAAATCGGTGCAGGGATGAGCTGGTGTGTGGGAGAGGAGCAGGACTGACCCCCAACTCAAAGAAAGGTGAAAAATTGGGTTAATGGTGATGTCAAAGAGAGACAGGGTGCATCTACCATGGAGGAAATCATAAATCATAATAACACACGTCAAACAGTAGTTGAAAGGTTGCATTTATTAAACCAAAAACTGTTCTGATAACATGTTGAACTTTGTCGTGCAGAGGATTTTGTATTTAAAAAAAAAAGATTGTTTCTGTCATGAGGTGGTAAAGGTGGTTATATTGGACCCCGACGCATAGCCAGTTTTAACCAGTTTATTGCAGGTAATAACAGGTTAGAGAAGAGGAGTAGGCATGTGCAGACTAGAAGACAACCTGGGCAGGTATTAGGTAACCTTGGCAGGACCAGACGCCGAGGAGGGGACACCATCATTGCTGCAGCAACAGTGCAGCACAGCAGATGATGTGACACTGGCGTGATGGACACCAGGGGTTAAATAAACAGGGTAAACATGAGACACAGGAGGAAACATCAGGGTGGGACAATTAGGAGAGAAGCCCTGATTGGAGTGAAGAAATGTCTCTTTAATTCCAGCCGGTATAAATTACTTTTCTTTTTGAAAATAAAAATATGACCTGTCCTTTTAAGAAGAGACAAAAATTACATTTGCTTTTCTATTGTTTTCAGCAGAATTAAGTTAAATTAAAATAATAGTAATTTTATTGTTTAATTTTAAAAAAACAAACTTTTACAGGAAAAAAACAATGCAGAGAATTTTACTCTTGAGTTTGTTTAAACCATTGTTTTAGGGTTTTGTGTGTTTGTGCGTGTGTGTTAAATTCATTTCACAAATCTTGTTCAAAATGCAGAAACTTAAATGTTTATCACATATTTGATATGCAAATATGTGCAACCTGCAACCCCACTACTCAAAGGAACGGTACTGAACATAGTTTCTGTTATCCTCCATCAACGCGTTAACCTTTCATCCTCTAGTCTGTAAGTATCAATCTGGAGGTAGTTAGAGGTTTTCTTGGTTTTTCTGTTTGCACGGCAGCACTCAAATTTTCCCTCAGGGGTCAATAAAGAATGCTCAGTTTGTCGACACTCAAATATTTTGGTTGGTTACAAGACACGAAAACGATGCGCTAGTTATAAAATGGTGAGTTAAACATGTCATTGTTCTATTTCCATAAGAAGAACTGATTAAAAATACCTTGAAGTATTTCAAAATGTACTTTTTTACATCTAATTAATACGTAACTAAAAATACTTTTTTATTTTGATCACCTTTTGTTTGTGTAGTGACATAAAATAGTGCATAAAGGCATACTTTCTGACTATTAAAGCGTCATTTTGTTTCTTTTCTCTCTGTCTCGTTCTGGTCCAAACATATTTAGGGCATGTCTGATTCAAAATGTTGGCAAAGTTGGGATTTGGCAGAGAGAGCACATTCTCTGATTCCTGCTGATAAAGCCTGCTGGCATCATATCAAGTCAGGTGAAACAGTAACACAAGCCAGCCTTTCCTAACCACAGCGGTAGTAGAACCAGCTACCCTCCAGTAAAAACACAACACTTAACTTTCTTTTCAAGCAACAACATGACTTTTGATTAATTATAGCTGGGAGCTTGTTAACATCAATCATTTTTAATCACTTTTAAATCTCTTAATGGTTTAAATAAGAATTTTTGCTGATTTTTTTGTGGTCACTTTCATGTAACGACAGTGAAACAATAAACCACTTGTGGGCAGGCCTCTGAACAGTTCTTATTAAAGCCCTCATTGTTGACTGTTTGTTCCAGCTCATTTTGTTTCACTTCACTTGAAAGAGATGGTAAAAACCCTGGAAGAAGAGGGAGACCCGGCCTCCGTTTGAGTCTGAATACAACCCCTTCACTAACGCTGAATAAGGGGATGGATTTGTGTTTCTAGGTCACTGTGTGTTCCTGAAATGAACACCTCCATCCAGACGGAGAGACAAACAGCGACTGGCATTTGAAAACATCTCATTTGGCTTTAACAGAGAGCTCTAGAGTTTGCTGTCTGAAATTAAACACAGTTGACAGTTACAGAAAAATATTCATAATCCCTCCTCTTTTCATCGTTCTCGCTCTTTCTACCTCTCTGTTAAAAATTCAAACAGAAATGCAAATTAAAAGTTTGAAATGTAATGTTATACATATTCCATCTAAATAAATTATTATGATGAAGAAAGTTTTTAACCTTGTTTTAATGTTTTTTGGGATACTGAGGATGTTGCTGGAAGTGACTAGGATGAACAGGATCAGAGGAACAGCACATGTTACATGTTTTGGAGATAAAGTCAGAGAGGCCCGACTGAGATGGTTTGGACATGTGCAGAGGAGATAGAGAGAGTACATCGGAAGAACGATGCTGGATTTGGAACCACCAGGAAAGAGGGCTAGAGGAAGACCAAAGAGGAGGTTCATAGATACAGTGAAGGAAGAAATGAAGACAGTTGGTGTGACCGAAGCAGATGCAGGAGATAGGGTTAGATGGAAGAAACTGACTTGCTGTGGCGACCCCTGAAGGGAAATGCCGAAAGAAGTTCTTTTTCTTCTGTCTCTCTGTCACACACATATCATCACACACACATAAACGTGTGCACCCACACTAGTACCATACCCTTATTTGGACACAACCCAAACTTCTACATTTGATCCTGTAATCCTCCTATTCTATAAATAAATTTGCTTTGGAAGTCTGAAGTTTGGTCACTCTGCCTTGAGTTCTGCTGCCCTTCCTGAGTAAGTACCTCTACTGTCTGTCTGACTCTTTCTTTGGTCTCTATTGATCCATTTCTAAGATGTATGTTTTGTGGTAGCAAGCAAGCATGAGTAATAGAACAAAATGACCATCTTAAATGTATTGAAAATATAAAATCAACTCTGTTTTCTCTTTAAAACGAACTGGAAAACCATTAATGACACACACAAACTGGTATGTTAGAATAAAAAAACTTTATAAAAGTTTACAGCAATACATAACAGCCTAAAATGTTCAAAACAATCTCCTGGTAATGTAGAAAAAACAGCAATGTTTAGCACCCAATTTTTAATAACGATGGTAAGATCTGATCAGATATGATCTTCATAAAAAGAGACAACTAAAATAAATGAGGTTTTTCTTTGAACAAAAGACAAGCATCATGGGAACTTAAATACTTTGTAGAATAATTGAGATTACTAAGCGACACGACTATCCTTCATATGGAACTAAAACAAGAATTATGCTGGAAAGAACCACATTCTACAGTCTGGAGGCATTTCTTCGGTTGTGCAGGCATTGAATGAAGATATTTTTTCATTTAAATGGTCAATATGTATTTATCAGATAAAGATGAACATTTTGTCACTGTGTAAAAAAATACATCAGAGTCCTTTAATATAATGGAAATAAATTCTATTTTCTTTCAGGAAGACATTTAACAAGGCACGATAAAACTTTGTTTAACTAAGCAGTATTTACATATTCTAGATAAGGCATGGGCAAACTATGGCCTGCGGGCCACATGTGGCCCATTAAACGTTTTATTCCGGCCCGCCAAACTTGAAAAAATTAAATGGATAAATCTGGATAGGTTTATTTCCCCTGCAATTCCGATGTTTCGTCACTAGATGGCGCACTCTGGATATATTGGCTTTGTTGTGAATACAACAACACTGCTCCCATTAAGGTGTGTGTTTCTACGTGATGCGTACACAGTCAAAATAAACAATGTGCACAGATATGGAAAGCCATCGGAGCCAATACACGCACGTAAACAAGCGTGTTGGATGTTAAAACAAGCAAATTGTTAAATAAAGCACTTAGATTTCAAACCTAGCGTTGCTAAATGCACGTTTTTAAGTACTATCACACTACATTTCAGACCCAGCATGCTAGATTTGAAATTTAACGCTCTTGATGTAACATTTAGCGTGCTTGTTTAAAATCTAGTGCGTCATTCTATTGGTCTGATCTAGCAGTTACCAAAGCATGCCATCCATCTGCTCCTGTTCCGGCCCGGTGGTCAAATGTTAGAACTCAATGTGGCCCGCAAGTCAGAAAGTTTGCCCACCCCTGCACTTGATATTTTACTCTCTAAAGCCAAGATATAAGTTGAAAATTTTTGTTGTATTTAACAATTTAAGCTAAACATCTGCAGGTTATTGATCACAGAGAAACTTATGGCAGTTTTACTAGAAAATATTTTAACCCTCTAGAAAGGTCTACATTTCTTCATGCAGATGTGGCAGGGAAACCTCTGGACGCTTCCCATTCAACTCTGCTTGTCTGAAAAAAAGAATATCAGTAATCCCAAAATGTCAAGATCAGCCATGTTAAGCAGCAAACCAGTATCAAAAAGGACAAACAGGCAGTCAGGACGAGCCACCGTGATGAATAAGGTGCCTTTGATATTTTAATTTGCTCAGTAGTTGGCACAGCCGTAAATGTTTCTATTCTAGACCTCTGACTTTTGGGAGAAACTGATTGTCAGGATGGAGATTTTTTAGATTTTTTCATTTTCTTTAAATTTTCTTGTCTCACTGTGTCACCTTGCAAAGATGATATTTCGGTTACTCGATGTAAAAAAGAGTGAGGCGCTCCGATCATTGGGTCTTGATAGGAATCATCTGCATAGAGACAAGTAAAAAAAAAAGAGAAGTGCACAATGATATAATTATATAATAATAGAAATAATGGTCATATATTTTACTTGATTTTTTGTGTCTGTGGCAAATCAGGGGGGGCAGTGGCTCAGTGGTAGAGCATTCGCCCACGGGCCGAAACTTAACCGGAAATTTGCGGGTTCGATTTCTACTGAGTTCACGTCTAGGGTCCTTGAAGAAGACACCTAACCTCCCGTTCCCACCATTGGTGCCGTCATTGGTGGCAGCCAGCTGCGGTATGATGCAGCGCGTAAATTTCCCTGGTGAGGGATCAATAGAGTATACAAAAAAAAATCACCTTTGTGGTGGTCTTTTCCAGTTAGTGGGTGGAGGGTTGGATAATTCATCTTAGGCCTGCAGAAGAAAAGGGGCAGCAGAGAGGGTTCTGTTTAATTTTTATAAAAAAAAATAAAACCACTTATTGATGTAGTCAGATTAAATTTAGAAAACTAAATTACTTGATGAGCTTGGAATTTGACGCTGCAAAGTTGTTCCTACCACTGATGACAAAATTATTTGGAAAGAGAATGTGTGGACTCGTGTTGGCCTCATATTTTCTTGAGTAACTAGAAGAAAAATGCAGTTAATTGTTCAATTGTCAAAAGATTTTTATGTAAATTAACACAAAAAATGTCTCTACTATGGTCAAAGTGCAAGTACAGTGATCCAAAGGTTAGCACAGTGGCCTCACAGCAAGAACATTTGGGTTCGAGTCCCGGGTGGGATGAGGCTTGGTACACTAGCCTTTCTGTGTGGAGTTTGCATGTTCTCCCTGTGTATGTGTGCGTGTTTTCCGGGTATTCCAGTTTCCTCCCACCCTTCAAAAACATGTATGTTAGGTTGATTGGCCATGAAATTGCTCCTAGGATTGAGTGTATCTGTGTGTGTGTGGATGGTTGTGGCTGGCCCTGCAGCAGACTGTCGACCTGTTTGGGGTGTACCCCGCCTTTCACCTTAAATCAGCTGGGATAAGCTACTGCGACCCCGTTAGGAATAAACGTTCAGAAGATGAAATAAAACACAAGAAGATGAAAAGGTCTATTGTTAATCTCATAATTACCCAAGAGCAAAGGGCTGCTCAACGTTGCTTCGGGAAAGTTCCTTGGAGAAGTTGTAAAGTTGCAGATTACAAGTTGCCTCCATTGTGTAATCTCTAGGCAGAGGAGGAATATTTGGTCCAGGCCGCTCGAACCTGATACCTAATGACAGAAAAAAATAAATATTTTGACACCCAGGGGTAGAGTTATATGACAATGTTCATTTCATAGATTTTCTGAAGCGGTTTTAGTGCTCATTATGCATGATGACATCTCCCTCTACTGGCAACCTCACTGTGTCCCTGCAACAGATTTGAAAACACTGCAACTTTTCAACATGAGATAAGAATAAAAATTTAACATTTTTCTTACAGGTGCAATTTGTCAAGCACTTTCTACATGGTTTATCAAACAGGAAACTCCGCCCGCTGATGTCCATGTCAGTTAAGTTAGATGACCTGGGTTTGACCACTTTAAGTAGGTCTTCTGTCCTACATTTTAAAAAGACAAGCAAACATGTGTTACATTCATATAAAGACATTTGTCAAGAATGACATATATGCAGGTATGAAAATATGAAGGTATATTTTGTAACTTTGAAATAAAAAAAACGTTCAATCATATAATCAGTAGGATGCATGCTCATTGTAAACAAAAGACACTGATTGGTCAGATTTTAAACTAACGTTAACCATTTATAAAAGAAAAAACCCAAACTGTAAAAAGTTACCTAGCTTAGTTTAAAGCTCTAAATAATGAGGTTGGGGGAAAATAAGAAAAAACAAAGCTATTTTTTGTAGCACCACAGTGGGAGCACCACAAAGATCTGTCTTGGTCTCTTCTGACTTCTTCTGAGTTTGTGTCCCCGACCAATAAAATGCTTACTTCTCTCAGAAACCAGGATGTTTGAATAATTAACAAGTTTTGGACGATTGGATTTTGTTTTTTTACAAAAATGACTGACCCACCAATCAGTTTGGCTCAGCCACTTTAGCCCCCACCGACTGGGATGATGGGGGGCCCTGTTGGCTGGGGCAGAAAGTGAGCGTCAGGGGCTATCACTCCTGGTTGCTAGACACAACAGGCTGAGGGACTGTCTCACTTAGGCCCCCATCTCTAGGATGGAACGAGAAGGTGTGAACAGGGGAGAGAGGCTTGGGAGAACAGGGGCGTTAGCTTGGTGGCAAAGGGTGGGCAGAAAAGAGATGCAGGGTGGACAGGAACTAGTAGAACTTGAGCAGGATTACAGGTGACATTTTAGGGGAATGAAAGGAGGTGGAACTGTAGGTGGATGGTGGCCTCTAGTTTGGGCGCCTGACCGTGCTCTTGTCTGTTAGTGGCTGCCTGGTCCTGTTGGGCCTCCGGCTGGGTCGTAAGGTTACAGGTTACTTGCTCTCCCCTTGGCTTTCGGCGGCCTTCAAGCTTGCTTGCTTGCTGCTGCCTGGCATGGGTGGCATGTTTGTTCTGTAGCCTGGGCCCCTGGCATCGAGGATACCCGTGCTCCGTCATGCTGAGGAGCCTCTCTGTTCTGGCTTCAGGGTGCCGACATCAGAGTGAGTGTGGGACCCTTTGCTTGTGTTTCACACTCTTCGTAACAGCCTTTTGGGGCTGGAAAAAAATTTGTTACCCCTAATGAGCACATGGTTAACATCAGCAACATGCATGTACTCTCATTCACTGTGCTACTGTTTACTGTCTGCTATGTTCCTTGCTCTTAATCAACAGTATGGCTTTGGTAAGACCAGTTTGTTTTTTCCTGATTCAGCAGTAGGGTTTGTTATGTCTTATACTGTAACTACAGATTTATTTCCACACTTTATTTCCCCTGCATTTCTTTTGAGGATATGATGTATAGAAAGATAAATACTTGCCAAGGTTGGCACATGGTTTTAACCCTGGTAGAGAAAATCTGTCCAGGAATATTTAAACGTATAGATCACCATTCTGCTAGTCATAAAACTGGACAGGTTAGGGTTAAAATATATATTAGCTGAGGTTTTCAATGTCAAATGTACTGAATCCCAATGTGGTAAAGTAATATTTATATTTCAGCATACCTATTTATCAGCCTGATCCAAACCAGTGATTTTACTAAACAAATTCATAAAGATCTTTATCACCTTTAAACATTTTAAAGGTTAATCTAGCTAATCTAAAAACAGAAGCAGGTCAGATTGGACAGATCTCATTGTGAAATGATTGAAAAATGAAAGATCCTAACAAGTTCTGTTGGAGATCTTCTTACCCCCCAGTAAGTAGATGGTTCAGGATGGGTTTACCATACATGTACCCTGCAACACAAACAGCATTTTCTCACAATTAGCTTCAAGCTAATTGTCTTTTTTCCATATTAAACACGTGCGGACTCACTGCCTAGAGGTTCCAGAGATAAATTAATCTGATTTTGCCTTAAACCTGCTCCTCCACCGTACCCTAAATTGTTGTACTTAGGGTATTCAGGTGCATTAGGGCCGCGATGGCGACCACTCGGTCTCCCCTCAGACGCGATCGTCTTTGCGGTAGGTAGCGATGGATTAACCCTGAAGGACATCATGGTGGAGCCGCTGCATGATCCAGAACTATAGACATTATCTTAAACTTGAGATCCAGACTGCCATGGGAGGGAAAAGGACGTTTTTCTTTGTAAACGACAGCTAATCCTGAGAAGCTAAAGGACAGCTTGCTGTAGTGAAACACGCTACCGTGTAGCTGCGTCACCATGGTAACAAGCTTCATCACTCACTCTTTCATTTAAGATCTTGTTAATGACACGTTAATGAAAAAATATTTTTTTTTCCCTTCCCATCATAAAATACTTTACAATATTCACTTGTAAACTTTTTTATCTTTTTATATGATTCTTTTTTCCAAGATCAAGAACTACTTGTAAATGTAAACATTTAAAATAAAATTTCTGGAAAAAAAAAAAATCAAAACTGTCCAGAAGACAACTCTCAAGCCTTTTCTACCACAAAAAAAATGTTTAAAATAGTTGTTAGACATTTTATTTTTCCAGTTTAGAATATGACTGTAAAGAAGAGCTGTTGCACATTCAGGTTAAGAGAAGCCAGATGGAGTGTTTAGGGCAACTGGTTAAGCTGCCCCCAAACACCTCGCTGGTGAGATGTTTCGGGCACATCTTCTGGAAGTACATCCTGGACTCCCTGGAGAGAGACACAGCTGGATAGGGAACACCTCAGGATCCTCCCAGGTAAGCTGGAGCATATAGCCGGGGTAAGAGAAGCCTGGGTTTCTCGTCTAGAGGCTGTTCCCACTGTGACCCAGTCCCAGATAAGTGGAAAACAACGGAACGGAAAGAATGTGACTGGGATAGACATTCTTAAATAATTGTTACACAAAGAAACAAAAGACATTTTTCTTCTCCATGTTTTATTGTACATTTTTAGTCCTTTGAAAACCTGTAAATGAAACAAAAGAAAAATATGTGAAGAGAAAAATACACACAGTTTGTAATATTTTATGTATGTTTTTTCTGTTAGGTGTGGTTTCAGACATTATTGGCTTTATTTACAGCTGCTTCTCAGCAAAATCGATAAGACGGGGAAAAAATAATATGCATCATCAACCACCACCCAGTCTGATTATAGTTATTTATTAGAACTCACTTTCATTTTTAGTTCATCCTTCGGATCAGTCTGTTTATCTGATCCTCCCTGTTTCCAGCATCGCCTCCCTCCACAAAGTGTGTGGTCTTCTTGTTCATACCGCCACGGGGTGACGACAGCTTGAAGGGCCACAGGAAGTTGTTGGCGGGCTTGAAGTTCTTGCCTACTGTGTAAATCTCATGGATCAGGTCCTCCATGCAGATGATGCCATACTTGCCTAAAGGTTTAATAGAAATACAATTGCTATAAATTCAAATCTCAGTTGGATTTCAATATGTGATATAGATGTTTTTCCTTATCACGCAAAGAATGTAGAAAAATATGTATTTGCTTCATGTGGTTTCAGACACAACTGGCAAAGTTTGATTTGTTTTTCACCAGAGTCGATAAGACGGGGAAAAAATTGTGCATCACTAACCACGCAGACCTTTGGGTTTTAATTTGTGATGTAAATTGTTTGCATGAATAAAACAAGTGTGAAACGTGATCATACCGAGTGCTTTATCCACCAGAGCATTGTCTGTCAGAGCGATACGCTGTTTCCTCATCCTGCCGTGGCCACGTTTGTAGATGAGCTCACGCACAGATTTCAAGTTGGGGTATCTAAGAAAAAAAAATTTAACAGTTAAATGTTAGCATGTTTGATCAGAACATTAAGTGTTTTGTTTCTCAAGAGATGAATGCAATGAATTATGAAATACTTTCAGACTGGTGGTTCTATCATCACAAGTGAGACCAAAAAGTCAGTGATCATCAGATGTAAAAATTAAACTAAGAAAAGGTTCATGAGACTGCAGGCAGAAAGCTGGACTAAAAACTTATGAACAACTTCATTTAATCCAGACATGTTACGATGACTTCCAAAGGAAAAAAAATTTAGATTCTTACTTGAATGTTGCTTCCAGCGTGATAAAAGTCATCAGTCATTATTATGTAATAATGCCTCAGTACAATTAAATTAGCAGTGTTAAAATGAACAAAAAAAAACCTGAATAATTGAGTGAAAGAAGGGGTAAGTTGGTCTATCTCCGCAGCAGACAAAGAACCAATAAATCTATTTGTTTCACAAAAATGTTTCTTTGTTAACAATGTTTGACCAGGTGCAATCAATTTATACATCTTCATTTTCTCACATTATAAAATCAATTTGTCTAAACTTTGATCTAGCAAAAAAAAAAAAAAAAACATGTTATGGAATATGGTTTCAGTCTTCTTTGGCTTAGTGTTTTTTTTTTCTCACCATTGTCGATAAGACGGGGAAAAAAGTTTTGCATCATTAACCACATTCCAGAGCTTTGGATCAAATCTAGTAAAAGTACAAGTGATTTTATTCTGAATAAATTTTTGAATTTACAAGTTTTCATCAAACATTCTTACCCCCAAGCAATGTAAGGCTCTGCAATCCTGAGCATGTTTATGGAAGCCTTGTTCAGCTTGACGAACACACCATTGAAGATCTGGCGAAGACGGAGCAACTGCAGAACTTTGCGGACCTTAGGGCTGACACCGTTGATACTGAAAAATAAGCATTTCCTCAACATTAGTGCGTTAATGTTATCGGAAGGGTTTCTAGTGACAGTAATGAGTGGTTTCAGATAATTATTGGCTTAAAAATAAAATCTGTATCAGCAAAGTCGTTAAGTCGGGGAAAGAGCATGCATCATAAACCACTTAAATATAATTATATACATTGTTCTTTCATGAATTGCTGCACATTGTCATGGCTTTTACTAAACTTAAAATGATGTAATTTTAAAGTGGCATCAAAACTTTTTCAGTTTGGGGAGGGGTGGTCAAAATAAGCTTCAACAGAGTCAGACCTCCCTAAAAAGTGAACCATATTTCAATAAAATAATGTTAAACCTCTTCATTTAATTTCATCGTCTCACAGGAAAAGTTGTGAACAAAAAAAAGAAGAAAGCAATACAATATTTTGGTTTGAAAATTTGCCAACTAAGTTACATCTACATTGTTTCAAATGTTAGGTTACGCTTTATGCAATTACAGCTTTGATCAAATACATTTTTTCTTTCAATGCGTTAAAAAACTAGAGCGTATTTTCATTCGGAAAATAAAAACCAGTTTAAATAAGTTAGCTTTCTCGGCAAGGTGGCTAGGCTCTCACTCAGAGATTAAGTGAGGAGCTCTGCCGTCCAGGAGGAGAGCTGCTGCTCCTCTGGGTCGAGAAAAGCCAGATGCGGTGGTCCAGGCATCTGTTTAGGATGCCTCCCAAATGCCTTGCTGGTAATGTGTTACAGGTACATCCCACCAGGAGGAGACTCAGAGGCATGCCCCAGATCTGCTGGAGAGACTAGGGGATCCGTCTGGGTGAGCTGGAGGATGCAACCAGGGTGAGAGAAGCCTGAGTTTCCCATCTGAGGCAGTTGACTAAGTTGGCCTGGATATATAATAATAATCCACCATGTTGGATATGGTGAAGACTTTCTTTCTTTCAAGATTTATAGTGTTGCTTTAACACACTAATTTCCCACACGTGGGATCAATACAGAACTTACTGTGTTCCTAAAGATAAACTGCAGCAATCCATGTCATTAGAACGTTGAAAAAACAGTTATAGATGAAAACTAACCCTCTGATCCTGATGACAAAAGCCAGTTTGGGTTCAGAAGGAACATAGAAGTTTCCCACTTTACGAGCCATCCTGGCCAGTCTGATCTCACGTCTGTACATCTGTCTGTACTCCTTGTGGTACTTCTCAGCCCTCTTGAAGATGAGTTTCCTGGTCACTTTACGGGCCTTGGGTACAAAAATAGAATGCGATTTAGACACATTTGAGTAGATTCCATAGGTTTTACCATCAAGCGTGTTATTAGTTTACCTTCTTCTCAGCAAGCATCCTCTTCACACGTAAGGCCTTCATGGCAGCGAAGGCCTTTCGCCTTTTTAAAAGGCTCTCAGGGACCGCAGGAACCTTTTTTCTAAAGTTAAATCAAACATACAGTTAGTATTATTACATAGATTAACAGAACAGGGCTGACTTTGGTGACACTTTAATAGAACATCTGTTTATTTCCATATTTAATGATGATTAGCTATTAGCTTGTTAGCATGTCTGCAGCCGGTTTCTAATAAACTACACTTAACATTAATTCAAACTGCTGTGAGACATTATCCCACACTATAAACACAACCGGGTCGCTTTATATAATTTACACAATCACAAAAAAATTAAATAGTCGTGAATTCACGTGGAAGCTAAAAAACATGACAGCCATGTTGGATCCACTCTGATTCATAGTGATAATTTTAACTAAAAATAATCACTATTCTGAGAAATAAAGGCATTAGTTTATAGCATACGAGCGAAAACAACTAAAAAGTAAATTTTTAAGTTGAAATGTGGCCGATTTATCACTGGATGGGAGCAGATTTCCAATCAGCTGAAAACACTCACTCTGCGTCCGCCATTGCGATCACCGAGAAAGAGAATTTTCCTACTGCGCATGTCTGCAATGAAACATTCAGGACTTCCGCTAAGGTGTCTTTGCCATTGCCTGACTCAAAATGTAAATTTATTTTGGACATAAATTTACACATTTTAACATGAATGAACTAACAATGTTTTTTTGTTCGTTTTTTTTCTTTAAAAATCATAATTTGTTTAATTATTTTGACATAATATTATCATTGCTATTTGTCGTGAGTCCAATTAAAGAGGTAATGAGGTTAAAAAAAGATTGAATTACATCAAGTTTGAATAAACTAATATTTATAGCTGATTAAAAATAAAAAATGTCTTCTTTTCTGTCTTCTATTTTTTTATTTGTTGTCATTAGTTTGACTGTCCGCCAGAGGTCGCAAAAAGCATGCATCATCACCAGCAGCATCTTTCATTCATTCAAATCAGCAAAAATGTCTTAGATAAACCAATTAAATTCATAAAGTCCTCATTATCTCTTCATAAATTAAACTATAAACATCAAACACACATGATCTGATTCAGTCTTTTTGTATATTTTCATTTGGAAGTCATAAATGCTGACTGATCTTAAACATTTAATGGTACAACAATTTACATTTACAATCAAAATGTGTTTTATGTCAGATTAACATTTTTTTTCCATTGATAAATTGAATAGTTATTTGGATCTTTACTCTTACAAGTGTGCAGAGAATTCTTCCATCAGGTTTTGATGGAAACACCCACCACACACACATCTAATGGAGTTGGCAGAGGTTACACAACATCAAAATGATGTAAGAGATGAAGGTTGAAAAGATGGAAATAAAAAAATACGTATGGAAAAAAAATCATTTTTGTTGATTCATTCATTTTTTATTTCATAATGGTAGTGTACTATGGCATCCCATAGTATGCAGCCTTCTGATCTGGTTAAATTATTAACACATTTTCACTATTAGCATTTAAGTTAAATAAATCAGAATCACTTTACGATCCCACAAGTTGGAGAATTGTGTGTAATCATCAACAAGTAGGTAAATATACAAAAATAAGAAATCATTTTTTAAAAGAATGGATTTCATTTAAGATTTAATATTGTTTTAATAAATAAACAGCTTGGAGAATTTTAAAAATGTGCATTTTATGTATTAAATGAAAGATCACTGCAAATTTGTGTCATTTTCTGACTATTTTGTGATGTTAAAAAACCTACTAATCTGATTGTATTTTAACATCTCCTAAATTATGATTTAACACTAAGATTTTTTTTTAAATGATGCAAACATCAAAGTTTACTCATTTGAAATTGCTCCATAATAAAGAATGAGTGGATCTTGAATGGTGTAAATGTTTGAGTGTAATCAGAGTGTAGTTACCATGAGTTAGTGATGTGTGGTGTGTAACCAGCTCATACAGACTCTCTCCTATTGGGTCCAGCAGTGATGGGTGGACTGAATAAAAGGAGATGCAGCTCAGAATGAGAAGAGGATCAGCAGCAGCAGAAAGACTTTCCTCTGGACTCTCAGCTCATTCCAACTTTCTTTCTAATCCAACATCCATCTGATCATTTGAAGATGATGGTGATCATTGCAGAGTTCTTCGTGGTCATCCTCAAGGTTCTCTGGGCGTTTGTAACAGCAGGAGCTAAATGGGTGGTGCGCCCTAAGGAGAAGAGTGTAGCGGGACAGGTGTGTGTGATCACCGGGGCTGGGAGCGGGCTGGGTCGGCTCTTTGCGAAGGAGTTTGCCCGGAGAAAAGCAATCCTTGTTTTATGGGACATTAACAGCCAAAGCAACGAGGAAACAGCAGAGATGGTGCGACAAATATACCATGAAGTGGAAGATCCCACTCCTAAAGATGGTAATTTATGTTTTAATAATCATGCATTACTGTATGTGTGGATGGTTGCGTGTGTGTGGTCCCGCAACAGACTGGTGACCTGTTCGGGGTGTACCCTGCCTCTCGCCGGAAATCAGTCGGATCATCACCCGCAACCTCTTTAGGCATGAGCGCTGCAGAACAGCAAACCAATATGATTTATTTAAGTTAGATTAATGATACTGTAGAAACATGTTAAATAAGTTCACTTTCAAGCTCATTTTAAATCTGATCCCAAATATGTTCATGCATGTTGATTTATTAGCCATGATTATGATTTTGTGTGTAAAGTAACATCAGACACAGACACATCTTTTATTTTACATATTTATTTGTTATCCTGCATAATGATAATATATGTCGTGGGGATGCTTTACAGACTGGTGACATGTCTGGGTGTACCTTACCTCTCAATTCAATTCAACTATATTTGTAATGCCCAATATTACAAAACAGATACTCTCAACGGGTTTCAGATTCTTGACTGAAAAAAAGAATAAAGAAAAAAAAAAGAAAAAAAAGTTGATACACAAATATAGTAAAACATTAAATAATCAATTTTAGTACATTCCTGGTGCCCTTAGATCCTCCGTCACGGAGAGGACAAGTTAAAAAGAAAAACAGCAGTGGGGAATAAAGAAGAAACCTCATGGGAATCCACATGAAGGAGAGATCCCTCCCCCGGGACAAGCAGCCAATATATCTAAGACTGTTAATTAAATCTTAGCTTATTCTACTCTACAGCTATAAATTTGAAGAAAGCAGGCTGGATTAGCACCGGCACCCTCTCCGACTCTACAATTCAGAAGATAAAAACCTTACCGAGTAAAATAATCAACTTAATCTTTTTTTTTTTCATTCTCAGGACCTGTTGGAGGAGTAGAAGAAGTCCCATCTTTCCAGCCTCAGGTCTACACTTATGTGTGTGATGTGGGGAAGCGTGAGAGTGTGTATTCCACAGCAGAGAAGGTGCGGAGAGAGGTGGGAGAGGTGGACATACTCATCAACAATGCTGGAGTGGTCTCAGGTCATCACCTTCTGGAGTGTCCTGATGAGCTGATTGAGCGCACCATGGTGGTCAACTGTCATGCACATTTCTGGGTGAGTAGATTTGAAAGTGTTTTTCCTCGTTGAGGTGTGTGTGTGTGTATGAGTGGATCCAGAGATGAACATACCAAGAAATATCTTCTAAGTTTCTTCCCTGTGGGGGTTAAAGCACAAGTTTATATTTCATAAATCTTGTCTTTGCTCAGATTCAGCCCCTGCCTAGATGATCCTCAAGTTATGTCAGCCCCTTCCTTCTTGTCTCCTCTTCCTTTCTTTTCTGCACAGAGCTGACATGTGTGATGGGAGCCGGGCTCTGCATGCGGCTTGGATTTGCCTTGGATCAGCTCAGCACATTTTGTTGGCAGGTGGTGATTTGATGTGTATCAGATTTGGGTCTGGCTCAGTTCCTCGGGCCTTTCTCTGCCTACTCATCTCCAAAGATATGCAGACTTGGAGGGAATGTGTTGCACTTTAGATAAGCACGAGCTGCAGCGTCCAAGGTGTGTTTGTTAAATTGATAGGGAAGAAGAAAGGCAATTTCTTAAAGGCTGCCAAAGCAATTTAGAAATTGATTCGACCGTTTTTAGAAGACACTTTTTTCATTTAGCCCTGATAAACCTCCTGTTGGTTTCATTTTATTGCCTTGCCACAGTTGTTGTGGTTTTACATTTGTTTCCTGTGGAGAAAAAGACCTGTATGCTGGTGTCTCTTCAAACTCAGAGTCATTCTTCTTTTCAACATCCAGTTGGGTAAACATCGTGCATTTTAATGCTCTTTTTATGGATGGATGCATTTTCACGATGCAATGAAACCACAGTGATCTGGACCTTCCTAATTGAGCATGAAAATCTCTTGTGTTGGACAGGTTGTGTGTTTCCTCTCCGCTGGCTATCTCTGTTCTTTTCACATCCAGGATTTGGAGTCAGGATCCAGTGGTTGGGTGGCAGATTTGGGATTCTTAATAGAAGGCTGTGTTTGTGTTCTCAAGTATTCTATGGAGAGCCGGGTTTCTTTAGGGGTGGGGTGGGCAAACGAGGCAGATGAAAGAAGGATTTAATGAATGGCGACAAGCAGAATGGAGGATGTGGTTCATTAACGACACAAGCTTGATGAATAGAGCTTAGACTAACAGAGACCTGTCCACTTTCTTCTCCTGCAAACATGGTACAGTTACACGCTGCGTGCAGGTGCTGCACTTTATGAAAAAGTTAAAAAGAAGTTAACTTGTGGTCTGTGATTCATCTGGGAACTTTAATTTAAGGCTGGGATATAAAAACGTTCAAGAGATGCACGTTTAAAACTCTGTTTGCATTTTGATTAGTAAACTTTGATATTTATTCTATCAAAAAGAGTAAAAAAAAAAAAAAGCTTTTCCACCCTACATGATCTATCTACGATCCATTTCAAAACATGCTCAAAACAAATACCTTGTTCTGTCAGGATAAGCTCAAAACCTCCAGAGTAGAATAGAGACCATTTTTATTGGCTGGACTTTGTTTAGGGAGTAAAGTTAGAAAGGAAGCGGGGCAGGAAGTGCGGTGTGTACGTGGGTGTCTGCTGAAGTGGGCCAGTTTGGAACCATCACTTCTTCTCCGTCCTCCTTCCACAGGCCTCTTCGACTCCTCCCAACCTGATTGGAAGGCAGTGCAGCTGCATGGGAGTCACCGAGGCCAGCTTTGTTCATCCGCCTTTGCCACACACACACATGCACTATGATTCAGTCCCTGTTCTCCTCCTGGTTTTTATGAGGCAGGGTGAATTTGTCTGACACTTTGATTACACCAGATGGTCATTTGGGATGTTTGCAGCTCTTATTTTCTTAGTTGTAGTCATGCTGGCATTTTGTAATTATTACGCTGGTAATTCCAGACTTTGTTTTTTTGTGGATTAGTAAGTGTCCATTAAGGATGGTGGCATCATCTGCATCTTGAGCTGGTTATCCAACAGGTGGTTTGAAAAACCTTACAAGTTCCAGCGCCTTTTATGGAGATCCTGCTGCTGTTGTACAACAATGAAAGTGCTGGATGTGGCGGGAAAAAAAGGTCAGAGGAAAGACGGAAAAAAGGCAGAGCCATCCCATCTACAGGCGAGGCGAGAGGGTAATGGTAAGCTGCTGCTGACCCACTTTATTTGACAATTGGTTTCTTGTCTGTGGATCAGCTTGACAAGATGCCAGGCGACAGGAGCCAAGTTCTGCAGGCCACATTCCTGCTACAGCCAGAAAAAGGAAGCAGCCAGGCAGAAGGGTCCTACTTGAATGGTTTTATAAGGGCCCCTCCTCAGGCCTGATGCACCTGTATCCCATCAATGAGCTGGACCATCAGTCATACCTGGATCGTCTACCTGGTCAGGAATCTCAAATAGGATGTGAAGTCCAAGGAACAAAAAAATTTGACCGAATTCTTTGAATTTTAGTGTTTATTAAGGTGGTTAAACACGGAAAAGGAAACATTTGCATTGGACCCAATGAAGATTTCAAATTGATCTGGCTGTAAATTATTTTTTCAAATTCAACACTTTAAAAGTCACTTTAAAGAAACGATTATGGAACTAATTGGAGGAAGTTGAAAACTATGTGAATAAAATAGTCATTAAATGAGCGCCTGGAGTGACCAACGCTTAGAACAGAACTCAAAGTTTATACATCAACTGAGTTACAGAAAATCTGTTGGAAACAAAAGAAAATATGTTTTGCTCCAATTGAAAGGGAAATTAAAAGTTGTTTTGTCCGTTCACTGTGATTAATCTGCATAAATCATCCCTGATGACCACTAAAATTACCCAGCCCAACCAAGTTTCACCACGTTCCACAGGATCAGTTGAACTCTTGTTCTCAGGCGTTTTTTTTTTTTTCTCTCCATCTCCTTCATTCTCTCATCCAGGAAGAAGTCAGCCCAATTAAATGGCCATCTGGTCCTACGCAAAGGCCAATATTTTGTTCATATTGCTGTTGGTGAGGCGTTAGTGTTAATGCAGCCTGACACAGCAGCTGCAGGACGCTTTGTGTGGCTCAAATGCTCCTGGGGGCACGCACCAATTAGGGGGTGCAGCGGGCAGGGCACCCCCACTTGGGCCAAGGAGGCCCGGCTGTGTCAGCGGGTAATTTAGCGGAACAAGGGAGCGTTGAGACCCAATTACGGCAGCTCTGATGTAAGACACGAGCCCCTGGTTGCCTTCACACATTTCGTGTCTGAGAGGTCAGTGTGGGTCATACCCACATGCCAGAGCTGCCATGAGATGCGGGACAAAACGGCAGGGTGGAAGAGAGATGGGGAAAGTTTGATCCATCTTTGAGTTGGAGAAACTAATTTTACTTGATGTACTTTTAAGGACCACTCATCTAAACATGTCCAAATGTGTAAGTGCTGGCTGTAACTGTAACGCATCGCTCCAGGTCATGTTGTTCCATGTTGTCAGGAAGTTGCCGTGGGAGTGGGAAACTTTGGCTCGAGTTAGGTATGGGCATATCTTATAGTAATGCTTCATTTGCACGCAACTCCTCTTCTTCAGCTCCTGCCATTCTCGCTCAGAGAGGCTCTTCTCTGCAATTGCTCTGGTCTCATGTTGTCTCACTCCCACTTTCTTTTCACCCCACCTCCATCGTTTCATTTTTTTTTTTATTTGATGAGTTGAATATTGCTGTGACCTGAGAATTTATGTTCTGGAAAAGTGCAGATGTTTGGAGCCGAGTCAGATCAGTTATACCTGTGTGTAGAATAAACTCCAGAACGATGAGGTCATTATTTCTGACAGCAGCCGTTTTCTGTTTGAGCTCGACTCTTTGCTTCCAGTTTTATTAAACCCACTCAACGAGGAGAAGGACTCCTATACACAACACATAAGTCTTAGCAGAGGTTACACTAAGTCAGTTGGTCTGAGTCAGTTAATCCCTGCATACGGTTTTAATGAGGTTTCTTCTATCATTCCAGATGTTTGTACTACCTGGTACCATGCACTCTCTGGCTCGTTTCCCTCCTCCTGTAAATGTTTATGAAGAAGGCTGATTGTTCTCGTGCAGTTTTTAAACCACACCGACTAATGAAACTGTTCACTTTCATTTCTTTTATGAGATTTGCATTAGAAACAGGCAACAATCCTTCAATTTTGGAGAATTTTTGTTGCAGTTCACACCTCAAAGAACGAGTATTGATGTTGCAGAAGTCGTGTGTTATTCTCTTTGCATGTATGACTTACTGTACCAAAAAAAACCCACCAAAACAACAAAAGGCCTGTTGTTTTTTTCTAGACCACCTAGTGGGAGAATGATTGGTTAGTTCCTATCACTGCTGTCACTTGTCACACCTGCTGATTGGCTCCTGCTGAGTGAGGCCGCTCTGAAGCCAGAGAACCAACAAAATAAAGACTTTCTCAAAGGGATTATTAAGTGTAACGTTTATAAAAACAAAGAGAAAAGTCAGTGATCTGGGTCTCGTTCCTATTGGTCCACTTGGTTTGGAGATCTCACTCATCCTGGTGGATTTCCCAGCTGACCACCATGCAGCCCGGGCAGGTGGATGTGAGACTTGATTGTATTGTTCTGAAGTGTTGAGTGAGCGGAGGCCTGCGATTGGTGTTGTCGCCAACTCTTTAGTGCCTGGCTCATGGACAGGCACCAGATCTGTGTGGGAAACCAAGGGATGGTGCGGCAGCATCACACACACATAAAGCATGAGGTGAAAACCCTCACCCTCCTCCTTTTTTAACGCCTAATTCATAAAGTATAAAACTTGTAAATCTTCCAGCGCTATACCTTTTCTCTCTCCAGACTCTGTTATGAATTCTCATTCAGATGCCTCTTTCTGCATCACCATGGAGAAGAGAGAGAAAACGAGGGGGGGAAGGCAGAGAGGATCAAAGAGCTTTGGCACAGACGAACTGCACAAGTGAACTAACCTTCCTCTTTCTTTTTTATCCCCTCCTGTCCCTCTGTCCCCTCTGTCCTTCCTTCAGACCACCAAGGCGTTTCTCCCCAAGATGCTGGAGCTGAATCATGGTCACATTGTGACTGTTGCCAGCTCCCTCGGTTTATTCAGCACAGCTGGAGTGGAGGTTGGTATGATACACAACAACACTTACACATCTCATCGTTCCCACCATCCAAAACCAGTGGCTTCCCCTCCCTCCACCACCGTCACCATGCCAGCTAACGTACTGGGACCAGAGAGGTTAGGCCCCCTTTCTCCAGTTGTCCCTCCACCCGTTAAATTAAAGAACACAGATGAGCATTGGGGGTCTCGTATAGATTTCTTTATCTACATCAGTGGGGCGTGAGGGGCCCCATTGGGCACTGGCCCCGGGGCCAGAATGAGCTGACAGCTCCCCAAGGGACGGAGACATCTTCATCACTGCTTTGTGAAAAACTCTGTTTTCACTCAGTATTCATCTCACAGTGGCTTTCAATTGATATGGTTTCCCTATTCCTATAGTTTTTATTTTAATCCATGACAAAATATTCAGTGGTGGGAGCGAGGCCGGGGGTACCTAGTGAGTAAGGAGCCCCCCATTACGCAAAAAAAAAGTCTTTATGGGCACTTTTATTATGTTTTTCAGTGGCAAGCATAAGAATCATCCACCACTGTGTTTCCTTTGTCTGTTACAGCGGTGTTTCATAGATGCTAAAGGCATTTATAACAAATCGTTATGCTTTCTGGAAAACCCTCAGCGGTGATTTCCAATGTTTTCAAGGAAATCCTTGCCTGTTGTGTGGGTGCAGTCAAACATTCAGAGTTTTCCATGTTCAGTGACATGCATCTGTGTTTGCCCAAGTCTATGGTGAACCACATCAAAAACCTTCCGCCTTGCAAAGCAACCTCCTGATGCATTGGAGAAGAATGCAAATGAAACTGTAGACCAGCAGTCAGGCTCACGCAGGGGTGTCTTTTAACGGCAAAGAGACCTCAGAGCCCACAGGGCATGTTTGATAATGTTTTCTGGTCCCTAGGTGCAAAGGGAGGGGGGTTTCACAGGCCTAATCTGTTCTTTTGTTATTCCCTTTAGGATTACTGCGCCAGTAAGTTTGGTGCCATCGGGTTCCACGAGTCTCTCAGCCATGAGATTAAAGCCTCGGAGAAAGACGGCATCAGCATGACTCTGGTGTGCCCTTACCTGGTGGACACGGGAATGTTCAAAGGCTGCAGGATAAGGTGAGCTGCAGCACAATAACATCGTTTGCACTTCTTTCAAACTTTTCTTGCACCTGCACACTGTTCATGACGTGTAATCTTCGTGTTAAGATGTTTGGAAATAAAAGCCTCAATCCTCAGACTTCAAAGCAGCAGTTAACGGTTTATTACAGTCACTACTAAATGAGCTTTATTCCATAAGTTATTTTAAACAAAGAGGGCTACTTTTCATTCCCAGGAGAAAACCTCAACAGGTGCACCTGGTGTACCCTCCACCCCCACCATTCTTTTTCTCTTTTCCAAGCTGCTGGAATAGTCCTCACTTTGTTAGATATCTGCAGCCACCAGGTGCCTTTACTGTCTCACCCACCCGCTTCGGCATTTAGGAATAATCACCATCCTTGCACACATGCACTGTGTTCAGTCTGAATAAAGTGATCCCGGTGACAAAGCCCTTTGTAAAGTACACCACAACGCACTTCAGTTGAATAGAAAACAACTCACTGAAAGCTTTATGTACTCCCATTGCTGAATTCCTTCATTCATAACTGGATTTCCAAACAAATTAACCTCCCTTTCTGCTTTTAATTTCATTTCCTTGGATTGGAACATGCCAATAATTATTCTGCTTTCCTTTTCAGGAAGGAGATTGAGCCTTTTCTGCCTCCTCTCAAGCCAGAGTTCTGCGTGAAACAGGCCATGAGGGCAATCCTTACAGACCAGCCAATGATCTGTACGCCTCGCATCGTCTACATGGTTAACTTCATGAAAAGGTAAAACTACCTCAAATTCTCAGAATTTTTTTCATAAATCTTACCGTTTACATTTCTGACTTTATCACATCTCCTTTTTGCAGCATCCTGCCCTTTGAAGCCATCGTGTGCATGTATCGATTCCTAGGCGCTGACAAGTGTATGTACCCCTTCCTCGCTCAGAGAAAAGAGGCGATGAACAACAACGAGGCAAAGAACGGGATTTAAGGGAGGCTGCTTGCAACAGGGGCATTCAAACAAGCAAGCATGAGGAAACAACCACTGAAAATGAAAAATGGGGAAGGTGAAAGGAAGAAAAGACTTAGACTGGTGCACTTGCATTGAGCATATGCAAAGGTTTACCATATTGTTCCTCTGGAACAAAGAAAGCTGTGTACTACACAAAGGTTTATTTGACTTTTTTTTTGTCTGTTTTGTTTAAAGAAATGATCATCTATATACTGTCACTAGTTTTGAAATCATACAAAAAAAAAGGTATCCAGTAATTAACTATTTACATAATTGTAGTCACCAGCCTTATGTAGTGTCATTGTGGAAATATACAGTATGTTACTGTACAAACAGTAATCAATTTCACTCTTTATTTTTGTAAACATGCACTGTAACTTCACATTTTTTTCTAATGTAAATCTTTTTTTTTTATTATTTCTACACCACCAGCCGTTTATTGTGTAGGTCTAACAGAAGCTCGTTTTTTTTTTTTCTTCTTTTTTATTCTGTACAACCTGCACAACAACGATGCAAACACGTCTGTCGTTTAAAAGAAGATAAATAAAAAAAAGGATTTTTTTTTCTTAATTTTTAACGTTTGATGTATTCCACTTTTTTTGTTTTGTTTTAAAACCTTAATTAGAGATGTGACATATTTTTGATGAAGCATACACTTTCCAAATGAGGTTTTTAATGGATATCAGCGTCCTGCTGGAATTGGCGTGTGACACATTGAGAATGTTTTGCTTCTGAAGAAATTGTGAAGACATGCCTTTTTATATATATGCATATATATTTCTCTCATTTGTCTATTTTCCAAAATATGTGCTGTTTTTATTGTAAATTTAGCAATATTGTTTAAAAAAGAGAGTTTTTAACTCCAACTGTCCTGGCATTGTGTGGTTAAGGGAAATGTATTAATGACACTAGACTCCCAATCACCTGTAATGGGATCAAACGTCTCTTGGACCTCCCAATTTATAGTGAAATGTACATGTTTTAAATGTCGTGAACACTTCAATGTCCCTGAGTATATGTTCCAGCCCATTCGATTGACGTATGACTATTTGTTTTTTCTGATCCAGCTACAGAACATTCCAACAGGCGTCATTCCTCCACTCAGCGATGAGCCTAATTTTTCTACCTCTTGATTTTTTTTTTGACAGTATAACATACGTCTCTTTTTTTAATATTCTGATGACTGCTCCATACCAGAGCAAATGTGGTTCCAATGTTTAGTGTCTCTGCCTAACTTAAATTAATAAAGTGATTTAGATTATTACATGTTGTGTTGTTTGTTTTCATCCTTCTTTCTCTGAAGAAGTCTGCACCTGGATACTTATCTGTTTGCGCAGTTGTGGCTGAATAAGCTGATGGGGGAACTGTAGCTCTTACCACACTTGCTGCAAATGTGATAGGTGGTATGATTCATGGGAGAGCAGTGGCAGACCGACTTTTCTGCTGTTTCTGGGTCTTTGTGGCTCGTTCTGGATTTCTCTATTCTCCTTGGCCTGCTTGATACCGATTTTGACAGTTGCCTGCCACCTATAGTGGTCAGAAGTCACTCACTTGAGATCTGCTGCATTGAAGTTGCATGACTTGAGATCCCTCCAGCAGTTATCTTTGTATCGCAGGGCAGGTCGTCCGTTTGGCCGTGTTCCTGTGGCGAGCTCCCCATAGAGGATGTCCTTTGAAATGCGGCCATTGTCCATCATGCAAACATGGCCTAGCCAGCGCAGGTGCCTCTGTGAGAGGATGGCGAACATACTGGACATTCTCGTCTGGTTCAGGACGTCCGTGTTGAATACTTGATCCTGCCAGATGATGCCTTGGTAACGCAGGTGGAAAGCGTTAAGTCTCCACTCTTGGTAGGCATACAGAGTGAGAGTAGCAGTGCGGTACAGTAGCATGTTCAGCACACGCACTCAGTAAACCTTCATCTCTGTGGAGTCAGCATGGGGTTGTCCCACATATGTTTTATTTAGCGGGCAATGGCGATTGTTGCTTTGCCTATTCTGATGTTAAGCTAGATGTCCAGGGAAAGGTTGTTGGAGGTTGTGGAGCAAAGATAAGTGAATTTGTCCATCACCTCCAAGGTGTGATTGCCAATGTTGATTGTGGGAATGGGGCTGACATGATGTAGGTCTTCATGAGGTTTACAGTGATGCCAATGAGTATCGCATACTTTGTTGTAATGCTTTTTTAAATGGGACTAAACTTCACAATTAATATTTTGCTTTCGTTTTGTGTCACGAGTCAATGCTGTTATTCAAAAAAATATAAAAAAGACAATGAGTCAGCAGAAGAAAAACCCCTTTTATCCACAGCCTGCCAGTTAGTGTGAATAATACACAAAGTAACAAAAAGAGAAACTTCTGCTCTGCTGAATTTCTTGAATGTAGTTTTATTGTTAGATTAACCTCCTCCCCCATCTTTTCCTCTGAAAGCAACTCCTCTTTTGACCGGTATTGGTGTCACTGTCTTTACACATTGTGCCACATAGGTGAGTCAGGAGGCCTTTAGTTTTGGGTGTGTTCAAAGCGTGAGAGTTATTTATCTTGGTGAATGTATAGTACAAAGACACAGGCGGTGATGTCATTGAAAAGGAAAGAGGAAATAAAGTTTTTTGTTCCTGGTGGTTAATAGTGGGAATGGATTTAGAATAAAAATAGGCCTGCTGGGTTTTGTATGAAGCTCTACATCTGTGGGAAACTCGCAGACATTCAACTTTTGCTTATTCAGCTGGAATGTAGCTGACCTTTAACACTAAGAGAAAACTAGAAAGACTAATTTGCTAATTGACGTTCGTAAAAATGTGTCTGGTTGTAAGTGACTGGAACTGTCCTTTCAGGTCACAACTTTGAGGATTTGTTGAAAAATGAGGGGAATTAGACATGCATGCAGTACTTTTAACTCAAAGTCAGATGTGAAATTGCAGAAATTGCTCACTTATTGTGAGTTTTTCCCTTTTAAAATGTACAATTACAGCTCAGAAAAGAGGTTTGCTAAAGTGGATCTCAAACAACAACAAAGAAAAACTTCTTAATTTGTTCCAGAAATAAATTTTTATCCATTCATCAAATTTGAGTAAAATTTCTTTATATTTTTTTAAATTGATATACCAATAATTTGTGGTTGTGCTGAAACTGGAGCTAGCATTCGTGTGTTGATACATTCTTCTTTCCCCCTTGTTTTGTACTATTTAAATCTGCAATATGAAGCTCGTTGAGACCATTTTTTTGTGATTTTGGGCTATACAAATAAAATTGAATTGGTTTTGTGGTTCACTATAGGTTCACTATTGAGAGCGGCGCACATTTTGAATATAAGATTTGTGTGCGCTTTGTAGTCGAGAAAGTACGGTAATGTAGAGTTAACTTTTCAAACGAACTAAAAATGTAAACAGATTTATTACCTAAAAATGAGATGTGAAGAATAAAAAAAATGATTAAAAAACCTATAAGGATTATTAAATACCAATCTTTAAAATCCCCATATAAATCAAACCCTTACAATAAAAATGCAACTAAAAAAATTAAAAAACATTAAAATATTTCAATTAGCAGGTTTGTTTTTTTGTTTGATATCCTATTAAAACGGTTAAAATATTCAATCCATATCATGATTCTGGTGAAAACTGCACTTCAACTCCTTTGGAATTAAGTTAGATTTGTTAATGTTTTCTGGTGCATTGACATCCAACATGGCTATCTTTTTAAAATATTACATTTTTTTCACTTTATTGACTTGAAAAAATGGCGACTCTAAAATTCATAATAAAAGAAACCATCCGAATTGTGCATCTGTTTTTGTTTTTCATCAAATTTGAGGAATGATGAAGTCCTGTCTTAAAATCTTGTAAATAAACCACAACTTTAGTTTAAAATGATTGGGCATAAAAACAGAAATGACTGCATTCTCAGTTTTAAAACCCACAACAGGTTCATGTTGTACCCTGCAGCTATTCATCTACCAACATAACTCCTTTTTTAAATGAAATTGACGTTCATAATTTAGAATAAATCATCTCTTGGCTTCAGAGAACAAATTTATGTCCAACTACTTTCTCAAAAAGTAGTCGTATACGGACTTTTATCCCATTTAATAGGGATTTTTGCTGCTATCATCACATGGAAATTCATCCTTGTTTAAAGGATTCCTTTACTCTTTATTTCCATCTTCATACAGCACTAACTCCTGGGACCTCAAGGTGGCTGATGGGACATAATTCAGCTGGAAAAATCAATGATGCTGGCATTTGCTGCTGCATGGCACAGACACACTCCACAATCCCATTGATTTTGTTCTATTTTGGGTGCTTAGGTTCACTTTTCATCCCACTTGTCCAGAAACAGGCTATTTATCTAGGCCTAAAGCTGGTCTGGGCCTACCTGAACAAGCTTCTGGAAACCAAATCTGCTGCTAATGAATGTGATCAGACTTGGCGCTGTTCAATGGTTCGCAGATGTAGATGCCAGCTTAGTTCATTAGTCAGTGAGGTTGAATTAGACCACTGCTGTCCCATTTGCTCATCCATCTTGCTAATGAGGGAGAGCAAAAAGGGCTTGGTGATGCACTTGTGGACAGCAGATGTGGTCAAGATTTATGCAAGGCAGAGAAAAAGAATGGACTAGACACTTTTTATCCTTTTGCACAAAAACTCGCAGACATAAAATGCGTAAGGATCGGGACCAGTTTAACAAACTATCATAACATTGTCTGGGCCCTTTGATCATGTGTTGAATGTGATTTCACTGATTGTTTTAGGCTTACCTGCAACTTCCTGTGAATAATCTAAAAAAAAAAGCTTGCTTGAGTTCCAAACTGAATCCATGCATTGCAGATAAAGAAGATGATGATGCCGGCTTAAATTTTGAGTCTTAAATCTTTCTGAAACAACTTGGGTTTCTTTTTGAAAGTTGCATTCAATTGAAAGCTAAAAAAATGCTCAACTTAGAACCGAGCAGTGGAAAGAATTGTAGTGACTTTAAGCATGGAAAGTTTTTTTTTTTTTTTAAGAGGCTGGGATTTTCAATCATCATGATCTGAAAAAAAAAACTCTAAAACGTTTAAACAATTATTTTCTGTTATTTTCACAGAAAACTTGTTCAAGTGTTGGAACTGATGAGTTCTACAGTACTTTCAATTCTGAGTGATTAAGTTTATTTAGTCCAACTTTCAAATAAATATGTTTTTATGTGGAAAAAGTTGATCCATTCCCACTTTTATGAAAACCATGTTTGGTTTTTATTGCAGATACACAGCAGCTTGCTAATTAAATCTAAATTAAGTTGCTCATTTATGAATAATTAAAAATAAAAGTAAGATGGATTGGTGCAGAGTCAATCTACTTTCTCACCAGCTGGTGTCCGAAAGAACAAGATTGGGGATTCAAGCGGCCGAAATAAGCTTCTTTTGCAGGATGGGTGGGCTTTCATTCAGAGATAGAGTGAGAAGCTCTGTCATCCTGGATGAACTTGGAGTAGAGCTGTTGCTCCTGCAGGTCGAGAGAAGCCAGATGGGGTAGTTCGGCCATCTGGTTAGGATGCCTCCTAGTCCTAAACGCCTTGCTGGTAGGGTGTTTCGGTTATGTCCCACTGGAAGGAGACCTAGAGGTAGGAACTGGAATTGCTGGAGAGAGTATGTCTCACAGCTGGCCGGGGAACACCTCGGGATCCTTCTGGGTGAGCTGGAGGAGGGAACTGGAGTGAGAGAAGCCGGGGTTTCCTATCTGAGGCTGCTGTCCTTGCAACCCCGCCCCAGATAAGCGGAAGACAACAAAACAGAAAGAAAAGTAATCATGAAGAAAATCTTCCTTGAACTGTGTGTATATATGTATTTGTGAGTGTGGGAGAAACATTTGAATCGTGTTTGAAATAATACTTTTTAAAAAAGCTGGATTTTTTTTTGTGTTTTTATGAGGTGGGTTGGTTCCACCTGTCGGATGAAGAAAAGAAGAAACAAAGAGACAAAGTTGTTTCCACATGAACTGAGGTGTTTTTACTGCATTTCAGTTACAGAGCAGCTTATAACACACGGTGCACTCACAGCGAAGAAGAAACACATCCTCAATGTCAGTGGACAAAGTGTTTCAGAAGTGGCCTTTCAGAGGGAGGCAGTCCCCCTGCTCTCCTCGAAAGGCAGCACTTCAGAACTGCAGGCATTAAAAGCACCCAGTTGATGCCTTCGCAGGTCAATACAACACACAATGGGTGTAGATATGAGCGACAAAAACTGTGGCCGAGAAGGCAAGAGAGAGGGCAGTGTGAGGGGGGTAGGGGACAAATTCACTGACACAAAATCACTGGAATGGATTAAATTTGTCATTCACCAGAGAACATGCGGCCTGTAAACAAACAAACAAACAAAAAAAACAACAAAAACATGATTTTTACCTTAAAAGTTTACTGGCATTGGAGGATGTGCACAAACATCTAGTTGCTGTTGATTACAACTGGCCTTTTTTTTAATATTTTTTATTTCATATTTAGTTAAAAAAAATCTCATCTATAGTGCCCCGTTTACCTTTTCAGTTCAGACGATGCTCCAGTGACGCTATGCCAGTGTGGGGTCTTGTTAAAACGGTGGTCAGCACTTCTACTGATTACTGCTAACATCAGTTTTGTCCACATTTAAAAAAAAAAAAAAAAAAAACTTTTTTTTTTCATATTCTTTCAAATTTATACAATTTTATATAGATAGATGAGCTTTTTTTTTCAGTCAGCATACATGATAAGCTGGTTGACTATATATGAAGACAACAACTACAACTTTCACAGCACTGGCATTGGTTAATTTTAAATACAGTACCCAAGCATTGTTAGATTAATAACAAAAAGAAACAAAAAGAAACAAAAGAAAGTCTTCGGAAATAAGCTACTGTGTGTGAGTTGCTTCCTCTCCTAAAATATTTCTTTTCTATTTCAATGGCATGATGTACATATTTGTTTTAACCACACCAAAGAGGTGATCCGAAGGGAAAATTGTCTGTGCAGTGTTAAAATTTGGATTTCCCTTCATGCCACGCGGTACCATGCAATGACGTCTGTGTTTTTCTATTTACTCCTTTTGTTTAAAAAAAAAATTGTACTGAAATCATTAATAAGCGTGTTAAATAGCGTTGTCTTCACATAGACTCAGGTGATGGTGTTTTAGTCGGTTCTCGGTGCACATCCACCCTATTGCAAGTCGACAGGTTTTGCAGGATTACACAGGCAATCGTGAGGAGAAAGGGTTTTGGGGAGATGATGTAGGTTGGATGGTGATGTGGGGTTTTTTGGAGGATCAATGTGTAGGAAGGGGTTTTGTCAGGTAGAAGGGTTAGAGGGGTGAAGGGTTTTTGGGGGGTCAGCTCCTAGACGACAGCCTTTGAATCCTTGCAGACCTGAGTGGCGGTGCCTGAGTTAGTCTGTTTAATGTCCATCCTCTCTCCCACAGGGTTCCGCGTTCTGAAAAGACAAATGAAACTATGTCAGGGAAAAAAAAAAGGAGGGAGCGTTTTCTCCGACCACTTGAGGGATGTTGCAGGAGGTCGCTTCTTTCTCCGGGTCATTTGTTCTCCTCATGTTTTTCCTGGGATGATACCAGGCCTGGCTCACTCTTTCATCAGCAGGTCGTTCAAACTGATTTTCTATAAATAAATACCTCGAAAAAGACACTCACTGTGTCCTCGACCTCAACATCGGTTGCTGATCTGCTTTCCATCAGTATAAGCAACATATCGCATGTTTTAAATAGCATTTTGCTTTTTTTTTTTTCATCATATGAAATACAAGGCAGTTTGAATCTTGAAAGACTGGCTTTTCTGTTTGGGGTTTGCATGTTCTCCCCGTGTATGTGTGCGTTTTCTCCAGGTACTCCGGTTTCCTCCGAACTTACAAAAACATGCATTTTAGGTTGATCACCTGCTTTAAAATTACGCCTAAGAATGAGTGTGTTTATGGCCCTGCAATAGACTAGCGACCTGTTTGGGGTGCCCTGCCTCTTGCCTGAAATCGGCACCCCCAGCAATCCCGATAGGAATAAGCGGTTCAGAGGACGATATAAAATACATCAACCGAACACAGTTTGTCTTTATGTAACAACTCCCTCTCTTTTTCTTTTTTTTTCTGTTCTCTATGAAACAGAGTTCACCTTTCCCAGGAAACACCCTCCATAAAAATACACTCCAGTGGCAGGAAAATAAAATCCCTGCAGCATTTCCACTTTCCTACTCCCATCTTTCCTCCTTTCTTCCTTCCTGGTCACATGGAGAAAACACCTCGTGCCGTGGCGGTGATAGCCATCATGCAAAGTGTGAAGCACCGAGGGGGACGCGGTGCATGTAAATATATACGCCTACTGCTGTTTTCCTATGGGATAGCGGAAAAGGCGGACGTGTGTGTGTGGGTGGGGAGAGAATTAGTGAAGGGGGCAATTTGACTTAAGTTGGCACACAGGTATAATTCTCCACTAGATGGTTAAACATTTATGTTTCCCTCCTGAACTGATGGCATAACGACCAATAAAAATCACGAATGTCCTGACGTACCTGAACAGGGCCATCCACTGGGTCCAATCCCTGCTCCGACAGTTGTTTCAAGGCACTTAGAGCAGCCTGAGAAGAGAAGGAAGAACAGATGGTCATGTAAGTGAAGGAAGGAGGGAGGGAGAATGGAAGACTGGGTGGGAAGAAAATGAGTGTCACCCTTCAGCTGCTTTTCAAATAACACTTACTCTGGGAAACCTGATGCTAGCAGGACACTTTCCTTTCTCTTCTCACTCTGTTTTCTTTGGATTCTCTCCTCTGGATGTTTATCTGGTGTAATTGGGTTAACTTTTCCACTGCTCCAGATTCTTTTTAATGAGTTCATAGGTCCCTCAAACAAACTAACGATCACAAAATAAACTCATTAAAAAATAACTACAAGTAAACTTGAGACATTTGCTGTCTAAATGAACGATTAATATTACTTTCAAATACGAGTCAAAACCACATGATGGTGATTCTTTGTGTCAGCTCGCTGGTGATCTGAGAAGGGTTTCAGTCTGTCATTATAAACACACATCTGCAGAGGAACGTGCAACGTAAGGTGCTTGTGGAAGATAAAAAAAGGAAGAGTAATCAAAACAAATGAGCTCATCTGCTTCTAGCTTGTATAACCAATGAGCAGCTACATCACAACGCCACATCAGATGAAGAGGCGTCCAAGTATCTCCTGATAAACACCTGATTTTAGAGATGTGTTTCAGTCTGAACCTTCCAACCTGAGGTTATTTCATTCTTGTGTACCTATTCTATCTAAACCAGCAGGTGATGCATCTGATAAATCACTTCTACCATAAGATCTGATTGAGCGAGACAACCTTATCTGAACACGTTTTAGACTTACAAAACTACAAAAATATGATACATACGAGATATTGGATACATATACTTCAAATAAGACACATTTTTCAAAATGTTTTAAATAGGGTTAAAATTTCTTGTTAAAATGTTTCAAAATGTGTTCAAAAGGTTTTGAAAAATGTCGGTGTCGAGCAGCTCCTCCCCCAGGTCGAGAAAAGCCAGATGGGGTAGTTCGGGCATCTGTTCTCCGAGCGCCTCGCTAGTGAGGTGTTTTGGGTACGTCCCACCTGGAAAATACCAAAAGGCAGACCCCGGACCCGCTGGAGAGACTATGTCTCACAGTTGGCTTAGGAACGACTTGGGATCCTTCTGGGTGAGCTGGAGGATGCAGCTGGGGTGAGAGAAGCCTGGGCTTCCCGTTTGAGGCTGTTGCCCCGCGACCCGGCCCCGGTTAAGCGGAAGACGACGGAACAGAATGGAAAATGTTCTGAATTGTAATCCAAAGTAAAAAGGACAAAAATAGATGCAATTTTGTCTCTGTATCTCATAATGGATGCAGTGGTTTCTTGTTTGAGTAAAAGTGTCTGTTGAACACAAACTTAGATGTAAGATAGAAAACTTCGGACTAAAACTCAACCCCTTTCCAGTCATACGCTGCTTTTTAAATACTACCCAGCTCTCCAGATGAATTAATAAATAGATTTTTTAGATCATTCTCACACCTATTTAGTTAAAAACTTGTTAAAATGACTTGAGGCAAATGAATGAGACATGACATCAGCCACAAGTGGTTTAGTTTAGCAGATAAGTGAGATGTGATGAATGTTTTTTTTTTGTTCTCTTCAAGCCCACCAACATCCGTGTGCTTCATTCTCATTACTTGTATCAGTTACATGACGCGCACAAATTAACAATACTTTTAACAAGAACATCTGGCGGCGAGAGGTTTTTTGTTTGGTGCTCTGGCACAGAGACATCTCTGTGAATTTGTATTTATGAGAAAGCCATTTTTCATGCTCTAATCCTGAGATAATACCAAGCCTTCTACGTGCTGTATCGGGGTGTCTGGAGGAATGCAGAGGATGGAACAAACTATTATCTCTGTGCTCGCGTCCAAAATCATTTTCAAAGTCTTTAACTTAGACAAGGAGAAACATAAACCAGGAATCATAATATATGACCGACAGGTGCAAGGGTCAAAATCTGGTTTGTATCCATCAAATTGAAAAAAATTAAAAGGAGGGAAAAAATGCTTACTGATGCAAAAACAAAAGAAGAAGAAAAAAAATCAACGGCGATAGCTGGACTGATATGAAAAATTGATACCGTCAGAATACTACTTAAAACCTTTCTCCGGAGAACCAGAAATCAGCTGAAGCCCCAGTAAGTCTCTAATTTATGGTGCAATGTGTTTTTTTCTCTGTGAAGCCCTGACACCCGGCGAGATTTAGAGGCTGAATATACTTGAAGAGATTTAAGGTGACAACCTTGCAGAACATGACAGATGAAGGAATGTTTTCGCAATTACACTGTAAATAATCATAAATCAAAGCAAGGGATTCCTGAAGTCGAAGTTGGACGGATTTTTTAAAGTATGTTGTAATAGGGCAAGGGTTACAGTTGCTCACATATTCAAGCAGGGGAGAAAAAGTAAAGATAAGGACGTATAAAAAGGAAGCAGGTTAACGTTGGACACTTGATGTCCATCGTATGGATGTCTAAGTATCCTTTATATACGTATATGTCGTCAAACTCACTTTCTCCCCAAATTTCTTATTTGTTTTATTTATTCAATCAGTTTGGGAACTTTTTCTCAGTGAGTAAATAGCCAGAGACCATCTGTTGGGGAGTCTGGGGGATTTGGTGTTAGGGGTAAGGGCGAGAGATAAACAGCCATAAATCAGAGGCCTGACAGTGGCAGTGCTGCTGATATACGACAGGCAGGCATAAGGGCCCAGCAACCTAGGGAAGGACGTAGAGCCCAAGACAAATACTGGCCCTATTTGTGGTAAAGGTGGCCGGCGAAATCATTATTTTTATAATGTGATAAGCTAGTCATCGTTAAGAGGCCACCGCCACACTGATGCATCAACACCAGAGGAGTGTGTTTAGTCTGAGGCTGGGAAGAGCAAGGTGGAGATGCTCCATCTCTGTCAGGGAACAAAGAGTAATGAAGAGGTGGGGAAGAAGGTGATGAGCAAAGAGGATGCTGTGAGGAAAAAGTCACTTATAAAAGGTGATGATCGATCTATTAGAAATGAGTGATGCTTTAAAAAAAACAACTTTTCTTTCTGTTTAACTTCTTTCCACATTTCTAACAGTGGTCATATAGTGACTCACACCATCACTGCTGTCACTTCATAATTCCCAGAGACGAAGCAGATTTGGTGGTGCTAATCTCAAATCTATTTATATATTTTGGAGTATTTTTCTTGGGTAAAAATGTGTGAAACTGTCTATAAAAACTTGTAAAACGGGTCCTCGATGGTCACTGCTAAGTGTAACCCTGCTATGAAAATAGTTAAAAAAAAAGTTGAAAAGGTAAATGGTTTAAATGAGCAAGACATGGTCTATACCAGACATGTCAAAAGTCCGGCCCGGGGGCCAAATGCGGCCCGTTGTCAATTTTCATCCGGCCCGCAGCCTCCGTCATAAAATCAATAGCGCCTGGCCCGCGTGTAGAATTACGTAATACATTGGGCAGCAGCGCTGTTACCTGCGTGTTCTAAACGCTGCCATCAAGAGGCTAAAATAGGAACAGCAAATTAGTATGTGAGCCCCCCAATTTTCTAAAATGGCGGCAATCAATAAAAGGAGGAAAAAAAAGAATCTAGCATGCCATTTAACCAGTCTAAACTAGTAAGATTCCTCCCTGACCCCTCGGATCCGGCCTGCTTGTCCAACGTTAGAACTCAATGTGGCCCGCGATTGAAAAAGTTTGGCCAACCCTGGTATATACTATTTAAACTTTATTTTATGTCAATCTTTTATATTATTCATTTGCATTAGATGATTAAACCATCCAATATGAGAGCTACCAAATGTGAAATCAAGACGTAACACAGTTGCAAATCTGGCACGTGGCCGTAAGCAAAGGAAGGAACCCACCCAAACTAAAGAAAGTTACATTACATTGCAGGTGTCAAAGTCCGGTCCTCGAGGGCCTGTGTCCTGAAGGTTTTCCATGAGTTTACGCACCTGATCCAGGTTACTGGGTCAGTGTGCCAAATTTGATTGGTTGTTGATTTCACTTCAAGTGCATCAGCTGAATTGAAGCAGTAACACAATGAAAACCTTCAGGACACAGACCCTCGAGCACCGGACTTTGACACTTCTGTGGTTTACATAATAACTTGGGTGCAAAGTCTAATATAGAGGTCTTGAACTCCGGTCCTGGAGGGCCAGTGTCCTGAAAGTTTTCTATGTGTTCCTGCATCTACACACCTGATCCAGGTTATTGAGTCAATGTCCCAAATTTTTTTGGCTGTTAATTTCACTTCATGTGCATCAGGTGTATTGAACCAGGAACACATGGAAAACCTTCGGGATACCGGCTCTCAAGACCATAAAAAATTCATTGGAGATTATTTATATCAGAAGTAAGAACCAACTGAAATTTGTTTTCAAAAGGGCACATTTTGATGTTAACATATAATGCCAAGTGGTAAATAGCGATAAAGCCTGCTAACGCTAAAATTTGTCACAAGGTCAAATGAGTAAGAAAAGTATAGAACTTTTATACTAAAGAGACTGTAGTGCACAGGAACATTGTTCCTCTCTTTTGAATTGAAAATACTTTATTTATCCCCAAAGGGAAATTTGAGTGCTGCAGTGCTACATTCATGCAATCTCATTTTGACCCTGCCGTGGAGTAGTCTCATTCCTGCTGGTTGCTGAGGCCCAAAGTTCCTGCATGTGATCTACTCTCTTGTGCCAAGCTGTAGTAGGATTTTCTTCTAGACATGGATGAGTCTACAATTCGGCAGCGTCTTCTCCTTTTCTTCTATCCCTCTTGTGAACGAACATGCTTTTTGTTTTTTTATTTTTGATACTTAGTTCAAGTTAAGAAGGCTTAAGCAACATCAGGTATGCCACATAAGGGACTAGCACAACTGAAATAAACTAAAAATAAAGGCTTTTTGTCATTTATTTTATTTGGATACACTGTATAAAGTTTTTATTTGTTACAATTTGTTGACTAAAATGTATTCTTTCCAGTTTACTTCATGGTGTGTGGATTTCAAAATGAGTTTTTCTGATCTCTTCTTTACCAAGACCATGTAAATGTACTCAGAGCCCCGCCCATAGTACTACCACCATATTAGCAAGCAGATCATTTATCTTTTTCAATGTCAATTTTTAAAGATTTAAAATGAATTTGGTAACATTGTGAATTTGTTTCGGATTTGTTCCTAATGGTACTTTAAAAAGAAATTTTAATAAAACACTCCTGAGTAATCTCAGACATAAAATGAGGAGCTCTGTCATCCAGGAAGAGCTCGGAGTAGAGCCGCTGCTCCTCCAGGTCGAGAGAAGCCAGATGCGGTGGTTCGTGCATCTGGTTAGGATAGGATGCCTCCCGATCGCCTCGCTAGTGAGGTGTTTCGGGGACGTCCCACCGCAAGGAGAACTAGAGGATTGACGCTAACCCGCTGGAGAGACTACGTATGCCTCACAGCTAGCTGGGGAACACCTCGGGATCCTTCCGGTGAGCTGGAGGATGCAGCTGGGGTGAGAGAAGCCTGGGCTTTCTGTCTGAGGCTATTGCACCTGCGACCCAGCCCCGGATAAGCGGAAGACGACGGAACGGACTTTCTGAGTAATAGTAAACTCCCAAAGGCCTAAAATCTTAAGAATATTTTTTGAGCAGAAAACTAAGAAGAAATGACTAATTTTTGAGTTTATTTATTTTCTTTTTTTCACTGCATCTTTACAAAATAAAACAACTTAATCTTACATTTCCTCACAATATCATGTTTTACTTTTTGTTGCACACGCCTATGTCTGTGATTCATTCGGGACGTGCTGGAGGTAGAATAGACCGCCCACTCTAATCCAAGGCTGTGTGAATCCCGCCCGATCCCCCGAGACTTGTGGCGGGTCCTGCTAAAATTCCAGTTCGTCACACGTTTCTACCTCAGCTCAAGTTATCAGTCACATTTCTGAGACTTTGCACACGTAAGTAATTTGTAAACCGCTAGCACATTTTTGCTTGCATGCGTATTTTGTTTCGCTGTTGCAAACTTGATTCAAGCAATTAATCTTTCTTTCTTTACTTGTACATGTGATATTTTTAACACAACTCCCTAACGATCACAACAACAACTCACTCCCTTTTTTTGTTCACTTGCACTCACGTCCAATCCAAGACTGGTAGCCAATCCCACCTCTTACGTGAACTCTTTTATCTATCTAGTTGTCCCATGGTTCAAAGGCTTTGACGAACGACGCTCTAATGTGACAGGTCTGAGAAGGATCTGCAACCGTGGCCATGCTCCTGATGTGGAGTGACAAGGTCGGCTCATTTTTCTGGGCCTGCTGCGTTCTTAATGGTTTCCCTGACAGAGACTTCGCTTCCATCAGCAGCTAAGCCAAACAAAGGCGCAGTCCCCCTGGAGTCTGCAGCATCGGCCTGACAAACTTGATGGATCAATGGATCACACTGACCCTGACAAATCAAACTGCTGTATCAACTCATCCTACAGAACTACTCAGTTTATGAAAGCAATAGGCTTCAAATTATTTTTAAAAAGAAGAAAAACAACACTTTTCAGGGAAAACATTCAACTGCCAAAGGGATGGAAACCAAAAATGGTCTAATTCAATCTTAAGGATTGGATCAAGGCAACGATCATGGAGTTATTGTAGTTGATCAGAATTGGGATCACTTTCATAAAACTGCTGCCAGTAAGAAATGTAACAGAAGCTTGCTAACATGCTGACTGTTTACAATTATTTTTTAAAGAAAATCTCAGCACAGTCCAACGTCCACTTTAAAAACTACCTTCAGTTTGAGCCTGATGTGAAGTGGTGGTGAGACTCCTATTCAGTACTGCCAAAACATAAGCGCAAGGCTTAATACCGCAAGTAAACTGAGCTAACATGATATAAAATCCACACAATAACAATGCAGTTTCCATGTAACAGCAATAAGGAAAACATAGGATGACTAATTTTTTTGCTCAAGTCCAAAAGTATGTTGTAGGTTTTTTTTGTTGTTAATTTGGGAATTACCGTACGTTGCTGAAAAAGGATTAATTTAGGGATGAAAAAACAATGAGACAAAATCTTAGATTAGATTTACTTTATTGATCCCACACTTGGGAAATTTGTGCGTTACAGCAGCAAGAAGAAAGAAATAGACAGTAGAATTACTTAATTAACATTATCATAAAACTGCCGTTAAAATATTATCACATCACTTAAGTTTACCCATTTTATCTTCTGATTTTTTAAACCTATTCTCTGCAAAAGCAGAACATTAATTGTCCAAACCACATAAAAAAAAATCACAAAGCTAGAGATAGAAAAAAATATGAATTACGGTTTTAGCTTAAACCCGCTGACTCTGTTTGAGTTTAGTGGGTGGGATTTTCCTCTTAACCAAGCTAAACTACATGTAGAACCATGTGTTTTTTTTTCAGGCCAGCTGGAATAATCAAACCCTTCCCCGAAACTCAATTCAGGCCAAAAGCATCAGTGGTAGCCTCCCATCAGCGCTTTGATCCTCAATCGTTGTTATACTCATGTGTTTTGGCATCACATCATCCGAGGGAGGAAGATATAATAAAGAAAGAAAGGACTTGTTCAGTTTCTTTTGATGTGGACGATTAGATTGTGAAATACTTAAACGTACCGCCGAGACAATAATTGATAAAAATGAGCAAAAATGCAACCAATAAAAATATACAATAGTTTATGAGAGAAAATCCTCAATTGTCACTTTTCCTTAATTTACCAAGTAGCAAAAATTACACAAAAAAACACACTATTTTATCATATTTAATAGTCTTCAGTCAGGCCTTGGAACACCAACTAGATCTTAATAATGTTTTGAAGATTCTGATTTGCATCGATTGTGGGTTCTGGTGGGAGGCAGGAACATTTCCGAACATGAAGGGGATGCAGGACAGCTGCTTACGAGGATGATCTAAGGACGTCCACTAGACTAAACAATGACCAGAGTGGATTTCAAACGGGGCGTTTTACAGGCCGGACTTGGGAAGTAGGAAAAATGAGTGCCCTGTTGTCGGAGAAGTTCTGAGCCTAGACGTATTATTCTAGAGAGGGCTTGTTCTGTTTTCAAAAGGCCACATAAACCCTTGACAGTACGCTCTCTTTAGCGCTCACTCCTCAAAGCCAAATGTAACATGAGATACCAGGGAAGAGAAATCCCAGCCATCTTTTTGTCCTGTGCTAACTCTGTTGTTACTCCCATGTTATCACTCTGAATCATTCTCTTTCATTAAATTCTTAGAAGTGCATTACGAATCTTCCTCTTAGCTTTTCTCATCACTTGGCTTGCACTTCCTCCAAATTCTTGCCTTTTTCTTCTGCCCACATCAAAACCCTGGAGAGGGATCAGTGGAACATTCCCGGACGGCTCGTAGAGAACACCTGTGTGTGCAGGAGAACTGGAAATGTGTATGTGTCTATTTGTTAATGCGGTGTGATATGTACATGAATTCTTGAGTAACTACAGAGAAAAATGTATTCAGATCCTCTCACCAAATCTCTTCCTCACTCTCTCTCCAGATTTCACATCCTCTTCCACATCAGAGGAATGGATAAAGAGGCAGTGTGTGCCCGACAACTCAACATGACGTTAATTCCTCTGAAGTAGCACTTTTGTGTGCCGACTCGCTTCTTCTGCGGCAGTGGAGCAACAGTTGGTTTCAGCTAAATAAACAATGAGGAATTCAATTAGATTCCTGCGTACATCTCAGTCACGTGTGCATGCCTCTGTGTTATTGTGATTTGGATTTCTAACGTGTGTAGTGTTTTTTTATCTGTCTCCCAGGAATGATATGAACACTGAAGCCAGGCTGACTGAAGTTAGTGGGGTAACGGCTGTGGGGCTCCCCAGGGGAGCAAGCCTTCGCTGACATGAGAAGTCATAAATAAGAGCCCGGGGTGTAGCGCCATGTCATGCGTCATTTGGGCCAGAGAGGAGGGCTTTATCCCCTCCCAATGTTGAGCATGGCACCTCCTAGGGCGTAATACAAAACATATGGGCGGAGGGGGCAGAAGCACCTCAACATACCTTGCTTGGGATTTGTCAGAAAAGAATCCCAGAGAAGAAGCAGATGCAGAGTCTCACTAATAATTTAACTTTGACAAGTAACCTAATCATCAGGATGGATGGTTCTGCAATGAAAAACATTACCTCTTGAATTGTATTTGCAGACACAGTGAATTAAAAATGTGTGCTGCTCTAAATTTGTCCATTTTTAGAAAATACTCAACCGTAAAGTTAAAAAAATGTTTGGTTGGTGCAAATGGAAAAACATGACCAAAATAAAAAAAAAGTCTTTTTTTTTCACTCTTCCACTCTTCCTGACATTCAGGGTCTAAAATAGATCAATACTAGATTGGCACATCTTTTAACCAAGAAAAGAAAGTATTACACATGTACTTCTAATCATGACGAAGACAATGATACATCCTCATTGCGAAAGGAGAAAGTTGTCTGACCCATTCGACATTTGTTTCGTACGACAATTGCAGACTTACTTCATGATTACTAATGAATAAGTGACCAAATACTTGCTTGTGATGAGATATGGAGCATGAGGAATGCATTAGTGCTGGGGCTAATGCTTGAGAAGCTACTAAGTATGAAGAGAAGAACAGCCTGAAGGCCACTAACTCACCAGTGAGACCTCCAAGGGAATTGAATTATTTTTTTTTAGGAATTCTCAGTGTGAGTGATTGAATGAAGTCTTGGCAGAATATTTGTTTATGACTCATAAATAGAGAGGAAATTATTTTATTCATAGCATGCAGCTCTCATATTGACTTTATAAACAGAATCTAATGTTGCCTCACCAACACAACTTTACTTTCAAGTTCTCAAAAAAATGTTTATTATTAAGAAAGTTACTGCTGTGAGCATTTCAAATGAAAAACTCTGTCTTTGTAGTGACATCACCACGTGCAGAGATCCACTGCCAGAGGGAGAAGCTTCTGTAATTCACAACAATTGGACTCAAATTGCCCTGAGGGAGGCACAAAAAGCGATGGGAAGAAAAGCCAGCTTTCAGGCACTCGCTCTCTTATCAGTACAGAGATATTGATCGGCCCCGAGGGGGGTCCTATTTCTGTCTCCTCTGATTGCAAATGTTGCTTTCTTTTCTATTTTTCTGTTTGTGTCAAAGAGCGTCCACGTGATTCCTTTAACTGCTCTTTTCTTGGAAACTTTCACTGTCCTGGAGTGACAGTGGCAAACTTCCTCGAGTCCTACCATAACATAGGCTTCTATAGATCGGCTACAGAATTAACCACACACTCAAATCCTGATGAATAGCACAACTTAAGCCTTACTTATTAATGTGAAAACGTTCATTGCTTTGCTCTGAATGTTTTTAAAAATGTCTGGAAACCTTCTGCAGACACTTTGGACCCATAAAATTGGTTTTGACCAAAAGTGAGACAAGTACCTTCTTAGCATTTTCTATTAGTTGATTTACAAGTTTATCTCAAATTCAGTTGAAAACTGGATTCCTACAAATAAATCAAAGTGCATTTTATTCAAAGCAATTTTTCTTTCTGTGGGCTAACAAAACAAAGTACGAAGATTTACAGGTCAGACCAACGGGTGTGGAAAGACGTATAAAAAGCAACTCAGGAAGGTTGTTATTTGAAAAGGTTAAGATAAAGGGGCTTAGCTCGTGGTGACAGCTACCAGCTGCATGTAATAATCTGCAACCCTTCATTACAACCTTTTCATATTTTTGTGTTACAGACAGACGTGTGTTTGAGACAAAATGTCTGGTGGACAAGGACATCTGGTAACAAGAGAGGACGTGTGGTCAGACAGCGTTTTACACCTTCTTCCTCTGGTCCCCTCCTCCTTGTAGTTCCCTCTGCTCCTTTTTGAATTTTAATCACTGAGTGGACTCATGAGACTTGCCCGTAAAACGTTTTGTGCTTTTTTTATATTTACAACGAATCCACGCATAGCCTGTGAGCATTTTTCATTACCCAGCATGCTCTCTAGCCTTATAAGCTGTGGGCAGACATTTTTATCTTATACAATAATCCCAATTTATAAAGACCAGGTCCTCAATTGAAGAGATACTAACCCAACACGCCTCAACCCCGTAAAGTGTTACGGAAACTGTGCTTTGTTCCTATGGCAACTACCAGTGTGTACTGCAAAGAAAGATTATGTGTAAGACATATTTAATGGAAACAATAAATTCCTCAATGCTTATATCAAGATCTTGGGTGGCCACTTCCAACAGGTCGATAGTCAGGTCAAGCGGCTTAAGAAGGGGTAAAGTGTTCACTTTTTTATTGAAGTTATTAAAATACAAGATTTCTGCAGATCTGTGTTATGGATTCAGTCTGAAAACAACTATGATTTTCAGAGTTTTACGCAGAGCGGCTAACATGAAGTGAAAACGATATTTCAACAAAAAGAGGGAAAACTTTGTGACACAATCTTCTCCAGAGGGATAAAAGTCATTAAATATTGTAAAATTAAATATGAGAAAAAAACAAAGGCAAGTTTATCCATTTGTGAGCGACAGTAATTATTTCAACGTCGGAAAGTTCACTGTCGTTTAAAGCTTTCTCCCAGTAGCCAAACACAGAGGCTGTTGTTCTTTACTTGATTTTATCTGCTTAAAGTGAGTACTTAATTATCTATGGGTGAGCATTTACGAGCCACCTCACACACTTTTACAGCATGGCAAACAGACAGTAAACACCAGGACGGCGCTGTGCTTTAACATGTGATTAAGACACAGCTAATGAGATAGCAGACAGTAAAACAGTGTGGGAAATCGTAAAGAGGGAGCAGAGACAGGCTGGAGTGAAGGATCAGGTACAACCATCAGACGTCTAAGTCCAGTCACAGCAGGCCGCTGACAAATGATCGACGTGAGGTTTCTCATTTCTTCAACCTTCTTTGGGGGGTGAAAATGCAAATAACAGACTTTCTACGGTAGGATGGAAGAGACCCCCCTTATGTCCACCATGCATCTATCCATCTCTTTCTTCATTTACTTCCTTTGCATCTATGCTGCGGTTGGTTCCACAAAACAGGGTCAAGGTAGTTATAGAGGACCTTATGGCCTTGTATGCCTCAGGAAAACAACCCTGTCCTCCACCACCACCATCCCCTGCTCTCTTATAAATCACACAGGCTTCACTCAGTCCTCTGATGTCCAAGCCTTGTCTCATTTCAAAGTCCGTCTGGATGCTCACATGGTTCCACGTTACCCACTGGATGCAAAAGATAAGCATACGTGGGATTTAAAGAAAGAAAAACATGCAGTAATCAAGGGGGAATACCCCGATTTGAAGTAAATTAGAGGTAAACAAAATCATGGACCTAAAAATTGGTTTCCCAAAGAAAATGTTTACCCTACAGGCTGCATTAAACTGCTATTTGAAAGTCTTTGTTTTTTAAAAAGTAAATTATAATCTTGGTAGGTAATTTCTGAGTCACTCATACACAGTGTGTGTGTGTGTGTGTGTCTGAGCATCACAATATTTAGTGTATATATAGCGTATTAGTGTGGTTGCAATCAAAACCCACTTTTCGTCTTAAGTTCAGTTTAAGATCATTATCTACAAAAGTACAGTGATCATTAAAATAATGACATTCTGAGTAGTTTTCTTCCAAAACAGCTGCATTCAAAATAATTTCTAATGAGAAGTAAAATGATTACTTTCTTGACCACAAATTTTGCTGCTTGATGAATACACTCCTAATCAATAACATAATTCAAGTGGGTGGGAATCTTCCCGTTTTTGTTTAGTTTGGAAAATCAGCTAAGAAAATTATTTTGATTAATTAATAAAAGCCAGTTATATAATTGTTTTACATATTTTCCATCACCTACAACTACTTCTCAATAACTTAGATGGGATTCTGGTGCACCATACATCAATTTAGATGAAGAGGCAGTTCATCAGAGCCAGTCTTGGTAACAGATTTTAAATTGGAATCGAAATGCCCTGAGACCCAATGAGGAACTTGGGAATTGGCTTTTTCTGATGCTGAAGTACCTGAGATTGTCCCCAGTAGCGAGTGATACAACCTACCTGGAGTTCTTTAGTGTTTTGAAAGTTTAGGAAGTTTCTTGGTTAATTTGTAGCATTGTACATTTGGTTTTGGTCCCACTGGACTTGCAAACTAAAGAGATGATTCCAACAATAAATAGAAAACACGTCTCAGCCGACCTGGTTTAGTCGATCTAGGAGGCCTGGAGGGAAGGGTTAGTTGGATAGTTAAACTCTGGTTGAGGAGCAGCAATAGATTTCGAATCTGGTAGACTTTATATACTCTTCACTGTTTTGTAAGAGACATGCAGGTTTGCTGCATCAAAATATCTATTTTGAGCATTTAGAGAAAGCATTTCGATGTGTCCTTGAGCTGTGGCACCTGCACAAACGACGCAAAAACTTGATCCGCATTGCCGGAAGTTGATTTTTTTTCCATAAAGATGGGAGTATTACATGGAAAATATTGGGATCCTGCAATTTACCGGATCTTACAGGAACTGACTCGAATTAGACTATTATGTTACTGTTTATGGCGATCCTGCAATTTACCAAATCTGAATGGATATGAGTGGATTTGACCGGATCCAGCATTGACTTGGACTATACTTGAAAGTCATCATGGAATTTCTTTTTGATGCAATAAGCCAAGAAACCAACCCCTGCTCATCATGTAAATGGCACTGTGGGGCTGGTTCGGTGGAATGTGAATGTTTAAAGCAGCGGGTGCCCTGGTAAGTAATATTTTTCTCCCCAAGTAATTCATATGTAAGATTCGTTCAGATCCGTTCAGATTTGCTCAGATCCGGTAAACTGCAAGACCTAGAATATTAAGTGTTGCTCATAAGTTGTTAGAAAGGTCTGAAGTAGGAAATTGAAGTAGTGGCTAAGCCAAAAGCCAAAACTTTGGGCATATCAGTCCAACCAATGATCACAAGCTAGGGGAAGTGACCAAAATACTAACAACCGAACTCTCCCGAGGATTCCTCAAGAGAACCCAACCAAACCGCCAGATGCCGAGGATTGTTGAGATGACTCCTGGGCACCTCCCTTGTGAGGTGTACCAGCCAAGTGCCTATCAAAGGAAACCCGAGGGATGACACAGAACACGATGAGATAATGCCTCTCTACTGGCCTGGGTGTGCATTGGAATCTCCCTCTACAAGTTGCACTAAGTGGTAGAGGACAGAGAGGTTTTGTCATACCTGATTGTATAAATTATTTTTCCTTTGCTTCACCTTTGGTTTGTCATGTAAGATCATTATTACAAGACATTGCAAAAAAGCATCATCTTTATCCCAATAAAAGCCGGAATCTTTTTTTTTTTTTTTTAGTAGACAAACCTCAAACCATGCCAGTATTGGTATTGTGACCTATACATCTCCATGCAATGGCCGTCATTTATCAAAGTTGCGTACACAATGATGTAAATTTCAGGTATTCCCAGAAAATATGCCTGAGTGTGTGTGGCATTTGTGGCATAAGTGCACCTGTCTCTTTTAGGCATACAGAACATGTGATCTTGTAAAATAAAGCAGCTGAAAACAAGCGCAATTTCAAAGAACACACCTACATAAATTCAGATTTATGCTCTGTCACAGCCTTTTTACGACATGAAGGGATGGAAGTGGACAAATAAGAGGAATTTTATGGACAAAGTAACGGGTTTATTGATTTATCACTTTTTGACAGGGAGTCTTTTCTGGTTCAACACCGAAGGTGTGCCAAAAAGTGACTCCCTACCAATAAATTATCAACCTGTTAAAACGTGTTGATTTGTTTTGTTTTTTATCCTCAAATTTGCAAAAAAAAAAAAAAAAAAGCAAACACAATAACAAAAAAGTTTATTAAGTCAAAAAATATGTCAAGTATGTTTTTAACAGATTATTTCATACATGCACTAATGAAGAAATGTGGTTTAACGTTCTTCCTTTCTCTGTTGTATTTGAGCATGTTTCTTTTGAGTACAAGACAACTTAGTATATGTCATCTATTTTGTGCAACAATACATCCATAATTTCCTTTGCTATGATTGTTTTTGCAACATCAGGCTATCTGGGATGGACCAAACATACAAAAACAAAGTATTTGCATTTTGTTTTATGGTGCAAGAAGTGTAGCAAGCAATATTATTATTGCTTACTAATAATCAGAATAAACCCTTTCAAACCAATTGCAAGCTTCAAATCGTCTGCCTTTTCAATAAAAATCCCTTAGGCTATTAAGTGCACCCACTGTGTCAATAGTGACTTTGTTTTCTCCCCAACACATTTACGTAGTAACAGTGTGGTTTGCCTAATCTTTCTTTATCTCCTGTAAATGCAAAGAGCCCACACACTTGATTTACATTTAAAACAGAGTAAAAGCTGTCACTTGTGACTTTATTTACAGTGCAGCTTAAGAAGATCACAAAGACACTGTTGTTGAAGATACCGAGACAGGCAGACATACACAGTGTTACCTTAAGCCGCAGGGGTACACGACACCTTAGTCGTAATTTGAGTTAACCCCTGATGGGACTGTTGTGTTGAGGATTTGAAAATGTCAGCTGTTCAAGGCCCGAGAATGTGTTCACATCCAGATGAGACGGAGGGGGCTGTGTTGATGAGGCTCAGACAGACGGAAAAACATTCCCCTGTCGTTATGCTCATCTCCATAACTCAATGCCATAACTCAGTCAGAGCAGTGATCCTGACATGGTGCATTAACGACCAGACTCCCAACAGCTACCTGCTGCTAAACAGTTAAGATCACCAAAGACCCAATTCATGAGTGCTTTAACACAATCCCATCCTTCTTTCTGATGGTTATAGATAAGACTTAACAAATCACTTCGAGTAATTCTGTATCACTTAGTTAGAGCCTCATCTTGCACAGTGCCACAAACATCTGACAGACAGCAGATAATCTCAGTGATACTCATTGTAACCACATTGCGTAAATTGGTAATCAAAAGTAGCTTTCACTATTCAGCCAACAATGGCTTCAATGCATCCCAAAGGTCCAATTTCAATGAGTTGGTAAAGCCACAAAAAAGCACAATTGATACCAACAATACAGGTGATTGTACAAAGTGTACCTACGCATGATGTTGTTTTTCATGGCTGTGATCTAACTGTTTGCCGGCGATTACTGTCATTGTGTGATTTGCTTTTGGAACACTCGTGGTTAGCTGCTCATATGGTTTCACCCACAAGACGTGCATCACGTATCGAGTTAAAGGACTTTATTTGAATTAGAAGATTTTCTTGCATAGTTGCGCAACAAAAATGGACAAGACTGACAGGATCAGCGTTGGTTTGTGGTAATCTGTTTGATCTATTTCTGGCTTGAGAAGAGATGGAACAAGAGAAAAGTGCAGATTCATAAAAATCTCTGTCACCTTACATTTTATGGGTTGAAATTGCTTTTACTACGTGTTGAAATAGGATACAGTGAAACAACTTGCGTAACACTGATTATCATTCAAAGCAGAAACGCTAACCTTTGCGTCCTTGCTAGAAAATGTGTTCCTTTTATAGGTGACAGATTTCACACATTGTCAGAGAAAGATGATAAAGCAGGGGAAACGAAAAAAGTTAAATACACAGCCCTTATCTTAGGGACCTTTTCAGCAAAGCTGACTATCACTCAGTATCAAATGACATTAAGTTAATGAGGCTAAGACGCCACAAAAGAGCGGTAGGTAGCAGCCTGGCTGGCCCATGCCTCCCACAGAGGTGATGAGTGAAGAAAGGTGTGATTGGTTTACAGACATTTATCCACACCACATTTGGGTGTCTGGGTGATCACACGCAGAGCCTAACAGCACTGCGGACTGCAAGGCTACTGCCAAAACATCTTAGTCCTTTTCGCGAGAATGTGATAATGAATATAGCACCTCTGTTTGCCTTTGAGCCATCCCTAAAGTCTAACAGGGATGTAAATACAAAGCAAGGAGATAACTTTAATTGAGCCACACATAAACATAAATTGTTATTTCTTTTAACATAAGAATATAATATTACAACTTTGGAGGCATATGTTTTTTACCTTGTGGAACACATTTTTACAGTCTCAAGTTTGAAATGACACCTTTGTAAACTCAAACATAATAATTGTATTAGTTCCTGTTATTAAAGACTCATGTTCAACTGGATACGTGCTAGAACCAATTTTACATTTGAAAAAGCGCAAGTAATTTATTTAATACTCCACAATTTTAGAGTTAATGTAAAGCTGAGCTACAAAGTATTTTGATACTACTTTCATACATGTGTTTTTGTATTCCACAGCTAATGGAGTGCTAAATAGGGACAGTGTCAATACTGTCATGAGTGTTGCTAAGAAAAACTATTTATGCAACAAGCTATGATGCACGTTTGCATTGTGACGTGTTTCTTAACACAGAAGTTTGCATTAACTTGCCACAGGAAGTCTTTCTGTGGAGTGCCCTCGGCGGCACATGTTGCACCCAGCATAATTTCAAAACTTTAATATTATGGACCCCAACATCTCACATTTTGTTTGAAGATGTCCTTCACTGTCCATCTCAGTCTGATCCGAATTAGTGTTCCTCAAAAACATTACTCCTGCCAATTTTTAGCACAACATTGCTCTCAAAAAGATTATTTCACACCATAGCCAAAGTGAAGCTTTGTTCCGCATGGCAGTGCTTCTGTCCAGATGGGAGAAACCATAACATGATTCACATGCACAGTGCTAAACATGATTAGTTCTGCACGGCAATAGTTTGCTCACTTTTTCTGTCCTTCCTTCTGATTTGCATAAATCAACTTAATAATAAACCCACTTTTTTTAAAGCTACATAATTTCAAATTTATATGTAATCTGTGCTTTCAATTAAATTCTCTGTTTTAATTCGATGTCAACCATTTGTGGATGTGCTAATATTCCAAGAGGCTACTTGGTACCATCAACCCTCACATTAACGAACAAGTTCATGTTTATCAGTCCCCCGCCCTGCTCTCAAAGATAGCCTCTTTAAGTTGTGCATGAGGAGTTAGGATAGAGCAAGCCACTTCTATCACTAGTTTTATCATTTCTGATCTACATCAATCTTTTTTGAGCCCAACTAATCAGTTTCTTTGCAGCCTCTGCTTTTCCTTTCTCCTAATTCTTTGCCTGTTGTTCACTTCTTTTCTTTCCTCCTCCATCATTCTTTCACTGTTTCTCTCCTTTCCAGTCGCACTCTAATCTCTCGGTCTGAAAGGTGTTTCCTGAGGAGGGCATGTGAGAAGACAGGCGGGAGTGATGGATCGCCCTGTGGATGCTTCACTTTGTCCTCACTCCAGGGTGGGAACAGGGTGGTGATGGGGAGACAAAGTCCAGGCCTTGTTAAGAATTCATACAAAGAGTACTTGAGACAAAACTTGAAACACCACAGGAGAAAATGCAAAGGTGATCGCTTAAGTTTTTTGGTGATTTCTACTTAATGAGATAATAAACCAATTTAGTTAAGAAAATCAATCAAAATGGATTTTATGAGACAAAATTTGGGAATTTTGACACTGAATATGAAAATAAAATATAAATTCCATCTTAAAAACAAGTTAAAAAAAAAAAAAGAGGATTTTTAAAAAAAATATTGAGTACATGACGTCTGTGGTTTTAAAGCTATTATTAACAAACTGGCAACATTCCTTATTAAATTGATTGTCTTTATTAAAAAATGTCTTTTCAATATAAAGACAGTTTTTAATGAAAACGTGTCCGTACATTTAAAAAGAGGAAAAAAAAAAAAGAGAGAGAGAGAGATCTTTAGGACTGCACATACTCTTGGTTAATCCCGCCATCCTGTTTTCTCCTGATTCGGTGATTTAGGATGCCTCCAGGTGCTGAGTTTGGTTATAAAACACTGGCACATAAAGACGAGACAGACAAGACAGATAAGCAGGGTGGAGAAGCTGTCCGACAGCTGCTGCCCTGGTTGGGTAACACTCCAGCAGGACCCCCTGAGAGGAACCCAGCCGGTGGAAGGTCTGAGCTCCAGTCAGGGAGGAAGACATCAAACACAGGGCTTGTACAACCTCTGCCCCTCTGCAGCTCCTTCTCCTGCTGTTCTCCTCAGCTCCACAGGGGATCTCTAAAGACCAAGCCAGCAGTGGACTTTTCTATCTGTCTCAACATCCATTTACAGAATGGGGCAAATTAATCAGGAACAGCATTGTGTTCATTTTTATAAGTAGCTTATCTGAGATGCTTACATTGGAGATGCTTGGAAAGCTCTAATGTACAGTATACATACCTGAAACGGTCATCTTTGGATGATGACCAAAAAGCACAATTAAGGGTGATTTTATATGGTTTTAATTGTTTCTAAATGACCACAATAAAAATATTTATTTTGTATGTTGAAAAATTTGTTTTTGGGGAATAAATAAATCAGGCCAATTATGAATCATCTCAGCAATTAAGCAACATTACTGCCCTAAAAAATAACATAAAAATTGCTTATGAAAATTCAAAATGACTTATGGATGGAAGTCGAAACGTCATCAAATACCCTGTCCGGAAAACAACTTTGAAACCTTTACTACAATGGATCACTCTTGGACAAATGAGGGATTGCATAGGCTAGAAAATAATAAGTCAGGACAAATGTTAGATCTGTTAGTGTAACAAAAATGCTGAATCTTAATTTCAGCATCGAAGCATCCTTTTGCACTGGATGCCAGTTTGTTTCAAGAAGTCAATAGAAGAGATCTTTCTGTGTGTCTAACAGGAAGTTATGTTTTTTACGTTAGTTTCATACCATCTAACACAGTCAGATCTCCAACACTGACTGGCAAGGCTTCGAAACGACTGTCTGAGTGTTTTCTTTAGGCGTTAAAAGAAGTAACACCTATAAATGAATTCACCTGGTGCGGCACCTTTGATATACGGTTGCTATCTATTTAGTCAGATCTATTCCACACCCTTTATGATTTCCCCAATCTTAATCTCAGAACACTCCAACTCTGCTGTCTAAATAATTTTATTAAAAGCATGTCTTGTTGGTACTTTTTTATACATATATATGAATATTTGTTTGTATTCTATCATAAAATTTGGTAGAATTTACAAAAAACGAAACCCTGAAAAGGGAGCTCATTACTTCAACACATTTTAATCCCGATATACTCTGGTCAACATGTCACATCAAATCAGTATGAGGGTGCTTTTGCTGCAAGAAATCTAAGCAGCCACAGCTGACACTCTGGGAGACAGGGCCCCCGGGGGTAAGGGTGGCTCAGCTGAGGACATTACTGCACGCAAAGCAACCTCACACAAACCCAAACACACATTGATGAACACAAGATCTGGTGGCAGACAACAGTCGCCCTGTCATCTTCGATTGCGGGTGGCTCATGTTGGACCAGCGACACCTCGCACAAAGCTTACAGGGCCTCGGCCCTCCTGGTGTCCCACTGCCGCCACAGAGGGACTGCCAGAGAGTTACTTCAGCTCTACAGAACAAACACTGAAATCAGTCTGTCTGAAAAGCTTGTGGTCATCTTGAAATATTGCCAAAATATATCTGAATGCCACTGCTTGTAATTTGGCTGTGTAACAGAATTTAGAGTGTGGATTTAACTAAGCAGAACTGATATGACTTTGAGAGCATTTGAACATTGAGAAAAACTGGAAGTTTGTGGTTTTTTGAAGTAATTGTGGTTAAACAAAAAGTCACCTAATATAAAGACATGGTTAAAAATAGGAAGTGGTAATAATAATAAATTTAAAAAAAAAAAACACTCAAAGGAGGTTGAAAAACTACTTTTGTTACATCTTTTGAAGGAAAAAAAATAATGTGTGCCAAATTATTTAAAATTTTGAATGTTTTTATCAATGATCAAAATCAACAGCATACAAATGCAACCGACTAGAGAAAATCTGCTTTTAGGCAACTTTAGCAAGCACATGTGTTAGGCAGATGGCACAGAGTAGATGGCATAGAGGTTACACAGCCGTATATCTCTTGTACATACTGATCTTTCAAGAATGCCTGCAGAAAGTAAAGTCTAACAGCACCACAGCACCATTGGGGATTGCACTAATTCAGTGTTTGCTCACGGTGACAAAGAGCAGACATTTAAAAAAGTACACATCCAACACCCTCTGCTCTTCATCATTAAGTTTCCCTGTCGAACAGAAGGCTAAACAAAGCTTTTTACAAGGATTTATGTCATTATCTTTCCACATGCTTATTCCATCCACAAGGTTACAGACACACTTCTCAGGTTTCAGCATTGACAGTAAATGTGGTCACACGTCTTTCAGCATTAGCTGGAAACATAATCTTTGGTAACAGGATGTGTTTATGAAAATAGTTTGAACTTTTAAAAACAAAGTGATGGACAAATGGAGCTTTAAACACACAAAGAACAATTATTAGCACATTTGGACATCTCTAGACAGCTTATTAACACAAACTGAAATGAATGAATGGGATTAATAGAAAATTAGGTAGAAACGATTGACTTCTTTTTAATCCAGCCTTTAAAAAGCTTCCAACTGTATGGAAGCTATTGAATAAAAAAGAAGAAATGGGTTCAAATAAGTAACTAAATACATTTCTTGGTCAGAATGAATTATTGAATAGTTGAAGAATCAAGAGGGATAGGGGTGTAAGAGGGTGGAGGTAGGATTCTTTTAATTTTTTAACCAAAATAGCCAGAATGTTTTGGACACAAATCGCATTAAGCTGTTGCCTGCCTGATGGGTGTGGATAACTACAGGGAAAATGTGCAGTTAATAATTTTAATTTTAGGAATGAAATAAATCAGATTAAGTTTGTTGATGCCATTCCTTCGTTTTCTTCTCCAGAGAGAGCGTGTACAGTTTAAACATCACATCATCTTGTAACATTACTGATGTATTTCCCAAACTTATTAACTCTAGTCCGTGTCTATCTTTTTCCCTTGATACATCATGGGGTAGGCGTGCAGAGGATTTCTTTAGGCTGGTGATTGTTATCAGTTACCCTAGTCTACTTGACATAAATCTCTATGGGAGAAGAGATAAGCTTGCTGGAAACTCCCTGCCAGTATGTTAGAGCTGATTGGAGTCACTAAACTGTGTGCACGGTAATAGAGGGAGGCTCCAGGAAAGGTTTTATCAGTTAGCAGAGAGATTCCCTATTTTATCTCATCAGATTTACAGCAGCTAATTGCACGTTACTTTGTAGCGTGAACGACATATTGTGAGTGGGTGTCTGCACGTGTTGGAGAGAACTGGATGACTCTCCAAAGACGAAGGAGATTCAAATGAGTACAACAGTTTATATTTACTGACAGAAGACAATAAAGACTCTCGAAAGCCCCCTCACCTTAATACCAGCTCTTATTTTTACAACTGTTCTTGCACCGTTTTAGAAAAAAACAATCAAATGTGATGTCTGTAGGACTGCTTAAATGTTTTGGTTTTTAGGGTCTCTTATTGGTGACCCTGCATTGTTTTAAGGTGCTTTCTTTGTGGTCATACTCCTCACTGTACTGAGAAGAGGAAAAGAAAGGCCCTCTCTAACAGTCGGTCATGCCCCAGTGCTCCTGGAAACAACAGGTCCTAAGGACGCAGACCTGCCTGGCCTATATTGGATTGGCTCTGTTAGCGGTGGCGACACAAGGCCCCCATCAGCTGTCCCAAACGGGGCCGAGCCGGCTCTTTATTAAAGCTTTGAAGACTGTCGAACAAAGAGGTGTCCTATGTTTAGATGATAGAATGTAAGCAACTGGTTTTCTGCTTGGGCAACACAAGACAAAGAGCTTCCTTTTGAATACAGAGTACGCTAAAGGGAGTGAGAAAACTAGAGAGGGAGGGAGGAAAAAGGGTCCGTCACCAGTACGGGAGATGTTCAATCAGATTTCTGGAAGCAATTACAGCGGGGTTTTTTGCAATAATAGTACACCGCTTTGACTTGAATTTGATGACATACACAAATTTGCCAAACTAATAAAAGATCAAATGAAAGATTTTAAAATCAAGAAATCAAGAGTAATTTCCATAGAAATTTGAACTTTCCTCAGATCAGAATACACTCATTTATTAAACTTTACTGTGAAGTTCACAAACTCCATTACCAATGTGAATGTAAGCAGTAGTACCCATGAATTGTGTGCTGTTCTCAGAACAAGACTATGATAGGAAGCCACCTATGCATCAAAAAGTTTTGCTTCTATAAATTCCAGATTCTATTGTCAGCTTTATTAGAACAACAAAAACGGGTCAGGGAACAATTGAAAACTCAGTCAGAAAGTTGTAGGCTAGCAAAACTTGGGGTTAGTGAAACGTGTAACGTGAAGAACATGCCATGTGTCCGTAGATTCAATCGCTACAAACCTTCAAATTTGTTCTGTAGGACCTTTAGAATAGCTCAAGAACAGCAAGCAGAGAACTTTCTGTCATTATGCTATCTTAATTTCCTTAGGAAAATTGTTTGTCTACAACTGTACTGTGTTAAGTAAACACTTTGGTGGGAGAGGTAGGATTATGTATTTATTAAGCTTGGAGCCACAGTTCTAGTGAAAAGAAATCTAAATGCTTCAGCATACCAAAACATTTTGGGGAATTTCCTTTTTGCAACTTTTTTGGAAACATTTGGTGCTAGTCCCCTCGTCATCCAAAACCAATGTGCACCATTGTATCAAAACAAAATTAAGAAAAAACATTGACTCCGGAAAAAATAGAGTTTTGTGTGGATATACTTGTCAATCCAGCACTGAGGCCTGAACTCAACTTTATCAGACACCTTTAGAATTAATAATAGACTGGAGTTATGGATGCTCCTCATGCTGTGTCTGATCTCCCTTTGGGGAATAGTAAAAAAAAATCCCAAAGGAGTATTCACTAACTTTGTGGGAGACCTTTCCAGAAGAGTTAAAGCTTTTGGATCTGCTGAGGGAGCACCAGTGTTGTTTTAAACCCCGTGGATAAGGGCCAGGCCAAAGGCAGGCGAGTGAATACTTTTGCAAATGTAAATTTAAACCTACCTGGTCATGGCTGGCTTGGAGGGTGCTCCCGGTGCCGTGGAAAGTCATTTGCACTGGGGACAGGGTCAGATAGGTAACAAAATCTTTTCCACTCTGTCCATCACTGTACTGCACCTAGAAGAGACACAAAAACTTAATTTAACAAAAAAAACAAACAAAAAAAATTAAATCAATAATACTAATTGACATATGGCATAAAAAATACAAAAGGTAACAACATAATTTGGTTATTTTACAAGATTGGATCGTGTACACTAGATAATCCAATAAAAGTTACATCACTTTACTATCTTTTTTATTTTTTATTATTTTCTATGACATTGCACTACTTTTCTTTTTCTTTCTGAGCACTCTGTTTTGTTAAAATTATTTTTTATTTATTTTATTTTTTATTATTTTTATCTTATATTATTGCACACCTGTATCAAAGCAAGTTCCTAGTCTCTGATATTCTCATTGACATGGCAATAAAAGCATTCTGATTCTGATTCTGATCAAACAAGCTTTGAGATAGACAGTAATTACAATGTGTGTCCAGACTGCATGTATGTGTGTAATTATTTCCAAGGAGCATTGAAGGTATTGGACACATCACAAGTCATTTAAAAGTTTAGTGTAGCTATTGCAACCTGCACTGCAATCAAAATGGTTATAGTTTAATTCTCTTGTGAAGGAGTTTGCTTCAAAGACCAAAGTGCTTGTACCAGCTCTTCCTGCATGACTGCCCTACTTTTCTAACTCATTCCTTGTGCATGCCTCCATATTTTGGCTTATCTGTGCGAAAGAAAATGTGTTTACATGGCCTACTTCTGGCATGGAGAGTTTGCTAGCATCTTTTTAACCAGACAAATCATGAAAACAAATAAGCTTACTTGTACAAAGAACAAAATGGAAAATAGTGTACAGAACAAGAGAGAGCGATTTTGCATTTCTTTAATATAAAATGGCAGAATTGCAGTTTTGGAAGGAGAGTATATCAGAAATGTCTTGTATCTGTAAACCAAAGGAGAAAAGTGGTTTAATCCATTCCAAACTTGTTATTTACTGGTTCCACATTACAAATCTAGCTGTACACACATGTGCCCACAAACATAACATCTGCACACGATCTGTGACTGAAAGCATCCAGAGTGGTGTGCTTTTTATTCCATTATAAAAATGACTTATGATCAGCCAGCCAAAGCCATGGAAATTTACCTTTAAAGCAACACATTCATATGTATGTGCATCCACACGGATAGGACCAGCTGTTTATGTGTTACATACAGTGCATAAGAAAAGCACATGCTGGCGTGGATGTGCGCACACAGCTGCTGATGAGATAGGCCTGGAGTGATAACTTGTGGAATGCTATTTGTTATGTGTATGAATGACGAATGTGGTAAAATGAGCTGTGGAAAAAGTCTTTCCAGACAAGTCAATCCGTAATAAATTCTCCAGACTACAGCATATGGGGAAAAAGAAGGCATTTAAAGCAACGGGTACTTTCTCTAAGTGGCAAAAATGATTGCAAAATTGGAAGAAGCCTTTTGTTCATTGGTTTATAAAGAAAACTTTAGTTGAAGAATTAATATATATCTTTAAACGCGTGGTTGTGGAAAGAAAACGAGTGGCAAGCAATACTCAAATTTTAGGCAATACTGATTTGCTATTGTAAATCCTTTAAACCCAATTTAATTTATGCCGGCAACTAACCCAATGTTTCCACTTGAATTAACTTTAGAACCGTTTCGTTGTCTTCCGCTTATCTGGGGCCAGGCCGTGGGGGCAACAAAAAGACGGGAAGCCCAAGCTTCTCTCGCCCAGGCTGCATACTCCAGCTTACCTGGGAGGAACCCAAGGTGTTCCCTGTCCAGCAGAGAGGCATAGTCCCTCCAGCAGATCTGGGATCTACCTCTGGGTCTCCTCCCGGTGGGACGTACTTGGAACACCTCACCGGCAAGGCATCCTAACCAAATGCCATCTGGCTTCTCTTTCTAGTTTTAGAACCAGGTGGCTTATTTTCATACAAGATTTATTTAAAAAGCCAATCAATGAAATTGTTGTGGATATAATGGACAAGAAATGAGAAATGCTAAGTTTAAAACTGACAGAGCACATGGTTATTTAATCAATAGGAAATGTATTTTGTAGTTAAAATATAGAAAAAAAATAAAAGAAGAAATAAATTTGATTTACTTTCTTGAGGTTTGGAGGAGTTTGCTAAATCAGTCATTACAATTTTTTTGTGGCTACAGTGGCAAAGAGTTCCGCTGTAAGATTAACATGTCTATTTCACTACTGCTGCTCCCATGGAGAAAACCGCTTTGGTAATGACGTCATCTCATCAGTAGTCCACACAGCGCTCAGCAATTTAACAAAAAAAAAAAAACTCTTCCTTCTGCTGTTCCTGGATCTCTGTTTGGAAGAGCATCTGGAACAGGGCTACTAGGTGCAGAAAAATTTTATCCCTTAAGTTGCTCTCCTCGCTTGTCGTTCAAATGCTAGTTTCAGTAGAAAAAGTAGTTTGAAATCCATTCTTCAATCTTATCCAGATAACTTTGGTGATCATTTATCTTTAGTAACACTTATCCCAATTGTGGTTGCGAAAATATTAGTCATATTTCAGTTTTCATCAGCTGCTCTGTTTTTTGCTATCAAATTGTTATCAAATCCAAATTGTATTTCTCTTCCATCATTTTTGTAAGAACTGGTATTTTTTTGTTGTTGGCCTGTAAATAATTTTGGACCACATATGTAAACACAATGTTCTCCAAGTTCTGGCTACGAGATAGTTGGCAGGTCACCAAACATCGCTCAAAGGTTTTTACTCCTAAAGTGATTTTTTTTTGTTTTGATGAAATAGTCAAAGAGCCAGACCACTTGATGATTCACCAGCAAATCCGACCTGCAGACAGGAAGGAGAGTTGCTTTATCTTCCAGCTTCAAACAACGCTTTGGGATCATCTCATTTGTTATGAATTAGAGGAAACTAAAATAACGAGCACCTTTCAAAACAAACCTTTCTATTATTTGTAGCAGACTGTCTGTTTTAAGGGCATATTTGCATGCATCTGTGAGTGCATGCATTCTAAACAGGCCAAACTAATCATTCCAGGTCCCATCACAGAAAACAGCCTTTAATCCACTTCCTTCTGAGACAAAGAAGCAGGAGAGTTACGCAAGGACTGCGATTGATCGGCAGCACTAATGTGGAACGACCTCTGACATCTGGCTTCTAAAGCTGGAAGTCTCCTCTTCCAAGGGCCGACTTTATTTGAACAAACGTGAACATGCACAAACTAAAAAGCAATCACGGTCTGCCTCCGTGGTTCAATACAAAATGCACAGATACAGCTCCGTTTGTTTCTGCAGTTGAATACATCGGAGCACGTGGAAAACCATGCAAGGTTATACAATCTTGTAAGTGTTATCAGGTTATGTCAGCAATAATACAACTGAGGCAAATCTAATCCCAGCTCGTCTTGAAAGAACACATTCCTTTCTAAAACTGGCACAGTTTTGTTGATACTCAAAGAGAAACAGAAATAACTTTGACTTTACATAATTAAACTAGCCCTCTGAGCTAAGGAAAGCTGCCATTGTTGATGAGAAGCAATTAGAGCTCCGTGCTAAGCTGCTTCATTGAGCATCTTGGGGTCAAGAGTGTTTGAAGCACACCGTTAATATTCACTTCCAGCAGAACATTGAGGCCGAACAAAGGTACTACTTCTCAAATGAACTTCGCATTGGGGAAGTCTTAACGGGACTAGACAAACTGGCGTCCAACCTTTACAGAAAACATCTTATTACTGAAAACTTTGTTTCAAAATAAGAGGTTTAAAAATAACTGTATATACTAAATACAGAAGTGCAACCATTCAAACAATTGTTTGTGTGATTGTTTCAGTTTTTTGGCAAACGCTTAATGAAGCACAAAATTAGGAACTGCTACAAATAGGAAGCAACAAGCTTCATAATTATAAGTATGAGCAGTGGAAGTACTGAAGTGATGGCTTTAAAGGGACTTAGTTGATAGCAAATGTTTCAGTTAATATTAACTCTTAAATATGGCTTGTCAAACAGATCTTTAAAATTCTGACATTCTAAAATTCTTCAAACAAATTTTTAAAATGGGCAGCACGGTGGCACAGAGGTCAGCACAATGGCCTTATAGCAAGAAGGTTGTGATTCGAGTCCAGGAGAGGAGACGAAGTCTGAAACACTAGTCTTTCTGTGTTGAATTTGCATGTTCTCCCCATGTATGTGTGGGTTTTCTCCAGGTGCTCTGGTTTCCTCCCACCCTCCAAAAACATGCATGTTAGGTTAATTGGCTGCTATACAATTGCCTATAGGAATGGGTGTGTGTTTGCGAATATGTGGCCCAGCAACAGCCTGGCGACGTGTCCGAGGTGTACCCTGCCTCTCGCCTGAGCACAGCCAGGATAAGCTTTGGCACTCCCTGCAACCTCGTTAGGGATAAGTGGTTCAGAAGACTAAACAAAATCTTTAAAATATCAAAAGCAAAAATCAAATTTTCGACAACAAATGTGGCAAAAAATAATCAGACAATAAGTTGTACATTTAAAATTTGATAAATATGATCAAATTTATTCAATCAAATAATATAATTACTTCAAATATGATTATTTTCTATTAAAGCTTTAAGAATAAAAAAATTAGTTAATATTATCCCTGGTTTACGTTATTTACATTATTCTTTCATAATGGAGATTCGATCACTAATGTAGAGTGAATCACTTAATAAGTGATTTTATTATAAAATAGACTTTATATGTATTATTTGTTCAGATGACTTTAGTGTAATCAGATTACTTCAGTGTAATCAGATCCCTTTCACCTTAGATTACTTTTGTAATCAGATTACTATGCTGTAACTAGATTACAGCAAGGAGGGGAGGCGATAGCACCGTGGTAGAATGTTCGCCCTTGGACCGGAAGTTCTCTGGAAGTTTGCGGCATCAAACCCCACTGAGGTCATGTCTACGTGTCCTTGGGGAGGCACCTTCACCCCCGTTTCTACCATCATTGGCGCCGTTGGGGCAGCCTCCTGTGGTGTAATGCAGCACATAAATTTCCCAGGTGAGAAATGAATAAATTATATTTCCTTCCTTCCCTCCAAAAACTGCATCTGTTTAAGCTCCATTAAGTTGTTGTTAATCTGCACTGTACATTACTGTCTATCTACACTTCTTAACCCTAACCTTGGAGTTGTGGTTGACACAGTTCACTATTCTAAATTATGATTCTTTGCTTTCAAATAAAAAATGAAACCCATTCCTAATCTACTAAATTTATTAACTAGATTACCGAGAACAATGAGAAAATTTCTGCATCACTTCCACCAACGAAATGGGAATGGGTCTACAGATGGAACAGTCGCCGCCCTTGCACCCTTCACATTTATAAAACAGCTGTGGAAGTAGTCTCAAGCTTTCGATACTCAGCTGTGTATTTGACCAAAAATCACTTCCTGTTTTGCAGGGAAAGCCCAAAAAATGCTCCTATCTTTTCAAGAAATGGCCGCAAGCTAGACTTGGAAGCTCAGTCCCTAAAGAATTTCGATCTGTGTACAATGGTGACTGTCTTCTGCAGCTGTATCATCACTGTCTGACTTGGACGCAGCACAACTGCTGACAGCAAGCCTGTTAAGAGAGTGGTGACTGCACAAGGAACTGTGGGAGCAGCCGTGTCTGTTTATGTGTATAACACATAATTGCATCTGAGTGAACAAAATTTTTACAAATCAACTGTTTGTAAAATTGTAGCAGTTTTTATATTTTTTAATCTTAGGTGATTAAAAAATATAAAAGATGATTTTTTTCTTTTTTTAAAAACCCAGTTGTTTCAGAGTAACTATGTAACAAAGCAAAACAAACACATTATCCTGAAACCATTTTTAGATTTTTTTCTTCTCAAACAATAAAAAGCTCATGACTGTGATTTAATTTTGGTCTCATACCGTGTTAACTCCCACATGTTTCTTTATGAGTGGTACTTTAGATATTTTGCTATGTCATTACACTGTCGAAGCAAATATTTTGGAAGTTTTAACCAAAAAAATGCAACCATAAGGTATCAAAAACAAGCAGAAAAACAGCACATCCTGTTTCGATTCTTCTTTCTGTAATTGCAATGTTAGAACACAAATTTTTTGTCTGCAGTTCATAAAACAGCAGCCCTTAGTTGTGAAGGAGTTGAAATTGGTGGCAGAAAGCGGTCCAGAATAAGTCTGAGAACTGTGACTAGCGTGCACATAATAAAGCGAGTTGTTTAAAATTCCAAACAAAGTGCCAGGGTTAACACACCCGCTGTCTCATGATGGTGACACTATAATGGCACACAAATACCATCAATGCATAATATTAGGAATTAGATGAAATATGATCAGTACTATCAGACTACAAAAGAACAAAAGCAAGTAAAATCCAATTATAGTGCATATTCAGATTAGCAAAATGCTGTGCTGGCATTTTGAGGGTATTTGATTTAACAGTTTGCAAATGGGTTTGAATGCGGTGTAGAAATATCATCACTCTGTGTTGCTAGACACACAAACACAGGCATCCGCACTGACACGCACGCAGAGGGCCACCATGTAAGCCGAGACTGTGCGCCAAGCCGGCGTAGCATTAGCAGTCTGATTTATTTCACCGACAAAACTTGTTTTCGAAGATCGCTCTTCACACAAATATGCGGCATAGTACAGCTGGAAGCCATCACTCTGCTACAGAAATCAAACGTGGTGGGATTAGCCATCCCAAAATGTATTTTCTAACACAAATCCTAGAGTAAACAGAGAATAGAGGAATGAGATGATGACAAGGAGGTTGGAGACAAACTGTTAAGTCTTTGAACGTTCGTACCGGGCCGAGCATTTGATGTTGATACAGAGAAATGGTAGTGAGCGATGAAGATCGGGGAGGAGAAGGAAGAGAGGAAAAAATGTGTGTGTCTGGGAGTGTGCAGACATTGGCAGCCGGGGAACGAGGTGTCTTCGGCACGACTTGAAGCAGTTTTTCAACACAGCCAAAGAAGGAAGTAGGGGGAGAGAGAAGAACAAACAATGTGAAAGTGTGAGAAATCCTGGGAACTGCACTGAATGGATATCAACACCAGCCACCCGCCAAGGATAGTGTTTTCATTAACATGGGATTTCCAATACAAAAGTTCTGATTCCAGCTCAGCACAAAGTACATCCCTCCCTTTTCCCTAAATCCTTCTCCCTAGCTAAGCCTGCCGAGACTTCATAAAATAACTTGGCTGATGAATATCTCGCTGCGTTATTGCTTTATATGATCGTAACTGATGGGAATGTAAAATAGCACTCAAATCATTTTGATACAACCTGGAACGATAATTCAGTGTTCTGTAATATGCACGTCATTATATGTTTATAGAAATAAGCATATTAGCACATTCTTTTCCACTTTCTACATCGAGCCCCAAATGTGTACTCTGTTACACAAACACCCACAATATGTAATCCATCAAGTACAAAATTGATGCCACTATACACAAACTGGGTAAGTAATTGTTTCCATTGCAAAGCCCGGAGACACTCAGAGGAGTAGTGTACTTTTTAATTTAACCAAAAAAGGTGCCACTTTCACTTTACCTGCCAGCTACTTAAGAATAGGGCTTATGTTATTTAAATTAATGAGACGTGTGCTCATGATACAATGTTGTATTGTTTTTCATTTAACCTTCTGAAAACACGATAAACTTTATTAAGCTGTACAGTATATTCAAAACACATGCAAGCAAAAAAAAAAGACATTTAAATGCAATCTCCAATTCTAAAAAAACCCCATTTATGTTAAAAAATGAGTCAGATTTACTGCTTGGAAACTAGTAAATCTATATTATCCAATACTACATAGTGCCCATTTTTATTCAGTAAATTTATGCCTCTACATTTAAGTGGCTTGTTGATACGTACTGAGGTAAATCAAACAATAGAAAAATTTGGTATATTCTAAAATTACCCTATAGTTATCTGCATGGGACATGTTTGAGTTTCACAAACTTTGCCAATTTTTTGTTGCAACTTTCTGAACTTTTGTGAGGCATATTGCTGTTTTAAAATCCCGTATGAGAATGTAATTTTATTTACGTAGCGTAAAATCTTAGCGTGTTTTTGTGTTCAATAGCAAATAAAAAGTTGGTTGTAAATCAATGCATTGACTTTTTTTGCACTGTACAAAGTGAAAACAACTTTTTGGGGGAAAGAGGGTTTGCCTGTTTTTTCTTCTTTTGAGTCGTGACTTTTCTTTATTTTTTGGAAAGTAACAATCCAAAACTAAATGCAGGCAGTGCAAAGTTTTGCAATCAAGTAACAAGTAACAGTTTTTAGTAAATTATAACATGTTTTCTTTTGTGGTACAAAAGGAGGTTGTGATTTATACTGTATTGAAAACAAAAAGGCTGAATTTTCTGAGAGCTTAAAACTGTGAGCAGTCAAATTTAAACGCTGGTAATTAGAGATTGACCGGTTATGGTTGGCATATTTAAAAGGGTAAATATTTGGAAATTTAACATGCATTGTAACTTCTTCTTCTCCTTTCGACATTTTTCTTCAGGGGTCGCCACAGCGAGTCAGTTTCTTTCATCTAACCATATCTGATGTAGCTTCTTCATGTCTTCCTTCATTGTATCAATGGGCCACCCCTTTGATCTTCCTCTAGACATCTTTCCTGGCGGTTCCAAACCCAGCATCCTTCTGCCAATGTACTCTCTCTTCTCTGCACATGTCCAAACCATCTCAGTCTGGCCTCTCTGACTTTATTTCCAAAACCTCTAACATGTGCTGTTCCTCTGATATACTCATTTCTAATCCTGTCCATCCTGGTCACTCCCAGAGAGATCTTCAGCATCTTCATCTCTACTACCTCCATCTCTGTTTCCTGTCTTTTCCTCAGTGCCACTGTCTCTAGAATAAACAGCATGGCGGGTCTCACCACGGTTTTATACACTTTCCCTTTAATTTTAGCTGAAACTCTTCTGTAACACATCACACCTGATACTTTTCTCCACCCGTTTCAGCCTGCCTGCACCTGCTTCTTCATCTGTTTTCCACACTCTCCATTGCTCTGGACTGTTGATCCTAAGTACTTAATATCTTCCACCTTTTTTTATCTCTTCTCCCTGTAACCTCATTTTCCATTCGGAAAATGCTTTCTATTTGGAAAATGCTTTCCATTTGTAACACTTGATTTAAATCTGATGTGATGAAACTTCAGATGATATCAATATCAGTAAATCAGCAAAAGAAAAAAAGGTAAGTTATGTGATTTGCATCAACAGAAATATACAAAATCTTTAAATAAAAACTAAAGCAAGCATAAAAAAGAAGGAAAAGTAGGAGTCTGTTATGTGGCTCCTGCTCAGTTCTTTCTTCTCGCTCCATGTGTTGTCTATTACCTCATGTCTTTTTCTTTCTGCCCTAATTCCAGCTCACATACCTGCCGTGCCAACAGCAAGTCAGCCAAAGTAATAGTAAATACAGACATATACAAATACAAACTCACAGGAATAAGAACAAACTTGTTCTAAACTGGCAGAAGAGTACAGGACATCGTTACTTATCTAACAGTCCAAACTTCCACAAAAAACTAGTTTCAATTTAGAGCAAAGGAAAGACTTAGTAGGTAGGCCTAAACTTTAGTTTCCAGATGACGAAACACACACTATGAGAATGCCCAAGGTGCTTGTTTAGTTGCTTTGAAATATGCCCACTTGAACAACAACATTACATCACAATGACATTACTGCTAATCTAAACAAGAACTATCCAATTTCTTATGTAAAAGTCTGAATGGATTTGAGTTCTTGTTTTTTTAGAGGGTGCGATCAAAAAATAATATCCACAGAAAGCAAGACTTAAAACAAGGGTGGGAATTAAACCGTTTCTGTCTCGACACATTTAGTGTTTTGGTCTTCAAGTGCACATTGAAATGACCTAAGCTCGGAAAGTCTGATTAGCATGGCACGTTTCTCATTACAAACCCACATGATATGAGACATCCTCTCAATGGAACACACATTGTCTGCATGTCTCGATTACAGCCTAAATTCTCACATAAGAATCAAAATACAAGCAGGCTGACGTTTTCTTGTGTGTTCACTGACAAAAGCTATGCAGTCATTGTGAAGAGGAAAATAAGTTACAGTTAATAAAGTTAGAAAACAAAAAGAAGTGCAGCTTTAGAAAGAAATCTTTCCGAAATCAGTCATTTCTACTGAACGGAGCCTGTTGTGTGTGTATGATTGTGCATTTGTACAGTACAAGTGTATTTGGGCTTGGCTAAGCAGCAGAGCTCTCTCAGGTTACACACATACACACACACACACACACACACACACACACTCACACACACACACAGGAAGGCTCAGAGCAATAACAAAGGCCTTTCAAAGGAACCCTCAGCAGGTAAAGATAAAATGTTTTGCTCAAACTGATAAAAAGCATCTGCAGCTTAAATGAGCGGGTGCTGGTATCAGACCTGTGGTATGTGCAGCCGATCGACCAGCACAGATTAAAACAGACACCAGGTTGTTTAATTCTTGGACACATGTAGAGAACGCTGGGAGTCTGTCTAGTACTTACAAAGACACCTGTGAAGTTCTAACAACTTAAATCACCGTATAATAATAATATCCTCAGCGAGAAGCAAGAAAACCGATAGGAGAACTTATCTAACTCTTCTTCCTAATAAGTTCTGAGCACCACCCCAGATCACGTAACTCTGCAGTTACGTGATCTGAAATGGGCAAGTTTCAGATCAACATGCCCATTACCTTTTGAAAAAAATTAATTGAACATTCAATCTAAAAAACAAATATGTTTTACAGTTTTATTATGTAATAAAAAAAAGTATAAAATAGCTGAAAATGTGTTTGTTTAATAATGATTCTGTTCACTTTTTGTGCAGCATAGCTCTAAATATTGGAAATTAATGGAGTCGACATGAACTGAGACTGCATTCAGATCAGACTGCATTTATCTGCATTTGCTTAGCAGTACAAAAGGAAACTGTCATAGGGACACAGAGGGACCTTTTTACTGGTCTAGTGTGACTTTTAAGCAAGCAGCAAGTTACCACCAGGATGTGACATTCCTGTTTCCACAGAAAAAAAAACTATGGAAAAAGGAAAAAAAAAAAAAAAAAGAAAGCATCAAAGTACCACCTGATCGTGAAACTTTCCATTTAGCCCATTGGAAAAGGGACTCTATCAATCTGTGGTGATATGGTGGAGAAAGACATTTTTGGGCTGCATGTTTTCAAAAACCTGATGTTCGGGACCAAAATACACTTACAAAAAACCTTGGAGAATCACCATAAAGTTTACATCCAAAACTTTATGTGTTGTTCCATACGACCCAAAATGTGTTGTCCACTTATTCTGATGCTGTTACCAATGTTCTAGTGAAAACATGAATTTCTCAATTCATCACCAGTTAGTGTCCTAACAAGATGCCTCAATCATCCCATCTGCATTCTCTCAACCTGGAGGAGCGACCTTCAATGAAATAAATGTGTTTGCTATTAATTATTCAACCATGTATCATTCTTTTGTTGAGCCATCCTGCGAGGTTACTTAACCTCTTAACACCCACCTATTTTCGGGCTGTGCACAATAGTTGGACATACCCAAATGCCATTGCTTATTACAGCAGCATCTTTCAAGTCACATGCTTGTACTATACATCAAAATAAAGCTTAGACCTTCTAGTTTCTGTAGATATGTACATGGAGAGTGTCAGAATTTCAGAGCCTATCCTACAGTAGTTCAAACATAAAAAAAATTGTAGAATTTTAGCCTCGCCTAATTTTTTTCATTTTCCAATGTCCCTAGCCAAGACATACTTCTTAGTAGGCATAATTCCTTCCATTTGTATGACAAAAATCTTGTTGACAACAACTGTGTAAAGTTTCAGATCTCTAGGTACAAGTGTTTTTGACCTATTGACCTTTTACTATAAAAAGTGTCCATTCGGCACAAGCTGTCCAAATCTGTGCCAAAATGTGCCAAAATGTGCCAAAGTGAATTTTTGCCATTCTATCACTTTTTTAGTCATAAAAAATGCATATTAGTGTTTCTGTGACTTTGAATGCCTCCCACAGATATTTTTTTTTTCATAATTTTTTAAATGTATATTTTAATATTTTTTACTGTAATTATAAATTTTTCCATAAAAATTATGCACAAGAAATGAAATATACAACTGGATAAATGATATGTTGTGTATGACAACAACTGTGTAAAGTTTCAGATCTCTAGGTACAAAAGTTTTTGATTTATTGACCTTTTAGTATAAAAATGTCTAATCTGAACAAGCAACAAATTGAATTTTTGCCATTTTATCACCTTTTTAGTCATAAAAAATGCATATTAGTGTTTCTGTGACTTTAAAAACATCCCACAGATCTTTTTTTTTCCTTTTTTTTTTTTTTTATTATTTTTTTTTTATTTACATAATTTTTGCTGTAATTATAATTTTTTTTTCATAAAAATCATGCACAATAAAAATTTTTCGGATAAAAAATATGTTCCAAAACCCCAGAAATATAGTTTGCTAAAAAAAAAAAGTTGAAAATAAACTAAAAAATCTTTCTATCTGTGATCACCTCACTCACTCAGTGTCTGCTCCTCATTCGCGTCATGACGCACAAAATGGCGCCGTTTGTTTTGATAAAATTTCCCGTTACGCAGTTGAATAACACGCGATTCTATTGGTCCGGTTTTGAACCAATCCCCTCGTTTTGAAGGTGGAAGTATCAGCTTTCTTTATAGGCTAATCATATATTTGTAAGTGACGTCGTTAGCCCGCTAGAAGCTAACATGCTAGCAGTGCTGTTAGCTGAAGGAGAAGCGCTTGCTTCTTTCAAAGCCTTGTAAAAACCAAACTCTTTATCGGAATATTTTGCGAACGGTCTCAGTTTGTAGATAACTTCGTAAAGAAAAGAAACATACCCAGGATGAACTTAAAAACACAGCTAGGCAGTTATTATGGAGATTGGAACGCGACCGCTACTATTTCTCGCAGAAAACAAAATCACGTTTTCTGGAGTTTTTCTCCAAACTGGTTTACTTTTGAGAAAATACAATTTTATATAGTTATTCTGTGGATTGTTACGGACAAAATGAGACCAATCAGATGAAGATTGAACCTGTCTGAGCCCATTACGACTGGATCATAGGTGAGAAATGCGCTCCAAACAGTTTGATTTTATTTGCGAATAGTTTGCTATTTCTTCTTGAAACTAGTGAAAACATAAGAATGGATGCTATGATCGTTTTCTTGAAAGTCTAAGCTTTAAAACGAGGTATAACTTAGTGGAGTTGAACAAAGAATAAGTGTCTTTATGAGTGAAGAAAAAACAAAAACCCACAAACGTACCGTGGACGGGTCAGTGGATGTTAAGAGGTTAACTTGGTTACCCAATGAGCGAGCACCAGTAACCGCTCCACGTGCCCATTCAGGTACTGAAGTGAAAAAAAACCAACTTCACCCTGTTGTTGTGTGAAATTATGTCGTGTGAAAAAAGACGGGTGGTAAACAGAAAAACAATCTGTGGATCTACAGACTCATGCGGCTGGACATACACCTCCCTGCATCTTACCTGGAAACCCTGGATACGAGCCAGGTAGTCCAGTTGCTGCGCAGGCTGCACAGAGACGCCACAAGCAAGGGTTTTTCCCTTCATGGGCAGCGACGAATCGGTCGTGGGTGACTGACCGTTAAGCAGCAGTTCTCTGGCCATGGTGGCGGTTGGACTGGGTGAGGAGGACGAGCCACTGTAATATGTAGGATGCCCTGGAGGCAGAGGAGCAGAGCATGGTCCCATGTCTTTGGATGTCATGTAGTTAACAGATCCGCCACTGCTGCCCCCAGGGCCTGTTGTATTTCCACTCTGCTTTCTACTGGCCTCCATCTCCTGATAAACATCTGGGCTGAGGTGGAGAAGACCCTTCTGGGCTGGAGGGGTTTCATTGTATAGTAGACATAAAGACAAGAAAAGAGAGAAAAAAAATTGTCAATCACTTTGAAATATCACCAGAGGGTAACTGGGCATATGTGTGTAGAAATAAGAGTTTACTTTCTCAAACTGGCATTCTCCCAGTTGACAGTTTCTTGTGGTTTGGCATGTCCGAATGCTATACACAGCCTCTTTCATTCTTACTCCCAAACACAAACAGAGAGACACAAATGGAACGTCTACCAATATCAACAGAGCATCTATGACTTCATCCTTGATGGGAAACAGCAGCGTCGGCATCCTGTTCCATTTATAACATCTTAAGCACAAATCCAACAGAACCCAAAAGCAAGTTCTTTGTAATATTTCAGTGGCTTAAATAAAAAAAAAACTTGGATTCAAGCAGATTACATACGTTTATTGTCTGACAAACTTTTTCCAAACAGGATGCAACTTCAGCTTTGCTCAATATGGCATCACTTTGAGACTATGCTCCAATCTCAACATTTTAAAAATGTTTCTTAATTTATGTAGGCGACTGCTGACATCACTGATTTCAAAAGACCATTGCAGGCAGAAGTGAGGGATGACGACGGGCTGAAAAAAGAGAAAGAGCAGCAAAATTTTGGAGAATAAGAAGGGATTAAAGACAACTGGGAGCCAGTTGCAATGGAAGAGGATGTGAGGATGAGTATACTGTATGTGAAACCCATGCAGAGCTTACAAGCCCGGCCAAGGTCACTGGAGACCGGAAGAACAGCTGTCTGTGTGTCTGCGTGCGTATGTCTGAGGGCTTGTTTGTGTGTGCATATGGACTAACAGCTGGGAGAAAGTGCGGGAGCGAGCACATGACTGACAGGCCACTTCCTGTTTCAGTTAACATTTGCCATTGCAAACATACAACACATACACAAAGATGGGGAGGTTTGCACAACTTAACTTACTCCTATCTAGAGTTTCTGGGAACCAGCTCACAGCATTTCCCATCATGAACAAAAGACTTGAACTATTTTGCAAAATAACAGAAAAAGTTGCAGAAAAGTCAAACACAATTCAGCATGTATTACTCACGCTACAACAAAAGTTTCGGTGCCAGCAAATGACACAGCTGCAATCCTTTTTTTCTTCCTTCTCTTGATCATGACGACAACTGTAATTTGAATTCGCACAAGTCAAACCTGCCGGCCTGCGCTTTGTGAATATGGCAGTGTAAAAGCAAAAGGTGTTAGCCAACATGACATCAGAAAGTGAACAAAGAAAGGGGCTGTAGTCAATGTAATCCGTGTCTGTCCATGCTTGCATGTGATTGAGTATTTAAAACTTGTGTAGGATGGTGAGCGTGAGAGCAAGTAAGCCTGAGTAAGGAGAGCCAGAGAACGTGAATAAGAAAGAGTGGCGGAGTGTATATCAGTGTAATGTTTTGTTCACAACTGTGTACATGAACCACAATTTGCGAGAAAGAGGGCATTAAGGAAGCAAGAGAGAGAGAGTGGTTGTGGGTCTGATTTAAGGCAGTTGTGGTGGGGGTCCCACCCAGACTTGGTGTCCGGTGGGCTAAGGGATTGCTGGAGGGAAGCCAGAGCCAAGCATGAGACTGATCGAAAACAGATAGGGCCGAAGCCCGTCGCTATAAATCACCAGAGTGGAGCAAGACCTTTACAAAGCTCACACATGCACACAATGCAGACACATATGCACACACACATATGAGCAGCAGGAAATGAATTGTGGCAACTCAAGTGAAAAGCGGAGCTGAAATACCCATGGGAATAAAAGGGAGAAAAATTACTCGTCTTACTCCGTTTTTTTTTTCTTTGTGATTTTTTTGACGCTCCCTTCCTGTCTCGAAGCCACCCTGTTTGTTGTAGCAATGTTTTACATAGCTTACATAGGCCAGAGGACACACACACATACATGTACTCAGATGAGGTTTTGTGGGTGAAAGGAGTGTTTGATGGTGAATGAATTGAAAGAAAAATGAATGGACAGCCTCTGGCAAATTTATCTACATTTCCAATTTGGTCAAAATTTCTAAAAAAAAAAAAAGTAAACTAAATAAATAAAAAGAAGCCTTTAACCCATTTAAAAAAGGAGATTATTCATTCACTTCTGGTTTCCTGTTAGTTCGTAAGCGAGTGCGCTCGTTCAGAGTAAGAAAGGTAAAAAACCTGTGTTAATACAGAGTTTTGGAGTCTGAGATGTGAAAGCATGTTGTTAAGCCTGTAATAAATACTCAACCTGTTCCACATGAGTGTTTCTAACTGTAACCTTCCAATCGTCTGTTCTCTTTTCCCCGTGTCTTGTCTTCGGGAAAGATGAAGATTTAAAAAAGCAGAACAATAAAACAGTGATTTATAAAATTTTAATAAAAGCTTAAAAAAAATAAAATTGGACAATTCCACAAAAGAAAACTGGATCTAGTGAAATGGACCACAGTTTGAAGCATGAAGGGTGGATCTGCTGTTACATGAAGTTTCTCCTGAAAGGCAAGTTGCAGCATGTAGGTTGTGGCGCAGAAGATTTAATGCCTTGCTGAGCCCAAAATGTGCGGAAAACAAGCAATCAAGGAATGAGAAGATGAAGGCATGGTCTGATTCCAAATGATTCTTGACTGATAATGACAGGAATGTCAGCGATAATCCCTGGCAAAATGTGCTTTCATGTACAGATTTATTTCAGAAATGAAGACGCTCGGCACTCACACTCCAAGAATCAGTCAGTGTATCTTTATATCAGCTAATAAAGTGAAATGGATCACTGGACAATTTACTCGGTATACTTTGGTTCTACATGGTTGGGGCTCTTTTCACATTCCTCATACACATTTGCTCTAAATCTTCATGGCATCTGTTCAACAATATGTAGAGATATTGCTCTACCCAGACATGGCAGCGTAGTACCATTCCTGAAAATATGTCAAGGGCAAATCCATAACGAGGATCTCCTCTTTCTCCATGTCCAAAAGTGAGGAACACAGCAAACTCTTTGTAATGTTAAAAAAAATATATTCTGAGACGATTACATATCTGTCGTATGGTGAATTATCCAGGTCAGAGTAGACATCAGAAGTTGTTGCACTATAGTGCAATAGTGCAATACTTAGATAGGTTGTCATGTTTAAATAATGATTGGATTAGTTTTGTTTGGCCATAAAAGTATTAAGATGTTATCGTTCACATCATTACATCTTTACATTACATCATTACATAACTACATCTAAATAGTACTTACAGGGCAAGATTATATGCTTTCGCAACATCTATACCATATCCTAACCTGTTGCTGCTGAAAACGACTTCTCAGATCATCATGAACATCATGAGGTTTTAAGCATATCTTGCTTGTGCATACCAGCCGTATGATTTGCATTTGTCTTGGTATTGACTTTCTATTGTCCTGTGATGTCAAGAAGGTATCTTCAAGAAGGAGCCTTTGTCCACGAACACACACCATAATATCTCTCATTTAACACAGACCCTCAATTTTGGGACTGACTACCGGTCATAATATATTTAAACTCATTTTGAACTTTTTTAATTGTAGTTAATCTACAGGTCTGGTCAAAGCAAAGGTCTAATGTATCTGTAATTTTTTTTGTTTTTTGTGAAATAAAGTTTTTTTTTTTTTTTTTTTTACATACTTTATCGGAAAAAATTCTGTGCTGCATTACACCGCAGCAGGCTGCCAGGATGGTGCCAATGGGTGTAGAAACTGGGGGTTAGGTGTCTTTCCCAAGGACACCTTGACATGAGCTCACTGGGATTAGACCCGGCGAATTTCCAGTCCAAGGATGAATGTTTTACCACTCCGCATGCCTGAAAATTCTATGTACTTTGGATGATGCTCAAAAGAAAGGTAAAAAGAAAGTACTAATTTGCTAATTTTTGGGTGTTTGGTTTAAACAGCCCAAACTTGTGGTGGTGGGGATTTAGGCTAAAAAATATTCAACATCACAACCTGGAGGTGACATACTGTACTATTCAGTACATATTTAGATGTAATACAAACAGACTGATAGTTTGGTCACGGTCATTTTTAAACATACCCCCCCAAACTATGGAGGCATCCGTCTACACATTGATCTGTACTTCAGTAACATTTTTGTGCACACTGTATCTCCCAAAGCATTCAAGGAATTTTGATTAAATTGCCCACAATTACTCAATACCAACGATAAATGAATTGATAAGGTTTTCTGAGACATGTAACCAATAGTTACAACGATCGTCCGTGCATCTGTAATGCTTTTGTAAATTTGCTCTCCCAAACCACTAAAAGAGTTTTAATAAAACTGCTCACAGTTACTCAATACCAAGACAGACATGGACATTGTTAAGATGCCTTGGTGTTGACTTATTTTAGTTATATGCTGAGTAATATGAAACATTCATCAGTGAATACAGGATTAAAAGTATAGCAATATTACATTTTTTCAAACTTTGAAGGAGAATTTAGACAACAATTTTCTAAAGGTGACCGGCCAAAATTAGAATAATTAGCTTAAAACACTTTATTGCGTGCATGTTTTTTTTCCCCAATTACAATGTTAGCTATTTTTACTTTTGCTCCAAAATAGTATTTTAAAAAAGTACAATTTCGAACAAAGAACAAATCAAAAACATCTTTCACTCTCGCACTGAGCACACACACACAGAAAACTTAAACCAGCTGTATTTGTTTGAATGAGCTGCAAATGGTGTTTACGCAGTAAACATTATTCAGACATTAACGTTGTGTGGGTGTTGTGCGGTTTGGGGGGACTTTAAAGAGCTGATTAACAGATAGTTAAGCTTCATGCTGAGTGTGACATAAACTAAGCAGAAATGGCACGGGACCAAAGGCATGCCGCTCTTTGCCAACAATAGGAGCAAGCACCAAAAAAGGAAGACCTTGTTTATCCGTGAGGCTCCATCCTGGGGTATTGGACAATTCCTGAAGCTTGAACTACCATAAGAACTACAACTACAAAAACACCTCATTAAAAAAATATTTTTTTCCTAAACTTGATTTAAATAAAATATTGTTCAGAAAACTGAGGTTAGATCAGGGATGTTAGAGCTGTATGAAATATGACAGTGGCTGAGCTCCCATCTGGATTCTATATATCACATCCAAAGCGGTAACAAGTTTGGGGAAATACATTTTTTTTCTGTGCAGCTCAATGAGAAAGAAATAAAACATCACTTCATTTTTACTCTTGAGAGTAAGGCTGCACACCCTGCATCAGATCACCAAGCTCTGCCAAAAACGTCCATTAGGCCAAAGTGACGACAGTACATTTGAATCTAATAAGGTTATCGTCTCTTTTTTTTTTCATTTAATACCTCACAGACTGAAAATTTGTCCTCTAACCAGCTTCTCTTCAAGCTGCTGGTGTCACGACTAAAACAGATTTTTTTTTATTTCAGATCACCACTAATTAAATTCCTAAAAAATATGAACAAATCTGCTGTTTTGAGAACACATCCATTCATGATTGACCACAACTTTTTCCACCGATGAGTTATAACTTTTAGATCTTCTGCACAAGGAGGAGTCAAGTAAACAAGTAAAAATAGATTAGGAAAACCTGAATAGCCTCCGGCTTTGGTAAAAGAATGTTTTTTTTTCCGCCTCTTTTTTTTTTTCTTTTCTTCATTTTGTTTTCAGACAACCAAGCCAAACTCAACACAACCTACAGCTGATAACCACCAGCTGCTCTTCAAAGTTGCATGTTTGCACTTTTCTGCAAAACTCGATCACCTCTTTTTATAAATAAAAGTTGTAGCCACAGCTGCCCTGGGGCAGACTGTCGGAAACAAGGCTGCCCCTTTGCGCCATCAGCTTTTCTGACCATCACCAACCAATCACTCACACACCATCCAGACTAGGTAACATGGGTGAGGTGCCTTACTCAGAGAAATAGCAATTTAAAGTCAACGGCCGTCCCACTATGGCACCTGGTGTTCCAGTGGTCTCCCATCCAAGAACTGCCCAAATCCAGCCAGTTAAATGTTGTACGCTACCAGCAATTATTTGATGAAAAACGATAAATCAAAAGCAGTACTAACTGACTGATGTCTATTCAGATTAGTTGTTCTATTCTAGTTGGAGAGGGTTTTAAAAGAAGTTAATTGTTGTTGATTGTTGACTAACAGTTTGTCTCCAACAAGCTGCATGAAAAGAGCTGCAGATTTGCTCTTCACATGCAAAGAGTGTGATATCTTTTTCTGAATGAGAAGAGAGGAGCTTGTTAGCATTCAAACTTCATCACACTTGGCTGCACAGAACTCAAGTGTGCACTTGAAACCCTTTTGTGATTGCGTCAGGACGGCCAACATGATCAGCAAACATCAAGCTTGTGACACTTAAGTCTCCAAGCTGGATTCATTTTGTCATCCAAGCTGCAACCTTAAGGTCTCTTTGATAATTACACTACCAATAGGAGAGCAGACGTTATGAAACATTCCTGATTTCAATCAAAGATGAATACTGAAACAGATGAGGATTGTGATGATTCTCAGTGAGTCTAAAATGTAATAGCATTGTACTTGAGGCACCTGAATCTGAACACTTGGTCTGGTAATTGAAGCATTTCTTTTTCACTTTTGGCTGTCTTTGACTACTAATTCAAAAGGTGCTGATTACTTCTTTTCTCTGTTGTGCAGAGTCTGTCTAAAATTTCCCAACTTCCCAGTGCATTATTCTTATTTGTTTGACAGAACTCAAAGAAGCATGACATAAAAAGCCTGTTGAAAAGTTAAAGTGGGTTTAAAATTGCTATCAACCCAGATTAGAACATTTAAAAACTGACACAGGTGAAAGTGAAACTGTGGAAAAAAAAAGAAAAGGCCATGTGTATTTAGATGAGTGACAAATTATGTTCACAAAAGTTAAATAGTTTTCTACAATGAATGAGTCAATATTTTAAAAGAAAAGCCCAGAAAACATCTGGATGCATTTTGACCGCTCCATCTGTGTGAGATTACCTGTCCTAAGAGGAATACAGTCTCCTGCTGAGCTTCAGCTTGAATAAAAATGTAAGAAATCCAATGCAAAGACAAAAAAAAGAAAAACAGAAAAGTTGCACCTGCTTTTGATGACGCATTTGATTGAGAAAATATCTGTTCATTAACAACAAAGAAAACCAAAATATATAAAAACATGAGGAGCAAAAAAGGCAAAAAAAAAAAAAAAAAAGTCAAATATATCAAGGGTTAATTAACTTTTTTCAAAACTTCATTAACTTTTCAAAGTGATTTAAAAACCTTCACAAAAACAGAAAAAAAAGGACATAAAAGATTGTCAGAGATTGGATATTTCTTTTATATCAAATTACAGATTCAAATAATTTCTGGTTTCTCTCTATTACACCACTTCAAAGATAACTTAAACTTTATCTCCTTTGCTAAGAGACAACATGCAGTAAATTTACTCTTGATATAGATCTCCATTTCATTTGTGTCTCTCTTCAGAATCGAGGGTATGTGTGTTTGCATTGCAACTCTGGCGTGCTTGTGTGTTAATCCTGAGTGAAAGGCTATGTTTTTTGCACAGGAAGGCAGCGAGGGGACTCCCCGGAGGGCCTCTGTGTGCAGGCCCTGTAAGCTTGTGTGAATGAGCCTGAATTCGCAGGCTCCCCACGAGGACGCACGGCCAATTAAGCTGACAGTCAGAAGCCCATTGACCAGTCACAGAGATTAAACGCCGGGCCATCTCAGTGGCTAAAACCACCTGTGAGATGCAGGGAGTGATGGAGAGCCAGAGAGGAGGAGGAGAAGGAAATGGTAAGAGACACGGGGGGGACGTACTGATACTCACTGTTACTTGTCGCTTCGGTAAAAGACGCCTTTTGTCCGTTCCAGCCTTTGTTGTCCATCTGTAGCGATGTGGAGAGAAGGAGATGAGGGGGGAGGTAAAAGAGATGTCGATTCTTGAACAGACGGCTTCTTCACGCATGTCAGACAAGTTCCTTCCTACTGTTTGGTTCACAAAAAGACGAACACTCACAAGGAGGGATGCTTATGGAGCCCAGAGTCTCTCTAGGCCAGCTACTTAATTAGAGGTTTGCCGATGTTAAGCTAATAAAAAAAAGTTTCCCTTTCAATGCTTTACTTTTACTGTGGAATGGATTTCTTGCCTCCACAAACATATGCATTTAACAGAAACAAACATAATCTGTGTGTGTGACAGCTGAAGAAGCAACATGGGTGTTAGCAACTATTCCCTGCCGTCTCTTCACACCCTAACACACATCCTCCCAAGGAACGGAGCAGAGGGTGAAAAGAAGGATGGAGTGAGGAAAAAAAAACAACCTCTTTTAAAAAAGGGATAATCTCAGGTTCATCTAAGGATGTGTAAGTACCGGCTATGTATTCACCACTTCATTAAAAATAATCTGCTATCACATGATGGGAGAATTAACCTGACCGGTATCAGAGCCTCACTGGTGAGGAGCAAGATCAAAGCAATAAGTCTTACTGACCTCCTTGGTGGTTTAGAACGAAATGGTCAGGGTGGCTGAATTACGTATGTAGCATCACACAACTAACTAATGAGCTGTCTGGGGAATAACTGACAGTCAACGGAAAAGCCGGGTTATGTAACATCGCCTCCATCTAATTTTGCTCTCTTGAGCTTAAAAACCGATGATGTGAATAAAGATTACGGTGATCAATTGTTGCTTGCAAAACATACTCGGTTCAGAGGATCTGAGAGTGTTATATAACAGGTCAGTAGAATTAAGAGTCTGGGAGTCGACTGAGCATCCGTTTGTCCTCACAGGCTTGAGGAGATGAGACCTAATAAGGATACTGGTTGGTCAAAATCTATTTATCTATTTTTTAAGTTTTGTTAAATAAGGATTTGGATTTGCTGTTTTGGAACACAGCTACCCGAAGTAAACTTTATGACAGTTAGTTTACAAAATTAATCAAAAAGAAGCAAACTTTAGTGTTTAAGCTTTTTTCTCAGCAAACTAGTGACAGTCAAAAACTTGGTAGGAACAACATACGCTCCCAGTTAAGCACTTAGATAAATAAATAGCTACAAATCATAGCACGGTGGGTGGTTTGTATATGAGCTGGATATGGAATATACAAGTTGACGTAAACAGCAGCAGCGGAGTTGTACCTCTGTGGGGTTTGGAGAGACTGTGGAAGCCTTGTATCCCAGTTGGAGTAGCATTGCTTCGGCAGCATTCCGCTTGGCCACCTTCTTGTTGGATCCTGTTCCTGTGGCAACCTCGTTGTTCACTTTCACCTGGACAAATGTAAATAAAGGGACAAAAATATTTGACAACTGCTTTAGCTACTTGAGTTTTAAAAAAAGAAGGCACCAGTTTTCTGAGGATCTCCTCTGAACTTTTACATTTTTATCCATCTTTCAGCGCTAAGCCAACCACGTAGTTTACTTCCACTGAAGGCAAGAGAAGTGTTTGTTATTTTGTGATACCAAAACATTAAATCTGTCCACGCAGAATGTAAGCAGAAATTTCCATGAACATATCAGACGTCGATGTGTTATGCAAACAGACAATTATGCTGTACAAATAACATTTTGGAAGCCAAAGCCTGCGGACGGAAAACCCTCGGCGCACTTTTTCAAAGAGTCCTGACAGGCTCAAGTGCTATTCAGCCAGAATAAAGTAGCTATCAGCCTCTAATGAGAGCAAGTGACTCAACAAAACAACTAAACAAACACAATCGCTCTTCTATGAAGATTGCAAAGATGATCGGCCAGGCATCTGAAACAAGGTGGAGGCTTTTCTCTCACTGGTGATGTGTTCAGACAAAAGATGTGAAAACAGAGACTTATTTGAGCCCTGCTGCCCACCAAGGAAAACAATGTGGAAATTTTAGAAGAGTGAGCAGAATGCACAAAAGAACACACACACACTCTCAGGACCTAATGTGTGTATCAAAGAGGCATGGAGAATAGGTTTGAGGCCGAGTTACCGCCTGATGCTGAGAGAAGCTCTGTTTTTTTCCATATAAAAGAAGGGGATTACGGAAGGAGAGACAAAAAGGGAGAGTTTGACTGAGAGATGGACAGAAAAAAAATGGAATGGAAGTAGGAAAAGACAGTAAGCTTAATGGAAATGTGCAGGAATACAAATGCACCACACCAGCTTCAGTAGCTACTCTCTTCTTACACAAACAGGTAAATTGGGTCTCCAAAATTGAATCAACATTTATGTAAAATTGTCAAGAAAACATAAAATGGAAAAATTTCTTGGTTAGACTTTAGTAGAGTTTTTCTATTAAGCTTCAGAAAGTGCTTTTCATTCCCATATGTTATGGATTTCTTCTCTATTTTAGACTTTCAACTATCTCTTTATATAATATTATTTAAGAGATTCCAAGCATGCCAGCGTTTTTGATGGATGGCTAACCTTGTTGGTGCAAAAACACAATTTTATGCCTGTCAGACTGTGTTATCTTTGGCATTTCTTGCAGAAGTGCCAAAGACAATTCAATAGCCTACTGCTTGGAAACATTCAGTCTAAAAAGGCAATTAAAAAGTTCTAAGTTTCATTTTTTGTGTTGTTTAGCTTCAACAATAAATTCATTTTGAGGTGATTTTTCTAACAGATGATTCATTGATTTATGTTAGACAACTCACTTTGGACAAACGGATTTTGTTTCATTGTTCGTTTTAGCACGGGAGTAAAAACGGAAGAAAAAAAGATTAAAATAGATTAGATAAAATATGTCTAAACAATAAATTAAACAGATTGATCATCGTATTCATTGAAAAGCTCGGGTTAGCACACGTTTGTGTAGTGTGTTTGTGTGGTTATCATTGCATCCTCACAGCAAGTAGGTTGCTAGTTTTAAACTTTGCTCCAGGTCGGCACCTCTAAACTGTCCCACCCAACTGGCATCCTTTTCTAGGGTGTACCCTGTCTCTTGTGTGCATAATTCCTGAGACAGGCTCCAACTTTTGATTACTTGGTGCGGAAAAGGAAAAAGTTACAACTGATTAGATGAAATATATTTTTTGAACCCCTTCCAAACTTTTCTTAGTATTTTCACATTTTAAACATTAAAATGTTCTTCCAAAACCATTAAAATAATAACACTACTTTTCAGATGTTAGCCAGGTAAAAATGATTGATTATTTAATCAAAGATATTACATCTAGACATTTCTCTATGCACGAAAGCAGGGGTGCTCAACCTTTTTTGTCCCGAGAGCTACTTTTCAAAAATTAAAAACTCCTGAGATCAACCAGCCCATTGGCAAAATTGCAAACCCTGAGAGATCGTTTCCAGCCTGCAGTTAAACTACCCTCACAACACGTTTTGTTGTTGTCACACAATCATTGGACATCAAATCACAAACCTGCCCTCTCTGAAACCCACAAACCCAGACAAATTCTTCTCTCTCTGCCAAACACACACACACGCACGCACGCACGCACGCACGCACGCACGCACGCACGCACACACACACACACACACACACACACACACACACACACACACACACAAACAAATTCCTCTCTCTGTCTCTCATACAAACAAATCTCTCTCAAACACACACACAGACAAATTCCTCTCTCACACACGCATTCTCTCTCTCAAAAACACACACAAACATTTTCCGCAAGCCCACAGTGCTTTGAGAGCCGCCACAGCAGCAGGTGCTGCTCATTGAAAACAGACTTAGCAACATACTTTCACGTCGTAGACTCCAAAGATCTCTTCTAACACTAGACAATGCCATTAAATTGTTGCATTTTTAAGAAAACAGTTGCAATTGGGCTTGAATACTTAATAAAAATACTGTCAAAGTTGCCGAGTTGGCAACACTGACTTCTGATTATTTCATTTTTTCCAACACACCGAGCGGTCAACTTGGGACCGGTCGATGGGTTACCAGTAAATGTGATCAGCTGGTTGGGCACCCCTGCACTAAACTAACATTTTATTTTCTGTTCATTTGGACATGGACATGATGTTGAAACAAGAATGCAAAAAAAAAAAGAATAAATAAAAAAAAAAGAAAAGTAAGTCTATCTTTGATTTATATGACAATATAAATAATAACAATATAAACGTATTGTAGAATATATTTTTTAACCACAATCCAGTTCATTTGAGCTTCAGTAGAAGCTATCTATAGACATGTATTTGAAGATCTAGATTTAATTCTATTACACCATTTTTTTAACACTACATCCAGTTTTTTTTTTTTTCCTCCTCAACCTAATAAATAATTTGGGTTGATGTACAATCCACAATGGGTTGAAAAACTAAGTAAAAAAGCCATTTGTGGGATTGGCGGGGGATTCTTTCTGTGTACTAAAAAACTCTGTTTTAAGGAGGTGATTAACTTAGTTAAAGGGTAAAAGGTTGTGGCTGCTGTAAGAGGACAATTAATTCTGTTGTGGAAAATGCCTTCTTACATTCTTTTACATTCTTTTATCTTCCTGTGGTACCAGAAAAAAAAAGAAAATAAGCTGTTTTTACTACCACTAACAGACAACTTGAATTGTAAGGGCATAAAACAGTTGGCTGCTCTGCTAAGAAAAAACAGAACCGTAAAGATGGATGTTCATCTGTTCTGAGCTTTAACTGCACTAATAAAAATACATATTAAACAGAACATTTTGAGAGGGCCACGGGGAGAAAGGGAGGATGAGAGACGAGTGAGAAAAAAAAAAGAGGCAGCTGGGGTGAAAAAACCCACTTACGCTGCTCTGTTAAAATTCATTGTTCGTGATCAAATTGTAAAACAATATATTTTAATAGAACAATGGTTCTGAACTAATTTACCATTTTAGGTTTCAGAATAAAACAACCGAATGCCAATGTATAGCCTGTTTTTGTAACTTTAGTGTCCGGAACATATTTCATTACAAATAAGCAACCAATGAGTGCCACTTTAAAAAAGAGAAGGTTATGTGAATGGCAAAACAGGAAATGACAGGTTTCTTTTCTTCAATCTTTTACAGAGCAAAGCTGGTAAGAGGCCCAGAAAAGGAATGGTTATGTTTATAGACATTAGCAGGCAGTTGAACCAAATACATGTCCCTTAGGACGAAGTAGAAGGGGCACACTATTAATTTTATGATCACAGTTCCAGAAAGAAATTGGGAAACTTGTATTCACAGCAAAGGAACGACGACGTAATGCAGCCTGTTTGCCAGAGTGGAAGGTTTGTTTTGTTTTGACACTTATCCACTGTTATTTCTAATCTTAGACCAGACGAGATTGTGACGAGTCTTCACCATTAAGATTATTTTGTCACAAGAAATTTTTATATCTTTGAGTAAAGTTTACTGAATGACAACAAAGAGTCGGCTATGTCGCCATTTTTTACTTGAAACTATCACATTCTAGTTAAATGTCAGAATAAAAACACATCCATTTTCAATATTGAGTAGTGAAGGTTGTGTTACATTTTAAAATGAATCAAATTGTTTGCATTTAGAATTAGCGGAATGATAATAAAGTATATTCAATTCAATTGTTTAGAATTTTCACACTCTTTGATGCAATCTCATGATACAACGACTAATGACTTTTTGGGATCCTGCATCAAACTGGCAACTTGTATGCATGTGTTTGTACCCTGACTTGAACTACCTGGGACATCCGCACAAATGTGTTAGATCTCCTGCGATACAGAAAATAAATGAATGACTTTTTGGGAATCACGTAATTTATCTGCTAGCCCATTCAAGTCATCATTTGATCAATGCATTAGAACAAGATTTAGCAGATTATAGTTAAGCTGCTTTTCTTCCTGTTATTGCATAATACCATCCTTTCACCCTCTTTAATCCTATCTAATTATAATTAGATTTTGTTTTTGCACCTTGTGCTTGAGCAGACTGTGCTGTGACAAACAAACACTGATTTCAGCTTTTATAAATGTATAATATACCCAAAAACTTTTACAATAAACTATGACCACCATTTGAAAGTGATAAATTTTGAGTTAGGATAAAAGCAACAATTTATATATATAAAAAAAAATAGTAATACTTAAAATGTTTAGTAAGTTAAACTAACCAAAACTCGTTAACATTGAGCCACGACAGTCAAGGCCCTTAAGATAAGAGGTGCCAAATTATAGCGTAAAGACTCAAGGTTGTCTAAATACAAAGACCCTGAGAATGATGAGCAGATGTGAGAAAAGTTTTTTGGCTAGCTAACAGTATCAAGTGCATTCTGGGTAACCCCTTTGTTTATTGTTTGGTTTTCAAAAACATTCAATATCAATGCCATAAGCGCTTTATGAATTAAAGAAAAGATTTCATTTAAGCTCAAACCGTGCATAATGGCACTTCCTGCTCTACCATAATTCAACAAAGCAACCAGATAATTTTTCAGTACATCCTGCAGGCAAAAGCTTCTTTAAAAAATGTTTATACAGCCCTCCAAAAGTTCTGGACCTTGAGGCGTGTCTGCAGACAGTGGATTAGAGAATTAAAGAGAATGTGAGACAATCCTGCTGTTTACCTGCATAATGAATTCCCGACGCCGTGGCATCCCCCTTTCAGAAAGCAGTTGGTATTCAGGCTCCTTCTCCTTCTTAGCTTGCTGGATCTGGGCTAAACGGCTGATGGGGTTCATGCCCTGACCATAGTCTGGTCCAGTCTGCATAAGAGAACAAACATGATCAATTTCTTAAAAGTTGTTGTTTTGATATTGTGTGGGTAAATCACTTCCCACTGAGCTCTAAAGAAAAGATGCCAGTTTTTAAAACAATTTTTTCAACTAGTATTACAAATTTCACATAGATGTGCAAAGTAACTGGTCAGAATAACTGGTAACTACTCAAACTAACTTAGTAACCGGTCAGTCTATTCAAAATTTTTACCCAGTCAAAATAGTTTTTAATCAGTGTACATTTATATCCTTTGAAAAAGTCTGCATTTGGAATAGATAACTTTCTTTGCGATCATTTTGAATTAAGACAAAAATCAATCTACGGACATAAAGATGGCAATCAGAAACTTATTATGTCGAAGAATTTGGTCCTTTGTTAAATGACTTTGCATTTCATGGGGCAGGTTAGGCTCTCAGAACCAGTTGCCTAGGTGATTCAACAAGGCGAACAGTAAACCAGCTCCAAGCTGAAGCTTCCTTATTAGATCATTAATCCTGTTTGTAGAATTGGCCTCTGGAGAGAGATCTCTACAGAAAACATTCATACGGTGTATCATATTTCAATTGTGTAAAGAAGGGTGTATCTGGTTGCGATAATAAAGTACAAAAAGAAAAAAAAACCTGAATGAAGAGAGTGTAAAGGAAACATAGAAGAAAGCTAAAATATAGCAGTTGGCAATCTTGACCACATCTACTTGCGAGAAAAATGTACAAGTAAATGTAACTGAAAATCACAACCAAACTACCGTATTTTCCGCACTATAAGGCGCACCTAAAAACCTTAAATTTTCTCTAAAGTCCACGATGCGCCTTTTAACCCGGAGCGCCTTATATATGTATTAATATTGAGCTACAACAGGTGTCACAACTGCGGTAAGCAGCTGCCGACTCCATTTCCCCCGTAGAAGAAGTAGTTCACAGTGCATGCTGGGATATATAAAAGGGCGTCTCATTAGGAGTGTTCGAGATGACACAGGCGGACGCGGTTCTGTTCGGCGCAGATCGGTGCGCAATGCATGCCGGTTAGGTTTTGCATTCAAAAACTAACCGGCATGCATTGCGCACCGATCTGCGCCGATCAGAACCGCGTCCGCCTGTGTCATCTCGAATGCACCTATTTCCATTTGTGTGTTTGTGTAAAGACCCGGAAATGGCTCCTACCAAGAGACACTGTTACACCACAGAGTTTAAACTCAAGACGATCGGTCACGCAGTAGAACACGGGAATAGAGCCGCAGCGAGAGAGTTTAACATCAATGAATCAATGGTGAGGAAGTGGAGGAAGCAAGAGGATGCGCTGCGCCAAGTAAATAAGACTAAACAGAGTTTATCTCCAATGGAAGATAAACCGTGTCACAAAAATACTAATATTTTATCTCAGAGAAAATAATAAAACAGCTGTTTATTCATTTTGGGAGTAAAACAGAAAGCTGTTTTGTAATTGTTAATAAAGTTTGACTGACCTATCTGACTGTTGTTTTTTTTACATTCCCTTTAGCGCAGCACCATTTAGTGAATGCATAACGTAACCCAAGCCTTTACTGTAGCACCTTATAATGCGGTGCGCCTTAAATATGGAAAAAGTTTTAAAAAATGTCATTTATTGAAGGTGCGCCTTATAGTGCGGAAAATACGGTATGTGGTAACTGCACCTTGAGGATGGTCTTGGTGCGTTTCTTGTAGTGAGTCTTGGGTTTTTCCACAGTGGGTATGAAAGGCAGCTTCTTCAGGTCCTGCAGGATGGCCAGAGCAGCTCGCTTTTTGGATAACTTCTTGCTGTTGCCTTCGCCTTCAGCGGAGAACTCACCTACGGTGACCCGCGTCAGGAAGCTTTTCATGTGCGGCGGACCACTTTCTTTTAATACCTGTGGAAGGGATTGAATGTTCACAACAAAAACTAAATAAATTCACCAAAGACGTTCTTGTGGAATGTGCAATGTAGAGTCTGTACTATAGAGTACTATGTAACTACAGCAGGTGGTTCAAAACATCTGCTCACTGCACTCATACATCTACCCACCCTAATGTGCATGTTATTCATATACAAAAGCCGACTGAACACTGACGCACGAGCACACACATGAAGAGTAACATGTTCCTAGATGATAGTCTCTGGTGATGGAGGCTCGGTTTCCTTCCTCTAGCTCTAGGTCACCTGGGAGACCTAAAACAAACACCGGCTGGCGTTAGGTCATGCTTCTGCAATCACATCTACTTCCTGTGAAGTCCTGGAACAATATATGTATGTGTGTGTGTCTTGTGTCTGTAACACTTCTCCTAAAACTTACAAAGCCTGCTGGGAAAAGAATCACGTTTCGGACACTTATGATCCAGTGGTGCGTGTTCAGTTGTGCTCATATTTTATAAAAACCTTGTTCGTGTTTTTAAAAAAAAAAAGATAATGGATTCTGTTTCAGCTGTTTGGTGACTTTTCTCAAATTCAGGCCTTTTTAGGTATTTCTTTGGATTTTCTCATCTCTTATCCTCCCACATTTTACATACAATTTTTTTTCCATGTGAGCCTACTGTAATCTGCTGTTCAGACAACACAAGTGGTAGCAATCAGTTGCAATGTAGAAACAGTTAATTTGAACCCAGTGACCAATAAAAGGAGATTAAACAGATAAGCAGGAGCTTGAGCATTCCTGAAATGTTTCACAACACAGTCTTAATACTAGGCCTCGAGGAAAATCGAGGGTAATGTGTGCATTTTCCTTCATTGCTCATACACAATTATACACACACAATATGGTCCAATTATGTGGAAAAAAAAGAGCAGCAGAGGAAAAAAAAAAAAAAAAAAAGAGACAATGCTCAATTTTACACAAAAAATAACATACGTATAACCATGCTTTTAAAAACACTTCTTCTGATAAAGCCCTTTAAAACAAAACCAGCTTTTTTGCCGTAGAGATTTTGATCAAGGGTTCGAGTGCCAGGTGGGGCAAGGTTTGAAACACTGGTCTTTCTGTGTGGAGTTTGTATGTTCTCCGTGTGCATATGTGGGTTTTCTCCTGGTAGTCTGGTACCGTTCAAAAAGCATGCATGTTAGGTTGATTGGTCAGTATAAATTTGTCCCTAGGGATGAGTGTGTGTGGCTCTACAACAGACTGGTGACTTTTTAGGGCCGTTCCCTGCCTCTCACCTTAAATCAGCCAGGATAGGCTCCGGCACCCCCTGCTACCATAAGCGGTTCACAAGATGAACCAAAACAAATTTGATTATTATTGTTGCATAATCTATTGTTTACTCATTAAATATGACTAAATTAGTCTAAAAATGAGTTATTCAGACAAATAATTCTGTAGTTAACACAAGAAATCTTCACATTGTCAATTTTTGCCCTATGCTGTCAGTGCTAACCTGTTAGCTTTTCAGCACATTTCTACATAGTTTAACAACCCTCTAAGTAAAGGATGTGTCAGAATAACTCCCCGAAAGACCAAAAAATCTGCTCCAAATCGGCTCATCGCTCAAAACAGGAAATATATTATGACATGTTCTTGTACATAGCAGCATTTGGCAAGACTGAGAACATCATATGTCAAAACTTTTTAAGTGCCTATTTGACAAGGACACTCCACATTACTGTCCACTGCTCAGTTAAATTTATGTCACTAAGAGGAAATTGATGCTACTAAGCTAATTTAGATAACTTGGGGTTATACAGATGCTTCAGCTGTTCACAGTCTCTCCCCCGTCCCCAGCTCCTCCCTGTCAAGCTCAGATAACATGTGTAAATGCTCAGCTTGAGGCCAAGCGAGATGGAAACTAAAACATAAACGCTGCTGCGTTGGGGAATGGATCTGGACAAAAGCTCATTTGCCACACGCAAGCACCAACGCATTGAAAGATAAACACTTCCTGTAAGTTTTTTTTGGGGGAAGAAATTAGGCGTCCATGTGAGTGAGTGGCTGAGACACACAACATGCAATCCCCCTATTCCCAGTTTGATTTTTGTTACACATCATTGTTTGGTTGTCAAGCAACTAGCGGGAACTCCAGGAAGTTGCAAGTCCGAGCCAAGAAAAAGTTTGGCACACAAATGCCCATAAACAGCAAATTATAGACTAAATGCTCTGGAGTTTGAGTGGTGTGAACAAATAACATACAATGTTAAATAATTAATGAGTTTCACGCTGTTGCTGGTATCTGGATCTGGTCACTTTGTTAGACGTTAAGCTCTTTTTTACACTTGTAGTATTTGGCAATCTAGCTTGCAATCTTTTTATGTAAAGTAACTCTCGGCATGTTTAAATCCTTAAAATGAAGCACTTTGGAATTTTGATTATAAAGTAAAAGTCATAAAAATCCCAAAGGCAACAAGTAAGCCGTCAGAAGAGTTTGCTTTTTGTACTTAAAGGCAGTATTAAAAAAAAATCATCTAATGCTGACATCTAGTACTGACAGCTCAGCAACTATTTGTGATCACTGGGTAAGTATTAAGAATATTTTGGTTACTTCTGCTTTTGCATTTCCAACCAATAAATATACCAGCTTGTCACCAAAACCAGAAGTTGTAATGATTAAACCGCTAAGGGAAAGTGGGTTTTTCTACCATATAAAATGAACTGGCTGAAGATTAGCCAGAGTAAGACAGAGTACATGTGTGTGAATGAGAGGACTGAAGTTACAGGGAGAAGAGAGAAAGAAGGTGGAAGATTTTAAGTACTTAGGATCGACACTCCAGAGCAATGGAGAGTGTGGAAAAGAGGTGAAGAACCATGTGGAGGCAGGCTGGAACGGGTGGAGAAAAGTATCAGGTGTGATGTGTGACAGAAGAGTTTCAGCTAAAATGAAAATAAAAGTGTACAAAACCGTGGTGAGACCGGCCATGCTGTTTGGTCTAGAGACAATGGCACTGAGGAAAAGACAGGAAACAGAGATGGAGGTAGCTGAGATGAAGATGCTGAGGATCTCTCAGGGAGTGGCCAGGCAGGACAGGATCAGAAATGAGTGTATCAGAGGAACAGCACATGTTGGAAGTTTTGGAAGTAAAGTCAGAGAGACCATATTGAGATGGTTTGGACATGTGTAGAGGAGAGAGAACATTAGCAGAAGGATGCTGGGTTTGGAACTGCCAAGCAAAAAGCCTAGAGGAAGACCAAAGAGGAGGTTCATAGATACAGTGAAGGAAGAAATGAAGGTAGTTGGCGTGACCAAATACGATGCAGGGGACAGGATTAGATGGAAGAAACTGATTTGTTGTGGCGACACCTGAAGGGAAATGCTGAAAGGAGAAGAAGAAGATAAAACAAACTGGCTGAAGTTAACCGTTGTTAACCAATATAGATTTTTCATTCCCAATACATCTAATTAGAAGTGTGCAGGATGTTGAAAAAGAAGAAGAAAAAAAAATTCATAAAGATATTCCAATCCACCTTTATTTTAATCAATTTTCTCCAATATATGGTGCTAATTCATGCTTCTTCTTTTTTATTCTAGCTTGAAATGATATTCCAAGTTTCACTCTGAGTGAATTCTAATACTGAGGTTGCTCTTTATTGTCCATATTAGGAAGGAAGAAAGAAATCAAATGAGGCCTCTGTAGCTATGTGGGACAGCCAACAAAGAGTGTGACACAAAGTGTACGTCTGTGCACAATATGCTGCATGCTCTTGGCCCGAGATGGCGGCAGACAATCTGCAGTCAGTGTACTGGCAGACGACACGAGATCTGCACCTCACCGATGGGATTTCAGCGCTCCCATTCACTTGCAGATACACACACATGCCACGCAAACAAACACACAAACACACCCGTCTACCACCTGATGACAAGGAGATCGGGTTGTACACAGGAAACCTGTAATTCAATGTTAATTTTTTTTCCCTCTGTCCCCTTCTCTTCATCTTATCTTATTCAAACATGGGAGGCCTTCTCTTCAGCTTCTCATAGAGACATTAATACCCCAAGGAGTCTAAGGATCTGTGCATGCGAGAACTCAGGTACTCTAGAGGAGGAGGCTATGGGAGAAAAGTAAGACAATGGTTGGAACTGGTGGAAGAAAGAAAGGCTCTTTTGTAACGAGCATTGGATGGACAAGCCCAGAGGGAGAGTGCTTCTTGTAAGATGGGTGGATCTTGGCTCGGACCTTCTTCTCTTATGTCCTCCTTGGGAAGGGAGCCCCCGTTCCAACACACAAGCTGTGATTTATAGATTGGTTCCTCTTTGATGCTGACATCTGTTTGATATTGTCTGACGGGGGAATTAAATGAGCCAACTGGCTCTCGGGGTGGTGGCGACCCTCATCGTTGCAGAGGGACGGGAATGCAGACACTTAAGCACTAACTTATGGGTAATTTCATGCCTCGGTGAGGACGAGGATGAAATGATGTAAAAACACGGCCGACGTTCACATGAGAAGTAATCGTTGTAGGTTTTTTGAAGAGGATGTGTGTCAGTTGTACTATTACACATGAGGGACAGGAGTTTATCAAAAAGGCAGAGAAGAAGGCTTTTACAAAGAAGGAAGTTGGAGGACACTCCTGAGGGGTGTTGATAATAGGACAAAAAAAGTCATTTTAGTTTTTAGATTTCAGTTTCAGTCATTGTTCATTTAATTTCACATGAAAATGTCATAACATTTTGTTTGCACAATGCCAGCCAATGTGAAACAAAATCTGGCATTTAGAATGTGTTTGTAAGATATTTAATAGTTTTTTCTGCTTAAAAAGAAAAATAATTAAGCTTTAATTTTGTTTAAAAAAGACTTATAGCATGTTATTAGTAATTCTACTAAGGTTAATATGGTTTTAGTTTGGTGGCTTAACAAAAACCTTTATATTTAAGACAGAATTAAAAAAATCTATCAGTCTATCCATTTGAGAATATAAAGATTGATACTGTACCATATTTTTTTTGTCATCCCACATATGCTGATATCAATGCTGATTAAATAACTACATTCATAACAATTCAGCATAGGACAGGGGTTGGAAAAGTTGCATTATCTGCTTGAAATAGCAGTCGATCAAGAAAAAGCCTGTGTCCAACAAGTTGTGTTTTGGCCTGGTTTCTATTAGGTCAGGGTGGCACAGTTCTGCAGGAACACTCAGTCCCGAGCATTGGAGGTCCACTTTACTGTTCACACAGGGGGAGACTGACCATAAAAAGGAAGAGTAATCAACTGTTGTTGGTTTTTTTGCTCAGAGTTGAAGCAATTTATATTATTATTCAAATTTAAATTCTGCTCTTCCACAGCAGTGTTTCCAGTGAAAATTTCAGCTTTGGTAAAGTTGGAACATCTAAACTTGAGCTTTACTTCAGACAAACCAATTGGTGATTTTGTGCAAAAAGTCACTCTTACATTGTTAAAATGAGGCGTATTTTGAAGAGGTCAGGAAACTTGTGCACAATAAAACTCTGACATGGCAACATCAAAACACAATGCATTTTAGCAGATTTTCTCATGGGACATATTGAAATGTTTAACTTTGTCAGGGTTTCAGGTCTGTAATGATGGTTTTGTTGTGTGCTTCCTGTTTTATTTTGAAAGTCTGACCTCCCTCTCATTCCACAGGTCTGAACTAGAAGAGGTAAGATCTTGGGCCCGAGCTGGACCCGAATTTCGGGTCGGGCCTAAAATGTCAAAAATTACTTCGGGTCAGTTCGGGCTTCTCTATTGCTGACTTTTTTTCAAATAAATATATGTTTATAAAATGTAAACTAAAACAATGTGTGGGTACTAAACTAAGGAATACTTGTTGTAAAATTAATCATTTGGATAAAACAGAGAAGTAATCTTTAACTACTATACAGGATCCGCAGAGCCAGAGCATGCTCTGCACACGTGAACGCCCCCTCTTACTTTGATAATCTTCCCCTGCGCAAGTCTGTATCTATTTTGAACTGGTATCCCCAATATGAAGGAGCAAGAAGTTAAGGTTAAACTAAAGGCAGGAGAACTGAAAAGGCAAACACGCACCGGTAAGAGTGAAGTGTGGAAAAGCTTCAAATTGATTGGTCAAAATGCCACAGAAACTTGAGTTGGCTTCGCTGAATCTACATTCAGCGAATGACTCTACATTTCAGCGCAACAAAGCAAAGCAATGTGGCGCTTTGCTTTCATATGAGAGCAAAAAAGACTGGCACCTCGATGCTGAGCAGGCATTTAAACAGCTGGACTGGCAAAAGTGATGATCGTCAAAGATCTATTTTATCATTTGTTTCAAAGACCGTCCCTCCTCTTTGCGCTAAGCAGGCCAATAGTGCTTAAGGGGTCCTATAGTGTGATTTTTTTTTTTTGTTTAATTAAAAAAGCGTTTCCCTGAAAATGTTCCTATTTATAAATAACGCTCCTCTTCTCGAGTCCTCATAAATAAAATATGACATTTCGGGCTTGTTTCGGGCTCGGGCCCGCAAATAAAGTTAATTGGTTGAACTTGGGCCGGGTCGGGTTTTAATACCCGCGGGCCGGGTCGGGTTGGATATTTTTAGGTTCGACCTCACCTCAAGTCTGAACTTCCCCTCCTCGTGTTCTTTCTTCGCCGATTCCTTCTAATGTGTCTCACATTTGTCTTGTTGTCGCTCCCTCCCATCTGTATATAACGTGTGTCTTGTCTGTGATTCATCGCCAGGTTGTCAGCTGTCTTCCTTTGTGACTGACCAGTTACTTTATTCTTTGAGATGTTTTGAGTTTTTTTTTTTTTTTTTACATACTCTATTGATCCCTCATCGGGGAAATTTCTGTGCCGCATTACACCGCAGCAGGCGGCCACGACGGCGCCAATGGTGGGAAAAACGGGAGGGGGCGGAGAGGGTATGTGTCTTCTCCAAGGATCCTAGACGTGAACTCGAGTTTGTGGGAATCGAACCCGTGAACTTTCGATTAACTTCGGTCTGAGGGCGAACGCTCTACCCCTGAGCCACCGTCTTCCCTAAGGTTGTTTCTAGAAATAAATCTATTTTCTGATTGAAACTTCATGATGTCCTGCGCGTGTGTCCGCAACCTCACACTCAACCTGACAAACTTAAATGTCATTTATAATGTAAGACACACTCGTAGGCAGCATGGGAGCTAAAAGCTAAAAATGCCTGTCAAAAAGTAAATTTGAAATTTGATGAAAAAGTAAAAACATCCAGCTGTAAAAGTAAGACATGCTCTGGATTGTCGACAAGAGTTAAATGCCAGAAAATAGGTAAGAGGAAGCGGATAAAAGCACAATGAGTTTTCTTTTGACCTTTTCTTTATCCTTGAATGCAAGATTTAATTAAATTTTACAACCCAAGTATTTTTTCCAAACCCTTTACATCTGACTAGATTACCTGCCGATTGTTGCTTAATTCAACCTGGCCCTTAATCAACTCATCTAAAATGGCACACAAAACAGATGTGAATGGTATGCACAAGCTTACAACCAAATGTGAAAAAAAAAAGTTTTTATCTAAACTGTTTCTAATCAAGATGTTTAACTACTGAATTTGTCAGGCTCAAGTGCGGCAGTCAATGTGTACAAACAAAGAGTAACTTGTGAAATAGATGATGAATATAAGCTTCGAATAGAGATGTAGAAAGGGAGATAAAAGAAAGATTGAGAATACACATGAGAGAATAGTCGCTGATTTACTGCCGCTCATCAGACAGCGGTAATGAAAAGTGTGTCCCCAGACTGACAGTGAGCAGGGAGCGACCGCTCTGAGGAATGAGGCTGTGGTCTGCATTTTAAAAACCGCTCCTCTTCACTTCCAATTTTGAGAGACTGAAAATGAAAGTTGTGTAATTGCTGACAGTGACGAAGACATAACAGATAATTAATCACATTAAGCTGGATTTAGAAAGCTGACACGATTAATAAGAGTTCCAGGAAGGACGGTCATGTCACGCTTTTTGAGCAAATGCTATTATTTTGATTATTTTTCCGGATTTTTTTTAAGTTGTGTAAGATCCAAATAACTAGCAAAGTCAACACTGTAAGAAAATTTTAACTTTATTTCTTCCATGTCTGCTGACTCGTTTTGCCTCCAAACGTAAATGCCCTTGTATAATTTTGGGAGTGATGAAGGTGGAAGAGAGGGATTCGGTGAAGGAAGGGTGGGTGTACACAGTGTAAAATGAGCTTCCCTTGTTTTTGGCACCTTGCTGAGTGCAGAAGAAGAAAAGGAGGAGAGTGAAAGAATACTGGGTGAGTCAGCTAGTATTTGGTAAGAGCCCAGACGAAGGAGTGAGCAGGTCATTTGAGGATACTGAACTAAATGGTATTAGTATCACTCACTCTGACTCTCATGATGTAGAAAAAAAATTATAAATTAGATCTTCTTTAAATCAATCGGAATGTTAAGTGGCAAAGCAAATCCCTCGGAGAATTTCTTTCAAAGATTAGTACCATATTTGTTCAGAACGTTTCACTATCTGTAGCCATTGTGTGAAGTTTCTATAAAAAACTGTTAAAAATTTCTAGTACTAACAAAGAAAAGTGGGGCATGCATCATATATTACTATCATGTATAAAGGATGGCACATGGTATTTTGCACAGTGTTACTATTCCGATGACTAACATTATACATGAAAGGTTGTACAGGAGAAAGTGACACTTTTACGTAAATGCATCAAAATTAGAATACCTACTAGTGTTCTATTGAGTAACCCTAAAACTAACGCTAATTTCAATAGAACTATGGCAGGTCGCAGATATCGATGGTTGGGTTGCGGATCTCGATGGTTACATCATCTGGAAAGGAGCGGGAGCGTCCTGGGTATGCACAGAGGTGCAAAGTCGCAGATCGCAATGGCTGCAGATAACATCAGGACATAGGTAAAAAAAATTAGGGATGAGACGTTGGCTTAGTGGTAGAATGTTTGTCTTTGGACCAGGTTCAATTCCCGATAGGCCTGTGCCTGAATGTCCTGGGAGAAGGCCCATTACCCCTCATTTCTCTCACCCTTGATTTTGTTGTGGCTGTTTACTGTGGTGCAATGCAGCACAGAAACTCCCCCATTGGAGGAATGACTATAGTACATTTAAAAAACAAAGAAAACGCCCAAACTTGATTCACTTTACACTGTATTTGAAGTATTGATTGAGATTTATGCGGTGTCATGCTTGCATCCAGCGGGTGGAGCAGAAGGTGTTGGGAGGGATTCACAGTGTCAAAAATGAAAGTAAAATCAAATAAATGTTTTTTGAAAGCTTTTCTCAGCACATATCTTGTTTCTGAATTAACAAAAGTACCAAGTTCATCTATGCATGCTATCGGATAAAACTTAAACAAAAAAAGCACAATACTCTTCTTTTTAAATCGACATCCTATTGTCCCTAAATCAAACTATAAAATACCCTTTAAGGAACACCAATATGAAAGAAAAATAGAAAGGCACGACAAACATAAGAAAAAGAAGGTCACTGGTTTTACTTTCCACAATGCCGAGCCTATTCTTAATCACTCAGTTTAACAAATCATTTCAAGTCCCAGTTGTAGAAAACTGAAATTGACAAAAACGAATTAACTGATAAGCGATGCTTTATTGTGTGTGAACGAGACATTTATGGGGAGATGTTTCTTGAGCCAAAAAAGCCAAAATGCTGGGAGAATCTGCACATGTGATGAAACAAAATTGGACTGTCCGGGTGTGCTAACTTCACAGACTCATGGGAAAAGGTCTCGGCAGTCAAATGTTCGCACATAAATCACTACAGATTAAAAGGCTTACAGTAACTATCCCATTGTGCAACAAGTTCTAGGTTAAAAAGAAATTCACAGTAAAACAACTAACTCACAACATGGTATTTAATCAATTTAATACGTTTTAGGTGCTGGTATATTTATTTGTACGTTATTTAACATACATTTCAGTTAACTTGTCATGAGGGTTACAGATAAAATTATTTGAAAGTGTCCTGATTGTATTTTCTTAAATTTGTGGATATTGTGAAATTTAAAGTGGTTTTTCACCATCTCGTTTTTTTTTTTTTGCAAAAACAGGCACTTGCTAAATAAAATATTTGCAGATTTCAAATCCAACCACAACAAGAATATCTTTCTTAAAAGCATGTAATAAATTTTATGTACTGTATCTTAACAACCAAAAGGCGCACCATATTAAAAGACGCAGTCCCAGTTTCGTGAGCTCTGTGTTTAACACACACACACATAAGGCGCACTTGATGATAGGGCGCGGGTTTTATATACATATAAATGATCTGTTTTAAGATGAAAAAAAAGAAAAAACCAAACTAATGGGTTGTTTTTTGTAACTGATCCCACTTCCAAAGTGAAAAACAGAAAAAACAGCACCTTTTCTAAAACTAATCTGAATTACTTTTCTATCTTTAAATAATATGTTTAAGTGTTGAAGTAGACAATAAAGATTTGTAAATCAAGAACAGAAACACAAAAAAGAATAAAAATACTAGAATGACAATAGTCGAACACCAAACATCAGGCCAATTGAAATGTTGTGGTAAAACATCGGAATAACTCCACATGGACAAATGCCCGAAACTTAAAAAAAATGAATCAATATTTTTATCAGAGTGGGCAAAAACCTCCTTTAACAGGATCAAAGGGACTGGTTATTATTGCTTCTAATTGGTTCCAGTAGTTATTAAATGTGAATAACATTTGAGGGCGATTTTGTATTTTTAGATGGTCTTTTTGCTTAAATTTAATGAGCGTTGGTGTACTGCACTTAATCAAAAAATGCATGTTCAGCCATGTTTGCAGAACTTGAAAACTTAACTGAAAAATTGAAGATAACATAGAAAAACTGGAGGAGTAAATCTAGGTTTGAGTCCATTCACTGTAAGAATTGCAGAAATGGTTCATTTTAAATAAGCTGGTCTTTTACTTGGTAATTATTTTATTTTGTTATTATTTACATCAGCACATTAATTAGACTCCAATAATAGTAAAAAAAAAAAAAATGTACAGATCAAATTTGTTAATTTGTATAGTTTTTAAATTACACAAGTTTCTTTACCAGACTGAGGTTGATTAAAAATTAAAACCTGAGCTACTTGTGATTTTTGCCAGTTATGTTTGAAAATGATAAAATTACTACCTTGGTTCAGATAGTTACTCTAGAAATGAGATACCTATGGATCATCATCAATCTGTTTTATGTAAAGCTTTACTGATCTGATTCATGCCCAGAAGGAGACTGAACCTAAAATCAGGAATGCTTTTTCTACCACAATCCTTTCTAAAAGAAAAACTGACCTTTGATGTATGAATGAATCAGACAGGGAGAAACAAATACCATTGAATTGCATCAGCATGACTTACCGTTTCCTCTCTACTGTTGATTTTAAAAAGCAAATGAGGTGTCAAAAATATGCAATATGTCAAAGACTGACGTTTCACTCCCACACAATCTTAAAATTATGGTGTAATAATCTGAAAATGCTTCATTCAATAATTATTCAGTTTGGTTTTATATCAAAGAGAAAAAGACTAACAGTATAAGTAAACGTACATTCATAGTAGAAATATCAACATCCTACCCATGTCTTTGTAGTTTTTAAAATGTTTTTTTTAATGACTTATTGCAATGTTCTTACCTCAAAATTAACAGACAAGTTTCTTTTCAGAGCGATTTCATACACCAGACTGATTTCTGATTTGCTTGCATCAGTTCCTTCCTCCGTTTCCCCTTTTTCCTCTGGACTCTGGAAAAGAAAGCACAGTGGCTATATGTCCGACTTTTTATAAAAAAGAAGACTGGCATCACACATGTAATGAAAAGTAACATTCTGGGAACTTTCATTCTGCTTCATTGTCTTCTGTTTATCCAAGGCCAGGTCGCAGGGGTAGAGCCTCAAACGGGACCCCTGACTTCGCTATCCCCAGCTACATCCTCCAGTTCATCTGGGAGAATCCCTAGGCATTCCCAAGCTAGCTATGAGACATGATCTGTCCAGCAAGTCTGGGGTCTGCCTCTGCGTCTCCTCCCAATGGGACGTGCCCGAAACACCTCACCAGCAAGGCGTATGGGGGCGTCCTAACCAGATGCCCAAACCACCCCATCTGGCTTTTCTCGACCTGGGAGAGCAACCACTCTGCTCTAAGCTCCTCACAAATGGCAGAGCTCCTCACTCCATCTTTGAGTGTGAGCACAGCCACCCTGCAGAGGAAATTTTCAGCCGCTTGTATCTGCGATCCCATTCTTTTAGTCACCACCTACAACAGCTGACCATGGGTGAGGAGAGAAACATTTTAATCATTTTTTAGAGTAATTCCTTTTACAGCAACAAAACAATAAAGTCGAGCTGTGTGGACTTTACGGTGATAAGCAAAGTCAAATGTTTCTGACGGTCCTTAAGCTTTTGTTGGGCTAATATGGCTAAATTCAAAACCATTCTTTATGCCAATTTTTATTTTCATTGACTTTCTTAGCGTCAAATCCTACAACTTTGAGTTGTCATGCAGAAAAATAAGCACAAAAAAAAATTATTTTGCCGCAGAATTCTTTATCCATGTTTAAGGGAAGCTCTACTCTACTGTTTGTCATTCACATTTGATCAAATAATCCAAGTTACACATGTTAAGTATTATAAACAATAATGCCGTACTAAATTCTTACTCAAAGGAAAGTTGATTTTTCCATCACGGGGAAATCCATAAGTCCGACTCTAGTTTTATCAGAATACACATGGAAAGTACAGATTTATCAGCCTAAAAAAACTTTGGAAAACTGTAGCCACTCATAATTGTGCTGCAGGGACTCATGTGTGGATATTTTGCAAGAAGTAAACTTATTCACAGACTGGAAAAGTTCACATTGACACAATGTTCATTATTTATACTGCTCACTTAGTCTTTGCTTCTGTGCTAAAGTAAGAGCTTTTATTTGATTCTTAAAGTTGAATTAATTAGCATTTTTACGTATTGGTGAACATGTAGAACCAGTAAATAAATATTAGTTTTCTGTTAAGACCAAGAAATGAGCTGTTCATAAAACAAAAAAGATAATCCCGGGGATAAAGGTCTCTTAAATATTTTTCTTTTTACTTTATTTCTCTTTAATAAAGTAAAATAATTATTTACAAATATTAACGACATTCTCTTCTGTAAAACAAATGTGAAAGCTAAAACATTTTTCAAGATTATTGTATCTGTCTGGCCGGAAGATCGTCTCTCCCACGCCAAAAAAAATAAAATTCCAAAAGTAAGATAAGTTTCATTTACTCATAGCTATTGCAACTTATTCTGGCACCAGAGGATTTTATTAATCTTCTAGTCCGCTTCATAGTTTCTAATTATTAAATCAGATGTTTGATACTGACATTACTGATTAGAGCAATAGGAATAATTACTCATAAAACTCCCAGAGCAAGTGTTGATTCATTGAACTTTTCCTTTCCAATCAAATCAGCTGATAAAGAAATTTAGTTTTCACTGCTCTAATAATACATCAAAGTTTTACTTTTTTTTCTACAGTGTGGTGTGTTTCATACTTTCAAAAAGCCAATCCTGATGATGCATGTCTATTACAGAAATTAATGCGTCAGTATGTGAGCTTATTCACCACATTACTTATACTGTGACGTAGCATCTGGTAAATTCCACAGGAAGCAAGTCACGTTGCACTCACTGCATCGGATGGAAAACCTCAATTTAATGATGCATTTATGATTTTTTTGTACAGGTGATTTACATAGAGTACTGCACACAATTTAAAACAACAGTATCTAAGTAGTTGGAAGTACGAACAGAGTGAATTAAACATACAATATTCCATTTTCAGATGTTCTCACACCTTTATCGCTATAGGAAGAGAATTCCATTTCATTCTGTTGTCTTCTGCTTATTCGAGGCCAGGTCGTGAGGCAGCAGTGTAAGACGGCAAGCCAAGGTTTCTCTCACCTCACCTGCATCCTCCAGCTCACCCAAGAGGATCCCAAGACGTTCCCCAGCCAACTGTGAGACATAGTCTATCCAGTGGGTCTGGCGTCTGCCTCTTGGTCTCGTCCGGTGGGACCTACCCTAAACACCTCACCAGGGAGGCACTCTGGAGAAATCCTAACCAGATGCCTGAATCACCCCATCTGGCTTATCTTGACCTGAGGGAGCAACGGCTCTACTTTGAGCTCCTCCCGTATGGCAGAGTTTGTCACTCTATCTCTGAGTGAAAAACCAGCCACTTTTCGGAGGAATCTCATTTCATCAATCTTGTTTTTTTGGTCACATAGGAGAGGCAATAGTACAAAAATTTAAAAAACGTAGAAAGAGAATCTAGGGAGGTTTTCCATAGGATTTAATTTTGAACATTTTAAATGCTGATATGAGAGGAGCTAATTTTTTCTTCTTGTTCTTGCTTTCTGAATGGAAATTGCAATTAAATACAAGCAAATTTTAAATAAAAATTCATAAGGCACAGGGAAAAATAACAAACCGCAACCGATTTTCTTGTAGGTTTAGTGGGGTGAATGTAGATGTTAAAAAAAGCTCAACTTATTCCTTCCACTTAAAATCCCTCATTCACTAATGTTTTGTATGTGAACAATTTCTAGCTCCAGTGAATTCTTAATATGTTGTCGATACCGCAGATCTTTCTCATGGTTACATTTCATGGACACAGGCTGTCAGAAGTTAAAAGTATTAACAGAGCAAAGACAGTGAGACCTTTGAAAACTTAGAATAATCAAGCAGATAAGAGGCTTCTTGGTGACAAAGACAAACAGGAGGTTTAACTCCGACCTTACTAAAGCTCCTGCTTATGGTTATAAGGGTAACATTGTCCTTGGGGTAAAAATTCAGAAATCTATTCAAATCCCAGATATTATGTAATCATGACCCTGAACAACCTATTTGAATGAAAAGTGATGACGGCCCAAAAAAAAATTTGCGCTTGAAGCAGCCATAGAAGAGCTGGTACACTGTGATCATGAAGGGATAAAAATGATTAGCAACATTCCTTAGGTTGATTATGTTTAGAAAGAGAAAATATGAGTAAAAAAATTATTGCATCATTATTACTTTTTTTATCATCTGATCGGAGCAGAGATGAAGACTCCAGCTCCAGCTCCGGCTCTGGATGTTCTCCGGCCAGCTGTGAGGCATGGTCTCTCCAGCCGAGGAGCAAAGCTCTCTACCAGTCAATTTACCTTCCTACCCTCACCTACGGCCACCAACTGTGGGTGGTGACCCAAAGAATGAGATCGCGAATACAAGCACCCAAAATGAGCTTCCTCCACCGGGTGACTGGGCTCTCACCCAGAGATAGAGTGAGGAGCTCTGCCATCTGGGAGGAGCTTGGAGTAAAATCCTTGCTCCTCCGAGCTGAGAAAAGCCAGATTGGGTAGTTCGGGCATCTGGTTAGGATGCCTCCTGAACACTCCGCTATTGAGGTGTTTCAGGCACGTCCCCCTGGGAAGAGACCCAGGGGCAGAGCCCAGGTCATTATAACATAATTTACAGAATAACTGTGACTAATTAAAAATGAAGATGTAAGCCTCAGGATATGTATTACAGTGTTACTGCAGCATCATCTAAGTCTAATTTGCAGTTTAAATTTTGTGGTGCTGGATATAATGATCAAACAGATAATTAATGTTTTTTTAAAGTAGTATGAATGAAAAAAACTTTTCTAATAGGTACACAAAAAATTTTATTCTAACATAGCAGTTGTATACAACTGAGACTGTTCATCACTTTTGAATTTGATATTTGCAGCTTATTATCTTCAAAGGATGTTCCACTGTCTGAGATTTGGTTGCTGTTACTGAAAACTGCAATTAATAATAATACAATATAACTGCAGTGCCTCCATGTAAAAAACATATAAGGAGAGAACAAAAAGCCTTTTAGCCAGAGGCCATCCACACATGTTGAAACCCACGCAGTCAAGCAAAGATAGAATGGAGGTCTCATGCCATAGACACAATGTGGGTTAATTTGTAAATCAAGACTCAGAAGCAGCAGCAAACAAAGAACTCATTTATGGTAGCCGACGCCACAAGACAGAAAGACGGGCAAATGAGAAGAGCCAAAGCGTTTTAAATAACCATTGACGATGCCAAGCAGTGAGAATATGGGGTAATTTGATTTCCGGTGGGAGATGATAACAACAGTTAACAACTATGCCTGAGGGAGGATCTGGAAAGGTATAATGGAATAGGAAGGAACACAAAAAAAAGGAAATGGGCAACAATCCTAGGTGCAAACCAAAACTGTGGAGATTAAGGGTTTAAATTATACATTAAAGTAATTAGATCTGAGCTGGATTTGGATTCAATCTGATCAAAGCCTGGTTTTCAATCATCTCAGTGGCTGCCCAAAAAATGACACATATTTCTTCAAAGAGAGTGGGAGAAACTAAAAAGTAAGCTGTTAACTTTTAATTAAGTGAAAGTTTTCCCTCTGCACTGGAGATCTTTGAGGTGAAAGTAATCAGGAGAACACACCATCACTGAGGGGATAAAAACGTGTTGCAGGAAAGTCTCATCCTCAGTGAATGAAATTATGGCTTGATGTGTGCACACGGCACTCATGTCTTGCATCTAGATTTAAAAATTTAATATGCTTTATGAATATTCACTTATCTATTTGTGTTTTGCTTATTAAGATACATCCTGGTATTTTTTGCAGTTCAAGTTTAAGTTCAAATTTTTTTATTGGACCATAAAAAAGGGGCCAAATTAGTTCTGCCGCATCATTACATAAAAACAGACACATGAATAGATAAAACTAGATAAAACATTATTGCAGCATGTACCGTGATGACATGACACCACTGTCCAGAATGAATTAAAAACACATGTTCAAACACAGAACGACATGGCTTTTTGTAGCAGCCAAAAAAAAAAAAATCCCAGTTTTATAAGTTTACAGATTTGGACAGAAGTTCATTGTGTACTTATAGTGATGTAATAAAGAGACCAGCATGAATTCTTTGTGCTGGCAAAGTGGCTAATGCGTTGGGGTGTTTCTGAAGTTGTTTTTATATGCTTGTGTTTACCTGTGGCGGCCGCTCAGGGATAGGTTCGTTCCTCAGGGCCTGAAGGGCTTTCATTGCAGCATTATGTCTCGCTGCTTGGCGGGTTCGTCCATCGCCAATAAACTCATGACTCCCCACTGACAGCTGCACGTAGAAAATCTTGGGAACAGGATAATGGTACCTGAAACAAACAATCAAAAGAAAGGATAGCAGAATAAGAAATAAAGTCCAATACAGCATAACTGAAATTAGAGGTAAGGATAAGATTTCATCTGAGACATGTAAGGGAAAAAAAAGGGCACCAGAGGGTTAGAAGTTATCAATTCGCTCCGTTTTCACCGTTCCCAAATTAAAGGCTCAACCACTTCATCAGGGTCAATTACAACACAATAGCCTGTTGGCCAACTGCTTGAGTAATGTTTCGCCATTGAATCTCAACTCAGGGATAGGAAACAAAGCGCAGGAACATATATCCTCGCCTCTTTCTTCTTGGCCTAACCATAGATTATGCTCTCTTTCACTTAGTCCTGACAGAGCGGGACTGAGCTGTCACCGAGCAGATTTAGAGGTCTGCGTGTGCGATGCCCCCCTCTCGGGTCAGGACGAAAAAGGCTGAGAATGTCTGCAGGATGGAGGACAAGCAAAGAGAAATAGTGGGAAAACTAATAAAAGAAAGTCAAAGTTTTTAATATCCTTCCCCATGTCTGCTTTAATCTCTGCCAAAACACACGTAGATTCAAAAAGACACACACCCACAATATGTGGTTGACACAAATGGAGCAAAGCAGATTTATGTAAATATGTCTCTTCCAGAGTCAAGTTCCCAAACTCTAGTCAGTATTTGCATGTTCGACTTGCTTTGATGAAAGAAAATTTGTAGAATTTATACAAGCACTGTGTGATAAAACTTACCACAAACCTACCAGATATAAAACTATCCCATTATGTATGCCACAAGATTCTATTTGACTCAGTGGTCGGGCTAGCATTTGATTAAATACGTGTGGGAATTTGGGGAACCCTAGAAGCTTGAAACTGTAGAAAAAGAAAACATGTGTGCTCTAGAAAGTTATGCGGTCGCTTTTACAACAAATTGCCCGCATGCATGTGGATGAAAAGATGTCAAGTTAAGTCAACAATAGCACAAAAAAAATATATCTAAGAAAGATTTTTGGTTTTAGACTGATTTTTTACAAACAAGATACTTTCACATTATTTTTTTTATTATTATTTAGTCACCACAATGTTGCGCTAAATGGGAATCCACTAGAATTTCTAATTAAAAAGTTAGCTCACTAGAGTGAATAGTTTTTGGCAGAAAAACTATTAGTTTTGTCACTCACATCATTTATATATTTCAACACTTTTAAAGTATTTTTTAAAAAACACAAGAAAATGAGTCAATGTGGCAAAAAAAAAAAAAAACAAGTGTCTGCAATGACCATTAAGCTGTTCTAAATGTTTCTAATTTTGAAACAGTTTTAGAAAATTGGGCCCCAAGACAGCACTTTGGAATCAAACAATCACCCAAATTACTATCATCCATCAAATAGAGCGCAGGAACGTTAAGACATTGAGTCGCACTTATGTATATGGGATTGCCATGAAGATCATTGGAAAATTGCTTGTCGAACTATTACAGAATACCTTACAAAACCCAAGAATGTTAACTTCTGTGAAGTTTGTTGAGAAAAAAAAATATATATGCTGAGATGAAATCCTTTGGTTATGGTATTAACAGTAGCTTTTAATAAATAACAAGATAATCCATTCTGACAATTTAATCTGGTAAAATTTTTATAATCTACATCAGAAGTTTTCACTTCGGACAAGTTTAAGATGCAGCCCAAGGTTCGGAACAGCTCTGCAAGTTAATGACCAGGTTATCAATATGTTAAGGAGTATTGAAAACCATAAACAAACTACTGTTTGTATTCCTCCCAATGGTATTGGCATCAAACATATGACAAAACTAAGTAAATGGGGTCAGTTTTAGAAGGTCTATGTTTAAATGTATAGATTTAAGTTGGAAATTATTCTTTGATGAGAACATTTTTTGTATGGATGAATTGTATTCTCAAATTTAGATTTCAGGTTTGGTGGCCTTAGTAATAGGTCTGCTTTTTGCAGAAAATGCAGCCCTTTTTCCTTCATCGGGCACTGATCTCCACCTTTTCCTGAACCGATTTGAAGCCAAGTGTGAAGCAGCTAGGATGAAAATCAGCACTTCCAAATCCCAGATCATGGTCCTCAACCGGAAAAGGATGGAGTGCCCCATGCAAGGCTGGGACCCACCTTCAGATCAGCAGCGAGAGACAAAATGAGATTTTATTAGGCTCTGAAATGACACAGAAATGTTGCAAGACGAACTTGAATAAAACTTGTAAGGAAGTTTATCAATTCTTCTGGTTAGGATAACCCACATTTCTCTGTCATTTTTTCTGGCCAGTGATGCCCCCTATTCAACAGGACGTATTGAGAAATATTTGTTTGATTGCTGTAGTTTTTTATGAGCTTCTTTTTCCCAATTTTCTTAATTCTTCCTTACTAAAAATGAGTCAGGGTATTACTCCCAGAATTTAAGCATGTCTTTCTGCTGGCCATAGGGGCCTTTTCTATGGGCGGGGGTCTTCCTGGCCCTCACACGTCAAGTGTGGCCCCAGGGTCTCAGAGGACATGCCAAGTGCAACATGGGTTCAGGCCAACAGCGCTGAGCTGAGATGGGAGCGACCAGAGCTGCAGCGCTGAGTACAGGTGCAGGAGAGGAAGAGAGAAAGGGATCAGAAAGACGGAGGGAGACTTGAGCAGAGAGGAAAATAGGAAGGAAGGAAAGAGAGAAAAGAGAAAGGAACGTGGAGGGAGGCCTGTGGGAGACCCGATTCCACAACGTGGGAAAGTAGTGGCTTACACACAAGCAAGTAAGCCAAGAACAAAGGCCAGTTCACATGCACATAAAAATTCACGTAGACAAAAAACGCCTGTTCTGCGTGATCAATTATTTGTTATCGTTCTTCTTGCAAGGAGAATTTTGGACCAGGACACCTGTGGAGACCGCTCAAAGGGGATGGTAAAGTAATTATGAAAAGAGATGGCGGTGTCTGTGATGACGCAAATGTCTGTGTGTGTGATGATATGACTAAAAAAATATCTATGTTCAAAACAGAAATGAAAGAATGATAAGTCACCGCCAATTAAATGTGAGTAAGAACTTTGACTTGGAAGATGGAACCTTATCTTTTATGTTGAAGGTTACTTGTTCAAACTGATCATTAAAAGACCCATATGTGAGCACAGAAAGAGATAGTAACATTCAAAAAGCCCACACACGGGCGGGCTGGGAAACTGATGCTTAGTATCACAATTATTACTATAAATGACAGAGTGACATTTCAGCTGGAAACTATTTTCTTCAGTAGCACGGAAACTATTTCCTTTCCAAAAGTCTGTGCAGGAAAAAAAGAATCTCATATGTCACGCTTTTTTTTTCAGCTCAGCAACTCTGTTTTCATCACTTCTGCCTAGATTTATATAATCTCCAATACTAGACAACCAGTTAATCACCAATAGAGATGAGAATATACAACCATATTTGTCAAAAACATGAGTAACTTTCCAAAAGTGTTGTTTTTCAAACTGAAAAGCACAAAGAGAATTGGATGTGATGAAAAAAATACACTGGAGTCAACAACTTGTTAAAAATAAATGGAAGTTGACGCCAAGTTGTTTCTTTTTAATTTACTGAAGAAATTTGGAAAATGTCCATTTAAAAACAATCTACTATTATTAAAAATAAAAAGACAAACAAGTTTTTGCACAGTTAAATTGTTCAAGTTTAGAAAGCTGGTTTTAAAATGCATTACACTATCATTAATTTTTTTACTTAACCAAGGCAAGACTCATTGAGATTAAAAATTTCATTTTCAAGAACGTCCTGGCAAGTGGCCAATATTTACAAGTTAAATCACACTAACATTCACTGCATACAATCATAAATACATTTAAAACATAGCTCAATCTATTTGTTTCAGAAATTTTCAAGTAGGAACAATAGCACAGGTTGATTCTAAAATCCTATTTTGCAAGACACGTTTAAATGATACTAAAGAGACTAACTTCCTCTGTTTTGAATGGTTCTGTAAAATGTTTCAGGCTAAAAGAGCAGAAAACTGAAAAGCCTTTTTGCCCAAGTTTAGACTTAACTCTGGGAACAGACAATAAAAACCAGTCTTATGAGAGAAGGCTGTAAACGCCAGCATGTTTCCAGACAATACCTTTGAAGGTGTGAAGGAAGCTGACCAAGATTGCATTAATAAGAAGTTAGCTAATGTATAAAGAAAATTTATATTTATAGTGGAAATTTTTTTGAAGATTTTTATAATTGAAAGCAACAACTTTATTGAGTTAATTAAATATTAACAAAATTGTTTTAGTTTTGTTGTGTTTTAAGTGTTGAATTACTAGTAAACGGGATTTGAGGGCAATTTTTTCTTTCTAAAAACTTAGCAGCAAACTCTTCGTAGACAACTAAGGAGTGAAAAAGAAAACGGAACCATTGGGCTTTTTATACATGGGTCACAACTGGTAGAATAAAATTTGGTGTCAGCACAGTTAATTATTTGATTTGTCCTGCGTCGTCTCAGCAGTTCATGCCAGTGGCTGTGGGTGTCAAAGCGTTGAGGAATGTTTTCCTGCCAAAAGCTGGGCCCCTTCAAACCAATCAATCGGGATCTGAATGCAACAGTATAAAAGCAATGTTGATGAACATGCATTTCTTTGTTTCAGAATTGTATCACCTTCTCAAAGTTACGATTTAAACACAAAAATACAAGAAAACAAAAAACAAAAACACATTGACAAAAAGAACACTACCCTTCCCATATTTTGCCCATTGTATCCTTTCCTAAATCATACAAAAAAAAAGCGATTAAAAATTAGGAGCAAATAGAGCATAAATTTTTAGTCATTTTTATTGTTGAGGCTCCAGCTGGAAGATCCAAGCTTGTTTTTTAATGCACTGCAACTAGAAATGGATCCCCATCTAGCTAAAAACCAAAATCAGGGCGCAACGTACATCTGGAATTGATAGATGGAAAAAAAAATCTTCTTGACAATATTTGTTTTGTTTTTTTAATTGAATTCTTTTCCTAATGGAAAAATTATTTTTGCAAAAATACCAAGAGTCCCTCAATTCACTCTACATAGATGCAACTTTTAAGTCATTTCTAATGTCATTGTGGACCACTCCAGTGAATAGCAAAAAATGTGAACTGAACCACAGCGAAAAGCAGCACACAGAAGAAACTAGGCCAACCACACACAGACAAGCAGTAGATGAGCAAGGGAGTGTACTGGCCTACTTGTCTCAAAGCTTCTCTGAGCTTGACCACCAAGACATACACTGGCCACATGTGCAAACAAACACACACAGTCAGAAAGAATTATAAAGCGGATGTGACTGCATTAAAAGTAAAAAAAAAAAAAAAAAGAAAAAAAAAGCTCTACAAAAAAAATTGGACAAGCTTACTTCTCCACTAACTGCAATTTCTACCAATCACTTGTCAGATATTTAACTTGTTTTTTTTCTTCAATCCTCCCAACTTCCATCCTTCATTCTTTGCGTCTATCACTGATTGCTCCACTTCTACTTCCACCAGACACAATCGCTCATGTTGAAAATACATGACGGTGTGAGATAACAAACTTCCAAGTCCAAGTAAATACACCGTGGGACTGAGATGGTGTGGAAAAGCTTGTTCGGACTATTTGATAACAGGATTAATGCAGAAATTATTCCACGTTACACTATTTCTCAACTACGTTAAGACAAACACACTAATGAAAACAAAAGTTTGTAAACTTTTAGAGTTGCAGAAACGAATCTCGAGTTGTGAATCTACACAGCCTGAAACCAAAGCTGTGAATAGTTAAAATCCTTCTCTAGCTCATAAACAAAGTGCTAACCTGTCACTAATACATTTCAGTCCTCCGTTTCATCCAACAAAACCGCACATCCTGTCAGTTTCCGCTGAAGCTCATTGTGGGAGTAATTTATGTACTCCGTCACATTCCTCCAGCGTGATATACTGCTGCGTGCGTGCTGCGGACAGCTGCTGTCAAATATGCTTAAACGCAAATCACCGTCAACAAATATTCATTCTCGATAGTGAACAGACAGTTTATACACACACAAACAAAAATGGTTCTATTATTTTAATTAACATAATGAAACCAACAGTAAGGCAGTGAACATTGTACCAGCTGACAATGTTCACTGTCTTACTGTTTGTTGTGGGTAATTCTTTTTCCAAGATAATAAAGTTTGCTTTGAGGAACCCCTTTGATTAGCAAGCGGTCTTTGTGACCTCAATTGGCAGGGCTCAGCAGGGTTTGTCTGACCAATTTTCTGCAGAGTTATCCCTAGAACACCTGGTAGTTAATAAGTTGTATGCAGTTGCACTCTGTTTCTAGATAGTGTTCTGGTGGTACCACCATTAGAAGCCAGTCAAGATATTAGTTTTAGAATTCAAGTAAAAACATTCCTTTAAAAACATTTCATAGAAAAAGTACAACTCACACAGTAAAAAAAAAACATTACTATAGTTTAAATCTTACTAATTAAGACATCACTAATGGCAAAGCATTATCATTTAGAAGCCTAACTTGAGCCTGTTTAAAATTCAACTGTCCCATGCATTTTATGTTATGCTTGATTCCATCTTCAAATGATGATTTTTATCAAACATATAACACATGTTTTCAGTCTAGGTGATGTCACTACTCCTCAGCCACAGCCAGTGGCTTACCCTTCCAGTGGTGTTGGTAAGCTTCTTGGTGACCTGTCTTTGTGCCTGTCCTCTGACGCTAACCTCTCTGAGTAGCCGAGTGGTCGTAAAGGCTACAAAGCCCATCCGCCCTACTTCCATTGGACGAAGCCTGATACCTCATCCTCTGTCCTCAGTCTCAGCTGCTAATTTGGAATAGCTTAGTTTCTTGCACTCACAGGCTTTATCGATGGACTGCTCCCACGAAACAGTCAGCTCCACGATGTAGGCAAGTCAGCAGAAATTACACAAGAGAATGAGGTCTGGATGCAGGATGGTTGTTATGATCTCCGGTGTAAAAAAAAAATAGTCTCTGGTGAAGGTTAACTTGAATTTGCCAGTCGCTGGCTGCCTTCAGAAGGGTCAGCTCAAGGTAATGACAACTAGTCCTCAGCTTCTCCGCTTCCTGGACAAATGTTGGTGATAGCGCACATCTTGGCTGCTGATGGGTTGGATATTAATGTATACTCTCTTGCACTTAAGTGTATTGGCTTGACGGCTCAAGTCCTGGGTGTGTGTGGCTGGTGCCACAGCCCACTATGGTGTGCTTCAGTGTTGCAGTTGCTGAGCAAATGGGACAGGATTAATCTTTACCAAGCCAAAGCCGTGGGTTTCTGGGCAAGGGCAGCACATCATATGTGGCTCGAACAATGAAACTCAGTCTGATAGATTCCATTCTCCATGCAAGGTTCCTCATTTCAACTCATGACTACCTTATCCCGTGGTCCTGTTTCGTTTGTGCAATGGCTTTGAAGCGTCTGGCTGTTTACTCTTGTTGGCACCTTCTGTCCTGTTGCTAGAACTGGAAAACACATTTCTGGAGCCAGAGGGGGACATGTGAAGCCACACTTTGGCACACTTAAATTCCTCTAAACTAGTGATTGGTAGTGACAGGATTTCATCACCGTAAAGTCCAAAACTGCCAAAGCAGAAGTTGGGAACTCAGAGCCACGTTCACAGGTAAGAGTTCAAAAGCCTTTCCAGATGGTGAATATGGCTAAGTGAGACTTCGTACATGGTTAAGGGCCAAATGAATCTGGGTAGTAGCCCAAACTGGCTACATCAGAGCTTCAGCTTTTTTGGCAGTTAAAAAACAAAAACAAGCTTTGTTAAAACGCGCTGATTTCACAGGAACACAACCGAATTGTGAACTTCAACACTCCATCAGCTTGCTCAAGTTGCTGGTCGTCTTTCAGATCTGCATCATACCAACGCCCTAGGCTCTTGATGGGTTTCTTCAGTATTGTTTGAAGTGGTGGATTACTGATGTGTAACCGCTCACTTACTAATTGGCCTTTATTATAAAGTTGCTACATGACGTGAAGAATTCACCCACAGTTTGAACTCTCTTCCATGACATATACTACATAGAAGTTGTTGACTTGATAAGGTTGGAGTCTTCAAAACATTGGCCGACCCAAGAAAATAACTGGCTGTGGATTAGACTAAATCCAGATACTTTTGGTCTCATTAAGAGTATTACTCAGCAACATGCTGTTTTATGTTTGTTGTCACTAGTGGAGTGGAACACATTGTTTTTTAATCTTTAATTAAATACATAATAAAGAAACTGGCGAGCAAACTGCTCTGAGTTATTTAACAACTTTTTTGTTAGAAATATCTTTACTTTGTCAAAGTAGCATTATATTGAGTTTTTTTTTTTAATAAAATATAATTCAAGAATTCATGCACTGACTGTAAATTGTAATTGTAAAAAGTTTCATTTAGTGAGTGGCCCACATTAGAGCAAAAAATATAAAATCAATTAAGCTTGGTTTGGGTTTTTATTATTCTTCAATTTGTTCATCGATTCGTTTTCCCAGTTTTTCCAGGATAAGGTCAAGGGTGGAGCACCGTATGCAAGGAACCCAAACTTTCTTTTCTCAGGCCGTATCTACTAATCTTCGATCTATATGCTCAGAGTCAAGCCATCAAACATAAACCCTGGGGTTTATATATCCTGGGGTTCTCCACCTTCCCAAAGAACCATTCTAACCAAGTTCTCCTTTAAATGTGATATTACTTTTAAAAATATATATGTTTCCAAAAAGAAGAACCGGCATCACTTAGAAGTCATACATTTCAGGCTGAGTTTTTTCTGATCTGAACTGAATCTGATCTGAAAATTACGATGAAGCGAAATAAAAAGTCCCAATAGAAGTAGATGCTCATCCCTCACAGAAACTCTATTGCAGGTTTGATTCAACCCAAAATAAACAAAGTATAAATGTGTAATAGATTTGTGGTATTTCTATATTTCTCGTCACATCTTCAAGCACGGTGGAGTGACTGGTAATTGTGATGTGGACTGAATTCAAAGAGTGGTTAAAAGAAGAAAAAGGAACTTGTTCTGCTATTACAGGAACCGAGGTTACATCATAAACTTGTACAAACATCCAGGTGTACTCTGCCCTAAAAATTGCTCTCAGAAGAACCATTTACTGGATTATGGATATATAACAACTTTTAATATTACGTAACATCTTTCTCATGTGTATCATGGAATAAAAATACATGTACGATGTCGTCCAAAGAAATGTTAGACCCCTTTCTGAACAGCATACAAAATTGTCTGAAGACACTTCAGAGGAATTTGGAGAAGCAGGAGTTGACTGTGATTAAATTCAAGCTGACCTGTAAAGTTAACACAAAACAACATCAGAAAGTAGGACAGTATGTATTCCAACGAGCTGATGTGCATCACCCCGTAATAATTCACACCAACAATGGACACCGGTGTTATGATGCATGTCACGCGGAGCTGGTGTCTACAAACCAAAAAAAGGAGGGCAACCAAAAAGACTCACAACAAACAAAAACAAAGACCCTCCCTCTTCACACTTACTACACTGTTACCCAGCTGGTTGGACTAATGGCTTGAATAAAACAAAAGGTGTTCCAAAAGAAAACACAAGATGAGCGATTTTATTTTTGTAAGCACCTATATAAGGGAACTTGGAGAAAAGCCATTTGATTCACTTCTTCTTAAATTGGAATGCAGTTTAAAAAAGAAGAAGACAGCTTGTGTTGTTATAACCTTCTTGGTGTACCATGGTTTTCAGTTTCTTTTTAAACGCAAAGCATCAAGGCAAAAGATTTAAAGAGGACACACAGGGATACGCAAACACGAACCTCCACTCAGATGAGAAGAGATGAAAGGAAAGAATAGACTTCTGTGTCACTGAGTCCGTGGAACACAAATCATTCCAAACATTTGTTTATGTTGGAGCTGTATTCCACTCCTCCATCCCCTCCCATAAAACACAGCTTTATGAGCTTACACCCACTTGTACAATTAGGACTTATTATCCTTTCCTTTGTCATGTCAAACATGTTAACTTACGCACAATCTGAGCATATTTTTATGATTCATTCACAAATGCATGATCGTTTTTCTAGAGAGAGAGGAAAAAAAACCCATACAATGAAATGTTACTTCTTTTGAAGACTGTTTTGTGGGCTTTGATTCTTCCCTTTAGGTTTTGGGGGTTGAATGAGAAAAGCCATATTTCTGGAATCCCTGACTGGACAAAAGAGCACAGAGTGTCCCAATTTCCTAAAGCCTAAAATGACAAACAGCGATATTAAAAAAAAACAAGTTGAGACGGAATGATTTGAGGGAGGGAACAAGAGGAATGAGTGCATGTAGTGAGAGGACCTCAGAGGATATCTGATACCTCCATATAGGAAAAGATGAGAGGAAATGTTGAATATAGGAAAGCGCTCTTGGGCATATTTGCCTTTTCAGTGAGCCGGTTTGGCCCAATTAGAGATGTACATGACAAAGTACACCTGAATATCTGTATGTGTGCTTTGTGTCTGCACTGCTGTCTGCTTGTAACCTGAGGGCATGAGATTCATTTTTCAAGGATTTTTCTGCTGTAACTGTCTGTCCAGATTTTCTAGCACAAGGTCTGTGCAAAACATGCAGAGCGACTTGTTCAAGAAAAAAATTAAGAAAGCAGTTTGAGTTTCCAAGGACGGTTTTTTGCAGCTATGAACAATGTCTACCTTATACTGCATTAATATATAGATAATTTAAGTGTAGATGATGATAAACTATAAACAGTAGCCGACAAATATTTTACCAGAGCTTTTTACCTAAAAATTTGCTTACTGCAGCTAAAAACAAGACCATCTGCATAAACCTTAGCCCACAATTTATTTTAGACTTAAAAAGGGAGTACTGAACAAAATCAACTTTTTGGAAATTTCTACCATGTTTGAATATCATTCTCACATCAAAACATATCAAAGTGGTTTTCTATTTCATTTATGCCCATTTATGTAATTTCTGAGCTCTCTTGTCTAGTATTCAAGAGATATACAGGTACAAAGCCACGCCTTTGGTTCTCCACCACGCCCATATTCTAATGAAAGCCGGAGGTGTTTCAGTGCATGCAGTCTGCTCATGCTTGATCCCTCCCCAGAGCAAGCAGTGGCAATTTTATGTAAACGCTCAAAAATAAGAATATAAAATAATATGTGCCAACTCTGCTAACTTTATGTGCCTTACATTGTATTTCTTGTCCTAAATGAGATTTTTATTGTGTCCTTTCATTCCTGGGACAAGACTAAGCGGGGAGGGACAGGCAGGGGAATTAACACGGTCAAAAACAGAAGTGAAAATTGAAATTGAAAAACAAGTATTTGTAAGCGTTTTTCTGCAAATAATGTATTTCTGAGCAAACAAATGATAACGTGTTTATCAGTATATGCTAGATAAGAGGTTTTACTCCACAAAAAAGCAAAATCCCTTTTTTAAGTTTTTCTCATAATCTCACGCAAAATCTCACAAACATACAAACAAGCACTACTGTGCTGCATTTTTACCTCAGAAAAAAAAACATGAGCAGGGACAGTTACGTAAGCAAGAAAGTCGATGTCCTTCACATCAAAAGCACAAAAGAATGTATTAAAAGTTAGGTGTTTATTTCCAGTTTTGAACAGAAATGCTAAGTGTGGAAAACTTTCTGAGACACAAAATACAAAAAAAATTTCCACATTTTGATGACTTGATTTTTAGCGTTAAATATTTAGAAACCAGAGTGTATTTCTTTCTTTGATTGAGAACGTTAGTCTGACCAAAGCAGGACTGTGTGGACTAGAAGGACCTTACTGCATCACAGGTGTACTGATCTCCCTCAGCGTTTCCTACAGAGAAAGCAGTGATGGACAGCTCTGTATCGGACCATCATTACATGAGGAAATGTCACAGCTGACAAAATGTTACTGTCATAATCAAATGAGAATTTGGGAGGATGTGGGCGGCTTCAGCTTTACTTTAACAGGGAAAGTCCTATCCAAATTTCTGCTCTGACAGAACGCAGGATGCAGGCCCCCCTGAGAGAGCAGCAGCAGAAGGAAATCTGGGAGCGCCGTTGAGAAGCTTTGCATGACTCATTGGAATCAGGTGTTCCCGTGATAACACAGGAGTTGGAGGTTCTCTGGAAAGACTCTTAATGTAATTAGATTTTCTGATAACATAAATTTTTGACTGATGCAGTTATCATTTTTAAATCGTTCAGGATTCTCATACTTTTTACATTAAAAACAGTAGAAATAAAAGAAACAGACTCTTGTTTGTCCTTTGCAAACAATGGTACTGTTACCTTGGTATAATAGCATAGACAAATTGCTGATTTAAACATGAACTTGGATGGTAAAGAATTATGATCAGGTCCTTTCGCCATAAATGAGATTCATTAAGACACTGATTAATGCACGTTTCATATTATCGCAGTATTTCCTCTACAGGGCACTTTCTGAATGAATCAATACTGGTCCTAGTGGTAATTAGAGCGCTGATGGATCAGAGCCAGGCTGCCCTTTTAATGGTAAGATTTTCCATCAACACGACTTTGGATCACTCTTATTCATCATAATAGATAAGGACATGGGTATGTGGAAACCTTCGTTTCCCTGCAGTGCCGTTTAGGAGACAGATTGGGAATATGGCCTGCCACTTTGTGACATAGTCACCTGATTAAGAAAATTCATATTCCGAAGGTCTTGCTATCATTAATCCAGGGCTCATCTATGCTGAAAGAAAGAGACCTTATGAAAGATATAAATGACCTTGGCGTGATGTGCGCCTCATCTGTTTGAGTCGTGCACGTCCACTAAACCGTCTCTCTGGCTTTCCAACAAAATGAAACATGATTGAAAACTAAACAGACGAAGTCAGATAAATACCGACTGTGCCTTTTCAGAAACTCGCCACATATGATGTTGACAGAAGGACGTGGGGAAACAGATTTCTACTGCTACCCCGAAGACATTTGTCTTTTTCCTGTTTGCTTCTGCAAGGATCAAATGGGAGGAGATGTGAGCCAGATGCCAGACTGCCTGCTGACTGCACTAATCTGTCCAACACCACCATAGAGTCACAGAAATTCTAGCAACATAACATCACTTTATAAATAAATGCCACACATTTTGTTGCGTAATATCTGATACAGGCACGCTGTGAGATGATGTAGGCAGACAGCAAGTCAGAAGTCAGTGTGAGACAAGATCTAATTTTCATTTGTAGCCATGGATGTATCAAAAAACTCTCCTGAATAATTTAAGATCACAGACTAGTGATCGGCATATAAACAACGCTGTAAAATATAGCACATTCCAGTTTTACAGTTACTTAAAATGGGTGCTCAATCACCTTCATGATGAAGGCTGATGGGACTTTAGAATGAAGTAACACTGCCATCTGGAGGAAACAAAGCTCGGAAAAAAGATTTTCTGCATTTAACAGGTTATAATGTTTAAGGAAAAGAAAGATTAACCTTAATCTTGCATGGATGCATATTTCAGACACAACCTCCATCTTTTATGATCAGCAAAAACATTCACAAAATCAATCATCTAACTAGGTGTCCCACAGAACACTTGGAGGGTATCAAAATGCCTAAAAACAAGGGCATATTTGAAGAAAATGCTTTATGAGGAAAAACACAAAAACAAAGAAAGCAAAACCACATGGGTGCCACAATTTTCTGCCAGGCCACAAGGATAAAAGAGCCACATGTGGCAAACAACCAATCCACGAGAACAATAAGCCACAGCTACATAGTTTGACAAATGAAAAACAAATGATTAGACTGGAAAATGTCTCACCTTTGGTTGAACATCCCTCTGAAGTTGTAGTTAGCTCTATAATTGGGTATCGGCTTGGGATCCAAAGGCCTGTAGATAGCTGGTTCCCCTCTCTTCATAGCCAGACCATTCAGTTCTACTGTGGGTGTTATACTTCCTACAGAAATGAGGACGCACAGAAAGAAAAACATGTTTAACCAACCAGGAAATAGTCTGAAAAAATTTTGGAATTAACAAAAACTGAAATGAATCCAAAAAGTATTCAAATGTTTTCCAGAGAACCACAAAAATTATTTTTATGTCATACTATTATCATATGATTTCTTGAGAATTTTAGAGTTTAGTGTTTGTATTTATAGCCTGCAATAATAAGGACGTGACATTGGTTGATTAGAGTAAAGACGGAGCCGAGCCAAAAAGTGAAGTTTTCAATTTACCACTCAATCCACTTTTCTAGGAATTTTTATGATCTATTATGTTCTCTCCAGATGCACAACAAAATGACTCTTAATGGACAACAAAAACTCAAAACAGAGACCTCTCCCGAGCCAGTAATTTTTCTTTTTGTCCGAGCAGTGATTAAGATCAGCTCATAACCTAAAAATTTGTTTCTCATTTCATTACCAGAAAATTGTGCTATGTTACTAACAAACAAATACTCCCAAAAACATGACTAGTGATTAGACGCCAGGAACATCTATCCCTTAAGAATTGGAAGATTACACGATGATGAAGTTTGTTTTTTTAACTAGAAGGGAATTTCCTAACCAGAATTTTATTCTAACCTAATTTGTAAATATGTTAAAACCAAGCTAATGAGGCCAAATATTTTCCATTGAGGATAAATAAAGTTTCTCTAAGTCTGAATTTAATTTGGACATGTCAAGTATCAAATTGTAAAGAAAAATAATATTTATGTAAAACATTGTTAGAAGATCATTTTTAACTTTTAACAAGGAACTATCAAACACAGTCAATAGACTGCAATTGGGGACAGAAAGGTTGTGAAAAAATTGTTTGTGTTTGATTGAAATTGAAAGGAGCATCAATAATGTAATGGAAAATTTCTAACAGTGAAGGAGTTTAAGTATCTCGAGGTCTTGTTCACAAGTGGGGGAAGGATGGAGCGGATTGGTGCGGCATCAGCAATCACTAGGATGCTGCATCGGTCCGTAGTGGTAAAGAGAGAGCTGAGCTTCCTCGACAGGGTGGCTGGGCTCTCACTCAGAGATCGGGTGAGGAGCTCTGCCATCCGGGAGGAGCTCGGTGTCAAGCCGCTCCTCCTCCAGGTCAAGAGAAGCCAGATAAGGTGGTTTGGGAATCTGGTCAGGATGGCCCCCAAGCGCCTCGTTGGTGAGGTGTTTCGGCATGTCCCACCAGGAGGAGACCAAGAGGCAGACCCTGGAAAGACTATGTCTCACAGCTGGCCAGGGAACAACTCAGGATCCTTCCGGGTGAGCTGAGGAGCTGAAGGATGCAGCTGGAGGATGCAGCTGGGACAAGAGAAGCCTGGGCTTCCCGTCTGACGCTGTTGCCCCCGCGACCCGGCCCCGGATAAGCAGAAGATGACAGAACGGAATTTCTAACAGACCTGGAATGACCATACAGATTGGTTGATCTAACAATACGATCCGCTGGCATACATCTACCATCTCTGAAAAAAGTATTTTAATCATAATAATCAATGTTAAAATGTAAGTTACAAACGCCATTTGTTTGATCGTATATATTTATTCTTTTATTTATTAGGCTCAGTTCTGTACCACTTGTACAAAGAGCTCAACAAATTATACAGTCATTTCAATACCGTGTTTTAACACATGAACCGGAATGAAATTTTAACTCCAAATGTAAAATTACCAAATATCCTTCACATAAATGTTTTGTAAATTATTTAGCTTGTAAATCAGGTCCTCAATCAAGATCTTGGAAGAGTTATGGAACTATGCACAACCAGTCTATATGTGTTTTGTGGATCTGAGTAAGTCATTTGAACATGTCCCTAGGGCGCCCCTGTAGGGAGTGCTGCAGGAATATGAGAACCAGAGCCCTTGTTACAGACTGTATATGATCAGTACCAGAGTTCTGCTCACATTGCTAGTAGCAGGTCGAGCTCATTTTGATGTTAATAGGGGCTTTACTGTTTAGGCTGCTGCCCTCTGGAAGATGACAGTATGGTAAATCAGCCATTTGAGTATTTTGTGTTGTTTTTCTGTTTGCTGTGGGCATTTTGTGTATCTATCGCTTTGAGTTTGAATGATCTAAGATGGAAAAAAAACTTTCTGAATTGAGGAAATGGCCATTAATTAACTAATGAGATTGGTTTCAAAGGAAAAAAACCTCATGGTTGTATATCTTTTTGAGAGTAAAATCACTCCCGAGCCAAACGCTGTACCTGGGTTGCTGCTGATGTCGACTTTAGGAGAGCGGGGTGCTGGCCGGGGAAGGACACTCTCAGCCAGCGCTTTGGCAGCCGTGGAGTGCTGGGCCTTCTTTATGCTGGTGCCCTCTGCCTCCCAAACCTGCTCCCCAAGAGTCAACTGCACCGTGAAGATCTGAAATAGAGAAGCCCACAAACGAATGTGAGCAAAGCATAAAGCAAGAAGAAAAGGAACAATAGCTGAAATGGATTGATTATTGTCTAAAAAATTATAAGAAGATTATTATTTTGTTTTGCATTTTAAATTCCTAGAAAAACGAACCTGCAAAGTTTTCAGGTTGCAATAACCTCATTCTATTCAAGAACTCTTGAAATAACTTTTAGATATTCAAATTGATGCTAAATGTGACATTTTTTTCCAACTTTCTTGCAAAGCATTAAATTTGAAATTTTACATGATTCCTATTTCAACATATTTTTCTACGTGTCAGGACTTTTCCGCATGCTAACCATGTACTTGTGCTCTATTCTCACCCAGCTGTCTTTGTAATTTGATCTAAATGGAATTTTGATTTGAAATTTAGAAGCATTACACTGTTTATAAATGTTTTGTTTTTTTTACGTAATGCTGTCATCTCAGATTTATAAAAGAACAGCTAAAATACCAGTTGTCATACTGGGATGTTTTTGGAGTGGTATGAATCTTGATTGCCCAAATTGAAATTTGTATATTGACACCTGCTGAAAGCCCTTCTTTTCCATTCAGTTAATGCAATGATGTCATGGAGCTATGACAATATACGTAACACATTAATTAACATCAATACTTAATATCTTTACTGCTTTACCCAACACTTCAAATTTTTGTGAATATTCTTTTTCTAGTTATTTGTCGTGCTTAAATTCAACTAGTGCATTGTTTCATTTTATTTTTTAAAAAATTGTAGGCTGGAAATGCTAAACTAAAGATGTCAATAAAACAAATTTCACAAAACCCCCAAAAAACTGTAGCGAATTTGATCAGTTGAAGACAATGATGGTGTAATAAATTAGTTGTTTTTTTTTGGTTATTGAAAGTACCTCACCTTGGCATGTGCAGGGCCTCTCTCGTTGAGGAGCTTGTACTGAGGCTGGATCCTATTGAAACGGGCTAACTCATTCACCAAGCACATTGGAGTTTTCTCTTTAGGGTTTGCCATGTTCTCCTGGGGCGAGCCTTTAGCAGAATTCAGCAGGACAAAACATTCTGAGCAACATGGCAAGTGAAGCAGAAACATAACTTTCTATGCATGAATGGTTTTTATACAATTCTTGTGGAGCAAAAAAATTACAGGGAGATCTGAATGTCTGCCTGGTAGTCTGAACTTCAAAATCAAACTTTTTGTTAAACATTTTTATCTCATTATTATCATTTTTACGTGATCATATTTTAGCATGCCTCCTTTGCATTCCATGGGGTGATTACAATGCATGTGGAAGGAATAATTTCACATTTAAAGATCACTACCTGGTGGTGAGATAGACACAGAAGTTTCCCCATATCCGGCTGCAGGAGCAGGGCAGGCGGGTGTGGGGGCAGGGCTCGTCCCGTTGACAGAGGGCTGCAGACTCAGGGTTCCTGGGCTGGCCATGGCTGCTGGAGTAGCACTAGGGGAGAGGCCAGGACCAGCCAGGGGCGCTGCAGTCTGTACTTTCACTTGAGCCATGCTCTATTCCTAAGAAAGAAAAAAAAAAAAAAAGTACATTTTTTTTTGACTGGCTGCACGGTGGAGCAGTGGTTAGCACTGTGGCATCACAGCTAAAAGGTCAGGGGTTTGAATCCTGGCGTGGGGATTGAAACACTGTACTTTCTGTGTAGAGTTTGCATGTTCTTCCCGGGCATTTGTGGGTTTTCTCTAAGTACTCCGGTTTCCTCACACCCTCCAAAAACCTGCATTTTATTGGCTGCTATAAATTGCGCCTAGGAATGAGTATGTGCGACCCGTTTGGGATAAGCAGTTCAGAAGACTAAACTAGTTTTCTTTGACAAATTGTAACACCGTTCCTGATGATAAAAATCTTGGACTTCACAAGTCATCTACAACAAATACTTTTTTTTTTAAATCAAAAAGCATCCATACAAATATTCATATATCTCTTTATAAATAAAATTTATTTTGAAACACATCACGCCTTTAACTTTCCCTCAATGGGTTTAATGTTTTGTGCCAAGAGAGCACAACCCCAAACTGTGCACGCTCATATTACAACCTGATCCACTGGCAGCTAATTTAACCATTTAATGAGTCTTTTATTTTAATTCATTTTTCAGCTGCCAAGTCAACGAGACAAACAATCAAAATTTATACAAACTCAAGTGTCTATAACTACATTTAGCGAAGATAAGTAGAATTTTTTGTCAATTCGATAAAAATAAAACACGATGGATAATTTTTTGCAGAAAGGATAGCAAGATATTACTTTCACAAATTTGAAGTAGCTGGACTACATGAGGGTGGACAAACTGATCCTTCTGATCATTGACATTTTAAGAAAAGACTTTGATTTAGGGTCATTAGAGTTTCATCTTCTGAAAAGTGAGGTTACAGAGAGAAGAGATAAAGAAGGTGGAAGATTTTAAGTATCTAGGATCAACAGTCCAGGGCAATGGAGAGTGTGGAAAAGAGGTGAAGAAGCGTGTGCAGGTAGGCTGGAACAGGTGGAGAAAAGTTATCAGCTGTGATGTGTGATAGAAGAGTTTCAGCTAAAAGGAAAAGGATAGTGTACAAAACCGTGGTGAGACCGGCCATGCTGATTGGTGCAGAGACAGTAGCACTGAGGAAAAGACAGGAAGCAGAGATGGAGGTAGCAGAGATTAAGATGCTGAGGATGTCTCTGGGAGTGACCATTATGGACAGGATGAGAGGAACAGCACATGTTGGAGGTCTTGGAGGTAAAGTCAGAGAGGCCAGACTGAGATGGTTTTGGACATGTGCAGAGGAGAGAGAGAGAGGGAGTACATTGTAAGAAGGATGCTGGGTCTGGAACCACCAGGAAAGAGGACTAGAGGAGGTTCATGGATACAGAAGAAGATGCAAAGAGGAGGTTCATAGATACAGTGAAGGAAGACATGAAGATAGTTGGTGTGACTGAAGAGGATGCAGGTGATAGGGTTAGATGGAAGAAACTAACTTGCTGTGGCGACTCATGAAGGGAAATGCAGAAAGAAGAAGAAAGTTTCATCTTCTGAACTGCTTATCCCTAAAGGTGTTGTGGTGAGTGCCAGAGCCTATGTTGGCTGATTTCAGGTGAGAGGCAGGATACACCTCGAACAGGTCACCAGTTTGTTGTGCAGTCAACTATACACACACACATTCCTAGGGGCAATTTTGTAGTGGCCAATCAACCAACCTAACTCACGTTTTTGGAGGGCGGGAGGAAACTGGAGTAGTACCCAAAGAAAACCCACACATACATGGGGAGAACATGCAAACTCCACACAGAAAGGCCAGTCTTTCGAATCTAGCCCCCCCTCCTGGACTCAAACACCCAACCGTATTGCTGGGAGGCCATTGTGCCACCGTGCAGCCCCACCATCAAAGTGATACAACTATTATTATAATACCTAACAACTCAGAAAATAACAGATAAATGGTTCATGTAATTCATCACTGTATGTCACTTTACATCACTTTTTACCTCCTTATGCACATTCAGTCCTGCTTGTTTATTAGTCAGTGACATTAGTCACACTAGTCACATTAGTTAGTCAAATTGTTTCTACTATTTTATTATTTTTCATAATCTTTTTTGTATATAGACTATTTCTTTCTTTCATTGTAACTGTGCTACTGTAACACACAGATTTCTCATGTGTGGGATCAATAAGGTCATTCTGATTATTTTCCTTTGGAAGTGGAATGATTTTTTTTCTTAACAGTACCAAAATCAGAAGTTTGGTGACTAAACATTCTCAGAGATTATTTTTTTATGCATTTGTTTCCAGTAGGTTAGATTATTGCAAAAATCTACCGTAATTTCACGGCAATAAGGCGCATATAAAAGTCTTAGATTTTCTTCAAAATGAGCGGTGCGCCTTTTCGTGCGGTGCACCTTGTGTGTGGGAAAAGGTGGACTTAAAAGAAAACGCAGTGCTCGTGAGAAAAGGCGGACCTAAAAGAAAACGCGGTGCCCGCGAGGCAGAGCTGAAAGAAAAGGCGTTAAAGAGTGAAGTGTGAGCGGCGTGGGAGTGATGGATGACCGAAGGAGACCACAGTTTCACGAAGGGTGGAAGGCAGCGCCGGGCGAGTTACACTACAGTTTGTTAATGGATTGTAGATGCTTGGACTAACGTGTCTGCTGGTACTGTTATCCAAGCTTTCGCAAAAGCTGGTATCCTTTCTGAGGAGCCGGACAGTACAGACAGTGACTTTGACAGCGAGGAGCGAAGTGGACCTGCTCTGTTGGATTTTGCGCAGCTGCTCGATTCCAAAACAGAGGATGACGGATTTGAATAAAGACTATTACCGGTAATGTGCTTGTTTATACTACTTAAATAAAGTACAACCAAACTCAGTTTAGCTCCCGATCTAATTTTAATACGCACATTTGCATGCTTGCGTGTGTTGTTGTAAGGAGGTGTGTGACTGAGACTGCGCCTTTTCGTACGGTGCGCCTAATGGTCGTGAAATTACGGTACTCAACTATTCTGAACAAAAAAGATATTTAAAAAAGCTGCAGTTTTTTTTCAAAATGCTGCTACTTGAGTCCTAAATATGATGAGATTAGTCCTGTGCTCAGGACTCTGCACTGGCTTCCTGAGACTCAGAGAATAGACTTTAAGCTGCTCTGCTTGTGTTTAAGTGTGACATGTTAGTGTCTTTTGAACCATCTAGAAATCTGAGGACCTCTGGGACCAGCCTCTTGTTAGTGTCTAGAGTCAGGAGTAAACATGGAGAACAAACTTCCTGAGGCTGTGAGATAGACTTCTACTGTCACAATGTTTAAATCTAGACTGAAACAATTATGTTTAACCATGTATTTGACTGAAGATCAATCATTTTCATCTTTTATTCTATGTTTTGTGATTTTAATGCATTTCATCTGTCTTATAGATATTTGAATTTCATTATGCATAAATTGTGCTACAAATAAACTTACCTTACATTAATACCTGCTGTATTGATCTGGTATCAATACAATGTTGACATGAGTCAATCACCTAGCAATAAATCACAATGCAACATGCAAATAAATGCCAATTTAATATGAATCTAATGCGTTTTTATCCTGACTGAAAAGGCTGTTTAGCTGCATATTTACTAACACAGAATCAACTGGAGAAATGACAATGTTTCCTGCAGAACCTCCATCTCCACCAAAGCTTAGTCTGTCCCCTGCTTAGCTGGATGCTAACGATGCAAAGAAGAAAATATATTTCCTGCAAATGTCAGCACCTCAAAACAAACAAACACAACTGGGTATTGCTTGCACTGTCATGAATGAGTCGGTGTGATTTCTCCACATTAAAATAGATTTAATCATGCTAAGTTCCACCGCTTATGCAGCCAGTGGAAGAAGCTCATCATGGCTGAACGGCCGAGAAGCCCTTCTGCTAGCATCTCCACATCACCCCATTTCCCATTAATTCTGGGGAAATTTCTTTTCTAAATTCACACACAAGCTGGCGACAGCTTGCAAAAGATGTCATAGAGTTTTCAACGATAATGTGACGGTAATTGAAGGGTTCTTTTTACCTTTGTCCAGGGCCAGACCCCAGTAACACCTCCAACATTGGCAAACACTAAAGAGAACTGATGGGAGAGGAACATACCACCTGATTTTTTAACACAAAATTCAATGAAAAATATTTTTTAAATTATGTATAGATCAACTTTTTGCGGAATATAATAATGTTTAATGTCCTTGTCATGAGTAGTTTGTTAAAAAGGAAAAGTTGTGACATGTTAATAAGCGTTTGAAGGACTTGCTGAATGAATGGCCACCCCCGCTTTCGTGAGAATGGTTCAGTCCAAGTTTGCTACCAAATAGATACATATGAACTTGGAATTATTTTAGTAATTACAATGTCACTAAAATATTTAAAATGTTAAAATCCAATGGAAATATTTTTCTTAAATGATTTGATTGTGCTATCAAATTATTAGATTGCATTGAAAACTTTTCTTGGAGGATTTTTTTGGTCTTTTTTTACATGGTTATTTGTCCCAGAGCAACCTATGCATGATCCATAAACTAAAAAAAAGTTTCTAAAAAAAATAAACATTTAAACCAAATTAGAAATAGTATAATATAAAGAGCTTTCAAAAATGTTTTATGTGTGAAACAAATCACTTTAAAAGCCAGAATTTAAATTACAATTCACCTGAAAAATTATGCAAATAAAAATCACTAGATGGCGCCATTTCTGCAACTTTTAATGTGCTTGCAAAAGTGGTTTGTTGCATTCACCTGAAAAATATCTTTTTTTTTCTAAAAGTGGTAATTGCTTATATATTTAGATCTTTGCATGCATGTGTGCGTCTAATTAAGTATTATACTATCGCCATCTTGTACGTAAGCCTTATTAACTTAACTGTTAGGAGAGATTTGTACTTGCAACTTCACAAATGATTGTGTTTCAAATATAAGACTTGCATCGCCGAGAAATTCCACAGGTTATTAAAAAGCATCAGTTTTTACTTCTTGCATTTATACACAGTTACATTTACAATGCATAATGTTGCTGGAGTCTGTCCCAGTTGATTCAAGGCGAGAGGCAGGGTACACCCGGGACACAAACTCTTAAGGGCAATTTTTTAGTGGCCAATCAACCTAACATGTATGTCCTTAGAGGGTGGGAGGAAACCATAGTATTCGGAGAAAACCCACACATACACAGAGAGAACATGAAAACTCCACACCGAAAGACCAGTGTTCCGATCCTTGTCCCACCCAGGACTCCTGACCTTCTTCTTGTGAGGCCTTTGTGCGAACCACTGCACCACCGTTGCGTGGCCCTTCAAATTTAATTAGTGTGTAATTGATCAAATGAAATCATCTTTCACATCCTGTAGCTTTATCCTAGATGGCAATCTAATAAATTGTTTGATTTCTACCACAGTGTTTTAGTCATTTAAACAAACCAAGTATTAACAGCCCCTTTACGCCCCTATTTAGATACAATTGTGTTAATATATGAACCACAAAAGATGTATGCAAATGAAAAAATGAACAAACACTCAGAAAATGTTCAAAACAAGCTTAAATAAAAGTGAATCTTCATTTTATTTCTGATTATGAAAATTAACAGGCACCTATAACATGGAGCTTGCACATCCCAGAACAAAATATTAAATATAAATAAAGACACCCTCATTAGTGTTGATCACTCAAAACAACCTGCAAACCAAAAGTTCAAACCACATTGAAAAGGGAGAAAAAAAAAAAAAACTAAACAGAAAAATTAAGAAACAAACTGAAAATCAAAACTATTTTTTAAGGATAATCGCTCAAAAGATTTTCCAATGACGGCTTTTTAGAACATTTTAATCTTAAAGAACATAACTGACAATCAGCAAACATTACAAAAAAATAAAATACAAAAAAAAATCTCATTGTTTAAATAGATTTCTTTCAATCAATAAAATAACTTTTTGAGATAGACGTGTGCTGTGGTAATCTCCTCTACAGTAGGGTATCATCACATTCACTCAAGTTCTTTTGAAAAGAAAAAACGAGCCAAACTTCAGAAAAGAAAAAAAAAGCAAATACAAACAAACCAAGATGGAAAATTCAAGTATATTTGACTGGATGGCAATAAACATTTGCTTAGGAATGGAGTGACTAATTAATTGCAAGTGGCCATTTTTTTAATCGTCAATTGAAAAAAACCTAATGGACTAAAAAGCTATCACAAAGTTTGATACCAATAAAAAAAAAAAAAAAATCAGGGTTTTAAATCACATGCATCTCCTTTTGTAAACTACTAAAGCTTAAATTTTTTCTTAACCGAGTACATGTTTGTTGTTGACTGTTTACATCCTAATTGGTGCAAAAAAAAGAATTCCAATTAAATGAAACATTTCTATTCAATCAGCTATAGGGTAAATGCATCTTCTAAGTTCTGTCACACCATCCAGACCTATTTACAATAGTTTTTTATTATGATTAACTTAACAGTCTCTTTTGGTGAAAATAGAGCTAAAATTGAAAATATCTAGAAGGTATCTTTTTTTTTTAGAGGCTAACTCTTCAATGAAAAAAGTACCTGAGCCAAAGATCTGACCAGGGGGAAAAGGGACGAAAACTCTCAAACACAGTCTTCATGACTTCTACAGATACTTTGCTGTTTGTCATTCATTGCTGCTTTTGAGATAAACTATTTAAATTAAATAAAAAAAACCTCAAAAACATACTGACCCATCAAAATAACCCCCTTTTCAAAGTATCTGCAACTCAAAAAACAAAAAAAAGTACAAAAACTGACATTTAAAAATCAAACATCTCAAAGGAAAGAAAATTAAAGCATGTCATTTAAAAAAAAAAAAAACGTATCACACACATTTAAAAAAATTATCAAGTGACAATGCACTCTGACAGACATTCGTTAAATGGAAGAGACAGTTGCACACCTTTAAAGGCCGGGAACTAGTTACAACTACTCCAACCTTGTGAGGAGATAGATGTACATTGAGGTCATTGGATAATCTGTAATGAACATATTTCCTAATCTGTTGTGCTCCCATCTGTACCGACATCAAGTCCTACAGCAGGAAGAACTGCAACCAAGTCTCGAACAAGAAGATTAAGAAAATTGTTTACTTATGAATCAATTACAAACTAAAAACCCTCTAACCTGATAACAGGAGGACTTTTTTTTACAGTACATCTGCGAGTGGGAATAACAAATAGTTCCTTTTCAAACTAGATACTTTCACAGTGCATATAAGAATAGAACAAAAAAGATGATGCATTTGTTTCTTGGGGGTTTCGTTGGTAAGATCCCTTACAGTACATGACTCGTTTTGGATTTCTCCCTGTAGGCCCAAGCATGCATTCATCAGTTACTATTGCACAACGTAACAACTTTAAAATGCACCCACAAAAAGAAGGGGAAGAAAAAAGAGAAAAAAGTAACAATTATCTTAAAAATAAGTTTTAATTATCCCAAAATGAATCTACCTAACCTGCTGCATTTTGACCATTTCGGGGGGAAAATGTTTTATTTTTTTAGTTCTTGGGCTCTATCTAATTGTTTATATTTGCTTTAATTGATACAACCAACAAAAACATGCAGCCAATTTCACATTGGGGAATCGCTGGCGAGAACTTCCAACGGATTTGTCCAGTCAGAGGTCAGAGTTCAGAGACTGAATGATTAAAAAGTGCTTAATGTAGGTCAGTAGGACTTCTTTCTTCTACGATTATTATAAAGTTTGTACATTAGCATGTATCATCTGTAAAAGGGAAAGAAAGAAAGATTGAGATTAATAAATTACTGCCTCGCAAAACAAAATACCCCTCCCCATCATGGCAATTCTTTTCTAAAGCCCCCCAGAGTGCTGCTCTAATGGTGCAAAGACCAGAACAGGTTTTCGCAACCATGTTCAACACATATTTTATACCGTTAAAACAAATCTGACCAGTTTTCTGCTCGGACGGCCTGACGCTGCCATGTGAATAACCCACTGTGCTATTCAAATGATCAGATGGCCAACACTTGTAAACGACAAGTTTCGTCTTAAAAAACTTCCTCTATTTACTAATACCGTTGATGCCTTTTTGTTGAAATAACAACCAGAAAAAGAAGATCTAAAACTCTTTTCAAGTTTGTTCTTAAAAGTTTTCTTTTTATATGAGGAGGCTTGGACACAGTGGGATTCGAACCAAGTTGAAAGATGGAAATTCTACGACTGCACGACCGCCTCCTCCCCAGAAGTTTATTTTTTAATTTGTACACACTTAATGTTTCGGGCATCTGGTCAGGTTGCCTCCCGAGCGCCTCGCTGGGGGTGTTTCGGGCACGTCCACCGGGAGGAGACCAAGAGGCAGACCCCAGGTCTGCTGGAGAGACTATGTCTCACAGCTGGCCGGAGAACGACTCGGGATCCTTCCTGGTGAGCTTGAGGATGCAGCCAGTGTGAGACAAGCCTTGGCTTCCTGTCTGAGGCTATTGCCCCACGACCCGGCCCCGGAAGACGATGCATCAAAACAAACAATTCAGTATCTTCCCAAAGTACATCTAGACATGAGCTGAGTGGGATTTGATCCTATGATGAAAAATCTAACCACTGAGCTATCAACTCCATCTTCTTCCTTTTCTCTACTGTACATATGGTTAAGTCTTTAAGAACCAAATCGATTTGATTTTTTTCCTAATGCAATAGTGTACAGAAAAATTGCCATGAATGCCCATTTTTTTATGCAAAGCCTTTCTTTGTCTGATAATCAAAACACTAGAAACGTAAAAAAGAACAACTCACCATGATACCACCATTTTGTTTTCTTTGGATTTTTGTTACATGTTCTAACATAAAAGGAATTATCAGGCGGTCGTCTCTGATGAAAAAGAGAAAATACAAACATTTGAATCAAATTTGATCAAATTTCGTTTTCCTTAAATAATTGACATAAAAACCAGTCACACATACCTTTTCTTTGCAGCTGGACAACATGCTGATAATGCTAAGACAAACTGATTGCACTGAGAGCGCTGGCGACCAATCTTCGGTAAGAATGGATAAACAGATGTGACCGTTGCTATAGACGTGTGGGTGGACAGGTATATTCTCTCCTGTGAACATTACCTAGAGAAAGACACCATTTCTATGATGTGATAAATGCTTCTAAGTTAGGAGCTTTTTTCTGTTAAAAAAAAAAAAGGTTGTTTGGATAAAATCTGAATAATTGATTCTCTTATTGCTGTATAAGTCTCAGCAGTGACAGGCAGAGGAATTAGGACAGAGACGGGGATGGAGATTGAGAGTTAAGTCTAACAGAACCGAGTGACTAAGTGGGGAGATATAAAATACAGGAAGCACGTTCTATAAAAAGAACAGAGAAATATTAGACATTAAAATGATGCAGCACACATGAGGAAAGCAAGCAGAAAGGTTCTCAAGTCTCTGAGGTATTAAAGTAACGAGAGGCAGGCAAAGAGGGTACAAAAGGGGCTAATATTCAGTTGAGGCACTAGACAGAACTCCACATCTCGCTGATATTAGCAGAAATTTCTCACAATGCTCAAAAATAAAGCGGAATAAGAATTTGCTTTGTTTTAAATAAATTTACAAAAAAAATAGCAATTGTTTTGTTTCTTTTTTCTTCACTTTTTTTTTAAGTTAAGAAAAATAGAAAAGAAAGAGGAAAAATCCTGGTATTTTTTGTAGTGAACAGAACTTATACAAAATATACATTCAAATAAAATTTTATATTATTGTGTTAACAATTTCAAGCCAATCTTTTCGTATCTCAAAAACGTCCCCTTTTCTAGTTTTATGCATTAAATTAATTCCTCTGCTGCACTTTATTACACATCTCATCAATCCAGTTTTAATTTTTTGGTGCTTACATTTTCATCCATCCAATACTGCTTTTTCTGCAAATAACATGATCAAAAACACTTAATTAAGTTCACTTTTTGATATTATTTTACTAAATTGTATTCATCCCTCAATGGGGAAACTACTTTAGCTGCATTGCACTGCAGAGGGCAGCCATGATAGTGCCAATGGTGGGAGTAACTGGGAATTGGCTGTCTTCTCCAGAGACCCCTGGATATGGGCCCAGGGAATCAAACCAGCTTCTCCCAGTCCAAGAACGGACACCGAACACGGACTATCTAACTGGTAACTGGCCGACATCCCCCTGTGACGTTCTCATAGATTAAGCAGATTGGGAGAAATAAAAAAAAAATCATCAAAACCGATATTTGTTTCATCTCAACATGTCATGAGGATTTGTATAGTGAGGACGCACACAATACTTTTCTTTTGGTACTTACATAAAAGTAACGTGTTTGAACACCCTGTTGTCGCTTCGTAATTAACCAATCAAATCAGAGCTAATGTGAAAAAAACGAGTTTCAACTTAAAGCTACATTTTGGTTTAACCGCCTTTAACTATGTTCAAAAGTATCTTCAAAACTTACTAAATCTCCTTTCTTGTGAGAGCAAAATATAAACTGTACAAACACCAGCCAGAAATGTGGATCAAAGACGATAGAGACATAAACAGAAAAAGAAAAACATTTTCTAATAGCTATTACTCTAAAATGCACAAAATCACAAGAGTTATTTCAAAATTACTGGATTATTGTTGTTTATTCTTCTTTGCCCATTACTGAATCAAGGGGTGCCAAAAAAAAAAAAAAAAAAACAACAAGCCACTAACTCCACCAATGCTAAAGCACTTCTAGAAGAGAGTAATCATTCAAAATGTGTTTGAAGTGAAAGCTTTTCCACACTCATTGCGATACTTGTAGGTCACAATAATAAATTCAATGAACTAATAGTTAAATTTTTAAAAGGGTCCAACTTAGAGCGCTTTCACACTTTTCAGGAGGATGAAAGGTAAGCGGCTAAGCTAATATTCTTTACACTGCCTAAATTTAGAATGGCAGACTTTAATAAGTGAAACAAGTTTGTTGACTAAAGTAATCTTGTTAAACATGGCATCAGAGGGATGTTTGTACGGTTGCCCGTGTCGGTGACTTAAGGCTCCAGTGCTTCTAAACCAGGATTTATTAAGCCAATAAGTGCTGAGCCACTGTGTTTGATGCCCTTCTTTCAGGCATCCAACCCCTGCCTACACAAGTTGCTATTTTAATAACTTTAGTTTAAAGAAATATAAACAGCAGCTTTATGCTCAATCTCTTGAGATGACACAACTCATTTTTAAATTGAACAACTTTCCACCTGATCACAGTCCTCAGATTTATTTCAGATTTGATGATGGAGGCTGAACTTACCTGAGGTGAATCGAAAGGATATCGACCACTAAATTTGAAAAGCAGCTGAAACTTCTCTCCTTCATACAGTGTACCTGGTGCTCCCTCCATGTCTACAATCCACCTAAAAAAAAAGAGAGAAACATTGATCACATCCATCAAGACAGAGGCTCAAAATAAAAAAAATCCTTTTGTAATGTCAGTTTCTGTGCATTCTTGAAACTCTTGACTCCTGAATTTATCAGCAGTTGTTAAGACACTAAAAAAAAATTAACTTGTAACATTTTCAGTGCAATGACAGAAACTTTCTTTTTTATTATTAAATTGACCAAATGACAGTCAAGATACCAACATTCAACTTCTGAGTGTGAATGATCTTTGTCAAGAGATCCAAAGTTCGCAATTTGCTCCTGACTACATGTTAATTGTTTACAAGAAGCCGATGAGGAGTAACTTCTATCATAAGTGTATAACTGTGCACCTGTTTAAACAATTTAAACTCTTAGCAACCCACATGTTTTTTATTGCTGCCTTAGGTTTTTTACAAGCTGCAAAAAGGATGAAGAATGTGCTATTTCATGCAGACGATGACCTAAAAAGGCCAGTTTTCAGCTTGAGAAACCATGACCGGTTACTCACAGGTCAGGATTTTTTTTCTCCACAACTCAAATGAAGACGTGCAAATAGCAACAAAGATGGCTATGAAAACATACGCAAACATTCACAAATAATGTATAAAACGAGCTGTGATAAAAGTGAATTTGCCTTCACTTTTTACACAGAAAAGAAAACAAACAATGGAGACTTTTGAACGGCTAACAAAAATTTTTTGGAGCGAATAGTTCAAATGCAAGACATTGAAGGATTTAATGTTAAATTTATAGGTGTATTAGTAACTGCATAAAATGTAAAATTCTCATTGTGTGGTTAAGAAAAAAGTGTTAAAAAAGTGATTCAACACCAAACCGGATTTCATTTTAACAGAACTGTTTCCTTATAATTTTGATAGTTATGTGTGGAAGATAAAAACACAATGCTGTGGAGTGATAATAATATACTAAGCAATGAGGAAGCTCAGTCTAAATTGGTCTAAATTTAAACTAAACCAATACCAAAAAAAAATTAACTGGCCAGAAAACAGCAATGCATAATTTTTTCAATATTTATTTCTATATGCATCAAAGTTAAAAAAAAAAAAAGACCCATTTATCATTTTACTGTAAATTTTTTGTTACCAATAGTTAACAAAAGAGAGAGCTGATGAGTGAAAACACACTTTAAGGAAACACAATCCTAAATAACCCAAACTAGGAGTTTTCCAGTCAGTGTTAAACAAAAAGCTTTTAATTCTCACTCATTCCTGACATTCAGCGGGTTTTGATAGAGGTTTGAGAATAATAATAGCCTCTATTGACACAGTGGACAACATAGATTTTTTTCTGAGAAGCCAAAAAAGGTTGCTCATACAACTGCGTGTGGCTTCAATAGTTAAAAAAAAAAATCATTGATGGCAACATCAGATTTTTTTACTCAATTTCTTGTTTGCAAGCAACACATATAGGCCACTTAGTAAAGCATCTTCCTTTTGTATGGCCTTTTTTTCTCTTTAAAAAAAATATCTAGCCCAGGGCACTTAAAGCAGACATTATGAGGTCAGTTGTTTACAAAAAAATCAAGTTTAGCTGCTTGTGTAAGAAATGGGTTTGTTCGTACATTACAATGTGTTAAGATAAAAAAAAAAAAAAAAACATCTCACTTTAGATGCATGAAGTAATTTTTCAAGATTACGGTTGAGAAGCCAAATATAATCATCTTGAGTGGGAAAAAAATGTTCCATGCTCAAGTGCATATGAACCACAAATTCAAGCACACCAACTCTCAGAAACACAGTGGTAATTTAAAGCAGCTGCTTTCTTGTTTGTGGCGTTGGCCCATTATGTCATCAAGTTATGCCATCTGCACACATTCAACTGACTAAAATAAAGATAAAAAAACAGAAAAAGACTTGATAATCAAATAAGCGCAAAGTAAGACAGAGAGTGCTCTTCACTAAAATGATCAAACTGACAACCTGGTGCTGTCTTGTACTAAAGAGTACACAATTGGTAACGTCCAAAATGTTTTGATTCATTATCAGGAAAAAAAGGAGTAATATATCTATCAAAATAGCAGTGAGTCAACCCTGATTGAGAAGAAAGTTAAGAACAAGACACACCCGAAAATACCATCTTGTAACAAAGATAGGAAATGTTTGCAGAAGCCAGCTGAACAAGTTGGGAGACTCGGTTGTCATGCACAACAGTCAACACTCTATTGTCCAAGACTTATGTAATGAGGAAGAAACCAACTAAACAGATAAATACTAATAATCTTTGCCCAATCAAACAATCACAGTAGCATGAATTTCCTCATCTGAACCTTCCTGGAGGACTGCAAGCTTTCAATGTTGGCGCTGAAAAACATTTGAATGATGAGCCAAAATGTGTCTCTGTTAACACCACCGTTTTATTCAGTGCAATAACCTGATAACTGACCGAATTTAATGTGACCCACTGAGCGACACACTTCTTTAGGACATTAAAACAAAGAGGACAAGTGAGTAGCCGATGTTCACTGTTATCCTAACCCAACTCCTGGATGCCAAGCAATAAATATTTTATAAGAATGAATGGAGACACTGCATTAGGAACACTGCTGAGGGGCCAGAGCTCCCATTCACTGCAATGACACCAATTCCCCCTCCCTGCTCGCAGTTAAAACTTTTACCACTAAACCCAACTGCATGACAAACTTGTACAAAGTATTTTTAACGATTGCAAAGAGAGTAATTTTTTCTTCATAATAACTCCTGCAGGCAACCATACTTACTGTGTGATAGTGTTCTGTACACTCTTCTCATTAAGTGTCATTCCTGGGGGTGGATCATTTTGCAAGGCTAATAATTCCTTTTGTAGCCTTTTCTGATGGGGACAAAAAAGTATATTTGGTTAATGCAAAAGGACAATTGTTTTATTGCAGAAAAAAACCCAAATAAGCACGAATCAAGACAGAAAGTACTCTTAACGAAAGTTATCACACTAGTGATCTATTGCCACAATATTTTCACTATGTACTATAAAAAGTAGGTATTTGGCTATGTCAAAATTTCTGATTAATTATCAGGGGAAAAAAAGAAAGTAATATGCCATCTATCAAATGTCAGAACATGTAAATTATAAAACATCAATTCAATATTATAAAAAGTAGAAAAACTAAAAATGGATTTAAGTGTTTAAAAAAGTGTTTGAACAGGGTTTCACAATACAGCCGATTGCTAAATGATCTGTTTAGGTTAAACTTTCCAGTCCGTTTTGTTATCTTCTGCTTATCCTGGACCGGGTCGCGGGGGACACAGCCTAAGCCGGGAAACCCAGACTTATCTCAACTTGGCTGCATCCTCCAGCTGAACCGGGAGGATCCCGAGGAGTTCCCAGCCAGCTGTGAAAGATAGTCTTTCCAGCAGGCTGGGCCTGGGGTCTGTCTCTGGGTTTCTCCCAATGGGACATGCCCAAAACATCTCACCAGCGAGGCCTTCGGGAGGCATCCTAAACAGATGCCCGAACCACCCCATCTGGCTTCTCTCGACCCCGAAGCTACTCCAAGCTCCTCACTCTATGTCTGACTGAGAGTCCAGCCACCCTGTGAAGGAAGCTCATTTTGGCTGCTTGAATCTGCAATCTCAGTCTTTCATCACCATACACAAGCTGGTGACCATAGGTGAGGGTAGGAATGTAGATTGACTGGTAAATTGAGAGCTTTGCTTTTCTGCTTAGCTCTTTCTACACAACGACGGACCGATGCAGCATCCTATTTACTGCGGACGCCACACCAATCTGCCTGTTGGTCTGAAATTATAAAGCGCCACTTCAAAATGATAAAAGGTAGTCAGAGATATTAAAAAATGGGTTAAAGTGTTTTAAAAAGTTTTCTCTCCACGTGGTTCTGTTTATGTTTAACTGACTGCAGAAAATAAAGTGAAATAATAAAATCAAGCTTTAAAATTTGTCCAAATGGAAAAAAATGGAACAAATAGAATTATATTAAGCTTATCACACTCTAAATGGAATTATGTTGCTTAAATATGTAAATAAAGACAGGAACTAGATGTGAAGATAATAATCTGACCTCTACATTAATAAAGGTAATTTTAAAAATGGGAGACAATGAATATTTTTAAATTAGTTTATGTCTGATCTAAATGTAATATAAAGCAGATCAAAATCATAAAGATAGATGTGCACCACATGGAGATTGGAAACTATTTAAATCCTAAGCGTTTTAAGTAAGCAATTTAAATGGAAACAGTGTTTTTAAACTGAACTCTAGAAATCAAGACGTGTTGAGAGTTAAGAAAACACACTGACATTTTATCCAAACACATTTCTAACAAATGTTGAAGTTTGATTGAGAAGCTATTGAAGTTTGGATGCTGCTTCCCAACAAAATCCACCTGTTTCAACTGAAAGGAAATCGCTGTTATTGAACCTGCGCACCTTCTTGTTAGCAATCAGGATAAAAACATCGAGCAATCAAAGCTAAAACACACTTGTAATACTTTTGAATAAGCACTCAATACGCTTTCAAATATCCTTCTTGTTTTTATAAAGAACATCTTTTAAAATTGACTCCTTTAAAGCTAGTTTTTATGCTAACCGAGGCTTAATGTTGATGATGCTAGTTGTATTGCTAGCAAAGCCTTAGCTCTGAATCAGACTAATTTCGAATAAATGCGTTTATTGTCACCATCACAACTTCACTCCTTCCACTCAGCACGCTTATCTCAATTAGATTCATCACAACTAGCTCAAAATTAGCCCAACAAAAAGGTTCTAAATGACAAAAAAGCGATCGTTGTCAGTTGTGTTCTTACCTGCATCGACGCCATGATAGAAACCCCCCTTCTCTGTACAGTGGAGGACACTGCGTCATCAAGGTACGTCACAGCCAGAGTTGTTTTGGTAGAAATAAAATATTCACTGTGAAATATTTTAACATTAATATGTTTTATTGAGATCAACAATTAAATTTATTAGATGTTGATTTTTTTTTTAAATAAAAAAATGTATATTACAATAAATCCAATAAGATCACATATGACATGATGATGGGTCAGTGACCTCTACTGAAGGATGGATCATGGCCTGTGTAGCAACTACAGTTGTCTTTATGTTATATATTTGTCTTTTTAAATAAAATTGTATACTTTTAAAAGCTCCATTGTAGTTGTATTGTCTAATAAAAGGTTGTGATGTATAGTTTTTTATAACAGCTGATCCTTTCTTGTGGATCTGATAAGGAGATGGTCCCATCAGACGTTCACATGAACAGTAAATTGGACTGGTCCACCAACCAGAATATCGTATGAGAAGGATCTGAGTAGACTGTACAACCCGAGAAAGTTTTGGTCCTTCAAAGTCTGTAATAACATGCTCTGCTCTCCATGTTCTACCGTTCCATCATGAAGATGGTTTCCACATTCCATCGGTCCATCATGGAGAGGGTCGCTATATTCTACCAGTCCATCATAAAAAGGGTCTTCATGTCCTACAAGTCCATCATGCAGAGTGTTTCCATGTGCTATCGGTCCATTGTGGAGAGCATCTCCATGTTCTACCGGTCGGTTATTAAAAGGGTCTCCACATTGTACTGGTTCATCATAAAGACTGTCTCCATGTTCTACCGGTTCATCATGGACACGGTCTCCGTATTCTACCGGTCCATCATGGAGAACCTCTCCACATCATCCATCTACTGATTTCTTTAGATTTATACTGTAGATGCAGAGTAGAATTACCAAATTATTTAATAAACAGTGCTAGAGACAATGGCTGCTCAACTCAGGGGTGGGATCTCTCCGTCATGTGGATCCCCGCGAGATATTTTTTCTATTTTCATCATTGAGAAAGCGAGTCTAAAGGGCGTAATACACTGGAATTGTTTCGTTTTTGTGTATGTACATTTTTTGTTCTTTTTTTTTTTTTTGCACTTAAAAAAATCTACAAGCTAAAAGCCCTTTGAGACAATTGTTTAGTGTTATTGGGCTATTCAAATATAATTTGAATTAAATGATCTCACAACTGCTAGTCACTTAAAACTTCACATTTCCAAATTTTTTGAGATGTGGAACTAAACGTACAGCTATTAGTACATTGCATAAATAAACTATTTGAGTTCATTCAAATATAACACTGTTCAATAATGTATACAGCCTAGCATTTACAATCAGTTAACTTTATCACATAAACTGACTTTTACTTAGAAATTCTTAGTTTCTCAAAAAATTGTAGGTTTTTAACAGAGGTGGGTGGAGTATCCAAAAAATTTACTCAAGTAAGAGTACAGTTACTTCAAAATATTTTTACTCAAGTACAAGTAATGAGTAAACCTAAAAAAAATTCATACAAGTAAGAGTAAAAAGTATGCGTTGAAAAAAAAACTACTCAAGTACTGAGTAACTTTAAAAGTAACATATTTTTTGTTTGTACACATAATATAAAATAATACAACAAAATTTGTATTTTCAAATTAAAGCTAAAACAAACACACAAACAAAAACATTAGTGATGTTTGCATTGTTTTTTGTTAATGTAGTTATTAGTCCAACCAGGGGCGGATCCAAGAGGTGGTGCGTGAGGCTAGGAGGCACGCCCCCCTCTTTTGGTCCACAAAAAAAAAAGAAGAAAGCAAGGGACGACCGGTCAATCTCTCTGATCATACTCTAGAGCAATGACCAGAGCAATGGTCGATTTTTATTTTTGAACTCACAGGGGATTTCTGTTCCTTGTTAGGCGCAATATACCAACACTGGTATCTCACGACATTCAATAAAGTAAAGTAAGAAAGCAAGGGGACTACTCAAGCTATCACCTTGCAAGACCAGCAAACGGGCCACCAAAAAGCAGGAAATTACTCTTATTTACGTAAGCTAATGAGACATTAGTAAAGACTGTATTAGACTTAACTTACCGCAACATGTTATCTCAGTTGGATGTGGAGTTTTTGTAGACAGAAATGTGCTTTGGAGCTCAAAGCAGGCACAGCATCACGTTGCAGCTTTTTGTGTTTTGCACAAACTAAACATGCTTTAAATATAGAAGGCCAGGGATGCTTGCTCACTTCACTGTCTTCTGCTGTGTCCTCTTGTTCAAGAGAGACATTTGCTGCGTCCATTTTCGCCATTTCCCCAGATTTAGCAGTAACTTGTTTTCCAAAATAACTTTTTCGAGCTAAATTTAGTTGTATTGCAAGACCGGGCAAGGGTACGTCTGATAGGTCAGATGGAGTCATGTGACCGTTTTCACTACATTTGATTGGAGGAACGTTGTCTACGTTCATCCACAGCAGGAGGGGCTCTTAAAAGAACTTATTGTACTGAAAAACGTATGAAAAGCAAGAAAAGTAACGGGTCAACTTTTGTCCAATGTAACGGAGTAAAAGTAGCGTTATTTAGTTATAAATTTACTCTAGTAAAAGTACAAACCATTAAAAATACTCATAGAAGTACATTTTATTCAAAGTTACTCAAGTAAATGTAATGGAGTAAATGTTAATGCGTTACGACCCACCTCTGGTTTTAACATTTATACCCAAGCTAAATATTACAAGATTTCAGCTGTAAAAGTTGTTTGCAACTCAGAATATAATCACCCGACTTTAAAAAATGACGGCCAATTCTGGGTTTTATTTAAGGTGCAAAAGAAATAGCCAATGCTGCTCTAAAGAATATTTAAGAGTCAATGATGTCACAACTGGAGCCAAATTGTTGCCAAGGTCAGACAAATGGCCTGAAATACTCTATAATTAATGGAACAAGTCAATGTGAGATTTACAAAATGTCTAGTTCACAGTTGTAAAACTAGCACAAATAACATGTTTATCACCTTTGACACTTACAGTGAAGATTAGGTTATTTGCATTGATAAGGTTTGCTCTTTTGCAGTCATGGTTTAAAGCATTTTGACCATCTCTTTTATCTAGTAAAACAAAGACATTTGTACAGACGAGGAGTCAAATGTCTTTTAGCAATGTTAGTTTGGTAAACTTGGTGAAATTATAGTTCCAATAGATGGAACATTGTTAAGATCATTTACCAGTTGTAACTATTTAATTTGTGACCCTAAACTGTTGAAAATGGTACATATTTGAAACATCTCTTAAAAAATTATGTTGGTTTGCTTTTGTCCTTAGTGTGAAGAGCCAAATGCTTGAAGCGTGTCTTCTTTTTCTTCTTCCGGCATTTCCCTTCATGGGTCGCCACAGCAAGACAGTTTCTTCCATCTAACCCTATCTGCTGCACCTTCTTCGGTCACACCAACTATCTTTATGCCTTCCTTCACTGTATCCATAAACCTCCTCTTTGGTCTTCCTCTAGGCCTCTTTCCTGATGGTTCCAAACTCAGCATCCTTCTTCCGATGTACTCTCTCTTCTCTGTACATGTCCAAACCATCTCAAGTCTGGCCTCTCTGACTTTATCTTCAAAACCTGTAACATGTCCTGAAGCATGTAAAACTTCATTTGTGGTGATTATTTAACTTGCATAGCATATCATCACTAATTTCACCATTCTTACATACTCTCATTTAAATTGAAGGCGTGTACTTTCCAACATCCTATCTTTCTTTGAATTTTGTCTGACAATTATATTTTGGCATTCATTTGAGATTCTTTCAGTTATCAGATCCAGTCCTAAAATGGGCTGACCCATTTTATTCTTTTCATTAGATTATACATAGTTCCTTAAAGCTAATATTGATGCACTTTTTACTAAGACCTTATTTTTGAAAACACTTTTTTTCAAATGTCTGAAATGATTCATTTTTAATATCAAAGTCATGTTTAAATAAAAGGCAACAAATGCTCACCAAACAGTCTTTATTAAGATGAAGGTGAGAAATGATTTCTGAAGAGGAGGATGCAACCACCTCATACACATCCGGTTGTGTTCAAATAGAATTTTAATTTATTACTGATCTAACGACAGAAAGCACAAAGGTAATTAAACAAAAAAATGACAGAAAGAGTGTTTATTATGAAACAAGTTGGCAAAAACAAGTTAAATACTTTAAAAATAAAAGTTTCAAGCATTCACATTCTCTTTTGTTTTTCTTTAGCAATCCAGAAAGTTTGCAGCCATGAGTAGCTCCAAAGCAATCTCCGGTGCAATGGGGAATTCGGGTATTTCTGTGGAGCTGTTGGTGTATCGGACCTTGTAAGTGAAGTACATGCAAACCTTGGAGAGAACGTGAGACGGAATCTCACGGAAGTTTACTTCATTTGTTTCATTCTCAGCAAACTGTCCTGCAGGCAGTAGAAAGAATTTTAAGTCAAACAAAGTTGAGCCACTCAACAGTATTATCTCACTTTCAAAAATATACATGCATCCAAAATTGTTCCAAGTATAGATAAAAACTGATTATGGATAAAATTAAACAGCACTTTAGAGTTCAGTTTATTATTTTTTAACAAAGCTAAGACTAAATATTGTGTGAGTGTAGCGCCACCTTTTGCTTGCCATTAATCAACTTTTTCCAAAATGTAATGCAGTCATTTATTGCTGAGCTTATTAAAACCTGCTCACAGGCCAACTTTTTGGGAGGATTAGAAATTAATCAAACTTTCTATCAATATCAGGAGCTAAGCATTTAGTCATTTTTTTTACTTAACGCAATCAATCAAATTTAATGTTATTTATTTATTTATTGCTTCCAGGAAGGTTTTGTGGGGATAAATCTTTTTTGTAAAAGTAAACCTAAAGCTAATTATATGTGAAGCAACTTCAGTTTTTTATTTCAGAATTAATTCTTAAAAAAAAAATCCACAAGGCTACTCAAGGAGCCCTCAAAGAACAATCATTATTACTTATAAGTGTATGCACAAGGAACCCTTTGAAAAAGACACATCCAGACATTGCTCTTTTTCAAAAAGTTTGTCGATACATCAGGTCTGAATTCAGGAAGTCAAAACAGGATGCATTTCGAAAACATCTTTCCCACAAAATGCCCACTTTTTTTTAAAAATAAAACTACATACTGTAGCTACAGTATTTAAGATAATGTTAAACAGAGACCATAAACTTCATGAGTACTTTGAAGACCAAAGAGCTGTTTATAGTCAACAGAGGGAAGAAGACAGAGAGCCACTCTCATTATAAATGGAGACTGTGTGGAGAAGGTAACCAACTTGGGTTTTCCCCAAGTTCACTCCTGTAGGCACCTCTAAACTAATGAGAAAAAAAAAACAAAAGAGACTGTACTTCTGAAGATCCATTCAAAGGAAATCCTCATACATAGGCCACTGGTGTCCTTCTATTGAGCTTCCATCGAGAGGACACCAATACCTATATTACAGGTATTGCATGTATCGACTAAAACCTGTTGATACTTCTTACAGCAGTTGCATATTGGCTCAAAGAAGGGTCATTAACACCACCCAGACATCGAAATAACCAAATGAAATTCCAAACTATTCTTAAGGACAGTTCTCAGTTTCTCAAAGCAAAAAAGTCGGAGTTCCGAGTACCAGAGTGGGGGTAAGACTTGAAACACTTGTCTTTGCATTTTAATGTTTTCCATGTGTATGTGTGAATTTCCTCCAGGTACTCTGGTTTCCTCCCACTCTCCAAAAACATGTGTAAATTGGCCGCTAAAAATATTCCCCTAGGAGTGAGTGTGTGTAGATGGTTGTCTGTATTTGTGGCCTCACAACAGACTGGCGACCTGTCGAGGTGTACCCCGCCTCTCAACTGTTGTCTCATTGGGGATAAGCGAATCAGAAGACTAAACGAACAGCAATAACTTTTCTGACAAAAACAAGGATGCAATTCGCAGACTGCGTTTAGATCTTGTCTTAAATAAGTTTCACCTGATTTTAAAGTAATTTCTTATACGTAAATACATGTATATAAAATTACAGACCAACTGAAGAGCACTTTCAATTTTGTGGTACCTGTAAAAATGAGAAAATGTATATATTTGCCCAAACTCTTACCTGGACCACTCAGCATGGCTTTGATAGTCCCAGATGTCAAGGCGTGTTCTCTTTTTACAATGAATTCATGGCCATCGGAAGAGATCAGTTTGACATACATGGCATCAGGCCCTTCACAGCCACCAAAAGCTCTTTCCTCTCCATCTGCAAAGCAATATGACAATCCTCAAAACTGCAACTGTACATGTAGGTACTAAACATACACAAAAAAACCATTGTCTTCAAAATGTGCGGCGCGCCCTATCGTGCAGTGCACCATATGTGTGTAGTGACAAAACAAGCGAAGCAAATGAACACTACGCTTGCAGTGATTCTGGGAGATCTAACAAAAGAACTCCAACCGCTGGACATCGCCGTGAACCGGCCGTTCAAAGTAAGGCTGCGAGCGGCATAGGAGTGATGGATAACCAGAGGAGACCACAACTTCACGAAGGGTGGAAGGCAGCGCCGGACGAGTTATGCCACAGTTTGCCAGTGGATTGTAGATGCTTAGGCTAACGTGTCTGCTGGCACTGTTGTTTGAGCTTTCGCAAAAGCCAGCATCATGTCCGATAATATGACATTTTGACTCACACACAAACTTGATCTTTTGTTCAGGTTTATATTGTTATATAAAAAGAGAGCTGGAGGTAGAAAAATCAGACAGTGTCAAAATAAAACCCTATCAAGAGAAGGACTGAATGCTATGAAATGTGGTTAAAGTTTGTCTCATAATATACTAATCCAGATTTTAAAATGTTGGTGTAGTGGACAGCAAAAAGCATTTGGGTTCTGTTCCATTGTCTTTTGCTTATCCAGGCCCAGGTCACAGGGCTAATAGCTTTAGATGAGAAACCCAAGCTTCTCTCCCCCTGGCTGCATCTTCCACTCAGCCAGGAGTGGAAGATGTTCCCGGCCAGTTGTGAGACATAGTATGTGCAGCATGTCCGGGGTCTACCTCTGGGTTTCCTACCAGTGGGACGCGTTTCGGGGACGTCCCACTGGTATCCGAACCAGATACCTGAACCATCCTATCTAGCTTCTCTCCAACCGAAGGAGAAAAGGGTCTACTCCGAGCTCCTTTCGGATGTCAGAGCTCCTCACTCTGAGTGAGAGCCCAGTCACCCTGCAGCGGAAGCCCATTTTGGCAGCTTGTATCTGCGATCTTGTTCCATAGGTGAGGGTAGGAACGTAGATTTTTTTCTTCAGTACAGTTTTGCTTTTCAGCTCAGCTCTCTTTTCACCACAACAGACTAATGCAGATGAGTGTTATTATTCACTTACTGAATGGGATAAAGCACTAATTTCACAAACATGCCTGAATAAAATAAAAAACCACAACAGATCATCTTTTAAATTACTGATGAGTTAAGAAGAAATGTGGATTCTGTCACTTACTCATTTTCTTAACATGCATAAGCTAAATATGCCAAAAATATTTGAATAGCCAAAGAAATCAAAAAGGTCCATGTTGAATATTAAAAGTCACTTACCCATCTTAATTAGGGGATTGTGTTTAACCTGGAAAAGAAAAGCACAAAGTGGTTACAACCCCAAAACGACCACTTTATGTGGGTTAAATCCTTCTATCTTCAAGGCCTTTCTAATCATTTTTCACAGTCACTGTGTTAACTTGAAGCTAAATCAACTCGTTATAAAACAAATAAAATTCCATTCAGGAATCAAAGCACATAAATGCGTTTAAATAACATCGAATGGGATTTATTTTATAGCTATCGAACGTTACTTAGCAGAGAAACTTTTGGATTTTCATATGAATATAGAATTTTTAATTCTAAACTGACGTTAGCTACAAAGCTTAGCCAGCTAGCGGATTTATTTACTTTCACCACATTTATCTAAAAATGAACCGCTAACATTTTAGAAGACATTCAAACACTTGTTCCGTACAACGTACGACAGAATTAATGTGTATAAAAGTTAAAAACAGTTATTTTTTACCTTTATATAGTTAAATGTGAGTTGGAGATAGCAGTAGCTAACGTTTGTTAGCCTTTTAGATCTTGAAACCCGGAAGCAGGCTGTACGTACAAAAATTCTTCCCCCTGAATTTCTATTGCACAGATTAGTTCCCCACTAATAAAAAAAATGCTTTTCTTTAATCAAATTACTTAAAAAAACTAACACTAATACTAGATTTGCTAAATTATTTTATTTACTATAGATTTAATAAACTCAATTTAATTTCAGTAACATAAGTAAGCCTTGCACAGCATTAAAAGCGATGAATATGTAATAAAAAGTATACATATTTTCTAACTATACACAAGGATCATGTATTATTTTTTGAATGCATGAAAAAAATTGAATTTAACTTTTTTTTATTTTGCAGTTGATCTTGTGTATGCAATAGGGGGCACCACTGTTTAACTGTAGTTTCATGCTGTGATGAATGAGAACAGGTGCCCTCGTGACATGACAGAGACATTTTGCAAGGCTATAAATCTAAGATCACCAGTAAAGGCATGTAGCCTACCCTGCAAGGTCCAATTACTAAAAATCAACTAGTTAGTCCTTCTAAAAAATACACTTTCTTAATAAACCCCCTGAATAGTTTGTTGATTGCAACTTGTACCACCCCGGATCACTAGTATCTGTCAGTAATCTCAGTGCCAGAGCAATGACAGTTCAGTGCCACTAACTAAGATCCTGCCTGAAGTTTTCTCATGCAGTAAAAGTGATGACTCTTGAAATCTGAGGCCTCTAAATGGATGCAGTTATTTGAGCTGTGACACTGGGGAGTAGAATACTGAGCATGCCTGTAAATTGTACTGTTTGACCCAGAGGTGCTTTTGGATGGAGTGCAATGGTGTCCCATCTTTATGCCTTTTATTTCTATCCTGTTACATGTTTTTGACATTCTGTGAGATGTTTCTCACCATTTTCGTACAAATGTCCTTTGTGATTGTTCCACTAAGTATGACAGGTGACATCTGACCTACGGTTTCTCTTATGCAGGTTCAAGGTTTTGTTGTGTTTGCGGGAGATCCTTAAATCTTCTGTGTCTCATTGTCACTTGTTGACTATTACGCATAATTACACACAACAAAAAAAAACAATCAGTGACCTTCCAGTTGTATTACACCATTATTAGTACTTATGATCATGGGGGGGTGGTTGGCGGCAGTCTGCTTTCATGTCTCTCTGATACGACCCACCCATGTGCAGCTGCTCTCAGCTCTATTTTGAGGGAGCTGTTGTGGGCCCTTGGAACAGGGCTTCCTTAACACACACATAAACACAAAGTACATGCAAGCACTCTTGTCCTCTTGCCAACAGACATCAACACTGACAAATCAGTTTCATACTTTCTCACCTGTTGGTCTTGTTTCTATAGTCATAGGAGGAAATGAAAAGCAGATGAACATAAAAACCCTACAAAACAGAATCAAATAACTTTTAATAGTACTAAAGTGCGGTCACATTAAATAGTTCACATTTGTCTGACACAGTCCGCTTTTTGGATAGAATAGAAAACTTTATTTGTGGGAGTGTGAGGTTTGAAACACTGGCATTTCTGTGTGGAGTTTGCATGTTCTCCTCATCTATGTATGCATGGGTTTTCTCCTGGGACTTAGATTTTCTTCCATCCTCCAAAAAACATGTATGTTAGGTTGATTGGTCGCTACAAAATGAGTGTGTGGATGGTTATGTGTGTGTGTCCCTGCAACAGACTGGCGACATGTTCAGGATATACCCTGCCTGTGGCCTGAAAACAGCCAGAATAGGCTCTGAGTTCCTCGTGACCCATTAAGGATAAGCATTTCAGAAAAAGAAACAAAACTTCCTCTGACAAAATTGTACCAAAATTTTCTTTAACAGGGCTCAAACAGTACACAAAACAAGAAGATATAAAGCAGACATATAAATGTTTGAAATCCCACGCTAAAATAAACACATGGAAGGTTAATGTTCAGGGCTTTGATTAACAATCTAACAAATGATTTCCCATGAATTCCCTTTTTGGCATATGGAATTTTGTATCACTGGCCTGAAGAGAGAAGGTCAGAGGAGTGATAAAGTGGGTTGGTGGATCTTCTGTGAATAGGGTTGCTTTCCTGAAGTTGCAGGTTCCTTTTACAGAAACAAGCAAATTGAGACTCGTACTAAAACAGGCACCTTTATTTTTTGTCCTTTTCACTTAATTTGATTTTCTGCTGTACTTGGAATCATGTGGCATGGCACTGTTTTAGCCAAGCCTTAGCTGTCAAACTGATTGTCTCACATTTAAGTGAAATTCAATTATTTTTTACACAAGAGTTCATGCTTGCTTTGGTGACTGTTAAGTGAGAGAAAAACAAGCCAAAATAGAGTTATTTACATCACCGTGTTTTGTAAGTGCTTCACCATTTATTTATTTTTTGCACTGAAAGACTGCTTGGGTTCCTACATATGGATTATAAAATATTTTCAATGTCTTTTTTTAAATCTCTTCTTGCCTTTTTGGATCAGAACAAGCAAATAAGACAAGAAAAAACACTTTCTTGGAGTGTGTTTTTCATCTTCTTCTTCTCCTTTCAGCATTTCCCTTCAGGGGTCGCCACAGCAAGTCAGTTTCTTCCATCTAACCCTATCTGTTGCATACTTTTCGGTCATGCCAACTATCTTCATGTCCTCCTTCACTGCGTCCATGAATCTCCTCTTTGGCCGTTCTCTGGGCCTCTTTCCTGGTGGTTACAAACCCAGCATCCTTCTGCCGATGTACTCTCTCTTCTCTGCACTGGTCCAAACCATCTCGGTCTAGCCTCTCTGACTTTATCCCCAAAACCTCTAACATGTGCTGTTCCTATGCTATATTCATTTCTAATCCTACCCATCCCGGTCCCTCCCACAGAGATCCTAAAATCTTCATCTCTGCTACCTCCATCTCTGCTTCCTGTCTTTTTCTCAGTGCCACTGTCTCTAGACCAAACAGCATGGCCAGTCTCATCACAGTTTTGTACACTTTTTCTCACAGAAGCTCTATTTTTTTCCTTTTTACTCTTCTAGTTATGCGCCAAAATTAGTTCTTATAAAGTTGGAAAAAATGACTGATAGTCAATTTAAAGATATAGTCAGGAGAAAATTATATTCTTTTTTTTGCAAATCTCAATTGATTTTTTTCCCTCATGGCTAAATAAAGGTTAAATAAATACTTTATGTACCATGAACATGAGCCATTTGACAGTAGATGTGATAACTTACCAAACCAAAACCATATAATTTGTCCAAAAAGTGAGTATTCAATTTTGTGTCACAAATTATTATCCTATTCTTTTTGTACAAAAGTGCCTCACAAGACCTGACTGAACTTTTTAGGTTTCCCTATCTATCAGTAATAAGTACATGCAGTTTAATGTGAAATGACTGTGTCCTTATTAAATCAAAGTACCTCATTTTCAAGTCCTTGGCCAAAGTCGTGCATTCATTCGTGAACAAGATTATAGTAAAGAGGACCTGGAAAAAAATCAGGTCAGAAAGTAATGCTACAGAGCAATGGGGGTAGGAATGACTCCAGGCATTTTTCCTCTGAAAAGAAGAAAAGAGTTGTCACAGTAGATTTGAGGGTGCATCTTTTTTTGCTCGTGGCTATTCAGAGTGCCCTGGAGTACTTATGTTGGCCATGATCTTTTGTAATTCATAACCAAACTTGTTTCCATAAAGATTGGTTTAAAAATGAAGTTGTCAAAAATCAAGGCTAGGCACTGACTAACTCTTACACTGGAATTTTTTTTTTAAGTAATCACCACCAGTAGATGGAGTTACACATGAAAATGCAATGAAAAGTCAACTTAAAATGCAAGTCATTAATCTACACTACTTTTGCTCTGTAGGGACGAAATTCAAATTTCCACAGATCTGTTCAAATCCAATAAGTATTTGTAAGAAAAAATAGTAAAATGTCAAACTATCTGAAATAAAACCTCAACAAATTTTAAATTAAGTACTGAAATTTCTTTGTAAAATATTATTTAGTGTCAAAAGCTTTGAATTTAAATGAGTCAAAACTAATTATCGCTGACTGTAGAAATACTTTTAAACTTCCTTCATATTAACAAAACTCAGAAAACACTCTAAATAAGAGTTTAAACTTGGCTGACATAATCAAGAATAAATAATTTTTAAAAAATGTCAATTTAATTTTCTCCCGGTGCAGAATCGGACCAAAAATATACAATATATTAACACTTTTCAACAAAAACTCATAATAGATGCACACAAAAAAAATAAAATAAAAAGGAAAGGCATTTAAATTCCAACACAGGAATGCTGTAATTTAATTTATTTTTTTACAAAATACAGTACAAGAGAAAGTGTTCTGCAGACAAGAGAGGTACAGGCCTTTTAGTTGAATGAAATAACACAGATAATAGCTTGCTTTAAATGAAAGTGTGACTGGTTCATTTTATAACAGGGATTTGTATCTGTTTGTGTAACTGATGATGTGAAGCAAAACTAAGCTAGCTATGCAAGGCACGGAAAGAGGATCTACTTAATGCTGATGTCTTAGCAACAGTTTTGAAAAACTCTAGCCACTGATATCCCCTCACTGCTTACTAGCATTAATCCAAATTTAGAAGCACAACCAAGCTGCATTTTACTCAGAAGGTGGTGACTTAATCTCTAATAGAGAAATTAAAATTACTCATAAAAAAACCACTTAAACTAGTAAGGATAGGTTTGTCTTATGATGTTTTCACATCCGAGTAAAACAGCTAGAAAAATATGGAAAGACAAATATATGATTTTTTCTATTAAAAAAGCTATTGATTGTCAACTTATCCTTATCTGGTTATTGATCTGTAATTATTTCTGCAGTCATATTATTGGTGACAAATGATTTTAGAGTTAAATTGCAAACAGTTTTGTTTCGTCTTCTGAACTGCTGATTCCCAAACGGGGCGATAAGGGTGCAGGAGCCTATCCCAGTTGATTTCAGGCAAGAGGCGTGGTATACCCTGAACAAGTCACCAATCTGTTGCAGGGCTGCACACTCATTCCTATAGTCTATTTTTTAGAGGCCAATCAACCTAACATGCATGTTTTTGGAGGGTAGGAGGAAACTGGAGTACGTGGAGAAAACCCACGCATACATGGGAAGAACATGCAAACTCCACACAGAAAGGCCAGCTTTCCGAACCTTGTCGCACCTGGGACTCGAACCCAGACCTTCTTGTTGTAAAGGCGCTACCATGCCACCGCTTCAAACAATTATATTTGCTTTTTCAATTAATACTTTATAAGAAGTTTGTCCATATGTAACTGTCTTCAAACTTCTTCTAACTTTTGTCGTCATGTAACTTACCTGGAACTTTGTCTACATGTAAATCATTTTTATATAATATTGATGCAACCATTGCAGTGTCTACTTTTGAAAGATTTCTATAGAACATTTGATGTAAAAAGCTCATTGTTTCAAACTTAATTTATGTATATTTTATTAATATGGACTGATTATATTTGGTTATATAGCTTAAGGCTACAATTTTTTTAAAGCAAACTTTTTCATAATCAGGATTTTACGTGCTAACTGACAAAGGCAATAAAAAAAAATTCTGATTTCTATTTGACCTCTCAATAAAACTTTTTAAACTTTTTGTCTGCAAAGACATTGTAACAGGGTGGGATACACTTAAAAGGGTCTAGGTTATATTCGTACAAGTCGGCTGGTGCAACCAAATCTTGTTCAGCTCGCTGTTCCAAATTAGAATAGTAACAGATATTCTATACTATTACTGACAAGTTTAGCTTCTCACAGGGGTTTTAAATGCCCTTCAAAACAGTTATTTGAGTCAGATTACTCATTTAAATTGTATGTGACTCGTTCAAAATTTTTCAGGATAGTATTCCTTGCAAATTTATAAAATGGGAAAAACTGCCAAAAGCTCTTCTGGTGTTCCCAAGAGTTAGTGCAAAAGGGCAAATGAAAGCAGGATATGGTGTCCAAGCAGAGGCTGCTGCTGCTGCTGGTGGTGGTGTAACACAACACTAATCCGAGGCCGATCAACAGTAGAAACAGTACAAACTTACCAAAGACAAACTTGGACACCTGCATGGACTTTTGCCACGAAGACGAGCCCCTAAAGAAGACGTCTTGATTTCTTAAGTGGTCTTTTCCCTCTGGATCTCATTATGAAAAGTTTAAGATGTGGTTACTGGCTCAGTGGAGGGAAAATTAGAACAAGCACACACTTCTCAACTAAGATCCATCTGGAATATAAGATCCTGTTTGTTATAAGGACAAAAAATTCACTGAGAACAACTTGAAGTATGAACTCTTCATAATAAAAATAAATAAGAAAGTCTTGTAAACTATTTGTGTCGGTGCACTAGCCAATACAAAATGTAATATAACTCATGGGAAGTCAGTAAATCTCTATAACCATGAGGAATATTTTTGGACAAAAGAGAACAATTGGGAAAGTTTAAAAATATTAATATGTTGGACCAAAAGGAACAAGTAGATCTGACACTAGAGAAAAAAAGGGCTTTCCTAAAAGAAATGATAGAAACAGTACTTATGAGTAAGTACACATTTTTTGGCCTCTTTTCCACAGCAATGGAGAGCATGGAAAAGAGGTGAAGAAGCGTGTGCAAGCAGGCTGGAATGGGTGGAGAAAAGTATCAGGCATGATAAGTGATATAAGCATTTCAGCTAAAATGAAAGGAAAAGTGTAAAAACCGTGGTGAGACCGGCCATGGTGTTTGGTCTAGAGACAGTGGCACTGAGAAAAAGACAGGAAACAGAGATGGAGGTAGCAGAGCGATGCTGAGAATTTCTCTGAGAGTGACCAGGATAAACAGGATCAGAGGAACAGCACATGTTAGAGGTTTTGGAGATAAAGTCAGAGAGGCCAGACTGAGATGGTTTGGACGTGTGCAGAGGAGACAGAGAGAGTACATTGGAAGAAGAATGGTAGGTTTGGAACCACCAGGAAAGAGACCTAGAGGAAGACCAAAGAGGAGGTTCATGGATACAGTGAAGGAAGACATGAAGATAGTTGGTGTGACCGAAGATGATGCCGGAGACAAAAAATACTGATTTGCTGTGGGGACTCCTGTAGGGAAAACAAAAGGAGAAGAAGAGGAAATATTTTGGACTGAGGACTGTAGTTGCATTTGCAAAAATTATTTAATTGTTACTTAAAAAGTACGTAAAAGTTAGGATATCAGCACTATTACTGACCAGTTGGTATCAGTCGTTTTCAAAATAAGAGGAAGGCGCAATTTGATTTAACAAGGCATAATATCTTTATTGTTATACACATACCTCATCTCCAAAGACTTTGCACAAATAGGTGGGGCAACATGAACTTTGAGACATTAAAAATCTCTTTTAGTTCCTTGTTATTTCTTTAAATCTTCAAACACATACATCTGCCAATAACATCCCCAATGGTACTTACAGCATGACCAATTAAAAATTAAGGTTTTTTTTTTTTTTAACCACTGTCAAACATCATCATATGTGCATTACATTACCAATTACAAACAAGTTATAATCATTGTCAAAAGACAGGTGTGCAAATTTGTTAGAAAAATACCAACTCATACCAGTTTCTGGATTGTGTTCTGTAAAAATTCTTACAAATAGTATATAATAATCTATATATAAATGTCTCCGACATGCAATGTTGCATTTCAAAAAATATCCCATAAACTGTTCTGTTAAACCTTCTAAAACACCAACTTCCACCTTTAAATTGTCTATACAATATTTGGAGTAAATTTCAGCAGTTAGTTTCCCAGTAGTTTTGTGGACGATTTTGCAAATATTAAATAGCTGAAGAATTGTCTAAATATAACCTGCTGCTTGATTTTTAAAAAATAAAATAAAATGATAATGCAATCAAGCTAACGTTCAAAAACTTAGTTGCAGCAAAAAAAAAAAAAAAGACATAATTAAGCCCTTTTCATATCGACCAATGTTCACAAACACATTAGTTTTACAATGAATAAATAATTAATCTTGGTAAAGGTGGCCATTATTGTCCACCATATAAATAACCACTGAAAGTTAAAGAAACTCATGCCATAACTGCAACAAAAAAACTAAAAGCAGAGTTTAACTTAGAAAGCATGATTCAGGTGGTGACATCTTTTACACAACAGAGTTAAGACAAGGATGGCATTTCTTTCCCTCCCTCCCCTCCTCATCTTTTTGAGGTAAACAGTAGCACTGTTAAAGACTTCTAAAGGCATTGCTCCTTCTCCCTCTGGCCACATTCCCCATGGTCTAAACCTGAATAATCTCCCACTGTCCACAAGATCCAGTCTCATACACATGCAAGCACTGCCAGGCCTTATCAAGCAGCTCTGCGAACAGCGGTTTTGCATCTTTGTGGTTTAGAAACGTAAAAGCAAAGAATGGAGTGAAGAAATTCAAGCCAAAGGGTCTTGGACATGTACAATTAAAAAAAAAAAAAAACTAATTCCATAATAACATAAGACATTTGTTACTTCACTCTCACAGAGCTATCTTTAAAAGCATGAACCAAGCTTCTCATCACAACACTTGTCTATGAACGCCTTTCTCTCAAAACTAGCTGATAAAATTATGCAAATCTGAAAATAAAAGAAAAAGGATTTTTAGAATAGCAGAAAGCCCTTTTTTGGCAAAAAATATAATATATTATAAGCTTTTGAAAACAAAAACATATTGCACTTTCAGTAACATGGATGTGTAATGTCAAATTACAGCTTCATTGTTAGATATGAGTAAATTAAAATAAAAAGGGAAAATACGTTTATTTACTCATTCTGTGAAAGATTTCTATTATCATTTGACTGCAGGTAACTAACATCCAGAGAACAATAAAGAAAAGAAACGCTACATTAGAACAACAAACAAAAATGTTAAAACTATACCATGCACGGGGAGTTTTACACAGCAGTGTATCCTGGGTTACAGTGAACAGAGCTTGAAAAAGCTGTACTGATGTTGGGGTTGACAGAGTAAGACTGGCTAGTGACCGTGCTAGCACTGACTGCTGGCAACGGTCGTGCCCAGTTTCCTCTTGCAAGAGTGGTGTGACACCCTGAAAAACCCTTCCAAACACCAGAGCCCCATAGCCCTCCCACGCACCGCCTCCCCTCCTGGTTGCTCCAGGGCTGGGCTCACATCTCTTTATCAAAACGTCAGATGGAAAAATAGAAAGGCAGCTGTTTGCTCCCGTCATCTAAAAGTGCATCTCCACACTCCTTCAGCAAAGTCCTTCAGCCCACTGCTATCTCTGCTAAGGCAGTGGAAGTGGGCTACAGAGACCCGCGCTTGGATCAGCACATGTGTGGGTTCCAACAACTTTTTTGTTTTTTTTTCCAGACTGTGTACGTTTAGTAGCATTTTTTAACCTTTTTTCCTTTTTTTTTTTTTTTTTAAATGTCACTAGACACGACATTTCACTTTGGCTTAGAGAAGCCAAAGGAGTGCTAATTCACGGGGTTGGCCATAAAAGAAGGCCAATGACAGATTGGTGGTAGTGATGCCTTCCTCCTGATTCTCTGCGGTGTCATGCTGATTCCTAAACACCTCCGGCCACCCCCGTGTCTCACTGGCGCCATTTTCACTTTTCAAGGCCGGTGATGCAACTGTACCAGTTGCCATGGTTTCACTGTAATATAGAACAGGTTGTGTTTAATCGGCCCCCTTTCAGAATTAAAAAAAAACATTGAACTGTTTGAAAAAGAACAAAAAAACCCATTTGTAATCTAAAATTTGAATGAATCATTTACTTAAAACTTTTAAAAAAATTATAATATACTCACCTCAGAAACATGATCATCATGTCAGAAAATGGACAAATATAATTGCAAGGCCAATATTCAACAGCATTACCATAGCAACAAGGATGGAGTTAGGACCCTGCCAAATAGACAAAACACACACATACACAAAACGATATATTAGAAATCAGAAATCAAGGAAGAGCAGTTACATGGTAGTTTATCAAATGTACAACCCAACTAATTATGTGGATTTTATCTGTCATATACCTATTGGAAAAAAAAATATTTTTTCATAGAAGCACAGTGTTTACACTTCATTGTAAAAAATGCTAATCAGACATCAGACAATAAATGTAAAACTGATTATAAGCTGATGTCACGTATGGGTCAGAACAGTGGGCTACATGTTGACGTCAGATAATGATTATGTTAAAGATAAATATAATGTTTCAATTTTGTGTCACATCAAGCTACTAATCAACTACCGCTCACTGAGCAGGTAATTGATATCTGTATCAGTAAGTACAAACAACTGAACCAGATAAAAATCAGGCCGAAAGAGTCATGACCTAATAGAAAATCCTTCAATACTAAGTAAACGTGTATACGTCTGTATTCTTAAATTAGTGGTGCTAGTTAACCTCACAAAGTGTTCCAAACATGCAGTATATCTTGCTAATTCACGATGACAAGTCATAATAGTCTAAGTAGAAATGTAGTCCTATAAAATCCAGATTCTTCCTTGGGTAAGAGAGTTAACAAAACTTACTGTTTCTTCTACGTTATCTGCAATCTCCATGCTGGTTTTCTTTGTGTCTGCGAGGCTCTTTGGCTTTAGGGAATCCTGCTTCCTGAGTTTTGGTTCGCTCTTGCTCTCCCGTAAGGAGGCTGGCTTAGGAGTGGGGGCGAGGGTACTCGTAGACTTCTGTTGCGGGGGCATGCGAGCTAGAACCAAGACGCTAGGCTCATCCTCCACATCTTCAGGTTCTGGAGGTGGAGGACCTCTTGTTGGGGCCTTGACATAGTAACTGTGATACTCACTGTGAAGTTGGCCATTGACTGGTACTGTAGGAGGTTGTGGTGGTGGGGGGGCAGGCGCCAGGGCCACCTGCTGAACTTTGGAAGGTTTGGGTGGAGCTTCAATCTGTGGATGAGAACTTTTGGGACCATCAGTGACGGAAAACTTCTCTTCTTTACTCAACTTCCTGCTCGGCCGCTCATCTTTGCTGGCCTTGTAACTTGACTTTTCTTCTTTGCTCTTTTTCCGAGATGGTTTTTCTTCCTTGCTGGTTTGGCGTGTGATGCTGTTAGGGATTAATCCTTGTTTTTTACCGTGATCAGGTGAGGGGGGAGGCGTAGCTGCAGGACTAGCCACGGGAGAGTGGGGAGGAGTGGTGCCTTTACGGTAAAAGTGGGGGGAATCTTTTGGAGACTCTTGTTTCTTTTCAACAACTACTTCTTTAACTTCCACAGGTTCCTTCAGCTGTTGTCTAATGTAATCAGGTCCTAAGAGGTGAGAGACAACAATAACAAACATTACCATTGCTAGACAGATAAAAATAGGCTCTTCCTCACTCTTACATTTCACCTCACTACGATCAAGGCTAACAGTCAGGAATAGAGTTACGCACCATTGATAAAAAAAAAAAAAAACCAACAAACAAGTACCTGGCAGTAAAAATTCCATTACACATAAAATTATGCATCCAAATGAATTATTTTGGTTGGAAAATAGATCTAAATCAATGTGTTGAGACTACCTCATTCAGACAGGTTGATCGAAGGGATGTTAAATGTGTCACATGTTATCTTTTCAGATATGCTTGCACAGAATAATTCAATAATCTTTCATCGGAACAATTATTTGAATAATAGATTCCCGGGTGGGAGAATGGTATCTGCTGCAATACCTGTGTTACGAGCTTTGATGTGGAATCTTTTGGGGCCACGGTACCCTTAAGCCCCAAATATCTTTCAGCTGCATGACATTTGTAATACGTTTCATAACCCACACAAGTATTAAGACCCACTGTAAAGAGGCGGAGAATATCTAAACATCTCTGGGATTAAACATATCTTTGGAGCTTAATTTCACACCACAGTTAGGACTCCATGTGCGGACCAGAGTAATTTCCCAGTGTTTGGGGACAGATTCCTGCAAATGATTCCAGACATTTTCTGAATGGTTCTGGGCACTCACGTCAGGCTAGAACACTGGCAGTTGTTAGAACAAAGAAAACAGAGTGTTTTTTCTTTACCACTGCAACCTGCTCAAATTTGAGAGCATTTCAATATCACATACACAAGCATTTAAAAAACATTACAATAAGAATTGTGTGGTTATTTTTTGCGAAATTTGAGCATGTGTAGAGCTCTCCTACTTTTGACGAGCAAGAGATTTATTAGGTGTACTCAACCAAGGAATCTTGCCAGGTCAGCTGGAACATACTGAGACTCAGTTACCCAAATGGCTGTGGTGTTTCTTTCATCTGAACATTGATCAACTGGGCTGACTGCAGCCTTCTAAAGAGGGACATTAAAGTAGGACATGTCTTAACTTATCACTTAAGACAAGAAGAATCAAACCAAAGATTAATAAACTCTTTGATATGCTATATGGAATACGTTTGTTATTTGAAACATTCAATTCCTAACATGACAGTGAACTCTTTGAGGTTAAAAGAACACAGATTTTTCTTTAAGCTTTGGATCGACGGTTCTGCTCATGTTAATCCACTATGAATTTTGAGCATCACTGCACAATGAGAAAACATACACCCACTCTGCTTTTTTGGAAAGTATATAAAATTTTCCAAAAAAAAAAAAAAAAAAATAACATAATGAATTTGGACATTGGTTTGTTTCCTGCTCTTTTTGACCCATAACATGACAAGTAAAAAACAATTTAAAAAGGGCTTTTCTGAATGAAACTTGAGATAAGATTTTATGCTTGTGAATAAACCAGGAAATGCTTTTAATTCATTTAGTTGTTTTTTGGCTGTGATCTGTAGTGAGAGGAGGGAAGAGGTGGAGGAAAAGCTGGAGAGGTGGAGGAAAAGCTGGAGAGGTGGAGGTTTGCACTAGAAAGAAGAGGAATGAAGATTAGTCAGAGTAAGACAGAGTACATGTGTGTGAATGAGAGGGATCCAAATGGAAAAGTGAGGTTACAGGGAGAAGAGATAAACAAGGTGGAAGATTTTAAGTACTTGGGATCAACAGTCCAGAGCAACGGAGAGTGTGGAAAAGAGGTGAAGAAGCGTGTTCAAGCAGGCTGGAACGGGTGGAGAAAAGTATCAGGTGTGATGTGTGACAGAAGAGTTTCAGCTAAAATGAAAGGAAAAGTGTACAAAACCGTGGTGAGACCCGCCATGCTGTTTGGTCTAGAGACAGTGCCACTGAGGAAAAGACAGGAAGCAGAGATGGAGGTAGCAGAGATGAAGATGCTGAGGATCTCTCTGGGAGTGACCAGGATGGACAGGATCAGAAATGAGTATATCAGAGGAACAGCACATGTTAGAGGTTTTGGAGATAAAGTCCGGGAGGCCAGACTGAGATGGTTTGGACATGTACAGAGGAGAGAGACCGAGTACATCGGCAGAAGGATCCTGGATTTGGAACCACCAGGAAAGAGGGCTAGAGGAAGACCAAAAAGGAGGTTCATGGATACAGTGAAGGAAGACATGAAGATAGTTGGCGTGACTGAAGAGGATGCAGCAGATAGGGTTAGATGGAAGAAACTGACTTGCTGTGGCGACCCCTGAAGGGAAATGCCGAAAGGAGAAGAAGAAGTTGTTTTTTGGCTGTTGTTACCAATTCAGTCTTGTTTTTGATGGACGGCTGACAGGGACGTATTCCTGTATGAGTTTTGACAGGTCTCATCTGCAGCCCTGTCACTTGCAGCGAGAGAAAAAAAAAGTAATTTCCTATGGCAAACTTTTGATTTTGAGGTTTTTTTGCATCTATGTGTCAATTAAAATAACATCTTTCAACTGGTGACACTAGAAGTTTGTATTTTTTGGCTGTCAGATCATCTGTAATTTTTCTGAAATCAATGAGGTGAAAATGACCGTATTGCATTGGCATGATTTTGTGCACTGAAGCATTCATTTTAAAAATGTTTCTAACACTTCCCAAACTTTACATTTCAAAAATCACTCACTTGATTTACCAAAAATGTAACTGCAAAGTTATTTCCTTGCCCACGCTGTTTTGAAAGAAAAAAATGTTCTAATTTTTCCCTTTGTTTGGAACTGGCAATAATGACAATCGGTTGCAATTGTTTGTAACATGTTCATTTGACTTCCAAATTCTTCTTCTTCTTCTTTTATATTTTATTTAGGTCGTATTGTACATTCACAATAAATAAATTTACATTTTTTCTGAACTCATGTATAACAAAAGGACCAAAAAGGTATCGGCTGAAGAAAATGCTTGTTACGCCGACCCTTTTTTCAGTTCATCATGAAAACAAAGTGATATAAATATATAAACAGAAATTCATTATAATACATAAAATGAAAAGGAAAAAAAAAGTAGTACGTCAAATGAAGAAAAAGTGTTAGGAAAATTGACTATCTTTACATTTCAAAAACAGTACATACCGTTTTTGTGCATAATTTAAAGACCCTAACTACTTGGATTGTGTCTTGGAGTTGCAGTGCTCTACACACACCAGTGCCGTACTTTTTGTGGCTTGTAATTGCAGCATGTTGTGTTAGTTTTAAGAATTATGAGTCAAATTGTAGCTTTTTGGATTTTCTTTTTCATCCTCCTACTCACTCAAGCAGATGGGAAGGGGTAGCTGATATTGTTGAGCCAAATTGCATTCACTACTCTTGCATACCCACTTCTTCACTGTTACTAATGAACCTATATGCTATACATTGGGACACATGTGAATGCGCTGATGTAAATTCGCTGTGGTTTCAGGCTGGGTGTAATCAATATTTTTCTCATTTGCAAGATACCACAAGCAAAGAAAATCCAACTCGGCAAATGTTTGCATGTAATAATGGTCAATTTATGAGCTTTGCTTTCTAAAAGCGAAAAAACATGGCTGCGAGATTACTCAATGTCATTGAAAACTTTGTGTGTATTCACGTTAAACACAAGGTTCATTTCATTTATGTCATTCAGTTGTACGTTTGCTGTAAAATTAGCATAGTCATTCTACTGCTTGATCAAGCATTAGTCACTTTTATCTGTTAAACAAGTGCTGCAAGTGATTGTAGCTCACAGTCCTGGGGATTTTAGATTCAACTTGATGATTTTCCGGCCAACTCTCTTCAATTAGGCTTTTGATAATTACAAAGGTGCTCTAATTAGCTAAAGTACTTGGCACTTTAAATTTATTGTTCCTTGTATTGCCCATTAGCACAGCATAGCTGAACCCTAAAGAACTTCACACCCCGCTAATCAAACATAAACACACAGTCAGACTAAACCTAATTAACGCAATTAGAAAACAAACTAAGGTCCCGTCCACACGTAGCTGGGTATTTTTGAAAACGCATATCTGCTGTCCTTCGTTTTAGGAAAACGCTCGCCTCCACACATAACCGTTTTCCAAATATCCGCGTCCACACGGAGCCGTATAAATTCGATTCTGAGTGCAATTATGAGCATGCCAGACCAGTAGTAGGCAGTATTGATGTAAACGTAAGTTCTGAGCACCTGTGTCGTCATTTCCGCAAAACCTGAAAACATGGCGCCAGGCATCTCGTTTGTGTAGACCGAGAAAGAGGTGGAATTGCTTTTAAAAGTCATCATCGACTATAAAGTTAATAAACCACAGGAAAATATACATTGGGTCCATGCTGCCCAAACCTTGTTTGAGAACCAAACAAGGACGCACACGAATGACATAGTTTGTCGCAGGTAGTGATGCATAAAAACGCACGTCCACACACAAACGCAAAAAACAGAGTTTTTCAAAATCTCCACTTTGGCCGGAGTTTTCAAAAACACTGGTCTTGAGTGAAAAAAACCCCTCCGATTTCGTGTGGATGGCAAAACGGATAAAAATGTATGCGTTTTCAAAAATACCCGGCTGTGTGTGGACGGGGCCTAAACCTATGCGGAATATTTTCTTCCTTAGACCCTTCTTTTCAGTGAGAAAAAGCTTTAAAAAGGTCAGCTATGGGGGTAAAATTCAATCAAGAAAACCTTTATTTGTCCCACTCTGAGAAAATTGCAGACAGGGTAAATGTGTCTGGGAATTATGATATAAAAGTGATTAGGACTTTTGGGTATATTTGGCTCTGGATGGAATTGAGGGGTTAAAGATTTGCTCAATTACGCAGTTTATATTTGTAGACCACGGCATATGGGGGTCAAACAGACAGAAGTGAAGCAGAAAAAAGATTGAACAGAGATGAGGTTAAAGATCATAGGTCAGGACAGAACCATAAATGGAATCAGCTCCAATCTTGGTTTTCAAGTTATTTATTCAGAGATTAAAATTTGTTGTTGACTTTTTCAGAAGTTCAAACTCATCTTATAAGTAACATATCACAATAAAAATTAATGTACTAACTGAGCCCTAAACAATCTAAGATTTTTTTTTCAAGTTTTTCCGAACATTGTTTGATCTTACATTCAAGAGAACTTCCTAAAATACCCCCCACTTTGAAGTTTGGCCACTCTCCTAATTGAAAGTAATGTTCATCAGTTGAATAACAAACTCTAATGAAATTGCACAAAATAGCTTTATAAACCTTTTATAAGATTGATAGACAGAAAAATAGCTTTGCTAAGATGATTGCCTTTGCCTTTCCTCCGAGTCGTATCAATAATGCTGACCAGGAAAATGCCAAGTCAGCAGTTTTCATAGAGAAGCTCACACTTGCAGATAATCGGTTAATTAAATGTTCTTTTTAAGATTAAACTGATGATATTTCAGTCTGGCATGTCATGTGTTTTGGTTCATCTTAAGTTGCATTACCTGTTCTCCGAGCCTAATATAAATCATGTGATCTTTTTACTCATGTACTGATACCTAAAACTCATATTTAAAGAGTGTGCTTTCTCATCACATGACTGTATGTTATTACATGAGTGAGAGTGTACCGTATCCACAAGTAGAGCAAATGGAAAATGCTTTTGCAATCTGAAAATTAGGTAACATGCTACTTAAACTGGTTTATATTCTGTGTTCATAAAAGTTGTAAGACGTTTCTGGTGTACTTAAACTATCACACAGAGAAAACTTGTTTTTATGAATATACAGCACCACCTGCTCATGTCTGCTTTCTAACCACAAACAGTTTCTAGCTATCATGGATCCACCTGGTTCAAGTGCACCTTGACTGGGTCAAACAGGGCGGAGAAGTATCCCTGATGACACCACTATTACCCGTACCCTCCCCCTGCCCCTTCTGACGACTGGCTGAAGGAAGGGACAGCTGTGAGTGCGAGAGTGAGGTCCTCTCAGTGCATAAGGATTTCAGCTATGCCTCCTTTGGACCCTAGTGAGCACACACAGGCACCAAATATAGCTCAATTAACGTCACGCAACAGGCCACGCCTACCAAACCCTGCCTGCTCACCCCCCTCCGGGGTGCCGTCTGTGAATCAATCATAAAGGTCAGGGTCCTGTTCGCTTTGACCCTCTCTTCCCTTTTGAAGCGCATACTCCCAATCTTGGTGATAATCTGCTATGAGTCTGAAATGCTAATTACAAACAACTAGGGGTTTAGACCCCTGGTTGTTTCCCTTTAAGATTTATTAAAAGCTAAAGGATGGGAGAAACACATCAGGTAGCGAAACCGATTGGTTCAGAAAAGTCATACAAATTAATAAAATACTTTTAAAGTTCCAAAAATCAAGAAGAGACAAGGACACAACTGTTTTGAATATTACTTGAAGTCACTTTTGCTCTGGTTTGAGACTAACTCATCATTTAGTCTGAAAGCTGAAAATATGGGCAACCGTTTACACCCAAACAAAAATTTTCCAACAAAGGAAGAAACCACAACTCACAGAACGAGAAAAACCGTGTTTGACCCTGCAAGCAAAGTTAAAGAATATTAACAAAAGTCAAATGAGTTTGGCTGTTAACAGACACCTTTGCCGCTTTTGATCAACACGACATATATTGCTAACAAATCTTTGAATGTTTCAGCTCAGAAATCTTCCATACTACACTTTATTATGATATTGGCCACTGCTTGATAGAGTAGTGACTCTATCAAGTATGATGTGACTTATAAGGCAAGGACGCTCTGTAAAAAGACTTGTGGACCTGGAACTCACTCAGCCTGCTAGGCATGACCACCGTTTTCCACAACACAAACAAGCCGCGGGATGTCTCTGGTCCTGGCTAGCCATTTCTGTGGTTTAGTGAGGGACATGCTTGAATGGACCCCATTGTCAATCTATTTGTCACCCACTATTTTGTAGTGGCTTTTGGCATCGTTCCAAGGTCGCTTACTAACAGAACTAAATTTACCACACCCAATGGAAGAGGCATGGATGGTTAAGATATTACACTGTGAATAAAAATAAACAAAAATGGTAGGACATTGCTAAAAAAAAAAAAAAAATCCAGCCCATCGTAAGAATCTGTATGTCTTAAACCGCATTCTAGAAATAACTTTTATGTGTGACTTTTAATTCTTTTTACTACGTTTTTAGCTACAATAATTTTTCAGAGAGTTGAAATATTGACCTGTGGAGATAAAATCTAAACACCTGCTTCTAGATTTCTTTTTTTTTCTTTCTTCACCTGTGACCCCTGGTACATCTCAAGTGTTAAATAAAATAAATAAAATAATCCCTACCGACTATTTATACAGCATTAAATGCCTGGTGAAGCCTTATAAAACTCATCTTACCTTGTAAATAGACTAAAGAGGGTTGACTTGACACCTATAGCAATGACATACTATAAGGTCATGAAAGAGGGGACGGTTAAATATTCAGGCATTGGAAAATGAAAAACTACTTGGTCGAAAGACGTGGAAACTTTTGTTGGTTTTTCTTTTGTGTTTTTCAGTACTTCACATAACTCTGTCAACCATTCAGAAAGTAATTATCCAAGAATTATCCATGGGCAACAATAAAGCCCATGTGAAACTACTTTTTTTTTAACAGTGTAGCCCATTGACCAGGATTGCTATGGTTAAACCGATTGGTTAAAATTCAGTAGAACAAGTTAGTTGTGGGGAAAGGATGGCTCGCTGGGTAGGGCGACCGTCCTGTAGCCGGAAGGTCGCTGATTCGATTCCCCGCCCAGAGTGCATGCAGAGATGTCCTTAAGCAAGACACCGAACCCCCAGTTGCTTCTGATAATGGTGGTCTGCGCCTTGCATGGCAGCTCCCATCATCAGGAATGGGTGTGTCTAGTATGGAGTTAATGAATAATGCATATGTGAGGCGTCCTTGAGTATCCAGAAAAGTGTTGTTTAAGGTCAATGCGTTATCATTATTATTATTAGTGATAATAATAATTAAAAAAACCTTCTAATTTCACTTGGGGTTTAGTCACAATGAAGTTATAACTAAACGAATGCATTCAGGAAACATCATAGATATTTTTCATTAAAAATAGGCACAATAAGGGGAGACGGTGGCTCAGTGGTTAGAACGTTCGCCCGCGGACTAGAAGTTTGGTTGAATTTATGCACACATGAACAATTCTATTATATTTTAATTAATGCATTTATAATTTGTCTAAAATCCACTTGATATCCAATTAAACATAAACTTGTCAAAACAACCCGTATTAAAAAATTATTGCATTTATTTTGTATTTAAAAAGGAAAACAAAAATCATGAATTAATTTTAATGTTTTAGACTATTTACATTTGTACAGTTTTTAAAAAGACATTTGCGCATTTACATATACAGTATGTGTTTAAACCCATTTACACACCTATCACTAATTCCAAACTACAGTGTTAAAAAACGATACATGGTTTGCTTTTCAAATTTTTTAAACAAAAAAGAAAAGAACGTAAAAGGTTTTTTTTTTAAATTATGAGTTTTTATCTTGTTTAGAGCTGTTCCACATTTTGTCCCTGACCTAAAATTAGTACTACAACCAGGATCTAGACCAGGGGTGGGCAAACTTTTTGGTTCGCGGGCCACATTGAGTTCTAACATTTGACAATAGGGCTAGAACAGGAATAGATGAATGTATGCTTTGATAACCGCTAGATTAGACTGATAGAATGACACATTAGATTTTAAACAAGCGTGCTAAATGTTACATCAAGAGTGGTAAATTTAAAACCTACCGCGCTAGGTCTAAAATCTAGTGCGATAGCGCTTAAAAACGTGCATTTGGTGGCGCTAGGTTTGAAATCTAAGCGCTTAATGTAACACTTTGCTTGTTTTAACTTCTAACATGCTTGTTTACATTGAGCCCAATGGCTTTCCGTATCATCAGAATGGCAGGGGAAATAAAACACAAACAAAGTTCATTTATTTAATTTTTTCAAAGGTTCAGTGGGCCGGATTATAACGTTTAACAAACCACATGGGGCCCGCGGGCCACAGCTTGCCCGGGCCTGGTATAGATGTCTAGTATAAAACTTAAAACTAAACTTTACGTTTTACTTCTGAGTACTTCACCAGACTGACCTCTTTGTTTAACCTTTAGCTGGGTACAAAAACAGAAAAACTGCAAGAACATAGCAAGTTTTTCTATTTTAGGTTGCTTTTGGTGATTATTTTTCAGCAAGTATTACAGATACAACAGACCTTTGAAAAGGCAGAATACAAGCTTCTGTCTAGGATACAGTGGTCTGATTTACGCAAACTCTGCTTTGTGCAAACAGAAACACTGTTCTCCTTTGTGGTGTTACAAATAATCTGTGGTATCACTGCTATTCAAACGTGGTTTAAGACAACAAATCTCTGCCTGTTTGCACATTGAATCCAATCTCAACCTGAGCATGGTCAGTGTAAACACAACCTAACTTGTACACAGAAATTGTTGCCAAGTGCATGATTTTATTATGTTCATAGCTTGTCTGTGGATGCTCTTGGTAAAAAAAAATCCTGAAAGCAGGACCACAGATTAGCTAAATTTTACTTTGGCAATTTTATATCCATGCTGAGTCCATTCAGTGAGTGTGGAATTTTTAAATACTTTAGTCAGTTAAACCCCGCCGAGCAAAGCATGAATTGCAGAAGTGAAAAATATCCCCATTCATTCAGTCCCAGCAGTGACTGTCACTACATAGCTGAGTTCTGATCTAAAATCATACCTGTGCAGCTTGACAAATGCCCAGACAAATTTAGCAATAGGAAAGTATTGAATTTCACTAAAGGAGATGGAGGTCTTTCACCCCTCTCGGTGCACTTTGCAGGCTCAGTGTTTCTAATTCAGACATGAAGGTTTCATGAGAAACTAATGTTAGTACACAGCAGTTATTCTACCAGAAGTATTTTACAAAAAGTTTTCCCGTGCTGTGTGTGAAGGCTTGCCCTTAAAGGTTACCTGGTTGGTAGAAGTTGGGGGAGAGCTCCCTGGCAACCGCCCTGGCGATTTCAGAATCGTGTATGGCAGAGATGGCTGCCTGCTCTGCAGCCTCGCTTTTTGTCCTGGCATGGGCTGTTCTGGAAAGACAAAACATGAACACTGAATAATGCACATTAAAAACAGAAACACAAGCCAAATTTTCTTTAGAAATTAGGATTTCATGCAAAAATTAACGTTTTGAAGGTTTATGTCGTGTTTGAACATTATTCCCAGGTCAAAATTATGTCTGAAGTGGTTTTCTATTGTATACAGCTCTCTCTAGTATTTGGATACTGTTTGAATACCATGTTGTTCTTGGCCACTCCTTATGTTCTCCACCGTGCCCACATGCTAACATAAGCAGGAAGAGTTTTAGTGTCCATGCTCTGTCCCTCGCTTAAAAGGAAGTGACACTTCTATGTCAATGCATTGAAAAAAGAAGTCAAAAGAATATTCTCCAGGTTTGCTAATTCAGTGCATTTTTCTCTGTATTTGCAGTCTGAAACAAGATTTACACTGTACTGTGCATGTGTCCATTAGGGTGAACTAAGAAGTAGTGCTAGGGGAGGGTCTACAACGTGTAACATTAAATATTTATATGTGCCATGAGATAAAAATGACCACCCCACAAAAGCACTACACACCCTCTTTAACAATTGGATATGATATTCATGCATACAATTTTTCGACAAAAATGCCTATAAAAGATTAACTGCCTCCCTTCGTTATCTATCACGGTGAGATTTGATTCTCTAACTTCCTCATAATCTTTTTCCTCGACATGATTTCCTCTTCCCTCATCAATGAGATGTACAACACATTTTATTCTGCCTTTTACTCTTGGATAATGTATCACCTCCCCTTTGCTTACATGTCAAATCGGATCCTTATTTTTCCCACTGTATCACGACGACATTCAAGCTCACCCTTAATCCAGTCAGGAAAACAGTTCTCCACTTAGAGCAGAAGGAATGCCGCTTCAGACGCATAACGTTTAATAGCAATAAGCAACTTATTAATTATAGTAATACCGCATTGCACTTATATTGCACTTTTCCAGGACGTTCAAAGACGCTACACACATGCGTTATTCATTCATTCCACACCAGGTAATGGTAAGCTACTGTTGTAGCCACAGCTGCCTGGGTCAAACTGACAGAGGAGAGGCTGCCATTTTTGTGCCATTGGCCTCTCTGACCATCACCAAACAATCACACACACACCAGATCCAGACTAGGCAATGTGGGTGAAATGTTTTGCCCTGGAACACAGCGACAATTTGATTTCAATGGCCGTAAAAAAGGTTAATTTACTTTTGAAAAGAATTCATTTAGTTAATAATGCATGCGCACTGTTCATGAGCTATTTGGATTTAAAGCGTTTCTACCAGTAAACAGGTCTCAAATGAGTGAGACTTCAAATTTTGTCAGTTTCAAAGCATGAGCTTTTTGTAAACATGCAACGCAGTCAAAAATCCAAATGGCTGAGAACCACTACATTTTGGGATCAGTTTGAGCTTAGCATTAACTCTGGAAGGTATTATGGGAGCACGTCATGGTGGAAGAGAAAGAAGCTGCTTAATAATTCCTTTTAAAACTCTACTCTGAGTTGTTTAATTCATGTAAACAGCTTGAAAATGTGTAAATCCTTCAATAGACCAGACAACGATTAAAGGGGAAGGATATAGCCAAGGCAACAAGGTATATCTTGTTTTCATATATAAAAATATGAATGAATTGTGGGAGAATTTTAAACAGCTGAAAAATGCAGGAAGAAATAAAAGAAACCAGATGCAAAGTTCAAGTGTTACTGTAAGCATTGACAGCTGTGCCTGTTGCCCTACTTAACCCGGCTCATGCTCTTCGTTTCCCTCTTTCCTTTACCATCCCTTCTCTTTTTCAATCAATGCCCCTGTTTTTTTCATCCCTCTTTATCTGGCAATTGACGCAAGCCTTCATCAGCCTAGCATCCGTTCTCCTTCCCCCACTGTGCTTTTTTTCTCTCAGTGACCCCAACGGACATATGTCTCTACTTCAGACTACTTTTCTGTCCTTGGACTCTGGGATGTCCTGCTTTTTGACGAGCAGGGCAGTAAGATATTAAAATTCATGAGCAACCACAATAAACCCAGAAATAAGTTTGGGTATAACAGAAAGACAAAGAACACACTGATGCTGTGTTTTACTGGCTGCTCAACTTCTGGAAATTTCTGACCAGCTGCTGAGAACTAACAAAGAATGACACACCACGCTTCTGGAAGAGGAATTTCACCGATGCGGCTCCTTACCAGTGCTGTTTGGCTTCGTAGTGAGTCAAACAATTAAAAACTGACATTAAAGCATTCCACTTTCATCACACCATCGGCACGCATGTCATATACGTCTGCTTTGCCACATATGCAGTCAGAGGTAACATATAGGCTTCTATTTCTGAAATGTGTGAAATATGCTGCCAAGTAAAAGGAAGCATTGCTGTATACTGCACGCCCATGGCACTGCCTAAGGATTATAGCAAAGTGAAGTCACGGGCTGACAGAGGAACTGATGCAGAGTGTTCCCAGACAGGATGTCTGGTGGTGGGAGGTGACAGGCAGAAAGTGATGGGAGTAGAGGTGTGATAGAGGTGTGATAGAGCACTGGTACAAGAGGAGAGTGAAATAGAAGGTGAGAAAATACAGGCATGTGAAGGGAAAAGAAAACAGGGGTCTTTTGGTGTTGTTGCTGGCCTGATTTACATACAGACCCTTTGTGATGAATTTTTACATCTCTCTGTTATGTGGAAAAAAAGGACTGTGAAAGTCGAGTGAGACAGCAGAATCAAGAGGAGCTTAGGATGACATACTAATTTCATACATTTCTGATGTCACAAAAATGTCCATTTTAAACTATGCATTTTATTTTTGATAGATGTATGAAACCTGGTGGCACAGTGGTGCAGTGGATAGCACAGTGACCTCACAGTAAAAAGATTGCGGGTTCAAGTCCCAGGTGGAGATGAGGCTTTTGAACACCGGCCTTTCTGTGTGGAGTTTGCATGTTCTCCCCATGTCTGCATGGGTTTCCTCCGGGTACTCCGGTTTCCTCCCACCCTCCAAAAAACATGCATGTTAGGTTGATTGGTGCCAAATTGCCCCTAGGAGTGAATGTGTGTGTGGCCCCTTGACCTGTTTGGGGTGTACCCTGCCGCTCGCCTTGAATCAGCCAGGATGCGCAACCTCAAAAGGGATAGACAGTTAAGAAGGAGACTGAATAAATGAAACTGACATAACTTTTAGTCAATGACACAATTAATCACCAACACAATCACATTGGGGGAGGGCATAGCTCAGTGGTAAAATAGCTGTCTTTGGACTGAAAAGTTGCCGGTTCAATTCTTGCTGAGCTCGTGCCTAGGTGTCTCTGGAGAAGACACTTAACCCCCAGTTTCTCCCACCATTGGCTGCCTGCTGCGGTGCAATGCAGCAGAGGAATTTCCTAATAAAGAATAATATAGTATAATAAATAAAATAAATTAGCCACGCAACAGACTGGCAACCTTTTCAGGGTGTATCCTGCCTCTCGCCTGAAATTCCAGGATATGCTCTGGCACCTCCTGTGATTCCGTTAGGAATAAGCGGTTCAGAAGATGAAACGCAATGAAACAATCATGTTATTTCCATACATTAGTTGGATAAAATACGTTCGCATGACAAGGGAAATTGGATGCCATTTTGCTGTGATTACAAAGCGGACATCAATTACAACTACATGCATACTTTGAAATTTTCTTATTGGGATTTGGTCTACTAAAATCCCCAGGCTAGCATTAAAAGATAATCATATTGCACACGGTTATTACCGCCATTGTTGGATACGGACTAAAACACGTTTCCCACGCCACCATCCAAGTGTTAGATTATGGTTTTGGCGCCACATTTTTTTTTTTTTTTTTTTGCTGCAGCTGATTTTCTGGCTGTTAGAAATCAGAATTTTCTTAAAAACAACTCAACATTATTTTAGAAGCTAACATCTAGTAGCATTTTTTTACTTGATTTAGTAAGAGCAACATTTAAGTGAAAAAAACTAACCCAGGTGACATGGTACCGTGGTATATTGCTGATCATAACCTTCAAAGTTAAAATATGGGTTACGGCACTGCTGACCTTTAAAAAAGTTTCAGGTTCTATAACTTGTCAAACAAGCAGCAGCCTCCCTACTCAAACCCTGTCTGCTTCTGAATATACAGCAACACCTGTTCATGTCAAGCTTTGGACTCTGCAAGCACTGGTCTGGGGATGGGTCCAAACAAATTAGGCTGCTTGAACATGCTATCATGAATACAAAATAACACTCACACGTCCAATCTGGATAGTGTTTAGACAGATGGAAAACTTTGAAGCAACTCCTTGAACTGAGGCTCCATTGGAGAAAGGGTGCAGGCCGTGTGCAATCCACTGTTTATCGCAGTGACAAACGAATTGTGTGAGGAGTGTTGAGTCAGTTTGGCAGTGAGTATTGACAGATGCTCTTTCTCTCTGAGGAATGTGCATCTCTTTATTTCTAAATTCCACGGTGATTTGAAACAAGGAAAACGTTAAAGAAATATGCATTAGATGGAATATGGAAGGGGAAGGAGATTAAGATGGAGAGACATATTGCCCTTCTGAAGGAAGACTGTTGGTTATTTAGAACAGCTGAGGCATGCATCTTAGCCTCTCTAATTTTACTGTAGAGTTAAATTTCAAACCACAGTTCCCATGCGTCAGGGTGCATCCTGCTTTAAAGTCTGTCAAACCTTGCTCCCCTGCTGAAGAAAGATGGTGAACATCTATGTTTTGAATGTCTGATTTTTAATCTATGAACATCAGTTCTCTACAGTGAGTTTCAGTCCATCACTCCCCCGGCTATGCCCTATTTGAAGGATCTTTTTCACACATGCTGACACAGTTCTGAACCTCATTTTGGCTATTGGTTCCCTCCACCCCCCTTTGCTTCTTCCCATATGCTCTCCATCAGACTGACCCATTCCTCATCCCCGTTGGTCCTGGCTCAGTATCTGAAGTGCTGACTAGTGCGCTATATATTAAGATACCAGATGAGCTTGTGTATAGTAGATGCTGCAACAATCCACTGACTTTATTGAACCCTAACACAGAGAAAACTATTACTACATAGAAATTTTATTCGTAATAATCCTTCTATCATTCCAATTATTTTGTTGTTTATGAAAAAAAGGGAGTTTTATGCAAAATTATGCAGGTTGTTCCTGGCCATGGATTTTGTTCTTCGCCACACCCACTTTCCATCATTAGCAAGTAGTGTTTCTGGAGCAATGCATGCACTTTGTGTCACATGGGGGTGTGTACGTGCAAGGTTGTACAACAGGGAGCATCATTTTCATTTAAACAGACAAAAATAAGAGTTTAAAAGAACATGTGCTTGCATGAAACTCGTTACCCTTTATGTACAACTTCAAACAACATTTACGCCATATTGTGCTATATTTCAGGTACTTTAAATGAATAAAAAAATACTTAGACATTTTTCTCACAGTGCTGTGATTATCTTCTGGCTTTAAAGACATTAAGTTATTTTGAGCATCTGTTCCTCTGTTATCACTGATATGAATCCTTCCATGTGTGTGAGTGTTAAAAGGGGACACAGAATCCCTCACTGAGATGATCCCTCTGGTTTTGGTGATATGCACTGGTAGAGATTCAAACCTCAGCCTTGTGGTCTATTTGTCGACACTGCTAATGAAACATGGCCACAGCTGATACAGCTAATGATACAGAGAGGAATAAATCAGCCACAACAGCGATACAGACTGGTACATCTTGAAACTCTCATTTGATTTAATGTTTTATCACTCAATTTCACCGGTTTGGAAAAGCAAACGGTAATTCCACACCGGCTGTAAATCAAGACACCCAGTGATTTTTTAGTTATTTAATTTAATAATGATGATTTATTTAAAAGTGTATGATCAAATTCTCTGAACAGACTGGGAATGCAACATAAGATAGGTAAAAACAAAGTTGCCACCTGAAATAACATGAAAGAAAAAGCTATTTCAACTGTCCAAGATTTTGCACCCCTCACAAGCATCACTCTAAAAGACATTATAAATACAATAAAGTGATTTTTTTAAAAGGCTGTTTAAGGATTACATAAATTTAATGGCAGAGGTTTGGCTTAAATAAGTTGCAAGTTTGATTTACTATGAAAAAGCCAGTTTAAAGACTGTAGATTAGACTAATCCCGCAAAAGTGAAGAATTGACTTCTGCACAGACATATTTTCAAGGCTGCACTGATTCAATATCCGCTGCAAGAGGCAAACCACAAGACTGTTTATTGACAAGAAAAAATGACAGACTTTCTTTATTTTTTTCAACTATGCAATACTTTTTGACCACTTTTGTGCACACATGCTTTGGAGATATTTTATCAGAAAGACCCACACTCATGAATATTTTGCAGTAAAGCAAAACATTGCTTTATTTTGATAATCAGGTACTAACGGTAAAACGGAATTATTTTGTCTACTTTTTGCAGCCTGAAACTGACGTCACAATCTCTGCACTTTTAAACAACTTTTCAAGTTACATTAAATTTAGTTTGTAGCTGTAATTGTGCAGTGTGATTGTAATAATTATGATAATAATAATGTAATATTATAATTCCGCAGGGTGGCTGGACTCTCACTCAGAGATCGGGTGAGGAACTCTGCCATCCGGGAGGAGCTCGGTGTCTAGCCGCTCCTCCTCCAGGTCGAGATGAGCCAGATGGGGTGATTCGGGCATCTGGTCAGCATGCCCCCCGAGCGCCTCGCGGGTGAGGTGTTTCGGGTACATCCCACCGGGAGCAGACCAAGAGGCAGACTCCAGACCCGCTGGAGAGACTGTCTCATAGCTGGCCTGGTAACGACTAGGGGTTCTTCCGGGTGAGCTGGAGGATGCAGCCGGGGTGAGAAAAGCCTGGGCTTCTCGTCTGAGGCTGTTGCCCCCGTGACCCGACCCCAGATGAGCGGAAGATGATGGAACGGAATGGATTATAATAATTGTTGCAGATTTTTAAACACACACCAGGATATGGTAAAGAGCTGCTACTTTTCCATGCACACTGTAGTCTAACAAATTCGAAACTCTAATTATCTCAAGTAATTGTGATCCAAAATGACAGATGCCACTTTAATATATTGAGGCATTGCTGTAACACTCGATAAAACAGTTCTAAATATTGTTATTTTCCCCCATATATTTCAAGCAACACTACCCTACACTTAATACACTTTCCACGTTTTACATGTCTAATGATCTAGATTTGCGTGTGCAAAGAGAAATTGAATCTTTCTTCCTGGTTTTGTATCACATGTACAAACAAAAAAACAAATATGCATGGAAACACAAGGCTCTACAATGCAAAGTGTTGGGCTTTCCGCTGACAGACATGCAAACACTGTCATGCAAAACAGTTTGACCCACCCTTTGTAAAACCATCATCCTTTTCATTCAAATAATAGTATTTTTTTCTAATATATTCACAAATCTACACAAGATGTTTCAAAACCAAATTCAATTACGTGCTATAATAAGGCCAAACATAAATCAGATCATCAGCTCAAGTAGATCTGAGACGGGTTCCTGTTTCTCAAATCATTTGAAAATATCTAACAGGAAATGAACTTTTACCTCAAAGAATAAATAAAGACAGTGATGAACTAATAGCCCCTTTTTATTTGGTTACTTTGTAGAGTAAACTAACAAATGGCTGATGACGGTGAGCTGGTAACTATGGTAACAAGCGGAGATGCTGAACAAGTTGTTCAACCAGACATCTGGCCTAGATTAATACATTTGCAAAGAAAAAAAAGACCAAACACATACAAATGCATACAGAAAGATTGATAATCACACCATTGACACAAAATAGACAGTTTATAATCAGAAAACTCTAAATGCATTTGAACTCGTGATCCTTTAGAAAGGTTTTCAACTGTTAAACTTGGTGCAAAAACTTGAACAAACATCACAAACACAATTATACAACATGCAATCACCCCTTCTACTGTATAGTGCATCTAATTTAACTACAAGGGTCAACATCCGAAGTTGAACCTGTGTGAGCAAAGGTCACATTGCCTGGCAACCACTCTAGCTTATGGAATAGTTTTAATTATGGTTTGTTCTCTGTCACCATTTGCCATGCTCTCTCTATTTCTCTTTTACACACTCAAAACCAATAATTACCTTTTCAGCACAAAGCCAAAAAGGAACAAAAGCAATAAGTTACATCTGCTCACAACTAAGAGGCCGGCTTTACACATTTTCTTCGACGGCTTTTGTATTATAAAAAAAATGAGGAAAAAAACAGAAGAGTTTTTAGTTGTAAGACAAAAGGGAAAGTGACATTTAGATTAGTTCATCTTTGGCTGAAATAACCAAAAAGACTGATCTGATGTTGTTTTATAACTTTTTGTGTGAAAAAGCAATAAAAACCTACAATACAATTCGGGAACATTTGCAGAAATAGCAGCCTTGCGAGCCAATCAGAAGAGAGAAGAGCTGATCATTACTCCCAGAGAGATCCTCAGCATCTTCATCTCTGCTACCTCCATCTCTGCTTCCTGTCTTTTCCTCAGTGCCACTGTCTCTAGACCAAACAGCATGGCCGGTCTCACCACGGTTTTGTGCACTTATTGTGCACTAAAAAACAAACAAACAAAATTTCCCATTACTCAAGATGACTGGAAAGCTTTCTGCTCTCTAGTAAGAAATCTTATACCTTATTTTACGGCAACTCATTGTTTGTGTTTTAGAACACTATAGTAATCAATCATTGATAAAATGCCTGAATATTTTAACTAATAATCATATTATCCAGCTTTGTACAATGGGGATAATTGGCTTGAGATTTTTTTTGTTCAATTTTACTCCTAATAAGAGTTCCTCATATATAAATAATTAATTTATTCCATAAATTTGCATAAAATGACTATGTTATTAGTTACGTGCAGACCAATGAATAAGAAAAATTAACCCCACCTCTATTTCTACCCCTCGCGGCAGCTGCTCACCCTTGACTCCTCAAATTGACTACGTCAGCAGAGGCTAATAATGTGTTACTAATGTTAGATAAACCATGTCGCTGGTTTCCATCTTTCTCAAACCCCACCTTGGAGATGAACAAGACTGATTCCCAATAATTCCTCTTAGCAAATCCAACAGTTTGATTATCCAACAGATAGATTTATGAATAGATAGATAACACACTCTGTGACATAATTGATAAACTTGCACCCAATCTATATTAATATGCTACATCCATATGGTCTTCCTCACATTTTTTCCATCACAATAATTAGAAGCGTCTAATAATCGACAAGTCATTTGACAAAAGAAATTTAGATTTCTAAATAAACAAAATGCCAATTTTGGAATGAAATTAAAAAACTACACGCACTTCATCTTCACAATCCAAGTATTTATGAATAATAATTTTATTTTATTATTACTCATTTAGCATTCATTTGATTGAACTCTGGGATGAAATGACAGCTGAAGAGGTGCAAACAGTTTGACACCGCTGTGTGTCGACACTTGAGATCTTTGCCTAATGTTTTGTTCTGTCCCTTGGAAATTCTCTGGAGGATAGCACATTCACATGAACACACACGGGGGATTCCCTCAGAGACGTTACATGCTTACTGAACAGAAAAGATGTCTATATCTAAACATCAGTGTATCTGAATTCAATATGAAACCCACACCTCTGGGCTTTGATCTTATCATCTTCTATGACATATAGATATTGGATGGTAAAAATGGTTGCCATTGACCAGATAAGATGTGTTTAGGAACTTTGAGCAAAGTTAGCTTCACAATCAGAGCGTTTGAATTCTGATTGTTGGAGCACAAGACGAGTCGCCATCTCTTCAACAGACAGAAACTCAACATGACTTATTTCGCTGCCTTCCTGTCGGAGCTGACTCTTCTCAGTGTTTCTTCAGAAGCCACAGAAATATTTGCCATTCTCAAAAATAAGAAGCCACAGATACACAGTTGAGGCTTGTAGGTAATACCCATAGTAATCACGCCTACTCTCAGGATAAACCAGAGGTTAAATCTGCCTTTAAACACATTTTTTTCTCTAAACCAAAACATTCAGTGTGCAAATAATTTCTTTGTCTTGAGCTACAAATACTTTAAGTTTCCTCATCTGCTCTTGATCTGTGTTTTGTGGAGATTGGAATGGCATAAATTTCTTGTTGGAGAGGCCAAGCAATGATTTCTTCCCCCACCTACTTTCTCCCACCAGTAAAGACAAAGTGTGTTTGAACAAAAAGTCACACAGCAAATATTTTTGAGCTCTGACTTTGATCATTTTTTTATTATTTCATAGTGCGGTTCAAAGTTAATTGAATCTTTCAAAACCAGAAAAATCTATCCCCGCACAAATAGGATGACATCTTAAAATTGATTTAACACAACTAGGAGAAAGGTAGACTGGCCACCTGTTTGGGGTGTACCCTGCCTCTTGGCTTGAATCAGACAGAATGTGACGGTTTAGAAGATGAATGAATGAATGAAAAAAGGTAATAAATATAAAAGGATGATGAACATGCGATACACTGCAAGAAGAGTATGACTAGGAACACAAAGAGCACCTTAAATAAGCAGAGCTTCTCAAAGGAATGCAGTCACAATCCATGACATCAGACCTGACTCTGTCATGGAAATCAAAAGCATTTGAAACACTTCCGGAGCTTTGACGTAATGTCAGAGTTGTGTTCAAAAGAAGTTATTACTTAATCTGTTTCCTACTACCTTAAATCTAATGAAACATTGAAAACAGACAGTAAATAAACTGGAAAAAAATATCTGATCATTTCTGGTTAAATGTATTTGGGTATTTTAGAGTACCTGGGCATTTTAGTAACTAACGTCATGGCAAGTCACTCGTTATAAGAGGCAAAAATTTAACAACAAACCTTTACTGAAGGCCAAATTAGTCTGTTTTCTCCCCATATTCTTAAAAATGCTGTTTTAATTGGATCAATTTTCAATAAGTGTTTTTTCAAATAAAAACTTTTCAAAGTATCACATCATCACTGGGCATATTGTTGGACATGACTTCACGTAACAGTCATGTGTCAAAGTGCACGATAAGATCATATTACATGGTCTAATTTGATTGAAGTGTAGGTCATTTGAAAAGCTCCTCACCTAACTCGTCATACATGTGCCGTTGCATCAGCAGCTTTATTTATAGCTCATTCGTATGTAAGAGCTGGCAACCCACTCTGGTCATTACCGGCAGCGATAGACAGTATGAAGTACATGTGGACAGTTATTTTGTGTGTGTTTGTAAGTGTCAGCATTTGATTCTGCCACTGAAATGTTATATGTCACGTCCCTTCATCTCAATACCACTGGAGAAGCACTCTGGGTTCAGATTGCTGGCACACATCGACATGGTAACAGGATTTCTACTTTGTGCCAAAAGATATATTACAAACTTCAAGAACAATTTTTTAGGGGCTTGACTCCTGAAAAATATCTTGAAAAAACGAGTTTGTTTACACATGACTCTCCAGAAAAGGCTATGTGGTCATGCCACATGAAAAGTGACACTAGAAACAAACAAACAAACAAACAAACAAACAAACAAACACACACATGCTTCACAGAGACGTTATATTTCTTTTTGTCTATCAGCTAGCATCTTTCATTCACTTTGAATTGTTTGTTCGTGTTTAGAACACATGAATAAGTGAACACACACATGTTTAAGAGAGTTGATAGTGTGAGTGAGATGGCGGCTGGCTATATCAGTGTTGGGACGGGTATATATTCCTGGCTAGTGCTGATAAGCCAACTGATGCCTTGCCTTATTTAGGCAGCACTCGCCGCTGACACACTAGCAGAGAAGCACACATTGCATGTGCTCTGCATGTGTTTGTCTAACGGTCTGTGTGGTTGTGTGTGTGTACATGGGAAATCATTCTTAATAGAAATACTAGGGTTTGAAACAAATGTATTCATGTTGCTTGTTACGTACGTTTTTCTTCTGGAATAAAAAAGAAATGACAAATTCCTAGTTAAACTATACTGAATACAAATATAATGAATTAAAGTTGTGTAGTTATTTTTTGGGTTTCAAATGATTTCCTCTGATTGTTCATCTTCTGATTCGATTGAAATGATTAAATGCAGACATTCACTATTTACTTTTGAAGGTATGAGAAACAAAGAACTTTTCAGATGTTGTTGTAGGTACATCAGAAAGTCTAAGAAAATCAGACATATTTTGAAACAGATTTAATTCTGCTGTACAGCAATATAACAGCCTAACAAAAAACTTAGATATACACCAAAAGCTGTGTATAACTTAATAATACAGAAGGTCAGGCAATCCAAAAATAATATTGTGTTCATTTCAGACGAACTTGACCTTAAAGAAACAAATTGAGAAAGAAATTTCCAATAATTGAAATTTTGATGCCGCCAAACTTGCCTTAAAGAATTCTAGTCCTGTAGCATTATCAGACATGCCAAGTCTCCCGCATTGGGCGGGCGACACCCGCAATTAGGACCTACTGTATCTCACGCTCACCCGCCAAGGCTAATAAAACTCCCGTATGATGGACACTCTTGTGCATTCCATGATTATGATTAGGTACAGTGAGGCTAAGCACATGGCATCTCCTGCTGCTGCAGCTGTGCATCTGAAAGCCACTAGTAGCGATCTGCATTGTCGGACATCCGGGAACTTTGGTCATGTGACAGCTTATGTGTGTGAGCCGCAAAACAAAGTGCGAACAAGCAGTAAAGGGGTGTACTCCTGGTGATAATTCCTCTTCCTACTAACGCATAATGCTAGATGGTAACACACGTAAGACGCACAATTTTCCAGCTGCTTTCTCATGTTTTGAACGGTTTGTTTTACGCCAACTGTGATGATGGGTGTTGTCCATTGGCGGATGTGACGTCATCATAGTACTTCCTCCTTTTGGCTCCACCTTAAAATCTCCCTCTTTGTGGAGCTAAAAACTTGGCATATCTATACTATCTCTGTATTATTTCAAACTTTTCTGACAGCTTAAAAGCAAATGACTATGTACTGTACTGTATTTCATGCAAGCTTGTCTCAAATGTCTATTTATTGCTGATTACCTTTAACTACAAATCATACACATCTGAATTACAAGCATAGATGTTCTTCAAGAAAATCTTTAAGGTCATTTTATCAAAGTGCACACGTTATGTGCCTCTTAAAACTGGTACTGACGTTCTTGTACATCTACTCTTTGTAACATCTATATAGCCAGTAGTTATGGTTTAGGAAGAATTATGTCGGGTGAGAAATTCAACTAGAGAACATTAGAGTGTTACTGACCTAACATCAACTCTTTCAGTAACAAAACAATTCATGGGAGACTCATTAGGACTAAACATTTGAGTGGGATTGTCACTTATCTGCATTCACAGACCTCACACAACCACACCATACAACCAAACACACCCACACAGACACATGCACCGCATGTCCATTTTACCCAGATAACAGAAGCACTACAACTGTGAATGAGAAACACACAACTCCACTCCACTGCATCAACCGGCTTTCTATCGATTGGCTCATCACCAGCATGAGGTCATCGGCTCCACCCTAGAGGCTGATGGGACAGCTTTGTTGTACAGTAAATTCACTGAGAAGGAGAGATGCAGCTTTTCCATTTACCCTTTCTTTTATTTTTATACTTCTGTCAGCTTCAGATTTTTCTGAAAAGTCCAACCTACCAAATCTGTGGCATCTGTTCTTATACTTAATAATAATTCATATCATCACTCTTTTTATTTCTATTTCTTTTATTCTGTCTGCTGCTGACGATTCTGTTCCCTTCTCTGATTCCCACTGCCTCCACATTCAAAGACAGAATGATCATGTGACCAAAACTGGATCGATATGAGCTTCTTTCACCATGCACTGTACCGTGCTACAAGACTTACATAACTCGCTTTCAAGCTGCCATTTCCGATGCTTGTCACTCTTAAAGCAATAACTGTTTTTTGTTCTAATCTTTGGTTAGTTAGCTATACATGATGCAGAAACACCCCCAATTTAATCCCAATTGAGCACAAGAGACCATGTTTGCTATCATTATAAACCCGTCTTACAAGCTTAATGATTTAATTCTTGTTACTTGCTCTCCATGCCAGATCATGTGCCATCTTCCTTGAAGCCCTGCTTCCTTTTAAACACAAAACAGAATATCCGGTGGTTCATTCCACTGAAGTGTTATCTATTTCTCCCTTTTTCTTGCAGGATTAGCTCAACCTCAGAGGTTTCCAGTAACCTGGATGGAGAATCATTATATTCTAGTTCTTATCTGCAGAGCAAACAATATGCTGCAGCTTAATATTATACATGTTTAATCCAGCTTATGTAATCAGAATTTTATATCCCTGGAATCTACAATATAAAGCATTTTATTTTGCTTTGAAAAAACTTGAATAAGACCAAATAAATTTCTGTATTCACTTATTGTGCTATGACAGTGTTGCTGTAAATAACAGGGTTCAGATTTTTTTTTAAAAAAGTGGTATACTGCAAAGACTAAGTGTTTTGATTTAGTGATATCAAATATACACAAAAAGCTTACTCAGCGTATAGTGAAATATCGTATTCGTAGGCGTAAAGTTGTGTGCGAGAACTCGAAACAGCTCCTTTAAGGCAGGGATCACCTATTCTGGTCCTTAAGGCCAGTGGCCCGCAGGTATTAAGTTACCCAATACATGTCATTCAAACCTCATTCAACAGATGGGTTTGAATATTTCATTTTATCTTTTTTAATTAAAAAAAGGAAACAGGCTGAGTCCAGTGGGACAAAAGCCTGGTTACACTGTTCAGATGAATGTCACACTGTAATTTATTACAGTCAACTTAGTAATGAATTACTGACTCATCAGTGCTTTTTTTTCAATTATATGTGATTTTTTTTCAATCTGCAACCTAATGTGGAACCCTTATAAAATCAAAAAACACACAAAACCTTTTCACAGCTTGTACACATTTGCTCAATCACTCATCCGCTCGTTCACTTATTCAATGAAACCAGATGAACTCCTGGTGATGCTGTGTGGCCCCAGCAGGAAGGAGACTTCAAATGAAAAGGTCAGATCTCATCCAAAGCAGGTGTCACATCAGAGCAGTGTTTGGCATAAGTGCAGGTATGGCAATACCGCTTGCACACATGAACTTACAACAACACAAATCACGCACACAAGATGCCTGACCCTTGTTCCTGAGAATGAAAAACACGTGCAGAGAATAGAAGCAGAACCTTTACCCAGGCTGATTGGTTGGACCAATGTAAAGCCATAACTGCTGATGATGCATAAGGTGGTACGAGCAAAAATAGGAAGGTTTTCTACCACATCACTGCTGACATAATACCTGGGGATACTTCATTATTTTTGTTTGTATTAAACTATACTCCCACATGTACACAGTGACAGGTGAATAATTACACTGGCACACATACACACATCAGTACCTGGAAGCAGCTATTTCCACTTTACTCCTCGCAATAGCTGCAGCCCTCTGTGCCCCTTCCACAGCACGATCCACCTTCTCTTTGGTTTTGGGGTTCTTAAGCGGAATCAACTGCTTTCGTATTCCACGCACCAGCACGTTATTTTTGTACTTTCCTTCTTCTTTGGTGCTGTCTGGGAAAACCGTGCACCCGTAACCATGACGCTTGTTGTTAAGCCATTCTCCTTCATATTTCATCCCATTGGATCTCTCTGAAACTCCAAATCCATTCCGTTTGTCATTCTTCCACTCCCCCATGTAGGTCTCGGTTGTGGTGGCATCCACATGATCCTCCAGAGGTAGGTCCTCGTCTGCCAGCTCACCATCGCCAATGGATATGGTGGAGTTGGCATCGCTGGAGCTGATGCGGCTCATAGTGGCATCGCTTCTTGCTGAGCTGCGTTTGCTGGAGATTGAGGTCCTGGAGTCAGACTTGCGCAACTGTCGGAGACTACCAAACAGCGAGCCTCGGCGGAAGAGACCTTTCTTCTTGCCAGTGACTACCTCGCTGTCTGAGTGGAAGTTTAGAACAAAGCCACCGCGACTGCCTGTTGGAGTGTCTGCAGGGGAGGAGAGGTCGTGGAGCACGGTGCCATTGCTCTGTTCAGAACGCAGGGAAGCCATGGAGGTGCGAAGGGGAGAACGGATAACAGTTGCCATGCCGTAGGGAACACTTTGACGAACGCCATAGCCGTGGCGCATCCCTCCCATCCACTGGCCCTGATAGGTACCTGAAGAAGGAACAGACATAAATAAGACTGTTACAACATTCCCACACTATAAATAATGGGTATTGATGACAATATCATTGGTTAGATCCTTGCATTACTGTTTGTGAAAATATGTAGGGTCATCTCTGGCTATCTCTGCTACATTGCTATGAGCACACACACATATTTTGGTTCCATGCGAAGACCTTCTGTTTCTTATCAATTCTATAAATATTCTATTATCTTGGTTGGACAGAAAATGTTGAAGAAGTCCAGATTAAAACATTGAACAACCCATTTTTTCTTGAGTATTCTACTCCTTTCCATTTAATACATGTTGCCTAATCTGTCACATACTTCATCAAACATGAGCACATAATCAGACCTAACAAAATTAACCACGTTGTAAAAAAACTATCCAGTGCCAGGATATCCATGTCCTGAGATCCTCTTTTTTTTTTTTTTTTTTTAGAAAAAAACTCCCTCCTAAAATCTCAGTTGGCAGAAAAATAGACAAAGTTGGACGAGAGAAAATACATGGATCAAAATAAAATAAATTCCTGGAAGCACTAATTCAAACATAGCTCATCTAAATCTGAAAGAATACAGCTCAGGTTTGTAGAATGCAACTAGATTAAGGTGTTTTTCTTAGGTTGCAAAAACTTTATGAAACCGGGCAACATTTCCTTTATTAGTCTTTTTATTTAATTGCTATTTCCATCACTACATAATGGAAAAATATCACATTCCTCATATAAATTCTACAAACAGCATGGAAACACAGATTAATCTTGTGTGGAAGGTAGAGAGTACGTCAGCAAATTAAATGTTTTTTCTCCTTCCTGCTGGCACTGTGACTAAAAGCATAACTAATTCAGTCACAGACATTTGATTAAGACACTGATACCGAGGCTCGCTCGAGATGATTGTGAATCACTTAGCTAGCAGCCTATTTTCAGTCGGCCACTGGCAACTGGCAAATTCACCGCCACCCGCTCGTCACTGACTGCAGGGAATTGCTATGAGTTGCATAATGAAGAGAATACTTCATTAATCCCATTTGGTGCAGCAGAGTCCAATCAACATCTGTTGGCCTACTGTAGCTTCTTCACATCATCATGTTACAATTCTAAATCTAATGAAAAAAAATAGAAGTGTAAATCAATTTCTTGATTCTCATCCAACGAGATAACCTACCATTAATGACACACAAGTAAGCCCAGCCAAAATTCGGATGGGATAAACGGGTGTGAGATTAACAGCCTGGCTCTGAGCTGCAGTTCAATTCAGTGACCCTGCAGATCAAGTTATCAAGAGGCTGAGGGGCCAGACGGCCAGATGCTGTGTAGATCCTCTGGGATCAGCTGATTTCCAGAACCAAGTAAGCTGTAGCTATCATATGTGAAGTATTTACTCTGCATAAGGCTTTCAGTAAAAGCTCTTTCACAAATCACCCAGAAACTTAACGTTTTATTCAAAAAAAAAAAAAGACCAAATGTAACTGAAGACTGGAGAGCCTAAACTTTAAAAACAAAAACTAAAATATAAACCGATTTAAGGAATTTTCCGTTGGGGATTAATAAAGTACTTCTAATTCTGACGTTGTGTCTCCTCATGACATGCCCAAGTGACAACATATACAGATTAAAAAAGAACTGGGCCTGAAATGTATCCTTGTGGAACCCCAGATTCAATTTTATGGATTATTGCGGTGCACGCATCCAAACTTACATAAAACGTTCTGTTTGTGAGAAAGGAGTAAACAACTTAAAAACAGTAAAGAGGCCCACGACATGGTCTGTTAACCACTTTGTGCAACTTTATATTTGAAAAGTTCTTTTTAAATTGAGTTTGTTTTGATTTGTATATTCATTTACTAATTATTGCCTCAACTTTACTGGGTTTTCACAATAGAAGCAATCAGTTGTTGCTAGATTATGTCAGTCTGGGAATAAGAGGGTCTATAATCTCAAACAGAAAGGCGGAAACTAAACTATAAGGCATAAACGAATGTCATGTGTCCTGATGAAAAGCCCAAGTTCAACATATACAGATTAAATAGTACTGGGCCTAAAATGGATCCTTGGGGAACCCCACATTTAATTGCTTGGACACTTGAGGGGCATTCATCCATACCCCTCAATGGATAGATGCCATACCTCTCTTACTTCTGTGTGTAAAGTAAGAGTAAAAACCATTTAAGTCCCTCTACACACTTTTCAAAGTGCTTTAGAAATAAAGTTTGACAAGTCACTGTAGGAGCAACCAGTAGTTGCCAGATCATGTCAGTCTGAGGAAAAAAGAGACTTTATCATCTCAAACAGAAAAGTTGTTGTCAATTCATTTAAAGGCAGTTTTAGGGCGGAAACGATGATGCGCAGTGCGCAATCTCAGTTTGCAACTCAGCGCAAATCAGATGAAGATCAGCGCACTGATGTAACATTAGCATCCCTCCGTTTGGGATTGAACATCAAACACATCCAACACATCCCTAAAACTGGAAGTCTTACCCCCATCTCCATAGGTTTCCACTCCGTATCCATCCTGCAGCCCGTTGCTCCAGGTCCCCTCATACCTAGCGGGTGTGTTGTGACTCTGTCGGACCCCATATCGACCCTTAAAACCATGACTCCACTCTCCACGATAGATCCACTTTCCTTTATTCTCCACACCCAGTCCATGCCGCTTCCCCTGAGACCAGTAACCCTTGTAGGTGTTCCCACTGGGCCAGGTGTACACCCCTACTATCTCAAAGCCGTGCGACCAGGACCCGGCGTATTCGCCTTGGCCCTTGGGTCCGGTGCAGATGCCGTGTCCGTGGGCTTTGCCATCCTCCCACCCCCCGCAGTAAGTACCACCGTCGTCGAAGTCAAACCTTCCGCCCGTCATTCAGATAAAGGCTGAAATGAAAGCAGATCGCGCGCTGCTGCAGACTCAGGCGTCTCCAGGGTGATCCAGGAGAGGTGGTGTGAGGACTAGAAAAGCAGAAAAAAAGAGGATGAGTGGATTGATGCTGAGAGGAAAGGTATGAATGACGGGCGTCATTTACCGGAGGCGCACGCCTGATTCTGAGCCTGTGTGTTGCTGGTCTCCCCCCTCTCACCCACTGATCACAGAGGGAGAGAGAGATAGGGATGGAGACCCTGCTGGACAAAAGGCATCAGGCCAATCGAAACGTCACATCACAAAGACCTCCCACTCTCTCATCTCCATCATCATCATCATCTAAAAAAAAAAAAAAATCCAAACCCCTCCAAACATTAGAATCCTCTATATTTATTTATCACAGATTTATTTATTTCAGATCAAAAAGAAACGTGTAAATTCTAACTGTAGCTGCTTTATTACTCTAAGAATTTTCGATTTTCACAATGAGATGATTTAATCTCATCTCTCATGTTATGAAATTATGAAATAACATACCTGATTTTATTTTTGGAGGCTCTCATATGAAATTCTTCTTGTTATTGAATTACTTCATACTATATTTGACATTTCAAATAGTTTTAGCAAAAAAAATCTAGGAAAAAATGTATCATAATCTGGTTAGGTTTTTAAAATTCCTCTTAAGTGATGAATTCATCTAGCTTCTGGTGAAACAACATTATGGGATGTCTTTTTTAAAAAGAGTGGCCTTTAATTTTCATTTCTATATCAATGGGAAAACAGCGACATCTGATGTTTAAATTAAGTAGTTGCAAAAAGATTTGAATCATTACAAAAAAAATTTTTTTCTTATTATTCAAAACTGTTTTTGCAGTTTTAAAAAACATGTCTGCATCTTTTAATATAAATTTAATTTCATCAATCTATTTATTAATTAGATGAGTTAATCTCATCTTTCTTATCATAAAATAATATAAAAGCATATCTGGTTTTATTTTAGGGGCACTCCTATGAAATTGCACCATGTAGTCTGATTATGTTTTGAGAAATCCACTGACTGATATTTGGTGTGCATTTAAGTAGGTTCTAGTGGAGCTACTTTTAGGGGGTGTCTTATGTGAAAAGAATGACTTTTTGTGTTCAATGCTAAATAAGTAGGGAAACAGCGAACTCTAGTGTTCTAATTTATTAATGCAATATAAAATTAAAATGACATTTTTATAAATATATTTCTCTTACAATTTAAAACTCCTTTTTATATTTTTTAAAAATATCTGCATCATTCAGTATTGCCTGTATTTGATCAATGTTTACATTTAAACAAACACACACACATTTACATGCTTAGCAGAAGCTTTTAAAGGATTACTGGATTTTTTTCAAAAAGCTCATTTTCAAAGACTTTGATTGTTTTGTAGATATTTAAAATCATGTAACAGTAATTTAACCATAAAGCTGTACAGAGAGCAGTTTAACCGCATAAAATGTAGATATAAATGGTTTGTAATTATTCTTTAAAAAAAAAAAAAGAAGGAAAGAAAGAAAAATCTAAAATTGTTATCCATTCCTGAAAAAAGTGTGAATTGAATTTCACAACTTCATATCTGTAAAGACATTTCCCCTGCCTCCTACCCTAAAAACAACAACAAAAAACACGTCACTCACTTCGAAAATCACAAAAGATTGCGCATGCGCAGTCAATTTATACCGAGCCAGAGTCACGTAAGGAGAGGTCACCAGTCTAGCTTTGACTGCGCTTCAACAATGAGCGCCTAGAATTGACCATAATTTGCTTGAAAGAGAATCATTCCATTTCAATGTATGACACGCTTGAACAAAAACCTTGTATTTTATTCTTAAGCAACCTGTTTTTTGGCCGTACAGAAATGAAAATATGCTCATATTTGCTAAAAATTTGCATTTTTCATTGTAATAAATTGTATAATTTGACAGGTATACAGATGTTTGACCTTTTTAATACACATGTAATTATAAATGCACTGAATAGTTGTTAATAAATTGGCTCTGATTTTAGTCTAGATTTAAACAAACTTTGAACATATAATACTCTAATAATCTATACAGAGTATTTATTATTGTTAAATTAAATATACCAGTAGGTTTTTTTTTAAAACAATAACTTAACAGTTTTTTATGTTAGATCAAAATTAATTAATATGTTGAACTCCTCCTCCACACCAATAGGGGCAGCAGAGATCCATGCAGCGTGTTTGTTTTTTGTTTTTTTCAAGCCTATCCCTTGAAATCCCAACAACTAAAATGGAGTCTGATCAAGGATCTGAGATCCAGGACGAAAAATCAGCTCTTCTAGAGACTGATTCTGGGCAGGAGGAACTTCAACCATGTGTGACAGTTGCAGAAAAGCAAGAATCAAAGCTGACTCTGTATCACTGGACTCAGTCCTTTAACTCTCAGAAGGTGAGTATGGATTAGTTTTTCAGCACCAGAAGGTGGTGGACAGCTCCTCAATTAACTATACTTGGGGTTAGATCTCTGTCTGTAGTATGAAATTAATCTAATAACATATGAAAGATCTCGTGCAGCTTGATCATTATCCTACTCTGACCTACAGAGTTCACAAAGTCCAAAGAATAGCCCAAACAGAGCCAATCAACCTGACCAGTTTGTCCAGTTTTCTCCTGTCCCTCTTTCTTATTCCTCCACACAAACAGGAGACTGCATAGAAAATCACTGATGCAACAATGGTGTCATAAAATTTTCTTTGTGCAGGTGCGTTTGGCGATTGCAGAGAAAGGTTTGCACTGTGAGGAGTATGATGTCAGCCTACCTCTCAGTGAGCACAATGAGCCCTGGTTCATGCGTCTAAATCCTACTGGTGAGGTCCCAGTTCTTGTTCACAATGACAACGTCATCTGTGATCCAACACAGATAATGGATTACCTGGAGCAGAACTTTAACGATGGTGAGATAAAAAAAAAGTGGAATTGACTGTCATCATTTCACGTTCATATGATTTATCCATTTTTTAAAATCATTTTATTGTTTGGATTTTTTTTTTGTTGAGCTTTTCTTGCATGTATTTTCATTTGACATCCTTTTAATTTTGTCTTGGTTTGCATCAATCCAAGATAGCGTTGTTCTAAGAATCTGCAGCCGTTTGGTTTAAAAGGAGAAAAGTCTGGTAAGCACAAACACGCACTCATTTCTGGCATCTTAATTTAGCCTCCTTGAAGCTCAGTCTGTATCACTAACATGTAAATATGTGGGATTTGGAAATAATGAGAGAACACAGCAGACAGTTAAGTATTTTCTTGATGTTTTTTTCTCAGAAGGCATTCAGAAGCTGGTTCCTGAAGAGGGCAGTGGGTACTACCTTAGGGTGCAGCATTACAGAGAGCTGTTAGATTCACTTCCAATGGATGCCTATACCCACGGGTGCATCCTCCATCCAGAGATCACAGTGGACTCCCACATACCAGCATACGCTGCTACATCTATAAGAAGTAAGTTATGTAAAATTATCTACATGTTTTCTGCTCAGTCTTGAAGATGAAGCTAAACAGCTTAATTTGGAGCTGATTATATCAATTTTGTCTGATTTCAGCCTAAATTTGTACTTCATGCACTTTTTGTGACAAATACTTATTATTTCATATTCTTTCTGACACTTCATGCACTTTTTGTAAAGAATAATTATTATTTTGTATTCCTTCTGACAGCACAAATTGGAAGCACACAATCTGAACTGGAGAAACTTGCTGAACAGAATCCCGAGCTGAAAGATGCCTATGTTGCAAAACAGAGGCGCTTAAAAGTAAGTTTACTCAAATTAGTAGAATTTTGAAAAATCCCTTGTGATTTAAACTTGCAACACAGCCAATTTAAACACATTCTGATTGCCAGTCACCTTCTTAGTCGTCTATTGGGATTGGCGGAGCCCGTCTCGGCTGATTCGAGGCGAGGAGCAGGGTACACCCCGAACAGTTTGTCAGTCTGTCACAAGGCCACATACTGTACATACAAGATACACACATACATTCCTAGGGGCAATCATGTAGTGGCAAATCAATCTAGCATGCATGTTTTTGGAGGGTGGGAGGAAACCGGAGTACCCAGGGAAAACCTACACATACACAGGTAGAACATGCAAACTCCACAAGAAAGGCCAGAGTTCCAAGCCTCGTCCACACCCGGGACTCGAACCCATGACCTTTTGCTGTGAGGCCCCACTGTGCCACCATGCTGCTGTCCATTCTGATTGTGTAATATTTTAACTGTAAATGTGACTTTAACCCATGCAGAACTATGATGTTCTGTTCCATCGTTGTCCGCTTATCCGGGGCTGGGTCAAGGGGGCAACAGCCCCAGACGGGAAGTCTAGGCTTCTTTCACCCCAGCTGCATCCTCCAGCTCACCCGGAAGGATCCCGAGTCGTTCCCCGGCCAGCTGTGAGACATAGTCTCTCCAGCGGGTCCAAGGACTGCCTTTTGGTCTCTTTCCAGTGGGACGTGCTCAAAACACCTCACCAGCGAGGCACCCCATCTGGCTTTTCTCGATCTGGAGGAGGAGCGGCTCAACACCTAGCTCTTCCCAGATGGCAGAGCTCCCCACCTGATCTCTGAGTGAGAGCCCAGCCACCTTGCAGAGGAAGCTCATTTGGGCCGCTTGTATCCTCGATCTCATTCTTTCGTTCACCACCCACAGCTAGTGACCATAGGTGAGGGTAGGAACGTAGATCGACTCTGATGTAAACATTTAAAATGTGTCCAAAATGATCTTTTAGTTTTCACCAGGCGCTTCTTCAGACAAAATAGATATTTTAGTTAACTCAGCAGAATGGTAAATTAAATATAGAGTCAGAAAATGGCATTGATCGATGGCTCAAAGAGTCAATTTATACAACTTTTATTGGATCTTTGAATAAGAAAACTACTCTGAACTTATAACTAACGAAGTGAAAATATAAATGACCTCTTTAAGCTCAGAGGAGACCCGGTTTAGAGTGTATAGATAGAAAGACAAGTACTGATACGCCTGAACCCACTTAACACATTCAAATGTTTTCTTAAATTCTTTTCTCAAACCATTTTTAGTCAAAGTTGTTCGATCACGATAACGTGAAGAATCTGAAGAAACTTCTGGATGAACTGGAGAGTGTGATGGACCAGGTGGAGACAGAGTTACAAAGAAGGGTGGAGGAGACACCAGGTATCCTTAAAACCTTGTAATAACTGTGATTTAGATACATGATCAAATCCATTGGCTTAACTTTTTATGTTATTATTTGCTGTAACTCACTTTGTAGAGGAAGGCAGCCCATCCTGGTTGTGTGGTGATTTCTTCAGCATGGCCGACGTCTCCTTGGCAGTCACTTTACACCGGCTGAAGTTCCTCGGGCTCTCGCGTCGCTACTGGGGCAACAGTAACCGTGTCAACGTGGAGACTTACTACATGAGGGTGGTGGAGCGTCCAGCTTTTAGAAGAGTACTGGGCCACGTTAACAATATCCTTATATCTGCCGTCCTGCCGGTGGCCTTTCGTGTGGCCAGAAGGAACGCACCGGTGATCGTCGGGACCACTTTATTAATCGGGATTCTGGGTGGAGCAACATATCTCGCTTTTCTTTACATGAAAAGAAGGCTGACTTTCTCCAGCTGAACGAGACAGAGGCGGTTTTAGACATTGCTGATATATTTATGGCTAATAAATAAATAATAATATATGTGTAACAGAGAAAATTTGTTGTGTTTTTCTGCACATAATACACTTTTATTTGTGATGGCTGATGATGTGTTTGTGATTAAGAATATTCTTCGTAACTTTAAGAAAACCAAAAAAGGTGACTTAGAAAGTGTTTTCTTTCTTTTAAAATAGAATTATACTTTATTGATCCCTCAACGGGGTAATTTGTGTGCCGCATTACACTACAGCAGGCTTCCACGATAGCAACAATGGTGGAAGAAATGGGAGGTTAGGTGTCTTCCCCATGGGCGCTTAGACATGAGCTCAGTGGGATACAATCCCGCGAACTTCTGGAGAGCTTCTTCCACTGAGCTCTTGCCTCCCATAAAGTGTTTTGAAATACTTTTCATGGTATTGAAATAATTATTCATGTAAATTATCTTCCATTTCTGTTTGAGAATTTCTAAATACAACAATCGTAACCTGCTGGACTACGTCTACATTTTCAAAAATACCTAAATGGTTCATTTGGACATCTTGTTGAGTGGGTAGATTTTTACTTAGTGCGTGTTTGCTGATGAAAGATTTTTTTCATCTAGTAAATTAAAAAATACAAGCTGACAAACTACATTACATGCTGAAAGTTGACCAAAAGAACCCCTCTCCAAGTTGAACTGCTTGAAAAGCTAGCTTTTTTACATAACACAAGTTTTCTGGATGTCCATGAGCAACACAAACTTGACGAAAGTATCAATCGTTGAGAAGTCTACCACTTAATTTACTTCTGATCACCTCGCCAACACCTGTCTGAATCTAAACTACTCCTGGCAGTCAAATATAATTATGACTGGTTTCAAAATTCTCAAACTTTGCTCAACACGCTATCATATGTCACAAGTTTTTAACATGATTAAAGACAACCACAGAGGAGCCCCTCAAATTTCTCAGACCTTGGATCTAAATCAACACCTACAATAATCTGTTTGCCCAGTTAGAGCCTTTAGGCCAACACTGACATTTAACATATGCTAAGTTTTGATTGAAATTTCTCCTCATGTGAGCTCAGCCTCACACAAAACAGACACAGGCACTTTCAACAAAGTCTGGTCTTTGTTTTTCTTGTCCAAGGGGGCCGGGTGGCACGGCTGTCAAAGAAATCCCTCACACGTGTTCAAGCCACATGAGAGCAGAGATGTGAAAAAGAAACAATGAGGTCATACTTTGCAAAACCAGCTTTGGAAAAGAAAACTTACAAAATCAAAAGAAATGACGTCACTTTCATTGTATCACAGAATTTCCAATTTGAACCTGGAGTTACAGTTGAAAACAGGTAAAAATGAGCTCTTTATTGAACAAGGGAAAGTTTGTACATTAGGCCGTGGATAAATGAAGCAAAAAGTTGCTTTAGGAACTTTAACAAAATGTAATAAAATGTAACTAATTAGAAAGAATCAAAGGTCGTCTGTGTATGTGGCTCTGCAACAGACTAGCGACCTGTTCAAGGTGTATCCTGCGCTTGCCGTAAATCAGCCAGGATATGCTCCGGCTAACCCACTACTGTTCTATATAGTTCAGAAGACAAATGCACAAACAGGTCCGGTACAACCCAACAGGATAACTGCCCCATTTGTTTTATGGTAAACTACTTTAAAAATTGTCAAGGCGTTACTATTCCACAAGAGAGCAGCATTTTCTTTGAAAAATTCTCCCAACAGTCAGAGGATCTGAAAAGGACTTAGAAAATATTGATCCAATTTAAAAAGCTTTCAATTCAATTTTATTTATATAGCCCAAAATCCCAGAATTTCTGTCTCAATGGGCTTTAACATTGCAGATTCAGAAGGAAGAAAAACAAGAAAAAAGAGGAATGTATGAACACAAATACACAGCAAAAATTTACAAATACCAGCTAGACAATATTAGCACATTACTGCCCTTAGACTCTCCTTCATGGTGAGGAAATCTCCTAAAAATCCCATCAGTGGGGGAAAAAAGTGAGAAACCTCGTGGGGATCCACACGAAAGAGAGATCCCTCCCCCGGGACGAGCTTTCAATGTGTCAAGACTATTGTTTAAATATCAGCTTATTCTACTCTACAGCTAAATATCTAAAGAAGTCAATAGACGTTCTTCATCCTGATGGAAACACGGGGGACTCTTCAGCCCGGCGATGCCCAGGACCGGAATGAGTGGATGAATATCTGGAGTGATTAGTCTAGCTGACAAAGAGAAACCTGTTTTGTGGGACTCATAAAGGCATAATAAAATTTCTATTAAGTTAACAGAACTGATTGAAAAGAAATAACTAATCTTTACTATTTTACATGTTGCAAACTATTATTTCTTGAAGGTTTTGACAAATAAAACTGAACAAAGTGATGTCACATAGAAGCCGCATAGTGTTGTGCATAGAAGCACAACACTATGCGGCTGTTTTTTTAAGACAAAAGGTCCATCACAGTAAATTCAATGCAAAGTCAAACACCTCATTTAAAATGTGGCTTTTTAATATCCTTGAGGGCATTTAAAGTTTTGGAAGACAGAAATAGTGTCAAAGGTTTTGGTTTTAAAAAAACAAAAAATCAGACCGCAGATAATGTGACGTTACAATTGAGGCACATCTGTACCTTTTGTTACCCAACAGGAAAGGGGTCAACTAAAAGTCTGACTTTCCCACATAGAGCATCTTTAAACTTCTATGTTCTTTCCTTTAAATAGTCACTAGCATCCTGTCAAACCACTAAACCAGAGTTCCACGCAGACTCTCCTCTGTCTTTAAAATAAACAAATCTATGTTTTAACGCATCCTTAACTTTCTCCTTTTTCCCTAACTCTCCGTCTTCCAAGAACTGGCTTTTCGCTGAATACAGATCTTCTCCTTTTGCTCCCACTGGCATATTGTCCATGTGCAAAGTGCCGGGTGAAGTGGTGCAGGTGTCTGTTTTGGAAATATAGTTGCATAGAAACCCCCTGCAGACACAAGACAGAGATATTCAGAAAGACTTGGAGGTATGGGATGGAGGTGTGTAAAAATTTTGTGAGGCTTGGAGATAAATTTCTATTGGTGCAACTAAAAAATGAAAAATTTAAGTTTTAAATGAAGTTAAGAGTTTTATTTGAAGAACATGCACTTCATAAAGCAGTGAAAATGTCACACGTAAAGGTCTAAATTTTGCTATCTTTTTCCTCCTTTGTCATAATGCATAACTGCAAAGAAAGTTACTTGAATAGGATTTTATTTGAAAGTTGTTCAAATTACTTGCAAATTAGTTATTAATTATCAACACAATTTTCCAGGCCAATTATTGAAAAATTGCAGCAATTTTTTTTTTTTTTTGCAATTTGAGGGAATATCTGCTGAAATTGAGGCAGGTGGAGTCTGTGGTGCTGATGTGTGAGTTGCGATGGGATGTTCACAGACAGGCAGGCTGGGTAAACAGAAACCCACGCAGCAGTCACCTGACAGCCAACTTGATGTGGCTTTTGCTCAGTCTGCAGAATGAGTGGGTTCATGGAAACTTCCATGGACACTTTGCAGTTTGAGCTGCTGTAGCAACAGCACTAGTAAAGAATGGAAAAGAGAAACCCCACGGAAAAGAAAAGATTCGACTTGTTGCAATGCAATCCATAACGTAAAATAATTTATTTAAACTGTGAACATGGAAAAGATACATTAAGACAACCTAGCTAGGTGAACGCATAGTAGCAATGCTACTCTTTCGCTATTTGTCCACTTGGGATTGTTACACTGGTTGATTTGCACTCTTCCAAAGATTACTTTGGACACATAAAGCAGTACAAAAGCGGGAAGACCCCTCAAGTTATTGGCACCATCAAAGGCGTTCTGAGAAAATCCACAACCATTTCCAGAAAGTAGCCACCGCCACCTTTCAGAGCTTCTGGGATGAGGTGTTTGCTGAGTCGACAGAGGTGGGATCTCATGATGTTGACACTACTGTTAAAATGACCCCCTGCTGGCTCATCCTTCTCAGCTTTATGATGAAATCCAGTGCCACCCATTCATCCCCACATGTGCTCCTCAAATATTGAACCTAGGCCTGTATAAACACAGCAACAGAGAAAAGACGGTACCCAACACTGTTTAGACCGGCCTACTGCTTTATAAATTCATGCTCAATTGGACAGATGTGGCCAACTTAAACACTGGATGAAGTTTTTATGTTTTTTATCATCTTAATAAATTGTTGATGTATGGAGTTACTCACCTCAGTGCAAATTAATCAGGGATTTTTAAATTGTTTAAGATGATTATATTATCCCTAACAACCCCAAAACGTGTGCTGATTAAGGCCTGTTTGCAAAAGACAAAACTTAGCCAGAGTTCCTATGAGGAACACATCCAACAGAGAAGTTTGGCATTGAAAAATCTTTCCCAATAAAGCAAAACTCGATTATGCTTTTGTTCTTAGAAAGTAAACAGAAAGATTAACTTAAGTTGATGATTGTAAAGGACTTAAGACCATGAATGCCAATCTGATGTACAACTGCTGACTTTGCAAGATGATTACATAAGAAAAAGTAACTTGTTGCTATGTTGATTTTTTGTTTGTAATCTTTTATTGTTAATCCCGGTTGCTAGGCAAGTTGAGTTTTCTTTTTTTTTTCAATCACAGCTCATTTAGGGAAAACCAATCAGACAGTTTGCTGTAGGAAATGAAACCTCATTCTTGACCGTTTACCCCTATGTGTAATTCATCTGGCAAAGGTGGTCTATTTATCCAAACAATACTATCATTAAATCTGAGTGTTTGCTATGGTTTTGTTGGGATTGAACGGAGGTTTTACTTTTTACAATACAAAATTTCCATATTCATCAAAATCAATTACATCAAATTAGAGTCAGGATCTAAATAATCAAAATCAGCTGAGTTGTGGTTTAATTAGACCACAGTTTTGTGTTCTGCAAAAGGCTTGCATAAAAACATTTTATTCATGGGTTGTTTGCTCTTATGCATTGAGATCTGATACGTGGAGATCGCTGTGTTGTCTACGAGATGATTTTTTTGGGTTAACTTTGATCTGCGTACCCTTTGAACTGGTGATGTAGTTCCTTAAAAGTAAACTAATCTTCAGAGAGACATTCTGTTTACAGAGATGGGTCAAAGTCAGAGTACTCTCATTGGTGTGTCACAAATTCCATGTCTCTGTTACAAACCAACATGCTCTTTCCAAGACAAAATATAAGTTTGACTGCATGCATGGAGATGGGAAATTGATTTTTAAACCTGCTTATAATCAATGGAAATCCTGTTTCCTGTGGTCTGTCTAGCGGTACAAAAAGACTACTCGTTTTAAACACAAAACTTGAACCATACATTTTGGAAGGAATAATTTGGTCAGTTTAAATTGCTTAATTAATTTGATCTTACAAAATAAAATGTATAAAATAGTAACTAATACAAATAAACGAGGACGTGCAGGTTTTAAATCCTCCCGCCTGGAGCAGCTGGGAGTAGAACCATTGCTCCTCCGGGCCGAGAGAAGCCAGATGAGGTGGTTCAGGCATCTGGTTTAGGATGCCTCCTAAGTTCCTCACTGGTTGAGGCATTTTGGGCATGTCCCACTGGGAGGAGACCCAGTGGAAAGTTCTGTCCTTCTCCCAGCTAGCCGGGGAACGCCTCGGGATTCTCCCGGGCGAACTGAAGGATGCAGCCGGGGTGACAGAAGCCTGGATTAGCCGTCTGAATCTGTTCTCCCCACAACTGGTCCCAGATAAGCAGAAGACAATGGAAGGGAACGGAAGATTGTAAATTAAACTTCATCGACTGTTTTAAAATAGTACAAATTTGTAGCAAAATAAAAATTTTTTCAAATCCTCAGAAAATTGTATGGTCAACTGCATTTTCTGGAATATTTTTAAATGTATTCATGTCTTTCCCAATTACAAGACATTTAATGCTCATGTTAAGAACTTTCTCTAGACATACACAACCAGTCATAACCAACTTTAAAGTTCCACTTTGAATGTGAGTTTAAAACTGAGAAAAGTATCCATAAGGTAAAACCCCAGGGTGGTGGATGAGTTTTATAAATGTGTTTTATGTTAAAAGACCTGTGCTAGATTCCAGCAGGTTTAATGTTCTTCTGCAAATCACTATTTCCCTCTTTTTCATTATCCTTGGCTTAAAAAATACAACAAATCACAGCTCTACGCTTTCTGGAAACTATGTTTAGGTTTCCATAAATGTAAAATGACAGCATATTTTTGGGGGAGACTGAGACGGTCTACGGGTTATGTTATGGATCTGTTACTAATTACATTAAGTGGTAATGACAGATCCTACAAAAACTTATTTTTCTTTTTGTTATCATTAGTCATCGTTTTAAGTTATTTTTTAGCTAATTTATCTCACGGCTTTAATCTCTGAATATTATATTTTCAATTGTGTCTGTTTATATGTTTGATGTGTAGCATTTAAATCATAATCATCATTTTAAACTATATAACGTCCGCAAAAACAACATGTTGATGTTGATTCATGAATCTGGCTTCAGATTGTATTGAACTTAGATTTCAACAAAAACGAGAAACCGCGTGTGGATTATCTCTGAAAAGAGAGCTGGATAACAGGTGAAACTATATATGGTATTCTAAGCAGGCACTGGAAAGCAGATTATGGATTGGCAGGATTTTTGTAGCCTCCTTGCCAAGCACAATACTCGACATAATGAGAAACACTTGTTTCAAAATGAACAATCCACCAAGCCACACAAAATTCAAAAGCAAGCAAGAGGACTCACATTTAACTGTATATCATTAACACTGATCACATTTGATTCATTTGGCTTTCAGCCATTAAAATGTTCCCATGGAAGGTATGAGAGGTGGTCTGTAAATGTCTTTTGTAAATGTCTGATAGCTGTAGCTCATGAGCAGAGAGAAAACTTAAAGGAAACTAAACTTTTAAAAGGAAATGAATTGAGAAGGTTTCAATACAAGCTATATTCATAATTACTTTCCAGGAAAGTGGAATTTTTATTGCTGTCTTATGATGTTGACTTTTCTGAATTATTTGCCATTCAGCAAAAAAAAAAAAAATCCTGTACAAAAGACCAATACATTAACATCCAAGGGAAAAAACATCAATAAGATCAAGACTGCCTCGTATTGTGGTAAAAACTAAATTAATGTCAGAAAATCCAATCGAGTCAGTGTATTTCTGTGCAAGTAGGACCACAAAAAAATATAAAACCCTATTCTCTTCAACAAAAAGAAATAAATCCATTCACAGACACTCTCTTTGTTTATTGGAGACCAATTTTGTTCTGTTGATTTAAACGCACACACAAAAATAGAAAATGCTCCCTGCACTGAAAATAAAATGGGCCTTAAAGTTTCTTGTTTGGCTGGGCATTTCAGCTGCATTTCACTGCTACAAAGGGAGGTATTAAATGGCAGAGGGTTTTATTGACATGGAAGTATCCATGGAGAATTAGTGGTCTGTTTTTCTGAGTAGCCTGAACCCATTAACACAGGCAGAGTAGAGAAACTTTCACCCAACATTTGGAAATCTCCAACTTAAAATCCCAGCCTGGTTATTGACTGGTTAACTGCAATTCTAAATGTAAATTTGAAGAGGTGAGTCAAGAAAAGAAAGAAGAAAATGGAGTCGTCTCTTACTGGTGAGCAAATCGCAAAGATACTTGAACATATCTACTCAACCCCTGACCTCCTGGTGAGAGAGGTCAACCCTTTTCTGGCAAAATAATCCAAAATCCCCCCTTCATTTCACTGGACATGTGTTAAGATCACATCATTTATCAAACCCTTCAGCGATACTACATGTTTTGGTCTGATGCATTTTTAAGAGAAGACAACTTCCAAAAGATAAATTGTCATTCCATGTTCCAGCAAACAGAATATGGAAACACAAATGAGACATAGTTCTCAAGAGACTTTTAGGCTGAAGAGGATTATGTGTTGGTAAGTTTGCGGAGTGCAGACCCAAGAGGAACTTTCAGGGAAGCACCAGTACAATGGTTTTGGTTTACACAGTCAAGGTTACAAGGGGAAGAAGAGCCAAAAGAAGCTCGGTATTTGAGGTTTAAGATTACCAGTGTTCAAGCAGAAGAGCCTAAACTTACTTTTTCCATGTTCTCATTTGCCAAGTCTGTGGAATAGTTCGGGTTCACTGACAAAAGAAGTCAATTAGACGTTGGCTAGAGCGGGAAGCCATTTTTCTCAAAGAGAACACAACGTGGACACTGGTGGAATTGTTGAGTAGTAATTAAACTGAGTTTTTTGTTGTTTTTTTTTTTTTTACTCAAAATGTGTCAACTGATGTTTTTGTCTGACTTTCAATCACAAAGCTGAAGGTTAAAGACAGACAGACGATTGTTGTCTTTACACTTTACACTTTACAGTGTACACTTTATAGTAGTTTAATTTTCAAGTTCAGTGCTATAGAGTTTGGCCACCATTCATTCCTGCTCTAAGCTGACCCAAAAAAAGTCCAGACTGAAGCAGACTCATCTCAACATAAGAAGTGACCACCATCCTTCTACCCAGACACCACAAGTACCACATTCTGAAACTCAGCCAATAGACACCTGTGAGTAGAGCAACTGCAGGACAGTAGAGCACACAACCAAACCAAAAAGAGAGGAACAAAATATTGCCATAAAATTTCCAGTAAAGCAAAACATCTACAAAGCTGGATGGTCGGGATCAAATATGGATATCTACATGTTCGTATGAAACATCAAACTAAATATAGAAAAATGATGCAAGAAAGGGATTGTGTATCAAGTGATTTAGTTTGTTCTTGACCGTATTTGGTCCATATGTGGGTAGCCAGGATTTTGATTTAGGGTTGAATGATGCACTTGTTTCATTATTTTCCCTCTCTGTTTGCTTTACAGACCAAAAGAGGTGGTTACGGTAGTATAGACAAAGGTTATTTACAGTAACAACCTACAGGCATTTGTCATTGTTTTTAATTCTCAAACTTTAAGGTTTTTGAAAATTAATTGTAGAAAAGCTTCAAAACATTATTATGAGTCCATTTGGTTTCAAAGATCATATTTTTGGGGAATTAAATATGATGTGCCATTGTCCACTGATTTTCTTGGTTGTCCTGCTCTTGTAACAACATTGCACGTTTAATTTATTTCACTTCATACTAAAAGTACTATGTGATGGACCGAGCAGGGAAGGAGACAGGTACACGATTTTTTGGTAAAAAGAGGTTCTTTTTATTAATCTGACCCAAATATGTTCAGAAATCCATAAATGTTTAAAGAGTGCAGCGCTCAAAGTTACTCAAAATAAGGTTCAGCTGAAGAGAATGAAGCCAAATAGACCACTCTGATTGAGGAAAGCTACAACTTAAATGAGGGCTGACCAAACCACTGCCAACACAAAAGGGGTTTTTAGACAAAATACTTTAACTAAATCGAACCTAACTAAATAAATTCTACCCCTAAAGGAGGGGAATGGTGCACTCCAATTTAGGTAGCTCCACCCCATGGACAGCAGGTGATCCTTCAGCTCAGGAACTGGAGCACCTGCAAAACTCAAGAAGATTAAAGTAGCCTTAATCAACAAAACCAAAATGTGCACCAATCTAAACCCCTTACCCTTATTAGAGAAACCTGGTTTAACATAAACAAAAGTTTCGAATTATGTTTTTAAAGACGTGAATAAATACTAAATTTCACAAACTAAACTTGTGTGGCTGCAGCCGTCACACAATGTCAGACTAGATTTTAATTCACATAAAATCAACATTCAATGAGGCTTCTTCAAGAATTCGTACTGTTGAAACGTTTGATAAAGATAGACGCTGAGTGCAAGAGTGCAAACCTTTTCCTTTTTAATATTTCCCTTTTAGTTGATCCCATTTACAAGTAGAATTTGTCCAAATACTGAAACTTTTGTCTAATGAGGGAAAATTAGAAGGAAAGTTTAACTAAAGAGATGGTCGTCAATTTGATCAGATGACTCATTAAAGAAAGAATCTGATGGACTTTCAACCTTTGAAGACAAGAAAAGATCTTTTGGAGGCTGCATATAAATGAAAAAAATTCTCTTAGTCTCCAAGTGATGGAAAGCGATGATAAAAAAAAAATGTATTACTTGTTTTGTACTAATTATTACTTGAATTTCTGTCTTTTAATAGAGGGTATTTTTTCCATTCATTACTTGACATGATGAATTTATGTGATTTTTTTTATTTCTGAAAAACATTTTATTTTCTGAACCCTCAGAGAGCAATTATTAAGACAAAAGTGTTCTGAAAAGAAAAAAATTCTTGACAGGCATGGGGGTGGTAGTATCATGAGAAAGTCACACAGCGAGACACTGGCTGTTCGAGCACACATAAAAAATCCATGGCGCCAGATAAAGACTACACAGGAATGATGCAAATGTTTTAAGTTCTTTACCCAAAAGAAGCTCTCCTATGAGCCCAAATTCTTCCAAGCACAGACTTGTAATTACTCATAGCATTCAGCTGCTTTGACCAGGTCTTAGAAATATGGAACTCAGACATTTATGTTGGCTATGGACAAAAATTGTTTACATATTTCTTTTTTCTGCATATATGTTTTAGTTTTTGTTAACATTTTTCATGGCCAATGTTTGCATTTCAGATGTATTTCTAAAGAAATATGACAAACTCACTGTTGTCACAACAGCATCAAAGAGCCAGCACCTAACCAAATAGGTTTAACTAATTTCAACATTACTGCTGTAAATAATTAAAAAAAAAGATTATATAGTGTAAAGAGAACTGAAGAGATCACTTTAAAAGGCATAATTGCTGAGTTCATATTAACATCTTCTGCCATGGATATAATTTTTTTTCCATTTATTCTGTCATTATTTAAGTAGTGTTTCATTAAATGTAAAAACGTATTGAAAAAAGCACTAAATAAGGAATAAGGGAAGATTTTTAAGCAACTGGAACAGAGGTTCACTTACGTTCTACGTCAAGACTCTGGCTCAGTAGATTTGAACTCTGCAGAACCTAAACAGACTCAGCACATGCCTGCTGATGGGCCCAAAGTAAGTTTATAGACATAAATACTATTATCCATTTGCTATGCATTTTTCTTTTTTTTCTGCTTGACTTCTGCCAGCAATCCCCTCAAGTCTTTTTAACACGTCTGCAAATGCGTGTGTGTGTCAAAGTGTGTGAATGTGTAAATTCTTTCATGAACAGTTTGCATTTTACTACACAGGCCTTTGTGCCAGGCTACGTCATCATTATGACGGCTTTTGCCAATAATCAGGCTTCAATACAGTTACGTAAACTAGAAATTTGAACTGCTGACATGAAAACCTGAGTTCAATAAGTCCAAGTCTACATATCCCAAAACAGACGTTTGTCTATATAATAACTTTTTGCAAACTAAGAAAAAGAAAAATCTTGAATATAAGCATGCACACATTTTTAAAGACTGGTAAAACTCTGTGACATGCTCTGCTGCTGGTAACAAGGAGCTGAGGTGGCTAGTTTTACAACCCATCACATCCATAATTTTTTTTTCCTCAGTCATTTCCCCGAAACTGACAGAGAAAAAAAAGAGGAGTATGTTGCAAACTGAACAAAAAGGACATTATTCTTGGGTCGTAACATTCTTAGCTAAACATTGGTTAACCCTTGTTTTATTGCTATTCCATGATACTGTACTAGCAAACATATTTTACTTTGAATCCTGGTGATATGTCAATTTTGTGTGCTGTGAAGGAAAGCAGAGAAGGGGGAAATATTGTTTCGGGGGAGTTTAATAGTATGTTCTGTGAGTGTCTTTACGTCACTACCACCCACTGCTTCACCTCCACATGTGATTGAGTTCCAGGAATGTGTTTCCTTAGCCTGTTCTTGATGACATGGGTCATGTCATTGACACGGCACACACAGAGGAGAGATGGAGCACTTGAGGGATAGCTGTCTTCTTTTCTGATTTGAAGATTTTTCTTCAAAATTCTCTTTTTTTCAAGCTGTTCTGAAATGTGTTGTTTCTAAAATATGCTATTGATTGCCACAATGACCATAATGGCATAAGTGAAAAGGTTTTTACTGAAGTGTTCCTACTGCACAAATTTGGATGTTATTTTCAAGAACAATTTTTTTTTTCTCAAACAACCCAAACCAAACAGTCACATTTCATGGAAGATTTCCCAATGAAAAAAATTAAAAAATGATGGGACGAAGAAGATTGATATCTGAAGATATGGATCTCTATGCACAATGATTTCTACACACAACATATTTTAGCACAATGAGTAACCAAAAGCCTGTTCAGCCAGAAGATTCTTCACATTCATTGTAATACAGAGATCTTGTTCCTGTTATGATGAGGTGTGGTAGAATCCAAGCGAGGAACACAGGATGAAAAGAAAAACCCTACAAATTTATTTCTAATTAGGTAAAAACAGACTTTTCGAAGCAGGCAGGTTGTCTGGGGCAGGCGGATTAGCCAAGGCAGGCGGATTTATTAAACAAAGGAGACAGAATATAAGACCACAGGCAAGAAAATCAGCAAAGATCTACCAAAGGCTTGTTGTTACCGCATGGAACTCAACAATCTGGCACAGGCTGAGGGTGGAGGATGGCTTAAGTAGCTTGCTGGCTGCTGATCATCTACAGGTAGTAAAATGTACATTTCTCAAGTAGCCCAGTAATGATTTCACATTTATTCACAATTTAATCAATATATTTCCCAATCCAACCACAAATTTTTCAGCAAGAAAAATAGGTAGTGTACTTAACGCCAAGTAAAAATGTTTTTACAATCTAACTCTTTTCACACTCGTGGTTTCTTGGTTTAAAAGTTCTCTGTTGTAGATCTAACTGTAGAGAATATGAGACAAATCAGAAGCTCAAAGTTTTCCAGTTAAAACAGACTGAAACAGTCTGTGGATTCTCACTCGGATGGTATTTGGATACAAATGAATGCTAAATTGAAACATTATGTTCAGGTGGCCTGTCTATAGATGCTGTGGGGTCTTCACATTACAGATTCTACACCGGATTTGAAAAACAAACCTACAAAAGATTTAAACCCAGTTATCAGGGGCGGATCCAGGATTTTCTAAAGGGGGGGACATGAGGTCTGGGGACATCCCCCTCCAACCCTTGCAAAAACATTTTGAAAAATAAGAGTAATTTTTCTGCATTTTGGTGGACCATTCGCTGGCCCTGCGAGGGGATAGCTTGACTTGTCCCCTTTCCTTTCTTCTTTTTTTTTTGTGCACCCTCCCACGCACCTCTTTGGATCCGCCCCTGGTTACGGCAGCAGCTCCAAGAGATGGCTAGGAGAGAGTTTGTGTGTGATGCGCAACATTTACTGTACCAAGTCATATACGTAGACCTCGTTCACTGGGGGAAACAAATAGATTAGGGGAGTCCAACTCCTGTCCTGAACGTCCTATGTCCTAAGGGTTTTTCCATGTGATTTTGCATCTGCACATCTGATCCAGGTGTATGAGCCATTGTGCCAAAATTTACTGGCTGTTGCATTTGCTTTATCTGTATCAGCTGTATAGAACCAAAAACATGTGGAAAACCCTCAGGACACAAGAGCTCCAGGACAGGAATGGAATATTCCATTTTAACGTACAAAGAAAAACTTTGGGTGCTTGACAGCTGAAGATTTAAAAAATAGTACAAACCATTATAGTGTTCAAATGGAAATATCTTTATGGCAAAATATTTTGTAAGAGAAAGAATTTTGCAAGTTCATACTGTCATCTTAATTTCCCAACAATTGTATCGGTTGAATGCACATATTCATCTAGATCGGCTCGAATAAAACTAGCTCCCGCAGACAAAATGAAGAAAATGTCTCTATTCTCTTTTTGGAAAGTAAGTTGTTTCTTTCCCCTCAAAGGTCATCCCAGTTCAAACCACATCTTTCTCATTACTGACCGTAGACATGGCAGCCAAAGTATATTCTGACATGTCAATGGAGTCTATTGGAAAGAGCACCTGCTTTTCAAATTGATGTCCATGTTTATATCATTAGTACATCCACACTTGTTGGATGGATTTTTAGGAAAGGTTACAGACGGTGTTATTGGCAGAGAAGAAATGTAACTGAGTAAGCGGTCCTTTGATTGGATGGACTCAGTACACTTCCTTTGATGTAAATGTATTGCATGACTAGAATTACTTTTCAAAAGCAATAACATTTTATGAGTGCAAAATTGAAAATAACTCTTTTACATGCAACATCTGGTGTTGTTGTGGGTCGCGTCAGTGCAATCAGCCTCTAGTTTAACAAGTATTTACCAATCTTGAAAAGTGATTGAAACATTAAAATATGGTGATAATCTAAACGTCACACCTTTCCCTACACAGACTTCCTTCATCTGGAAGACTTCTGCTTCTGTGTGTCTGGGGACTGAGCTGTGGAGGTTAAAGGGTAAAGAAAAGTTTGTCATTGAAGCACCGCTGAGGAAATACCAGTGAAGGACCACTAGGCTACTACTACCCAATGGTGGCATGCCCATCAAGTAATGATAAAGCACATTACTAGACAGGTGAATGATGACAAAGGGTGACAAATGTATCTAGATTGGGCTGCACGGTGGTGCAGTGGTTAGCACAATAGCGCCACAGCAAGAAGGTTGGGGTTTGAGTCCCACAGTGGGGGTGAGGCTTGAAACACTAGTCTTTCTGTGTGGAGTTTGCATGTCCTCACCGTATATCTTCTTCTTTCGGCATTTCCCTTCAGGGGTTGCCACAGCAAGTCAGTTTCTTCCATCTAACCCTATCTGCTGTATCCTCTTTGGTCACACCGACTATCTTCACGTCTTCCTTCACTGCGTCCATGAACCTCCTCTTTGGCCTTCCTCTGGTCTTCTTTCCTGGTGGATACAAATCCAGCATCCTTCTTCCTATGAACTCTCTCTCTCTCTCTCTCTCTCTCTCTCTCTCTCTCTCTCTCTCTCTCTCTCTCCTCTGCACATGTCCAAACCATCTTAGTCTGGCCTCTCGGACTTTATCCCCAAAACCTCTAACATGTGCTCATCCTCTGATATACTCGTTTCTAATCATGTCCATCCTGGTCACTCCCAGCGAGATCCTCAGCATCTTCATCTCTGCTACCTCCATCTCTGTTTCCTGTCTTTTCCTCAGTGCCACTGTCTCTAGAGCAAACAGCATGGCCGGTCTCATCACAGTTTTGTACACTTTCCCTTTTGTTTTGGCTGAAACTCTTTTGTCAAACATCACACCTGATACTTTTCTCCACCCGTTCCAGCCTGCCTGCACTCGCTTCTTCACCTCTTTTCCACACTCTCCATTGCTCTAGACTGTTGATCTTAAGTACTTAAAATCCTCCACCTTCTTCATCTCTTCTCCTTGTAACGTCACTTTTCCATACTGTTTTTCTCCCACTGTCCAAAAATATGCATGATAGGTTAATTGGCCACTATAAAACTACCCCTAGGAATGAGTATGTGTGTGTGTGTATGGTTCTGTGTGGCCCTGCAATAGACTGGCGACCTGTTTACTGGTTACTGTGTACCCTACCTCTCGTCTGAATGCAGCCGGGATAGGCTATGGCACCCACAGGCCCCCTACTAGGGATAAATGGTTCAGAAGACAAAAAAAAAAAAATCTATCTAATTGAATTTGAAATATATATTTTCAGCTTATCTGTCATTTGAATACAAAATATGAGCAATATGATGTGAAGGAGGTCTGGATTCTTTTTGCATAGAGAGAGAAGCGATATAAAATATAAGCAAGCCAACATTTGATACATAATGCATGCTATAAATACTTCTTTTTTTTATTTAACCTTGCATAACTTCAACATATGGAATAAATAAATTGCGTGTACATTGTACGAGGAGGAGCACGGTTGGAAACAAATCCCTCCTAGCAAATAATTTTGTCTAATATGGACTGATGGAAGGGAAATCAGACGTTTGCATCTGTAAACTAAATTACCATTTTTTTTCTATCATTTTTGGACAAAACACACATTGCATGACAGATGTTTGATTTATCAGTGTGAAAAACAAGTATGACTTTGTATAAACTGTCTTTTCATATGTCAAAGTTCTGATAGTGTTCTCACTGAACTGACAGTTATAAATATTGTGGGATTTTCTCACAGCCATTTAGTTGCCTAGACGTGATTTGGCTTTTGCAGAAGTCTTAGACATCATAACATCTGCAGTTTGACTGCTTTTTTTAACTTTTATTCATCATGCAGCTCCAGTGCTACAACTAGTGGTGAACTATTAATGAGCCACAAAAATAAAAAAAAGAGAGAATTTTTTTTTGACCTGTAATCAGGTAAGCCTGATTGCCATTGCCATTGATGGCATTGTGGTAAGCCATCAATGCATTTTTGTAGCTTTTGATAGTAAACAACAGTAAGAGATAAAAATGTCTAAAAGGGAGTACATTTGGCGGCATGCTATGGCTGAACAAAATGGAACAGAAATCTAGCAGCTGTTTTGATTTGTTTTGGCCCAGAGCCGACAAATTGACGTTCCGCCAATACAGTAAATTTTCTGGTTGATAAGAGAAATTTTTGTTACAGAAAGTAGTACAGGGCTGCACAGGGGTGCATTGGTTAGCATGGTGGGCTCATAGCTAGAAGGTTGGAAGTTTTAGTTCTGGAGAGCGGGAGAGGCTTAAAACACTGGCTTTCCCGTGTGGAGTTTGCATATTTTCCCCGTGTGAGTGGCCCCATAACAGACTGGCGACCTGTTCGGGGTGTATCCTGCCTTCTGCCTGAAATCAGCCGGGATAAACTTCAGCATCTCTCGTGGTTCAGAAGATGAATGAAAACAATGCAACTTAAAAAACAATAGACTTTCAAAGTTCCCTCAAGATACACCACTTATAATTGATCATTTAATCATAAATCAGAATAAAAATGAGAGAAAATGAGAGAGTAATGGGTTAAAACTTCTACGTAGGTTTATAAAAGAGCGTGGTGGGTAAGGCCAATGTCAGGATTCCCTCTCCTGGGCCAGAGGGAGCCCTGGATGTTCCTCATCACCTGAGATTGATTCCTGATTCCACACATCTGTGGACCCTACCATCTATTTAAAGGCAATCATCCTAGACTGCCATGTCGGAACATACCATCCTTTCCAGCCAGGTCACCTGGGTTGCCTGACCATGTTTGAACTCTATTATTTGGACTTTTGAAATCCTACGTTAATCCTGTGCCCGTTGTTTTACAGACTGACTTGAATTGTGTTAATAAACCTTGTTAGGATGTCCTGCAATTGGGTCCTCCTCCTTACACATCCATAAAACTCTGACAGCCAAGGGTTTTACTTTAAAAGGTTGTCATTTACAAAAATCTGAACAATCTCTACTTGGATTCACATCACCCTGTGTTATATCTCTTACTATCCGCTGTACTCTATACATTTTTAACCCTTAAAACATCAGCAAATATTTTCATGCTAACCTCACATTGTCAGCTGGACAATTTATCATGTGATAATTTACACATGTGAATGCTTCAGATGAAGTGGAATTTCAGTAGATTGAGCTTGAGGGTGTGAAAATATTTGGCAGATGGGATTACTGTGAGTAGTTGGGAGTAAAAGTGGAAACAACCCAAGTTGAAACACATTTAGATGCAATAGCCAGAAACACGCCCACATTTTTTTACACTGCACGAGTCAGAAGTTTATAAAAACAAAGCAAAATTTTACTATGCGGAAAGATTCGAAAAGGATGAAATTACAAAATACTGTATATCTAGTTTAATTTTGGGGTTTGAGGATTTGGCAGGATCCATGTGTTAAAATATATTTGAACCCGAGTTTATTCTGATGTTGATTGTATTTGACTGTGTTTCATATTTTTGTCCAGTCGGTGGCTCAAAAAAAAAAGGAATAAAATTGACTTAAAACTAGTTTTTTCATTATAATTTTTTTTCTTTTTTGTACTTTTATAATTAGAATCAATCAACAAAGTTACTTAGTATGGTCTAACATTTTGTGATTATAGATTTTAGGTTGCAAACTGGCAAGTGATTGGTTAGCCCTGAAAATTTCTTGCAAACTTTTATACCTTGCAATAGAAAATTCTAAAGTTTTCAGCTTGACCAAGTAAATGATGAACAGTTGCTGGTAGATCTAACATTTTTTAACCAATGAGGCTAAAAGGTTGGATGATTTTTGATGAAGAGTTTAGCCTCTGTTTATCCAAATTTACAGAACAGAAAGCAGTTGTTTCAGGCATTGTATTGCAGTTCTGATTTGTCTGCTCAGAGTTGGAACCTTAAAGGTCCTATATCATGCAAAACGGACTTTTATGAGGTTTTAACCTTTTATTTTACTTAGTACTACCCCAAACAATCCCCCAAAGTGTGTTTTATTGTGATTCATGCTATTTTGAGATATTTAAATTCAAAGTAAGGGGCGTGTTCTCCAAACCTCTAACGACTGGTGGAACATAGTGACGTACATCTGTTTTTTGTTCAGCCCCCTGCAGCTCAAACACCAATCGCTGAACACCAATCGCTGAATGACAACCAATCGCAACCAACGGGGCGGGTCCCGGGAAAAAAAAAAAGAAAAAAAAACTGAAACAAGCTGTTTTGACTTCCGGGTATGAAACTGCGCTCCCAAACAGGGTATTATTTATAACCTTTTGTGTTGACATTGTGGCGGAATGTAAAATTATGCATATAATGATACATAGAACAGGATAAAATAAGGGAAAAAAGGCATGATATAGGACCTTTAATGCACGTGTTTGTTTAGCCATCTTTTGTTCTTCTGAATCATTCTGAAATTTGAATTTGCAGAAAATCCTTTGTATGTGCATATGACTCTCTATTTTCAAAAGGACCCAGGATGAATGATCTTCACTTAGAATAAGGCTAATCGAGAACCTCAAAAAAATTAAATAGACACATTTGTTGCTTATCCACCTCTCCAAGTAGACATGCATTTATCTGTGTAAAATATACACATCTGACAAATCTGGAGGGTTTTGGCAAATATGAAGACAGCTGGAAAAGATGGGCGAGATTGACCTGCTGATCTGCTTAGGGCTGCTCATCTTGGCAGGTGTTTACAAGTCTTGAGGTGTTGCTGCAGCAAGTCCATGGGCTGTAGAGAGTCGAAGGCCCATTTTCCAAGCCACAATGCCACTCAAACTCTTTTACACCTATTTAAGGCTAATACGTTTGGATGATCATGAGTCAAGACCACAGAGATGTGTGATAGACAAACTTGCAGCCGTAACAAAGGTTTTGGGATAATTGGGCAGAGCGATTTTTTGTAACAGTGGACAAGCATCTTGTTCCATTTAGAGTTAAGCTATTTTCATACTTTTAATAAGAGTGGTTTTCACTATTGAATTTCATGACTACTTTCTGTGACTTTGTTGCAAATCACTAATGCTGATCTCTTTTGTCCAGAGGTAGCTCTCCTTTCTGGCGGTATATGCCCAGCAAACCAGCCAAACATGCGACCAAGTCATGGATGGCTTGCGATACCAAATCAAGCTGCAACTTAGAAGCTGCAAGAATACATAGTGTGTTTGTTGCAGTAGTTTGTTGTCATAGTGTTTTACCTGCACTTTAGACATGACATTTCTTGCCCCGTGGGCAAACTATAAATAAAAAAGAGGTGAAAAAAAAACTCTTTGTCTACATCAACCAAAAACACACACTTCTTTGCCATCTAACCTGTTCAAGAAGCTTCCTCGAGGACAATCATCAGTTTTCAATTTGAGCATGCTTTCTTTCCAGAACAAACTCCCACCTCTCTTTCTTTTTGTCACCTGTTCCCACTCTGACTGAAATAAAATTTGAGCTTATTTTGTTGTTGGTCACCTTGGCCTTATAACAAAATATGACAAGTTAAAACTTTACATGCAGTGTCAAGATAACACTCCTATTTTGAATATTAAATAAAGGAATTACTCCATTCATCCCTCATCGGGGAAATTTGTGTGCTGCACTCCTTACATCGCAGCAGGCTGCCCTTCGACGGCGCCAATGGTGGGAGAAGCGGGGGTTAGGTGTCTTCTCCAAGGACCCTAGACGATGGTCTCAGCGGGAATCAAACCCGCGACCTTCCGGTCCGTGGGCGAGCGCTCTAGCGCCGATCCACTGTCTTATAAACATGTATTTATAAGAATAAAAAGAATACCTTTATTAGTCCTACAATGGGGAAATCGATATGGAATTACATTATGTCCTTATCTATGAAGATAATGTACGCATACATTCAAACACGCACCTAAAGAACCTCGTGGACAAAAACAAGTGGCTAAAAGACAGGACTCCCAGCAAACCTCTGAGACTTTACCTCTTCTTAACTCAAAATCTATCAATTGTAAGAAACACAGAGCACAAGAAAGCCCGAGTGTTGCTGATAAACGAGATCCAACACTAACACTGATGTCATTATAAATGAGAACTTGGCAAGAACCGGCAAATGATGGATGATTATTCATTCAATGTCACTCAACCAAACTCACATAAAGATAAAAGAGATTAATTTGAAGGAAAATAGCCTCATGCTAAACATCTTACATTTCTCTTTCGATATTGTACTATTCACAAATCAAGACTGAAAGGCTGAGAAACTTCTAGATATTTCAATGTTTGGGTTATTTCTGTACACAACCTGCTGAACTCTCCTTGACTGTGTGGCTTCATTTGTAGAATAATTCTATTATCGAAGCTTAACAGAGTGAATGATGGTGAAAGCAACAAGAGGACTTAGAAAGAAAAGCTCACAATTTTCTATTTGTCCAATAATTACACAGTAATGTCTTAGCTATTGAAAAGAGCAACAGAGTGTTTAATAATGGTGTCACTCATGTTATTGTACTTTGTTGAAAGGGTTTGTTGGCAGGTTGCTCTTTAAATGAGTTCTAATAGGATCAACGAAGAAAATCTGACATGAGAAAAAAAATAATCCCACATAACAATTTGCATATTCTTCAACAATGAATGGTACACTTCCCCAGATGCCACCGCTGCACTCTGGACACAGGTACCACAAACTGCCGGCCTCGCCTGTGCTTCCCACCTGCTAAGACTCTTACCAGGTGCCAAATAAGCAATCGATTAAGTTTTAAATAACTCAGATAGCTTTAACAACTATGTAAGGTTTTTTTGTACAGCAAACCTGCCTTTTGGAGATGATATTACCAAAAAAATATGATCGTAAATCTTTAGCAATACATTAATATTTGTATTTTAGAACAGGGATCAGTAAGTGTGCACTGGATATGAAAGCCCACAGTGCAAATTTATGATTTGAATTTAGTTTTCTCTCTCCCAAATCCTGAAAAATGGCTTATTATGGTTACAAGGTTTGGATATGTCTTCTTTAGAATTTTTGAATAAATGTTTTTGGACTCCCAGTGTCCCTGACTCACCTATTAGACTTCCAGCTATGGGACTAGTCTGTCAGAGTACACCTAATCACTCAGTTGCTGTCTGGACTGATTCAACCAAGACCTACCACTTTCCACTTAAACATTAGAAATGCAGAGGTTCTCCTATTGTTACTTCCTGAAATGGATTTTTCAGGATTTTATAGGCTTAGTTCTTTGGAAAGCCAGTGGAGGAACCTGGCTTTACTAGATTACTTTATATCTGTACATCACCGTAAAGTAAAGAAAAATAGGCATTGATTCAACTCTGTTGGACGCAGCCCCTAAAACTGAAGTTCTATTTTTGCTTAAAACCCTTATCTCATTCATTTGGAAATGGATGTGATTTATTACAAGCAAGCTAAAGCTATACATCTCCAAAAAAACTGTTTTGGTTTGGCTCTTTGCTCCTGAGTCCCAGGTGATAGTTTTTGTTACCTCCTGTCATGGAGATACATCATAAAAAGCCTTACGGTCTAACTTTAGGTCCTGGTGGATTTTTCATGTTTACCTGTCTCCCCCAGCTGACATCTAAACCTCTTGAGAAATGTCTGTGTGTGACCACAGTTCTGTCCAGTCTAACAAGGCTTGAGCATCAAAGATGCCTGTAAATGTCTTATAGATGGGTGAGAATATCTGGGAGGCAAAGGAATGTGACAAGTCAAAAATAGATACACAAACAGAGGGAGTTATTCTCGAAGAATAAGCCACCCCCGACCCGGCTTGAGTACCTCTAGTAATGTTATAGATTTTTGCTAAATTTAAACAGTGTTCTATTGTTTTGATTTTTTTTTTTACAAACCAACAAGTTTTTATTAGATTGAATGAAGATTAAGTTTAAGCTTATTTACTCAGTCAAGGGAAATGCCAAAAGTAGACGAAGAGGTTTTTCTTACAGCTCTCACAAATGAAATTAAATTAAAATGCATGCTTAAGCAGCTTAAAAGTCATTTTTATGTTCAGTTTCTAATTTGGTTCACAAGTTCTTATTGTTAAGTTGACCCGTATTCCGCCCAGTGCAGAGCTAACAGTCGTGTGTTCCACCAGCGGTTGATCAAGCTCCATTCCACCAAGTGGCTGTTCCAGCTCCATTCCACCAAGCAGCTGATCCAGCTCCACTCCACCCAACTCAGCAGCACCGGTTCCGAAGCTGTTTTGGAGCTCTCTCGGACTCCAGAGAGTTACTGAACACACTCTGTATTTATTGGTATCTTTTTCTCCTTCAGACAGTATGAAGAGAAATTTGCAACATTACTTGAATCAAGCACAAGTTTTAAGTTTGATTTGCTGCCGAGTGTGAAGAGGCTGGGATGGAAATCAACGCCTCCAAATCCGAGACCATTGACCTCGCCTGGAAAAGGGTGGAATGCCCTCTGCGAGTCAGGGTCCTGTCCCAAGTGGAGGAGTTTAAGTATCTCAGGGTCTTGTTCATGAGTGGGGGAAGGATGGAGCGGGAGATCATCAGGCAGGTCGGTGCAGCGTCAGCAATTACTAGGATGCTTCATCGGTCTGTCGTGGTAAAGAAAGAGCTGAGCCGAAAAGTAGAGCTAACGATTTACAAGTCGATCTACATTCTGATCTACATCACCTCCCACAGCTATGGTCACCAGCTGTGGGTGGTGACCAAAAGAATGAGATTGCAGATACAAGTGGCCGAAATGAGCTTCCTCCGCAGCTTCCTCCTCAGAGATCGGGTGAGGAGTTCTGCCATCTGGTAGGAGCTCTGTGTCGAGCCCCTCCTCCTCCAGGTTGAGAGAAGCCAGATGGGGTGGTTCAATCATCTAGTCAGGATGACCAGCGCCTCGCTCGTGAGGTATTTCAGGCACGTCCCACCGGAAGGAGACCAAGAGGCAGACCCCATACCCGCTGGAGAGACTATGTCTCACAGCTGGGTGGGGAACGACTCGAGATCCTTCCGGGTGAGCTGGAGGATGCAGCTGGGGTGAGAGAAACCTTGGCTTCCCGTCTGAGGCTGTTACCCCTGCGACCTGGGCCCAGATAAGCAGAAGACGATGAAACAGAACAAGTTTTATCTGAACAACAAAAGTTCTGCAGACGGGGCCATTCTGTAAATAGTTTGCAGAATCTTTGGGGAAGGTTATAATTTTGGTTCTAATGCTAGCCAATCAGATTGGATGGAAAGTCTTTTTATCTTCTATGTAACCATTAGCTATCAGTGATGTTATAGTAGCAACTTGAATTGTGTTCAGTCAAAACAGAGCAGGAATTTTCATTTTAAATTGAAATCGAAGCACAACAAAGCTTTGATCAGAATGTACAGTATTTGCTGATTCAACTCGTGTTGTTGTTAGTCTTTCAACAAGACAGAAGTGATAATCTACTGCTGTACTTCTGACGGGTTCACAGGATTAGAAGTTTTCACTTTCAACAAACCTTCTGGTAAAGTGTGAAACATACAGTATTTGCTATGTAACTCTATATGTGTCTGATCAAATGTTTAACAGCTGTGTGTGGGAAAAAGCAGCCGGGACAGTGTGATGTTAGAAGCTGGGCTTCTCAACAAAGTAAACCACTCTTGAAATGTCACCAGTTTTTTTCACTCCTCTGTGAAAAAAAACCCCAAATTATGACATCACAGTTTGTCTTGCACCAAAGCTGCCCCAATATGGTTACTATGTGCAAAGTCATGGCAAACTTTGACAGTAAAAAATACAACCAGGTTTTTTTTTTAACAAGTTAAACATATTGAAATCACTCCTCATATCATGATCTTCTCTAAACTGGAAGTTACCTGGATTCATGTTGTTCTGACTTTGCATTTAATTTTCACCAGGACAAAAGAAAAAACTTTTGATTGCACAAATCATCATCTGGCCATTTGAAACTGATGATTGTGTCTAGATTTTTGAGGAACCAAATTATGTCTAACATGTTTGAATGTTTTGTTTTGTCTTCTGAACAGCTTATTCCTAATCAGGTTGGGGGATGCCGGAACCTTTCCTGGCTGATTACAGTTGAGAGGCAGGGCACACCCCAAACAAGTTGTCAGTCTGTTACAGGGTCACACACACAGACAACCATCCATTCCTAGGAGAAATTTTAAAGTGGCCAACCCACCTAACATACCGGTACATGATTTTGGATGGTGGGAGGAAATCGGAGTACCTCGAGAAAACCCACACATATACAGGGAGAACATGCAAACTCCACACAAAAGTGGAGTTTGCATGTTCACACCAGTGCTTCAAACCTCATCCCAACTCTGGGACTGGAACCCTGACCTTCTTGCTGTGAGACCACTGTGCTCACCACTCCGCCACCTTGCAGTTGCATATTTGAATTTTGAATCATTAAGAGAGTTTCAATCCAAACAAATAGAACAAAAATGTTATTTTTTTTCTTATTAAAACTAAATTTTGCCAATCTGAAGATATTTTTTCTTGCCTTTTGTAATGTACGTACAATTAATTGAGGACAAGTAGATCAATTATATCGTATATCCACAACAACTTGGGAGAGACGGTGGCTCAGTGGTTAGAGTGTTCGCCGGCGGACTGGAAGTCAACTGGAAGTTCGCGTGTTCGCATCCCTCTGTGTGCACATCTAGGGTCCTTGGAGAAGACACCTGACCCCCCCCCCCCCGTTTCTCCCACCATTGGCGCCGTCGTGGCAGCCTGCTGCGGTGTAGGAGCGCGTTACACAAATTAACCTGGTGAGGGATGAATAGAGTACAAATTAAAAAAAAAAAAACCTTGAGACACCCAACTGATGACACATCCCAGCAGTAATCCACACAGCCATCATATTGATGTGGAAATCTCACGTGTTTACCATGTTGCCAAATTTGGTAAAAAAAAAAAGCTGAGGTATCACTACAGGGTTGATTCCTCAACATGTTGGAGAAAACAAGCCTTGCTTTTTACTGTACTTTTGTACAACACACTGCAAGGACATCCCCTCATTACCCCAAAATAAACACAGCATGACATCACCCTGACATTCTTCACACTACAGGCTTCTCACCATCTGTTCAGCTAAGCTTGCTGTCTCCTCTCATTTAAAATGACATGTTCATGGTATCAGTAATCTTTCCCTGCAAGTAATTACGCCAAATGCTCCATCCATAAGGCCAATCTGTAACGTAACACGTTAAATGCACGATCAACAACAACGAAACACACATATCACCCCTCGTCTATAAGTATTTTTAAACCTTCAAATGTTTGATGTTTTTAAGTAATCAGATTTCTCATTAAATCACTTTATTAGCACGCTGCCATTTGGCTGTGTATCGTGCCAGGACATTAGCATGAGCCAAGGGTGGAGTGTGTAACCAAGCTTGCAGCATGCACAGTGATTGCTTAAATTATGAACAGAATGAGAAGCCAACAATAAAAATACTATTTAAATTTTCAGCTTACTATGAACTCTGTACTTTTATTAAAGCTAAACGAGCAGATAAATCTATTTTCATTTGAATACAAATAGAAAAGAAAAAACTTTTCTTGATTTCAGTATTTAAAACCCAGTGAAGCCCAATGAGGATGTCTGGTCTGCATCTTCTTTCTAGCTTCCCCCTTTGCTCACCACTGCACCTCATTCACTTTGCTGTGCTGGCATCAGTACTTGGTTTCAAGAGGCCTCTGGAGAGGGGCGAAATCACAGGGAAACTTGGAACAATGTATTGTAGGTAAATAAATGCTCTGTCTGAAAAAGAATGCCTTTTCAAAACACTCCTGATCTCTTTTGGAGAAGCAAGTGCCCCAAATAATGCTCTAATTACTGCTCAGATGAGTAATATCAACCTCTTTCAAAGTCATTGGGTTCACTAAAACAAACGAGGACACAGCTCTGAAACTGAAGGAATATCATCTGCAGGCTCTGATGCTGTGTCTGGGAGGGCAGAAAAAGACTATAACCAATTAATTTGTTCCTCTATTATTATTTTTTGTATTTGTCATTGCTTCAAACAGCTGACTGAATAAAAAAATTGTGTATAAGGCTGTGAAACGCTTCTTCAGACAGTTGGATGATAAAGATTTTAGTACGGCAATAAATCCGTAGATAGAACCGCTTCTTCTGTCGATCAAAACTTTTGGTGGTTATTGATAGCAGATGACTGAAAAAGACCAAGCGTTCAGCAGATGTTCTAATCTGGCGCTTCAACAGAAAAAAGGGAAAAATTGAATAGTTGTATTGTTATGTTAAAATATCAATTCGTCTGATATTTACTTTGGGATTAATAAAGTTCATCTATTTAATACAAACATGTTGGATTGTGAAGAATTTTCAGGAATTGATCTTTTTATTTACAGGAATTGAGTCTGTCTAAATTTCACTATGACAATAGTGACAATAAAGGTGAAGGTGGAAGATTTTAAGTACTTGGAATCAACAGTCCAGAGCAATAGAGAGTGTGGAAAAGAGAAGAAGAAGAGTGGGGAGGCAGGCTGGAACAGGTGGAAAAAAGTACCAGGTGTAATGTGTGACAGCTAAAATGAAAGAGAAAGTGTACAAAACTGTGGTGAGACCGGCCATGCTGTTTGCTCTAGAGACAGTGGCACTGAGGAAAAGACAGGAAACAGAGATGGAGGTAGCAGAGATGAAGATGCGGCAGATCTCTCTGGGAGGGACCAGGATGGATAGGATTAGAAATTAGAAAGTCAGAGCAACAGCACATGTTAGAGGTTTTGGAGATAAATTCAGAGAGGCCAGACTGAGATGGTTTGGACATGTACAAAGGAGAGAGAGTACATGGAAGAAGGATGCTGGATTTGGAACCACCAGGAAAGATGTCTAGAGGAAGACCAAGAGGAGGTTCATGGATACAGTGAAGGAAGACATGAAGATAGTTGGCGTGACCGAAGAAGATGCAGCAGGTAGGGTTAGATGGAAGACACTGACTTGCTGTGGCGACCCCCGAAGGGTAAAGCCGAAAGAAGAAGAATAGTGGCAATAGAGAATCTTGAATCTAAACTATGTCTGGAAAAACACAGCATGAAAGAACTGAGCTTGAAATTTGGAATGAGAGTCCAATTGTACTAATGAAGCCAATTTGGGATCAAAGTTCTTTCCAAATTGTTTCTTTTCCCAACAAAAATTAAAGAACTCCTCAAGAAGCTTTTTTCTAAGAAAGATATTTTGTCTACTTTTGCTTGACATCAAACAATTAAAAAAAATTGGAGATTTTTTTTAATTGTACAGGACGCTATATTTTTTCTTTAGAATCAAATATGACCATATTTTGAAATCCTCAGTCAATCTAAAAGCAAACTAAATACGAAAAAGTGTAAAAAAGTAAGAGATCATTTGCTTTGCAACACACGTTGTCTCCTTTAATGCAACTCCAACACCTGAAAAGTCCATCATTTCTATTTCTAAGAATTTTTGGAGGGATTGCACTAGTTGTCTGTAACAGGAAAGGAGGGAAAAAAGAGAGAGAAGAAAAAGAGGGGAGCGAGTGTGCTTCTGCGTCATGCTGCTTTAATTTGTTCACCAGCTGCCAATAAAAATGATGACCATAGAGGGATTTTTTTTTTCTTCTCTGGCTCTGCATCTCTGACTTGGCAGACCTCACACAGCTGGAGCTGCTCTTTGAACAAGTGTAATCTTTATGTGACAAAAAAGACTCAAAAAGATTGGTTTTATTTCAAAAAGACATTGGCTTTCTCCACAAATCTAAGTTTCAGGTCAATGTCCGGTGAAACGCTTGTAAATCTCAGTCTGTCATTTGTAACCTGATTTGCCAGTTTGATGAGCTGCTAAATGACTCAATCCAGTAAAAATGGTGAGTCAGGTTGAAACATAAATCATAATCATTCAATTTTATTTTTATGGCCTAATATCCTAATACAGTTGTTTCACTAGGCTTCACACTGAGAATGGAGGAAAAAAGAAGAAACCTCATGGAGATCCATGTGAAGGAAAGATCCCCTCAGGGCAGACAGACAATGTATTTAGCACCCTTGGAAGCTCTTTTTATGTGGCACAGGTCATCTTGTTGCTTCCTCTACTTACATTCTCTGGCTGCTGCTCTAATTCAGTCAGACTGGGCGTGACTGAAAGCCTTGAGTTTAAACTTTGCATTGCACACGAGTCTATTAATAAGTGTCATTTTAGAGTCTATATTCACACACAAGTGGTGTGTGACTGGAATTCCAACAATACAGTTAACGGATTCTGGACATCTCCGGGCTGAGGAGTCGCCCAGTGTTTCCATCAGGATGAAGAACATCTACTCATCCCCGTACTTGACATCTCCGGGCTGAGGAGCCCCCCGTGTTTCCATCAGGATGAAGAACATTTATTGACTTCTTTAGAAATTTAGCTGTAGATTAGATTAAGCTAATATTTAAACAATAATCTTTGACACATTGTTTGCTCGTCCCGGGGAGGGATCTCTCTTTCACGTGGATCCCCATGAGGTTTCTTATTTTTTCCCCACTGATGGGTGTTTTAGGAGTTTTTCCTCACCGAGAAGGAGAGTCTAAGTGCATTAATGTGCTAGTCTTGTTTAGTTAGCATTTGTTAGTTATTTTTCTTGTTGTGTATTTGTGTTAATACATTCCTCTTTTTCTTATGAAGCCCATTGAGATGGACATTCTGTGATTTTGGGCTATACAAATAAAATTGAATTGAATTTTTATCACTGTTACTTTGGTGACGTTCCCTGACAAATATATGACCAAAGTGGCCATAATGAAATGAGATGAGACGGTGTCTCTGTGGTGGAGCGTTTGCCCGTGGACTGGAAGTTAACCAAAAGTTCACATCTGGGGTCATTGGAGAAGACCTCTTACTCCCCTTTCCTCCCACCACTGGCGCTGTTGTGGCAGCCTGCTGCGGTGTAGTGGTGCAGTACACAAGTTCCAGATCGAGGGATGAAAACCGTGTGAAAAAATAAAAATAATAATGAACCAATATTGATCCATATACAGTATAAGCATACAAGGCAAGGCATACCTAATGCCTCCTTTATTGAGGACACTTTCACATCTGTACTGAGACTATACGCCTATATTTGCTAAAAACTCACTTGACTCAAACGCATATATAAAAGGCACATCTGCTTTTAAGATGCACTGCCAGTTTTTGTGCAAATAAAAGGCTTTCAGATGCGTTTTCTGGTGCAAAAAGTATGATAATTGGTTATTCCAACTCTGCAGCCATATGTATATGAAGAAATATGCTGATAGGCTTCATGCATAAAACTAGGCAGTGGATTGGGACTCAAGAGAGAGATGAGGGTCACAGGAGAGGAAAGCCAGCGATCAGCTAAAGGTGATGCAGATATATCAAGCACCAAGACTTCCTCAGTTTGGTTATGTTCAAACAAATGCTTTTTAAAATCAATTTGTCTTTAATTTATCAGCTATAAAAGATCCCTCAGAAGTTGGTCGGTTTAACTTTAAAATTGGTTTTCTGTTACCGTTGCTGCAAAATTACTTGATATTTGTGAGTAATAATGTGTTTAAAAGTCCATCCAACGCAGATGTAAAACTTGGAGGAAAACAATCAGACTAAACTCATCCAAAAAAAGTGTCTCAGGTGACAAGGAGGAGCTGTAAGCTTACATCTGATGTATGCGCAGTTCCTGTATTGTCCACTGCTGCAATATATAAACCCACAAAATCCAGACTTCTCCAGCAAAAACTCCACACACACTCACACACAGCTTTCTCTCTCTGTCTCTCTCTTTCTCTCCGATTCATCACACTGACTTTGCAGGATAGAGGATAGAAGGTCCAAGGCAGAAGGTGCAAACAGATAAAGGTAAGATTGGCAGTTTTTGGAAAGAAAATCAGGGTGTCAAATTATATTAAAAGTAAAAAAAAAATATTTAAAGCCTGTCTGAAAGTTGTCTTTTCTCCTTGGTTTATTTTCAGAGCCACCCACAAGACAGGATTTATTACTATTATCATTATTAACAAAGCCAAACATGATATTTCAGTTAGACTTTCTACTTTTGTGCATATATTGCGGAGCAAGTGCACTGGCAAGCACATTTCCCACTGACTCTGCGTCTCTGCTGTCTGCCAACATCACCAGTCTTGGCTCAGTGCACAGCCATGGATCAGAAGCCACAGCTCAGTCCAAACCAAGGAGGAAACGATATATTAGTCAGAACGACATGCTGGCCATTCTTGATTATCATAATAAAGTCAGAGGGAAAGTTTTCCCTCCAGCCTCTAACATGGAATACATGGTAAGTGGAAACTTGGATTCAAACATCTTTTTTCTTTTTTGAAAGAGACTTTTAAAAAGTTTGATCTAAATCAGCTTTAAAAAGCAAGAAAAGGAGAATGCAATGCAGGGTTTTAGAAATTGCATATAGATCAACAAATGGGGTGTTTATTCCATATGATGGCATTAAAGCACTAAATTAGAGCATTTAAATTAACGATCTGCTCACTGTAAGATTGACTGGTGCATGAAACATCCAGATGCTTATCTCCCAACTGTGATGGAATTTAAATAGTTTTCATATCTCTTTTTAGGGAGTTAAAATATTACTGCTCATTCCAAACTAAAAGCTGGAATTTCTTATGTAATAACACAAAAATGCAAGTTGGTCATTGAAATGCATTAAATGAAAGCCACTAATGATAAATTTATTATTTTATTCCCTAATAAATATTACTATGTGAGCAGCAGTAACCCAGCTATGTGCTTTGATTTTTGTGTGTCTATTTTACATAATTGATGTCGTGTATTTTTTGTGTACACGTTTAGGTGTGGGATGACACATTGGCCAAGACAGCTGAGGACTGGGCTCACGCCTGTCTGTGGGAGCACGGTCCATCTCACCTCCTCAGATTTTTAGGTCAAAACCTCTCTGTCAGGACAGGACGGTGAGTGACCTTTGACTTCTCTTACTGCTCCCCAACATCTGCGCCTCCTGTCAAGGATGACCGTCTCTCAGCATTAGTGGTTGTTTCCTTGTAGCCCTCTTTTTCTTTCCCCTAAAAGTGTCTGCACTGTGACCCGGGGTGTGCTTCAAGAATGCTCCCGTGACCCTTTATATAAATAAAAGTTGCGCTTTCGGCTATGACCCTTGAGGACAAAAGCCAATCCCCTTTAGTGGCTCCTGACTTTCCATCTGGAAACATAAGGCACCTTCATGTGTTCCTAAACTTTAGATTTTATGAGGGACAACACGAGACTCATGGGGGAAAGGAGTTTATTCCAAATTGTCCGGTGTACTGAGAAAGTAGTCTGTTGTTAAAAGAACTTACTGTAACTGTAGCAATGTGTTCTGTTCTCTGTGGAACAGCAGCAAAGTCTGAGGATGGAAGTTCATCCTTGATTGAAGTGGATGATAATTAAAGAACTAGACTTTAAAAAGCAGGAAGTAAAGGATGTGCTTGTGGGTGAATTTGGAGCTGGATGACTTCCTACAACCAGTCATCCATTTAAAGTACTTAGAAACGAGCACTACTTATAAAATCCCTCCAATCCCTTCGAACACTAAATATTGGTGACAAGATGATATGCAATTTAATTCGAATAAGTTGGTTTGCAACTTTTTTGTGGAAAAACTGTACTTTCTGATTGGTCGACACTTGTTCCGCCTCCTTAGCTCAAGTTATTCATAAAGTAAATTGCATAACAAATAACGATAGTGAATAAAATGTTAAATTAATCATGCTTTTCTTTTGCTTCACCCTTCTATTATAAACAATGAACTTGCTTGCATGTGTCTAGCAATTATGGGAAGACGCTCATTGCGAAATGAAGAGCCATAAATTCCCCAAATCAAGTTTAGATCCCAGTTTCACCACTATATGTTCAAGTTTGTCTGACATGTATGCAAACTTTACAAATTGAATCCTTGTCTCTTTTTGTTCGTATTCTGTTCACAGCTATCGATCTATACTTCAGCTGGTGAAACCCTGGTACGATGAGGTGAAAGACTATTCTTTTCCTTACCCTCGTGATTGCAACCCTAGATGTCCACTTCGATGCTACGGACCCATGTGTACCCACTACACACAAGTATGTTAACCTTTCTCCAACAAGTGATTAAACACTTTTGTATTTCTAAGTTATGAGGCGTTAAACGTCTATCGTTTTGCAGATGGTGTGGGCAACATCGAACAAAGTTGGCTGTGCTGTTCACACTTGCTACAACATGAATGTTTGGGGCTCAATATGGAAACGGGCGACATATTTAGTGTGCAACTACTCACCCAAGTAAGTTTAACTGCTCAGTTGATCATTTCCTTTGCTGTTTAGATTAAATAATCTAATAAAAGGTCATTTTAAGCTGTTCGAAGGTACTTTCATTGTCATGAGGAAACAGGCTTAATCTTTTCATTGCTGAGTTATGTAATGCCACCCATGTTGACGGAAGGTTCACATATCCCCAATACAAGACTTCTTTTCCCAAAGAAAAGAAACAGTTTTTAAATCAAATCCAAAGCTTTCTTGGACTTGTGATTTACTTGTGACCTTGGTTCCCTAATCCCACTGGTTCAAATCATACTTAATGTAAGTGGAACCAGCTCAGGATGCTCGAGTTTGAGGTACAGTTTCGATGTGTGCCTTTCCAAAGTCACTGATGATTATATTTACAACGGGACACAAGAGTGTTTTTTACCAGCTGGGGATACTGGAGATGCATTTAAAATACACAACTTCACAGTGAATGTTCCAAAAATTATCTTTAAAAATCGCTGATAAAACTTAATATGTGCATTTGTTAAATCCTTTCATAAATTATTCATTACTTTGTTGATTAAAGTGTATGTTTCAAAATAATTAACAATACCTTCCGCTGTCTTCCAGGGGTAACTGGATTGGTGAGGCTCCCTACAAAGTGGGTGTACCCTGCTCTGCCTGCCCTCCCAGCTACGGGGGTTCATGCAGTAACAACATGTGCTTCCCAGCTCTCAAGACAAACTACTTGCACTGGTTTAAATAAACACGAGCTTCCTCTCGACATGAGCTGACAACCTACAGTACCACAGAGACATTATTTTAAATCGAGTAAGAATTTGCACAACAGTCGTGGACCACACTATTTTGTATATATGAGCTTATTTAAGAAAATGAACTCACATTTAAAGGCGCTGGGTAAATTGATAACTTGTAAATAATCTGTAAATTGATTTGATGCATTTTCACCGGGTTTCTTTAGTTGTTTGAAATGATGGAGACTGATGGAAATGTATTTATAGGGATAGCAAGTCTTCCAGCGATGTGCTGCAAACACATGGGTTCTAGTTTCTTTTATTTTTTATTAGTTTACAGTTGACATCATGGTAATGAAGAACATTAACAAGTGTCACAGCTTCTCATCACTGCTCACTTTGGTGCTATGGGCATCACACCACCGTGCTGTGTGCTCTGCCTTCTAAAGAATATTGGGATCAAACGGGATGAAAAGGATCAAAGCATTTCACCTCTGAAGGGAAACTCACACTGACCGTGTTAGCTTTACTGTAGCTTTGGTGCCAATGATTATCTTTTTAAACCATCGAAGATGGTATCTTGACATAAAACAAACCTTATAGTTAAAATGTTTGAGCTAAATCAAACTTTTTTTAGAGGTTTAATTTTCTGGTTGCTTGAAACATATACAGTAGCTGCTCTCAATGTAGACAGGGATGATCTCCAAAATATGACATTTTTGTTGTTCAAAACCTTTTAAACAAGGTGCTGATCCAGTTCCAATCTGGACTAAACAACTTGACCATCATAGGAATAATAATACAACGCTTGCTTTTTAATCTTGCATTTGTGTAAATCACAGTTCAGTTTTGAGTAATTGTTTGCATAATTTGTGGATAAAGTTGCAGAATTTGAAACTAGTATGTTAGCCGATGCAAAATGTAGCAACAATGTGAGATGAACACATATAACGGATGAAAATAAAAGTCATTCCAGCCTGAAGACTCAACTTACCAAATATTGCACAAGTTTTTTTTTCTATTTTTATACAGCTATGCAATAAAAATCTGACCCATGTATTTCATCTGTAATCATACTTCCATCATTTTGTGGTGAGAATAATGGTATGTTTTATGTATTTTGGGTGATTATATATCTTCTTATGAATGTTGACTAGGTTATTCAAATAATGCACTGCAGTGCACCTTAATTGTTTGTAAATTTTCCAAAAAAAATGAAAACGATGACTTTTTTGTATGTGTAGATAATCATGTCATGACTATCGTTCAAATATTTTGTAAGTTATTTTTTATATTGTATGATGGAAATGGTTTGAACTTTTTTTTTTACTGTTTTATAAAAATATATGAAACATATTCAAAATATTTCAGTGGATAAAAAGTCACAATCATAGCAAAAAAAAAAACTTTTTCAGCACTGATGGTATTTTAAATCAATGATCTATGCATGAATGAGGTGTATTTTCCGTTGGTTTGCAACCGTAATAAAATGCTTCATTTTGGTTTTTTACATAAAAAATTGTTCTTCTTTATTTTTTGTTCTGATGCTGTCAAATCGTTTTGATGAGGTGTGGTAGAATCCAAGCGCAGAACAGAAGATGAAAAGAAGAAACATAAAAATTTATTTCTAATTAGGTAAAAACAGCAGGCTGGTTGTTCGAGGCAGGCGGGTTATCCAAGGCAGGCGGGTTATCCAAGGCAGGCAAGTTTCTTAAACAAAGGAAACAGAATATAAGACCACAGGCAAGAAAATCGGCAAAGATCTACTAAAGGCTTGTTGTTACCGCATGGAACTCAACAATCTGGCACAGGCTGGGGATGGAGGAAGGCTCATGTAGCTTGCTGATTGCTGAGCATCTGCAGGCAGTGAGCAAGTTGCCATGGAGACAGACACCCTCTTAAAACCAGGAACAGGTATCACAGCACAAATATGGATTTGTTTCCAAATGAGTCAGATTTTTGATTAAAATTCCATAAAAAACCCCAGAAAGAAAATTTTATAAAACCTGTTGGGCAATAAACTTCACAGCAAGAAGGTCAAGGTTTGAATCTCGGGAGGAACGAGGCTTGGAACATTGGTCTTTCTGTGTGAAGTTTGCATATTCTCCGTGTGTATGCATGGATTTTCTCCAATTTCTTCCCATCCTCCAAAAATAAGCATGTTAGGTTGATTGGCTGCTATGAAACTGCCCCTAGGAAGAAATGTTTGTGCTAATGGTTTTGTGTGTGTGGCCGTGCGACAGGCTGGCGGCCGATACCTCTCGCCTTAAAATTGGCTGGTATAGGCTCCGGCATCCTCCCCACCCCCCTGCGACCCTAATATGGATAGAAGCCAGAAAAGTTCAGAAGACTAAACGACTGTTATACAATAAGGGAATCCTAACATGAAATCATTGACTTGATGAGAAAAGACTGAAAAATTGACCGTCTTTATTTGAGTAGGCTTAACCAAATCAATTAACCCATTCAAAGAGAAAACAATGAGCAAACAGAATATTTTATATAAATTAAAGGTAATACATGTCATTTCCGGTATTGGGAAACAATTAAAATATGAGAAATTCTATAGGGTGACATTTTCTGCTTTATGTATAGCAAACGTTGCAGAAAGTCGGTGAGAAAAAGAGGGACAGGATTTGAGAAGTAAGGCCATAAATGCCCTGATGGGTTGAGCAGATGTTTTGGTTCCTGTTCATTTCCCAAGCTGGAATAGCATGATACAGGGTCTGCCTAGTGAGTGAAACAGTTATAAGATCTGCGGGTAATCAAGAAAATGCCTACGTAAACATTTATTCATTCCTTCATTCATCTTCTGTACCACTTATCCCAACCAGGGTTACGGGGCCTTAGGTACACATGAAAAAAAGAAAGGCTCTTCTCTGTAAACATCTTCAATTGGTTCAGATACAATCATTCAACTTTTTATGCTATACATAAAGGAATTTGAATATTTTCAATAATCGTTCGTCTTATGCATTAATTAAAAGCACCATGTGTTAAAAAACCATCAGCCTAAATTTCAGAGTGTTTCTGATCAGTGTCTAATAACATTTTCATTAGGACGGCGTTTTCTTAACTGTGCTGGCCTAAATACTCAAGTTGCATTTGTTCTTGCTGTCAAACTCTTTAACATTTCATGTTTTAACTCAAAAGTAAATTGCATTATGATCCAAGACAAAGATTAAGAGATAAAATCCATTAGTCAGCCTCAAGATGCTGCGGCAATAAATCTAAGTCAGCTTGCACTGTCAAGCAATGCCAACATCTACTGACTGATCTGCGTGTTGAAAGTCCACCTCTTTTGCTAATAAGACATATGAGCTACTGACTTTTCAGATAAACTCCTCTGGAACAGTTAAATAAAAAAGATGGTGAATTTACAAAGAAGACTTAATGGCTACACAGCAAGTTGATAAATGACAGTGGCAGATTTGAGGGAAATTCTTCATGCAAGTAGTTATCCAACCACAACATTGGTGAAAAGTATGAGAAATGATAAATCTTTAGAGGACATGGAACTTGGTTTTGTGATGTTTGCTGCACAGCTGCAGAAAGTCTCCTCTATCGTCTTTGTACTCCACAACCCCACTACTGCCCTCCCTGACTTGAAAACTTGGCTTCATCTGGTCTCAAGGGGTAAATCGGGATAGAATTCTCCCTAATTCTTTTTTTCTTGTTTTACTTGTTCCTTCTGGTAATGGAGCAGCTTGAATACATCAAAGTTAAAACTTGTACACATGTTAATATGTTTTGCTTTTTGTAATGAATTTTGCATATGAACTAATTAATAAAATATTCTATAAAATAAAATATATATATATATTTTTTTTCAATGGTAAACACAACTGAACACGATCACATTTCTGAATGGGGAAGATTACGTTGAGATGTTTCCTGAATTCTGATGTAAGCTTCTAAAAACATGTTTTGGGTTCACCTTGAGTATTGACATCTACATGCAAAAAACTCTTACCATCATAAATCTGTCTGCAGAAAGTTTACTGCAGGTTTTTGCAGCCTTTCCCTTAACTTGGAAGGGGACACCCCTTTTGAGATGAAGAATAGAAAATAAAGCTTTTCAGCTACACCGATCATTTGTGGTGTCTCAAACATTTCTGTCTATTTTTGTGTGCAAAGTTGTTTATTTAGGATGGCGGTATTTTAATAGGAAGGGAAACGATTCATTTCTCTTTGGATTTTATGATTGGATGCGCATGTTCCCCTTCGCTTGAAACACGCAAGTGAAAGTTTCTTGCAATTAGCCACAATGAAACAAACACCGTTTTTGTCTTGTATGGTCTCTTTTCTAGTCTAGTGACTTTTCCTTGTAACATGGTCTAGCTGAGAATAAATATACCATATATCTGGCATACTTTAGTGTAGATTTTGTAAAGTAGGACAAATGGCATAAACAGGTGTTGTATCATAAAACTGTAACCATAAAAATAATGTGTCTACCTAACATGCCCAGAACCACATTATGTGGTGAAGTATAACAGACTTGACCCTTATGGTTTAGTCTAAGAACACAAACCAAGGCAAAGATGTCCCATGTTTGACGTTTGCCGTCCATCTCCTGTTGGAGACTTTGTATTGGATGAATTCGTGGTTAGCCTCCTTGCAGAGACACCAAGCGAGGGGTGTCCCACGCTGCACGACGTGAGCCAAAATCAATGTCTTCTCTGAAGCACAGAGATGTGAAAGTGCTGCCCAATCAAATAAGCTTTTCATCAAGCTTCCTCCGTACCCTTGCTGAAGGAGTTCAGAGAACCTTTGAAGCCACTGACCTTTCAACATTTGAGAAAATCTTCCGAATGTGTTAAAAAGAAAAACCTCAAAGATTTTTTTTGACTCATCTATCCATCAAAAAAAAAAAAAAGGATTTCAACAGCAAGAAACACAAATGAATGATTGTTGTAGTATTTCCAGAAGATGATTTCTGATGGTTTTCACCACAAGCAGCAATCCAGTCAGTACATGTCACTGTTTCCAAAATATTGTAAGCAACTTATACTAAAATACTAAATTAGTGGCTTTGTGGGATTTTTTTTTTTAACATAAAAACTACAAGATATTTGCATACCCACAATTCTAAAAATTCAAGTCGTTCTGCATGATTTCTTCACCAAAACCAAATCTTTTGTTTACCAAGAAACTCAAACTAATAGTCTGAGGTATGGATGAATGTTCCAATTTGCCCAGAGCTCCATCTGTGGTGAAACATAAGAAAACTGAAACTTTTTATACCGTCATTAGGGAATTGTGTTCAGGTTTTTTTCCCATCCTTTCAAACCATAACTCAATTATTGAATGATGTGTCATATGCAAGCAGATGATTGTGAATGATGGGATGCTGACATCTGGTGGTTATTTTTTTGGCTGGAGTTGATTTGTTTCAGAAAAATCACATAAATTTTTTTTTAATAATTTTTCCAAATTTGGATGGAGAGTCAGATGAGTTTTTTTAAACAACAACATGAGATTCTGACTTTCACAAAAAATGCTAACACCCACTTGAACTTGTTGGGCCAGATTTTTCAAATTTCTCTGAAAGAAAATAGTATATTTAAGAAAAAATATATGAAGAAATAAAGAGGTCTCACCACTATGTAAGATTATCATTTCTATCTTTTTCTGAAGGTTGATCAGTAAGTTTTTGTGCAAAAAGGCCTCTTTTTCACATTTTATTTGGCAGCATAAGGAGGAACATACGGAGCAGCTTATGGCAGCTTTCTTCACACTGTGACAGAGCCATGATGAAGAAAAACATCCATACTTATCTTCTGAAAAGCCAACAGATTGTTGCAGGATGAGGATTTAAACTGGGACATGTCCCTGGCACAAGTAAAACGACAACGCTTAAGTCTGAAGACACTTATTTCTCAGTCTTAAATACTTAACCTTTTAACATTAAGACGAGAACATTTAAAGCCTTAACTTTGAAAAGGAAATCTCGAGAATTTAAGATTTAAACAGACAGTTCTAATCCAAGCTGATATATTTCATCACTCTCCTCTGAGACATCCAAACCGTTCAGTTTGGCCTCTGACTTTTTCTTAGAACAAAGAAGATGGAGAATATTTGAACTTTTTCAGAAAAACTTTACACATAATATATATGTATGCATACATTCAACCCAAAAAAATGTGTAAAAGTGATGCCTAACCGGGTCATTTTACTATAAAACTTCAAATTTGTGTTTTAAATACAAAAAATACAGCTGTGCATAAAAAACATTCAAAGATGGAGACAAAATTTATGATAGAAATGAACTTAATTAAAGTCAAGTAATTTATACAAATCTTTTCTTCTCAACCTTTTCGTCCATGTAATTACTCTAAAAACATCTGTTATAACCTCATCTTCTTCACTTTTCTAACACATGCAAAAGCATCTTTTCTCCACCGGGGGACAGACATGCACAATCTAAGCTCTGACAATCCAGAGGTGGAGTTCAGAGGCTGAACACTGCTGATAATGTCACTAAAGCAATGATGTAAAACATGCCAAAGGACCTTGATGATCTTTGCTCTTATCTTCACCCTGATGCTGTTCCAACAATCTGACCCTAACCCAACCCGAGCAGGATCATTAGGGAGGATTGCGCCAGATAACACAGGCCAAGAAAAAGTGTTCTTTGAGTGTTTGTGTGGTTCACTACTCCAGAGGCTACTGTAGTGAATGGATGTGGGGGCCTGGCAAGGTCTTCACATTCTGCGAAGTTCACAGGGTTTCTTATGAGACCACATGCTGAATGGATGAGATATGGATTGGCGTTTGTGATGGTGAGATACCAAACGCTTTCATGTGAAGCATTCACAACGGAAATAACAAAGGTGAAACTACACAAAGACTTCTCATGCAAAACTACTAAACAAAAGAAAATTAGGCGTAAAATTATTTATATCGCCCTTCCCTTGGCAACAAATAACTTGTGTTTACTGGAAGGTATTCCTATAAACATTAATCAGAGAAGGCTTTGTTTGTCACAGATGGCCTGACCTAAATCACCACACAGTAAATCATAGAAATCCCTTGTGCAGTTGGTAAATATTTCTTTTAGCCACATCATTTTCATACGGAAGGTCAGAGGCATCTTTTTACAATCAAGGTTTATTTGGAAACAAGTTCTAAACTCGGAACAAATCCTTCCAAATTCAGTCAAGTTATTGTATTCAAAATAAATGCAGGACTTATTTATAGCATGTGAGTAAATGTGCAATTCTAGAAGTTACACTGTCTAGCAAAAACAATTTCCAAATTGCTTATGGGTTTTGATGGCACACCATTTATTGTTATCACAGCTTAAAGGGAAGTTTTTTTTGGGAAAGATGTTGCAAAGGTTTGGAAGAGTGTTTTGAGATTTTTTTTAAATCATGGTTTTTACTGTTGAACGTCTTGGATGAGAAGATTTGATTCTGAGTGTCCTGTCAAAGGTGTTGGATAGGGTTGAAGTGAGGACAGCCATGCACACCAGATTCTTCCATCTATGGCTTTGAGGACTTTCTTTTGAAAGCTGATGCACAGTCATGGTGAAAGAGAAAAGAGACAAGTTTCAAACCGCTTCCATCAAGTTGAAGATATGGATGTGTCCAAAACCCAAAAAGTCCATTAACACAACATAGATAACAGGGGCAGATCCATTTATTTTTCAGTTGGTCTGAAAAATAAAAAAGAAGAAAGGAAAGGGGACTAGCTATCCCTTTGCAGGGCCAACGAATTGGCCACCACAATGCAGGAAAATTACTCTAACTTTTCAAAATGTTCTGGGGGGTACAGAGGGGAATGGCCCCAACACCCCAACCCCTTTAGAAAATCCTGGATCCGCCCATGGACAAGACTTTTCTTTTTCAATATACATATACTTCGATTAATAGACCTGATTAGCCTGCACCTCAGATACTTATTAATGAACCTGATCAGTGTCCAAAACATCTTAGTATAGTAACCCAGGTGCTAAAAAAAACTCCACACCATGATCCCTCTACCACCAACCTTACAGTTAGTACAAGAAGTTGTGACTCACTCAATACCACAGCATTTTTTTGACAAACTTTATCTAAATGCAGTTCTGTCATAAACTCTATGACTCAGTTTAGCAGTTGCTTCCCCCAGGGGAATTGCATCCAAAGGGAGAACTTTGCTATTTCAGCTGTGGTGAAAGAAGACTGAGGCTGACCACAGAATGAGAGCTGCCGCTGTGTCCGTGGCTGAGCTCCCTGCAACTGACCCTAAGAGCACACAGTAAAGTTGGGCTTTATGGACATGTTGCATGTGGTGGGTCCCCAGTGTGAGAGTTCTTGTGTTATATTTGCAGAAGTTTTCACAGAATTTTTTGTGTCCATGTTTTTTATCGACACTAATCCGGTTCATCAACAAATGCTTGAGGTGCAAACTAACCAGGTTTATTAACCAAAGCATAAGCATATTGTTTTGTTTGCATTACTTAAAACATAATGTCATTTTTCTCAAATCCAATAGAAATTAATTTGGTTTGTGGGGAAAAAGAATAGTTTTATTGATTTTGTGCCACAGCCAAAATCCTCAACAAACTTCCTCCTATTTTTAAACAAAACTCTAATAAAGAATAAGAAAAGTAAAAATTTCCACTCATTTATTATTTGAAATAGACAAGTTTAACCCAGTTTGGGATTTTTAAAGAGGGGGAAGTAATGAGTAATGGAAACAAAAGAAAAAACTTTGGCTAAAGTTTGGTTTATTGTGATGTCAGAAAAACACTTCCAATAATGTGTTTTCCCCTCATATCAACAGCTAAGTGGTGCAAACACACACACACACACACACTCACACTCAGACTGCACTTTTTTACTGTTATTTCCACATGTGTCATAGCAACAGCTGAAAATGACCAGATGACAAAGCTTTTTTAAAAAAAAAAGGCCTGTTTCTATGATGGAATTTATTCATTCTTACAGCTGAGGGTGGAAACAGTGATCATCAGTTTAGGTTGTGGAATTAACAGTTTCTTTCTGTTTTAAGAGCCCCCTCATTACTCACACATAGGGGGCCACATTTGGATGCCTTCTAGAAATTGAGTTTGAATAAAATTTGATGTTTGGACTTGTTTTTGTGCATGCAATATTTCATTTCGTCTTCTGAACTACTTATCCCTAACAAGTTTGCAGGGGTGCGTTAACCTATTCCAGCTGATTTCAAGCGGGAGGCAGGGTACACCCCGAACAGGTCGCCACTCTGTTGAAGGCATGCAACCTAAATCAGGCAAATATTGAGTGAAATTACTTTAAAAATGAGAGCCTAAATGTCAGATTTTTAGTCATTTTGTAGGTATTTCTAAGTCGAATCGTGCGTAAAACTTAAGGACACATTTATTGAAAGTGTTGTGTTTTGCTTGAGATTTGCGCATTTTAGAGTAAAGAATTTTAACTTTTTGATTATTAAAAGAAAAAAATGGGTTTTTGTTGTAATTGTAAAAGTGTATAGGCTACACACACTGGAACAGATGCGCGCTCATGTTTTGGCACAAAACCTGTGCGCTTTTTCCGTCTTTTTGGAGAGGTGTGTCCATGGGCGGCTCTTTCAGACTCCAACCTCAGGATAAAATGTGGATAAGTGATGCTTTAGCTGCTTTTGCACAAAAACTGGAAAGAAGAAAGATCCGATTGCTACTCTTTTATAAAACTAACTAAAACAAAGACGGAAAAACGCATCTGATAGGTTTTTATGTCAGAAAAATCAACCTGATCTCTGCTGCACCTGAGCTGAATTCTCACCCTCTCTTCTTAGAAAGTTCTCTGTCAGCATCTCAAGAAAGAAGACCCTTACTGAATAGTTAAAGGTAAGTCATTCCCACTCACTGGATTAAATAGCATATGTCTATTTTTTTTTTTATGGATTGTTTTGCAGTTTTTTTCCTCAACCATCTTACTTCTGCTCATTGATTTAAAAGTTAGTTTGAAAGGCTTTATATTTTCTTACTTTAGGATTGTAGTGGAAAGTTATTTGATTCCTTCATCCTCTAATTCCCAGGCTGCCAGTTTACACTCAGTGAACTCCATTAGTTTATCCCTGGCACTACATCAGCGTGTCCAATGCCAACACAGTGTCTTTACCAAGTTCAATATTGATCTAAGATGTTCAGCAAATACCAGAATACTTTCAGTGATCTTTTTTTTCCACCTCAGCTTTGACTCTTCAGAAAGAAAAGTAAACTTCAGTGTCTGAAGATGAGAGGAGCGTCTCAAGATTTGTTGAAGGGCGTGCCTTTGCTCCTAATGCTCCAGGTCACCTCAGCCATGGTGATGCTTCCCAACTCCACAGGCTGGGACCAGCTCTTAGACAAGTACTTGGATGAGAATGGTGAATGGTGGGAAGCCAAACAAAGAGGAAAAAGAGCCATCACAGACAATGATGCACAACTCATACTGGACCTTCACAACAAGCTGAGAGGTCAGGTTTACCCCCCTGCTTCCAACATGGAGTACATGGTAAGTAAACAGAGGGTGTAATGATGATATTTAGGTTGAAGCTTATAGTCCTCTGAATGAACTCTACAAGAATTTCTCACTTTTTTTTCCCAGCCATTTAGCTTAGTGGGGTGACCTGGTCACCGGACTACCTGGCACTTGTCCCAGTTGGCTCGCTTAAATGGTGATGCCAGTCTCCAAGCACCGCCATGAACTCACTCACACACACACACACACACACACACATATCACGTTTTACCCTTGTGATTTTTGTTGTTTTGCCAGAAGAGAAGAATTCCAACATCTCACCAATGATTACATTTCCCAAGAGTTCTTTTTTTATGTTAACAGATTTGTTTGACTTTATCCTTCGGTCATCACGTGTGTGTGCAACACCAGATCACTTTTCACAGTGCAATTAGAATCAGAGTATGGCAGCATAGCTTGTTTTACCAGCTGGCTAAACCCCCCCTTTGTGCTGCTAACACACACAGACACACACCATCATACCACACCTTCTGGAAGGTAGCTCTCTCCAGTCATCTGGAAATTTTCCAAATACACTACATGTGTCAGCACAGCTTAACCGGTACAGTGCATGGCCACCACTTGTACTTTATAAGTTAAAAATCAATACTATGTGCAGATGTTAAAGTGCTTTTTTTGCAGTTTTATCTGCAGTTAAGAGAAACAGAACAAAAGGCAGTATTATTCTCTGGGAAAGGCAAACAAACAGTTCCTGCTGGGGGCAGCCGCTGGACTGTGTAATTGTATAATTGAGAGGTTTAGCTTGAGGACCCTTGTGTGTGAGTACGTGTGTGTGTGAGAGAGTGTGTATATATGTATTGTGTGCAGACCCTTTGGTTGAGGCACATACATGTGCAGAAATGCTGAGCGAGCAGTGCACAGCTATTTTCTACTGTCTCCAGTTACAGTGGGCTGTTTTTTTAAGCTGGAGGGGCACCCAGGGGTGAAATACAGCAAGGCATGCAACAAGAGGACGCGAGGTGAGAGAAAGGGAGTGGAAGTTAACTGGGCAGGCAAGACAAATAGAGGTCTAGGTGTAAAAGGATAAGGGAGCTTTGCGAGCTGGCGGCCGAGCAGGTGTCAGAAGAACTGAAGATGCTTATTGGGAGGAAATGAGTGCAGGCGAATGTTTTAAAGATTCACATTTTGTTGTGTAGTTTTGTGAATGTCAAAATTTAAGAAGCGGACTGGTTCTATCATTTGGTGGAGAGGTAGGATTCAGACGTACAGCTGTGTTTAATCAAATTATTGTGGGGAAAAGGAGTTAGGGAAGAGGGGCAGTCAAGTGCTGTCTGAACCCAATCTGGGCAGACTTGGCAGTACAACACTTGGAAGTTTGGTAAACATAAGGGAATAAACCAGGACAAGACACACTTAAAACAAATAACTTGTCACAGGAATGAAGGCAGGAAGAGGAGACACAGGTGCAAACATTTGGAAGAAGCAGCTATGACCATGTGGGAGGAATTAGAGCAAAGGGGAGAAAAAGAAGAAAGACAAAGTGCTAGAAGGAGAAAAAAATCCTGACCGTTTCTTTACTTTCATGAGAAGTATTTTCTCTGTGTTTCCTCTGCCAGTCACCTTTCAGAAGCCTCACAGCTTCGGTCGGCTGGAAGACATGGTAGATACACATGCATGCCTGGGTTCCAGATGCACACTAATGCATGCAGATGCACTCACACAAATCTTTGTGGACATACTGAAGAATTTGGCCATCAGCTCTCTTGCCTGCCGTAGTATTAAACCACAACCCCACTGACCCTCAGTGGCAATCATCATAGCCAGTAGGAGATAACATCTGTTTAACGTCCCCCCGACCCTCCCACCCTTTTTCATTTCTCGCTCTCTATGCCTCTCTTTCTCTTATATCCCTGTGGCTCCGTTCCCATTCTGTCATTATCCAATACAGAGGCCCAAAAATTCTCTTGGATAGAAGGAATTTATGGAAGTTCAATCCAGTTTCGGTAAAGGGACTTAATTTGTGTTTCTCACACAGGTATAAACAGAACAGTGTCAGTTTTTGAAGCTCGTTAAGAGTAACTGATGGCATCTCAGAGAAAAAAAAACTCCCACCTGTTTTAATGTTTGTCTTGGCTTCGTTGGTTTACACTCAGGTCTGAGGTGGTGGTGACGTCACGGACTTCTATTGATATTTTCCAGTCAGCGTGACCCAACACTGACTTACCAACTCAGCTTTTTTTTTTTTTTTTTACTTAATATCGGACATTCGTGTAAAAATTTGCAAGACTAAGGTCTTAGCTAATTAATGTAAGGACAAGCATCCAGAACCGAATTTGATCCAGATGTGAATTGAAGAGTATTGCAAATAAGTGATGGATTATTTCAAACATGAGTGGGATTTCTATGTTTAGTTGAGCTGGCTATGTCCACAAATCCACCACAAAAGGTCACCCATGGGTGTCAGAAACAGGTGCTATAGCTTATCCAATAACTTCAATATAACTACAGCTGCATACAATTATTTTTTTTAAATTCCTTCAAATAATTTTGATCCAAATCAAATACTTTACAGTTTGCATGAATAAAACTACATGGAAAATTGAGGTTACAGGGAGTAGAGATAAAGAAGGTGGAAGATTTTGAGTATCTAGGATCAACAGTCCAGAGCAATGGAGAGTGTGGAAAAGAGGTGAAGAAGCGTGTGAAGGCAGGCTGGAACGGGTGGAGAAAGGTATCAGGTGTGATGTGTGACAGAAGAGTTTCAGCTAAATTGAAAGGGAAAGTGTACAAAACCGTGGTGAGACCGGCCATGCTGTTTGGTCTAGAGACAGTGGCGCTGAGAAAAAGACAGGAAACAGAGATGGAGGTAGCAGAGACGAAGATGCTGAGGATCTCCCTGCGAGTGACCAGAATGGACAGGATTAGAAATGAGTACATCAGGGGAACAGCACATGTTAGAGGTTTTAGGGATAAAGTTCGAGAGGCGAGATTGAGATGACTTGGACATGTACAGAGGAGAGAGAGAGAGTACATCGGAAGAAGGATGCTGGATTTGGAACCACCAGGAAAGAGGACTAGAGGAAGACCAAAGAGGAGGTTCATGGATACAGTGAAGGAAGAAGAAGGTTAAATATGATAACACAACAGAGACTGAAACCTCTGCTCATTTTTGTTGGTTATGCACAATTTTCTTTGAAGACGTTGCAAAAAATGGGAAATATATCTAGTGTTTCTCTCTGAAGAGAAATGACCTGTGGGTTTAAAGCATTATCCAAGTGCTTTTTAATCCTTAATGTCATGAGCTGCAGCCAAAAATTTATAGCTCTCGCTCAAAACAGTCTAGGGTTCTCTCGTTTTTAGTCATCAGCCTTTTCTAAAACTCTGTGGGGCCATTCCCAAGACATCCTTCATAACATTGCGGCACTTGTGTGATACATGAGTTTTCATCACTACAATCCCAGACTGGCTAATATAGTTATAGATCTGCTCCTGGTGAGTCGTATATACTATACGTATGATTTAATCACTTTAAGCAATTTTCTAAAATGTCTCTGCTATGTCAATTTACGATCCATTTTCAGTTTATTTTTATGTGAATTGAAGTTTAGAATCTGTGGTATGTTCTAAGTTTCAAGGATTATTATAAGAGCAACCTACAGGTGTTTTGTTAGCTGATATGGATTTTGCATCAGCATTTATATCTCTTTAATGTTCACTGTTCCCTCCTTTTTCTTTGCTTGTTCATCATTTCCTTTCTTTCAAGTTGTATTAAATTAAATTAACATTTTGCCTGATAATTGTCTTTCAAAGCAGATTGCCTCCTTTGCTTTTTTTGTAACTTTATTTTATCAAGTCCCATATCTTTCCCCTTGGTCTCAGTATTTCTCTGCATGCACTATTGATTAGGAGCAGGAAGCCAATTTTTTTGCAAAAGAATTAGCCCTCTGTACCCCTGGAATGCAACCAGATGACCAAGCAAGAAATGAAAAAAAAAAAAGATCCAGGCTGCAAATGAAGTGTTAAGCGCAATAAACAATGCGGTGTGCACAGTGCTGAAAGAGTTTAGCAAGGGAAGATGTTTTCTTTACTGGCCCTGCAGAAGTGGGGTCAGGGTGGGTGGTGGGCGCGGTGGTTTGTGGTTACAAGGCCTCCCCTGCTGGGTGAACTGTGCAAACAACAGCAGCCTGGCAAGCACCCTGTTCAGACTGTATTGGTAAAAAATGTCTGTGCTCTGAGTTTGCATTAACAGCAACTTTTCAAGAAAGGAACACTCCTCGTGTTGAGCTTCACTATTCATTAAATTCTTCTAACCAATTACTGTTGTGATGTGGAAGGAGAATTGCAGCACCTCAAACAAGGTTTATTAACACGATTCAGGAAAGTCTGTAAAGCAAGAAGCACAGGATTAACTAAAGGTTTCAAATGTCCAAATAGTAACAAGGTTCCAACATGGTCAGGCAACCAGGGTGACCTGGCTGGAAGAGATGGCATGACCTGAGGTGATTGCCCTTAAATAGATGGCAGTGTGCACAGATGTGTGGAATCAGGAATCATCCTCAGGTGTCCCTAATCAGGTTGAATAGGTATATCCAGGGCTCCCTCCGGCAGCAGGTGAGGGGTCCTGATAATTACAAGCTGTCTTTTTTATACAAGCAATTATCTCTGATCAAACATTGTCTTCTTGTAATAGGATGTTAAAGAGGTGTTATTTTGAGAAAAAATATTTTTCTTAATTTTTATTTAAAAAGTATACAGTGGTGCAGTGGTTAGCACTGTGACTTCACAGTAGGAAGATTGGGAGTTCGACTCCTGAAGTTGGGGTGAGGCTTGAACCACTGGTCTTTCTGTGTGGAGTTTGCATATTCTCGCCATGTATGCATGGGTTTTCTCCAGGTACTCTAATTTCCTCCAACTCTGTAAAAACATGCATGTCAGGTTGATTGGTTACTGTGAAATTGCATTTCAGAAGATGACAAAAAAAAGTTTTATTTACATTTATGGGCAAAGCTTTTATGACTGTTGCAAAAAACAACAACAACAACAAAGAATTCTTCTTATACCCTCTGAACCTGCATCACTTCCAGTCCAAAAGCATGGGATATTAAAAATAACTTTGACCCAGAATTTGCCAGTATGATGAACATCTCTGTATACTTAAACATAAGCACATACAGGGATAATTAAGTTAAGAGGTGGAAACATTGTGATCAATCAATGCAGGCCATCCTCAAAGGTCTCTTGCACCAAATAGCTGAGATCTATGTTTCTGTATTTGTTCCATATGTTGGTTATATAACCCTCCTCAAGACTCGGTGGTAATACTGACATTCTTCCCCGTGCAGAGCACTTCACTGCTCTTGTTTTAAACAAACATCTCCAATTCATAGACAATAGGGCTTCCAGTAGCATGTAAAGAAGTTCATTTGCAGATCTGCCAAACAACCTGCTTGTTAGGGAGGTGTGTGTTTTAGGGGTGATGCAGAGGTGCGCTGGTCGTTTATGATGGGAGTGAAAAGGGTTCTGGATAATAACAGGAGGAAGTGTTGGAAGTTTGGAGAGTTATTTCAGTTCTTGTAATTGGCTGAAGTTTAATTCAGAGCTGTGCTCAAATTCAGGTTTTATGTGTGGAAATCCTGAAGATTCAAACACCTTTTTCCACTAAGCACACATGCTTAATTACCTTCCCCTTTGAAACAAGTTAGCCATTCCAAAGTGAAAGAGAAGGTTTGCAATTAAAAGTACATACAAGTGTCCTTCAGAGGAATCACAGCTGTGTTATTTCACCATTTTATAGCAGAATGTAGGTCAGCTGTTAGGAAGGACACTTTGCACTCCCAGGAAACCTCGACAAGGAAACGTGATACTTTTAGTATTCAACTTGACTGAGAAAGCAATTTGAAGAGTGGTAAAGTGGACGGAAAGCATGTAGCAATTTATTACAAGCATATGAAAGTTATTAGTAAGAAAAAGAGGAAAAGGACAAGGAAAAATGGTGAAATCCTTGACTACACAACCCATTCATGACTATTTATAAAGAAAACTATTAGTATTAGATGCTCTTATAGACTTGACATTGTTATTAAAACCCTCATTTTACGTCCAGCATTAACTAACTCCAAGCCAATGTTGCATATTGTTTTCTCAAATCTTGAACAGGTGTGGGACACAGAACTGGAACGGACAGCAGAAGAGTGGGCAGAAACCTGCCTGTGGGAGCACGGTCCGGCCAGCTTACTGCCACAGATCGGGCAAAACCTAGGTGCACACTGGGGAAGGTAAATAATTCATCAATAGCAGATGATCACACAAAGCAGGTTTTCTGACTGTTTCTAAAATAGCAGGTACTGTGCTTTCATGGGGCAATAATTTCTATTTCATAATATTCCACAGAAGCGTTAACTACAACATGTTCATAAAATAACTTCCTCATAAAATCTTATAAAACTGACAAATAACCAGCTGTGAACATAAATTACACACATATCAGTGGTGTTTATGTGCTGAGTGAGCTCCTTAAAGGCATTAAACCTATGTAACTGTTTTATTGCTTACAGCTCCTGGTGTTTGTTGGCTCATGTGTTCTCAGCATCTTTACTTCTTCCTCATATGAAACCGATTTAAAAACATAGTGGGTACTAATATGGAAAATTGTACCACCAAAATGACAAGGTTACAGCTACGAATCTCGCCAGTTCTCTTGTGGTTACACAGATCATGTGTTATCCGTAATAAGTTTTCAAACATGCTCGATGGCGGCGGCTACAAAACTTGTTTTACATATGACTCTCGGTTCATTATACTCATTGCAAGACAGTGTCAAAGTTTATGAATCAGTTAATTTTGTTAATTTGTACATTGTGTTGGGGCGACATGCCCCAATTCTGGTATGTACCCACGGTCTAAATGAGTACAAATACTGACATATTCATACACAATGTCTCCTAAATTAAATTTATAAATTTGATTTTGTACTAGAGTACAGTTTTTCTTTCCTTTTCATTTATACTATCCATATCTGTAGCACACAGCCCGCTTAAAGCTATGGATGTGATAACGATCATGGCCCAAAATGTTGTCAGTATTTTTAGCAGGATGGCTGGAGAAACTGATATCTGTATCTGTAGTCTCTGCCTTTAAAAAAAAAAGCCCTGATTCCACATCTGTGTCAAGATGGTTTCTTGATTTTAATCAGATTAAACAGGCTACCAGATCAGTGTCCTTGGTAACGGAGCCCTGGGCCACATCCTATGAGCCAAGAAATGATGACAAACTATGAGGGGAGATTTCGGTCAATGTGCTTGCTGATTTTCCATTTCACTAAACAATTACATAAATGTGTTCAGAATTTGACACGGCAAAAAAAAATACTATCAAGCTGTTTCGTCATTTCAATGGCTGTTTGATATACGACAGCGTAATTATACTAATTGGCTGCAAAAAGGCCAGATTGGAATTTTTATGAATGACATAATAAACTATCACGCAGATATCTTTAAAAAAAAAAAATCTAGAATGAACTTTTATCACATCTAAAAGACTTAGGTTTGATCATTTTTGTGATGTTTTTTATACTCCATTTACCTCACTTGCACAAAAAACGTAAAGAATACAACTCTATTTTTTAGTCTACAAAGAGCAGAAAAATACACTACATCAAACAGAATAAATAAAGCCTTGTTTTAAGAACGATTACTGTTTCATTTATGTACATATACTTTATGATCTCTTTTAGGTATCGCCCTCCAACATTCCATGTGCAGGCCTGGTATGATGAGGTGAAGGACTACAGTTTCCCTTACCCTCAAGAGTGCAATCCTTACTGTCCTTTCAGATGTTCCGGTCCAGTGTGCACACATTACACACAGGTAGTCACTGTACACATGAAGAAATACAGCTTGTTGTTTTTTTATTTTTCTTTAATGTATCAATGTCTTCCTTTTGTAGCTGGTTTGGGCTACTAGCAGCCGAATTGGCTGTGCTATCAACTTGTGCTACAACATGAACGTGTGGGGACAGATTTGGTCCAAAGCTGTTTATCTCGTCTGCAACTATTCACCAAAGTAAGTATAATGTGTAAAAGGGGGCTTTAAATAAAAAAAAAAAAAAAACATTGTCCGATTGCACCAAATAGTTGCTTTTCTTAATCCAAATGACATTAAAAACCTCTATGCCAAAAAATCGGAAAAAATTAAGTAAGGGAAGTAGAAGCCCACTTTTTCATCTTTTTAATGGCAATGGTCTCTTTTTAGATAAAATGACTTTGAATTTGTAGAAACTGTTCAAATTTACCTTTTTTGTCATTTTCTTGAAGGCAATAAAAATATTGTAAAAAAGTGTGCCTCCACTCAAAGACGTCACATAGCCTTGATCTTGACCCAAACTGTTCTCATTTGACAATAAGAACAGATCTAATCCCAGTTTGGTGAATTCTAAGGATCCCCTCCCCATTATTTTAGTGTTAACCACCCCCAATATGTACTACCTGTGTTACTGATCGAACTGATAAATCGATTATATGTGTACGAAATATTGAATTTTTATTATTATTTTTTAAACAGGGGAAACTGGTGGGGCCATGCACCTTACAAACACGGGACCCCATGTTCTGCCTGTCCTCCCAGCTACGGAGGAGGATGTAAGAACAATCTCTGCTACAAAGGTAAGCATGAGTTTTATGTGTTAGAAAGCCTAGAGAAACAACTCCCCATCATTCCCTGTCCTTGTTTCTTTAGTTGAAGATGACAGATCTAACCGTCTGCAAGAAGAAACAGAAGAAAGCAACTTTATTGAGCCAGAGGCCCCCCGTGCAACAAAACCTCGGTCCCGGGTGTCTAAACCAGCACTTCCAAGCTTGCCTGTCCCGTCTCCTACAAAGCCCCCCACCAAGGACTTGCAGCAGACTGAAGTGCTCAACACTCAGCAGATGTGTAAGCTGCCATTTCTCTGTTTATTCTGGATCTAGTTTCATCTCAAATTTGGAGGGGTGTATGATATGTTGTTTAAAGGGTGGGACTGGCAAAGAGTTACCTAAGGCAATGTGTGTTAAAAATACTTGCTTTTTAACATTTACTTTGAACACTTAAAAGCACGTAAAAAGCTGATTTCCAGTGTTAAAATAGCAAAAATGGATGGAAAAAAAAATAGCACCCAACCAAAACTACTTTTTATGCATTTTTTTCTTAAGTTGTTTTGATGTTCAGCTGCCTTTATCTTCCATCTCTTTTGATCAGCTCTGACAGTTTCCGAGCACCGCGTTACATTGCAAGTCACCATTCGGAGGCAGGAGGAGGCTCTATTTTAGTATGATCCCCAGAGTGTGTGTTTTGTTTTTGGCTGGCTGAGAAAGGGTTGAAGGGTGAGAGGAGCTCTCTGTGGTTTTTAAATGGCTTCCTCTCCTCGGCACAAGAGGCCTGCTCTTGTAAGCTGAGACGCTTCCTTTAGTATTGCTGACCACCGTGAACCTTGTTGCAAAAATCCTCATCTTATGTTCTGGAAGTGTTGCTGCGGCATCTCCCCAGGGTTTTGCTGGACTCGACCTTTCCGAAGCGAGTCATCTGTGTCCGAGCTGCTTGCTTATATATGCAGTTTCCTGTACGCGCGCTTGCTCAGAAGACTTCTGTGTTTATGTGTTTCAGCTCAGCCAGTAAGCTGTGACACAAAGCTTCGAGATCAATGTAAAGGAACGCCATGTAATAGGTATGGAAACAATCAGGCGTCAATGATAATCACAATGAAGAGTTTACAGTTTTAAAGCATTGTACCTATGTTTGTATCAATTCACAGATATGAGTGTCCACCTGGGTGTTTGGATGCAACGGGAAAAGTAGTTGGGACAGTTTACTATGAAATGGTAAGAACTGACTGAAATCTACTTAAAAAGGGGGTGTTGTGCTTTTGTGGGGTAAAAATTTCTATCTCATTGCGTAAATGGATTGACATGATATATTTTTTTAACTCACATGTGCCATATTCACTTTCACTTTCATTTTTGATAATAATTGGTCTGAATTACCCCCCTCTTGATCTCCGCTTAGTTCCAACCCCTGTGTGCATACACGACAGAGTGTAAATACCATTTGAGGCTGCAAATAGAGTGAGAAGTGCATCAAATTACTTCTGATGCACTTTTGCTGCAAAAATGCATCCTAATTAAACAAGGTTATGGGTAGGTGAGTCTGGTGGAGAACAAAAAGCTTGGACAAGAACAATCTGACATCCAAGTAGTACCCATAAACTGAACAGGAGAGCATGCAAATGACCAAAAAATGCATGAATAAAATGGAAAACAACTTCAAGTACGTATTTGATATGGGAGTAACGTTCAACGGAAAAATTTTGCATGAAACCTTCCCTTTAACAAGTCAAACCCTCCTGAAAAAATCCAATGTGATCAATCTATTTTCAGCTTTTATATTGAATACTTTGATCAACAATAAAAAGTTAGGTTTGAAGGAATATTGTTAATTGATAAATGTATTTTCAGTAATGCTTGTTCAGTAATTATCAAGCTGTTCTAATCTTCCATTTTTAGGGTAATTTCTGATAGTGTTGCTTAACCAGACCCTGGCAAATTCCAAACTATACATTTTACTCCTACTCCAGTCGGTATCGTGCAGCATAATAACTTCTGTGCAACTACTGTGTCAGCAAAATGTAAATGGTGCTGTCAACTATTTTTTTCTCCTTTCTAGCAATCAAGCGTGTGCAGAGCCGGTCTACACGCTGGTGTCATAGATAACGATGGAGGCTGGTTAGATGTTACCAGACATGGCAGAAAGGACTTTTTTATTAAATCCAACAAGAATGGTGTCCAGTCACTGGGGTAAGGAATTTTCTTTTTCAACTATATATTCTAGAGCTCTAGAATAACTACCAAGTAAGAATTCTTTGAACAAGTAAGACAAAAATGCTCTACAATTTAATTTTTGTTTTTTCCTTGCAGAAAATATCAAAGTGCTAATTCCTTTGCAGTTTCTAGAGTGTCAGGTCAGTCTCACTGTGACGTCTAAATGTTAAATATAGAAACAGTCATGAAATAAAACGGCTGAATAAGTACTTTTTCTCTTCAAATTCACAGTTAAAGCGATCACTTGTGAGACCACAGTTGAACAGTTATGTCCATACGAAAGGCCGACGAGACATTGCCCAAGGTATTTACTTCCTATACTATTTTCTGCATGATTTAAATATCTGCCTAAACTATTCACACGAAATACTTTATTCTTTCAGGTTATACTGCCCAAAATATTGTTTAGAAGAGAATCCACGCGTGTCTAGAGTTATTGGTACCATAACTTACTCAGATGTGAGTCTTTTTTTAGGCTTGATGTGTTAATTGATCTTTTTTACATGTTAAAAACATGTAAATAAGCTTTTGTTTTGTGTGCTTTTTTACAGAAATCCAGTATTTGCCGGGCAGCGGTGCATGCAGGAGTCATCAAAAATGATGTGGGTGGTTACATTGATGTGATGCCGGTTGACAAGCGGAAACATTACATTGCCTCCTACCAAAATGGCATTTTCTCAGAAAGGTATGAGGTGGTTAATCTAAAACTAAAATGTGGATGTTTAACCATTTCAGGGAAGTATTTTGTACAAGTACTTGTTACTATACAAAAAAAAAAATTTAACTCAAGAAATTTCGTCAATAACTAGGACGCTGCATCGGTCCGTCATGGTAAAGAAAGAGCTGAACCGAAAAGCAAAGCTCTCGATTTACAAGTCCATCTACGTTCCAACCCTCACCTGTGGTCAACAGCTGTGGGTGATGACCTAACGTATGAGGTTACGGATACAAGCGGCCGAAATGAGCTTCCTCCGCAGGGTGGCTGGGCTCTCTCTCAGAGATCGGGTGAGGAGCTCTGCCATCTGGGAGGAGCTCAGTGTCGAGCCGCTCCTCCTCCAGGTATAGAGGAGCCAGTTGCGGTGGTTCGCTCCCTGAGCGTCTCGCTAGGGAGGTGTTTTGGGCACGTCCCCACGGGAGGAGACCAAGAGGCAAACTCCGGACCCGCTGGAGAGACTGTCTTACAGCTGGCTGGAAAATGACTCGGGATCCTTGCGGGGGAGCTGGAGGATGCAGCTGGGGTGAGAGATGCCTGAGCTTCCCGTCAGAGGCTGTTGCCCCCGCAATCCGGCCTCGGATAAGCGAAAGACGGAACAGAAAGAAATTTCTCTCCAATTTAGCATATAAACTTTTTCCAACCACCCCGTCTATGTTTTTTTGAAGTTGCAAGTGGGCATTGCATCACTTATACTTTGCATTTTTTATCAGAAACTTCATCAAATTTTGAAACGTCTTTATGATTTTTAGTGGGATGAGCACTGAACATAGACACAGAATTCATTTACACAGAAACTCTTATGATTAAGCAACAAGAGAGCAATGTGAAGACACAGTGCTGTTGGCATTTAACATGATAGGGTTTCAATACTGATTGCAATTCTTGCCAGTCAAAACTGTTTGCTGGATGAACTAATAAGGTCAGTGACAGCTGATTGAGAGATGGAGCAGCTTGTTGTGTACATCATTTGTTTGCGGGAACGCCATTATGTGAAATGCCTAAAAAGGTTAAAATACCACTGGTCCCGGAAGCAAGTTTTCCATGGATAAGTTTATAAAATTTAGTAATGCACAAAAAATCTTTACCAGCAAAAGGTTAATTGTTATTTAATTAGGATTCTTTTCCAGTTTCTCCTTCTTCTCCTTTTGGCATTTCCTTTCAGGGGTCGCCACAGCAAGTCAGTTTCTTCCATCTAATCCTACCTGCTGTATCCTCTTTGGTCACACCAACTATCTTCATGTCTTCCTTCATTATATCCATGAATCTCCTTTTTGGTCTCCCTCTAGTCCTCTTTCCTGGTGGATCCAAATCCAGCATCCTTCTGCCGATGTACTCTCTCTCTCCCTGCACATGTCCAAACCATCTCTGACTTTAATCTTCAAAAACGTCTAACATGTGCTGTTCCTCGGATCCTGTCCATCCTGGTCACTCCCAGAGAGATTGTCAGCATCTTCATCTCTGCTACCTCCATCTCTGTTTCCTGTCTTTTTCTCAGTGCTACTGTTTCTAGACCAAACAGCATCGCCGTTCTCACCACGGTTTTGTACACTTTTCCTTTCATTTTAGTTGAAACTCTTCTGTCACACATCACACCTGATACTTTTCCCTACCCGTTCCAGCCTCCCTGCACACGCTTCTTCACCTCTTTTCCACACTCTCCATTGCTTTGGACTGTTGATCCTAAGTACTTAAAATCTTCCACCTTCTTTATCTCTTCTCCCTGTAACCTCAGTTTTCCATAAGGATCCCTCTCATTCACACACATGTACTCTGTTTTACTCTGACTAATCTCTGACTAATTCTTTTCCAGCTTGTATTAACCTGAAATAGTGAATTCCCTTTAAGCAAAAGGCTTGTTTGTTTATGACAACATTTTATTGGGATTTTGATCACATCAAAAGTCTGTCAGGGAACTGTCAGAAATATCTGGTTTATCAAGACATAATTTGAAATTTAAATAATGTTTATTGTACATCGCAGTAACAGAAGAACTATGAGCATTATTTGCATGTTTCAGCCTAATTGGGTCTAATTTATATCCAAAGCCATTCAGGTTCTAATAACTGAAAACATCAATTTAATGGCTCAAAAAGGCAAGAAAACTACTTTGAATTACATATCTTAGGGTTGAATGCTATTCAAATCGTGAAATAAATATGGATTTTTTATATTTATGCATATGGGTATTTCTAGCATATGACGCATGACTCCGTTAGGTTGACATCAGATGATTTCATCATCTTTAGGGAATCTTTTATTTAGCGTGAAATTCTCGTCATCTATTTCAAAGTAAAGTTTTATATAGTCAATGTTGTTTGATTTGAAATTGAACAAGCAGTTCATCCTTTTGCGCTTCAGAATTGATATCCATGGGTTGGCATTTGGTCAAATGGATGATAATTATTTCTAACCTAGTAACATCAAAACTGCCTCCACATGTTTTACAGATGAGGTTTTCCTTTTTTGATAATCATCGTCCTTGTTTAGATATTTTCTTCTCATTCAGAAAAAAATAAGTCCACATTTATTGTATAATTTTAAGGCTGGCAAGCAGGTGAAATCTTTAACAGAGCCGGGACATGTTGTAAATAAAGTGATGATGTGTTAAATGCATCTTGTGTCCATGCAATCATTGTTTGTATCACTTTCCAATAGTATGAAAATCAAAGGTTCAAAATTAGCTTTGTTGTCTTCCACTTGATCGGGTTGTGGGGGCAACTACTTCAGACAGCAAGCCCAGGCTTCTCTCACCTCAGTTGCATCCTCCAGCTCATGCGGGAGGATCCCAAAGCGTTCCCCGGCCAGCTGTGAGACAGATTATCTCCAGCAAGTCCAGGGCTTACATCTGGGTCTCCTCCTAGTGGGATGTGCCCAAAATACCTTACTAGCTAGGCATTCAGGAGGCATCGTGACTAGATGCCCGAACCCCCCACCCCTGTGGCTTCTCTCAACGCGGAGGAGTAATGGCTCTACTCTGAGCTCCTCCCGGATGGCAGAGAACTCAGCTACCCTGTGGAGGATGCTCATTTTGAGCATTTGTATGCGCAATCTTGTTCTTTCGGTCACTACCCACAGCTGGTGACCGTAGGTGAAGGTGGAAACATAGACGGCATGTAAATCGAGAGCTTTACTTTTTGGCTCAGCTCTTTCTTTACCTCGATGAACCAATGCAGCATTCTGATTATTGCGGACGCTGCACGGATCCGTCTGTCATTCTCTTGCTATCTATCAGCAACCTCTAATATTTGCTAAAAAATTACACTTAGATTTATTTCTTGACAATACCTTTATATCTTTCATCTGTAAGCACGTAGGATTTGATATGTATCTACAGTGACCAAACTGACTGCCCTCTTGTCTTTCTCTTTCTATTCTCTGCAGTCTTCAAAACCCACCGGGAGGGAAAGCTTTCCGAGTCTTTGCTGTGATTTGAACAGGCCAAAGGATGGTTTCTCTTAAGAAAAAGTGCACTTGAAACTGTTGAATGGACAGTAATCAAAGCACGGCATCAAACTCAATGACTAAAATATTTTCTTGCCTTGATCCATTGTAGAGGTTACAGAACGTTGCTATGCAGTGTAAATTTGGCAAAGAAATAATCATTGAGAATCCAGTCTTTTTTGGAAATTTCACAAAGTATAAATGTGTGTTTGTTCAGTTGTACATATGTATATGTTTTAGTGTTACCGTTTTTGTCTTTTCTTTTTATGGATAACGTTGATTATAAATTGCCTACAACATATTCCTTAAAAATGAATATTATTATACTGTAAGAAGTCTGGCACATTTTTCATTGGTGCTTTTTGGAAGCAGTGTCTTGCCATGTTTTGTATTTTTTCAATGACCTGAAAATGCATTTATTTTTATATGATTAAGCTCTACATTAAAATGAATTGTACTGAATGCTGCTATACATATTTTGTTGTTTTCTTCTGGTGAATATTGAGTCATCATTTCAAAGTAAAACTACCTGCAGGTCAGGAAGTCAACTCACACGTTCAAAGCCATTATGCGTTATCATAATTTCCATTTTATATTGACATTCAAAATTATTTTTTTAGGATCTTACTTTATGGTTTCAAATTGGTTTTACATGAACACAACGATCTTGATTGAAAGCATACTGTATCGATGCGTTGATGTCTGTTTGCATTAAATTCTTCTCTCTTGCTGATTTTTTACAGACATTTTTTGTGAATAAAACAATAAAACACTATGAAGTTTTTGACTTAGTTTTTTTGTTTATGTTATTCAAATCCAGTGTGAAGATTTGTGAACGTTAAATGTACGTCTTGGAGGTCTAAAAAGTACTTTGCTTCATAAATTTTTTTATTCTGTTCTGTCGTCTTCTGCTCATCTGGGGCCGGGTCGCAGGGGCAACAGCGTCAGAATGATAGCCCTGGCTTCTCTCAACCCAGCTGCATCCTTCAGCTCACCGGGAAGGATTTCGAGTCATCCCTCGACCTGCTGTGAGACATAGCAGATCTATCTCTCGGTCTCCTCACAGTTGGATGTGCCCGAAACACCTCACCAGAGAGGCGCTTGAAGGGCATCCTAACCAGATGCCCGAACCACCCCATATGGCTCTCTTGACCCGGAGGAGGAGGGGCTCGACATCGAGCTCATCCCGGATGGCTGGGCTCCTCACCCGATCTCTGAGTGAGAGCCCAGCCACCCTGTGGAGGAAGCTCATTTCGGCTGCTTGTATCCGCGATCTCATTCTTTCGGTCACCACCCACAGCTGGTGACCATAGGGGAGGGTAATGATTTTATTGGCTTAGAAAATTTTTATAATACTTTGCACAGTGGTTAGCACAGTGGACTCGCAGCAAGAAGGTTGGGGGTTCGGGTCACAAGCTGGATGAGGCTTGACACTGGTCTTTCTGTGTGGTGTTTGCATGTTCTCCCCGTGTATGAGCTTTTTTTCTCCAAGTACCAACACACCCTCCAAAAACATGCATGTTAGGTTGATTGGTTGCTATAAAATTGCTCCAAGAAATGAGTGTGTGGCCCAGCAGCTGACTAGTGACTTTTTCAGGGTGTACCCTGCCCCTCACCTGAAATTAGCCGGGATAGGCTGTGAAACCTCATGTGACCCTAATATAGATAAGCGGTTCAGAAGACGAAATGAAACAAGATATCCCAGTAAAACCAAGAATAACTGCCATACATGACTCAAAAATATTTGTTTATTCCAAACAGTGCACATCATGCTTGGATGGAATATGAACCCTTGATTTATGAATGGATGAGTTTTGGAGAAGAATTGGCTATGAAGAGATTGATAGGCTGTTCATGTCTACCCAGTTCCTGCAAGAGACAAGAGAGGAATACATCAAACAGGTGTCAAAACTCACAGCAGGGTGCCGTGATAGCTGGCATCTAGAGGCTCAAAAAAATGAAAGGGAAGAAGATGAGCAGGCTGGAGGGAAAAAAAAACTTTAGGGAAAAAAAAGCAGAATATATACAGTAAGTTGAAGGTTAGAGAGGATGAACATGATCATTTTGGATCTTGATCGATATGGGACATTGTCTTTTCATTCAAACTTAGTGCAATTTAAATCCAAAATATCATTCTCTACTACTTCTTAAGAGTGTCCGTTGATCAGTCACATTGGACCAAAACTTACTGAACAAAAACTATAGTCCTATTAGGACAAAAGAGAATGAGCACAGAGAAGACAGATGGGATGAAAGACAAGGTAACAGAGAGCAGGGTCTGCATGGTGCCACCACTGTTTTCAGACTGTCATTTAAAATAAGGAAGGCCATTAATAACATCCTCACTGTGCTCTGCTCTGCTGCAGACTGCTCCGTCTAGCAGAACAAAATGTGGTGTTTTATGGCAGCAAACTAATAGAGCTTTTATACCTGGGAGGAGAATCAAGGAAAGAAGCAAGTCGATGAGTCTATATGTGCTTATGAATTTGGATGTAGGTGTGTAATTTATTTAATTAGAGTTTTTCCCCCAGTTTTTATTGGTTTATTTAGGTTCTGGGTCTGTGTTGGACTAGAATCAGATAGTGGTGAGGTAGTGAGAGGAGCCTGAAAGGTTACAGTCACCGTGGTAATGACTGTGTTCCCTTTTGTCAAATCTTTACTTTGGCATATGAACAAAACATAACATTTGACAGGGAGGGTATTTTTATTTTCGCTTTTTTTAACCTTCACGTACCAAAAATATTACATCTACACACTGCACTGTGAATAAGTTTTTGCAAAGATGGAGTAGGTACTTTGGGAGAAAAAAAGATTTTTCCTGAGTGGCAAGGTGACTCATATAATTATTGAGTTATTTTAGGCCTCTGTGCTTTTAAGACAGACCTCTGATGAATCTTAGACATTTTATTTGGTATAACAACCACTCATTACAAACCCACCCAACTTGACCCAAATTGGGATTTATGTTTTCTATAGTAGCCACGGTTGGTTTTAATAGTGATGATGTTGGAGGTAACTAAAATTATGGCTTTAAATGTGATCATCAGAGGCTAAAAAAAAAAGGATACCGGGTTTGGTTTGAAACCTGCTGGTCAAACTTTTGCTGGGGTGTTTTCCTGTGAAATTACAAGAAGCTCTCCTCGTTGAATCCCAAAGCAGCTATTTAAGGATTTTATAGCTACCAACTGTCAACAAATCAGATTTCCTCACGTGTTAGTAAATTAATGAGAGATTTAATCAGTGTGAATAGTTGCAGCAGCAGTGTTTTCACTCTGAGAAATAACTGTCTGAGTTAATTACTCCAAATGAAACAAATGTGAATCTGAGTTCTTACAAGTTACCGCTGCTTCTGTGTCTTCTGCTTTTTCTCTCTTGTACACCGGTGCCTCTGTGTGCTCGCTGTGATTAGCATGCATCCATCTTACTTCTGTCATGACAAGGTTGTGGCTATATTTTTTAAATGCCTCATTGCTGGGGGAAAAAATCTGCACATCAGATGATTTATCGCCATCAGTTTGCACATGTACAACACCAGTTCTGACATTTGTGCCTGTATAAAAAGGTGTCAGTCAAGGTTGTTTTATGCTCCGAATGCAGATGTGGGCCACATGTGGAAGTCTTCCTAAAACAAGCATTGAGGAAAGTTGTGCGCACAGTACGTCTCCAGGACGGACTGGCTGCCTCCCAGACTCCTCTGCTGCTAGAGCTGCTCCTACAAATAAATAAAGACAAGTCTGCATCAAATCAGGGCACTTTGAAAAAAAACTTATTAACACATTTTTTTTCTTGAGAGCTCAGATTGAGATAGAGATTCATGTTTTAAAAGGAGTTTTCCTGTTCATCCTCTTGAAGTCAGTCATTTCAGATTGCATTAGGAATAACAACTTAAGCATTCAAGAATGTGTCATAAATCTTCACACAGAGATAAGTGAGGAAATTAATTCAGTTTCAAAGAACCTTGCATATCAATCCGACAATCTGGGAGTAAAACAAATGCTTATATGCAAAGAGGAAGAAAAAAGAAGAACTAACAGGATGAAGAGATAAGATTCCTGCCAATGTTACTAACTGAAAAGCTACAAGCTGCACAATTCAGAGGTCACAGCCAAACAATAAAGCCGTGCATGGAAGATGGGCACGCTCACTCTTTTGCAGTCAGTCATAATACAAGAAAAAGGAAGTGGGACATTTTTGGTCCAACGCCTGGAGGGCTCAAAAGTAGAGATGAATTAACCATGAAATGTACAAGAGAGGAAGAAAAATGGGGGAAAAAAATACAACTCATTGTAAACTACATCAAAAAGAATACAAGAATAAGTTTGTTTTCACAGTTCTCGTGCAAGTCAACAAAACTTTTTTTCTTTCGTACTTGTCCCATGGCACTTCAGATGAGGGGCAAATAGAGTTCTATTACACACACAAGTTTCTGGATTTGTACCAAGATAGTCAAGGTGCACAAAGTGCAAAATGAAGGCAGTAGAAACCAATTGAACTCCAATGACGGACCATGGAATCAGGTATTGGCCATCCAAGGCCTCTGACGTGATTGCTGACCTTTCATGTATTTATAGAGAAGGTTTGATTTACACTCGTTTTCCATGCTCACACATGAGCCGTTGTAAAGCCGGACTGGGAGGTAAAAGAGTACCTTTGTCTCAACCTGGACGGTGAGTCCTAGAGCCAAAGCTTCAGCCAAAACTGAAGAAAGGTTCGCAGGCCAGTGGAATTGAAAAAACAAAAAGCACAAAGATCACCTGTTTCATATTAAATGTGTCAGATTAAATCAGAAGTTGGCAACCAGGGGTGCTCAAGGTGCTTTTCAAAACAAATGTTGACTTTTTTTTTTCAACTTTGATCGAATCTGATTGCTCATACATTTGATGTCCTATTGCAAAAAAAAACAAAACACTAGACTGTGTTGAAAAGAAAGTGGAAGCTACAGCAGTCAGTAAGATCTATGTCTTTAATCTAGAGTTTTGGACTAACTTTCAAACTGCTTCTTTTAGCCACTGCAGACAATATTGCCCTCTGCAGGGCATACACATTAGATATGCTTGTCTGACTCCACTTTCTCTTTCTTTTTTTTGTCAGAGAGGCTTTTTTTTCACTGCGATACAGTCAAAAGCTCCACTGGAGATTTTGTAGATTCACAAGATACTTTTTATATAGAAATCTCTGAACTTTTTGTGTTCACAATAGTTCTTCAAAATACTCAATTCGTCCAGTGAAAGCCTGACCTTTAAACTTTAAATCTATGAATTGATTTGCAGTCCTAGAAAGCAAGGTTTTTAATAAAAGGACAGAAATGGGCTTCTTCTCACTCTTTTATAAAAAACCCACAGCACATATTTTACTCTTTTATCATCTATGAAGCTGACTTTGATGAACTGTGGATTCAGCATCCCTCTGGTTGTATTTTTTTTTCTCTTTCAGAAATGCCAAAGCAGCAGAACAGATACGTCTCCAGAGAACCAGCCTGGGGTTCAGCCTCACTGTGACACATGATGGACCCCAATTTAGGACACAAAGAGTGGGTCAAACAACAGGAGGTTTAGCCTTTCTTTTTCCTAGAGTCATCTACTTCTTTTCCTCCCTTGTGCATGCCGTACGATCTTTCTATTTCTATTTTTGATATATAATTTATTTCCATCTTTTTCATAATCTTTTTCTAAAAAAAAATTCTGTTATTTTAACCACAAATTTAATCAATTTTTTTTAATCAATTCATTGTAGAAAATTCAAACTCCAAGTATTTAAGTCAAGCATTATTTTTTAGCACTATTTTTCAAGAGTGGAGGCAATCATTGTAACATGCATGTTTTTGGAGGGTGGGAGGAAACCAGAGTACTTGGAGAAAACCCACACAAACTGTACATAGGGAGAACATGCAAACTCCACACAGGGGCCCAGTGTTCCAAGCCTCACCCTCACTCTGGGACTTGAACCCCAACCTTCTTGCTGCGAGGCCACCAAGCTAACCACAGGGTAATTGTGCATTTCTTGGAAATGACATTTATCCGATTGAAACCTTCATTTAAATTTTTCAGATTGAGATTCAGATTTTTTAATTCAGTGTTCAAAAATAAAAATAAATGGTAAAAATTTAAACAATAACCAAATGTTTTTAAACACAGTTACCAATTGTATCGTTCTTTTCTGTGCTAGAAAGGAAGAAGAAACCAGATAAAATCCCGTGTGCAAATATCTAAAGGAATAAACAAGGTTTAGAAAATAGCATTTGGTGAATCTCCACAAAAAAAGGATCCACTTTACGCAGACATGTTAGGAACTAAATCTTATCCTTGGTTCATTCAGTTCAGGTGGGTTAATTTTGTAATGTGCAGGGCTCATATGGCCATCTCATTCACCATCTGAAGCATGGACTCCTCTTGATTAGCTCATACTCATCATTCACCCTCTATAGAAGGACAAAGAGGCCCTCCAACCACTTCTACTTTTAAAATGCAACAGAGTAAATCACAAACATGGCATGGCTTGATCCTCTGGGACAGTCTTAGCTGTCCTCTAACGTGTGCCTGGGCAATGTCCTCCGTGCATGGCTAAAGACCTACTGAGTACAGAATCACCTACATCTCTTATTTTCAGAAATTGCATTTTTTTCCCGTCTTTACTTCTTTCTCCTCCAGGCATCGACATTTAATCAAACCCAAATCCCATAGTGACTATTAACATATCAGGCTGATACAAGTTGCTGTAAAAAGCTTGAGTACAGGAACCCGAAGCAGAACATTACCATAATGTGTGATCTCTATTTTTTCTCTTCGCCTACGTGTAATAAAAAAACTGCTTACCTAGCAAACACTTACCACAGCAAGGCAATTCTGTCCCACCCTCATCCTTATCATTTTATAAAGTGTTAATTATTTAACTGGTTATCCTCATGAGCCTATCAGACTGAGACGAACTAAGTGTTTTAATAAAATAAAAGCTTAAATTTTTTACCACGCCATTGAGTCATCTTTCGCCCTGCATATTGACTGAACAAACCCTTTGGGATGCTGTTATTTTTTTATTCTTGGAGCTATAATTGTTGGTGTTACTTCTCTGCAAGCTGTTTCCGTGTATTAATCATCACAGACACGAAGGGGACAAATACGTGAGGTGAAGCCAGAGTGAAAAATGATGATTATTATGAGGTCAGTTGTAGATAAGTTACCATGTCAGAAGCAAGCAGTTTTCCTCAACTCAGCAGATATTGGCTGTTTTGCTTGTGTCCTTCATGAAGGTCCTTCTGTTCTTTGAGAGATTCTCAACACATCTGACCCCGATGGCAGCCACCCCATGTAAGTCAGGTCCATATGTTGATTTCTCATATCAGGCTACATGCAGAGCGAGCAGCCTCTTCTACCTGAGACCAACACAAGGCCAAATACATTCTACGTCTTGTATCACAACAACCAATTACTTCCTCAAAAATGAGACTTTCCTTTATAATGACATCCACCGGAGCTTAATATTGAGCATGATGAAAAGAATCGTTTGCCGTCGGTATTGTTTTCTCTGAGAGAGCGATGGGGATTGGAACAGGGCCACATTGTAGCATGTTTATGGAGACAAAGCAACTTTGACAAGTCTGATATTTGAGGACACATCCAGCGAGATACGACGAGTGTCAAAAGCTTATTTGTTTGTTTGAAGAAGACTTGTTTTGCGAGCCCTTGTGAATGGGATGAAAGCAATAGAAATGCAAAAATTGGGTTTTATTTCCTGATTCATGAAGCTGACACTTGACAGAATAGCATTGACTTTTTTCCCTGAAGAATTTGTTTTGTTGTAATAACGTACAAAGGCTGTGAGATTTATTTTTTTCATTATACAATCTTTAGGTTTTTTCTCCTATATTTAAAGGTGCCAAATAGATTAAACTAGGATGTGCCCATTTGATTTAAAATATTTAATCCCGACTTGACCTTGTAGATGCATAGGTTATATAATCTCACATTAACCGCCTTTGTTTGTTGAGTAACAAAAACTACAAGCAGCTGAGCTCATCGAGGTACCTGAGCCATCTGCTGTACCAATCTCTGTGATTGCTCCACCAGAGCTATGACTCTCACTAAACCCCAATCAGGATTATAGATTTTGGCCAGGATCAAAATGCACTTCAGTCCTTCTATTTTCCACATTGTGTCTAATAATGCATCACATTGAATCTACTTTATTTATTCTTCTCTATAGTTTGGATTTTCATCCTTTTCATTGCTACCATTATTTTTCTCTTTTTCAAATCGTGTCAGTCCACCTGCTAATGATGGAAGACAGTTTGTACACTGACAAGCTCTCCTTTGTGCTGTCCTATTAAGAAACTTTCTGGTGAAAATTATGGAAATGTATTTTATGTTCAGACAGGAAATAACTGGAAGGTGAAGTTCGAAGAATTTTGCAAATTCTTCTGCTGAATTTGTGTGTATGTTGTTTAAACAATTTCTGTAGAAATAACAGGAAAAAAACAGTGTGTTCTTTTTAAGTATGAAAACTTTGTGTATGATGGTGGTGGGGTTGCACACAGTGACTAAAGCCCACTGTGAAATTACCTTTAGGTATGAGTGTATGTGTGAATGGCTGAAATGGAAAATGTACAGTTCAAATGATGCATTACAGAAAAAAAAAATAAAATTTGAAAGAAAGAGCTGAGCCGAAAAGCAAAGCTCTCAAATTACAAGTCGATTTACGTTCCTACCCTCACCTATGGACACCATCTGTGGGTGGTGACCGAAAGAATGTGAGATTGTGAGAGGATTTCTGCCATCCGGGAGGAGCTCCGTGTGGAGCCGCTCCTCCTCCAGGTCGAGAGGAGCCAGATGGGGTAGTTCGGGCATCTGGTCAGGATGCCCCCGAGTGCCTTGCTGGTGAGGTGTTTCTGGCAAGTCCCACCAGGAGGAGACCAAGAGGCAGACCCCGGACCCTCTGGAGAGATTATGTCTCACAGTTGGCTGGGGAACGACTCGGGATCCATCTGTGTGAGCTGGAGGATGGAGTTGGTTTGAGAGAAGCCTGGGCTTCCAGTCTGAGGCTGTTGCCCCCGCAACCCGGCCCCGAGTAAGCGGAAGACGACTTAACGGAACGGAAAGAATGATTGGTTAAAATGTCTTTCTTTTCTTAAAAATTGAATGAAGAGGAAACTTTTTAAATTGGAATAAAAGATTAGTTCAAGTTTTTTTTTGTTTTTTTTTGTCTCTTCGTAAAGTTCTCCAAAAACAGTTCTAGAAATGCAACAGAGAACAATTACCACTCCAAGTTCCTAGAATGTGGAATTTGTCGTGTAGCATCTATAATTTTTCCACATCAACCAAAGATAGTACTGAGCGCTGTTGAAACTTTTTCTTGAACTTTGTAAACTTCTTTCCAATTTTAAAATTCAAAGATGCCAATAAAAAAGTAATATATCTTACAATATTTATGATCTGTTCAATCTATAACTTCGTTAGTCCTTTTAAAATCGGGTCATTTTTTAGTCACTCAACTATTCACTCAACTCTTCATAAGATAATTATTAGCTCAGAAGATGATGAAAAGCAGCAAATCCTCACATCAAAGGCATAGAGGGCAGCACGTAAAACCACACATTAAGAAACATGGATAAGAAGATTCATTCATAATTGAAAGACTATGTTACCATGGTAACCTATCAATCAAATGCTGCCTAGAAAATGATATGATGGACACAATGTGATCCTGCTCTTTGAAACTATCCCTCCATTTTCTGCACTGATTTTCAAACTCTGGGTTGCTGGGATAGTTTAACAAGGAAAGTGAGTTCAGCAAATATGGGCATGTTGTCATTTCTATTGGGAAAAAAAAAAAAAAAAGTTTAAAAAATACATAGTGTTTTGTCAATGCGTGACATACATTAAAATGCTTACAAAATTACTCTCTTTAAAGCCGATAACTTTGCGACCATTGTTACAGCGCAGTCAGAGCTAGACTTATCACCTCCCTTTACGCCACTCTGGCGCATTCTAAATTGCGCAGGCGCATTCTTTTGTGTTTTTCAAAACGGTCGATAAGTACATTTTGTAAATAGTATGGTGTGAAAAACTATCCAATATGGGAAATAATGTTCCGTCATCTTCCGATTATCCGGGGTAGGGTCGTGGGGGCAACTGCCTCAGACGGGAAACCAAGGCTTCTCTCACCCCGGTTGAATTCTCCAGGTCACCCGGGAGGTTCCCAGGGTGTTACCTGTCCAGCTGTGAGACATAATCTCTCCAGCGGGTCTGGCATCTGCCTCAGGGTCTCCTTCCTGTGGGATGTGACTGAAATACCTCACCAGCAAGGCATTTTAGAGGCATCCTGATCAGATGCCCGAACCACCCCATCTGGCTTCTCTCTACTCAAAGGATTAACAGCTCTACTTTGAGTTCATGCTCCTTACTTGATGATAATGTAATCATAAAAATATTATTTTTTTTAAAATCAATCAGATAATAAAATCTTGTAGCTGGTGAATAGACATTCTCCCCCCCTCTTCGGTGTGAGAGATGGTGTGGTCCAGGAAGCTCTCCTCTTCACTGTAAAGTGGATCAGCTGATGAATGGTATCTTCCTGTTCTCCCGGATGGCCAACAGGAGCGATAGCAACACTGGAGCAGGTTGTCGGTCCGCTGCTTTCTCATCTCCTCCTGTCTCTTCTGGACTCAGCCTCCTCTGAAACATTTCAGCACTAAAATAGAAAAAGCAATAGAACATTTCGCATCATTTTATCGGCTGGGAAGCAGCCTGCTTCCCCTCACCATGGCTTCCAACTTCAACGACATAGTGAAGCAGGGGTACGTCAGGATAAGGAGTAAAAAACTGGGGGTGAGTACCGTTCCACTTGTCTGTAGGGAAGGAGAAATTGATAAAAAATGTATTTTTATGTAGATTAGTTGTTTTCTTTTATTTTAATTTCGGTTTAAAATGTCTTCGAATTGTTTTATTCTTATATTATGAAGTGTTTTATTACAACACGTGGAACACAAGTTTTTCTCCATGCTTTTTAAATGATGAAGAAATCTGGAAAAAATCTGATAAATCTATCAGTTTTATTCCCATTTACAGCAAATTATAGCTTTTATTTATTTAATAAAAACATATTGTATGATTAATAACTTTAGAAATGGAATTAAAATGGTTTGATCCTCCTTTTAGGACACATATAGGCTGTTTCATTTGAATAAATGGTGAGAGGTTTTTTTGTTGTTTTTTCATTTGAAGAAGTACCCAATTTCCAGATTTTTATTTTTTTTTTTAATGGACAAATTGTGATGATGAGAAAACATAATAGTAACTGTGATGACTCCCTTTGAGGATGCACACTCAGGCTGAACTCTTACAATCTGGATAAATTCTTCTTTGTATCCAAAAATCTCAGTGATTCAGTCTGGTGGAAGATCCTCTATATACCTTCAGAACAGATCCAGTGAGAATGGAATCATCAAAGTGCTTAAAATGAAGTGAATGACGTGTATTCACAAGCCGACTATTGTCTGTCTCATAAAGCCATCTGCTTTTGTTCATACTTCCAACTCATTACACTAACAGAGCGGTCACACTCCTGCTCTGATGAAGTGTGATGATGAGGGCTAATGATGTCTGTCTCCTCACATCATCACCTGGCTTCATCACCACTCTTCTGCTGCTGTTACGGCTCTTGAGGATATCTTTGGTTACTCATCAATTGTGATTGTTGTCGAGGAACAGTTACCTTTCATGCTTGCAAATGTCTTGAGCTTGCACAGTCAAGACAAATGATAGCACAAGTTATCTCCTGCTGTTTACATGCAAATGAGCTCGCTCATATCCAGCTGAGTCAGTTTGTTTGCTTTCTGCCTATGCCATTAGAAAGGGTGGATAGCCTTATGACTTTGCAGAGCAAGTGTGGAACGCATGCTGTGTTGGCTGCGCTTGAGGTATGGTAGCCATATTGCTGCCAGCTCTGCATCTCATCCTGCTGTTTGTGGAGAAAAACAGTTTGTGTCCCGATCGCCCACTCCCTCAGTCCTCTACCACTCGCTGCTGTTTTATCATAGAAAAGTCATGCTGTGGTAGCCTCAGAGGGCCTCAGTGTGGGTTGGCTAAGGTTTCTCAGATGATTTTTATTTTAAACAGAACAGAACTACAAAAGCGAGCAAGATCAGGCTTCTGTGTGTTTGAATCAACAGGCACGCTGACAAATTGATGTAATTAGTTTTTTTTTTCGACGTGGAGAAAGTGAAATCGTTTTCATTTGAGCGGTAATTTCCAGGAAAAGATGAAAATGTTAATGTGTGACAAATACATCCACGCGTGGGTTATCAACATGGAGGTGGATGATTCATACATGGCCCAAACACATTCCATGTATATGTAACTCTCTTTCTATTAATGTATAGATGGGCATATAGACATTTAAGTTTATTTTAAAATATTTAATATATTGTACTTGAACTTTAAAATATTGTACTTGACCAAAAGAACAAGATCACGGATAAAGGTAGCCGAAATTGGCTTCCTCTGAAGGGTTGCTGGGCTCTCAGTCTGAGATTGAATGGGGAGCTCTGCTGCCCTGGAGGAACTCTGAATAGAGCCGATGCTCCACAGGGTTGAGAGAAGCCCAATGAGGTTGCTCGGACATCTAGTTAGGATGCCTCCGAAATGCCTCGCTGGTGAGGTGTTTTGGGCACGTCCCACTAGGAGGAGACCCAGAGGTAGACCTGCTGGAGAGACTGTCTCACAGCTGGCTTGAGAACGCCTCAAGATCCTCTCAGGTGAGCTGGAAGATGCAACCGGGGTGATAAAACCCTAGGTTTCCCATCAGAGGCTGTTGCCACCACAACCCAGCACCGGATAAGCAGAAGGAAACGGAACAAAATATATTGTAGATATGAATCATTTGTATGTGTGCTTTTTAGGCAGCAACATCTCTTGTATTCCTCCTGTATTACCTTCTTGTGTAATTAACCGGCAGTTAGCAAGAAAAGTGAAAGTCAAGTCGAGGTTTGCAGAACCATTTAGAGAGTGTTGCTCCACAGAGAGAAGCTTATTAAAACTCCTCTTTGCTTGTAAAGGACCTTAAGGGATATTTGGCCGTCTCTGCAATTGTGTGCACACTCATACTTGCAAAACAAAAATGGCCTCATACTATGATAAATGTTCGCTGGAATATTCATTGCATTTTCATCTCGAAGGGATGTCTAGCTTACTTAAATGTTTTCTATTTTTTTTAACAGCTATGCAATAAAATGTAACATTTTCTTATCTTAAAAATGCAGGAAGTGATTTTTGAAACCATGTAAACACAATGTGAAACAATTGAAAAAACCAAACGGTACATTACAAACTTGGAGAGAACACATAAATGATTTACACCACAATATTGCATTGTTTATGACTCCACAGTTCAGATCGCTGGTTAGACCTTAGCCTCCATCATTACCTCAGCCTCATTTACCCCACACTCTTCCTCTTAGAGATGACAAAAGCAGGGCTTCTGCTTGACGTAGGCTATGTTCACACATAGCCACACTCTCGCGTACACACATAACCGTTTTCAATATATCCACACGAACCCGTATAAATACGTTTCTAAGTGTGGTTAAAAGCATGCCAGACCAGTAGCGGACAGTGTTTTTTTTAGAAGGTCCATGCTGCCCACTGTCTGATATCAAAAACAAGGACGCACACAACTGACGTTTATGCATTAATTGTCGCAGGTAGTGACGTTTAAAATCACAAAACACCGGTTATGCATGTCCACATGCAAACGCACAACCGGAGTTTTCCAAAATCTTCACTTTGGTCGGAGTTTTCAAAAATGACGGTTTGTAGTGAAAAAAAACGACGAGTTCATGTGGATGAGAGGCCAAAACGGATAAAAATATATTTGTTTTACCAGATACCCAGTTACGTGTGGACAGGGCCATAAATTCGTACCTAACCCCCTTTTTTAAAGTTATGCACAAACTAAAAACTTTTAAAAATGTTAAAGATATTAAATGCATTGAGTTGTGGCTCAGTAGATAAAACTTTTAAGTAAGTTCGATCGAAATCCAAAGATACATATAAACTTTTCTTGAAAGATTAAAGTCAAAAGAATAGATTCGGAAGACAATCTTTTTGAGTTTTCTTTTTTTTTTTTTTTTTTAGGATTACAGCCTGCTTTAGTCATTGCTCAGCACCTCATTTTAATTTGAAAGGAGTTTCTTACATTATGTATCCACAATTATAGTTTCTCGTCTCCATCACAGTATCCCACATAAACCATTTACACATGAACACATTGACAAACGTGATGCATTTTAAACTGCATATTTAAAGGTCAACGTTACCGTGAGCCAACAATACAAAGCCTCATTTTTCAGAAAAAGACTCATAAAAAATGACAGTTGCAGGAAAGATTAGCTGTCACCGCGGCTCAGTGAGAACTATCTCTTCTCAACTGAAGGTCTGGGCCGGATACATCACTGGTGTTTTCCATTTGATTCCTATTAAATATATTTTTAAAGGTTTTAAAGGTCTCTCAAACATCATATATCAACCTTTGGATCTTGCTTGACCTTCTAATGTTCCCACATCACTTTTTATTGTAATGCTTTTGCCATTTAAAAACGAATGATACATGATTTGTATTTTAATGTAATACAGTTGAAAGGTTCTGGGTGTGTGTGAGATGTATTAAAGGAGCTACACTAACATAAACAGCTTTGGCTGAACTCATCAGCATCGCTCACTGTGATTGGCTCATTTCCAAAGCCCATCATGTGTGAAGGTTGAGGCCATGAGGTCAGTTCTGTATTCAGCACTGAGATCAAAATCTCAATACGAAACACTTTTTTTGCTTTTTTGTTTTTTACAGACACTTGTTTTTTTTGTTCCCACAAAGATTAAAGTCATTAATTTCCACAATTAGTCAACTATCGTGTTATCCCCAATTCTTGCACATGTGCAGCAGCACTGAAGGGGTGAGCATCTATAAACAAACTATTTACAAAAAAAAGTCTGCAAGACAAACAAATTCAGCTCAGTATGATACCAGCACCAGCACATGCTGCACATGTGCAGTAGCACTATTTAATGCGATAAGTTTAGCATTATTTAAAAGAACAAGGAGATGTCAGACTTGAGCTAAAGTTATGAAAGACTTATGGAAGTCATATGGAAGGATTATTTCTGTCAGACTTAAGCTTTGCTGTATTCAAGTTTTAGGGAAAAAAAAGGGCATGCTTTTATTAGAGGAGTTGGTTCGGTCCCAGGAGAGCTGAGGAGAAGGAGTTGATCTGGAGGAGGTGCGGAGAAGGAGACTGTCTGGAGGAGGTGCTTCGGGCCCTGTGCTTTTGCGGTTTCCATGGAAACATCCGGTTGCTCACTTGAGGAACTGGAGGTGCACACTCAGACCCAGTGAAATACAGAGAGGCCAGTTTGGTGTTCTTCACTGCGGCCTGGAGTCCCATTCCAGACTCCAGCCTTTGGGTTGCCAGGTTAGACACAGTGCGACCGGACTGGGACGCTGGAGGATAGCGGCTAGGGGCCATCGAGGTGTTAAACATTCGGTGTTTGCCCTGCAGCACTCAAATTTCCCTTAGGGGGTTTATAAAGTATATTCAATTCAATTCAATTAGAAAGTGTGTTTCTATTGGGAATAATACGGTATTATGATTTGCCTTTTTTTTCAATTATAATTATTGTTGTGGCTGCAGTGATGCTTTCTTGTTGGGCTGAAATGCATGCTGAACAAAAGTACAAAAGTAAGTAATTTGATTTTAATAATTTCTTGATTTTTTTTTTTTGGTGCCTCTTTGCCACTTTGACGTGTATTTATTCATAATTAAAATATCTTATCAAATATTGTTTTAAAAACAAAGTGTTTAAGGTATGACTCATCCAACTGTTAATTAATTAAACAAAAGAATCAATAGACTAATCAATTACTGAATTAATTGTTAGCTGCAGCCCTACATTCTCGCATACGCAAATGATATCTTTCCATTTTCTGACCTCTAAACCCATTCCGTCACTTATCATTCCCAATATCTTGTGTGCCATCCACATATCCGGGCATCGCTCTCATCTCCTTTCTAGTGCTTTTGTCTCTCTTCTTCTTTCTTCTCCTTTATCTGGATATCTACCTCACCTTGCCCCGCTTTCTTTCTCACCTTTCTCCCCTTCACTGCTTTGTAGACAGCTGTGGGAGCAAGCACAAAAGCATCCTATTCATCACCCCACTCTGCACCCTCCATAACCCCAACAGGTTCTTCCCCACACACACACAGACACACAAATTGGCTCGGTGCTACACCGAAGGACTGGCAAGCACATCACGTATGCACCCGACTATTAGGTAAACAATCCGCTTCCAGAAAACAGTATGTCAACTCACGATTAAATTTTACCCTGTTGCTTGGACTCTAATAAAAGAAACGCTCACATAAAGGACACGTATGAATCTGAGCAGACGAGAACAAAATCTGCTTGTGTCTCTGAAATGGCTTGCTCTCATATTGCAATCATCAATGCATGCTTTTTGTTACCTTTCAACAAAAATGGAGGATGTTATCAGTGGGTCGAGCTCCTCTCGAAAGGTTGAATAACATGACCTTTGAGTAATTTGTGTCAGGTTGAGTCTAGGCGCGTGTTTCCTAGGCTAAGAATCACTGTGGTAAAAAGAAAAAAGGTCAGTTGATGAATATTTTTTCCTGTTTTTTTCCAACTACTGTTCAAAATTGAACACAAAAAGTGATGTAAAGTTTTTTTTTTTTTTCTAGCTCTGCTCACCGCTCTGCCTGTACATGTTTTGGCACTTTAAATGAGCTGGAGATGAGACGCCGGCTCACAGGTTGGCGTGTAATTTTAGAAGACGACCCTGAGCACTTCACACATTGATTTCACACTTTGAAAGTTTCCCGTTAAAATGATATTTCTCACCATAAAAACTGTAGCATTCTTAAAAAAGAAAACATATAAAAGAAAATCAGCAGTCAGTCAATTTTACCATTTCTTTATCAACAGGAGATCAATTGTATTGTTGGCAGGATTCTGAGATGTCTGTCAAAAGTGCATGTGTGTGTGTGTGTGTGTGTGTGTGTGTGTGTGTGTGTGTTAGAATGTGTAAACACACCAGCAACAGTGCAAAGATTAGTATGCATTCATTCAGAAGTCAGCGTTTCGGACTGTTGTCTTCCGATTATCTTGGGCCGGGTTGCAGGGGCAGCAGCCTCAGACAGGAAACCCAGGTTCCTCTTTCTCCAGTTGCATCCTCCAGTTCACTCGGGAGGAGTGTCCAGCTGTGAGACATAGTCTTTCTTGCGGGTTCGAGGTATGCAGCTGGGTGTACTCCTGGTGGGACCTGATGATGATGAACCAACCGATTTGGCTTCTCTCGAACCAGAGGATCAAAGGCTCTACTCCTAGCTCCCACTGAATGACAGAGCTCCTCATTCTATCTCTGAGTGAGAGTGCAGCCACCCTGCAGAGGAAGCTCATTTCAGCCACTTGTATTCTTGATCTCGTTCTATTGGTCTCCACCCACAACTGGTGATCATAGATGAGGGTAGGAACGTAGATTGATTCGTAAATCAAGTGCTTTGCTTTATGACTCAGCTCTTTCTTCAACACAACGGACTGATGCAGAAATCTTGCATGCAACCGTTTTCATGCAAACAATTTTTTTTTTTGTAATGTGAAAAATTGAAATATTTTGCTTTTGTTTTCTGATATGCCAGTACAGTTTTAACAAGCACCTAATGATGTAAATGTTAGTTATCAGCATTTTTAGGGCTTGTACACAATTGTGTGGTAGCAAAGTATCAAAAAATTCAAACCTTAAATAAACTGACCAGAACTTTTGCACTCAGTTTAACCAATGATGTTAAAGATCAATGACTGAATCGGAACAGAAAGCCAAACTAAAAATAAAAGTTTAATTAAACTTTCCCTTTTTTTAAGTTTGATGTATTCAAGAAAACATACCCAATATTCAAGTTGGACATTTTCCCGGGATTTAAAGTGATTTTTTTATTTATTGGGCTTTCCAAAAATAGTCATTGAGCTAAAATATTTTCATAGTTTTCCTTGCAAAACATTTTAGCGACATTATTAAGTGCCTTGCAATCAGCGGAACTTTGGCAATGATTCAAAATCCCAATCAGCAAATAGAAGTTGTAAGAAATAAGTGTTTTTAACAAAAAGAAAATTTAGCAGAAATGGATGGAGTTTCTGTTGTAAATGAGATTAGGAGTTTTCTTTGTCACATTTTTCACACCAATGTTTTAATTTCTACATTAAGATTTTATAATTTATCTTAGATCTTAATTCATCGGCATTGGGTTGTAATTTTTGAAAAATGCACTTGAGATTCAATGAATAAAATGAGTAAGAAAGAAAACTATAGAGCCTCATTATTCCTGCATTAGTTCCCATCACTACTTTGTATGTTCTTCTTCCTGTATTCTTATCATGCTCAAGGTTGAATCGCAAATTCATTTGGTATGATGATAGAAAGGGAAAATGAAAACTGAAAAAACAAATTCTTCTTTTTCTTCTTTCGGCATTTCCCTTCAGGGGTTGCCACAGCAAGTCAGTTTCTTTTATCTAACCCTATCTGCCGCATCCTCTTCGGTCACGCCAACTATCTTTGTGTCTTCCTTCACTGTATCCATGAACCTCCTCTTTGGCCTTCCTTTAGGCCTCTTTTCACTAATATATGCTGTTCCTCTGACACACTCATTTCTAATCCTGTTCATCTTAGTCACTCCCTGAGAGATCCTCAGCATCTTCATCTCTGCTACCTCCATCTCTGTTTCCTGTCTGTTTCTCAGTTCCGCTGTCTCTAGACAAAACAGCATGGCCGCTCACACCACGGTTTTGTACACTTTCCCTTTCATTCTAGCTGAAACTCTTCTGTCACACATTGCACCTGATACTTTTCTCCACCCATTCCAGCCTGCCTGCACATGCTTCTTCACCTCTTTTCCACACTCTCCATTGCTCTGGACTGTTGATCCTGAGTACTTAAAATCTTCCACCTTTTTTATCTCTTTTCCCTGTAACCTCACTTTTAAAACTGCAAAACTAAAGTGGAGGGTGAAATTTCTCTATCAGTTATTGTTTACAACTGGCACGGTGGCTCAGTAGGTTAGCACAGTGGCCTCACAGCAAGAAGGTGAGGGGTTTGAGTCCCGGGTGGGATGAGATTTGAAACACTCTTCTTTCTGTGTGGAGTTTGCATGTTCTCCTTGTATATGTGTGTGTGTTTTCTCTGGGTATTCTGGTTTTCTCCCTCCCTCCAAAAACATACATGTTAGGTTAACTGCTTGATAAATGAGATTGTGTGAATGGTTTTGTGTGTGTGGCCTGGCGACAGACTGGCGACCTGTTTGGGGTGTACACTGCCTCTCGCCGTAAATCAGCCAGAATAGATGAACGGGTCAGAAGACGAAATAACAAAAATGATTGTTTTCATTAAAATACCTCCAAACCGACATTTTTGTACTTAACCTCATGTAAAAGCGTGACTTTTAAAAGTCACATGTCGCACAGTTAATCGAAACTTCGGGTTCACTTAAAATAAGCTGAAAGTAGTTTATGTGCTGCTTTTAAAGTAAAAGCTTTGCTTTTAGTCCATCAAGATTGAATCTGTACCCATCCCATTATTTATGAATATATCACCGAAGACATCTGTAAATCTTGTTCAGTTCAGTGACTTAAAATTAGAGTGCAAATGTTCTAAATGCCGAGCCCGTGGAGGGAGTCCTGAGTTGATCCTCACATCGGTCACATAACTCCACATGATGGCAAAGGCTTCGTTCATTATTAAAAAAACTAGTATGTGTTGTTGTTTAATAAAATATTTTCTATTTAATTAAAAGCAGAAATGTGCTGCGGTTGTGCATCAGGTTGCGAGAGCCATGAGAGTAAATTAGAACAACAAAGGCTCAAAACCCAAAATAATTACTTGAGAGAATGCGAGAAACAGGGCAGAGCAGGAACTCACTGCAGCGTCTCTGATAACAACTATTCCCTTTTGCATAAACCAAATTAATTAGAATTTTCTATTTGCCGTATAAGTTTTGGCCTTGCATTGGACTGTTGACCTGTCAAAGATGGTCTCTGCCTATTGCCTACTAATTAGCTGGATTAACTCCAGCATTTCTTGTAATCCTGGACAGGAAAAGTGGTATAAAAAAAAAAAAGTCACAGCCTCATGCAGTGCACTCCAATCACACAAGCTATTTCCAAAATAGCAGAATTTTTCATCAACATGTAAAATAATGTCTGTGCATTTCACTGATTTTGTATCGGGTTCAGCAACTCATCACTAGAACATGTTTATTCATATTTCGTTGCGTCTTCTAAACTGCTTATCCCTCATGAGACCACGCGGTGTCGGAGCCTACCCTAGCTGATTTCGGGCAAGAGACAGGACACACCCCAAACAGGCCCCAAAATACAGACACAACCATCCACACACAAGCACTCATTCCTAGTGGCAATTTGCATAGCGGTCAATAAACCTAACATATATGTTTTTGGAGAGTGAGTGAAAACCGGAGGTTCACTTTCCTCGCTGTCAAAGTCACTTTCTGTACCATGCGGCTCCTCAGAAATGATGCCTGCTTTTGCAAAAGCTCGGCAGACACATTAGCCCAAGCATCTACAATCCACTGGCAAACTGTGGCGTAACTCGCCCGGCGTTGCCTTCCACCCTTTGTGAAGCTGTGGTCTCCTCTGGTCATCCATCGCTCGTACACCTCTCACAGCCTTACTTTGAACGGCCGGGTCATGACGATGTCCAGCGGTTGGAGTTCCTTTGTCAGACCTCCCGGAATCACAGCAAGCGTGGCGTTGATCTGCTTCACTTGTTTCTTCACAGCACACATCGGGCACACTGCACAATAAGGCACGCTGCTCATTTGGAAGAAAATCTAAGACTCTTATATGCGCCTCGTGGTCGTAGAAATATGGTATTTTAAATCTATAAAATATTACAAATATTTCAATATTTATGTATAAATGTTTGCAATTCTTGATTTCGTCATAGTTTCATTTTTTCATTTGCATTATGCTCTGGTTCCTCTGACACTACACTCCGTGTTATTCACTGCTTCGGTCCGGCTACTTTAGCCGCTGCCTTTCTGACAACTGTCTCATTCCATGTCTTTCTTGTTATTGTGGTTTCATTCCCAGCGAGCGCCCGTGTGTTTGTTTGCCCGCTCGGTTTCATACAGCCTTTTACTGTTGGTTAGCAAAGCATAAAATTTGACTTTTCCCGTCTTGACTTGTGTGTCATGTTTTCAGCTCCCTCGCGCTACATTGACATGATTAGACAAACAAAAGCTGAGCAAATTTTTCTGTGACTTAAATGTTTGGGCATTGAAGCTGGTTTTCAGCAAGAACATAATGAACCTTCAAGCCATCTGATTAATTCAATGATTAAGTACACTGCTCCTAGGAGTCATTAGGCCTGGGCATCTGGGACAGCAGTGCCAAATGTCTTCTGAATAGGACTTGATCTTCAACATCCATTAACCCTTCAGAGACAATATTAAAAGAATATATGATGTATTTGCACAAATGTGCAATCAGGCAGCTTTTGATCTTCGTACGTCTTTATTCAAGATGTATATTCTTTTTTTTTTTTCCACAATCAGGGTTGAACTGAAGAAAAAACAAACAACCTCTGGCATTTTGCCCCAGATTATGCACAACATATTTTCTTTCCATCTTAAATGTGACCTTAGAGCATGAAATCCTTTAACATTATAAAGTAGTTTCAATATGCTGATGTTAAATATGTTTAAAAAACAATCACATTTTTATTGCACTGATTCTCACACTAAGGTATCATCTTTATATTTTATAGGAAACTATTCAAATATCCAACATAAGATTAAGAATAAGATTATTTATCCACCTTTAGTTGTTTTCTTCGCAGACTACTTAAAGGAAAAGGTAATGGAGATTTATATTCCAAGAATATTTAAATAGTCAGCCAAGTTCAGACTTCTTTTTTTTTGGGGAGAGGCACACAGCTTTCTTGAATTGAATATACTTTATTTATCCCCGAAGGAAAATTTGAGTGCTGCAGTGTAACATTCATACAATCTCATACAACGTTGTGAATAACAAATAATTACAGGTTTAAAAGTGAATGGTTAAATAATTTGATGGAGGATGGTAAGAAGGATTTTTCTTTACTGTTCCTTTGAGCAGCGGGGTTGCAGGAGTCTGTTGCTGAAGCTGCTCTTTAGATGGTCCACAGTTTCATGAAGAGGGTGTTAGGGATTTAGCATGATTGATGACAGTTTTGCAAATTCTGTCCCTCGCTACCTCCTCCACGCAGCCAAGGGGTGAGCCAACCACACGTCCAGCTTTTTTACCAGCTTGTTCAGTCTGTTGGCATTCTTTGTTTTTATACCAGCTCCCCAGGCGTGATGAAACATGGAGAGCATGCTTTCTTCTTCTTTCAACTTCTTCTTTCGGCATTTCCCTTCAGGGGTCGCCACAGCAAGTCAGTTTCTTCCATCTAACCCTATCTGCTGCATCCTCTTTGGTCACACCAACCATCTTCATGTCTTCCTTCACTGTATCCAGGAACCTCCTCTTTGGTCTTCCTCTAGTCCTCTTTCCTGTTGGTTCCAAATCCAGCATCCTTCTTCTGATGTACTCTCTCTCTCCTATGCACATCTCCAAACCGTCCCAGTTTGGTCTCTCTGACTTTATTTCCAAAATCTCTAACATGTGCTGTTCCTCTGATATATACATTTCTAATCCTATCGTCCTACCCTATTGTCAGGCATCCGGTCAGGATGCTTCTCGAGCACTTTGCTGGTGAAGTGTTTCGGGCCCGTTCCACCAAAGGAGATCAAGAGGCAGATCCCGCGTCCGCTGGAGAGACTATGTCTCATAGCTGGCCGGGGAATGACTTGGAATTTTTCCGGGTGAGCTGGAGGATACAGCTAGGGTAAGAAAAGCCGGAACTTCCCGTCTGAGGCTGTTGCCCCCGTGACCAAGCCCCAGACAAGTGGAAGAGAATGGAACGGAGACTTCCTAGTTAAATTACAATTAATGAATAATAATGATCAACAACTTTTTCCATCCATTTTCTAGAAGTTATTTAAGAAGAGGATTCCTCGTTTTTTCAAGATGTTTTGAATTTACCATTGTTGAAGAACTAGAGCCCTTGTTTGTGATCTTACATGGGTACGCTCCCACTTGTTACCGCAAGTACCCTGTAAAAGAGAAGAAAACAATGAGTCCAGTGTTAAAGATAGAAAAGTTCTTAATGTGACTGCATGATGAATCTCCCATGTGATTTTTATTATTCCCAACAGATCATCCAACATAATGTTTTTAAAAATAGATTTTACTTAAAAAATTCGAGTCGCTGAACTCAAATGTGTAAAATACAGCTCACTGTGTTTAGACGTTCTCAAGGCAGCCACGTTTGGCACTATCAAATGTCGCTAAACCCAATTTTATTTGATTTTGTGTTTTTCCTTTTCGTTTTGATTGATGAATGAAAATTTTAAACTGCGCAGCTAGAGGCATTGCCTCGAACCATTAAACATTCCATATCAGAGCGATGTTTCAGAGCGATGTTTCAGGACCCGCTGCATTAATCCACAGATTTGGGAAGCTTTACATTGTGTGGTCATTTCCTTTGGTTTTCATCGGCTTCCTTCATCAGACAAAGACCTCAAGACAAATTGCCAGGTTTTACTGGCCTTGATGAATTGCATCTCCAGCAGGATATGGAACAACAGCTCAACAGTCGTTATTCTTTGTGAAAAATGCAGCCCTGTTTTATTGTCGCTTTTATGAATAAATCTCTGTCTGACCCTCACTTGAACATTTTGCAACAGTGATTCCAGTTGTTATTTATCATCAAAAAGGTTTTGTGTTACAAAATCTTTGTTGTTTTGTTCTGAACCTTACAGTGACATTAATACCCAAAATAATGAGTTCTCTGGTTCATAATCAGTCATTTAGGGACACTGTTCTATCTTTTTCATTCAGGCATTTGTAGCTTGATGAAATGATACAAATTAAGATTTGTTTAGTAGTTATGTAACTATAGAATTGAACCAACATGTACTGTATGTAAAGTCATGTGGATGCTTGTGAGTGTGTGGCTACGCAACAGAGTGGTGACCTGTTCGGGATAGGGTCCGGCACCTCCGCAAGCCCGTTAAGGAAAAGTATTTTAGAAGACAAAACAAAAATATGTATACAATCCCAAGGTAAAATTGACTTAGAGTATATTTTAACTAGATACCAGAGGTTGCTGAACTATTTAAATGAACACTTTGTAAAGTGCAAAATGTGAAAAGAAGTTTTGTCCCTGAGTAAAACTGTCTGTTTTGAGCTAAACTGTACGGATGCAACTGAAACAAAACCGTGGTGAGACCAATCATGCTGTTTGGTTTAGAGACAGAGGCACTGAGGAAAAGACAGGAAACAGAGATGGAGGTAGCAGAGATGAAGATGCTGAGGATCTCTTTGGGAGTGACTAGGATGGACAGGATCAGAAGAACAGCACATGTTAGAGGTTTTGGAGATAAAGTCAGAGAGGCCAGACTGAGATGGTTTGGACATGTACAGCGAAGAGAGAGAGTACATCAGAAGAAGGATGCTGGATTTGGAACCACTAGGAAAGAGGCTTAGAGGAAGACCAAAGAGGACGTTCATGGATACAGTGAAGAAAGACATGAAGATAATTGGCGTGACCGAAGAAGATGCAGCAGATAGGGTTAGATGGAAGAAACTGACTTGCTGTGGCGACCCCTGAAGGGAAATGCCGAAAGAAGAAAAAGATCTTAGCTACAGCGACTAATGTTCATTTTACAAAAGTGTAAAACAACTAAATTCTTGGATTGTAAGACGTGTGCAAACATACTCAAGAATCACATTATTCATAAGGGTTTTATATTTATATGCACAGATGCACTTCATTTTTATTGGTCTAGTATGCAGGGGAGCACTCAGAGATGTTCGTAAACAAGGATCACAAGGTTGAATAACTTGTAGAAAAGTTTTATTCTGTTAAAAATTAGCAGGCAAAATATTTCTTACTTTTGAAAACTGTGTTTTTTTTAATCCAGGGGTAGATTTAAGAAACAGCATTTTGGTCCACTTTTTTGTCCCACGTTTAAGTGAAATGACAATTAAAAAAAATCTTTTAACATGCATAATTTTCTAGTTGGACAATGTAGAAAAGGCTTCCAAGTTGTCTTCTGGACAGAGTATTTGATGACCGAAATGTTTTGACTTCCATTCAGAATCTGCTCTGTGATAGAATCACTGCCTTTTAACTGAAGACTTGCCGGTTCTATTCCTGATGAAAGGCCAGTATTCCATGCCTTGTCCCCCACCCGGGACTTGAAACCACGACCTTCTTGCTGTGAGGCCACTGTGCTACCCACCGTGCCGCCGGGAAGTAATTCATTCTTTGCAAAGGCTTTTGTTTCACCACATTTCGTTTTTTTTTTTCTTGGACAATCCGGTGTTCAGTTTAAACCATTTCTAACTTTTGTTACTACTGTTATAAATTAAGATGTTAATAAGAAGTCTTCATTTTTTTTTTTTTTTTTAATTATGGTCAAAAAGACGTGTAGATATTTAAGATTGACCAATCTGGCCTTCCAGTTCTCTTTTGTACTGTATTACTGCAGAGTATGCAGACACTAGAGACTTACCTAAAGCTACAGGCCTAGAGGAATCTATCACGGCTCCATTAACACTCAAGCTTTATTCTCCTCTTCTTGCCTTCTTCCCCTCATTAATCACCAGACCAACCCTTAGGGCTCTACTCTGCAGCAAATCTCACTTTCAGTGTCTACGTGTGGGGTTGTCAAGTTTGTGGGCATCTTGTTTGCCTGTATTCGCACATTAGGGCATGCACAAGTGACTTTATGCTTATGTGTGTTAATGAGCAGCTTTCTGCGTTAACCCAGGTTCTGATTAAGATTTTAAAGCAGAAGACTTGTATTATATCTATGGAAACTTCCTTGTTCTGTTCTCCATTAGTCATTTTATTCAAAGTGCTGCCAGTTTCAATTTAGCCTGTATTTAATCTTGTGAAGGTGTATCAAATTGTCACTTGTGAGGTGATGAGCTGTTGTACTTAAAAATTCCATACGTAGATTGAGTTTCCAAAGAGAACGAGAGGAAGTTATTCTTAGGGGTGGGGTGTGTGTGTGGGGGGGGGACATCTCTCCTACCTTTTTATGTTAGAATCATAATCTGTAATGAGTTTCTCTCCTGCAGATACCTTTCATCAGTCTGCTTGCCAAGCACATTCAGTACAGTGTGCAGCCAAAGATAGTTTCAGCTGTGTCTACGTGTGTTAAAGGCTTTGTCTTTGTGTCCGTGTTCTTAATTTACTCACTATGGCGCCTTGGTAAACATTATAATGGCCTTGCTTCACAAATAAATAAAAAAAATCTAGCTGATCTTCATTAAATGAAGGTACAATGTAGCGTTGAATAATGTAAAAGCTCTGCAAGTGTCAAATGAACATGATTTTTAAAAATGTGGCTGTAATTGTTGGATGCTGTGATAATAATGCGTTGTGGAAAAATGATTGAGCAGTGTGTAAGTGGAGGATTTTAAAAGCTCCAAGTGGATGTTACCTGCCAACGTGGAGAATGCATTTGTTTCTGTTTGTCTGTGACTGAGTTTGTACACACTACTCTGCATCCCTCCCTCTTCTTTTCTCAGGGGGATTTCTTTTAATAGTAATGAGGTGACAGTTTACCTCTCGCTGAGTTCCAAGGGTGACAGTTTGGTACCTGCCCAACTCGTCAGGAAACGCTCCTGCTGACTTACTCGTGGCCTTTAAAAGATGCCTGCTTTTTAAATTTACTCTCTGTCCTAATGAGCCCAAATGACCTGAAGTGTGGGCTGAGGCGATCCGATTCCCTCATCCCCCATTCATACTATAAAACAGCTTTTAATGTTTCCCGAGAAGTATTGTTCAGGGAATGAATTTTGGACAAGGACTGCCAACGAAAATGGAGCAGACGGAAGTAGCTGCAGCGGCAGATTAAATTATGGTCATAATGGAGACAGTAATGACCCACAGGAGTCATAAAACAGGAGAAAACATGAAACTGCAGGATGGAAATTCAAAGAGAAATGCGATGCGTATTGTTTTGATGGAAATGCCGGTACATTTGGATTTAGCAAGTTTAACGAGGGAAAGTTGAAACTGGGGTGAGTTTTAACTGTTACTCCTCCCCTTCCTATTCATGTACCCCACTCTCCCCTCTTTCGTCGCTCATGTACCCAATTGTTCACTCTTATTTCAAAGAAATGTCTGTTGGGCGAAGTGATAATTGCATTCCTCTGTGATTTCATGCTGAGACACAGAATGACACTAAATCAAAGCCCACTTATTCTAACGGCGTGGTTCTTTGGGAGGAAATGAGACAAAAACAATATGACAAACTTCATCGGTCTTCATTCTTTGACATAAATGTCCACAATTCCCCTCCGAACACACACAGACACGCATATACCGCAGCGTCCTCTTTGATTTGCAGACCAAATGTGGCTGAGTTGAGTTAGTTCTAACAAACACAAATCTCTGCTTTCTGCTTGCGAGGGGATGTTTGTGGCAGACTCGGAGCTCTGTGCTTTCCCTGCTAACCGTATCAGAGAAGCGGCCCGAACATCAGTGAGCGAGCACCTCTTTAGAATTAATCCAATCCTCGGAGGCTGGAAGGAGGGGGAAGGGAGCACCACACACAAGGATTACTGCTTTTAGGGCCTCTGATGAAATTCAAATAACAAAGTGTCCTGATAAACACTTGTTTTTTCAAATCCTGCAAAACATGCAAGTGTTGCCTGAACACTGAACAGCGGCTTCTTTCTCATCTTTTTCAGTCTTAATTGATATGATAATCAACTAGCCAGCTCATGGAAATGATGCTTTGGTGGCTTTCATCCTGTACCTTATTCAGTTTTCTTACAACTCAGTCCCTTCTGAGGCAGTGGATTTGGTTTCCATGTAACCAGCTCTCACCTGTTGGCCTAGATACTGATTTTTTTTTTTTTTTTTTCAGGTGCGGAGGCTGCATGCAATATCAATACAAGCAAACTAAAGTAGAACATTGAGTTTGCCTACATTACACCTACAATAAAATCCTGTCTTTGTTTATCCGTGGACTCTATTTGCTTTGGCCTGAATAAATTATCCAAAGTGGTGGACAGCTTATTCTTCTTTTAAAAACAAACATTGCACTTCTTTGTTGCCCCTTTTTTCTGGTCGTTTGAGCGGGGCATTCTGTCATATGCAAATTCCTTTTTGTCTGTGTGTTATTGACTGTGAAAGCTTCAGCCATGTACATGGATTAAATGGAAATTGCGGTGCGTGTTTATGCGTGTATATGTGTGTGTGTGCTAAGGATTGCTGACTAAAGCTGTAATACATAAAGAGCTTTTGGAGAAGGAATGGTTTAAAGAGCGGGCAATTGTAATGATGAGTTGAACCAAAATTGTCCCATCGTAAAGCTGTTTCACACGCATGAGTCCATCATAGTGTTCTACTCTGTTCCCTGCCAGCCTTAGTGTCACAACAATCAATAGCAGCTTAAATTTACGATAGAATAATTTAACCACTGTGAAGTAAGCAATGTTAAAATGCTGGATTGCTAGATTATGGGATTATGATTGCAGTGTAATCCTTTCTTGTCCTGTAAAAGCGTTTTTTCTCTCAGATTTCAGATGCCAAACCCCCAATAAAATATGATAGAGCTTAAGACAGCAGAAGCTTGTGCAAAGCACGAAAAATATACCTCCTTTGCAGTGTCCCCACCCCTACACACACCCACCTACCTCCCAGCCCACTCATTTCACCTTGAACCGCCAGCTACTGCCTTTTTAACTGAGTTAAAAATAACGGTAAATAAAGCAAACGTCTGGCCTGATGCTGCTGTGCGGAAACAATGGGGAGCAGCGGATACGTGCACCCACAAAAAAAGCAACCGAGCTGAAGTGAGGGACCGGCACCACCGAGACCAGTCCGACCCCACAGCAAGGACCCCACAAACTGTGAAGGCTAGATTACCGGGATGGATGATCCCCACGAGGACACACTGGACTAAGACACAGAATAAAACAATAGAATAATAATTAAAACCAGTAAAACAGGTAAAAAAACTGTTTAAGAAAGTAATCTTAAAACTTAACCAAAAAATAAAATGGTGTAAAAATAGATAAGTAAAGAAACAAATATCAATATATACATAAAATCACATTAAACAAAGATTAATCAAGTAAAGGCCAGGTTAAAAAAGTGGGTTTTCAGCCTTCGCTTAAAATTATAAGCGGACAGTGTAGCCCTGAGTTCCTCTGGCAGGCTGTTCCACAGGCGAGAACCATAATGCTGGAACGATGCTTTACCTTGGGTTTGACCTTTAATTGTTTGTAGACTCAAATGAAAGTTAGAAACACTAAAAAAAGGGAATGCAAATTATATTCAGTCAAATAAATTGCTTTTTTGTGGCAAAGACGTTTACTTTTGGCCTTTTGCCTGTATATTTTTCTATGTTGCCTTGCGTCAACAGACTGTTTGCTTTTGGCGAGCAATCTCATGAAAAGAGGTTTTGATCATCGTATTTCATTCCCCATTTTGACAAAGATATGGTTTGCAGTCATAGATACTCTACTGTGAATATTGTGTGATGCCACACAGCCGTTGCAGAGGCCACAACTAATGAAATAAGGTCAGCAAATACTATGATATTACATTTTTGGTCCAGTTTGATTTATGAATGTTTGATGAGCGAGTCCAATCACGTATAGATGAATAAAGAGATGAAGAGTGAGAAAGGAGAAGAAGTAGTTTAGGAGATAATTTAGGAGAGTAGGGTAAGAGGTAAAATCAGACTTTAAATGGGGGGCTGCGTGGGATTTAGGGTGTATGTTGAGTGGGAGGGTGATTACTTTCTGCTGAGGTAGCAATGCATTACGCATGAGGATTTGAAATGGCTCAGATAAAGTAGTTCATGATTAACTGGGGTGCAGCTGGCTTACCACCCTGCCAACAGCTGTAGTTAAGGGTGAATTACAAAAATTATGAGATGGCGAGACATTTTGGAAGCTGTAGGAAATCTATTCCAGATAGGAGGATGGAACAGGTTTTGTCTTACAATTAAGACAAACTTTCTTTAATTTTTGTTTAAGCAGAGAATTGTTCAAGAGCTTTTTTTTTTTAGGGAGTGTTGGTTGCTGCAGGTTGGGGTTGCAGTTGGAGGAATGATTGCTGCAATGATTGCTATAACAACTGTCTGACGGGATAACAAATCAAATTATAAAGATGGACGCTCCAGCACAGACCCCGCCACCATCTGAAATTGATTGCTCGCACCAAGAGTTGATATTGCAGGGTCTGGTCTGTCATAGTCCATCAGGCGTCATTATTACCAAGGGAACTCTTAAACCTTATGCAGAGCTGAAAGACGAGAACGAACACTCTGCTCAGAACACACTACATTTAGACAGATTTGTGCTCGCGGGCATTTTGGCGGTACAGAAGCTATAGAAATTTAATATTTCTTTGTTTTTATTTGTTCTGAATATCATTCAAATCTGGGAATATTTGGTATAGTAAACACTTATTAAAATTCAGCCTGAAGTTATTATATTGTTGTTGTGGGACAACCTTGATTTATTTTTCTTGTTTTTATTGTTTCAGGATCGATTTTAAGGTTCTTTTAATGGTTTATAAAGGTTTTAATGGTTTTGGGCCCTCTTATTTATCTGACCTCTTTGTGAGGTAAAACCGGTCACGGACCCTGGGGTCCGCTGATAGTAATACCAAATGTTAGAACAAAAACTCACGGTGAAGCCTCCTTCTAACATTATGGTCCTCGCCTGTGGAACAGCCTGCCAGAGGAACTCAGGGCCTCAGAGACAGTTCATGTTTTTAAGGAGAGACTAAAAACCCACCTTTTTAACTTGGATTTTACTTGATTTTTATTTTTTGTTTAAGATGATTTTATGCCTGCTCAGTCTGTGGGGTCTTCTTTGTGGGAGTCTGACTGGCCTGGGTGGTACGGGTGCCTCGATTTAGCCAGGTGGCTTCTGTGGGTGCCTGTGTCTCTTGGAGCTGGGTGGATCCCTGTGGTTTTGGCCGCTGCAGTCATCAGCAGCCTGACTCCTGATGTGGATCGATCCCCAGTTATTATTTCCTCACAGCATCAGGCCAGATGCTTATTTTTATTTCAGTTAAAGAGACAGTATCTAGCGGTTCAGGTGAAATGGGGGTTGGGGAACGATGGCCGAATGGGGATGCGGTGGGGCGGCTGTGTGAACATCGATGCATGTGTGCAATGTTTGTGTGAGTGTGTGATTTTTGATGAATGCTTTTGACTTACTGTTTTTTTTAATGGTCTGGATTTTAATGTTGTTTACATTTTTATTTGTCACTTTGTGTGACTTTGTGTGGGAAAAGTGCTTTTTAAATAAGATTTAATTTTATCTTTAACCACACTTGGTAGTAAGTAAATCATACAGAGGTTACTGAACCTTTTCATTTGTAATGTCTTAATATTCTGAAAAAAAAATTTGTACGTGTTTGTGTTGGTAACGTGTCACAGTTGTCTTTCAATAGTCACAAGTTTCCTTTAGCAGACAGTTTTTTTTATTCCACTGTGTGATTAGTCATTAAGCTGAAGTGAGCTGTCATTGAAAATCATTTTCGTGTCTTTAGAAAGTTCTCTAGTTCATTCCAATGATGAGTGATTTTGTACCCGTAGGGGAAATAGTGCTCATATTTTATTGAAAGTTGAGACAGTTCCTCAATAATGCCTCGAGTTTCATGATGTTCTCTGAGAAGAAAGGACTTAGTGTTTGAGGCCACTTACGGAAAATGACAGTCGTTTGAAAGATGGCTCATTACTTTGTTCCATTAGGTGTCCAAAATCCCAAATTTGTTACCAGGGCATTCAGTCATAGTCTTTTATTCTCCCGATAGTGATAGGAAATGTTTTTAAGATGATAAACGACAGATGATTATATAGATATAACTGAATGAAAGGGTCTTGTCCTTTTCTTCTGATTCAGTTTCAGAGCATATTCATCAACATATATTATTACAAGTTATCAGCAACTCAACCGAAATAATGGTAAAAATATTAATTAATTCAACACTAACTGCAAAAATATTAACTAATATTAATACAAAATCATAATCTGTAGTGAGAGGAGGGAAGAGGTGGAAGAAAACTTGGAGAGGTGGAGGTTTGCACTAGAAAGAAGAGGAATGAATATTAGTCAGAGTAAGACAGAATGCATCTGAATAAATGAGAAGGATCCAAATGGAAACGTGGGGTTACAGAGAGAAGAGATAAAGAAGGTGGAAGATTTTAAGTACTTAGGATCAACAGTCCAGCGCAATGGAGGATGTGGAAAAGAGGTGAAGAAGCGTGTGCAGGCAGGCTGGAACAGATGGTGAAAAGTTTCAGGTGTGATGTGTGACAAAAGAGTTTCTGCTGAAATGAAAGGGAAAGTATACAAAACCGTGGTGAGACCGCCCATGCTGTTTGGTCTAGGGACAGTGGCACTGAGGAAAAGACAGGAAACAGAGATGGAAATAGCAGAGATTAAGATGCTGAGGATCTCTGTGGGAGTGACCAGGATGGACAGGATCACAGGAACAGCACATGTTAGAGGTTTTGGAGATAAAGTCAGAGAAGTCAGACTGAGATGGTTTGGACATGTGCAGAGGAGAGAGAGAGAGTACATTGGCAGAAGGATGTTGGGTTTGGAACCACCAGGAAAGAGGCCTAGAGGAAGACCAAAGAGGAGGTTCATGAATACAGTGAAGGAAGACATGGAGATAGTTGGTGTGACGAAAGAAGATGCAGCAGATAGGGTTAGATGGAAGAAACTGTCTTGCTGTGGCGACCCCTGAACGGAAATGCCGACAGAAGAAGAGGAATTAATACAAAATCACCTGCTCAATCGCTCCAACAATCTGAACCACCAAACTACCATTTAGCTTGGCACCACCAGTGGTATCCAAACAGAATTGAATTTGGGGCCACAGAGCACTTCTATGTTTAGTCTATTTAAAGATTGTTACATAACTAGTTACGCAAGTATGATTGATAAAAGAAAATAAAACATGGTGATTTTTTCAAAGCAGACAAAACAGAGTGAAGGGCACTGAATGATCTTTGGTTACATCTTTAAACATCAATATATTTGATCTGAATGTAGTGACACACAATTTCAGAATCCGCTTTTGTCCATCAATAAATTACAAAATCCGGGAGCTGTGAATGTAAAGCGTTTTTAGTCACTTTAAAAACTTCCCAAAGAAGTTATTCTTTTGGAAATCCTTCAGTGCTTGGAAATAATAGCCCATATTTTTTCCAGTGTTGAGCATCTAACTGATGGGAGCATCAGACCAAACATCTTAATACTAGCGAGAGCGTATGGCCAAAGGCTTCTTGCAGAGAGGTCTAACTGGGAGAAATTTCAAAGCTTTTGAGCTATTTGGAAGATTAATGTCTGGACATTTTTATGTAATTCCAAACGGTCTGAATCTGCTGTTTTTCTTGATTAAATTCACTTTTGGAATGAAAAAAAATAGTTTATCCCAAAAACAAAAATGAGTACCGGTATAATTTGTTTTCAATACTTCCCATTTAGGTGACTTGTTAAGACTGATGCTGAACTGCAAAGTCACTTTGATATCAATCATTTCAAACTTTCTTGTTATGGACAGTTTAATCTTAATCAAGATACAAAGTGAGCTGTGCAAAAGGCAGCAATGGTTTTTGGTTACTGGTACAGTTGTGATGTTGTGTTTTTAGCCAGATCTGTTCACTAGTGTGGTTCAAAGATAAAACATTTTTTAAAATTAGCACGCTGCTATAAGTCAAGTCTATTTCCAGTGAGAGTTGGACCCCACTAAAGCTGCCCTTTATTACTTTCAAGGACAGAATTTCTAGGCGCAGCCGATGTAACGGATCCGGTTCAGTGATCTCAGAATAGGATTCCAGCTTTGTCAGATGATGTGGTCCTCTTGGCTTTGGGGACATAAGCGGATAGATTGAGCATCCTCCGCAGAGTGGACGGGCTCTCACTCTGAGATAGGGTGAGGAGCTGTACCATCCGGGAGGAGCTCTGAGTAGAACCGTTGCTCATCCGGGTTGAGAGAAGCCAGATGCAGTGGTACGGGCATCTAGTTAGCATGCCTCCTGAATGCCACGCTGGTGAGACGTTTCGGGCGGAGACCCAGATGTAGACCCCAGACCAGCTGGAGAGACTATCTCTCAAAGCTGAATAGGGAACGCCCGAAGATCCTCCCGGGTAAGCTGGAGGATGCAGCCAGGGTCAGAAAAGCCTTGGTTTCCTGTCTGAGGCTGTTGTCCCCTCGGCGCTATAAGTCAACTTTACCTTCATTTTCTTGTAATGCTTTTTATTATGCATTATGCTGTAAAATAAGTCACGCAATTCACCAGAGTCTTACGTATGTCTGTGTAATTACAACTGGCATAAGTGTCTGAATAAAACTCACCTGCAGCCACAAAGTAAGACTTCTCCGATAAAACATTGACAAGTGTGGAACAGGCTAAATGAAGGCTTCTAAAAACGCACCCCTACTTCTTATTATGCATGAACTGTTTAACCGGCTTGCTGTTGTGCTGCTTTAATGACTTAATCTGAGCGCTCCCTGGGTGAATTACTTTGCGTACAACAAACAAGGAGGGTTGTTTTGACTCCAGCTCCCACGAGAAAAGTTAGGGTCTTTTTTTTTTTTTTACCAGGAATTAGAAAAGTTTCTACTTTTAAAAGACAACCACAAAGCATACAACTTAGTCTGCCTTAAAGTTGAGCCGTTGCACTTCATTTGGTTTTTTTAAAATCCATCTATTAGTAGAAAATATGCCAGTTGTAATTTGTAACACACTTGAACAGTCGTGAAGGTAACGGAGTTTAATACAAAATGACTTTTTCTAATTTTATCTTTTTAACAGCCAGTGTCACCTTCATCAGGTAGATGGACCAGATGAGATCCTGCAATTATTCAAATGTTCCACACCACAGTGGATTGCAGTGCGTCTCCGTACGTGTGTATGTGTTTTCTGTTTGAGTGGGAGAGGACGTTACATCACCAGAGAACAGAACGTGTTGATAAATGAAATCGCATTATCTAACTAAGGTTTTAAAAAAGTCAAAGGGTTTTTTTTTTATTGCATCGCTAAGCTGCTGGAGGCATGAAGTAGAAACGTTCAAAACTCTGGCTAAATGTGAATACCTGTCTGAAATATACAGTTTCAAGCTTTAATCTCCTTTTAATAATTCATTTAACACTTTGAGTGTAGGAAATTGTGGGGTACATTGGGATACAATGTTCATTTCATTGCCGTTTGAAAAAACTACCCAGATTATTAAAGCAATGTTATGTTTCATCCTTCTAACAGCTTATCCCTAACAGGGTTGCGGGGGTGCCAGCGCTTATCCTGGCTGATTTCAGGCAAGAGGCAGGATTCCCCCTAAATTGGTCACCAGTCTTTCGCAGGGGCCACAAACACAGATGACACACGCTCATTCCTAGGGACAATTTCATAGCGGCTAATCAACCTGTATAACATGTATATTTTTGGAGTGTATGAGAAAACCAAAATACCCTGGAGAAAACCCACACATGCACGGGGAGAACATGCAAACTTAACACAGAAAGGACAGTGTTTTAAGCCTCACCCCCACTGGATGACTCGAACTCCAACCTTCTTGCTTTGAGGCCACCGTGCAGCCCACCATAAGGATATAAAATCACAAAGATTTAGGGTGACATTGAACAGCTTTGGATACAGTTCTAGTTTCTGTATCTCTCTAAGCAGGAAGTCAGGAATTACTTTAGTTTTGACATCTTAGCGGTGAATGCTCAGGGGAAAAGGTTGTGTCACATCATGCACCAAACAGAATAAAGCTATATTTTAATCTGGATGTGATGACAGCAGGAGGTTTGTAGCCCTAGTGCTGCCAGTCAGATTAGATTAAATCCCATCAAAAACACTTTCCTGATGAAGTGGATTTACAAAGGTTTGAGAAATGCAAAATAAAATCTGCTGCAGTATTAAATGAAATTTGGACTTGTGACATTTATTAATGACCTGTCTAACTGTTTCTGTATGATTTCATTTTATAGAATTTTTTTAAGGCGTCTCCTTCTTGCATGATCAATGAATATTTTTGTTCCATTGCTTTTTGTGGCTTATATTTGTCAAACTGGATTGTAGATGATCCTTTCTGTTTTTTCTGTTGCACAGCTAAGCTTCTACGTACACTCATGTTTTCACGGAGTTAAACATCCTTTTGGAATTTAAGAACATTCTGTTTGCTCTTAACAAATTTGTGGGTGTTAAATTGGCAAAGCAAATAGATACGGAAATAGGCTGTGATCTGATTTAATTTGTTTTAGGAACAAAGTTTATACACATTAACTATTCTATAATAGGGATTTTTTTTCTGTCTTCTTGGTGGCAAAAATGCTCACAGTTGGACTAATGTCCCACTAATATCAGACATGTTTTACTTATTCTATCAAATCAGAGCAAATTAAATTAGTAAAGCTGCACTAGTTGCCTAATTTTAAAGATCGCTTTTTGTTTTAGTGGGGCTGCACATTGGCACGGTGGTTAGCACAGTGGCCTCACAATAAAAAGGTTTGTGGTTCAAGTCCCACAGTGGGGGCCAGGCTTGAAACACTGGCCTTTCTGTGTGGAGTTTGCATGTTCTCCCCATGTATCCATGGGTTTTCACCAGGTACTCTGGTTTCCTCCCGCTCTCCAAAAGCATGCATGCTCGATTGATTGGCTGCTTTGAGATTGCCCCTAGGAATGAGTATGTGTGTCGCCCCACAACAGACTGGCAATCTGTTTGGGGTGTCTGAAGTCATCCAGGATAGGCTCACCCCACGACTTCATCAGGAATAAGCGTTTCAAAAGACAAAACCTTTTTATTTGGGGCCCCATTTGGGGAGAGACGGTGGCTCAGTGGTTAGAACATTCACTCGGGGAAGTTAACTGGAAGTTCGCAGAAGACACCTATCCCCTTGTTTCTCCCACCATTTGCGTCGTCATAGGTGGCAGCCTGCTGTGGTGTAATGCAGCACACAAATTTCCCCAGTGAGGGATCAATAAAGTATACATTAAATTATTATGTGTGTGATGACACATGACCCTTTAGAAGAAACTAAAAAAACTAGTAGAGAATGAATCGGAACATGTGAATGAGAATACACGGTCAAAAAAGCAGAATAACTGGATGCTGACCGAGAAAGGAAGGTTTAAGATTTGAGTTTGCTCATGATTCTTATCCTATCACCTTGTATGGACCTTTTGGAGAAACAGATTGCCATGGAATGTACTGCCAAAGTATATTTGCTATGTTATTTATTAAATGCAGCATTACAGTTTAATTTATTTTCTTGTTTTTTTCTGATGCTCTGTTTCTTCTCATATCAGATGAAATAACCACAAATAAAGTTTGATCAAAATGATCTACTTTATGTCAGAGCTCCTCAATAACAACCCTCATGAATGAAGCATGAGATCATTCTCAATTTTGATTTATAGAAGGCCATAAAAACTGGTTCAATGAGTTGAATCTTTCTTCACTTTCCTACATTTTCAGAAGATGGCTCTCGATGGTTAATGTTACGGTTGAATTATACGATGTTCTGTCAGGTTGAACCCCTCCAGTGTTTTTATTGTTTTTCTAGGTTTAATCTTTGTGGACTTTCAGCTTGTGTTTTCTTATTTTCCAGTTAAATCGTCCTGTTTTTTTGTAGAGCTGTGATCTGAAAGGGCCCTGCTTCCTGTAACCGTGTCGTTATCACTCTCTATGTTGTCAGATCTTCAGGAGATGTTGGCTGGTGTTCAAGAAAGCCTCCAGTAAAGGACCCCGCCGGTTAGAAAAGTACCCAGATGAGAAGGCGGCATATTTCAGGAGTTTCCACAAGGTAAAGACTGACCAAATCACTATTTTACATGTTCGTACTTTTCTATATACTCTTTTTTCGGGTCCAACTGATTAGGTTTTTAAGACCAATGTCAATACCAATTTAAAGGGTCCACAAAAGGCCGATTGATTAATTAGCCATTTCTTAAGAAATTTGTATAATGTTCATGAATACTTCAACTTAGCATGCATGTTGTAGGAGGAAACCGGAGTACCTGAAGAAAACCCACGCATACAAGTGGAGAACATGCAAACTCCACACAAAAAGGAGCCACTGTTCCAACCTCGTCCGTACCCGGAACTCGAACCCATGACTGTCTTGTTGTGAGGCAACTATGCCAATCGCTGTGCCACCAAGAACATTTCTAGTGGGGCATGAAAGTGCAATGGGTAGCACAGTGGCCTCACAGCAAGAAGGTCGTGTGTTCCAGTCCCGTGTGGGGATGAGGCTTGGAACATTGGCCTTTTTGTGCGGAGTTTGCATGTTCTCCCAATGTCTGCGTGGGTTTTCTCTGGGTATTCCGGTTTCCTCCACCCTCCAAACACAGGCATGTTAGGTTGATTGGCTAGTGCCAAATTGCCCCTAGGAATGAGTGTGTGAGTGTGTATAGTTGAATGTGCAACCACCTGGCGACCTGTTCGGGGTGTACCCTGCCCCTTGCCTTGAATCAGCCGGGATGAGCTCCGGCACCCCCCGCAAGGGTAACCGTAAGGGATAAACTGTTAAGAAGGTGACTGTTCATGAATACCTATTTTTTTTTTTTTTTTTAAGTTTGTTGATCAATTCTCAGATAAGAAAGCAATTTTAAAGTAGATAACAGCAGTGGAAATATATTGTATTTTACCCACGTATAGATGTGAATAGTTCTTTTTTTTAGTAATCTAATTTAAAAAAACTTTGGATGAAGCACACAGAATAATGTACAAGAAGAAAAATGTCTGTTTCTGAGCTCATGTCTAGGTGTCCTTTGAGGAGACACCGGTGAGGGATGAATTAAGTATGTAAAAAATATATATATAAATAAAATAAATAGGGAGGAGGGAAGAGGAGCTTAGTGTCGAGCCGCTCCTCCTCCAGGAGCCAGATGGGGTGGTTTGGGCATCTGGTCAGGATGCCCCCTGAGTGCCTTGCTGGTGAGGTGTTTTGGGCACATCCGCCCGAAGGACACCAAGACGCAGGCCCTGGACCCACTGGAGAGACTTAGTCTCACAGCTGGCTGGGGAATGACTCGGGATCCTTCAGCTCACCCGGAGGATCCCGCTGGGGTGAGAGAATCCTGGACTTTCCGTCTGAGGCTGTTGCCCCGCGACCCGGTCCCGGATAAGCAGAAGATGACAGATTGAAATACATAATTATGTCAATAACCCCAGTTTACAAAATTACTTATTTATTCCGCAACTAACACAGTAGCTACATAATTGGTTGTTTTTAAATACAATTTGTGTTAATGTCAATATAATCAATTCACAAACAAATAAATGAGATAAAGCACTATGTGCATCTTAATTATTACTTGGAAAAATTCTGAAAAAGACAAACAGTCAAATATATAAAAACAAATACATATTTTTATAATTAATTGGAAAATCCCCCATGTTCTTTTGTTGGTATTGTCAGGGAGCTAATCCCATTCACTACTCTAAAAACCATCATACTGTAGCCAGAATACGCAATAAATTCTTTATCTTTTATCAAATTGTCTCTGTCTGGTCCGGAGGTGACCTTGAGTTTATATTCACAAATTCCAGATGAGACAAAACCTCGGTGTTGTTCCTCAGGCAGCCGTATCTGATAGGGTCTAAATGCTTCTGACATAAACATGCAGAGCACAATTACTGGGGAACGGCCAAGACTTTCATATCGTCATTTGGCCAACTGGTGGAATTAATTAGCTTCAGCTGATAAAATCTGACGGCGTCAAAAATAAAAAGCCAGGAACTGCATTTTAGCTTCAGACGTGAAGACTGCAGTAATAAATTGATTTACATTGATTTTTTTTTTCCAATAGAAACAAAATTAAGTGGAATGCTGCACCAGTACAAAGTTTTAATTCACCTTCTGATCCGCTTATTAATCGGGTTGCGGGGGGTGCCGGGCTGTGAGAGGTAGCTTACACCCCAAACAGGTTGCCAGTGTGTTACGGGCCACACACACAGACAACCTTCCACACACACATTCATCCCTAGGGGCAATTTTATAGTGGCCAATCAACCTAGCACATGTCTAGATCTCCTTGGGGAAGACACCTAACCCCCTATTACTCCCACCATTGGCGCCATCCTGCGGCACAGAAATTTCCCCGTTGAGGGTTGAATACCCGCAGAAAACCCACACGTACACGGGGAGAATATGCAAACTCCACAAAGAAAGGCCAGTGTTTCAGGCCTTACCACTCCTCCAGGACACTAACCCTGACCTCCTTGCACCACCATGCAGCCCCCAACTTTCATTCGTTCCGTTCCATCATCTTCCACTTAACCGGGGCCGAGTCGTGGGGGCAAAAGTCTCCGACGAGAAACCCAGGCTTCCCTCACCCTAGTTGCATCCTCCAGCTTAACTGGAAGAATCCCGAGTCATTCCCCGGCCAGCTGTGAGACATAGTCTCTCTCCGGGGTCTGATCTTGGTCTCCTCCTGGTGGAACATGCCTGAAACACCTCACCAGCGAGGCGCTTGGGAAGCATCCTGACCAGATGCCTGGACCACTCAATCTGACTTTTCTTGACCTGGAGGACGAGCGGCTAGACACCGAGCTCTCCTCCCGAATGGCAGAACTCCTCACCCGATCTCTGAGTGAGAGCCCAACCACCCTGCGGAGGAAGCTCATTTTGAGCACCCACAGTTGGTGAACGTAGGTGAGGTCAACCCAACTTTTCGTTCTCAAATAAAAAGTCTAAAAAGAATCGAATCATTTCCTTTTTGATTGAAACACTAATCTGTGTCAAACACGGGATGAGAACCTTGTTTTCATCTTTTTGCATTGGTCACAGACTAAGTTTAAGCATCTATTAGAACACATTTTGTGACTTCTTCTTGTCCTCTGGGGCGATTCTCTTTCTTTAGAAAGTAATAATTCTAAGCATACTACCTCTCTCCCCGCCTTCTATACCCTTTGAAAAAGTCCAATTATGGCTCATTATTCCGGTGACTGGAGATGATGTTAAAGGAGTTTCACCGTGAACAATGTTTTTATCGTAATGAGAGGAAGATAACAGCAGATAATAGACGACTGCATCATTCTATTCCTTACAAGGCTTCAGCTCCAGAGATAATCTTGTCGTCTTTATTCTGCCTTTTGATTATGAGAAAATTCAGGGAGTTTTTTTAAGGAAAACTTTTTTTCTCTTCGTTCCCTTCGTTGCTTTGTGCATGCCAACTGGAGTGTTTTGATCCGTTCTGCCACCCTCATCCTGCTGCTATAGTTTCAGTCATGTATTTTGACTCGAGCATCTTTCTGCCTACTGCATCATGCTGTCACATAGGGCGTCTTGTGTGGCGGGAAACCCCCCTTTTCCAGAGGCACCTCACACACCCAGCCACTGGAGTGAGCGATTGGCGTGCACATGCACCAGTGCACCTGGTAATGCATTGCCACAAAGATCAAGAAAGGTCCTGTCTGAGGGCTTCATTCAACGCTGCAGTGCTTTAGGGAGAAATAAGCTGCACTGGTGGCCGATTTACACAATCAACACAAACACGATTGGGTTTTTCTCCTTCTTTACCCTCACTTTTTTTCTTTGATTTCATCATTGCTGTTTTACCTCTTCTAGTTTTCTGTTTCTGCATGTGCAGATTCTTTGCCTGAGGGGCATTGGTCCGCACAATAAAACAGTTCCTGCTTCATTTTAGCAGTATTTATAGTTTCTAACTTTTTTTTTTGCTTTACATGTTTGAGCCCTCTAGACTAGCTCTTCAGGAAGGAGGGAAATAAAATAAGTGTTTAATTATGGATCAATCCTTCCGTTTTGTTGTCTTCTGCTTATCCGGGTTCGGGTCGCGGTATATACTATAGAAATGGAATTTGTAAAATTCTGCAATAATTCTTGATCTGTTTATGTGAATGTCAGAAACATTTTTGGTAGACTAGTGGCATGTGTAGTAACTCAGTCGTAGTAAGGTTTAATTAATTATAACAGTTCAACAAACAAGCGTCTAAAAGTTGTTGTAGATGGAGGAAATGATTCAATTATTTTTTTTGGATAACGCTTGTTGTACTGTGTTTCACTACTGTGGGAAAAAAGGTTTTAACAAATTATGTTTTGTTTAAAAATGTTTTTTTTACTTGGTTTTGTTCTTGTTCACGAGTGGAGTAAGGATGGAGCAGGCGAGCAACAGGCAGTTCGGTGTGGCGTCCACAATAATTAGGACGTTGCATCGGTGCGTCGTGGCAAAGAAAGAGTTGAGCCGAAAAGCTCATTTACCAGTGAATCTACATTCCTACCCTCACCTATGGTCACCACCTGTGGATGATGACCAAAAAAAACGAAATCACTGATGAAACGGTTGAAATGAACTACCTCCAAAAGGTGGCTGGGCTCTCACCTAAGAATAGAATGAGGAGCTCTGCCATCCGGGAGGAGCTCAAAACAAGAGAGATTGAATAGACTTTACAAAATAAAACTTCAGTGAAGAATTGATCCAGAGTGTTAGATAACTTTTATTTTTTCAGATATGTTCTGCTTTTAGCTGACGCAGTTTCAGTTTGTGTTCAGTGATGGATCAGCACCATCTAAAGTGATAACGGCCACTAGTTGAAGCAGAAAATAGTCTTTCTCTGTTCACCAGAAAATAATGTGCAATAAGCTCATGAATGTCTTTAACCTTAAAAAAAATTAAAAATAATTTCATTCATTTTTTGTAAGAAATGTTCATAAAGTCAAAGAGATGTTTGCTTTTAAAAATAAATCCAGAGGTTAGAGCGATGAAGTGGGTTACCATGACGCAAAAATTCACACTTTAAAAATGACTTCACTTTTTCATTTTTAGATAATATCTTTTAAAGGGGGCATAAAAAAAATAATGGAATAAGTCCTATTTGTCATCATTGCTTCCCCCTGTCGTTTTTACATCGTTATCAAAACACTAACGTCCCTCTAGTGAGCTGTAATGTTGACACAGGCTATCTGAGACTAAAGGCAAATTCATTACATGCTATTAAAGACATCTGCAGTTCGCTTATAGAGCATTCGTGCTAAGGTCTAGTCTTTTGACCTTTTACAGCCGAGCTTTACTATACGGGCAGCGAGCCCAGCTAATTCATTCCTAACAGTCTGGCAAAAGGCCCGCGGTTAACACACAATGGATGACAATAATGTAATGAGCCTTATCTGCTCGAGAGAGTGGACAGAGAGAAAGATGTTTTGCAGAATTGCTTGTAAATGCCAGTGATTTTAAAATATATATTTCTTTTCTCCGTGTAAATAAATTGGAATGCTGATGGTCGTTCTTTGCACAATTCTTTTACATTCAGTAGGATATCTGTGTAACGCTGGTAGATTAGTTGAAACATCAGGATAACTTATTATTTATATATCAAACACTTGAGCTTGGTTTCATTTCTGGTTAACCTTACCTCTCTTTATCAGCCTCTAATTACTTTTGCACTTTTAGCAAAGCTCTGCAAGGTGGCAATTAGGCCTCGCAATCTCTAACTGCTGCTGGCAGCTGCGCTCATTCAGCTTAATGTGTTTCTGACACGTTCTCCTTCCTTTTTAGATCACCGAACTCCATAATATCAAAAATATTACCCGCATGCCAAGGGAGACGAAAAAGCACGCAGTCGCCATCATCTTCAGCGATGACACAACCAAGACGTTCGCCTGCGATTCAGGCAAGTACATTTGTTGAAAAAGTAATCTAAACCTTCTTGCACTTTGGAAGCATTGTCTTTGAAAAGTTTGGACAAAGGTGATGTAAGAGTGAAAAAAAAACAGAGAAAGGAATAAAAGTGAAGGAGGAAGCGGAGGATTGGATTTCAGCCAAGTGATGCTCATTTGCCGCTATATTAAGAGGTGGGAGGATGCGTTCTGAAATATTGATTTTCATTGTGCAGGTATGAAAACCGATACTGAGCATAATTTACAATGTGTTTCAACCCAATTATGGAGTGTAACAAAAGAAATTGCTTCTAATACGTGAACAGGAAGTTTAAGGAGCATGTGTGTGCTCGGATGGACCTGTCTTGAAGAAGGAAGACAAGGCGGATGCACATTAATTTGTTCCTAATAACAAAAACAAATATCTCAACACAGAACACAGAAGGGTATGTCTGAGCATAAATCTGCCCGTAAGGATTAAAAAATATAAAAGATTTATTCTTTTACTATCTTTCTTAAATTCATTCACTTTCCTTGTTTAACTTTAGCCTTCATCTTGGAATAAAAAAAATATTTGTTTGGACTAAATTTCTAATGCTTTTTGCTGAGATATTAAAAATGAAGATAGTGGCTATGAAATGCCGAGGGCTGCACGGTGGGCTCACAGTAATAAGTTTGGGGTTCAAGTCCTGGAGATGGAGTGAGGCTTGAATCACTGGCTTTTCTGTATGGGGTTTGCATGTTCTCCCAGTGTATGTGTGGGTTTCCTCCGGGTGCTCTGGTTTCCTCCCACCCTCCAAAAACATGCATGTTAGGTTGATCGGCTGCTATAAAATTTCCCCTAGGAATGAGTGTGTGGCCCTGCAACTGACTGGGGACTTGTTCGTGTTTCGGGGTGTACCCTGCCTCTCGCCTTAAGGCCCTGCCCACCATGAACTTGTTAGGGATAAGCAGTTCCCAAGACAAAACAAAACTCTGAAATGCCCTTCTTTGCCTCCTTTTGGTACATCATTCTAAATAGTGGCATTTTTCAGCCAAAAAATCTGAGATAGGAGCGATCGAGTCCATTCATCTTCTTCTTTCGACATTTCCCTTCAGGGGTCGCCATAGCACATCATTTCTTCCATCTAACCCTATCTGCTGCATCCTCTTTGGTCACGCCAACTATCTTCATGTCTTCCTTCACTGTATCCATGAACCTCCTCTTTGGTCTTCCTTTGGGCCTCTTTCTTGCTGGTTCCAAATGGATCGAGTCCATTCATAATATTAGTGATTTAATAAACTTTGGTCCATTTTTTTCAAGTGCTCAAAATGTTATCTTGCATTCATGCATCTCCATGGAAATTCTTTAAATAAAAAAAATAAATAAAAAAATAAACACCTGCCTACATCTAACCGTCTGCACATGGACGCAAAGTTCATTTCAAAGGCGATTAACACGGAAATAGTTTTTACTTCAAATGATTACGTCACTAAATGACCAAACTTTTTTCCAGATTCCTCAACTTTTAATTCCATTGAGGTATCCATTAAATAAAAGGAAGGATCACAGAGCTTCTAGTTCCAGTTGGCTCAGATAGATGGAGAAATCAACCCTATACGATTCTCTTTTGGCTGGCTGCCTTTCCACTGCAGTGTTAGTCAGTGGGAGTGTGGATTGGAAGCTTTTCTTAATGTATGCATAAAATAAAGACATGCAGCCTCTTTTTTTTTCCTTATACATCTACCTAGTTGTCTATGCAATTCGAATTGGAGGAAAATAATAATGTGTTTTCTACAACTGCGTAACGAGCACATAAAGCAAACTTGATGATTGGATCATGAGTAGTTTTCTAAAGTAGTTACGCAAAACAAATACAATCAAACCGTGTACATAGACATTATCCTTGGCCGTAAAAATAAAGTTCATCATTGTTTTTCTGCAAACATCTACCCAAACACACGGACCTGTTTGTGGCTTTTTATCCATGCACTGCACGTAGAGCAGTCAGGGCGCCTCTGTGCTGATGAAGTGTTTGTTTAGCCGATTTTCCACTCAGTGGCCTTAAAAAGTGTGGGAGTTTAGAGACACTTAAAGGCCAAAGCAAGCAGAATCCAGGGGAGGCAGGGAAAAAAAAAAAGGTAAAATGCAACGCGGTTCTGTTTCCGCTTGTTTGTGTGTGCATGTGTTTTACTGAGCTCTATCTGGGCAGTAGCAATACACCTTAACATTTTCCTTTTGGTATTTTATTTTAAAAAAGGATCATTTTTCTGGGACTTACTTTGATTATCATAAAAAAGGATCAACGTATTGTAAAAAGATACATTAAAAGTTTTACTTTAAAGCACCTCGAATGGTTCCTTTACTTCCACACGCACGGCTGACCCTAGCTCCATGTCCCAGCGTTCCCAAAGAGCTTTAAAAAGATAAACAACTTTGTGGTTTGCTTCATTTCACACTTCACCGACTCTCACTGAAACCCTAAGAAAGATAATTTAGTGTCTAAAGAGGAAAAAAAAACTCTTTTCAGAAAGACTGCTGCACAAACATGTTGATTCAATTCTTAAAATTCTTTTTTAATCTCTAATTAATGAGAGAAATTCTCTGCAGTGAACATTTTTCTATTATTTGCTGCTTGCTGGTGTTAGTTTTTTTTTTGTTCTTTTTTTTTAGTTTATTATAAATAGAAAAAAAGTGTTTTTGTTGACGATATTTTCCCAAAAGCACCAGAAATAATTTTTATTATAATAAACTCATTTTCACTCAGTTTACTTTTGTTCCTTTTAGGGATTTAGATCAATTATAAGACGGCACGGTGGGTCTTAATAGACCGTCTAAATGTAGCAGAACTAATTACATTGTGTGGCGGCAAATCGTCAAAGGACGGTGCCTTCATCTATCGTTTGCTATCGTTAAACCTACTGCCTCTTTTAATCTGCACCTAATCGATCAGATTGCCCGGCCCCTCCCCTTTCCATTTGAGTTCTACAAGCTGTTTTCATGTTCTGTACATGTCACATTTTAATCAAAATTCCTCAAGTGATTAATGTGTGTGTGTCAATGCATCTATAACCGTGTAAATTTAATCTATTTAATCCAATTAATATTAAAAGTCAGGGGGTGTTAGTGTGTGACGTTGGATTTGTTTTAACACTGTTTGCAGAGTTGGATGCAGAAGAGTGGTGCAAACTGCTGTGTGTGGAGTGCCTAGGCAGCCGTCTCAACGACATCAGCCTGGGCGAGCCGGACCTGTTAGCAGCCGGCGTGCAGCGGGAGCAAAATGGTGAGCGCCCAATTTGTCCCTTCTAACGCAGACAGACATTCATGAGGTCAATCTCTCTCCCCGAGCGGTTAGCTTCTGTGGTCGGGGACTGAATCCGTTCAGACGACTGAGACCTCAGAGGTTCAGGGAAGCGGAACAGCCGCTGTCCAATTAAGCCTGGCTAATAAGGGCCGTCTTTGTCGATATTTGATTTCAACTCCCCAGCTAGAGTCTTTAGCTCTGTTCGAACTCCAGCTTTAGACCTCAGAGGCCTGTTGTGCCTGAGTGTGTGTTGAAGGAAAGTTGTGTGTGTAGCACAGGTCACAGGCTGCGGCCAGAGCTCTGTTCTACTTCTAATGAGAAGTGCTGTGCATCACTGGCTTCCCTCGTAATGAACCTTGTCATAGAGATGGATGAGATTATGGCTCCAAAAGCCATGTGAAATAAATGTGCCTGCCTACAAAGTCCACTCACAGGAAATAAGAATGGAGAGACAGCAGGGCTCTGCTATCACCAGGAACCTCATTCTACGTGTAATTTGCAAACTCATAGAGGAAATCGAAAAGGCAATTGGCAAAAAAAAAAAAAAAAACAACAAAGCAGTTTAAACTAGTATTTCAACCAATTTCCTTTGACTGCAGCTATGAAGAGAAATTATGCTCCCCAGCGTGATTTGGCCCCTTGTTTTATTTACAATAAGAAAGCAAAGTTTGGTTTTTAGCAACCGGTGTATTAATCCAAAACCTTCCCTTTCGGTTCTGTTTTTTTTTTTCGCTTATCCGGGGCCAGATTACGGGGGGCAACAGCCTTAGACGGAACCCCCCGGCTGCATCCTCCAGCTCACCAGGGAGGATCCACAAGTGTTCCCTGCCCAGTTGTGAGACATAATTTCTCTAGCGGATCTAGGTCTGCCTCTGAGACATGCCCAAAACACCTCAACAGTGAGGCGTTCCTGAGGCATCCTGACCATATGCCCTAACCACCCCATCTGGCTTATCTCGACCCAGAGGAGCAACGAGTCTACTCCGAGCTCCTCCTGGATGATCCTCACTCTATTTCTGATTGAGAGCCCAACTACCCTGCAGAGGAAGCTCATTTTGGCTGCTTGGATGGCCATATCCTACTGACGGTCACCTCCCGCAGCTGGGGACTATAGGTGAGGGTAGGAACGTAGATCGACTGATGACTGCAAAACTTTGCTTTTCGGCTCAACTCTTTTTCCACCATGACGGACCAATGCAGTGTCCTGATTATTACAGACCCCAACTGTTCCTTCTGTCATATATAAAATCCTTCTGTTTGGGGGTTTAAAAAATCTCCAGCATTGGACATCTCTCTCACCTGTCTGATCAGATTGCACAGACTTCTCTTTCAATTAGCAACCCCCCCTTAGACATCAGAGATCAATAATTAGATCACAGTTAAATTTCAACATCATTAAGCGTGCATGGCTTCTGGAAAAAAAATTAAGCATTACTAGAGCAAACCAATTTGAATTAAGATTTCACACTCCTATCTGTGTGTCTGTATTTCTCACAACGTGAACCTTGAAGATGCTGATCCTTGATGCTTGCATTGATTGAGAAAGGTCAGTACTTTAAAAATGCATTTCTGTGGTTAGCATTGCTTGGAAATTAGAGATATTTTAGTAGCATTTAAAAGACGCACACTGACAAATTTCTTTTAAACACTCACATTTAGTTGCAATTATTTTTACCTCAGAATCATAAAGTAGAGTTTAAAATAGTTTCGTTGCAATGTGTTGATTATTAAAATATGAATAATTCAGGTTGTAAAAATCTAGCAAAAAGACAGAGATGTACTTTAAACTTAAAACTAAATGCATCTTTGAACGGTTGAGAAATAAAACTGATGTGTTTCTTCCTTTTTGTTGGCGGTTGAAGAGCAGCAGCTTATTAAAATGTAAATGTTTGCAGCAGCATATGCTCTGGATTGCATCATTAGAGGATGAGACAATACGCAAACACATATGCAAATATACAGAAGCATTTGCTGGGACTGTCAGCGTGACCGTGTGTGTGTGCCTGAGTGTGTGTGCGGGTGAGTTTGTTCTTTTTGTCTGACTTGGATGCAGATCCTCTTTAACTCCCTGCTGTTTGGGTCACGCACTCATACATGCAATTCTCATCTGTCGTTTTTTGTTGTTAAAAAATACATTTTAAAGTGTAGTTTTGTGCAATTGTGCACACTGTAAACATTATGATTGTGTTTGAAAAAAAATTTTAGCAAATAGATTTAAAATCTTTGTGCTTAGTGATGTTAAAATTGTTCAGAATTCATCATCACTGTGCATAGATGAATGAAATATTAAGTTTTTTTTCTTTTTTATCTATACTTTATTAATTACTGAGTGGGAAATTTGTGTGCTGCACTACACCGCAGCTGGCTGCCACCTATGACAATGCCAATGGTTGGAGAAACAGGGGGTTACGTGTCTTCTCCAAGGACCCTAGACATGAACTCAGTGTAATGCGAATTTGCAAACTTCCGGTTAACTTCCGGTCCGCAGACGAACACTCTAACCACTGAGCCACAGTCTTCTATCCTCTTTTTTCTCCATCTTTTTCTGAGTCATGCCAATTTCCTCAGATATTAAAGTTTGGAAACAACGATGAAGTCTTGTTTTTTATTTTAAAATTGCAACAGCACGATAACGTCTGTGGGAATTTATACAGTGAACATCATCGAGACATAAAAACAAGTTGTTATTGTTGCTTCGAGGGTTGAAAAAAAAATCATGCAGCATTGCTTCGTTATAACTCAGACATAAAATCTACTCTTTAAGCACAGTTCGTAGAAGCAATTTTACAGTTTTACCTCTATTGCCAAAAAATGGAGCTTAAAACTTTCTCCATTTCCAAGTTTTAACAGCAGCTTCATTCATTCAGACATTTGTTTCACCAGAGAAAAAATTTGGAGACCAATGGTATTATCGAACAAGCTTGAATTTGAAAAAATGATTACAATAAAGGGGATTTTTTTTTTACATTATCTAGAGAGAAAATATAAATATTATAATAAATTAATAAAAATAATGGCTTATTTTTGGCTTCGTCGGGATGTTATCTCCAGCTCTCACTGGACTGATTTGCTGCTGAGAAGTGGCCGAGAAGGGAATCAGCGCCTCCAAATCTGAGACCATTGCCCTCGCTTAGAAAAAGATGGAATGCCCCCTGCAGGTCAGGGACAGTAACCTGCCCCAAGTAGAGGAGTTTAAGTATCTCAGGGGTCTTATTCATGAGTGGGGAAGGACGGAGCGGGACATCAACAGACTGATCAGTGCGGCGTCCACAATAATTAGGATGCTGCATTGATCCATTGTGGTGAAGAAGAGCTGAACCGAAAAGCAAAGCTCTTGATTTACAAGTCACTTATGATCACTAGCTATGGGTGGTGACCGAAAGAACGAGCGGCCCAAATGAGCTTCCTCTGCTGGGTGACTGGGTTCTCACTCAGAGATAGAGGGAGGAGCTCTGCCATCTGAGAGCTCCTTTGGGTTAAGATAACCCAGATGGGGTGGTCAGGGCATCTGGTTAGGATGCCTCCCAAGTGCCTCACTGGTGAGGTGTTTCGGGCACATTCCACCTGGAGGAGACCCAAGAGAGACTCCGCTGGAGAGACTATGTCTCACAGCTGGACAGGAAACCCCTCAGGATCCTCCCGGGTGAGCTGAAGGATGCAGCTGTGGTGAAAGAATTTTGGGTTTTCGTCTGAGGCTGTTGACATGGCCCCAGATAAGCGGAAGACAACAGAATAAAAATAATACATGTACAAACCCATGGATCTCCATCAATTTGGGTGTCAATGCTGTTTCACCTTGCATTGTTGCACTTTGGTTGTTCAAGTAACAGTGCATGAGGGCACACGCTCTCATCTGCTTTTCAAATGTTAATCCCATTGAATTTAAAGTTTTATATCACTGACATTTAATCCAACATGTCTAAGTTATTGATATTTTCTTTTGACAAAACATAATGCAATAAGACAAGCCAAAGCAAGTTAAAAAGCAATGCTTAAAAAAATAAACTAGAATAAAGTGGTTTGAAAATGAAATACTAACCTTTATGAATTAAGTCTTGATAAGAAACGTCTGTGTCGGCACACGTGTTGGCTGATTTCTGTATCCTCTGCCTATTTTCTGAAATTTTTCTGTTGATTCTTTCAGAACGTTTCAACGTGTACCTCATGCCGACCCCAAACCTGGATATCTATGGGGAGTGCACCATGCAGATCACCCATGAGAACATCTACCTGTGGGACATTCACAACGCTCGTCTCAAACTGGTCATGTGGCCTCTGAGCTCCCTGCGCAGATACGGCCGAGACTCCACCTGGTTTACGTTTGAGTCCGGAAGGTGTGTGTGTGTGTTAATATGATAACGGTGCTTTCCCTCTGTATGATGGAAATGGAAGCAGTGGTAGGAAAAACTTAGTTTTGGAAATGTTATGACAACTTCAACAAAGAAACTGAATTTCTAAAACCTCCCAGGATATTCACCGTGGAGTGCTTCAGGCGATGATGTGACAGGTGCTTGGCGAACGTGCGCCCTGTTTTGTGCGTTGCATCTATTTATGCATGCATGCGTGTTTCTACCAGCCGCTCACTGGGCCTCTCACATCAACACGTCCACCGATAACAAAACATCCGTGCTTGTTTTTTTATGAAAATCATCGATAGAAAAACAAGCGTTATCAAAGTGTGTCTCTGTGTGTGTGTTCCTGGCGCAGGATGTGTGACACGGGAGAGGGATTGTTCACATTCCAGACACGGGAGGGGGAGATGATCTACCAGCGAGTCCACTCGGCCACGCTGGCTATCGCCCAGCAACATGAGAGGATGATGGAGGAGATGGAGAAGAGCTCCCAGGTAAATTTGTGAGCGTTAGGTTTGTTTATCTCGTCCGTACAGCTGCACACCATGCGACTGCGTTCTTCTACTGCCGGCGTTTTAAACAGCTCATAATGAGCTCAAACAACTTCACACCGTTGCTGGAGCAGCGTTTGCTTTGCATGATTTAACTTCACACACTTAAAAATAGTAGAAAAAGTTTCAAAAAAGTCTTCTGGACAGTTTAATTCTTCAACGAGACGTTTCGACTTCCATCCGGAAATCATTTTCAATCTGAATGAAATGGACTGGAACCTGGATCCATTTATACTAACCTGAGTTAGTATATTTCAGATCGGATACTCTCACAGGCAGAGAAAGATGTTCTTTCCAAAGGACTTAATTTTGCAGTTACGTCAAAAGACATCCCCACAGTAGACTTCATCACAGCCACAGAAGCAGCCATAAAGAAGAACAATTTGTCTGGATCAGAAGCTGCAGATCTAAGGCTACGAGTCACCGCTTCACTTAACAGTGCGAAACCTCCACCGTCCAACATCACACCAGAGGAGAGGAAAGCACTGTCAGCCCTGCAGAAAGATCACAGCATAAACATTCTACCAGCAGACAAAGGACGTTGCACTGTGATTCTCAACACCACGGATTATGAAGCCAAGATGAACTACCTCCTGGAAGACACTTCCACTTATCAAAAACTCAAGCGGGACCCTTCCAGTGGCTACAAAAAGAAGTTGATTGACTATTTACAGAAGCTGGAAAAGGACGACATGATTGATAAAGCTTTATACTTCAGAATGTATCCGGGTGATGCCATTCCATGTATCTACGGCTTACCCAAAGTCCACAAACAGGATGTTCCTCTTAGACCCATTGTGTGCAGCACTGACTCTATAACCTACAACGTAGCCAAATACCTGAAAACCATCTTGGCCCCCTTAGTGGGTAACACAGAACACCACGTGGAGAACACACAAGATTTTGTAGAGAAAGTGAAACATGTACATATAGACAAAGATGACATCATTGTTTCTTATGACGTTGTATCACTCTTCACCTGCATCCCTACAAAAGAAGCTGTAACAGCAGTCAGACAAAGACTACAAGGGGACACCACACTGCAAGAAAGGACCAAACTGACTCCGGAACACATCTGCAACCTGTTGGACATTTGTCTCAACTCCACTTACTTTCAGTTTCGTGGTGGTTTCTACAGACAAATCCACGGCTGTGCGATGGGCTCTCCAGTGTCCCCCATAGTAGCTAATCTTTACATGGAGGAGGTTGAGAAGCAAGCCCTGAGCACATTCCCAGGAAATCCACCCAGTCACTGGTTCCGCTATGTTGATGACACTTTTGTGAAGATCAACAAGCAAGATCTGGAAGCCTTCACTTCACACATCAACATTGTGGATCCGAACATCAAGTTTACACGTGAAGACTCCAAGGACAACCGGTTGGCCTTTTTAGACTGCGCGGTGATCATAGGGGAGGACGGGAATTTGCAACTGGAGGTATACAGGAAACCCACGCACACAGACCAGTACCTACAGTTTGACTCTAATCATCCTTTGCAACACAAACTGGGTGTCATCAGAACTTTACAACACAGGGCGGAGGAGGTACCCACGAGCACAGAGGCTAAGGAGAAGGAGACACAGCATGTCCGAAAAGCCCTCTCGGTCTGTGGCTACCCCAAATGGGCCCTGAATAGGGTGAGAGCGTCCAAGAAACATGAGAAGAGGGAAACAGAAACTGAGAAGAGAAAAAATGGAGTCTCTATTCCCTACGTGTCAGGACTGTCCGAGAAGTTACAGAGAATCTTCAGACAACATGACATCCCGGTTTTCTTTAAACCGGTCAACACATTACGTCAAAAACTAGTACATCCTAAAGACAAGATGCCTACGGAAAAACAGAGCAATGTAGTTTATTCGATCCGGTGCAGTGAAGGGAGCTGCAAAGAAAACTACATTGGGGAAACAAAGCAACCACTCCACAAAAGACTTTACCAACACAGAAGAGAAGCCTCTAGTGGTCCACAGTCTGCCGTACATCTGCATCTTAAATCCACCAAACACACTTTTGAGGACAGTGAGGTGAAGATTCTAAGTAGAGAGAAAGGTTGGTTTGAAAGAGGGGTGAAAGAAGCCATTTTTGTGATGAAAGAGAATCCCTCACTGAATCGGAATGGAGGCGTTAGATACGTTTTGCCCGGTATCTATAGCAGCCTTTTGAAGCCATGGACTAAAGATGACACCTTGTGACTCAGTTTCACGCCTCTCGTTAGCAGGTTTCTCTTTTCACTAGGCTTTTAGCATTTTTATTATAGGTTTGTTTACTGGTCTGTGGCTACAATAGGAGCCATTCACGGCCATCTTAAGGAACATTCTCATTGGTCGAGCCCTTCTTACATTTTTTTTTTTTTTTTTTTTTTTTTTTTTTTTTTTTTTTTTTTTTTTTTACCTGTTACTCAGGTTAGTATAAATGGATCCAGGTTCCAGTCCATTTCATTCAGATTGAAAATGATTTCCGGATGGAAGTCGAAACGTCTCGTTGAAGAATTAAACTGTCCAGAAGACTTTTTTGAAACTTTTTCTACTATGGATCACTCCTGGATGAATGAGGGACTACACGGATTTGTTGCTAACACACTTAAAAATGTTTCTAAGATAGAAAACAAAACAGAAACAATGTCCTGTGTTTTTATCCTTTTAATTAAATCCTCACTACCTGTTTGATTTGAGTTTATTTTGAGCTGACTACAAAGGTGACCGATCTGAGACGGTTTTTATTTCTCTCTGAGTTTCTGCTCGGAATTGCTTTGTTGCACCAGAAGCCTTCCCGTCACCGTCTTGGCCTTCGTTCCCTTCCTTTCTCACAACAACCATCCATCGTTTCCTTCCTTCCGTGCTCCCCACTATCATCTGTATTCTTTGTTTATATCGGCCTGCCTCGTGTTTGATGAGTCCTGACCATATGGCCGGGCTCCTGAATCCCAGCGTTTTTGGGAATAATTCCAAATTCAGCGATTGTTCGTTATGTAAAGTAAAGAATCAACATTCCAAATGAACCATTCATTTCACAAAGAGCAAATCTGAATAAATAAAAAGAAAAAATTGCATGTTTTTTATGAAGAATTTAAAATTTTAAGTCGTAAAATATAATTTTGTAACAAAACAAAAATGTTGGCACCAAAATGTGAAAATCCAAGTTGTTGTAAAATACACACAAAATAAACCTTCATCTACCATCATCACAATTTGTTGTTCCTACATGCATCCGACATGATGTCGACTTGCTGTGTGTCGTTCTGCTTGCAGATCGCTGTTCTTTTTACACTGTTTATTGACAAACACGAATCAGTTTTCCATGTTGTGACAAATAGTGACAGGTCAGTCAGCGATACTACAATCTTTCCATGTCTGCTTCAGATCCACTCCAGAGAGACGTTAACAAAGTCCATCTCCCTGCCACGCAGCGCCTACTGGCAACACATCACGCGCCAAACCAGCGTGGGAGATCTCTACAGTTACAAAGGTACAAACCCAACCACGCTAATTATCACTTTCTCTGCTGCTGCTTTCTTTACCTGCGTTAAAGTAAAGACAACTTGAGAGAATGATGACAGATTGAGAATATTTTCGACTGTTAATGAGGATTTTTACGGCATCTGGCAATTATTATAGCAAATAAATCACCCCCACTGAAAAGGATAAACTTTGGTTTTGTTCTGAAATAATAATAACGTGTTCATTAGAAGTGTTATTTACTGTTATTTTTATATGTAGAAGAGGTAAATAATTTTTTTAAGACATGTAATTATGGGCATTCTTTTTAAACAAATAACAGCATGTAACACGCTTCTAAGAAGCATAAAACATATGAAGGTAACAGAAATAAAAGAACTGATCTTCACCAAGTTCATCAATTCTTCGCCTCCTTCCGGCATTTTCCTTCAGGGGTCACCACAGCAAGTCAGTATCTTCCATCTAACCCTATCTGCTGCATCTTCTTTGGTCATGCTAACTATTTTCATGTCTTCCTTCACTGTATCCATAAACCTCCTCTTTGGTCTTCATCTAGGCCTCTTTCCTGGTGGTTCCAAACCCAGCATCCTTCTTCCGATGTACTCTCTCTCTCCTCTGCGCATGTCCAAACCATCTCAGTCTGGCCTCTTTGACTTTATCTCCAAAATCTCTAACATGTGCTGTTCCTCTGAAATATTCATTTTTAATCCTGTCCATCCTGGTCACTCCCAGAGAGATCCTCACCATCTTCATCTCTGCTACCTCCATCTCTGTTTCCTGTCTTTTCCTCCGTGCCAATGTCTCCAGACCAAACAGCATGGCCGGTCTCACCACGGTTTGTACACTTTCCCTTTCATTTTAGCTGAAACTCTTCTGTCACACATCATACTTTTCACACATACAGTGGTGGTCAAAAGTTTACATACACTTGTAAAGAACATAATGTCATGGCTGTCTTGAGTTTCCAGTTATTTCAACAACTCTGATTTTTCTCTGATATAGTGATTGGAACAGATCCTTCTTTGTCACAAAAAACATTCATGAAGTTTGATTATTTTATGACTTTATTATGGGTAAACTGAAAATGTGACAAAATCAGCTGGGTCAAAAATATACATACAGCAATGCTAATATTTGGTTACATGTCCTTTGGCCATTTTTACTTCAATTAGGCGCTTTTGGTAGCCATCCACAAGCTTCTGGCAAGTTTCTGGTTGAATCTTTGACCACTCCTCTTGACAGAATTGGTGCAGTTCAGTTAAATTTGTTGGCTTTCTGACATGGACTTGTTTCTTCAGCATTATCCACATGTTCTCAATGGGATTTAAGTCAGGACATTGGGAAGGCCATTCTAAAACCTTAATTCTAGCCTGATTTAGCCATTCCATTACCACTTTTGATGTGTGTTTGGGGTCATTGTCCTGTTGGAACACCCAACTGCGCCCAAGACCCAACCTTCGGGCTGATGACTTCAGGTTTTCTTGAAGAATTTGAAGGTAATCCTCCTTCTTCATTGTCCCATTGACTCTCTGTAAAGCACCAGTTCCATTGGCAGCAAAACAGGCCCACAGCATAATACTACCACCACAGTGCTTGATGGTAGGCATGGTGTTCTTGGGGTTAAAGGCCTCTCCTTTTCTCCTCCAAACATATTGCTGGGCATTGTGGCCAAACAGCTCAATTTTTGTTTCATCTGACCACAGAACTTTGTCCATGTGATCAGCAGCAAACTTTAGTCGAGCCTTAAGGTGCCGCTTTTGGAGCAAGGGCTTCCTTCTTGCACGGCAACCTCTCAGTCCATGGCGATGCAAAACACGCTTGACTGTGGACACTGACACCTGTGTTCCAGCAGCTTCTAATTCTTGGCAGATCTGCTTTTTGGTGCAACTTTCTAAGTCTCCAAAATTGCTCATTCATGTTGCTGTATGTATATTTTTGACCCAGCTGATTTCGTCACATTTTCAGTTTACCCATAATAAAGTCAGAAAAGAATCAAACTTCATGAATGTTTTTTTGTGACAAAGAAGGATCTGTTCCAATCACTATATCAGAGAAAAATCAGAGTTGTTGAAATAACTGGAAACTCAAGACAGCCATGACATTATGTTCTTTACAAGTGTATGTAAACTTTTGACCACCACTGTATACTTTTCTCCACCCGTTCCGGCCTGCCTGCATACACTTCTTCACCTCTTTTTCACACTCTCCATTGCCCTGGACTGTTGATCCTAAGTACTTAAAATCTTCCACCAAGTTCATCAATAGTGATTAAAAAGTGTTTGGAAGATTTACCAGCATGGACGAGAAAAGATTGGGACAGAAATAACTTTAAATGAGAAAACTAAAAAAAAAACATATTGGGACAACTTAATAATAATTGAGCTGCAAATTAATCAATTCAAAGAGAAATTTTGTTAATCTGTATCTGTTTTTACAGATATAATGTATTGTTTTGCAATTAACTTTTGATTATGATTTGTCATACGTGGTCCTGGTTGTATTTGCTGTGAATTTGATAACGTCCTAACAAGAATAAAAAATTAAGGCGACACCTTTTTTTTTGCAATCGCCATGAGATCTAGTAAACTTGTCCTGAGGGGTACCAGTTGCTATCAGCACAGTGGAGTAAATGGCGTTGTAGGGCAGAGGTGCCCAACCAGTCAATCGCAGTCTACTTGGGACCGATCCCAAAACGACTGCTGGGTACTGTAAATAAGAAAAAGAAAATGACAGAAAGTCAGTGTTGCCAACTTAGCGACTTTGATGCTATTTTGAGTTGGTATTCAGACCCTTTAACACCTTTTTTTTTTTTCAAGTGACAATTGAGATTTTTTGAGTCTGTGACATGAAAGCATGTTGTTAAGTCTGTTCTCAATGAACAGTGCCTGCTACTGCTGTGGCCCTTCCCACTCTCAAAGCATTTGTGCATGTGGAAAATGTCTGTGCGTGTTTGACAAAGAGAGAGAAATTTGTGTGTTTGTTTGAGGAAAAAGAATTTGTCTTTGTGCATATGTCTTTGAGAGAGAGAAGAATTTGTCTGTGTGTTTGAGAGAGGAATGTGACTGTGTGTGTCTGTATTTCAGAGAGAGAAATGTTTTACTGCAGGCTGGAAATGATCCATAGGAATTTTCAATGTTAACGCCAGACTGGTAGATCTCAGGAGGTTTGATACTTGAAAAGTAGCTCTTGGGAGAAAAAAGGTTGGGCACCTTTGGTGTTGGACAATGATGCAATTTATAAAAATCGGGCAGAAATCACACATCCTCGGTTTGGATCACTGATAAAAATTTTTAGTTTTCAGTCTGATGACATATTAAAATGTTACAATGACACAAAATCGACGTCATTTTGTAACAAATGCAGTCAGGTTCATAAATATTTCAACTGTAAGATAATTCCAATATTTTTTACTTTATCGCAATGGATTTGAATTGAAACAAACAAGATGTTCTTTAACAAGTGGGAGGCACATATGCGAGCTGTAATTCCTCTTTCGTTCACCTGATTTGTATGCAAGTATTCTCAAATTAAATCTGACAGTCTGCTGTTAAAGCACATCTTGTTCATTTTATTTCAAATCCGCTGTGGTGGTGAACAGAGCAAAAAATGTTGGAATTGTGTCGCTGTCCCAATATTTATGAACCTGACTTTATAGTGAGCATTTTCCACATGATTTAATCTCTGTTTAATAATTCATTTCTAATAGAACTATCTTTATGTCTCCTAGCGTCAAAATGATCACTCAAACGTTAGGACAGTAAAACTAATGTCGTTTATGTTCAGTTAAGAATGCATAAAACGTGCATCAGAAAAGAAGTGAGAGCTTTATCATTTTTAAGTTCTATGAGGAGTCGGATTACTATTTGAAGCAGTTTAAAAAAATGCAAAGGCGACAATTCCGTTCCGTCATCTCCCGCTTGTTCCGGGGTCGGGTTGCGGGGGCAACAGACTCAAACGGGTAGCCCAGACCTCTCTCACCCCGGCTGCATCCTCCAGCTCACCCGGAAGGATCCCAAGTCGTTCCCCGACCACCCGTGAGACATAGTCTCTATAGCAGGTCCGGGTCTGCCCCTTCAACACATAATTATTTTTTTTTTACCGTACCATACTTATCCCTAAATTGGGACATTTCTATGCTGCATTGCACCGCAGCAGGCAGCCACGACGGCACCAATGGTGGGAGCAACTAGGAGGTTAGGTGTCTTCTCTAGAAACACTTAGACTCACTTAAACATGGGAATCAAACCGGTAGTAGGAATCGAACTGGCTTCTCAGAGTCCAAAGACAGACATTCTACCACTGAGCCAACGCCTCATCCTTTAATTTAGGCCTTTTAAATGTTGGGGAATGACTTCAAAACCAGAGAAAACTGGGTTTGATCATCAAAAACAAAGATGTAAACAAGCTGATCTGTTTGTGTCTGCTGGCAAAGTTAAAGAACTCAAACTAATGATACATATTTAAAAAAAAAAAAAACAAAAACAACCTCCAACTTGTCTATAGCAACCAGCAGCGTATGCCTTTTATGTCCACTTGTTTTTAAACTTTAAAAAACAAACTGAAAACTTGCGTGTGTGTGTGTGTGTGTGCATTAGTGTCTGAAAACACTAAAGGCAAGAAGGTGATTAGTGAGCTGATGCGATTATCCTCTGTCCATGGAATTAGTTGATTAAAAGACTTATCTAAGGATTATGGGTCTTTTGGCTCTCGCTGATAGAAGGAAGCAGGAAGCCAGAAAAAGATGAAAGTCACTCCGACGTCAACATTTTCTTTTTTCTTTCATTATCACTTAATTGTGTCTCGATAAGCTTAAAAGCAGAATGTGAGTCAACCATTCCAAACGTCAATATGTTTTTTTCTCTCTATTAGAGTCTTGGGCGTCGTTGTTTATAGTCTGTCTTCTTCTAAACTTATTCTCTTGAAAGTTGGTGAGCATCACACTGGTGTTGCTACATGTCAAAGAAATATTATGGATCGCACACCAGTTGCACCAGTATGACTTGTAAGTTTGAAGTTTCGTAACATCTTCTGAACCACTTAACGTTAATGAGGTTGCAATGGGTGCTGATGTGCTGTATATCCTGGCTGATCGTACGCAAGAGGTAGGGTACATCCCGAACAGATCAGTCTCCTGCAAGGCCACCTACACATTACTAGGGGCAATTTTGTTGCGGCCAATTAACCTAACATGCAATTTCTCCGTTTTAAATTTGCGACAACTGTCGCAAAAAACAGAAAATTAAACTATCTCATGCTTCTTATTCTTCTTTCGGCATTTCCCTTCAGGGGTCGCCACAGCAAGTCAGTTTCTTCCATCTACCCCTATCTGCTGTATCCTCCTCAGTCACACCAACTGTCTTCATTTCTTCCTTCACTCTATCCATGAACCTCCTCTTTGGTCTTCCTCAAGGCCTCTTTCCTGGTGGTTCCAAATCCAGCAGCCTTCTACCGATGCCTTAAGCTAAAAATCATACAAACTCTTTTAAAAACTCAAGACATCCCAATGTCTTGAGACATTTTTAACTCAAGACAGTTAAAAATGTCTTGAGTTTTTAACTGTTTTAAAAACTCAAGACATCCCAGAGCTTTCAAATCCTTACTGCAAACCTAGATTCTTGAGACAAATCCGTTCCATTGTCTTCCACTAATCTGGGGCCGGGTCGCAAGGGCAACAACCTCAGACAGGAAGCTCAACCTTCTCTCAACCCAGCTGCATCCTCCAGCTCACCCGGGATGATCCTGAGGCATTCCCTATCCAGCTCTGTGAGAGTCTCTCTAGCAGGTTCAGGGTACCTCTGGGTCTCCTCCCAGTGGGACGTGCCCGAAACACCTCACCAGCAAGGCGTTTGGGAGGCATCCTAACCAGAATCACCCCATCTGGCTTTTCTCATCTCAGACGAGCATCAACTCTCGACATCGACTCACTCCTCCCAGATGGCAGAGCTTCTTACTCTATCTCTGAGTGAGAGTCCAGCCACCCTGCAGAGGAAGCTCCTTTCAGCCACTTCTATCTGTGATCTTGTTCTTTCGGTCACCAGCATAGTCATCACTCAATAGTAGTTTGAGATATAGCATACATCAAGCAAAGCACCCGATATTATTAAGGAACCATATATTTTATGAGAAAAAAAGTTGTGCAGGCAGTTGGTATTCATTTCATTGTATATTTTGAATGTACCTGGAAGAACCGGTCTGGACCGACATTTTCACCTTTTTACGAACACGATCGCTCCAACGTTCTTTTCTTTTCTTGCACAAGCTCTGCCTCCACACCCATCAGTGCATACACGGCACTGCACCTGTTTATCTCAGAGAACTCCTAACCCTCCATACCACTGTCCGAAACTTGTGTTCCTCCTCCTCCTACTGCCTCCACCAACCAAGGACCAGACTCTCCTCTATGGGAGACAGGGCCTTCTAGGCGGCTGCTCCACAGCTCTGGAACGCTTTTCCTGAGAGCTTACTGAACCCACATGTTCTCCACATATTGAATGGACACAGCTGTGTGTGTAATAATTACACTATTAACTCCTGGAGTGATGATTTGAAAGGAGGTAAGAAATCCTGGTTTTGGACGGTGATTGTTAGCTGTTTTCTATCACAGAGCGACGGATGAATATCCAATCAGCACAGTCAATTTGCTGAGTCATGCTCGGGTTGCTTTCAAATACCCAGCAGGTCTGGGGGAATAATTAGGAACACAGTTCAGTTTTCCCATCGAACAGCGTATTTTTTTTTTTTTGTTTATTTCCACGGTTGAATTAACCGACGTTACCAGGTGCCGAAGAAATGAAACACCTGTATTTTAATAAATTTAACATCTGCTTTTCACATCGCTGTGAAGTGTCTCAAATAGTCCTCCCCACGCTCCCGTTTAATACCATTACAAATGATTATTACATCTACTTCGTCAAAAGAAATGAAATTACATTAGTGCATGTGGGGGAGAAAAGGTTGGATGTTTTTATTCCCCTGAAAGTACCGGAGAAATGAAGACGGTATTTCTACTTCAGGCTGTCTCACTCCTCCTCCTCTTTTTTTCTTCCTGCATTTCAGTGTGAGTTCTCTGTTCTCCAAGTTTGCTGATGCACAGAAATAAGTGCACTTTAGAGTTTTCGGAGGCGCTACAGCAGTCAGGGAAAGTTCAATTACCTGCTCTGTTATTCAAAAAGAAAGAGGACAAAAAATACTTTTTCATTTAGAATATTTTTCCTTTTTTTTTAAACCATGTCAAGGGAGTTCTCATTGTTCTCCACAGTTTGCCACCATTACATTAGCAATTCTAATGAGGCACAGCGGTGTTTTTTGGTTTTGATCTGCAGGGTGTGAGATGAGGGCATTTTCACCAAGAAGCTCGCAGGTATCAAAAAAAAAAAAAAAAGATGGAACACTTTCACATCTTGAAAAATAAAGATCTACTAAAAAACAGTGAATCTAAGATAAAAGAAGCAATTTTTTTAAAGATACTACAAACATCTTGGGCCCCGTCCCCATGTAGCCGGGTATTTTTGAAAACGCATATCTGCTGTCCTTACGTCCACACGTAACCATTTTCAAAAAATCCACATCCACACGGAGACGGATAAATATGCTTCTGAGTGCGATTATGAGCATGCCAGACCCGTAGTCGGCAGTATTGATGTAAACGTAAGTTCTGAGCTATCCAATCAGAGCACCTCTGTCGTCATTTCTGCAAAACCTGAAACATGGTGCCAGGCATCTCGTTTGTGTGGACCGACAAGGAGGTGGAATTGCTTTTAAAAGTCGTCATCGACTATAAAGTTAATAAAACAGGAAAATATACCGTAATTTCACGACCATTAGGCGCACTGTACGAAAAGGCGCAGTCTCAGTCACACACCTCCTTACAACAACACACACGCAAGCATGCAAATGTGCATAGATTTGCGTATTAAAAAAATAGATCGGGAGCAAAACTGAGTTTGTTTGTACTTTATTTAAGTAGTAACGATACTAAACAAGCACATTACCGGTAATAGTCTTTATTCAAATCCGTCATCCTCTGTTTTGGAATCGAGCAGCTGCGCAAAATCCAACAGAGCAGGTCCACTTCGCTCCTCGCTGTCAAAGTCACTGTCTGTACTGTCCGGCTCCTCAGAAAGGATACAAGCTTTTTCGAAAGCTTGGATAACAGTACCAGCAGACACGTTAGTCCAAGCATCTACAATCCATTAACAAACTGTAGTGTAACTCGCCCGGCGCTGCCTTCCACCCTTCGTGAAACTGTGGTCTCCTTCGGTCATCCATCGTTCCCACGCCGCTCACACTTCACTCTTTAACGTTCTCATGCCTTTTCTTTCAGCTCTGCCTCGCGGGCACCGCGTTTTCTTTTAGGTCAGCCTTTTCTCACGAGCACCGCATTTTCTTTTAGGTCCACCTTTTCTCACACACAAGGTGCACCGCACGAAAAGGCGCACCGCTCATTTTAAGAAAATCTAAGACTTTTATATGCGCCTTATGGCCGTGAAATTACGGTAGATCGGGTTCATGCTGCCCAAACCTTGTTTGCGATCCAAACAAGGACGCACACGAATGACATATGTGGATTACTTGTCGCAGGTAGTGACGCATAAAAACGCAAATCTCCGTTTTCACACGTACACACACAAACGCAAAAACAGAGTTTTTCAAAATCTCCACATCAGAATCAGAATATACTTTAATGATCCCACACACGGGAAATTGTGGAGATTTGGCTGGAGTTTTCAAAAACGCCAGGTTTGAGTTAAAAAAACCTCCGTTTTCGTGTGGACGGCAGGCCAAAACGGATAAAAATATATGCGTTTTCAAAAATACCCGGCTACGTGTGGACCGGGAAAAGTTTTCAAACTCTCTGCTGGAATGTGAATTTTATGATCGAGAGGTTTCAACTTAAAACCTTGATTGATCCTTTTCTGGATTGAAGTCGAATCATGGCTGCACAGTAGTGGAGTAGCTAAACTGGTGGCGGTACAGCAAGAAGGTCAGGGTTCGAATCGCAGGTGGGACGAGGTTTGAAACCCTGTCTTTTCTGTGTAGAGTTTGCATGTTCTCCCTGTGTATGCGTGGGTTTTCTGCGGGTACTCTGGTTTCTTCTCACCCTCCAAAAACAATCATGTTCGGTTAATTGACCGCTACGAAACTGCCCCTGGGAGTGTGTATATTTATGTGTGTGTGAGTCCCTGGACAGACTAGCGACAAAAAACGGGGTGTACCCTGCTTTTCACCTTAAATCAGCCGGGATAGGCTCTGGCAAGGGTTGTCCTAACCCTTAAGGGTAGGGTAACTCTACCCTAGGTTTCAAACCCTAGGTTTCAAACTTTCAAACTCGGGTAACCCTAGGTTTAGGATAGGTTAAGGATAACCTAACCCTTAAGGGTAAAGGTTAGGGTGAGGGTTCAGAAGATGAAATGAACGTCGAAATGTCCCGATCATCAAATCCACCGTCCAGAAGAAAACTTTGAAGCCTTTCCTCTGATGAATCCCTCCTGGATGATCGAAGGATGACACAGACTTAATGCTACAAAAAATTTACCCGGACCCCAAACCCCAGATTTAAAAAGATTTTTCAGTTGCTTCCATCTTTGTGTTCGGTCCCAGCTGTTAGCAGACTGCATTCTGGGTTGTTAGACTTTGAGGAAAGAAGGTGCAGACAGGTGTGTGTCAACATGTACGCCTGAATAGCTGTGTCTCTGTGTCTGCTGTTTCTCCATCAGTGTGTGTGTATGTGTGTGTGCCCTCCATGGCTGTCCTGTCTGCTGTAGCCCAGCAGCTGCCATCCCAGGCCAGATAGGATGACATGACCTTCCCTGGTAATGAAAAGCCACTGACAAATCACTGTCTGCTTCTCAGAGTCGGTTTGGGGATGATGCTGACACGTCATTTTTCTCTCTTTCTTTTCTTTCATTATTTACTTTTTTTTTTTTATGCAAAATGTGTCTGTATTTGTTTCTTACAAAATGAACAAAAAGAAAAACCTGGTGGATTTGCTTCGTCGTATGTCTGATGGTTTTTTTTTTGTGCCTCACCTAAATTGGCCCTGGATGAAGAGAGGGATTGTCTTGGCAAGGATGTGTAACGGATCCGCCTGGTTGCTCACCGGGCTTTCAGCAATCTATTAACTCCAATAAAAAAGGAAGAGAAAAAACGCTCCCACATCTTTTTTTTTTTTTTCCTTCCAACATCTTTAAAACAAAAATCTGCAGCTTTATCTGATTCTTCTTTATTTCAGGAAGAGCAAAGTGTAGCAGACACAGGTGTGTATGTATGTATGAATCACCTGCTATGATGCAGCACCAGCGCTGTTTCGGTCTCGTCCTCACACCCACACTCACCCCCCCTTTCTCTTTTTGGCCTCCTCTCTCAGCTCACACCGAGACGGAGACGTTCTTATTTCTGTTTCACTCTTTACCTGTGCATCATCTCTTCTCACACTCTCTTTTTTTTATTTTTAGATCCAGTTCTCCATTTTTTGCACCGACACACTCGCACAAAAAATTCCTAACAAGGAATTTCTCTTTTTTTTTTTTTGTATCTGCAGAATTTCTATAAATAAATCATTAAAAAAAAAGGATATTTTGCAGCAATAGATCCTGAATAAGAGTGTAAAACTTTTATTTTTAGATCAAATTTTTATGTGTGTGATTCATCTTGATTGTATTTCTTCTTGTTTTGATGCATTTTATTAATTAATTTAATCACTTTACACTTGTTTTGTAATGTGCAAGGTTGGATGCACTTTTAAAAGCTGCTTTGAAGTTAATTACAGCATTCTGGAAGGTTTTTTTTTTTGCACCTCCTGAAATATTGATCACTGACCAGTTCCTCATTGTTTTGGTGCACGATCAGCAGCCTGCAGACACTTTATTTTCAGCACACCTCTGCGTGCAAATCTCTCCAAACTGCAATCTAATGTTTTATTAATAGTCTCACCGTGCAAACGAACAACCCGCTCGACACCGGGTCCCATTACTCTTTGTTGGTCCAATTAATTTAAATTAAGGCTGGGGAAAAGAGATGGCAGGATGGGGAGAAGATCTTAACGAGACGAGGACGTTTATGTTGGTTCGTTTTGTTTTATGTCAAATTAAACGGTTTGATTTTGTTTTGTTGTCTTCTGGTTGTCAAAGGCCAGGTTGCAGGAGCAACAGCCTCAGAGAGGAAGCCTTCTCTCACCGCAGCTGCATCCTCCAGCTCACTCGGAAGGATCAGAGGTGTTCCCTGTCCAGCTGTGAGACATAGTCTCTCCAGTGGGTCCGGGGTCTACTTTTGGGTCTCCTCCCGGTGGGACGTGCCTGAAACACCTTAGATTGAGGCATTTGGGAGGCATCCTAACCTGATGCCCGAACCACCCCATCTGGCTTCTCTTGACTCAGAGGAAAAACTGCTATTCTCCAAGATCCTCTCGGATGGCAGAGCTCCTCATTCTATCTCTGAGTAAGAGCCTAGCCACCCCGCAGAGGAAGCTCATTTCGGCTGCTTTTATCCGTTATCTCATTCTTTCGGTCACCACCCACAGCTGGTGACCATAGATGAGGGTTGGAACGTAGATCGGCTTGTAAAACCAAAGCTTTACTTTACGACTCAGCTCGTTCTTTAGACTGATCTGCCTGCCGATCTCCCGCTACATCTTTCCTCCAGTCCTGAACAAGGCCCTGAGATACTTAAACTCCTCCACTTGGGGAAGGAACCTGTCCCTGACCTGCAGCGGGCGGTCTATCCTTTTCCGGGTGAAGACCATGGTCTCTGATTTGGAGGCTCTGATTATCATCCCGGCCGCTTCACACTCGGCAGCAAATTGGTCCACCGAGAGTTGAAGATGAAACCAACAGATGAAACCACATTCTTCACAAAAAAAATCTCCTCAATTCCACCATCATGACTTCCGATGAGGTAGATGATTTTATTCCTATTTTTAAAAATAATCATTTGTTTTTGTTTCTCTCTCTCCACAGAAGCGGGGTTATCCATGACGTTTATCCCTAGAGCTCAAACCTTCCCCAGTTTCCTCTGCGATGAACCAGAGGAGAGGCGTCACCATGAAGATGCAGCGTCACCATCTAGTGGCTGTGGATCGAGTTGCAGCCTCACACCTCTTCAATGACACACACCAGATGTGGACTGAACACACCTCTGTAGAAATCTGTATAGTGAGATGTAATATATTATTTCCTGGCCATACTTTCAAACACTAGTGTCAACTGTAGAGCGAGTGAGATGTGAGAATGTGTGTGAAGTGTGTGTGCAGGTAAATTTCAAGACAGCACCAAAAACCTTGTTTTATGTCGTTGCATGACACACTTTTTCCAACATCTTTTTTTTTTTGGAGGAAGTTAAAAGCAACAAAACTCAAGATTTTTCAAATGGCTTTTGTTCCCAAGTTGATGAAATCATATCAGGTTCAATCCAACAACGTGCTGCCTCAGCAGCCGCTTCACTAGAAACTCAACTGGTTTTGACATCCAATCCTCCCACACTTACCGAACTCCACTTTCTTTCAAAAATGTGAAATCGATCAATGCCTTACAACAAAACAGCTTGATGTTCATGGCAGTGATGAATCAGCTAAACCCTGTAATCTGTTAGAAGCAGAAGGAGGAAAAAGTCAGAGATGGGTTTTGTGGGGTTAAAAAAGGTGGACAATCATGTCTGAAATCATGTAATTGCAACTGAACTGCCAGCTTTACCTTTTGGCGAAGCAGTTTGATTCTAAAAGCAAACCAACGAGTTGTTCATGAACGTAGAAAATCTGCCGTCATAATTTAATAGATTTTCCTCTCAAAAAAATAAACAGCAAAATTTGTATTAAAATTTAAAGAACAGAAATTTTCTTCATTTTATCCCCATGTGTTTCATCTTCTGGTAAAAACGTCTGCTGCTTTATCCGCTCCTCTTCTCATGACGTCTTCTTTACAGTTAAAAAAATGTCAGGAATCTCATCTTAAACGTAGGCAGAGGTTTGAAGAAGTAGATGCAGAAGTGCCTTAATTCTTGAATCTTTATTTCAAGGAGTCGATGATCTAAATGGATGTTTTAATGTGTGGGTTTAAGCACAGCAGAGAAACGACATGATGGTTAAAATAATTTCTGACCAACCTTGGATTCATCGTAGTGGAAGAAGTAGAAATATAGGAAGCCCTAATGGAGCCTATCCTGCCTGATTTCAGGCAAGAGGCGGGGTACATCCCGAACAGGTCATCAGTCACGGACAACCATCCACACACACATTCCCGGGGGGATTTCAGAGCGGCCAATCAACCTAACATGCATGTTTTTGGAGAGTGGGAGGAAATCAGAGTTCCGTTATCTTCCGCTTATCCGGGGCCTGGTCACGGGGGCAACAGCCCCAGATGGGAAACCCAGGCTTCTCTCACCCCAGCTGCATCCTCCAGCTCACCTAGAAGGATCCCAAGTCGTTCCCCAGCCAGTTGCGAGACATAGTCTCTCCAGCGGGTCCGGGGTCTGCCTCTTGGTTTCCTCCTGGTGGGATGTGCCCAAAACACCTCACCAGCGAGACGCTCGGGGGGCATCGTGACCCGATGCCCGAACTACCCCATCTGGCTTCTCTCGACCTGGAGGAGGAGCGACTCAACACTGAGCTCCTCCTGGATGACAGAGCTCCTCACCCAATCTCTGAGTGAGAGCCCAGCCACCCTGCGGAGGAAGCTCATTTCGGCCGCTTGTATCCGTGATTTCATTCTTTTAGTCACCACCAACAGCTGGTGACCATAGGTGAAAATCAGAATATCAGAGTACCTGGGGAGAACAAGCAAACTCCAAGGATTGCATCTAGTCTGGGACTCTAACCCTGACCTTCTTGCTGTGAGGTCCCTGTACAGCCCGCCCAATGGAGTCATCCGGAAAAGAACAAAAAAAAAATTATCCTTTAACATTTTGGTTGATGGAATCAAATCTTTAATCTGATCCTAAAGTAGAGACACAAAAAAACGTGTAAGACCATGTTTATGTCATTTTGATTCGTTTCTGCTTGCTGTGTTCAGCTGTTAATGACTGTGATTAAATGAATTTTTTTTTTATTTGAACCCACTTTAAAACTCAGCGCTGCACTTTAGAATTTAGTCAGAAGTAATGTTTTGATTTTTTGTAAGTAGAAAGAAAAAATTCCCAACTTAATGCTACCTAACAAATATTTTCTTCTTGATAAATTGAAACCGTTTCAGGTGGAAACTTGTACATCCTCCCTCGAAACTTTTCCATCCTGTTCTCAATCTGCTCGAATCGACCGAAGCCTAATGGAAATGATTGTTACGTGTTGTGACTAAAACTATTTCAGAAATTGATGAAAAATAACCGTTGCATGTATACACTGCGTTCCAAATTATTATGCAAATTGTATTTAAGTGTCATAAAGATTAAATTTAGTGTTTTTCAGTTAAACTCATGGATGGTATTGTGTCTCAGGGCTCTGTGGATCACTGAAATCAATTACATACACCTGTGATAATTACTTGGTCAGGTGAGCCCAATTAAGGGAAAAACTGCTTAAGAAGGATGTTCCACATTATTAAGCAGACCACCATTTTCAAGCAACATGTGAAAGAAAAAGGATCTCTCTCTGCTGAAAAGCGTGAACTAGTTGAATGCCTTGGACAAGGTATGAGAACTTTAGATATTCACAAAAACTTAAGCGTGATCATCGTACAATTAAGAGATTGGTGGCTGATTCAGAGCACACACGGGTTCGTGCAGATAAAGGCAAAATGTCGAAGTTTTCTGCAAGACAAATACATCGGATAAAGAGAGCAGCTGCTAAAATGTCATTACAAAGCAGCAAACAGGTATTTGAAGCTGCTGATGTCCCTGGAGTCCCACGAACATCAAGGTGTAGGATCCTCCAGAGGCTTGCAGTTATGCATAAACCTTCTATTCGACCACCCCTAAACAATGCTCCAAGCAGAAACGGCTGCAGTGGGCCCAGAAATACATGAAGACCGATTTTCAAACAGTCTTGTTCACTGATGAGTGCCGTGCAAGTCTGGATGGTCCAGATAGATGGAGTAGTGGATGGCCACTATGTCCCAACAAGGCTGCGACGTCAGCAAGGAGGTGGCGGAGTCATGTTTTGGGCCGGAATCCTAGGGAAAGATCTGCTTGGTCCCTTTAGGGTCCCTGACGGTGTGAAAATGACTTCTGCTAAGTATGTTGAGTTTCTGACTGACCACTTCCTTCCGTGGTACAAAAAGAAGAATCCTGCTTCCCGAAACAAAATCATCTTCATGCACGACAATGCACCATCTCATGCTGCAAGGAACACATCTGCTTCATTGGCTGCTATGGGCATAAAAGGGGAGAAACTCATGGTGTGGTCCCCATCCTGCCCTGACCTCAACCCTACTGAGAATTTCTGGAGCATCATCAAGCAAAAGATCTATGCAGGTGGGAGGCAGTTCACATCCAAACAGCAACTTTGGGAGGCTGTTCTGACATCCTGCAAAGACATTCAAGCAGAAACTCTCCATAAACTCACAAGTTCTATGGATGCAAGAATTGTGAAGCTGCTATCAAACAAGGGGTCCTATGTTAACATGTAACTTGACCTGTTAAGATGTTTTGGATTGAAATGGCTTTTTATTTCAGTGAATATGACCTCATATTGCTGTAAATTCAACAAATGACTATTTTCAGTTCTTTATAAACTAGAAAAAGTCTTGAAACTATGTTATGCATAATAATTTGGAACAGTGCATTTTAAGTTTTTATTTATTTTTTTAAATACTGTTTTCATTAGGAGGTTTGTTCAATAATATTTGAAATACAATTTGACGGCTAATGACTTGAAAATTATGCTGATTGTCATTTGCATCAAGTATTTTGGAAAATCAAACAAAAACATCATTTGCATAATAATTTGGAACGCAGTGTAAAATGTCTTTCGAAATGTCTCACTGAGTACAAAGTGCCTTCTGAGAAGAGTGAGATCCAACCAAAGTAACATTTCTGGGTTGATGATTTGATCTCTGATGTCCAAAATAACCCAACATAAGAAACTAAAGTATTCATTTATTCTAAATTAATTGGGACCAGACTGTGAAATACCATGAAACCTGCAACTTTTCTGGCAATCGATCCAAAACACAACACGTGGTAAATGTGATAAAAAAAAATAATCTGTGTGAAGGATTTTTCTGACAATCTGTTGTAGTTTTTTTTTTTATCTGTAAGTCTAAGTTTTATTTTTCCTGCAAAGTTTGAACGCAAAAGCACATTTTGTCAAAAACCCATGTGTTGTATTAATTTAACCCTTTTGTGTCAAAATGTTTAATAGAACCCATAGTCTGCTTTCAAAAGTGAGGCAAATGTTTACATGACGCATGCTCAAGTTCACGTGTGTTAAATATGTACAAATGACCCCTAACGTTATGAACACAAAGCCCTCTAGAAAATATGAGCTTTTTCCTCATTTGCTGATTTTATTTATTAGATTTTTCTCCCTTTGACACGATCTTGATTGTTTGTCCCACAATTGTTCTTTTTGTGTTCTGTCAAACCTGGTTTTAATAGCACTTTAAACCTGAGTGTAGGCCTACAGTTTTCACTTAATGTACATATGTAATGTTTTTGACGTTCGAGATAAAAGGAATAAACTGAATGTTCTATGTGTGGAATCATTTCTTTCATAATAGGAGACTAAAAAACCAACTGTTTAGAACACATTTCAACTCTATTAAGGCTTTAATTTTGCACAGCCAGCTTATTTTAGGTTCAAATTAGGTATTGACCCATGATCATATCTGTTAAATATGACTGGAGATGAGATCATTTTTGTTCCTGTTTTTGTACCTAGCTGGTACTTATCACATCTCTGCTAAGCTTACTTTACTCTAGTTAAAAGGTGCAAAGATGCCAATTTGATACAATTAATAAATAGTTATTGCCTCAGAAAATTTTTCTTAGATTTTTAAGACACTAAGAATACTTGTGATCTAATAAATGATGCTACATGACTTCCAGTTTTTAGGTTTAGTCTGTAGGTTAAATTAAACTTTTCCATAATTTTCTTCACTTCTTTTTAGAACTTTAAAAGGGATTAGTGTTTCAGCTTATTGCAAATGATCATTTAATTCTGAGGTGCCCAAATTTTTTGCCCCAATATCTACTTTTCAATTAGTCCAGTGTCAACATCGCAAACCTGCACAGATCGTTTCAAGCCTGCAGTAAAACAACCCTCACACCATGTTTTGTTGTTGTCACACAACCATTAGACATAACATCACAAACCTGCCTTCTCACAAACACACACAGACAAACTACTCTCTCTCGTATACACACAGACAAATTCCTCGAACTACCCTCACAACATGTTTTATTGTTGTCACACAACCATTAGACATAACATCACAAACCTGCCTTCTCACAAACACACACAGACAAACTACTCTCTCTCGTATACACACAGACAAATTCCTCGAACTACCCTCACAACATGTTTTGTTGTTGTCACACAACCATTAGACATAACATCACAAACCTGCCTTCTCACAAACACACACAGACAAACTACTCTCTCTCGTATACACACAGACAAATTCCTCGAATGACCCACACAACATTAGACATGACAAACACAAACTACTATCTCTCGTACACACACAGACAAATTCCTCGAACTACCCTCACAACATGTTTTGTTGTTGTCACACAACCATTAGACATAACATCACAAACCTGCCTTCTCACAAACACACACAGACAAACTACTCTCTCTCGTATACACACAGACAAATTCCTCGAATGACCCACACAACATTAGACATGACAAACACAAACTACTATCTCTCGTACACACACAGACAAATTCCTCGAACTACCCTCACAACATGTTTTATTGTCAAACAACCATTAGACATCGCATCACAAACCCGCCTTCTCACAAACACACACAGACAAACTACTCTCTCTCAAATACACACAGAGACAAATTCCTCTCTCTTACACACAGAAATTTGAGACTAATTTTGCTCTAAAAAATAAATTGCTCGCTCTGACACACACGCACACACATTTTTATTTCTATTTTGTCTCAAAATCTATTTTTCAATTAGTCCAGTGTCAACATCGCAAACCTCCTTAGATCGTTTCCAGCCTGCAGTAAAAGTACCCTCACATGTTTTGTTGTTGTCAAACAACCATTAGACATCACATCACAAACCCGCCTTTTCACAAACAAACTACTGTCTCTCAAACACACACACATAGACAAATTCCTCTGATAGAAATTTGAGAGGGACTAATTTTGCTCTCAAAAAAGCACACACAAACAAAATGCTGTCTCTGACACGCACACACACTCAGACAAATTTCTATCTCTTTCACACACAGACATTTTCTGCACTGTGCAGTGCTTTGGGAGGGGCCACAGCAGATTGATAACAGGCTTAACAATGTGCTTTCACATCACAGACCCCAAAAATTTCCAATAACAATAGAAAGTTGCTAGATCGTCACTTAAAAATAAAAAGTCGGTAGATGGTCTGAATACTTGCTAAAAACTAGTGTCAAAATTGCCAAGTCACTTCATTTTTTTCTGCACACCTGGCGGTCGACTTGGGGTAAGTGATCAACTGGTTGGGAAACCCTGATGTAACTGTTCAGCAAATTTTAGTTTTGAAGGCAAACCTTTGTTAAATGCTTTTAGCCTCTTTTTTATTATTATTTGCTAACCCCCAGCAACACATTTACTGTTAGTTTATTTTTCTGACCTCTCTTTATTACATATTTATTTCATCAATAAAAAGGAGTGCAAAAGAGAAACAGATCCCTTAAATAAACAAAATTTCTCATGAATTTTAACAAGATTTTCTATAAATACCTTTAACCACAGGTGAGCATTTTCAGTTTTAGTCGTCCACACACAAACTACAGGAAATGCACTTTGAAAACCACTTTATTTTGCCACTTGCCACCAGACAAACATCAGTATTTGGGTATTTCATATCACTCACAACAAATCTCAAGAATCCCAGTCAAATGTACATTTACAGTTTCAACTGTTTTGTTGCAAACAGCAAAAAAAAAAAAAAAAAGCAGAAGATGAAGCTACAAAGTCCTTTTTTTTTGCTCCACATTTGTCTTGTTTCTTAGTGGGAAAAGCCCATACATCCATTAGTGCCTCTGCCATTGCCTCCATTTCTATAGAGATAAATGAATTAGATTATACAAACGACTCACAGCTTAATTGCACCACCGTGGCATGAATACACACACACACACACACACACACACAAAAGAAGCAAAGTAAGACAAAAACTGAATAAATACAAAGTGGTGCACAGTTGTCGGATTTTCATTCAAATATTTTGTCCCACAGTTTATGATGCAAAAAGAAAACAGAACATCCACAATTATGAATAAAACTACGGCACATGGAGTCATAAACTACAGCTAATTAGAGTTTAGCTTTCAAACAAAAGAGTGTGCTAGAGCTAGAAAGCAAACACACTCTGACAGAAAGCCTGGTGAGGAGAGAAGTCGTCTCAAGTGAGGGTACATCTCTGAGCGACTGCTTTTCTTTTCTGTTAGATGATTAGACGGTATTGTCAAGCTTTGAATAAAAACCAGGAGGGATCAAAGTGAAAAGACTGCAATTACACAGGCTTTTTGTCAATGGTTTTATCCAGGGGTTAGAAAAGTGAAAAGAACAATTACGCTGGTTTTTGTCTTCTCTCTTGCACGATGCTTACTGTCAAATATTGTTTTGCCCAAAACAATCGTTTCCCCGACAGTAATTAGACTAAATATTTAATCAGTGGGAACGAAGCTGATACAAAACATCCCTGTAAACCAGTTTAAACGAATGAAAGTCAGCATGATCCTGACATTTGATTAAAAAAAAATAAATAAAAAAGATAATTATAATTTACACTTGCCGGTATTTATTCATTCTTTCCTGCACACACTCATACTGATAAATTGTGTGAGGATGAGGGTAGGATGGCATCCTGCCACAGTTACACCACATATGTTCTGGTATGCTGGTGTGCTCGAACACTCTGCAGGTTGGCATAGATGGGGTTGTTTTTTATCTGCTTGGACATCTTTGGCGCCCTGGGACACGTACGGATGTTTGCATAGAGGTTTGGCTGCGAGGAGGTGGGAAATGTTAGTTTTTAAGGTGTTAGAAAAAAAACATCAGAAAATTATTTACTAAACCAACAGTGCAGCTACGTGGTCAAACGTAACCAGTCTAGAAATGTGAGAACACGTAGAACTGTGTTTATTTTTGTGCTCAATATGAACTGCACTGTTGGTTGTTTCTAAGTATTATTAATATTGTGTCAGGTCATCAGAATGAGGAATCCTGCTTCTAATAAAGATTAATTATGAAGTGGAACCACATTATAATTAAGAGTGTATCTGATTAAAAGGTAAGGGAGGGCTTTAAAAGTATCAAGTGTGAAAACAAGAGTGGATAAAATAAAAAAATCAACACCTACCGCTCTTTGAAATGGATGCAGTTTTACACGATATTCCTCTCGCTTGTTCTTTCTTCTGTTGTTTTAAAGTAAAAAGAAACACAATGAGTTTAAAATTTTCTGTTTTTTTCTATTTGGTCGTCTTCCGCTTATCTGGGGCTAGGTTCGTGGGGGGCAACAGCCTCAGACGGGAAACCCAGCCTTCTCTCACCCCGGCTGCATTCTCTAGTTCACCCAGGAGGATCCTGAGGTGTTCCCCAACCAGATGTGAGACAGTCTCTCCAGCAAGTTCAGGGTCTGCCTCTGGGTCTCCTCTTGGTGGGACGTGCCTGAAACACCTCACCAACAAGGTGTTCGGGAGGCATCCGAATCAGTTGGCCGAACCACCCCATCTGGCTTCTCTCGATCTAGAGGAGCAACGGCTCAACTCTGAGCTCCTCCTGGATGGCAGAGCTCCTAAATCCAACTCTTAGTGAGAGATTAGCCATCCTGCGGAGGAAGCTCATTTTGGCTGCTTGTATCTGTGATCTTGTTCTTTCAGATTCAAGATTTTCACCATTGAAATTGATTTTTTTTTTTTTTTTAAACTATTTTAAAGAAAAACAACTGAGCGTAAAAACAGTAGGATCATATTTTGGAAATGCTTCAGTTTTTACGTCATAAAACACAAAGACACACTAAAAATTACCTTTGTCTTATTGCTACTATGATGATGACAAGAAGTAGAACAAGTCCAGCCGTTCCAGCCCCGATGTAAATATACATCATGTACACTGATAGGCTGAATCCACCTGGTCACACAATCAGAGATACGACGCAATTAAAAAATTAGACTGTAAAAAAGAAAAAGTTAACAACTCCTTCTAGAAACTTGTCAGAGAAATTTGTGGTTTTAGCACGTATAGCTTTCATGTCGGAGCTCTGAAAACGTCAGCCATTGTTTTATCATTGTGTCTTCCATCAATCTCTGTCCTCTCTGAGATGCATTCACACTCTGGATATGAAAAAATAATTCATCACGTAGTGCTGAGGTTGACAGCTTAGTGTGTGTGTTGGTTTACTACCTGGAGGAGTCACACTGAGCTCCACGGTGGTGGTCTGCACACCCACATCTGTGTTAAAACTACAGCGGTAAAAACCGCTGTCTTCCTCTGCAACATCTGTCAGAAACAAACTGACGTCCAGGTTGTCAGTGCAGTCGATTATCCCCTTGTCGCTGTAGTCCTCGGAAACCAAACCGCCTTCCACCTTCTTACACACTCCAATTATCCCCCATGGACTGCCGTGAAGCATCCTCTCCAGAATGACTTGGTACACGGTGCCGTTGTGTTGGTGGCCACAGTTGATGGTCAGATTCTGGTTTTGCTCCACTTTTAATTCTCTGTCTGGTATTGTTACCTCTGGAGTGGGGGTCTCGGTAACGTTTTCTTCTGGAGGTTCATCTGCGAGGACACAGCAGTTATATTCAATCATAATATTAATCTTCTTTTTATTTAACTTCCTCAATGTTTACCTAAATCCTCCACTTGGATTCTCCTGTTCCAGGGTCCTTGTGGGAACGTCTGAACAGAACATTTATAAAGCCCGATGTCCTGGTGAGTCACGTTCCTGATGGAGATGCTTCCATCTAAAGGTGTGTTTCGGAGGAATTCCACTCTGTCTCTGTAAAGGTGGGAAAAATCTCTTCCAAACTCAGGATGAAACACAGCTACCGGCTTCTTGTCTGGAACCTTGGTCCAGGACACCATGCTGAGGGTACCGTTCCAAGGACACAAACAGTCCAGCACCATACCCTCTTCCAATCGGACCGTGACCACATCAGGCTGCTGGAATGTAACTGGACACAAAATTTTACTCCATCAGGAAATCAGTCAGATTTCACTTGTTAATACTTTTAAAAGGATTGATTTACTCCTTTAAAAAAGTCACACTAGTTCTCTCTGATCTGAAGGTGAATCTGACAACAACAAACTTTATATGAAGCAGTTTCCAAACACAGTTAACTCAAGATCGATTTTCTTTGAGCTGAATGTCTCGAGACATTCTGTGAACAAATAATAAAATCTCTAATAAGCTCAATTAAAACTCCAAAAAAGTATTATGTAGTAAAAACTTTATAACATAAATACCTTTTCCAATAAACTATCATCACTTGTATAAAGTAAATAGATGCACCGTACCTTTAAAAAAGGAGAGAAAAACAAGTACCACCAAGTACCAGTAGTCCTTTAGTACTGCTTCCATCTTTGCCCGCCGAGGGAGAATGAAAGCCGCATTGATGAGACGAGTGCAGAGGCGACTGAGTTACACTTCCTGTTACAGAGACGTACTTCAGCTTGTGGGAACAGTTCATGTGGACTTGGTTTCAAACATAGATGCACTCTATCACCACTTTCAGAGAATGGGCGGCGAGTTTTAACTGAAAATAAATGTCACAAAGTGTGGGAGGAGGGTCAATCCTATCAACGGGTTGCTAGACAATGTGAAACATTCACTTACACCAAAAAGAAAAGAGCAACAAACGAGGCTGGGGAGAATAAAATATTGAAAATGGCTTTATTATAAATTAAAAAATAAAATCTACTATTGTTACATTAAAAAAATGATAAAAACATTTTGAATATTAAGATTCAGGTTTTTAACAGCTGAGAAAGGTTGTCCAGACACTTCAGTAAGTAGGACGTTAAAGGGTCCTGCTTCGTCTCTGCATCTAGATGTACAAAAAAAAAAAAGATCAAGATTAAGACTAATTTAAAAAAGTGGGAATTTAAGTTTTATGACACTGATAAAAAGAGAAAACCTTTCTTAGTGGCCGTGAATGCTTCTTCAATTTTTAGTCGAACAACAGAACACTTCAGGGTTGTCTTTGCCTTTAAGAAAAGAAAAAACTGATTTTTTTTATTTTTTAAAATAATGTTATTACGTCTTTTAAAATATCATTTGGATCTTTTAAAAGTTAATATGCTGAACCAACATTTTACGTCTTGTGAAGTATAATAAAAAAACACACCCTCTGGTTGTTGTGAAGCAAAGCCCAGAGCCCTGAAGCCCCCATACAGCGAGTCTCCATCACTCTGCTGTCTAGACAGGACAGTAAAACCTTCAACGCTTTATCTGGAATAAAAAAAAAGAAAAAAGATAATCAGGAATATTTTTGAGTAAAAAAACAGTCCAGTGTTACTGTATATAAACTTTTCATAAGCATCAGGTGTACTTTATTATAGTGCGCAGTTTCAGTTACCTGGGATTTTTTGTAAGAAACACATACAGAAGGCGCATCGGGTTTTAGGACGCTGGCATGTTGAAAGATACCAGTTAAACATGCACGTGTTTTAAAAACAGCTAGAGTACAGTTGTAGAGTTTGGTTGTGATTTATTGAAGTATTTAGTTTTACTAAAATACTATTTACTCTAGAAAAACGGAAGATGAACAGCTTCTCATTAAGATCCTCTAGAGATTGCTGCGCCATTGTTTGTGCTTTCCCAGATGGAAAGAGATGGTATCGTTTTATAAAACAAAAGCACCAAAACGGACCTCCTTGAAAATGTTCAATTTTCATTTGTTTTGCCAAAACGATGTCATTCTGCATAATGCAGATCCAGTACATGCACTTTTGCACTATTCAAGGAGGTGTTTTTTTTCACGCCCACACTCCCCCTTTACTGTTTTGATCCTGTCCTCTCCTACTTCTGCTTTCTTAAAATCACAACATATTAGGCGCACCCCAACGTAGAGCACTATGTACATTTTGGAGACAATATAACACTTTTAAATGTGCCCTTTGGTCGAGAAAATACTAAATTATATTGTTAGTTAGAAAAGTGGTTTTATTAGATTAAACTGGGTTGGTGTTTAAATGGGTTTTTGTGTTGCATTGAACTGGTTTCCAGTCACACCCAACTTGTGATACTGAATTTCAAACCATCCTGTTGCTTAAATCTGATCAGAATCATCTGTCGGGTTCATTTCCTGCAAACCGATTCCCTTCACATCTACTGTATGTGAGCGTCTTCAAACTAGATTAATATTTCCACAGGAAACACAAAAACCATCTTCTGACAGTTTCCCCACACATCACGGTTTTTACAACCTACACCTGTGAGTTACACCAGATGTAGAGCGGATTGGTTGAGGGGGGAGTGAGTGTAGGGGTGATACTCTGTTTCACTCCCTGTGACTTCCTTTGCTTTTTTCTACATTATGTCTGAGACTCTTTCATCTTCCCCCATTCGTGGTGTTTGTTTTCCAGCAATATGAAGCTGTTCTAAACCAAAACATTCTGACTTAAAATTGATCATCAACGTAACCCAGCTTGTTAATAATTCATATTGAAAAGAAACTCTGGTCCATGTGCTCAATCTGGCCATAACTGTAATTATTATTATTGTTATATATCTGTGAAGTTACACCAATAAACTATCAGAGCAGGTCGGCTGTTATCTCATACAGCACTAATCTTACAAATCCCAGAATGCTATGCTTGGTGTTTTGGCTCATAAATAATTAGGACCCATAAACACTCACTGACAACTATCATAGAAATCTAGTAACTAGTTGATGTTTAATAGTCGCTCTGAAATATTTGAACTATTTGCTTTTCAACAAGCATGCAGCATTATCTCAACTCGACCAATTTACAGTTATGTTCTAAAAATAAAGACTTTTTTTTTTCTTTTTATATACTCAGAAGTGCAAAAATCTCAGAAGTGCAAAATTTAATTTATTATTGTCTTGAATAAATCAAGATATTCTCATTAACTCAGAACAAAATCAGTCTTAGAAAGCCAAATAAGTTTAATTGATTGTTTTTTTTTTCGACTTTCCATCTGAGTGAGAAAGCCTCCTACCGTGGGTGAGGACGTGTGACTTGTTGGCAGGACAGAAGCAGAGATTGTGAAGAGTGAGCAGCGCGAGTCGTCGACTTGGTGCCAAGTCAGCTAGCAGTTCCAGAGCTCCTGTCACCTTCAGGATGCTCTGCTGCCCGTCCTCAGCTGATGAGAGACTGACCAGCAGCTTTAACCACCAACCCAGAAGGCCTCCGCTACCCGAACCTCCAGCTGGGCCCTTCACACCTGCCACTTTGAGTGTTGGCACTGACAGGAAAGCTTGAAGGAAATTACTCTGAGAGAAAAATGACAGATAACAATTTGTTGCTACCAAGTTTAGAATTTCATTTTCATCCATTTATCACTTCAGTTTATTTTCAATAGGACATGTGAAAACACTTCGTTAAAAATAAAATTCTCTAATTGGATTTTATTTCTAAGTTCTGTACTAAGTCTGGATCCGTACCTTCTGCAGGAGGCATCGACAATCCCGAGATATAACTGAGTTAGCCAGAAGGGAGAAGGCCAGATTCTGGATGGAGCTGTTGTCAGGGGCAACCGATGTCAGCTTCATGACTGAGTGCATCGGAGAGCTACTGTAAGATCCTTTGGATCCCGCCACCACACTGGAGACACCACCACAGAGTGTACTGCATGCTGGGAACAGAAAAAAACCCAAAACAGATACATTAAATCTTTACATTCTGCTTTTTTACTTTTTTATTGTTGGTAAAAACTTGGTCATTTTGTTGGTAGGTCTCATGCTGAAACTGAGAGGCCACCCACTAAACCATTTTTGTGTTTTTTCTGCTTAATAATTGACAATAATTTTAAATTTAGACTGTAACACTTTTTCCACCATCATTGGATTTGTCTTTCTACTTTTTGAAGTGGTGGACGTTGGTGTGCAAGTGGTGGAAATTCAGGTGGACAAATTTTTTATTTCATTTTGTCTTCTGAACCGCCTATCCCTAACCGGGTCATGGTGGCTGCTGCTATCCCGCTGAGTTCAGGCGAGAAGCAGGATACACCCTGTCCAGGTCACCAGTCTGTAGTGGAGCCACACATACAGACAACCATTCACATACACACTTCTAGGGGTAATTTTGTAGCAGCCAATCAACCTAACACGCATGTTTTTGGAAGTAGGAAGAAACTGGAACACCTGGAGAAAACCCAGACACACACAGGGAGAACATGCAAATTCCACACAGAAAGAGCAGTGTTTCAAGTCTCGCCCCCACTCCGAGACGCGAACCCTGACCTTCTTGCTGTGAGGCCACTGCACCACCGTGCAACTTGCCAAATTTTATGAATATGTTGTATTTTAAAAGAATATAAACATAATCAAACCTTATGTTGAAACTACATCTTTCTTTTCTGTTTACTTTGAAGCTAACTCCACAACCCGCCATCCCATTCGGTTTCACGGCTGTCTGCTACTTTCCAAAACAGCTTTGCAAAGAGCTGCTTTTAATGTAAAAATTGCAGTTTGATGTTGAACTGCACACTTAAACGATAAAAGAGTAAGAATCTTGTATAGCGAGTGAGTTTTGAATAGTCTGATTAAATTACAGAAGCATCTCAGAAAGATTTAATATCCTCGAATCCTCATTCCAAATGACTGTCGCCTGTGTCACAAAAATAAGCAATACAAACAAAACATTTCAGTTTGTAATAAAGCCCGATCAGCAGCATGTAGAAGGTGATTCTACCCGGAGGCTTTTTTAATAACAGCCAATAAATTATCGATTTCAAAGCAAGTAAGTTCAACTTCAAAAAGATGTCTGATAAAAGCTGCTTCTTTAAATTAAACATGACATTAAAGGGTTTTTATTGTATGTAAATATGAGGGAAAAACAGATTGTTTAGTCCTTCGGTGTCTGCCTGGTGGGGCGACGTTTGAGGCAGCTACAGAAATATCTCAGAAAAAAATCTATGTGACACAGATAAAACACAAAAGTCTGACGTCAAGAGGCAGCGTTAACAAAACTCTGGCTGATGGTGGTAGACAGGAGATGAAAGCAGGAGAAGAAACGTTAGCATCTCTGGAGACTGAAGGCTAGCCTGAGGGCGGATGGTGTAATACTAAGCCAGGCTGCATCCAACCTGCTGTTCTACTAACCTTTGGGGAAATATTGTGCAAAGACTTTGCTAATGTCTGGTGCTTTTTGGTGGGCTTATTGAAGGTTTTGAAGCTAGTAAGCTCAGATCAGAGGGCATAAAATAAAGCATCCAGTGGAGATATACTTGAAATAAAATCCCCTTTAATGTCACACCGAAGAAAAGAAAAAGGTTCATGTTGATAGATTAGAGTTGGTAAGGAAGATTCTCTAGAACTGACAGCCCAAAAACTCTTATTGGAAACTGGACAAGTCTTGTTTTTATTCTGGCTACTCCTGGATTTGCTTCTACAAACTGGAGAATACTTACTTGGAGACAAAAACCAGAAAATTGAAGTGACTGATATACTGAGGGCCAACTATTTTTTCGCTCTACAAACAAAAATAATAATATATACTTTATTGATAACTCACCGGGGCAATTTGTGTGCTGCATTAAACCACAGCAGGCTGCCATGATGGCACTAATGGTGGGTGGACATGGGGAGTTAGGTGTCTTCTCCCAGGATCCTGGAAGTGAACTCTGTGGGAATTGAACCTGCGAACTTCTGGTTACCTTCCGGTTTGAGGGCAAACACTCTACCACTGAGCCACCGCCCAGTGAAAAAAGTGACTGGCTGACATTATTAATGTCCCGGATGTCTATATTTTACTAAAGTACCTTTTTTTTATATTATTATTATTATTACTATTATTTTCAGAACACCTATGCATATGCACAAACCTCCACAGTGAAGGAAGATTTAAGAATTATTGGAAAAAATAATTTTGTATATCACCTTTAAGTCTTCTTTGCATGTGTTGTCCTCATTAATCAATTTAATGATAACATGATGTAACATTTCAGGCGACACTGAGGTTCTCTGTTCTGCTCTACAACACGTCTCGCTGGTGTGAAACTGGTCGCCGCACATGCAGCCTGATGGAGCTGAACACTGTTCCCATTGTGTCCAGCAGGCAACTGGGCGCTGGTCTTATACAGTGGGACACAATGTTGATCAGTGGTCACCAGAGAGGACAATAAGACTCTTTAGAGTAGTGTGTGACTCAGTCTGACCGCAGACACAGGCGATGGGCAAACGCGGACCAGGCACAATGCCTGCGCAAACACACACAGGCTTGCACGCTGGCAAAGCAACACACCCACATGCAGACCTGCTGTGCAGTTGGCTGTGTAGACACACAAGAGCTCCAGCGCTGCCTCCATGACGGGGTCATCCAATAGGAGCCATGGCCATAGTGCGTACAGCGTCGGTGTCAGACGAGCATCTGTGGCGATCATCTACACACAAGCACACACAGAGACAAATTTGATGTTCAAAATCAGCTGTAACTCGCTCTTTTTTTGGCCTACAATCCCTTCTCCTAACCAGAAGGCCACTTAGAAAATGAAAAGCAGCAGATATGCTGTGTAAGTACAGCTAAGGGAAGTGAAACTTGCAGAAATATTAGCAAGGCGATGCAACCATTGCTGAATCGAATTCAGAAGCACAGCACTTTGAAGTTTCATTAAAAAACGATTAGATGCAGGGAATTAAACGGCAGACTTACTTTGCATTCATTGTTGCAGTAAAGAGCACTCCGCAGGATTTCCACAGTAAGTTTGACTTCCTTCAAATAACCTCCATCCTGATAACATGAACAAACCAAAAAAATAGAAATAACTTTAATTGTTAAAGATTAAATGCTTGACGATAAGAGGAGAAACTTTCAACTGAATAAATTAGATGCATATTGATTAATTTTGTATAAAACATTAATCAGACAAGAAACTTTTTTTATTCTTTTTGCATGTGGTCACCTTTTTCCGGTGTGGAGGCCTGTTAGGTCGGACAGACTCCAGCTCGAGCTGTGAGTAAGTGTGCTTCAGTTGTTCCACACAACTGTCGATCAAACCAGCTAGAAGAAACAGATCGTGAAGTATTGACAAAGAAGCAAAGAGAGCGAGAAAAAAAGTTTGAAATTGTTTAGAGATTTACCGGTGGCTACGTGGTTTTGGGCGGTGGGACTGCAGGCGAGCAGTGCCATCAAAGCTCTGGCTGTTAGCTTCTTCAGAGGGTCCTGAAGGATCCTCTTTTCAAAGCTCTGATTTCAGCAGTAAAAAAACAGAGAGACACATGTTTTTTGTCTGAGTGAAAATTCAGTTCTATTTGGTGTTGTAGTATCCAAATTTCTCAGTCTAAGTTATTCTATGAACATACAAACTCCACATAGAAGGGCCGACAATTCAACCTTCTTGCTATTAGGTCACGTTGCCGAAAATGCTTTTCAAGCTCAGAAGAGATTCACGCTTGAAACTTTTTTTCTATTTCTGATCCCACTGATTATTGACTTGAGCCAATGTTTATCTTTGTGAATGCATTTTCATTCTAGTTTCATTCTAAATGATGCCTACAAACTGTTGGGACTAATTTTGCACTCAGCACCTTCGGAAAGTGAAAAACACAAGTGGAAGTCAGATTTGAAGAAGATAGTAAATAGAAATCTTACCAGATGCTGATGACACCATCAGAGCCAAAGAGAGCTTGTAAGTGCAATTTCTTCTGAATGTGCTAAACTACATGTTAAATTCTAACCACTGCCAAAATAAACTGGTGTTTTTAGGCCTCTTGCTGCACAGTTTTAAAGTTTGGGCAGCACCTTTACAACCTTGTATTAATTTTTTTTATATGTGAATGCAACTGTGCCCGAAAAAAAGTACAGCCAACCATTGGCGATAGGCTCAATAGCAAAGTTCTTGATAAATAGTTCTGTCTGCATTGAACTCTGCTGATCTCTTGCCTCAAGGAACCATATTACCACAGCTGATTGGCCAATTCAGTCTGTTCCAGGTATGCCACTGTAAATTCTTGTTCATTTCAAACTTGCAGCCTTATAATAAAAAATTGTATTAATTCGGGAGAGGGCGTGAATTCTTGAGGTTGGTAATTGCTTTGCGATTTTGAGACCCCTGTCTTAGATTCCAAAACCACTCAAAATATCATCTTTCTCCAACATATTCTGACCAACCTGTAGTAAGAGTTCGCCCAGCTGGCTCGCTGATGGACCCATCAAGACGTCCGACAGGGCGCTGCTTTGTTTTGAGTTTAAACACATGGATTGTTTAGTCTCCTCAGTAAAAAGCGTGCAGATGAAGAGCAGGGCTGTTGTGTGTAGAGGAGTGTCTCCGTATGTGTCATTCACACACTCCGATAGCGTTCCTGTGGATGTGTTTAGGTGGCAAAAAAAACATGAGCTTGTTGGGAATTATTTTTTTAAAAAATGACTCTGACATCCCGAGTGGAAAGAAAAAAAAACACATTTGTTTAAACCCTTTGACAGATGGAGATTTGTCTCCGTCTGAACCGATGTGTTATGCAGGACACATTAATCACTTGAATGTTTGAGCTCCAGAATCATAGACTTAGCAAACCTCTATTTGCAGACAAAAACAAAAATGCTGAGTCAGCGTTAATCTTTCACCGGACTCATCAGGCTTCATCTTGCTTATTAATCAGAGGAAACGTAATAATTGTCTCTGTATATTTGTTTAAGTCACATAGGCTGGTTTTGCAAAATATTTTTTATTTTGTCATCAGTTTTAAGAAATTGAAATAAAATCTTTCATTTGACTAATTAGTGTCTGCTTACCTGCAAAAGTCCACCAGCGCCTCCCGAGCGCGGCGGAGACAGATGGCAGCGATGCCGAGCCGTCCCTCTTCACTGCTGTAGCCAGCAGCATAAACATGTCTGACCAACAGACGTGCACCACATCCCGGGTACCTCCATCTGAGTAAGAGGGTATGAGTCACACACATCAAAGACACACACACAAATCCTACAGAAAGATGTTTCAAACCTAGTCCTTTGGTGTCTACCATGAGAACTTCCACCACGGAGGACAATAGTTGTTTCAGGAAGTCCATCTGACCAATCGGCTCTTTGTTAATATCAATACATGACAGGAGCAGTTTGGAGAAGCCGGACAGGAAGTGAAGTGCAGTCACAAGCTAGAACACACAGAAAAATACACACACAAGTTTGCTGTTGAAGTTGGAGAAAAAATGGAAAAAAAAAAAAAAAAGCAACAATGCAGGAAAAAGTTACATATGCAAATGTTCTGAGAAGAAACTCAAAAATCCCACCCACATAAAAATTTGTGGTGCTCTAAGATGATCTGATAGAAGCTGACAGTGTGCACCAAATCACAAAGCTTTTTTTTTTAAATAGAAAAAACTTTGCTCGTATCATTCTCTCACCTGACTTTTGATGGCTTGTCTTTCTCCAGGAAGAATATTCGGCGTCTTTAGCTCAGTCAGACACGTCTCGATTAGCTTGGTATCTACTAGACTGAGAAAACGATAAACATGATAAAAAAGTAAAACAGCTGAAAGCAGCGTAATTAAACGGCTTGAATTACAATAATTTAGTATAAATCAGCTTTAAGAGACAAATGAAATAAAAATCTTATAGAAATAAAATAATTATTTTTATTAAAGTTATTTTAAAACATCATGAAAGGTGAGACAATGAGGTTTGTTACCTGGCCAGGACCTGCAAGAGGTGGTTATTTTGGATGGCCTGGACTGTAAAATCTGGGAGGATGGCAAGAAGGTTGGTCAACAACCCACAGTGTGCTGTCAAGAGGTCGTAGGTGACTATGACAGCAGGTTCAGCAGCTAAGGGTTCGCTGTGTTGAGAGTCCGATGATGAAGCTGAGTTACTGGTGTCCGTTTCGCTCTGACCTGCGATGCACAGGCACAGACAGCAAACACATTCTGCTCATACTCTGTATGTGAAGTCATTTTCAAACAGTTCTTTTGAAGTTTTGAAAATATTGTTAAAATTTATTTAACAGACAATTTTCTCTCTGTTGTACCTTGAGCCATCAGTCTACTGGCCGGAGTGTCCTGTGTTGTGGAGTAAAAGGGACCCTTTCCAGTGAGAGGTGCTGAATCTCTAACCTGTGTTGGACCACAGTTGTGAGAAAACAGGGGTTTGTTGTTAATTGCCAAAGTTACATTCTAAAGAAAACTTGCAATTCGCAAAATCTGCAAGATAAATTTTTCACACTTTTAATGTAGTAAAAACAGGACAGTGTTGAGTTTTTCTGTTAAAAACTATCTAATTCCAGTAAAAAAAAAAAAATTTCTATTAGCGAAGGGAGAAGTGTGCATGCGACAGAAAAGCAGAGTAAAAGAACACGTTGTGTGGTTGCTATCGTTACAGTAAATGAGTCAATGAGAGATCTTTAATAACAGCCCAACACATATGTAAATACAATAAAAAAATTATATTCAGAAAAAATTATATGCTAATATCCTGTTTGTTTTTTTTTTAATCAGACGCAATAATATCGATCAAAAGTCTCTCTGGTAGATCACAATCAACGTGATAAGCAACCGTGGTGTAGCGTGCAATAGCAACGGGTCGCTGTACTTATAATTTAGGACATTAAAACCAAGGCTAATATTTTTTTTATATTTCGGGCAAACGGGTTGAAGAGAATTAAACTGTTTACAAAATTATGTTGAATTTGCAGTTTTCCATCCCAGAAATAAAATGATGATATTTATAGGACTTTATGGAAATTACCAGAGTGAACGCGATTTGGAGTGTAGATATAAAAAGATTAGAGAAACTCAGTGCATATTCTAGCACAAAAAAAACAAGATTTCACCAATAAGTTCCAGAACAATAAAAAAACAGTTATCTGGACGTACCATCTAATCAACAATTTAGATCTGAAATTGCACAATCAAATCACTTTGTAGTTAGAATCCTGGTGTAACTGCCATAACTGCTGATAGTTTACGTGTGAGCAGATAAGCATTGAGTTGTCAAGCAAATTTTTAATCTGCAAGACAAACAGGCTAAATTTTAAGCAAAGCAGGGCAAGGAAAACAAGTGTAAAACAAATATAATGGATAATTTGAATAAAATGGGAAATTATGATGGATTAAGAAGTGCTAGTACAGCATAGAAACGTTAATACTTCTTCAATTTTTTTTAATCTGACCACAAAAAAAACTGAGCAAGCTTATGCAGCCGAGGATCCGACCGCCAGGGTCCCCGCCGTTGGCTGCCACCCATCTCCTCCTTCACCCGACCCCTATGGACCCTCCAGCAGGTGGTGAGTCCGCTGGATCCAGCTCTCACTGGATCAATTTGCTGCCGAGTGTGAAGCGGCCGGGATGGGAATTATCGCCTCCAAATCCGAGACCATGGTCCTCGCCCAGAAAAAGGTGGAATGCCCCCTGCGGGTCAGGGACACGGTCCTGCCCCAAGTGGAGCAGTTTAAGTATCTCGGGGTCTTGTTCACAAGTGGGGGAAGGATGGAGCGGCAGATCGACAGGCAGATCGGTGCGGCATCAGCAATAGGACGCTGCATCGGTCCGTCGTGATAAAGAGAGAGCTGAGCCGAAAAGCTCTCTATTTACAAGTTGATCTATGTTCCAACCCTCACCTATGGTCACCAGCTGTGGGTGGTGACCGAAAGAATAAGATCACGGGTACAAGCGGCCGAAATGAGCTTCCTCCGCAAGGTGGCTGGGCTCTTACTCAGAGATCAGGTGAGGAGCTCTGCCATCCGGGAGGAGCTCAGTGTCGAGCCGCTCCTCCTCCAGGTCGAGAGGAGCCAGATGGGGTGGTTCCCCCGAGCGCCTCGCAGGCGAGGTGTTTTGGGCACGTTCCACCGGGAGGAGTCCAAGGGGCAGACCCCGGACCCACTGGAGAGACCATGTCTCACACTTGTTTTCCTTTGACTTCATCAAGTCAAAGAAAAAATTTCAAGTCAAAGTTTAAAGTTTTTAGAAGAACCTACGAGTGAGTTGCTGACCACAGTGCTGGAGGTAGAGAGTGAGCTTGAAGATCCGCTGGAGTTGTAGGTGGGAGGCGGTGGTGGGTCGGATCTCCAAAACCAGAAAGAATTGTCAGAATCTGGAGAAACATGAGGATTAAATGAAAGAAAAAAGAAACCTCAACTAATTACTCAAATAATTTCTGGGATCTGAAGAAAAAATTGGAATTGGATACAAAACATTGACATTGAGGATGAAAACCAGGAAAGAGCTGGAGTGAGGGTTCATAAAATGACAAACAGTCCAACATGAAACTACTTCAATTGGAAGACTATGACATTTTTTTTTAGAAATCCTTTTACCATGTTTAACTGTGACAAATATAAACCTTATGTAGTCTGGATAAACTGCAAAAGCAATGGTGACCATATGCTACATAGCAGGAAATTCAAAGAAATTTTCAAGCACAAACAAAGGTCAATTTGCAATTAAATCTTCTTTATTATATTAAACGTCGTCAAATCCAATCAAACTTTAATTATAAAGCACTTTTCAAAAAAAATACAAAAAATTAAAAACTAACAGAATTAAAATCAAGATCATAAAAAATGTTAAACTAAAAGGAAACAAACAATAAAAAAAAAAATAAAAAAACACACACACACACAAAACACTGTACATACAGTATGCATCAACATTCACACAGCGACTGGAAAAAGAAAAACTCAATGTATGCAGATTCTTTTAATTGTATGATCACCAGGTTTAGATTTAAACTTTTACCCCCGATGGAAGTTCTGAATAAAATGTATTTTAATGGAAACAAACTAACTGCTAAGCGACATTTGAGTTTAGATATGGTTTATAATTTGTGGACTCCTTTTATTTTGCTGAATATTTTGGTCGGGTTAATGGTTAGGTTTAGTTAACTAACCTTGCAATGGAACCATTTTCATTGAGCTGTGTGGTTTATCAACTCATTATTTGTGCATTCATTCTAACATTCCGTTCTGTTTCGTCGTCTTCCGCTTATCCGGAGCCAGGGGGTAACAGCCTCAAATGGGAAGCCCAGGCTTCTCTCACCCCAGCTGCATCCACCCGCTTACTCGGAAGGATCCCGAGTCGTTCCACAGCCAGCTGTGAGACATACTCTCTCAAACGCGTCCGGGGTCTACCTTTCGGTCTCCTCCCAGTGGGACGTGCACAAAACACCTCACCAGCGAGGCGGTCGGGGGGCATCCTGACCAGATGCCCGAACGACCCCATCTGGCTCCTCTTGAACTGGAGAAAGAGCGGCTTGACACCAAGCTCCTTCCGGATGGTAGAGCATTCTAACATATTGTCTCTAATTGTCATTCATTGTTTCATTTGTTATGGTAATCCTGGGAAAAATGTTTGGTACTTTATCATTTGCGGAGATCCTACTTTTTTTTTATTTCCTTATGTGTAAATAAATCAAGCACCAAATGCTAAGCGGAAACTTTGTCTTTCGGAAACCTTAATATCAATCAGAACTCACCGACTTTGTTGGCTGGAAGCTTTGGATCGTCGCTGCCATCAGTAAGAGGGTGTAAGTAAAAAGCATGGCGGCCACGGTAACAGACGGAAGCAGAAACGACCACGCTCTGGAAGTACTGACAGTGATAGAGCAGAGCCTGCAGAGCTGGGAGGCCAACCAAAGACATGCCAGTCACCTCATCGTGGACACATGGATGCTGGGAGAGAAACAAATTAACCATTTATTTCATATCTACAAATATTCTTAGAAAACTTACAATCAATTTAAATGTGAAGCCTTAAGGCAGCATTTTATTGAAAAATTCAAAAGGTTTTTTTTAATTTTTTTTTCAGAGTGAAGGGAATTAAGACAAAACAAAAAGAGTGGAAAAATTGAAATTTGTGTTTTGTAAAAGCTTTTATTGAGCAGGTTTCTGCTGACCTGCCAGTGGGAGTCCTTGGCCTCCTCAGCATTGGCAGGCATGGGCATCACCAGCAAGTTCTGCAGTATAAATGCAGCCTGGAGAGACAAGAAAGAGGGAAAAACACACACACATGCCGGGTTAAGTTGGACTGCATCAACAACAGTGCCATCTGCCTGAATTTGGCTGCTAATACAAAGAGGTCGAGCCTCATTTTCTGACCACGAATGGAATAAATATTTAAAATGGTTACAACTGTCACAAAGCAAAAAACAAAAAATCAGAAAAAAAACTTGTTGAACTGTCAACTGCTGCATTTTTCTTTATAAAAAGAACAAACAAAAGAAAGTCCAAAAAAAATTATATCATTTCTTTTTTTTCCCTTGAGGAAAAATAAAAATAGAGGAAGTAGAAATAAATAAGGGAAATTATATGATCTGATTGCTAAATGAGTGGTTTAGTTTGAGTTGTGCTGTACCTCTCTGCGGACCATACTGCTCTCCTGCTGATCCAGCAGGATGTTCAGCAACATGCCCCAAAGACCTCCACTGATGTTCTGGCAGCTCTCACATAAAGCCCGGCACCCGCTGGGCATTGAGGACAGAGAGGCACCTAAACCCAAACTGGCAAATCTCACCTGGCACAACAAGAAAGGTTGTAAAAAAAAAAAAAAAAAAAAAAAAAAAAAGGTTAAACTAAAAGTTGATTAGTTAGAAAGTAGGTAACATTTCTAACAAGTTGTTAAAATTGTTGAACACATATGTGCAGAAATATTAAATGTCATTCCTGGTTAAACAGGCAACCCATCAAACTAGAAAACGTCTTCACGCTGCAAACTGTCTCCTCCGTCTGGGGACACTCGCAGACTGACGTGTGTGGCTTATTTTTAGGAGATAGACAGGCTCTAATGTGAGAAGCTGTCATGAGTCTTTTGTGTTCTGCTATAACCATCAGGCATCTCCAAACATCCCAAAAGCAAAACATCTCAAACCTAATTTTATTATGACAGAAAATTTTATGAAGCAAACTGAAAACTTCTGCTTATTTTTCAGGGTGTTTTGCATTGGTATTAAATGGAAGTAGGAAAACTTTATGGAAGTTTGGATTTTTTTATTATACCTCCTGATCTCGGTCCACCCAAAGCGGGATGAGCCAAGCCAAACCCAGGTGGGAAGCCCCTGTTTCCTCATTTCCAAACGACCACTGAGAAACCAAGTCCTGATGGAGAAAATTAAACAGAGTGAGAGAAATGAAGATGGATAAATCGAGAGAGAGAGAAAAAGTGAGATAGCTAGATACCTTGTCTTTGATTTGGGCCATCATCTCATGCGACAGGTGAAGCAGACAGATTGTCGCATTCTTGGTCACGCCTTTCCCCATGAAAGACAAAGAATTCCCACCCCATTCTACGTAAAAGGATGAAATCACCTACAAAAAAAAAGGGTGCAACAGATGAATCAGAGCGGGAATAATAATGCATATTGAAATCTCCTCATTAAAACTTAAATAACATTAAAGGTTGATTTTATAAAATAAACCTAACCAAAAACATTAAATGTTTGGTTTTATGCATGTCATGCAAACCATCCAGGTAAAACTTAAATGCAGCTCTGAGACTAATTATTTTGTTTTTGTGCCACTACTACGATGTGAGACCGCACTGAGGAGCAGATGATGAGAGGAGCCAAATGCCTGCTGCGCTTTAGGGCTGTATGATGCCGGGGATGTCAGGTGAGTAGTAGCTAACAGAGCTTAAAAGGGTGAAAAAATGTATTTTAAACCACACAGATGGAGCAGAGAGTTTATTCATATTTATTTACCATCGAGGAAATCTGTCCAATTAGGAAAAAAAAAACAAATAATCAAGAAACGGTGTATGTGGTGTAAACAGGATGGTGTATTCCACCAGGGTCTTTTTTCTAATTTAAAAAAACAACAGTTTGGACACCTCTGTGCTGAGGATGGCCATACAAGCTGCTCTACACTTTGTTTTATGGACTGCTGAAGAATGGAACAGATGGAAAAAACAAGGCTGATTAATCTCATCAGCATCTTCTCTGTGTGCCACATTAAATCAATGAGATCTACACCCTGAGCAATTATTGTCCTGAAACTACCTTTTTGGAAAAATTTAATTAATTCCAAAGAAAGCAGCACTTTTCTGCTGGCAAATATGCCTGTATTTATTCTCATTTCTGACAAGTTAGCAGAAGATTGGCATGAACCCATGCAGCGCACACACACACAAGCAAAAAAAAACAACCTGACCGAGGAATACACACCTCTAATAATCCACTAAGATACTTAGAGCAGAGGGAGCTGGACTCTGAGTCGGTGCAGTGGGCGCTCCAGCCGGGCTGCCCAGTCAGGTTGACCATGCCTTGCAGAGTCCTCTCCAGGCTGGGGAGGCCGTAGAAACGTGGGGCGTCAGACACCCGCAGGCTTTGAAGCAATCGCACTGCCAGCTGGCTCCTGAAAGGACCGCCTAATGCCAAACACAGCCTGAACAGACAGAAAAGCAAAGAAGAAGAGCAGAAAATCAAACACACACAGGGGATGGAAAAATAAACAATGAAAAATGCTGTTTATATTTAAAAAAATAAAATAAAATTCCCTTGCCTTTGCTATGAATAAAAACGATCCTTTATTAAATAGCTTAACAAACAAAATGTAGCAATTTCACTTTATAATCATTCATTATAGTCTGCAATCATCTCCGTACTTGTCTGTGGTGTGCGATAGTCTGAGCAGTGAAGTATTAAAAAAGCTTGTGAGTTCGCTCTGCAGTCTTTGGCTGACGTGGTTCTTAAGTTCTTCTGGATCTCCTGGGGTCTGAGTAGAGGTCCGTGTCTCCACACCAAGCAGCAATTGAAGGAGAGCCGATGTGTCCTGGGAGTAAACGGATAAAAGAAAACTTACAAGTATTTCACTGGTCTTACATTTTAATCTGAACTTCATTCTAATGTAACTCTCGTGTGAAATCCGCTTTGCTTTCCTGCATAATGTATAAAATAGTGCAATTGCTAAAACCAAAATTTCTACATACGTAAACTTGTTCAAATTCAAAACAATCCACACCGTGAAAATAAGACGCAGATGATGGAGAGAAGTGTAAAAAACAATCTGCTGTATATTGTCAGGAAGACGGATTTCTCCCTGAGCAGCGCACCCGGAGTAGCTTGTTAATCTGAGTGTGCGAGTGGAAGCGACAGATGTTCCTGAAACAGCTCAGTAATTACAGAAAAGGCACCGCTCAACCCTTCCAGCCATTCAATCCAAATCTCCTTTTGCTGCCTCATTGTTTACACACACGTTAATGAGAAAGCCAAGGTGAGACTGATTAAATCCAGAGAGTAAGTTCTCTGTGGTAAAATAGCAGGACGTTTTTTGCTCCTTGGGCAAAAACAGAAATCCAATTTTAGGATATAATCCATTACTTCTTTTTTATTTATTATTGGATAATAAGGAAATCATTTAGGACTGTCTGACAAAGTGTGGGATTTTGGAATATAGCTTGAAGAGAAAAGCCTTGCTAGATTATAACCTTAATAAACTGAGGTCCACGAGTGATGCACAAGTGCATACGTCGAACAAATTAAAGTGCTTCTAAATGAAAATAGCCCAAAAAGAAAATATTATAATCAAGATAGTAAATAAGCACAAAAAGGGTAGAAAATCCCATTTCATCCTTGAAAACCACAAAAAGTGGCATTTAAAAAAAACTTTTTGAAAAAACATGTGCAGTTCACTAACTACACAGGAAAAAAATTGCATTTGTTACATCAGCGACCACATAAAGAGAAGACAATTTTTTTGTGTTTAAAATTAACTGAAATCTTTACATCCAGATGACAATCTAGTCAATAAAACTTGGTCCGGCAGATGTTGCGGGAACATCTGCCTATTGTTGGAACTCCAGCATGTTTTTAAAAAAAACATAAAAAACCCAGCTCAAATCATTGATTGTTCCTGGAACAGGTTTTACTTGAGAACAGGGTTACAAAAGAGGTGATTTTAGAAATAAAATACCAGCATGATACTGGAAAACAAAAATTATGATGAGTTAAACTCCAACATCTGATCTGGGTAAAATTACCGATAGATCAGTGTAAAGTGATACCAATACTAGTTGAACACGTCAAATAATAAATTATTGCTTTGTAGATGGGTCTTTCTTGATAGAACAATGTAGTTCTGAGGCATAAGAATTTCCACTAAGATTTAACTCACTTTTGAAGCAATAATTTTGTTTTCAGTGTCAAACCATCTTAGAGTAAGTCGCAATATTCAAAAAGTAAAACCATAAAACAACATATCTAAAACTAACTCCTACAAGATTTATATGAATAAATAAATTTTAAAAAGGGAGAAGAAAAAAACTTTTCTAATTTTGTAGAAACGGTCATATGATTCCCACCTGGTCGAGCAATAGCTCCAGTATCCAGCGTAGATCCCTGTCTTCTGTATTAGGCCCGAACTCTGTGAGAGTCTGTTTGAAGCAGGCATTCAGAAATGCCACGATTCCCACCAGCAACCTTTCATCCTCCACACAAGCTGGGCGCACCTGGAGAAACCTACACGGAAGGAAGATACCATAGCTGTAACAACAAGGGAGAATAACTGGTGGGACAAATATCACAACTTCTATAAAACTGAAATGCCATTAATTTGTAGTTTTTAATTGTCTTTCTAGCATTTTTGGTCACAATAAAGACATGAAGCAACGAGATGCTGCATAAGCAAAAAAGACCACTTGGTTTAGTTAAATCAAAAAACATGAAAAAGATAGTGAGGTCCTTTGTGACCTTGACTTTTGGTCGCATGACCCTGGAAACTTATAAAAATCTGTGATTAAATGTACTCTACTTAATTAGCACTTTTTTACCTGTGTTGGCACTCAAAGTGCTTTACAGTGTAGCTCACATTCACCCATTCACACAAACATTTATTACTTGACAGTGGAAGCTGCCAAGCAAGGTACAAACCCCCATTAGGAGCAATTCGGGGGTTAAGTGTCTTGTTTAGGGACACCTTGGCATGAACTCCGGGCAGAGAATAGAACCAGGAACCGCCTGGGTACAAGACGTTTGCCCTCCCCTGTGAGCCACACTTCTAGCCATCCTTAAACGAACGATTACAATAGTTTTTATTGTTTGATAACGTCCCCATTAGCTCCTGAATTTCTTCAGTTGCTACTTATCCTGGGGTCGTTTCAAAATCCACATTCATTGCATTTACTTTGTGCACACACACAAACACCAATGTACATGCATTATGAAAGCTCAATTCAAACATCAAAGAGTATTTTAGACTTGAGTTGATGTTTACCTGCTTAGTGCAGTTTTCCAGTTGAGTGTGTGAAGTGTGTCTCTGCAGCTGTGTGTGGGAATATGAGGAAGAGCCAATTTGTCAATCAGCAAGTAGAGAGAGAGCCGAGAGAGGGCAGAGGCCACTGATCTGTGCTCTGAAGCGGTAGTGATGGTGCGGACGCAGTCTTGCAACGCAGACGGAGGATGTATTGTCTGCAGGGATAGCAGCTGGTCTTTAGTGAGCAGTAGGTCAGGATGAAATCTAGAAAAAAGAAGGTGATATATGGTTAAAAATAAATACAGTAACAATGATCTCTGATCTTTAAATCTCTTGCACAACTACTTTTTTTGGCATTGTAATGTCAAGGAATTGAATACTTATTAGTTGCTTAATGAAGTACATTTACTAAGAAAGCAGGAGTTGCATGGTCACACCCCATCCAAAATATGATGTGAAAATGTCTCTCTCAACTTCATTTCATGCACAAAAGTGGCTCTAAATTGTTAAATAATTAATAATTAATAATTGAATAGAAAATTTTCTTCCATACATGCCACTGCATCGTATCAAATTTTGGATGCGATTAATCCACAATCTGCTACACACATCCAAGCAGTAATTAAGCTGGTTAAAAACCAGAGGGAAGACATTCTCATTTGTTTAAATAAGAGTCATATCAGCACTAAATGAAGATAAATGAAACACAATATGGCGAGATCTTAACATTTTACACAAAAGATGATGTTATTACAAGTTTGACATTAACAGAAATTCACTTTTCCTTTTACATCAGGTTTTTATAAATTATTAACTTTAATACATGAATAAAATCTAAATTCAATTTTCATTTCAATTTGATTAAATGAACGTGAAGAAGTACAAAATTAATCTGGCAGCTTAGTTTTGCTCACTTTAAAAACACTCATCGACTTATTTATCTTGATACAGCAAATGAAAAGTGTTGATGTGAAATGAAGGGAAAAAACACGGAATTAAAAGTTGAAAACATAAAGACCCTTACTCTGCTACATTGTGTGATTTCTCGAGAAGGTTATCGATCCCAAAATGCCATGCAGTGTTCCAGGCAACCTGCAAGGCTTGGCGGGCGGGGCTGAGGGTTAGGAGGTCTGAAGAAGGAGCCAGAACGCAGCAGTACGGGCTAACAGAGTGATGAGTTGCTGCCTTAAAGGGAATGTTGTACCTAAAAATCAAATAGGCACCATTTATATGTATTTACATTTTGTTTAGATGATTTGTATTTGTTGATTTTCCGCTTGCCCAATGTGGATTTACCTGCGTACGACTGTCATTGGGAGAGAGAAAGTTGATAAGGTCGTATCCAAGGGAAATTTGTCTGACCTAATGAAAAAAGTCACGTACAAACAGATTTAGACTGACTACAATAATCAACAGTCGCATGGATCTTAGTATATGTAGAAACATAATCTTACCATAGTTCAAGGCTGGCAATCTCATCAAACAGCAGCAGACTCATTAGGACAGCAATCTCGTTTATGTTGCCTTTAATCTCTTTTAACTTCAGGGATGCTGGGTGATAAAAAGGAAAAAAAAAATTAAACAATGGCAACATTCTAAAAACAACAAAAAGAAATAGACAGTGATCGCAACAACATCAGAGGGTCCAGAACCTATTCCCACGATGGTGACGGTACCTCCTGCACCCTGGTTTCTGTCTGCGTCGTAAATCCGACTGATTGTGAGTCCCATTTCTCTGGCTTGCTGCATAATATTCATGAAGGTATTTTCATTGGGACCCTTGACAACTACTTTGGGATGGCTGCAGGACTCCCAATATCTGAGAAGGCTTGGATTATATCTCTGAAGTTCGGCAATTAAAACTTATATGTAATAAATCTTGATCTTTTTATGTACGGTATTTCTTTTGAACTCTCGTAGTTGAGCTGTGTTTTCAAGATTGAGCCTATATCCAATTTTAATACCATGTGTGACTGTAAATAAAATATCAATGTTTTATTTTCTCATATAAAACTATACTGCAACTGTTTAGGCAACTCATCACTAACAATGACGTGTTTTTTTAAAACCATAGTGGCTTCATGGCAATATGTTGCATCATATTTTCTGCCCCTTTCCACCGTGTGATGACATGTTTAAAAGCAACGTATCCTTGGGTGATGTAAAACTAAACTCCTTCCTCCGAGTGGTTCACTACAATGTAACTGTAACCTAATGAGCTGTGTTGTGACTGTACCCTGGAGTAAGGTGAGGAGCAGGAGGTTGTGGCGCGCCAGGCTGTGTCTGAGAGACGGGTCGCCATACACCAGTTTTCTCAAGATGCAAATGCATGGCTCCATCAGACAATCAAAGCTCTGAAAAGAAAAAGAACAGCATGCGCAGTGAGTGCTTAATTGAAAAGCAAAAGATGCAGATAATGTGACTGCGGCAGCTAAGCCCATACTCAGGTGGGGGATGTCAACACAATCAACCTGCAGTGGAATGGCAGGATGGATAATCCAACCCCCTTCATGCAGTCAGATATATTGGGTGATCACCCTTGTCCCTTTCTGATTATAGCAGCCTATAGCAACTGTCTGAAGCTATTAGCAGAAGCTAATCATTCACACCTCACTGACTCTACTCCACACACTAAAAAAGTGCATTTAAAAACAATCAAGAGCACATATGACCCGTTTAGGACTTTACTTTTGATTAATTTCCATTAAAAAACACTTATTTCTGAAATAAGTGAAAATGAAAGCATTTATAACTTTGGCTGAGAAGTTTGTTTTTACCTTGTTGCCGTTTACACTTTCTGTAAGAATAGAAACTGCTTTATCTGTCAAGCCAAGATTCTTCAGCACAGGGTGCATTGCTGTGTCTGTGGGGAGAAAAATTATTTTAGTACACAAATATAGACATTTGCATACTTTTCATCTACTTTCTTTACCATATGGCCGTGGAAAGGAACAAACACTAAGGCAATATTTGATAATGGTGGTTCTCCTACTTGTCAAACAAAGTTTTGAAAAGTTGCTTTGGATTTCATTAAATAGATGAAATTGCTCTCATAACTCTGGCAGTAATCAGGCAGAAGACAATCTGACAGCGACCAACTAAATTGTGCCAGTTCATTTTAAGTAGTTTCCTCCCAGTTTTCTTCTTATTGCTGATAATTGTGAAGCAAAAAACCACAAAACTAATTTTGAGGAAACATAATAAGTCTCTAAACTCTAACTGCTGTCATTTCTTCGCACTAAAATGCACTTTCGTGTGAAATTCCTGATCTGATTGAGTTTCAAAAACAGTACGAGAGGATTCTGAAAAAGTATTTTAGTCAGTCCAGAAAGAGAAAAAACACCTTAAAATGAGTTTTTAAAAAAAAGATACATAGTGCAATAATTTGCATGAGTAGAAACAAACAAATAGCATACATCCCTCATCTGAAGTTGGGCCCAGCTGGTAACGTTCCCTCCTCAATGCATGATTTAATCATAAGTCATGTGCTAAACTGATGCAGAATGCTAAAACACCATAAAGTGCAACAATCAGTCAGCAGATTTACAGCTTCACTGGCATCACAAAACACTCATGCAGAAAGGATGTTTGAATAGAGAAAAAAGACAGATTACATAATAAAAATATATATACCGGCATATATACATATACATAAATAAATACAAGTACGAATGATCAGATAAAATACAGTTGATTAAATTAGACTATTTGTGTGCAAATAGATTATTAATTTTTTAACAGACTTAATTGAAAAGGCTTGCTTGTGTTTTTTATTCCCTAAACTTTGTTTTTCATTCTCATATGTCAATTTTCTGAATCTGTGGCACAAAAATCATGTAGAAAAATACATAACCGTGGATACTGTCTGGAATCAAACAGTTAGATAAACTGCAGAGCAGAAATAAACTGATTTCTTTCTCACCTTGTGTCCTTTTAAACATCAATTATTAACATCTCACCTTGTAGAACGACTGACAGCTGCTCTGCAGCAGATCTTCTGAGAGAGATGTCAACAGTGTCTGAGCTCAGGATACAAAACAGTTTTTCCACTGACTCCACCTAAGCAACATCAAACACATGAGTTCAAAGTTGTGTGTCTTGAAAGAAGTCTACCTGTAGTTGTTTAGGGGAATTTGATTTATTAACCTTTAGGATGGATTTTCTGCTGGTGTCGAGTGAAATATCTACAATATTTCTGAGGCAATACAGGTTGGAAAGCGATGAAATTACAGACTGGTCCACGACTGGCCCGCTGATTCCTGCGTCACCACTGCTGTTTAGAAACGGGACGATTTGCTGCACCGCTGCTATTCTCACACTGTTAATGATACAAAGCAGAAAATTTCAGGTGTTTAGTACAAACTAAAAGAAAAAAAATAACAAAAAATGCTTTAGGAACAAACCAGTCAATTGAAACTTTGCATCACTTTGAAATGTTTAAAATATCACCTGTTTCACATGAATATGCTTTGTTATTTGTTTTTTAAATATCTATCTGGACAGACAAATCTATCAGCTGCTGCTGAAATGAACCAAGATTTCACTTGTGTTAATTTCCATTTACATCAATATTCATAGGCTGGGACTTGATGGGAAGCACTTTCACACAGACCTCAAAGAGCATTTAAAAAACTTGATGAGCACATAAACTGACAGCTACATAACGCTGGAATTTGTCCACCGAATGTGTTAAAGAGCAAAATATTCAGGCTGGCAGGAGTTTGCCTGTTTTAATAAAAATACCCAGAGACCCAATGTCAGAATCTTCAAAGGCTTTCATGGAGCAAAAGGCGTAGAAAAAGAACACAGCAGGCAAACAGTAGGCACATCACACATGTCTGGAAAAAAAACAACAAACCCACCAACACACATCTGAGCACGTGGTAATCAAACAGAAACAACAAGCTCAGACTCACGTGGGCTGTTTGGTGAAAAGAAGTCGGAGGGTTGCTTTTAGCTTGGCTCTGTTTGGGAATGCATTGTCTCTTGCAGAATCCGTCATGTCATTTAACAGCAGGACACATTTTCCAAGTGAGTCCTCAGTGCTGGCGTAGCCCTGCAAAGTACACACACATGCACTGTTGTACATAAAATCCTCAGGCTACTGTGGCAGAGAAAGAGGGAAAACAACTGGGAATTCCAGCAATACAGTGCAACAGTAAATAAAAGCTGCATCGCTTAGATTAGAAACATTTTTATATAGTTCTTCTTTACAGTAAGTCCAGTTCTGACCGGCTTCCTTCTGAAAAAAATTTACATCACACTTGACAAAGAAGTAAAGAATAAAAAATCTCATGTATATTTATGATTCTGAATTTTGTTGCCTGAAGCCAAACAGTTATTAGAAGTTTGTTTTTCGCACTGAAAACAATCCAATTTAATACAAATGATGTAAATGAAAAACTAGCTGTTTTTCCTCATGAGAAGCTAAATTTGCATTTTTAAGAAGTTTATGAAGATATTACACTTTTAATAATGTTCGCTTTGATTGCGGAAAACATGCACCGCTGCCTTGCTTCATAACTTTAATACAATAAGTGATGGTAAATGATGGTGTGAAGGAGTTTTGAATAGAGCTTTAAAAAAAGGGGGAAAAAAAAAATAGAAACAGCACCTGTAGTATGGGTATGACCGGGTAAAGTGCCTCATTGAATCTGTCCCAGGTTGATGCTGTCATCATCAATCGTCCCTTGAGCAGGAATAGCAGGATATCCTTGGCAGCTGCGTTCACCTATAGATCACAGGTAAACTGCTGAACTCCCAAAGGTGACACTGACAAAATATCTAGTAGAGGTGCTTAAAGTGATAGATTTTTAAATGTCTAAATTAACTGCAAATACACACAAAAATGACACAAATTTCTGCACTGCCACACCCAGGCATAAAGGAAGAAGCCAGAATAACCTCACTCAAACTTTTTTTTTTCTCGAGGTGCTGAAATATTTATGAAAGGACAAGAATTTAACTGAGCACATCAACCTTTTCTGCAGAGTCCTGGAGAGCGAAGGTGCTCATTTCATACAGCACTCTATGGTGGAGAATGAAGTTAACGCTGGTGCAAGCCGCCGGTTCCCGTCGTGACTGATTCTGGATGCCAAGGCAGTCCTGGGGGTATATGTAATCACACCAGAGTGCGTCATAAATTATCTCCATCCTCTCACTTGTGCTCGTGTTCATGAGTTTCAATTCACTTTCAGTTCTAGACAGCTCAAATGAAAAGAAAGACTGATTTTAAATGTCAAAGTGAGAGGATTATAGCATGCTGTCGAAGAGCGGTGGCTCATCCATCTTCATCTCGCCACTTTACATATGAATGTCCCATCAAACAAGCCCACATTTAGGCTACGCTGGGTCGGTATGTTTTCTCCATGACCCTTTATTCTCATTTAAAAACACACTATCTGTGAAGGGGCTCGGTCTAACCTTGACCAGGTTTAAAGTGCGTTCATATGTTTCCATCCTGACAGGCAGTGAAGGATAGGACAGCAGCTTGAGGAAAAGTTTCTGGCTCTCAGATTGAAGGAGCGGGCTGGGCTGATCAAATTTCCACCTGATTGGATTGAAAACATTAGGAAAGTTAAGAAACAAATCACAAGAAAATGATGTTAAAAAATTGAAAATTGGTAACTTTTCTCACAGGTAGGAGCACATGTGAATGCATTCTTTTATGATGGGTAGATGCTGGTGAAATGGAAGTCCATTTATAGCTTGATCTGCCAGTTCAAGCACCTCCAACCAATTTGTTTCTCCCTTTAAGAACAAGAAAAGAACCGAAGTAGTGAAAACAACGCTGCAGTTTTAAACGAACCAATCCTGCAAGTTTTACCTCAGCTTGTATTTCTTTGAGAAAGTTGCAAGTTGATTCCATCCAGAGAGCCGCTCTGGTTACCCTCCTGTAGAGGTTGTGACTGTCTGAATTCACCTGCTCCAAATACGCGACTGCTGTCTCCTGCATGCTGGGTAATAAACTTCCAAGTGATGGATCCAAGCACAAATGGAAAATGGCTGTCGCTGTGTTTTCTGGCAGATTGTCACTGGCCTGTGTAAGATAGCCAGAAATATTAACTCCAGAAAGGAACCACATCATCATGATTTGGTTACTTAAATACATACACACACACCTTTTCGGGAGGTAGGATGGTTTGTAGGAGTTTAAGGGTAAACACAGCCGTACCAATGTATGCCATTCTGTGCTGAACTCGAGAACTTTGAGGCATGTCTGGTGAACAGTTCTGGTGATAGCTGAGGATATCCCCCAACAGCTCCATGCAGGCTCGGAGCTTCTCTTTCTAAAAGTAACACAAACAAAACGTAGACCAATGAAAAATAACAGAGAAAAACCACAAGAACGCAACCATTCGTGCCAGCAAACTCACAATGTGAGCGTGTTCGCAGGCACAAAACACAGCTCCTGGCTCAAAGCCAGGAGGAAAATTGTTCATTCCAGGGGTTGAGGAATTGAATGTAATCTGATTTCAGGGTTATTTTGGGACGAGATACAGATCCAGCATATCTCAGTATGAATAAATTGGAACAATCTATTCTCAGCCACTTTGTTCTGCATGTTGAAATGAAACAATAAGGTGTGTGAAACAGCAGGGGGCAGTAGAAGCCCTTTGCATTGCATTTTGTCTCGTTCCAACAAGAAAACAGAAAAGGTCTGCCATACAAAAAACTGCTCTCCACATAAAGATGACAAAATAGTTCTCAGGTTGCACGACTCTGGGCATGTATTAAACAGCAGAGGGCCACGAGGGCCCGCAGGCTTGACAAGTGTATAAATCCCACTGCATAAGAACACACTCTTTAAACTGCCAGAGCATATTACATATGATCTGGCATGCAAACAAAAACACTACACCTGTTTAACTAAATCTATTGTATCGACTTTTAAATGCAAAATGAAATGAAGGCATTTAGAAACCCTGATATTAGACAAACCCAGGAGGAGAGACAGAAAGTTTCTGTGCATGTTGAAGCATTTTACATCCAAGCCTTGTAACCTAATAGAATTCATTCAGCTCTATCACATGCCCACACTTCTCCTTGACAGTTGAGTGCCGTATGCTTGTGTGTCTGTGGTGAACTGTCTGGTGGCCAACCCGACTCGCTGTTTCAGTGAAGTGTATCCATTCATCTACATAAGAGGCTGTCATGAGTTGTGTTGACTTGCCAGCTCCATCCCCACCAGGCTGCAATCGTCCCAGACCAACTCACTGACGCTGTCCCCAAGCAGAGGAATGGCATCGCACAGCAGCTCCAGAACGCGGTAGAAGACATGCAACCCTTCTGAGAGGAAGAAAGAAACAGAACAAAAAGCAAGAGAGGTTTTGTTGTTTTTTTAAAAAAAAAAACAAAGATTCAATAATCCTACATAGAAACTGGTGCATGTAAGAAAACAAAAGTTAGGTTATTTACAGTAGCTCAAGTTTACTCAAGGAAAGAAAAAAAAATCAAAGCAGACTGACTCCCACCTGTTTTCAGTAATGGCACGGCGTGCAGCATGGTAGTGATGCTGAACTCAGCCAAAGTGAGCTGTTGTAACTGCAGCTCTAAGGCATCTTCTGCAAGCAGGTCTGGAAGCACCACATCTGTAGCTGCATGGGGCATCTGTCCAGAGGCTTGAACGGATGCGGCCCCTCGATGAGAGCTGCTGCTAAGATGACAGAAAATCACATGTATAACAAATTTTAAAATGACCAATACTGGTTTAGGTATATAAATGTCTTTTTTACTACTGCAGACTTGCAGCTTGAAGGCTCAATGTGGTTATGGTAAAAAATAAAAACTATCTCAGTCCTTTTTGTGTGTTTTTATGTGGGCTGAGTGTTACAAACAGTTTGATCAAAATCAAAAAAATGTATTTATTGTGAGAAAATATATGTTAAAAAATCAAATGTTTATTTTGGTTGTAGTTGCTACACTTGCTGCAGAAGTGAAAAATCAAATGCTTATTTTCTTTTTAATGGAGGGTTGAGTGCAAAACCATCTTTTTGTAACCATGTTTCAACATTATTATCATCTCATGTGGTTTTCTATTTAATTCATACATGTTTGAGTAATTTGTGAGCTCTCCCATCCAGAAATCTCATACTAACTGACGGCCAAGTAGTTCCTGCCCACCACACCCACATTCTACCGTAAGCAGGAAGTGTTTTAGATCATAAAAGAATTTTTGGTAGCTTTGCTAACTTTTGGAGCTATACACTGTATTTGCAGCCTCAAACTAGATTTACGTTGTGCTGTGCACATGTCCAAGGGGTGGGGCAAAGCAGAAAGCGAGGAGGGGGTAGAAATTTGCAATGTCAAAAATGGAAGTCAAAGCGAATAAATGTGTTTAAAATGTTTTTGTGAAATAGAATATTGATCTGTATTTGCTATAAGTTAAGAAGTATTAGCTACCACTTAAAACCATAATACAAGGTAAAAATAAGTTCAAATCTTTACGTTCCATTTTTTGCCAAAATAAAAGCTTAAATTGAGGTGATGTCATGCACACACTTGTTTGAGGTTATGTCTCCATCTTGGCCGTCCCCTCTCACTCTCTGGCTTGTGCGCCCCACCACAGAAGGTCGGGGGGAACGCTCTGCCCCAGGAGAGGTGGTCTGAGAATGCTGCGTTGCCATGACTTCCTGAGTGTGGGAGAAAGACGAGTTCTGCGACACCAGATCTGAACATAAAAAAAAAAGAAAAAGGATGAAATATTTGCAAAGCACAATGTTTGTGTTTAGCAGCGTTTTAAACCCCTTTAGCAAGAAATTAGCCAAAAGGATTAAATAGGAAATAACTTTCTATGGACTGCATTGAAATACAAAGTGGATGAATAAATGAATGGGAGTAAATGTATGTTGTGTGAGAAATTATGAAAAAAAAAATTTGTGTTAAAAAATACTAATTAACAAACCATAATGCCTGTTAATAAAGAAGAATCTACCTTGCTTTGCGGAAAAGAAACCTGGATCTTGTTGAAGTCGCAGTCTCCTCCTCAGAGCCATACAAAGTTGCCGCAGGCAGGAAATAGCAGATGAATGGAGGTAACTTACTTCACTTTTACCTGAACCCAGCAGTAACACAGACAAAAGGCTCTGAAAGCACAAAGAATAAAGGAGAATCTTGTATTGAAAAGGAAGATAGTAGACCCAATTAGCATTTGTTTTGGTTTATTTAAAAAAAAGACCGGGTGGAGAGAATGAAGTCACACAGAGAAAAAGCTTTTTCATGTTTAATCTGAACTTAAAAGTAACATTTCTACAATAAAATAGTCTGATAGCATCATGAATAACTATTGTTTTATTTTAATATGAACTTTAGCCTAATTCTTAACAGTGAATCTTTTCTAGACTGTGTCCACACATAGCCGGGTATTTTTGAAAACGCATATCCGCTGTCCTCCGTTTTAAAAAAACTCTCACATACACACGTAACCGTTTTCAATAAAATCGCATCCACACAAACCCATATTCATAGTCTTCTGAGTGCGGTTATTCGTATGCCAGACCAGTAGTGCGCAGTATTTATCTAAACGTAAGTTCTGAGTTAGGTTTGCTTATGTGACGGACAATAACAGACTGTAATTTATTTTGCCTCCTTTGCTCCTCAACAAGAAGCAAGAGCAGTTGTGTGTGAAAAAAAAAAAAAAAAGCAAGAAATGAGCGTTTTTCTCAGAGGATCCATGCTGCCCACTGTCTGATATTAAAAACAAGAATGCATACAAATGACGTTTATACATTAATTGTCGCAGGTAGTGACGTTTAAAAACGCAAAATGCCGGTATACATGTCCACATGCAAACGCAAAACTGAGTTTTCCAAAATCTTCACTTTGGTCGTAGTTTTCAAAAACAATGGTTTGTAGTGAAAAAAAACAATGGGTTCGTGTGGATGACAGGCCGAAACGGATAAAAATATATTCATTTTACCAGATACCCGGCTACGTGTGGACAGGGCCTTTATGTGTTCAGATGAAAACAGATCTGTTTGCTTAGTCTTTCCAGACGAACTCTAACATGCCTTTTTAGTTGCTCCACCTACCCCTCCAAGGCTTCTGGGAGACAAGCTCGTAATGCCACCATGAGAACGATGACACTTTATGCATTACTTTATTAACACAATAATTATGCTCAGAGTGTCTCACTGTGGTGTAATCAAATATTTTGTGTGCGTCAGTGAAATGAAGGCCTCGGACAACTAAATTACTTTGTTGCTACCAAGAATTGAGATGCATCACGAGAAAAAAAAAGCAAACGAGAGAAGATCACTAGCTGCTTGAAGAATGTCGATCACTACCCTGTTACCTAGTAATGCCAATACAGATTAAGGGTCTGGTCCAAAGGATGAATGGGCTCCACCTAGGACTTTAACATTTAAAAAAAGAGTGCAAGTAGCTTAACTTAATTCTTGTACAGCAGTAATCTATTCAAGGAAAAAATTAATCTGACAACTTAACCTCAAAAATAACAGACGTGTGTTTCTAGAGGAATTTTTAGATTAAAGATGTTATTTGAGAGTTTTTACTTGACTAAATTATTATAATTGGTCTGGTGAGAAATTGATATATAGGAAAGATATGAACCTAGAAACAAATATGGATAAAAATAATAAAGGTAGAGAGAAAAATAGATGAATACATACTGTATGTATACATACTCAGTCTTCGTGTAAATGTAAAAAAATGTGATGTCATTTTACCTTCACAATACCAGGTCTTTGCAGAAAAATTTCTGGTGGAAAATCTTGCATGATCACATCGCATAGAAGTTCACATGTTGTTCTGACTAAGTTTGGATTGCTGCTTCCCAAAGAGCTGTTGGAGCAATGAAAAACAAAATCATTACATGCCAATCTTTAACTTATGGAATCAAAATTTGCAATATTTTTTAGTTGTTTGCAAGTTTTGCCAAAGTTAGGCATCAAAAAAGATTTTTTTTCCCCCTTTCTGGAAAGGTAGGTTTTATACTGAGCGCAAAAAAAAACAGCAGAAAACTGTATATAGACTATTGTTTATTACCTCTCATTGGAAGAAAGGATGTGCCTGTCTGTATTTGTCAAAGTCAGCCACGGAAACACAGAAAACTTCAGACACCTCACAGATTCATGAACTGCACAAAAGACAAAAATACATCAACTCAACCAACCTGAAAAAAGCAGAACTTTTAGAAACCGGTGATAGTAAATTTCAAGAAAAACTGACCAGTAATTCTCTGCAATGGTGCAACCGTCTTCAGGGGAACAGGTTTGTTAAAATAGCCCATTTTCTTCACATTTTTTTCAGGTGAAGCAGCTGATGAGGCTACAGCAAAGAAAGCAAATTTAGTATTTGAATAATTTTATTTAACATTCTGAAAAGAAAAAAAAAAGCTGCTTTCAGGCCCAAATTCAAAGTTAAGCGTTTTCAATGTGACTAAACATCAGCTAAAGTTTTTAAACACCTGTTGAATTTGTGTAAAGTGGTGCATGTGAGTAAGCAGCTGAATGACTGGGGAGAAGCTCAGGAAGCTGAAACAGCTGGTCCAGGGTTCCATCGATGACAGCTCGCAGGCTGGGCTCAATATTAGAAGAAAGCTGAGTGAGAAACTCCACCGCGCCAACGTCTCTCAGCATCTGGGCTGCGCCTGGATGCTTTGAGGACAAAATAAATAACTAAAAAAACAGAATTCTTAAACAATAAGGGTGTGTTTCTTGTGAAAGTTGTTGGATTAGTTTGACTTTTAAGTATGTTAATTAATGTGCTTGTAGTTTTTACAATACAGCTTTCTCAAAGCGTAATTTGGTAAAGTTAAACAATTTAAAAACACTTGCAAAAGATATTCATTTATCTTCTGAACCACTTAATAATGATGGGGTGTCGAAGCCTATCCCGGCTGATGACAGCCGAGAGGCAGGATACACCTCGAACAGGTCACCTGTCTGTTGCTGAGCCACATCCACAGACAACCTTCCACACAAATTCATCCCCAGAGACAACTTAACATGCATGTTTTTGGAGAGTGTGAGGAAACCAGTGTACCCAGAGAAAACTCTCACATACACAGAGAGAACATGCAAAATCCACACAAAAGGGCTAATGATTTAGGCCTCGCCTTGCAAAAGAAAAAAATGGCATAATTTAAATAATTTGCCACTAATTATTTTGGTATTATTCTTTTATTTAATAGAGCAATAATAAAAGAAGACGAAAAATAATATCAAGCTTACTTAAAAAGCTTAACAGTTGTCCAAATGGTCACAGACAAAGTTTTTGAATATTCATTATGAAGATTAATGTTTATTAACTTAAAAAGAAAGTTACACATTTTTTGTTACCTGTGACAAAGTTAAAAGTAACTCAAGAACCTCCTCTTTCATTGGTACTTCTGGGAAGTTAAACCACTCCAGGAGAAACACAAACAGCATCTTTTCTTGGACAATGTCTGTTACTGAGATGAGGGAATGCTCAAATTTACTGATGATGCTTTTCAATGCACGGACTCTTATTTCCACCAAAGAGTGACCTGGAAAACACAGAAAACAAAGAAATCTATGCAATTATGAAGATACTTATACAACCTTTTTTTTAAATATATATGTATTTAGTGCAAATTAGTTTGATTTAAATACCAGGAGGTTTGAATAAATGAATATTTAACTGTCAGGCACTGACGTGTCCAGCCCTCACGAGCTTATATGACAATGATCTTCCCAACAAGTTTCTCATTAATCCAGGAGTGATCCATCGTAGGAATGGCTTCAGAGTCTTCTGGACAGTGTATTTGATGATCTAGACGTTTGGACTTTCGCCCATACATAATTTTCAATCTGATTGAATGAACTTGAGAACTGGTTCGATTAAAACTAACCTGAGTTTGTCTAAACCCTAAAGACATGAAATGGTATTTTTTTCCCAAACATTTTTCCAATGAGTCCTGCATCAATCAATTTTTGGAAAACCCTCAGCACACATTATCAAAGAAGCTATGGATCAGGTGCAGATTTTATTTGTAGACATCATCAAGAGCAAAGACTTTGGAACCCATGATCATTTGTGCATTTGGAGCATAAATTATGAGTCAAAATGCTAATCTGAGTTTGCCAAACTCAGATTGATTTGAAAATGATTTCCAGATAGAAGTTGAAACATCTCGATCATCAAATAAATACACTATCCAGAAGACAACTTTAAAACCCTTTCTACGACTCATATAAAAATGTAAAAAATAATTTGTATTTATAAGCGCCTCAAAAACTCTCAAGTGAGCTTGAGACTTACATTTTTTACTTTGTTAAATGATCAACAAAATAAATAAAGATGACCATGAATAAAATACAATGAGAGTGAAACACACGATAAGAATCTCAACCTAATCAGGATCTGACAAAAAATATTTCTCAGCTTTAGAGAATGAAGCCATGCTGAGACTTTCATTTTTCAAAAATCAAACATAAAATTCTGTTTTTCAACAACCAAATTTAATCTTGATTCTTTTTAATAATTGCCAATTACACGGAAAACATTAGGTTTCTTAAAATAACAGGACATTTTTACAATAAATTCCAATTGAAGCAGAAAGTTTTTGACAGATGCTAATAAAAGCTAACATGCAAAAAGTTAGTGGAATGTTGACTTGTTTCAAACAAGCTAGCGTTTAGTTCTTACCTATTTTCTTTATAAGGACTGATAACTCCATTTCTAACCTTATTGTGTTTTCCAAGTTAGACTGACTTATTTTATCATTTATTTCCTTCGTTTTGGTTGTCCATCAGCTTCCTAACAACAACATCTCCCGGGTTTGTTTTTAACAACCGCGCCAGCGTCACTTCACTTCCGGTAGAAGCTAAGAACCAGCTGCTTTCAGGAACACAAAATGTGTAGGAAATCTGACCATCGACGCCCCAACGTTTTTAGTCAACAATGCCAATTGAAATGCATTAAAGATGTATAAAAAAAATTACATATGTGTAATCTTTCATATCTATTCCTTTTTTTTAAACTGTATATATATATATATATATATATATATATATATATTATTTTAGTTTGTTGGATAAGTAAATCTAGTGATAATAATAATGATAAAAATATCTAGTATTAAGCCTTTGGGAATTTATTTAATTAAAACTATGTAACTACAAAATTTAATTGGGGGAATGCCAATAGGGCATGCTATGGTTCTATTTGACATTACTATTTGATTCCTATTGATTCCATACATTTGTTTCCAGTAGGTTACACGATTGCAAGAGTCTGTTCATTGGTCTTGAACAAAAAGGTCTTCAAACATTTATGGTTTATTCAAAATGCTGCTGCTCGAGTCTTAACAAGAACCAGAAAGTATGACATTAGTCCTGTGCACTGGACTCTGCACTGGCTTCCTGTGGCTCGGAGTAGCAACTTTAAAGCTAGTCTATTAGCTTTAAAATAGACTCAAGATGTAAAATTACATTCTGTAAAATTACTAAAAAATGTGAAATTGTAAAATTACATCTTTCGCGCACTGAAGATTAATCACTGTTCTACCCTTTTTCATTTTTACTCTTTTTTTTGTGTGATATTAATGGGGTTTTTTTCTTTGTTGCAAAGCACTTTGAATTGCCTTGTGTATGAATTGTGCTATCCAAATGTGACCAGACCACCTGTTTAGGACCGGGCGGGGAGCACCAGGAAAGCATACGAACCGACCATAAAAACTATTTTAACATTATTTATCAAAATACTCTGATAAAACAGTCTTTAGAAGAGAGTTTATGTGTTGGGGTTCAGCCCACCGGCACCTCCTCGTTCCAGGTCCGCTCTTTACGAGCATACATGTCGTCACGGGTCCGCCGACTGCGTCCCTCGCAGCACGGCGGCGTGCAGGCTGACACCCCACTGTGCAATTCCACTTGCATTGTCCATCACGAGGGCTCCCCATGGTGTTGCTCTTATCAAAAAATCAGGGACCGCATCACTGTAGTAGGTAAAGTTGATCAAACAATTAAAATAATTAAAACATGCTAAAAACACAAGACATTTAAAACATGCAGAATAAAACTATAAAAACCATGCAATAAAATACTCAACCTGCTACACGAATAAACTTGCATTGCCTAAAGTCTCGCAGTTAGTAGCTGCACAGATGTGTGGTGTTCCTTGACATATTAAGAGAAAATTTCACAGCCCAAGGTTAGAGTGGGAGTTTTTGGCAACTGATTAATTTTAAAAGTTCTAAAAGTCAAAATCATTTTAGATTTTTAGTTTTGTGAACATATACATTATGCAAAATGAGCGTAGAACATTACTAACAAGCCTGAAATAACTTCAGGCTTTTGTGAATTAAGTTTGATCTTTGAGTAAAAGAAAAAAGTTAAATAGTCATGTGCTTAAACAAGCTATGCGTGGATGAAATAGGTTATGAGTCTCAGTTTAAACTTAAAAGCAGCTTCAGGATCTTATTTTATGTGAAGATGTTCAAATCCTTTGAAAAGGCAGAAGTAGTAGGTGGATTGGCTTAAAATATTTTCCTTCAACTTTTGTTATCTGTGCATATTTGTCTTTAATCTGGCAAAAAAATTCTAAAGATCTGAGAGTGGTATAGTAAATTTTAGATTACTGCGAGAGACAGGGCACACCCTGAACAGGTCATCAGTCTGGTGCAGGGCCACACACAGAGAACCATTCACACAAACACACTCATTCCTAGGAGCAATTTTGTAGCAGCCAATTAGCCTAACATGCATGTTTTTGCAAAGTGGGAGGTAACCGGATTACCCGTAGAAAACCTGTGCATACATGGAGAGAACATGTAAACTCCACATAAAAAGGCCAGTGATTCAAGCGTAACTATCCACCCCAACCATCTTGCAGTGAGGCCACTGCGCCACCATGCAGCCATAACGAAGCATAACAAGGAGGATTTTTTTTAAAAAAAAGATGCACAAATGAATATTTTCACAATAGATTCAACAAAGTAGGTCTTTCTCTTCACACCTTCAACTACTGATTTCAAAGCTAAAGTTTGAATGCTGGACCATGTCAAATCTGCCAGCAATGAAATGTTATAAAAAAAAATCTTCTAAAATTCAGAACTGGAAATGGGAACAAAATGTAACAATCGTAACAGAATAACACAATGCCATGATATTTTTAAGATATTGAATATTGTCTGATCTGTGTTAAATAAATTGTAGAGCAGTCATTGCAACAATAGAGATCTTTAAATAGATATTTATATGATCGTTTCAGGTGTACAGTCATTTCCAAGAGAAAACCGAAGTGGCCTTGATAGCTCCCGGCATGCCTGAGGATGCAGTCTTCTGGTTCTGCTGCAGGAGTTTAAGATGTTAGTGTGAGCACTAAAATACCCTCTCATCTCCCACCACCGAAGTACACAAGTTAAAGACTTTTGCCAACTTAAAGTGAGTGCAGACATATCGTGCAAATAATATATGGCTGGTACAGCTTTCATTTGAAATTAAGCTGGAAATCGAGCCTCCCCATATGGCATGGTGTCTTATTACACAGAATGGCTCCACTCCATGTGTACAACATCCCATCTTCACTCACCATTCAGTTTTGACTCATGCTGTTACATAAATTCCAATTATTTAGGAGATATTGATCTTGAGAGGGGAGAAGGATCCTGAAGCTGTTGTGTTGCACTTTTAGTGTCAAACAGATACACAACTCACCATTAAATTTATCAGAACAAAACCTAATTTATTGTAAATTTTAAAACCACAACATTAGTAATTTTCTGATCTGTTCCTCTTGTCATAACAAAGCAGACCACATTCATCTCACAGATGACTATTTGCTCGCATTTCAAACAAACCAAAGTTTGTTTGTCAGGTCTAATTTGGCATGTAGAAACACTGCATCCTTACTTTTTAGTGTCCTAACTGTTCGATTTAATAGTTGCTGCCCCCTCCTCGCTTCCTTCTCCCCTCCTGTGCCGACACATCAAGAGAAGGCAGCTTGATCAACCCTAATAGGGGCTGGTAATTAGAGTCTTTGCACAGAGCCTGCCTGTATGCAGCTGCTTAGTAGGTTGGGAAAAGACTGCTGAACACTTGACAGTAGAAAAAAACAATGTAATGTTCAGTATATGGACTAAATTGGCCTAGCTGTAGTAAACACACTCCACTTTAGAACTGTAGTGGCACTAATTAGGCAACCAATGGATCATTTCTGAGTTCAAGTTTTGGTGGGCATACTTAGTGAGCTAACTTAAAGATTTATAGATACAATTAAAAATAATATTTGAGAAATTAAACACATACAGAGAGAACTTTAAATGTTGCATACAAAGAAACAAAGAATATACAGTAAAACAATTTGCTTCAGTTGCAATCTTTTTAGTTTTTTTTCTACTTAATTTGGTGTTGGGTTTCGGAGAGAATAGCTTAAGCAGGTGAGCTTCGGCTTCCCTCACCTTGGCAACATTCTGTGGCGAGATCCCGTGGCATTACCACCCATGAGACGGTACTTCTAGCAGATCCCAGGTCTACCCGTGGATCTCCTCTCAGAAAGACCTGCCCAGAACACCTCACCAGCAAGGTGTATAGAAATACCACACCAGTGATGTGCAGAGAGATTCATGTCTGAGGAGGCACTGAATCCCCAAGAGTTCAATTTACAATTGTAAGAACTGAAAAATGCATCCTATTCGAGCATTCATCCAAAAGCATCCAACTATGATTATGCTTCATATCCAATCAGCATTGTTCTTTCAATTACATTCACAAATATAAACACAGGAACAGATTTGTCTCTTTTAAAGCTATAGATAGAGTTTTAAGAAATTCATCAATACTATTAAAAATTTTAAATACAGAGATTTCATTTTGAGTAACAGTGAAAATTTCTGTTATTTTTCAAATGTTAAATTCTGGTGTTTTAATAAATTTTAATAAAGTTTGCCTTTTAAAATGATTATAAAAAGGATTAGAGCATAGATGACAGCACCTATGATAAGCGTCCATTATAGCATCGATGTAAGCGTTGATAAAAGAACCGATGATAACATTGATTATAGCATTGAAAATAATCTTCAATGTTATTTTATTTAAAGCATCTATGTAACTACCGATGATAGCATTGATGTTAGCATCGATGATAGCATGGCGTCATCGATGACCTAATTGATGACCTCATTGCTGATGTCATCAACGCCATCATCGATGCTAACACCAAAGCTATCATCGATGCTAACACCAATGCTATCATCGATGCGAACACCAAAGCTATCATCGATGCTAACACCAATGCTTTCATCGATGCTAACACCAATGCTATCATCGATGCGAACATCAATGCTATCTTTGGTGGTTAAATCGATGCTGTAAAAAAAAAAAAAAAAAAGAAACACTAAAGATTAGTTTCAATGTTAATCAATGTTATTATCTGTTACCTAATCGAGGAGGTCATCGGTGAGGTCATCGATGACTCATCGGGGAGGTCATCGATGACTCATCGGTGACTCATCGGTGAGGTCATCGGTGACTCATCGGTGAGGTCATCGGTGAGGTCATCGATGACTCATCGGTGAGGTCATCGATGACTCATCGGTGAGGTCATCGATGACTCATCGGTGAGGTCATCGATGACTCATCGGTGAGGTCATCGGTGACTCATCGATGACCTCACCGATGAGTCATCGATGACCTCACCGATGAGTCATCGATGACCTCCCCGATGAGTCATCGATGACCTCACCGATGACCTCCTCGATTAGGTAACAGATAATAACATTGATTAACATTGAAACTAATCTTTAGTGTTTCTTTTTTTTTTTTTCTTTTTTTTTTTTGGTAAAAATCAATGTTACCAAAGATAACATTGATGTTAGCATCGATGACAGCATTGATGTTAACATCGATGATAGCATTGATGTTATTGATGTAGGGGCAGGCATCATAAGCTTCGGCTTCAGACTGCTTCTTTCCAGACCTTATACATATTGTTTGCTTTTGTTTTGTACTATAAGTAAATGTTTGAATGTCTGGAAAAATAAAATAAACTACTAAAAAAAAAAATAAAAAAATGTTAACATCGATGATAGCATTGATGTCAACATCGATGATAGCATCGATGATATCATCGGTGTTAGCATCGATGATAGCATCGATGTTAGCATCGATGACATCAGCAATGAGGTAATCGATGAGGCAATCAATGACGCCATGCTAATATCAATGCTAACATCAATGCTATCATCGGTGGTTAGATCAATGCTTTAAATAAAATAACACAAAGATGCTATAATCAATGTTATCATCGGTTCTTCATCTGTTCCTCATCAGAGTTGTATCCTGCCTCTAGACCAGAATCACCTGGTTAAGGCTCGCAAAATTAAAGGAGGCTTAGAACTTTTATTTTAAAGATCATATCCCTCATAAGTGTGTTAGTTTAGGGTCAATTAATAATGATTCTAAATTTATTTCAAATGTGTGGTTTGAAGACACAAAAACATGTTTTGCATTTACTGTTTTAGAGCAAAGGTTAGAAGTAAAACCCAAAGGTAAGAGCGTTCTGTGGCTTAGTCTTTTTTCCCCTCCATTGAGTTATTTAATTTATTTTCAGTTTGTGGTGTGTCATTGGCATTTCTAAACATTGCCAATGTAACTTAAACTTTTTATTATTAAAGACAGGTAAAAATTTAATTATTGTAAGGATGTGGTTGTTTGAAAAAAAAAAAAGAGTGGGGAAATCAGGAGATAGAAATGAGTTGTCCCGTATGGTTTTTTTAATATTGAAAGTGAAATATATTGCTCTCGATTTACAAATCGATCTATGTCCCAACCCTCACCTATGGTCACTAGCTATGGGTGGTGACCTAAAGAATGAGATCGTGGGTACAAGCGGCCAAAATGAGCTTCCTCCGCAGGGTGGCTGGGCTCTCACTCAGAGATCTGGTGAGGAGCTCGGTGTCGAGACGCTCCTCCTCCAGGTCGAGGGGAGTCAGATGCGGTGGTCCCCCGAGCGCCTCGCGGGCGAAGTGTTTCGGGCAAAGACGTGCTCCTTTTTGAGTGGCTTGTAAAGCATCATCCTGTTTCCAATTTCTTTACTATGTCAAAAAACAAAATAAATGGCAGAGATTGGTGCCAGATGCGATAGTACAATTTTTACTTACTGTATGTGATTTATTTATTGTAGTTACCCAGCATTATTTATGAATGTGTCTACTGTTCCTTTTCTTCATCCTTCACTTTTAGCCTGAGGACTGCCAATTAAATCTTTGCATACTTATGTGTGTCATGAGTTTACCAGACGAATCCACACACAGTAACACTAGTGATGGAGTCAATGAATATGTTTTCATTTTTAACCTGATTCATCCAGGAATGTCCACATAATCCTGAAATAGTACTGATTTCCTACAAGATGCTGACCTATTTTGCACAGTCTTACGGCAGAGGTACGTATGCTGCGTCTTAATAGCTAGGACTAAATTCCACTTAACACGAAGCATGCATATGTGCATTCAAAGTGGGGCCTTTTATTTTTCTTTTCTGTTCAGGATACTCATACCTGTTCATTTTCAGAGTGCCTGCAGGTGCGTATCCTAAAGTAGCACACGAAGCAGCAGTAGTTAAAATTAATTTTTGGAACAGACATTTTTAAAGAACAATTTCCGTTTGTATACTAAACTAGCCCTGGCTGTTTGCAAGCTGTCAACAAGGTGACTTCAATTTTTAAAACATAAAAGAGTACTGAAGACAAACTCAAGTACATTAGGAAACCATAGTGAATTTGCATTATGCTCACACCAACTATCTTCATGTCTTCCTTCACTGTATCAATGAACCTCCTCTTTGGTCTTCCTCTAGGCCTCTTTCCTGGTGGTTCCAAACCCAGCATCCTTCAGGCAATGTACTCTTTTTCTCTCCTCTGCACATGTCCAAACCATCTCAGTTTGGCCTCTCTGACTTTATCTCCAAAACGTCTAACAAGTAATGTTCCTCTGATATACTCATTTTTAATATTATCCATCCTGGTCACTCCCACAGAGATCCTCAGCATCTTCATCTCTTCTACCTCCATCTCTGTTTCCTGTCTTTTTCTTGGTGCCACTCTCTCTAGACCAAACAGCATGGCCGGTCTCACCACAGTTTTGTACACTTTCCCTTTCATTTTAGCTGAAACTCTTCTATCACACATCACACCTGATACTTTTCTCCACCCGTTCCAGCCTGCCTGCACACACTTCTTCACCTCTTTTCCACACTCTCCATTGCTCTGGACTGTTGATTTATATGTACTTAAAATTTTCCACTTTCTTATCTCTTCACCCTGTAATCTCACTTAGTCAACAGGGATATATAGTTTGTACTTTAAAAGCTTCAAGTAATTAAAAAACAAACAAACAAATAAAAAAAACAACTGTTTGAGACTACCAGGTGAGTGTGTATATGAAGTTCCAGTATAGCTTTTTGTGAGTGCAACCAGTTGAGGCAGATGTAAGTAACACAGCAAAAATTGATTTATAAAAATCTTCAATGCCACATTTCCTGGAGGGAACTAATGTAACTAATGTAGCGAATGAAGCAAAAGCTAACAAATCAAATATTAGATGTTAAAAGAGGGGGCGGAAAGGCTCTGAATTGCTTGTGCAGACTCTCAATTACCGTAACAAAAACATACCCCGTCAAGTCACATAGTTTTGCAGTATTTTAATAAGGGAAAATGTGATTTGAACAAATAGGGGCGTATTGTCGTTTCTGTAAAAAAGTTAAAAAAAAAAAAAAATACAGAAGCCATTGTTGCAGCACAGTCAGAGCTAGACTGGTTACCTCTCCTTATGTCACTCGGGTGCGCATGTACAATCAAAGTGGCCAATAAATACAGTTTTTAAGTACTTAGTACAGTGTGAAAGCCTGACCAATGCGGGAGGCAGGAAGAATGCCTTTAACAGTATGCAAATATATATTTGATTTGCCAGTGAACATGCTCCACATTTTAGAAACATACTTAATAAGGATTTGTGGAATTGTTTCTTTCATTATTTTGAATTTAATATTTTTACTAATATTAATTTTAATGCATTTTTGTCTTGTAAATTACTTTGAATTGTCTTGTTTAGGAATTGTGCTATAAAATAAACTTACATTGAAATATTCACTTTATTTTAACTTCGAAGTTTTTCATTTACTTTAGACAAATGTTATTTTTTTTTATTTTTTTTTTATAGATTGTGGGTCTTCCAGTGTGTTTGATTCGCCTCATGTGAACACTGACTCACACAATTCAACAGGCAACAAAGGAAGAAAGGAAGAGGCCAGAAGCTACTAACTGTTAGCCTGTCCAGATTGAAAGATGTCGCGGTAATCCGTTATTATCGCCGTCAATACACAACCGGATGAAACGACTAATTTCTATTCCGTCCACATATTTACTTTGTGGTTTTATTTTGGCGCAAGAGCTGAAAAAAGCGGAGGTAATGACATTGTTTTTGACATAAAACGTTCCTATTGCTAACTGACTTGGTTAATAAGCTAGCCGAAGCTAAGCTAACGTTAGCCAACAAACGCCAAAACAGCAAAGCTTTTCAGTGTGTTTTCCAAAATAACTTTACGGTTTTTCACAACTCATGATTGGCTGACACTTCATGGCGATTTGTGTATTTTTAAAACTCATTTAATATGATTAATGCACTTTTAAAGTGTTTATGCTAATTTTAGCATTCATGCACAGCTATCATTTGTGATCATGCTAACTCAACCTATTGATCAACTTTAAAATTTTGCTACTTTTTAAGTAAATCTATTGATATAATTGACTGCGTTATTGTTTTAATAAGAATAGTGTAAAATGAGTAAGTTTCTTTGAGCCAAGAAGATGTTATTGTGTACCTAGGCCTCTCCAGGTCATAACATACCTGCTAACTTTAACTTATCATACGTTGTTTCAGCTCATTAAAATGTGCCCATGTTTTTTTTTTTTTTTTTGCTATGCTTATGTCACGTTTTAACCAGCAATCCGATCTTTTTTGCTTTGTCTCATTCAATCGATCTGATTTTGCTTCAGCAAATGAAAGGTGGTGGATGTGGAACTTGACCCAACCAACTGAGTCACCATTTTCCAGAAGATAATGGTGAGTAATCAGATTGCAACTGCCTTGATTATCAAGCAGCTTTAAGTGTTTCAAGATGTAGATGTGTCCAAATGCTGCTTTATTAAAAGAAGCATCATAATTTAACAAATCAGAAGTCAATTATAATTCAGGCACTCTGAATGAGGTTTGCTTCCAGAGTGGATACATTTCTATTTAATTAAAAAACTAAAGTAAAATCAAGCTTCTCAGCCTGAGTAAAGTTTCCTTCACCAGATTGCTGACAAAAATAAACTGCAATCTGGTGCCTATTCCTAAAGATAAGAATGAACCTTTAAAGGAAGCTTCAGTGTGTATTGTTACAAGTGGACGAGATGAGACTGACTTTATTTTCCCCGAAAGGGAATTAATTTATCACAGTTGTTCAATGGACATAGATCCTAAAAATTAGGACTCTGCATCAGTCCATCGTGGTAAAGAACGAGCTGTGCTAACAAATAAAGCTTTTGATTTACCAGTCAATCTCTGTTCCTACCCTCTGTTCCTACCCTAACCGGTCACCAGCTGGGGGTGGCGACCGAAAGAACGTGATCACAAATACAATTAGCCAAAATGTGCTTCCTCTGCAGGGTGGCTTTACTCTCGCTCACGAGCAGAGGGAGGGCCTCGGAGTAAAGCCGTTGCTTCACCTGGTAGAGAAAAGCTAGAAGCGGTGGTTTGGGCATCTGGTTAGGGTGTCTCCCGAACTCCTCGCTGGTGAGGTGTTTCAGGCACGTCCCACTTCAGAGGGAGACCCCAGACCTGCTGGAGAGACTATGTCTCACAGCTGTCTAGGAACTTTGGGATCCTCCCCTGTGAGCTGGAGAATACACCCGGGTTGAGAAAGCCTTGGTTTCCCATCTGAAGCTGTTGCCCCCGCAACCCAGCCGCAGATAAACAGAGGATAACAAAATGAAAAGAATAAAATAAACTATTAAAAGTCTTCTTTGACAATTAGATTTAAATAATTGTCTGAACAAGCTGTTCAAGCTCCTCACTGTCTCATAGAGGGTGTGAGGAGTTGTTACAAAACTTGTGCAGCTTGATCATTATCCTCCTCTGACCTACAGAGTTCACAAAGTCCAAAGAACAATTCAGGACAGAGCTCGTCCTCCCGACCAGCTTGTTCAATTTCCTCTTGTCCCTCTCCTTTATTTCTCCACACCAGCAGAACAACTGCATAGAAGGTCACTGATGTAACAATGGTGTCATAAAAGGTCTTTTGCAGCATCTTCCAACTTTTGGAGTTGCTTTTGGTGCATTTTTTGTTTGAAACGAGCTAAGTCTTTTACAAGACTTAGTTTTGTAAAATGAAAATTATGAACAATCAAGTATGTCACAATGACATTTGTTATCTACATTGGAGCAGTTGTATGTGGTCTGCAGTGGACATGCCACTGACTTGTAAAACCGTGAAGTTTTTGCTTGATGACAGGAGAGCTAGTCTGACAGTGAAAGATTTTCTACAGAATGATTTGGAACTTACATTGTGTTTATAACATGTGTTAATGACTAGATGACAATAATGACAATGTATTTATAATAGAAGCTATGAAAGAAGAAGTAATAAGAGTGTAATGTTCTTCAATACACCTCTTCTGCAACCAAAAAGAAGAAGTTTAGTTTGTTAATGCGCTTGTGTAATGAAAAAAAAAACTTTATTAAATGGCTCCTAACTTGTAAAAAAAAACCAATTGTGCACCACTAATTTATGCACATTTGATGCCCATTAAATTGAAAGAGAAGTGAATGGATTTTCAAGCTCAACTTCTACAGTTTTATGCCTGTGAATGATCTCATGTGCAAACTTAAAGCAGATGTTTTGCAAACTTTTTGGGTTTGAAGTTACTGTTGATCTTTGCAGACTCGACTTGAAATTTGTTGAATTCAAACACTGCTGCACATTCAAAGTTACTGTGTTTTGAGAATTTTTGTTTCATTTAATCTTTTGATACCATCACTTCCAGTTTCAAATTGTTTCACCTAAAAAATGAATTGAAAAGCTTTAGCCTTCGTACTGGGTAGTATGGACTCAGGTACACATCCCTGTAAACTTTACAGTAGTAGGACATTTTTCTTTAAAACTTAGCAGAAGTCTAGAGATTTTTTTATCATCTAAATGTTAATCTTTCATGTTTACATTTTTGCTTTGAGTACCAATAATGTCAAACACATGACTTTAAAAAGTTGTTAATTTGTGCACGTGTATACAGAAACTATTAATTTAAATATCCATTGGTCTTTTGTTTACAATAAATTGGGAAATGTTTTACCTATTCTAATTTAAGCTGCTGTAAATTTACTTTTACAATGGCTTTTAGGAATATTTTTACCATTTATTGGCTCTATCAAATGTTACTGTGTTTTGTCTCTTTAGGGTTTATTGACTCCGCTGCTCACATGTCCTGTTTGGTGCTGCTGGGTGGGAAGACGTTGTGGATAGTACTTTCATCAGGATACCAGGAGAGCCAATCCATGCCCCCATTTTGGAGGGCCTGTCAGAATGAAGAAGATAAGCCTTAAAACCATCCGCAAGTCCCTAAACATAAAGGGCAAAGAGGAGGGTGACTTTGTCATGCTCCAGCAGCCTTCGGTGACTACCGAGTTTTCCAAGGATGAAGCCCTTTTCGGAGGCTGCTACACCAAAGACATTTCAGGTTGCGACTTTGGCGCAGAGGATGAGAAAGGTGCCCAGAACAAGAGTCGATCAAAGAGCGAGGGTCTGATGGGATCACTAAAGAGGAGGCTGTCTGCCAAGCAGAAGGCCAAAGTAAAAGGAGGCTGTTCAACAATATGTTCTGTGGATGACGAAGACACCTTCTCATCCTCTTCTGTGCCCATTAGCTGCAATGAGGTGAAAGCCCAGAGACCTCTGAGATCTTCCTCGTTACGTATTCACCATTACAGCCCCTCGCCGTGGCCCCTGCGGCCAGTCAACTCCGATGAGGCGTGCATCAAGATGGAGGTAAAGGTTAAAGCCATGGTTCACTCTCCTTCCCCTAGTCCGAATTTAAACGGCGTCCGCAAAGACTTCCAAAACTTCCAGATGGAAGGGCTCTTTCAGGATGAAGCTGAATCCTTAAAAAACCTTCAGCAGCCACAGAATGGTGAGCTGCATCTAAATATTGATGAAAATGACGTGCCTGTAGTGCTGGGGCTAACTCCCCAGGACTATATCCAGTACACAATGCCTTTAGATGAGGGAATGTACCCAGAAGGGTCCCACTCATGTTTAGACAACTCTACTCCCATGGAGGTGGTGACAGAAGCAGATGTTGGGTCTCTCCACACTGACCAGGGACAAGATGAACATGAACTGCTGAGTGGGATGTCTCTGGATCCCTTTTTGGACACCTCAGTTAATAATATTCTCATAGATTCTGCTGGTATGATACTCCAGAGCTCTAGAGCAGATGTCCCACCTCCCCTCTCACCCCTTCTGTCACCTATAACAGGTAACAGGCTCATCCCTAGAACATTCTCAGGCTTTAGCTCCTCAGACAGCCAGGTGGCAGAGAGAGTTAGACACCACCTCAACTTTGACCCCAATTCAGCTCCTGGAGTCAGTCGGGTGTACGACTCAGTCCAGAGCAGCGGGCCCATGGTTGTAACCAGCCTTACGGAGGAACTAAAGAAGCTTGCAAGACAGGGGTGGTACTGGGGTCCCATCACACGGTGGGAGGCAGAGGAGAAGCTGATCAACCTGGCCGATGGTTCGTTCCTAGTTAGAGACAGTTCAGATGACAGGTACCTGCTCAGTTTGAGTTTTAGGTCGCAGAGCAAAACCCTCCACACCCGCATCGAACACTCCAACGGACGCTTCAGCTTCTACGAACAGCCCGATGTGGAGGGACACACATCCATCGTTGATTTAATTGAACACTCCATCAAAGACTCAGAGAACGGAGCTTTTTGTTACTCCAGGTCTCGCCTACCAGGGTCTGCAACGTACCCTGTCAGATTAACCAATCCAGTATCTCGGTTTATGCAAGTGCGTTCGCTACAGTATCTTTGCCGCTTCGTCATTAGGCAATACACACGAATAGACCTGATTCAAAAACTGCCCTTACCTAACAAAATGAAAGATTACCTGCAGGAGAAGCACTACTGAGGACACACACAGGACAACGGGAGCAATTTGCACTTTGTGTTCAGGTCAGAAATTCAAACACGGTTTACAAACAACCACAGTTTTGAGACGATCTGTTCCAGTAGCTCCAGGTGACATGGTCACAGTTTAGTCCTCCATTCCACTATGTGGGCTATTTGCTGGTTTTCAGAGGCTCTACTGAAAGTACAGCAGAGGTGCATAACCAAGCAATCTCAGTCCAATTTGCTAATTGCAAACATGATGCTTGGTTATTTTTTTACTATCCGGCTGTGCAAGTTGAGCAGATTTTTTTTTTTTTTTAAATTAAAAACTCATCTGTATTAAAGTTGGGTCTGTTATAAATTAAATGAATTTGCAAAAAGAATGCATTTTTATCCACTAAATTGTACATTTTAGTTTTCCTTTGCAGATGGGCAGTATTGCTAATTTTCCGCAGGCTGACAATTTTTGAATATCTTTTGTTTAATTTCTGAATGTTTTCAGACTGCAAAGCATTATTGTTACAATCATTATCTCCAATTAGCATAAAATACACTTTTATGGTATTAGATAACCATTTCGTATTCCGATTTTTGACGAAAATCCGTCTACTTTAGGGATAGAACGGTGTTTGTTGTTTTTATTCCAATATGATTTTATTTATTACAGTACCCGTCCACAATTATAAACTGTAAACAAGTTTAATATTTCCTAGTTAAAAAGGTTGCATAACTAACCAAAGCACCAGGCAGTTTAGAAGTGATGTGTAAATTTATTCCAAAAGATGTCAAAAATTAGCCAGTGCCTCCGTCTTTTTAACAGTGGCAAAAGAAGTACCTGAAACTTTGCCACATTAATAGATCAGACCATTTAAGCCTAAAGGTACTGCTAATGCTGAATTATAATCCTGTGCTGTTTGTAGAAATGAAAGAAACTAAATCTTTAAGCTTAGAAAAAAAAAGCCATCAGAAATTAAATTACTAGCAGTAGGAATGCAACACAACGTGCACCTCGACTCAGGCTGAACAACTTCTTCCCCAATCTAATGGTTGTATCTGCATGTAGGAAAGGCCTGTAGTCTAACTCCAGAGAAGAGATGATGAGGCAAATGGCCGTGAAATTAAAGCAGAGAAGTTTTTTAATTGTTCAGCTGCATTTACCTTTGGCATTTGGTCTGGATTACCCTAAAACTGCAGTACAAGTATTTTAATGAACTAGTTAAGTATGCAGACGTGGCTGAACCCAGATTATAGAAATCCCAAAGATACTTTCTGATTTGGGAAAACTTAGTTGACAGAGTCCTTCCAACTATCCAGCAATGTTGGGGGTTCAGCATAGGACTAACATTCAAACCCTAGCTGCATGCCATTATTAGTGTTACTAGTGTTTTTTAAAAATCTTTTTTGTTTTGCTCATCACCTGCATCGCCGCGTTTTCCTCCATCTCCTCAAAGCTGCACTAACTCCACATTTTATCCCTCTACTGGGCAACTTTATGCCGAGGTAAAGGGAAGAGCACACAGAACGCTACGCAAGTGCTTTATACGGATACCTGACAGGGAATCGTTTTCACATTATGAATGAGCATCTTTTTTAACATCAGTGTCCTTACAAGTATTTGGGAAAATGGTTTAGAGCAACTTTGTTAGATTGTTGAAGTGTAGTTGTAGTGGTAGATAGAAATGTTGGTATCCAGGGGAGTCTCCCCTGAATATAGCACAGCGGAATTAGATAGGAACGTTTTTTTAATGGTGTTGCATGTTTAAAGACTTTCAGCATTGTAAAGCTTTGAGTTGTATAGGAATGAAGGATGTAAGTTGTTTTGCTGTATTTAGAAGTTTTTTTTTGTCACAAACATGGGCTGGACATTCTACGAACAAGAAATGTATTTTTTCATGCTTTTCAGATTTATTGATACTTTTCTTCTTTCCTTTTTTTTAATTTGTGTTGTGATGTTTTGCCATCTGAGGAGCCGCACACAAGCAACTCCATTTTTATCAGACATGGAAATATACAGAGGGTGGGAAAAAAGTCACAATATTTGCACTTGAACATTTACAACATGCTCGCAGTTGTTTCTCAGATTAAAAACTTAACATGCCCGTGTCCTTGTATATCCACACGACTGCAATCAAATCGAGATTGTGTTTGTATTGGTCATATCTGTAACGGTTTTAACGCACCAGCATCATTTTAGAAGCTTTTTGCTAATGCTAAGTGGGATACAAGGTATGGGATCACGGCAAGAATGTAGATGTAAATTTAATTTTAACCCCATTTTGTCCTTTTGTTGCATTGTGTCTCATTTGAAATGAAATGTGAAAGTACAATTTTAGTTGTTTTATGACAATGTTTTTTCATATTGTTTTGATTTTTTTTTTTTTAAGTTTCATTAGATTCATACTAGCGGATAAACGGTTACACGCGGCATGCTGCTAGTTTTCCGACTCCTAGTTCACCGTTGAGCGTTATTGCCTTCATCCATTTAACTCCAGAAGTTGATGCTTGTTCAGACTGCTAAAGCATATAAAATAACGGCTGTAAAAGCACTTAACAAGCTCCAACTTTTTTTTATCTCCGTGAGTGAAGGTGATTGTTTACAACATTATGTTTGGACAAGTCTTTCCCTTTTTGTTTACCCCCCATATCTCTCTCACATAAATGTCTTGGTACAGTTAGAGAATTTCCTTGTTTAAATGTGTTTTACACATTTTTGTGCTGCTTATGGACATGATTGCCTTTCTTGTATTTAACAATAGGGAACATAGAATGTCACCACTATAGATGTTTGTAAACACAATGACTTGGTTTTCATCTTGGGAGAGCTACAGATTTGGAATTTAATGGTAGTCAGTTTAAAATAAAAAAAAAAGATAATTAGTAGCTATTAGTCAAACCTCCGTAGAATTTTACCAGTTTGTTCCAGTTTACATTGGTTATTAGTTTTCCAAAGTAGTCTTTTATTTTATTTTTTGAGGAAAAAAAAATCAACAGTGATTTATTGCACATTTTGGATACAGTTCCAGAGTTTTTTGTATCTGCCAATTATAAATTATGAATAAAACTATATTCTAAAAAATGTGGATATTGTTTCTTGTTGTGTTTGTTAAAAATTTAAGAAATCACCTTCTCCTATTGTCATGCATGTAACTTGTAGTTTTGAACGAGAGCGATACGCACGTTTATTGTCGGATCATGCTAAAAACTGTGCTAATAAGAGAAATCACTGAGGTCTTAAACAGATTCTTTCCACGCTGAGCACAAATTGGCAGCTAATCCCAGAGTTCTGGTTTCCTAATTTACAGAGACAATCTGGGTGGTCTTTAAATACAACAAAGCCAAGCGGAGACTCAGGGGAAAGATTAACTGCAGAGCTATCTTTCTCGCTTTATCTCGACTCAAAAGTAGACTCTGGAGTAATACTGAAGGAGTTTTTCTGTCAAAGGGGGAAAAAGAAGGCGAGAGAGAGTACTGGTGCCAGAATTGGACTTGGACTTACTGCAACACAGTCTGCATGATGACGAGGAGGTAGACTTTATTAACTGCTTTTGTCTGACAGGCCTCTCCAAGCTTCTTAGGTGAGTATGCACGAGTGTTTACTCTGCCCGGTTAAATATGATTTATTCATAACACGCATCGATGGTCGCATGTCATATTGAGATGCTTCCATCACAAAGGGTTTCCTCTTCTTTTTTTTCCCTTTTTTTTTTGCTCTAATTTGCAAGTTTTCAGACTGTGTTCAGAATTTAACGGAAGAGATTTAACTTTACTGAGAGAGTTCAATTTGACATGAGGTGACACTGTCTCTGTAGTTGAGTATGTCTATAAAATCTCATTTTCATACCACTCATCTCACTGCTTTATGTTCTATTTTTTTAAAACCAGGTTTGGTGCACATGTCTAAAAGGAAAACTGCCACCTAATATTTTATTTATGATTCAGAAAACTCCATACCTTTAAAAATAAGTGGCATTTTATTTTCTTTACTGTAAGTCTTCATTTGAATGAAATGGTTAGTTTAGCATGATGCAATTTTTGCTGGTATTTTAAAACGTGGGAGAGCCCATTACTGTCAGTTACCTCTAAAAGATACACATAATCCAATGTGTGCATGGATGTGTTGTAGATAAAATGTTTTAACATATGAAAACTGGTTTATGCCAAAACATTTCAGGTGAGAAGGTTGAGGAAAAAAAATGCATTTTGAGCCAAAGTGGGAGTGTTATTGTCTTTATTCCCTTGATTGATTGAGGGTGGGTGGTGCGGTAGGTAGTACAATGGCCTCACAGCAAGAAGGTTGTGGGTTCGAGTCCCGGGTGGGGATGAGGCTTGGAACACTGTCCTTTCTGTGTGGAGTTTGCATATTCTCCCTGTGTATACGTGGGTTTTCTCTGAGTACTCCGGTTTCCTCCCATCTCTAAAAACATGCATGTTAGGTTGATTGGCCGCTGCATGATTGCTCCTAGGAATGAGTGTGTTTTTGGTTGTATATGTGTGGCCCCGCAACAGACTGGTGAGCAATTCGGGGTGTACCCTGCCTCCGCCTAGAATCAGCCGGGATGGGCTCCAGCACCCACCGGAAGGGGGTAGATTGTTAAGAAAGTGACTGACTGATTGAGATATTTGCTTTTGTCTCAGCCCTATTTTCACAAGGAGGGATTGATGTAGCATCCTAATTATTGGGGATGCTGCACCAATCTGCCTGTTTGTCTCATTCCATCTTCCCCATGAATAAGAGTGCACATTCCACTGTTCTTCTGTTTAGAAATGGCCTCAGATTTATGGGCACTGATTGCAACGAATGATTAAATAAAAATTAAATCTGAGCCAAATCAGTTGACAAATCTTGATGGTGTCACTCCCATCTAAAGATTTCAATAACCACTTTAATGTGATCTGATCAGATTTTTGTCTAATTAAATATTCATCTACAGTATGTATCGTTATGGACTTAGTCCCAAGCATTCATGTTGATTAATGTAGAAAGAACAAGACAACATCCATCTTCCTGATCTGGAAGTTTCTTGTGAAAAGTTGAAGCAAATTTTTCTGTTCAGTTTTTTTTTTTATTCACATATGAATCATATTAGGATACCAAATTACAGTTCCAAGTCCAAGATCTGTAAATATTATTTGCCCATTCATTGAATCCAGATCATCTTTTGGTGTTTGTTCTTTTCTTGCATAATTTATATTCCCTGCATACAAATGAATGTTGTTTAGTCATTTCGTGGGAAACTTTCAAACTAGAGAACAAAAGCAGTTAATCAATAACAGAGAAGTAGTCATGTCCCTGTGAAGTATTTGAGAGTCTAATTAGTGTGTGCAATTGGAAAGTAATTAAAGCACTTGCTGGAAAGTTGAGGTAATAAATAGTTATTAAAAGCAGAACTTTTAAAAGTTTTGTTGTTTTTGTTATTTTTACTTTTAAACAATTTGTTGACATTTATGACATTCAAAAATGCATTAAAAACAATGAATTATGCTCGAGTCCGTTCCATTCTGTCGTCTGGGACGGGTCGAAGCCCAGGCTTCTCTCACTCCAGCTGCATCCTCCAGCTCACCCGGAAGGATCCCGCGTCATTCTCCAGCCAGCTGTGAGACAAAGTCTCTCGAGCAAGTCCGGGTTCTGCTCTTGGTCTCTTCCCGGTGCGACATGCCCGAAACACCTCACCAGCGAGGCGCTCAGGAGGCATCCTGACCAGATGTCCAAACCACCCCATCTGGCTTCTCTCGACCTGGAGGAGCAGCGGCTCAATACCGAGCTCCTCCCAGATGGGAGTGCTCCTCACCTGACCTCTGAAAGCCCAACCACCCTGCGGAGGAAGCTCATTTCTTTCAAATATTTAAAAAGACAACTAAACCCGTTTTGTGATTTAAAAAAGACTTCCACATAAATCAATTCAACTCAACAAACTTTATTAATCCTCTGTGGGTGATTTGAAACACATGGAGGCATTGTTTAAAGTGAAAAACAACAAATAATGTGTCACAATAAGACAAATACACTCTGCTCCTACCATTTAAAACTAAGATATTGATTGAATCATTGTGCACACAAAATAGTTCTATTGGTTCTTCAAACTGCCTGTAATTAACAATTTATGGTGTGAAAACATGGAATCACACATTTATTCATTCAACTATTGTCAAGACCTTTTATGAAGCAGAGTTTAAACTGCACATACAAACAGTATCAACTGTGAGGCTGTGTACATGCTTGACAGGACACTTATGTCTTTACTTAATTATGTGCTTATAATCCAAGGAAAGTTTTTCAAGGCAGTTTTAAAGACCTAGTTCAATCTAAATTAGATTCTATTTAATGCAATTTACTTTCAAAGAATTGTAATCCACTGAAACAAATGCTACTATTCCCATTTGCCCTATTCAGAATCATCTGTAAAAAGTTGAGGGCATAAGTTACGGTAACTGAAAGAATAAGATCGTGGATACAAGCGACCGAAATGAGCTTCGTCTGCAGGATGGCTGGGCTCTCGCTCAGAGATACGGTGAGGAGCTCTTCTACCCGGGGGGAGCTGAAAGTAGAGCTATTGTTACTTTGGGTTGAGAAAAGCCAGATGGGTAGTTCGGGCATCTGGTTAGGAAACCAAACGCCTTGCTAATGAAATGTTTCGGGCACGTCCCACCCAGAGGCAGCCCCGGGACGCACTGGAGAGACTATGTCTGACACCTGGCAGGGTAACACCCTGGGATCCTCCCGGGTGAGCTGAAGGATGCAGCCAGGGCAAGAGAAGCCTGGACTGTTGCACATGTTTCTGTAAGGTTCCCAGAATGTTCAATTGTAAATTCAGAATAGAGTATTAAAATAATGTTAAAATAACCCTACAAATAAGCAAACAATCATAAGAATAGGTATACAAATAACTCGTAAAAATGAAATCTATTACCATTGTTTGCATTTTCTTCCCGTGCAAAATGTGAACGCTAACATGCTCATTTGTGAGCAAATGTCCTCTCAGTGTGCTTCTTAGTTTGGAAGCATTTACTCTGGGGAATCCATCCATCACACGTCTCTTGTCTCAGACTGATGATCCATTCCTGCCATCTGGCGTGCTCTGTGGCGCACCCATTTTTCACCTGCAAACAGGGAGGATGTTGACAGTATGAATTAGCCAGCAAACATGTATATTGCTTTAAATTATCGTGCCAGATAGACATGAGTGGGTGTGGCAAGTCATAATAAAGCCAAAGTTTCCTGCTGACAACAGATGTCTGTCTGCCCTAACTGAAAGGTGCAGCTCTATTAACGCTTGTGATCTCATGCCAGCAGTGGCATACACCACCGAGACCCTCTCCTCTCCATCCATCATTGCATCGGACTCCTCTGAACCCCAATTAGCCCTATCAGAAACAGGACAGCCTTCATTGTTAGCTGGTTCCCACTGAGGAAACGGCTCATCCTGAACATCTCTCACAGTTAAGTATTCATGGAGAAAATGTTTGTTGAAGTCAGGCTTGGCAGCTACACTTCTGCATGTCTCACACCGACGTGTCTTTTGTTGTAGTTGATTTCCCAAAGCAGCAGCTCTCCTGCACCAAGTGAAGCCAAACATTTTTGAAAAGAAAACGTCTGAAACTAGGAAAGTTTGGACTTGGCAGCTTCAGTTACTCTGAGCGAGCGACAACTCAGACGTTTCTGAGACATGATTATGGTTAATGACCAGAAAATGGCAGGTCCAGATGGCCCAGCTCCAGGGTGTCAGGATAGAGGAAGCTGGCCACTTTGATTCCTGATTGATAATCTGTCAAGGCAGTAATGCTCGCTGTGTGGCTTCTCATTTCTCATATTTTCTGTGATCAAAATCAGATTTTCTATTATGAATTTCTTTGTGATATTATCTGACAGCAGGCGGGAATGTAAATCAGCTGTCTGAGCCACCTATAAGCTGTCTTTCTGAAAGATGTCTTTATAATCACAAATAGTAGACACACGCAGGCAGTGAATTATAATCCTATGCGGGGAATGTATGTATTTATATCAGCGTGTGCGGAGAACAGTGCTTTCAGAACAGACAGAAGGCCGACTGGAGTCACCAGAGGGTCATAATTATGCCATTAAAAAGACTGACATCTGGAAGTGCAACGGTCAGGGGGGCATCATGTAACACAGAGCCCCCACCTCCTTTTCTTCTCCTCTGACTTAGACAATCCACTCCCTTTCTCTTTGGCAATCTGTCCATCTTTCAGATAGGAACCATGCAAGTGTACATGCATGCGTGTGTTTTTTATTGGGAGGGGTGAACAGGTGGCAGCCATCAGGAAATAGATGGAGAATGTTTTGAATGGAACACTTGCCTTCATTCCTCATGGAGTACCTGTGTGTCCGCCCTTCACTAGTGGTCCAAGAGGCACCGGGAGGATGCAATAGATGAAATGAGAACAGGTGGTGACTTGTCGTTTAGCGAGGAATGGAGTCCCCCTGTAGGTCTGTGACAGTGCAGCCAGAAGATGGGCATGTACGGTGGCTTCTTGGCAACAAGCCCAATTCTCAACGGTCTCAGTGAGCTTTTAGCACCATAATAAAGTTTTTTTTTCTCTGAACAAAAAAAAAAAACTCTTTAAACTGCAACAATTTGGAGGATGTAAGACTAAATGTACAGCGGACAAAAAAAATGTGACACTGGATCACAACCAACAATGTGTAATTAATGACGCGCGTGTCTCTAATCTGATTCTTAGGTAGGAGCCAGGCTGCCATCATTACGTATCTGATTATATTGCAGACACACTCCTCATTCTCCAAACTGCTTTTGTCCCACAAGACTTCCCTGTAGCCTCATCTGCAATGTGACATCTTTAATCACGTCTTTTCTTGTGCAGTTGGACTGTGTTGGACACAGTGACTCAGGATGGATACCTCACTGAACTCAGTTTCTCAGGCAACCCACTGCTGCGTAACTTTTGTCAACTCATAATGAAAACTGTGTAGACTGCGTGTATGATAACTCATTTTTACCGTTTTTGGACAAACATGTCATGGAACAATACAAATGGATAAATAGAACATTTTTGCAACTTCTTCAAGATATCAAATCAATGTGGATTTTTTACTTTTTGCATTTCATGGTAAGTTATTTGAAATACCTGAACAAGTTGGCTTCATTTTCAAGACAAAATGTAAAATATGTGTTCAAAACTTGTCCGATCAAATTGGCTTTCCCCAGTTTTTGCACCAGCTCCTCTCACTGGGATTGTTTCCAGTCAGTCGGTCTCTCTTCGTGTCCCTACCAGCTCCCTGCAGCCAAAGGCTCTGCTTGCAATCTCTCAAATCCCATCAGGTCACAAGGCGAAACAAAATTTGTTGTCCTGAATCTGTCACAGAAACGAACAGCAGCCTTTAGAGAAGGAAAAGTTCTTTAAAAACACCTCCACCATCCACTACATTAAGAATCTTAGTGTAATAGGGCATAGAAAATGAAGCACTCATTCATAATTAAGAGTTCAGTTTCTAATGGGTGACTCCCAGTCCTGTAATACAGCGCTCCCTAAATTGTTTCCAGTTTGTAAATAATGTAATGCTGTCTTTACGACTGAGAACGGACACAGGTCATGCAATAGTAATGAACTCTGGGAACAGGCTCAAACAGAAGTAAAATAATTCTGTTTGAGGAGAAAACTTAAATATCCACAGTTGTCATTAAACACATGCACTGGGATTTGGCTGCATAAAAATATATGTTCCCTCATTTATTCGTCTTGGATACCGTCAAACACTCTAAAGACATAGCTGTTTGTTTAACAAGCAAACAAAGTGGAGTTTAAAGAGGAAGCATTATATCTGCATCGGTCCGATGTAGTACCGAAAGAGCTGAGCCAAAAGGAAAAGCTTTCGATTTACAAGTCTATCTACGTTCCAACCCTCACCTATGATCACCAGCTGTGGGTGGTGACCAAAAGAATGAGATCGTGGATACAAGCGGCCGAAATGAGCTTCCTTCTGCAGGGTGGCTGGACTCTCACTCAGAGATCTGGGGCTCTGCCATCCGGGAGGAGCTTGATATCGAGCCACTGCTCCTTCAGGTCGAGAGAAGCCAGATGGGGTGGTTTGGGCATCTGGCAGATGCCGGACTTGCTGGAGACACTACAGTATGTCTTACAGCTGGCTAAGGGAACGACTAGGGATCATTCCGGGTGAGCTGGAGGATGTAGCTGGGGTTAGAGAAGCCTGGTGTGGTGTTTTGGACACGTCCCTCCAGGAGGAGACCAAGAGGCAGATGCTGGACTCGCTGGAGAGACTATGTCTCACAGCTGGCTAGGGGAATGACTCGGGATCCTTCTGGGTGAGCTGAAGCATGCAGCTGGGGTCAGAGAAGCCCGGCTTCCCGTCTGAGGCTGTTGCCCCCGCTACCCTGCCATGGACAAGCGGAAGACGACGAAACGAAAAAAAAAGCCTCACATCTGCTCACAAACAATGTAAGCATAGTGATGCATGAAAAAAAAAAACTTGTTAAACACCGGTCATAAACATTTTTTTCCTGTTAAATGAAAAAACGTCAATCCTTTACATTTTTTTTTTTACAACAGCAAATAGCTGATGCAAGAAACTTTCCCCTCCTCCAAACAATGTGTGCTTTTGTAATCGTTAGAGGCCCTTCATCTTTTTTATTCAGGTTCTAAAGGTCAAAGCAGCCTCTCGAATCAAAATCAAAAACACTACTTGTACTGATTGAGCATGATGAGGAAAACGAGTGGTTCTGAAAAGGGTGCCTCGATGTCTTCATGTGAACGAGAAGCTGTGCAGACATCAAGTGGTCTTTATGGTGTATGATGTCATTTCCAAGAGGAAAAGGTGGGAGGGTGAAATAAATGGATCTACAGACACATAAATAAGGAAATGCACGCAAAAATGAAATCACATTAGTTTAAAAATACTCTTTGATACATTCCTGAAAGAGGTGAATAATATCTGTTTATGCAACTTAATTCCGTGAGAGACATAAAAAGAAAACATTTTTCAATTTAGCATGTCATTTTGACTAAGTAGCTTTAGCCTATGGATGTCTACTCTTCTTACTGAAGTGTGCCACTTAGTTCTAAGTATGAAAATCCCTCCAAATCCCCTCGAGAAAAATAGCAGCTTAAGTATTGTGGGTTAATGTTTGCTATCCTTGCTTCCCCCACTCTATTTAAGATTAAAACGGAGAACATGAATCACTACAAGTTGTGAGTCACAGAGGATGCCAATGGTGGTATCTATTGGCATTAATGAGGTGAAATTCCTTTTTTATTCTCCTATGTGACAAGACTATGTGATGCAGATCTGTTTGATTCTGATCCCTAAATTGTTTTGCTAATGGGTTTCGTTTGAGTTCACTTATAAAACGAACACCATACCAATTATATAAAAATCAATATAATTTTTTTATCTGTGACTTATCATGTAACAAAATCCCATTCTGTGCTGCACAATATGACCCATAGATGTCCTTGTTCAGCAAGTGATCCAGTTTCAAATGGAGAAATCAGACATGACATGAGTGTGAAATGATGCCTTCATGTTGTGTTGTCTTTTTTTTTCTGCAAGTTTTCTTATTTTCTCCAAATCTGCTTCACTCAGTTAAAATTAAATGGACGTCATCTTTGAGCCTTTCTTTAGGACCATCTTCAAGCTTCTTAACCCTGTCTTTTAGAAGACTTTGTGAATTCCAATGGTGCAAAGTCCTCTTCTATGAGTCTAAGTTGATCTCAAATTGCAGACCCTCATTTTCTCTGAAAAAGAATAAATCAGTTTCAGTATTTTAGATGAATCAAACCACATTTCAAATCAAGGTAGGATTGTATGCTCACGATTATTCATTACTTTCTCCAGAAAATTAGCTTAAGTTCTTCTACCAGTTTCAGTTCAAGGTGGTGTTCTTAGAATCTTCTGTGGACAGTTAGATGAAAACTCTGGATTCTTTTGCAATAAATTTTCACTTTGAAAAAAAAATGCCAAGAAATAAAGTCTTACAGGTACAAAGTTATCATTAGAAACTGAATCCAACTTTTAGTGCTAATTTTTCAACAGAGTTTGGAATTCATTTACGCTTTGACACGTAAATCTTATGACATTTTACTCAAGAGAATGAACTGAGGTTTCAGGCTGCACGCTGTAGTTGTGTAGTGGCTTGTACTGTAGCTTCACAGGATAAAAGTTGTGGTGGAATCCTTTTCCATGATGAACCTGTAGGTTTGAACACTGTCTTTTTAGTCTGAATTGGCATATTCTATCTGGCCATCCCGGCTTCTAAAGACATGCAGATTAAATTAGATGTGTGTGTAAGTAGTTGTCTAATACTATGTGTCCCTGAGACAAAGTATTATATTGTACAATCAATTCAGGGTGTATCCTGCTTTTGTGGAGTTTAAACTCCTTCTTCTTTCGGTATTTCCCTTCAGGGGTCGCCACAGCAAGTCAGTTACAATCATCTAACCCTATCTGCTGCATCTTCTTCGGTCACGTCAACTATCTTCACGTCTTCCTTCACTGTATCCATGAACCTCCTCATTGGTCTTCCTCTAGGCCTCTTTCCTGGTGGTTCCGAATCTAGCATCCTTCTTCCGATGTACTCTGTCTCTCTCCTCTGCACATGTCCAAACCATCTCAGTCTGGCCGCTCTGAGTTTATCTCCAAAACCTCTAACATTTGCTGTTCCGCTGATATATTAATTTCTGATCCTGTCCATCCTGATCACTCCCAGAGAGCTTCTCAGCATCTTCATCTCTGCTACCTTCATCTCTGTTTCCTGTCTTTTCCTCAGTGCCACTATCTCTAGACCAAACAGCACGGCCGGTCTCACCACGGTTTTGTACACTTTTCCTTTCATTTTAGCTGGAACTCTTCTGTCACACATCACACCTGATACTTTTCTCCCCCCGTTCCAGCCTGCTTGCACACGCTTCTTCACCTCTTTTCCACACTCTCCATTGCTCTGGACTGTTAATCTTAAGTACTTAAAATCTTCCACCTTCTTGATCTCTTCTCCCTGTAACCTCACTTACAGAGTTGTTTAAACTCCAACAACCTTCAAGTGATGATCAATTTAAAACCTCTCTGATCCAGAGTTTAGATGAAAACGTTCAGTAAACGGATTGTGAATGGGACACAGGATTCCCTATTTGTTAATTTAAGTGATCTCTGTCTTGTTGGCTGTAAATCGACGTGTTAAATTAAATGGAATAAGTCGTGCATGACGTGGATGCATTCAATTTCCTGCTATGCAAAGCTGACTGTTTAAGTTAAACCCATGTTGTTAACACAACAAAAATCACATTAAAAGAGGGTAAAATGCGCTGTGCAAAGCTTTTAAATCTATGAATCACTGAGCAAAAGGCTGTCAGCTCTGGTGCTCAGTGCCTAGATCTTAACGTGTGAGAAGACAAGAGGAATGTGGAGCAGACGTGGGCGGTATTTAAAACTACATATAAATAAATAAGAGGTGGTAAAGAAATAAATAAATTCTACCTACATCACGCAGTTGATAGTCATCTCTTGTGAGATGAAACCAAACAGAGCAAATGGAGGACAAACTGCTTAATTTTTCTGCTTTAGCCTTGAATTTTGATGTGCTTTTACTTAAAACTGATGTTTTTATATTCTATCCAGGCACACAGATTTGACCTTATCACTACAGCAAGGCTGACAGTCAACTCTCAGGAAATACTTAAATGTTTATGTTCAATGTGTCTCATTTAAGATTTTTGGTGAAAAACTCCATTGACATCTGAGTTTTTTTCCTTTATCATTATGGAGAATGGATATTATGAATGCCTGCTGTAATAAGCTGCAAAGAGCACTTTACAGCTTATTATTCAAATTGCGCTTTCAGGGGCTGAAAAAGATGGAATTTCAAAGCTCTTATGAGTCCTACAAGAACAAAAAAAAGTTTTTCTTCTTTGTTCATTTCTCAAAAGTCAAAGAGACCTTTCTTGAAAGTGGATAACAAAAAGTGGTATTCACCTGCAGCAGCTGGTGGGAAAACGGCCAAACGAACAAGTGCCAGATTAGCTCTACTCGAAACAATCTTAACCAATAATTCAGACCTATAATTTTACTCTGGATCTAATTTAACAAAAGAAAAGACTTTTTGGGCATTGTCTTGCACTTTTGCAACCCACCAAATCTTTGCTGGGAACCAAACTCCATGACCAGGTACAAAAAACTGCTTCTCAATTGTTTTGCAATTTCTAATTTTTAGTGTAGATAAATTCTGAAACCAATGACAATTTCCTCCCACCCTCCAAAAACATGCATGTGAGGTACAGTATATTGGCCTCTATGACATTGTCCGTGTCATAGTGGAATGAGTGTGTGTGAATGGATGTGTGTGTGGCCCTGCAGCAGACTGGCGACCTGTTTGGTGTGTACCCTTCCTCTTGCTTTGAATTAGCTGGGATAGGCTCCGGCATTCTTGGACAAGAGTTTTTTCTAAATATGTCTTTTTGAAAACCTGTGTCATACACATGATCATGACACACAGCCTTACACACTCCCAAAAACTCCAGGCATGTAAAATATTGATCAAACCCCCAACATTCAGTTTCCTGTTCAAACTGACTGTTATAACTATCCTCATCCTCTTCTACAGTATGTCCCAAAAGGAAACTTATCTTTTTGGTTCCTCACAGCAGGGTAGGTTGAAGGGTTTGCTACAAAAGTGGTACCCAGGGAGATGATTGAGATTCAATAATTGGTCACTCAGGCCAGACACACAGCATGAAGAACAGTGTTCTTGTCTTATATGTCACCAAAGACCGATATTTAAAAACTGGTTAAAGTAGATAAAATAAAATGCAAACTCAAAGCCTATGAAATACATAATGAAAAAAAGACATACAGTTTTTTGTAACTTTACAAGAAGAATTATGCATTCTGATATCTTAAAGTTTTACAACTTAATTTCAAGTTGTGTTTTAAAAGAATTATATCAGTGTTGTACCTTGAAGCTATGCAGAGGGCTTTGCTCTCTTTGTTCAGGGGTGGTGGTAGACGTTCAAGAAGAGTTGAAGCAGAGGAAAGAGGTAGTAACAGTCAATGTGGTAACACTGTGCACAGAGGAAAGCTGAATTTTTACAGTTGAAGATGATGCTCATTTATATTTGGATGCAGAACGACAAATCGGAACAGACAAATTTAAACATATTTCACTGTTTACTCACCATTTTTTGGTCAATCTAAGAAAAATTACTATTTTAAAAATTAAATATTAGAATTGCTAGTTTTGATTTAAGAAATGCGATGTAAGAAAACAACTAAAACAACCTGAATGTTAGCCTTCACTTTCTAACTGCCATTTATTTGAAACACTTATTTTTGTTGTTACCATCCATGCTAATTCTTTGACATGTGCGTCAGTCTCTCTTCGAAAGGAATCAAGGTATTCTCCACGGCACCAGCTGGCGCACCACTTGTGCTTGTTTGATCCTTTGGCAGACTTCCTATCCTGTTTAAAGTATATTTTTAGGATATTAGAAAATCGAAGGAGTGATGCTGCTTGCAGAAAAGTAAGGTAATGTGCCATCTCACTTCTGCTAGGTGCAGAGTTTCTTATCATTTCCTCTAAAAAAGGTTTCCGATACAAGGATGCTTGAGAGTTTTAAGAAAAACGTTAAGCAGTGTTATTTCTATGTTTTTGGTGTGATTGTGGTGACAACATTTCTGATCCAGAATGAAAACAAAAAACAAAACTAAAAACATGATATGGCATGTAATTCTTAAAATAAATTTGGTCAGTGGGGGACTTAAGTGTGATTGGTTGCCATGAGTTGTTCAATAACTGCGAATACCCCCATACCAATTGACAAGGACATTTTTATCATTTTAATTTTGCCTAAAAATGCTGCCTACCTCAAATTGATCAGTAATTATCTGTAAACTACGTTAATAACTCAACAAGCCAGCCCCAAAAGTTACCATACATAGAATTTGCCTGAGTACAACAGGTCAAAACTCCCTACTATCTCACTCAGCGAGATGTTAGAATGATCCAACTTTTTCCAGAACTACTATAATGTAATTGTGTGTAAATTACGGCTGCTTTAATTTAATCACAGGCAATCTCAAAACTGGAAGAAGACTTTTAAAATCCACAAAAAAAAAAATAAGAAAAGAAATTTAATGAATTATAATGACCTTTTAGAAGATGTTGAAACCTTCATCTGAATGAGCTCCTCATTTTCAAATGGAATGTTAAGACTTTTTAATCGTAATAATATTGCATTGTACTTATAAAGCATCTTTTTCAAAGATGCTTCGCATTTGCATTATACATTCACATCATACCAGGTGATGGTGAGCAATTCAATCCGTTCCGTTCTGTTGTCTTTCGCTCATCCGGGGCCGGGTCGTGGGGGCAACAGCCTCAGACGGGAAGCCCAGCCTTCTCTCACCCTGGCTGCATCCTCCAGCTCACCTGGAAGGATACCAAGTCATTCCTCGGCCAGCTTTGAGACATAGTCTCTCCAACGGGTCCGGGGTCTGCCTCTTGGTCTCCCCCCGGTGGGAAGCGCCCAAAACACCTCACCAGCGAGGCGCTTGGGGGGCATCCTGACCATGTGCCCGAACTACCCCATCTGGCTCCTCTCGACCTGGAGGAGTAGCAGCTCGACACTGAGCTCCTCCCGGATGACAGAGCTCCTCGACCAATCTCTGAGTGAGAGCCCAGCCACCCTGCGGAGGAAGCTCATTTCGGCCATTTGTATCCACAATCTCATTCTTTCGGTCGCCACCCACAGCTGGTGACCATAGGTGAGGGTAGGAACGTAGATTGACTTGTAAATTGATAGCTTTGCTTTTCGGCTCAGCTCTCTCTTACCACGTCGGACCGATGCAGCGTCCTAGTTATTGCTGACGCCGCACCGATCTGCCTGTCGCCTGAGCAATTCAATCTGTACTAGGTAGTGGTAAGCTACTGTTGTAGCCACATTTGTCCAGGAGCAGACTGACAGAAGCGAGGTTGATGTTTTGCCTCATCGGCTCCTCTGATCATCACCAACCAATCACACATACACCAGATCCCGACTGGGCAACATGGGGGAAGTATCTTGCCCAGGAACACAGCGATAATTTAATCTCAATGGCTGTCCCACTGTGGCACCTGGGGTTCCATCGGTCTCCCCTCCAAGTACTGCCCAGTTCCAGAGCTGGCTTCTTAGCTGGCTTAGCTTCTGAGGTCTGACAGGATCAGCCATTGACAAGCTGCTATGGTGACAATTTGGTGTTCAGATGTTCAAAACTCAAATTAAGTCAAACAGTAAAAATGAATGCTTTCCAATTTAATCTATTATTGAGCCCTCAGGATTGGCTGGAGAGATTTATGAAGGAAATGTCACCAATCTCTAAGTATTCCTCTTTTCATTTGTTATACTATATTTAATTTCAACGTCTTTTATTCATTCTTTTTTCCTCGCTCGGTCTCCTCCTCGACTTTGGTTTATATTTCTGTGTAGCTGCTGTGGTATCATGGCAGCTCATTCGGATTACCTGGTGTCACAGTCTTGACTTCCTTTTTCCTTTGTTAATCGCTAGTAAACAACACGGCTGTCTGGGGAACTTGCTCTGGTGTGGAGACGTATTTTTATCCCTACAAAAAAGAAAAGAAAGACAGCAGGAAGACGAGCAAACTAAACAACAATAATACTACATAATTATGGATGCCGCCTTAAACACTGTGTGCAGGATTGTTAGTAATGCTCAGATGTCTCGGTGACAGGTCAAAGCAGCGTACACGGCTAATTGATGCTGCCTCAGAGTCTCACCGCAGCAGCAGAAACATTTGGCAGTTCCACATTGTTAGCAAGCACGGTTTTCTCCTGGGTCCAAACCAGAATTCATTTTCTCTTCTGATACTTTCGTCAAACAGTCACCTGCATCTTGCTTTAAAACAGCAAAGAAGGTCAAGTATTTTATGTGTTCATTTTCATTTTGTACTTCGTGCATAACTCTCAGCTCTTAAAACGTCTTATATTGAACAAAGTGATGTGATTGATTTTAAACACAAAAAGACAAGCGCTTTGAAATTTTGAGATGTTTTCAATTTGTAAGCAGAAAATGATCTGATTTCTGTACCTTGCATGAACGACAATACAATACAACAAGGTTTAAATTAGTGGCACTTTAGGTTTAAATGGCTTCAGTAACAATTTGAGGACACAATATGTTGTTTTACAGCCACTTAGATTGCACAGCTAAAATGGAACAGAGCTATGGTCACAGTTAGTGTCAGCCTGTTTACAATTAGACAGAAATATTAGCGTCCATAATCCTTCTAAAACATCTTACTGTGATTCTTTTTTTAAGTGTATGTTTCGCACACTCAGAAAAAAATCAGTCAAACTGTAACAAATGGGTGGAGACGGTGGCCGCGTGGTTAGCGCGTTCGCCCGCGGACCGGAAGGTCGCGGGTTCGCGTCCCATGGAGAGCACGTCTAGGGTCCTTGGAGAAGACACCTAGCCCCCACTTCTCCCACCATTGGCGCCGTTGAAGGGCAGCCTGCTGCGGTGTAAGGAGTGCAGCAAACAAATTTCCCCGGTGAGGGATGAATAGAGTAATTCAAAATACAAAATACAAAAATACAAAAATCTCCCAAATTATCTAATCAGAGAGCATAATCCCAATCAAAATACTTTCCTCCAACAGCCTATCTTTCACATGCAATTGATGTGTGTGTGTTTTGTGAGAGCTCTTTCAGCTGATTAAATATGTGAATATTTAAAAATGACAATTCTCAGCACAGCTGCACATAGTCGGCAGGTCTGTTCCTGAGGGAACCGCCAAGCTGTTCTTCCTGCATTCAGCACCACGCACCGCACTGCATGAGGAGGCTCCAGCGCCGTTGGAGGGGACTCCATGTCATTTGTAGAATCTGATTTTCCCCACATAAATACAGACCACTCGGCACGCTCCGTGTACAAAAAAGACAGACCCAGAGGGCTGTGGAGTACTTGGCTTTCAATTAAATAGTCCCTCCTTTCTCCAGATTTGCAGTTTGCCTGTGTTTCACTGTGGTGATTGTGTTGATGTAGCTTTGGCTATTGCTCTTTTGATTATCTTTGGAGTGAAGCAGACGGATGACAAACTTGGTTTGCATGCAAACAAAGTATTGATTAGATTTGTTTGATTTGGAATGAAGGATCTTAGCAGGTGGTTATGAAGGCTCTTTTTGTTTGCTCAAACAAAGCTAACATACACAAGCTAAAAATGAGTATCATTTTAGTTTTGTTATGCACTTTTATCCTTTCATAACTCCAGTTAACCCTCCTGTGCTTTTTAGCATGTATTTGCAGGAGCTGTTAAAGATAAGAGCAACTGAGCCAAGCGTGTCTTTGCTGTCACACACTATTACCAGCTGAGAGGATGGAGACCTTGCCCTGAGCACTTCATTTGTATCTCCGAAGAAACAAAACAGACAGATGTCGTTCACATTATCACGGATAGAACTTGGATTTTTTAAGGATGAGACGGAGTAAGGGTAAACAATGCCAGAGTACAAATTTTCTACTCCTGAAGGTAAGTGATGTCAGCTACTCACAAAGTGGTAAGCATGTACTGTACGAATGCTCACAACAAAGAAGATACAAAGATTTGAAAGTAATTTAAGGATTGTGCTGATCCACATGGTGCATGTTCATTTCAATAAGTCACGTGAACAAAAAAAATGTATAATAGGTTCAAACAATCTGCAGATACAAATAAACTGAAACCATATTGTAAAATTACAATGTGTTTCCAACATAGTTTGAATTTGAACATTAGAAACATTACCACTCCCCAAGATTTTCTCTGGCCTATTTTCATTTCCATGCCAAACAAACTTTTTCTTACAGTAGATGTCTTTATATTGTTCAAAATATTGTTCATTTAAAATTTTTGCTTTCATTTTGGTTGCAGTGACATATGCTCCTTCGTGCAATGGTGCTAAAATGGCGAATATTATTGAAAAAAAGAGGTAAAAGAATCTAATTAAAAATGTGTCTTTTTCTCTCAAATAGTTTTCTAAAAAAAAACAAAATAGATTTTTAATGCGATTTAGAAATCCGTAACAACTTCTTCGGATGTTCTTACTTCCATAGAAGTAAGAACTTTTCCTACCCTGGTCATCAGAGTAGGAGAAAAATCTTTTCTCTGTGTTTGTGCTAGTGTGTGTTATAAAACCCCCTAGTTTTTTCAAATTTGAATTATTTTTCAGGGGTTTGACTAGTCCTGAAATGTGCATCATGAATGTGAATACACCATCACAACAGGTCTATACTGACAAGTTTCCAAGTGAGAAATACTTGGGATTTTTGTGCTTTTTAACAGTTAGGTTGAGCCGATGCACAGCCATACATGTGCATCGGCATGCACATACAAGTGGTGGTTTCATAGAAAATTAACGTTTTGGAGGTTTTAACCACATCTGAACATTATTCGAACATCAATAACATACGTGTATTGCTTTTCTATTTAATTCATTCAAGTTTGAGTAATTTGGGCAGGTTTGTTTTGGACACAGATTTTGTTGTCCGCCATGCCCACATTCTTACAGAGGCAGAGAGTGTTTTCCAGGACGCTCTGCTGAGTGGGTGCTGAGTACTGAGCAGGTGCGAGTATTTACAGTGTTTAAAAAGAAGGTGAAGCTGAATAAAATACTTTCTAGTGAATTGCAAAAATCACATTTCCAAGCTAACAAATGGTATCATGTTATATATACGATGAGAAAAGAACTATTATCCCCTCTTTAATCAAGCAAACTTCAGGTGTTCCTACAAATGTCAAGCGACAATGTAAAGAATATTACATTAGGTAACATTATAGAACCTTACAAGTGATTGTAAGACTTGATTGAATGACTGCCTTGATTGCAAAAAAAAATGTCATGTTATAATGAACTATGATATCAAGCATCTCTGAAAAAGAAGGTATTCTTTTTCTCATTTAGATATGAAACACAAAATAAATACTTAAGTTGTGTGTGATTTTTATTGGATATGGTAATTATGGTAAATATTACAAATAAGTAGAAAACATGTTCAAATTTCTGTGAAAGCAAACACTCAACTTTTAATGAGATAAAAACATATTTTTACATTTTAAACACAAGCCATTGCTTCCTGTATAAAGTATTTATGACAATATTTAGCATTAACTCAATGTTGGAAACTATATACACTATATTGCCAAAAGTATTCGCTCACCTGCCTTTACTCGCTCTATGAACTGAAGTGGCATCCCATTCCTAACTCATAGAAATCAATATGATGTCAGTCCACCTTTTGCAGCTATTACAGCTTCAACTCTTCAGGGAAGACTGTCCACAAGGTTGAGGAGAGTGTTTATAGGAATTTTTGACCATTCTTCCAAAAGCGCATTGGTGAGGTCACACACTGATGTTGGTCGAGAAGGCCTGGCTCTCAGTCGCCGCTCTAATTCATCCCAAAGGTGTTCTATCTGGTTCAGGTCAGGACTCTGTGCAGGCCAGTCAAGTTCATCCACACCAGACTCTGTCATCCACGTCTTTATGGACCTTGCTTTGTGCACTGGTGCACAGTCATGTTGGAAGAGGAAGGGGCCCGCTCCAAACTGTTCCTACAAGGTTGGGAGCATGGAATTGTCCAAAATGTTTTGGTATCCTGATGCATTCAATGTTCCTTTCACTGGAACTAAGGGGCCAAGCCCAGCTCCTGAAAAACAACCCCATACCATAATTCCTCATCCACCAAATTTCACAGTTGGCACAATGCAATCTGAAATGTACCGTTCTCCTGGCAACCTCCAAACCCAGACTCGTCCATCAGATTGCCAGATGGAAAAACGTGATTCATCACTCCAGAGAACGCGTCTCCACTGCTCTAGAGGCCAGTGGCGGCGTGCTTTACACCATTGCATCCGACGCCTTGCATTGCACTTGGTGATGTGTGGCTTGGCTGCAGCTGCTCGGCCATGGAAACCCATTCCATGAAGCTCTCTGCGTACTGTACTTGGGCTAATTTGAAGGTCACATGAAGTTTGTAGCTCTGTGCAGAAAGGCAGCAACCTCTTTGCACTATGCGCTTCAGCATCCGCTGACCCCTCTCCGTCACTTTACGTGGCCTACCACTTCATGGCTGAGTTGCTGTTGTTCCCAAACGCTTCCATTTTGTTATAATAGAGCTGGCAGTTGACTGTGGAATATTTAGGAGCGAGGAAATTTCACGACTGGATTTGTTGCACAAGTGGCATCCTATGACAGTTCCACGTTGGAATTCACTGAGCTCCTGAGAGCGGCCCATTCTTTCACAAATGTCTTGTTTCACAGTCTGCATGCCTGAGGGCTTGAATTTATACACCTAGGGCCAGGCCAAGTGATTAGAACACCTGATTCCGATCATTTGAATGGGTGAGCAAATACTTTTGGCAATATAGTGTATATCAAGTTTGCTGTTTGTTATACTTTAATCTAATTACCTAACTTTACAAAAAAAAATCTTTTTGTAAACTTTACAAAACTTACAAAAGTGTCTATTTGTAAACTTTACAAAAAGTTTCTGTTTGTAAACTTTACAAAAAGGTTTTTGTAAACTTTACAATTTTTTATAAAAAAGTTTCTATTTGTAAGGTTAATTTCCGTTTGGGGGGCATAGGGTGGGGGGTATTGTGTCATTACTTTTTCTGTATCATAGTCCAGTACTCACTCCACATCCAAGCACTGACTAACATGTAAAACCACATCCAATGTAACTAACATCCAATACATAGAGAAGCCACTGGAAAAAAAATATTGCAATGACAATAAAGCTTCTTTAATTTTTTGTCGTTGGAACCACTTATCCTTAATGAATATCAGAGGATGTCAGTGCCTATCATACACCCTGAACAGATCATAGGTCACACACTCCAAGGTGCAACAGAATAGAATTGAATATACTTTATTAATCCCGAAGGTAAATTTGAGGGCTGCAGTGCAAACACCTCAATGCCCCCTCACCCCCAACCACCGGCGTCCCAGTGCGGTCGTACTGTGTCCAACCTGGCAATCCAAAAGCTGGAGTCCAGAATGGGTCCACAAAGCCAGGCCGCAGTGAAGAACACCAAACTGGCCTCTCCATATTTCACTGGGTCTGAGTGTGTCCCTCCAGTTCCTCAAGAAAGCGAGTGGACGTTTCCATGTAAACCGCTAAAACACAGGGCCGGAAACCCCTCCTTTAACGCACCTCCTCCGGATCGTCTCCTTCTCCTCAGCTCCCTGGGACCGAACCAACTCCTCGAGCCAAGATGGATGTTGCTCCGAGAGCCACAATGTCGTAGTGGATAGTAAAGCTAACATGCACGTTTTTGGAGAGGGAGGAAACTGGAGTACCTGGAGAAAACCCACTCATACACAGAGAGAACATGCAAACTCCAGACAGAAAGGCCAGTGTTTCAAGCCTTGCCTCCATTCCAGGACTTGAACCGCCGACCTTTTAGCTTTGAGACCACTTTCTTCATTATTTTGGTCTTCCTTTGGTCTCTGCAATACTAAACAACCACAATGTGTGGACCTGGGAATGATAAACAACAGTATCTCAACTCGCTAGCCGTATCAGACACGGATATATGCAAGTGAGTCAGATACAGGTGCAATTTTAAAAAGTTGACACTTTTTTTGTGCTGGTTCTATCAAGTCTTTTCTGAAGTACTGTATGTAACAGTTAGGAAACAGCAACGGCAACCGAAAGCATATGGAAACCACAAAAAGCAACAGCCCTCCCCCCAAAAAAACAAACTTGGTTTAACAATATAATTGATTCAGTTGGGAGTTGAGCTTGTCTCCGTCAAAGAAGAGAATCTACCAAACATTAGCACCAAGCCAGTGGTGCTGAAGAATAATAGCCAACCCAAAAGGAAAAAATGCCTTATTTTTAAAGTAATGATTGGAGTCTTTTTTGATTAACAGTTTTCTAGCCAAATCTTCTTTAAACGGTGTTTGGAACAAATGACTGGTTTCTACAAGGATCCAGAAATCTATAAAATTGACCTGTTTTTCATTGTAATCTGCAGACTTATCAAATACTGGAACTAAGAAGAGCAGCTGAAGTAGAAGAAATAATAGTAGTGGAAATTTTTTAAGTAGAAATACATAAAGATTTTCCTCTTGAGGCCATGATTGAATAAAAAAGCTATTTTTCTTTTAAAAGCTGTCCAAGCTTTAATACTTTAAGATTGAAAACGTTTTAAAGCATCAAGCAATTTAAATCTTAATAGACTAATTAAATATTTCTCCATATGTAGTATTTATGGGGGAAAAGAAATTTAGGACTTTTGTATGAGCTGCACAGTGGCACAACGATTGGCACGGTGGCCTCACAGCAAGACGGTTTGGGGTTTGAGTCCAGGAGTGAGGTTTGAAACAGTGGGTTTCTGTGTGCAGTTTGCACGTTCTCCCCGCGTATGCATGGGTTTTCTGCAGGCACTCTGGTTTCCTCCTGCCTTCCAAAGACATGCATGCTCAGTGAATTACCCACTGGGAATCTGTCCCTGGAATGAATGTGTGTGTGGATGGTTGTCTGTCTCGATGTGTGGCCCTGCAACAAACTGGCAACCTGTTTAAAGTGTATCCCGCCTCTCGCCCGCAATCAACCAGCAACCCTAAATGGGATAAGTGTCAGGGTTTGCGGATGTGGAAGGAGGAGGCCCCAATAGCAGGACATCAAAACAAGGTTTATCAACACAATTCCGGTAAGTCTTTAAAGCAAAGGGCACAGAATTAACTTGTGATTCAAAAATGTGAAGGAGTTCAATCGCGGTCAGACAACCAGGGAAACCTGGCTGAAGGGATGGTAATGACCCGACGAGAAAGTATGGGGTGATTGCCCTTAAATAGGCAGCAGGCTGATGATGCACGGCTGATTGGTACCAGGCTAATCACCCAGGTGTTCAGGATAAGGCTGGAATCAAGGAGAGGGAGAAAGGTCCGGAGCTCCCTTTGGCGGCAGGTGAGGGTATCCCGACAATAAGCGGTTCAGAAAATGAATGAATGAGCTAAACGGCTTAAAATGTAAAAGTTTCAGATATGAGATTATTCTCAATGAAAGTTTTCCTTTGTAAATAGTTCTGTTTTCTAGTTGTATTTAAATATTTCTTTAATCAAATTAGGGAATGAAATCTCATGATCTGAGAATTATGTGCTTATCAACCTCACAGGAGGATATCCAGTACCTTTTAGTGACAAATGACTTCTGTTTGGCCACCGTGCCATTAGGAAGCGGATTGGAGAGCAGCGTGTGTTTGCTTCTTTATTAGATCAGTGACTTAGACAACACACTGTGAATCTCATATATATGAAACATTGATGTCTGTTCCCAGTTAGAAAAGTTGTTTAACTTCTCAAGTTGAGACGGTTGGTTGATATCTAACTTCCTCTTAGATGTGAGGCCGTCAACCATAAACCATTCTAAATGACTTCAGAAATAATTATGAAAAAGTAAATCACACAGATGCATCATAATTTTATTTAAGAGGGTTTTCTTTACAATAAAAATCAACGGGCACATTATGTTTTTTTTTTAATGTACAGATATTTCTCAGTATAGTTTTGGGATTTTTTTTTTTATATTGCCAACTAATTTAGTTATTCAGTTGTCATGGCGTGGAGCTAAGGCCAAAAATATACCCTTGACACAACAGACAGGCTCAGAAGAAGAAATCAAAAGCAGATTTATTAGACTGATAAAAAGTCCAAATAAAGAAGACAAAAACAGATTAATTAGGCAGGTTCTAACGTAGAAGCTGGAGCCAAAAACTGAATAACGTCAAGCATGGTAAACAAACGATCTGGCGAAGTGTGTGTCAAAAACTAATCCATTTATCCTCCAGCAGATGAGTAGATGAGTTTCAGGTGTGACTTGTTGCACACTCACAGACAAGAGGGTTGGCGAGAATAGGACACAGAGGGGGAACAGACTACTCTCCTGACATCAGCACTAAAGAAAAATGGCTAAAACTGGTCAAAAAGTGTGAAAACATTTTTACTTCATCTATCCTACATTCGCTTGTTCCATATGAAGAATTTTCATTCAGCATTTTAAGTTTTACAATGTTGTTTGTTGCCCAAATTGTGTTTCTTTTATATTGATAAATTAATTTGTTGAATATGATATATAGGTTGCAGGGGTGGATCCAGGATTTTCTAAGGGGGGGGGCGTAAGGTCATTGACAAAGCCAGTAGGGAGGGGCCGGGGGCATCATCCTCTCCCCCCCACAGAACATTTTGAAAAATAAGAGTAATTTTTCTGCATTTTGGTGACCCATTTGCTGGTCATGCAAGGGGATAACTTGACTAATCCCCTTTCCTTTTTTTCTTCTTTTTTTTTGTGGAACAAAAGGAGGGGTGTGCGCCCTCACACCCTCCCTGGATCCACCCCTGGGTTCCACAGTGACCTCACAGAAAGTAGGTTGGAACTTGCATCCAGTGGGGACGAAACTTAAAACACTGGCCTTTCTGTATGGAGTTTGCATGTTCTCATGTGTAATCGGGGGTTTTCTTCAAGTACTCCGGTTGGAGTTGGCCACTATTACGGCCACTATTACGCTACGTGTTTGTGGATGGTTGTAAGTGTGTAGCCCCGCAACAACCTGGTGACCTGTTCGGGTTGTGAAAGCAGCCAGGATAGGCTCTGGGACCCCAGGGATAAGCGATATGGTTCAGAAGATGAAAACTAAATATAATTCACTTACCTAGAGGCAAACAAGCTTTTAAAGTTACTTTTGAGCATGACAATTTCTGTGAAATCAGTCTTTAATTAAAGTTGGATGAATATTATGAGGGGAATTATTTAGTTGGAAAAAGCAACAAATTGTTTGTTTAAAAAGTTTGCTTTTCTGCATGCACACACACTTTCACACAGTGCTGGTTGGTTATAACAGATCACCCACTCGCAAGTTTATTTGTGCGTTGAGCGCTGATATTTCAGCTACCTTTGAGGCTTACTTGAGTCGTGCTTCAGAGTCCTTAGTTCTCCTACTGCTCACACACGCTCCCTGCTGAGCCCATCTGCAAACTCAGCCCCCTACTCACCACCTCCAGCCCCCTACTTGCGTCAGGCGTGCCCCTGAATTGCCCCACTCACTCTCTTCTTGAGTGTATCTCTAAGCTCAGTGAACCCCTCCATTACGCTTCAAACTTGCATCTACAACGCTGTACTCACACACATACGTGCACACACACATATATGTATTCACAGAAAAGAGACAAGGGAAAAGAAACAGGTCGGTGGGTTGCCTCAAACACAAAGAACCTCTTGAGTAGCAATGACTAGTTTACACTGCACTCAATTACCTGCATTTGATTATTGGCCTCTCTGGTGATTTGGTTTGTTCAAGTTCTGCTGAGAATAGGAACACAACTTCAAATGCTTTGGCTTCAAGCCTTTTGACTTAGCTACAGTCTCTTTCATTCCGCTGGATTTCATCTAATCTTTTTCTCATTTTATCTTTTAGCGTGCCATTATTACCTAGCAACAACATCCATGTTTTCTTCTCTCCAGCGTGAATTCTTTTATCTGCTTCTCACTGCATCTTTCTATTTTACTTGTTCTATTACTGAGTCACATATCTGGCAACAAAATTTGGCAAACACGACCTATTCTAATTCCATGTAAGAGTATAAAAAGAAAATGCATCACAGATATAACAAGTGCAATGCAAATGCTGACAATCAACATGTGAATTTGTATGTGTAATCTTAACATCCAATCAATCAATCATTAATCTATTAAATCAAATAAAATTTTATTTATAAAGCACTTTTCCAACACAAACACACAAAGTGCCGAACAGAACAAATAAAAACTTAAACATCATTAAAATCCAGATCATTAAAGAAACAGTAAGTCAAAAAACAAGCATCTATCAAAAATCACACACTCACACAAAACACTGCACAAATGCATCGACGTTCACACAGCCCGCCCACCGACCCTATCCCTCACACGCCCATCCTTCCCTAACCCCCATTTCACCTGAACCGCTAGCTACTGTCCCTTTAACTGAAATAAAAATGAACATCTGGCCTGATGCTGTGAGGAAATAATAACTGGGGATCGATCTACACCAGGAGTTGGCCTGCCCATGACTGCAGTGGCTAAAACCACAGAGGTCCACCCAAATTCAAGAGACACAGGCACCCACAAAATCAACTTGGCTATCCGTCTACACACCGATCCATTCATCTAGCCATGTGCAGTGTGTTAGTCCACCACTTGGTTATGGAAGTTTTAATGATTAATCAAAAAACTACTCACCTATTTGCAGATGATATGAAAAGCTAAAAATGTTCAAATAAAAACGTTTGCACGATAAATTTTACAGAACAAAGAAGAAAAACTCACGTTTGGTCATTCAGATTTCTATGAACTAAAAATACAACCCAACTGCAAAATCAGGAATCGTTTTAAAGAATCTCAACAACACCATTTTATATTTACTCCTATTTATCCACAACTTCAGGATAGTGCCACCATCTTGGTCACAAAAGATCCCCACAATGGTATGTGTACCTTGTTACCCCCTCTCAAGTCTTATAGTCACACGTAAGTAAAGATCAAGGCTTAACAGATGCATGAGGACCAAAGCATCAGTTTCTGCCCAACAGAAAATTCTTCCAACACTTTCAAAAATAGACCAACTTGAGAACCAGCTACATGAATAGCAAAAAAAAAAAGGGTGTGAATCAAACTTCCATACATGGAAGATTTGGCACCATGAACTTATCACCCTCATCTAACACCCAACCTCAGGCAATTGCAATGTACAAGAGAAGAAAATTCAGTGTAAGTGAAGCAAAGTCCAAAACTAATGCGTGTGTTGTATTTATCTAGTTAGATAATAAATTCTATTTAGTTTGAGTTATCTAAAGCCTAAGCGCTCTCAGCCACATCATCACCTAAAATAAATATAGATACACATTCAGAAGTTAGGTAGTCACCAGTCACGCCAAAACGGAGCTTCGCACTGACTCACAGAAAACTGCAATAGTATCTTATGTTGTAAATGCATGAACTACTTTATGTTTTCCACGCAGAGACCGGAATAATACAGGTATCTACTTGTAGAAACACAATCTCAGACTTCCACAAGTATTAGTCTCCATCCAACAAGGAAATTAAATGGTAAAATGATTCACATTGCATTGGTAATTTGGTAGTCATGATTATTATCTAGAGCAGCAGAAATTCACCAAAAAGAATTGATAATTCATTGAGAATGAATTGTGAATATAAATGGATTTATTTCTGGTAATAGGATATTTAAAATTAGTCCAACTTGTGAGTAAGTGAGTGACATCAAGACACCAGTAGTCAGAGAAAACCATTTTATGGTAGAAGACTATAATCATAGAAACTTAAGAATGGCTCCCGAGCACCGTTAACTGTCAAGGCAGATGAGACCCAAGGTGCAGGCTGTACTAAAGTGTACCTAAAAATGTACAACGGCGAGTGACAGGATGGAACAATCAAAATGGAGTGGTGTATATTGAAAGAATAAACTAGAAATCCCCAATTCCACTTGGACACACCACCAAGATGACTGATGACAAGAAAGTTAAGGTTCTCTGTAGCTTCAAGTTTCAGACAGAAACACTTCCATTCACCTGCAAGCTATCCTCATGGTAAATGAAAAGAAATCAGATGACTGGTCAAGTATCATTAGGTTGTGGAGAATTTTTCTTTTCACCATTTCTACAAGAAATTTTTTTCTGTTTGCGCTTTCTAGCTAGAAATACGGACGAATAAGCCCAAACGAATAAGCATACGCTTGAATCATATTAAATAAAAAACAGTTTTGGCCAACCCGGAACATTGTAACAATACAGTGAGATTTTAACATATATGTATTGTTAAACTGATCTTACCTGCTGTGAATAATTACTCTCACTGCGCTCAGCTGGTCTTTCACCTCTGCCATTTTTTTTTACATCTTTCTTTCTTGTGATTTTCTTTGTTAAAATAATTATTATGGATGAACAAGTAACATTAGAATTTAAAAAAATTATTCCGTTCTGTCGTCTTCCGCTTATCCGGGGCCGGGTCGTGGGGGCAACCACCTCAGACAGGAAGCCCAGGCTTCTCTCACCCCAGTTGCATCCTCCAGCTCGCCTGGAAAGATACCTAGTCATTCCCAGCAGGTCCGGGGTCTGCCTCTTGCTCTCCTCCCGGTAGGATGTGCCCGAAACATCTCACCAGCGAGGCGCTCGGGGGGCATCCTGACCAGATGCCCGAACCACCCCATCTGTCTTCTCTTGACCCGGAGGAGGAGCAGCTCAACATTGAGCTCCTCCCGGATGGCAGAGCTCCTCACCCGATCTCTGAGTGAGAGCCCAGCCACCATGCAGAGGAAGCTCATCTTGGCTGCTTGTATCCGCGATCTCATTCCCTTGGTCACCATCCACAGCTAGTGACCATAGGTGAGGGTGGGAATGTGCATCGACTTGTAAATCGAGAGCTTTGTTTTTCGGCTCAGCTCTCTCTCTACCACAACAGACCGATGTAGCGTCCTAGTTATCGCTGACTCCGGGCCGATCCGCCTGTGTCTCTCCCGCTCCATCCTTCCCACACTCGTGAACAAGACCCCGAGATACTTAAACTCCTCCACTTGGGGCAGGACCCTGTTCCTGACCTGCAGGGGCATTCCACTCAGGCGAGGACCTTACAAATACCATTCAACTATTTGGAACATTATTTTTTTCTTATTTTTATGTATTTGTTACTTAAATAAATGTTTAATGACTCTAACTGTCTTGAGATACGAAGCCGAGCTGAGTTTAATTAACATGTAATATAAAAACGATGCTCTTTAGACAGTTCGCTGTAAAACAAAACAATAAAAACAAGTAGCTTTAATGCCAAACCTAGTGAAATAACCTTTAATCATTTTACAGAAAAAAAACACACGTCTAAGGCGAAAGGACGTAAAAGCCATAGAAATACAAACACAAAAGACAAATAAATGACTGGCACGTCAAACATCAATTTAATTTTAATTGGTACCCGTAGGCAAAAAATTGCGAGTTTTCATCCATCTTAATATGCTATTGTATAAGTAAAGACAAAGTGTAAAACATTTCTGAGCTCATGAATTCTAATCTATTTGACAGCTGCGGTGACACAGACGATGCTGTGAATCCGCCAGGTTCCCTAGAATATTTTCATAGCAAATGAAACCGTTAGACAGAGACGTTAGGTGGCAGGTTGTGGCCCATGCTTTATTAAAACCCTGCTAAATTGTGTTTAAAAAAAAACATGCACAGAATATAGTAATATATTTCAACTTCGGGTGAATAGATCTTTATCAATTATTCATCACAGATTACTTTTGATGTGATTTTCACTTTTCTCATTTTACGAGTCTAAAATCTCTTCATCATCTTCATCAGTACTGATGCTTTTTAAAAATCCTTCTGGGTGTTATAACCTGTTGGTTCACATAGTTTTGCTCCACACCAGTCAAGGGCAAAGTTCACCTAATTAGATTCAAACCCAGCTGAGTTCTTTTCTGACAGGGTGTGGTGCCGTCATAGACACAACACCAACCTTGCTCTATTTTGTGGTGAACAGACAAAAAAAAAAAAAAAAAAAGGACCCACTATCACACATCACATGCCTGACAGGTCACGAACCCATAGGCTTCCTCTCCACCCCCATCTCCACTTCATGTATGTCTCCATGTTTGTCACTGCCGTTCTCCCACTGGATGCCCCTTCTTCCTTCGTTTTCTTCCTCTCATATTGTCACCTGCCTTCACCACCTACACAGCAGTCGGCTGTACAGAGCAGCGTCAAGATAGCACAGTAACCCAGGCAGTCAGACACCTCATTTATCAGCTCATACTCTAGTTATTCGCTGTAAAGCCACAGCAGTCCTGAAACACACTTGATCTGCGTGCATACATTAGAAAGAGAATCCAAGTCACCACAGCTCTTCTAGAAGCATCCAGTGGAGGAAAATTTAACTATCAAGAATCAATATATCTCATCCTTACTGGTGCAATGTAAATGTCTGCCCAAATATTTCCTCTTTTGATGCTTTTAATGAATTAAAATTGCAATGTATGATTTTATAAAAAAAAAGTTCTATGTGCATCCTATTTTCGCTCTTACGTCATTCTCTTGATATTCAAATAAAAGCTTGATTTTAATCATCGTGGAAACCGAGGGAGTTTTGTGATGTTGTCGATCAGTATGCTAATCTTTCTCTTTATAAGACCCATATCTACAACCATTACTGTAACCTCTTACATAAAGAGTGTAATTTGTTTAAAGAACAGCGGGTTGTTTCAGATATACCTCTTGTCATGGAATAATAAACTCCTGTGGCTGTCTGATGACTGGAATTAATGCAGATGGAAATAATGTGTTGTACAACCCCTCCTCTATGTCTTGTGTCTGTGTTAACAAAGATAAAATGTCACATCACCGTCTGCTCAAACAAAGATTGAGCTGTGTGCAAAGTCTTCAAAATGCACATTTACACCAAGGTACACATGCCAGATTCTGTTTGGCTTTTTCTAATAAGCTGAATTTGGATATCGTTCTTGTTTTGTCACATTTCATCATGCAACACTGAGTCTGCCGTCACAAGACTACTTAATTGTCTTGTGTTTAAAAATTCTTAATTCACTCACATGCACAACAAGGTTATGTAAGCCACACTAGCTGTATTATGTCAGAAGGATTTTTATGAGAAATTATATAATGCAATGAAAAACACATGTTTTATATGTAAAAGAGGGGAGATGGTGGCTCAGTGGTTAGAGCGTTCGCCCGCGAACCAGAAGTCAACCGGAGGTTCCCGGGTTCGCATCCCACTGAGTGCACGTCTAGGGGCACTTGGATAAGACCCCTCGTTTCTCCCACCATTGGTGCTGTCATAGGTGCCAATAGTGGCACCTATGACGCATTACACCGCCTGCTGCGGTGTACATAATGCACATAAATTTTCCAGTGAGGGATGAATAAAGTATATTAAAAAAACAAAACAAAAACCACATGTTCAAAATGTATGTTCAAAAATATGCTTCATTTACAGCAATCCGGCTTCACTTTTTCAAAATCATACAGACGCTCGTCTAATATACAGACGAATCAGTGTGGTGCAATAATCAGGGTACTGCGTCAATCCACTGTGGTATCTACGTTCCTACCCTCACCTATGGTCACCAACTGTGGATGGTGACTGAAAGATACTAGCGACTGAAATGAGCCTCCTCCGCAAAGTGGCTGGGCCCTTCCTCAGAGATAGAGTGAGGAGCTCAGGAGGAGCTTGGAGTAGAGCCGTTGCTTTTCTGGATCGAGAGAAGCCAAATTGGGGGGAGGTTCTGGCTTCTGGTTAGGATGCCTCCCGAGTGCCTTGCTGGTGAGGTGTTTTGGGCACATCCCACCAGGGAGGAGATCTAGAGGTAGGCCCTGAACCCGTCTGAGAGACTATGTCTCACAGCTGGCCAGGGAACACCTTTGGATCCTCCGGATGAGCTGGAGGATGCAGCCAGGGTGAGAGAAGCCCAGATTTCCCATCTGAAGTTGTTGCCCTCCTAACCCAGTCCCGGATAAGTGGAAGACAACGGAACGTAACATTGATGCTCTTTAGTTTGTCGACCAGGACAAGTTCCTATAGAGCTTGTTTATGAGGATAATCTTCTTTTGGCATTTCCCTTCAGGGGTCGCCACAGCAAGTCAGTTTCTTCCATCCTATCTGCTGCATCTTCTTTGGTCACACCAACTATCTTCATGTCTTGCCGATGTACTCTCTCTCTCTCTCCTCTGCACATGTCCAGAGCTTGTTTAAGAGGATAATCTTCACAAACCTTGTCTTGTAGCCACAAAAAAAAAAGTTGATTGTACATGAGCCTCTTTCTTTAAAAATGGTTTGATATGGTTAAATTACAAAATACTATGATCAGCGCTTGAAAAAAACAAACTTTTATTCAGTCGTGAAAATAATGTTATAGTTAGACGTTCTTGAACAAGTCCTGATACCATACATCTAAATTTATACTCTCTTTTCATTCTAAGCTCCTCAAAAGGTTTCCGTCCTCAACTTGAAGATGAACTCCATAACTTTTTACCTTTGTGCCACAGTGGTATCTCTTTATGTGCTTTACTGTTGCTGCCCAGGAGTGTCCCAAAGCAAAGAAACCACACCATACAACTTCTTTTTCTTTTTACTATGTTTCCACACACCGAAGCCTCAGATCTTCCCAGGAGAACAGATGCCTGGTAACTTTTCTGATGGCACCATCCTGCTGTCTTGAGTCTGATTGTGGCTGAGCATGAAATAGATTCTCTGGCTGGTGTGATGAAAACTGTCTGCGTATCAACACTCAAACAAAAGAACTAAAAGATTTGATTGGATATTCCTGACATGATAAACAAAAAGTAAGCGTTATGTTGAAAACATTCAGGTGGAGTGTTATCTGTGCATATACTCGTGCACTGGGTTTGACTCTGAATTAGAATGTAACCATGTTCAAAATCCCCAATAAAATAGACCCTGATCTTTTCCAATTGTTTCTATGTATTTTTTTATGATCCATCAGGGGGATTTTAAGTATTCATTAAGATTCATTAGAGAGGTTTGACTTAAATGTGTCTCAAATTAAAAAAGTGTCATGATGTGGAACTGAGGCCAAAATATACCCGTGACACAACAGACAGGCTCAAATGAAAAATCAGAAAAGCACATTTATTAGATAGATAAAAGTCCAAATAAAGCAGACAACAACAGATAAACTAGGAAGGTTCTGATGTAGTAGCTGGAGCCAAAAACTGGATAAGAGATCAAGCATGATAAACAACGATCTGGCAAAGAGTGTGTCAAAAACTGTTCCATTTATGCTCCAGCAGATGAGTAGATTATTTTCAGGTGTGACTAGTTGCACATACACAGACAAGAGGGAGGGGGGAAAACAGGACACAGAGGGGGAACAGACTACTCTTCTGACAAAAAGACTATTATTATCAACAATATAAAGAGTAATTTTCCAGTGTTAATGAGCGATCCAACCAGGTGCCGGAGCAAAGCTGGATAAGTCTCACTTTCTATCCTCTGTGAAAGGTGACAGATGGGTTAAACAGAGGTCGTCTGCACCTGCCGCACACTCAGCCAAATTCTGCATGCTAACACCTTTTCTGTGCCTTCAGTTCCACCCTCAGCTGCTCTGCCTTGTCCATTCATCCATCTGATTGACACGTTATGAACCAATCCCTGCATAAATGACTGTGACACATGAGGAACCAAGACTAGCTGGGTTCAATCAATCTCACTTAGAGGATTATCCAATGCGACCACACTCGCTTATACAGCGAGAGGGCACTTTCACTGGATTGTTATCAAATTTCTCCTGAAGGATCGGGGTGATCATTCCCTAGTAGAATAAATGGGAAGAAAGGGGGAAAGAAAATTTGTGTGTGAAGTATGACCAGAAATAAAGGAGAAGGTTATACATTTTTTGTTTTTCAATTTAAAAAGAAAGGTGATGCTTTGTGGAACATCCCAAAAGTTATGAGGGCAAACTTGTGATAAAAGCCAAATTTGTTGTAAGAGGCTGGAAAACTAATGGCTATCTGTGTTTGGGACAAGAACAAAGAAACCCAGAGGGTCACACCGTAATGAGTGTTGGGAACAAAAACTCGGTTAGAGAATCGCTCACAGTGTCATCGCTTACTCTTCTGAGAGTTTGCTCCCTTTGTTCCACGTCTATCAAGGGGGAAGTAAATGTGACCACAAACCTTTAGCGGTGAAAAAGTGAACTTTCATTATTGCAAAATCTGTCGACCCACAAATAACTTCACTCAAGAGGCAGAATGATTGATACTCTTCATCATTTCTGCCTCCCTCCACAGACCCGCTAATTCAATTCCAAATAACTGCAAAGCTGTGTCACCCATGCCAAGGAACTTACCAATGGAGCAGCATTATTGATCCACAAACACAACAGAATCTCATGCATTTTCTAAGGAGCAGGGAAAGAGGTGAATTTCCACATCTGTGATGGTTTCTCAAAGCTCATTAAGGAAAAAATGGTAAACCAAAACTGAGCAAGCGCGAGTTGAAATTCACATTTCATGGGATATGCAGAGCTTCAAATAAATTTTCTTAATCTTGGTCTTTCTTTGTAATTAATCTAACTCTTCAAAGCAAACACACACACACACAAGTTCACAGCCTTCATTCCACTGTTCTTTTCCTGAGGTTACTACCAGTCAGCATCCTTCTCTACTCTTCGTCATCATTTTTCTTGCCACTGTGGTATAATCGGCCCCAATCAGGAAGCCCCTGGACTCCGAATGAAGCACGTTTATGCAGAAAAACCCAACAGCTCCAATTGCATCGTTTAGTTTTCAGGATGGAAGGGGCTGAGCCACGAACCCAAATAGCACAACACCGTTCATGTTGCCTGCAAAACCCTCAAGTCTGTGTGCTTTTATCACATCAAAGAGACAGCAAATCGCTCTATAATTCTGTTTATAAAATTTTCTGCCTAGATTGCAAAATTCAGCAAAGTGAAGGAATTTAGACCTAATTTAGTAAGAAAATGAAGTATTAACACAGAAGTCCGTTTAATAGTGTTTTCACTCATGAGAACAAAAAGATTTTAATGATTCAGTTTCACCTCCCAGCAAAGCTTGATTTGATTCGCTGCACAATAGAGATGACAGTTCCCACGATGCTTTGCTCAAACAGCTTAGCTCAGCAACCAGAAAAAAACCTTGCCAAGGCTCCAAATGCACACCCAGGAATACAACATCTGGCTTAGTCTCAGCATCCTTATCTGTCCCATCGCATTCATCCACACAGACGCTCACCTCACAATTTAGACTTTGTTTTTCTCCCCTGACATGGGGGTACAAACTTAGTTTATGATGGATCTTTGTGTGATTTAATATTACCAGATGACATAATGTATTTAACAATGCACCCGGGTAACTATTACCAGTGAGGAATGGTTCATAAAGGGTCATCAATCTGTGGTAGGGATGCACTAGTGTGAGATTAGGTGACGTCAGAGATGAGTAACTGACCTGATTAGACCACTTTGATAAACACTGAGAGGATTGTCTCTCATGCTCACCTCATCTTCTTTCCTCTTGCTGCCTCAATCGTTACCCGCCTGAATGGCGCAGCACGAGAACGTTTGCTCGTATTTGAATCCTCGCCACCTTTACACACATCGAATTAGTGCCAGCAGAAGAATACAGCCCGATAAAAACAACAGATGCGCTGCATTTTCATGCAGTCCTCCTGGAATCATCTAATTTCCAACCTCTGTGTTTGTACATCCCACCACCTCTTAATGCCCCTAACATACTGTAGGATGAGGGTGAATGTAAATGAAAAATACATTATTCATATCCCCACAAAAGCCATCTAAGAGTATGGTTGCTGTGCCAGGGATGCCTCACCCGTACACAGAGAGGCATAAGAGACAAAGCTCACTGACACAATTTGTTATCAGATTTATTGATTTCTTCATTTTTTGGGGTTTGAGTGTGTGTCTGCATCTGTATTGTAGCAATAATCAACTTTTTTTATACAGTTCTTTGGTGCAAATCTTGTGCCTGATAAGCAACTGCAATTTTCTACCTTTTCTGTCTAAGCTGTACTCACTTGAATAGCAATGAGGGGGTACAAATTTAAAAAGTGTTCAACAGGAAAACAAAAGCAAGTAAAGGACCGCGCCACCTCCTAACATCCCAATATGATTTACGACTCTGCTGGAAAATTACACGTAATGATTCAGCGTGTTGATCAAGAGTTTGAACAGCAGCGTGCGATCCAGAAATATTGCAGCGGAACCCAGAACAGACAGCAATGCAGATCAATTACTCCACCGCTCCATGTCGTGCATCCTGGCATTCTACCTGCGGCTACGGCCTGTAGCTTCACCACATCACAGAAAAGAGAAAAAAAAACCACCCACACTCTTCAACAAGCTACTAAAATATGCATTCTGGTCGCACACACTTAACTCTCCGCCTTGTGAATAAAAGTAGGAAAAGAAAACTAAATTCTCCTTTTTTTTCAAAGCCATCTCAAATGAGAGGGAAGAAGAATTTCTCAACCATTCTGTCATGTTTCAATATCACTATGAGATTCATTGGAACGAACCTTGAGAGATGCATGTAAATTATTAAGCAGCTCAGTCACATGGTGATGTGTAGAGGACGAGGGATTGCTTTATTCCTCCTGGGATCACAGGCTGTTTATGGCGGAGGGTCAAAGGCGAAGTGAAACGTCAAAGGGCAAACTAGAATCAAATCCCTCCATTACTGATTTATCATTTACAGCTTGTGCTTGTGAGATGGGTACACTTGTGTGTTGATATGATTTTGTTGTACATGTGAGCATCCACCAGAAAACTGTATCAGGGAGGTAATTGAAAAGCTTTTTTTTTTTTTAAATTCAAGAGAAACTGAGAAAAGCTGTGGGAAAATGTAACCATTAGGTAATTTCTTTTTTTTTAATTGAAGGGCTCTGGGTTTTATGTTTCCTATTCTATCACAGCTGATTAGAGGTAAGAGCTGGAAAAGGTTACTTTTTTATCCATCTCACTGGAGAGGGCAGTTGATGGAGAAGAATGACATTTGCATATTATGCCAGAAAAAAGCAGGTGAGGTTGAATTATGAGAAAAAAAAATACAAGAATATTCTTTTTTGTCTAAACTGAAGAGATAAAGTACTTTTTACTGAAAGCAACTCACTGCTGATTTGCACATTTCCGAAAATTACTAGTTGACTTGAAAATCTTACAAATACAGCACCAAACACAAGGATTTGAAAAAAAAAAAAAAAAAAAAAATCAATTACTTTTCAAATTTTGTGAATTCTATTTTTTATTCAGCAAGATTCTTGTTGAAATTTATATCTAGCAATACAATCTAGAGTAGTAATAATCTGCATTATCCGTTTTGCATCACACACCTTTGAAATACTACAAAAGTTCTAAACAAAATCAATTCAATGAAAGAGGACAAATCTGCATCAGGACAGTTTTTTTACTCAGCATAAGAATCTGCTGTTACAAAAGTTTTATTTAAAACCTAAATGAATTTGTGTTTAATTAGATTTACTATCTATTGAGCTGTCGATCTATCGGCTGCTTTGTTTTACCAAAACATGGTTGTACAATCGGTGAAATGTAATTGGAGGCAGAAAAAGAACATCTTTGACAACCTCTGAAAAAAAAGGGTGTTAATGTTTACCAGACCAAAAGACATCTTGAGACTTTAGACTCCTCTAATTCCATCGGATTAGTTGTATTCAAATTGACAAGATGCAAAGAACAAATTGTGCCCTCATCAAAAAAATTTTTTATGAACACTTATAAAAACAAGACCTCCTGTCATTACTGAGTTAGACAGTAAAATTGAACATTGATGGCTGTTGTTTCTGTTTGAAGCTAACATTTCAATAAAACTTCAAAATCTTTCCGGAAGAGTCGGAAGATGTGGCTGGTAGGGGAGACGTTTGGGCACCCCAACAAAGCTGCTGCCCTCGAGTCATGACCTCTGATAAGCAGAGGTGCCATGACTGCAGCCTTTACTTACATTTTAGTTCAATGTAGTGCAAAAGCTTTTTCATTTTCTCAGTTTGGGAAATATTTGAGTAAATCAGGAGGATGTTTAAAGGTTTTGGAGATGAAGAAAAAGAGGCCAGACTGAGATGGTTTGGACGTGAGCAGAGGAGAGAGAGAGTACATCGGAAGAAGGATGCTGGGTTTGGAACCACTAGGAAAGAAACCTAGAGGAAGACCAAAGAGGAGGTTCATGGATACAGTGAAGCAAGACATGAAGATAGTATGTATGACCGAAGAGGATGCAAGAGATAGGGTTAGATGGAAGAAACTGACTTGCTGTGGCGACCCCTGAAGGGAAATGCCGAAAGGAGAAGAAGACGTACTGAAAAAAAAATTGGTCTAATTTGATTGATTTACAATGATGAGAAATTTTCAATTGCAAAATATTTCAAATGCAAAAACTTCTGTAATTTAGCCATTTAGGGTCAGTATAATGTAGGTAGACCTTCTGATGGTGCTTTTGAATGATGCAGAAGACTGGGTTAGAGTGATGGAATGGATTTGCTCTGCCAGCCCCTGCATGGAAATCTAACAAAAAAAAAAAGCAGAAATGAAACATTAGGAAGGATCGTTTTTTGGAAGACAGTGAAGCAGGTAGAGTTTGCTCTATTGATTTTGGGGAATTTTAACACCATACATTGTTTGTGTGGTGTGTACAGACAGTTAGGGAAGGCTAAGCACATTACAAAGATGCACAGTTGTGCTAAAACAAGACCAGAGAACAAAGCTTATTGTTAACACATTAGCAAATCCAACACCTAAATGAAGTAATCTAGACATATGGCTCTGTTTGATTCATCTTGTTCCAGCAAACATTGAACAATCTTGCTTCATTAACAGGCTTAAGGAGAAAAGACTGCTGCACCTCTCAGCCCACCTTCCTGCTAACCTCAAACGTTTGCTGCATGTCAATGTGTCTACAACAAAAACGATCTGCTCCTTTAATAAGAAGCAAATCTTATTTTCAATAATTAACCTCGCAAAAAGGAGAAAAACCTCGTTTTACCTCTGAGACTTGATGTTTGGACAAAATCAATACACGGAATGTCTAATGGTAATCCAGGAAGATGTTAATGGCTGTCAAGATTCTTTCTTTTGAACTTTGTATGATTGTTAAGTGTAATTTAATGAATAACTTTAAGAAGAATGTTACAAGTAATTATCCTTGTCAGAACCTTTTAGATGTTCAACCTTGATTGATCTAAAAATTCTTCAGTGACTCGTCCTTATTCTTCTTTTTTATTATTCCATCCCACGTGGTGCCTGCTATACTTCTTACTCACAACAAATGTGTTGGTAGTAGATAACCCACATTGTCAGAACCCATGAAATTTAGTTTGAGACATACAGTAAATACTTATGCATCTTCGCAGGGTATCAACGTCTGATTAATGAAGTTGTCTCACAGCATGCCGTCAGGAATGTATGGGCCCTCTGCAGAGAAAGTGTCCGGTAAGAACAGTGGTGATATAAAACTAAGTAAAGATTGTAAAGGTGAATTTGAATTGAGCGATCTATCATTAATTAGGCAAATTTGAGAAACTGAAAGGGGTAAAAGTCGCACTGATATTCTTTATCAAACAATGATTTGAACGTTATTGTGTTTTATTGTGGTGAACAAATAGCAAAAGAAAGGCAGGAAGATGGTTTTCTTATTGTCACCATTGGTTGTGAGCTGATGAGACAATTCAAAAGTAAAAGATATCCTAGCTCTACAGGATATGGAAGCTGTGGCCTTTTCGGTCATTCTTTGAACATTGGCAGGTTTTATAATCGTAGAAAAAGCTTCAGTTTTCTTCTGAACAGTGAGTTTTCTGCAACAGTGGAACGTAACAAAGTAAATGTACTTCTTTACTGTACTTAAGTAAAAAAATGTGTATTTGTACTTTACATAAGTAAAATTTGATACCTGTACTTTTTACTTTTACTTCACTACATTTTAGAGCAAATATCTGTACTTTTACCCCGATACTTTTTAAAAGTGTGTTTTGCATTTTTTTTTTAGCGCATCTTGAAGCCGCTACGCCAAAATCAACCTGTGGAGGAACCATTTGATTGCCTGTGATCTCCAAGAGGGAGAAGAAGTAATGAATCGAGGACCAATCAGGATCGAGAGTAAACATTTCATTCACCGCCAAAAAAACTAACATCACACCCCCCCGGATCTGCCCCTGCAGAGTATTTATCTATGATCCTACAGCACATAAAATAACATTTGAATTATGGTCGAATACTTTTACTTAAAAAGTCAAATGTACACCAATTACTTTCGTACTTTTACTTAAGTAGATTTTTTTTATTGGTACTTTTACTTTTACGTAAGTAATTTTTTGCCTTATTATCTGTACTTTTACTTAAGTACAAAAAGTGAGCACTTCATCCACCACTGGTTTTCTGATCGAGACAGCTGTTGATTGAAACATCTCGATCATAAAATATACTGTCCAGAAGACAACTTTGAAGCCTTTTCTACAATGGATCACTCCTCGATGGTTGAGGGATTACACGGATTGGCAGGTTGTATGATGTGCACTCAAGTTCTTGACTTTTTACAGGCAGGAATGGGCTCCGGGATGACTTACGTAATGACTGAGTGTTTATAGGATCAGAAAGGTTTGCCTTCAAGTTTAGAGACAGATTTGGATGTTTCAAATCTAACTTCCTGTCATTGATCTATACAAATCAATTTGACAAAATAACAGACAGTGAACTTGATCAAATGTTTTTTAACTTCTTTTTGCCATCTGCTTATCTTCAAGAATTTTTTTTTTTTTTTTTTTGTGACAATGCAATTAAATCAGTTACAGAAAGTTTATGTTCAACAGATGTCTAATGCTTATTTTACACAAAACACTAACATTCGTTTCGACTTCTGAACCACTTTTCCCCAGCGGGGTCATAGCAGACTCATGGTAATTCCTATAGTCAGAACACACACTCACAGTGAGAGGTCTTTTGGATTCTACAGCCCCCGTTTATGGAACAGCCTGCCAGAGGAGCTCAGAGCCGCAGAGAACGTTCACATTTTTAAAAAGAGGCTCAAGACACATCTTTTTAGTTTTGCTTTTAACTAAGTTTCTCATATGTAGTTTCATTCTTAGTTTTATTTGTAGTTTTAGTTGATCTTAATTGATGTTTTTACCTGAACATTTCTTATTATTTATTAACTTTAGTTACTTTTATCTATGTCATTTAATCTTTTATAATCTCTAGTGTTTCCTCTGGGGGGCCTCTGCAGCGGGAGCCTGCGGTCATCGGTGGCTGCTGGTCCTTGGCTCCGGGGCCCTGGTGGGGATCTTGCTCCGGCCTCATCTCTTATTCGGGGGGCCTTGGATCATGGCCGGTGATCACACTCCTGCTGCGGTGGCTCCTCAGATACCGTTTTCTCAGGTGTTCCATCTGCATTCAGCCTATTGCATTTTTAAGTGAGTGTGTATGTGTGCCTGTGTACAAATATGAGGGTGTGTACTCTATTTGTATTTTTACAAGTATGGATGTGTGTGTGTGTGTGTGTGTGTGTGTGTGTGTGTGTGTGTGTGTGTGTGCAGGTAAGTGTTTTTTTTTTTATCTGTGTGTGTGTGTGTGGGAGGGAGAACTTATTTTGCTTTTGTGTTCTGGGGTTTATAACTTGTAAGGTGCTTTGCATTGCATTTCATGTATGAAAAGCGCTTTATAAATAAAGTTTGATTTGATAGGGGATGCCGGAGCCTATCCTGGCTGATTTCCGGCGAGTTGCAGCGTACACCCTGACCAGGTCGCCAGTCCGACGTGGAGCCACACACGCAGGCAACCATCCACACCCTAACATAAGTATATAAACCCAAACTTTTTGAAGAAATAAAAAAATAAATATAGCAATAGTTTTGGAATACTGTTGATGTCCAAAGAAAGTGTAGTAGAAATATGTCTTCTTCAGATGACAAGTACAACGTCTTCCTTCCAGACTTAAAAAAATATGCACACCTCAGCTCTGACTTCTCCATCCTGTGGGGTTTAATGATTGGCATCTAGGTTGCTCAAACCAAATCCTATTGTAAAAAAAAAAAGCTCTTATTCTTCTTCCGTAATCAGATGCGTGTAAGCTCCAGTGATGGGAATACGATGACTTCATTCACACCTCTTGTGCTACCACACTTTAGAAGCTGCTGTCTTTCTTATCTCCCAGTATTCCCGTTGGGAGAGAGTGTATGCAGAGGTGGCAGGGGGGTTTATTGTGCAAGGGGTTCTGTATACACTGCATATACCGCATCCTGACGCTGAGCGGAAAGTGCTACAACAGCTGCACTGTAGCTAATTGAAATTCACCACTGAGAGCAGAAAATGTTAGCATCATGCTGCAGCAGCATGAAAGTCTCTTCTATAAAAATATATCACCTAATTAACTGAGGTTGAATTAATTATGTGGGTTGAATATAATTTTACTAATGGAGACATTACATAATTCTAACTTGAAAAGAATCATATCAATGGTTGATTGTTCTGAAACATACCCAGCTCCTTTTTGCTATACTCCACTCATCCAAAGACCTGCGAATAACAGAGACCGCAAAAACGTTAGGTGGAGACTTGTTTTAAGCATCGAATGGTCTGTTTCTCAGTAACAGTGTTGGAGAAGTCACAACTTAAACTGTAATCCCATATGTATTGCTTGTTACAGAGGAAAAAAAAGTTCAAAAGTGTGTTAAATTAAGATATTGTGTCTTACTTGTTCTATTCTATTTATACTTGAGCACAGGTAATTTATGCAAATTTGATACAAAACTTGATCTTTTATTTGTAGCATTTTATTTATCTCTGAATAAAGATAATAGCGCGTTCACATCTTCTATGCCAAACATAATGTAAAAAAGAACAGTGCTTTAAAAAAGTGTAAAAGAGATGCAAAATACTTCCCAAACTTACATTTTCCCACTGAAAAAACATTTCAGCCAAAACAAGTAACTAGAAATGTAAATTGTATACATTTTGAACTCAAATGCTTGAAAATAATAGTATCTGGTATATATATATATATAAAAGATACATTATCTTTTATTTATATATATATAAATAAAAGATACATATATCTTTTATATATAAAAGATATATATATATATATATATATATAAAAAAAAAGGGGCTTTTGAAAAAGCAAAGAGTTCATTCTTGTTAGCATGGGAGCAAACAAAAAGAACATTACTTTTGTGATGTGAAAGGACGAGGACCCTAATGCAGGACAAAACAGGATTAATTAACAGAAGTCAGGTAAGTCTGAAAGGCAAAAAGCACAGGATTAACTCAGGATCCAAAAGTGCAAATCTTACAACATCGATCAAACTTATGGTCAGGCAGCCAGGAGGACCTGGCAGGGTAGAATGACGATCACCCGACGTGGAAGTCTACCCTTAAATAGGCAGGGGGATCCACAGGTGTGCGGCATCAGAAATCAATCTCAGGTGTCCCTAATCAGAGTGATGAGAAAGTGTCCAGGGCTCCCTCTGGCGGCAGGCAAGGGGATCACGACAGTAACTACCACGACACAATAAGCTTTTTTGTGCTGTCATTTCCCCAAGCGTATAATTCAATTCATTCAATACCAAAACTTGCTCTATACATTCAAAGCATTACACAGCCTTTCACCTTCATGTCTCTCTGACCTTCTCCATGTTGCCACACCTGTTCACTCTGTCCACTTCCTCCTGCTAGATCCAGTTTTCTGTCCCCACTCCTAGTCTTGTCAGTATGAGCAGCAAAGCTTTCAGCCACTCTGCTCCTCATCTTTGGAACTCCCTCTCTCCTGACCTCTGCAACGTTGATACATACTGTATTGTCGCCATACCAGCTTGTCAATGCCTGATCCTGTCAGACCTCAGAAGCTAACCATAATGGGTCTGGGCGATATTTGTATGGGAGACCACTGGAAGGCCAGGTGCCACAGTGGGACCACCGTTGAGATTAAATTGTCAGTGTGTCCCTGTGCGAAACACTTCTCCCACGTTGCCTAGTCTGGGTGGTGTGTGAATGATTGGTTGGTGATGGTCAGAGGAGCCATTTTTTGTACATGTGGATGTGACGTACGGCGACTTTGAGTGTATAGAAAGCTGCCTTAGAAATTAAATGTATTATTATTATTATACTAGTATCAATCTACCTAATAAGCATGTAACTGGCATTAGTGACATTCATTCAATATCCATGACGGTACTTACTTACTTCTTTAAAAAAGTTTTATTACATGATCAGGAATGCTTTTCTTTAACTAAAGCTAAGACAATTAAAGTTAATGGTTGTTTACACTGTTTTAAAGCCCAGTAGTCTTATTAGCTTCCCAGTATTGTCTTTGTGGTTTAGTTCTGGTCTTTCACAGATAGAGACACATGGTAAGTTTAGAAAGTTTTAGCAGAGTTGTTTATCTCTTAATAGCTCCCTGAGGAGACAGGTGTCTGAGCTTGGGTCTTATTGACTTCCGCATAATTAGTAAAAATGATAGAGTTGAAATGGACCTCGCAAAGGTCATCCGATCACAACCTCTCTTACTGAAATAAATGGAATTAATGAAAGCAGTTTGTCTGAACGCCTCAAGTTGTTCTTTGCCCTCTGCATGTTGAACTCATTTAGCTCCCTTTCCGTCTTCAGTGTCCATGTCACACATTGTTTTTCCCAGCGGCGTTTCATCACCACATCCTCCTGCTGTGCAACTTTTACATACACAGCAAGTACACCGCTGCATCTTCATGCTGTTTCAGCATAACTTTTTTCTCTCCCCTTCTTACCCAACCTAGTTTCATAAAATCATCTTAAAAATATAAACCTGATCTTAGAGGAGACAGAAAAAAAAAACTAGGGAATAAACAGAGTTTGTATAGCAGGAAACAAAAACTAATAAAAATGTACTAGTGAAAATGGAACAAGATTGAATTATTTCCTGCAAATGTATTCTCACAGTTGGATGAGATATTGTTGCCTCCAAAACAAACAAGAACAAAAAAAGTTTGAATGTCTGGATGGAAAACTGCAGATGAAGAACAAAAGTAGCAAACAGCTCTGAGTAAACAAAGAGAGATGGATCAAATGTAGCATTTCCTACCATCAGTTTTTTCTTCCACTGAACTGCATCCTTTAAACGGGTATCAAACCAGGCTGGGGAGAGTTTAGGACACAGAAAGTGAGCACATCAGGATTGGACAAGCGATGAGACTCACAATTCAGTGCTTATTGAATTTCCCTCTGGACCAGCATGGGAGAAGTTTACACCTAGCTTTGCATGACTTTTTCATAGTATGTGGTCGCTTTCCTCCACAGATCAAAGAATACGTCCCAACCCGGACGTTGGGATAGAGGGAAGCCCCGAGGCCATGCCACCCTCAAGCTGTTTGCTACGTGGGAATACAACAGGAGGCTTTTCTCTGTGGTCTTCACACTGCTATGCATGCACACTGACTGTGTGTTAACATTCAAAGCTTTATATTTGATGCAAAAAACACATCTACATGAAGGTTTTTCATTGGATGTTGAGAAAGAATTATTAGGAGGAGAAAATAGCGAGAGAAACACAGCACAGAGAGAAAAGCTTCTGACTCTAAAGAGTTAAATCATCTTGTCGATATTCTGGGATTTTACCTGGGGAGGGGTCTCTCTGCTGTTGTGTTTTGCACTACTGACTCACAGTGTGTGCATGAAGCACTGCTAAGTTTAGACTTGTGTATGTTTTCTCCACAAATGAATCTAGTCGGTAATTGGCAGATGCGAGGGGTGAAATATTAACTGTTTGTGTGTGGGTACACGCGTGCGTCAATGTGTGCGTGTGTGTTTGTTTTTTTGGCTGCTATCCTGGTTTTGTCTCAGTGTGCTACCAAGGAGACATAAGCCACTTCCATCTGCCTCATGTTCCAAGTTTCTTTGTGTTCCTAATAAAAGGCAGGAAGTGGTGTTCAAATCAATTTTATGTCACCACTCTGGCCTCTAATTAAAGAACAAAAACAGTATAAGAAAATAACTTTTATTAGCAAAACTAAAAACTCAGAAAAAAAGCATAAATATAATTAAATTTGACTGTGATGTTTTTTTTGCAGCCTGATTGTAGCGTGCCAGATTTATTCTGTTAATTGATGGGTTGTAAATAACTTTGTTTTTCTGTCTAGGATGGTACATTTATTAGTTCAAATGTGCCCATTTTTTTTTTAAAATGCAGAAGACAAATCAACTTAGAAATACCGTTTTCCTGTTAAAAAAATCTAATTTCACAAGGAGCATTAGCATACAAATCTGGGATCGCTATTTTTTGATGAACTCTGGATCTCAAGAACTCTAGAAAAGACAAATCTATTTTTCTGTTTGATAAAAAATATATAAAAAAAGTTTGTTTTGGCTCCACAAGCTTTGTTATGGGTTTTTGGTTCACTAGTTTGAACCCTGGCCGGGCGAGGCTTGAGGCCCTGCTCTCTCTGTGTGGGGTTTACATGTCTTCTTGGTGTGTGGCTACTCTGTAGGATCTCTGACGTCCTCCCACCGTCAGAATCAAGCACATTAGGTTAATAGGTCACTCCAAATTTCTTCCAGGACTGTGCGTGTGCTGTTTTCTATGCAGCTTAATTGAGCTGGTAACCTGCTCTGGGTAGACGCTGCTTCCTGCCTGCTTAATGGCTGAGGTGACTTTCAATCCCTTGCAACCTTTATTTGGAAAAAGTGTTTCAGGAAATGAATGGATGTTTAAGTTATAAAAAACACCAATGAGATTATTGATAGGGTGTCTGTGTGATACAAAAATATTGAGGAAGGATCGATCATGTTTCACCTGTAAAACATAACCTGAATGTACATAGCTTATATGTGTAGCTGTACGCAGTTTACCAGTATGAAGCTTATATGTGGCTGTATGTAGCTTACCTGTATGTAGCTTACCTGTATGTAGCTTATATGTGTAGCTGTATGTAGCTTACCTGTATGTAGATTACCTGTATGTAGCTTATATGTGTAGCTGTTTGTAGCTTACCTGTATGTAGCTTACCTGTATGTAGCTTATATGTGTAGCTGTTTGTAGCTTTTATGTGTAGCTGTTTGTAGCTAACCTATATGTAGCTTATCTGTATGTAGCTTACCTATATGTAGCTTATCTGTATGTAGCTTACCTATATGTAGCTTACCTGTATGTAGCTTATATGTGTAGCTGTATGTAGCTTACCTGTATGTAGCTTATACTGTATGTAGCTTATATGTGTAGCTGTATGTAGCTTATCTGTATGTAGCTTATATGTGTAGCTGTATGTAGCTTACCTATATGTAGCTCATATGTGTAGCTGTATGTAGCTTACCTGTATGTAGCTTACCTGTATGTAGCTTATATGTGTAGCTGTATGTAGCTTATCTGTATGTAGAGTATATGTGTAGCTGTATGTAGCTTACCTGTATGTAGCTTATATGTGGTGCTGTATGTAGCTTACCTGTACATACAGGTAGCTTACCTGTACATACACCTGTACACTACAGGTAGTGTAAGCTACCTGTATGTAGCTTACCTGTATGTAGCTTATATGTGTAGCTGTATGTAGCTTACCTGCACATACAGGTAGTGTAAGCTACCTGTATGTAGCTTACAGCCTGATTGTAAGCTACATACCTGTGGCTGATTGTAAGCTACACACTACCTGTGTAGCTTACACAGGTAGTGTAAGCTACCTGTATGTAGCTTACCTGTATGTAGCTTATATGTGTAGCTGTATGTAGCTTACCTGTATGTAGATTACCTGTATGTACCTTACCTGTATGTAGCTTATATAGGTAGGTGTATGTAGATTACCTGTATGTAGATTACCTGTATGTACCTTACCTGTATGTAGCTTATATAGGTAGGTGTATGTAGCTTACCTGTTTGTAGCTTATTCCATACCATTAATTTACAAAGCAGATTCGATTTAAACTTGGAGTTTGATAACCCCAAAACAAGAAAAACTGTTTCAGTTACAGAAATGAAGACAAATTGAATCCATAAAAATGCGGTGAGTTAAACTCCTTTTAAAAAAGTGAATAATTTTCAATGGCAATTTATTTAATGAGGCCAACCAAACTTGAATTTCAGACAGAGTTAAACATCACACTTTATTATTAATTCTTATAAAAATGAGCACTTAATAAAATTTCTGAAGTAACCTAATAAATTTCTGAAGAATTAAGAACCATTCCTTACTTTACAAGAGACTTACTATACCAATAGACTTACTGATTTTGTTTCATACTTACTTGCACTGAGCCCTGCATCATTAAAATGTACACAAATGCATTGAAGAAAGCTTATAGTACCTGTAAGAGGAAAAATAAACTTAACCTGATTTTGCTAGTTTGACATGGTGAGTCATAATGTTTCCATTTCTTTGTTTAGGACTTTTTGAAGTCGCAAAACACATGCACAACCAAGAGTGAACCTGTTCAGTGTGAGCCAAACAAACTCTTTTCAGCTCTTCTGAAGACAAAAACTCAGAGTTTACCACAATTCTGACAAGTCAGAGTGTTTCTGCAAAGTGAAAGAGTCTTATTTATCAGACTACTTTAATACATGGTAACAAAAAATGAATCAACCAATCAACCAATTTTGAACTTCTTCTTCTTCTTCCATTTGAACTACTGATCGTATTTAGAAATAAGTTATTCATTTGACTTTGGTTTCTTTTTTATTTACTGTTAGTTATCTGATAATTCAACTGAAAACCATAAAGTCACTTTTTTTTGTGTGAGTTTAATTTTATTCAAACAAAGCTAGAAAACCCTAAGATGAGGAAAAGTTGCACCATGTTACATTTGAACCTCGCCCATTATACCATCTTTAGGATAATCCACGTCCCTTGTGTGACAAAACTGTCATCTGGAGACCATTCAATAGCTGCTGCATAGGAACATTGCAAAAATCCCATCAATAAAAAAAACATGCACATAAAGTCATACAAAGTATATAGAGATTAATATTTATTAAAAAAAAACTAAAAATGAATAGTTTAATTGTTGACATTCTGCTGCCGTCATCGCTACACTTCAAGTGAAATGATTTAGAAAGAAATGCCACCATGTGTTAGAGGTACTTAGAGTACTAAATGTCCCCTTTTTTCTAGTTGAAGTCATCACCATTCTAGACTTCATCTACTGTATTTCGGAGGTGCAGCAGTGCTGGAACCTGGCCAAGCTGCTATCAGCTAAGAGCAAGAAGTAAAGTAAGCAGGTAAAAAGTCCATCACAGAGGGACAGACACAGAAATGCAACCTAATCTAATGTTTTTTTTTTTATTGTCAAAGGATTATGAAACACCTTCAAACTATTGACAACAGGACAGATCTGTGCAATTACATAACATTATTCAACTAGGCAACTCAACAAAAGTGTATAAAAAGTAGAAATAACATCATGATCACTTTTTCCTTTCCAACTAATGTGTGATGTAATGCGATCCATTGGGTGACCAGAAAATAATAAGTAGAATTAGAAGAGATATGTTCTCACATAATTGTGTTTTTTTATTTAATTGTGTTTGCAACCAAAAATATTTGCTCATCATCACCCATGTTGGCTCATAAATGAATGTGCCAAGAAGATTAGCTCCATCTTACAGCTTAGTGTCGAACGTATTCAAGAGATCCCTGGAGGCGGGCCAAACCAGCATGGGTCACAGCTGGACGTCAACCCAGAATTGCAACATGCTGCGCTCTTAAATTTGCTGGGAGGTGAATAAGGAGCATCTTTACAACCTCGTCTGCTGACCTTTAACAGGCCACTAATGCCATCAAATGTTCACCAAAAAACTTCACTAACAAATTTTAGCATCAAAACTCATAGAGCATATTACCTGAGTGTCCAAATGTCTTTACATTGTTGTATAAAAATAGAGATGATGCTCGGATAGGAAGCAGGGTACCACCTTGTTTTTTTACAAGTCCATGATACAAGGGAATTCTTCAAGACTTTAAACATCCTCCTTCTTCTTCTTTCAGCATTTCCCATCAGGGGTCACCACAGGAAGTCAGTTTCTTCCATGGAACCCAATCTCCAGCATCCTCTTCGGTCACGCCAACTATCTTCATGTCTTGCTTGACTCTATCCATGAACCTCCTCTTTGTTCTTCCTCTAGGTTTTTTTCCTGGTGGTTCCAAACCAGCATCCTTTTTCCAATGTACTCTCTCTATCCTCTGCACATGTTCAAACCATTTCAGTCTGGCCTCTTTTTCTTTATATCCAAAACCTTTAAACATCCTCCTGATTTACTCAAATATTTCCCAAACTGAGAAAATGAAAAAGTTTTTGCACTACATTGAACTAAAAGGTAAGTAAAGGCTGCAGTCACGGTAAAAAAAAAAAAAAAAAAGTTAAGTAACAGTGATATTTGTCGTGTAACAGAACTTCAAGAGTTCAGACTAAACAGGCACTTTAACAGAAAACAACTTATGGATTAAAATAAATCTAATGGGAATCCTGGAATGAAGACAAGTAAACAAGTTTAGCAACATAACACTGAAGTTTTATGGAGCTATTTGTTGCTCTGATTATAAGTTTGGAAGTAATTGACAGCCAGAGCTTAGATCCTTATAGAAGATTGCAAATATAGAAATTCTTGGCTGTGTTCTTTTGCTGGACCTGCTTCAAGTGAACGCTATGGTGACAAACTATTTTCTAAATAAAAAAAAAGGGGGGAAAAAACAGCGTTAATTGGACTTGAATTTTCTCAAATCTCTCTAAAGATACTTGGAACCCAGCAGCACTGCAATTGACAGAAATGAAATGCCCTGAAGACAGTAGAGCCATGCTGTTGCTAAAAAAGAAGCTCATTTTACTGCTCAGATGGAGGAAAATGGTTTCAATTCAACACACAGCTCAATTCCCTGCTGCAAGCTTTATTCTATTTTTATTGGAATTGAGCTTATGATTATTGGAGTCATTTATCTTAGAGAGCATGTGATTCCATAACTTTAAATACCGTGAGCTAAAGGTGCAAGCTTGTCACCTTTCCAAATGAGTGCATCAGTCTCTTCAAATTCTGCAAATTATTACTTGATCAGACAAATCAACTTTTTAACAGCACCTGCTGTTTGTTCTTTCAATTAATCAATCATAAAAATGTATTATAATTTTATTTGTGACAATTAGGCTTAATTGAAAGCTTCAATGTTGGTGAATATTTAATCAAAGCTGCTGTTATGTGATTGCTGTAATTTAATTTAATAGTTTTCCCATTAATGTTAAGAAAAATTTATAAATACTTATGTAGCATATTTTATAAGTTCTGTTCTGTCATCTTCCACTTACCGAGGCCGGGTCGCAGGGGCAACAACATCAGACAGGAAACCCAGGCTTCTCTGATCTGGTTGCATCCTTCAACTCCCTCGGGAGGATCCTGAGGCATTCCAAGTCTATCTATGAGACATAGTCTCTCCATCAGACCATTCTGTCAATGGTTTTTTTCCTCCCGGTGGGTCGTGCTTGAAACACCTCACCCGCGAGGTGTTCGGAAGGCTTCCGAGGCCAGATGCCCACACCACCCCATCTGGTTTCTCTCGACTAGGAGGAGAGACAGCTCTACTCTGACTACATATTTTATAAGTGGTATATAGTTAGTAGATAGTATATATTTAGTTATAATAGTTGTATAATAATAGTTTATAATAGTTGAATTTGACTCCTCCACATGCTCCGCTGATAATTGGAACAAAACAGGTACCTCACGATTTAACAGCCAAGTATTTTCAACTTGTGGGTCGGTATGTCTGGTCGGTATGTCACATTTTGGTAGTAAGTGTCTTTGTAGTCACTGTTGTTTTATGAATGTATAAATGTCAAATGTCTTTCTTTTTTTTTTTTTTTAGAGATGTTTCTTTTGCCGGGAGTGAAGAGGAAAGTAATTGGACTAATTTTCTTGTCTGTTTTGTCTGCAAATTCTTCTTTGGTGCTAATTTCTATTTTATAAGAACAATTTCAAATTAGTAGTTTTTTATGTTTCTTTCTCTGGATGCTTTTTTTTCTGTGTTGTGAACCCATTCAAATTTAGATGGTTTATTTCAAGGGCACATATGTCATCAATCAAATGCAAAACATTTGCCTGGACTATCAAGTTTTTGAACAGTTAAGTTCGTTGAATTTGTTAAGTTCAAGTATTCTAGATTCAAACGAAAAAATTGCAAACTAAATAAAATGACCTGTAATTGGAATATGTGCCAAAAGAGAGCCTGCTGGTTCATTTAAAATATGTAATTAACACTTATTTTTTGTTACTCTAACATAGTTACAGCCATAATGAAGGAGGAGTTTTATCACAGATCCCATAACACCACAGGGAGTGTTTCCATATTTTAATCAGGTGCAAAGTGGCTGCGGCTTCACTGTACACCACTGTACCTGGCTGCCTTCTAATGAGGAATCACATTTAGCTCTGCCTCCAAGTGTGAATATCAAATACCTCTCATCTTTCCTCTTTTCTTCTCATCCCTCCTTCTTCCTTAAAGCCCAAAGCATTTCGGATTTGATGACTGTAACTTGAGAGATATGGATGAAAGCCAGTGAAGGATTGGGGCGTGTGGGTCTTGTAGATCTACGTACGATTGCTTTAGTTATACCATCTGAAGATGAGATGAGATGGGGAGTTTGTTTGTGAATATCGTAGTCTTAGAAAAGTTAAACTCTACTGAAATTTAATACCTCATACTAAATCTCTTAATACTTGTAACATTATCAGTACTAGTTTATTAAAAAAATAGTGATAGGAGTCCAAAAAAGTCTGAAGAACACAAGGTTATTTTTTTACGGCTCATTACGGCTGTTGACAAGCACTTGAGTTGTATTTAATCTGAAAACCATTTCTAATTGATATGTCCATCTATTATTACTTCTTTTAAATATAAACGGTTTTTGAAAGATTGAGAAATATGCCTCACCTATGATCACCAGCAGTGGGTGGTGCCCGAAAGAACGAGATTACGGATACAAGCGTCCAAAATGAGCTTCCTCTGCAGGGTGGCTGGCCCTGACTCAGAGATCGGGTGAGGAGCTCTGCCATCCGGGAGGAGCTCGTAGTAGAGCCACTCCTCCAGGTCGAGAGGAGCCAGATGGAGTGAATCAGGCAGCAGGTTCAGGGATCTGGTCAGGGTCACGTTGATACCGGAGCCGATTTCAGGCAAGAGGCGGGGTACATCCCGAACAGGTCACCATCCTGTTGTGAAGCCACACAACCTATTTAGGATGTCAGAATCTTTTTTGTGAACAGAAACACAAAGAAACTGTTCTTTTTTTTTTTTATTAACAATGAAAAACACCTGTTTAAGTCTTCTGAGAGAATTTTTTTATCTAATTTCAAACAATAGTTAAAATATTCACCACAGGTAACTTGGAGGGATTTTATTTTTCCCAGTGACATCTCTATTTTTCTCTACCTGTGCATCAACAGATAAGTGTGCAGATTTTGCATTACCTTCGCTAACCAGCAGTTTGCTCAGTAATGATGATGTCGACACAATAACCTCTGCTGATATGCAGACCAGATGGCCAGGCAAGTTGGCCTTTCAGATCCCTGCTATGCTCGATGAGGGATGGTGGCAGCATTTTTGTGTGTTTGTGTGTCGCTGCATGTGCTACCACATCAGGACCAGTTTTTTCATGGTTACCGCACTTGTGAGGTCCAATGAGAAAAAAAATACACAAAAAACTTACCATTTTACATTGGATATCGGTATGTTTGTTAACTTATATTTAGATATTAAAGAAGCAAGGCTAAGAATAATTTCTTGTGTTTTCTCATTTTTAAATTAGTATAATAATTTTATTATATCATTTTATTAGTATAATAATAAAATGTTTATTACTATTACTATATCAGTTTGTTTGTGACCTCTAAAAAACCTAATTTTACTTGATTTATCTGGTGAGTGAAAATTATCTGATCATGTGTTGTGAAAATACAACACATTGTTGTATTGCAAACTAAAATTCAACACATTGTTGTATTTTCACAAATACAACAATGTGTCCAACCGTTGATGTACATGTTGCATAGGAAATTAATTTTACAAGTAGTTATGATTCTTTTCTGACCCTGAGAGATTGAACCAAATTTCAGTGCAAAATATTGACAAAAGTGCCAAATTTGAGATTTTTTAAAATCACCTTTGCAGCCTGATTTTGATTTCTAAAGCATAGGAAACACAATTCGGGATGAAGGTCTGAAAATCTGGAAATATAGACATGCCGATTAACCTTTTAATTATTATTTATGACCACGCAATGTGAAAGTGCCAAGATAATTAGTTAACCTTTTGTTGACCTAAGGTGAAAAAATGAGAGGCACTGTAAGGCACGACCGCGTTGGTTGGGGTTCAAGTCCGGGGTTGGCCGAGGCTTGGAACACTGGTCTTTCCATGTGAATTTTGCATGTTCTTCTTGTGTATTCTTGGGTGGAGACGGTGGCTGTGTGGTTAGAGCGTTCGCCCGCGGACCGGAAGGTCGCGGGTTTGCGTCCCACGGAGAGCACGTCTAGGGTCCTTGGAGAAGACACCTAACCCCCGCTTCTCCCACCATTGGCGCCGTTGAAGGGCAGCCTGCTGCGGTGTAAGGAGTGCAGCAAACAAATTTCCCCGGTGAGGGATGAATAGAGTAATTCATTTAATTTAATTTATATTTGGGTTTCCTCCGTTTGGTCCGACCCTCCAAAAAACATGCATGTTAGTGGTGTTTGGCTACTTTTAAATTGCAACAAGGAATGAGTGTGGTCAGTTGTGTGTGTGTAGACCCGTGACAGAGTGGCGACCTGTTTAGGATGTATCCCGTCTCTCGCCTTAAATCAGCCGGGAAAGGCTCTGGCACCCCGACAGCCACATTAGGGATGGGCAGTTCAGAAGACAAAAGTTTTGAACTACTGTAACAAATTAATTTTCTTCCAACATAAAATGATCTTATCTTGATATTGGTATTATTTTTTTATCCTTTATTTAGCCAGGCAGTTCCCTTTAGGATCCAATATCTCTTCTTCCAGGGAGTCCTGGTCAAGAAAGCTGTCAGGGTGTAAAATGTGGAAGGAGGAAGACCCAAATGCAGGACATAACAGGATTTATTTAACAGAAGTCAGGCAAGGCTGTAAGGCAAAAGCATAGGAGTAAACACAAGGAACGTCCTCAAATCCAAAAATATAACAGAGTTCAAAAGTGCAACTTGGCCATGCAGTCCTAGCCAGGAAGGATGAAGATGACCCTACATGGAAGTCTGGGGTAATTGCCTCTTAATAGGCAGCAGGTAGAACTGTCCACTGGTGAGTGTCATCATACTAGTACCGTCAGGTGTCCCTAATCAGGGGGATGAGGGAATGTCCAGTGCTCTATCTGGTGGCTGGTGAGGGAATCATGACAAAAGCGGTCGTACAAAAATAAATACAAACAAACATGTACAATAAATTACATTTACAGAGCATATTTAATCACACTGACATTGTTCTAAACGGGTTGTTTTTAAAAGATGCTTAAAATAACCAATAGTGGGCAGAGAGGTGAGACATAAAGACCCCAGCAGTTCATTCCAAACGTGTGGTATACAATGTATTTTAACATGTACATTTAATTAAAAAAATAATGTTAATGTTAAAACGTTGTTAGAGTTTAGTGCATCAAACATGCTTTTTTTCTACATAGTAAAAACATATATTTAAGATTTCCCCTTAATATTTTATAATTGTAACCGCATAGAGCTGAAGGTGGAAGGTAAAAGGTTTTTTATTTTAATATTCTGGTTTGGTACGCGAGCTCATTGGGCTCATGGCATGTCAGAGAAAACCAGTCCTACTTTAAACTGAGTGCAAGCCACTGGCATTTTCCCTTCAATTGGTTTTGAGAGTGACTTTACATTTTGATTTAATAAGACCCATAGGTATGCCCTCAAACAAGAATCAATCATCATGTTGGACCAAATGAAGCACTGGCCAAAAAAAAAAAAAAAAAAAGACATGACTGGTTGTGATCAGCTGACTAACTCACTTATTCCACTTCTCCTGTCTTTTTCTTCTTACTTTCTCCTCCTGTCTTCAGACACATGCACACACACATGGAGAGCCAATCATCTCAGTTTGTGTCGTTCATAAGAGGTGGTTTTTACCCAACTACGAATCAAAGGCTTTGTCTACCTGCATGAAGGAAGTCGTTTCACTTTTAATAAAATATGGCCTTCTTGTGAATTGAATGAATGCAAATGTATTTAAACCACTGAATTACACGCTGCCTGGAGACATCAGAGCCTGCAGGGCCATACTTCTCTGTGTTCCATTTCTCATTAGTGTCTAATACCTGGCTCCCTTGATATGGCCTCGAAACCTTCTGATGGAACATTCATAATTGATTCTGATTTGAGACTCTCATTACCAACAAGTGACTCTATTGGTGTGTGCTCATTCAGCTCCACAGGGCAGATTCTTAAGAGTGTGGGTTTTAGCTTCACTTTCTCTCTCATTGGTGTGTGTGTTTCAGATTCTGAACGCACACAAGAAGAGATAGTGGAAAAAAAACAAGGTTTCACTTCCTTCAGAAAGTAAATTTCAACTTCTTCTCGATCCATTGCACTTGCGTTTTCTTTGTCGCACAAGCAGACAATACACTAATGCACACACAAACACACGCACACGGTTACCTGCCTTTGACGCTGCTGTTTTTGTGCTCATCTCTTTTTCTTTCTGCATCTCACACAAAACCGGAGCAGCAGGATGATCTGTTTTGCAGATGGAGGCAAAACGGTAATGATATGAAAACTGCCAGGGTGACACTTATCCAGGAAGAAGATTTGCACTCTTTTAAACAAAGAAAGCAACTATTATAAAGCAAGGAATACAGAAAAGTTATGTACAGTAAACATAGTTTTTCTGTATAATATTCTGTTCCAACAGGAGGCAAGCCTGTTTCCTCTGCACTGAAAACTCTACACCCATGTGATGAGATAACAAGTTCAGTAGCCCTGACCTTGTCTAATGGCAGTTCTGTCATATTTACCAAATAGTATTTGGAGCAATCGCCACCACTGAGATGAGATGGATAGATTGACAAGAAAGCAATCAAACCCACAAGGGTGTGTGTGTACTTGGCTTATCCCAACTACAACCTCTTCACAAAGCAGCCTCAACAAGATGGATGTCACTGACTTAGCCGACTCCTCCCTTATCGTCAGGGCAAGGGCACCCACAGCGCTTTGTTTTGCACAGAGTTGCTCACAAGAAATCAAATTAGATAGTAAATATTTAAACATTTGTAATTGAGAACTTCATTTAAACTTCTGTCTAGTTTTTTTGGTGCTTCCCGATTAAATTCTCTGCGGTGGCACATTAATCTACCTCTCCTACAGTTCTAAAGAAAGGGTTTCTGTAAGAAGAAAAAGACATCCAAATTCTGCAGAAATATTCTGAAACATCCCTAATGGCACACCTTCTTTGGAGGACGACCTGAAAATGGCATGATAATACAGTGCAAGACACTAAAGGGATAAATACCTGGCTGACAAATAAATGTGTTGTAAAAGGGGCATTAATCGCAGGCTTTTGTGGGACGAGTGCCCTTATGACAAAGGAGGGAGACATTTGTCAGTCTGTTCTGCGGATGGCCCCACCGAGCCTGTGATGAATCACCTCCACCTTGCTTTAACTGGCCACAGAGGCAGTGGCACCACAGCCGTTCAATCTGTAGCCGTCTGCCATCCAATATACCAATAAACCACAAAAAAAAAAAAAAAAAAACATACCAAAAAACAGGCACTTTACACCCCCAATTGGTTTCTTTCTTCTGCGTTAAAGAAAAAGTGTGCAGACTATAAGCATTTGTCGATTATTGATCATGGTTATCATTTTTGTGAATACCCAAACGACCAATGGTTTATTTTGGCCAAATTTGCCGCGTCATTAGTTACACTGCCAAATTATACTCTCACTTTCATTCAGATTATGGACTTCTTCCAGGTGTTTAGTTTTAATTCCACTCTTTCACTTTTAATTATCATATGGTTAAGTCTTATAAAAATAAAGTGTTACATAAAATGACAATGGCATTCAAAATTTTGCTGTTGGTTATTTAAACTATTTAGGTAATGAGATTAAGAACTGAGTATAAAATACAAGACTTCACAACATTTGGATGTAGGCGATGAGTTTTGGAGTATTTTAGATTAATCCAAATTAAGCTTGATGAACATGGCAGGTTCAAATTTCAAATGGAGAACATTGAAGATTGGGTCCAATGGGCGATTGAGTCCATTACTTGATTTCAGAAAAAACGACAAATATTGAGAAATTTTTAAAAAAAAAGCTGATACCTTTGTATGCAGAACGTGTCTAGAGATTTAAGGTCCGTTCCATCGTCTTCTGCTTATCAGGGGCCGGGTCGCGGGGGCAACAGCCTCAGACGGGAAGCCCAGGCTTCTCTCTCCCCGGATGCATCCTCCAGCTCACCCGGAAGAATCCCGAGTCGTTTCCCGGCCAGCTGTGAGACATAGCCTCTCCAGAGGATCCGGGAGTCTGCCTCTTGGTCTCCTCCCGGTGGGACGTGCCCGAAACACCTCACCAGCGAGGTGCTCGGGGGGCATCCTGACCAGATGCCTGAACCAGCCCATCGGGCTCCTCTTGACCTGGAGGAGGAGAGCACCCTGCGGAGCAAGCTCATTTCAGCCACTTGTATCCACAATCTCATTCTTTTGGTCACCATCCATAGCTGGTGACCATAGGTGAGCGTGGGAACGTAGATCGACTTGTAATTGAGAGCTTTGCTTTTCGGCTCAGCTCTCTCTTTACCACGACGGACCGATGCAGCATCCTAGAGATTTTTGTTAAGCAGTTTTTTCTCTCTTTGCACTAATTCTGTTAGACTTTGAGACGTTTTCTACAGATAACTCCTCTCCATGTTTTTATTTTAAGTTTACTGTCCAGGACATTTCACAACAATCTGGGGAGCAAATCGAGACCCTTTAAATTTGTCAAAACTCACAGAGGATGTGATTAATCACAAGCCAATTAGCCGCTGGCACCCGTGCCAACACTGACTGGAAGTGCGAGCAACTCATGTGAAAACCAGTAGCACTCTGTTCACTAGTTCTTTAAAACTGTTTTAATGACTTTACACTTTGAGTTTTATTTTTATTTCTTCAGCGCTCAGCGTATAATGCAAAGGACTCCCTGCAAGCTAAAACAATCAATTATGCATGCCATTAAATATGTATATCTCTGCCTTTGTTTATTCGATTGTTGTACACTGATATCTCTTTTTCTCCTCCTTACCGTTTACAAAGAAAGTTAATGATGATTCTTTCTTGCTCATAACTCTGCTCTATGCTGCTAAACTTTAACAATCGCTAACAAAAACGACCTGCCGATGACTGCCTGTGTGACATCAGCGTGGATCTCCTCTCCACCAATCAATACCATCTCCCTCCTTCTATGAGATCTACGGGGACACTTCCTCTGGCACCTCGGAGTAACTAAATCCTTTTACAGTGAAGCCTGCTGGCCTTCTCACAGCTGACTGATGATCCCGTATTACACATTGAGCTGACACACAGAATAGACAGTCAGTGGAAATCCTCCATCCAGAGAAGTAGAGCATCTAAATACTGGCTTGGGATGAATGCCCGATTTACTCATGTCTCTAAGACATGTGTTGGAGCTGGAGTTTGGTGGGATTAGAGTGCATAATAGATTTCAGAGCAAAGGACTACTGATGCAGCACCAAATTCACACACTGCCCCGGGGCCAAAAAGCCTCCTCACAAAGAGTTGCAGGAAAAAAATAATGGTAAGTTGTTTTTGCCATTGGGAAGACACTAACAACCTTTTAGAAAAATCCCAAACTAAAGTCACACAACCCATCATTGGACGATTTTTTAAGAGCCTGTCCGAGTTTTTAACGTCTTTCTTTCTTTTTTTCTTTCTTTCTTTGTTTCCTTCCTTCTATCCTTCCTTCCTCCCCTCCTTGTTCCTTCTTTCCATCCATCCATCCTTCTTTCTTTCTTTCCTTCCTTCCTTCCTTGCTTCCTTCCTTCTTTCCTTCCTCCCGTCCATTCTTCTATCCTTCTATCTATCCTTCCCTTTCTTCTTTCTTACTTCCCTTCTTCCTTCCTTTCTTCTTTCCATCCTTCCTTGTATTCCACCGTCCTTCCATTCTTCTTTCTTTCCTTCCTTCCGTCCATTCATCCTTCCATCTTTCGTTCGTTCTTTCGTTCTTTCCTTTCTTCTTCCCTTTCTTCCTTCCTTCCATACGGCCTTCCATCCTTTCTTACTTCCTTTCATACGTTTTTCCATCCATTCTTCCATCCTTCCTTCCATCCTTCCTTCCATCCGTTCTTCGTTCCTTCCTTTCTTTTTTTTCTTTTTTTTTAAATCTCTGTGGCCTTTTTGTAGATCCCATTGAGATCCTTTTTCAAAGAAGACTGTGAGGATATGTCAACATTGAGGTCTTCCACTTTAGTTTGTAGTTTAAAACTAGCCGTTACTTTTTAGTTATGCAAATTAGGCAACACACTGTTCTTCCTCTCGTTGGTTTGAAGCGTTTGTTTATCTCAATGTTGACAATCTGTGGTGTGCTAATGTGATCTGTGCAGAGAGATTAGGCCCCGACCATTGACCCTAAACACGGCTAAGCCACATGGAGACAGATAGGGCTATTAAAGCACCGTAATGGAGGAAGAAAAGTGACACCAATTAGATTAAATGTGGTAGATATTCTTCTAATTTCTCTCGGCAGAGAACCAGAACGCAACTCACACCGGATAACAGAGGATAATGATCTTGTTACAGTACACACTTCTTGTTTGGATCCAGACTGGTAAAACAGGGGGTCCATTGACCAGGAGTGGTACACATACACACATAAGCAATGGTGGAGCAGTTCACTCAACCTCTGGCTTCTTCAGTACACCCTCCAGGATATATGAATGAAGATTTGTATCGAGACTAGACCAAGACAAGCTGGATAGTCCACAGTTTGTACTCTTTGAATTATTAAACAGCTTATATTTTTTACAAATCCCTGAAAGTTCAGCTTACATTTGTTGGTTAAGAAGTTCAGCTGGAAAAACTGCATAACCTTTCTCTTGACAAACAAAGACGCTACATAACCAAAATAAAAAATTGAAGAGCACGGGTCTGATTCCTGCATGTGTCTAAATCCTAACTTTTTAAATAATCAGTCTATCTAAGACAGCCATTTCTAATAGAATAACCAGGATCATATTGGGTATTAGTGGGAAAAAACTCAACAACTCCCCTTGTCTTACTTTATCAGTCTGTGTTTTAGGAAACAGTCTTAGAGTTTTAGAGATGAATTTTCAGCCTCGGCATAGACAGTAAAGCTATGAAGATGAAATAAAGTATTCTGTTTAGGTGAAATATGTATTACAAACTAAATCTTTGTTAGGGTGCAGTTTTGGAAGAAAAGTGGAAAACACAATGAGCTGATTCATATTTAATGGCTCTAACTACATGTGGTGAGCAAGTTGTGTTCCATCTTTAAGAACAATAACAAGTGTAGATTAAACACACAATATTAGAACAAAAAAACTCAAAGCAACTTTTTAAAGATACAGAAAAAAACAGCTTGATTTTGGAATCCGATGGGTTTAATGAATCATTCTCAGTGTTACAATAAGTTTTGCTTTTGTGAATGTAGTTGAGTTAAATTAATCATTTAGAGAAAACTTTGTGCGATTAACTTAAGAGGTCTCATCTCATTCAAAAGAAGTCTTGTCTCATTGTGTTTTATTCACATGAACAATAATAATTTTGGTTTTTGAACATTACAATACGATAGTTCTTAAATCTCACTGATTTGCTTTATCACAGGCCAGGAAGTGTGAAAGCCTTATTATCGCTTATCCTTCAACCCAAGTGCCCTGTTCTAGGCCTCTGAAATTTGACACGGGCCATGAGCGAACAGTCCATCCTCTGCCCAACTCATAGAGGAATGGGGAAGCGAGGAGAGTGGGCAAAATGCTTCCTACGATGTAAAAAGCGTCGCCATTGTAGCAGGCACTTGTTTGTTGTCACGTGGCGGGAGGGGAGGGAACGAGGGCGTGTAGTATTATACATACTTTTAAATTGCTGCCTCAGTTTAAAAGCCATGTGGTAAAAAATACAATCCCAACACATCATTAATGTTAATAATACATTTTTTCATTTTTTAGAATGCTCTTTACGTTTCTAAAAAAAAAAATGGGGTCATGGGAGTTGCTGGTGCCAATCTCAGCTGATTTCAGGCGAGAGGCAGGGTATACCCTGGAACAGGTTGCCAGTCTGTTGTGAGGCCACACACAGACAACCATCCACACACACACACACACACACACACACACACACACACACACACACACTCATTTCTAGGTAAAATTTACAGCATAAAGGCTTGTCTCAAATCTTTGACTACATGAAGGCTTATTTTTCAGACTTTACATGTCACATTAAAACATTTGATTGGAAATGTCTGTGTTAAAACTGCAAGGGGGCTTTAGGGTTAAAGAAAGTGGATGGATGGATTTTTACCAAAAGATTTTTGGTAAAAATAACCCCAGGTAAAGGATCAGTAGTGTTCACTTCACATGTGTAAACTACAAAAATGACAAATCAACACAAGGGTCAGACTATGTGGGAATAAAATGAAGGAGTAATTACAATGAAAGAAATAATGCCTGAAGGGCAAGAGTGGTGATTAACAAACAGAAACAGTGTTAAAGTGATGCAAAAAATATACAAGAGAAATATCTGGGCAATAAAACAAACCAGCGAAACAAGAGGAGACAGCAAAGCCAGGGACAAAAATCTACTCCGAACTTAAATAAACCTAAATTCAAACCACTGGTTTGTAATGTTAAACACTGAATTTTATCTTTATTTCATTAGAGATATTCAAATCTTTCCCACTTGCAGGGTAAAAAAAAAAAAAACGAGTTCCTTTTTTTGCCACTTGTCCTGGAGACATGCAAACTCTCTCCAGCTCTCTTCCAAAGTTCCTTTCAGAATAACAAATGTTTGACTTCCTAGGTCAGATGCTAGTGTGACTCCTGCTTTGTCTGCCCTCCAAACTTTCAACAGTACAGACTTTGAAGCAGATGCCACAAGTTAAAAGACAGACGTCATGCATCACATTTGGTCTGATGAGTTACTGGGGTACTGCGGTCCATCTGCTCTCATGGAGATCGGCTTGTTGGTTGCCAGCCTCCCACTAGTCTGACTAAACTCTGTTGTGGCAATGTCTAGAGTGCACTCATCAGGGTTGAGAAGAGTATTTAAAAATAAACTAACAGCAATAAAACTCGGCCTTAAATAAAATAAAAAAACAAAACTGAATAATTGGATCACTTTCAGCTGAGTTGGAAAATACAAATAAAATCAATTTAACTAAAACAAAATATTAGATCATATAAAAGATGTATTTTCTCAGCAGTATGTTGTGCTACGTTGTGCTTTACAAGATTTATGCAGTAGGACAAATAAACAGATTTAAAAAAATCCTGAGTTAGCTTTTGTTTGTGTTTCATGCTGAATATGACTGCAGTAAGAATATTAAATCAAATTTTTTTTATACTTAAGTCAATAACTTTTGGTTGGAATACAACAGATCTAAAATGCTGACTTGGTTGAGACTGAATTTGTTTGAGTTATTTGAACACTTGATTATTTTTCTAAACTTATTACCGGCAGAATAAGTGACTTCATCGTTTTCTTGCTGTTGATTTGAAGAAACCACAATGAGCATGGTTGAAAGCATGTAGTTCTCAAAAAATATCTTGATGCTGTCTTATTTGCTTCGATTAAAATGCATTTAATAATTTGGTGTAACATTAGCAGGGGCGATTCCAGACCGGACAAGTAATGGGTGCTCAGCATTTTGAAAAAATAAGTTGGCGTGTGCGTGTATTTTTTTAAAAGAATAAAATCAATCTAACACCGGCAGCCTCAAGCCACTTGCCCTTTTTACAGTGTCACATTTACTCTATATTTACTCTATAGCCCAGGTAAATTAGACTATGCACAAGCTTCACTAAGTTGTGCTCTGATCTGCTTTGTTTAACTATGAATTGAGAGTTTGATCTAGTTAATTATGCTTATAGGATGTTCCTGATAAAAACTAATAAAACATGTACATTTGGATATATGTACTGTATGTGTTCATAGAGATAACTATATGTATTGCCTATTTTACAGACATCGATTAGGGGTCAAAGAAAAATGACCACTCAATGGCACAAATCCGTCAATATTTTAAAGGGAGATGTTCATACAAAATCAACTTTTTTAGACATTTATTAGAGTTTTTTTTGTAGCCGATAGTTTTCTCCTTCATTCCTGGATGTTTGAGGGATTTGCATGCACTTCTGTTCAGTATTCAAATACTACTCAAAGGCCATGTAACTCTTGACCATGAATTTTGTTCTCTCTGACACCTACATTCTAACATATGTAAAAACAAAGTGTTTGAATGTTCCTACATTCTAATGTAAGTGAAAACAAAGTGTTTAAATGTTCCTACATTCCAACGTATGTAAAAATAAACTGTTTGGAGGTTCTTACGTACATAAAACTCTATACGTAAGAACAGTGTTTTTGTTCTTACGTGTTTAATGTTCATCTTACAAAGAAACACTTAGTTCATTCACGGTAAGAACAAAGTGTCTGAATGCTCCTATAATCTAATGTAAGTAAGAACAAAGTGTTGGAATATTTCTACATTCCAACTTACGTAAGAACAAAGTGTTGGAATGTTTCTACATTCTAACGTACGTAAGAACAAAGTGTTTGAATGTTTCTACATTCTAACGTACGTAAGAACAAAGTGTTGGAATGTTTCTACATTCTAACGTACGTAAGAACAAAGTGTTTGAATGTTTCTACATTCTAACGTACGTAAGAACAAAGTGTTTGAATGTTCCTACATTCCACCGTAAGTAAGAACAAAGTGTTTGAATGTTCCTACATTCCACCGTACGTAAGAACAAAGTGTTTGAATGTTTCTACATTCTAACGTACGTAAGAACAAAGTGTTGGAATGTTTCTACATTCTAACGTACGTAAGAACAAAGTGTTTGAATGTTTCTACATTCTAACGTACGTAAGAACAAAGTGTTGGAATGTTTCTACATTTTAACGTATGTAAGAACAAAGTGTTTGAATGTTCCTACATTCCACCGTACGTAAGAACAAAGTGTTTGAATGTTCCTACATTCCACCGTACGTAAGAACAAAGTGTTTGAATGTTTCTACATTCTAACGTACGTAAGAACAAAGTGTTGGAATGTTCCTACATTCCACCGTACGTAAGAACAAAGTGTTTGAATGTTTCTACATTCTAACGTACGTAAGAACAAAGTGTTTGAATGTTCCTACATTCCACCGTACGTAAGAACAAAGTGTTTGAATGTTTCTACATTCTAACGTACGTAAGAACAAAGTGTTGGAATGTTTCTACATTCTAACGTACGTAAGAACAAAGTGTTTGAATGTTTCTACATTCTAACGTACGTAAGAACAAAGTGTTTGAATGTTCCTACATTCCACCGTAAGTAAGAACAAAGTGTTTGAATGTTCCTACATTCCACCGTACGTAAGAACAAAGTGTTTGAATGTTTCTACATTCTAACGTACGTAAGAACAAAGTGTTTGAATGTTCCTACATTCCACCGTACGTAAGAACAAAGTGTTTGAATGTTTCTACATTCTAACTTACGTAAGAACAAAGTGTTGGAATGTTTCTACATTCTAACGTACGTAAGAACAAAGTGTTTGAATGTTCCTACATTCCACCGTACGTAAGAACAAAGTGTTTGAATGTTTCTACATTCTAACGTACGTAAGAACAAAGTGTTGGAATGTTTCTACATTCTAACGTACGTAAGAACAAAGTGTTTGAATGTTCCTACATTCCAACCAGGGCTCACGCTAACCGTTTGCCACGTTCGCAAATGCGATTTGGCCAGGTACTGCTGTGACTCCTCCCCCTTCCAAAGCGCTGCGTGCGCGCAGAAAATGTGTGTGTGCGTGGATGCGTGCGAGAAAAAGAAAGCGAGTAAGAGAGAGGAATATGTCAGTGTATGCTTGAGAGAGGAACTTGTGTCTGTGTTTTTGAGACAAAATGAGGAACATGCCTGTCTGTGTGTGTTTGAGAAGGAGAGAGATTAACTTGTCTGTGTATGTGTCTGTGTGTGTTTGAAAGAAATTAACTTGTTTGTCTGTGTGTGTTTGAGAGAGAGGGATTTGTCCGTGTGTGTCTGCGTTTGATAGAGGGTGGGTTTCTGATGTGATGTCTATTCAATTCAATTTTATTTGTATAGCCTAAAATCATAAAATTTTTGTCTAAACTGGCTTCACATTGCAGATTTCAAAAATAAAAAAAAAGAGAACAATGCATAATGAAAACAATATATAGCAAAAAGCTAACTAAAAAAAATACTAGCTAAACAATTATAGCACAATCCTGCCCTTAGATTCTCCTTCACAGTGAGGAAAAACTCCTAAAAAACCCATCAGTAGGGAAAAAATAAGAAACCTCATCTAATGGTTGTGTAACAACAATAAACGTGTTGTGAGGGTAGTTTTACTGCAGACTGGAAACGATTTGTCGCAGATTGTTGCAACTTTTATTAATATTCATCAAATGACACATTCTGCAAATAGTTACACCAGATTCGTTAAGAACAAAGCTAAAGGTATATGTACATTTACCGTTAACCACAAACTAACACGTTATGACACAGAGCATGTCAGAACTGAAAAAGAATTTGTGGCTAAAGCAAATTCAATGTGGCCACTAATGATTTTACGACACTAGAGTGAGCCCAGGTAAATTGGACTGTGCACAAGCTTTACTAACTTGTGCTCTGACCTGCTTTGTTTAACTATGAATTGAGAGTTTGATCTAGATAATTATGCTTATAGGATGTTCCTGAATACCTCATTTTGGTTTGGTATTGGAAAATAACAAGTGGGAGGACCTTTTTCATTATTATTTTTTTGCATTATTTTAGCTTGTGGTAATATTTTGGACATAGAAAATGAAGGTTTTGAACATTGTTTTACTAGCTCCTAATCGAGTCAAAAAAAAATTCAAAGGTGTTGAAAATGACCAAGAATATCATAATTTTCTTTCTGAATAAGAGTAGGATTTACTTTTCCAGTCAAAAACTAACTGATTTCTAGAAATTCATTTGATGTTTCATTCCTAAATAAAGCCTCCATTAGAGATTCCCACGCTGGAAGAACGGCTTTAAAAAAATTGCGACTCCATTATTCTTTTTAATAGTAGTTCTTACATACCACCAGCCCACACGAGACACAAAAGCTTAAATTTGACTGGCGTGTCGGCAGGAAGGAAAGTACAAATGCAAGTTCTGATATCTTCCATTGAGTCATATCTTCGAAATGCATTGCTGCCATTCAGTTTCTATCCTATTTTCAATCACACAAAGTGGTCCTATCATTAGTAAGTCTCTGCTTCATTCATTTCCTCCAACTTCCTCCCTCTCATGACCTTTTATTCTCATCATTGGTGCTTTTTTCCCCTTTTTTATTCACACCGTCTCCAGATTGGCAGCCAGAAAGGATCTAAGTGCAAGACTGCCAATGGTTCCATTGCTCTGATATACTAATCATGGTAGAGAAAAAAAATGGTGGTTGGCGTGACAAAAAAATATGAATCTGACCTAATCTTGTGACTTGCTGTAGCAGCTTTATGGTGAGTTATTGTGCTTGAAGGGAAAAATTTGACTTCCGGGTGATCCTTACCCCTTCATCTTCATCACAGTCAACACGGCACTTATCTTTTTTTTTTATATTTATAGCGCTCATTCCTTCTGACTTTGAAATTTGTTGTTACTATGTTTGAATTGTATGCAAGATTTTATGAAAATGTTGGTGTGATTTTGTTGGTATGAACGCAGATAGTCGATTCAAATCTACTCAAAATTGAGTAAAGAAAATGTTTTATGAAGTTTTGTTCCCTAAAAGTAGATGAATAACGATGCATAAAGCTCAAAAATAATTCCGTTCCGTCATCTTCCGCTTGTTCTGGGGTCGGGTCACGGGGGCAACAGCCTCAAGCGGGCAGCCCAGGCCTCTGTCTCCCCGGCTGCATCCTCTAGCTCACCTGGAAGGATCCCAAGTCGTTCCCCGGCCAGCTGTGAGACATAGTCTCTCCAGCAGGTTTGGGGTCTGCCCCTTGGTATCCTCCCGGTGGGACGTGCCCGAAACACCTCGCCCGCGAGGTGCTCGGGAGGCATCCTGACCAGATGCCCGAACCACTCCATCTGGCTCCTCTCGACCTGGTGGATGAGCGGCTCGACACCGAGCTCCTCCCGGATGGCAGAGCTCCTCACCCGATCTCTGAGTGAGAGCCCAGCCACCCTGTGGAGGAAGCTCATTTCGGCCGCCTGTATCCGCGATCTCATTCTTTCGGTCACCACCCACAGCATGTGACCATAGGTGAGTGTTGGAACGTAGATCGACTTGTAAATCGAGAGCTTTGCTTTTCGGCTCAGCTCTCTCTTTACCACGACGGACCGATGCAGCGTCCTAGTTATTGCTGATGCCGCACCGATCCGCCTGTCGATCTCCCGCTCCATCTTTCCCCCACTCATGAACAAGACCCCGAGATACTTAAACTCTTCCACTTGGGGCAGGACCTGTTTCTGTAAAATAATTTTACAGAAAAAAAAAAAATTTAAATGTATAAACCAGATAATTTCCCCCATTGCAGTCCAGCTGGTAAAAAACTCCACCTTTTGTGTTTGTGTCTACACAACTGTTAAGTCCTGTTAAATCAATCTGATTCTGTAGAGAAGTTGAAAGTGTGCAAAGATCCTTGTTATAAAGTCATGCTCATTGCGACTCGATCACACAAGGTGAAAGAATGACATTGGGTTGAGGAAAAGATTGAATTGCAGCCTGTGTGAGTTGGAATTCATGCAGCTTCCGCAATGACATCTTTTTTGTGTGTGTGTGTGTTCACAATGCAAGGTGTTTACAAGTGCTTACAATCCCAAGAAAATAGCTCTCCCCCATCACAGGTCACAAAATAGATCCAGACTTAGAATAATTTCAGTGTCGTCCTCTCCTTTTTGTTTTGAATGTCTTCATCCCCAGACTCCAGCTTTTCAAATGGAAAAAAGGGGCTTTAGCCTGCAAGTTGAAACCAAATACCACAGGAGGGTAAAATAGAGTGAAAGCATATTACTGTGAAGTGTTCCATGGATACATAAAAATGGGCAGAGAAAATCATCTATCTCATTTCCCTGTTGAGGGCCTATGAATTTTCTGAATGATGCTGGAAACAGATTCTTTCCCTTCAATCCTCCCACCGTGAATGGGTTCTGGGGATGACAATAATAAGAGGGGCGGGATCTGAAAGCAATCAAATCCTCTGGAGTGCATTGATAAGAAGCTGTTAGTGTGTGTGTGTAAAACCGGGACACTGGGATGGTGAATGGTCTCAAGCTGTCTGTGTATTTGGGATTTTGAAACTTGGCAAGGATTGGGTAACATCATACAAACTGATTAAAATTAGAAAATAAACAGGAAAAATAATTTATAAATGATCTAGTGTCTTTCTTGCCTGCTTCAAGCACTCCTTACATTTTGTTTAGCTCATACTTTGGTAAACGGTTAAAATTTGTATCACTATGACATTGTGAAAGTCTCCTGCTGTCCCTGAACATCAATCATCGTGATTATTATGGGATTGCCTTTTCTTTAGCACTGTATAAAACTCATGCTCAAAGTTGGAAAACTTCCTTTTCAACTTGAATAAAATAGGTGAAAGTTTGTGTTTGAGACTTCTTCAAATAAGTAACTAGTGAATGATCTCCGTTCCGTCATCTTCCGCTTGTTCCGGGACCTGGTTGCGAGGGCAACAGCCTCAAACGGGAAGCCCGGCTGCATCCTCCATCCTGCGGTCTGCCCCTTGCGCATCCCGACCAGATGCTCGAACCACCCCATCTGGCTCCTCTCGACCTGGAGGAGGAGCGGCTCGACACTAAGCTCCTCCTGGATGGCAGAGCTCCTCACCCGATCTCTAAGTGAGAGATCGGAGTTTGCATGTTCACCCCATGTATGTCTAGATTTTCTCCAGGTACTCTGGGTTCCAGCTGCACGGTGGCACAGCAGTTAAAACAGTGCCATCACAGCCAGAAGGTCGGGGTTCAGGTCCGGGGTGGGATGAGGCTTGGAACACTGGCCCATCTATGTGGAGTTTACATGTTCTCCCTGTGTATGTGTGGGAAAACATGCGAGTACTCTAGTTTCCTTTTACCCTCCAAATAAACATGTATGCTGAGTTGATTGGCCACTATGAACCTATCCTTAGGAATGAGTGTATGTGTGGATGGTTGTGTGTGTGAATGGCTGTCTGTAGCCACACAGCAGACTGGCGACCTGTTTGTGGTGTACCCTGCCTCTCGCCTGAAATCAGCCGGGAAAGTTTCTGCCCACCCATGACCCCGTTTGTGATAAGTGTTTCAGAATATAAAACTGTAGTTTCCTCACTCTAGTTACTCATAAAAAATTGGTCGCTGAGAAGGAATGTCCCTGTGGATGAGTCTTTGTGAATGGTTGTCCCTCTCCAAGTGTGGTCTTTGCAACAGACTGGAGAACCCCACCTCTTGCCTGTAACAGAACGGATAGGCTCCAGCACTATCCTTGGCCCTAACAAGGATACGCAGTCAAGAAGATGAATGAATGAATGCAACGGTTTAGTTTGATGTCATTTCAGAGCCTTGGGGCTTGGATACATATTAGTGAAACAACCATAACATTAAATTCAGAAGGGCTTTCAGCACTATTTGAAAATAGTTTAATTTCCAGTGCTACCATTGTTTAATGGTGTATGCAACATCAAACTATAAAATTTAGATGATCCGTACACCCTGCACTTTGGTGATACATTTAAATTACGTAGCCTTACTATCCTGAAAATCTGCTGATTTACAAAAATATCTCATAAAATAACATAAAATCAGTCACCTTTTTTAACTGTATTTCAGAAATTGAACTGTGGATAAACAAAAAATGTATATACAGTAATTCAACCAAGAAAAAAAACGTTGATAATCTGCCCCTTCAAGTAAAAGTTATTTTGCTTAACCTGCAAATTTTTTTAACCAGAAAAATCTTGATGCACTTTGCATATTTTGAGTTAGATTTATTCAACAGTATAAATATGTTAAAATCAAGATTCCATTAGTTGTAAATTAATATTTGATGTTGACATCCCAAAATTCAAGTGTTCCTTTAAGACCAGAAACACAAATTACATTATTAGATTTCTGTGGATTTCAGGACAAATTTTAGTTTGAATGTAGTTGTGCTTTAATGGACTCAAATGTTGAGTTCTCCTACCACCTTTTAAATTATACACTTTGAAAGACTCAGAGCTCCTCTAGTACTGGCCTTGTACGTTCTCAATGATCAAACTATGACCAATGGCAAGGCCTTTCTCCACCATAAGTAATTCCTGTGGAAAAAATCTTTTAACAAAGGCTCAAGACCTTCTTGTAGTATTTTTTTTAAAAAACAAGTTTTTAATGATTAGTTTTTAATGACAAATTTTCATCACTTTTTTATTGCTCAGTTATTTAGTCCTTTTTTTAATTTTTTTTTCTTTTTTAGCTATTTTACCATTGATGATTTATTTAATCTAAGTTCATGCTCTTAATGATGTCTTGCACTTTTTAGATCTAGTGACAGAAAAGGTTTTTTGAACGTGTTTTTCTAATCTTTGTACTGTAATTGTGAGAGTCAAGCCAATTTGTATGGCTTAAGCCAGAACAAGTCGCCAGTCTGTTACAGGGCCACACAATAACAAACATCCACACACACTCCTTCCCAGCAGCAATTACATAGTGGACAATCAATGCATGGATTTAGGGGGTGGGAGAAAACCCACAAATACACAGGGAGAACATGCAAACTCCTCACAAAAACGCTAGTGTTTCACACTTCGTCCCACTCCAGGACTCAAACCCTGACCTTCTTGCTGTGAGGCAACAGTGCTGACTACTGCAACCCCAGGCAGGCCCAAACTAACATCTATATGTGCAAAATGATTTAGTGTGTCTGGTGTTAAATTGAATTAGGCGATCAACTTGAAGAACAGAAATCAAAGTCATTGGATTCAATAGCAATGTTTGTGCAACAGAGTTATTACAATCATAAAAATAGTTTAGCTGATTCAAATATCAACATCTAAAAGAATTTTCACTTTATTTGAAGAAGCAAAAAGGAAATTTTTTTTGTACCTAGTTGGTTTAAAATCAATGTTCTATTTTGCGAGACTAAAAGAGGCGGTTTGTTTTCTTGTAGGGCTCAAGTGAAATCCTTTTTGCAGGTTAGGATTTTGAAATTGTATAATGTTGTTTTTTTCAACTGATACAAAGCCATTTTGATAAAATTTCTTTTTTTTTTCATTTCATTAGTAAGGTAGACTTTCCCCACTGTGGCTAAATTCAATTGCACACAACATTTCCACAGACAGATTAAAACTGAAAAGATTCAATTGCCTTTTTTTTTCATAGCAGTTCCTAGTTACATAAATAATTTAGCAATGGAACTATTTTCACAAAAGATCTCTATTTTTTTTTTCAACATAGTTATAGACTGCAATTTAACTCAAACTATTTGTATTTTACAAAAATTTTGTGCTTCAGGCATTCCACTGTCACTTCCTTCAATTTCAACATTGTTGTACCTCGAGGCATCTTCAAATTACTTTCTGTCAGCCTTCAGAATCTTCTAAGTGATAGAGAGCAATAACTGTGGTAAACAACACTGTCATTTACTCTGAATTTTACACTAATTTAGGCATATAACGTGGACTTCTTTAAGCCGGTGGGAAATAAACTAGAAAATCTTAACTTCAAAACCATTAGTTTCTATAAGAACAGATTAAATGACACATAGATATTCTTCATTTTCAATAATTATTAACAAGGCTGCATTTGTAATATTTCCCCCCACAAATCATTCACAGCTATTAGATGTGTCAAATATAATGAATGGTTTTTAATAAAGAAATAAAAAAAAGATTCCTCATAAGCCAGCAGAGGCAGTAAAAGGAACAGTGCAGCACTGTATGAAAACATATTGCAACGCTGAAAAGGAGGAAAATAGTCGTTCATCATTCCATGCTAATGTTCATGCTTCAGCGTCCACCAATCAGCTTGTACCTTTGTGTAGTTATGTCTCTTTGAGTGTGTGTGTAATAAGGAATTAGATATTGTCATGTGCTACAGTCACTGGTGTGTGGTCGTGTACTGTATGATGCAGGTTCTAATTATAATCTAATTATAACATAGCTGGCTTGATGGTAAAATTACTTAAATCCCCAAGACAGAACACTGACATACTCTTATCAAAAATCTCCACGTTGTTCAAACAATAAAAAGCAGGGCAATATGGAGCCTAGAATCCTAGCAAACAGAAAACCTCCAGGGATTGTTACACTGAAGTTCTCTAAAGGTTTGTTTTTAACTAACCAAAGTTACGTTACAACCTAACCTTCCCAGAACATTGAGAAAACCAAATTCTAAACGTTATGGTTACACTTAAGTTTAGAAGAACGTTCTGAAAACCAAAAAATAACGTTTTGCAACCTTCATAAAACTTTCCATTTAAACCTATAGAGAACCAAAAAAAACGTCTCAGGAACATTCTGAAAACCTTTGAATAACCTTCCCAGAATGTTCTGGGAAAGTTAAATTGCCAGCTGGGATGCTACTCTTTTATTTATTTGGATATGATTGTCATTTTTGAGTGAAGTTTTGTAAATAAAAGAATACACCCCGAAATATAAATTTGACCTTGATTTAAAAACGCATTCCAGCTACAGGGTTTTAATAGAGTGAGGTAGTTCAAATTAATCAAAGGTGCAATTTGAAACATTTGGTCTTAGAGATGTGCATTTTAAAGAAAGCAAATATGCCAGAAAAGTTGTTCGCACTATTTTCTTCGTGGGGCTTGAAAATTGAAAAGGTTTTTAATCTAATTTTTACTTTTTTTATTTGTCCTTCCAAAAAGAGTCGTAATTTTCTGGAAATTGTATTCTGTCGGTCCACTTGAAGGTGTTCATGTAAAAGCTGATTTCACAAAAGCATTCTTATTAGAATTGTGGAGCATTTCCGTTCTGTTTCGTTTTCTTCCTCTTCTCCAGGGCATGGTATCAGGGCCAACAGCCTCAGATGGGAAGCCCAGACTTCCCTTATCCCGGCTCCATTCCGAGGCATATCCCGGCCAGCTGTGAGACATTGTTCCTCCAGCGGGTATGGGTCTACCCCTACATCTCCTCCTTGTGGGGCGCTCCCAAAATACCTCACAAGCAAGGTGTTCGTGAAGCATTCTAACCAGATGCTCGAACAGCCTCATCTGGCTTCTCTCAACCTGGGGGAGCAACGGGTCTACTCCAAGCTCCTCCCGGATGGCAGACCTCCTCTACGTATCTCTTAGTGAAAGCCCCGCCACCCTGCAGAGGAAGCTCAATTCGACTGCTTTCATCCACAATCTTGTTCTTTTGGTCACCACCCACAACTGGTGACTATAGGTGAGGGTAGGAAAGTGGATCGACTGGAAAATAGAAAGCTTCGCTCTTGGGCTCAGGTCCTAGTTCACCATGACAGACCGATGTAGCGTTCTGGTTATTGTGGACGCCGCTCAGCTGGAACAGGGCATAATCCGCGCTTCCACTGGAGGAGATGGGTGGCATGACGGGATCCTGTTGTCAGACCTTCGGCTGCATAAGGTAGTTCAGGGTTAAAATTATAACAATTTGAAGTGGAATTCAATTACACTAGAAAAAGATGGGTTTTTCTTTTTGCCTATTTCACATAAATTAAAACTATTTAAAAGATCTCTGATGTCGATTTTTCTCGTTTCTCAGTCCAGCCTGAATTTGATCCAAACTAATGTCAGACCACAGATCTTTTCGTCATGTTGCAGCAGCTGCCTGTAAAACGATTTTTAAACAGACTGACGTCCAGTCACTTCAGAGCAGTCACAGGACACTATTAATTAATCAAACACACGCTAATTAAAAGTCACTCATTCTGATCATCAATTAACTTTTTAAAAGGTGAACTGTATTCTTGTGTGAACTTGCATGTCATAAAAAAATTGTGGTTATTTCGTTTAATATACTGTAACTCAACCATAAACTCTCCCATGAGTACAGGTCACACTGTACAATGGTTTGTGTGTTAATTAAGGTCTAAAATGACCCATGTCAGAGATGGTGTTCCACGGGTAAGTAATTTATCAAAGCGAGATGAAATATGACATTTACACCAGTATTCCTTTGCTTTTTAAGTTGATGCAGTATGGCTTTTCTACATGTGCAGATTTGGATGTGTTGCAGTGTAAACAGGTTAGCGTTGCTGATAAAAGAATCAAAACAGTATGAATAAGAAATTTTGCAGAAAATAATCATTGGAAATATTTTTATAACAAACTTTATTGTTTAACTTGAAATTTGTAGCTGACTCAGTATTTAGTGGGAACAACAACATTCTAAATGTGCACTGCCAAGTCTTTACTTGCACTTTAGGGAAACATTTGGTCAACTAGTTTTTGTAATCATAAACTCAATTCCACACTGAAACACTGAAAGCACTGACCTGGGCATTATCGCCTGTATTAAACCGTTCACGCTGAGACGCCTATAAAAAATAAATTTACATTTGTGTATGTATTTAATTTGAATAGTTTTGAACCAATTCCAAATGAATTGACATTGTGGTTAAACGTCTCCCATCACCAAAAGCCTCCCCCATCAACACTGTAGACTCTTTCCGCTTCCTCGGCACTACTATCCCACAGGACCTAAAGTGGGAGCCGTCCATCAGCTCCCTGATCAAAAAGGCCCAGCAGGGGATGTACTTTCTGCGGCTGCTGAAGAAAGCCAAGCTGCCCACCCAGATGTTAGTGCAGTTTTACACAGCCATCATCGAGTCCATTTTCACATCCTCCATCACCGTGTAATACGCTGGAGCCACAGCCAGGGACAAACATAAACTGCAGCGCATTGTGCGCTCTGCGGAGAAGGTGATTGGCTGCAGCGTTCCATCTCTCCATGACCTGTACGTCTCCAGGACTCGGGGGCATGCAGGTCAGATAGCAGCTGACCCTTACTACCCTATGCATGGACTTTTTGAGCGACTCCCCTCAGGCAGGAGGTTCTGGTCCATTTGGACCAGAAACTAGTTCCTAGTCTCTGATCCTTCTCATTGACTATTGTAATAAAAGCATTTCTGATTTTGAAATCAAAGTTAATTTTGATAAACTGCATAAATATAAAAAAAAGAAAATGAATGAAAGAATACTGTATGTAGTACACCAAGCTCCTCCTGGGTGGAGTTGAGTTGAGGTGGTATCTATCGGAGGCCTACATGACTAGGTTTGGTTAGACAAACCTAAATTGCTTGTGCCTTCTGCTAGCATAGATTGTGTCAAGTGCAATGAGATTATTAAATCTAAACCAAGACTGTTTATAAGAGTACTCTCCAGCAGAGAGCCAAAGAATACTTCAAGTGGTTTCTGAAGCTATTGTATCAACAAAAAGCCCTGTTAGCTTCCTTTGTACTGTCTAAAGCATTGCTTACTACAAAATGTTAAGCTGGTAAAAGCTTTAAGAAGAAGTTATCTGGGGCTTATGATGATTCCTGCTGGGTGAGTGAGGGATAGAAGCTAAGAGCACTCCTTTCCTGTGGAGTGAGTTACTTTCGGTAGACGCCGTTCTTGCAGAAATGCTACTGGTTTCTAATGGTTTTGCACTAGTTCTTCAGCAAGGTAACTTGCTTTAGCAAATTTTCTGCAATGTTACTCCCCATACAGCTGAATGTTTTCCATCTCTTTTTGTAAACACAAAATATTTCAGACTAAAAGCTAAAGGAACTTTTTTTTTTAAATTAAGAAAAGACTGATTGATTTACCAGTTGATCCACGTACCTACCCTCATAACCTACCTGCTGTAGGTGGTGACTCAAAGAACGAGATTGCGGATACAAGTGGACGAAATTAGATTCCCCTGCATGGTGGCTGGGCTCTCACTCAGAGAGAAAGTGAGGAGCTCTGCCATCCGGGAGGAGCTACAAGTAGAGCGGTTGCTCCTGTGGGTCAATAGAAGCCAGATGGGGTGGTTCGAGCATCTGGTTAGGATGCCTCCTGAATGCCTCACTGGTGTGGTGTTTCGGGCACATTCCACAAAGAGGAGACTTAAAGGTGGACCCCAGACTTTCTGATGAGACGACAGTATGTCTCTCAGCTTGACAGGGAACACCTCAGGATTCTTCTAGGTGAGTTGAAGGATGAAACCGGGTCCCTAGGTGTCCTGTCTGAGGCTTTTTTTCAATTTACAGACTTCAATAGTATACTTTCCCACATGATCAGAATAAAGTTGTACTGACTAAATAAAAAAATGACTCGTGACATAAAGTCCAAATGGATGAAGATAAAAGCACATGATTAATTTTCTCAATTTATGACTACAGATGCTTTACAATTCAAGCAGCTACAAATGAAGCATAAATTACACTATTTTCTTGTTCATAAAGAATAATTTAGTTTGCAACTTAATGATGGAGAGCTAATTAAAGTCTGCTTAGTTTTTATCCAGTTTTTACCTTGGGGTTTTGGTAAAATACATCCCTACATCAGATCAGTTTTTATTTGAGTTGTGGTGCAAGAAAAGTTTTAAAATATTTCTTCAGGCTAACTTTGGAAAAAGCAGAATAGATTGTCAGGCTACAGTCGTGCAACGATGTGACCTAAAAAAGATGAAACATCACAAACTCTGAATACCTTCAAATAGTATATTTAGTGATCTAAAATAAGGTCAGGGCATTTGGGAAGGTAATTGAATGACAACGTAACCAAAAAGGTGTGAATAAGTTACATTGCATCAAAGTCTAAAATACTTTTCTGAAAATTTGATATTAATCATGGAAGTGTTTCTGTTCATTTAATCCTCAACTTGCCAAACCTGTGCTATTCAGCACATGCCAAGGTGGCCTTCATGAGATCTTTAAATATCCTGAAACAGATTGCGATTCAAACACAATGTGTGTTTGTTACCGGTCATCTTATCCCTCTCTATCCCTCAAAAGGCCTCCCCTTGGTGCCGGACCCCTTCTGAAAGAGCAGACTCCATCTGCAGCAGGTGCTAGTCTAATGACGCTTTGATGCCATATGTCAAATCGCATCACTTGCTGAGTCGACTGACATTTCCGTTGATGGCGCCTAGCAACAGCATTACAAGTGGAAGGCATTCACCTCACCTGCAAAGAAGGAAATGCTAAGTGCTGACTAAAAAAAGTAGAGAAAAGGAAAAGAACATTTTGCCGAATTACTATAGAATGAAACTCAAAATATACGGAAAAGATGTTTTCCAACTTGTAAATTTTTTGGAGGTGGTACAACGTAATTTTAGAGTATATGTAACATGTAAATTCAATACTTTATCGCCTTCATAACACAGATTTAACTTATTAATGAGTGTGTGTGTGTGTGTGTGTGTGTGTGCATAGTTCCTAAACATCCCTGTCTGATCTCTCATGGCATCAACCGACAACTTCTGATTATTGCATCAACATGCGCTGCATCTTTAATGCCGCCGCTAAAATTGTATTTTATTTTTTGTCAAATCACAGCCCACACATGTCTGGGTGGCTAAGTAGTAATCATTCCACTCCTGTTTGATGTGTGGGGCGCTGTCTAGTCAAAGGCAAGCCCATCAGAGTCAAGTGCACTGCTGTGATTGCCCCGCATTGTGTCGGTGATGGAGACAGAAGAAGTTTGTCCTGCTGCAATGTAAACAAAAACAACTATGAAAGAAAAAGAAGATAACCAAAGACCTGTTAAAGTTGGGTTATAGGACATGACTCATACAGTATCTATTACATTAATTCAGCCAGAGGTTACGCAGAACAGATTTGTGAACATCTTCCACATTTTCATAGGTTCGCCTCTACATTGAATTTTTGAGGCAACAGTAAAAGTGATATTGTGTGTGTTAAAATCACAAGGATGTTACTCTGTCCTGACTAGCACCAAATTAATCCAAGATCATCTCAGTTCTATTCAATTCCGTCGTCTTCTGCTTATCCGGGGGCTGGGCCTCGAAGAAACAGCCACAGACAGGAAGGCTTCTCTCACCCCAGCTGCATTTTCCAGCTCTCCCGGAAGATCCCGAGTCGTTACGCGGCACGCGACACTGAGCTCCTCCTCGACACCACTCCATCATCTCTGTGTTGCCCTAAAATGTGCCATTACACTATCCAGACATAATCAAGACTAATTTTTGTAATTGTGGTCACGTAACCGTCAGAACTACAATTTTTCTTCCTGGTTAAGAATTGGAAAATATCCAAGTTGTTGACCAAAATACCACCTGGATCGAACATTTGGGCACCCAAGGTAAAAATTTGTATTAATATGAATATAGAAGTCAGGAAATAGGAAAAAAAAAGCCCACAATTCTGCAGTTTCCAAACCTTACTGATACAACTATTTTTTGTTAATTTTGAGTGGTAATTAATAAAACTAGAGACATACAGTATACTCTTACATGTTTGATCTGCTTTTGGTGATTTTTCCATTTTTTCCTTTTATTTTTATTCGCACAAATACTTTTTTTTGTTTCCTGAGGTGTCTGAACTTTTGATTCTTTATTCCCAAGCCATGTGGTTATATTAGTCCTCAATAAGCTACTGAGATCTTTGACAGTGTAAATTAAATAAATCCTACAAGGGTCTTCGTGTGCTTTTTTTTTAAACTATGGAGGTGTGAAATCAGCCCTTCAGCAGACTCAAATTATGTGGCAAAATTAGCAGTGTTAATTGGTGTCAAAATTTCCAGAGAAAATTGTTTCTGAGGTGATGAGTGATAGTCTTGTTGTTTTGAGTAACTGCCATGTCTAAACATCTCTGGAGGCAGGACGGCTTAATAAAGTTAAATACATATATCACTGGCAGAGCTCTTGTCATATCTCATGGCATTTTTTAATCTCTACAACTCTCATCGGGATGAAAAAAGTCAAGAGTCAGTCAGAAGTAAGAATAGATTTTTTTGAAGGTAGGAACTGTTTTTAATTACTTATAAAGACCGTTAACCATGGATTGGATACCAACTTAAGCAGAAAGAACCAACTTTCTGCTGCTTTACAAAACTGCAAATTGTTTCTAATTATCATCATGTTGTTCAAGGATTTTTAGTAATCCAATAGTCAAAGCGTCTTGCACGATAAAAAATGTAGTTGTTAGACAAGAAAGAGAAAAATAAAATCCAGCCACGAAAGTGCTTACATTGTTAAATTTGTGATGCATAAAATTTTCCACAATTATACAAAAGAAAAAATTCTTGCATCTGGATAGAATCAATATATTTTTCTTCTCTTTGAAACAATTTAGATTAATTTAGTTTTAATTTTAGAGTGGATAATCAGGACTTCAGAGCTTGACGTCACAGTTCTTTGAATGAGTTAGGGGTGTTCAAGTTCACAATACTTATTATTATTCATCAGAAAACCATGACTGCTGTGAGTAACGCCTCTGTTTAAAAAAAAGATTGATCATCTATCCTACTTGTGATATTTGGGGTTTATTTTTGAAAACTATCTCAATTATTATGTATAAATTCATTATTAAAATGAAAGATTTTCATTACAGTGTTTGAGGGTTGGGGTGGATGCGCATTGCTTCTACCCACTTCTTTCCGGTATTCTTGAGTGAAATTTAGAAACAAAATTGTAAAGAGAATTGATGCAATGGATATTTTGGTTGATGATGGAGGTCCAATTTTGTCTTGTTTTTACCTTTTACCAAATAAAGATCTTTCATTCATTCAAAACAATCTGTAAAATATTGTGAAAATAAATAAAAAATTAATTGTTCAGATACAAGAAAAAAATAACCAATTTAGAAAAAAAAAATGACAAAAAGTGTCTGAAATAAAATCTAAACATGAAGCAAAGTTAATAATTTCAGCAAATCCCTCTAAACTTTCACACTGTTTTTGCACTACAAATGTAATGAGGTGTGCTTGCTTTCTACCTGAAACTAAAAAAAGTTGGTCTTCCTTCTAAGCGTCTTTTGAACTTTTACAGTCGAACCATGCAATTCATTGTCCATCTGAGTTTTGTGGTGATCCAGTTGCACAGTGCAGCACAAAAAGAACTTGGCTCAAGTTGTAAAAATGTCTTAAAAGATCAGAGCTGTGCTCCCAGTTCTGGATGCTGTGAATGCTGGGTGCCTAAAGAGATGTGCTACGCTCATCAACACTGACAGAACTCACCCTGGACATTTTCGATTTGTTCCCCTCCCATCAGGGGTGCGCCACTGGACATCAGAAAAAGACGATGTGCAGGCAGAAAGATGTCGCCATCATCCCCTCACAAGATCTTTCCTAACATTGACATCATATTCTGTATGTTATACATGTGCGAATTTGTCCATATGTACATCTATCCACATGTCGGTGTCGATTATCACGTATCAACTGGACAAAGTTTCTGGTTAGAAGACGTTTCATCTGTCATCCAAGAGGCTTCTTCAGTTTTGTCCGACTGGTACTGATCTGCCAGTAAATAAAATCTCTGAATGCAGGTTTAATGTCTATGTATATGATGCACTGTATATAATGTATATAAATATCTACTTACATGTTACTAGAAAATTTGACCCATTTTTAACAAATATGATAAAATGTGTCCAACTTTTTGACCAGCAGGGTGTGTATTGAATTGAAAATACTTTTTTTTATTCCCGAAGATAAATTTGAGTGCTGCAGTGCTAAAATCATACGATCATACAATGTCATACAACAATGTATATTTTATTTAATGTGTTTCAATTGGAAATGAAAAGGTTTGAAAGTGAAAGGTCGAATAGTTTGATGAAGAATGGCAGAAATGATTTTCTGTACCGTTCCTTTGAGCAGCGGGGTTGCAGGAGTCTGTGGCTGAAGCTGCTCTTTAGATGGTTTGTGTGTATAAAGACATAATTATTTATGAGAAAAAATATCTATGTGGAAATATTATGCAAAGTTAGGTTTCTATCATGTTTGAAAACTATTTTCATTTCAACTACATACGTACGTACATGCTGTGGTTTGTTTTCCATTTGTGCATGTTTGTATTTATGAGGTTTCCCATTTAGGATTTGCATACAGTTTGAATGTCAGATTGCTCTTGGCTATGGATTTTGTTTTTCACCACTCTCAAATTCTTATGTAAGCCAGCAGAGCACTCACTCTGCTCATGCTCAGTCCTTCTACTCAGCAGGGGCTACCGTTTATAAATAAATGAACAAAAAGAGGAATATGCACAAGTTTTGCTAACTTGATGTGCTTTACACTGTCTTTGTGGCCTCAAGCAAGTTTTATGCTGTGTTATAAATGCGTCGAAAGTTGGGAGCGAAAAGATGGGGGAATTCAGTGTCAAAAATGTGAGTAAGACTGAAAATGCTTATAACCTATTTTCTTAGCATATCCAAGCTTACAACGCAATCTTAGACCAAAATCTATCTCTAAAGAGACTTTGTGGCCACATTGAAGATCACACTCACTCACAGAAACACAAACACTTACACATATTTACCAAAACTTCTCTTTGAAGAGGATTGTTGTTGTTCATTGACAAGCCGACCATTTTCTTATTCTCTTAGAATAGAAAGTACACACTTTGTCTTAAATTGTAAGAACTGCAGATTGAAACAGTAAAAAGCTGTTACTTTAGGAGTTGGTGCGGTTAGAGTGTCACATAAAAAGCTCTTCACATTCATTCACTAAAAACTCTCTGAACGGCAGGAAATTCTCCCAAACATTTCCTATAAAAGAGAATTGTGCTGTTTGACTGCAAGGAGACTACTCAGTCTTTTCAGAGTGTCACAATAATTCTTGTTGTTTACTGATAATTTGTAATTGGGACTGTCAAAGTGAAGCACCGTTTATCCGCGCCGACAAGAATTTGCCAAATCAAAGGGGCATTACAGCGACAACTGGTGCTGTTTAGTTGACTGCCGTTTCCCTCAATAGATACAATGATCTACGTGGCCCACAGCGGTGATGTATGCTAATTCCAAGTTTGCGTCAATGTTTTTAAAGGTGTATTCTCTCCCCTGATGGCCTCTAATCAGCTCTAGTCAGCCAAGCTTACTCCACCTAGAGAAGCGGCTACTGATTTTCTGTCATGAGGAAAAGCACACCATAATTATGCTGTCATTTGAAATTCCATCACTCTCTTTTTTTTTATAGAAGAAATAAGATGCATCTCATTGAAATGTATGTGGAATGCTGGAGGGATGTATCCTGGGGTAAACCTTGTCTTTTTAATTAAACACACGGTGGCCTTGGCCGATTGCTTGTGACACAGGGAATGATCGGGGCACTTAGAGGGCTCCAGTTCAGGTAAATATGCCTTTAATGTCCCAAAGGGTTGCTGGAGGGGCATGACTAGGCATGTTTATGGAAGTCTAGAGCTGGGAGAGCATGTTAAAAAAAAAAAAAAAAACATGTGTAAAATAACTGAACCTTACTCTGTGAAGTTAAACTAGAGGAAATTTGAACCTGTGTGGAAATGATGCCACCTACGATGGTAATACAAATAGATCTTATAGAATGATATTAGATCACGTTTGTCCATGTTCGATATCTGGAATCCCGCTAGCATTGTCAAATCCCAAACAAAGCCTTGATCCCGACAAAGTCTACCTCCTGGATTGCCTCCTAACATAACAGTGCTGCTTTCTCTGGTGGAGGGAAAGAAAATCTGACTTCACACGTTCATCTGTTTTAATTTCTCGCATGCAGTAAAGAGAAACACAAACTTGGTCATTTTTAAAGACAAAAAGCTAACCTTGACATTTCACTTTGCAGAAATGCCAGAAGATTTTAGCCAGTTGAAGCGTTAGGAAAAGAGGACGAGAAAGAAGGCAGCAAATAAACATAAGAAAAATAAATATTCCAGTGGGAGGAGACATTAAAATTTCCACTGATATGCCAAAAAAGATTTCAGCTGACTTTCCTGACAGGTTTTGTTTCGGGGAGAAACTACAGTAGATGATTCACCTTCCTTTTCAGTCCTGATCTAAATCAGTGATGGACTGCAGTTCTGGTCAACGTCTTGAAATAAAGACATGAACACAGCGTGTAGATCTGCTGAAGGGTGTGTGGATGCTGTGGGCTGTGTGAGTCAGCCCTCACTCTGCTCTTGCATCACTGCTCCTCACCTCTCACCTGCCCCGTGGTCCACTGCCTGCAGACAGCCACCAGCTCGCCTCAACCTCCTTCGCTCTCTTCATCAACTTCTCACCACAGAGGACAAAGCTCACACTCTGGACATATCAGACACTCTGAAAACCTGTGACTAAGCTAAATCTCACCTAAAGGCGTTAAATATCCTTGAACATCTGGGCAGGAGGAAGGGGGCGTAAAAAAAAAAAAAGAGAGAGTTTCATAGTTTTCTTTCTGCAGATATGAGTTTAGTTGGGAGCGCCACGCTGCCTCGTGCAGCTGATCTCTGCTCATCATTGCTGTCTTGTTTAATAAACGCAGCATGCGGTCCTCCTGTCCGCATTGTTTTGCCAGCAGTGCTCTGTCGCTCCGACTCGTCTCCCCAAATGTGCATCTGCATCACCTGTCACTCACAGAGAGGCACGCCATGCGCTGTTTGATTGACGTTTGGATCTGCTAGAGGAGAAGGACCGTCTCTCACACGGTTCAGTGCGCCAAAATATGTGTGAACAGAAACCAGGACATGTAGGGCGGATAAGAAGAAGCTGTGAAGAAGAGGAGGAAATATATTGAGAAAATTAGAGAATCTTTTGTGTTTGTAGTGTGTTGGATGAAGGTAAATCCAGTGGAGTGTGTGATGTTTACGTGTATCTGTGTGTTTCTGAGTGTGTGTGTGATGTTTCTATGCCAGGACAAGGACCCGGCTACGAACAATGACAGGTAAACAGGTGTGGTTTGACAGTGTTCATCTGCAGGCCTTGCACGCTGCACAACACACAGTACTTACACCCTTAGGTCTGACTAAACACACACACACTCGTGTCATCTTTCTACAAAGAGCTGGGATGTGTTGGGCTTTGATGTTTCTCAGTCCCTCAGTGTCCTCTGTGGTCACATTTACCTTGTTGTAGGGCAGTGCCTCTTAAACCCGAGCACAAATCAAAGCACTGTGTGCCTCACTGATGTCAGTCAGGGTCAGCACAGCAATTTCTTTGGAAAAAAAAAATCTAATTTCAGTTAGATGACCACAGTTGGAGATGGGAATGAATTACAAAACTTTCTTTAGAGACGTAATCAATATCAGAAGTAACAAAAGGTGTTGAGTCTCTGAAGTTATAAGTTGTTATTTGATAGGTCACAATTAATTCTTTCTAAATCTTTCCTCAGTTTGCAGAGTAGGACACAAAACACTTTGGAAAAAACCCGTTCTACAAGTTAACAACAGCTCAGCCGCTCATGTTTTTTCTTTATTTATTCAACAGTCGGTGCATTCTTCGACACAGCGAGGCTGTGTGTTTGGATAAAAGGATCCGCAAACTGGCTGAATTCACTGAATATGAAGGGTTCACCTTTGAAGGAAACGATGTGCCGTTTGAAAATGTGTTTCTGACAGTTGCAGAACACCCCCCACAAGATTTTTTTGAAAGAGCGGAAACTTGACAGTTTTGTGACTGTCTCCATGGAAACGGTGAGAGGGTCTCATTAGGGTAGTGCCAGAAAAAAAATCTGCTTTGGAGGAACAAAACCCCTGATGGAGGAGAAGAAAAAAAAAGAAGCTGAGACCGGCATGATTTTTAAAAGAAGTTAAACAACATGAAACAACAAAGAAGTGATGCACTTTGCTGGGAAATGTGAAGAGTCAAACTTCAAAAACCAAAGACAGTTGAGGAGTGCCATTATTAAACATATTTGCAGAGCTGCAGATTCAAAATGGCTCTTGACGCAGACAGAGTTTCTGTTGCATCAGACAAAGCCAGTTTTCAAGGGCAATCCATCCCTTCTTCCAGTTCCCAGTTACTATCTTCTTGACAATGGACAAACTCCTAAAGTTTGTACCTCATGATGATACACACTTGCCTGCACATGCAATTAATGGACACTATTTTTTACTTCTTTCTTGCTGTTTTTTTCATTTAATCACACAAATTATTTAATAACAATTTATAAAAAAAAGTCTTGCAATAAGAAACTTACTCATTTCCTCTTTAAATCTAAAAAGAGCTCATTGACATTATGATGAGAGCCGTGGGGTTCACTGCAACATTCAAATCACAGCAGGGAGAATAAAGATATAAGAAAAAGCCTTGGAAATGACTAGAAAAGGTGTTAGCTTCTGATAATTACTTTCTTTTAAAGTTTGCATCTAAAATAGTCTCATCTAAATTGAGTTATTTCATATTTCTATCACCATCATCGTTACACAGCCTGCATTTAAACGTACTTGTATTTATTACTGCATTAATTCCAAACTAATGGCTATTTATGTAAACTATGTTCATTAATGTAATCTCCGGGCAAAGTAATTTACAGTAAATTTAATAGCTGCAACATCCTCAATATTCCCAGAATTTTTTATTTTTAGTCCATGCTAAATCCAATCAATTATGTCGGCAAACATAAACAGGATTGAAGCAGGAATTAAATCAAAGTTGTATTTGTATACATAAGAATAAATGTATACAAAGGTTTCAGATAGAACAGTTTGACAGATGCACAGCGGGGCTTTTTTTTCACAAACAAATGCATTTTCAAACAGTTATTAGTTTAAAACTTGACACATCCCTGCATGCTTTGCAACTTATCCAAAAAATGTCTTTATTTGTCACTGGTGCCACTGCATAATGTCAAGTAATATTTTAAATAGTTGAAGTTTTTTCCCCCCAAAAAATCTTCTCCAGCTGGTTATGTTTTGTGCACTGCATGACAAAAAAGCTAAAAGGAGTTTCAACATATGGCCAAGATTTTTGCTGTGTGTTTTATGAGAAATCATCAAGTCACAAAATTATACAAAATATGAGGACAAAAAATATTGGTATTTAGAGGTTACGGAGTAAAGAAATGACTAGAAAAGGTTTTCTGTAGATTTTGGTTTTGTATATAGACTCTAACTTCAAAATTTTTACCCACCATGTAGACCAATCATTTATTTTTATTATTGATTTTCAAAACAGGGCTGCACACTGGTGCAGTGATTAGCACAGTGGCTTCATAATAAGAAGATTGGGGGTGGGGACAATGCATGGAACTGTATGGAGTTTGCATGTTCTCCCAAGTATGTGTGTTTTTTTCTCCAGGTACTCCGGTTTCCTCCCACTCTCCAAAAACATACATGTTAGGTCAATTGGCTACTATAAAATTGGCCCTAAGAATGAATGTGTGGGTGGATGGTTGTGTGAGTGTGTGCGTTGCCCCGCGACATACATGTGACCTGTTTGCGGTGTACCCTGCCTCTCGCCTGATATCAGCCGGGATAGGCTCCTGCACCTACAAAGTTTCCCATATTGCGACCGTCTTAAGAGCAGCATTTTTTTTTTATTTCAACTTGTTAATTGTTTCGAAACTTTATTCCAAATGACCACTAATTTTTTCTCCAACGAGATGCAACCAATGGCATTTACAACCTTTATTACAGTTACAGCTTGATGTGAAAAATAATTATCAATATTAAGAAGTGACAGCTCCTTTTTATTTTCCTCTGAAATATTTTATCGAACACACAAACACTCTTTATTAGCACTCATTAAAAGATACTTTCCAAACATCTTTCATCTTTATGCCGCTGTGGAAGATAACATCATTAATGTTACATTGTAAGTTAGTGAGAGGGTGTAACGTTAGCAGTTGAGCATCCGGACCAGGAAGCTGGTGAAAGGGCCAGCGCATGCCTCCTGGAAAGCTGGGAATTAAGACGTCTTATGCCAGGAAGCGAGAACTTTATTTATGGGTGGATCCGGAGTAGGCAAAGGGGAAATACGGGAGCAATTCCTGGGGACAAAGCTGAATAGTGTGAGAGCAATCCCAGGACAGGAGCATAGCAGATAAAACCATGAGAAAAAGCTTGCTGTGGTTAATGAGAGTAATGTTACATCCAACAAGGGACTGAATGCAAAGCCAGCAAATAAAGAGACTAAAACAAATGAAAAGTTAATGTTTGCCATGAGGCTTTCTCACATCAGGTTTCACCTTTAAATTGTGTGTTTACATGTTAACTCAATGTGTGTGTGTGTGGTTTGTATTTCCTGACTACCAAGGAACGCTAATTACAGTTTGAAAGTCAAGCAAATATCTCATCGTCAAGATACTAATAAAATTTTCCATCCCATTTTTAGTGCTTGCGAACATATTCCCGGAAGTGTGTGCGCTATTACCACATGTGACTATTTCTGGAAGAGCATGGCGGGGTGTGAGTGTTTGGCAGGTGCCCACTGATTTAACAGGGAATGGATACTGAGAGCCAACTGAGAGAGGAGGGTCTGGATGACAGGTAAGGTGCTGTGGATTGCGACAGCAGAGAAAAGCAAGAAAAGAAAGTACTCTTCCCCAATTTGGATTCTTACTCTTGTCGTTTCTTTTTTCTTTTTTTCTCTGCTCTTTGACATGGCCTTCACCTGAGTGTGTTGCCATGGATAGACCCACTGTGTGCAGGGAGGGAGTCAGCCTCGCTCTACTTTGGCTCCTCTTGAGAACACGACAGAAAATTATGCGCTAAGCAGCTAGATTTTTTTTTTCTGAAACTCCTTTTTAATGCCATGATCCATCTAAACCAGTTCTCAAACATGCAGAAACAGTAAAGATAGAGCAAAATATCCGCTAATCTTCTTAACCAGAGTCTGAAACGAAGAAGTGGATGTCTTTGGGTGGGGATAGTGGATGGTTGAAGGGGCTGGTATTAGATTTGACATCAAATTAGTGCCCTGTCGTGACACATGTGGCTGTCTGGCTCGACAGGTCTCCCTGATTTCCTGTTTTTATAATCACCCATGCTTGAATTATTCAGTAACCTCATTAGCATAACAGCAGATATTTTATATTTAGTTTCCTCCATGTTGACTGCATCAACACCGCTAACTTATCCGACTTGAGGAAAGGGGCAAGTGCTCAAAATCATGTACAATTAAAGCCAAGAAGATGTTGGACTTCCAATTTTGAAATCAATACCGAATGACCTTTCAGTTGAAAGTGAGAGAAAGAAAATGAGTGAGAAAGCTCATGATCTTGTTTATCATGGCAATTGGGTAGAATCTAATACCATTTACCAAAAAGAAACTGCCACACGTTTATGGATGTGCTGTAGCTATCACCCTGTCCCATTTGTCACCATTAGCAGTAATATGAAAGATCCCTCATCTCATCTTGGAGGTCTAATTTGTTAGCTTGCAGAGGGAGCCGAGCTGGACTGAGCAGGCTGGTGCGACAATGATGAAGGCGCTCAATGCTCTTCTACTTTACGGAGTGTCAAATTAAAACCTTTGCATCACAGCTGAGGAAGATCTGAATCGCTCTGCACTGACATTTTTCAAGTGGATTTAATTGAATGGCATTTAATTTGTGAGCATAATATATGCTGAAGGAGCTCTCAGAGGGTTACAGTCAATTATAACTTTTGCATATGTGTGATTGCAATGGAATGAATCTGTATGTTCATAATATGACCGTGTTCAGCATATGATCCTATTTTTGCACTCTTCTTATCCCCACCAGCTGTACACTTTGACCTCCCACTCATCTTTGATCCACTGTCAAAGAGCTCTCTCACTGGCGTGGCTCAGCTTCGCTCTGCAAACCTTCACTTCTTGCTCCAGATTTGGGCCTGGAGTCACTCAGTGTGAGCTTCTGACAGTCTGTTTGAGGCAGCTCCCTACTTCAGATCCATTTGTAATTCACTCAAACCCAAAAAAAGAAATATTCATGCAGGCAGAATGCCAATGTATGAGTTTAATAAAATTTACAAACTGCTAATTATTAATCAAGAAATATGTTTCCTAATGAAGTTTAGTAAAACTAACAAGATGTATTCTTTAACATCAATGTTGAAAGCATCATGTTTAGAATGTTAAAGCACTTTAATTTATCATAAAGACAAGGCTTATGTTAATTTTCAAACATTACCTCCAAAGTAAAAAAGTCAGATTTCATCCAATTTTTTAACACCTGGAAGGAAGGTGGGAGCTTTGGTCTTTTTTTTTTTTGTAAATCTAAGCACTTTTAGTGGAAAAAATAAAAAGCCTAAAAAACATTCCTCCAGTTCTGTGAAAATCCTTTCCAATCTCAGCAGTTGGACTGATTAATCAAACTTATGTTACGCCTACTGTGAATACAAGGGGTACAGAAGAGTTTTATAATATTTTTTGCAATATTTCTTCAACCTGATTTTACTGGTTTACTCCCACTTATAAAATAGGTACAGTCAGAAAAAAAAAATCAATATCCTAGTAAATTGTGATATTTGTGGGACTTTAAACAGGTTAGCCAATCAGTTTAGTATTGTGACCAAAAACCATTGGACTACACCCTGTCACTTACACAAACTTCCTGGTTTCAGCAAAAAGTGAGCGTTTCTATTGGTTGGAAATAAATCCAAGAGAAGCCAGAAAAGATCAAAACAGGTCAGAACCATTGCACATTGTTCACTGAGAGTTGCTTAACCGTCAGCATTAAAGTTCTTCTCCCCAGCCTGAAAGAACTTTGAACTCCTTTGATTTATCTTTTTTTTTTCAGGATTTTTTTGTATTAGATGTAGACTTTGGAAACCGATATATTTTAAATCAACTGTAAGATAAAAGTTGATAGTTGGGTATTTTTTTGGAAACATTGCAAACTAATTACAGATAAGTAAATGTAAAAAAAAATAAAAAATTAAAATTGCAGCATTTATTGCACGGCCAACCGACCACTCCGAACCTTCTGGGGTCAGACAACACGCAGCTAAAATGATGATTTACTTTAATAATGATAACAACAGATCATTAAAATGAAATTATTCCCCACCAGAGCGTGGGAGTACTCACAGGGACACCTGTTGTCTCACACCAGCACTGCCACAAGTAAATTAAAACTCCTTTGCTGAGCATATGTGGGAAATGGACAAAATGAGGTGGATTTGCCATGGCTACATGACTTTCAGTGAGGGTGGGGACAAAAGTATTAGTCTGTTCTGCACCTACCTGTCAAGTAACCTATTGCTCTTGTGCTACCACTTTTGCCAGAGTGGTGTTGTGTCTCACTAGTTTGTAAAGCTCAACCTTCACAGACCCGAATATAAAGTCCAATAAGTAGTTGTTGGCAAAGCATGTCCAAACTTGCTTCCGGTCTTACCGGCTCCCTAGCCTGCCACCTGACTAAGCCAAATCTAACTAAACAAAAGATAGCTAAACAATTTCAGCGCATTCCTGCCCTTAGAGTCTTCTTCACGGTGCAGAAAAACTAAAGGAAAAAACAGCTGTGAGAGAAAAAGAAGAAACCTCATGGGGACCCACACATCTCCCCCGGAGACGAGCAGCCAATGTTAAAAATTAGCTTATTCAACTCTAAAGCTTCATACGATATCTGAAGAAATCAGAAGATGGGCTTCATCCTGATGGGAATGGATGGTAAAGCAAGCACACAGCCCTCCTTAGTTTGGCGACACCCAGGACAGGAACACAAAGGATCCATCGAAAATTTGAAACAGAACTCTCTCCCAAGGAGGAGGAAGAGAGAGGTGGACAACATGTGAATCATACTGTACTAACTTAGTGGTGGAAAAAACTAAATGAAAATACATTAGAAAACAATTAATGCAATGGGGAAGGGGACACAAGATAAAAAAGCCAGGGATCAACCAAGGACGGTTTGGATACATCAAGCAGCCAAGGCAGTCTGACAGAGAATAGTAGATACAACAAGTCAGCACGGGGACAGCCATTGGAGGGAAAAGTGGCCTCACCCTTTGGGGTGTACCCTGCCTCAGATTCAGTTAACATGTAAAGATCCTCTTTATTGTTCAGGGATTGGAACTGGCCTGCAAAAGATTGTCCTCTTGTTTAGCCCAATTTAGTTAATTGACGGCATGCCCATTTAACCCCACCCCAATCATTGGCCAGTTTTGAATGCTGTAATAATTTCATTTTTTGCAAAATTTGAATAGCAACTTATCTCTGTTGACCATAAAATGTGTAGATGTGTAAATGAGATGTAAGTCATGCATACAAAATCCGGAAAAAATTATTGAGGAGAGCCTTATTCTCAGCAACCTGCAAAGAAACAATGGAAAGAAAAACAAGGTTCCTTCATAATTCATTCTGGATATCGGTATACGGTATTTTGACGAAAACATTCAATTTTTCTATTCAATTTTATTTTTATAGCCCAAAATCGCTGAATTTCTGTCTCAATGGGCTTTTGCATTGCAGATTCAGAAAAAAAAACAAGAAAAAGAGGAATGTATTACCACAAATACACAGAAAGAAAACTAACTAACAAATGCTAGCTAGACAATAGTAGCACATTCCTGCCTCCTTCACGGTGAGGAAAAACTCCTAAAAAAAACCCATCAGTGGGGAAAAAATAAGAAACCTTATGAGGATCCACACAGAAAAGAGATTCCCCCCAGGACGAGCATCCAGTGTGTCTAAGACTATTGTTTAAATGGTATTTTATTCTACACTACAGCTAAATATCTAAAGAAGTCATGCAAAACATGCCAAATATCTTTCCTTTGGAACTATACAATATTCGTCATGTTATAAGAAGACATGAGGGAGTACTCCAACAACTTAAATGAACACATTTGTATGCACAACCACAAACGTCTCCATCCACAATTTAAATCTTTTCATTTGAATGGACAATAGCATAAGAAGATATAAAATTTTAATAAATAATTATTATTCTTTTAAAAAGACCTCGTTATCTTCAAGGTACAGTGGTTTTAAAATGCTTCCTGATGCTTTGCATGATTTAAAAAGGATGAAAGAAGGGCAGTTACGGTCCATTTTAGAGACTGTTTGATGTGGCCGTGTGTTTTTGAGAGGACATATGAGTCTAGAAATAAGCATAAAATAACAGTTTTTAAAAAACATTTCCTTATCTCAGTCGACAAATCTGCCATTCGGATGCTGGCAACAATAAAAGCTCGCTAACTCAACAGTAAACAAACAATAAAATCAAACTTTCATCCCACAGAGCAGAAATTCAGCGGCAGCCACATTGAGGCCTCTGCAAATTTGGACAGCAGCAATACGCACATATCCCACACTGATCCTTCGAAATATATTAGCGAGCATTTTTCCATCTCCTCGGGACAATAAAATGTTTTTCAATCTTTCTTTGAACTCTAGATGTGATTTACAGTGCGCTCGGTGCATCTGTTTTTCACTTCCTTTCTATTTGCATTAGCATAGAAAAGTCTTGCATAGGGTTTCTCATTTCTTTCATTCAAACTAAAAACTTTCACAAAACAGAGAAAAAAAAGGCACTTTAAACTTTTTATCACCTGTGTGACACTGTTGCAGGTTTGCTCTCATGGTGTCTGTCACCACCAACTGGATGGAGCACACACACCTGTGTATTGTAAAGTACAGCAAACACGCAGCTTAATGCTAGCAGTCACATCCTGAATAGAGTCTGAGGCGTGTCACTGCTCCTCAGACTGTGACACATGTCTTGTTGGACCGGCACAGCTCCTCACAGGTTCCTCAATCTTCACACACTATTTCACAGCACGGTAAAGAAACATGCTCTTTTTCTATGCGCTCCACAGCTTCCTTGTTCTTCTCTCTCACTGTAACACCACGGTATTTCACCATAGCAGGGACTCTGTGTGTGTGTGTGGATTTTCTTCACCACCGTGTGCTGCCAGCCACCCAGGTGTAACTACATGTCAGGGAACAGTTTTACTATGACCGCAATTACACTCTCCTCCTTACTTTGCAATGCTGGAGCCTCTTATTAACTCATGACCCACAGTAATGGTGGTTATGCATGTAGATACAACCGCTGCAACCTGTTTAGCATCATGATGTCTGGATGATGTGCCATTCTTCGCTGTAGAGGTGACAGCAAGTTTGTGTGGGTGTGAAGGTGAGGAAAGGTTTGATAGAAAGAAAAGAACAAGTTTAAATGAGGATATCAATGTCTACACCACAGCCTGTTATGCTTCAACAGAAGAGCACATTTTCCCTTTTTTTTCCCAGCATTTTATTGTTTTTAATTAAAATGCAAAGCATTCTTTAATCAGATCAATGAGTTTTAAAATGCATTGATCAAAGGATCAACTTTTAAAAAGATGTGAGTTTATGCCATAAAGTGTATTTTATTTCATTTAGTATCAAGGATTGACGTAGGGAGAATGCAGAGAAAATGATTTGCATTGAAACACAAGCGCACTTTTTGGAACAGGATCAAAATAAAACTAAATTCAAATGAAAGAAGAAATTATAAGAAAATTTGTAGGATTATTTGTCATTTAAGAAGTTTCCCCAGTATGTTTCGTCCTTTTAACCGCTAACCCCAATGGGGTTGTAGTGGGTGCCTGAGCCTATCCCGGCTGATTCAAGCCGGAGGCAGGGTACACCCCAGCAGGTCACCAGACTGTCGCGGGACCACGCGCTTACACAATCACCCAGACACACACTAACTCATTCCTATGGGAAATTTCAGTCAGTCAGTCACCTTTTTAACCGTTCATTCCTTTCGAGGTTGCAGGGAGTGCCAGAGCCCATCCCGGCAATCAAATAGTGGCCAATCAACCTACCATGCATGTTTTTGGAGGGTGGGAGGAAACCAAAGTGCCCGGAGAAAACCTACGCAGACAGGGTGAGAACATGCAAACTCCCCACAGAAAGGCCAGTGTTCCAAGCCTCGTCCCCACCCAGGACTCAAACCCACGACCTTCTTGCTGTGAGGCCACTGTGCAACCCACTGCGCCACCATAGTGGCCATTTAACCTAACATGTATGTTTTTGGAGGGTGGGAGGAAAACCTCACACATACACGAGAACAACATGCAAACTCCATACAGAATGACCAGTTTTTCAAGCCTCGTGCCCTGCCCGGGACTTGAACCTCGACCCTATTGCTGTGAGGCTACTATGCTAACCACACTACCCCACCGTGCAGCCGACTTAAACTTCTTTTAGAATACAATCGTTCTGAAAAATAGTTAAAAATTTTATCTAAAAAAGTAGCATTAAAAAGTAAAAACCAACAACATAACAACAAGTTAACAATCGTAAAACAAAGTCTCTTGGAAAAACCTTTTTTCTTATTAATCTCACAATAAGATGAAACTATAATTTATTACCTAACATTTTAGGAGCACAACAAAACCAAAACAACCCTGTTAATGACTAATTGTGACAACACAAAAAGTACTAAACCACAGACAACAATTTATTTGAGAGAGAACAATAGTTTGGGAAATTATTTGGTTGTTTATGTGTGTTTTCTCCGTTTTTGTGTGTACTTTCACAAAAAGAGAAAAAAAATCTCTTTTTTAAAATATCTGAAAACAGGTTTGTTTTTCTGTTATGACACATTGAAAGCAAAAAAAAAGCTAATTATGTTTCAGTTTGGAAAAACCCCAATTATAATGCAACCTGCTGGTGTCTACCTCTACGCTCTGCTGTCGCTGCAAAGACAGAACTATTACCACAAGAGGATGAATTATAAAATAGTATTCTTTTTTTATTTTAGAAAAGATTAAAAAGGTTTAAAAAAATATTAAGATGAGACTGCTTTCTATAACCAGTGATTATTACAACTTCTCTTTTCGGCATTTCCCTTCAGGGGTCGCCAAAGCAAGTTAGTTTCTTCCATCTAACCCTATCTGCTGTATCCTCTTTGGTCACGCCAACTATCTTCATGTCTTCCTTCACTGTATCAATGAACCTCCTCTTTTTCTTCCTTTATGCCTCTTTCGTTGTGGTTCCAAACCCAGCATACTTCTTCTGATGTACTCTCTCTCCTCTGCACATGTCCAAACCATCTCAGTCTGGCCTCTCTGACTTTATCTCCAAAACCTCTAACATGTGATGTTCCTGTAATCCTGTTCATCCTGATCACTCTCAGAGAGATCCTCAGCATCTTCATTTGTGCTACAAACATCTTTTTTTTCCCGTCTTTTCCTCAGTGTCACTGTCTCTAGACCAAACAACATGGCCGGTCACACCATGGTTTTGTGGTGCTCCGGTACGCCAGTTTTCTGCCACCCTCCAAAAACATGCATGTTAAGTTGATTGGCTGCTACAAAATTGTCCCCAGGAATGAATACCTGTGTGAATGGCTGTGTCTGTGTGGCCCCGTGACAGACTGATGACTTTTTCGGGGTGTACCCTGCCTCAGATTGGCTTCGGCTACCTGCCGCAGCCCTTTAGGAGTGGGCAGTTCAGAAGACAAAACAAGTCCAACCAGTGATGTCGGATTAAAGCGGCATTGCAAAAATATATTTATTTAGATTCTCCCTTCCACCTTTAAAACAGGATTTGAAAAGGCTTTGTGGTCTAAGCACAACTTTAATTCTGAAACTGAACTGTATTTGACCTTTATAAATTGTCTGCGGCCCTGTCCCTGTTCATCACACAATTTCTGCCTGTTTAGGACTGCTGTCGCTCTCAATCTGCAAGTGTCACAGGCCAGCCGAGCACCCAGGGTCAGGCCAATTCAATAGGTCAAAGCTGCAGGAGATTTGCAGTGAAGAGTGTACTACAAATTCATGAAGATTGCTCTTGCATGTCATGTTTTTTTTTTTTTGCAGAAAACTCTATATATGTTTCACAGTAAGAGATGCCCAATAAGTTTAAAATAATGTCAGATTATAATTTTTATAGAAATGTATTTGTAATTGTGTAGAAAGTTGGGCCAGCATAGCCTTGAGCTTCTTACGCTTTCAGAATAAAAGAAGGTTGCAAAGTCATTTCAAGTGATCTGGATTGAGATGAAGCTTTTATCCCAATTATTTTTTTGTAAAACAACAATGTCCCTGTCCACGGAGCAGGAGGGCGGTGGGATAACCAGCAGCCACAGATTTAGCATCGCCATCTGTTTGGCTAGCATAATTAAATGCGCTGATTACTCCTTTGTTGACATGGAAATAGCAGATGTAAGCCTTGCATGTGCAAATCACATTAGCAGGAGTTTTTGTTTAACAAGTTTTAGTATTAACATTCCAATCATGTGAACTATATTTAAGAATGGAAGGGTCATGTTTTATTGATAAAATTGCATTAACAACCCTTGTGCATGTTTACTGGAAATTTTAGTCAATTTGCATGTTTGTATTGATGCAACCTTGGATATCTTGAATACAGTGATTTTAAACCCAATAATTACACCATCAAACTAACAGTGAACATTTGAAAGAACACTGAATGAAAGCAAAAGCGCATCAAAGTTGGTTTGGTAAATTGTGGTGACCCAATACCTCACAAACTGTATGTACAACACTGAGCTATTTCCTGTGATCACTGGGATTTTGTTAAACAGCTGCTGAGGGGTATTTAAAGGACTCTTTAATCGATGACTTCAACCATGAGAAGGAGTTCTGCAGCCCTTCTTTTCCACTATAATTGGGAGCAGTGAAAGATGTTGGAGATGGGATCTCCTTTGAAGCATGTGTAGGTAGGGCAGATATTCTCGTCAGTGAGGTGTGATACTCACTCATGCAGAAGTGAAAGGTGAATCATTTTGCTCACTGGTAATTTTGGAATACGCTGGGACGGTGACTGGGACAAAACAAAAGGGGGGATAATTAAAAGAGGGTTTATGGAAAAACAACTTTTGCAGGTCTCCACCTTGTTTGAACATTATTCCCACATCAAAAATATACCCGAGTTGTTTGAGCAATTTGAGAGATCTTTTTCTTCTTCTTTCGGCATTTCCTTTCATGGGTCGCCACAGCAAGTCAGCAGATAGTCTAACCCTATCTGCTGAATCCTCTTTGGTCACGCCAACTATCTTCATGTCTTCCTTCACTGTATCCATGAACCTCCTCTTTGGTCTTCCTCTAGTCCTCTTTCCTGGTGGTTCCAAACCCAGCATCCTTCTTCCGATGTACTCTCTCTTCTGCACATGTCCAAACCATCTCAGTCTGGCCTCTCTGACTTTGTCTCCAAAACCTCTAACATGTGCTGTTCCTCTGATCCTGTCTATCCTGGTCACTCCCAGAGAGATCCTCAGCATCTCCATCTCTGCTACCTCCATCTCTGTTTCATGTCTTTTCCTCAGTGCTACTGTCTCTAGACCAATCAGCATGGCCGGTCTCACCACGGTTTTGTACACTTTCCGTTTCATTTTAGCTGACACTCTTCTGTCACACATCAGGCCTGATACTTTTCTCCACCCATTCCAGCCTGCCTGAACACACTTCTTCACCTCTTTTCCAAACTCTTCATTGCTCTGGACTGTTGATCCTAAGTACTTAAAATCTTCCACCTTCTTTATCTCTTTTTCCCTGTAACCTCACTTTTCCATTTGGATCCCTCTCATTTACATACATCTACTTTTCTCTGACTAATCTTCATTCCTCTTTTTTCTAGCGCAAACCTCACTGCAATTTGACCTTTATAAATGGTAAATTTATATATAAATAAATAAGCAATAAGCAATAAGCAATCAATAAATGAGCAATTTGAGAGATCTTATGTCTTGTATCTCTATCCTATTTGAACACCAGGTTGTTCTTAGCCACAGATTTTGATCTTTGCCATGGCCACAATCTGACGTAAGTGGTGAGCGACAAGAGGGGATATTCCATGTTAAAAAAGAAAGTGAAGCTGAATAATTGCATTTATAAACTTTTTGGGGGGATTTTGAATTCCAAAACTAATAAAAAGTAACTTACGCCTTAAGATATCAATTATTATACAATCAAAGCACAATGCCCCCTCTTAAAATGCAAATAAGGGACGAAACAGAAAACGGAAGGAAGATAGGTGGGTGGAAAGAGATGAGTAGCATGCTGGGAGATGAAGAGGAATGAAGTGAGGGTGTGGTGGAGGTAGGGTGTCTGACATCGCCCCCATGGTCATAACAGCAAGGTCTGCATACAGGAGCAGCTGCCTTGCCCTCTGTTTCCTCCCTGGAAAAATATGGCTAGAATATTAATTAAGTTGCTAATTCTGCTTAACGCAGCTTTTCGTGACACTCATAAGGTCCAGTGAGTCCTGTTTTTATTTGCCTGTTTGCAATCACCAAGGAGTGGGTGTAGGAGATCTGCAAATCAAAGCTCTATTTTTTAAATAAAAAACTTCAGAAAATCAGTAGAAGTTAGCTGACACTTTCTCACTAGCTCATCTCAATAGAAAAAGAAGAAGAAAATAAATCTTTTTTTTTTGTCTCAACTAGATTCAGTTCCTACTTTTGGTGTTACCTTTTGTCTCCGCCTCACACTGTCAGCTTTTTGTCAGACATGACACCAGCCTGATTGGCTGCGATGACAAAAGTCGGACTAATTTGCAGTAAACTCTGCACATCGGCTGAATTGTTGTTTTGTGGCCCTGTTTGTGTTGGATGAGCGCACCGTGGATCTCCTGGGAGAAGCCTACAGGCATCCCACAGATCTGACATGCAGCACCGTGTGCTCACGCAGAAAAAGGGTGAGAAAGTGGGGAAAAAATAGTTCCCCAGGAATCATGGAAGAATGCGTTATGGAGAGAAAAAAAAATTTTTCTCTTTAAAAATGCGAGCTCATAAAATCTAAACAGCCTAAACAGAAAGTATAAGATTGCATTTTTTTTTTTTTTTCATGTTCATCCCTAAAATTTAAACCCATCTCAGAAAAGATAGGGTTACGATTATAAACAGAAAGCACTCATAACCTTTGTGGATTTTGGGCTACACCCCTCACACACGCTTACACACACCGAAGCACCTAGACTCTCAGCGGGACCTCCTAGATGACAGAAGGAGCTGAAATGTCAGAAGTGGGATAGAGGGAGAGGTGTTGGTGAAAGATGGGTGAGTGTGTGTGTGTCTGCGTGGACCCTGGGGAGTCTGTGGGATGTATGAGCAGGAGAAGAGAGGTAGACGGGGGATTTAACGGGGAAGGAGCGAGGTCAGAATCAGTGAGTGCTTTTTTTAATCTGATATGAGCTCATCCATGTAGAGGAGCTGGAGAGCCATGCAGAGAAGCAACAGTGATCTGCACAAATTATACACCAGTGAGTGGAGAAGACAGACAGGGGGAAGGCTATACGGATGTCTGTGTGTGTGGAATTTTGATGATATGGTACAGAGGGAGGGAGAGAAAAATCTGCATCTTTGGATAGTTTGAAAACATGACAGGTGGAGTTATGTACAGGTAAATGGGAAAAGTATATCTGCTCTGTTTAACCAAAGTAGACATTTACATATAGCTTCAGTTTATGTCAGCAAAAGGAGAAAAAGAAACAGTGGCAGAGATGAAATGTCTGATTTGATTCATACAGAACAGAGAGACCATCCTTCTCAATCCGCTCCAAACAGCGAGGGTCACCCCTGCTTTCTTCTCTTCTTCCGCTCCAGCGCATCCCCTTGTCATGCACTGTAATTAAAACCACAGGTGGGGACCCGTAACACTGCCTGGATGCTCCCAGCATGCAACAGGCACCATCTGGTTCAGAGGAGGGGTGTATTTTTTTTTCCTGCAAACAGCCAGGGGTTAAAACATCAAAGGCTCAGATCTTTGATCGGACCTCAGCGGGGTCCAGAGAACAGGGAATAATATCCACTGTCTCTTGAATCTTTCTGCAACACAAAGCGTGAAATGAGAACGCAATCTTGTAAGCCACCGGGTCAGCTTCCCACCATCCTGACGGGGACCTTTTGCTGTCACCTGCACTTCCTTTTCTGGTTTCATGTCTTTGTAGGATTTCTACTTACAAACCTGTTGGAGTATTCTCCAAAGACTCCTGCAGTGCTGATTACTTTCGCTCCAGTGCATACTCCGCTAAAACGAACATGCTCACTACACCTTGAAACATGGCAGAAGTCATGAGAAAGATTCCAGTCTATGGGTCACAACACTTCACAAACATTGAAAATTGTCCATATTTTACACTTTTTTTTGTGAATCTCAACCCTTTAAACTCACCTGGGTTTTTATTTAACTGAAGTTGGTAAATTTATATAAAATATTACTGTCAATTATACGTATATCTCATATGGCAAAAAAAGAGACAAAGTTTACTTCTAAGCTATCAATCTTTGTCTAATACAGCCTACAAACAAAATATTATAAAGCTGTCTCCACACTCCAGATGACAAAGTGATTTTGAAGTGTTGAAGCACAGAATAAAAAAGATCATTTGACACCCGCACAGAGAGGGACAGAGGTAATACCTGGGGTGATGACAGATTGGAGATATGCCTCCACTCCATGCTGCTGACTTCAGTATGCGTTGTTCAAATGCTGTTCAGCGCCCCCGGTAGAGTAATTCACTTTAACTTTGCTCTCTGAGGAACAATAAAGACCCCAAACAGCGTGTCTAAATTTAAGCTAGCATGAAAATCCCCACCCACTGCTTCTAGGTGACTGATTTACTTCCTCACTTCTCTTTTGGTGATGCAATTTGTAAATGCGTGTTCCTTTTCAGAATCAGGTTTTTTTACTCTGACGAAAGTGCCAGCCATCTCTGTGGGTAGGAATTGTTTATGTCTCACTTATTTTTTCATCTAAGATGTAATGAAGGAAGATTTCTTAATCAAAGTAGAAACAAAGAATAGTGGGCAATGAACCTGTGGAATGCCAAGTGTTTTTAAAAAACACATTGCCCTGACTACGACTGTAAAGCTTCTTTGCACTTGCCTTTAAGCATCTTAAATTCAATTAAATTTTATTTCTACAGCCTAATATCACAACACAGATGTCTCAAAAGGCTCTACACAACAAATTGATGTAAAAAACGGGTAAAAATGCAAAAACCCAAACAAAAATCAGTCATAAGATAAACAATATCTAATTGTCGAACTAGGTAGACATACTCAGAAAATGCCTGCCCTTGGGCTCTCTTTCTCGGTGAGGGAAAATTCTTAAGAACGTGGCAGTGGGAAAAAAGTAGAAATCTCATGGGGATCCAAATGAAGGAGGGATCCTCCAGGGACAGACTGGAAACATAGTCTTCTCAGTCTGGCGATGCTATCAGGGATATGTAACAGGAGTGAAGAGCGAGAGAGGGACGACATTAGTACTTTTAGAGAATAGTTGGGCAGAAGATTGGTAGACTGAATTAGGGGGAAGGATCCCAGTATACCACACGCACCTGAGCGACTATTTAAAATAATATTCCCTATTTCTTGCTGGACTATCTTGTCAAAGTAAGAATGTTTTAAATCAAACATCCTCTAGATAGAAACCACAATTCAAGACAGAAAGAAGTCACTCCCTCTATTTGTGTCATATGCTTTTTTGCCTCGATCTGTTCCCTTTAGGAGACAAGCAGCTGGTCACGAGTCTGTTCACTTTAGTGGCAACAAGTAAACATGATTCACAAGACCAGACTGTCTGATTCGAGCAGTGTTATTTTCCCCGTGGTTAATATTAGAAATGTAATTTTCCTAAGAAGTCATATTTCCTAACCACTTTATTGAAAAAGAAAAGTGTTTAATTGGTCCTTAATTATTATGAAGGCATAAAGACCAAGTTTTAAAAAACTGTTGACAAGATTTGATTCACAGTTGATAGTTGAACTATGGCATAGCTCGCAAATAACATGGGGCAAAAGAAAATGTTTTTTCTTGCACTGTTTTGTCTTTCTTAGTGTTGAGGTATTTTCATCTCAATTATTTTTCTTACTTTTAAATTCCTTTTAAAGCAAAACCAACTCTTTACTCCATTTTTACTACATTTTACTGCAGTCCTACAATCTTGCTCAGTTTGCTTTACATGGCAGGTAAATGACTTTGTAAGAAGTGTTTTTATTTTTACCTTTCTGGATTAAGGCTAAGGCACTGCCCTCGGCGGCTGCCTGCTGCAGTGCTCCCTGTTACTTGAGCATTTAATCGCTAACTTTTGCTGAGTTTCTGCCCTTCTTTTGGTTACGTTTTGTCTCTTTCTGAAGATTTCATTTTGAGCGCACTTTGGACGTCATTTTGGACTTTGTTTGTGTTGGACAGCTGATTTTTCAGAAATCGTCTGGCTAGCTCCCAACGGCTGGCTGGTTATGAAGTCATTCTGCCGTTGACATGCATGTTGACATGCGCAACCAGCTGCTGGCTCTCAGAGGCACATCTGTATGTGGCTGGGGGAATTGGTTCGGGTCAATCTGGAGGAGGTGCAGAGGAGGAGACGGTCTAGAGGAGGCGCTTCGGGCCCTGTGGTTTTGGAGTTCCCATGGAAATGTCCGGTTGCTCGCTTGAGGAACTGGAGGCGCATACTCGCACACACGGACAGAGAGGCCAGTTTGGTGTTCTTCACTGCGGCCAGGTTTTGTGACCCATTCCAGACTCCAGCTTTTGGGTTGCCAGGTTGGACAAAGTGCGACCGGACAGGGACGCTGGTGGATAGGGCGAGGGGGCATCGAGATGTTGAACACCCAGTGTTCCATTGCAGCACTCAAATTTCTCTTCGGATTAATGAAGTTTATTCAATTCAATTCGATTCAATTTAATGGAAAATTAAAATGCCAATATGAAAAATTATTTAGAAAATACAAGTTTTTTTCTCATTCACCAAGCTTTTGGATGTGCAAACATACAGAATATGAGGCCATTTTTATGTGATTGCCAACCTTGATCCAGATATCTTTCACCGGTGTGAACCATTCTCTCTGGTATTTCAGTGAAAAGAGTAAAAGTGAGGCGTTCAGTGGAACCCTATCCATTAAGGGCAGGAGCAGCAGGACTTTTTTTTTTTTTTTTACAAAATGCTACATTTATTGATGGATTGAGATTCATGTCTCACAGTTCAGATATGATAACTCACTCTACTTGGCCTTCAATTCACATTTCTTTTTTGCCTTACAATTCATCCTTCTGCCCTCTCTCTCTTTTTGCCTCTTCTCCCTCCACTCTTTCATCCTCACCCCATCATCTTTTTCTCTGTTCTTTACACAGTGTGTCATATCTTTTACCCCCGCCCACCACTCCTTCCGCCACCCTCGTCTCTTGCTATTCTTCCCCCCTCTCTATCTCTTCCGTTTCTTCACCTTTCCTTCTGCGCTCAGTTGGAACCGGCTGCTCCAGAATTCTGATCAGCCACTTTGTGGTCTAAGAAGGCTCGTCAAACTGCCTTTCCGATTAATCAATACTTCCATTGGTTGTGGTTAACACTTGTAACCTCAGCATAACATGGAGGGAAATGTTCAGTCCAGGAGCGGAATAGCAAACATCTAACTTATCCGGGCTACAATAATGCATTCGAGTCACCAAGTGTAAAAGTTTGACAGGACTACAAACACAGAAATGTCTCAATTTTATTCTTGCTCATTTATTTTGAGTGTGTGAACATGTGAAGTGGTGAGCATGTAAATGCTGATAATAAAAAAAAAAAAAAGTCTACCTGTGGGCTGTTTTTGCATCCGCTGAAGCCCTGTGAAAGCCATATGGATACGAAGAGAAAGAAAGGTGCATTTAGATGCTGTGATAGAGGTAAATGAAATTCATACTCAAGTATCTAGGTCATTTGTAAGGCCCAAAGCAACATCTTCTTCCCTGCCTGCCTTTTCCGTGTGTTGCTTGAGTCTGTGGAACATCAAGGAGATGAAAACACTCTACATCCTGTGTATAGAAAAAGCTCGCACATGAATAGTGTGCTGCAAGCATGCCAGCATGGCCTGTGGAGTTTCTTTTGACAGAGAGACTATAGAAGAAGCTATTATTATATCACCTCACGTATCACTGTTTATTTGTTAGAATTATGAGAACGTTAGCCTTTCTTCAGTGAGTAAAAAAGCAATCCATTTGATCATGAATGTCGTTTAATAATTAGTTTCAAATGGAATATTTTCTAATTTAAAATACTGTACGACAGTCCAATGTCAATGCAGATTATTTCACTCCACTAAGTATGATGCAAACATACATTAGAAAGATGTAAATACACTTTAGTAAATGTGATGGACTACTTCTTCAAAGATAAAAGTGTACACAAACTGTTGCACTTCCTCTTTTTCAGCCACTTCTGAGATAATTCCAGCGCTCATAAATTTGCATATCTCCTCAGATCCGCTGGCTGGAGGAAAACATATCAGATTAAAGGTTTCACTACCTACACCACACCCACAATCCCACTCACTCCCACTTGGTTTTCATCTTCACACCTTCATGTTAATATCATGCAACACAAACTGGTTCATGGTGGATTGCATTCTGCTGGCTGTGTTTGTCTCAAACCTGCATCTGCATCAATGAACCCTACGCTGTTTGATTATAAAGTCCTGAAATCAGTTCATATGAGGGACACACCGTGATGATTATCGAAACATCTTCATGTTGAATAGTCTGTGTTGGGTTGTTGAAAAAAAAAATTCTTTCTTCATATAAAAATTTCCAAACTTACATTACAACAGCTTTATTCTAGGTATTGGGCAAGCAGGGTGCAAACCCAGACAGTGACGAATGCTTAGAAATAAAAACAGATTATGGCATTTGACAGATGGAATAAAAAGAGTGTAGTTTCCTTGATGTTAAAAAAGGCTCTGAAGAAACCAGATCAAAGTTAGAGGTGACTTCCAATATCAATTGAAGAAAAGTAGTTCAGAAATACAAAGTAGACATTTTTTCTTCCTTCTTCTTTTAGAGTTTCTCATTTAAGAATGAAAAGCAGTGGGGCGATTAACACAACTTTTACATGTTTTATCTATTTGAAATTTCTACACACATTTTCTAATTGTATTGTGTTGCTGAGGAGGTGAAATAATTTTTTTTTTCAAATAATAACTTGTCTGATATTTCAAAAGTTTGAGTTGCCAAAACCCTAAATAAACGTTTTTTTTAAAAGACCTTTTGCAAGTTAAGGTTAATTTTTTCCATCAAAAAAGTCTTGAGGCACACCAACAACCAAAAATGTGGTCAACGATTCCCATAGTCTGCTACATTAAAATATTGTGATTCTTTTTTTCAACCCCAGTTGCACTGATCCTCATCAGAAACAGTCAGGATTTCTGTGACCAGTTCAGTGCCGATGGTTCTATTTCCATCCCTCAGAGTGAACCGCTGACCTTTCTCCAGGACCATCGGCGGGCGAAGGGGAAGCATTAGCAAGGTGTCTTCACCTGGCATCGCCGTTTTCTTGTCAGCAGGGAGAGCGACTCTGCAGGCCTCCCAGTCCTAGGTGAGAGAAAACAGGGAAACACATTCTCACCAAAGTATTCTGAATAGGAATCAAATCAACATATTAAAACTCATTTTGTCATCTTTTACAATTCTTTTTTAAAATAAAAAGTGCAGTTACTTTTTCCTCTTGAATGTCTTGCAGGATATGTGAGATTTAATCTACATTTTTCTGCTTTAAAACACAACCTAAATTTTCTCATAATGTCTAAGAAAAGAAGAAAATACGATCCACTAGCTGGGGTAATTTTTGGGAAGGGCCGACAGCAGGATGCAACAAAAAAGCAGAAGAGTGTGTTGCTATGGTTACAGGACAGCTCTGTCTGTCTCTAAAAGAAATGTCATGATTTTACACTTATAAACATAAAAAAATATGCTTTAATCCAATTTTTTTAAACAAAACCCAATGAGATCAACCAAAACAATCTTTGGGAGCTATCGGTCGATCACAATCACTTTATGAGGTGAAATAGGATAATTTCCCGCGAAACACCTGACGATCTCTCACGGAACATAACTGTGCCACGAAACACTGGTTGAAAAATGCTGCCCTCAGTATTATTGAAGCTTATTTTTCAATCACTTTTTTGGCTTTTGGCAAAAAATATGTGAAAGTAAGCCTATGCACGTACATTTCATGTTCAGGAATAAGCATGTGAATTTGTTTGGTAGTGGACATGCACACTAATGGACAAAGAACTCAGGAAAAATTGAACAGAATGTACTGATATGTAAAACTTTCCATGAATCTTTCAGTTCATATGGGTCTTTATAAATTCATGAATATTGTAATATTGAATGATAATACAACTTGGTTGTTTTTATTTATGCCAAAAAAGACAAGAATGCCAGATTTGAGCAGATCAGCAAAGATTTTGTTTGCAAGATGGGGGTAAGGGAAAATGTTTTTATCTATAAAATACCACACAATTCTTAAGACTTTCAATTGTCTTGTGGCATGTTGGGGAAAAACTGTCTTTACTATTGAAGCATGGGTTGAGAAATACTAAATTTATTAAAATAATTGGACAAAAGACAGCTGAAATACCAAAATTGCCCCCTCCCTGCCCCTCCACATACAGAAATTTGTTTTTCAAACTGATGTGCAACTGTTTTCAAAGTTCAAATTTGCACATGAATAAGCTACTTCTAATAGATCCCATGAGAAAAAAAAAACACTATCACACTGGTTTCTTCGAGGCATAAGAAAAAAAAAAAGCAAACGGCAAAACCTTCATTTGAGTTTAAATTGTTAAGGTGTGTGTTTTTGTCTCATTTCTTTAATTTTTGCTCAAGCTTATCTCAATAAATAATTTACTAAGTAAAGACTTTTAAAAAAAATCATTTCATGTGCAATAAATAAAAGAAAAAAATTCAACCCATATTAAAATAATAAAAAAGAAAGAAAAACAGAATGGAAAATCCATTGAAAAAAAAATGATGGACAGTGGTAAAATATCTATGGACTGTGTATTGACTTTTTGAGGTTCGATCATGGCCGTGCAGGGTTTAAAGCGAAGTGAGGGTGAGAAGGAAACTTCATCGCATTAACATTTTTCTCTCATTAGCTCCACATTTTATCCAAACCTTGAAAATGAATTATGCCGCCAACTAAATCTCCTTGATTTTGCCTCCTTTCCCTTGAAACGATATAAATTGTATCACTCAGGCATAATGCAGGGGTGTCCAGCTCTCAGCAGATATGAATTCTCAATGCATATTTTAGAGCATGCATACAAGTGTGAAAGTGGCTGAGTTTGTGTGGTGGATCAATATTATTGCCCATTTGTGGTTCAGATTCTGCCACAACTTGACAGGCTTGCAGTCTTTTCCTCTGGCAGCGTATTTCCTCACACTTTCTCACTGCTTTTCATTTCGAGTCACTGGGAATATTCCCCTGCTTCCCACCGGATTGTCATCAACTGCAGCAGACCTTGAACCAGATACAAGATGAGGGACTTTTCTACCCTGTCTGAGTGTGTCCGTGGCAGCCAGAGTGAAAATGAGTGAGGAATAAGACACTAGTGTATCTGAGACCTACGAGGAAACCTCAGATAACCAGTGCACCGTGTCTTAAATCTCGACCTTGGTGTCATCACCTCTCATGTTTCCATTCAAAGCATGACTCAAACAACAACCATTTCAGGCACAGAAAGTCAAAAACCAGTTGGTGGGTTGCTTCTCTGTGAAGACGGAAGCATGTGCTTAATGCTTCACTGATGTCTGTATTCTTTTAACTCGTGGTAAACAAAGAATACTTTTGAAGCCTTCTCTCCTGGCCTAAAAATATCTAAATAAATGATATGATATGGGCATCAACATTTATAAAATAATTCTAAATAGTCCACCCACTTCTTTGGTAGCGCTGCTTGCATATCAGCATTTGACCGATCACATTTCAGACAGTTGTTCTGCTATCAGAATACGTTCTGCAGAGTCTTTTCTTTCACAAAATGAACAGCTATAAAACTTTTGCTACAACCAATCACATTTTGAGCTTGTTTCTCAAAGCAAGCACCCTGACCCTACATCACCATGTTCATACCTGGGGCCTAATTTATTTAGAATCAGCTCAGCTCTACGGTCGTGCTTACGCCAAGCAAACTTGAGATTTTTCTAAACTACCTTAATGCTCCTCAGACACTGTAAGCGTCATACAGCACTCTTGAAAAAATTCTCAGGCGTAAAACCAACTTAAAATCCATCCCACGCTAACAAACCATGCCTCTAGAACTCCACATATGGATCATGCAAATGGAGTGAAACATATGCACCGGTACTCAAATGCCACCTGAAAGTACTCATGAACAATAGTGAGGTATCACATTTGCGCAGTGTCGCTGATGTCCCCCACAAGCATACAAGAGTAAAAGATGGTCACCAGGACAACTCTGTGATAGGCAGAGTAGTTTGTTGGTTAATAAAAAAAGAAATACTTGTAGGGGTGATAAAGACAGAAAGTAGTTGTTGTCATTTAATTGTGTAAAAGCTTGATGAGAAAACTCAGTCATTATTATTGGGTCATTTAAATAAAAATGAACTGAATTTAATAATTTCCAATGTTAGTTTAATGTTTCTTTTTTAAAAGAGAATTGACCAAACTGTCATGATCCCCTTCCCTGCCACCAGAAAGGAGCCCTGGACCTTCCCTCGTCACCCTGATTAGGGACACCTGAGGATGATTAGTCTGATGACACACACCTGTGGATCGTGCTGCTTATTTAAAGGCAATCACTCCAGATGTCTTGGTCGGGTCATTGTCACCACCACCATCCCTTCCAGCCAGGGCTTCCGTCCTGGCTGCCTGACCATAAGTTGCATCTTTCAACTCTGATATATTATTTGAACTTTTTGATCCTGAGTTAATCCTGTACCCTTTGGCTTGCAGCTTTACTGGACTTTTTGCCTTACTGGACTTTTGGTTAATGAATTCCGTTTTGTTGTCCTGCATTTGGGTCCTCCTCCTTCCACATCCTGACACAAGGTCAGTCAAATTTTATGGATCGTTAGAATAATTAAAGTTGTTGATACCTTGTATTTACAAATTAGAAAACAGAAACTAGTTTTGGATTTGCAGGTTTTGATTTATAAAAAAGTTTTTATTTTCAATAAGACATGTAGGCATCAAAATTTGATCATCTTACCTCCTAATCAAGAAACATATTATAATCCCTTGAAAACCTCAACAGAAATTTGACAGATTTCTGTAAAATTTAACTAAAAATGACTTATTAAACTTATACATGAATAAATTTAGTGTTACTTTAATTGGAAATAAATTTGACACGTCCCATCTCTACCTCCACTTAATGAACTCATTAAGCAAAATCAACATGTCTACCAATGAGATTTCTCAAGAGGATTGTAAAATACCACGTAGAAAACATGCCTCTGGGCAGTCAGACATCTCATATTGAGTAGGATACACCTGAGAAACTGTTCCTACAAACCCAACCAACATCACTTCTTTCAACTCTGTCTCCCAATCTATAAAACAGCCGTCAAATTTTTAATGAGACAAGCGATCATAATTTGAATCATGGGCTTTGTCATTGCCTTGCGTGTATCTTTGTTCATTTTTTTCTGTGCTTTTGTATAAATTACTGTTTGATTTTGTTTAAAAAACTATTTATTTGAATCTGAAGTTTGTTATTTAAACCACTGAAAAAAATGGTGCAAAATGACAATCGGGGTAAAAAAATGGAAAAAACAATGATGATTAATCTATTTTAGTTTTTCAATAATCAGACGTGGGCTGTATGGTGATTTGCGCTGTGGCCTCACTGCAAGAAGGTTGTTGGTTCAAGCCCTGTAAGGGGGAAGCCTTGAGACACTTACATTTCTATGTGGAAATTTGCATGTTTGGCTTTTCACTCGCTTCCTCTCACTCTCCAAAAACGTGCAGGTCACACTATTTGGTCACTGGGAAATTGCCCTTAGGATTGAGTGAAAATGTGCGTGATTATCTGTACTATAGTCACACAATTCACTGGCACCCTGTTTGGAGTGTACCCCACCGCTCACCTGTAACCAGCTGGCCACAAATGTGATTTTCTGTCTGTTCATCTTTTTTAAACCAAGAACAGATACCTTGGTGGTCTTGTTGTCCGGGTTTGGTGAGCAGTGATAAGACCTTAACAGAAACAAGAGAGGAAGGTTGGCATTGGATAAATGATTTTTTTTGTTCGATCAATCATAAAGGAACTGCAGGTGGGATGAACTGGGATGGCAGTTGGCAGGGAATATGGTCAGATGGAAGACGAATTGGAGATTGGAAAAAATCCTTGGTGAATAAAGAAAAACCTCACAGATGAAGTTGATAAATCCATTACAGGCCAGAAGAAGGGACAACTAATAAATTTAGGTCTGGAAATTAAATTCAGCAATGTCAACTATGAATGTATTAGAATCACACAAACATGAAGCAGATCTTATCCACTGTCTACAACCTGCTATTCAGAAGTTCTTTTTTTCTTTCCACCTCAATATTTACTATAAAGAGAAGGTATGACCGGAGCCAGAGCTTGGTCCGTATAACCGGCAGTATGTCAATTCCATTTCCAGTGAGAGTTGGATTCCACCAAGCCTGCCCTTTGTCACCGATTGTGCCGAGGCGTTGGAGGGATCCGGTTTGGTGACCTCAGGATCGGATCTCTGCTTTTTGCGGAGAATGTGTCCTGTTGGTTTCATCGGACCGTGATCTCCAGCTCTCACTGGATCGATTTGCTGCAGAGTGTGAAGCGGCCGGGATGGGAATGAGCGCCTCCAAATCAGAGACCATGGTCCCCGCCCGGAAAAGGGTGGGTCTTGCCCCAAGTGGAGGAGTTTAAGTATCTCGGGGTCTTGTTCACGAGTGGGGGAAGGATGGAGCGGGATCAGCAATAACTAGGACGCTGCATCGGTCCGTCGTGGTAAAGAAAGAGTTGAGCCAAAAAGCAAAGCTCTCGATTTACAAGTCGATCTACGTTGCCACCCTCACCTATGGTCACCAGTTGTGAGTGGTGACCGAAAAATGAAATCGCGGATACAAGTGGCCGAATTGAGCTTCCTCCGATGGGTGGCTGGGCTCTCACTCAGGGATCGGGTGAGGAGCTCTGCCATCCGGGAGGAGCTTGGTGTCGAGCCGCTCTTCCTCCAGGTCGAGAGGAGCTAGATGGGGTCGTTTGGGCATCTGGTCAGGATGCCCCCCGAGCGCCTCGCTGGTGAGGTGTTTCGGGCACGTCCCACTAGGAGGAGACCCAGAGGCAGACCCCGGACCTGCTTCAGAGACTATGTCTCACAGCTGGCTGGGAAACGACTCGGGATCCTTCCGGGTGAGCTGGAGGATGCAGCTGGGGTGAGAGAAGCCTGGGCTTCCCGTCTGAGGCTGTTGTCCCCCGCAACCCGCCCCGGATAAGCGGAAGATGACGGAATGGAGATGGATTCCACAGTGAGGGCTTTGGAGTGTGTTCTAGTTGCTGATTGGTTGACCAGAAACCTCTCTAAGTTGTTAGGAAGTCATTCTCTTAAACTTCTCCAAATATTCACCATGACGGGATTTTTTTGTCATCTCATCCACAAACGAGTTCTGCTTAAATAGTTATCCAAATTCAGCATCACAACCATTTTTTTCTTTCTGTGGCATTGATTTCTACTTTGTATTTATTACAATAAAAAAACTCTGAGGAAAGACTGCAAATTTTGGTGTCCTCAGTATGTAAAACAGGGGGATGACCTCCCGGGCAAAAAAAGCATGAGGTGGCATCTTCTGTCCTACAGGCAATGACAGGAGTCTTGGATGTTTTTATCACCGTGTTTGGCTTTCCTCGCACCTTGCAGCCCCTGTCTGTGCTCTGCCTGCCCCCTGAGTAATGCACAGCTGTGGGTGTGTATTGTGACAGGTCAGCTAATTAGAGCAACGCTGTGTCTGTCTGGGACTGCTGCAGAGAGCTGCTGGGCACATGAGTGTGGAAGCACTCATCCAAGCCTTTGGCCCCATGGAGGCACCCAAGCGTGCCCACAAATACATTCACAAACATGGACGTGATCCAAAATTTTCAAAACATGTTTTTAATCAGCTTCCAGCAGGGTCGTAATTTAGCAACACTTTTTATAACTTTATAGATATTTACTGTAGTTGTTCACTGGAATTTAGATTTTTTTGTGGTAAACACTTTTTTGCATTTTCTTTTAGAAAAATAGCAACAAAATTGAACGAGGTTGTTTAAGTGAGAAAAAAACCTAAGCATTTTACTAAGTATTTTACTTGCTTTTCTATTTCCTTTACTTCAGGTCTTGAAACTGTTGAATCAGAAACCCATCTTCAGTCATCGTCCATTAAACGAAGTTTAAATACTGATTAAAAAAAAAAAAAAAAGAGTAGACAATCTTCTGCACTGTGCTTGATCCATGTTTGGAAGAAAGACTGACTTGATCCTTATCCAACCAAATTTAAAACATATTCATAATAAATAAAAACTTTTCAGCATAATTGTGTAATATATAAGGATTTCAAGTGACAACATTCTAAGCGTAAAGAGATCAAGTGATTTGACAAAACAAACCATTGCCTATAGGGTCAAAGTTTTAAGACAAAAGAAGGATTAAAATAACAATAAATATGTTTTAAATTTGGTCAGCTTTTGCCTGATTATTTTCATCTTAATCCTAACCCTATTTGTCATAATTATGTTTTTTTGATAATACAATCTATTAATAAAGTTTTTTGTGTAATGAATGATATTTAGATTTTTTTTTTCTAATTGATACCTTTTAAAAATAGTGTTTGTTAGTCTCTACTATTTTTATATGAGAACAATTTTTTTGAATCTTGCGTATTTTCGGTCAAAAATTGGATAATTTTTTTACAATAAGGTTTTAAAACAGAGGAGTGAATAAAATTAAAATAAAAAGGAAAGGAAAAGCGTACAAAACCATGGTGAGACCGGCCATGCTGTTTGGTCGAGAGACAGTGACACTGAGGAAAAAAGACAGGAAACAGAGATGGAATTAGCAGAGATGAAGATGCTGAGGATCTATCTGGGAGTGACCAGAATGGACAGGATTAGAAATGAATATATCAGAGGAACAGCACATGTTAGAGGTTTTGGAACTAAGTAAGAGAGGCCAGACTGAGATGGTTTGGACATGTACAGAGGAGAGAGAGTAAATCGGAGAAAGGATGCTGGGTTTGGAACCACCAGGAAAGAGGTCTAGAGGAAGACCAAAGAGGAGGTTCATGAACGCAGTGAAGGAAGACATGAAGATAGTTGGTGTGACCAAAGAGGATGCAGCAGATAGGGTTAGATGGAAGAAACTGACTTGCTGTGGCGACCCCTAAAGGAAACTGTCCAACGGAGCAGAAGAAGAAAATAAATATAAAATTTTGTCATAAATTCCAAACTTTAAAACAGTTCAATTATGATTAATCTAAATCAAAATAGTTGTTCCATCCAAAGATTTGCAAAAAATGAAGTTTAGAGTTTCCAATGACTTTTCTTTTCCATATGTGACTCTTTGAACAGCCTCATAACTCACATAGCCCGCATTGTCCTGTGACCTCGACAGAAAAAGTAAATTTTCACATTATGACCAGTTTTACTCTCTGACCTTCAGAGAGAGGATGCATCACCACAACCACCACGACCGCTTTTATGTCTCAGAGCTCATATGACCTCCATGGACTATAGCGCTTCGTCATGACCTGACACCTCCCCCTGTCACAAAGATTGACCCTTTGCCCTGAGCAGTGACCAGACTGTAGAAACAGATGGAGGCCAGCATAGCCTGACACTTACAAACACAGCACTTTAAGTACTGACACACTTCAAACTTCCACTCTAGAGGCACATAAGTAGACATGGCTAGGAGAAGAAGTTATGCTCAAACACGTTGTCCTTTGCTGTCATGATGTATGAATATAAAATGTGTCCAAGAAAACATTTGAGACTTGAATAAAAAAAAAAATCTGGTCCTACATTAAGATTTTCGGATTTTGTGATGTTATCAAATCTTTATTAGTTCTGTTTGATGTGTTGTGTCAGATTTCTGATACTGTGACACGTCTATTAGATGGAAGTGTATCTATATTGCCATCCGACTTTTTCAGAGTCGCTGCCAATGAAGGTCTTAGAGGCGAGCTTCTTTTCTCACAGATAAATTGCTTATTTTTCCACCCGCTTCCTCCATGAACTAGACCTTTTGCCCTACTCAGCCCTTTGGTGGCTCAAAGTCATCTACTTTTATTGCTGTTAATGCTCTGAGGTATAAAAAAGCAACGGATGCATGAGGAGTCAGTAGCCTTGGCAAATGTCAATCAATTTTTAATCACATGTGAATCAATAACTTCAATTTATTTTCAAATAAAAACAGTGAAACGAGGAAATATAAAAAAAGATAAATGCAATTTATAGATGACAATAAAATTGATTTAAGGAAATTTTTATTTTTACATAAGCACACATACAGCATATGTAAGCGTATGCACACACACACACACACACACACACACACACACACACACACACACACACACACACACACACACACACACACACACACACACACACACACACACACACACACACACACACACACACACACATATAACATACTTGTTTTTCTGTATACATACTGTATGTATATACGAGCAGGCCTTTTCATCCATCGATTGCATCATCAATACTTGTGTTAGGAGTAATAGATTACAAATCTAAGGAGTTACTGTAATAAATTTTTTTTAAATCATACTTTATTAATCCTGCGCTGCATTGCACTGCAGCAGGCAGCCAATGACGGCGCCAATGGTGGGAGTAACTGGTGGTTTAGGTGTGTGTAGCAGAGACTTAGGTATGAACTCATCAGGAATCGAACCGGCCATTCTTCGGTTCAAAAGTGGTAATTTTTTCACTGAGCAATGCGTCCCATTCCTGCATTCCAACATTCAAATTTTTTAAGCTCTTGTTTGATATTTTGCCTTTAGATTCCAATGCACTCATTTGTTTGTTTATTCCCATTAATATAAATTAAAATGCATCAATTATAATTTTCAGTTACTTATTGTGGCTGAAAATTTTTTTCTATGAGAAATTTGTTTTTTGACAGTGTTTTGCAACTATAGCTTTTTTTGAAGCCCTGTTTAGGCTTACATGATAGTTGGCTAAGATGATGTGAAATAATAATGTATACTTTATTGATCCCTCACCGGGGAAATTTGTGTGGTGCATTACACCGCAGCAGGCTGCCGCGACAGGACTCTAGACGTGCACTCGGTGGGATGCAAACCCGTGAATTTCCGGTCTGTGGGCGAATGCTCTAATCATTGAGCCACCATCTCCCTTGTCCATCTCCCCCAAATCTTTACCAATAAAGCATGGTAAAGAATAAATCTACTGTAGTTTTGAATCGTCCAATTTGCACAAATTAATCATTGATAAAGAAAAAATGTAATGGGTTTAGTGTCGTACACTACCTTACATAGCACATGTTCCGTTGGTTACAGTGTTACTTAGCTTCATTTTGGAAGCAGCATTAATGCAATTTGTAACTTATCATTTATAAAAGATTGTAGTTTTGGAGTGACTTGCTCCGGTGCACTGATGAGCGCTCAGAAACACGATCTTGCATATGAAACCACAAAGACTCCAAACAGAATTTTTATACTTTAAAGAAACTGCTTCCTTTTTACAAAAGGTCTTGATTTATGACATCATCCACTGTTTGCGTTGCATGCAAATGTGTCAATGACAGGATGTCATCCAAGAGGTAGTTAAAAAAAAAAAACAGCACATCAAGCTCTAGACTAAATGAGTGGCATATGGTTCCAAACGTCTCTTTGTTGGTAATTCCAGTCCAGGAGGCCATTTACAGGTAGAACTGCTGAGACAACAGAAATATTAACTACAGCCTTATGCTGCCTTCCTGTAATGACAAAATGAAGTTAGGAGTTTGGAAGTTGTGGCGTGGTGCTTCTTTTCTGAAAAAAAATGACAGCAAAGTCTGCTGTATAACAACATTTTGTGCTTTTTGTGCAGCCTTGAAGTTAAAACCAATAAAAACCCACTTTTTTTTTAAACATTGTTTTATTGTACAGTACTTTCACTGTTACATGAGAAGCTGCAGCCCAAAACGTAAAAGCTGCCCCGATGAGTCTCAGCTGTATGCAAAGCTCCACTTTCAATAATTTATGTCTGAGTTTACAAATGGCACTGTTGCGCAGAGACGAATCAGTCGAGCAGTTGAAATGGTGTTTGGAGGAGATAAAAGATTAATTCCTGTCCTAGATTACTCCTCCCTGCATTGAAGTAGGCCCATTATTTAGCCTCAACCAATGTTTCCTTACCAACTTTAATGGGCAATGAAAGAACTTGGAGGACCATGACCAGTTGTGTACTCATGGAAGATTCTCCCTAATAGGTGACAGCAATGGTGGCTGTGCAGTGGAGCGACTTGTTATGCTTCATGCTGCTGGTGGAAAAACAATCCCAGTACTGTTTTCTGAGGCATGTTAAAAATGTGTGAATGTTCTAAAAATAAAAAAATGTGAGCAGGTAATACCCAAAGGATGAAAAACAACAGGAAACCTACTGAGCCTCAAACACATGCTCAATATAGGTAAAAACAAAAAAAAAGTATCTCTGATGCCATTGAAAGTTTTAGTAATTGCCTACAGCTTTGAATTAATGTCATGCACTTTCATGAACTTTAATGTAAACTCATTACGAACCAAATATAAAACCCAAAAACAAATGTGCCTCTAATTTGATTGTTTTGGTGTGTTACACACTCAGACCAAAAAATTTGATGAGGCATTCGATGTGTGCTGAAACATTTCTGAGCCAGGATGTGTCTACACTGGCAGGATTCAGAAGATCTGCAGGTACTGGCTGACTCACCAGCTCTCGTGTAAAAGCTTTGTTTGGCAAAGGGAGATATACCAACACGGGAACAGACTGGCGGCTTTCATTTCATAAATGATCACCGGGTTTTCTTTGTTCATTAAATAAATCTACAAATTTGTTTCTTCCGTTTTCTTTAAAAAAAAAATATCTGTGATTGTATTTTGACAATGACTGCTGTATTGAATGGAAAAACAAATCTGAATAGCTTTGAACCAATCAAAACCATTCTTTGTAAATTTAAAGAGAGGCTAATAGATTGGAGAGACCGTTGCATTGATAAAGGGTACGAGACTTGGTATTCAAGCCTTCCATCTGATCTACTCATTGAATAGAAAAAGTATCATTAGTATCGCTTGAACCACTGTCCTGCAACTAGAAGAGTGCCGGTTCAACTACCTCATCTGAAGTTCATGCTAAAGAGTTCAAAACACTGATCTCCTAATTTTTTTATTTTTCTTTGCTCCTTTGCTCCTGCTTCAACCATCAGGTGGGAATGTGAGCTACATTGTAAATCGCTTCGAGTGCCAATGTCGGTAGAAAAATACAATATAAGTACAGTCTGTTTAAAAACAAGATTTTGTATAACTTTTTTGAAGTCTTGTTTGATTTTTAAACATAAAGTTGCACAACTCACTTGAATAAGGTGTCAAATTATCTCAGTAAAGCAATTTAATGGGCTAATTCACACATGCAATGGTTTTCGTGCCGTCTTCTGAATTTTCTATAGAGGGGAACACTTCAAGCTTCAAGCGGTGACCTAAAGGGATCCATAAAGGGGTCCCCTGAATCCACCGCTGATAACCATCCACATACTTATTCCTATGGGCAATTTTATGGTGGCCATTCAATCTATCATGCATTGATTTTGGAGGGTGGGAGGAAACCAGAGTACCTGGAGAAAGCTCATGCATACATGGGAGAACATGCAAACGCTACACAGAAAGGCAAATGTTTCACAAGCCTCATGCCACCCAGGGCTCAAGTCCTTCTTGCTGTGAGGCCACTATGCTAACCACTGCGCCACCCCACATGCAATCGTAAATTATCATTTTATGCTCAGCCCCACATTTGACAATTCACCTCATTATCTCATGACACTAATAGCAATGATGCAAATATTCAACAAATCCTTGACCGATTTAATCCAGTGGGGTTTCACACACTAAAGTGCATCTGTAGTGCACTAAAGAACATCTATTGACTTCTTTAGATATTTAGCTGTAGACTAGAATAAGCTAATATTTAAACAATAATCTTTGACACATTGGTTGCTCGTCCCGGTGTGGGATCTCTCTTTTGTGTGGATCCCGACGAGGTTTCTTATTTTTTCCCCACTGATGGGTTTTTTAGGAGTTTTTCCTCACCATGAAAGAGAGTCTAAGGGCATAAATGTGCTAGTCTTGTTAAGTTAGCATTTGTTAGTTATTTTTCTCTCTGTATATTTGTGTTAATACATTCCTCTTTTTTCTTGTGAAGCCCATTGAGACAGAAATTCTGTGATTTTGGGCTATACAGACAAAATTGAACTGAATTGAATTGCATACTTAAAGTACAAAATTTGTAATCTCACTGGTCATTTTCAATTATGCACAGTAGGGATGTAAAAAAAAAGAAGAAGAATGCATTGATAATTAGTTTTAACACCCTCTCATACAGAAAACAAAGTTTTCACACCACAGCTGCAGAATAACAGCAAAACAACCTTATGTACAATCAAGTGTGAACACTTAGTGATGTGTGATGTACAAACAAATAAAGCCCTAAGTTATCACAATCCACTTTGTGAATTTAAAATCTTAATATAAATATACTTAAGTCAACATATTTCCTATCTTAGATAGATATCTATGAATATTTAATATTTTAGGTTTAGAACACTACCAATGAGCGGTGGTTTGAAAAAATACAAAAAAGCATGTTAAAGGTTCATGTGCTGCTGCTCAGACCTCCCTACTCAGACCCCTTTCATGCAGAAATTTTCACCTACCGCCCCACTGCTCGAGGGATGTCAGGATGTACAGGTCAGCTGTCAGAATATAAAACTCAGAAAAAAGGAGGCTTCAACTGTAAGAGCAGAACTCAAAGAAGCAGTGTGTCTTGGTTTGTTGATACTGTTTTAGATTACAACCATCCCAAAAGCATTTAAAAAAAAAATCTAGACAAAGGAAAATCAAAATGTTTAAGCAATACTGATGATCTTCTATTTTAAATTTACCAGTAAAAACCGTGCCTGTGATCTCTCGTTTTTTGCCGTTGGCTATCAAGTTTTAACTTTCTCTTTTTATGGATTTACATAATCAATATCAGTGTTTTCTGTTCTTGTTTTGCGTTTAATCAGAATCACACAGTTCTTCACTCCTTATTTTGGAGATAAACTATCAATTATGTGTACAAACGGTTATTTCATCTTGCAGAAATGATAAAACCAGGATTTTGATCCGGCCAAACATCACTCGTCTTTGGAGACAACATGACCATGTGTGATTGTGACAGCAAAAAAAAAAAAATCCTCTTTGATATTTCTTATCTTTAATTTGTGTTTAACCCCAAAAGGACAGTGTTTCTCATTGAAGACATTTGTTTTGGTGATATGCATCAGAGGGAAATAAAAATAAATGAACAACGTGCACATTTCGCTGCACTCTTACAGACAGTCAATCCAGACCATGATTAACTTTCTGAATGACTCATTGAAACTCAATTCAGTACAAAGAATCAAGTTGCAAGGTTCAGACAAGAATAAACAAACAGTGATTGGGAGGTTATTGTTGTTATTTTTATATTTATTTACCTTTTAATTTCAAGATCACACACAGTAGTGTCCCTCTGGCATTTTAGGAATTGTCTGTTCCTGATTAAGACCAAAATAACAGGTATGTTGTGACCAGACTTGAACACATTGAATGCTTATGACTTTGTTTAATGTGTTAATAACGTGCAACTTCAAGCTTCAAGCGGTTTTTGCTTTAGTTGCTTCTCTTACTTATGCACTGAGTTTTGTTTCTAACCACCAATTGTTTCAGGTTTTTCTTAGATTAGCGTTTCTTCCATCTCAGACTGTCATCAGTCAGGTTTGATCTTTACTGTAGTCTCGGATTTCTTAAGATGAAGCAGTTCTTTCCTGAAAATTCAGTGCATTGTTGTTTCTTGAAATAATTTAACAGCCATTCTGCCTGAAGTTCTGAATTTGTGTTTTTCCACCTTATTTTTTCTCAATGTCTCATGACATTTGACTAAGAGAGACATGTACTTTTCTTCACACGGTCTCTCAGAGCATGTGTTTTGTGCATAACCAAAAGCCCTGTAAAAGGCCTTTATATCAGTGGACCACTCTTAAATTTTTAAGAGACTCTTGCTTTTTCAAGTTTTAGAGTTGGAACTCTTGGAAATTATTTTATTATTATGTTTTATTTATGCATTTTCAGCTTAACTTTGAAATGCACAAAAAGTGTCACTGCACATTTGCTACTTTAAATATTTTATTTGATTAAATTAAAAATGTTTGAGAACACAACCGAGCATCCTACACAACTGTATGTTCAAGTATTTTTATTGTCCTGCAAAAATTGGGAAAAGAAAAACATAAATACATAAAAACAAATTTTAAAAGAAATATAAAGATAATAAAACACTGGCCTTTCTGTGTGGAGTTTGCATGTTCTCCCCACCTATGCCTGGGTTTCCTTGGGGTACTCCAGTTTCCTTCCACTCTACAAAAGCCTCCATGTTGGGTTGATTATCTGCTACGAAATTGACATCCACCTGTGTGTGCGTGTGGATGGCTGTCTGTGTGTGTGGCCGTGCCAACCTGTTTGAGGCGTATCCTGCCTCTCACCTGAAATCAGCAGGGACAGACTCTGGCATTCCCTATAAACTCTCATGATCCCCTCTCCTGCCACCAGAGGGAGCCCTGGATGTTTCTCATCAACCTGATCAGGGTCACCCGAGGATGATTACAGATTCCACACATCTGTGCACCCTGCCATCTATTTAAGGGGGATCACCTCGGACTTCCCTGTCGGGTCATACAATCCCTTCCAGCCAGGTCTCCCTGGTTGCCTGACCAAATTCACATTCTGACAATAACCTTTTTGGCCATGACACTGAAACTTTGTGTTCATTTTCCACGGTTAAGGACTACCAAATTAAAATAAACCATGTTTTCTGTCTGCAATTGGGTTTTCCTCTTTCCACCTACACTTCGCATCATGACATAACCTTGAAGCGGTTCAGAAGACAAAACAAAAAATAATGTCCTGTAAATACAATTAAATATGAATTGGGTAGTGAGAAAGTTCTTAGTGCTACTAAGGTGCTTAATTGGTGTTGAGATAAATGTAGTACCCAATTATGTTTCATTATGCCCGCACACACCAGGATACCTCAGGAAAATGTTTAATAGAAATGCCACCTGTTCATTTTGAGTCTTACTACCAGGTTTAAAGGCATCGCAGTACACAAACTAAGAATATATCTGCTTACATTTCTCATCCCAAATATTCCCAGATGGTTAAGTCAAACAGGCAATGCATTCTCCAACCCTCCTCGGAAACCTTGATCCCACAGCTGCTCTCTATGCTGACTGGTATTTTTCCTCCCGTTGGAAAATCTATGTGTCAAAACATTAAAAGCATTCCAGATGTTTGAAGCATCACAACAGAACAACGCAGGTTGCAGACTGACACCAAAGATTTTTTTTCCACTTGTTATTGGCGGCAAGAGATTTCTTTCTCCCACCACACACACACATACACACACAAACACACACATACACACACACACACACCCACACACACACACACACACACACACACACACACACACACACACACACACACACACACACACACACACACATATGCATCCAAAAAAAGTTGCATTCTATACTTTTGTTTCATTTTCTGAATCGTTTATCCCAAATTGGGTTGTGGGGGTGCCAGAACCTATCCGGACTGATTTCAGGCAAGAGGCAGGGTACACCCCAAACAAGTCGACAGTATGCTGCAGAGCCAAACACAGACGGCCATTCCCACACAGACACGCATGCACACACACTTCCAGGGGCAATTTCTTTAGTGACCAATCAACGTAACATGGATGTTTTTGGAGGGTGGGAGGAAACTAGAACACCTGTAGAAAACCCATACTTAGATGGGGAGAACGTGCAAACTCCACACAGAAAGGACAGTGTTCCAAGCTTTGTCCCAACCAGGACTCAAACCCTGACCTTCTTGCTGTGAGGCCACTGTGCTACCCACTGCACCATTGTGCAGCCTTTGCATTCAACACTCAATTCTGAAAAAAATTCTTGTGATCTTAACAATGCTGATTGAATGATTTTGTAAAATTTTAAATAAAAATGCAAATTCTCCACCAGTTTGGAAATTTGAAAGTTTCCAGGTACGTTAGAGTGCAATAAAAGTAAGAACACAATTGGTCAAGATGTTAGACAGCTGATGATCCCAGGGAATAAAGACAAGACAGCATTTTTAAAATTTTATGTATGATCGTCAATGGTTTAAAGAATTAATCACATCTGGATGACAAATCTGGACATCTGGATCAATAAAGTAATTCTAATCTAAATTGGTGTTTTTAGAATAGATTTTATAGAAATGACGTAAAACACTTAAAATAAACTTGTGTAAAACAAGTAACTTACGTAAAACACGTAACTTACGTAAAACACATAAAATACATCTGAAATGATACAAAATTCATTTTAAAATTTTTTACAATTTAACAAGCAAGGACCAAACAAGTATTTTCTGAGTATTTGCATGTTTTATTGAACAAACAAACAAAGATGTACAGTATTAAAAAGTACTCCTTGTTGGACGAACAACCAAAAGACAGGTGACAGCTAAAAACATGTGCTTCTTCAAAGCCACAATCCGTATTAAAGTCCATCTTTATCATGACTTTGTTGTGTCTAACATGAACAATGAACACTTCCTTTAAACCAAATCAATACATGTCTGCACCAGTTTAACAGATGCCATCCCATGGCAAATTCCAGTGTTCGTAGTGTGAAGGAGTGAGCAAGAGAAAAAAAACAAGATATTTATCTCATCTCTTTGCCAAATCTGCCACAAATATCCAAAGGCTTCAACAGTCAACCAGCATATGTCCATAAATTTTCCTGCAAAGCATTAACCTCTGGATGCCATAAATTACAGCAAAATTAATCTACTTAACTGGGTAAATTTACATTTATTGCCATCTGCCAGAGCTGGTTATAAACATGAGAAACTTACCAGTGATCCATCAGTTATTGTCAGTGGATTTTCAGTTAGTTGTGTAAATGCAACTCTAATAAATCCCTCTGAACTTTATTTTTTCAAGAAGTCCTCCAGAAACCTCGAAAGATTCTACTTTGTTTTTAACTCGGATGTAGTGGCTGCTGGTTTATGAAAAATGACTAATAATGTACTCCGGACAATAATCAGAAATAAATGATTGTTCATGGTGCAGATGTTTAAACTGTAATTGGACAACTTGTACAAAACAGTCTTTCATCATGGAAGAATCAATAACCCTGTGGAGAGAACCCGAGAAATTATGCTGCAGATCAGATTCAGAGCTGATGAAGCCTCAGGCGAATGCTGGAGAAACACAGCAGCCTTGAATTTAATAAAAAAGATTTTACTCCGACCCCTAACATTACCACATTTTAGCATATAACAAGTCTCTGAAAGACAGCGTGCCCTCTGTTTGCGAGGAGAATATGCTACTTTGTGTACACATGCTAAAGATTTATTCTTGAAAATAAAATTTACGCACTGCTTGGGGAATAAATATTCTCGTGTATTTGTCTGAATAAGAGAGTGAAGGTGTTGCAGGAAAAACTGCAGATGGTTTGACAGCATTTTAAGTTTTCACTGCCAAGCTGTATAATTTTTACGATTTTTTTTTTCAATTTCCACAAGGAAACATTAAATTTAGGGTTTGTCTATGAATTGTAAACTCTTGGGACTCGGGGAAAATAGGAAACAATCTATTTCCCTGTTTAAGTTTTATTGTTCGCCATATGTTGGATGCTTTGCGTGTGGTCACTGTTCAGTTATTTAAACAACCTCGATCGTTGTTGTCAAAATGTGCTTTACAGTAAATCTCTCAAAAGACTAAAAATGCCCCGTTTCACTTTGGGTTTTTTTTAAACCTAATATATCAAAGCAACTACACATGTTGTGTACAGCGTGGCACAAAGTGACGATTTTCTCCTGATGTGAAACACCTTGCTTCACCTTGTGCTTTAAAGCTTAAATTTCTCATATTGGACAAGATGGGGCTGTGAGGGAGGAGAAGGGGGGAATTTATTTTCCCCCTAACACCCAGGTACACCCCTTAAATGAAGTCCCATGATTGATAACAGTTATATACGATATGAAGTTCAGTTTCTACCCCCACATTTTATGGTAGAAGTGCTCTTAGAGTAAAATCCTACATACCGCAAATTGTTGAGGGAAGTCATTTTATTGGCTTAGGTGAAAAGAGTCACACCCTGAGTGGGTTGTAATCAAGCCAACGGGCATGGCAAAACTTAAACCGCAAGATGAAGAGATTGAGTTTGTTGAAAAGAAAGGAATTGTGTGCCAAATAGGAAAGCTTGATGTATTTGCTTTATGAAACGTGATATTTTCCACTTATTTTAAGCAGTTTGATTTGTTTTGTTGTTTCACATGTTGACAAAAAGAATTCTGATCAGTTCGGGACAAATTTGCTTTCCTAAGGCTGGCATCATGTGCCAACCTTGGGAAGTTAAATGTTTTTGTATTTTCAGTCCTAAATTTCTCTGTTGATGAATGTTACGTAACATTTATTCTTGATCATATTTTAAACCAGAGATGAAAACTAATCACACAATTTTTATTCAAACATCCAATCGCTTATGGAGACGCGAGGGTGCTGGGGCCAATCCTGGCAGATTTCAGGCTGGAGGAAGGATGTTTTGGGGCCAGACACACACACACACACACACACACAACCATCCACACATACTAATTACTAGGAACAATTTCTTGGAAGAGAATAAACCTAACATGCATGTTTTTGGAGGTGACCGGAGTAGACCCACTCATACATTGGGAGAACATGCAAACTCCACACAGAAAAGGAGTTTGCAAGTATTTCAAGCCTCGTCCCACCCAGGACTTGAACCCTGACCTTCTTGCTATGAGGTTACCGTGTCAACTACTACTTTACCAAGACATTTTTTTTGAGAAAATATAATCACAACTTAAGCAGGAGACAATTTGATGTTTTCAATATAACACTGTCACCATAGCAACAAGCATGGCAGACAGTAAACAGTATGGCAACGTGTACATGTGCAGAAATGGGAGCAATTGCATGCACTTCTCCCGGCAGTTCATTACACATCATAAGTCGTACACCGTGGTATGTATGGATTTTTAATGTGTTATTTTTTACCCTCAGTTATGGCTTCAGTTTTTGGCAATTAACAAAAATAGTGACACTTCCACAACTCCCCCCCAAAAAAACAGTTTTGTTGCATCTCTGTTTTGCAAATGCGATTGCAACAAACTGAAAAGCTGACTGTGATACATGACATGACACCTTCCTCATCCTTCAAATCTATTGTTTTAAATCAACTGTGCTTTCGCAGGATTCAATTATACAGTCGGTATTGCCAGGCTGGCTTTCCACCGCAGAGTATGAGACAATATGAGAACCTCGTGTGACCCATTTATTTTGATTTGAAAAAACAATTGTATCTCATCCCTAATGTCTGTTGCGTGAGGAATGGGGGGGTGTCCATAAATCACTCCAGCAGACATGCACAATTGTGTGACATGTGCTTTAAATTCAAGCAAAATCAGAGGAGAGGAATTAACAAACATTATGTGGAGTATCTATTGGTTGTGTGTTTAAAATAAAGACATGACATATGCTGTGGCTCATGCATCATCTTTTTGTTTTTTTAGATTTACGAACCAAGAGTCAAATGTTGAGGTTTTTTTTTAAAAGCGAGACACTCTTTTAATCGAAATCAGTTTTAACATCTTAGAGGTTACCTTCCTCTCTGAAGATATGCACACTGTGTCACTCGGTGTACATGTTTTATGTAAAATAGTAAAAAATAAGGAGACTTTCTTTACTGATGATGGATCAAAACCTGACTTTTACCAATATACCGCCTGGTATTTTCTTACTCTGTTGTCTTTTCTTCCCATGAAAGAGAATTATAAAAAGACCCCAGCAATTGCAAGAACAAAAGAGAAAAGGAACACAAGGGAAAAAGTGAGAGGGTGTGGAGAGATAGTGTTTATTGCTTGTGGGAGGTGAATGATGGCGCAGCATAAAAACTCTACCAAAACCGAGCAGATGGAGCCTGTGTGACAGTAAAACCCCAAACGTCCACCGAAGGTTTTTACCAGTGACTTATGAAAGCTATCTGTCATAACAAAGGGAAGAGTTAGCAGGATAATATGCTAATGAAGGAGCTTTGCTTCAGTTACAAATTATGCTCAAAAAGTAAATTGTTTTTCATAGTAGCATCGGGTGTGTGTAAAGACAGCAGCAAGTGTGAGATTATTGGTCCAAGAAGTTGCATGTGGTTTATGAGGTTCAGAGTTAAACAAAGGTTATTTTTTTCTTTTTGAGAAAAACTGTTGACATGGGAATAAAAAGATTCTGAATTATCTGCTCGAATCTGACCGTGTCATAAATCAATTTTAGACTCTTAACCTGGAACGTTTTCACACATTTCCTACAACTTTTAAAACACTCAACTTTCATCATTATTAATACATTTTTGTTTCACCTTACAACATTTAAGTTTAGCAATAAATTCTTACACATTGCTGCTAAAATATTAAAAATGATCTAATTTTACAAACAGAACATGCAGAACAAAATTGATATGGTGAAAATTAACGGATGTATTTAATTGGTGACAAGTCTAAACAGTGGATAAGACCACTTAAAAGAGGCTACATCTCTAAGATTCAGATATTTGTTTTGTGTCGCTTGTTCCTTCTGGAGTCGCAAAGGGCACCAGAGCGTATACAAAGTCATTTCAGGCAAGAGGCAAGGTACACCCTGAACACTTCACCAGTCTGTTGTAGGACCACACACTCATAACCATTCACACATTTCTAGGGTCAATTTCATAGTGGCCAATTAACCTAGCATGCATATTTTGGAGGGTGAGATGGGGAGAACATGCAAACTCCACACAGGAAGACCAGTATGTCAAGTTCAACCCCCACTCCAGGACTTAAACCCCAACCTTCTTGTGTGGCTGTGATGCCTCTGTGCTAACCACTGCACCACCATGCTGCCCAGTTGCTGAATCTCCTAAAAGTAAATACTGATGTGGAATATTTTAAGACAGAAAATAAATATAACAATAATGTTTAATTTATTGATCCCTCACCGTGGAAATTTGTGTGCTTCATTACACCGCAGGAGGCTTTCACGGCAGCGCCAAAGGTGGGAGAAACAGGGGTTAGGTGTCTTTTCCAAGGACCCTAGACATGAAGTCAGTGGGATTCAAACCTGTGAACTTCTGGTCTGAACGCTCTACCACTAAGCCACCGCGTAGCCCGGGGGTGGGCAAACTTTTTGAGTCGCGGGCCACCTTGAATTCTAACATTTGAAAAAGGGGCCGGAACAGGAGCAGATGGATGGCATGCTTTGATAACCTCACCTCATTGGAGAAAAAAATAAAAAAATACACCTCATTGGAATACGGAGAAAACATGTGCTTTAATTTGCTAGGTTTTGAGGGCTAGGTTTGAAATCTAACTTGCTTGTTTCTGTGTGTGTATTGACCTTGATGGCTTTCCATATCTGTGCTCACTGTTTATTTTGACAACATAGATATAATGGAAACACATTCATTTTAATGGGAGCAGTGTTATTGGTATCCTTTTTCTCAACAAAGCCAATAAATCTAGAGTGCACCATCTATTTATTTATTTATTTTATTTTGAATTACTCTATTCATCCCTCACCGGGGAAATTTGTTTGCTGCACTCCTTACACCGCAGCAGGCTGCCCTTCAACGGCGCCAATGGTGGGAGAAGTGGGGGTTAGGTGTCTTCTCCAAGGACCCTAGACGTGCTCTCCGTGGGACGCGAACCCGCGACCTTACGGTCCGCGGGCGAACGCGCTAACCACGCGGCCACCGTCTCCATCTAGTGAGGAAACATCAAAATTGCAGGGAAAATAAAACATTGACATGGTGTATTTATTAAATTTTGTCACATTCAACGGGCCGGATTAAACATTTACTGTGCCTCATTTGGCCGTAGTTTGCCCATGCCTGGCCTAGCCCCACTGAGCCGTTGCCTGGAATAAAGTAAATATTCGGTTACTGTTGAAATAAAAATCAGAAAAAAACAAAACAATATGAAAGCCAAACAAAGGACAGTTATATAATTTTACAAAAAGACTTGAAAACAGGAGGTGTGAACAGGGGCGGTGCTGTTATTTGCTGCCAAAACCTGTGAAGGTAAGAAAGGGCAAACCTGTGGGAGGTTCATGACAGAGTTATTCTCAATGTTTACATGCCAGGTGTCAATGGTGGCCCAGATTATTATCCCGGTGCTCTCAGCAAGGCTTTGACTCGGTAAGCAGACTTCAAAAGAAATGCCTCTGTTCTGAAACAAAGACGTATGCACAAATGCACAACAACACATTTACATACAGAAGGAAGTCTATATGTAAGCACATCAAAAAGTAAATAGTCTTGTACCGATTCCAGCTGCAAGACTTGACTCAATATGAGTCATTGTGCCAGTTTGGATATGGAATAATAATAACAAAAAAGCTCAATTCTGAGGAAATCATAAGAGGAGACGCCGATGTTGGATACGGTAACGATGGGATGGATGACTTCATTAGTGCCGTTGCCTGGGATGTATACGGAAAATTAACTCCTCATCTTGTTTCCATAAAAAATCTGTTTTGCTGAAGATTACCCCGACGGATAGCAGAGGAGGCACACTGCTGTTTAATTAGGATGAACTTTTTCTAATTAACCATTATTAGCAAGTTTAGATTGTAATACATTTTGAGGGAGAATAAATAAAATGACCTCAAAGATTTCCTTTCTTTTTTTTTTTTCTATTTCTATACTGTTTACAATAGGAAGCTGCTTTTCTAAATAGGTAACAGAGCAAACAGGACAACATTACAAGACGTTGCAACATTTATTTAATTATTAATGAGCTCAAATTAGCTCCAAATTCTGTGTTGTCTTTGCAGACTACAGGCCAATTGGAATTCCATTTGGATGTAATGTTTTATGAATCTTGAAGCCCCGTAGCTACCGCTGGAATATTTTTCCCATCATAAAAAGAATCTGCTTGAATATGCACAGAAGTTGTGAGGACAAAGCAGAGAAAATTTGTGGAGTTGTAAAGACTTGATGTTTTAGGGGGGTTTGAAGGTTTGTGAATCACAAAACGAGAAGAAAAGAGAGGAAAAAAAAATCTGGTTTCTTGTGCAGCCAGTGTGGATGTGCCTCGAGATATGCATTTTGCTGAGCCACTATGGAGTGTTTGATTTCAAACCAATTTTTAGCTGATCATTATATTTTATTAAAAGCTTTGAGTTCGTTATATAAAAGCCCTCTCCAATGCTTTGTGAAAAAATTAAATAAATGCCTCGCATCTGAAGAGACACACACAACCGACTGAGAGAGCGTGAGCCTTTAATAGGAATCAGAGTTTACACATTTATGAACCGAGCAAATAAATGTGACCACAAAAGCTGCTGTAGCTGTCAGACTAAATGTATTATTGTTGTGATATTACCCAGACAGAAGTTTTACTCTTTCTGCTCACATACTTCATTGTTTTCTCCTTCGGTAGCTGTTTCAACTACAGGTTTGGATTTAGTGATGGATGAAGGTGAGGTATTGTAACTATTAAATTTTATGTTCATGTAATGGTTTTCATTTTCAACTAATCTTTCAAATATTTGTGCATCAAATATCACCAAAACAGCTGATCAAAATTCAACAAAGTTTTCCTCCACGTCCCATCAGGCCATGCATTTTAAAGCAGACACTCATCTACACACCCGAAATATTCAATCACAACAACACGGCAGCAAACCACATCAGAGGCAAAACATGCTGGATCATATTGTCTGATCCAATAGCATGCTCCTATGTTGCTATCAATTACAACTTTGGCACCCAACTAATTTGTTCAAGAGCTGGATTGGTAATTTGATTCTAGGCTTGCTCACTTGATTTCCCTTACCCATTAATTTCATTTGCACTTGCCCATCAGCAGCACCAGCACATGTTGAGTCACCCACATCCCAGAGCTCATCTTAGCTCCATCTTATTAATACCAGCGGTTGTGGCAAGTGCCAGGCTGACACAGTGGTAGTGTACGGGCTCCCGCTCTCATTCGAAGCATCACAGCTTGCATCTCCCCTTCAGTGGTTTGGAACCTCTTAACCTGTCCACTCTACACTTCACCAAGCGCCTCGTATCTGTGTTGAATAGGAATTCAAAGCTGGTGCTACTTAATTTAAATTGATGCGAAAATCAAATATTTTTAGCTTCATATATATAAACATTTGAATTGAATAAATTTAATTGATTTTTTTTTTTTAGATTAAGCAATGTACATATTCAAATGACAAACATTATGTTGATCCATAGTCATTCTTTTTAGAATCAAAGGTCATTGAAAGGACAATAAACAACCTTTGATATTGAACAATATATTTTTAGAGTAAATGTGTTTTAATTTTTTTTTCTAATGACAGTTTAATTTTTCCAAAAAAAAGAGGGCATTTAGCTTTTGTAGGTAAAAGAAAGAGCTGAGCCAAAAAGTAAAGCTCTCGATTTGCAAGTTGATCTACATTCCTACCCTCACCTCTGGTCACCAGCTGTGGGTGGGGACCGCAAGAATGAGATCGCGGGTACAAGCGACCGAAATGAGCTTCGGTAGCTGGGTTCTCACATAGCGACCGGTTAAAGAGTTCTGCCATCTAGGAGGAGCTCGGAGTAGAGCCGCTCCTCCTCCAGGTCGAGAGGAGTCAGATGGTTCGGGCATCTGGTCAGGATGCCTCTTGAGCACCTCACTAGTGAGGTGTTTCGAACACGTCCGACCGAGAGGAGACCAAGAGGCAGACCACATACCCGCTGGAGAGACTATGTCTCACAGCTGGCCGGGGAACGCTTCAGGATCCTCTCGAGTGAGCTGGAAGATGCAGCTGGAGTGAGAGAAGCCTGGGCTTCCCGTATGAGGCTGTCTCCCCAGTGAGCCGGAACCGGATAAGCGTGAGGCAACGGAATGGAATAATGCTTTTTATCTCATTGCATAAATTGATGAACATAGTATCTTTAGCATTCATAGTTTGCTTAGACATACTAAACTTCTTCTTTCTTCTACACATACTTTCAAACTACACATATTTAAAACATTTATTCAGTTTCAGCTCTGTTTTTGACAGTGTGAATTACCCCCTCTTCACACTCATCGCCTAGTCCTGCTTTCTGTGTGTCCATGACGCAGCGTAAAACTAATTTGTGGCTGCAAATACAGTGTGAAATTCATCAAGTCAAAACCAGCACATATTCTTTTATATTCTTATTTTGGTGCATTTAAATAAACACACCACTCCTTGATGAGGGAAGGGACTGAGCATGAACAGAGCATGTGCATTCTGTAAAAACATTTCCCGTTTATGTTAGAATGTGGATCTGACAGATAACAAAATTTGTGGCCAGGAACAACCTGATATTTGAATAGCATTCAAGTACTGGACGGGAGAGCATGCATGAATGAAATCTGAAAACCTCTTTCGGTATGTTTTTGAAGTAGTCACATTCAAAAGTTTTTTTAAGTTTTTTTTTCATTGTAACCCAACTTTAACTTTTGATAAGCAAGTCTATTGTCAGTATTTTGTGAGTTTCTATACCATACACATTGTTCCAAAACAGAAAAATACATAATAAAGGACAAAAGATAATAGAAATTGTCATCAGGATAATGAGTTTAATAATATAAATCAAGATAATATATGTATAAATCATCTTTTAAGAAAACAGAGCATCCAATTAACCTATAATGACAACGTGATCAGTAAGATTTGTTCATTTTGCTAAGAAACAATCCAATTATTGCAAGTCAGAAGACAACTTCCTAATGTCTTTCTAATCTAGATTGAAACACATGAATAAACCAGTCTTTAAAAATGAGTTATAAAGCGCATTGATACGCCTTTCTTTAAAAAAAAGTCTTCCATAACAAAGTCCCAGAGATATCATTTTTATTGATGAGGCCAGTGAAAAGTATAATATGCAAGAGGGTTGTGTTATTGAAAATTTAACAAGGATAAATGGCAGAGATACACTGGGACCCTCTGGGAATTCTTTTCTGGTGTTACAAGAGAGTCTTCTCCTTCAACATTTAGATCTGGTTGTATTTTAAATGCTTCTCTATATTTCATTTCACATAACATGCCTCTCAGTGAGTGTAATTTCTTTTTCATGTGCATACTTGGCAGTATAGAATGAATAATAAAGGAAATTTAAACAATTATGCAGCTTTAGTCACACATGGCCGGCCATAGTAATGCCACTTGTCAGAGAGAGGAAGTGTTTTGTCTTAGTTAGAAGCTTTGTCACCTCAGGCTTTTGGATATTTGACTCAATTGTTGCTGAAAGACTCCAGAGGATTTCTTCTCTTTCTTTCTTTTGACACCATAAAACTGCTGTTTTCAGAGGTCCAGTTCCCTTCAGGTAAGAACAATGTGTGTATCTGCCTAAAAAATAGACAGGGAACATTTAAACACAAAACCTGCAGGGGTTATTTTGACATAAAGAAAACGTGACACCACAATGGGAAATTAATAACTTTCCAGCTGAGCGTGCTATGCAGCCACCTATTCCTAACCTCATCACCACTCTGAGTAAATTATCAGCTTCTCTTCCAAAAATCTGAATGAATGACAACACATTTGCAATGTTTAATAAGATGCAGTAATTAATGTCATCGATTCACATCGGTAAGAATACAGGCTGTGAGAAATGTGATTACTTTTATCACATTTCAAAACTTGGAGTTAGTTTCGGTGCCCCGTAACTCAGTTAGTGTGTGACTGTGGAGAGAGGGCTGCTCCGGTTCTTTGATTGATGAGTGCACACAAGGCGGGCTATTAAAAAAGCTCCAGCGTATTCCATAGACAATGGCAATAAACATATTCAGGGTGCTGAATCCAAAATGACTTATTTAGGGAAAGAAAATGCAATTTTTGCACCAACCATAACCATAAACCTTGGATTAATGGATAATGCTGTGTGCACTTTTAAATGGGCCTCACAAACAAACACACAGTGACACACATGCTCATAAGCCAGGTTTTTGTTCGCTCTCCCGGGGAAAACATGTTACTCTGTGCTTTACAATCAGTATGGCCTCAAGATAATCACAATAATTATGTCTAACAAGCACATTTTGTTAGAGTAAAATGACATTTTTACAAGACGCTGTCACAATAAACGATGAAGCGACAGACAGCAGCTGGCCAACTTAGTGTCGCTAAAATAAACAACTCTACTGTAAAACACTAATTAAATCATTTAACCTGAACCACAAGAGGAGGCAAATTATGGGATGCAAACAAGCTGGATTAATTTGTAATAAATAATAAGAAAAAAAACTTTGACAATGACAAGTTTTTAATCTATTGCTCTGAATAGTTTTATTTATTTTTTCTATATTGTGGTCGTCTGAGCCTTCAGAATTGTTTTGATTTATTATTAATTAAAATATATATGCAGCTATCTTTTTATTTCAAATGCACAAATAAAAATGAGTAAAAAGTAAAAATTTTCATATTACCAGCAGGTTTTGTTGTCTTCCGCTTATCCAGGGTCGGGTCGCAGGGCCAATAGCCTCAGACGGGAAGCGCAGGCTCTCACCCACTCCAGCTGCATCCTCCAGCTCACCTGCAGGGATCTCAAGTTGTTCCCTGGCCAGCTGTGAGATATGGTCTCTCCAGCGGGTATAGGGTCTACCTCTTTTCTCCTCCCGGTGGGCCGTGGCCAAAACACCTCACCAGCGAGGCGCTTGGGAGGTGAATGTGAATTCTGTAATCTAATTTAGACAAACAGGTCGAAATGCATCTTTTAAAAATAGACAGCAATAAAAAAATAGAAAACGTTTTTTTTTTAAATGGATAAAATAAAAGGCAAAATTTTTAAATAAAATTTTAATGTTGCAAACTATGATACAATGCAGAAAAATTTAGTCTGTTCTGGGCCCTCACTGAGTGATAGAGTGAGGATCTCTGCCATTCGGGAGGAGCTCGGAGTAGAGCTGTTGCTCCTCCGGTTTGGGAGAAGCCAGATGGGGTGGTTCAGACATCTGGTTAGGATGTTTCCCAAAACCTCGCTGGTAAGGTGTTCTGGGCACCTCCAGCGGAGGGTGACCTAGGGGCATGCACCGGACCCCAGGAGAGACTATGTCTCACAGCTGGCTAGGGGATGCTTTGGGATCCTCCAGGGTGAGATGTAGGATGCAGCTGGTGTGAAAGAAGCCTGAGTTTTCTGTTTGAGGCTGATGCCTCTTTGACCCGGCCCAAGATAAGTGGCAGACATCAGAACAGAATGTCATACTCCTATAATTTAATATCTTAAATTGAATTATATTGCACATCACATCTTATACTTACTTTAAGAAATTAAGAAAGTATTATTAAGTTGTTTGTATTGTATTCAAATTGTGTGGAAACAAAACACTCCAAATAATGACATCATCACCACTGTGCTCTACAGTTAGCACATGATCTATGCGAGTGTGTTCTATAAACTTTGGACTAATGTGCCCATTACGACTGAAGATATAAACATTTCATCTTCCCAGAGAAGATTGTTTCCATCCAACTTTGCAAGTATAAGCATGTGGTGATATTCCATTTAGAAATCCTTCCACACAGGAGATATTTATTGCAGTTCTTGGCAATATAGTTGGAAAAATGCTGCACAATTACCATGCTAAATAAAGTCTGTACTGTGTGATATTGGGCTGAACCTGCTGAGATTTCTGCAACTGCAAAGACAGCCAATAGATCACTTGTAAACTCTCACACTTTTGGAAAAATGGGCTTAAAATTGCTCGGAAATAGCTTTAAAACACTTTCCAAATAGATGAGCATTGACAACTACTTTTCCACAAACTCATTCCTGATGTTCTTCCGCCATACAATTGCACTGAAACACCCCACAATGTCCCAAAGTAAAGAATGCTTGGCGCTTAAGAAAATGCTCACATTTCTTGATGTTCAAGCAAATTCAAAATGCAGCAACTTTATAACTTGAAAGAGGCAATGTTTCAATTTGTATAACAATTTACCTGACACCCAAATAAACTTAGCAACTTGTCTTTTTGTAATTACACATGAACAAATATGTAAAAATCTCAACATTTGGCACAATAAGAAATAATTGCATCTCATTGAAAATGAAATACTTTTGAGTAGGCTGAGAAGAGCAAGTGATTAGCAATATTGCAAATGATACATTAATATCTTCTTGTACTTTCGGCATTTCCCTTCCCTAATGTGAGAGTTGTTGTTGTGAAAAAAAGGCAGAGTGAATTTTACTCGGTTACAATCGGATCATTTACAAATGTGCTGTTTATGCTGATACCTCCTGAGATGATAGAGTGCATACATCTGCAAATTGTTGAAGATGAGAGCTTAATAGCAAAGTAATGAGTATTTTGGCCCACGTGATGAGCTCAACAAAGAAACACCTTGCATTACAGTTTTTAAATTTTTGTCCTGTCCCTGTTTTTATTGCTCTGTTGAAAGCTACACCTACTGTACAAATGCATACATTTGCCTTGAAGTGTGCTGTGATTGGGCACAGGTTTTCCATTATTCAAAGTATATCCCTGAGCTTTAGAGCTACGAAAGAGAACAGTAGAAGACCTCTTACTGCACGCTCACCCTTCGTTTCTCTGCAAAACCCCTCCCAACAGCAAAAATATTACCAAACCTTCCCAGGAGAGAAACAAGGGGGAGGAGGAAACGTGATCTGAAAGAAAGGGGCAAATCCATCACAACAACAGCTGTTTCCAAATCATAACAACCTGGGGAAGGGTTGTGGGTTATATTTTATGGGTGAAGAGGGACTGCAGATGTTAATTTATTTATCTCCACCGTCAGCATTGAGGTCCATATGCAAGCTTGTGACAAAGTAGCTAGTGGCTTAGTTTTTACTTTTATAAAAATCTGCCGGAGGTGAACAGTCACACTGTAGAGAGTTGGGATTTATGCCCCAACCGATATTGTGCTGGTATGATGAATATGTAAAAGTAATCAATTTTATGCGTCAAAATATTCTAATGAATGTGCAGAACATGGCAAACCTTATTGAGTTGGTCGGATGCCATTTGCTTTCCTCTTCACTCACTTTCATAGATGCCACTTCATCCATGGCTACAATTATGTTGAGAGCAATTTCATTTTTCAACTATGCAAATATCGATGCTCTGTGACTACAAACAGTTCGTGGCTAAAAGTATGTAGGCTGCAGTTGAACAGAAATCTGTTCAAAGTACTGTGCTGGCTCAGTGGTTAGAGTTTAAATTAGCAAGAATGTGCGTTTAAATAGATTCATGTGCATGTACTCACACACACATTGAAATAAGAACTTGAATTAATCTAATGGTTCTCAGTAGTTGAAACTTCAAATATACATGCCTCTGCTGGGGTAAATGGCAGGGCACGTACCGAAACTGAATACAAACACAGTCATTAGCAGGTGGAGCAGGGCAATCAGTGGCAATGACCTTGGATGTGTTGCTTTTCTATCTTCCCCTCAGACAAGCCGTTATTAATTTTGCTTACCTCCGATTCTTCATGTTGAACAACAGTTCATCTGCAGGTAGTGTTCCCCTGGGCCAAAGGAAGAGTCTCGACAACTGAAACATCAGCTATGATACCACACTGAATATAAATGTATTAGTTTAATCAATGGCTTGTTATGGATGGATTTTAGCTTCGATTTTAGGATGAATTGTGAAAGTTTTTGCCTGATTTTTTAGAAATGTATCAATCACAAAGTGAAACGAGCACTAAATCCCACTGACTGATTGACAAACTACAAGATTTTTTATGTCATTATATAAAATTGTATCTCCGAAACTTGAGTTTTCAATTGAGTTGTCCTTTTGTTTTGTGGAAATTAAATGCAAAAGGCCACCCTGGGGGCTTGAATGCATGCTTTTATTTTTAGTTGCACAGATTATTTTTATTTCCTAAAAAGAGTATTTATAGTTTACAGCTACTTTAGAACTAGGTGGCATTCTGGAGTTCTGATGAGGACCAAGGGACGAGAACACATTACACCAGTTTTAAAGTTGCTGCATTGGCTCCCTGTGCTTTTCAGAATGAATTTAAAGGTTCTATATATGTTTTTTTTTTTTTGTCAGGAGAGTGGTCTGTTCCCCTTCTGTGTCCTGTTTTCCCCCCTCCCTCTTGTCTGTGTGTGTGCACAAGTCACACCTGAAACTCATCTACTCATCTGCTGGAGCATACAAGAATCAGTTTTTGACACACTCTTCGCCAGATCGTTGTTTATCATGCTTGACCTGCTATCCAGTTTTTGGCTCCAGCTCCTACATCAGAACTTGCCTAATTTATCTGTTTTTGTCTTCTTTATTTGGACTTTTTAATGAATCTAATAAATCTGCTTGTGGTGTTTTCATCTGAGCCTGTCTGTTGTGTCAAGGGTATATTTTTGGCTTCGGCTCCACATCATGACATTTTTAAAAGTCTTGAGCCTTATTATTTATCTGACTTCCTTGTGATGTACGGACCCCTTGCAGACCCTAAGGTCCTTTTGCACTGGCTTTTTAGTAATACCAAATGTTAGAACAAAAACCCACGGAGAGGCATCATTCCAGCATTACTGTCCTCACATGTGGAACAGCCTACCAAAGGAACTCAGGGCAACAAAATCTGATCATGATTTTAAGAAAAGACTGAAGACCCATTGTTTCAGTCTTCTGATTTACTTTTAAGATTAATTTTGTGAATAGTTCTAGCTTGTTTTACTGGTATCAGGGATGGGTGTGGGGGGGTGAAGGTCGATGCATGTACTTTGTATGTAGTGTGTAATGTGAGTGTGTCCTTATGTGAGAAAGATTTTTTGAATGTCTGTTTGCTTTCAACTTGTTCTTGTTGAAAGTCTTTTTGTTTACTTTTGGGGGGGTTGTGTTTTCTATGTTACACACCAACAAAAACTTCAAAAAAGATTTATTATAAACTGCATCGGTTTCTTTCCTGATGCAATAGATTTTTTTATAACCAGTTGAGTCATAGTATGAGTCTTCTCTAAATACTATGTAAATCCTTGGATGTGCTTACATCTGATACCCAAATTTCAGTTAATTTAATGGTATTTCTTCCCCGTAAAGATTTATTCATTATTTAACACATCTCACACCTTTCATCTAAGATTATCAGGCTAAGCAGTTTGATGTCAGTTGCAGGATGAGTGCGCAAAGAAATGGTAATCATAGTTAAGATATTCAACTAAATATATCTTCTAACCTTTTGTGGCCATCTTTCGATCCAATTTTTGTCTGTTAAGCACACATTTTTCTTTAGATACCAAAATAAATGTAATCAATGATTGAAAGATCAGAAATTTGCCCAACGATGCCAATTTTACATGAAATAGTTTAGATTTAAACTGCAATTTGGTTCATGCGTATAACTTTAAAATATGTTAAGGCTGTTTTTAACGCCATAAATTCATTACGATATTAACAATAATAAGTTATCTCTTGCTGAGTGGTGAAAATATTGTGCACATAAAATCTTACTCTCATCTTACTCATAAGAAAAGAAAAATTCCACACCCAAAATGTATTATTTTAACCTTAAAAAAGGCCAACAAAATCATAAATTGTTTCTCATCCATTATAAGATTTTTTTTTTACTCCTTGCTGGCTACACGTGTCCCTCTTGAGGTTTTAACAGAGAATTGTTTCTCTTGTAAACCAGGTAATTGTAACATGTCTCATCTTTTATTGAAGAAGGTAGAAAAAGAATTAATTTGTTTGGCAGAGGGATGAAAGCCCAGCAATTCCAGCTGAGTTATTTCAGCAGAGCTTGTTTCTTCTTTACAGCAGAAAAACGTCAGCAGAATAATTTACCATTTCTATGGCATCAGTCTTTATACATTCTCTTTTCTTAAATCAATTTTGTGTTTTCATCAATATTTAATTTCCTAAATGTAATTTTAATTTAGAAGGCTGCAGAGACCCCTGTGTGACCACCACGTGCAATCACCATGATGATGCCAATTACCAACATTTACTATTAAATATTGTTTGAGTTGGAAAACATCGCTGAACCGTAACAAATTCTCACTGCTGGGGTTATTTCTTTTATGCTAGATTTATCGGCTTTATCCCCCTTTTCCTTTTTGTTTTATCATCTGTTATATTTTTTTTCTTTTTCGCCATGCCATCTGTCTATCCCCTGCTTGTTAAATCAGTTTGCCCATTCATGGCACCCTCTGCCTCAACTTCAGCCGCAGTATTTTGAATTTAGTTTCCAAACCACAGAATAATATGCAAGTTCTTGGATGTTTGTCAAATAATACAAGAACAACAGCATGATTTGCTCTGCGCACACATCTTAATACCCTCTTGGCATTGTTAAGGGAAGACGGCGAAGGCTGGGACAGACAGGGAGAAAATATCCGAACGTTCTACAGGATATTAGCTGCAAGGAACCAGTTCACACTGCCAATGATGTAACCCTCTGTGCCAGTATGTGCAAGTGCCACAATAAATTACTTCAAATCATCCAGCGCTTTTATCTGATGACAACACTCTGTGTGGGTTGTGTGATATCAAGTTTAAGATTTAGTTGTTGTGGTAAGATGCTGATGGACAGCATATTAGTAGGATGAGTCCGTAACAGTGTATCTTATGATAATTCAAGATGATCTATGACTAAAAAAAAAAAAAAGATGTTTAGTAATAATTGATGAACAATGCCCCAAATTACACTTAAAGCGTCTGAGATAAAACAAAGAAGACGCTTAGTATTTAGAATGGTTTGATTCTTCATTTTCACACATGATTTGCATACAATAGCAAAATGTAAAACTGAATAAATTTAAACCAGATTAGCTGAAACTTCCATGTTTGCTTTCGTAATTGATGACCCATCCATTACAATTTTTCAAATGAATGATTTGAATATTTGATTACAGATATTGAACGATAAACAGATTTCCCATAGATTGCCCAAAAGCCACGTTTAGCGTTCATGGAGTCAAAAGCTATTTTAACGGTTTTACTCAAATATATTTTAAGATAAACTAGTTTTATTATTTCTGGAGATAAAGAAGGTGGAAAATTTTAAATACTTAGGATCAACAGTCCAAAGCAAAGGAGAGTGTCGAAAAGAGGTGAAGAAGCGTGTGCAGGCAGGCTGGAACGGGTGGAGAAAAGTATCAGGTGTGATGTGTGACAGAAGAGTTTCAGCTAAAATGAAAGGAACAGTGTACAAAACCATGGCGAGACCCACCATGCTGTTTGGTCTAGAGACAGTGGCACTGAGGAAAAGACAGGAAACAGAGATGGAGGTAGCAAACATGAAGATGCTGAGGATCTCTCTGGGAGTGACCAGGATGAACAGGATTAGAAATGAGTATTTGCATTGAATGAAACGAGAGGAAAAAAAAAAAAGAAAATTTCACAAGATTAAAGTAGTTTTTATCCAGGTGGACGTGGTAGTTCAGCACAGGACCCCAATTCTATTCATATGTGATGGTTTGAAATACCTTTGACTTCTGGAAAGCATCTGGCAAAACACAAACCTAAACTGTTCATTGTACATATAAACAGAAAACTTTTTTTTTTTTTTTTTAATATTGGATGTTTTGAATTTTTCAGGCTAATTGTGCAGTTTGAGCACACTTACTCGTTGATACTAACGCTACACATTTTCTGAAACATGACCAGGTGAAGGTTGCAAGGAGCTTCTTTTCTAAAGTATTTCTTCTTTTTTGGCCTTGCTCTGTTCCTTTTATGAAGCCCTCTGATTCTATCTCATCTGTCGGCAATAAAGCAATAACCTCTAGCTGTGGATCGGAAATCCTGATTGCAATGGACCTTTCTTGTCAACACGAATGTTTCCCTGGTTACAGCACCCATCTAAATTGGCCCAAACCCACCTGAAAACCTAATTGTGACATACAGTGACGGTGTCTAAAAACGAATGATGAAATATGAGGCTGGTATAATCATATATACTAAAATAATTTAAATATGTTATATTATTCAGACAGTGGCCTCATGACAAGAGGGTCAGAGGTTCAAGTCCCGGTTTGGACGAGGCATCAAACACTGTCCTTTCTGTGTATAGTTTGCATGTTCTCCCTGTGAAAGTGTGGGTTGTCTCCAGGCATACCAGTTTCCTCACACTCTCCAAAAACATGCATGCGAGATGGCTGCTATGAAATTGTCCCCAGGAATGAGTGTGTAGGTTTGGACGGTTGTGTGTGTGTCCCTGTAAGAGACTGGCAACCTGTTCGGGGTGTATCCTGCCTCTCGCCTTTAGTAAGCCGGGCTAGGCTTTGAGTTGATCGAATCAGAAGACAAAACAAGACTATTTTTTTTCAGAATTTTGTCACTGTTTTTGTTCCTTTTTTATGTACAACCTTTTCAATCATTGAAAATATGCATTTTTAGTCCAAATTTTAAAAAGTTTGAAAAGTTGAAAATACTTCCAACGAAAAACCTTCTTAATAATTTGAATCTACTGTATTGAAAGTGTTGTAAAATTGTCATTAAGTCAAACTTTTCTACCCATCATTTCAGGAAGAAAAATCTTTCCACCTCTATTTTTAACATTCTCAGTGACACCTCAAGGTTTGCATTAGTGAACAGTGGTTTTGTTTCATCCAAGCTGAGCTGGCGATGGATGAGAGGAGCGTGTGGGCGGTGTGCACTGTCACTATGCAGCCCTTAGACCAGTAGGGACACTTAGGTTTTATCACATTCAGGTTTGTAAATGTAATGCAAATTCTTCAGCAACCACGTTGAATAATAAATAATAGTTAGACAAGACATTTGGTGTGTATACACGATTATCAAGAAGCAATGTTATAAGTAAAAATTGGGGAAAGTAAAAGAGTGGCTGTGAGTGGACGGTGACTATTATCTGCAAGCTTTACAGCTTCCAAGAGCAAGTCAATTAAACCATCAAACTTTTGGGGAAAAAAACTGCATCCCATTTATCATTTGTGCCTCAGCATAAATCTACACTCTGCCAGCAACATCTAACAGGATTTACTAACCTATTCATTCACTGGCAACTCATTTTCTCTTGTCATGGCCCATTTACCCTAAATTTGTCCCTAATTTTTTATTCCGTGCAGATTAATGTAAATACAGCCCAACAAACAGATGCTACACTAAATAACCTGATCATTAACAAGCAATTATAGTCTTTTTTTTTTTTTTTTTTTTTACATCAGAGTGTAACTCAAATGAGACAGAGACAAGTCTATTTCAGTTTTGAGAGGGAGATGGGATGTTATTCTTTTCAGGTTTTCAAACTCTGCTTTTGACAAAACTAAAGTTACAATCTGAATCTATTTGTTTCAGCTGAAGAATTTAGCGTGACCACATTTTCGGAGTGATTATTCACCCCTCAGAATTGTAGCTCCCGGCAGAATTGTAGGAACCTATCCCTGCTGATTCAAGGCAAGAGGCAGGGAACTCCCTGAACAGGTCGCCAGTCTGTTGCGGGGTCACACACTCATTTCGATGATAAATTTTCTAGTGGTCAATGAACCTAACTTGCAGGTTTTTGGAGGGCGTGAGGAAACTAGAAGTACCTGGAGAAAACCCACATATACACAGGGGCAAGGGTGGAGACGGTGGCTCGGTGGTAACGCGTTTGCCCGCGGACTGGAAGTTAACTGGAAGTTTGCCGATTCGATTCCCACTGAGTTCACGTCTAGGGTCCTTGGAGAAGACACCTAACCCCCCGTATCTTCCACCATTGCCGCCATTGTGGCAGCCTGCTGCGGTGTAGTAGTGCAGCACACAAATTTCTCCAGTGAGGAATCAATAGACTATGTATAAATAAAAATAAATAACTAAATAAAAACATGCAAACTCCACACTGAAAGGCCAGTGTTTGATGCCTCATCCCACCAATACCCAAACCCCTAACCCCTTGTTTTACGGTCACTGTGCTAACCACTGCACCAACGTGCAGCCCAGGTTGCAGCTCTGTTACTGATCATTCAAGTTTCTGGAGAGAGAGATGACAAATGGTATCAAGTGTTTTTGAAACTTTGTGTTGCAGATGTAACTCAAATTTCACATAGACTAGGTGTGCCCAACTCCAGTCCTGGAGGGCTGTTGTTATTAAGATTGTTCACATATTCAATTCAACTGATGCACATAAAGTGAAATCAACAGCAATAAAATTTGGCACAAAGACTCAATAACCTGGATAAGGCGTGTAAATGAAAGAACACATGGAACACCATCATTTCAGGACCGGGATTGGACAACCCTGATATAGACCAAGAAGATTTTGATAATCTAGTTAACCTTGCTTTTGTCTTTCAACTGAATGAAACAACACATTCAAATATGAATATACTGTATACAAAAATGTTTGCAACACATCAAATATATTTCATGTTTTCAAAACATTGTAATAGCCTGATACATGTTAGCCTGGAAGATCTTTGGCAAGGCCCATTGAAAAAAAAAACATGCTGCAATAGCTATGAAATGGCAGCTGCTAGTTTGGCTGTAACCAAGGAATTCAGAGCAGTTTCACTATTCAAAGACAGATTATAAAAGCAGGTTTTTCAGCTTCGAGCCAACAGGTGGAAGGAATTTCTCACTTGAGTTACACAAAAATGACTTTTGAGCTTTTTTCTTCACTTCAGACAAACTTGACTTTTTTGCCAAGAAGTAGCACATATTTGATTTATTTTTCTGACAATTTCTAGATATATTCAAACAAAGATGAGGTTTGAAAACATTTTAAACCACCAAAATTGTGAACGTTTGATCAGAAAGTACAGACAGCAAAGTGTCTGTGAACAACCAGAATATCTGCAAAGAAAATCCTACTTATAGTTGTTTTGTTTGTCAGTCCTGAAATTTAATCTCAATTAACAGTGACAAAGAAGTAGTGTAAACCCACTGGTAAACCAAAAATTTGTCACCAGTTCAGCTCATTCTTTACCCCAACAAACTGATACAGGGTTCTGATCACTATAGACCGGGAGTGCCCAACCAGTCGATCGCGATCAATTGCTAGTCCATAACTTTTTCCAAGTCGACCGCCAGGTGTGTCGGGGAAAAATAAAATGAAGTTGATAATGTCAACTCAGCAGCTTCAATGCTATACTTAGCGAGTTTTCAAAACCCTCTGGTTGTTAGAGCCCCTAAAATTTAGCAACTCTCTTTTTTTGTTTTTCCTCAAAAAAGCACAAATCTAGTGGCTTTTTCCAGTGTTATTGACTAATTTTGAAGTCTGTGATGTGAAATTGCTTGTTAAGTCTGATATCAATGCACAGCGCCTGTTGCTGTTAAAGCCCCTCCCTAAATGTTGCGTCTGCACGGCAAAAGTCCAAGTGTGTGTATGACTGTGTTAAAGAGGGAAAAGGGAGCATGTGAGCGAGAAGAATTTGTTGGTGAGTGTGTGAGACAGAAAGAGAGAAATTTGTCTGTGTGTGTGTTTGAGAGAGATAGGAATTTGCCTGTGTGTGTCTGAGAGAGAGAGGAATTTGCATCTGTGTTTGTGAGTTTTTGTTTGAAAGCAAGAGAGGCTGATTTGAAACAATCTCCGGGGGTTTGCGATGGTAGCTCCGGACTGATAGATCTCAGGAGGTTTGGTATTTGAAAAGTAGATCTTGGGACAACAAAAACTTTTATGGATTTAACTTCATGCTTTAGAAAACTTTTTGTGTTCTTGTTTTAGTTTTTTTGTTTTAGTTGTTACCTTTTTTAAAAATGTAAAAACACTGTTTAGCTTTAAAATTGTGTAAATAGTGGCATTTAAGACAAGTAAACTGCTTTTTTTCCTTATGAAGTAAATTGCCGTGTTAGAGCAGCATTCAAAAACATTTATTGAGATGTACATAAAACACTGTAATCAGCATAATTTGATTAGTCCTGAATAAACTAGGTACTTGTTGGCATGTTTTCAGCGTTCAATTCCACTTTCCCTGTTTATTTAGTACCAGTTAAAGCAGTAAAAATTACCCTGATCACTGATGATGATGTGGGAACCTGCTTCTGGGTTTTTACTGATCCAGTTTAGTTGGTTGTGTGAATAGTAATGAAACCAAGCTGTGATGAGTGGATTGTTGAGATCACTTACTGACCTTTTCTTGTAATGAAAATTCAGCTCGAAAACAAAAGAAGTCTGATCTGCATCTACATTTTTGAGACGAGACTAATGTTTAAAATCAACTAAAAATTTGACATTCCATCAGCATTTGGTTTTAAGAGCCGGTGTTCATTTAAAAAAAATAACAGAAACTGAAGAAAGATTTTGGTTTTTATCTCAAGTGTATTTTCCAAATCAACTTGGTTTACACTAAAATATGACAGTAATAGTCAAAGTTCATTATAAAATCTGTTGGAAATGAAAAGAAAATACATTCCATCATGTTAAATTGTTTCCAAATATCATACACTGGTACAAAGTGTGGGAATTTCTGTCAAAGTTAAATGTAATTTTTATTTTGGAAAAAAAAAAATCAATTTTCAATCTATTTACCTAAGATGTTCATTTGCTTTGATTACAAAATAATCCATGTAAAATGATGAAGTAAAAATAAACCAAAGAGAAAAACTAAAACCTCAAATCAAATCTACATGAAATTTTCTTCATTCCTCACTGCTTTTTCTTCTCCTACAACACCATGTTTACTGACCTGGCAACATGTCATGTTGTGTCAAGTCCTCAGTCCTAAGAAGACTTGCTTGAACAGAAAGGTCAGGAAAGCATGCTTATAAAGGGATGTGGACAGCTTTTAGCCTGTGGCGTTGCTTTAATCAAAGCCAAATGCAGTTGCAGTCAGAAAACACTTCTGATTTACTCAAGCCACAGTGAACACTGGCTCTGAGTAAGACCTGTAGGATTGGAGGCAGTGGGGGCATTGACTAAGAAATCCAAACATTTCTTCTGTGGGGTGAGGTGCATATGCGTGAATGGTTGTGTAAGTATGTGAGTGTGTGGCTGGACAAACTGTCCTCATGGCGAGTCCATGCCGTGGGCTGTTTTCCCTCTCTGACTTTGTCGGAAACATGTTGCATCAAGCAATACACCTGCAAGTCATGGTGTTAAGTCACTGGTGCTGAGCACTTCACAGTCCGTAGTTAACCAGTTTAACTCCTTATCTTACACCAAGAAATAACTTCAGCTGAATTCTAAGTTGTGTTTAGAACATCTCAATTCAAAATGGGGAGGAATGAAAGATAAGCAAAAGGTAAAAACATTCTTGTGGACTTACATGCGCAGATAAGAATATCTTTCTTATCTCAGAACTAATACCACATCACTGCTTCTAAAATCCTATGGAGGTTGTATGTTTTGAATGTTAGTACTATGATGTGTGAGCAGCAGTGTGAGAGCTCCTCCATCATGATGAGAGACAGCCCACACAGCTCCAAATTGCTGATGAGCTTATTTTTAGTTAAGGGGCTGCCCCAGTGTCTGGTTTCCATTTGGGACTGACAGAAAATGTAGAGCACAATTTTCCAGTTAATACTTGTACAGCAAGCTTTCTTACTCTGTAATTAAGCAATTAACAAGCAACGCACCCCACCAACACCATACCTGATTCAGTTTGCAATCACAAGAATGCTCTTCTGCAAAGTTTTAATTGTGCCCGAGGCAATAACTTACTGTTTGTAATCACATTCTCTGCTTCCCTATATTGCATGGCGGTGCGTTTGGGAGGAAAAAACTTACTGGCGCAAGCTAATTCGACAAACCTCCATGTCGGAGGTGAGCACAGTGCCCATTATCAGCAGTGCTTAGGGTTTTGCTGAGCAACAGAATGTAAGTTAATATGCTTCTCAAATTATTTACACATTTTACATTTGAAACCTCTGATGGGAAGTGAGTGGCAGGCAGGGGAGCTTTCATCCAGCATGTCTCCCTTATGGCACGATCATGTAGCCAGTGCAGAATGCAGACACATGCAAGGAAGAAAATCCCCTGTGTTCATAATCCAATATGAAATATCAGGTTAATAGCTGAGGATGGTGAAGGAGAAATGAGGGAACCTGCATGCTGTTCTTGCATGGTGAGGCAAACCCGATGCCAGAGCCAATCATCGTTCAAGAGGCAGACATGGTGCACAGACCAAATGAATCACAAAGCTGTCATGTGTCTGTTTTACATTCTGACTGTCAGAAAGCAAATTATAGGTGACTTAATGTTCCTCTTCTTTTTTTTTTTTTTTTTTTGCTTTCTGGTGCACCGCCAGGCCATTCGCTGAGCTGAAAGGCAGAAATATGCTCTGTCAGATGGAGGCTGCCACTAATTGTTCAGCTCAAATCCCTGCATTTTTCTTTTGGAGACCACAGCCACCCACTTCTTTTAAAAATACATGGTTGACGTTATTCACTACTATACTCTTAAAGCAATTACAAGAGTCACACATACTAAAACGACTGGGATTAGTGTTACACTCACAATACCATAGACACTTTCACACATACACACACAAAACATGACAGCGAAACACAAACAATCTAGGGCAGCCATTCCAAATCCAATTGTTGTGAACATGAAGCCAGCTACTTTCAGGCAGTGGGGTGAGTTTGGCCCACACATACCAATTAGGCCCGTTTCCAAAGCAATACTGCACAATGCTGCCCAGAGGACTGCAGCAGAACAAGACTTTGATTTCCCTCAATGTGATAGTAATTTTATATTCCTCTGAAAAGCAACATGGCCGCCAAGGCTCGAGGTCTCGAGATGAGCAATGAGGGGCAATCCAACAGAAGATTTTGTTCAGGTCATTTGCATACAATTTCTACTGCAAATCTGTAAGTTTTGTAAGGAGAAGAAAAGAAGACTCGTGCTTGTGCGAACAGACCAGCTTCTGATGCATCCTCAGACCAGAAAAATGCTTTTCATTGGACCCACAGCAGCTTTGTTAACCACTCGTGTTTGATCAGTTATTGTGTCTTGCCCCCTCCCTGCTGCCTTCTAACTCACACATCTGAATGTAATCCTCACATCTGGGATCAAAAATTGAGGCTGTAACAGAGAATTCAGCCTGTGGTCTTCTAAACTAAACGCTGTTGAGTCCCACCACAGTGCATCAGACAGATTGAGGAATAGAGAGGGAGGAGGCCTGTAATGAGAGCCAAGAGAATTTTCCTATTTAAAAGGAGAACAGCATTGTTTACCTTCTCTCTTAGCTACTTGTTAGGATGGGTTGTGGACTGCTAATGAGAGGAGGTATCCACTATTTGCCATATTGTTGCATCCTTCAGGTTTTTATGCCATATGTTCAGATGGATATAATGTTTTTTCAAGATGTCTTTTATGGTTTTATTTGCTAAGTTTTTTTCCCCCATTAAACAAAGTGATATTTCTGTGTTGGTGAGCAGCAAGACAGTCTGTTCACCTTGCAATACTTGCACTATTTCAGAGTTAGACAGTGTGGGAGAACCTATTGTTAGACTAAATTGTCACCCTCTCATTTGAATCACTGCGAACACTCGAGCATTTGTCACCGGAGAAGGAGAAAAAACCAAAGTACCCCAAAGAGAGCAGAGGTATAACTGTACGGAAGCGGCCATGTTAGCTGGGAAATTCTTCAGGATTATGTGCCCCTTCACCCAGGCCAGGAATTTGTCAGCAGAAAGTGCAGATATGGCTCTATCAATAATCCATGGCATTGTGTATTTCCCAACTGATGCCATTATACTGCTGGGGGATGACAGCACTCACCAACTCCATCATCTTATCCACAGGGACCAGGATCTCATAAAGCGCCCTCAACATAGACATCTCATATAACGGGTAATAACTCCAGCCAGTTAATACAGAGGAATTATCAGTGAAAGAAGCAGTAAACCTAGCAAAATAGGGCCCAGCCACCGTTGTGATACAGTCAGGAGGTGAAGAGAGAAAGCATTTGAAAAGAAACGGGAGGGACAAGAGAGGGAAGAAAAAGAGCATGTGTGATAAGAGGCAAAGAACTGGCAAAGATAAGACAAGAAAAAAAAGGAGGTGGTCACATGGCAGAAAAAAGGGGAATGGATCTCTTACACATAATGGAATAATAATAAAAAAAATGAACAGACTACAGCATCAATTTTAAGTATTTAGGTCAGTTTGTTTTGTTCATAGGATTAAAAATCTTCAAAGTTAGAAGATCCCCTTTTATTCAACTACAACAAAACGGAAGGTGTCTTTGCTAAGGAGTCTGTAATGAAGAGCTTTAAGTGGTAATCCCTCTAATCCAAACCAAAGATGTCTGTAATTGTTTTCATTAAACTATCATTTAGTGATGATTACGCTCATTGTAGCAAAGCAAGGGACCATGACACCAGAACCTGAACACGTGCTAACCCATGTACAGTGGTGGTCAAAAGTTTACATACACTTGTAAAGAACATAATGTCATGGCTGTCTTGAGTTTCCAGTTATTTCAACAACTCTGATTTTTCTCTGATATAGTGATTGGAACAGATCCTTCTTTGTCACAAAAAAACATTCATTCAAAGCTGCTCTGCTTGTGTTTAAGTCTCTCCATGGTCTAGCACCAAAGTACATCTGTGATATGTTAGTACCTTATGAACCATCTAGAACTCTGAGGACCTCCGGGACCGGTCTCCTGCTGGAGCCTAGAGTCAGGACTAAACATGGAGAAGCTGCATTTCAATTTTATGCTGCAAAAGTCTGGAACAAGCTTCCTGAAGCCGTGAGACAGGCCTCTACTGTGACAATGTTTGAATCTAGGCTGAAAACAGTTCTGTTTAACTGTGCTTTTTATTAATTGCTCTTTTTTTTTAATCTGTTTTAATGATTTTATTTATTTAATTTTTAAACTTTTTGATTCTATGTTTTGTGATTTTAATGCATTCTTTTTCTTTTCTTTCTTGTGAAGCACTTTGAATTACATTTTGTATGAATTGTGCTATACAAATAAACTTGCCTTGCCTTGCCTTGCCTTGCCTTCATGAAGTTTGATTCTTTTATGACTTTATTATGGGTAAACTGAAAATGTGACGAAATCAGCTGGGTCAAAAATATACATACAGCAACATGAATGAGCAATTTTGGAGACTTAGAAAGTTGTGTCAATGACATGAGCTTCATAGCATGACCTCTTAACTTCTTTTGAGTGATTATGAGTGACTACAGCTGGTGACCTCTCTGAGGCCATTTAAAAAGGGTTTCATTGGATAAAAACACCCACAAACGCTACAATGGGAAAGTCAAAGGAGCTCAGTACAGATTTGAAAAAGAGAATCATTGACTTGAATAAGTCAGGAAAGTCACTTGGAGCCATTTCAAAGCAGCTGCAGGTTCCAAGAGCAACAGTGCAAACAATTGTTTGTAAGTATAAAGTGCATGGCACTGTTTTGTCACTGCCACGATCAGGAAGAAAACGCAAGCTGTCACCTGCTGCTGAGAGAAAACTGGTCAGGAGGGTGAAGAGTCAACCCAGGAGCACCAAAAAGCAGATCTGCCAAGAATTAGAAGCTGCTGGAACACAGGTGTCAGTGTCCACAGTCAAGCGTGTTTTGCATCGCCATGGACTGAGAGGTTGCCGTGCAAGAAAGAAGCCCTTGCTCCAAAAGCGGCACCTTAAGGCTTGACTAAAGTTTGCTGCTGATCACATGGACAAAGATAAGACCTTCTGGAGGAAAGTTCTGTGGTCAGATGAAACAAAAATTGAGCTGTTTGGCCACAATACCCAGCAATATGTTTGGAGGAGAAAAGGTGAGGCCTTTAACCCCAAGAACACCATGCCTACCATCAAGCACGGTGGGCCTGTTTTGCTGCCAATGGAACTGGTGCTTTACAGAGAGTCAATGGGACAATGAAGAAGGAGGATTACCTTCAAATTCTTCAAGAAAACCTGAAGTCATCAGCCCGAAGGTTGGGTCTTGGGCGCAGTTGGGTGTTCCAACAGGACAATGAACCCCAAACACACATCAAAAGTGGTAATGGAATGGCTAAATCAGGATAGAATTAAGGTTTTAGAATGGCCTTCCCAAAGTCCTGACTTAAATCCCATTGAGAACATGTGGATAATGCTGAAGAAACAAGTCCATGTCAGAAAGCCAACAAATTTAACTGAACTGCACCAATTCTGTCAAGAGGAGTGGTCAAACATTCAACCAGAAACTTGCCAGAAGCTTGAGGATGGCTACCAAAAGCGCCTAATTGAAGTAAAAATGGCCAAAGGACATGTAACCAAATATTAGCATTGCTGTATGTATATTTTTGACCCAGCTGATTTTGTCACATTTTCAGTTTACCCATAATAAAGTCATAAAAGAATCAAACTTCATGAATGTTTTTTGTGACAAAGAAGGATCTGTTCCAATCACTATATCAGAGAAAAATCAGAGTTGTTGAAATAACTGGAAACTCAAGACAGCCATGACATTATGTTCTTTACAAGTGTATGTAAACTTTTGACCACCACTGTAAGTCGATATTTTACCATTTTAGGTTCTATATTTGTCAATGCTAGCACATGTGCGTCATCATATTTAATTTCTAGTCTCTAAAAGAAGATCTATGTGTGCAAAGTAAAATTTTAAGAGTTTCCAAACAAATTTGCTAGAGTAATTTGACAGGTCCCAGAGCAGCATTTTCGGGTAAGTCGGTATCAAAATCAGTAGCTCCATTTTCATATCTGTTTACATGCTCATCTTTTAAACTTGTTCAATAAATATAAAAGATAGCCACACAATTGTTGAAAGGTACAATATGCTCATGCTGGGATGCAACGTGTTTTTATGTGAATGCCCTCTGCTGCGTGGACATTTGTAATTCCTCTTGTCATCTTTGTTCTCTGTCATCAACCATTAAATCTTAAGACTTTATTAAAAAGCATCTGGCCCCAGACCTTTATCTTGGTTTTTAGTCTTAAATCTGGGTGGGTGCCAAGCTCCATTCCCATTAGCAGTGATAGGAACAGGAGGGAGAAAATAAATATATAATGTTACCACCTACCAAGCAAAGATATTCATTGTTTGCATTTCAGAGGACAATAAAGATGGCCATCTGTTCCTGTCATTCGTGCTTTATTGTTTTCCTCAGCGGGCCACTCACTTTGGAACACTGCATCAAACATCCCCACCCACTTAACATTTCCCATTGTCCAGACACCCTGACACACATAAAATACAGCAACAAATTATACAAGCGTGGCAACATATTTTCACACAAACTCATACCTAAACATCTCTACACGGCTTGGATAAATGATAAAGAAAGTGTGCAATAGACCAACATGGATAAATCCGAACCCTTACAACCAAAAAATATGTTGTGGGGGCATAATTTAGAGTACATTTTCTAGACTTGTTTCATGTTGTTGGCATGAGTGGAAGAGCACCAAACACTGCCAAATCTTTTTCCTTTATTCATCCTGCAGAATGAGTAGAAAAGTAGAAAGAAAGAGTGAGAGAAGGACTTTACCAAGGAGAAACGTTGCAATATTGGCTTCGGTCATATATGACTCCTGGGGGACATATTTGCAGAGTTCCCAGTTCCTCCTCTTAGAATGTCTGCAAAAAGGACTGTGCAGGTTGGCAGCTATCATTTGATCAGGTTATGAAGTATATGATTACAGGAATAGCAAAAAAAAGGCAACTCTGTCACTTTAAAAGTTATGGAACTGTGTCTTTCAAAAGTTTTTAAAGTTCTTTGAAAATATGTTTAAACTCTTCGCTGCTGGAGATGGAATTGGCAATTGACTCAATATTACCTGACAATCAAACTAACCCAATCCAAAAAAAAAAGCTTAGCACCTCAGCCAATTGGCATTTATGCAAAAAAATCTTAACTTTTTTGTTGCTGGAGCTCATTCCCATTTTCCTTGGATAATTCCTCAATAAAACATATTATCAATTTGTTTTGTCAAACCAGGAAATGGTCTACTGTTGGCAACTGGCTTGTGGCCAGCATTGTAAAAAACCTTATTTAGCTATGATTTAAACACTTTACCAAAACATCCACCATCAACAACCCAAAAAAAAATCTCAAATAGTGACATCTTTCCATCCGTTCCATTCCGTCATCTTCCGCTTGTTCCGGGGTTGGGTCACGGGGGACACAGCCTCAAACGGGTAGTCTAGGCCCCTCCAGCATCCTCCAGCTCACCCCGAAGGATCCCAAGTCGTTTCCCGGCCAGCTGTGAGACATAGTCTCTCCAGCCGGTCCGGGGTCTGCCCCTTGGTCTCCTCCCGGTGGGACGTGCCCGAAACATCTCGCATCCAGACCAGATGCCTGAACCACCCCATATGGCTCCTCTCGACCTGGAGGAGGAGCGGTTCGACACCGAGCTCCTCCCGGATGGCAGAGCTCCTCACCTGATCTCTGAGTGAGAGCCCAGTCACCCTGCGGAGAAAGCTCATTCCGGCCAACAATTCTTTCATCACCCACAGCTGGTGATCATGGGTGAGGGTTGTAATGTAGATCGACTTGTAAATCGAGAGCTTTGCTTTTTGGCTCAGCTCTCTCTTTACCATGACGGACCAATGCAGCGTCCTAGTTATACAGTGATATCTATTTAACATATATAGTACACACCTCAGACTACTATCGTCTTTTACAAGTATCGTACTGTCCTATTCCAGCTATCCAAGGTCAGGTCACAGCAGCTACAGCCTTAGCAGGGAAGCCTAGACTTCCTTCATGGAGTTTAATTTGCCTAATTTTTGAGGGTCGTAAAGTGTTTCCAGGGCAGCTTTGAGATGTAATCCCTCCAACTCGTCCTGGATCTGCCACTGGTTGCCTTTGGTGGGATTTGCCCGAAGTACATTACTAGCAAATCGTCCAGAAAGCATCCTAATGAGGTGCCCTGACCACCCCATCTACCGAGTGGAGGAAACTCATGTCTGCTGTTTGTGTCTGAGATCTTGTTCCTTCAGTCACTTTCCACAGTTGGTGACCATGACTGAGGGTCAGAACGTAGTTTGACTTGTAAATGGGGAAGGATAGCTCAGTGACCGCCCTGTAACCAGAGTGTTGCCGGTTTGATCCCCCGCCAGGAGATCATGCCGACGGGTTCTTGAGCAAGACACCGAACCCCCAATTGCTCTTGATGGTGGTTTGCATTTTGCAAGGCAGCATCCCCATCAGGTATGAATGTGTGTGTGAATGGGTGAATGTGAGCTACAATGTAAAGCGCTTTGAGTGCCGCCACAGTAAAAAGTAAAGTAAACTTACTTATACTCGTACAGTAAGTAACCCTGATGATACTGCTGCGCCTTGCATATCGATTAGTCAGTCAGTCACCTTCTTAACAGTCTATCCCTTATGGGGTTGCCGGAGCCCATCCCGGCTGATTCAAGGCGAGAGGCAGGGTATACCCCGAACAGGTCGCCAGTTTGTCGCGGGGCCAGCATATTAATTACTGTACTTTATATTTCCATATACGTATGTTGTATATTACAATTGTCGCTATAATTTTTATTCCTTTATATTCTTCCTACTTTATTCTTAGTATTATGCTTTACTCTATTCAGTTACATTTGTAATGTTTGTAATGGTGCTTTTGTTGTAATAAAAATGCAAAAAAAAAAATCTTTGCAGCCCATCTCTAAATTCATACCTTGGTTGGCAATAAAGGCTAAATCTAAATTAGTTCAGACACACTGTTTTTCCTGTGGTGCAAGGCAGCTATTATTGCAATTTTGGCATCAGGTCGTTTAGAAACATACTTCAACTTTTTAATTGACTTCATCGGTTTATTTCCTTAGTGGAGATGTGTTTAAACTTTAAACTATTAATAGATTCGTCACCAACAACACCAAAGTTACAAAAACTGAAAAAAGTTGTATTTTGAAAAATGTCCTGACATTGTATTCAATTTCTGTTCCAGCCTGCAGGGAATTTCCAACCGAGTGTGTTATAGGTTGTTTCACAAACTCAAAATTTTTCCTAGTGGTGAAACTTGGTAACATTCCGTATTGTCTGGAAAAACAATCTCATGACTAAACTCAAACGTATTTATTTTTTTTTTACACTATGCTCATGCAGTGTATCTATTGGAATTCAATGGGTACTTATTGAATTCCGGGACCGGCCTCCTGCTGGTGCTTGGAGTCAAGACTAAACATGGAGAAGCTGCATTTCAATTTTATGCTGCAAAAGTCTGGAACAAACTTCCTGAAGCCGTGAGACAGGCCTCTACTGTGACAATGTTTAAAGCTAGGCTGAAATCACTTCTGTTTAACTGTGCTTTTGATTAATTGCTCTTTTTTTATCTGTTTTAATGATTCTATTTATTTAATTTTTAAACTTTTTGATTCTATGTTTTGTGATCTTAATGCATTCTTTTTCTTTTCTTTCTTTCTTGTGAAGCACTTTGAATTACATTTTGTATGAATTGTGCTATACAAATAAACTTGCCTTGCCTTATTAAATTGTTTAAAAGATCAGTTCCAATATGTTGCATGACATGTCACCCTGTGATTGGGAATTGCAGGTCATCATAATTTATCCCATTCATTCAAAGTCTAATTCTCTGACAGGCTACCAGTTATCATTTGTAGTTTTCTTCTTCTTCTTTTTTCGGTATTTCCCTCCCGGGGTCGCCACAGCAGGTCAGTTTCTTCCATCTAACCCTATCTGCTGAATCCTTTTCGGTCACCCCAACTATCTTCATGTCTTCCTTCATTGAAGTCTTCTCCAACAACAACTCTCTCACTTCTAGGGATGCTCTGAATCACCTCATCAAGGTCTGACCAGAATTTCTCTTTCTCCTCGATCTCACATCACATCTGTGGAGCATACTCACAAACAATGTTTAACATCACCCTTTCAATTTCTACTTTGAGGTTTATTACTCTGTTTGTCTTTCTTTTTTACCTCCAGAACATTCCCAACAAACTCATCCTTATTGGGTGATTAATTTACTCTGTAGAAAGCCAGGGAGTTTGCTTGAAAAATTTGCAGACACATAATGTACACTGGGAAACAGAAATGATCTTTTTTTTTCTTCGGTGCACTTCTTAATGTCAGTATTAATTCCATCATACAGGATGATTCACAGGTTGAAGTTGTCTGTTTTAGTTTTAAACTTCTACAATTAAAACGAGGAGTCGTGATGTTCAAGCTATTAGTACACTTTACCAAATAAAGGCTATAGAAAAGAAATACTTAACATTAACTAATGCTGTAGGGCTTTGTGGATCAAATGTTTCTTCTTCAAAACTCTAAAGAAAAATTCTGAGAAATAGATAAAACAATTATTCATCAAAGAAAAACAAACCAGTAAGGAACTACACCAAGAAATCCTGTTTCTTAAATAGTCATTTTTGCTCTGCGATCTCATCAAAGTGAGAACAATTCAGAAGCAATATTAAGTGAAACATCAAGCTTTAAATATTAACTAGATAAATTATGCACATTTCCTCCTAATAAATTAGTCATTTGAAGATTGATGACATATTCTCTACATCTATGACAATGCTACAACCGTTTCTCTTTTTTAAAAAAATAATACTGTATGTATCTGATCAACAGTGATGTGTATTACCTCAGACACTACAAAGAAGACAGTAGTCACAAACAATATTTTCTCACTGGTGATCTGACTGAATGCAAGATTTGCAGGTGCATTTCCATCACAGTCAGCAAGGTTAAGCTCCAGAGAAATTAAACAAATTGCTCCTCTAATGCAAAGTAAAACAAATGGAGAACTTTAGTGCACATGTGGAACCCTCTTGGGTTCTAATTATGTAAAACTATAGACATCAGAAGGCAGTGAATTCTTTAATGAGCACTTGAGAGAACAAAGGGAATTTAAGTGCATGTTAATAAGAGAGGCGAGACAACAGGAGGAGGCAAAATGCCACAGAAAGAATTGCTAGACATTAAATGGGGGCATTCACTGTCTTCCTCCCACCCAGTAGATTCTGACAGTTACACAAGGTGTCACAAAATATTTGAGAGCAATCTATTTCTTACTGTGAATTGTGACAGGTAAAACGAGTGCACAGCTAAAGCGTTAAAATATTCACCAGGATGCAAAACAACCAATAATAAACGGAGATAAATGGAATGATAGGGATTTTGTTATTAGCGCATGAGAGGATGAGTCATACTGAGAAACCTCGCCATGAGAAACCTGCAATCAGTGAACTGACCAGCCACCAGGCAGTGTGCTACAGGTTGGGAAAATTACAGGTTAAAGCACCCTGTCAGATGTCAGGTTAGGCAGTGGCTTACACAATGCCAGAGGGACAGTATCATCTGGATTTACTCAATAACAAACAAAGCGGTTGTGGGCAGAAAGCTGTGTTCCACTCCACTTGGCAGCACACAGGCTATTAGCATTGACAAAGACTCCAGTGTGTATAGGTAAGCAGTCACCACCCAAATGAGGCTCTTTTGCATTTTTTTTTTCTTTCAAGGGTTAAAATTGATCCTATTCTTGGCAGTCCTTTGGAACTCATTCTTTGCTGTGAATTGTTTTATTTTCACAATTTGTGAATCATCACTGGATTATCACCTTTAGACACATTGGTAACTAGATGACACAGTCTAAAAATGTAAAATGAAGTATGGGAATTAACTTAAATTTAGACACACATGACTTCATTGATGATGAAGGAATCAACATGCAGGGATTTTTAAAAAATCAAATCTTCATTTTGACAAGCTTCTCGACCATGCAAAGTCATCCATTCTTCTTTGCATGGACTCTTAATTACATACTGTACCTCTCAGTAGTCTTCACTCAGTAAAGTTCTTCCAATATTGTCTTCTTTCTCACCTCTTCCTTCCTGTCCATCTATTTCTCTCCACCACATCAGTGCTCTTTTGTGTCCACGACATATGAACCGTAGAGGGAATTTAAAGCTACCACTGTGTAAATAATTAGTCACTGTTAGTTTAAAATGTATGTAAACTTGGCAAAAAAGAGACCCCAATTTCTTATAATTATAAAGAAGAGGCAGGGTACACCCCGAACAGGTCACCAGTCTGTTGCAGGGCCACACATACTGACAACCATCCACACACTCCTAGGAGCAATTCCATAGTGGCCAATTAGCCTGACACACATGTTTTTGGAGAGTGGGAGGAAACTGGAATACTTAGAGAAAACTCAAACATACACAGGGAGAACATGCAAACTCTACACTGAAAGACCGGTGTTTCAAGTTTTGTCCAACCTGGGACTCAAACCCCAATCTTCCTTTTGCAATGCTTCTCTGGGTAACCCCTTTATGATAATAAAGTATACATTTTCAATCGGATGATTTGATTCAGTCAGTTCTGGTTTGTTAAATGCTGAATTTAGTGAGTATTAAACAAACAAAATTTGCAAAATAAAAAAAAAAATAACCTTGCTGTTTAATCTCCTTTAGCTTTCCTCTTTTCTCTTCAAATGTATTTTTATAATTCTATGTGTTCATAACCTTTCATCTTATTAGATCAAGTTAATAATTTATCATATGAGGTGGTACTATTTTTTTTCTGTAATATGTGGAGAATATTACTGCTTTAGATTTATGATACCACCTTATAACATAGATTTACAGGATTTGGAAACGATTTGTCTAAACTATTTCATTTTTACTGTCATAAAAAACACAAAATAAAAACAAATGTTTTTTCTAAATAAATTAACTATACATTGTTTTTTTTTATTAGAACACGAGTGATGCTTAACCACATCTCAAAGAAGGACAACACAATTTTCTGACCTCAAAATAAACCTGCTGCATGGAGGCGCAGTGGTTAGCACAGTGGCCTCACAGTGAGAAGGTTGGGGTACAAGTGGGTTGGATGAGGCTGGAAAGACTGGCGTTTCTGTGTGGAGTTTGCATGCTCTTCCCATGGATGTGTGGGTTTTCTCTGGATGCTCTGGTTTCCTCCCACTCTCCAAAGAAGTGTGTTAGGTTGATTGATCGCTATGAAATTTTCCCTAGGAATGAGTGTGTGTGTGTGTGTGCATGGATGGTTGTCTGGCTTGTCATGGCCAAGCAGCTGACTGGTAAACTGTTCAGGATGTATCCTGCCTCTAGCCTGAAATCAGATGGGATATGCTCTGGCACCCCCACAATCCTGTCAGGGATAAGCAGTTCAGTAGACAAAACAAAACTTTATTAACACAATCTAGTCAATAAATGACATTTTAGGCTAGAAAAATGAATATGATGAAAAATGACTTTGTATTGTGTTTGGGTATCTATCCCACGGCATTACTTGAACAGTGTCATGATCCTCATCACCCTGATAAGGAACACCTGAGATTGATTCCTGATGCCACACATCTGTGGACCCTGCCATTTATTAAAGGACAATCACCCTGGACTTCCCTGTCGGGTCACACCATCCCTTCCGGCTAGGTGTCCCTGGTTGCCTGACCAAGATCACATTCTGACAATAACCTTTTGCCATGCCACTGAAACTTTTGTTTTTCTTTCCACAGTATTAATCGACTGCCAAATTCAAATAAACCATGTTTTCTGTCCTCTTTCCACCTGCACACCGCTCCATGACAAACAGCTACTTTTTGAGCATGCACCATTGTTTTGAATAACCTTTCTATTGGTTTTTGACTATTTTCATTGAAAAAAATTCCGTTAAAGTCTATTCTTAGTCTATTCTTATTAAAGCGTACATTTTTTCAAGATGTACTACTGAGTCACAAATGACGAACTTGACTCTGAGAAATCCGTTAGCCAATTTTCTATACAGTTCATTGTAAATGCAACATACGGTATCTCATATAAGCTTATTACAAACAAAATAGACACTTGCTTAACCCATTGAAAGTGTTATTAATCCATGTTCAACTCATACACACATCTGGTTAATTTGCATGTGTGAGCCTCTCAAGTGCATTGAACTATTGGAAGGAAGAGAATGATACCGAAAAGTGTCACACATCTCATACAAACCTGCTAATTCTGTCAAAATATCCTTTTTTTGTGGTTGTTTTATCCTTTTGTAAAAGATAAATGAGTAATGCTAAAAAACTTTGAGTAACTGAGTAAGTAACCACAAGAAGAAAAATTCTTACCAGTAAACCCAAAGCAATTCTCAAATATTAACTTGTTGTGAATTATCGTTGAACTCCTCCGCACTCATCATGTGGCTAACTTCCTTGCATCTGACAACACGAGTTCATTACTTACACATTTAATTTGATTTACCCTCATAAATCCTAAAACTGCAAAGTAGTCCAAGCCTCACATAATAATGATGAATCATTATCACTTAAAAAGTTTTTTTTTTGCCACCTTTCTTCCAACAGCTAAATTAAAGCTAGAATAAGAAAGAAACAATGAGGGTATTTCATCCAACTCTATTCAAATTTCACAGCAGTGTCTTTGATTTCTGTGGCCTAAAGTAAGGGAAGCCCCAAGGCGGTGACGGACTGTCATCCCTCCCCCGGGGGCAGGAGCAGCACTCCTCTGCTCCCTAATGATGTGCCTGTCGTTTTGAACGAAGAAAACCCCAGCCATGGCCTATCACTTAGCAGGCTTAACCACGTGGGGGGAAGGTGGGTGAGACAGGGGAAAAAAAGACAAAGACAGAAACAGAGGCAGACAAGGGTGGGATGGTGTGTGTTTGGCTTCCGGCAGATAAAAGCTGCGTCTTTTTGAATTTCATGCAGAAATGAGAAATGTTTTACAGCAGGATTTCTTTTGACAAATACAACGTTAGAGAATGACTGGAGGTAGCAAAAGGAAATACAGGTCAATTACTTTGCCATTTAGAGAAAATGAGTCAAACCAAATAGAATAGCAGGAAACTAAAAAGAAAAAAAAAAGCCCACAATCCAGCAGCTGTGATGAACAATTTTCTCTCGTGGCTCCTTTTAAGAATCTAGCAATTGGAGACATGCAGAAATGAAATGCATATTGCATAAATGACTGGCAGGGATACAGCTGTTGTTGTCCCTCCATCACATTGCAAATATGAACATTCTCAATCTGGAGGGCTCAGCATAATCACTGTTTATCCATTACATCCCCTTCCACTTTGCTGAGTGGCAGCAGACTCAGTCAGATTGTTTTCAATCATTTGGTAATAGATGTGGTGATATTGCATGCTGATACAACCCGAAACATCTATTTTTTACCACTTTTCCCCACAGGGACAACTTCCATCGTCCCTGTCTAGCTCTTCCATCATCTTCCAAATACCCCAAGGCTTCTCTTTGTGCTGTTATAACTTTAGATTGATTTAAGCTCTCCTGGAAGCTAATTTGGTCCATTTGAATGCTCTTATAATCTCCTCATTTGATTCGTGAAGCGAACAGTTTTCAGCTGAACAGAGCAGCCTGTACAGCAGCAACAGGAAAGAAAAAAAAAAGCACAATGTGTGAAACAAGAAGAGATGCCTAAGGGTACAGAAAGTGGCCACAAGGACTTCTTTTTCTTTTTTTTCTACACCGTGTCCTGAAAAAACACCCCATTAAACCACATAAATGCGAGAAAACCCAAAACAGCTCAGGGAAGATGTTGCAAATGAGTGAGGAAATGACAAAAAAAAAAAAAAGTGCGGTTGAAGCACCACCCTGAAAACCTTGTTGTGAACAAGACAACATAACCGGATTCATCTACAGTCTGTGGAAAGGATTAAATCCAGCCCACATTCTTGCCAAACATGGATTTTTCTTTCTTCTTCTTTTTTTGTATTCTGCCTACCGCTAAATAAACACTTTCCCTGATTTCTGAGAATCTAAAGACTTTTATGCACAAGTGAGCGGGCGGATTTTTTGATGTAGGACATGTTTAAGGTTCATGTGTGCTACGCTGTCACCATTCATTCTTCCGTCCCTTCACACATGAGGATAAAACGGTCTTAAAAGTGACTGAAGATGGCTCATATCGCCTTTCTCTTGATGTAACAGAAGCTAAAATGTCAAAAAACAAGCCACAAATGTTTTTTGTCTGGGTTTTTTTTGCACTTATAGGTGCCCTTTGAGTCCAAAAGTTAGAAGAATTTTTCTCCACTTGCACCTTTAAAGGGTTTTTGTGAATATGCAGATTTTCAATCTGAGTATGCTACCCATGTCCTCCATGTGCACATTCATATTAAAGACAGAATAGGTGGAACCACCTGCCTTAAAAGCTCTTTGAAGTGAAGTCGGAATCAAAAAAAGAAAGAAAATCATGTGTGCCAGCCAGGATGTAAGGCTGTGGAGGAAAAGAGGGTAGAGGTATTGGTATCATCTGGTAAAACCGCAGAAGAGAAGTGTAGGTTGAAAGAAATGTTGGGGTAGGTGTGGTGGAGTGTGAGGGGTTTGGGAATGCACTTGGGGAGTATGAAAAAAAAAAGAGAAGAAAACACCGCCTTTGCATTTAGAAACACTCCAAAACTTTAAAAATAAAGTGAAGGAATGGGAAGGCAGAGTACAAAAGAATATTCACAATGCTTCTAAAAAAAGAAGGAAAGATGTTTCTTCTGCTTCGATGCCTCTGCCTGGCTAGAGCATCTCTGCGTTGATCACGGTTTGTCGTGTGTAGATGCATTGGCAGTTGTTGACAAAGACAGAGTTTGTGATGGTAGACTCAGTTCCACAGAGATAGACGAAGGAGGGGCAAAAAGGGGAGTCGCCTGCTCCCCCTTTCCTCTTGTTTTTTTCACTTACTCTCTTAACTGTGTTTACTCCTTCAACAGTGACATCCAAAGGTAAGCAGAGCCGAATATAAAAAAAATTCTCTACCTGAAATTAACCAATGACTTCTCGTTTTTAGGTAAACATTCATTTTTAAGCATTACCTTGATGAAAAGTTTAATTGCTCATAATTTTAATTAATGATTAATTTTATTATGCACAAGATCCCTCCCCTTATTCTAGATAGTTTTCAAGCAATTAAATATTAAGAATATTAAAGATCTTGGAAGATGATTAAAAATTAAACTTGCAAAGAATTTTAAGGGACAAATGATCATGTTCCCCACACAAACCTATTATGGCTGAAATTTAACGGATCCAGCAACATAAGGCCTAATCCCCCTGCGGCGGTTAAGCACTGCGAGGCAATGGTGGTGATGCTGGAGAGCCTCTGATCATGCCCAAGTTTTATTCGAAGCCTCTGAGCCCCGATCAGAACAGAACTTCAAGTATAAACCACAAGAGCAGAAAGTAGAGATGAGAGTGGAGAAAAAAAACAACTGATTTCCATCAAAACAGATTGTCAAACCAGATGGGGACTATTCAAGATCTGGGGCAGAGGGGATGAAAAGGAGGGAGAGGGAATTCTGATTGGGCAAATATCAACACAACCCGTAAGCAGCGTGCGTACTAAATGGATTTTTCAGCTGCTATGTTGTCATGTAGTGCTAAATGGCTTTAAATTATTCCGTATCAATGTTCTGTTGGAGTTTTATACAATTTTATTGGTCGATAGAATATTAAAGGGTATAAAATAACTATATTGTATGCTCAATGGAGTTTTCTGCTTTTATGAAAAATTATTTTAAAGAAAATTTCTCCCCTGTGCAGAAATTTCTTGGTCAGCACTGATGGTTGGATTTAATTTCCTGGACAGAGAAAATTCAGCAATATATCCATTACCTTTCAACTTTGCTTCCACTGCCTCTGTGTTAAAAATAGAGCATCTGAGTTGTTTAATTAATCCTCTAGAATATTCTGTGCTCCCGAAATCATTTTGCATGCTCGGACCATTATCAAGGTGCCTCTGGCAACACCTGAACAAGCTCATCAGCATGCCAGCATGGATTCAACACAAGGTTCTCTCCTAAGTGGATTGGCTTGATCACATCCTTTAAACATGCAATCTGAGCCAATGCACGGCTCAGCCTCCAACAAGAGCCACTTTCTGTTTGTCATGAACCACATGGGGGAAGCATGCAAGCTTATGTCCAAACTAAATGAAGTTGAAACGGTTGAATTTTATGGTTCCGCGACACTCAAAGAAACACCATGGCTATAATCTGCATTTAGAAAAAAAAAGTGGTCCTTTGTTTGGCTGTTTAGCTGCAAATACTTAATGAAGTAAAGGTTTCTTGACTGGGCTGATGTTAAGATCTTAAAACTTGAGCCATTAATAAAATGACTTAAACATGTGAAGCCAATTCTTGTGGGTTAATAATCAAATAAACAGACAAATTGAACAAAGTAGCAGCAATCTAATAATAATAATTTTTAAAAAAGATAGCGATGACCATTTGCAGCACTTTATCTGTTCTAGCATCCACTAATAGCCACTAGCTAACAAGAGATTATTAATGAAAATGTTTTAGAGAGCAGGTATAATCATCATGTCATAGCATATTTAGATAAACACGGTACATTTTGATACAGTAGGTCAAAAATGCAATATTTGAAAAAAAAAAATCACTTTTTCAGCAGTGAGAATTCCCCTTCCACTCACTTCCTGCTCAGTTCCACCTCATGGCTCGTTCACAAGAAGTGTAAATATTCATGCACTTTACTAACCAAAATGTGAAAACTTTGTTGATGAAACGAGTCATATAATGCTAAATGCACCTTTTCGCTCTTGGATATCGTTTAGAGCAGGGGTGTCAAACTCTGGTCCTTGGAGGGCTGGTGTCCTGAAGGTTTTCAATGTGTATTTTGCATTTATACATCTGATCCAGGTTATTGAGTCAATGTGCCAAATTTTATTGACTGTTGATGCCACTTTATGAGCATTAGCTGTGTTGAAGCAGGAACACAATGAAAAATACTTTAAATACAGACAATGGATCATCTGACTGTAGAAATGTTTGCCAAGTTGCAGAGTCTAGTGTGTTTTTGTCTATGGTTGCGCAGATTAGAAATACTGCAGGGGTGGAAAGTATCTCGTTTGCATTTAACTATGTTTCTGGAAAAAAAATCAAATCTTCAAATTAATGAACTCAAATGAAAACAGAAGGCAAAATTTATCTGAAGGGGTTTGCAACGATGAACAGAAACGAGTAGCTATGCGTCTGCACTTTGACATGTAATGGAATGACAAGTCCTAAGAAACTAATTCAGGCCGAAATGTCATTAAAAATGTTTTAATGTTGACTTAAAATATTTTACTGCATTGTCTCGGCTCAATAGTTCTAGGAATAAAAAAAAAAAAACAGGACTCTACATGTTAAAATTATGATGTAATTTTTATTCAGGCAAACACTGAACACAAGAAAAACACAGAGCAATTGAATAATAAAGAGCCTTCTCAGTAATTAAATTTTAAAAGTGCTATTTTTATTGTTTTCACCACATACTGTCGTATTTTACACTTTTTTTTCTTATTAAATTGCACCATGTTCTAACCCAACTTCCTGAACCTTTATATTACTTTCTGCTGCCTTCCAGGTCAGGAAAGGTGGAAACGAGAGTGATTATCGACAGTGAGATAAATTTCTATCTTTTTTTCCTTGAAGTGATCACAGACTGGCCTCCACTTCGCAACCAACTGACTTTTCTCTCGTTTTTAGCCTTTAAACATGCCTGTAGCATTCCTCAAGGTCCACCACGATGCCCGAGGCTGTGCAGAAACTCAGATGAGCACAGGCTTGCGCCCAATCCCTCAACCGACTTTCCATCCATATGTTTATGTTCAAATGAGATTGACACGCCAAAGCTTTTATTCCCTTTTTCATGGAGTTATTGATCAAACCTCCATCAATATGGATTTGTCAATACTGGAATTTCAAAAATGTGAAGGTAAAAAAATAATTGCAAGGAATCCAATCAGGGAAAACGATGTAACATTTACTTTTAAAAATGTGTGTTTGATCCATTAAAACTTTATGAACAGACTTCATAAATTTGTTCTCATTGACTCGTTGCTTTGAATTCTCAGTCTTTACAATCAAATATTGTCAAACATTTTCTGGCACTACTGATTAGGGGAAAAACTGCTATTAAATTAACGGAAATGGCTTGGAACTAAAAATGTTTTAACATATATTTTGGGCTGCACTGTGGCACAGTGGTTGGCATGGTGGCCTCGCAGCAACAAGGACGGGGTTTGAGTCCCGGTTAGAGGCCGAGGATTGAAACACTGGGCTTTCTGTATGGAGTTTGCTTATTCTTCCTGTGTATGCATGGGTTTCCTCCAAGTACGCTCTCCAAGAACATGTGCGTCAGGTTGATTGGCCACTACCAAATAGTTCACAGGAATGAGTGTGTGTGTGTGTATGTCTGAGTCTGTCACCCCAAAACCAGTTGGCGTCCTGTTCGAGGTGTATCCTCCCTCTCGCCTGAAATCAGCTAGAAAAACTAAACATATATTTGTTTATAATGACAGTTCACTTCTAATCTGCAGCCATAGAAGGTGAAGGTGAATTAAGAGGTTATTTCAGGTCAACTGCAAACTAACTGCAACATAGCATGATAGATGTTTGAGGATTCGTTTGACCTGGAAGGGTTACTGGTTAGAATCTAGTAAAGTTATCTTGACCTCAGAGTTTTGAAATTGTAGCCTGTGTTCTTGGGGCAGAAAGTGTTACACACCCGCAGGTTTCCTGACTAAGCAGTATTGGTAAATAGAGAGATAGAGGAAAAAAATGACTTGAAATGGAAAAAAAAAACTATACCCTGCACACACTTAAATTCCCACTTTTTTCTCATCTAAAAATTGCCTAGCTATTTGTTGCATTCGTGCATGTAAATGCATATATTTAGCTTTTATTTTAAATAATTAGCATGCAGTGCAATCTGCAACTCAAACCTTGATCTTAGAAATTGTTTGGCATTTCCAAAAAAATATATGAAGTGATTTATTTGTTTAGATCAACTTTTTTTGAAAAAGAAATTTTAGTAATTCGCATTGTCCACTTCAAAAACACAACAAACCCACCAAAATTTTAATGCAGAAATTGTATTACCATCTGTTTCAATAGCAAATTGTGTAGTGTTTCATTAAAACAGACACTCTTTTATTTATTTCTAGCTTTTATATCACATGAGAAATTAAAATTTTCTGAATGCATCGGTTTTTGTTGAATAAAAATTTCTAGTCGCTCAGTTGTCTGTTTTGTGTGATTCTCCCCTCCTGATCTACAAAGTACTATATATATTTAATGGGAGACAGATCTGGACTGCAGGCTGGCCAGTCAAGCACACACCCTCTACATTCATGAAGACACGCTGTTGTGAGTTCTACAAAATGACATCTGGTATTGTACTGCTAAAATAATCACTTACCTCCCGGGGAATGATGCTGCTGTGATGGTAGCGTATCACTGAGCAAAAACATCAGTGTGTGTGTGTGAGAGATCCCTGCTTCTTTCTGAAAACCAACCATTTTCTGGTTGGAGGTAGACGTACGTTTAGGTGCGTTTGGGACCAGAAACTTCTCGTCCCAATTCTCTGATCTGATGCGTACAGTGCTTTCTGATCCCAGCAGGGTATTACTTTTGACAAAAGAGTGACAAGAATAGGAAGTTTTTAATTCCAAACACATCTGGACATGCTGTTGTTTTGTTCCAGACCAAGAGAAAAAAATGATTTCACATGTCCAGATACTTGTGGTTTTAGTCATTACGTGGATCTCCAATAAAAGCTTTTGAATCAGTTGTACATTCTCTACAGTCGGTATTTGTAGCAAAACATGTGCCCAATATTTTTCAGCTCAATTTTGAGATTTTAATTACTATAATTTCTGCAATAGGTTTAGTTTATTAATTTTAAACTGGATTTCTAGATAAACCTTTATGTCGTGCTAATTGGTAATATTTTCCAAGGTCTTCAGAATACAATTAATAATTACGCATGAAGGTCTATTTAAACAACTCATGTTAATAATTTCCTGGGTCTTACTGTATGTAAAACACTTTAGATTACTTTGATCACTTGAGTTTGTATGCCTATTTTTATTTTCTTCTATCTTCTGTCATCTTTCTTCTGGTAGCCCCAGGGAAGGCTTGGGCCCAGTGGGAATCGAACCAGGGACTCCCAGTCAGACAGGGGAAATTCTGTCACTAGGCCACCGCCTCCTGGGACCATTCCGATTTTTGAAAAATTAACATACAGAACCATTTTGTTCCATTTATCTGTTTTATTTGATGATGATTTTAAAAGAGACTTTGCTGCCCTAAAAGGGCTCATTTTGGGGGGTATTTTGATGTTTATTTACACCCTAGCTAGTCTTTTAATAAAAATGTCTCATGATAAAAGTGAGTGGCTATTAGTTTTAGCTTCTGCAAACATTTGCTTTTAATAAAGTGTTTTTTTGTAGTCAAATAAAAAAAAGTGACCTGAGAAATTTTTTCAGTATTGTTTGTGCGAGTTTTTAAATGATGTAAAATTACAGAATTTTTTTTTTCTAACAAGTCTTATAAAAGTTAATGTGGTTTCACCCCTCTCAGTTTATTGTTTTTGTTTTATAATGTTTAAATTAATCTTCCTAATTATGTACTTTTTTCGATATGTTTTGTTCCTTTTGACCATGACCAAAAAAAAATAGGGAGCATGTATTTTTCTGTAGTGTGTTGTTTAAGACTTTGCACGTGCTATTTTTTTTTAATCTGATACATCGTTTGTTCTTCCGGTGGGGTATTTATTAACTCCAATAACCACAGCTGTTATCGGAGTGTGACACCAGCTAAATCTTATTAGTCCCTACAAGGTGTGAAATCTCATTTTCACAGTGACATTGAGTCTTCTAATTTTGCCCCTCATTATCATGTCCTGTGAAAATAAATCCATTCTCAATCACTTTATAAAGCTACCAGTTTATCAGTTTACTGAGTGGAAAAGTTTACACTTTCACTGACTTCCAATACAAAAACCATCAGCCTTTGTCTTTTTTCTCCAAAAGGTAAAGATATAGAATTTTTAGAGTCAAACGTCTGCTGCTTCTTTTCGGCTATTAAAATTTTAATTCTTAATTACAGGATGAGTTTTTGTTTGGAGTGACTGAAATGTAAAATCTAACCACTTGCCATATGTGTGGTCTTTTTATCCACAGCAGAATCGCAGGAATAAAAGCCTCACATTTTTCTTCCTTGTTTAGAAAACAACAAATAAGCGCTGTAGTTGTGGATGCTACCCATCCCAGCAGAGAGCAACACAAATTTACTGATAAACTGAAAATGGTGCTATTAAAAATCTGCAGAAACGTCCTTTCCTATTTTCTTGGCTTTTCTTTTCTGACAGTTTTGACCAAGAGATTTATATTTCCAATTTTTAGTCTCTATCCAATATTGAGTTAAAAAAAAACAGTGCATTCCACCTGCATACCAATGTTTAATGATCCAACTGGTTGGACAACAAAATGATGGGTCCGAAACACTTACACACAAAATGTGTGAGTTTTGATGAAAACCCTAGTTTCTGGGGAGAGAAAAGTAACCTTATTAAACCTGGTGCTGTGCCATTTCTTTTCCAAATGATCTTTAAAAAAACCCACAGTCAGAGCCCACAGCTACACCTGTAAAAATAGTCTTAATGCTGCAGCAGTGTTGTCACTTTTGTCATCTTTAACATGGGTATTGTGCAGGTGTGTGTATGTCTGCATGTACGAAACATCCCTGATTCAGATACTCAACAACCCACAGTGTGCAGCTACAGCACACTGGGGTGTTGAGGCAGTTCTTTTTTTCTTCAATTCTAATGAATGCTGTTAAACTGGTTAGGTGCCGAGGTCCGGGATTCTGTCCCCCCGACTCGAATCTAATGTGTAGACGGATGATGCATGGAACCATCACATCAAGGAGGAGCTCATATGAGCTGGAGGTGCCAGGCTCTGTGTTGCCTACTGTCTGTGTATGGTAGTAAGGGGCTGAATGCTGGGGGGTGGGCTTGTATTTTCTTTGGGGAATTGCGTGTTTCAGCAGTATGGATATTGCAGGCGGTGGCAGAAGGAATAAACAGACTTTCTTTGGCTTTTCTTCGGGGATGGGCCTGCTCACACAGGCGGGCTCTGTGACTGATGTTTGTCAGAGTTATGCGTCTATTTATTTGTTTGGCAGACAAATGCATTATTAACGAGCCACTGCCACATGTTATCCTCTCAGCGTATCCTTAGTTTGCATCAGAATCTTTCCATTCAAGTGCAAATTAGATAGGTCACCGCTCATTTTTAATGCCAACGCCTGAGGTAAAATTTCCATCTTAATTAAGTGTGGTCATTGTGAATGAAATATTTAGCAATTTACTGCTTAATTGATGAGAGATAGTTGGTATAATTTCATATCTTTATATCTTGGTGACAAATTGTGACCAAACTGGTGGGTTGTTGCATTTTGAGAAAAATGTATAGAACAAAGTTTTTAATTATACAAAGAGGTATGCATTATTTAAATTGGTAATAAATTCTGTCTTGTGTGTGCTTTTAGCTCGCAACCACCTCACATATCGTATGGAGTGGGCCCCTAAGCGTGATATCAAGAGCCAGAAGGAAATGCCTGTAGGTTTGCCTGGGAACAGCACGACTAAAAATAATGCTGTGAAAGCCTTATTCGCACTCACAACCACACTTAAGGCAATTTCACCCATTTCAGGAGCAAGAACCGAACAAGAATGAGGTTACTTAAAAACAATGAAATTTGTTTCCTAAGAATTATGAGCAATCATTAATGATGAAAAAAAAAAGCATTATACACTCAATGAGAATAATATTCAATTACTTTTGTAGCATTAATATGCCACTAAAATTGGTTTACCTCCAAGCTTGAGATTGCAATAAAAAGTTTTTCTATTAACGCCTCTTGAATTTGGCATTTGAAGCAACATGAACCTTGAAAGGAAAAAAGTTGTTCTGAAACTCAAAGTATTTGCGTAAAATAACCAAGTAAAGTTAAAGCAATACTCTTGTAGTTTTCAAGGAAAGAGTTGTTGCATAGTTTTGTGCATTTCAAGGTACGAAATATTTGGGATGTTGAAGGGCGAGGACGAAGATGGCCTTTTTTTTTTCTTTTACACAAACGACCAATTTATCTTTCCTTTGTCAAAATGGAGAAATAAAGAAAGAAGCAACACTTGCACTTCACCTCTCATCTAATCCTTACGAGGACTGAATCATACATGTGAATGTTTAGAAACCATAAGAGTACCAGAAATAAATGCCAACTTAATCTAGATATTCAGAGTGTGACTTTTAAATCAACCAGACAACTTTTGATCCTTCTCTCTCAGAGATGGACAAACATTTTTTTTGTCTAAATTTGCACATTCGATATTCCTTCTCTCAGTTAAATCAAGCTCATTAAGCGATAACTGACATGTCTCCATTGCATAATTTAAATTCCAACATACAGTGCTGCTGCCACTCCCTACTGCGAAGGCGCAGCTAATCTGTGATCTTACCGCATGTGCACATGTCCTAGAGCCATTTAAATCAAAGAGCCAATCCTCAAAGAATGTATGTCACGGGGACGTACCCATAAAATAAAACCATGGAAGACTGTTTGATTTTAGTGCTTTTTAATGATGGCTACAAGTGTCAATTATCACTATGTGTCCTGCAAATTGGAGAAAAAAGCCATCTGTGCATTATTAGATGCAAAATCAACCAGTCACACCATGAGCAATGGATGGCTAATTGTATCATGTTGGAATTAAAAGAAAAAAATTAGGGAGAAAAACTGTTTTTAAACAATTGAGTCCAACATTTGCATGAATTTACTGTCAGGTTCTGCTTAGAGAAAACCTTCCAATACCAGTGTCTTTTTCACTGTTTCCTTCAGGTTGTTTTCAGTTTTTTATTGTGTAATAAGCAGTCTAAAGGTAGGATGTGGCAGAAAAAAAACTTTGTTAAAGTTATGAACCACACGTTTTCTTACGTGTCCAAATTGTCTGTAAAAAATCATTTGAAAATTTTTCTCCTGTTTGATAATGAGCTGCAACAGTAAATCGTGTTCATGGTTCAACAAGTTGATTAAAGTCAGCAAGTGCTGCACGATAGTTCGTAAAATAGATAGATAGGTTCCCTAAGTAGCTTCAAAGAATCATTCCTCTTAGCTCTATCTCAGATGGAGATTTTGAGCTCAAAGTCATTTTAAAATGTAACGTTATTAATTTCCAGGTAGATTTTTTGACTGTGCATTCTAAAATTTTCTTTTGCCAGATTTATGTTTTAACAATCTCAGTGATTCCATTCCTGGATTTTTTTCTATTTTTCTGTTTTATCAGCATATAAGAGTGAGAGCATCACTCTTAATGCTCAATGCTAATGTGATCAGCATATAAGGGAGACGGTGGCCGCGTGGTTAGCGCGTCCCACGGAGAGCACGTCTAGGGTCCTTGGAGAAGACACCTAGCCCCCACTTCTCCCACCATTGGCGCCGTTGAAGGGCAGCCTGCTGCCGTGTAAGGAGTGCAGCAAACAAATTTCCCCGGTGAGGGATGAATAGAGTAATTCAAAATAAAAAAATAAATAAACAAAATATAACTCAGAAGGTTACTTGTTGGCATCACTATTTTTTTAAAACCCCATTCTACCCTAAGTTTGGAGGGTTTCCTTTGTAATGAACCACCCACACACAGCTAAACATGGACTAAAGAGCAATGCTTCATTATCTAAATGGCTTAACATTGTGTAAGAGTTTTAATCCCCAACTCTTTTATGCAAAATCTTTTTTTTTAATTGTGCTGCTGACCTCACTCATGCCTTTCTGCACCACACTTTAGCTTCAATGCAACAAGCAAAAGACAATTTCCAACTGTGCACCGGCTTGTGTTTCAATATTTTACAGAACAAGATATTTAATACAATTGTTGCCTTCCTCACAAAAAGAAAGTTGTTTTTTTTTTCATCTAAAATCATCTGAACAACAAGTAAACAGACTTTTACTCCACAGACCCACATCAGAGAGATGCCTTATCGCAACCTGCGATATTAAAGACTTGAGGCAATTTTCTAAGACTGTTCAAAACAGCAGGGACTCCTTTCTACTCCTGGACTTTTCTCATTGGTCCAGTAAACATCTTGGATTCCCCTTAAGTTTTAAGTTCTTATAATCTTATATTTTTTCATTGTTAGCTTCAAAAAATGTTAGACTTTTATCTGCAGATATTTAAACACCAAACATTCTTCATCTTTTAGGCATAAGTCATAGTTTCTGCAAAAAGTTCTCTCTGTTATAAAGATTTTACAATTGTATTTTTTTTAAAAGAACAATTTTCATCTTGTAATTTACTCAAAACTATCTTTGCGAGGAAAAGTAATCTTCTTCCAAACAACAATGTAAGAAAAGAAATAATGTCATTTAAATAAATAATCATGGCTTATGAAATGTACGTAAAACGATTGCACAGATCTGCCCTGTTCTGATTGGTCTGGGTCACCTGGTCACGTTCACTCAGGTGTGACACCAAACATATTTCAGAAGAAAAAAGGAGGGGTGGGATGATATCACTGAGAGACTGGAGGAGTGTTAAGGGGAGGGGGTATGTGTGTCTGTCTGTGCATCTGCTCATAAAGAGGTGGGTGGAATTTTTTACAAAAAAAACGTTGGATTTACCAACAAGATGTCATCCAGTTATGTGATTAAGAAAAAAGGAGATGCTCCACAGAGAGCGTAAAGTTGCGGAGATATCTCCCACGCTTCAGTTGATTTGCTCTGCTTTTTTTTCCCTTTGTTTTTTTTTTTTTTCTTGTGAGGTTTCAGTTACCTGCCACTTCAAAATGAATATGTGTCCTATTTGAGAAGCTTTGCAGAGAGGATTTTTTAGAAGCAGATAATGGGCAATCCTATTAAGCCAAACATTTTATACACGGATGCAGTGATTTAAAAAAATTTCATTAGACAAGAAAAATTAAATAATTAAAAGTTTGAAAAGATTTGATCCTATTTTTACCTGGTTCTAAATGATCCAGTGTGGATTCCACTCGTACAACAGTCTAAACGATGTGTTTCTGCACCACAGACAGTGACTAAATCCCCTCTTTTGAGGCCTTTGACTGTATGTACACATTTGTCTCTTTTTTTCCTATGAAATCGCGTACTTCTCAGTTGATAAATGCACTTAGCCTATACAATACAATATCTTTTATTAAGCGGGACATATAGGGATTCTTCTATTATCTTCACAATATACATTTGGTGAGCAACGTCACTGAACATTAAATCAGTCAAAGCTACGCAGATTCCGAAATGTAGAACACACAGTATTGTGAATATGTACTTTATAAATTATTTTTAATAATAAATAAGAGGTCTCCAAGTCATCTGTGATGGCTGAGATATGTCGCCTCGATTCTCTTTTAATAAACTTGTCGGTGGCCTACATTTGGCTTATTTTCAATATGTTCAGCATCCAAACGCAACACCATTGACAGCACAACGAAACATAAAGAGGAAACTTCCATTCGTGCAAAAGAAATTGCCTTGTGGGTGAAAGCACTTCTTCTCTGGTTGTCCATAATTCCATATACTTCACTTTGGACGGAAAAAAAACATATTCTTTAAGGCTATACAAACATAAATTGAGCATAACACAGTTGGCCTGTCGAGGACATCAGTTTCTCCTCTTCTCATCCTCTCCCTTGTCCCTGTGGCCCAGGTGAACCCGTTTCACTTTCGGCAAAGTTTGCTTTCCAAGCAAGGAAGGGAAAAAAAATCCACATACCCAACAAGCACATGCCAGTCACTGGCCGATCAATATGTTTAGTCATCCAGATTGCGGTACAGTTGACAGATGGATTTGGTTATATGAAACTCCAAGGAAATGTTCATATCTGACTCGATCTTACAGATAGCACTCGGCATCCTTGGCTGACAATTTTTTAAGTTAAAAATAAATGGTGTGGGTTTTTCTCTTTTTTTGTTTGGTTTTTTGTTTTTCTTTTTGTTCCTTCAGCTTATTTAGGAGTCATTTGCGGCATAACTTGTCGCAGATTATAGAGGAAAGACTAAAAAGCCAGAGAAGGTGGAATATTTCCATCCGCCCATAAGTGTGCCTCGTTCCAGCTTCAAATAAACCCGGTCCTCTCGTTCCACCATCAGCAGTACTCCGTTACTGGCTGCCTCTCTTGTAACATCCTGATCCCCTGCAAATGCTGATATAACTGGATAATCATTCTGCATCAAGTTCACCTGCAGGAATGAGAAAAAACTCAGAGTTTAGTCTTAGTTCACAGAAAAATGACTTAAATAGTAAAATGCATTAAATATTTATTCATTTCGTACCTGTATGGTTTGTCTGTTGTATACCTTCACAACATGAAAGCTGAAACTATAAATCCCCCTCCTCGGAGCCTGGAAAACACTTGCTTTTAGATCGAAATGGTTGCCGATATTCACTAGAACCTGTTACCAAAGGAAAGAAGAAAAACACACATGATTGTCAAATTTAATTTCATCCTTATTTTTAATCATAAACTTACAGAAAAAAAATTTAATTAGTGAATTCTTTGCTTTATGAGATGCCTGCAAAAAAAAGGCACATCAGAGAGTCTTGGGTGTAGTTTTGCCAAAGGTTTCAGGCTGTGCCTTGGTCACAGTTTTGGGTTATTTCCCAGTTTGATCCACTAAACAGGCTGCTGTCCAAAACCGTCAAGTTTAATTAAAACAGCCAGTGAGCCTTCCAAAACTAAAATGTTAAAGTGTTCCTAATCTGATAAATGATTCTGCATGAATGATCAAATCTGTTTGGCTGCGCAAATCCGCCAATTACGCACAGCACCGTTTGGATCAGTTACAATTACACCCCCAACAACCTGGTTTTCTGTGAGGAAAAAAAAGGCTTTATAATCAGATTATACTAAAAAAGAAAAAAATAATTAAACATAGAAAATAAGTTTTAGATCCTCCAGAGTGATGGAACACACTGCGTAATGGAGATAAAGGAATTTGAAATGAGAGAAAATGAGTTCAACTGAGATTAAATTTTACCTGGTCAAAATAGATGGTCATGGACGTGTTGCTCATCTCTGAAGGCTCATGATTTGTCCCACGCACGGCAGAAAAAGCCACTTTAGCCCCAGCAGAGCGGACTGATATACCCAAAGAGGAGGTAACCCCTCCATCTGAAGACGGGTTCGAGTCGCACACCACTAAACACTTCCCTTCCAGTACAATGGGCTCCGTGTCGTTCTGGCCGTGGCAAAAAACCACGCCGCATCCCAAGAGGAGAGCCAGTGCCAGGGTGGCACACGGTCCAGCGCAACCCACTGGCACCATGGTTGGATCACTGATCCCGTGCGTAATGATACAACCAGGCAGTCCCTTGGAGGTTTGTCAATCACCTGGTCCAGACTTTAGTCCCTCTTTTCACTTTCCCACTCTCTCTGTGATGCTCCCTCACTCTCCAGAAGACTCTGAAACAGACGCACCCCGACTCTCTGGATGAGACTCCCCTCCCTCTTGTGCGTCTTACTCGATTTTGGGAGAGTATTCAAACAGCTGCTGTTGTAAACCCTGATCCGAAAGGAGGAAAAGTTGAAACTGGTGGGTTTGAAAGCAGCATGGATGTGATTTTTAAAGGTTTTAGTCTCTAAACTTAAAACATTCTTCATGCGTAAAAATGCGCAGCATGCGTAAAAATGAACATCAGCAGCTGACAATTAAAAAAATACTGACACTGATGGTCGTGTCTTAATTAAATAAAAAATATGTGATTCTTAGGGACACTTTTTGCAAAATGGATCAAAATAAACAGTCAATTTTTTTTCTTTTGTAAAAACTCTGCTAAAACAAAACTTTATGAACTTATTTGACTATTAAAAATAAGATCAAGCTTAACCTACCTGTGTCTTCCATCCTGATGGTGTGTGCTCTGTCTCTCTCAGACTAGAGTGAGCACTCAGATGGTTCATACAAAAAAAGAAAAGAAAAACGCATGGATCTTTGGGCTCCTTTCGAGGTACAACTCACGCCCATTTTCTGTGTGTGTATCCACAGCAACAACACCTCCCAGAAGTGGCCTGCTATTAAGAGCACATGCATGGACTAATGGTTTGTTTGCATGTTAATCATCCCAGTCCTGTGAACTCATGTCCCCCTGAGGACACCAAGGATCACTTTCTGTGTGTCTGTCATTAATATGCTCTGATATTCTCATCTCTCATCCTGATTAATCTAAAATGAAGGGGGTGCATTGGATAACCCTGTGTTGATCTCTTGCATTCAGATTGTGTTTGTATGTTCTTAATTCAGGGATTTACTTAAATGAACGGGTTTGGTGGGTCTAGTGAAGATACTCGTGCGCCATCCAGTGGATGAATTCAACCATGTGCTCTTTCTTAGATTAAAAATCAATTAAATCTCAAAAGTAAACAAATTACCACTGTGATTTTATTATTTGTCATCGGTAATAATTTATAGAAAGGATTCAAAATTCAGAAAAAAATTGGAAGACACATCAAAAATGATCACTTCACAGAGAAAAGCATGTACCTCTCCAAAGCACCTTTAACCTTTTCCTTTCAAGTCCTGGCATGTCATCATCCTTTGAAGAGCTGTGTAAAGGGTCCATATCAGTTCTGCTCAGCTTCGAATGAAGTGAGAATGGACTTCAAGAGTTGCAAACCATCACTTTAGACCTTTAATGAGCTGTCATTTACCTTCTCTGAGATATGCAAATTCTTAACGAATACTCAAGTTTTCCAACTTCAACCACTCAAGAAAGAAAGAAGGAAAGAAAGAACTTCTCTTACTCTTTTGATGTTAGAAAATAGGTTGCACATTTTTGACTAGCGGCATGAGATAATCCAACGGCACAGAATGCCACAGTAAATATGCATGCAACCCTTTGACAGAAATCTGATTCTCTGGCACATGAAATGCCCGAATTTTTCCAGAACGTTCAAATCCCGCCACTTTAAAAAAGAAAACCTTATTTCAGATTGAAGTGTGGTTATTTTAACCATTCTTCAAACTTGTTGGACAAATGGTTCACCATCAGAGCTTTCCGACAAATGATGCGGAAGGGTGACATCAGGTATCCAAGAGCCACAACTGTCCCCAGGCCCTCCAAAGGACACACAACAGCAGAAACATCAAATGTCAAGTACAGGGGATATGCATGGGAAAGGAATGTGGCCTACATAGCAAGTCTATACCAGAGGCTGCTGTTGCCCTGGAAGGGGCTTTAGTTCCATCAGGCAATTTGATCGGCAAGACTGACAACAGTTGTGGTTATTTTTTGTGACAGCCAGCAGAGGCTACAAGCTCCCAGGAACCTAGAGATTGGTTCGTTGAATCTTAAATGAGACTATCTGCTTTTGCAAAGTACAAGACAGATTTTTGTAGTGCTTTTTGTCTTTCTTTTTTTTTTTTTTTTTAGACTTTTTGATGTCTTTGGTTTATAAAAGTATTTGCTTTGTAACTTTGTTGTCACAAAAACAGTGCCTAACATTCACATCTGACACATTTGCTACTTTTCTGTGTTACTTACAGCACATGGAAATGTCAGTTTGGGTATATTTGTTAGGTAAAATTATTATGATTTTTTTTCATAAAAACCATCACAGTGGCCTCACAGCAATGAGGTCATGGATTCAAATCTCAGATAGGGGACGAGGTTTGAAACACTGGCCTTTTTGTGTGGAGTATGCATGGGTTCCCTCCCACCCTCAAAAAACATGCATGTTAGATTGAGGAGCCCCTCGAAAAAGAGACTTGCATCTCATCCTCCCAGTAAAAAAAAAAAAATGCAATCATTTAAAACATTCATATGAGCATTATATCTGATAAATGTTTGAACGCATATGGTCTCTTATTTAAAAAAAATGCATTTCAGCAAGCAGTATATGAAAAATAAAAACTTCTGACGTGTGCTTTTATACCGTTTTGCCTCACCAGTTTTTTTTTTAACCTCTCATACTCACTCTATTTTCTAATAAGTAATACATAGTCAGTAATTAGCTTTCTTTAATTAAGTTAACAGTGGATCAAATAAATGCTTAATTAGTAATAATGTCATTTATGGAGGCTGTTGCTAATCTTTTCTGAATGCCTGTGTAGTTCAGCATCAAGTTGCGGTCAGTGTGATGTATGATCGCTGGATCCCTCTGTGGTTGTGTGGGTAGTCCAGCGCCTCCAGGATCGGACATCAATGAAGGCCACTGTCAAAAGGTTTGCGTTGTCTTGCAGTTCAATCTCAAAAGCACAAAGAAAATTTCAGGCGACAGGAATTTACCCAAGGAGAGTGTCAAAGGGCTGAAAAAGTCTTTAACTTTAGAAGATCAAAAGTCAAAAAGTGGGCAAGTGTTTGAACAAAAAATAGAATGGTTTGAGTCAACAAAACAACCATGAGTCAAAAAATTTAAAGGACAATTTGACTCTGAAATGAATTGTTTTGGATTGATTTTTTTATGACCAAACAGGCACAAGTTTTCCTTTCCTAGAAACACTCAGCCGCATGCATGGCCGGTCCATCTCATGTTCGACAGTATGTACTTTTGTTAAAAAACAAGACAGGAAAGCGAACACTTTTTGTCTCAGAACTTTAGTTGAGCTCCTGGCTACTTTTCATCTCTTTTGTTTTAGAGTCCTAACTCCAAAAAGTCTGCTCCTTCATTCCATTGTTATGAGCGTCTGCCTTCTCAGTCCAAATGACAGCTTTGTGAAATTCAGTCAAACAAACAAACTTTTTTTTATAACCTTAGATTAGGTCCAGTATTGATTCAGATAGAGACAATCCATTTTTGATATAATGCCGAAGCAAACATGAATAAGTTGCCAGTCTGTTGCAGAGCCACATGTACGACCACGCAGGCACACATGTCACACATTTTGACAATGACCAATCTTCATAGTATGAATGTTTTTGGTCGAGAGTCTACACTTGGACAGAATCGAACAAACCAAATGCCTAATTGTTCCTGAAAGTAGCATCAAAGTTGTTGCAAAAAAGACAAGTCCTGGGAGCTTATGATGCTGAGGCACAGTTGTGTGCTGCCATGACAACAATGCTTGCAACATGTTACGTCTGTTCCGGCGTCTTCCTCTTATCCAGGGCCGGGTCGCAGGGGCAACAGCCTCAGACAGGAAGCCCTGGCTTCTCTCACCCCAGCTGCATCCTCCAGCTCACCCGAAGGATCCCGAGTCGTTCCCCTAGCCAGCTGTGAGACATAGTCTCTCCAGCAGGTCCAGGGTCTGCCTCTTGTTCCCCTCCCGGTGGGACGTGCCTGAAACACTGCTCGGGGGGGACATCCTGACCAGATGCCCAAACCACCCCACCTGGCTCCTCTCAACCTGGTGGAGGCATGGCTCAACACTGAGCTCCTCCCAGATGGCCCAGCCACCCTGTGGAGGAAGCTCATTTCAGCCGCTAGTATCCGCGATCTCATTCTTTCGATCATCACCCACAGCTGGTGACCATAGGTGAGGGTAGGAATTTTTACATCATTTTTTACGTCATTTTTTCATAGTGCTGACATGATATGCTGTTATATTTATTAGAGCACATTATTGATTATCTGTACATGAGAAAGTTTACTGTCTTTGTCTCTGGTTACTTTTAAATACACACAAAAAAGACTGCTATAAAGTGGAAGTATTAGTGTACTTAAAAATGGATGTGAATTGTAATTATGCTGATAAATCTGATGACTTCAGCTGTTTTCTTTCCTAATAATTGAAAAAATGACAATGCTAGTTACTTCTCAGATTTGCAGATTTCTTAAAGTTGACGTTGATATTTGTGGTGTTGCTTAATTTACCCTTAATTTGTGTATTTAATTTATATATTTGAAGCAAATTCTGGAATTTCTTTTCGAAAAGTAACGAACGAATAAAGCTATCATTGCTAATATTATGAGCCAGCAGCATTAACGTCACAAGACAAAACAGATAGATCTATTGTTGAATGTGAGACTTTGTGTTCATGAACAGATCTGTTTTTAGTTATAGCTTTACTATAATTTGTTTCATAGAACTTTTTTTCCTGGTTACAATGGAAAACCACTATTTTTGTCAATGCACTGTAATTCGTCAACTTCTGAAGAGTTTTCTAATCGATTCCTCTAGTCTCAGACTCTGGAAAGCTACATATAGGAATTTAAAAACTACTATAGATATTTATCTGCCTGAAAAGTCAGATAAACTTAACAAATTTTGCTGACTCAAATTAATTTGAAACACAATTAAGTCTGGTGTAAAACATTTTGAGTTGTCTGCAAGGTGCTTGATATTGCTTGCTATCTCTTGGAGAACCCTTGCTTACACTAACTTGGCCATGATGCATTGCATGTGCACAGTGACACATTAAGACACAAATAAATGTTCATGCATTTCTTTCCTTTTATCATCTGCTCATTTGACAGAATTCAATATACTTTATTAAACCCCTGCTGAGTACCTGCTAAGTCTGTGGTGGTGGTCAAAGCAGTCCAACAGAGAGCTTAAAACAGCTTCTGAACAACTGATAGTTGGGTGGGTGGAGTGGAGTTGGACAGCTGCTTGGTGGAACAGAGCTGGAACAGCCACTTATGTAGTGGATCAGAGGTGGAGCACCCACCTGGTGGAATAAATGGATGCATTTCTATTTGTATTGGTGGTTTGGTTCTCCATCACGTTCTTGGCATTGGTAAAGAGAGGACAACAAGCACAAATAATTTCTTTGACAGGAATTTCATTTCAATTTTTATTTTGTAGTTTTTAACAAAAATAAAATAATTTTAATATGACTTTCATCAGTTAGAGTTTACTGATGTTTTCAGCTCTTGAAATGTCCCTCTCATAGTTATATAAAATCGACTTCACACCGGAAGTTCTTTATTCTTGACCCCCCAAAAAAAAAAACACAAGCCGTTGCTATGGTTACCAGACGCCAACATTCCAGACTAAGGCTAAACCGCTCTTTAAAGGAAGCAAATGACTGTTTAAATAACTTTATATTTCAGAATCGGTGTAACCCTAGTGTTTATCTTCACTGCTCTGAAGAGAACGTGATTTTAGAGGTTTTACAGTCTTGTTGTGTTTTTTTTTACAAACCCTGTGAAACATATGGAGGCGCTAAAGGTTGGTGTTTCAAGATCCCAGAAAAACAAACACAACGGCAAATCTTGTCCTGTGTCAAGTCACAACTTCTTTGAGAGGTAATCAATCCGTCAGAACTTTAAAACTATCTGATCTCCCATTGGACAGTCAGTAGATAGATAGATAGATAGATAGATAGATAGATAGATAGATAGATAGATAGATAGATAGATAGAATGGATGGATAGATGGATATAAATTCAACAAATCAATACACATTCTCTTTATACCTTTCTGTGTTCTCATTTAAGCAAACTCATAACTTTCTTTGGTAGTTATGATTTACCACGTGAAGAATTTTTCATTAGATGACTTTATAAATACTTTTTTTTGCCATTTTAACAATAATCACACATTTGCAAGAAGCATGTGTCCTGGAAATGTAATCATCTAAATATGGATTGGACTTGAATTCTAATATGAAGTGTTGAATGGTTTTGTGATGCTGTGAAAATGTGGACAAAACACAAAGTAATTTTTGCCAATCTCAATATAAAAAACTGGCACATTGGAAGTTAAAAGTTTGACTATTTTTTGACAAAAAAAGCTTGCCTTAAATAATTGATAGAAGTGCTTCTTACAGGAGGATTAGCCAGACTTAAATGTATGAAATTTTAGTATTGATTTTAAACTTGCCTTTTCAATCAGCTTTACTGCCATGCGCGTTTTCTTTTTAGCATAATTTCTTAAATTTTTCAGTGCATTTTTTTTCCATATTAAATCCAGTTTTCATCATTTTAAAACAAATTCTAGTATAATAATAAAAACACTATTATTTTTATGTGATTGGATGTAATTAAACTTTATCAACAGTAATTTTATGCTTGGTTTCTATTACTTATAAATCTTTACAGATTCACATGTAAATGTTTTAGACATTACTGTTTTGGTGTTCTTCTTTTGGCATTTCCGTTCAGGGGTCGCCACAGCAAGTCAGTTTCTTCCATCTAACCCTATCTGCTGTATCCTCTTTGGTCACATCAACTATCTTCATGTCTTCCTTTACTGTTTCCATGAACCTCCTCTTTGGTCTTCCTCTAGGCCTCTTTCCTGGTGGTTCCAAGCCCAGCATCCTTCTTCCGATGTACTCTCTCTCTCTCTCCTCTGCACATGTCCAAACCATCTCGGTCTGGCCTCTCTGACTTTATCTCCAAAACCTCTAACATGTGCTGTTCTTCTGATCCTATCTATCCTTGTCACTCCCAGAGAGATCATCAGCATCTTCATCTCTGCTACCTCCATCTCTGTTTCCTGTCTTTTCCTCATTGCTACTGTTTTAGACCAATCAGCATGGCCGGTCTCACCACGGTTTTGTACACTTTCGCTTTGCTTTTAGCCTAAAGTCTTCGATCACACATCACACCTGATGCTTTTCTCCACCCGTTCCAGCCTACCTGCACACGCTAATGTCTTTTTTCTACCATTTATTTATTTAAAAAGTCTTAGTTATTACTTTATGTAACTTGGATTATTTATCAAAATGATACAAACTATATAATTTTACCTTGATTTAAAACTCAGTCACAATTTATTTACGACTAAACAAGTCAATTTGATCACATCAAATTTTTCTTGCAGTAATTGAACATTTAATTTATTTCCAACTGAATGCACTCAAATTTTTTAATAGTTTTGCTGATATCTCCAACTTAGAGAACTCATTTGATGAGTCTGATTGACTTTTATTATTTTTCATTTGAATTAATTTGAGAAGTGTATGTTTATTTGTCTAATGACTGCTATCTTTTTATAGGATGCCACATGAGATTTTGTTCAAGATTTTCTCATATTTGGATGCAACAACACTTTTCACCATCAGTCACGTCAATGGGTATTTCTATCGTCTTGCTAGTGATAAGTGAGTACAACTGTAAATATGTTTTTGTGCCAAAAGAAAAGTTGCTAAAATACACGGGGACTTATGCCAGTGTAAGAAAGAATGTGTGGTGCCTGATTTAATGTTTTTGGTGGACCTTCCAAATTAGAAATATTCAAATAATGAGACGAAACTAGTCTACGTACAAGAAGGAACAACTGAAGCTAAAAAGCAGAAGTTTTTAATCCTAGTACTAGCCACTCGCAAAAACAAGTAAAAAAAATATGTGTTTCAAAAATTAGAGCGTAAAAACATTTCCGTTCTGTGTCGTCGTCTCCACTTATTCGGGCCGGGTCGCGGGGGCAACAGCCTCAGACGGGAAGCCCAGGCTTCTGTCACGCCAGCTGCATCCTCCAGCTCACCCGGAAAGATTCCGAGTCGTTACCCGACCAGATGTGAGACACAGTCTCTCAGGCGGGTGCGAGGTCTGCCTCTTGATCTCGTGCCGGCGGTATGTGCCCGAAACACCTCACCAGCGAGGTGGTTGGGAGGCATCCTGACCATAAATCTGAACCACCCCAACTGGCTTCTCTCTTCTAGAAGGAAACTAAAATTGTGCACTTCAATATGATGTTTAAAAATGCAAAAGTACAACATGTCAATATTAGAAAACCCGATTTGATCAGAAAGCAGTGTTTTAAATGAACTTTATCTTCTCTAATTGCTTTAAACACATAAATTCTTATGTACGTACTTGAGCTAATGATTAAATTTAACTTTATTTAGAATAACTGCTCAATCATTTCAAATTTTGGGAATTTTTTTTATCATTATGTATCCTCATTTGTATCATTATGTATCTATATAGTGCGTGATCGGGCTCTACAATGACTCACTTAGCAGATAGAAAGTTGTTGCTGTGACACACAAATTTCCCATGTCTGGGATCATTAAAGTATATTCTGATTATAGAGCCAAAAAAAAAAACATTGTTTAAACATTTTTTAATTTTTTTTTTTTTTTTGTTAAAGTTACCTCTGAACTCAGAAACTTATTGATGACATTCTTCGTTTAATTGTGAAATTGAATGGCTTTAAAGCAGATTTAAAGCATTGTGGGGATTTTATTAAAGACGACTGTGAAAACAAAATTCAAATTCATTCATTTGGTTTTGGCTTTCAAAGTAGTTCAAAATTTAATCCAAACATTTTTAATAAATGTCTTGTCAATAAAATGATTACATAAATTGCCCAAAAATGTCTTTCTCTGTGAAGCCACCATCGGCAAATGCACATTATCTTTTTGGAAAATTAAATTTGAGAGCCGAGCCACTCAAAATCAAGTCAAATAATTAGTTCCGTCTTTAATTTGCAGAGAAAATCTGTGCAAGACAATCAAGTCCTGATGTTAATTAACCTCCTCTCTGAATTCACTAACTAAATTTGTTCATTTCTTTTGTCTTTCAAAACCATCCATACAGTGGTCTTTGGTTGAAGAAATATAATTCTGAGTTTAGAAAGAGCAAGAAACCCAGCTGCAAGAATGATCTGGACGGACGGGGTCAAGATGCTGGTCATTGGAAGTGGATCTTCTTCAAGTCTGTAGTGGAGCGTGACACAAAGAAGTGGAAACAACTTCTAAGAAGCATCAGCTGCCATACCGGTCTGCCGAGGCAAACAGAGCAGGTTATCAGGTGCAGTAAGAAACAAAAAGAGAGGAAAAGCACTTCAAAAGGAGTATTTCAATTAATTTTATTGCTAAAGCCTAAAATCACAACAGAGTTGTTTTTAAAAAGCTAAATGAACAGAAAACAGAACAAAAATTCTTAAGATGAGCAATATTTAAAAGTTTACTTGAACTAAAGAGACCAGGGGCATCACCGTCCTTAGACCCTCTGAGGCAAGATGAAATAACAAGAAAGCTCATGGAGATTGATGTAAAGATTATTACAGAACGAACGGACAGGCAATGAGTGGACCAGGGATTGTATCCGTAAAAAAAAAAAAAAGTCAGTTTTGATGCATGAGTCAACCAGTTTTTTTCTGAAATAAAACACAAGAGGGTGACGTTGGTATTCTAACCTTATCTCAACCTCTTTGGTGTCAGAATTAGGGTCCATCGTGGGGTGTTTGAGGTGCGTCACTGGCCCTTTCATTTCGTCTGCTGAACAGCTTATACATAACAGCGTTTCAGGGGTGCTGGAGCCTATCCCGGCTGATTTCAGGCAAGAAGCAGGGTACACCCTGAATAGGTCGCCAGTCTGCTGCGGGGCCACACTCACACACTCATTCCTTGGGGCCTATATATTTAACATGCATGCTTTTGGAGGGTGGGAGTCCACCTTAGTAGCACAATGCCTGTTGAGGAATTTGTTGGTCAAGTTCTTTACATTTGTTATTTGTTTTCATCCAATTAGATGCAAAAAGGAAATGACATTGTGAGTTGTTTTTATTTATCAGAATCAGAATCAGAATGCTTTTATTGCCATGTCAATGAGAATATCAGAGACTAGGAACTTGCTTTGATACAGGTGTGCAATAATATAAGATAAAAATAATAAAAAATAAAATAAATAAAAATAATTTTAACAAAACAGAGTGCTCAGAAAGAAAATATAGAAAATAATAAAAAATAATAAAGATAGTAAAGTGACAAGAGGGAGGTGACTAAGAGATGTGGGGTTCAGGTTATAAAGTAATAATTAGACTAACGGCAGAAGGGAAGAAGCTGTTTTTGTGGCGGGACGTTCTGGTCCGAATGGACCGGAGCCTCCTGCCCGAGGGGAGTCGCTCAAAAAGTCCATGTCCAGGGTGGGAAGGGTCAGCTGCTATCCAACCTGCATGCACCCGAGTCCTGGAGACGTACAGGTCTTCGAGAGATGGAAGGCTGCAGCCGGTCACCTTCTCTGCAGAGCGCACAATGCGCTGCAGTCTGTGTTTCACTCCACCTAATTTCAGTTTGAGTACAGTCTACTGATCAGACCATACATTCTCTGGCACACACTGCTTTTTTTGGCAGTTTTTTTCCACCTAACTTGAAGCTGTACTATTAAGGCATTTCTACCCTCTTCCAAAGAAGTGAAACTTTGGAGATCAACTCCTGCTGTGGGTAAAGTTCAAGGGCAGAGACAGGAAACAAGCTGGTTGCAATAAAAACAAAGCTTTACTTGTTTTTTTTCTCTCTTCATATCACAGTTAATGACACTGTCACTGTCTTATTAAAGGTGAGGAAGGAGGTCTGTGTCTGAATGTGATGTGTGCTCTAGGGGATGCTACCACGCAGAGGGAAAGCTCCTTCACCATCTCCGTGGTTTCTGCTGTGTTTTTATAACCTCTGATTAGAGGCTGTGCAGCACTCAATTTTGAGTTCTGTAGCAGTCGCTGTGCTACAAAGGGAAGTAGAAATAATTGTGTTCCTTGCAGAGGCAGTCTGAATTGTTTGAAATAAATTACTAAGCCCCCAAACCCCTCATCTCCAACACACACAGACACAGATGCGTGCACCCACACCTTCCCCTCCCTTTCTCCTCCCACCAGCTGAGACAAATCCCCATGGGGGTTTGTCTGTTAGAGACACTGAGGAGCATATGATTTACCTTGGTAATAATCATTTCACAAGACATCACATATACAGACTCTACTGAATGAAAATCCCAAGGGTCATCCCGGGCCTCCTAGGCTGCTGTGTTTTTTTTTAAGCTTTGTTCCTCAATTTAATTGATATTGGATGGCTGCTTGTGCAAGATAGTGGCTGAGTCACAGCAGGGGCAACCGTGAATTAGTTTTGACAGAACTGGATCAAATGATTTATCACAACAGCTTCAGTTTCATTTCATCAGCTGCATATCATTTTATTATCTTAATAAAGAAGTTACGCTCCTTCCTAATGGCGACAAAGGTAGTGTGACAGCTATTAACTTAATTATTGTCTTGACTTAAAAAGTTAAATTAAGCTCAATTATTTGCATTGAATTGGAGTGAGAGATGATGATTGATTTTCTTTCATTAAAGATAGTAATCTGAGCTTCATCCACACTGTTACATTCTGTTTGCTGCAGTTCAAGCTTGTGTTGTCTTCTAGATACTTGGGTCTCACCTGGGAACTAACAGTCACTGATAAGTCGGGACATCAAAGTATTTTGGAGCTGAACTGGATCCACTATTTTGAGACTTCGCTGATGCTCTGCTGGAGCAAAGACGACTTACCTGACTATGATCAGATGGCTACACTTCAACTCCATGCTGTCAGGGGTAATGCCCTCAACTGCCCCGGCTTTGAGAAGTAAAGACAGTTAGATTCCAATCCAACCCTCTCTGACTCCTTGTCTTTCTGTGAAACTAACAGTGGTCTTTGTTTACTCTGTCGCACCCGAACAGGAGGTCCCTCATGGCAAAGTTGGACATGGATTCTCTAACTGCAGGAACAAAGGTCATTGGCCAGGACAAACTGGTGCAGTTGAAGTTGATACAGCCGGGATTTGTCATCGGTGTCTGGAGGGTAATTACCCCACAGGCGGACGTGCCATTTCTTCATTATTATTCATTAGCTTATTGCAGCTGTATCAGAGTGACATGCACCTTTTTATGTCAAAGTGACTTTTGCTAGAAAGAACAGAGAAATTGAAGAAATGTCTGTTTTTACAGCAGCAGTCTTCAGTCGCCTTTTTTATGTTCACTCTGCACTATCACAAGCTGGTGGAGAGAAGCATTTACGGATCCAAAGTTCGGTAGGCTGCACCGAAACAAACTGTTCATGACAAGTGTTTAAATAAAATTGATTTCACCAGCTTCATTTTTTATGATCTGTGCTCAAACTATAACATTTTGCTTGGAATCTATTTTTTGGAGCTTGATTTTATTCAGAAATATTAATGTAGATCACATTTTACAAACACAATGGTTTAATAATGTCGATACAATTGGTACAGCCATGCATTAGTGTGGTATTGTGTATCCACATTATAAGGAAATAAATCAAATCAAGACATCATCCAGCAACGTTAAGATCATCTAACAAAACATCAAAATAATCTCAATCGTTCTTTTGAAATGCGTTTTTTTTATTTTAGACTGTATTCATAAACCCTCTATATCCAATTGAAATTTTGCAATTCTGTTTGATTTTCTCACATTCATCTGAGGAGATTTATCCAATTTTTGTGTATTTAGGACTTGATGTCCTATGCAGCATTGGATCTGATCACTCAATTGGAAATATTTTTTAAGAAACGGCATTGTCAGGTTCACACACCATTCAGAAATCAGTCTTCTACTTTACCAGAGTGAAATCACACTTCCCTCTGCTGGTGTTTCATCAGATCACAGCAGCGTTCCAGCATAACACGATTTGAATCCACAAAACTAAATAAACCCCTGAAATGGCTTTGTAATGAAATACATTTTTCATAACGTTTTCTAAATTTATCTTTTTTTTTTTTATCAAGGGCTTATGAGCCACCAGTTGCCAAACCTCCATTTGATGACATAGATCCAGAATATGGTCTTCATGACTTCAAACTGCACATTGTTCTTCACAACAGTGAATCTGAGCTCATGTCTGGCAGCTTTTCTGCACTCTTCTGCCCCAGAGGTAATCTATTTATACTTGCACTCACAAAGTCACACTGGATCATTTACATGCATAGTAACTTTTGCATGAATAAAGATCATGAGGGTGGGGGGGTTGGGTGGGGGGCTAAGAGTTAAGAATTCATTTGCTTTCGTTTGTTTTTGTCTTCTGTGCTGTAATTTTATGAAAACACTATGGAACTAAATACATTTTCTTGTAAAGCTTCTAGCACTGCTATATTACATGCAAATTATAAATAAAAAGAGTACGTAGATTATATATTTCCTAAAATATGTACATATTTTAATTTCATTATTGGCATGCTAAGTAATCATTTCTTCCCTCTTGATTTTTATTCAGCACACTATTTCTCTTTGTCATCATGATCATTTGTTTTGTACATACACCAAATAAATATGGATTTATAATCAACTTATATAGGTGCATTTAAACACATCTGATATTTGAACTATAAGTGATTCAAACTTGCCCGTTTTCTTTGATTAGCCCAGATCCAGGATGATTTGATCAAGTTAACTGCTATTAACTGTGAAAACCAGTACGTGTACACACCAGTGGGAGGCTGCATCAAGCTACCATGGCAGACAGAGGCACTGCAGGGAGAAGTACAGGTAACAACAGCTGCTTGTTACTGTCCATCCTACAAAAGTAAAAAACAGACTCTCTGGTGCATCCTAAAGTAGATTCCACAGTAATCTAACCAGGACTAACACCAAGTTTGTTAGTTAACCCAGTGGCCGGTCATTGTACCACGGAGTTCTCTCCCCAGAGTTCATGCTGGGTTGTCTTTGAGCAGGACACTAAACCCTTAGTTGCACCTAATGGCGGTTTGCACCTTGCATGGCAGCTTCCACCATCAGGTATGAATGTGTGTGTGAATGGGTGAATGTGAGCTACAGTATAAAGCATTTAAATACGTACCAATGCAGGTGGAAAAGTGATATATAAATAGTTTATCTTATGTGTGCAAAAGTTCAATATTTCTCCTGTTTATGAATGCATGATGTTCATTCATTTATCATTTGGGAATGACAAAATTACTTGCACTTGTAGTGCAAGTAATGAAAAATATCAAAGAAACCGCTTGGATGAAGATGTATGATGCTAACAGTAACGGAGCTAGCCATCTGAGAACAGGAGGAAAGCATGTTTGCATAATTTAGTTTAAAAAAAAAATGTAGATTTACGCAAGTAGGTTTCATAATCTTCTGAGTATAGTTGAAGATTTTAATTTTTCATGTAAACCAATAGTGGATTACATCATTGGTGCAAAAATGCTGATTTTGATGACCACTGTTTTGTTTTTATAAGGTTGAAACTTTAAATTGCGGGGTTTGGGATTTTGGCTCAAATAATTTGGGATTTACGTAGGAGAATGAACACCTTCTCATTTTCTGCTTTTGGCTATATCTTCTTCTTTCGGAATTTCCCATTAGGGGTCGCCACAGCAAGTCGCTTCCATCTAACCCTATCTGCTGCATCTTCTTCGGTCACACCAACTATCTTCATGTCTTCCTTCACTGTATCCATGAACCTCCTCTTTGGTCTCACCTGATAGTTTTCTTCACCTGTTCCAGCCTGCCTGCACACGCTTCTTCACCTCTTTTCCACACCCTCCATTGCTCTGGACTGTTTATCCTAAGTACTTAAACTTTATTATCACCGAAAAAAAATTCTATGTATAGTATATACGTATATTGTCTACTAATTATTTCTATTTATTTCTACTAATTATTTCTAAAGGTTATTTTATTAAATATAAAAACGACTTTTATGAAATTTTTCTGTGTCGTAATTGTGCATTGTTTTAAGTGGATTTTTTGTTTACTCCTGGATGCTTCAGGCTAGATGTTGGTGCTTTACGCACTTATAATTCAAACTCAGTTAAAGTGAGATCACTAGCAGTTAGACGGGCATTGGGAATTGGTGGTATGTGTGGCAAATTTTGATACGTTAGTTGTAATGTGTATTTTTGTTTAATTGTTTAAATTTTAATTTCTTGGATCATGTTTCTCTGTCTTTATACATGTTTAATAAAGTTTTGACATGATTTGATTATTAGTGCATAGTCTTTGGAGAGTTAGGAGCTCTATAAAATATTAATATTGACAAAAAAAATCTATTTTCTGCTTTTTACAGTAAATAAACACAAAAAATGTTGATCTGGGCTGACACAATTTATTTTTTCCCCCCTGTTGTTTTTCTTTACCAGAACTGCTGCATCATGACTTTGACACTGCTGGATGAATGGAGAAATCCCTTCATGTTTGTTAGTTCTCCTGTAAACCTGAAGCCTGAAGAGACCTCCGTTTCTTTTGACTATCCTGGCGAGCATTATCTGCTTCACCACATGGATTCAAATCTTCAGGTGATAATGAAGCTTGCTTACATGCAGGAAAAGACACAGTACATCTTGATCGACTTATGTCTCTATTTGAGTGTTTCTGCTGTCAACAAATATTTTTCTAAAAATTATTGAGCACGCTGAATCACAATTGTAAATTTTTCTACACATGAAAGTTGTTAATCACAACTGTGAGGTTAGCGTAACTACAATTTTACATTTTCGGAGGAAAAGCTGCCCGTCTTGTGTTACTTTGGGATTGAATGCTTAAATCTGTTGATGTAAATATTTTTTTGCTTGAGCCTCATTTGAAAAAATAGTATCAGATTAAAATTTGTTTGAAGACCAATCATATTCTTGGTTACTTAGGATTTTATTTGTATGCACAAATGCTGAACTCTGACTTTTCTGAGCATATCTACTCTTCTAAAAATGTGATTTTTTTACTATGAATAAAAAGTCAAACTCAGTTTTTGTGTAACTTTTTGAAGAAATTTTTCCAAAAGACAACTTAAGCTTCCAAGATTTTGAAAATATGTGTAAAGCAAAATACTTTTCTACACCAATTATTGTTTCACCCAACAATGGTTTCCACTTTTTTAACTGTCACATAAGTATTAAAATGAGTAATTATTGTTTTTATACATTTCAATTGAGTATGTACATGAAATTGATTAGCATATCAATGATTTGTTTTGGCATTTTTTGTTATTTTTTAAAAATTGGGTAGTACATATATGAGAAGTTTAGAATTGAATAAAAATACTTCACCACAAAAACACATCTCCTCTATATACCGTCAGACATTCTGAAATCCTTTTTACTTTTTGACAAAGGCACTTCTTGTCCACACTCAGAGCAAATCCAGCAGCAGCAACAAAATCAGTGTGAAAGCGATTGTTGGAAATGACTGTGATGCTGCTGATGGAGCAGCATTGCTGATGGGGATGAAATAAGGCAGGCTTTTGGATAATAGGATTTCAGAGTGTTCCTTTTTCTTTCAAAGTAAGGGCATCGTCACCTTGAAAAGTTGCTTATATTCCTAAACACATCCCCCAACATTTTTGGCAGCTGATCCTTAAATTATTTGTGGAAGTGAGCCAGAGGGAGAAAGAAGGTTGGCTGTCTGATTTTTTGTCAGATCATCAGTAACTCTGCTGAATGAAGAATGAAAGGTGGGAAGAAAAAGATTCACTCTGATCCACAGAGACGTCTTCAGCAAAAACTTTGGGACATTGTTTAAATATGTAAGTACAGGGAGAGAGGGCAAATATTTTTTAAATATACAATTCTATAAGACTTTATTTCTTCAAGGCTTAAATTCTCAGTCTTTATGCTTCCAAATAAGTTCTAACAATTTTCTTTTTTTTCTAATATACCATGGTTTTCTGCTTTATTGTAATTAATATTCAAAAATTTATGAAACACAGAGCTATTAAAAACAGATGAGCTCATTTTATCTGCAGCAGATACGTACATGCACATATTAAACAGGTGGGATCAGGGTACAGCTCCTGGTCTTCACCAGCCTGTGTCGCCTCAGGGCAGCCAGGATGATGGGGCCTCTGTTGGCTATGGCAGGGCTGGACGTGCAAGGCTGAGAGGTCTGTCACTCTAAGATTATCCATGTTGGGGTGGCAGGAGGAGACACTCAGAGGAGTGTGTGTGTGGGTATATGTGGGGACCAGACCTGGGGTTGTCTCGCTTGGGCCCACTGGGGCCCCTTTCCTTAGCACAAATTTGGAAAGTGTGCATGGGGAAGAGAGTGGAGAGGGTTAGTATGTTGGGATAGGGTGAGAGGGGGTACTTATAGGGTCAAGATGAGGGGGGGTGGTAATAGAAGCTGGTAGGACATGGAATTAGGGGGAGTTTGCAAGGGTGGAGTACTGAGGGTGCAGCTTTGGGTGCATGGTGGTGTCTGGGCTGCCAGTGGTGGCTGCATCTGGGCAGCTTTCTCCTGCTAGGCTCCATGGTGATTGGGGGAGTTGGATAAGGTGGTCTCTTCTGCACCTGGTTTGGTAGGTGGGCGATCCCCTCTGCTTGAGTTTTGGGCTCCCGGCATCGGGGTGAGTGTGGGCCTGGGTAGCTTGTTTTTTTCCCTCCCCTGTTCTGGCCTGATCTTTTACTCCTAATAAGCACATGGTTCATATCTGCACCATGCATGTGCTCTCACACACGGGCACACTGTGTCACATTATTTACTATGCCATCTCAGAGAGAAAACTCACCACCACGGAAAAAATAGCAAAATTAGAATGATTATTAGAATAAATTTCTATTCATCTGGTTTGTTTGATCTTGCTCTCCAGTAGGTGGCTCTCTTTAGTAAACAATGAAACACTTCAGTTCTAGAGAAATACACTGAACATCATTTTGATAAATTTCTTTATTTGTTCAATTTTCATTTTTTCCCATGACATTCCAAAACGATACATGGAATTGATTCCATTTTGGCTTTTTCATTAATTTCTATTGCAAAGTAATTACTGTACAAGCTAGCCAATCATAACTTAAAAGACTTTAAACCCAAATAATAATGAAGAAAATAATTGTGAACGCTGACTTCTAAATGGGTAACGGTAATGACACAGAGGCTCAATAAATCCATCTTTCTTTGTTTCCCCCAAAGCTAATCTTGAAAGAAAATTGCTTCCATTTTTTGGGTTTTTAATTCTATCCCATGTGTGTGACCAGCTGGGCATAAACTATACACCCCTATGAACCACTGACACAGTTCTCATTTAGTCTTTTTGTTGGAAAAAAGCAATCAGCTGATGAAAATGACCTGGCAGAAGATTGGCAGCATAATTATACTCTTTGTTTTTTTACAGTGTCAAGTAAGACCTTCCCTCAAATTTGTTTTTTATATTCTCCCAAAGTAACACACTACCGTGTCTTCACCCACCGTAGCCACCATCAGAACGTATTCATCATCTTATCTGCTCAGTATGTGATGCCAGGGAAGTTAATTATGCATATTATACGCAGAACAACAGTGCTACCCAAAAACGTCATTGCCAAAAAGATCCCATTAACAACCCAATAATTAAGCAGATGGTAACATGAAGGTTGCCATGGATGTTCAAAATCAAAATTGAACCTTTTTGTGCAGATTTTGGTTATCATTCTAGAAGTGTAATTTCTAAAGCTTTTTTGATCTCAGTGAAATAGTATTTGTTGTTTGTACAACAGAAAATAAGCTTAAGGCAATAAAAACAACAAGAACATCATGTGTTTGATTTTATTTTTAAGTATGAGGGGCATCGAGTTTTTCGGACATTAATTCATACCAGTCTACTCACAGGCAAAACATGTTAAGTTTGCATTTGCTGAAGAACTCAGAGGTAGGGTGAGGAGTTCTGTCATTCGACAGGAGCTTGGACTAAATCAGTTCTCCGTCGGGTCGAGAGAAGCCAGATGGGGTGGTTCGGGCATCTGGTTAGAATACCTCCCGAGTGGCTGGCTGGTGAGGTGTTTCAGGGACGTCCCACCGGAAGGAAACCCAGAGGCAGAACCCAGACTCGCTAGAGAGACTATGTCTCACAGCTGGCCAGGGAACGCCTCGGGAATCTTCAAGGTGAGCTGGAGGATACAGCCGTCATGAGTGAGGCAACTCTCTCACAACGGCAATCTTCTTATGAACAAAAGATTTTGGGGGAAAAATGGTAAAGATGACTGAGCATTTTGAGCAAAATTTAGATTCCTATAGCTAAACAAGTAGCTTAAGAAAAAAAGAAAAACTTGGTGTTTTGGCTCATAGTAGAAAATGTTTTTTGCATTTCACATCAAATATATTTGAGCCCACATAAGAACAGCCAAAACAATTATTTTTCTTTTCAAATGCAGAATGTTTCAACATCTTTGTGAGTCAAGGTAAATTAAAAAGATTAGAGACAACTAACAAATGGATTTAATGTGGTTAGCAGACACTTAGTTGGAGCTGCACTTACGTTTCAACAACACAAACCACTTCACAGAATTGGCTAATAACAATGCAGTCTAACCTCAAGAGAGAATGTACTTCTTTCTACGCCAACTGTGCAGAGCTGTAAAGCTCTGAAGCTTAAAGAATAAGAAGGTCCCAATTTGGTGTCAGCAAAATAGTTTCCTAGTTCTTTGGTCCCAAGTTTCTGTTTTAAAAAAAAGGCACAACATAGAAGCCTTTGCCATCTAATGTAGCTGAGTTAGACTTTCTTCAATCGATGAATTGATTACTCTCTTGAGCCTGCAAACACAGTGAACCCAATTAAACAATGTAAAGCTACAACTCTATCTTAACTTTACAATTATAAATGTATTGATTGTTGTTCCATGTTTAGGACTGTCCCACGTTGGGACAGTCCTAAACACACTATGGCTGAAACTTCTTAATCTGCAGTGCTGGTGTTTGTTAGTGCTCAGTTTTTCTTTGGTTGGTTTGTTGGTAATTGAGACATGATGAAACAATGAAAGAAGAGAATCAGGTCTGGAGACTGACTTAAGTCATAGAAAAAAAGTGTTTATTATAGAAAACTCATAAACAAATTTAATGAACTCGGGATGCAGATTTTGGGGCGAGCCAGCAAGTTCTAAAAGTTTAAACTTCTTGAGCAGTTTGTTCCTGTCCTTTCAGTCTATGTGTATGAAAAAATATTCTTTCATGCACAGTTGGTTTCTTCTTTGAATTCTGTTCCATGCTCCAAGATGTCCATGAGTGACCTATCCCCTAACTGAGGAAGCTATGACAGCTTCCAGATAACTCTCGGAACGATTTTGTTTCAAGCATGTTGGGAGTATTCTGCTGTCCAAGGTCACATAAACTTAACATTCATAGTTTTCTTCCCAAATGACCCCAACACTGGGAAATTTTCTCTTAGTGTGTGGATCAAATGAATTAGTTTAATAATCTAATTTATGCATGTTTTTATGTATGTTTGAAGACACTTGACTTGCAGAGAGCACAACTGTTTTAGCAGTGTAGTTTAAGGAGTGCTTGCTGAACCATTGCAACACAACTGAACACCAGCCATAAGTAGTTTGGGCTTTTTTAAACAGTATGCAATTATGCATATAATAAATTTTACTGTCCCATGAAAAAACAATCAACTAAATTTGGAGAGAAAAAGCCATCGTTGCTAACAATGTATCACAGCCTGCTATGTACCAGTATGTACCTAAACATTGACGTTCGGCTTGAAAGTTCAGAACGTAACTGTGTCGTCAAACAAGCTAATGGTCTAGTGACTAACTGTCTTTGGTGTACTGATAGTGGGGTTCTTTGTTACCTTGAAAGGACAACAAAGAAACAATACTGCCTTGATGAAGGACAAATCAGCAGAGATAAAGAAATGTTGAAAAAAATACCCAGTTAGGTAATGTTTAACTTCTATGGCAGAACCTCAGATTTGGACTGCTTGATAAATTCACCCTCACAACAAATTCAATACGAGCATTTCAATTGGGGAATACCTTGTAACCAATAGGTACTAATTGTTTTGTTTTCTGAATAACTTCCATAATGGGGTTATGGAGGTGCCGGAGCCTATCCCGGCTGATTTCAGGCGAGATGCAGGATACACCCCAATCAGGTCCCCGGTATGTTGTGGGGCAACATACAAACACAATCTTCCACACACATGCTCACTCCTAGGTGAAATTTTGTAGCAGACAATCAACCTAACACGCACGTTTTTGGAGGGTAGGTGTTAGCAGATTAGCAGATAAAGTAGAAATCTTTAACAACACAAAACTTGTTTGAATTTGATAAGAGTCTTACCAAAATTGAAGAAAGATAAAGCTGAAGTTTGTTGCCCTATGTGCATGAGAAAAACTTCTATAAATATAAAAACAATGGATGTGGATGTGAAATGCTACCTTTTCCAAAATAAAATACAAATGTATTTCCGATTGCTTTACCAATCTAAAGTTTGGACAGCATTGTCATGATCCTCTCCCCTGCCACCAGAGGGAGCCCTGGACCTCCCCTCATCACCCTGATTGAGACACCTGAGGGTGATTATTCTGATGCCACACACCTGTGGACCCTGCTGCCTATTTAGGATCAATCATTCTGGACCTTCATGTTGGGTCATACCATCCCTTCCAGCCAGGTCTCCCTGGTTGCCAGACCAAGAAACAAATTCTGAACAATAACCTTTTGCAATGCTACTAAAACTTTGTTTTTGTGATATTTCTTTTGGATATTTGTTACACTCATAGAAATGAATTTTGTATGAAGTCAACAGTCCTTAATATTAATATTTCAGTTTGTATTTCAGCATGTCTTTGTATTTCTTGAAATTGTTCACTATTCACAACAACAACAAACTACTTCTAATCAAAATCAAACAACTCTTCTTTGTCTATTTTCATCTCGCTACCAAAGAGAAAGCAATGGCATGAGTCAGCACATTATCCAGAACACTGTAGAAGCACTTTCTGCAATTTAATGGTTCACTAGTTTATATTATCCTCACAGTAACATCCCAGGCGCGTTTGGAATCAGAGCAAGCTCAGGAGGTAAGTACAGCCCAACCTTTTTTTTTCTTCACTTTGCTGATGATTATGGGTTAAAAGAAGGTCACTTAGTCATTTATATAACAAGCTAAAGATTAAAAATAACACTTGGTCTTAATGCCTAATTAATTGGTTGCAGAGTCAGTCTGATCGACTTGCAGAACAAGATTAGTGACATTTTCAATGTCTGTGATATAAAAAATAAAGCTATCATAGTCACCAGTCCCCTCAGCTCAATAAGTCTTGCATGCAAAATTCTTTTTTTGGGTCAATGCAAACATTACATTTCACGAAAGAAAAAAGAGATTTTGGATGTGAAAGAATTTTTTTCTTGAAGTCAACAAACATCCTTGTCTCTACTAAATTGAAAGCTTTTTCATTCACAAAATTCTACTTATCTACAACAATAGGACTGTCATTGCATACTTTGTGCACCCGTGACATGATCATTATATTCAGAAAATTAAACATGGTTTTACTCTAAATAATATGAATATGTTCATTCCCTTTTCTTGGATGAAAAATAAAAACCCAAAATAATCTGCACAGAAAAAAGTGAATGTTCTCCTGTCTTAAGTTCCTGGAACAATTGGCTTTAGTGCAAAACTTTGTGCCGCAGGCAAACTTTATTGATCTGAACGTCTATTAAGAAGGAAAACAAGAGAGATGCAAAGATAAAAACAGGGACACAGACTTTATTGTGGGTGAGATAAGGATCAGAGAATGTGCAGAAAATATTGCACCTGTCACGCATACATTTAAAGGTTATGCAAGTACAATATTCCCGGTACAGAACAACTCCCAATCACCTCGGGTGATCTGTCTTTACTGGGTTATACGTCTTTGCTAGCCAAACCTAAACCTTGGGCAGTTTAACTGGATGAAAAATCCCACAACAGTACCTTGTCCACAGATTAAAAGAAAGGTCAGTGTTATTTATTCCTGTTAAAACATCTAGTCCAGCATCTCATTAGTTAATTCAGATGTCCCTTTGGGGAACAACAATGTCCTCCCACACATCAGTTGAAACAAGCTAGTGTGCTGCTAAATGATTACTTTTTAATCACATTTCTGCTGTAGGGCCACATGTGTTTGACACCTATTAAAGTCGAAGGCAGTCACTGTGCTTTACAGAACATTCAACATATTTGCAGCTGTTACAAATGCAAATTAGGACATGTGTCATACTGACAGGCTGCCATGTTGATACTGATGGTTTTCCTTTAAAAACCTGCCAAATCATCCAAATTCAGTGAAGCTATAACATTCAAATTGGACTTATCTACTATACCAGACAGGCGACAGGCTTTCTTTGCCACTGCAGTGTTAAACTGTCAGTGAATTTTCATGACACAATGAAATAGTTTTATATTTTGGTGCAACTCAAGGCTGCTTTTATAGAAATAGTTCAATGATATATTGGTTTCACGTGACCCTATCCGATCAGATATAACTCATATAGGTTATAGATATACCTCAGATAAGCTCCAACTTGACAAATAGACATGTGCATCTTTTTGCATCGAAAAGTTGTTATTTCAGTCTTTGTGTGTTTTTGGGTGGGTTTTAGAGCTTAAAAACAAGTTACGTGGCTCCCAAAACCAAAAAAAGGCTAAAATTATTGTTCCAAAAAGACAGCAAAAAAACCTACTTTCTTGTCACTATTTGTACAAAAAACACCTCCGGTAATGTGCAGGACACTTCAAAGATTAATACCTTACTGTAAAATCTCCCAGTTATAATGTCTGGACATTTTTAGAAGATTTTTTTTGATAGTCGTATATGAGCACAAATTCTTTTTTTGAGCACATCAGGGCAGGTATGTGCAGCCTTGAACATGACGTGGAGGGACATCATCATGGCTGCAGCACAGCAAAAGGGCCACAGATGATCTCACACTGGAATGAAGACCACCACGGGTTAAATAACCTGGGGGAAGACGAGACACAGGTGGAGGACCGGGTGTGCAGAATTAGGGCAGATGGTCAGATTTGGAATGAGAAAAATTTTCCAGAAGAGAGGGGGCTCATAATATAAGTGTTCGGTCATCCTTTAAAGACCAATCCTAGTTTGTGGAAATAAATCTACACAGCTAGTGACCTTGGGTTTGTAACTACAATATACAACCTCCAGATGCGAAGAAGTAACATGGTCTACAAATGTCTGAATGAGGATAGAAGGTGCAGATCTTTGTAAAAAGTAAAACAAAGGAGAAAAGGGATATATAAGTTTACTTCCAGAGAGGCAGTGTCCACCAGTGCTTAACAAGGCTCACTTGTCCCAACTACTGTGCACATGCGCACAACAGCAGAAACTGAGAGAGAAACCTTTCTTTAACAACAATAAAGTTATAAATTATTGATCACCAGCATCCAATTTGGGCATGAAGGGTGAGGCTTGTCATGCCAACAGACTAAATATAAGATGAGTAGTAAATCATTGTGTCCATGCTTGCAGGCTCATACCAAGGAGGAATGAATCTGAAAGGTTAAGTGTGGTGCACCTCACTTCATTACACCGTCATCTTAATCAAATGGATTCTTTTTATGTCCTCCCACTCTTCATGACTGAACGTGCTGGTTCTGCAGGGGACTGATGGATGTTGTTTATCTCCGGTAATCCCAGCAACAACCCTAGATGCTCATTCTTAAATGATGAGCAACATACATGACTAATGAATGCAGTGTTAAGTTGTTGAGGTTAACACACCAGTGTGTGTTGAGAGGTCTTCATTTGGAGGAGTGATAATGACTGATGCAATGAGGTCCCAACATTTTTGCTGGAGGCTTCTTGCTTTATGATCATTCAGCTCTTGTCTCAGTAAGACAAATGGTCTGACCTCACCTGGAACTGGATATGCACATTTTTTTTCTTTTTGTCATATGTGAGCTTCAATGGGGAAAAAGAGAAAAAAATATGTATCGTGTGAAATCAATGTGGTTAATGGTAAATGTTGGACACAATGGGATTTGTTCAAGCTAATTTATGCGATCAATATTCTTTCTGCCCCAAAACCCTCTGAATTTAACATTTAAATGATGTCTAGGTGTTTCTATATTTGCTTTTCCAACTGAATTCTCCTCCTGTGGCCTTGCTGAACTGGCACCCATAACCTCATGTCATCAGTTTTTTGCGGTACTTACAACCTTGTGGGTAGAAGCACATGCTGCATCTCATCAGAGAATATTACCTAACACTCAGAGGACAACATTCATCAATGTCCCTGTGCTTTTGCCAACAGTGCATTTCTTTCTCTGGATGCTCAGAGTCTGTTTCAGTTGTTCCAGCACAGCAGGGTATCTTGTGTGACCTGTGGTATCGCAGCCACGTATCTTTTCCAAGGTTCTTTGGACTTAAGCTTCTGCTGATGTAAAATCAATATGTATCACATTTGTCTGTGTACCGGTTTCAGTTGTATTCAGCCTGTTTCCTGTTGAATGGGACTAAAGTTAGGCGCTGGTTTTGCTACAGTTCACACCTAAATTCTTTTGACTGATTTTTCTTTTTTCCTGTAACACTTCTAAAATATTAATAACAGTAATAACAATGAAACTGTGCAGTTCTGTATCAGCAGACAATTGGTCTCCAAATAGTTTTGCCCAGCCCAAATTGTTTTATCAAGCTACACAGAACAACATGTCCAGCAGTAACAGGTGATATAAATTAAAAGATCTATCTAGAGAATTTGTAGTGTTTGGTGTGACAATGATAAAATTTCAAGAAAATAAACCCCAATTGGGCTTTCTCAAATTGAAAAATTGATTGTGTCGTCATGCTGTAAAGCATTGTGCCAGTTCGCACTCTTCCATCAAAAACAACCTCCTCAATTATCAGTTCTAGCATTCATTAGATTTAATCATTTCACGCCAATCCTTAGTTTAGATTTTATGCCTTTTTAATGAAACGCATTTCAGTTTGTGTGTATTTTGCTCCCAGCAGCATTTGCATGCCAGAGTAGGGAAGTCTTTGATTAAGTGGGTTATTCAGCATAAACTTTTTGACTTCAAATATACTGACACGACACTAAAAAAAATTCAGATAATAAAATTGGAGTCCCTTTTCAGAATAAGGGCTCTCTGCTGCATGCCATTGTCATCAATATTCCAAAAGAGTTGGGCTTCGTGTCTGCTGCACATTTAATGAGTCATCAACACCATTTTCTTGATTGGTTTGAAAGCACAAACTCTTACAACGGAAAATGCTTTTGACCATATTTTCAATTCAATTTTATTTGTATAGCCCAAAATCACAGAATTTCTGTCTCAATGGGCTTCACAAGAAAAAGAGGAATGTATTTACACAAATACAAAGCAAGAAAAATAACTAACAAATGCTAACTAAACACGTCTAGCGCATTCATGCCCTTAGACTCTCCTTCACGGTGAGAAAAAACTCCTAAAAAACCCATCAGTGGGGAAAAAATAAGAAACCTTGTGGGGATCCACATGAAAGAGAGATCCCTCCCTTATTTTGTAAATGATGACATGTCACCCAATTAGAATCATTTTAATTTTGTGCTGTATTATCTTTGAACATTTTTTTTTCTCTTTTCTCACCAAAAGTTTGCTTAAATGGCTTGAGATTATGGATTTTGTCACGAGGGAGGTTTCAGAACTGAGTCATGGTATAAATCACTTCCAGCCTGTTTGAGTTTTGATAGTGGATGAAACAAGACATCTCATCCCAAAGGTACTCAATGGCATTGAGTCCTGGATTTAGACAGCCCAGTTCATAGTATCAACGCTTCCATCATACAGAAACTGCATACGCGCTGATCCCATGAGGATGGCTATTGTCATGCATCATCTCTACACCTAATGGCAGCCAGGGTGCCTTTGGCTGGGTAATGGAGGTCTGTGCCACCCTCCAAAAATATGTCTTCATAGTTTATCTTTGAACTGCAGCCAAACTGGTGACTCTGGAGGACATTGGAGACATTAGGATAGTCCAACATTATCATGTTTCCATCCGGGAAGAAGAAAAGGTATAAATGGCAAACCTGCCAACTGTAAATTTTATTCATACGAAAACATGCATGTTTGTGACCAGCTGACGGTAACAATACGATGTTCTGGCAGTTCTGTTGCTCTTTGCACAAAACAAAGGAACAGTCTTGTTGTCTTATTGTCACCTCACAATCCGCTCAAAGAATACTGGCTTCACTCACTCCCCTCATGCTTGAGCTGGGAGTGAACGTTCTTGCCAACATGTAGATTGATGTTCCATCCTGGATGAGTTGCACTGCCTGGACTGCTTCTGTGGTTTACAGACGTCTTCTGATTCATTATGAAAAGACTGGTAAAATTTAACAATGAAACAAACGTGTGCTGGAAGGAAAAAATATTGTTGACTTTAACATGGAGAACATACAATATGTGCAACTAGAATTGTGTTTCCGAAGGATTAGGGTACACATAGTAGTTGCACTGTGTATAAATTCACAACAATACCCCTTACGGTATCCAGAGATATGAATAAACAGATAAAGTATGCCAGTAGGTACTAACCCACTTCATTTTCAGGCATTGTATCACATATCAAACTTATACATACGAAATCATTGTAGACACTCAGCTCGAGAGGGCTGTGTGTTATTTACAGACTCCTTAGAACAACAGTTGTTCAAAACACCCTTAAGCATTTACAGTGAACCCACTTTCTGTAAGAGTCATAGAAGAGCTACAGCCAACACGCAAATGGAGAGGAAATCACATTAGCTGCTGAAAAGCCTTTTGATTTAAAAAACTCAAACGGCAAAGCTTTACCAAAGAGGATGGCATCAATGTGCACATCGTAGCGACTGATTTATTGTTAGGTTTTTATCCAGTTAGCATTGTCCCTCGTGTGTGGAGTACTGTAGATTTGAATCTTTGCTCTGTCCTGAACAAAAACAAAATGTTTGAAGTGTGATCAGTAATAGAAGCTTAACCATGACTAAGATATCCAAAAGCTCCTTCCAGCGTATTCAAATGAGTAGCAGAGAAGCACAGATGAAGAGAAGAGATTTCTTTCTACCTAAAAAAGAAAGAAAGAAGAGATCAAGAGCTCTGAATCAAACAAAGTTAATCAGTGAAAGAAAATGAACTCTTTTAAACATGATAATTAAAAGTCTGAAGTTATTTTTTTGTGAATCATCACCCTTTATTTTTGGCTGCCGCCATTGCCTCCTTTCTAGGGTTTCATCTGGGTGATCGGGCATCTAAAGGTCGACCTGGATCCTGATGTTCACACACAGGTAGACTAAAGCTAATTTCAGATCTGTCAGTGGAACTGATGCTGCCAGCTTTCTGTGACAACTTAAGTGGAACCCGCCTCGGTCCTCATCTCAAAATCACCCGAGCTTACTCAGCGGAAACAGTTTGTCACACATACCTGAAGTGTGCTGTCAAATCCTGTCAGCATCCATCTATCATATTTAATACAACATGGTTTTTATTACCAAAACTGCTGTCATTAAAAGCCTTCACACACTAATCACTACCAGACATGTGCAAGCCCTTGAACTTTTTACTTGAATTGAATGTACTTTATTAATCCCGAAGGGAAATTTGAGTGCTGCAGTGCAAACACCAGGTGTTTAACATCTCGATGCCTCCTCTCCCTGATCCACCGACGTCCCAGTCCGGTCGCACTGTGTCCAACCTGGCAACCCAAAAGCAGGAGTCCAGAATGGTTCACAAAGCCTAGCCGCAGTGAAGTACACCAAACTGGCCTCTCGTTTTTTCACTGGATCCAAATGTGCACCTCCACTTCCTCAAGCAAGCAACTGGACACCTCAAGGAAACTGCAATAACACTGGGCCTGAAGCACCTCCTCTAGACAGTCTCCTTCTCCGCACCTCCTCCAGATCGACTCCTTCTCCTCAGCTCACCCAGGACCTCAGCTCCCTCCAGCCACACACGGACATGCCTCCTAGCGCCAGCAGCTGGTTGCGCACGTCAACATGCATGTCAACGGGAGAATGACTCCATAACCAGCTAGCCGTTGGGTGCTAGCCATACGATCTCTGAAAAATTAGCTGTCTGACACAAACAAAGTCCAAAATGATGTCAAAAGTGTGCTCAAAACAAAATCCTCAGAAAGAGACAAAACGCTTATGTAACAGGAAGCACTGCATCAGGGAGCCGCCCAGGGCAGCACCTTAGCCGTTTACTTCACAAACCAGCAAACATCAAGTTTTTAAAACAAGTCTGAAAGGTTTTTTTCTGTGAATTTCTTTATTTTTTTGTTTTTCTAGCTGTAATTTAATACATTAAAAATGGTCAAGGATGACAACAGACATATAAAACAGCTCACAATCTGATTGGCTGAACCAAAAGTTTTATTGTCATTAACTTTATGTTAGTGAGAGACAGTAGACTGAACTCTGCTTATTTTATTAGCCTACATGGCAACAAATGCTGGCTTAAATGCAAATGGCCAAATTGATTATTGTTTGTTTGGAAGCTCACGATCACCGGAAAAGCATTGAAGAGAACAAACAAACCATTTTGAAATGTTTAATAATTGAGAGAAATATCATTAACAGCATTTTGTGATCCAGATATAATTTAGGCCAATCAAGAAGGCTGTGAAGGCATTTAGGGTCAACCACTGAAATACGTATAAACATTTGCATGAAGATAAGAAAATTTAGTAAGAAGATCCACATACAGTAGGTGGATGGACACAAGAGTGCAGGACAGAAATATGTACATAAAACACATTTCTAAGTCTGTGTGAATATGTTTGTGAAAAGTGAATGTAAAAGGTTGAATTAGTGTTTTCTGTAAGAAGATGTTTTCTATCTTTAGGGCGGATTAAGAGTGGAGCCCACCATAAGTTTTAATGTTGCACTTTTAACTGTGCAACATTTAAAAGTGCCTAATTTGCTTTTTAGTAAAAATCAATTACCACAATAATCTATTGATTTAGATAGTGAAATTAAAATATATGTTCATTATCGGCCTCTTAAAAAGCCAAAATCTACAAATAAAAGAAATGCTTGGAAAATTTTATGACAGAGGGTTGATGTGTGGTATGCTGTGTGTGTCACTATTTCCCCTAGAGTTGTTCATTCAGCATTTATCTGCATAATTACCTTGACGTGATTACAGAAGTCATCATTGTGCTGTTATCAGTGCCAAATTAGAAAATCACAATATACCTTTCTATCCAACTCGTCTGCATTTGATTTTGTAGACACAGTCAACACACTGCAGATCACAAACACATTAGTATTCCTGCAACCTGTTGCCCTCAGCACTTGGTTTGCGTCAGATGGTTATTGAAAGTGACTGGGAGTGTTTGCTGCATTTTATGAAGCCCTGGAGAAGGGTGTCAGGAAGCATACCTCTATGAAACCTACAGCATTTTTTTCTCATGAGATTTGGAACCGTAGATAATGGCCGAGCGCTCTGAGTGAGTTATAGTAGATCCGCTGGACTGAGTCACGGTTGTCCTACATCCTGGGATTGCTCAGCTGGACACACCACAACAGCAAAACAAACATACCTAATTGTGTCTATGTCTCCTATGTATCTTCACCCTGTTACTTTAGACTGCAAAATGTAGAGAATGTAACTAGGTCATGTGTAAATTTCTACTGAAAATCCAGGCAATAAAATGACCAACAGCAGTGCTATTGAAAATTTGATGTTGGATGAAATATATCAAAAAGAATGACAATAATTACAAAATAATTACTCATTTGTTGCTTTGTTCATGTCATTTGGCACTGTATGCTGCCTTACTTTTAAAATTCCTCAACAATTTTTTGCTGATGCATAGTATATTGATTTGAAGAAACCGTTTGTGAAATGAGTACATTTGATTAATTATGAGACATAACAAAAATACATCAAATCAGCAGTCTGTGCATTGAATGAACATTTTTCAGCTTGTTTTGAGTAAATAATATTTATAAGGTGCAGCTTGGACTAAAGAAACTACTACTGTCATTGAAACGTGTTGTGTAGGAATTGATAATGTCTGGAATCAATCACAAAATCCCCACACACATCGAACCGGTTATGTAGGATTATCCCACTTTGTTCAAGATTTTCATGAACCATAAAAATGAAAAGGGTTTTAAATGGCCTACTTTCAGCTGTATAAGAGCATTTAGGACCCTAACGGTTACAGCATATGGAAATTGATACATTTAGATCCTCAAAGCAAAAGATGCACGGCAAACATTTAGGTTTAACTGGGTTTTTTTTTAATGTTAGAAATTCTAAATAATTAATTTTCTTAAGTACATTTCGAACTGTGTGACAGTGGTTAACACAGTGGCCTCCCCATACTAACCGTGTATGTGTGGGTTTTCTCCTGGTGCTCTGGTTTCCTCCTACCGTCCAAAAACATGCCTGTTAGCTTGATTGGCCACTGGAATGAGTGTATGTAGTTATGAGGCGCCGTAACAGACTGGTGACCTGTTTGGGGTGTACCCTGTCTTTAGCCTGAAATCAGCTGGAGTAGGCTCTGACACCCATTGCGTTCCCATTACGGATTAGCAGTTCATTGTGTTAATTGTTTGTGTTTGTGCAATAAATGCATGGGACAGATTCAAATTTACATATAAAACTAATCAAAATTATTTAATTTTGCTTTTAAACTTTTGAATAAATATTGTACCCAAACAAGTTTTTAATGGCAGATTCAGAATGAACACCGACTCCTCTTTTGAGGGCTGTTGTTTGTTCACTTTTTTATGTTGTCATTTTCGAAGACAACAAAACGTATAACTTTGCAGTATTTTCAATGCTGTACATTGAAAAAGCCGTCAGATTTTCTCTCTGCGTACTTTCTACCAAAATGCACATAAATATTTAAAAGAGTAAATTTTAAATGAGTCAAAAATGAAGACATTTTAAAGTTGAAAAGCTATTTTAAAAAAAGTGCATTTTAACAATGATTTGATGAAAGATTTTACAGTACGTAACATGCCAGGGCTACATTGCATCCATCTGCGGCCTTATGACCCACCATCTCAAAACATTTACTCACTCCTAGCCGTGCAACATCAAATATCTGAAAAGCTATTTAGCATCATCAATGAAAATTGGACCATCCATTGATAATAAGTGTGTTTTATTTCTAAACACATTGGTTGTGAAGCAACAGTTTATTTTCATATGTAACATTTTATTCTATGATGACCCATCTGAATGCCTACTCGTTTGTATATAGTACACTCTACTGGAAACAGATGACAATTTTCAGGGTGACCATTCATAAAATGAAGGTTTTGCCAGAGGCGCTAACATTCTCAACGATGGTGAGAGCAATGTATTTGATATATGATAATAGTAATGGGATGTCTGCATTGAGTCCGTCCAGAGCCAATAACAATATACATAAAGCGAAGGTCATAATCATAATTGAAAATTAATAAGCTGATGGGTTTGTTGAATAGAGTAACCTTCAAAAAAATATGTGATGCTTATAGGATTTAAAGTCGACATTATACAGACACAAACATAGCATAGCATAAATTTATTTTAAAAAGCAGCCTTTTTGTCAAAAATGGTTCTCCAAATTTTTTTCCACATAAATCCAATTGTGGCTGCACGGTGGTGCGGTGGTTAGCACAGTGGCCTCACAGCAGGAAGATCAGCATTCAAATCCCAGAGTGAGGATGAGGCTTAGAACACTGGCCTTTCTGTGTGGTGTTTGCATGGTCTCCCCATGTATGTGCAGGTTTTCTCCGGGTACTCCGGTTTTCTCTCCAAAAATATGCAAATTAAGTTGAATGGGCGCTACAAAATTGCCCCTAGGAATGAGTGTGTGTAATGTATGGTTGTATGTGTGTGGCCCTGCGACAGACTGGCAACTTGTATGGGGTGTACCCTAGCCCTCTTCTTGATTCAGCCGGGATAGGCTCCAGCAGCCCCATGATTCCGTCAGGGAAAAAGTGGTTCAGAAATGAATGTATTTGACAGCCAAAGCTTTAGATTCAGGGAAGTGTAGAGCTGTTGTTTTGATCATAAAACATCAAATCTGATTTTATAATGGCTTGTACATATATGAAAGATCTGATATGAATTTGTGTAATTTTAATTCTTACAAATGAAAAGATATTTTTCAAAAGTTAACACTGTTCATTTGAGAGTTTTTGCAATAAACTAAACATGTGCATCAAATTCCAGCACGTATACTGTTCATTGCTTCATGTTAATTTTATTTGTTTGCTATTCTCCTCTGCTGAGGACATGACCAATCAGTATAGTGGCAAATCCAGTCAAAGTGTTGATTGGTCAATTCCTTTCAAGCAGCCTGTAAAGCTAAACATGTGTTCTTTGTTGTATTTGCTCTGCACATTGAGATCCGGTTATAGATTTCTCTTGCTTATAAGGTAACATTTCATCCTGTCCTCTGACAACAAAACACTACGGAAATTGAGTGCATTGTTTGCTTTTGTTTACCAGCGAAGGGATATGTTTATTCCAATTCCTCAGCGGAGATTAGGACAAGGTTCAAATATGGGACATACACACCTAAGAGGGAAGCAGAATTTGCTGTTGGTGCAAAACATTATACAATAAAAACAAGCTGGAGGGATTTTTCAAAAATGCCTATCTACCTTACCATTATAGAACGCACAAATTAATGCAAAAATGACCAAATTAGTGAACAAACCACCTTTTCATTTCAATTAAAATACAGCAGGAATAAGATCCAGCTAAGTTGATCAATCAATATTTATTATTAGTGCATTTGTACTTCTTTTGTTTGGTCTAGAGACAGTAGCACTGAGAAAAGACAGGAACCAGAGATGGAGGTAGCAGAGATGAAGATGCTGAGGTTCTCTCTGGTAGTGACCAGAATGGATAGGATTAGAAATGAGTACATCAGAGGAACAGCACATGTTAGAGGTTTTGGAGAAAAAGTCAGAGAACCCAGACTGAGATGGTTTGGATATGTGCAGAGGAGAGAGAGTACATTGGAAGAAGGATGCTGGGTTTGGAATCACCAGGCAAGAGGACTAGAGGAAGATCTAAGAGGAGGTTTAAGGATACAGTGAAGGAGGACATGAAGATAGATGGCGTGACTGAAGATGATGCAGCGGATAGTGTTAGATGGAATATACTGAATTGCTGTGGTGACCTTTAAAGGGAAATGCCAAAAGGAGAAGAAGTGCATTTGTACTTCTACTATTTTGTTTTACACAAACAACTCCTACAGTATGCTTTTTTTTTTTTTTTTTTACTTTTTTTTTAAAATCAGATGTGTTTATTTAATTTTGATTTCTTTTCAATTGAATTTCCCCACTGTGGGATGAATAAAGTACATATTGTATTTATTGTGTTTGATCACAAATAAATGCAACTCCCCATCATTTTCAATATTTTGCCACAGTAAATAAATAGAAGGACGACATTCTCAAATATTACTGGTTTGCATGTGCGGAATCTAAGATAAAGTAACACCAAATAAAAAATATCTAAAATTATTTTTAACAACGAGAGGAAATATATATTTTGTAGGAGTAAATGGTGTTTGTGAGGTCTTACACTAATACTGGAGCTATTGAGTCATTTTATTTTTTCTTAATTCTTTCTAGGGAAAATGCAAAAACAAAACAAAAAAAGACAAATTTCACATTAAGAACAGCGGTAGGATAAAAACCACTACCCCATTCTTATCACAAATAAGGTAAATAAATGAAGATGGCAGTTCCTGTCCAAACAAATCCAAAATAATTCAAGTCCTTTTACATAACGTACATTTGCATCATGTTATGTTTATATTTAAACTTAAATTTAATGATAGTGTGGCATGTTTTGAGCTTTTACACCTGCAAAATAAATACAAATTTGTTTGAGTGTTGTTCTTACAAACAGCTACTTAAAATCCCCTACTGGTCCCTCTTGATTTATAACAAAGAGATTTTGCAGATCACACGTCAACAAGCGATGTTTTGCTTTATAAATAATTAACAATGTTTGTAAAATAATCAAATCCCATAATTTAAGTAATGTTAAATTACTTTAATTTTAAGTAATCAAATTTGCAATTTAATTTCTTGAATTCAGAAAAAGTGCAGAAGTGTGCTCGATTCGGGATGTTTTGTGCATAATTTGTAATGCTCATTTTAGCAATGTAAGTAAAGGCATTAAATTAGTGTAGTAGGATTCATACAATAAATCTTTATGTTTTTTGCATTTTTCAAAAAAAGTGGAAGCCAATGAGTTAAAAGATAATAAAAAATGAAGATGACATGGTTGTCGAGGGGATAATGTTAGCTTTATATGTGTATTGTTTGAAAAAAATCCAGGTATTTCTTATATATTACAGACATTCCTATGTACTGTATCTGTAGACAATAATATTTCACTATGACTGCATGTTTCCTCTAGTAAACCACAACAAAAATAATTTGAAGAAATATAGAAACTGAAGAAAGGGAAATTTGAGAATGAGGTTGACACCAGTTGGAATTTTATATTTTTGATGCTTCAGCATCACACAAGCGTGAACCAGTTGTAGAACAGATCATACATTTTACTGGCTTGAGGACGTGTCAGGGTTTTTGATCAACATTTTTCAATGATTCAGCATTAACCTGTGAACATATCATCCAAGTTATAAAAGCACAAGAACATGTCATGTGCCCCTCTCCTGCCGCCAGAGGGAGCCCTGGATGTTCCTCATCACCCTGATTAGGGACACCTGAGATTGATTCCTGATGTCACACATCTGTGAACCCTGCCATTTATTTCAGAGCAATCACCCCAGACTTCCCTGTTGGGTTATACCATCCCTTCCAGCCAGGTCACTCAGGTGCCTGACCAATAACACATTCTGACAATAACCTTTAACCATGCCACTGAAACTTTGTTTTTCTTTTCATAGTAATATTGGACTGCCAAATTCAAATACACTATGTTTTCTGTCTGCGATTGGGTCCTCTTCTTTCCAATTGCACACTGCTTCATGACAGGACAAATGTAAGTAACCTTTGTGACGCTTTATGTACACATAAAAAATTTTGCTAGATTGTCGTTCTTTTTAATGAAAATGATCTTTTGACAAAGTGAGAAAACAAGCAATTATTAACAACAAAGTTCAAACTATTAGGAATAATGTGATGAAGAGCTGGTGAACATATTTATACCACTCACCCAAATTAGATTTATCTTACTTTGCATCGCATATGATCTTTTTTTTTCTGTTTCCAGTAAGCTAAAAGATGAACCCACTGATGACAGTTTGATACTAAATGAATGCAGTAAAATGTAAACACTAAACCATACAAAAAAAGCATAAGGAAGATTTTTTTTTAATGTACAGTATAAGACAAAGTATTTTTTTAAGTAAAATGCATACAATTCCTTCAAAATCCACCTTAAGCCACTATGCTTAAGTGAATATTACATTACAAGCATAAGAGGCTTTTGCAGGATCGTAAACTTAGCAAGGCAACAAACTGACCCACCTTTGCTGAACTGTGATGCCACTTTTTATCCAGCATGATGTTATTAAAAACAGAAAAAAATCATTAATGCACTCTTGTTGGAGACAAGATTGAATGCAAACCACTGGTGAAATGATAGCGAGACCTCCAGTGTGAACTCAGCCTGAAATATTTATTGTGCAACCATCGCATTTACACTGCTTTAAAAGAAAAAAAAAATCTACAATACAACAAATAAAACCAACATTATTTTCACCAAGTATAAGTGTGGCATTTAACGAATGCCAAGCAAAATTGACCTCTAAGCGGATATAATTGCAAAAGTGAGATCAAACTGGGCTGATACTCAGAGTCGTCAACAGCTTGCATGTAATTCATCATGCTGGTGTGGCCTTGACAAAAATAGGTCATTAGCGTCACCTTATAGAGCCTTACTGTAGATACTGTAACGACACCGGCAGCAAAATTTCCACAAATGTTTGATCTCACTGTATTTTTAAAAAAATCTAAAAAGCAATGCGTGAAAAAGCAATTACAGTATGTCATGCAAAATTTTTGGTTATTAAAATGGTTAACAAATATCTCAGCTTCTCAAAGCTCTGAATGTACAGAAGATAAGATATTAATAGACAGTGCAGTGTTGTTAATATGATTTTTTTTTTTTACTTCAATTATGACTTCGCCAGCATGGTCATTACAAACCATAGGTCATGTAAATAACTTGCACTGCTTTTTCTTCAGCTAAATCACTGTCCTGCTGCAATTTATGGATTTCTTGGCATTTCTTTGCTCATATCTGTTTGTTTTTGTGAAGCAGAAGAGAATAAAAAAGCGGGGTAAATTTGTTTTCCTCACCTATTTCAGAGAGCAGGGTGGCAAGAGTGTGAGGTTTACTGTCAGCAAAACACCACTGCAGGGCTCAGTCTGCAGTTCTGCTCGACAAACATAAAACCTTTAAGGGCAAAGATTGCTAAAGTGCGATTGCATACCTTTTAAACAACACATGCTCAGCAAAGTCCTCGGACTAGGACCTTTCACAAGCGGATTCGGCTGTACCTGCAGAAAATCTGCCAAAGCTCATCTGCATAAAAAAAAAAAAAAAAGCATTGGCTCTGCTTTCTGATTAGTTGTAATTCTGTCACTTTATTTTATAAAGAGATGTTCAGTTACCTAATTTCTGTTTGTGTAGTTGTACGAGCAGGGGCGGCTACTTCATCAGGGAAGCCCACAGTTCCCTGACCCTAGGCACGTTGTCTACCATTTCTGCTTGATGACCTTCCATTTTGATATATAGTGTGGTTGAATGGAAGACATATTATCAGAATTTTGATCATGCACTAAAATAATTTTTTTCAAATATGTATGAATGTTTTTGATTATCATGATGTTTCCAGATGGCATTGTGATCTGTAGTGAGAGGAGGGAAGAGGTGGAGGAAAAGCTGGAGAGGTGGAGGTTTGCACTAAAAAGAAGAGGAATGAAGATTAGTCAGAATAAGACAGAGTACATGTGTGTGAATGAGAGGGATCCAAATGGAAAAGTGAGGTTACAGGGAGTAGAGATTAAGAAGGTGGAAGATTTTAAGTATCTAGGATCAACAGTCCAGAGCAATGGAGAGTGTGGAAAAGAGGTGAAGAAGAGGTGGAATAAACTGACTTGCTGTGGCGACCTATGAAAAGAAATGCCGAAAGAAGAAGATATATTGATGTTTTACAACCAGTTATCTGAGACAAAGATATACTTACTCTTCATATTGTTCTCTTTTTTAAATAGCATAAATTCAAAGCTTTTTGAAATCTAAGCATTTCTTGGTTCAGTGGGGTTGAATCTCCAACTGAGGAGCTGTTTCTGCACCAAAAGTAATAAACATGAACTTCAACCTTTTTCAGAAACATTATTTTCTGTCCCATTTTATTTGTTCATGAGTCTGTGAAAATCAAGAGAAGTCAGTGTTCATCTTCCTTTAATTTCCGTCATGTAGCCTAGTTTGCCCTCTAAACAGCATTCACCAGAAACAACAAATGATATTTCATGTACATTCGCCACTGCTCAGTCATTTCTATTGTACAAGAGGAGCTCTGTGTCTACATTTAGCAGGAGCTATAAGGCAGCCATGCTAATACATGTAAAAGCTTCACATACGCCTCTTCATATTTTAAACTGAACTGATCGCTCACTGTCTTGTTTACTTCAGTGAAAGCAATCTTAACTGACAAGCTCACTCTGCCTGTTTGGCATGCAGGATGGAAACATTAAAAGACTTAGTTAATCCTCTCTGATTCACTGCTGCTGCCACTCACAAGTCCAAGTGAAAACCACTTAAATGTGCTTAAGCAAACAAAGTTACATGCCGCCATGCAGACAAGATGTGTCCCGCTAAATGACCAAATTTCAAAGTTGCACTTTTCAATTTACTTGTTCATTGATTTAATGATCAATCATTTCAATTCATTTGGGAAAACACCCCAATTAATTTGCAAACAGCAGAGCTGCAGTGTCAGCATGGTGTTCTCTTTCCTGCAAAATGAACACCTTGTTTAGTGTACTCTACAAAAAAAGACAATAACAGAAGAGACATGGAATAAATAAGATCACATTAAAATTGTGAATCAAATAAAATGTTCTTTATCAGTTTCATTTGTTTTAGCCACAATATTATCCATTTTTGACCAAATCAAATTAATTTTATACTATCAGCAAACCAATAAAGAGCCCACATCTATAGTACATGCTGTGTCTTTGCTCATGCTGTCTTGGTTGCTCAAATCTGCACCAGTTGTTTGCTTTTAATCCCACTTAAAAAAATTCTTGACTCTTCTCTAAGAATGAACAGATGTGCAGACAGCTGTGGAAATGTCCTGAATACATAACTTTTATTCATAATGTCTGATGTACTTTGCTATTTTTGTCATTCTGTTCATTTTTCTCTTTGAAATTGAGACTCCACCCTGTTCTGCTCTCATTTATCAATTTGTCCATAACATGACTGTGGCATAGAAATTCTTCTCAAAGTCACCAATTTAATGATCTGTCAGATGAAAAGTCTAAATCCATGCAGCCTTTTGTTGTTAACAAATTGCCTGTTTGTTGATGCACAAATAAATCAAAGTGAGAGATAATGTCAAAGTGATGCACACCATGTCCTACTCAATAAATCTTTTGAATGTCATTATTCAGTATCAGATTGTGAGAAGGACAAAAACCGTAATGTGTCATTAATCTTACATTGAATGGACATATCTGTTTTAAGAAAACACATTTCATTCATGTCACAAAATGATTTGAAGACTAACTACTTTGAAAAATGCATTTTTGGCCTGAAGCAAGGTGCTATTCAATGAACTAAAGATAATCTTTAGTAAGTTTTTCTGTTGATTCTGTTTTGTAATACGAATTAGATTAAATTCATCTGATACATAAAAACCCCAAAACAAATCCCGGCTCCTAAATTAGAGAGTTAATCGAAATTAAACTTAAAATTTCTAACAGTAATCTTAAGCATCAATGGCCATTTTCTGAAATGGCACATCTGGATTTAACAGAAAAAGATATTGAAATAGACATTAGTGGTTCCATTGTTTTCTATTTGATTTGATTTGACCATGGTAGTATGGTGGCCTCACATCAAGAAGGTCAGGGTTTGAGTCTCAGGTGGGACAAGGCTTAAAACACGAGCTTTTCTGGAGTTGCACCCGCGCATGCGTGGGTTTTCTCTGGGTACTCTGGTTTCCTCCCACCCTTCAAAACAATGCATGATTGGTTGCCATAATAATTGCCCGTAGGAATGAGGGTGGTGTTCAGGGTGTATCCCGACTCTCGTCTGAAATTGGCCAGGATAGGCTCCGGCAGTCCCCATGACTGGCTCGGAAGATGAAATGAAACAATTGTTAAATGATCTCTGATTACAATCAATCAGGATTTGACTACATTGTGTCCTTGAAGACTTTTGGCCCGCCGCTCTTTTTTAAGTTATGCAATCTTGTTACATTTTTTTCTGCTTGATCCCGATGATTTAATCCCTTCTAAAACTAACATCGTACTGCAACCACAGATGCATTTTTTTATGTTTTTTTTTTTTTTTTTTTTTTTAATAAAACCCAAAGGAAGGTTTTTGTACCAACTTATTGCAAGCTGATTACCAAGCAATTAATTGTCCAGTAGGAAACTCAAAACAATTTGCTCAGTTAGATCATTTAAGATCATTTATTTCAAACCTGCGCATAAATATGTAACATAACAGTGCAGTAAGTGAGTGAGTGCATGGTTTGAAAAGCGGATAAAGAAAGCAAATAGGTGTCAAATCCGGGTGGCAATTTTATTTTTTGTAGCATACAAGTAATGAGAACCACTTTGTTTTTTTGCACAAAAACATGAATCAAAGTTTTCTACTTCAACATGGAGATGTAAAATTATTTGCTGGATTATCAAAAAATAGACAAAGCTTCAATCATCCTCATTGACCTTTAAAAACAAATCCTGTTTTCTGCTGCTTTGAAGAGGTTCAATAGTCACATAGAAACAACATCTCATGATGGTTCAAATCAATCATGAAAATTCACACAACATTCTACTTACTGGCAGAAAACTCACTGACACCATGTTGAACTCTCTGAGGTCCTAGTCTGTAATAATGCTGAATACAAATGCTAATCTCCTATCTCATGTGCGCTGGCATTTTCCTCTGCAAACACCCTGTTAATTGGTTGTGTAGCTCTAGTGTTTGGATATTAAAATTTGCAGTTTAATGTTCCATATCTTTTGAGTCACAATAATTCCATACGACACTATAATGAGTATATTTGCACAGCATTGTTAGAGGTCCATTATTTGTCTGTGCAAGCTCTTTTCTTCGATGCATTACAGGAAGACGATAAAGTCTTATTGGTGTCAATTGACATGTTCTTTTTACACAGTGTAACCCCTAGGGCTTGTTTGGTTAATGACCTTAACTGTTTCACAAGTGTTTGGGAGCAATGATTTCTTCATCTCTCTTAAATAATAATTATAGAAGATGTTTGCTTTTTTGATGCAGAGAAAGAATCAAGTTTTTCATTTTCCAAAGTTCATTTCTTACAAAGCAATGTGCTTCTGCGTGCATTTTAAATGAAAACTGTCGGAGATGTCTTCCTTCCCAGGACTCGTCCCCAACAGATGAAATTGAACAAGGGAAAAACATGATTAGAAGCCTCAATGCTCGACACAAAAAAGCGAAAGCCATTATTGAGAATAATACTGTAGTCATGTCTGTGCAATCATGGATGGAAAACAAACTGAAGAATTATTTCTTTTGACACAAATGCTCACATAGTACCTTCTCTGTCCATCTCAAAAGAATAATGCAAAGGTCTATGTTTGTATCTGCAAATGTGTATGCTGTGATCTGTTCGTGCTGCTTTTTGTTACCATGGTACGAGTTAATTTAGTTTTCAATCAGCTGGTAATCCCTAATGTGAGCAGTGGTCTGCTGTTCTCTTTCCTCCACCATCTCCAATACCTCCTGTGGTCAAAGACAGACACGGAATCAATGATTCCTGTTCAAACTAGCACCTCTTTAAATGTCTCTTCTCTCTAACACATAACTACATACATACATACACACACATATGTATAGTTGTTAGTGTGTAAGTCTTCTTAAAATTGGACTAGAAGGCCAGTCATTGGAAATGTGGCAACTTGATATGCAGGCATCTGCTTTGTGGCTTATCTCCATTGCTCAACTGTGCAGAGCAAGTGCCGCTTGGCTGGTCCATCAAAAAAACACACCAAAAAAAATCTCTTTTCTTTTTGCCCTTTCTTTTTTTCCACCCACTCTCCCTACTTTTCTTTCCCTGTCAAAAATGGCTTTTATGCTTTAATTGTTGTTTGCAAAGTCATGGAGGAATTTTCTGTTATTACATTGCAAATTAGACAGATCACATTGCAATGTTAAAATGCCAACTGATCCTAAATTGAAACACATAATCATCGCTGGTCCATTTAATTTGGAAAACAAAACACAAATATAATTTATTAAAATGAATGTGGAGCCTGGCACCAGTTTTTGCACAAAGAATAAAGGTACGACAAACTGAGGCATTGCTCACAGCGCCCACAGTGCGACCCCCAAGAAGGGGTTAACTGCAATGTATGATCTGCATATAAAATTTAAGTACAATTTATCTGCCTTGATTTGCTCAGAATATTTGATCCATTTTCTCAGTCTGACTGACTTCATTGTCAAGTTGAGTGAACACTGCTCAGTAAATGCCCTGATTTAAACCGGTTGGTCAAATGTACTGGTTTCATAAAAGTTACTGATGAGTTGTCTTCTATAATATTGTGTTTCTGTGGACTGATGGAGGGTTTCTGGTCTTTTCAGGTAGTAAAATCTACTTTGCCTTGACATCTTGATAGTTTCTCATTTGATTGAGAATCAAAATATATTAAGTCATTTTTATTGGTTGGCATTTTCATCAATGAAGAGATTTCAAGCTATTTTTTTTCTATGTCAAAACTTGGAGTTTTTTCAAATCAGATTCAAAATCAGTATTCCAAGAACCTGTCTGAGGCTATTGCCCCTGTGACCAACTCCCCGATAAATGAAAGACAACGGAACATAATTGTATTCAGAAATAACAATAAAGTGTGCAATCAAGGAACCAGAATTTTTATAACTGCTTTACATCGAGCTGAATAAATGTTCATTTTTTATGATCTCAGCAATATGAAATGTTTTAAATGAGCCCTCTGTTGGCTCAGGAGAACGTCTCTTTCTAAATAGGCTTCTATTCAAATTGTTTATGCATTGAGTTGCAGTGCTTCTAATAATCTCTGCAGCTGTATGGCTCAGTAATTCACCCTCAGGTATGACTGAAAATGCTCTGAAGTTTAACTGAATAACGTTGATTATAATCATTAAATAGCACCACTGAATTATTTTGTTGCCACTTTCTCCGTTTAATTTCCACCTCGCCTAGGGCCTATCCATCTGTAAACCTCGCAATGGATGAATTTATTTTTGCCTCCACGCTTTTTTTTTTTGTATAACCTTTGAAGATATTTTTTTTTTTAAATTCCCAGGTCTGTATAACAAGGAGAAAGTAACAGACAAATGATAAGCACTGTTTGTCAGTTATTCCCAGTTTCCCTCCTATTCCATTACTTTTTTACATGAGAGCTTGTGACACATTTTCTTGTGCCTACATCCATCACCTCAAATTTTTTTATTCTCTCAGGCAACAATCACAATGCTTGCATTTTTTAAATTTAGTTCAATGACATGTGGAAGCATGAAGTGAAACGAGTTTACAAAAATAGCTTCACTCAAAAAAAAAAAACTTCTCAAAGTAGACATTAATACCTCAGATCAAACAATACATTTTGATACCAATTAGACCTGAAGCATTCCAAGCCTTCTTTTCTGTCTTTGTCTTATTCGAATTCAGTTACACGATGAACAATTTTTATCACTGCAGTTGATCATTCATGTTGCCTTCGTTATGTGAGTTTAATGAAGAGAAGAGTCCAAGAAACCATTAACTTCTGATTGGCCCCCAAATGCAACTCAGCTAATTGAAATGAGGCTCAAATTATACTTTCTATGGGTGCCAATTTACCTCTAAATTTCCTGTTTTATTTGAACATTGTTATCTGTTAACAGATTTAACAGCTAGTTCAGCAGGAAAAGTTAAATGTTGCTGATGAACAGATCGAGATAGTAGGACAGTTAATGAAAACATTGATCACTATTAATACAACAAAAACAATAAAATATCTCAATTTTTTTGATTGATTAAAAAAAGAACTAAAGGGGTGTTTTTAATGTCAAGACAAGAACCACAAAGATTTACTCAATAATTTAAAAAAACAAAACGAAAAGGTTTGTAGCACGATATCAATCTACCTGTGCAGCATCCATCCCTTTTGACAATGGCGGCTTGAATTACGAGCACTGCCTAGCAGCTTGTGTGATTGATAATTGCTGTAGTGAGGCTGCCTGCCTGCCATCTCCACTGTGGTCCGCCAATTCATCAGGCATCAAAGACAGATTGGGCTGCTGACTAATACCTGCGTCTGTTTGTGACAAACCTCAGCTACGCGGTACGGTTCCAGGTGCTGCACCATGCCTTGCAAATCTGCCTTATTACTGAGTTGACAGTTCAATGCTTGAACGAGGCATCAAATGATACAAAAAGCAAAAGAAATTGTTTGAAGTGTCAAACCTTTCCGACACTTTTAAGTTGAGAAAGAATCCAAACAATATTTGCAGGATCCTTTTCTCAGTATTTTCTAAAATCGTTTGTCTCATGTTTAGTGGTGGAGCCATCCGTTCCTCCTTTCAATACATCCTCATTCTCTTAGTTCTTTACTGATTGACTTCTTATCTGCATTCGTCATTCTTAGATAGGCTGTGTTATTAAGCAAATGAGTTACTGCTCCGGTGGGCTTTGCCATCAGATAGCTGTGACTGAAGGTTAATGCAGTGTTGTTCATTGGGGGAAATCATTTGGAGGGGAGGAAGGGTGGAGACTCAGCATGCTGCTTTGCTTTCTACATGCGCCCTTACACCCGGTGTCAGTAGTCTCACATGCAGGCTGCTGACTCCAAACAGAACAAACTGCGTCCTGGCTGTTTGGTAGTTTAATACATACTCTGCAGATTAACTCAACATTTTAATAAAAGATTGGCATTACATTTTTTTTATGTTTACGTTTTCAAAAAGGTTTTGCAGCCTTACTTAAATCAAACATTACATTTCTATTTGGCAGACATAACCATTCAATAATAGAAGCCTCTAGCTTCTATTACCCAGGAAAAATAAGAAAACTACTGCTAAAAATATTTGACAGAGGCTAATGTTTGAAAAAGCCACCGTCTTCTTTGTGGTCTTAAAAAAAAATCTCATTCATGTTCATTTTCTGAAGGGCTTAATGAAAAGAAAAAAAAATATGGCCTCACTTACCCATCAAACACTAATAACATTATTCATTCTAATAACACAGTGATATACAACAATGAATTTGTATTATTTTCTATTAAAAGCAACACCAGAGGGAACATACGTTTGACTATCAACTTTTGTTTGAGATTTTCAAAATAGTATGCATTTCTCCAACAAAGTCTCATCATTTCTAATAGCTATTGTATGCACAATCACCGAATCGCCTCGATGTACTTTTTGTATACCGCTTACTCCTAAGAGGGTTGGAGCGTACCAGATTGGCCCCAAATGGGTCGCCAATCTGTCGCGGGGGTCAAATACACAACCCTCCACACACATTCACATTCACACACATTTGATGAAAAATTTGCACCACATTTACCGCGCAATACACATTTTGATTTAAACTTAACATAACTATGTCTACCTCTTAATCACTAAAGAACAAAATTCTTCTTCTTTCGGCATTTCCCTTCAGGGGTCGCCACAGCAAGTCAGATTCTTCCATCTAACCCTATCTGCTGCATCTTCTTCAGTCACGCCAACTATCTTCATGTCTTCCTTCACTGTATTCATGAACCTCCTCTTTGGTCTTCCTCTAGTCCTCTTTCCTGGTGGTTCCAAACCCAGCATCCTTCTGCCGATGTACTCTCTCTCTCCTCTGCACATATACTAACCATCTCAGCTTGGCCTCTCTGACTTTATCTCCAAAACCTCTAACACGTGCTGTTCCTCTGATCCTGTCCATTGTGGTCACTCCCAGAGAGATCCTCAGCATCTTCATCTCTGCTACCTCCATCTCTGTTTCCTGTCTATTTCCTCCATGCCACTGTCTCTAGACCAAACAGCATGGCCGGTCTCACCACGGTTTTGTACACTTTCTTTTTCATTTTAGCTGAAACTCTTTTATCACACATCACACCTGATACTTTTTTCCACCCGTTCCAGCCTGCCTGCATACACTTCTTCACCTCTTTTCCACACTCGTCACTGCACTAAAGAGCAAAACGTTGATTGAAAACTGAAAATTATGTAGATTTTCTTAACACCCAAATTATAACACACCTGATTCCTTCCAAAAAAAATCAAACATGCCAACAAATTAATGTAAAAATTTAATTATAAATTCCTTATTGTTTAGCTTTGAGGAGACATTTTTTACATTGACACTATTATTATATGTTCAACAAAATGTGGAATCTGATCATTTGGCAAAATTTTTAGACAAATTTCAAATTATTTTTGGTGTAATTGTTAAAGAATGACAGTGTTGGAATAATGTACGTTGTAGAACAGTAAAATAAATTCAATGTAATATTCTGATGAAAAAATAAAGACTATTATTGATTGAGGTATGATTTTTTTCCAGAAAAAGACTCTTTTTGAATAAGCCAATAGGCATCAAAGTTATTCTGTTTCCATAATTCACACTTGATCATGACACGTTTTATCCAGCCGGCTACAGATCCCTAAAAGCAAGACTGAAACTGTGATTTGATATGTACTTTTTTCTGAAAATTCGAATCACTTTCCACTAGCTACAAAGACATTTACTATATCTTTTGTAAGACGAACTATGCATTAATAGAGAAACAGGTTCTTAACATTTTGTTCCCTGACTTTGATCAATCTGTTCGTGCTTCATCTTCAAGGTTTGGGTCATGCAGATATGAAGGAAAGATTAAGTTTGGTCATCAGTTTACTTTTTCAAATTTTTCATAGACAATACAGCTCCTCTGATGGCACGATTGGAATGCATATGTTGCTTTTAAATACTGCTTGTATTAGGGATCAATAGACAAATAAATAATTTTGAATGGAACCCCAATTCCTGTGCTTTTTTCTGATTACCCAAACAGAGTATGTTTTTCTTCAAGAACATGCATACCATGCAATTTTGGAAAAAAATTAAATGTTCAACAAAGACATCGATATCGATAGTTAGTTTTATTTCTCCTGCTTTAATTTTAAACTATTTTTCAGGATGCTATCTTGTGAAACGGTTGCATCTGGTTGAAAAATTGTCATCCCACTTTTATTTGATTAATGATACGGTTCATGCCCAGCTAACTTCAAAATGACAGACAGCTGAGTGGGCCATTTAGAAGGAGCTTTGCCTCTTCAAGAAAATAGTAGTAACGATTATACCACAAATTATTCTTTTTTACTTCCCTTTTATCGTTTCTTTAAACTTCCCAGCCTGAACTGAGATTTTTTTTTCCGAGCACATCACTACTTAGAAAAACCCCCTAAAACAATTAAATCCATAAAATAAAGATACATCAACGCTAGAAGCAGAGTGGAACCATTTTTGCCTTCTTTCCGAGATCAAAAGTAGGTAGATGTCACATTTTCCCAAATGGCTACAAAAGCAGTACCCGCGCAACTTGTGAAGTACTTTTGTATTTTTGTGATTCATTTATAAAATTCATGCTATTCTTATTCTAAAATAAAATAAATAAGGCGTCTAAATTTTTGGAGATACCAAGAAAAGATCTGCTTTTGAAAAAAGATCACATTTTACAGATATTAACTGTGTTGCTTTCTGAGTATTTTTCTACTTTTACTTTGAATGTAATTGCCGCACTCACACACTATTTCTTGGAAATATAATTTTCTTACATTTTCAGAAATAAGAATGATCAGCCTCTGCGGCTTTTTGCTATGCCTTCACCTTGAATCCCTCGGCAATCGCTTTGGTCCTTAAGACTTCATCCTGTAGTGCCATTATTAGTGTCGCTGTGCTTTCCTTCAATCCAGCCTTTTAGCTACAAGTAGGCCTACTTTGTATCTATTACATGAATTGCCTGTTGGGGGATTTATATCATGCAGAGGCTTTTCCTTCACATAGCTTTCCAATTTTCTTTTCCAGAGAATATTCACAAAGAATACCAATGTTTTTCACTTGGTGACAGTGAAACAAAATGTTAAAGACAGTTTTTAAATACTTTTTGTTACTTTAAAGAAGGGCTATTGTGCTTTTGAAGGTTAATAACTCTTATGGTATAGCACACGTGAATCAACATAATACCTTTTCTTAATACTAAAATCCGATATTCACCTAAAAAAAGTAAATAAAACAAATACATTTATTCAGTTTCACTTTCGTAGGAGAGATGGGAGAACAATTCCTGGTGGCAACAGAGCGCGAGCTGAAAAAAACAATTCCTGCTTATTTTAGAACATGGGCGTGGTGGGTAACAAAATCTGTGGCCAAGAACCACCTGGTATTCGAGTACTATTCAAATACCAAATGGAAAAGCTCAATAAAAATAAATAAAAGATAAAATAAAAAAGCTCAATTGAAAAATCTTGTAGGAATAACATTCAAACATAATAGAAACTTAAAATAAATTGATTTAGCATAAAACCACCTACTTCTGCTGATAAAATAACTACATTGTATAGGTTGTTGGGTGTGATTCAGGGGTGTATCCAGGGGTGGGGCCAGGTTGGCGCCCTCCCACCTGCCCTTTTGGTCCACAAAAAAAAAGGGTTCTTACTACTTTAATTATTCTAAACTTTGGGCAAAATATGCACTAAAATGCAGAAAAATTACTTATTTTTCAAAATGTTCCAGAGGAGGGGGGGAGCGGATGCCCCCAGAACCCCCTAAACTGGCATGCACCACAAGTGCTCATTTTGTCCATAACTTCAGCCCCCCTTTAGAAAATCCTGGATTCGCCCCTGTGATTACTGAGTTTTACTGCTCATTTGAAGGCAGAATGGTCAGATTTAGAAAGCTATTACTTATTAACTGTTTAGAGCTTCTCTGAACGTGGTAATAGTGACACTCATTTATCTTAAAACTTAAAAGAATTATAACACGTACAACCCTCTTCAGTCTATTAACAGCCTTAATTTGATTGTGGTTTAACAAAGATTGGAGTTCAATGATTGAATGAGTTGGTCATTATTACGTGATACCGTGCTAAATTAAATCGGACTGTAATTCTCTATTAATTATTAACTTCATCCATCTCTCTTACACCTCTCTCGGTTTGCTACTCAGTTTAACTGAAATCCATTTACACCGTTGATTTCACATTAACCTACCACGCTTACAAATAGTTTTGCTCATTTTTATAAGATTGAAGGGAAAGTTTTTTTTTTGACAAAAACGGACGTTTATTGTGTGCCTTAGTTTCACTGCTGACTTGTTTTTTTTTTGTTATTGTTTTTGTTTTTAATGGATGTGTACACCTATGAGCATTGACAAGATAATAAGTAGTGGAAGTGAAATGACACGGGAAAGATGGAAAGAAACCTTAACAATATATGTAATATTAACCAGGGACATTGTGTCTTGTGGTTAGCAGTTGTGAGTCAGCTGTCATAATGACCACTGACCTTCAAAGCTCTGCAGCACATAAGTGTTTGTTTGTAGCCTAGTTACCAAATGTACCTGCAGTCATTTGTCAATGGCTGCCAGTCCAAATGGCTCATTGAAAATAATAAGCATAAGAGAGCTGTCACACAGCTGACACCTCTTATCTGAAATTTAACCTACTTGTGGATTTTTCCCCGTTATGCTCTAAATAACACCTTCCTGTGATACATGCTGTAGACGATTTGTCACAAAAAATGTATCCAACAGTGGTTGTCCTATTAAGTTATAAATTTTACCAAAATAGAATGATTTGTGAAGTTTATGTCATTCATTTGACACATTTTTTTTCAAGTAGTTGAATATTTGTGATACTTGTTTTTACACTAAAAAATGTATTAACGAGTGTACTGATAAGAAACCGTATCGATAGCTGTACCGATATGGGTACTAATATTGATTAGATAAAATTGATAACAGTCCCTAGATTAGAGTGTTCAACCACCTACAGTTTTCTGCTTGTTTGATCCAATTTCTGCACAGTTGATCTGAAAGATTTCATTGGTTTACAACAAACCAGATGTTCTTATATTAATGTTGCCAATAAATCATTTAGACTTTTGTAAACTAAAAGTGGCAACTTCAGCCGTTTGAGCAATGCCTTTGATTACTAAGCTGGAGTTTACTGATGAGAAAGTTTTGTAAATTTTGCATCCATGCATAGCCTTCGTAATAAAAAGGAGAGAAATTATTTGTCATATTAAATTTAGTGAGAGGAAACCGAAATGTTAAAAAACAATGGCTCTCAAACGGCGCATTGGGGACACCGTAGATAATTTGTGTGGAACTGATTGTATTTTTTGTGAGCTTTTTTAGGCCAAATGCTGCATTCCTGAGCTAACAAAAAATACCAAATTAATCTACATATTTTTTTCGATTTGAAAGACTACATTACAAAGCACAACATCCTTTTTTCAAAGTAAATTATGTAAAAAAATGAAAGCATTAAAAAATATTTAATGCTGTATAAAAAAGCATTAGTTAATGAAGCTTTGAATAGCTTTCATTCTTTCTTTTTAATCTTAGTATAATTACACATTCCACTTTGTACGTTTAAGCTGACAGGCTAAAGCAAAAATTGTGATCACTGATTGTGTTTGTTTGGTGCTCCACTCTGACATGTGCAACCTTTTGGACATAAAAAGTGGTTTGCCAGCTGCAAGTGACAGCACAGAGTTGTTATTCAAGCCTATTGGGGTTGGAGATGCGAGGTGCTGTTTAATATGCATGGACTCACTAATTACAACCCTCTTACTCTAATGATGTGGCCCTGAGACCAGAATGAGTAAGAGTGGGCTTAGATATTCATGCACCCATGCACAGTTTGAGATTTTTACAAACACATTCTTTCCCAAAACACAACACCACTTTGAGTCTAGTTAAGCTTAAAACCATTAGAAGGAACTATTTAGGGAAATGGATGCTCAAGGGAAAATTATATTACATTTTTTACACCAAATTGTGGCTAAAATGCAATACTTTAGTTCACAGGAAAGCTGTCAACTGCAAGGTAAAACGGGGCTTTTGGTTTTAAACAGTAAGCTTCCTAAGTTGTTAGACCTTCAGAGCTGGCAGCAGTAAACACAGCAGCTAGGCACACTGTCAGCCTTTCTCAGTGAATAATCTTGAGTCTTCCCTCCTGCCTCCTTAATAAACCATCTATTACACTGCTTTCTGCACATCTCCTTGAAGACGGGTTTTCCACCATCTGTGAATGGACCCAATCATTTATTTGTACCATGTCACCAGTTTCTCTGTGATATTTCCTTTTACGTACAAGCTCATGTCCTGATGCTACGTGTTTTCTTCCCATTGGTATTCCTCATAGATGTGCACACAAAAAGAAAAAAGCTTGTGCGGTCCAGCACTTTCCTGAGTTGCTGTGTGAGTCAGCAAGGGTGGCAATTTAGAGCACTCGAAAATAGACAGTCCTGTTTGAGTTGGGTCTGACCGATAGAAACAGTAAATTTCAGCCCAAAATAGAAAAAAATGAAGAGGAAAATGATCCAGTTCAGATCCTGTCAAAGTCTGAAAGATGATTGCACTATATTTGCAAAATCCAGATGAATTAGAGGACAGAGCAAATGATCATGGAGTTTTAAAAAAAACATATGATACAAAACTAACGCTGAGTTAGCATGCAGCTAAAAATGAAAACACCGCTTCCAAATCATCCTTCAGCCCACAGCAGGACTTCCGCTTCTGAAATTCCATAGCTCGATATACAGCATGAAGAAAGATTGAAATGTTGTGAATGGTTTCTGCTATATGCGATCGCTCAGCGGGGATTTTTGCACTCAGAAAATGGCTCGATTATCCAGTTACAGAAACCATTTCACTTCACTCTCATACAATTAGCTAAGCCAGACACATGACAGAACAACTGAATGATTTAGGGAGAATTTCCTTACTAATAAATCTAGCTGTACCTGGTATTTATCTGTGCATACCAGTGTATGTAACTAGAAAATGCAAAAAGTCCAAACACTTTTGACTTAATCCGCTCCAAGACAGGAACATGCAGTTGTTTGTAAAATACCCAGAGCTAACCACTCGACAAGTCATATTTGTTACACAGTGATATGCCCTGAATGTGAAAGCCCCCTGTGGTTCCTCTCATCTGGTTGACATAAGACATGATGTTGCTTTAATTGCTGTTTTGTTCAGAGGCGAAATGAAGACGACATGCAGGCGGGAGAATATTTCATCCACTGACGGAGTTTAACATTCACCTTATCAGTACAGTTCAGCCAACACAATGCCAACATCAAATTATATCTGTATGTGTGTGGGTAGAAAGCAGAAAATTGAGATCCAAGGGATCCATTTTCTCTAAGTTCATAAAATAATTCAGTCAAATCCACAAAAAAAGAAGACTTTAACTGGACAGAAAAAACTGGCTGATATGGTGTTTCATCCATTCATCTTCTGAACTGCATATTCCCTGAAGAGTCACGGGGTGCTGGAGCCTATCCCAGCTGATTCTTTTTTATTTTTTTTAATATACTTAATTCATCCCTCACCGGGAAATTTGTGTGCTGCATTACACCACAGCAGGCTGCCACCAATGAGGCACCAATGGTGGGAGAAATGGGGGGTTAAGTGTCTTCTCCAAGAACCCGGTGACGTGAACTCAGTGGGATGCGAACCCACGAACTCCCGCTTAACTTCTGGTCCCCTCAAGGCAAGAGGCTTGGCACACCCCGAACAGGTCACCAACAGGCGGCCAACTAGTATGTAGGTTTTTGGAGGGTCGAAGGAAACCCACAAATACACAGGGAGAACATGCAAACTCCACACAGAAAGGCCAGTGTTCCAAACCTCGTCCCCACCTGGGATTTGAACCGCAACCTTCTTTTTGTGAAGCCACTGTGCGAATCACTGTGCCACCATGCAGCCTTCTTGTTGCTGCTGTAACGCACAAATTTCCCAAGTGTGGGATCAATAAAGTAAATCTAATCTAATTACAATATTTCTAAGCACAGATTTAGTGAAGCCTAAAAAATTCATTATGAAAATCAACATTTTTTATTACAAGAGCCTCATATGTGAATGATAGAACAATGGAATACAAATGTAAAAGAATTCTAAAAATAAACCTTTTACAAGATTAATTTGTGAGTATGGGTAAAAAATATGCACATAAATTTTGCTTTTCTAAAGAAAGATCGGTTTCATGGCAAACAAGTGCTTGTCGACTAGTTCGTCTCTGCCATTGTGTTGCATCATTGAAATTGACATGTTTAACAGCGTAGAGAAGCCTTTTGAATGAACAGCATTCTCTTTCACATTCTTGAGTCATTGTTTTCAAAATGTCCCTAGGAGAAAAATGAAGCCCACGTGTTAAAATACTTTTAGCTTAACAAAAGATTTCAATGATGCAAAAAAAAAGTCTGATACTTTAATGGAAGGTTGTTTTTTTTTTTTTAAAAAAGACATCACATATAATTAGGAATAAGAAAGAATGATAATTCTAAAGTCTGTGACTAAAAGTTTTTGTTTAAAATTTCTGGAAAGTGCTTCTAAATGATAGTCTAACTCATTTCTTTCTTTTAAAAGTCACATATAGAAGAATTGAGAATGAGGACGTGTATTTGAAGAGTTGGCCAAATAACAAGAATAAAACGTTTTTTTGGTTAACTTGAAATACTGGGACACATAATAACTGTTTTTATGTGTTAAATGTGTAATTATTAGCCTTTCTCGTGAGCTTTGAAAGGCACAGACACACGTTAAACTTTACTCGGATCATCTCTGATGAATTGATGCGTCGATCAGCACGGCTTTTCTAGGCAGAAGTAAACAGCTTGCAGTCATCCATCCTGGATGCAATCGCAAAATTGTGTGTGTTTGTGTTTTTGTCCTGGTGTGAAGGGAACACAAAAAGATACTAAAGGAAAGGAAAACTAGTGAAAAAGAAAATTAGACGTGACGGATGAAGTTCTTCTTGCAATCTGAAACTCTGACAGATTCAACCGGCTCATCATTTATTGTGGTGATCACACATCAATGACAACATCAGCTGTGTAACCGTCAGTGATCCTTCACATGGTCGTAGAATTACCATTGCTTCAGATACTTGGGAGAAACTTCTCAGTACAACTCACATTTCCATTAACATATGTTCAGCCAGACATTTTATTGCTCTCTGAATTTTTTTTATCGCTTCAGCAGATGTTCTTGTGGCCATCATCAAAGAGATTTATGCAAGCAGATTACAGCCAAAGAGTGAATAAATATATTCAGAAAATAAACTGACCTGAGTTTCTTCTGTAAGGTCTGGTCTTGTTTGGTTTGTAGTTTCAACTCACGGTGAAAGAAAATAAGGCATTCTCCCACATGTACTGTATGTTTGGTTGTTGAACATTATCGCATCTTGAAAGAATATGAAATCATTTCTTAACCTTTTATGAATAATGTTTTTTTATTATGAATATTGTTTTTTTTATTATGAAAGTTACATGAATTGTAAAACTTGTTTTCATGCATCACTTAAATTCACAGCTTTATTCATGTAATTGTATGCATTTGAGAACAAGCACACTGTCTTTACATGACACCTCCAGACATTGTGTGGAATCACAAAAAACATTGTCTTCTGGAAATGAGTAATGATTAACAGGAATGAGCGTCAGGAAAATAACAACCATCTTTTTCACGTGTGCATGTCTTGCATGTTTCAGAGACACTGCTACTACAGTTTGATCCAAGTAATTTACAATGAATATATCATATCTTTTTAGAGAATAATGGTGAAAACTGAGATGTCGGTGCTTCATCATCCCCGCTCCATAAGGATGAAATCTATCTATTCATCCCCGTCCTGGGCATCGCCGGGCTGAGTAGTCCCCCATGTTTCCATCAGGATGAAGAACATCTATTGACTTCTTTGGATATTTAGCTGTAGAGTAGAATAAAATAATATTAAAACAATAGTCTTAGACACATTGGATGCTCGTTCCAGGGGAGGGATCTCTTTTTCGTGTGGATCCCCACAAGGTTTCTCCTTTTTTTCCACTGATGGGGTTTTTTGGAGTTTTTCCTCACCGTGAAGGAGAGTCTAAGGGCAGAAATGTGCTAATATTGTCTCGCTATCATTTGTTAATTAGTTTTTTTTGCTGTGTATTTGTGTGTATGCCTTCCTCTTTTTCTTGTTTTTCTTCTTTCTGAATCTGCAATATGAAGCCCATTGAAACAGAAATTTTGTGATTTTGGGCTATACAAATAAAATTGAATTGAAATAAACATGCATTTCAATCCTCTTCATTTCTTTGCAAGATAACAAAAAAGAGTAATCTTTTTTTCTCCAGGTATTAGTCGAATAATTAATATCATCCTTTAAAGCAACCATCTGCAACAACCACATTACCTTCCTCTGTAAGTCCGAAGGGATTTAGCTGTTTTTATGATAAACTTTCTCTGAATGCTGCAAAGATTGATTAAGACTCTGGCATTACGTGCTTTGCAGCACAGTTAAAACCATTGATTTTCTACAACAGAGCAAAAGGGAATTCTTGTGGCATAATGGCACCTCGGTGTGCATCTTATTTTAACATTAAACTCATATCATTGCAGAAATACCGCCTGGAAATTATGCAGTTAAAAGTGATTTTCTTGATAAATAATTTTTATTGGATATTAGGGAATGCTTTTTCTTTACTGATTTAGAACCAGCTGTGATCATGTACACATGCTGAAAAATGCAATATATATTTGTATTTATACTTAGAGTCTGCTTATAGTGCATTTGGGTTGTCAGCATTTTGAATCTGCTTCCATTCTCACAAATAAAACTGTTTTAGACCAGCCATGTTCTACTTTTCTAAGTAGCTTTTCTGTTTATTTTGTAATTTTAACACCAGAACCGACGCATTCTAAATCTACCTGCAAGCGCCATGACTGTCAATGTGATCGTTTGTATAATTATTCATGTTTTGCGCCGCAATATTGCATAAATAAACTTTTACACCACTCAATTTTTAAAATAAAATAAATGACGAAATGTTAAATATGTTTAAAACCTAGAATAAAAAAAGCAAACACCAAAGTAAAATGATCTAATTCGTCAATAGCCTACTTTTTTTTCCCACATTTTGCGCTGCTGCTTCAAAAATGTCCTCGTTTTAAATTGGCTATATTCCAATCTGTTAATCTAAACTTTCAAGGCTTATCTAGAAAACATGGCAAGCTTTATTCAGACAACAATTTTCTTCCTCTCTTCATGGTATCTCTTCAATATTGTCTCACTCAAACTTTCTAAAATGTTTCTGTAATTGCGTCAGAGTCCTCCTTGTCTCTCTCCAAAAATATAAACACACACACTTATTTGTGGCCATAGTAATGTATTTGTTACCATAGAAACATAGCAACAACTTCCAAAGCGCTTTCAAATGCTCATAAATTTTTAAATGTTCATTTTTAGAACACAAAAACAATATGATACAATAGAAAACATGCTTATATTAAAAGTTATAAGGGGTTGTGTTTTATTTTTTCTAATTAGCATATTAAAGTGGCGTGCAGTCAAATTGACGGCTGTGGCGGTCCTACTATTAAAGAAATGAATGGTTTAGTGTGACAACTTTAACTCATTATGGACAAATTTATGGACAAACTGTTGGTTAGATAATTATGTCATTAATTTATTACATTGAATCCAAACTGGATCCAAACTTTAATTTCAGTCCGACAGAATTCTTCTGCATCGGATTGTTGCTAGCGGTCATTCTCAAACCACCTCCAAAGGATAATCGGTGTTGTATCCTTAAGTTACATTGTGCTTTACTACAGATACAGTAGTATGACTCTTCCTTTCATTTTCTACACATCCTGTTTCGGTATTCAAAGTTATGCCAAAATCAAATATGAAGCCATCTGAATATGAAGCCAGGCTAAATCTTTTCAAAATTGTGTAAACTAACAAAATCTAGAGCCAATGCATTGTAAGAAATCTTTGCAAAAGCAAATGTATCCAAATATTCAAACAGACCTTTAGAGTGGAGAAGAATAATTCAAACTTTCAACACAACCAATTTGCTGCTAGTTACTACAGCTGATTTGCTTTTCTTCCACTGAAAGGCATGTTAGACCTCACATGGGGAAACTCTGATTTTACTTTCACCTGCAGCAGCAGCAGCACTCAGCAGGAGAACCTTGTTTTCACCAGGAGGTCTACCAACTGCTGGTTTGTGCACCTGCGCTTCAAAAGGTTTTTTTTTTTTCTTAGACAGTGGATGGGCATTATTTTTAACAGGTCACACATTTCTAAACTAAACTTTTGGGTTTTTCTATGAAATTGCTGGAATTGACAGCAAAAAGCAATAAACGTTACTACAAAGCTTTATTCAATTGCAAATGTTGATGTTGTTGAATTGAAAATACGCTTTTGATCCCCAAATTAAAATTTGAGTGCTGCAGTGCAAATAGAAAGACCAAAGAAGAACCCTTAACTACCTTCAGATTGGCAGTTATAGACTAAAATATGAATGGTTAAAGAGTCTGATAAAGGATGGCAAAAATTATTTTCTATACCGCTCCTTTGAGCAGTAGGTTGCAGGAGTCTGTTACTGAAGCTGCTCCTCAAAGTTATAACTTTAGATCTACAAGTAAGAATTTCTTTAACTTTTTCTGGATCCAAATTTAGGTAGAATGATGAACAATCAGAGATCCTTACATAGACCACATAGGTTGGGGGGGTTGTAGGTTTGAGTTTAAATACCTTCTGGTCCCTATAGAATGTTCATGGCAGTTTCTTTCTTTTTTTTTAAAAAAAAACCCTGGCCATCATTTCTACAGTCAACAAAAATCATTTCTCTCGTCTTCTTTATCCTCCTTTCGCCTTTTCTCCATTTGTCTCCCTTCCCCCCACTTCCTTTCCTTTATTTTTCTGCTGCACTCCATCTCAGCTGCTCTGCTGCTGCTGAGTGTTTCTGCTTTTCTGTGAGAGCTGCAGTGATGAGATAAGACCGAGAGTCCTTTAAGTGCGAAAACAATAAAGTTGACAAAGAATCTACCAGGTATATATCACCCAGACGTGTGCGTACTGCCGTATTATTGCAGATGAGTGTTGAGACAAGTGTGTAATAAACCATCTGTGCCAAGAATGTTTGAGCTCCACTGTATCAATTTTAATGAGACTCCAGCCAGAAATGTTGACCTCTGCACATCAAGTCATAAGCTTTCAGTCTTCATGATACTGAATTTAATTGGAAGCAAAACAAGCACATTACTTTTTGGGGTTACAGAACAATATTGTGGACACTTTAGCACCCATTATTAAACACAGTGGCAGTGGTCATCAAAATAGGAAAAAAACGAAATTTTTATAAAAAGGTTATATAAGAATATTTCTTACCAATGAAGCGCTGAGGACTTTAGATTTGTGGAAAATGACGAGTGCCGGTTTCCGAGATGAAATATTGACCTTCCATATTGCAACATTTGGACCAGTCTGATTAACTTATAGATCCATATGCCACCAAGACTTCTGATTGATGGTGCACAAGCAGCAAATGCAACTCTTTCTCCCAGCTATGAGATCTAAATTTATGGACATTTTGAAATACGTATATTGTTTATGATATCCTAAGAAAAACCTAAACGTTTTAATCATATTTTAATACCGTTTATCAAAATTATTATCATATTCCATTCAAGTACTAAAAACAGACATTATTGGAGGACCTCAGAAAGTATCAGTATGACCGTATTAAATGTGTCAGCTCTTTTCAAGAATTGAAGGCTCTTTTCGAGGAACACACACGCATGCATTCAGAAAGAAACATTTTAAACTGTCTATCTGCACCATCAAAAGTTTGTCTCTAAAGAAAATGCTGATGCTTGACCACACTTTTTAAAATTGGGTATATTTGAATAATTGTGCCTCTTACACAGACCTCTCCTCAAATCTGAATCATTTAGTAAACATAACACCACATTCTGAAGAAAATAACAACAGCATCAAAACAAAGAGAAATGTGAAGAAAATTCAATCTTTTTTTCCCCACAAAACCATATCTTCATCCAACCACTCTGATGGAAACTGTGACATCATTAATGGAGACCATTAAAGCAGCTACAAAGAAACAGCAGGAATATAGCAAATACTGTATAATAGGTATCACACTGCCTTGGCAACAGGAACATTCTTAGACTCTTCTGTCTTTTCCTGGCAATTCAACTGCTGAGCAGAGCGAGAGAATAAAGTTTAGTGATGGCTGAAATGGTAAAGTCCTGCAGTGCTTTTCAACTTGGACGTCTAAGTGAAGTGAAAGATCGACATGTGGGATGCTGAGTCACTAGTTTTTGAGCAAATTTTTGGGTAATTAAAATAATGAAGGCTAAACGTTCTGGATCTGATTGTTCAGAAAAGTGGAAACTAATTAACGACCAATTCTATTCATAACAGTGAAACTTTCAAAGCTTTGAAAGCTCATGTTTGAGCATATGACAATATCTGTGCGCATTTTCAATAGAGTTCTCAATAGTTATATGCTTTCTTCTTTTTCTAAAAGTCCCATTTCATTCAAAATCAACTTTCCAGAGTTTTCTACATTCTAAAAGTTATGTGTGGGCCTTGAATTTGCCTGAGAGTATTTCAATGATACACTGTCTCTTTAAAAAAACAAAGATATATTTAATACCATACATAAAATATATTAAGCATGCACGCATTTTGCAAAAGATCAGACCTTTAAATTAAGTCCAACCTTTTTTTTTTTCTAATCTTCAGGCAGAAAATCTATTTCACTCTGATCCTGAACTATCTCCAACTAAATTTTCTTTATAGTTCACTGTGACATTTTGTGCAGTAACATCACTCAGTGCTGTGTAACTGGGTGAAATGTACCATGCTCAAACAGTGTGAAAAAAAGTCACAAGGATGAAATGGAGCAGGTATGTTGAAGAGTAAGATTTCTACAGCTACGCTTCGTCTTCAAACAGCAGGACAAATATAAAAGGTCACAACTCCATTCTTAAGAGTCTGGCAAGTAGTTCAGCTGGAATCTGTTCCTGCAAGCTAGTTTAGAAAGATCATAAACTCAGCGAAACGGTTTTTATATACGCCACTGTTAAACATAATGAGAGACTTAATGAAAAAATTATGCTTCCTGTTCACTAAACCAAACCAGACATCTTATTTCAGGCTAATCATTTCAACTAGAAGCAGCTAAAATGACCTCAACTGGCTGACATCAACCTTAGCGAGGCCAATGTGCACAACTTCAATCGAAAAGAGACACGAACACAAGTCAAAATATTTAAAATTTCTAAATCTAACCTTTAAATCCTCCAGCGCACCACTGGAGGATTTTAAAGACGGATGTAACAACCATGAATTCATAGAACCATTAAAACACAATACTTTTAATGGTTTTAATTTTCAAACGAGCTCAAAATGATAAAAGCAAGGTCCAAATTTGATCGTATATTTTCTTTGATTTCTCAAACAACATATTCAATTGCCAGTTTGAAGGCTGGAGCTTATCCCAGCTTGTTAAAACGTGACCGGGAGGGTACACTTCGTGCAGGTTGCCAGTCTGTCAAAAAAATTCTATGCATTCATTTCTGCAAGTCAAGATAATTAGCATTATTTCATCGATTTACAATATTTTGGTTTGTCTTCTGAACCGCTGATCCCTAATGGCGTCATGGTTGACATTAGGCGGGATGCAGGGAACACCCTGAACAGGTTGCCAGTCTGTTGTGGGCCACACACACAGGCAACCATTCAAACACACACTTGTTCCTAGGGGCAATTTTGTAGCGGTCAATCAATCTAACACACATGTTTTTGGGGAGTGGATGGAAACTGGAGTACCCGAAGAAAACCCATGCATACACTGGGAGAACATGCAAACTCCACACAGAAAGATCAGTGATAGCTCATAGTTTTGTTTTTTTGCCTAATCTATTTCTATTTTTTTTTTTTTAGATTTAACAGTGTACCGACATGTGGCAACATTTTTTACCTTTTTTATGGAACCCGTCTGTGACCACAAACTTTTATACCGTTCGGTTGTCTTCCGCTTATCCGGGGCGGGTCGCGGGGGCAACAGCCTCCGACATAAAGCCCGGGCTTCTCTCACCCCAGCACATCCTCTAGCTCACCCGGAAGGATCCTGAGGCGTTCCCAGCCAGCTGTGATACATAGTCTTCCCAGCAGGTCCAGGGTCTGACTCTTGGTCTCCTCCCGGTGGGACGTGCCCGAAACACCTCCCCAGTGAGGCGCTCAGGATAATCATGACCAGATACCCGAGCCACCACATTTGGCTCCTCTTGACGGAGCGGCTCGACACCGAGCTCTTCCCCGATGGCAGATCTCCTCACCTGGTCTCTGAGTGAGAGCCCAGCCACCTTGCGGAGGAAGCTTATTTCGGCCCCTTGTATTCGCGATCTCATTCTTTCGGTCAAGAACTTTCATACCACCAGCCAATTTTTTTTAAATATACATAATCAAGATGAGGAAATACCTAAGCAAACAATCATTTTCATCTCATTCTATGTCAAATGCACATTCCAGTCCTGAAACAAACTGGTACCTGCAAATGACTCACCCTGCCAACAACATAATGTCGGATTTCGATCTTTAGAAAATGATAAAATGCATTCCAAAAGTCATTGTAAAATAATGCACTCTTGAGCAAATAAATCAACATAAACAAGGATTTTTGTCACAATAAAACATTTCTTTTACAAAGTTTTCTTGACACGTGTGACATGCTCACTTTTTAGCCACAACTTTACACCCGAGGTGTCCATCTGAGGATGGTGTGTTACTTTCACCACTCTTCTCTTTCAGCATTTCTGAGAGCTGGAGCTCAATAAGCTTTCAAGATGAGAGAGCATACAGTAAAGTTACTGCACACTTAGAAAACTCACCTCAGATTAACTCTCTGAACTCAAAGAAAAAAAAGAACCATTTTTTCAACTTTTTCTTGTTTGAAATGTAGCCCCACTTTTTGTGCAGTCATGTTTGCTTTTAACTGGACCACATGTTAAAACACAACCCTGGACTATCTTTTGTATTTTTCAGACCTCAATGTATAAAATATGCAGTTTTGACAAGAACAAAAATTAAAGCAATATCTTGAAGAGATCTATTAAGTTAAAATGTAAAGACAAAAGTATTTTTAATCAGATGCTTTTTATTTTAAAAAGGTATTGAGAGTTTATCAATTAGAATGAAATTTCAACACACATTTGCAAATTTTCAATTGGTGAGATAAGTGACTATAGGGATGCAGTATGTGTCCTCCTGAAATAAAAGGAAATAAAAGATGCTTTAAAACGAAATATGGATGTTTGAGTTCTTTCATCTTGATTTAAATTACTAACTCATTCTGAAAACTAAATAATTCATTTAATGAATTAAGAAGTTTCAAAATGGGCTGCTACAGTGGGTAGCACAGTGGCCTCACAGCAAGAAAGCTGGGGTTCAAGTCCTGGGTGGAGTGAGAAACACTGGCCTTTCTGTGTGAAGTTTGCATGTTCTCTCCATGTATGTGTGGGTTTTCTCTGGTTACTCCAGTTTCCTCGCACCCGCCAAAAACATACATAACAAAATTTCCCCTTGGAAAGAGTGTGTATGCCCCCACGACAGGCGGGTGACCTGTTAGGGGTGTACCCTACCTCTCGCCTTGAATCAGCCGGGATAGGCTCCGGCAACCCCCGAAACCGCATCAGGGATAATTCAGTCAGTCACCTTCTTATCCCTTACAGGAATATAGGAGCCCATCCCAGCTGATTTGAGGCGAATGGTAGGGTACACCCCAAACAGGTCACCTGTCTGTTGCAGGGCCACACACACATACTGATTCCTTGTGGCCAATCAACCCAGCATGCATGTTTTTGGAGAGGGGGAGGAAACCAGAGTTCCCGGAGAAAAACCCATATAATAGATGGGAAAAGCATGCAAACTCCACTCAGTAAGACCACTGTTCCAAGTTTCATTCCACCCAGGACTCGAAACCCTGACCTTCTTGCTGTGTGGCCACTGTGCTAACCACTGCACCACCGTGCAGCTCATTTTGAAAACGTCTTAATTTCTTTGACGTATGAGTTTATTGATAACGACATCACTCAGTTCATTTGGTTGAAGGCTTCATGTTAAATGATTGCACATACATTTATATGGAAAAAAAAAAACAGAGAATGCAAAAAAAAAGTATAGAAACATTAAAAAAACAATAAAATGCAATCATTTTCTGCCTTGTTGTATTCATGAAACCATTTTTGCTGACCTTCTCCATCTAATTCTTTAGCAAATAAGAAGGCCAACAGGAGAAAAGCAGAAAGTGCTGGGCTTAAAATAGCCGACTGTTTTGCAAAGCATTGAAAGCCCCTCAGCTAAAATGAAGCCACAGGTAGTTTATGGGCTATCATCTGATGGAATTATCTTCCTGCTGGCTCCAGGTGCAGGGCCAGGATAAAGGCAGTCCATCACCACAGGCCTGGGCAGCTAATGTAGCAGTGAGAGTGGCATCTGTGTCTGTGGACAGAGGGATCCTCTCTTGTCACTGCATCCTGCCTAATGAATTCATTCACCTGGGAGGACAAATTATTTTTTTTGTGTACATCTGCACAGCTCAGTGCATCACTAACAGGGTTAATTTGAGTCCCACCGGGCAGGAGTCACAAGCTGTGATTTTACCTGCTTTTGCACTATTCGCTTTTTGGACTGACAAAATTGTTAAATACATTAAAAAGTAGAATATTACGTTTATATGTCAGACTGGTTTCCAGGTAAAGCTCACAATCAAAGTATGAGCTACATGCTAGTCTAATAATTCAACATGTTGATAATTATAGCATGCTAATTTCAACAGTAATGGTATTGTCGTCATAAAAAGTGTGACTTTTTTTATGAGAAATGGACCTTAAAATCAGAAAAACTGAAAAAACATTCCATAATGAGGATTTGGAAATAGAATTCTTCTAATATTTCTTTTTACTGATTTCATTGAGGCTAATGAAGTTAAAATAAAACTTTAGATGAATTGAGCAAAGGGATAGTTGGTGACAAGAGGGCATAGAATTTAATGGAAAGAACCTCTATCAAACTTTTAATCATTAGGGTCGGTCAATCATGTCTTCAGGTTGTACTGCAGCTAGTGGCACAATATGGATTAAATAAAAATTCCGCAATCGTGTATATTAGCTTGACGCCATCTGTGAAAAAGCTGATGTTAAAGAAAAAATGACTTATAAAAAGATAAAATTCTTAAACACACATCAAGTCCACAGTGGATTGTAACAAGAGGTGTAAAATGAGTGTTTTATCCTGGCCTTCTGAAACTCCTGACCTCAACATAATTGAAAATTTATGGGTAGAAGATGAGTGCATGACATACAACCCCAAAATCTCAGAGAACTGAAAAACCTTTGAAAGGAGGAATGGGTGAATTCAACTGAAAGAACTGACAGACAATTAACTGGTCATCAAAAAATATAATTGCAACCTGTAACGGGTGGTGGAGTTTAGTTCTACAGGATATCCAAACTTTTGCAGACACCCCTGTTTTGTTTTCTATTCTATTGAAAGTGTGATTAATGGAAATAAGTACTAACTTATTGTCAAATTTCAATAAAGTCTGCGCTGTAATTCAATTCAATTTTATTTGTATAGCCCTAAAATCACAGAATTTCTGTCTCAATGGGCTTCACAAGAAAAAGAGGAATGTATACACAAAAAATACACAGCAAAAAAACTAATTAACAAATGATAGCTAGACAATATTAACACATTCCTGCCCTTGGACTCTCCTTCACAGTGAGGAAAATCTCCTAAAAAACCCTTCATTGGGGAAAAAATTAGAAACCTCGTGGGGATCCACACAAAAGAGAGATCCCTCCCTCGGGACGAGCATCCAATGTGTCTAAGGCTATTGTTTATCTTATTCTACTCTACAGCTAAGTATCTAAAGAAGCCAAGAAGATGTTCTTCATCCTGATGGAAACACGGGGGACTCCTCAGCCTGGTGATGACCCGCAAGAGGATGAGTAGATGGATTTCATCCTGATTTGAAGCCTTCTGTATATTTTTCCATCTTTCTTTAGAATCTTAATTACTACTAATTTTTACCTGATGAAGCTAAACTTTTGCTCTTCACGTACATTAAATCTTTGAAGCAAGCGATTTGTAACAATCTGATTCAATGTTTCAATTAATAAGACATCTTCCCCATTCCGGTGATTAGTGATTCTAATTGAATTTGAACTATCTACAATTATTATTTTCTTCTTGTGATTCCAAAACAAGTTTTTAAGGGGTAAATATGGCATGATATTAATCCTCAAAAAAATAGCATATACGTTTTATTTAAATGATAAACTTTGAATTTGCTGTTGAATGAATTATCCGAGAGTAAGGTGGAACCAAACTAGAAGCTGCTGTTAAATTCAGCAGGGTTACTGTTGCATTCAGGGGGGCAGATAAGCCTGATTTGAATAATCCTCATCTAGAACCCCTGCTTTATCTCAGTATCTACCCATCAGGAACATGCAACGCTGTGTTTATAAAGTTTATGAATAACGTAGCATTACTTTTTAATTACTAACAAGCTTTCGGTTTATCGACTCAGATCATATCATCATCCACTCAAACTCAAAGGAATATCAGTTTTTACCAAAAAGACTTTGATTTTTTTTAACCTTAGAGACTCCGATTGTTGTAAAAATTTGTGTAGAAATAAAATGATTTTCATCACATCACCAGTTTGTGCTTCTTGGGGGTTTTCTTCACTGTAGCAAGAAAGTGGCTGAGCTTCATTTTTGTGTGTGTGGGAGTCTAAATCCCAAGTCCATTAAATTGCTGTGTATGACAGATTAACAGAAGCCTAACAGCTGAAAGGAGTCCTGAGATTTCCTTCTCCCATGTGCACTTTCAAAGACAATTTGGCACTGAAAAGTCAAACACTTTAGGAGCGAACAATGTGGGAAATGTATATATATCATCACACTATATAGTCTAGTATGTATTAATCTTGAGGGTTTCTGCTAAACACACTCTGCTAACTCAGTTTAATACACAGTCTTTTTCAGTCACATATAAAATGGTCCATACTGGGAGCAAATGCAAGCAAACTGTTTTAAGCATAGAATAGAGGGATAATTTGTGGGATAATTACAGTTTCCCCACTGTGAAATTGATAAAGGTTTCTTGATTTTTCTTTTTGATAAGGTCCAAGATTGAAGGAATATGAGAAGATAGATGTGATAGATGTGGGGTCTTCTCTGTGGGGGTCTGACTGGCCTGGGTGGTGCGGGTGCCTCACTTTAGCCAGGTGGCTTCTGTGAGTGCCTGTGTCTCTTGGAGCTGGGTGGACCCCTGTGGTTTAGGCCACTGCAATCACAGACAGGCCGACTCCTGGTGTGGATTGATCCCCAGTTATTATTTCCTCACAGCATCAGGCCAGATGTTTATTTTTATTTCAGTTAAAGAGACAGTAGCTAGTGGTTCAGGTGAAACAGGGGTTGGTGAAGGATGTGCGTATGGGGGGTTGGGTGGTTGGGCTTTGTGAACGTCGATGCATGTGGGCAGTGTTTTGTGTGAGTGTGTGATTTTTGATGGATGCTTGTTTTTTAAACTTACTGGGTTTTTTTTAATGATCTGGATTTTAATCTTGTTTAGGTTTTTATTTGTTCTGTTCAGCACTTTGTGTGACTTTGTGTTGGAAAAGTTCCTTATAAATAAAATCTGATTTGATTTGAGATGGATATCATTCTTGAGTTTTTTCATGAACACCGTCTGATCAGCTCTGATATGAGGTGTTTCGTTTAGACTTGTGAACCACTTATCCCAAACGGGGTCACGAGGATGAAAGGTACTGGAGCCTACCACAGCTGATTTCAATTAATAGGCAAGGTACACCCCGGACAGGTCGCAAATCTGCTGCGGGGCGATTTGAAGGGTGGATATCTGCACTGTGACATAAAATCTTCAGGGATCACAAGAGGAATGAACCCACTTCAGCCTGCATCATTGAAATAAATTTAAAGTCAGAATTAGTCTTCTCATCCGTTCCATTTTACGCACGGTTTTCTTTTTCTTTATTTAACTACCACCTCTAACCAATCAATCTGCTAGGCATGTACTGTCCAAAGAATCGTAAATGATCCAACCAACATGATGTGTGGAGGATGACGCTGTCCTAGTAAAGTTTTTTTTTTTTCTAATGCGTGCGTCAAAAGTGCGTAAACGTGGTGGTGCATTGGCTGGATTCTGGAGCTGAATGAAGCAAAGCAGAGCGCATATGAACTCCTGCTGGATGCGGGGACTCTTCTTTTTGACAGAATTGTGAGAAAAGCCCTCCTTTTCTTTCTTTAAAAGGAGAAGAAAATCACAAGAATACAGTCGCATGTTTTTGGGAATCTTTTACGCGCCGTTATGGAGTGAATGAAACGTAACAGAAGATGAGGATTGTAAGCTCTCGCGCTCTTCTGAAGGATCCTTGTTCTTGATAAAGGGACAAACCAAGCTGTCCGTGACATTTTTCCATCAGATCGTAAAGGTGGAGGATTAGAGAAGAGCTGATGAAGGGATTATTAATCCTTTCAGTGCACCAAACGCACCAAAATATTTTACAAGCGTTCGGATGGAAATCGGGCGCGTGTTTGGAACTATTTTTGGTTTTATATGAAACTGGAGACTAGTTTGGGCACATTTTTTATTTAAAAAAAAAACTTGAGATCACAACTAAGTATTTGTAAAGAAAAATATCAAATGAACGTCTGATTTGAGGAAAGAAGAAAAAACTACCATCCGTCTTTATTTTTTTCCCTCAAAGTATTTCTTAATCTAAATGGAATTAGTTGAGTCTGAAGCAGGTTGTGAAAGGAACAGACATGGTACATGGGTACAGCCTCCATCACGGTAAGAAAACACTCAATAAGCTTCAACACACTGTTTTCTTTTGCTCTCTTCAGCCAGGCGCAAAAAGGTCCAAAAATCCATCAGTACAGAATGGATGCTGAATAAAAAAAACAACGCAATAAAATCAAACTAGAAAACATTGATTTCCATGCGATTAAAATCATAAAATGACTGGACTTTTATAAAAAGTCAACTTTTAAATGCATGAAAATGTTGCATGTTAACAGTGTCTTAATGATCATTTTTTATAAGAAAGCCCAAATCTTGTTTTTTGCAAGCACGTGCTGTTTTCAGTATTCCACAAGGTTGCAGAGAGGACATATCACTTTAGGGCTTTGCTGACTCTTAACTTCAAACCTCTATAAAATATGAATTTCTCCTCCTGATGTTGCAGTTGTTGCAAGTCTGCTCATACTTGGGTTGTCTGGGGCAACAAAAAAAGATTCAGCTACAGGTAATCTCTGCTGGGTTTTTTAGTTCTCTATCCACACCCACTCTTCTTCTATAACTTCTCTTTTTTCACTTTTTGTTTTAGTGAAAAACAATTCTGGGGTGAAGCCTGCAGGTCAATGTGGAGCATGGGTGAAAGAACCAGAAGGAGGACTCTTCACTTCACCCAATTACCCAAACAAGTATCCACCTGACATAGAGTGTGTTTACATCCTTGAAGGTAAAATGATATTTAAACATTTTTCTTTTTTTATTAAGAAGGAAAGGTGATGCAGAAAGAATCATTCACATGCTTTTACTAATGGGATTAAATGTTCCGCTCAATAAACTACAAAAGGTTTCATCTCATGCTGAAAGATCTTGTCTGATTCCACATAATCTGATTAGATTATTATCAAAGAGAACATGGAGTTAACAGCTTTGTTGTTAGAGAAATGTGTAAACGTGTGCAGCTACTGATAATGAGAAAAATCACTGAAAGAAAGAAAGCATGGCCAATGTGTATAATTTTTTGTTCTTTGGGCTAATTATTTTTACTGTTTCTTCCAGCTCCCCCCAGGCAGTGCATTGATCTACACTTTGAGGAGAATTATTCTGTTGAGTCGTCTTGGGAATGTAAATTTGACAACATTGAGGTTCGAGATGGACCATTTGGCTTCTCCCCAGTGATTGGCCGTTACTGCGGTCAGCACAGCCCTCCAGATATCAGAAGTAGTGGACGTTATCTGTGGATAAAATTTGTAACAGATGGAGAACTAGAAGGAGTGGGATTTTCTGCAACCTACAATTTTACTGCAGGTATGGTTTTTATTTTTTTCCTCATTCATAAGCAAATTTGAGTTTTTTTGCTCAAAGAGCAAGGCTACAAAAAAAAAAAAAAAAAAAGGTTGAACTTTAACATATAGTTGAACAGAGTCATCCTTGGCACACAACCTCTATGGCCGAAATATCACTGTGGATTGTATTTGGTTGTGTTTGATTGCTTCCTTCTCTTCATTTGTTTTCATTGTGACTAAATTGGAACAGTCTCATTGACCCCACAATTTGATATTCAAGAGACAGAAAAACTGCTCAGTCATGTGGAATACAACCTTCACCAATTTGGTTTCTATGCATAACCTTGGTTTTCTTAATTCGCTTCATCTTCTGCTTGAAAATTCCATTACCGAGCTAATGTGTGAGAATTGATGACCAAAAATTGGGTCGTTGCAATGATTTAATATTCCTTCACGCACACTTGACTGGGTTTAATAACACCATCATCGTTTTTAGTGTGTTTGAGCCTTGAAAGGCAGGCATGTCGTCAGAGAAACGTGAGGTGTGCCAATTTGTCTTCTCATGTGCAGCAACTTCAGTGGCATTTTGCCGTTGGATATTTGAGTGTGATTGTTTTCTTTGCAATGAACACATATGGAGTACAAAGACTTTTCTTCCGATAAACATCCTTCTACCTCCAGGCAATTGAGAAGAAAACAGTTGGGGTGAACTATAGATTTATCTGTAATGAGTGTGCTGTTCTTGATAAATGAAAGTAACCAAGGTCTTCACAGTAAAATTACTGTTGAGAAGAGCTCTTTGTAACGATGTCTGGTTGACTGAGATAAATCAAGCTTTAAACATCAAAGTAATCACCGCAAAAATTTCTATCGCATGGACAACAGTTAAGTTTGACATGAATCAGAGGAAACCTTGAAAGACAAAAAAAAAAAAACGTTGATAAAATAAAGGCAGACCAGCTCAATTGCTCTCGAAATTGTATTTGACGTTACCTAATGCTCTAAAGACATTATTTAATATGTAGAAATATGAGATCAGGTATTTTTTCTGCTTGCACTTTGAAAACATTATGAGAAATTAAAAAATAACTTTCTTGTCCCCCTTAAGACTTCATTTTTTAAATATTCTCATCCTAACATGACCTATAAAATTAGCATGTTCTTTCTCAGTACATAAAACTGCTTTTTTTGCAAGGTGTACTTAACCAAATGACAGAAGCAAGAAAAGGGCAGAGTTCACATGAATTAAGCATTTAAGCAGCACCAGGGTGCTGCAATTAAAATAAACTTGATTAACTGATCATTATCTAGACTAAGCACCATTATGAAAGTCGACATTTTGGAAGTCTGCCTTTCTGGAGCATACAGCTGGAAATAACACGATGCCAAAGACTCCTTGTGCATCCGACTAATTAGAAGACATCAGCTACTTTCTTAAAGATCTTTCTAGAAACTGTTAAATGGAACTATACAAGAATTGCGGAGTTCATTACAATGCAGTAAGAAAGATTATTCAAAACAAAGAACTAAATAAATGAGATTATTGCCTATTTTTAGACCATTAGTTCAGTAATGACATAAAAATGAATCATGGGCCATTTAAAAAAATTGAACTGAATTTAATAAGAAAAACCTCAACAGAGAAATTTTCATAATATTTTAATGTGTGTGACTGTGGAACTACACAATCCTGTAGTGGTCTGCACTGGAGCCTCACTGGCATGAAGGTTACTGGTTTGAGCCCCGAATGGGTTGAAGCTTGAAACATTAGCATATCTTTGTGGATTTTGCATATTCCACCATTTATGCATGGGTTTTGTCCTTTTTTTAATTGGTCTCTTTCCAACTTTACCCAATGATGAGAGTAACACAGAGTGATTGGGTCAGCCGTGAGAGTTATGGTGACTTGCAAATGGTCTATTCCACAGGTGTCAACGTCCAGTCCTTCAGGTGTCCTGAAGGTTTTCCTTGTTTTTCGTGCATCTACACACTTGATCCAGGTTAACGAGTCACTGTGCCAATTTTTTTTTGTTTGTTGATTTCACTTTACGTGCATCAGCTGTATTGGACAAGGAACACGTGGAAAACCTTCTGGACACTGGCCCTCGAGGTCCGGAGTTTGACACCCCAGACTCTATCTTGTGTTTTCCATGTTACTAGAAAATATATATATTTTTTTTACATTGTCGAGTTTCCATTCTCTTATTTCTGAGTCCAGCCAGGCGGAAACGTAAATGATACTGGCTTGCATCCTCGTCTCTTATGAACAAGCATACATTCAGTATTGTTTGAGAGTGTTTATGTATAATCTGCATCATTGTGGTTGGTTCAGGCTGATCACATAGGGGATTTATTGAAACTGTTTTGTTGTACAGGCTCCAGGGTGTACCCTGCCTCTTGCTTAAAAGCTCCAGGAACTCTGAATAGGATGAAACAGAAGATTAATGGACTTCAGAGTAGCAGTAAATTAGTTGTTGCTGCTAACAGTGCTTCAACAAGCTGTTAAACATTGTAGGGGATTTCTTTTTTTCATTTATACTTTTTTTTTTTCTTTTACTGTTGTACTTTTTTTAAGCAACATAATTTTAGACAATAGTCATTTATCACATTTTTAAGACATGAGAACTTGCCACAAATGGGTCTTTTATCTATTTAGCATGTGGTTAAAAGATCCTGCATTGTTGTCGTTGGATTTGTACATTTTGCCACTGCTTACATTTGTGTGAAAATTCTACCAATACTGAAAAAGTTTCTGGTGTTTTTACAGAATCGTCTCTGTCAGTGAAGTATTTGTATCTTTCAGCAAAACAATCCTGAATAACATCCTGTCCAGCTTTGCAAAAGAGATTTAATGTGGTTTGTTGGTTTCCTTGGCTTGGCTATAATTAGTTGAATGCATTGATTTTCTGTTACATGCATTTAGAAAACATTGTTGTGGATTGGCATGTCACAAATAAAGCTAAATTGAATTGAAGACTCTGACCAGACCTTCCACCGGTAAAAAAAAAATCAATTGTTGCATAGTAAAATGTTAAATCAAGCAAGACGAAATGATAAAATAATCATTTTCTCAACCTCTGCTTGTTAGTCTCATTTCTCCTAGATATTTACAGACAGGAAGAGATGAAACTGAATCCGAAGCATCATCACGTTTTCACTTTAGTTAGACGTGTTACTGACATGCTGTTTACAGTTTTAATTCAACAACATCAAATATGCTCTTTGTGTTTATTTGAAATAAAATAAGAAGAAATAAGAAGGTGGAAGATTTTAAGTACTTAGGATCAACAGTCCAGACCAATGGAGAGTGTGGAAAAGAGGTGAAGAAGTGTGTGTGCAGGCAGGTTGAAACGGGTGGAGAAAAGTATCAGGTGTGATGTGTGACAGAAGAGTTTCAGCTAAAAGGAAAGGGAAAGTGTACAAAACCGTGGTGAGACCGGCCATGCTGTTTGGTCTAGAGACAGTGGCATTGAGGAAAAGACAGGAAACAGAGATGAAGGAAGCAAATATGTAGACCAGGATGGATAGGATCAGAAATGAGTATATCAGGGGAGCATCACATGTCAGAGGTTAGTCAGAGAGGCCAGACTGAGATGGTTTGGACATGGGCAGAGGAGAGAGAAAGAGTACATCTGCAGAAGGATGCTGGATTTGGAACCACCAGGAAAGAGGCCTAGAGGAAGACCAAAGAGGAGGTTCATGGATACAGTGAAGGAAGACATGAAGATAGTTGGCATGACCAAACAGGATTCAGCAGATAGGGTTAGATGGAAGAGACTGACTTGCTGTGGCGACCCCTGATGGGAAATGATGAAAGGAGAAGAAGATATTTATTTGAAATGACATGCTTTTGTGAGGTTTTCAAAGCATCGATTTGTACATTTAGAAACTTTGTATGGCATCTAAAATGTTTTGGAGTATGGTTATTTCATCCAGTTCAAATTTCCTTTGTCTAAAATATAAAGTAATGTTTTTGTCCTTGCAGGAGTACTTATTTATTTTGTACATTTAAATTTTGCAAATTTTGCTCATATGTTCATTATAATGAAAAATATCATAAAAGGGAAGTGTTTCCAAAATTCAAGCAGTTGATATATTCATTTTTTTATGCTTTAATTGCGGGCACGGACTGACCGGTTTATTGTTAGTGGAAGATATACAAGAAATAAAAATAAAATACAGGAGATGAAAACATATCAAGAAATATCGACATGTACACCTATGACCAGACATTGTTGAGGTGAATCTTCAAGAGGTCAAACTCAGACCAATAGGGGCTTGAACGATTACATCATTCACTTTTACTAACCTACATATGAGCGAGTCGACGCAGTATTTGATGTTGACATCACAAGATGTCACAATGCACTTTACAAACATTTGACTGGATCTACAGAATCTCAGCACGTTCAGGAGGATTTTATGATGAGGAGTCATGATGAGCCACGGTTAAACCATGTGAACTCTTTTTCTGATACCTTCTCCAGAGATCAGTGGCGTACAGGAGAGAGCAGAACGCTTTATGAAGAGCACATGAAAAAACTCCAATCACCATATTAGACTGTCATCGAAAAGGCTTCAAAGTAGTCTTGAATAGATCCCTCCTGGATGAATGTGGGATTACACAGACCATATTAGCCTGACCGTAGAGTTAACATTGCTGTCTATACAAGTCTCTGTCAGAGCTGAAGTAACATAATGACCAAGATATTTCATCACTTCTGCAGATCGGAGCACCTTATCACAGAGAGAATAGAATGGTTGCATTTAGATTGTAAAACAAATACTGGGCATCTTTGCCTAATCATGCATGGTTGTTTTTTGCCAATTTTAGAAAACCTGACAATTTAAGTATTTTTTATAGTGAACTAAACATTTAGTTAACAGACGAGAAACAGAGAAAAATTCCTCAGCTTACAGTAATTAGTTGTTTTATCTCTTATTTATTTTGTAGAAACAGAAATCAAGTTATCAAATAGTTCTCTTGTAATTTCTGAGACGTGACTGCATCTGTTACATTCATTGATCTTTGAAATCATCTACTTCCTTTTCTTTTCATCACATTTCTGAAACTCGTACTGTGAAGACACTCCTGGGAGTGTTCATAGTATGTGCTGGTTCATTTTCAATTCACCAATCAGGATCGCCACATTGTCGTGAATTACTTTTACTTGTGGTAGTTTGTGCATCGTTTTCAGTTCGCCGAACATCCAGCTTGAGCTGTTTGGCTTCCTGTTGTTTTTTATGGGGCTTTTTAAAGCTTTTGGCGTCAGATGGATATTATAAAGTAATTTCTCTCATTCACAAAGAAAATAATGAAGCCAGAGAACACTTTTTGTAGATCCTCAGTTCTTTTTCATTTTTTTCTGTATGTGTAGTGTAATTACACCTAAAAAGTGGGACATTTTTTTTTCTTCTTTTAAACATAACCCAACATCAATAATATAGGTCATAAGTCCTGCAATGTGCAATTCAATGATTGTTTTTCCTTTTCATCTCTCAAGAGTCTCGCAGAAACTTGCTGAGAGAAAATAATAAAAAGAAATCCTTGCCCCTCCACTTGATAGGAAATATCTGTGGCATATAATTTACATAATTAAAAAAGATAAAAGTCTTGAATTCTCTCGCCTTGATACTCTGAAATCTGGCAATATGAACAGTTCCTCACATCTGCAGCTGCTCTGCTATCCATACTAATTCACACGGCCCATCTTCAATGAATAGGAGTAGGGGGAAAGTGGCAACAAAGGTGACATGAATCAGTCCCTTTTTACTCTCTTTTTCTCAGACATTTTAGGAGCGGAGATAAAATAAGCCTGCTTCTAATGATCTTTTCAGAGTGTAATGCTCTTGATGACTAATGCATCTTGCAATGCTCCCTAAGATTTTAGCACCGGTGAGTGAAAACAGAGAATCGTAAAATCCTTCTTTATATTCTGAATGACAAGTGTTTGTGGTGGACAACACTTTAATGGGAAGTTCATGAGAAGGATACCCACACTTCAACTTGTTTGTGAAAAATTTATTTTTGGTCGGGCCCATTATTGGCACCGATATTTTGTCATTTGTCTGTTTTAATCCGACTGATTTTTTTTTTTCATCAAATGCATTCACGTTTTCTTTCTTTGATTTGAAGAAAGCTTAAAAAGTCTGAAGGAGGATGGCAAAAATTATTTTCTGTGCCGTTCCTTTGAACAGCGGGGTTGCAGGAGTCTGTTACTAAAGTTGGCCTTTATTTGAAATAAAACTTGCAGTCAAATTCTTTTTTTTTTTTTCTTTCTTGAAATGATTTATTTTTAATAGGATCTGGGAGGAATTTAGTAATCGAAAACAAACGATGGTTGCTTTTCTGTTCAAATCTATTACTTTTTGTTATGTTTGTTCATGGACTACAACTTTCTGTTCTGACACACATTCACACAATAACGAGCTGTAACCTCTGAAATATTTTTTATCATTTAGTCCTGAAGCTTAGCTACTGAAATTCATATTGGCTATAAAAACCTGCGCCACAATTAGGATGTAATTTTTCATAGTACATGCAGGCTATTCAGATTATCTCTGGAGGTCACACATCTCATTTGTCTCATGTTTTATGATCAGCTTTGTGCTTATGTTGTATAACATAAAATGACTCAGAGAAGAGTTGAATAGAAATTCTGCAGCTGAGAAAATGACTGAATGGAGGAACCATGACTCCTGTACAATGCTGCATTTGTGTGGCCGTTGAGGGAATTGAGCAATTCTGCTATTCAGGTTGTCCTATAGGGCGCTGTGACCTCAGACCTGTGTGGACCAGTAGATTAAGTGGTGTCTCAGCACCTTAAGCCCAATTCAGAGCAAATAAAAGCAGCAACTTATCCCCTTCCTTTCTCTCTCTGCACTCTGATCCTTGGTTGTTTGCAGAGATAGACCTGCTGCTACAGGAAGCTCAGGCATAGTTTGTCACAATATGGTGTTTCCTTCATGATGCCATTATGGCCAATAAATAGAGTAAAAGTGGTGCTGGAGCATTAATTTTAATCTATAATAAAATGTATTGATATATTTTTAACTATTTACAGTTCGGTGTGCAATCGATTAATCAAGATAATAGTGATTGATTAAAATCCAGAAAAAAACTTAGGTGGATTGAGAGTTATTTCGGGAATGAAATAAATCAAGCAGCATTTAGGATTATGGCTGGACTAGGATATATGGCTCTATCATCAAGGAGGCAGGTCATGAGATTGAACCTAGATGGGCTCAAACTGGAAAATTGGAAATTGAACTATAGAGATGAACTTGTCGATCTTGGATGTACCACAGGGCTGTGTTGCCATTGCTATGGTTGGACAGTGTTCCCATTTTTACATCTGGCTCCAAAGGCATTTTCCGATTGCAGTACGCGACATTTAAATGCTTGAATTGCCATTTGTTTAATTGGATTTACAACACTGCCTGCATGGATTTCCTAAAAGACATTGACATTCAACAAGCTGGTGCACGGTGGTTTGAGATGAATATGCAAGTTAATAATAAACCTTGCAAAGGATCGTTATTTAGCTTGTGCCGAATGAATAAACTGGTTATTATCCTTGCAAGGGGTTTGGTAATTACACAACAATGTTGCCTGGTACCTGGACTGCAGTGTCAAAAGCACCGCCATAAATTTCTCAATAATCAATAACGCATTCGCAAACAATTTATTTTTCTGACTCTTCTCTCGATAACTCAGCAGAGAGTGGTTGCCATATTTATTAGGAATTTATTAGGAAAGTACACATGTATTATAAAACTTTAATAAAGGTCACATTCTAACAATTCTTGTCCTTGCTTTTTATTCAGAAGGAGAGATATGGGAAAAATGTCATTCAATTGCTAAATGTTTGCAGATAAAATGGATAAAAGATTTACTGAAATTTTCTAAGATCCAGACAAGCTTTGCTATTTTAATTTGTTTCATGATGCATCCAACAAAAGTACTGTCACAATGTTGTCTTACACTGTTATTACCACTGTATCAGGGTGAGTAAGATTTAATTTTCCCTGGTCAAGCTCTGTTGGTGTTTCACTTTCAGAGATGAGCACAAACTGAGATGAAATTTGAGAAGAAATTGAACCTCCCTTGGTGTCATTTTTTTCTGTACTTTGTTTGTAGTGGTATAGCTCCTTGCATGTCGTCACTTTCAAAGAATAGAGAAACAAACATTGGCAAAAAAATTAAAACAAATTACAGCTTCCTGTACTTTATCATTTGCTGCTATTTAATTCACTTGTTTTCCTATTTTCCTTCTTTCCTCTTCTTGCAAAGTTCAAATTAATTAAAAAAAGATTTATACATCAACATTTTTATATGATGAAGCAAGAGCCAGAAAGGTTATCAGATGCTGTGCAGAAAACTCGCTAAATCCTCAATTACATGCTGGTACTGGTGAAATGTGTCAGGCAGAAATTACTTGTAGAAGAATAAGAAACAAATTTATTATAATTATAATGTTTGGTTAAAAGATGAGTTTTATGCTAAATAATCTTTTGGCAGGTTTCCACCATGTTTATTTTGATTTTTTTTTTTTTTTTAATCTACTTTGTATTCCCTTAATGGGGAAAGTACTTTGCTGCATTGCACCGCAGCAGGAAGCCACCATGGCGCCAATGGTGGGAGCAACTAGGGGGTTTGGGTTTCTGCTCCAGGGACACTTTGGCATGGGCCAAGTGGGAATTCCCAAGTTATTCCCACATAAAAAGCATGTCTGGAGTGGGTTTTTTTATTTAATACATTTTCAATGCATTTTTGAGCAATTTGCAAGTGTACCCAGACAGTATTCGGATGCAACTAGTTGTTCTCAGCCATGCCTAACATGCCTACCATTCTAACATAAGCATGGAGTATTTTGTTGTATGCATGCATTCTATTAATGCTCAGTACATCCATTCGGGGACTGGTCTTTTGACTAAGTAGGTGGCGAGAGGTGAGGGAGTTTAGAGGGTAAAAAAAAAGTGAAGCTAGCTTCACTCGTGTTTAAATACTGTACTTCTTTCAGCAAAGTTTACATTTCTGAGTTAACAAAAAACATTGTTTTGTTTCGTCTTCTGAACAGCTTATCTGTAACAGGGTGGTGGAGCCCATCCCGGCTAATTTCAGGAGAGAGGGAGGGTACATCCCAAACAGATCGCCAGTCTGCTGAGGGGCCACACATACACACTTATTCCCAGGGGCTATTAGGAATCCCATTAGGGGTAATCAGTTCAGAAGATGAATGAAGAATTCAATTTTAGGTTATTATCAATCTCAACATGGCTAAAATTTTAATATAAAATATGTTGATCCACTGCTTTATAAACTTTTCTATTTTCTTTCAGTGATTTTTCTTGTATTTAAAATTGCAGAAATGGCGAAAAGTCAAAAAAGTAACAGTGATTTTATTTAGCTGGCAAGGTAACAATTTAAAAGGTGTTTTTTTGGCAAATATTTCTGTCAACACAATCTTTCATACTTGGCTCGTCCCCCTCGGAGCTGCTAAGTAATGTTGTTTTTGGTGTAACTCCAAAGAAGGATGTCAGAATTTTAATTCAGATCATTTTGACCTTCAGAATAAAAGATAAGACAAAACCTGCTTCAGCTTACCGTATGAAGACAGTTTTGGGAAAATGAAAATAAAAAAATAAGATAAAGTTTCCTTCAGTTTTTTTTTTTTTTTTTTGTTATCTACTAACAAATATCAAACTGGTTGTTTTACTTTGGATTCAACTGATGATATGAAGATAGTTTAACTGACATACATTGTATTGTTTGTCTTTATGAAAAAAATCATTTTGGGGGGTTTGTTCAAATTTATAGCCTAAAAACAAAGAAATAAATCCACTATCACAAAATTGTCGCCGACTCCCAGTTTGATGCTTGGACATGATCACCGTCAGCCAAACACTCCTTTGCTGTGTTCCCCACACAGACTTCTCGTTCAATTTATTAAAAAAAAAAATCGAAAAGAGCCAAATTGACTTCAGAAAAAAAAGACAAGAAAAAAGAAAAACATCTGTAAGAAAAATAATTTCCATCTATTAATCTATCAAATTTTTTATCCACTACTTCAACAAGATAATCTAAAATATTTTTTAAATAATTTTAACAGATTTCATTACATGTTCATTTAAATATCTTCTCAGTGTGTTGGAGAGTTATTTTAATTTTTTTTTAAAAAATGCATAATTTGTAAGCCTATGTAAAACAATTCTATTTTCGAACATTAGTGATGAAGTTACAGGAAATTAAGATTTGCATTTGAATATTAAGATTAAAAACTTTTGCCATACTTTATTTATGGGTTATGATGCAAACAAGTTACCAAAGTATTACTGTTTTTGATCAGTATGTGGGACATGGTGTAGTTTTGGCAGCTTTTAGCCAAGTCATTGACTTGGCTTGCCTTCTGCGTTGGCCCATATTGTGCTGTTTTGTGGCTTCATGGTTGAGAAACTGCCCTGTTGGTTGAAAGATGTAACATGTGGTCTGATGTGGAAAGCAGTTTAGGTGTGGAAAAACACAACGTACAAAAATGCTTCTATTCACAAAGTACTTTAAACACATTGCTGGTTATCTTTGTCTGCATGCACCCTTCAATCGGTTAAATGCCAACTGATGACAATAAAACGTTTTGTTTTTTATGTGTGTGTATTCACAAATTCTATAGACAATGCATTTGGTCCGAGCTCTTAAAGTTGTATTGAAAAAAAATTATCAGTAGTCAATCTCCATTTTTCACCCACTGCTCTCTTCTTTTAGCATAAATATTTTGCCAAAGGCTCTTTACATCATTAAAGCATCTCTGTGGTGGATCTTTAGCATTCATGCTGAGTGTTTAATTTTGTCTATTATGTCTGCTGAAATTGTGCTTCATGTTTTAGTTTTTCACAAATTAGGTCTCAATGAATAAAAAAATATCTTACATATATCCTGCAGATGGCTCAAAGGAAAGTTTTTTTGAGTTTTGGAAGCAAATGGTTTAGGGCCACTTGACTTAAAGGCAAATTGCATTTGGTGCTTAACTGGTTTGCTTTTTTATTTCTGCAATCAGACCATCCATTCATCTTCTGAACTGTCCAACACTGACGGGGTTGCAGGATGTACTGGAGCCTACCCTAGCTGATTCAAAGTGAGAGGCGGGGTACATTCCAAACAGGTCGCCAGTCTGACGTGGGACCGCACACACTCATTCCAAAGGGGAATGTCATACCGTAGTGGCCAATTAACCTAACATGCACAATTTCGGAGGGTTGGAGGAAACAGGAGTACGTGGAGAACCCCCCCCCCCTCCCCCCCCCTCCCCCCCCCCACACACACACACACACACAGAGAACCTGCAAACTCCACAGAGAAAAGCCAGTGCTCCAAGCCTTGTCACCACCCTTCTTGCTGTGAGGCTGCCATCAAACCATTGGGATTAAATTAAGTGCCAAAATGGGAAACTTAAAACTCAAAAGAAGCATGTCTACTTTCCTAAAAATTCCCCACTTACTGATTTTCCTAAAATCTGGTTGGCAATTGTACACATTTTCTAATCCGAGATCATCAGCAAAGTGTAATTTACAAAGAGAACTGAATTACATTTGGCAGCGAGGTAATAAAATAAGTACTTGCAGATTTGTTGTGCTGCCAAGAATATGATGGCAACATGTATAAATAAAGGATGCCAAAGCCATGATGGGATTAGGAAGTATGGATTGCCAGTAATCCTAATAACTCTCAAGAATGATCAAACTAGATTGAATCTGGCAGTCAAAGCCATACATCAAACTGTCCTCATAGGAAACGACAGTGAAATGACTTGATGATACGGTTGGTAAAATAACGGTGCTGCTTGGATCATATACCAGCAAGCTCATTCCATACATTGTGAGAACCATGTGGAAGCTTTAATGCATATCATTAACATGTGAACGGCTCATAAGGCATAAGAACTTAGTACAGCGGGCTATAAATCTGAGCTTCCAACCAGAAAGTGTGTACATGTACATACGTTATAGAAATGATCTCAGTTTCCCATTATGCTAATCAGGACATTTGCAACCCATTCACAACAATAAAAAAAAACTTTTCAAAACAAGATAACGCTTATTTTGCTTCTAAAAAATGTGCTTGGGAAGAGTGTATTATTTATCCCACAAAACCATTAGTCAGGCTTTTTCTAACATAATGAAATGGATTGTCGTTTTTTAAAGAAGAAATAAAACTGTAAAGATAAAGTTCTTCTTGTCAGATATTGAAGACAAACAACCTTATGTAAACTTGGTATAGTTTCACAAACAAAAGCACTGGAAGGGAGCACTCATTTTTATGGTGTTTTGACAGCGGGGACTTCGGTGCTTGATATGTTTACGGCATATTTTTGTGCATCTGTTGTGCAATTTGCTGTATAAAGCATGTTGAGCCAACCGTTTTTGTGATATCAGGCTATACAAATAAAATTTAAATGTTCAAAAGCTCACACAATAGCATGAGTAAAATTCAATCGTTAACTGAATGTATTTGGTAACCATGGACATTGAGAGTGATTTTGGGCTATACAAATAAAATTCAATTGAAAATTGAATTGAATAGATGGAGCACATAGCTGCTGCACATAATGAAAACTCTTAGCAAGCTGAGTCCTGCATTTCAAGTCCATAAAGAGTGAAAAAGTGAGTTTTACTTTGGTCTTTCCTGCACTTAGTCACTCAGAGGAAAAACAATGGATTACATTGGATTTTGTAAGCATTGCCTTGACTCTTAGAGTTGAAAAGGTTGAATGAACTATTGCGGTTGGAACATTTACCAGTACTATAGTTTTCAAAATATTTGCAAGAACATATTATCGTTTTCTCATTCTCATTGAAGTTTGCGTTGCTCATCTATCTTTTATTAATTAAGTGAAACAAGTTTGTAAAAAAATTCCAATAACTCTTTCGATCACTCAACCTATACCAATTGCATCTTGCAGGTCAATTAGGACAATCCTCTTCCTGCGATGGGCCGAAACATTTTTGGCAGCTTGCCACAAGCAAGGACCTGGAAAAGTCAGAAAGTCGATCATGTGCGTTCATCTCCATTTCAGTTTCAAACAAACACCAGCAGTCTGCTGAACAGCGCGGCCTTGCTGGCATTTCATTTTCCATTTGGCAAGCTCGATTAATCACAGCTCTCCTGTACAATGCGACGCACATGGCCACCCACTGTTGCTGGCTCTCTTTATTCCCCTCCGCAGTAAAATGTACAGAAAAAGGAACCAGTTGGGGAAGCAATGGTAACATTCTGCTACAGCAAATACAGTATGAATGAGAGATATAAGTGACAGAAAACAGAACAGGAGACAAAGGAAACAGGATTTGGTCATGCACTGAACGACTTGCAATGAAAGGAGTAGGTTATGCCCTCAAAGGAAGAGTGGGTGATAAAAGATCGGGGCTGTTTGACGTCCCCCTAAGGCAATGCATCCATCTGAATATTCATTAAGCTGACATTGAATTTTCTCACCATTCTCTATAAAAAAATGCCAATTGGCTTTTAACAAAGTGGTTTGTAAAAAGGATGCACAGAATGATTACATAAAAATAGCCAAACATAAATGGCCTCATTTTATTTTTTGTTCATGAACAGCCTTAAAACAGGTCCAATGCCACAGAAAAAATCTCTTCATGGCACATCGATAAATTTTTTTTACATTTTTACTTATATATTTAATTTTTTATGACAATAGTTAGGGCTTCAGGACTTTAATTGAGTCTATCTTTTTTTTTACATGTGCACAATTTGTATAACAAAAATCTGGAATTGACTCTAGAAGCTTTAGATTGTATTTAAAAATCCTTTTAGCAGTCAAAAAGCTGATTATTGATCTATTTGACAGATGTATGTATCCTATTGCTCAGTTATAATTTCAGATTGAAAATTTAAAAGTCAAACAATTGACAAAATAAGATCTTAATGTCACAGAAAACTTGTGACAGTACTGACTCTAAATGTTACAACACTCATTTTAACTCCAAAGCCCTGGAGCTTATTTGAGCAGAGTCTATCTGGTTGTATTTTTTTAACAGAGAGTTGTTAGACACATGGATTTCTGTTTCTTCAGTGTGGCAAGGACATTTCTTATCCCAGAGTTGAGTCCAGCTGGATTTTAGCTGGAGGATACGACTCAAATCTGTATGCTGCTCCTAATCCCTACGCACAAACACAGACACGCACTCCAGACTTCCTTTCAGCGACTACATCTCAAACCTCAGATCAAAAAAAATCTCTCTTATTTTGTTCTCTTGTGTGTTTGGAGGGGCGATATTTGTTCTGGGTTTGTGTGCCGGCGGTTAAAAGGAAAAAAAAGAAAAGGCAATTTTACAATAAAGAGGAAAACGATAATGTGAACTGGTTGAGTGGTGGGGCTTTATCTTCCTGACGAGTCCGGAGAAATACACATGCTGCACAGAACATCATGTGCTTTTGTAAAAATCTTTTAAAAAAACTTATTCTGAACAAACCTCACCGTGTACATTGTACAATCTTTTATAAGCAGGTCTAATCTTTTTGGACTCCTGTGGTAAAATGTAGAATTCAAGTGAGATTGAAATCACCATTTTCCCTTCAGATAAGCGTGTGTGCCACTAGGACATCATTTTCTTTCTCTTAAATTAGAAGAAGATGAGAGTGAATTTCTGGAGCTTGGCTTAAAATTCTGATACCCTCAGGGCGATACAGTTTTCTTTATATTTCAAAAGTCTGCCAACTTTAACTTTTTATCACGAATGTACTGTTCTTGTGAAAGAAATTAAAAGGAGAAAAAAAGGGTTTTGCATTATTAATTTTTATTAATAATTGGTTTCTGGGTAAATTTGCGAAATTAAAGATGACTCGCCATGCTCAGTTTACAAAATATATTTCTGCTTCATATTTGTGTCAAAGTGGGGTGTGGAGAGGATTTATCTTTTTAACATTTCAATGTGAGGATTAGAAACAAAACAGAAGTTCCGGTTTTGTTCCGCCTCCTGAATAGCTTATCCCTAATAGGGGTCGCTGAAGTGCCGGAGCCAATCAGGGCTGATTTCAGGTGAGAGGCAGGATACACCCTGAACAGGTCACCAGTCTGCTGAGAGGCCAGACACGTAGACAACCATCCACACTCATCCCTAGGGGCAATTTTCATAGTGGCCAATCAACCTAACATGAATGCCTTTGGAGAAAGGGAAGAAATCAGAGTACCTGGAAAAAATCCCACACATTCACAGAGAGACATGCAAACTCCGCAAAGATAGGCCAGTGTTTCAAGCCTCGTCCCTTGCTGGTCTTGAACCCTAACCTTTTTGCTGTGAAGCCACTGTACAAACCACTGCGCCACTGTGCTGTCCTTTCTGCATATGATATGGAAAATTATTTCAGAGCAAATTCCCAGTCAAAATGCAAAGTAAAAATGGAAATCATAATATGGGATTAGGTTTTAATAATGTCTCTGGTTTACAAACCAAACTGGATCTTAAGAAAAGTCTTGGTCATTGATTTTATCAGAGTTTATGTCTGATGAATAAGACTTGGTAGAAATTTTTGTTATTCCGTGAAAGCAGCCAAATGATGAACCTAGCATGACTTACTCTTGTGATGAATAAGGTTTTTGCTTTTGAGTTATCACTTTTTTTTTGACACTTTAGCAAACATTTACTACTTTCACCATTTGATTGAAGTGAAGATGATAAAGAATAAATTAAATGTCATGTTTTCCTACTGAGTTGCAAACTCAACCTTTCGATGAACTTTCTTCTTCTGACTTTCTGCAGTCGTTCAGCAGCAGATTGATTTGTTAACTGTTTTGCATGCCGTGCATAATCTTAATACAGCTCTGATGGGTTTTGAATGTTTGAAGAGTTCATGTTCCGTGTCGTCCTTGCAGCTGCTCTCGGTCTAGTGAGACAATAATCAAGATGTTAGAGTTACATGAATTACTAAATGCTTTCTTTCATGTAGTGATTTAGCTGCTAAACGTGCAAAAGAAGGCAACCAGGGGAGGCTCGGTCACTCTTGGTCATAGCATTTTGAAAAAAAGAAGCAATGAACTAGTTTATTATACCAGAGTGTGAGTATCAGCTTACACATCTGACCTCAGAGTGAACTATCAGCCTTTTTACAAAATGAAATATTCACTTTTAATCACTTAATTCTTGCCTTTTCATTTCTGGAGTCCATAAATAATGCAACTAGTGGAGTTGGTACAAAATGTTAATCAAATCTATTTCCCTTGCAATTAAAAGTCACGTTACTTCACATTGATTGGCTTTGAGACCTCTACAGAAAGGACAATGCAGATTTTCTACTTTACTAGAGTGAGTAGTTATGACATTTTTTGGATTTGATGGTTGTGTCACTGTTTGTCATAACGTGGTAAAGGTAGGGTGAAGGACCCAGATGCATTACCAGTTTTCACCAGTTTCTTGCAGTTAATCAGGGGTTAGGGAATAGGTAGGGATGTGCATCCTGGTAGATTGCATGGATCACCCCGAACAGGTCACCAGTCTAACGTGGGGCCAAATACATATAACCATAACACACACAGTCATTCCAAGGGGCAATTTGGCACCGGCCAATCGAACGACGGTGCATATTTTTGGAGGGTGGGAAAAAAATCAGACTACTCCACACAGAAAAGGCCAGTGTTCCAAGCCTCGAATCTCGAATCCATGACCTTCTTGCTGTGAGGCCACTGTGCTACCCACTGCACCACAATGCATTGTGCTGTGCAATATCTTTTTGGCGCACTTGTTTTTTAATTGCATGTAGGAATTCTTAACAAAGTTTAGTAGACTTTTTTAAAGCCTTTTAAGGACTTCATCCAATGCAATAGTTTGAGTTTCCATACCACAGAAATAGTTTTTCCTTACTGAATAAAACAGGTGAGATCTTTTCGAGTTATGACCATCAAGAGTTTACATGAGGACAGTTTTTTAAATAACCCGGGAAAGTTATTTATGGCAAAATTAAAACAGTCTGACATCCTTTTTTTTTTTTTTCAATTTTTTTTGGCGGAACCAGTCTGTGCCGTAGAGCGGTCAGTCTAATTAGCCTGCACGCCGAGCAGCACAGAGCAGTGTTTCATTACGGTGAAGTGAGATCTTTATTTGATCCCTCTCTTTTATCACATTTTCCCATTAATGCCCCTTCTGATGTCTGATTAAAACTCTCACGGCGATCTACCTACAACTCCAACCCACTCACTCATCCACACACACTCTCAACAGGCAGGAAAAAAAAGCTAATTTGAGAAATTAATTTCTTTCTTTTAGAACGGTGCTATCTCACCCTCTTCCAAAAGACATTTTTATGTAGCCTAATTGATGCATGACAGCTTTCATTAACTTCTGATCCCAGAGTTGGTATAAATACTTTATTCAATTTAGATAGTGGCAAGCGGTGAAATGAGTGCTACGTTGACATGCACGTCGTGCACCAAGCTCTATCTTAAAGATCACTCATTGTTTTATGATTGATTAGACACGACTACCCTCAGTTTGGCAAATATTATTTGCATTTCTCAGCATGTAAAACGTTTTGTAATTTATTTTTTTTTTAAGTCATGTCAATTACTTTTCAGTCCCCAGTTAGAAACCTGATTTAACCACTCCATTATCCACTTGTGAGTGTACTCAATCCTATCTGGAAGTGAGAGCAACCTTGTATTTTCACCCCGCAAAGTCATTCTTCTTGGGCTCGTAGACTGTGTGGGTGACACAGAGAGACAACAACGCACAAATGAGTGTTATCAAAGTCAACCTGAATACCCCAACTGTCTGGGATTCGAACATCAAAGCCCACTCTTCAACCCACCAACTATTTCATGGATGCATCAAACACCACAGGAAGTGTTTTGGTCGAAATTGAAAAAATTGGATGGTATAAATGTCCCTTCTTTTACAGACAGGCACTGATTTTGGAGTGATACAAAGATAGTGAATGAATCTGACATTTTAGGAAGCTAAGTCCCAGGTCCAGTTCTGTTTGAAGCCTCATGCAATTGGCTGTCTTCGTTTATAGGAAATGCCAGGATGCAGTTACGTCTGCCCCAACATGCTGTATGACGTGCTGTCAATTCAAAAGAAGATGAAAGAAAATGCCGTGTGATTTCTCATTCAGAGGTCTTAATTCATCTTGACATGCATTAAGGAACAGACGGTCCTTTTGATTACAAAGAATCTGACCAACACAGTTATTCTTTCTGTGTGATCAGAGTGTTTCTTCCCATTTTTATTTGACTTCAAAGGTTGCATACTGGCATAGTTTCCTTGCGTATACAATATGTATAATTCATCTTCTTCGTGGTTGTAACCAGTCTTTGGCTCTTGAATGTGAGTATTTGTTCATTTGATAAACTATTTTTTTTTTAAAAAATGTTTGGTGTCATTGGAACAAATTAATGAAGCCAAAAACGTATTGAAACATTCACATTAAAAACCTATTTCAGGTGTTAAAAATCTATCATGTAAATTGCAGTTTGCACTCCATTCATTTAAAAAATGAAATATTCAGACGTCTTTCACCCCATTAAATAAATCTTTGTGGCAAATAAATATTATTATTCTGCTGCTCTGTGAGATTAACAAAGGGTTAGAAAGATGAGATAAAGGAACCCCGAACTATGTGCTCTGTTTTGCGATCAGGTTGAGCAGCAGCAAAGCAATTTGTCTTATTCAGTTAAAAGGATTTCCAGGATGTGTAAACATGTTCAAGTATTCATATCATGCCCACACTAAAAGTTTTTCAGCCCTGCTGTTTTTTTCATCCTATCAAATAATGGAATAGATACATACGCTTTTACTTTTAGCAGTTTTACAGCTAATAAAAGCTTCAGAACTAAGTCTGAAGGATGTTTTTGCAGTCTGTAGATATCCAGCCTCAGAGACAATAAGAAAGGCATTTCATTTTCTTGGTCACATATAGAAGTTTGTGAACTTTACTGCTCTTTTTACGCAGTAGTGGCCATGATCAGCTAGAGTGAAGAATGATGGATAGTAGAAATGACAGTTTTGCTCTGTTGAGCAATGATTAAGTGGAGAGTGGTAGGCTTGAAGGTTACAGTAGCGGGCTGGAGTTTGGAAGACCCTGGTTCAATCCCTTGTGTGCCAACAGAGGCGAATATCAGGTCCTTTAACCTTCTCAATGGCTCCCCTGAAACATGGCACAGGTCATTCTGAAACCTTATTGCCAGTGGAATCCTGGGATCCTAAATTGGGGTGGATAAGTAAAAATCATTCAATGTAGTAGCTTAATTTTCAGATGTTATCAGAAGCAGTCTAATATAAGACCTGTAAATAGTCACTAATTGAATAGTCACTAGTTGCATTACAATACAAGCAGCGTTTTGTAAGTTACACTTAAAGTGGACAACATTTTACATCACTGATCGATGGGATAAAAATATTATACACTGACCATATTTTTCAGACTATAAGTCGCACCTGAGTATAAGTCGCACCAGTCGGTGCATAAATTAAAAGTGCATAAAATAAAAGGGTAAACTTCTATAAATTGATCCGAAGTATAAGTTGCACTTCCGACCAAACTATGAAAAAAATTGTGGCTTATAGTCCGAAAAATACGATGCATAAAATGATTGCTGCTGCAACTATTACTTCTTTAAGCCACTTTTTTAAATAAGATATACTTTATTCATCCCTCAACAAAGAAATTTGTGCGTTGCATTACACCTCAGCTGGCGACCATGACGGCACCAATTGTGGGAGTCTTCCCCAAGGACACTGTGAAATGAGCTCAGAGGGATTTGATCTCGCAAACTTCCAGAGAACTTCCAGTCCAAGGTGATCATTTTATCACTGAGCTATTGCTCAGTGTTAATTGAATGGGCATAAGATATTTTACAATACTAATCACCACAGATTTTTTTTCCCCAAATTTGACTCCACAAAACTTTACCTTTTGATTATAATATTTATTCATCCTTAAATAAAGTTCCCTGCACTTTCACATCTTTTTATCAAACCACATAAACTGTGGTGTGAGGCCTTTTAGGCCTGCTTGTTTTTTTTTCTCCCCCAAAACTCACAGGTGCTGGATGGCTTCTAACGAGAGGATTGGCTGATTGCTCCCAGCTGCACAGACTTACCGGTGGCTATAAAAGACCTGGTGTCACCCACAGTCTCTGTCAGGTCTTCAACGATTCTAGTGGTAAACTGACCACCTCTAAGCTGAGTCAAATTTTGATATCAGACTAATTTTCTTATTCTCCTCACAGGAACCTTCAGCCCTTCCTCTTGGCCATCCAGCACTGCCTGAAGCCGTTATCTCTCTGCTGTGGATTCCTTTGTTCAACACTTAATAAACTGTTAAACCTGCATTTGGATCCTCCTCATTCCCTCTCCCTCACAACAGAAGACCTGACCAGAATGGATCCAGCGGGTTCTGCATCACCCTCAGTGTCAGAGATTCTGACCCGACAAGGAATATTCCTGGGACAACAACAACAGGCCATAAAGGCCCTTATGGACGAAAATACTCAATTAAAAACACAGTTACAGGCTTTAACAGACAAAGTAAATAATCTAAGTTCTCTTTTTCTGTCCACAGCCTCGGCACCTCCTTCAGCTATGCCCAGCCCACTCATGGACCACCATATTACGGACCCGGAACCTTTCCATGGAACCCTGGGGAAATGTCGTGGGTTCCTCTTGCAGTGTTCAAATGTCTTTGCTCTAAGACCACGGACCTTCGAATCAGACAAAGTTAAGAATTTGTACATTGTGGGTCTTCTTCGGGGCAGGGCACTGGAGTGGGCCGAGGCCGAAGACGCGGCAGCCCCCCTGGCTGATCGCTCAACATCTGATTTTCTGAGTTTATTCAGAACCATGTTCGAGGTGCCGGACCGGGCTGGAGATGCCTCCCAGCGTCTACTCCACCTTTCCCAGGGAACTCTATCTGTGGCGGAGTTCTCCATCTCATTCCGGACCCTAGCAGTAGAGGCTGGCTGGGGACAGAAGGCACTAAGAGGGGTGTTCCTAAATGCCCTGAATGATCCTCTGAAGGATGAGCTAGCTGGCAGGGGGACCCCATCCACATTGGAGGAACTCATTTCGCTGGCAATACAGTTAGACAACCGTCAAAGAGAGAAACGATATGAAAATACCACCCGGGCCCTACACCCTACTCCAGTTCACAGCCATCGACAGCCTTCCTCGGTCTGCCCCCCACCTAGGGCATTTGCATCTGTTCCACAAGAGGCTGAGCAGCCTCCCACAGAACCAATGCAGTTGGGACAGATGCATCTAACCAAAAAGGAAAGAGAGGTTAGACTAAAAGAAGGGAGGTGTCTCTATTGCGGGTCGAGAAGTCACTTACTCTCAGCTTGCCCTTGTCGCCCAAAAGACGGGGCCCACCGGTAGACCTAGGGTTACGGGTGGGCACAACTAGATGTCATGGTACCCCTAGGCTTATGATTCTTGTGACACTAACCTCTGGTTGTTCCTCTTCTTTTCCGGTCGAAGCGTTGGTGGATTCCGGGGCCGACGGCAACTTCATCGACGCAGATTTTCTCCGTCAGTGTGGATTCCAGTCCCAACCACTCGGAGAACCCATTAATGCCACGGCGATCGATGGACACGTTATCACCAGGGTGACCCACCAGTCCTCCCCGTTGGAGATGGTGGTATCGGGTAATCACCGTGAGCACCTTTCGTTTAACGTTATTTCGTCACCCGGCTCACCCCTTGTGTTAGGTTTCCCCTGGCTTAGGTTGCACAATCCACAGGTCGACTGGCAAAACCGGCGTATCGTCGGGTGGAGCAATCAGTGCCATGCAACTTGCCTCCAATCTGCCGTGACAACCGTCTCTTCCGACACGGTAGGCTCAATCGACCCGGTGGACGTTGCGTCTATCCCGGCAGAGTATCATGACCTCAAAGAGGTCTTCAGTAAGGAGAGGGCACAATCTCTCCCGCCTCATCGGCCATATGATTGCGCCATCGACCTCCTCCCTGGGGCAACCTTACCCGCCAGTCGCCTGTACAATCTGTCTGCTCCAGAGAGGGGGGCGATGGAGAAGTACATCAATGAGTCCCTGGCGTCGGGGCTTATCCGCCCTTCCTCGGCACCCATAGCAGCGGGGTCCTTTTTTGTGGGTAAGAAGGATGGTTCCCTCCGTCCGTGCGTCGATTATCGGGGTCTTAATAACATCACCGTTCGCAACAAATACCCGTTGCCCCTCATTAATTCGGCGTTCGAGCTACTTCAGGGAGCCCGGGTCTTTACAAAACTCGATCTGCGTTGCGCCTACCATCTCGTCCGAATGCGGGAGGGGGACGAGTGGAAGACGGCGTTCAACACCCACCTGGGCCAATTCGAATACTTGGTCATGCCTTTCGGGTTAACTAACGCTCCCGCAGTCTTCCAGGCATTCATTAACGATGTGCTCCGTGACTTCCTTAATCGTTTTGTCTTTGTTTATCTGGACGACATTCTTATTTTTTCGCCCACTGTTGAGGAGCACATCGTCCATGTCCGTGCGGTACTCCAGCGACTCCTTGAGAATCGTCTGTTTGTAAAGGCTGAGAAGTGCGAGTTCCATTCTCAGTCCGTCAACTTCCTTGGTTTTATTGTACACGCTGGGCAGGTTTGCCCGGACCCCGAAAAAGTTAGCGCGGTGGCTGAGTGGCCTCGACCCAACACCCGTCGCAAACTACAACAATTTCTGGGTTTCGCAAATTTTTACAGGCGTTTCATTCGCAATTACAGTCAGGTAGCTCTTCCCCTTACCCAGCTTACTTCCACAGCCAGACCGTTCGTTTGGTCTCCCCAAGCAGAGGGTGCATTCACTGAGCTTAAAAAGAGGTTTACCTCGGCCCCCATTCTGGTCCAGCCCGACCCCTTGAGGCAGTTTATTGTGGAGGTGGACGCCTCGGATTCAGGGGTGGGTGCTGTGCTGTCCCAATACCATCAGGAGGATGGCAAACTCCATCCCTGTGCCTTTTTCTCTAAGCGTCTCTCTGCAGCTGAACAAAACTACGATGTGGGGAATAGAGAACTGCTCGCAGTCAAACTGGCACTCGAGGAATGGAGGCACTGGCTCGAGGGCGCAGAACACCCATTCGTGGTCTGGACAGACCACAAAAACCTCGCTTACATCCAAGCAGCTAAGAGACTCAACTCTCGACAGGCCCGGTGGCAGCTGTTCTTTACACGCTTTAATTTTACCCTCACTTACAGGCCGGGCAACCGCAATACCAAACCTGACTCCCTCTCCCGCCTGCATGATGGTCATCAGTCCAGATCGGAGCCGGAGCCCATTCTACCCCCCTCCTGCGTCATTGGGGCAATCACTTGGGAGATCGAGACTGCAATAAGGGATGGTCTGCAGCATGATCCGGACCCAGGTACTGGCCCAGCTAACCGTTCGTATGTGCCATCCTCTGCCCGCTCCCAGGTTCTCCTATGGGCACATGCATCCCGGTGGTCCTGTCACCCTGGGATTCGCCGTACAATGGCGCTTCTTCAGCGGCGGTTCTGGTGGCCAACGATGGAGGCAGACACTAGGAATTTTGTCGCTGCCTGTTCTGCCTGTTCCCGGGGCAAGGTCCCTCATCGTCCTCCTGCGGGGCTGCTCCATCCCCTACCGGTTCCCAGTCGTCCCTGGTCCCATATCGCACTGGATTTTGGGACCGGACTCCCTCCCTCAGAAGGTAACACTGTTGTGGTCACGATTGTGGACCGATTCTCCAAAGCTGTACATCTGGTGCCTCTTCCTAAACTCCCTTCAGCCTTGGAGACTGCCCAGCTCATGGTGACCCATGTGTTCCGTCTGCATGGTATCCCTCTGGACATAGTCTCTGACCGGGGTCCGCAATTCACATCAGCTGTTTGGAAGTCCTTCTGTAAGGCGCTGGGGGCTTCCGTCAGCTTGTCATCTGGCTTCCACCCCCAATCCAACGGCCAGTCGGAGCGGGCTAACCAACACCTGGAATCCACATTACGGTGCGTGTTGGCCTCTGCCCAGTCCACGTGGTCGTCTCATCTCCCGTGGATTGAGTATGCCCATAATTCCCAAGTTAGTTCCTCCACAGGATTGTCCCCGTTCGAGGCTTCTCTGGGTTACCAACCCCCATTGTTCCCGGATCAGGAACAGGAGCTGGCCGTCCCTTCGGTGCAGCTCCATATCAGACGGTGTCGTCGGATCTGGAGGAAAACTAGGAGGGCCCTCCAACAGGCCTGCGGCCGGGCTCGGCGCCAAGCTAATCGCCACCGTCAGCCAGCCCCAGCATATCAGGTTGGTCAGTCTGTCCTTCTGTCTACCAGGAACATTCCCCTCAGGGCAGAGTCTCGCAAGCTTTCACCCCGCTTCATTGGCCCTTTCCGGATCCTGCGGCTGGTCAACCCGGTCTCGGTAAAGCTCGCCCTGCCCTCTTCCATGAAGGTACATCCTGTGTTCCACGTCTCTCAGATCAAACCGGTTTCTACCAGTCCCCTCCAGCCTCCTTCTGCTCCCCCTCCACCTCCTCGCCTTGTCGACGGCTCTGATGCGTACACGGTCAACCGTCTTTTGGATGTTCGTCGCCGAGGTCGGGGTCTACAGTACCTCGTGGACTGGGAGGGTTATGGCCCGGAGGAACGGTGCTGGGTGCCCCGTTCAGCGATCCTGGACCCTGGCTTGGTCCGGGACTTTCACCGCCGCTTTCCGGACAGGCCTGGTGGTCCGCCAGGTGGCGTCCGTAGAGGGGGGGGTACTGTGGTGTGAGGCCTTTTAGGCCTGCTTGTTTTTTTTTCTCCCCCAAAACTCACAGGTGCTGGATGGCTTCTAACGAGAGGATTGGCTGATTGCTCCCAGCTGCACAGACTTACCGGTGGCTATAAAAGACCTGGTGTCACCCACAGTCTCTGTCAGGTCTTCAACGATTCTAGTGGTAAACTGACCACCTCTAAGCTGAGTCAAATTTTGATATCAGACTAATTTTCTTATTCTCCTCACAGGAACCTTCAGCCCTTCCTCTTGGCCATCCAGCACTGCCTGAAGCCGTTATCTCTCTGCTGTGGATTCCTTTGTTCAACACTTAATAAACTGTTAAACCTGCATTTGGATCCTCCTCATTCCCTCTCCCTCACAACATAAACAGCGCTTTAAAAATGGTGCAGCATTTATAATGTTGATATTCTCGCTGACATAAAATTTTACTCAAAACAAGCAACCAGAAACGTAAATTGTATACATTTTTAAATCCATAAAATCCACAAAGGCTACATTTGAAAAAAAAAAAAACTTATGATGTCACAACTCATGAGTAATTAGATGCTAATATTTAAATTTTTTTTAAGTCTTAGAATAACTACATAAAAATGACACAATAACAAAACCAAGGGTCAATTTATTTTAAGTACTCAGTCTGTACAGCTCAACACAAAGTTGCTCTTGAAATTCTTCTCCTTTGCTTCATTTCTGCATTAAAAGTATTCTGAGCTGTTGTTTTTATCAGGGTATCACTATATCAAATCATTTTTCTTTGTGAAAGCACATTATTACTGCACTCCTGATAAACGGGAATATATTACACTAAGCTGTCACATTCCTGATGTGTTACCGCCAACATTGAGCAAAAATGTCACAGCGAGAGATTATGTTCTGTTTTCAGAATCAACTTTCTTGACAAAACAAACGTCTGATTTACACCAAAGCGATGTACTTTGTAATTTGTATTTTCTCCTTTTAGAGAATTGAATCTGTTAAAAACAGGGCTGTAGATGTTTGTGGTCAGTCTTAGTTCTATTGCTTTCATTACTTCTCCAAAGTGTTTCGGTACATCGTCTTGGATCTTTGCAGAGAAGAGAAACAAGCTTCTAGGGCATGCTGATAAAATCTTAACACACCATATGTTGGGCCTGGCACATGCATGTTCCAGTGAATAAAAGCAACACAGATATTCTTAATTAAATTTGAAGCGAGCAGGGTTCCTAAAAGGTATTGATCTGATCATAAAATGTTAACAATTTACTACTCTACCACTGGCTGCATTGCCTATAAAAAAAATGATCGACAGAACAGCATTGGGCCAAAGTAGTTCAGAGCTAGAAATTACAACCTATCGTCCACATCTATAATTTCACTATTCGTCCAAATAACAGCTGTTTCTATCAAAATGCAGCAATACATTGGAGATAATGGGACCACAACAGCAGAAAGCAGTGCAGAAAGAACACACAAACCTGCACCTCTGCAGGAACATGCACCTTAACTATACGGTTATTGATTGCTCCCCTCTATTTTGCTGAGACAGATGTTGTTTCTCCTGGGATGGTGCTACACCACTTGGCTGTTGGCTGGTATCTGGCTGGAAAGTTATCCTTCATCAGCAGACATGCACACACGTCCTCACAAACACAACCGATCTCAAGTCGTCACATCACCACTAATCACATGCCCTTCTCCTAAAAGTGGACGCCCTGCAGTCCTTCATATTTGTCTTTTCTTTCCGTTTCTCTCTGCTGCTTTCAGGGGTTGTTTTCCTCCAGTCCTATTTTTCCCCTTAAGTTGTTCTTTTCTTGTTTTTTTTTCTTTGTATCTATGGCTATCATTCTGCTTAGAGTTGCTGTTTCCTGTCCATCTTTTAGCTTTGAACACCTCTGCTTTTGTCTCTTTTCATCACATCAAGATAGATTCTCCTGACTTGTGTCAGTGGTTGTGTGTGTCAGCGTTTTCTTGATAGTGAATAGTTTCGATCCTGCCTGTCTTTTCGCACCGTGCAGAGCATATGTTTGACAAACATAAGTTGCTGCGAGACTTGTTTTTATTGGTTTATTAAAAACCCTGGCAAAAATATTGTAACAGGAATACTGTGTGCTGAACCAACAGAGTAAGATGAGATTTAAAACTGCATCCTACTGGAGAAATTTTGGTTAGACCTTGATGAGGCAATCCAGAACATCCCTAGAAGTGAGAGAGTTGTTATTGGAGCAGACTTCAATGGCCACGTTGGTGCAGGAAACAGAGATGATGAGGAGGTGATGGGCAGGTTTGGTATCCAGAACAGGAATGCAGAAGGTCAGATGGTGATCGACTTTGCGAAAAGAATGGAATTGGCTGTAGTGAATACTTTCTTCAAGAAAAGGCTGGAACACAGGGTGACTTACAAGAGTGGAGGGAGGAGTACACAGGTTGATTACATTTTGTGTAGGCGGTGTAATCTGAAAGAGATCAGTGACTGCAAAGTTGTAGCAGGAGACAGTGTAGCCAAACAGCACAGGATGGTCGTGTGTAAGATGACCATAGCAGTGAGGAAGACTAAGAAGATGAAGGGAGTACAGAAGACTAAATGGTGGAAACTGAAAAAGGAAGAGTGCTGCTTGAACTTTATAAAGGAGTTGAGACAGGCTCTTGGTGGGCAGGAGAAGCTTCCAGATGACTGGACAACTACAGCTAATGCAATCAGGGAGACAGGCAGGAGAGTACTTGGTGTGTCATCTGGAAGGAAGATAGATAAAGAGACTTGGTGGTGGAATGAGGAGATGCAGGATTGTATCAAAAGAAAGAGGCTGGCTAAGAAGAAGTGGGACACTGAGAGGACTGAGGAGAGTAGGCAAGAGTACAGGGAGATACAGCATAAGGTTAAAGTAGAGGTGGCAAAGGCAAAACAAGCAGCCTTCGACGACTTGTATGCTAAGCTGAACAGCAAGGAGGGAGAGATGGACCTATACAGGTTGGCAAGACAGAGAGACAAAGATGGGAAGGATGTGCAGCAAGTTAGGGTGATTAAAGACCAGAATGGGTGTCTCTTGACAGATGCCAGTAATGTGATGGGAAGATGGAAAGAGTACTTTGAAGAGTTGATGAATGAAGAAAATGAAAGAGAACAAAGAGTAGAAGACGTTACCAAAGTGGACCGGAAAGTGGCTAGGATCAGTAAGGTAGAAATAAAGAGGGCACTGAAGAGGATGAAGAGTGGAAAGGCTCTCGGCCCTGACGGAATCCCTATAGAAGTATGGAAGTGTTTAGGTGAGGTGGCAGTAGAGTTTCTGACTGGGCTGTTTAACAGGATATTAGAAAGTGAGAAGATGCCTGATGAATGGAGAAGAAGTGTGCTAGTTCCTGTTTTTAAGAACAAGGGAGATGTGCAGAGTTGTGGTAACTACAGAGGAATAAAACTGATCAGTCATACGATGAAGTTATGGGAAAAAGTTGTCGAAGCTAGGCTAAGGTCTGAAGTAAGAATTTGTGAGCAGCAGTATGGTTTTATGCCTAAAAAGAGCACTACAGATGCAGTATTTGCCTTGAGGATGCTGATAGAGAAGTACAGGGAAGGTCAGAGGGAGCTGCACTGTGTCTTTGTAGATCTTGAGAAAGCGTATGACAGGGTACCTAGAGAAGAACTATGGTATTGTATGAGGAAGTCTGGTGTGACGGAGAAGTATGTTAGAGCGGTGCAGGACATGTATGAGGGCTGTAAGACAGTGGTGAGGTGTGCTGTAGGTGAGACAGAGGAGTTCAGTGTGGGGGTGGGACTGCACCAAGGATCTGCTCTGAGCCCTTTGCTGTTTGCTGTGGTGATGGACAGGCTGACAGACGAGGTCAGACAGGAATCCCCATGGACAATGATGTTTGCAGATGACATTGTGATCTGTAGTGAGAGGAGGGAAGAGGTGGAGGAAAAGCTGGAGAGGTGGAGGTTTGCACTAGAAAGAAGAGGAATGAAGATTAGTCAGAGTAAAACAGAGTACATGTGTGTGAATGAGAGGGATCCAAGTGGAAAAGTGAGGTTACACGGAGAAGAGATAAACAAGGTGGAAGATTTTAAGTACTTGGGATCAACAGTCCAGAGCAATGGAGAGTGTGGAAAAGAGGTGAAGAAGCGTGTTCAAGCAGGCTGGAACGGGTGGAGAAAAGTATCAGGTGTGATGTGTGACAGAAGAGTTTCAGCTAAAATGAAAGGAAAAGTGTACAAAACCGTGGTGAGACCCGCCATGCTGTTTGGTCTAGAGACAGTGCCACTGAGGAAAAGACAGGAAGCAGAGATGGAGGTAGCAGAAATGAAGATGCTGAGGAGCTCTCTGGGAGTGACCAGGATGGACAGGATCAGAAATGAGTATATCAGAGGAACAGCACATGTTAGAGGTTTTGGAGGTAAAGTCCGGGAGGCCAGACTGAGATGGTTTGGACATGTACAGAGGAGAGAGACCGAGTACATCGGCAGAAGGATGCTGGATTTGGAACCACCAGGAAAGAGGGCTAGAGGAAGACCAAAGAGGAGGTTCATGGATACAGTGAAGGAAGACATGAAGATAGTTGGCGTGACTGAAGAGGATGCAGCAGATAGGGTTAGATGGAAGAAACTGACTTGCTGTGGCGACCCCTGAAGGGAAATGCCGAAAGGAGAAGAAGAAGAAGAAGATCCTACTGGATGGTGTCTGAGGGATTTCTGGTGTCGGAGTGTCACATTTTTTTCTCTGATGTTTTTTTTGGTCAGTGCCATTCTTGTCAAGAACGGCTGATCCAAACTTTTACATATACTTTGCATTAAAAACAATATATTGCTTTTGATCTTAAATGCAAATTTGACCTTGATGATATTCTGTCACTAATTATTTTATTGGTGCAACAGTTAAAATAATGTTGCACCATCACAGAGAAAACATTTAAATTACACTCCTTAGAAATTGATTCTGAGAACTAAACTGCCCAAAAGTAAATGATCACATCATCTTTTAACAGTTTAAAGTTAGATCTCCCACTCAATCAAAACGGGACAACATCAATGAGATAAGATTACAGTAATCTCTGTCAAATATTTAAGCTGTGCAGACGATTGCTGTCCATGTTGATGTGCACATGGGATGACGTTACAGATTCTATGCTCCAAAGGCAATCCTTGCACAACTTACTCTGCATATTTTTTGTTTAAATAATGTATATAAATTAGACATTTGAAGACTCAGTCAATAAGCCGCGTTGTTTTAAACAGGGCTGTATATATTTTTTTGGTCCAGTATTTTGATAAGAACCTGAAGATATTACTTGGTGGTCATCAAGCAACCAAGTTGTAATCAACTCCACCATATGGCTAAATGAAGAATCCATGGCTAAATAACTTACAACAAAAACATTTATTTGGCTTGACCAAATCCAAGCAACTTTATGGTTGTGTTTACATGTGTTGTGGAATTTTCTTAATAAGTTGTCACACAAATGAGAAGTAAAAAATAGAATTTATTGAAGTACAAAAGAGGAAATGCTGCAGGATTGGAAGTTCATGCAAACCAAAGTTTAATCGGCAGGAGTTCAACGATTTGACCAAACACACATATTTTAAGGACCTCCTTTGTTTGGGTGGGCTTTTTTTGTTGCTAGGCTGGATAGCTCATTCTGATAGGCTATGCAAATTTGGTTGGGCTGAACATTATGTTTGATAGGCCAATAATTTATCCATGGGCTGAATAAACTTAAGATCTTATCTTGCACTTTCAACTTGCTGAACAGAGGCTGTATTGTTAGGGTTGAGTTTGTAAAAATGTATCTTTGCTTGTCCTTGAGCGGCTTGGAGTCTTTGTGAACGGGCTGGAAAAGTATTCTCACACCATGGATGTGAGATGGATGCCTTGTTTCAGCACCTTAGGGTAATTAAAGACACCCATTGTCACTAAGATGTTTTCAAAGTGAGTATTGATCTTACTTAATTTTAAATTTTCTACTACACATGTACATTGGGTCTTTTCCCAAACTATATAGGATATTTTCCGGATCCAAAGTTAACCTATAGCATCCTGTATGTTACTACTGTAGACTACTTTTAATTATATGTAAACCCTGTTTTTATGTGAAACAGATCTGGAAAGTAACCAAAATGGTGTCAAGAGCAAATAAGCAACACAATCACAATATTTTTTAACTAAGATTGGATTCTTCAAATGAGATGTTTTCGATTAACTGGAATATTGACAAAATTGAGTTTTAGAGTAATGTTGTGTGTAATGTCATTCTCTCTAAGATTTTCTTCAAAATATTTGAACTGAATGTAGTTTTTTAAAGCGATGATTTTTTTTTTCTTTTCTTTATGTAACTTCATTAAATAATACTTTCTACTCTCACCTGGTTTGATTTGACCCACAGCGTCCGTTTCAACAACAATTACAAACTTGTACACCAGCTATGTTCACCTCCAGTTATAAAACATTTAAAGGCAGTGTTTCTGTGAATAGGAGATCATTTTGAAGGCAGAAGGTCAATACGGTAGAGAGGTATTCGATATTGTAGCTGCTCATACTCAAAATTGGACAAGCTAACTGGATTTGTAGAAAAAAAGTTGTAAAAACATTACGTCCATTAAGACCTTTTTTCCTTTTAACATCTCACACTTATAAAATGTTCTCTCTCTTTTTTGTTGATTTTTTTTTTTTTTTTTTTTTTTACCGTACAGCTGTAAAATCAGTCCAAAGTTGCAGCTGGTAGTTCTACAGATTCAGCACCATATGTCGGAGTTGTTGCTTTAAAAGGAATCCCGCCAGGTTGTGAATGGCTGATTGCTTGGTATATTTCTGACAGCCGTGTACAGGGTAGCTTTCAGCTACTCCAGCAAAGTGCTGCTGAGCACGGCTGTCATTCTGACGTTCTCCATTTCTGTTCAGCTTCACTAGTCCACTGATTCATGACAAATATATAGAATATGCTGTTTTTTTGTTTGCTTCAGACAGGCTGGGATCAGGAATGTGTCTGAGGTGCTGATGAGATAAAACAATAAAACTGTAGTGCTTTTATTTTATTTTCAGTGAACAGGTTTGATAACTTATTCATGTAAACACGAAATTTGACGGGGTGCAAACTGTCGTCTAAAAGTTGCAAAAAGTTATTCACAGACAATAAAAAGAACCTTTCTTGTTCTGTATGTCGTAAACTATTAACAATTCTTTTTACTTAAAGACACCATTCAAAAGAACAACAAAGAATAAAATGAAAAGGTCTTATTTGCTATTTAGTGGTTGAAATAAACAGTTTCATCCTCTGAACCATGCAGTTCTGGGGGTCCCAGAGCATATCCTGGCTTATTTCAGTGAGAGGCAGGATACACCCCAACCAGTCTGCTACATGGCCACATACACATTCATTCCTTGGGTCAATTTCGCAGCAGCAAATTAACCTAACCAGCATGTTTTTGGAAAGTTATAGGAAACCGGGGTATGCAGAGAAAACCCACACATGTACAGGGAGAACATGCAAACTCCACACAGAATTTTATATATATTTTTTTTATACTTTATTGATCCCTCACTGGGGAAATTTGTGTGCTGCACTACTACAATGCAGCAGGCTGCCACGACAGCGCCAATGTTGGGAGAAACAGGGGGGTTAGGTGTCTTCTCCAAGGACCCTAGCCGTGAACTCAGTGGGAACCAAACCCGCGAACTTCCAGTTAATTTTTGGTTCTATGGCAAACGCTCTACCACTGAGCAACCATCTCCCCCAGAAAGGCCAGTGTTTCAAGTCTCGCCAGTACTCTAGAACTCGAACCCTCAACCTTAACTAACCACTGCGTCACCATGCAGCCCTTTAAAACGAATACCGGTAGTTCAATTAAAACTAGAAGCCTTTCGACTAAATTTGGGACAAGAAAGAGAGCTTTGGCGTGTTATATGACAGAGTTAAGAGTGTGGATGTGAACAAAATTTGGCTTGATATTTCATGTGGCTAAAAAAAAAATAATTGAACAAAAACTGACAGACAAATACAGTTTCAGCCATCCGTTTTATTCCTCACATCTTGATTTTGTAATTTGGTTGTGGAAACCCTTTGGAAAAGCTTAACTGCAGTAATCTTCTCATCGCCTAGTCAGTGCTAGGTCTCAAGTATAAGCTTCCCTTCTCCCATTTACTGGAATTTTTTCACATCAAACTATTTTTAACTCTGCTGATGAGAAATAATACATGTGAGCAGATGATAATGAATGATCATACCAGGTGTCAGAAATCTCTTGGTTGAGAGAAAATTAGAAAATCTAGCCACATTTACTTATTTATGCTGAAATCTGGAAGAAATGAAGCAAATGCTTCTGCAGCTTAGACGCTTTAAGCAAGTGCTGAGAGCTGAGGCTTGGCTAGCTTCCTGTTGTGTTCTTGTTGTGCTAGTGGCAAGCAGACGTCCCGCTGCCAACTAGGGCTAGGATTTCCATAAAGATGCCCTTGATACAATGGAACTGCACGGGAAACAGTTTTAATGATTCAGCAGAAAAATTTTACTCCGTTAAACCTTGAATTGATATTAGAAATATCAGTAATGGTGAATTGCACACTTCATTAACATTGAAGCTTTATCTAGGGAAGAAAGTTCTGTGTACTTTTCAGCTCTACATCTGGATTTTTTCTCTTCTAAAGAAATTAGGGCTTGTCAGATTATAGTTTGTTTTTTTTAAAAAAAACTGTGCCAAATTTGATTTCAAGAATTAAAGAAAGGTCAATTTACAATTAAAAGGCCAGTTTATTAATTTTTAAAATATTTTTTATGAAGAATTAAATTTATTCATGCGTCAGGGTTGTCTAAATAGATGCTCAGATAATAGACAGAAAATTCAAGCAGTATAAACTCAATAATAAAAAATCTGACAAAATGTTATGATTTACAGCAAGTTTACTCCATTTACAAACGTGACAATATCGTGGGTGGGGCAGGCGGGGGTAGGCTGTAACATCACACAATAAATTGATTTTTCTAAGTCCTTCTCCAAAGACTTTTAGGATTAAGACCTTTGATCGTGTGATACTGATATACTAATCAGCTCATTTATAGTTGGTACTGAGTAACTGTAGGGAGTTTCATTAAAATCTATGAAGTGGTATGGGATATATTGTGTCCACAAGAATTAGCGATCTTGACATTTGGTCGCGAAACTCTGAACACTTAAATGACACACATATATCATGGATGAAGTTTGAGAAAATTCCACACTAGTTTATCTGTAACTCCCTGTAGTCCAATGTTTTGGATCTGTTTAATCATGGAGATCAGAGTGTCGATTGTATTTAACCTAAAGTGAAATCTTTCAATTGTGCAGTGACTTTCAGATTCCTAAGCTGTACACTATCTTTAAAAAGTGCACACTGTGTCCCAAAGATAGAGGACCTCGTTACTTCAGCGCTTAATTTTGATCTCACAGGTCCATTTTAGAAATGCCTTAAACAGATCATTTATCATCCACAGAAAATCTGTTCTTGTTGATCTTGTTTACCTTCATGGCGACAGAAAGTAGAAGAGCTGTGACTGCAGTGCATTAGCTTTTAGTCCCTCAGATTTCTTAACTCTAAGGGAAGACTTTTTCCCCTTATAGTTTTTAGACCCAATGCATCTTTTTTTTTTTCATTCTGAAAAAAACTTACTTTATGCAGTCTCATAAAATGCAAACACAATGGTGGACATCATAAACAGTTTTTGATCATTTGGTTGTCTTTCATTCTAAATAGAACAGTTTTCAGATCAGTTCTTTTTTTTGTGTGTGTTTTCAAAATACAACCATTTACCAATTCATAGGTACTACGTATTTTACATACTATTTCAAACTTTTTACACTCATTGACTAAAATTCTTGTTTATACTCCTGTTTGGACTGTGCCCTGCCTTTTGCCTGTAATAACTAGGATAGGATCCGGCTCCCCATAACCTCATCAGGGATAAGCAGATGTATTTTGATATGTTTTGTAAGAATATTATCTGCATAACTGACTTACAATGACACGACAAAACTTTAGCAGAGGTTAGTCTTTCAGTGCAATTTTGTAAAAAATAAGCAGTATTTTTTTTTTTTTTAAATCTGTCAGTTCAAGTCTAACAGGACAGGAATACATATTGCCTTCACTTTTTGAAGAAATTTTGTCACCATTGAACTCAACTTGTATATTAGCTGCCAGCGGTTGAAAAACAGTGTGCGTGAATGGAACCTGCATATTTGCAAGAAAAACATTTCAACTTGGTTGTTGCCCCCACCACCTGACCCTGGATAGGTGGATGATGTCTGAATGGAACGAAACATTCCAAGTTTATGCTCAGTCTTCAGGCGTTCTTTTCGTGTCTTTAGACCAGGAGCACATTGAAAACCTTCAAGGACCGGGTTTAGAAATCACTGGAATGTTGACCGCTACAACACTGGGCAGACCAGTATACATAACGTCATAAATATTATTGTGATTTTTAATAAATCTCCTGCTCTGTGTTGAATTAATTGTAATTAGTCTAATAGATATCAATGTGATTTATTATCTGGGTAATAATTGAGTTTGGACTACACTAACCAGTTAAACTGTACATAAGAACAGTGTTGTTGGTTTTAAATTGATCAGCTTTCCATTTTGTCTCCTGTTTCTTCTTTGAGCTTTTGGCGGATTGTCAAAATTCTTATGTTGTCTTCTTTTAATTCCCAGATTTTGTCACTGTATTTCTCCAACGATCAATTTGAATTTCTTGTCACGATGTAGGTTACAACCATTGTATGTTACCATCCAGCTGGTCATATAAAATGAAGCACTGGGAAGGAAGCAAACCCTCAGGTTAGCTGTAAAGTGCATAAAGTTGTTAAGTGCAGCGTTTCATCCATCTCAATGAACTTGCAAAATGAATCTCTGTAGACTCCAAAATAAGTAAAAAAAAAACTTCATTTTGAGATGGGAAATACACTATATTGCCAAAAGTATTCGCTCACCTGCCTTTACTCATTCTATGAACTGAAGTGCCTCCCATTCCTAACTCATAGAATTCAATATGATGTTGGTCCACCTTTTGCAGCTATTACAGCTTCAACTCTTCTGGGAAGACTGTCCACAAGGTGAGGAGAGTGTTTAAAGGAATTTTTGACCATTCTTCCAAAAGCGCATTGGTGAGGTCACACATTGATGTTGGTCGAGAAGACCTGGCTGCCAGTCAAGTTCATCCACACCAGACTCTGCCATCCACGTCTTTATGGACCTTGCTTTGTGCACTGGTGCACAGTCATGTTGGAATAGGAAGGGGCCCGCTCCAAACTGTTCCCACAAGGTTGGGAGCATGAAATTGTCCAAAATGTTTTGGTATCCTGAAGCTTTAAATGTTCCTTTCACTGGAACTAAGGAGCCAAGCCCAGCTCCTGAAAAACAACCCCATACCATAATTCCTCATCCACCAAATTTCACAGTTGGCACAATGCAATCTGAAATGTACCGTTCTCCTGGCAACCTCCAAACCCAGACTCGTACATCAGATTGCCAGATGGAAAAGCGTGATACATCACTTCAGAGAACGCGTCTCCACTGCTCTAGAGGCCAGTGGCGGCGTGCTTTACACCATTGCATCCGACGCCTTGCATTGCACTTGGTGATGTGTGGCTTGGCTGCAGCTGCTCGGCCATGGAAACCTGTTCCATGAAGCTCTCTGCGTACTGTACTTGAGCTAATCTGAAGGTCACGTGAAGTTTGTAGCTCTGTAGCAATTGACTGTGCAGAAAGTCGGCGACCTCTTTGCACTATGCGCTTCAGCATCCGCTGACCCCTCTCCGTCACTCCACTTCGTGGCTGAGTTGCTGTTGTTCCCAAACGCTTCCATTTTGTTATAATAGAGCTGACAGTTGACTGTGGAATATTTAGGAGCGAGGAAATTTCACGACTGGATTTGTTGCACAAGTGGCATCCTATGACAGTTCCATGCTAGAATTCACTGAGCTCCTGAGAGCGGCCCATTCTTTCACAAATGTCTTGTTTCACAGTCTGCATGCCTAGGTGCTTGAATTTATACACCTGGGGCCAGGCCAAGTGATTAGAACACCTGATTCCGATCATTTGAATGGGTGAGCGAATACTTTTGGCAATATAGTGTATGTGTGGTTTTACGTTGGAGTGGGAAAGTTTAATTTACAAAAAAATCATAATCAGAAAACCTTATTGGTTGCAGAGCGCAATTATTTTACACCTTGCTTGCTGCACCACTCAAAATTTCACTAAAAACAAAAGATTTTAGTTTAGCACAAAAGTATTGATTTAAATTTTATTTTTGAACGTAAATCTGAGACTTTTCAGTGGCTATCAGGATGAGATTTACGTTTCGCTCTTGCCACTTGACTTTTGTTCACAACCGAATGTGAGAAGTGCATGTTGTTCATCCCATGAGCTCAGTGGCTCGACTCATATCACACTCCTAACAAGGCAGCGGTGGACAGCCTCGTTACAAAGGGACACAACACATATGTGACACGCTGAAATGATGCAAACCCGTGAGCGTCATTCTTGTATTTGTTTCTTTTGTGTCATTAATCTCATAAAGTTTGTGGGTTCTGACTTTAGACATTCACACTGACAACCAAGCATACAAACATCAATTTGAAACTGTTGGAACCGTTCATGTCAAACGTAGAGAGTGACGGTCAGATATAAATGGTGACCAAAACATTGTCTGTGTCAGAGTGTAAGTTTGATAGGTGACTTTGTGGACAGCATGTCAGGCGATGTTGCAGAATCCATGGGTTTGATACAAGGAATAAATAAATATTGGATCAGGCAGGAGAATAAAAGAGAGGCGGGAGGAGAAGAGAGGCATCCCTAACACTTCTCTGTTCTGCACCATGGGATAGAGAGCATAAGGAGAGACGTTGATGCGACAGGAAAGAGAAGGGTTGGCATGTTGACAGCTTTTCTCTCCCACACGTACACACATACATGCACTCATGTTTCCACAAAAAAAGTATCCTTTGGTATGTTTAAGAAGAAAGGGGTTTATTGCAATTCAAAGAGGCGTATGTGCGGGGGTTTATACCAGCTAATGTGTATCAGAAGATAAATTTTTTGCCAAAATTTGTCTCGATAAAGAAAATAAAAGTGCTGTCATCTTGACAAAAAATGAATCATTGTTTTGTTCTTTGGTTTAAGAAGGATTATACTGGATATACAAAGCAGGAGCTACAAAAACTAAAAGTGCGTATTGGTTTTATTGTGCAAAGGGTTTTTCTTAACCAATGGCGGCTAGGGAAGGTAGTGCGCTTTGTAGCCAACAAAGCTTGAGAAAAAATCCAAAACGTGCTTGTGTAGCAAAACTAAACCCACTGAACCATTACTGAATGTATTGTCCTGTCATAAAATGAATTCTTTGAAAAGGTTGAAATAAGGATTCTGCAATCTAAGTGCATCTAAAAGGAGGCATAAGATTATTTTAACAGTGTCTACTGGATAAAAATTCAGTCCTTTCATCTATCTGAGATTCTGATTTCAGTGGAGTGTACCTTAAAGCTAGGTGCAGTAGCTTACAATAAAGATTGAAGATAGAAACTGAGGACTAGGAACATAAAAAATGAAACAGGATATGAATGAGAGTCCTGAGAGTGAACAGGATTGCGAGCCCTGCCTTCCATGAACATCCATGGCACATATAGAATCTGAGTCTTTAGGTTGGATTGTTGGGAAGACTGATTGCAAGTTGAATCACAGTTGAGATTTTATCCCAGAAGAATAATTCAGATGAGAAAAAGGAATATTTGTCCTTTTTTTGCACGCTGCTATTTTATAGCTTTCTGTTAGCATTTTGAAGCTCAAATTTCCATTCCGTTCTGTTCCGTCGTCTTCCGCTCATTCAGGGCCGGGTCACGGGGGTAACAGCCTCAGACGGGAATCCCAGGCTTTTCTCACCGCGGCTGCATCCTCCAGCTCCCCTGGTAGGGTTTTTAGTCTTTCCCCGGCAAGCTGGAAGACATAATCTCTCCAGCGTGTCCAGGGTCTGCCTCATGGTCTCCTTCCGGTGGGACATGCTCAAAACACCTTACCAAAGAGGCGCTCAGGGGGCATCCTGACCAGATGCCCGAACCACCCCACCTGGCTCCTCTTGAACTGAAGGAGGAGCGGCTCGACACCGAGCTCCTCCCAAATGGCAGAGCTCCTCACCCGATCTCTGAGTGAGAGCCCAGCCACCCTGCGGAGGAAGGTCATTTCGGCCGCTTGAATCCACGATCTCATTCTTTCGGTCACCACCCACAGCTGGTGACCATAGGTGAGGGAGGGAAGGTAGATCAACTTGTAAATCAAGAGTTTTGCTTTTCGACTCAGCTCTCTCTTTACGAAGCTCAAATCTGCAAGTTTATTTCAACAAACAGCTCATTCATAAGTCATCGTCATGGCTATTATAGACCATGATGACTTCAATGGAATGTTTTTTTTCATAATTTTCAAGCTACTAAATTTCAGTTATTTAAATACTTGACTACTGACAGAAAAATAACATCCGATTACATCATAAGCACCCAAGCTGTCCTTCTTAAGAAGCTTAAATATCCACCAGAATTCAATATTGAAACTGCTCCGTAGCTCATTCATATTCATTGTACAGTCTGGATATTCAGCGTAACACTTTGAGCCTCTAAATAACTGAGCGTAGCAGAGAAAGTGTTTTGGTGACAGATTTCTGGTGCTAGTGTTGGGATACCACTTCTGAACATAAATAGATTTGACACTCTGCTGGCACTCCGCTCACATTAAACCAAAATAGACATGACCATTATAAAAGCAATGGCAACACAAAACAACTAAATGGACCATCTGGATTTTATCTGGAAATGTATGCAAATCTTTACACACACACATGCTTTCAGTGTCAATGTCTGAGTCACATTCAAACATGCACATGTTCTGGAGAACATGCAGTTGTGTGGGAGCTTTTTGACGTCAGTGTCATATCTCAGCCACCTCCTGTCAGAGCTGACAGTGATCAGTGATGAGCAGGGATGAGGGTGTAAACTGTAATGAAGTCTGGTGTACTAGCGCCTATCCTCCGCTGCATGCTGATGGTGGAAGCGGAGGGGGAGAGGAGAAGATACGCACATCGGTCTGTGGCTGGCTGATAGTTAATCAGTAGCGCTTTGTGGATGCAAGTAATTGTTGCTGTGCCAACAAGGTTTTAATCCAGTGTCACTGCAGCGAGTGGGTTATATGTATATTTATGTGTGCGGACTTGTGTCTGTTGGACTGAGTGAAAGGCTAAGCACCTTAATAAGTTTTAGTACGTAAATCTTTCAAATGTTTATTTTAGTGTGACGATTAATTTAAAGTCTGACTTTATGAGAAATACGAGTGTATTTATTCAGGTTCTTATGAGTATTGTAAATATGAGGGTCAAGCAAATCACCTTTTTGGGAGATAATGCAATACAGTACATAAGTTGATGAGTCCTTTTTGTCTCATACTTACTAACTGTGGTGTTGTGCAGTTTCAGGGTTATGTACTGGGTATTTTTGTACTGAGATTTTTTGTCCAGGAATGAAGTGATGGGAAATAAAATCAAAGTAATAAAGTCTTTATGTGTCTAAATGTTTGCACACTTCCTAGCACCCTAGTTCCATTCTTTCATTGTGCAATGCTGAGAGGATTTGTGGTGCATGGTTACTGACATTTGTTTAAAAAAGATAAAACTTTTTATGACATTCACACAAGGCCAGAATGAAATTTTTAAATTTGATTAGTTTCCGTGCCAAGTCTTTGGAGTCTTAGTAGAAAAGTTTCACATGAATACAAAAAAAAATACTACAAAGAACTATTGAAAGCGTCAGGGTTTCAAGTTTTTTAATTTATTTTGTCATTTTGTTGCATAGGTTTATTTCCTGTCTTATTTTGTAATCACTAACCTCCCTCTTGTTTCAGACTTCTGTTGTGACTTCTGCTTGTTTTCTCCCTTCGTTCTGATTGCCTTCTCCTTCCTAATGTGTCTCACCGTTGTCTCATTGTCTCTCCCTCCCTTCTGTGTTAATGTGTCTTGTCCCTCACTTGTCGCTAGGTTGTCTGATGTCCTCACTCAGACTACAGGTCTTCCTCAGCTTAGAGTATCTGAGATGTTTTGTGACCTGCTTAAGTTGCCTTGCTCTTTGATATATTTAAGTTTGTTTTGTGAATAAATCTGTTTCGTGTTAAAAACTCCAAACTGTCCTGTGCGTGTGTCCAGAACCCCACACATCCTGACAGATGGAGCCTAAGAGTACAGCAAATGCAAAGTTGCGCAGAAGGAAAAAAATATGACTTGGCTAAAGCGTTTTATGAAAAGGAATGATGTAGTTGGGTAATATGGATTTGAAGGACAAAGTTTAGAAAGATTTTAAAAGTGTTTAATCTAAACATCTGAAGGAAGAAAGTAGATAAGAAGTAGGAAAGCAAAGACAAATTATGAAAATAAGATAAATTAGTCTTTAAAAATCAAACACCGTGGGTTACGACAACAAATATGTTGTTCAGCTGGTTTAAGATGTTTTTTCCAAAAAAGCTGCAATGCAGTGAATAAAAATGATCAAATAAATTTATAATCTTCTAAAGAAAAATGCATTGTTTTGACATTTAAGATCTTTCTTTCCGTTCGTTTGGTTTCGTTGTCTTCCGCTTATGCGGGTCTGGGTCACGGGGGCAACAGCCTCAGGCGGGAAGCCCAGACTTCTCTCACTCCAGCTGCATCCTCCAATTCACCTGGAGAGACCAAGTCGTTCCCCAGCCAGCTGTGAGACATAGTCTCTCCAGCGGGTCACGGGGTCTGCCTCTTGGTCCAGTGGGACGTGCCCGAAACACCTAACCAGCGAGGTGCTCTGTGATCTGATATCCAAACCCCCCCATCTGGCTTCTCTCAACCTAGAGCAGGAGCGGCTCGACATCGAACTCCTCCCGGACGGCAGAACTCACCACCCGATCTCTGAGTGAGAGCCCAGCCACCCTGCAAAGGAAGCTCAATTTGACCGCTTGTATCCGCAATCTCATTCTTTCGGTCACCACCCACAGCTGGTGGTGACCAGCTTTCTTTCATGGTGGTGACTTTCTTTCATATTCACAAATGACTAAAATATACGAGTCACCAAAACTCCATTATTATTTATTACTGTTTTTTGTTAAAACAGCCTGAACATCAAAACCCAGGAAACATAATTCTATTTTTTCTATAAACAGTTTCCTACTGTCCACCCTAATCTGCTTCTAAATGTCTTACTTACACAAAAAGGGATTCATGTCTTCAAAATACAATGTTCACTATGTAAAGCACTCAGGCTGGGCTGAATATCAACCGTAATTGCATTTAATCACAGCAAGGGATTACGCAATTTTATGGCAATTTTATGGCAATTTTATGTTATTCTGTACTCATTTCTGTATTTTAGAAATTGTGTTATGAAATCTTTTTTTTCCCATTACAATCATCATCTAATAAATATGGGTTCATGGGAATATAAGTAGGATTTGGGATTTATCCACTAGTCATTTTACAGTTTCTCAGAAAGCCTTTTACCGACTGTTGTAAATATTTTCTGACCTCAATCCTATTGCAAGTCTGTCGCAAAACTTATCAGGCTTAAGAGTTTTGCCTTTTTTGTTTTTATAGAAGATCATAAGGATGAAGAAAAACCTAAATAAGAAAATACCACATACTGTACATAATGTAACTTCGGGTCACTGGATTATTAGTTTTCTTCTGAGCTTAAGGCTTGGGGGAAAAGAATTGGAATCCCCTTCAAACTGACCCCACCTGCCTTCTTTAATAGAGGATTTTGTAACAATAATGAAAAAAAAAGATGTAATCCGGTTTTGTTTGATCATTTGACTGAAGAGAATAAACAAAGGGGTCCAAAGAGTTTTGACTCAAATGCTGTTTTCAAAACCAAAGAAATTCTTTGTGTGTCCCATCGGAAATTTAGCCACATCTTTTGTGATCAGTTGAAAGACTTCCTGAACTCTCATTCTCTGTTCATTTCAATTGGAATCCCAAAAAGCCACAGTGCTTCCACTATTTTAATGAAGGTGATATATGATATACAGCAGCACTTGATAAGAAGTTGTGATGTGCTTCACTTTTTATAAACTTGTCAAAAACGATTTGATATTATTGACCATGGTGTCTAAAAAGTAAATTGTTCAGCCATGATCTGCTGGAATATGCATCGTATGATTCTCAAATTTTCTTGATAACAGAACCCTATGTATTAAATATATAGAACTTTGCTTGGATTTCTTACTGTTCATGAGGAGCATATCCCAGGGCTCATTTTGGGGCCCCTGTCTATTCATTTTGTACATAAATAATTTACGTCACAATGTTCCTTAAGCTCACAGAAGTTTTTTGGGTTTTTTTTTTGCTAACAGTAGTTATTTGTTGTTAAAAACTATCTCTTATTATGCTGACATTTTGCAGATTGATACATTACACTGTGTTATGGGCAAAGCCATTTGGAGAATGTTTGGGTTGTGTTTTTGTTGCCCTGTTGCCCTCTTGTGTTTTTCCTTTACCTCTACCACCCAGACTCCCAACATTGCCCTTCTGTTGGCTGTTACAGATGATTGCTAGTTGGCTGAATAAAAAGGACTAGTGCCAAGCTGAGAATGGACCCATCTGCAGCATTCCCTAGAAAGGTTTTTCATATGTTGAGATACGGTTAGAAATTGATTGTAAATAAACAGTTTATTTTTTCAAACACCATACTCTTCCTCATTACTCAGTTGATTGTTTCAATCCCGGGAATTAATTATAACATCTGTCTATGTGTCGGCCTAACCCTGGACCATACGAGTCGTAATGCACTGCATTTAAAGAGCTGTGCGTAAAACCAAGTTCACCCAATTCATATCTGCATCCGTATGCATGTTAAATGTGATTGTAAAAAAAGAACAATGGAAAGAAACTTCTAATGCAGCAGAAAATGTGGAGAGTGGCTATAAATCATGTTATTGATCACCAGATCAAAATTCATCATAATTTACTACTGCACACAGGCTACAAACACCTTAGTAAAGTTACACATTTAGAGCATTGTTCTTTAAGTAAGATGATGGCACTGAGCCAAATTATTCTGAATACAATCCAAATTCATTGAGAACTAGATGATTCATGATGCAATAAATAAGGCTGAAAAAAACTGTTTAGCAGCGGGATTCTTAAACATTATTTAGTTAGACTGAAGATGAGCATTTGCTTTTTAAAGAATATCATGTACAGTATGTTTGCATCAATATAGAAGCAAAAAATAAACAGTGGCAAATAAGCTTTTTTAAATGCTTTGGAAGAATCTAAATTTTTTATTTCCCAATCAATCATTTTACACAAATGTGCATATACTTATTTATACAGATGGATACACACAAGGTTTACAACTCAGGCTTATCGATCAGAGACGATCAGCAATGTGCTAATGGAAACTCAACCCACTGAACTGCCTGAAGAGGAGGCTAAATTGTTGACAGAAAGAGGATGAGCATGATCAGCAGGGAAAGAAAGATGTTGGGGATGAGGATGAAGTTGTAAAACAGAAGGAAATTAAGAGTAAGGAACTTGTTAGACGAAAAGGAAATGATCGGGCAGAACAGAAAAAAGTTGAGGATGAGCTTGAAGTTGTTTGGGATGATCAGAAAAACGGGGATGAGAATCAAGGTGTCACAGATGAAAGGAAAGGTTTAGAGGAAAGTATACTTGATCAAGCGCCTGCAGAGTCTGTTAGTGAGGAGGAAGGCATGCCCATCTCTCTACAGAAGATTTGGAACTTTAATGTACCAAGGAAGCCTGAGAATTTACCCATGTGACGTAAACTTCTCTGCTGTCAAAGAGTGAATTCCGCCCACCGAAGCCGAAATTGTAGTCCTAAGAAGGCCTGAGGTGCATTTCAACAAAGTCACAGATTCTATAGTTTATGTGGAGCAGAAACTGGTGCAATTTTATGCGATGGACAATTTGGTGGACTTGTGCAGGATCAAAAACCAGCAGATCAGAGAGTGTATTGCTGAATTCCCAGGACTATGTGTTCTGATAATGCTTGGATGTGGCACTGTTGCCCAGGTGGTCCTATCCAAAGAATAAAATGGACAATACATCTCTATTAATCTGTGCTTTGCCCTGGCAGTGACATTTGGAATTTTTGTTTCTCGTAGAGTGTCAGCTACCCACCTGAACCTGACCGTGTCTTTGAGTCTGTGTGTTTTAGGCAAATCACTGTTGGCCAAACTGCTACACTACATCTTCATCCAAGTTTTCGGGGGCCCATACAGATGCAGCCACGATGGCGTTGCAATACTATGATGCCATCTGGACGTACGGTGGAGATAAGCTAACAGTGATTGGTCCCACTACCACCTCTGGTATTTTTGCCACTTATCCAGCAGGCCACCTCAGTACTTGGAATAGAATTATGGACCAGGTGATCAGGACTACCAGATACACAAGTGCTGTGTATCTTAGCTATTGGTGATTAAAAGAACACAGATATCCTAGACTATCCTGGGAGCCCTTCACCCTGGGCTCCCAGGATGGGCTCCCAGGATGGGCTCGCAGGATGGGCTCCCAGGATGGGCTCCCAGGATGGGCTCCCAGGCGCTCCCAGGATGGGCTCCCAGACTATCCTGGGCTCCCAGACTGAAGGATCTTCAGCCCATCCTGGTGGGAGCAGTAAATCTTTTTCTGGCGGGAGAAGGTGTATGGTGCATGCCAATTGTGGCACCGTGCATCGGGCAGATTGTGGTGTCACTGGTCTACAAGCTGGAGATTGAGACCTACCATCCCGCCCTATTGACACAGAACCGTACTGTACTGCAGGAGGTTATGATGCACAGAGAGATGCATCGTTACCTTCATCTATATACTGTATATGAATCAATATAAACATAAATGTTCAATCCACTATTTTCAATTAAAAGATGTTCATTCTTTAAGCAAATATAGTCACATATTAGCTTGTGGGCCATAGGGATAATGTTCGCAAAGTGAACATCAACTTTGGCTATGAATCCAGCTTTGTAAGCATGAGCAAACTGGTTTATTTTTTTTGCTGCAGCTTGTTCCGCCTCCAGGTCAAATGACATATGTCCTGTTGAGTTGTTGTTGAGTTTCTCAGCAGCAGCACCCGTGTGATGTTTGGATGCTTGTAATCCAGTTGCAAATGTTGCTCTAAAGTCTCACCGTAATTTGCTAGTTTAGTGAAGTTAAAACCAGACAATCTGCGGAGCTGGGAAGCAAAATTATTACAAGCATTTTTTCTCAGCTTCTTAACGTTTCTCCCATAAATAATGTGTTCTTATTTTTCTTCTTCTCAGCAAATTTAGACTCGGTTAGGGCCTGACACTGTACAATATTAGATTTATTTTTAATCTTCACCCTTCATCATCACATCATCTCACCACCTTTATTTATTCCACATATGTTTTTATTTGTTAGCATCTTCAGCACAGGCTAGATTGCCCGCGATGTATCACCCCACCGAGTCAAATTGGAGATTGTTGCTTGCAAAGGCAAATCTGTGAACCATTGATTTTTTTTTTTCCCCAGATCCAATGAAGTAGCCACAAAGCAGCACTAACATGTGTAACACGGAGCTACCCATGCCTTAGTTTTACATGACAAGAGAATAAACTCTATCTGGGCGTAAAGAAGGCAGGACTTTTGATTGCTTTTATTGACAAAACATTGTTTACGAATCAGTAAAAGTTCTTCTTTATGTCTCTGCATGTTTTATACTCTCCTAGTTCTATCGGTCAATCTGCAGGATATGAGTGAGAGAGAAGTGATGTTGTGTTGATTTATTGCATGGTTGGTCAAATGAAAGATGGAAGGAATGGGTCTGTCATTACATCATATTCGATAGAAACACCCATGATGCTTCGGAAGAACTATCTGTGCGATCAAGAACGGGTTCCCATTTGAACCATTGCCGTACACAGAAACAGAACCCCTTTCCTCATATGGTCATTTCACTGATAAGCTTTCACTTTCATTCACTCAAATGTGTAGAGATGTGTGTGAATCTATGTGTTTGCCTGTGTACCTCCTGTTTGATGAATAGGAGCTACTAAATTTCTACTTAAAAGAGTTTAACTATGCATTTCCAATGATTTTTCAGAGCAGTACAGTCACTTTGTAGTTTGAGCACCTTTAATAAATGTATTCATTTATCCAGTTAAGTTTGCAATGTGAGAATTTTACTCATAATTTACAAAAAAAAGCACCACAAATAATAACAAAACTATAGAAGGGGTTATGTGATGCTCGTGAAGTATTTTGCTCAAATTCCAAACAAATTTAAGGACTGTTAAGATGGGGAAAAAAAGACTGCATAAAAATGTTTGTTTATGTGCTTCATAAAGTGTGTGACCTGATATTGATTGTTTTTCCGTTCCATCATCTTCCACTTGTCCCGGGGCCGGGTCGCGGGGGCAACAGCCTCAAACGGGAAGCCCCGCCTTCTCTCACCCCGGTTGCATCCTCCAACTCACCCGGACGGATCCTTAGTCGTTCCTCGGCCAGCTGTGAGACATCAAATTTATCATTCAGTAGTCACTTTATAATAGTATCATCTCGTGCAAAATAACTTTTTTCACTGTATCTCATGGCCTTTGGTGCCCAATATCCAAGTATAGGCTCCTGCACCCTCCATAACCCAATTAGGGATAAGAAAGAAAAACAAAACTGTAGATCTCATGCACATAAACAATCGATAGTACAAAACAAACCATGTCTTCCCATGATACTCAGTTTAAAAGTTCTAAAAGAATTCTTTAAATATAAAAAGTTGTAAGGTGCAGTTTCTTTGCTTTGAGATGCTGCAGGCTACTACGGTGCCAGCAATGGGTTGGAAAAAAAAAAAACGTGTGGCATTGCTGCCTACAAACGACACTGGTGTAACACTGCAGCAATACTTGCTGCTGATAAGTTACTCTGCTGCACCACAGCAGAGTAACTTTAGTAAACGATGATCAGCATTATCCAGCTGTTTCATAATTGTCTCTAACTGCTGGTTTGACCAAAAAGACACACCACTGCAATCAGTCATAGTTTCCATTAATTAGTTTGTGTCATGTGCATTTATTTATTGTCAATTTGGCACGGAGCCAAATTGGTTTAGTTAAGATGAATGACAAAACTGAAATTTACACCCGCTGATTTTGACGTCCCTTTTTTATGTCTAAAGCATAAATCAAAGTTTAAAGAAAAAACATCTTCTTCACACAATCTGTTAAAATACTGTATATAAACACACATTTTTGGAGTGCATCCAATGTATTCACTCACGTTTTTACATGATTATTCACAAGGTGTCGGTGTGCTGTTTTTTTTTTTTCTTCTATATCAGGTTTGTGTCCTTGTCTTGTTTCACAGGGGCATTGAAAGGAGGAGAAAAGGAGGAGAGCAGTTAACACTTTGATCAATGGAAGACACAGAGGCACACACGCTATCAGCTTTGAACACACACAAAAGAGTTCTCAAATCCATCTCTGGGTGTAAAGACCGAAAACTCCACCTCACTGTTCAAAATCTACCCTTTCCAATGAAAAGCTTCTAAATAATAGACCAACACACTTGGTGTATGATGTTCTTCGTGCTGAAAATGTAGCTTTTTTGCAGTGTGTTAAATACAGCAAAGATGAATTAGTTGATGAGCCAATTTTATCTGGTGGGAGAAACCGACCACGTGTGTCCAGATTCACCTCGTTGTAGTTAATTAGACAAATTTTTCAACTGTTTCCTTCCATTGGAATACTGACCTGGCAAAATTGGCAAGTTAGGTGATTTTCTTCCCGGTAAAGCGATTCCTAAAATAGATTACTGTTAGCGCATATTTGAGAAATGTTGAGCTTTGATTTTTAATGAAGTTCTTTTGGGTCACCGGCAATTTGACATCAAAAACCAGTATTCATTTTTGTGTTTGAACCTCTAAAAAGAGTTGAAAATTGGAATAATTCCACCACCTGAAGTCTAAACAGTAAGTGTTTTGTCTCTCACTTCTGTATAAATTTGAATGTTTTTCTGGTCCTATTTGATTTCTACATCACACCTCACCTGCCACCAGAGGGAGCCCTGGATATTCCTAATCAACCTGATTAGGGTGACCTGAGGATGATTCCTGATTCCCCACATCTGTGCACCCTGCCATCTATTTAAGGGGAATCACCCCGGACCTCTCTGTCAGGGTTTTAGGGATGTGGAAGGATGTGAACCCAATTGCAGGACTTCAAACAAGGTTCATTAACACAATTCAGGTAAGTCTGTAAAGCAAGAAGCACAGGATTAACTCAAGGTTTCAAAAGTTCAAATAATAACAAAGTTCAAACATGATCAGGCAACCAGGGTGACCTAACTGGAAGGGATAGTAAGATCTGACAGGGAAGTCTGGTCTGATTGCCCTTGAACAAATGGCAGTGTGCACAGATGTGGGGAATCAGGTATCATCCTCAGGTGACCCTAATCAGGTTGATTAGTAATATCCAGGGCTCCGTCTGGCAGCAGATGAGGGACCCTGACAATTAGCAGATTAAAGATTTACTTTATTTCCAGTTAACTAAAGGGATTGAAGAAAATTGGTCAACAAAACACGATGCAAAGAGTTTTAGCGTTTCCATGAAGTTCAACAGCAAATACAGGGATTTAGAGATCTCAGCACAGATAGCATTTAAACAACAGATGTTTTTTTTTTTTTGTTTCAAATAGGATCTTTGTACAGTTTTGCTGGGGGGCAACAAGTCATAACTTAGATAAATGATTATGGTATGTATCCATACATTATGCTTTCATTATAGGAATGACTTTACGACTAGCCAGAAGCTAAAGATAATGAACATACACTTTGAAAACACTGAATGGATGACTGAAAAGATAACTTTTAATAATTCAACTGGATTCATAGCACTTTTGCTCATAATAACATCATTAATGACGTCTTTAGAATCAGTAGTGTCAAGAAAGGAAAATGAACCCAGTGACCAAAAAAAAAATTTTTCTTCCACACCGGTGCCCTTGAGCAAGACACTTTATCTCATTCACTTCAAAACTTTCCTATAGCTGCTTCCCATATGGAGATCAATAATGTATCATGTGAATCACTGGTTCACGAACAAGGACAGAGATCACACAGTCCTTGTAATCTATATGCCTCTGTAATTTGTAACGGTTTGTCCTTCAAAAGCTGGTGGAGGATCTCTTTTTAAAACAAAAACTGATGTATCTGGATATCGAACACCCAACTAGAACATTCCAGGGTTAAGTGGTTTCAATCAAGGGCACTTGAACTACAGTCGGTCACTGCTGAAGTGTGAATTCCTCAGGAGAATCTTTACCCTGATACAGTATCAGCTCATCCTGTTTGGTCACACATTATATTTTACATGTAAGGGTCAAGACCCTCTCTGTGAGTGGAAAACAGTTATTTAAGTTAGCGAAAGACTATGTACTATTGAATTTTGTGCTTTGTCATACACTTCAATCCAGCTTCTGGTGGGATCAATTGTACATCATAGCATTGGAGATCCTTGAAAAGTGACATTGGGTTACACTGGTGATAAACTCTGATCACAGGACAGACCCAGCTCAATAACAGAGGTGTGAAGAATCCTATCAGTTCCCTACAGATTCTGTGACCTGCTCTTTTCACCTTCACTTGGAACAGTTGTGTTGTCATCCACAGGATCAACAAAACCATTCTGATGGTGTGCTAGGAACATGGTTAATGTTTAAAGCACATTTTTTTTCACATTTGTTTGCTTTTGTAAACAGTTGTGAATGTATTTGTTTAATTTGGAAGTCGACTCCTGTTTGCACTATAGGTATATGACACGGCCAGTCACATTTGGCAGAGCTGCTCTTTATCTTTCCTTAGTGTCAGTAAAACTCCATTCACAGCTCTGCCGGCTTTGATTAATAGCCACCATTCATTAATTTGATCAACCACTTAAGAAGAGATTATTAATCAAATGCTTAAATGTCACCGCTGAGCATTTGAAGAGAAATGAGACAACTGGGAAGTCGTTTTCTTTCTCTCTTTTTTCTTTTTGTGCGTTAGACATTTGCTTGTTTAAGCATGCATGTGTTTGTGCAGCCCGGGTGTTTAGTTCACAGAATTGTCCTCCATACTGTTAACCATCAGTTTATTAATATGCAGCAGCTGATAGAGAGGGACTGCGTGGCAACAAAGCCAAATGTTCAAATCCAAATGAGACTCATTGTGATTCATTAATGAAACATTGTGTAATGTCTGTGTTATGAAGGGAAGCACAATACTTGTGGGGTTGTGGAGTTATTGGAAAGTCACATCTCCCCTCAGCCCCCCACCCTCTGTTTTATTTATACAGTATGTGTATAACGAATGCATAAATAACCTTTTCCTCCGTTCTGCAAACAAAGAGCTTTTTGTTTATCGTTTCCGAGACATTTGTAACAAATCCATAGTGATTTTTGTTTGTTTGTTCACGGGCCAAACGTCCCCATTATCACATGGCTGGATGAACATGTTTCAGATATGATGTAATGAGAAATTTGTTGCTGGCATTTACAATCTTCTGATGCTTATTTTCATTCAGTGTGTATTTGTTCAGTCCTTCATGCAGCTCAAACCCTCAGAAAATTTATCTGTGATAAGGTGGTGATAATCAGAATAATTGGGACATCCGATTTAGAATGAAAAGAAGATTTGTGATTTCAAAACGTTTTATTGGTCCTTAACCAGTTATTGCAGCAATACATAAATGTCTCTTCTGACTTTAAATTTGTACTGTAAAGATCTCATTTCATGCAATGCCATAACTACATGTATAAACATTTAATTGATGGGACAGCACAGGAACGTACGTGCTGCATCATTTCTTAATGAACCATGTTTGGTTTTATTCTTCAGATAAAAATTTATTCCCACATCACATGAAACATTTTGATAACTTTGAGCATAAATGAATCATAATCCCGTGGGAAAAAAAAGACATCTAGAAAGATATGACTTTCAGAGACTTTCAGAGAGCAACCATTGTCTATGAGCTTTGTATAAGAATTGAAAATCCCATAAATTCAATTAACGAGAGCAAAAAAAGTTCACATTTAATTAATAGTCTTAGACACATTAAATGTTCATCTCAGGGGAGGGATCTCTCTTTCATTTGGATCTCCATGTGGTATCCCCCACCCTCCCAACCCCCATTGCTGTTTTGGTTTGTTTTTTTGTTCAGTTTTTCCTCATCGTGAAGGAGTGTTTAGGGCCCTGATTGTATAGCTAGCTTTAGTTGGTTAGCTTTTAGCTGGGTATTTGTGTATCCACAGTTTCTTCCATTTTTGTTCTTTGTTTTTTACCTATTTTTAAATCTGCATATGAAGCCTGTTGAGACATTTTTGGGGATTTTGGGCTATTGAAATACAATAAATGAAATTAACAAATTATTCATTTATTTAATTAAAGTATTCTGTTTAATCATAGAATGTTCAGTTTACTAAATTATTTTAGCTTTTTTGAAAAATTTAGAAATAAAACTTAAAAAAAAAAAAAAAAAAGAAAAAAGAAAAGAAAGATTGATATTACTCTACAAAAAAATCCACTATGCACCCATAATTAGGCGACTGTACGAAAGATTTTTGCTTTAAGGTGGAGTATTTCATTCAAAGGAAAAAATACTTTTAACTCGGCATCAAAACACACACACCTCTTCCTTCAGCGTTTCTTCTGAAGCTTAGACCAACCCAATTATTGGATGAGCATTTCCAAGGAAACAGCCGGGCTGCCTGGCAAAAAAGACAGAAATGTTCTATTATGCTACAGCAGGGTGGCGGATGTCATGTCTTCATGCATCAAGCAAAAGCAATAGAACTGAGCAAATGTTGTCAAATTAACAACATGTGGCCTCATAAATGGAACATCCCAGACTCAAAGAAGTAAAAATGCTAGCTGTGTGAATTCATGACAACAGTTATCAAAGAAAAGTTGGGCAGTTTTGTTGAAAGGCATCCGTATCATTTTAAAAGCCAAGTTTTGTCTCTAACTTTTTAATAAATACAAAAAAAAGTTGTGGTCTAAAATTTCACTCTACAAATTTACTTTTCAATGTTTCATTCATTTTGGCACTTCTAAAATTCTCATCAGTTTCCAAAGTTTAATTTATTTAAGTTGTTATCAATTGACAAGCATAGCAAACATGAGTCACATAATAGAGACAGTTTATCCTGATAAAATCTAGTCGTCACATGTCTTTACTTTTTTGTTGTTGCTCAAAACAGAAAATACCACTTTTTCTAACGAAGCAGTCGTTTAGAAAATCACTGTAATGATCCAGATGGGATGTATGTTGGAGATTCATTTTGCTGTTGGGGGTATCTTATGACAATGAGAGTAGAGATTGGATATCTGGTATATTGAAAGACGATATGAGTAAAGATCATAGAGATGTCTTAGATATATATTGGATTAAGCAGTTTGACATTCAAATGTCAGACAGGATTATGTAAATCCAATGCTTTACCGGAAATACTTTTCTGGCTTTTTATAGTTCTGACCCACAGACATTAGAAAACTGGGAGAAAACCTCAATTATTTTTTTTCTGGGGCTTCTCAGCCCTTAATCTAGTTTTAATTAAGGAACTTGCTGCTCAGTTTGATTTTCCGTACTCATTTAGTCACAGGTTTACTTAGCTAAACTTAGCAAAGCTGTTGGGCTCACTTTATATTTAAGGTTGTGGCCCCAGCGATTCATCAAATAACCCACTTTTGATATGGCTTTGCTTTTTTGTCGACTTCTAAGTCCATAAATATTCAGTATTTATGGGTCACGATTGCCACAACGATATAGAAATAAAAATCAATAGTTTAGGTTCCATCTGTTTTGATACCGTTCCAGAAAACTAAATGAATTGGAGAAAATGAATATTTAATAAATTAAGTCAACAAAGTTCAGACATCAGGTAAAGATTTTCAGCACTTCTGATTGCTGATTTTCCGCTAACTGCGTGCTGGTTCCAGGAGTCGGCGTTAGACCTATGGAGATCTTGTGAAATATTCCCACTAAGAGTTTAAGATTCTAACCAGCACCCATGAGGTATTTCTTACTGGTTGGCTAGTATTCTCAGTTATAGCTTTAAACAAATTGCAATTTTATTTATTAATAATTATACTAAACTACTTTTGCTCGATGAGATATGACAATGTTTTAGCTCCAATGCATTTTCTTTTTTTCTTTTTTTTTTTGTTGGAAAGGTCTAATACTATCGGCATCAGTTCCTGTTTCGGTGAGATGCAAACTGTAGATGGTATCTAACTTCCTCTTACCGTGGTAGTGATTTTTCTCTACAATGCAGATTGTAGCAACTGTTGCAATAAACACAACAAGAGCAAAATGCAAACACAAATCTGCATCTCAGCAAATTTTTCTGCTCACTGGTGATTTTCATTAACTTGGCCAACATCTTCTACTGCTTTCAAAAATGGTATGCTTTCAAATTTCTCCTGGGATGAGTCACCAAGAAGCTAATAAATTACAGTAATCTAAATCACATGCGTTAGAGTACACATACTCCATGTAGTTAATTAATCATGCAATCAATCTGCATAATTGAATGAATCGGTCAATCAGAGAAGAGTAAGAATGAAAGATAGAAACGATGGATGGGAAAAAGTATAAGGGCACACTTGATTAAAATTTAGAAAAGAGATTCCAAAAGCAAGTGCAGTACCGTCTACATATTAGGTCGCTGTGATATGAAAATCTTTTTTATATGCAATGCATGAATGTGCGTGTGTGTGCATGAATATCGATACCTGGACATTCATCTCAGCATGGCCTTGTGATTGTGCTGGTGTAAGTGATGCCAACGCCAGATAATACATCTCTGTCACAACCAGCTGGGATGACCAGAAGGTCACAATTTCATCAACTATACCCCACCTTGATTTTCTCTTTTCTCAAAAGGAGTAGAGAAGCAAAAGGCAACATCATTCTAGACAAAGAGAATGAAGGTTTTGTCAGATTTTTAGACAAACATGTTTATAAAGAGTCTGACATTTTGGGAACTATGTTAAATTTCTTTCTTGATTAAATTTTGTAAGGAAGGTCAATGAGACTCTTTCATCTACCTGGTAAATATCAAGCTGCTGCTTTGTTGGTAGCCATAGTGATGTTGCTAGGAGACAAACATGCAATGACTCTAGGACACTATTGCCAGGATGGGGCAAGAGTGTTTAGTCAATAAAAGAACTTTATGAAAGGTTTATTGAAACAAAATGCCAGCCAATGTCTGGTGAATGGAATACAATTACAGCTGAAGTGTCTGAAAATAAACTTGTTTCCTGAGCGTGTGGTTTCAGAGCTAAGTCTTGCAAAGGATCACTTCATGCTGCACTAAATTGGACATTTAGAGCATTTCCAGGAAATATTGGCAAAAAAAAAAGAAAGAATTGCATATAATGTAAAGTTTTTGTTTGTCTGGATGGTTCTCTTAGGCCCCCAAATATTTAATCAAAGCCACAGAAAAACAATTACTCCGTACTGATACGTGAGGATGTTAATAATGGCTATTAATTCAGAAGAGATTTCAGGGTGCAAAACTTTACCAAATATGGACATTTATTTAATTAGATCTATCTTGTTGTTAAAGCAATCAATGGTACCAAAGTAGACTTATCTGTGAAAAATAAGAACGAAAGACGATAACATGTCTTTACCTCAGTGAGAAAGAAATGGCTAAATGTGGGGGATGTAATTATTGAGCTATTTAATGACTTTTGATCAATGGTTTTCAAAACCTGAATGTCAACTGGAGTCTATTTTAAAAACCGAATGTCATTGTTTGTTTGTGTTTGACCTTCTAGAATTACTTGATTTGGTATTTCATTGCTTTGGATCGTTCACTGCAACAGGAAACAAACCAAATATCAGTTTGAGTTATATCAAATAAATTACCTGTTTTTTTTTTTTTTTTTTATGGATTTCTGAAAATTTGTCAGAACTGCCGAGAGAAGAAACAAAGACAATGTGTGTCTGGGTTTTCAGTGTTTAAAAGAGCCTAAATATATATCAGAATTTCCAGTTTTTTTTATTTTTTTAATTTGTGCATTATAGCATAGTTCACTTCTCACCTCTTCATCGTACAGATGTTGACAATACACACACATCCTGTACATATATGTATGCATAAAGTTTTTTTTTGTTTTAATTTGGTTTCTGATATCTTTTTCTGAAGTCTTGACAATAGCCATTTTTTTTGTTTAAATTAACATATTTATATTTGTGGATGTGTTCAAAATCTTGTATAAGATAGATTATTATTTTACAGGCCAATATAAAAAAGTTTCAGTTTTCTTTGCCTTGTCACTGTTACAGTTGTTAAGAGTTAGCAGTTCACGCAAATTAAAATCAATATTTTCAAGCTGGCAAACAAGGATTTACCTTTGGTGGAAATGTTAAAAGTTTTGTAACAATAATTAATTCGGGAGGGTGAGCAATGTCATGATCCCCTCACCTGCCACCATAAGGAGACCTGGACCTCCCTCTCCTGGATTCTAGCCTGATCCCAAACACCCGAGTGATTCGCCTAATGCTACTCACCTGTGCATCCATGCTGCCTATTTAAGGCCAATCAACCCAGGCTTCGTCGTCGGGTCATTACCATCCCTTCCAGTCAGGACTTTCTGGCTGCCTGACTAAGACAATATTCTTGAACTCTGTTGTCATGTTGAACTTTGATTCAAAGACTTTTCGTTGTGTTAATTCTGTTAAATCCTGTTTTGTTTCCTGCATTTGGGTCCTCCTTCTTCCACATCCCACATCAAAACAAGCGAGGACGTTTGGTTTCGGTTGGGGGCAATGATTAATCAGAAAAAAGGGGCTGTAGAGCCTTATGATGGCTCGACTTGAAACATAATGCCAAAGATGTTTCACTGTCCTGAAAAACATTATAAAACAAATTTGTTTAACCTTTTTTCTCTTTTGTTTTCATTTCGAAGGAGAACAATTAAATTCATCATAATAAAATTATTCTTTGATCTAGTTTGGTTCATAATTGCACGTACAAAGTACATGTTGGTGATTTTGACAAAACAATTGTCCCCATTTTGTCACTGCAATATAGGGCAGCAACTAACGATTATTTTGATCATCGATTAATCTGTCGGTTATTGGATCGATTATTCGATTAATCGTATAGACATGACCATTTTATAAATATTACTTTTTCAGCACATTATAGAATGTAATTGTGTAAAACACAACTCATAACCACATAAACAACACGTTGGGTTTATTACAGTAAGAGCAAATGTTAATTTTCTGTCAAAATATAATATTTATAAAATAATATGTATAATATTATCATTTCTTGAAAATAGTAAATCTACTTACTGTATACAGTAAAAGTAAATCATAAGCACCCATAAAATGTGCTTTAGTAGCACTGACTAATAAAACATAAAATGTAAACTGTTGGATCACATTTGAAAACAATTTGCTCAATTTGCTCTGTACTGCCCCACTTGGAGACCAATTTAAGTGCAGTTGACAGCAAAAACTTTTTAGACGATTAATCGATAACCAAATTAGTTGACAACTATTTTGATAATCGATTATAATTGATTAAATCGATTAACTGTTTCAGCCCTAATACGGAGGAACCATCCAACGACTCAGGCTGTACGTGCGTCTGAGTGTGAACGTGATATTTCCCAAACCTCTGTGGGCATTTAAATAAATCTACACTCCTGTCATTAGTCCCACAATTAATAATAAAAGTTTCAGATCTCCAGGTACATGTATTTTTTATCTAATGACCTTTTGGTATAAAAATGTCCATTTGGAACAAGCTGTCCAAATATGTGCCAAATGTGCCAAAATTGAATTTTTGATCTTCTTTCATCTTTTTAGTAAAACAAAACAAAACAAAATGCATATTATTGTTTCAGTGACTGCAAGTACCCCCTACAGATGATTTTTTTGTTATAATTTTTCAAATGTATATTTTCATTTTTTGGCTGTAATTATGCATTTTTCCACAAAAATAATGCACAAGAAATGTTTTTAGGCAAAAAATATGCTCCGAAGCCTCAGAAATACAGTTCGCCAAAGGAAATGTTTAAAATAAACTTGAAAATTGCTCTATCTTTCTTTCTGTCTGCAGAGCGTAAAACTCTACTGTGCGTCATGACGCGCCAATTTGGCTGCATGTTTTGATTGTAAAATTCCCTTACGCAGCTTAATAAAAAGCTTCCGGATTGGTCCGATTATGAGTCAAGCCCCTTGTTATGAAGCTGTGATGATAGGCTACTTTCTCATGTCAATTATTTAGTATAAAGTGATGTCATTAGCCAGCTATTATCCCTTGGGCAAGCTCTAACACAATACTAGTCTAATATCATAATCAATAGTCCAGGCAACTCAGGACAACCTTTTAGAACAATAAACCATCTGGTAAAACCACCAAACCAGATGGTGGTACACATCCTTACTGAAAGAGTAGTTGCCTCTTACTAAAATACAATCCAATGTAAACTTTCAATCTATTTCAAAAGTTTCGATCAGGCTTTCGATTTGCTCTTTGCACTGAGACAGACCTGGTTAGGGTCACTAATGATCTCCTCGTGGCCTCTAACCAGGATTCTTTATCACTACTTCTACTTGTGACGTTATTATTACTCCATGACCTCACAGCGACCTTCAACACTATCGACCACATCATCCTTCCCATTGATTTATTCATACATCTGGTGTTTGTAGTTCTTCAAAATCAAAAGAACTACAATACCCATGATGCTGTGCATCACCGTTTGTTTAATGCAGGGAATAAATTAAGGAAAGTATTTTCACTAGAAATTAATTGAATAACTGACCATAAAATTAACAATAATCAATTACCCACATGTATTCAAAACTTTTTTTACAAGAGGGATACTTTGTATAACTTTAGTGGACGTGATATGTTTAAAAAGATCAATGTAAGAACAAACGTTAAACTACATTGTTTTTCAGTTACTGGAGTAAATCTTTGGAATAACTTGGATCAGGAGTTAAAAGAAAGTAAAACATTTCAACAGTACAGTAGTTTATAAAAGAAAAAGATGATAAAATCATACGTGGAAAACCAAATGCTGAAGGTAAATACTTTATTTCATTTAAACTGCTGTACGTGTGGTTATTTATTATTATTTGTAAAGTGTCAACAACTGCCTAATTTAAAATATAAATGTTTAAAGGGGCAGGCACCATAAGCTTCGGCTTCAACCTACTCCTTTTTCAGACTTGGTACATATTTGGGGTTTTTTTGTGCTTCAAGAAAATGTTTCAATGTCTGGAAAAAAACAAACTCCTGACTTTATTACTATTTTATGACGCCTCAGCCGCCTTCAACATCGTTGACCACATCATCCTTATCATTGATTTATTCATACATATGGTGTTTGTAGTTCTTTAAAATCAAAAGAACTACAATACCCATGATGCTGTGCGTCACCGTTTGTTCAATGCAGGGAATAAATAAAGTAAAGCATTTTTTATTGAAATAAATTGAATAACTGACCATAAATACTTTACAATAATCATCATGATGAACATGTAAAAAAATAGAAATGATAAACAATTTAGAGTTTGAAAAATAAAAAGATCAAAGGATTGGAATGAATGGAATGTGTTCCTTGACAATTTGTCCTTTGATGACGTCATCAAAAGGATCTTTCAATAACATTATCAGAGAAAATCCTAGTTCCACAGTACCTTTACCAGTACAAACATAGCAGCAGCAGAGAAACGTGTTCCTTACAAGAAACTTTGAATCCTTTATTTAAAAGATGGCTACCATAAAAATGACAAGTAATTTGAGCAGGTTGATACAAGAAAGACAAGAATGGAGAAAACGAAGGCAAGAGACTCGTACCAAGTCTACCAGACGTACTTTTAACAAGCTGGTTGAAGAAAGACGACAGTGGAGAAAGAGAAAACTAGAGAATCGTACCATTGTCACTCCAGGTACTTTGGAATTTCTGTTGGACGAGAACATGCGCTCATTTCAGGATGAACTCTTAATCAATATAATTTGGTTTCATCTGACTGTTTTGGATGGACAGAATCGCCTTCATAGAGTTTGCCAAATGAAGTCCAACATGAAAAAATTCAAACAAGATTTGAAAACAAAGGCGTTAACCATTTTTAGAGCAATCTGCAGGAAGAATAAAATTGCAGATATACAAAGGGTGAAAGTCTCCAAACACCAGACGAGATGCCAAGAAACAAAAGAAGGTATGAATCGTACCGTGTCTACCCACAGTACTTTTAACAAGCTGGTTGAAGAAAGACGACAATGGAGAAAAAGAAAACTAGAGAATCGTACCATGGTCACTCCGGGTACTTTAGAATTTCTGCTGAACAGAAACATGCGCTCATTTCAGGATGAACGCTTACTAAAAAACATTTGGTTTCATCCGACTGTTTTGGATGGACAGAATCGCCCTCATAGAGTTTGCCAAATGAAGTCCAACATGAAAAAAATCAAACAAGGTTTGACATCAAAGGCATGTACGTTTTTCAGAGCCATCTGCAGGAAGAATAAAATCGCAGATATACAAAGGGTAAAAGTCTCCAAACACCAGACGAGATGCCAAGAAACCAAATAAGGAAGGTGGACGAAGATGAAGAAGGTTGTTGACCAAACAGTAACATTAAAATGTTTCTGGGCCAAGTCGTAAAAAAATACTAAAACAAGCATAAAAATAATTTAAAAAAACAATAACACCGTACCACGTCACCCCCTTCCCTTGAAGAAATTCCAACAAAAGAGACCAAAGACTGCAAACAGAAAGGAGAGTATCTAATGGGTGGATTTCTGTGTCTTCGAGACAGCGGAGCTGGGATGACCTCCCCAGGTGCAGGCCTGGGCAGGATGGCCAGGGATGGCGATCCTGGGGTACGAGGATGCCCCTCTCGGCATTGCCGAGAGCGTCCGACGGAAAAGGCATGCCGACAGAGCCGTGTCAGCCCGGTTGCAGGCGGTGCCTGAAACCACCAAACAAACTTTACCTTCTCATTGGAACATCTATCTTATTTTCTAGAAACAGTCTTGACCAAAGATGGAAAATCAGATGGACTCGTTGTACGAACTTTTGAACAAACAGACAGTCCTCATTTACTGAGGATTTTCCTGGAGTCCTAAGAACAATATGGCAACTCTGAACTCAATACAGTTTTCTCCAATAAACATCTAAACCTGCACTTATCTCTGTCTTTTATTTACTGTTTTTCTCCCATCCGTCCACAAAATACGAAGTAGGGCAGCAACTAACGATTATTTTGGTCATCGATTAATCTGTCGATTATTGGATCGATTATTCGATTAATCGCATAGACATGACCATTTTATAAATATTACTTTTTCAGCACATTATAGAATGTACTTGTGTAAAACACAACTCATAACCACATAAACAACACGTTGGGTTTATTACAGTAAGAACAAATGTTAATCTTTCTGTCAAATAAAGAGGTATAATATGATCATTTCTAGAAAATAATAAATCTACTTACTGTATACAGTAAAAGTAAATCATAAGCACCCATAAAATGTGCTTTAGTAGTACTGACTAATAAAACATCAAATGTAAACTGTTGGATCACATTTGAAAACAATTTGCTCAATTTGCTCTCTACTGCCCCACTTGGAGACCAATTTAAGTGCAGTTGACAGCAAAAACTTTTTAGACGATTAATCGATGACCAAATTAGTTGACAACTATTTTGATAATCGATTATAATCGATTAAATCGATTAACTGTTTCAGCCCTACTGCAATGCTTTCATTTGTTCTAGGTGTTTCTTCCAATTCAAAAGCATGATTCTGAAAATACAACTAATTTTTGAATACCTAGCTAAAAAGTTGGACAAGAAAGCTAATGTGGCATGAATAAAAAGAAAAGTCATGACCATAAAGTATTCACCTTCTGAAGAGCAGCTTCAGCTACAGACTCCTGCAACCCCGCTGCTCAAAGGAACGGTACAGAAAATAATTTATGCCATCCTCCAACAAACTATTCAACCTTTCACTTTCAAACATTTTTACTTTCACTCACAACAATTAAAAAAAAAGTCATGTATGACATTGTATTCAAGCATTGTAGCATGTAGTATTGTAGCATTGCAGCACTCAAATTTTCCCTCAGGGATAAATAAAGTATTTTCAATTCAATTATACAACATGTAGTATACACTCAACATAGCCCTTTTATAGGGTTGCTTTTCTGCCCTATTGCCATTAAACTGGCAAGTGTCAGATCATTAGATTTTTCTCCATCCATTGTTTCATTGTTTTCCCACTAAGCACGCTTCAAAAATTCTCATTTTGGGTTAGACTCTGGAGGAAAAATTTTGGTGCTGATATCCCTTTTCCACCTATTAGTTGTTTTCCTGAGGCTCAGGCTGCTGGTTTTCCTCAATAAATGAAATGAAACTAAATAAATGAAACTTTTTCCTCAAAAAGTTTCATTTCTTCCACAAAGATGATAGAACTCCACTATTCTTACAGTTTTTAGTCATGCGTCAAACAGTTCATAATCCATTGGAGAAATGATCCTATTGAAAACTTGTACTGATTTGCTAGTTAGATCTGGTTGGTGACTCAGTTGAATTTAAAAGTCATGTTTGTGTCACAAATCTGAAAGATTGTGAATGACACAATTCCACCTGCCCACACAGCGTGAGCATGGAAGGAAGCGACATTGTTTAAACAGGGAGTGTGTGTTGGGAAGTTGTCTGAAAAACGACGCTGATTCATTAGGGACACAGACTGTTATGTTGAAGTTACAGGAAGAGGCAACAAAACCCTCAGCCGAAGCAAATGAGGTTGTTGATGTAATTTACTGCAACATTAAAAAATGACAGCAGCTTTAAACTTTCTTTATTAAGCTAACATACACAACTTTGTCTTTTGAGTAGAAAAATTTAAGCGTTGTACTTTTTTTTCTATATTCCCTTAATAAAGACAAAAGTTTATCTTAGGCTCTAGTTAAAAAATATATATCTTAATATTTGTTTTTCATTTTTGTCGAAAAAGAATGATGACAGCTTCGTCTTAAATCCACATTTTACTCTTCTGATTATCCTCTTTATTTTCCCTCCAGTTTTACAGGATGTTTACCTGCACTGTCTTGTGAATTTTTTTCTTTTTTTATTAATGATGTATTAAAAATGAATTCCTCCATTTCTTCCCCCGCCTGTCTTTCATCCCCAGATCCAGACTTTGCAGATTTGGGAGTACCGCCACCTCTGCCCTGTAGGTATACTTCTATCTTTGTTCCTGCTTTGCTTTTCTTTTCTCCTCCTTTGTCTAATTTTAGCTAACACTCTCTCCTTATTATTCTAAGCGCTTACTTTATGTCTTTGCAATTTCTGTTATTTACACACTTTTTGTTACTTTTTTATCTCGTCTTTTTGGAAGTGTACTTATATGTGGGTTTGTTTGCGTTTATGCATATGTGTGTGTGTGTTTCAGCCTGTCAGTATGATTTGGTTGGTCCTGAGGGTATCGTTGAGTCTCATCAGATTGTCCGTGATGGGAAAGCTGGTGCCTCTGAAGCCGTGGACTGTAAATGGTACATTCGTGCTCCACCACGCTCCAAGGTCAGTGACGTAAACCAACCTCCTATCCAAGTTTAAATCCAATTTAAGTTCATTTTAACCCCACATTCAAATCATTTGTTTTTGTTGGAAATATCTTCAATATTGTAAAGCTAACAATCAGTTTGCTTTGGCTGTCATGTTTTAAAATTCCTCTGCGAAGGTTTTTCTAACAATTAGCTGCGGTATTCCAATGCAGTTTATCTATTTATCTTGTGCAGCTAAATAATAACGATGCCTCAACACCGCTTGATGACCGGTCTGGCTGTACGTATTTCAATTCGAATGCCTTGGCCTTGTTTTTCTTGGAAAATGCAACTCCGAAAGGGTCAGAAAAGCAGCCATAAAAGGTTTACTTTGGGGTCAGGCCTCTTTATTAATCAGCACGCTATGCCAAGAGGAACAGAGGGATGAAAGAAGAAGGACTGAAAGTAAGAAAACAGAAACTTTGGTAGAAGAGAAAGTAGGAGAGAAAGCCGGAGAGAAGCAAAGAGAGCTACTGCTGATGAAACAGTGCTGTCATGTCTAAAGCTCCCGTAGGCTCCTACAACTTCCATTTGTTTTCCCTGTGAGGGTTCAGGAAACAACCCGCCCTGCATATACAAATATAAAAGTTCACACAAGCAGACAGACACCTGCACTTCAACCCCATCCTCTCATGCTTTCTTATCAACCGGACGTTGATGTGCTGCATTAAAGCAAAAGGATTAAAAGTGTCCCGAGGATAAAACAAGAAATGAAGGAAGAAGAATTTTTTTATTAAGTTGCAAACTCTAAGGTTTGAACATGAACATTTAAATTCCACTTCATAACTTAAGTGGAGCTTTATGGCAATAGCAGATTCTTAAAAATTTTGTTTGAGTAAATCAAATATTTTTTAAAAAAATAGTTGTGTTTTTACAATGACCTGCACTGTTGTTAGAAAAAGTTGTAAAGTTTTAGAAGGTTTTAAGTTTCTCTCCCCCGGCTGAATTCTCCAGCTCACTTGAGAGGATCCCGAGTCGTTCCCCGGCCAGCTGTGAGAGATTGTCTCTCCAGCAATTCCGGGGTCTGCCTCTTGGTCTCCTCCCGGTGGGACATGCTTGAAACACCTCACCAGCGAGGCGCTCGGTGGGCATCCTTACCAAATGCTCTGACCACCCTATCTGGCTCCTCTCGACTTGGAGGAGAAGCGGCTCGCCGCCGAGCTCCTCCTGGATGGCAGAGCTCCTCACCTGATCTATGAGAGAGAGCCCAGCCAGGTAGCTCAAAATGGTTGTATCCGCAAAGTCATTCTTTGGGTCACCACCCACAGCTGGTGGCCATGGGTGAGGATTGGAACGTAGATCGACTTGTAAATCGAGAACTTTGCTTTTCGGCTCAGCTCTTTCTTTACCACGACGGACCGATGCAGCGTCCTAGTTATTGCTGACGCTGCACCGATCCACCTGTCGATCTCTCTCGCTCCATCCTTCCCCCACTTGTGAACAAGACCCCGAGATACTTAAACTCCTCCACTCGGGGCAGGATGACTGTGTTCACACACTGAAAAGACTTAAGGAATGTATCTTTTTTAGAAAAAGCACTGGTGTTGTTGCATTTTAAGCGTAACCTTGTCAGGTTTGTTCGGGTGGTTTTGATGTAGAGTGGTACTGTATGTTGTGGTATTGATGTTCTGTTACCTGGTTTAAAAGAATATACGGTATTCAACATATTGAACTGTTAATAGTCTTGATTTTTGTTTGTACTTCTTAAAATGAACTGTACTTCACAAATCTTCCCAAAATGAGTTTTTTTTTTAAAAAATCTAATATTTTTACTTTATTTTTCCAGCAATTCGAAGTAATTTCACAATATTCTGTGTTCAAAACACACATTAAGATAGATTTTGATCAAACTACCAAAACTGACCAGTTCAAGGAGGACTGTAGTATAAGCTCGGATTAACACAAGAAAGATATATCCCCTCACCTGGGTTGACTCATCCAAACATTTCCCATCCCAAAATATGTTCCTACGACGCTGGCTATCATCTTTGTAAATCACCCCAGGGTTTTCCATCTGGAATCGTGCAGACTCTCATAAAAAGTGTCAGATTTTCCAGCATCAGACTGATAAAAAACATGGAAAAACACCTCAGTGCTGCAGAGAATCATTCTGCACTTATATGGAGAATTTAAACTCATGCTCCAAGCTAAAAGCGACACTGTGTCTCTCGTAAAAAGACTAGAAAGTAATGCTGGCAGAAAATTAAAATACACTGCATACAGAAACTCGTGGCATTAGACTAAACGAAAACCTACAAAATCTGATTCCACAACATTAATTCAGCACATATGTTTTGGACAATTTGTTTTTATATTTTTATGCGTTCCACTAACTTTTGTAGGCTCATTACACCTTAATGTTTTTCTTTTATGTTGGAATTACTCTGACAATAGACTCACTGCTTTTAATAATCTTTAGTGTTGCAACATGTGAGGTTTTTTTTTTTTTTTTTTTTTTTTTACTTACTAGCCAGATGGGGTTGTTTGGGCATCTGGTTAGGATGCCTCCAAAGCGCCTCGTTGGTGAGGTGCTTTGGGCATGTCCCCCCAAAAGGAGACCAAGATGCAGACCCCAAACCCACTGGAGAGACTATTTCTAACAACTGGACAGGAAGCACCTCAGGATACTTCTGGGTGAGCTGGAGAATGCAGCCAGGCTGAGAGAAGCCTGGACTTCCCGTCTGAGGCTGACGCCCCCGCAACCTGGCCCCGGATAAGAGGAAGACAAAGGAACGGAACTTTGATAGGACTAAGTTGATGAAAGTAAAAGCAAGAACAACAGCAACAAAATATCTTCTAAAGCAGATTGGGATGAGTTTTAACTTCCTAATGTTTAACGCCTCAGTTGGTAAACAAAAATCCTTTCCTTGCTGCTAGTTATGGCATATACTGTAAATAAATTAACCCTCCTGTTCTTTTTTCCCCTTCAGACATGACATGAAACTCTCAAGGATAATGTCAACCAACTTTTGTCAAAATATCTAAAGTTAACTTATTTAGTGATTTTTTTTTTAGATCAAAAACAAACTAGTTTTTTCACCCTTCCTTTGTCAACATGTCATTTTAATCATTACTTTACCCTCAACTTTCTATGTTGGTGTGCAAGTGCATTTTAATGTGTTTGTTGTGCAGCGCAGCATTCATTTTGCCATCTTTGCACAGCTACATGCACCCCTGCTAATGTTTCCTACAAACTGGCTTATGGTATGACTGGTTGAAAACAGTGCTTGCAGCTCAAGCAGCTGTTTGTATCTGGCCTTTGCTTCTGGTGACATACATATATCTCCCATCGATGTCCTTGTTTTCTTTAGAAATGTCCTGTTCCTTAAAGCCACAGGGACTTTCAAAGTGGCATCTGATGGAATTTAAGATTTATTTAAAAATAGAAAAAAAATGGAGTGTATCGTTTTAATTGAGTTGAATTGAATGTTTGTTTTAATGTTATTAATATTTTTAAGAGGTTATTACCACTAATAAACAATGAAGCAAGTAAGATTTCAATCTTTAAACAGCAACATTCACGGTCCATGTAAAACTCCCTTTGTCACGCATGCATGCTCATATGTTACTGCAGTGAACAAACGGTGGGGAGAATGGAGCAGCGACCGCCCCCACAGCCTGATCCCACATTACTGGATCTGTGCATGCATGTTGGTTGCACCGCTAAGATACATCCATCTCCCTCCTCACTGCTGCAACAGTACTGCACCGCGGCCAGCGTGCCAGAAACAGCAGAGAGATAACGACATCCTATACCGGAGGCTCTAATTAGACTGCACAGGAGCACTCCAGAGAGAAAGCAGGGATATAGAAGAGCAAGAACAAAAAGGGTGCAGGGAAGATACTTAATAATGCATTTCATCGAAGGTCTAAATGTATGGGGGATTGAGTGTTGGGGGAGATGGCAGATGGCAGAAAGAGGTGGTGAGGGTATGTACCTGAAGCTAAGCAGTAATAGCCATTCATTGTTGCCTGAGGTTGCAGCAATGCAGCAATTTAAGCAAAAAATGTTATGACTTATTTCCATCATTTATCTTTTCTTTTTTTTTTACATCATTTACCACACTCAGTGGAAATGAATGTTTGGTAATTAAATAAATAAGTTTACTTTACTGATGTTCCAACAATCAGAAACTCCCATTTAATCAGCAGATGGAATCCAAAATTTAACTACACCTTTCTAATAAATCTTTCTGTTTCTGCTCTGACAGCTGTCCTCATTCAGTAGACAGATGTTAGTCACACGGAGGAATATTTTCGGTCCCCTCGCAGACCATTTTTGTCCTGTCTATTTTTCCGAACCAACCACCCGCACTGCCTGACACCTTCTGCTTGTTTTCATAAAGATAATGGTCACAATATGGACAGTCTGACTATAATGAGCAGCATCTACTGATACAGGCACGTTTCAACCTATAAGAGAAAAGATATTCATTCGCTGGTCAGTGATGGATAGCTCATCATTAGCGAGCACTGCGATCAATAAAACAGCAGTCAGTTTTCTCCCTTTTAGATTCGGAATTTTAGATTTTACCAATTCTGGTTCATTGCTGGTTTTTAGTTTTCTGTCTTCATTATAGTTGAAATTAAGTGTCATTAGAGGGAGCAGCAGAAAATAGTCCAAATGTTTGGTTTCTGTTGTGTTTTTTTTTTGTTTGTTTATTTGCTTTTGCATAATGATGTGATTTAGTTCACCCAGCACAAACAGCCCCATCATACAATGAGTTGGAGTGTGCAGCATGATCAAAGATATTACATCTAAGAAGGATTAAGTTATCTTTCCTCAGCAGCATGTGCATGGATGAAATGGAACAAATTCAGCCCACAATGCCAAGAAACACATTTTCTTTAGAAATCTTAGTCCATAAAGCTACCATTTCATACGATATGCACTCCATGCAATACACATGATCTCGTTTATTCCCTAGTTGAAACTTTGATTTTTTTTTTTAAAGACATCATTAACAAACCTTACAGAGAAAAATGCCTGTTGAATTTAGATATGCAACTTCACAAAGAAAAAAAAACATTTCAAAACTTTTGAACTATTGAAAAGAAAACTCTGTAACTTTTACAAAGATTTTTAAAAAGTAGACAGTTGTAAACATATGTGTACCTTGTATAACACATTTGTTATCCTTGATTTATCAAAGCGTAGGGTTCCTCAGTGAAATGTATAAATGCACAACTGTCCAAATGATTGTGCAATGGGCATTAGCCCAGATAATCACAGAGGTTGTGTCAGGAAGGGCATCCAATGTAAAGCTATGCCAAATACAAATATGCAAGTCAGTTTACGGAAGATACTGAGGTTCTTTCTGGGAGTGACCAGGGTGGACAGGATTGGAAATGAATATATCAGAGGAACAGCACATGTTAGAGGTTTTGGAGATAAAGTCAGAGAGGCCAGACTGAGATGGTTTGGACATGTGCAGAGGAGAGAGAGAGTACATCAGCAGAAGGATGCTGGGTTTGGAACCACCAGGAAAGAGGTCTAGAGGAAGACCAAAGAGGAGGTTCATGGATACAGTGAAGAAAGACACGAAGATAGTTGGCATGACTGAAGAAGATGCAGGAGATAGGGTTAGATGGAAAGAACTGACTTGCTGTGGCAACCCCTGCAGGGAAATGCCAAAAGAAGAAGAATTTTGTTCTTTAGTGATTATGGGGTAGACATAGTTATGTTAAGTTTAAATCAAAAAGTGACTTGCTGTGGCAACCCCTGAAGGGAAATGCTGAAAGAAGAATAAGAAGAAGATTTATCTAACAGTAGTGCACAAGGTGAATACTTTCAAGACAATTATCGTGGTCAAGATGCTTTTTAATGACTCCTAATGCGATATTTAAATCCCAGCATTCTTACCACATAATGTCTGTGCAGAAAGTTTTTGTTTATCTTGTAAAGTTTTATATTTCTAATTAATTTTCTCTGCTGAAATAATTCTCTAGTTGTTTACAAATGGCTGCATTTGATGCATTCTTCGAGGCGTGGGAGAGAAAACAAACTCTCCATGCTTAATTTGCTCTCTATCAGTTGAATGAGTTACCCAAATTTCATAACTAATAAGCATCCTCTGATTGTTTGCCTTTTAAAATTCAAACCAGAAGAAAAAAGTAATTAAAGCATCACATCACACTAAGAACAGACTGTGTGCCTTCTTTTTAGATACGTAAATATGTAGATTAATATCCGTTCTGTCATCTTCTGCTTTTCTGGGACTGAATCATCGAGCAACATCCTCTGGGAAACCCAAGCTTTTCTCATCCCACCTGCATCCTCCAGCTCACCCGGGAGGATTCTGGGTCGTTCCCCAGCTAGCTGTGAGAAATAGTCTCTCCAGCGGATCTAGGATCTGCCTTTGGGTCTCCACCCAGTGAGACGTGCCCAAAACACCTCACCAGCAAAGTGCTCGGGAGGCATCCTAACCAGATGCCCACCTCATTTCACTTCTCTTGATCTGAAAAAGCAGCGGCTGTACCCTGAGGTTCTCCCAGATTGCAGAGCTCCTCACACTGTCTCTGAGTAAGAGACCAGCCACCCTGCAGAGGAAGCTTATTTCGTCCGCTTGTATCGGCAGTCGCGTCTTTTTATCACCACCCACAGCTGGTGACTGTAAGTGAGTGTAGGAACGGAGATAGATTTGTAAATCGAGAGCTTTGCTTTTTGGTTCAGCTCTTTCTTCACCACAACAAACCAATGCAGTATCCTGATTACTGTAGTTGCCGCATCGAACTGTCTTTATATATCAGGATTCCCTTGCCTGCCGCCAGAGGGAGCCCTGGACCTTCCTCCCTCACCTGGATTCCAACCTTATCCTGAACACCTGGGTGATTAGCCTGGTACCAATCAGCTGTACATCGTCAGCTTGCATCCTATTTAAGGGCAATCACCCCAGACTTTCTCGTCGAGTCATTACCATTCCTTCCGGCCAGGTCTCCTTGGTATTATTTGAACTTGAGTTAATCCTGTGCCCTTTACTTTAAAGACTTACCCGAATTGTGTTAATAAACCTTATTATGATGTCCTGCAATTGGATCTTCCTTCTTCCACATCCTCAAACCCTGACAATAATCATATACTGTATATGTAGTATGTGGATGAATATATCTATCTATATACTGTATATGGGATACTATATAGAAATACTGCATATAGCTAAGATATATTTTATATATTATGTATCATTTTGAACTCAGTTTGACATTGTAATTTCCATTATCCTGTTCCTTTTGTAGCTCGTCTTTGAGCATCCAAAGTGTCCCATTTGCCTGTCACAGTTAGGGAGTGGTCTTCTCATTAAGTGTAATGATGGCAAACGTTGTGCCCAGCCATCTAAAACCGATGCTGAGATTGGTCATTCTCACTGTGATGAATAAGTGACAGACAATGAAATTGAGGCAATCAGGATGTGCAGAAACTTTGGTTGGAAAAGTCAAAGTGACTGTTCTTTCAAACCAGAAATATTTACTATAAAAAAAGAAAGAAAGAAAGAAATTTTAGCCTATACAGCTTGCGTGATCTTTACAAAAAAAAAAACTCATGCAATGTCTGTTTATTGCGCACTATGTATTCAGTAATTGTGCAACAATTCAAAGAAAAATGGTGTACTTTTGCTTTTAACATGCAAAGATCGTTACAAAATGTCCAAAGTCTTTTTAAAGTTCAATAACGTTGTACGTTTTATCCGAAGCTTTATCTGGGTAATGAGTCTATAATGGACTCAGATGATTCCTCATCTGTTCGACGGATGTAATGACCAGCGTTATACCAGCCACAGCCTGTCAGTCTTCTGTCATTGTAGAGTTTCCATATCAACCATTGGGATAATGACTAAGAAGCCGTGACAGTAATAAGAAGGAGCTGTAACATTTTCCTAGTCTTCTTTTATCTTATTTGTCACTTGTTTCCTTTTGATATGTGCTGTAGGGATGATGTCATCTTTTTCCTTCTCTCTTGATCTCTTTCTTACTTTGTTCTTGTTCCCCTTTCTTCTTCGTTTGGACAGATCTATTTACGATTTCTGGACTACGAGATGGCAAATTCAAACGAATGCAAGCGCAACTTTGTGGCCGTGTATGATGGTGGCAGGTGAGGTTTTTAATACTTATTATTTAACCTTTAAAATCCTAATGCTGGGTTACGTTGTTTTAGGCCAGAAGAGAAATTATCAAATTCTAGACATGCTGTTTCGAATGATTTTATGCAGTCGATAAAATACTGTATTTTTTCAATATAAAGCTTCCAAGAGTAATTTCTCAACCCTTGTTTCATGCTACAGGTTAATTTAGCCCATTTCAGTTTTTGTGTTGACCAATCTACTGGTAACTCTTTCTTATTCTTCGTACAATTTTGTGACTTTTTCTCCTCTTGGTTCATGAACTTGTGTGTGCTATCTGGACTTTTTGGTGTGTTGTACAACATCTGCGCAGAGTTTGTAGAGATAGATGATACTATGAGTCATTTTGACCCATAACTGCTTAATGTTAGTAGCTTTTCATATCCAAAAGTATGGCAAGTATGGCTCCCTGCCAAGTATGGCATCAAATTACGGGTGGCCTGTGATGCAATGTCTAGCTATGCATGAAATATGCAAGTATACACTGGAAACAACCAGGAGAAACAACTGAGAAGAATCAAGGGATGTGTGTCATTCTGCAGATGAGTGAAGGGATGCAAGGTCGCAACATCACATGTGATAACCTAATCACATCCTACAGGCTTGAAGATGAACTTCAAGAGAGGAGGCTGACCGTGTTTGAATCAGTCAAAAGAAATAAGTCAGAACTTTCCAAAGAAATTCTGAAAGTGCAAGGCAGACTTCTGGATCCCTCAATATTTGTTTTCAGTGAGAAAATTACCCCCAATTATGCCCAAAGAGAAATATGTTCTGGTAACAAGCACACTGCACATGCTCACTGAGTGCAAGAAGAGGCAGGAAGCCACAAATGATCATGAACTACAACTCTTCCAAAAGGATGGAGTTTATAGTCTTGACAGTCACAACAACCTATAGCTGTCAATGCAAGACTGCTCGTTGGTTGATCTCCATCATTTTTGTTCGATTGGAGATTCCTATGTGACTTAGTTACCATGGCAGAGAACAGTTAGAAAAGTCAGGCAGCTCAGTGAGAAAGTCTCCGCCCTACTACCAGAAATTTCCAGTTCAAATCAAAGAAATGCGAGTGTGAGACAGCGACAAGCAGACAGGAAATGATAGGTAGGAAGGAAAGTAAATGAGGTTTGCAGAATGATTGAAATTTGACATTAAAGTGCAAGACCTTCACCTTCATGACTAGTTTAACAACAACAGTCAGCCATAAGACAGCCCCACTGGAGTAAACCTCTGCAGGTTTAACCCATGCCAGATGAAGGACTCCTGTTTTACTTGCACTCTTAAGATTTGTCTGTCTGCTTATTTAAATAACACATTTTGCACGTCGAGATGAGATATGAAACTATTCATTAAAAACTGAACAACTCAACAAAATAAGATAAGATTGTAATTGAATCGTTATCTAAAATAGCCATGAAAATAACTCTGTGCACGGTCTCAGCATGGAAGAAAAGAACATTTACAGACTTACACTGCAGTCTGTTCGACTGGGTGGATTATTAAGATGCTCAGTGAATGCTCATCTTCCGTTTAATAAAATATAATTGTTATATCTTATGGTCTTGTTTCAGTTCGGTTGAAGACCTGAAGAGTAAATTCTGCTCCACGGTGGCCAATGACATCATGCTGGTCTCCACACTGGGAGTCGTTCGCATGTGGGCAGATGAGCTAAGCCGCAAGAGCCGCTTTCGCATCCTTTTCACAACCTACCAAGAACGTAAGGAAAGAATTTAAAAAACAGACATCTAAATGTATATTATATCCTGCACAGGAGTGACAAAGTGACAAAGTCAGACAGGAAGTGATGTTTAGTTGCTGCTGTAAATCAGAGTTGGATGAATAGTGACCATGTTTATTGAAAGTCATTTCAGTGAGAGAAATATTGCTACTGGAAGTTTGCTTTCAGTGCTTTTACAGTCCAACCAGCAGCAAACAGAAAACCAAGGAGCACGATTTATGGAGCGTGAAATGCTGCCAGTGGTTGATGGTGGATTTTACAAAGTGTAATGCAGTTCAGCTCTGCTACACAACCAGGATGGGAGGAAGCCACAGTGACATCCGTTATTCTCTTTTGAGTAAAAATAACAAGTTGGAATCAGAAGCTTTTCAGGATGATTAACACATCTACCACATTTATTTACTGTTTTCTTAATTGATGATGGATAAAGATCAAATTTGTAACAATAGTGAAAATCCAAATAACTTTAAAATTTTCTGATACAGTAGTTGGATCATTTAGATTTTTAATAACTCTTAACCCCATAGAATCCATACATAACCTAGATTTATTGAAATAAATCAGCATATGCTATAAATGTGCAACTGCAAGTGGTACAGGGTTGACCACATGACTGGTTGTGCGAGGTGTTATACTCAAAGTAGGCTATATCAGCTGTATTTCAAATTTTTAAAAAAATTTTCAAACATCGTCCCAAATCACGTCTTTTTTTTTTTTTTTTTTTTGAAGGAATCAAATTTAAACCAAATCACAATTTGAATTGAATCACAATAAACCAACATCTGATTAAAAGAGCTTCTCTTTGTGTTCAACAATAAATAATGGAAGTTGTAATTAATGGAAGTAAAAACAGAACAAAAATTGCAATGAGAAAAAATGAGAGAAAATCCCTTCATTGGTGTTTATGTGCAACTGATTTTAACAGAACTGATTTATTTTCTTCTCAAATATTTTTCCATTACTTTCATTTCTTTGAATTGTTGGCAATGCTTAAAATTGAGACGGTGGCTCAGTGGTTAGAGCGTTCACCCGTGGACCGGAAGTCCACGGGCGTTTGCATATTCGCACCCCATTGAGTTCACGTTTAGGGTCCTTGGAGAAGACCTAACCACTGTTTCTCCCATCATTGGTGCCATCAGCGGTGTAGTGCAGCTCACAAATTTTTTATATAAAAAAAAAAATGCTCTAACTTTACTTTTATTTCAGGGAAGAAAAGTAAAACATAATCTAAAGAATATCTGAAAATTAATTTTTGTTGCTTTCTTCTTTGTTAAAAGTTCAAAAAAATCAAAAATCTGAAACAGTTGAAAGGGTACAATAAAAAACTGAAAGATGGCTCTAGAAAATCTGCCACCACTACCAACCAAGTAATAGAAATAGAAAGAAATACATGGCACAGTTGTAAAAACTCATTTTGAAAAAACAACTGTAATAATAAAGAAATTATTTTATAATTTTTATGTTTATTCATTCTTTTTCTGCCCCTTCCTTATTGTTTACATATATTTACATTAATTAACCACTTTCCCCCTGTGGATATGTATTTATTATCTTTAGAAAAAAATGTATGTGCCCTTTTTTATGAAAAAAAAAAAAAATTTGATTGAGATTGATGATGTCTTTTGGATGAAACCTTTTAACCAACCAAAGGCATGATCTGTCGTTGCTGGGGCAACGCTTCAGGCATTCCCCGGCCAGACTTCAGCCTCTAAAGTAGCATCCGCTTCCACTCAGCAGCATTGCAGCATTCTTGCAGCTACAACTTTGTATGTAGATCAACCTTTTCAAGATATTTTAGTCTAAATTGTGACATTTTACACCAAATGGATGCTTGCAATTTAATTATATTTCTCTGTTTGATTTAATTGAGCAAAAAAGGAAAAGCTTGTAGTTATTTTAACTACAGAAAGTGTCAAAATGAAACAAATACTAACCCCCAATGTCTTGTTCTTATGTTTTGAGCAGGTTGGGTTGTATTACGGACACACACCCTCACACACAGCTAGAGTTGTAGCTTACAAGGCAGTTTTTTCTGCAAGTGTTCCCCAAACACTGTTTAAACTAAACCTTCCCCATGTTTGCTCCCAATGGAGCCGGAAGCTGTTAAAGAACCATTCACAGCAACCGACTCACAGCGAGTTTCTTCTGCAGGGAGAGAAATGTCCCGCAAACACAAACATCCACCTTCATCATTTGTGCTACATTTGTACCTGCTGATGCAACTGATTTAACTCCATCTCATGCTCCACTCACTCACACACTCCTACCATGCAGAACTACCGTCTGCAATTACAAATGAGACATATAAGACAGAGGAACCAGACTTTACCCTAGAAGCAATTATGTCTTAGGTGATAAATGTGTCTTTGTGACATCTCAGCTGTCACTATTGTTACGCCTCATCTGCAGCACATCCCTGGGGCTGCAGATGGGAATTTGCAAAGGCATTACCACATGCTTCACTCGTAAAGCTTCTTCAATGTGTTCGTGACATCGTCAGAGACTGATGCTCAAGTCTTTAGAAGATGATTCTCTGCTTAGTCATAATCGCATTATGCTGTGTACAAAATTGACAGTTTGATTTAGAAATAGGAAGAAATGGATGAATGGCTTGTCCTCTCTGCACCCAAAATAAACTTTTAGAAACTGGAATGAATTATAATAAGTCCATATCATTCCAAATGTCAAACATATATACAATCCACCTGAGCATATACTGTATCTGTAATATGTAGATATAAATAGAAGAGAATTTTTGTCCATCCTTTCTGTAGTCAAAGATCTTCAGGGATTCTACCGAAAGTAAAAGATTTACAGAGCAGATAATAGTGAACAAAGTACTCCACTTAGAGTCAGCAAAAATGGAGAAAAGAACTGAGTCGCTGAAGTTAAGCTTTTTTAAATAAAGAGGTTGAGAACTTCTTTTTATTTTAGCTCTCAGCCAAATTTTGATAAATTAAAATTGAAAGTAATAAACTTTAAGTTAAACTAGATTCACTCTGGGATGCCTTCTAGTGGATGCATTGGAAAACTATCACAAAGGATCGCTTTAGCAGCAATACTGGAATATATGGTAAATTAATTTAAGAGTTTAAATATGAAAAAAGATAATAAACCTCTCTCTCAGACAGATGCTAGACAGTCATACCACTAACATAATTCCCAGTGTGATTGATTGTGGAAAAAAATGAATGGATTTTCAGAATAATGTTTTGTTTTGCTATATTTAAAAAAATATATGAATAAGATTCAATACTGATACGTGTCATTATAACTTGTGATGCTGTGAAATAACTGATGATCAGTGGGGAAAAGATAAGAAACCTCGTGGGGATTCACATGAAAGAGAGATCAGTTGCAACCTTTAACTTCAGGAGCCCAACCTCCAGGAAGAAAACCTCCAGCGTACGTTAGCCTAAAGTTCTCTAAAGGTTTGTTTTTACATAACCAAAAACTAACGTTCCCTAAACGTTACCTGTTGGCTATATTAGAATCTAACCTTCCCAGAACGTTGCGCAAACCAAATTCCAAACATTATGGTTAAAATTGGGTTAGAGGAATGTTCTGCAAAACAAAAAATAAAGTTTTGCAACCATCATAAAAGATTCCATTTGAACCTTTAGAGAATCAAAAATAACCTCTTATGAACTTTCTGCTAATCTTTGAAAAACCTTCCCAGAACGTTCTGAGAACATTACTTTGTTAGCTGGGAGATCTGTAGATCTTTTCAGATTTTATTATCAATTCCTCATTTAGGAGTTCATTTATTCTAGTTGTGAGGATTTCTGTGCATGCAAAATGGAATTTTTATAACAAAATATCACCAAATGAATTACAGAGATTCAATCTGGTTTCTTTTTGGAACAATTGTCAGTAGTTCTGCACTCAGAGGGAGTGAGCTCTCTCTAGTGGCAAAATGCAGTCACCACTTTCTAAAACAAGAAAAATAAAACCAAATCATAGTGGAGAAAAAAAGGTGTTAGAGTTTATTATTATGGAGAGGTGGTAGTACTCAGGAGCAGTTGGCACGGACCCAGGCAGGGTTTGGTCACAAAAAAAGATAAAGATAAGTCACTCTAATTTGGTGTGTTATTTTTTACTTGCAGTGAAAGCTGCAATAAAAGCAGCTATACATCACAGTGGTAACACTGTCAGAGAGTCCCCGGCTCTGCTATACCACTGCCAAGTTCCTTCACAATCAGTGGCAGTGTTGTGTGGGAGTGGGGACAAAGTGAGAGATAAAGATAGACAATAAGATGTGGAACTGTGAAGGGGAGGGTAAGACATTTTTGGAACAGTCACTAAACACAATCATCTGTTGTGGTGACATTGTCTGAGATATTTCTAAAAATGTAAGCAGTTTTTCAACATTTAGACAAGATTTTCATTTATTGAGGGAAATGTCTTTGGAGATTATTACATCCTTCATAGATATAACCTTTATCAAATCAACAGTAACTTCTTTCCTGTTTGTATTCTTTGCATTTGAATGGATAGTAAAAAAAAAATCTTTATATTTTAAAGAAGGAACGAATTGCAATAGAAGACAAATGAACATTTAAAAAAATTGTTGCAAATTACGAACATCAACAAAGGATTTGTACACCATAAATTGTTATTTTCTGATTTGAAGAAATAGCATCAATTTGTCAATCTTAATTTAGAAAATTAAATTTGATGCCTTTAAACGTTGTGATGTGGAAGGAAGGACCCAAATGCAGAACAAAACAGGATTTATTAACAGAGGTCAGGGAAGTCTGTAAGGCAAAGGGCACAGGATTAACTCAGGATCAAAAAAGTTCAAACAAAATAATGAAGTTCAGAGATTAAAATTATGGTCAGGCAGCCAGGACGACACAGCTGGAAAGGATGACCCAACCTGGAAGTCCGGGGTGATTGCCCTTAAATAAGCATCAGGATCAACGGGTGTGTGGCATCAGAATAATCATCCTCAGGTGTCCCAATCAGGGTGATGAGGGAAAGTCCAGGGCTCCCTCTCGTGGCAGGTGAGGGGATCATGACATGAAATGTCAAATTTCCCTCCAAAGTAAATTTATCTGTTAGCAGAGCGTCACACTGAAAAAAATTAATTTAAAAATGAAACCAGTTGTCTGAAAATGAAAATACTCTATGATAATTAATGATTTGCATGTCAAATACAATCAGCCTTGGCTTCGAGTGACTCTGTTCCATCATGAAGTTGACAGGCAAAGATAATGAATCGACCATTTAGTGAGCTCATGCATTAGTATGATTGGTAGTTGGGAGCAAGGGCACCTTGGCTTTGAATTCTGTAGCTCTGCTAATTTAAAGCATAAATATGACAACAAAGCTAGTGATGTTAGCAAACTGACTCTACAACCTTGTCTTAATGACAGGAGGCATTGATGTGAAATGTCATTACAAGATGACAAACATAAAATATAGTCGTCTTTGGGAGGAGTGATGTCATGTTGGAGGATTTATACAAATGATTTTCATTCTGTGGACAAAGATATCTAAAAGAAAAAAATAGACTTTGGTTTTAAGACATATGTGATAAAAACAGAACAAAAAAACTCTGTGTCTTTAGATGCTTTCTTCAAACAAGTGAATTAGCTAAATTCCAGGCAGAATGCATTGCAATGCATGGATAATTAATATGAAGCATAAACAAAAGGTGATGACACAACAAGCAACATTGACTTAAACCATCATCAAGTGGATTTTTATGAAGACAGGGAAGCAATCTCACAGAAAATGTCTATTTTTTGTTTTTCTCAACTTTCATAATTAAAAGTTTTCAGCATCTCAACTCCATTCTCTTCTCTTCCAGCTCCGTGTGATGCAGATACCTTCTTTTGTCACAGCAACATGTGCATCAACTACACACTGGTGTGTAATGGTATGCAGAACTGTGTCTACCCCTGGGATGAGAGCCAATGTAAAGGTGAGTCACTAAATAAAAGTCTAATCCTATAATCATCCCTCCTCTTGTTTTTTTATTTTGATATTTCAGCACCATGGACAGTTACATTGGGAAATCCAATCACAACATGGGAGAAGTTTGCATTATTTTTTTAAAATAGCTGATCAAATAAAATATGTATTGATCTCATTCAACGTGTCTTCTAATAGTGCAGAACGACAAAGTAAAAAAGAAAAGATTTTTTTAGTAGCTACCAACATAAAAAGAAAAAAAACCTCTTAGTTTCCTATCCACTTTGACCTCTTGTTTTGTTAAACTCATTTTGGCTTTTGTCCCCAGCTTTTCTATCTCAGACATCAGTACCACTTCTGGGAAAGGATAATTGTGAGAAAGAACTTGCTTCATCAAGTTCTTTCTCACAACTCAGGCAGAAAATTTAAGACACATTTTTCATTTTGTACAGAAAGCCAAATCGAGAAAGTTGTCTCTTTAACACGTTTATATTCTAATTCATTAAATGTTGTTTATGTTTTGCTCTGTGTTATAATCATTAACATAACTTAAAATAATGGTAAAAGAAAGGCACACAATGATTTTTTTTAGATAATTTTGACTCAGAGTTATTGCTAACTAAGACATAAGCAAGAGCAAAACGTGAATATTTCTTTTCATTGTAGTGCATGGAATTATCTCTACTATTAACTTTAGAAAATAATAGTCCTCAAGGGTTTTTCTTTAGTGCATTTCAAACCGAGATCTTCAGTACTCCTCCAATTCCATCAATCAAATCCTCAGTAACTAATTTATTCTTTTAAAACCCTAATACTGCACTGAATTAATGCAGGGAAAAATTAACCCTGGCCTCATAGATGAAAACATAGTAAATGTTGTTTCTCAATTTTGCTGAAAAAGTATCCTACTTTTGCTACAGCACAACACACAAAACAATCCATAATGACCTCATAAACTTAAAAAATATTCAAGAACGTCAGCATTTTATTCACCAGCTTTGATTGCTTTTGAAAAACACATTAGGAGGCGTCACATCTAGAGGAAAAGCCATAAAAAGTAACAAAACAGGCTATTTGGAGATATTTCTTAAATTTCAATGGCGTAAAATATAATTAACAGCAGTTTTGTCAATTAAATCATTTTTACCAAGACTGCTGCTCTCACTCTCAACCCAAACTTCCCTGCCATTCCTCCTCATTCACCAGCAATCCTTCATTTCTTCTTTAGTTTTTCATAACGGTGTGCGTAGGTTTCCATGCCCTAGACCACCTCCTCCGGTCAGTAGAGGAGGTTTTCAAGGTGTACGGGGTATACAGCTACAATTGTTCTGTTGAACTTTTTTATCTCATGTATCGCCCTCATTTTAACTTACTTTTTTTTTTTGTTCTTGACAAACATTGTAAAGTCGTTATGCTTGTACTTTACTAAACTAAAATGTGATGCAATCTGTAATTAATTCGAGTTTTTATTGCCATAAGTTAGGGTTTTCAATTTTGATCTCATCGTTTTATTGACTTTTCTATTTTCATTTTCCTTTTTCACACTTTTTTTTTTCATTTTTAAATAAAATAATATGATTTTTGTATTTTTTAAGAACTCACCTCCATCATTTCTCTCTGTCAATGTCTCATAAAGTTTACTATTGTACTTGTGTTTCTGTCTACGTTCATTCTTCTTTTTTGAGAGCAAAGCTTTACAGATAAGGTTTAAGGCTTTGTGTTGAAGTTGTAACTCTCACAATTCAGGCAGCTTGACAAATTGGATCAATTACACGGATCCTGCACAACCTATTCTTCATGAGGTTTAAGATTCTTTTCCACCCAGCAGTTTCAATCTGAAGTTTGTGTGAAGTCAGCAAAAACATTGTTTCTGAGCCAGTTGTTCTGTCTTCTTTTTTTTTCTTCTCTAGTAAAGCATAAAACTCACATTTGTCCCTATTAGTGGTAGAATGTAAAGTTTAATTCTTTTCTACTTTGAACCACTGAATATAACTATTTAATGTCACTTCAGCTTAGTGCACTGTGTTACCAGTTGAACCACAAAATGTCACAAAACTTCTGCAAATTTGGACTCTAGTCACTGTTTGCCTGAATTACTTTTACTACATTTCCTTAAAAAATTGATTAAACTTTGATCCAACCAGCAAACTTCTCCTGCTACAAAAAAATAGAGACGCAAATGTACTTACCTTGGTAATTATGTGGCTGATTTGTTTTGTTTTTTTAGGTGGATTGGGGGGAGGGTTGTCTTAATTTGGGGGTTTTTTTCTGTTGAGGTTAAAAGACAGCTTGTAAGCCAATTTTAGCCAAATCATTTCAACATACAATGATTCTGTAGATTGAAACAGAATTCCTATTTGAAGGGATTTTGCGTGATATTGTGAAAAAACTGTGCGAACGCTTATCAATTCTTTTTTTTAGTCTTTTTTTTTTTTTGTCAAAGGTTCAGTTCCCACTGGGCCCAAGATGCTCCTGTGACCAGAGGGAACTGAACCAGGTTCTCCCGGTCAAAACCTGGAAACTCTACCACTCAGCCAACATCTCCTGGGACCATCAATTCTTTACTGTGTTTGATTCTCTCCGTGTATGCATAGGTTTGCATAGGTTTGGATGGTCCTAGGAGTAAATATGTGTGTGGCCCTGTGACAGGCTGATGACCTGTTCGGGGTGTATCCCGCTTCTCACCTGAAATCAACAGGGATAGGCTGGGGCACCACATACAACCCCGTAAGGGATAAGCAGTTCAGAAGATGAAACAACACCAAACAAACATACATGCAATGTATGTTTGTTTAAAATGTTTGTTTAAAATGTACATGTAACTTAAACCAAGCTATGCTAATAAAAATTAAATGCACTTTTTGTGACACATTTGTTAATTACTTTGCATTCAGCAGATTACTGATTACTTTTCTGTTTCAATTTTTTCCCAGACAGCACTCAAATTAATTTTGATGTAAATTATCGATTCTAATTAAATTGTAATCAAAAACAAGCACATCTCTTCTGCTTTTATTGTGTCTAAGTTGCCATATTTTTACTTTCTATTTCCCTTGCTGTCTCCTTCAGAAAAAACAAACGCGAAATTCCTCGACAACCTAAACACAACAAACGGAGCTGTGATTGGTGTGACCTGTTGTATCGTCTTCATCCTCCTCATCGTCTCAGTGATTGTTCAAATCAAGCAGCCACGTAAGAAGTACATACTTCGGCGAGAGGACTTTGACCCCACCATGTTTCAAGAGGTCTTCGAGCCCCCTCATTACGAGCTGTGCACTTTACGGAGTGCCACCACACCCACGACAGCCTCAGCTAATCTAGTTGACCTGGCAGAAGACCTGGAGAACTACCACGCCCTACGCAGTGCCTCCTCGCACTGCTTCCATGATCACCACTGTGGTTCCACCTCTAACCCCGGTTCTGCACATGTGTCCCAGCTGTCCCTTAGTGGGAGAGAAAACCGTTGCAACCTGAGTGTCCGTGACCCAGCGACCGCCACTCTGCTCACAGATCTCCCACAATCGTCAATGTCAGTGCGTCCCTTGCTGCCTTCTACAGGAAACCGCAGGAGCATCCTAGTCATGAAGCACAGCTACTCACAAGATGCTGCGGACAATGGATGCGATCTGGATGACGACCTGGAAGAAGTTCCCACCACCAGCCACCGACTTTCGCGTCATGAAAAGGCAGTACAGCGGTCAGTATCTTTAGATTTCTGATGAGACAAGATCAGCAACAATAAATGATCTGTTAATGTTTAAGAGATGTTTGTTTTTGTTTCTTATTTAGCTTCGTTCTTGCTCTTCCTCTCAATTTTTTTTTTTTTTTATGATTTTGACCTTATTTTTTTCTTTACATTGACATTTTGTTATTTCCATTACAACTTTCCACAAAGGGCTAAATTAACATGGTAGATAAAGACGTCTCTTGCTGCATGATACTTCATTGATTTCTTTTAATTTACTGACATTATTAAAGATGCTTTGAGGTTTGTCGGAGATCCACATGGAAATGCAGACCTCATTAAAAATTTAAATTCTATTCAATTTTAGTCTGACTTTGACTTTTAAAAACAAGGGCTTGAATTAGTGCCTCATTTAGACATTTTAATATAAATGAATGCAAATAATGTAATATGCATTTCTAAAAGAAATACCAAACTTTCTATATTTTATTTAAAGTAATTGGCATGGGCATAAAGTATTTTGCTGTGCACCTTGTCTGCTTGAAATGCTTAAAAAATGTAAAAAATCTACAGAATATTTTCAATGCAATTTTCTAAAAATCTCTATATATTTACAGTGCAATATTTTTGCATGCACTTTTTATGTGCCATGTTCCTGAATGTATCTATATTCTTCAAGTCTGCATGTCAGGTTCTCTCAAAGCACTCATACGTTTGTTTTCTGTAGTACATTTGACGTTTTGACCTCTATGCAAAACAAATGTGATATTAAATGAAAGAGCCGTGACATTTCAGGTTCTGCCTCATTGGCTCTTTGAGCAAACATGAATCAGAGTACAACACAACTAGGGTCTAAGAGACAATCTCAAGGTAAGCACCCTTATCTAACAATCAACATCTTTTTTTGTTGTTGTGTAGTCTTCCTTATGGAGTCAGTATATTCTTTCTTTTTGTGATATTTTAGTGCGGGCTGATATGTTCTTTTATTTGGGTTTTTTGTATGTGTTTGTTTCTGTTTTTTGTTCATTTTCACTGAGATGGTTTTCTTGCTTGCAGTCATCTTGCTGTGTTAGTGAGTTTGTCTTTGTTACACTCCAGTTTTCTGTATGTCCTCCTTTGAAGACATACACACTGTCATTCTGTGGACATTCATTAGCATGGACTTTATGAATCATCTTTATTTAAAGTTGATCATTGTAATGTTCAACCTCATTCTCTTTCTTCTTTTAAAACTGCAGTGTTGTTATTACAAACTTACTAAACCTTCTCACATGGTGTCATGGATTTTTTTGAAAATACCAAGATGGAAAACTCATCAAAACAACGTGGTTTTGTCATTTTTTTGAGGATTTAATTCCTGATTAATTGTTTGTGCGTATTGTCATTCCACGATGAAAAACCCCTTTTTTTAAAAAATAACAAATTCCAATGTGTGGGTTTTCTTTGGGTACTCCTGTTTCTGGTTCGGTCTTAAGACGCTCCTCCTCCAGGTCGAGAGGAGCCAGATGGGGTAGTTCGGGCATCTGGTCAGAATGCCCCCCGAGCGACTCGTTGGTGATGTGTTTCAGGCGCGTCCCACCAAGAAGAGGCCGAGAGGCAGACCCCGGGCCTGCTGGAGAGACTATATCTCACAGCTGGCCGGGGAACGACTCAGGATCCTTCTGGGTGAGCTGGAGGGCGCAGTTGGGGTGAGAGAAGCCTGAGCTTCCTGTCTTAGGCTGTTGCCCCCGCAACCCAACCTCGAATAAGCAGAAGATGACGGAAAAGAACCAGTTTCCTCCCACACTCCAAAAACAAGCATATTAGGTTAATTGGCCTCTACAAAACTGCCCCTAGGAGTGCCCACACATGTGTGTGGATAGTTGTATGTGTGTGGCCCCACAGCAGACTGGCGACCCGTTCGGCGTGTTCCCTGCCTCTCGCCTGAAATCCACCGGGATAGACTCCGGCAAGTCCTGCGACCCCGTTAGGGATAAGCAGTTCAGCAGACAAAACGAAGCAAGTTCCAATAATTTGTCATTTTTAGGTTTAAATTGATTAATTTGTGTTAAATCTTGCTGGGCAGGTTAGCTCTGCCAGGGTTAACACCATGTGCCGACCTAAAGTATTATTTTATTTAATCAAAAAGGCTTCAAAGTTGTCTTTTGAACAGTGTATGACAACTTTGAAGTCTTTTTGACAATGAAATCACTTCTAGACAAATGAGGGGTTTCACTGATTTATTATTTTATTTATTATTATTTCTATATTTTATGTTACATCTTACATATCTGTTTTCTGTGGCTTTTTTTTTTACCTGAGCTGACAGGGAATACAGAGGAGAGAGAGAAAGGGAAAGGTGTGAGAAAGAAGAGAGATGAGATGAAAAACAGGGTTAAAAGGAGGAGATAATCCGTGGTAACAAACCTTGGCATCACAACCAACCTCCTGGATCATCTGGGGAAAAGTAATTAATAAAATGCATGGTTATTACAAAAACTAGAAGTTGAGTTTCTTGATTTCAAAAGAAAAAACATGACATGATGTAGAAGCGTTTATAATACTTTTTTTTATTACAATCCAAATGTTTATCCCTCTTGTACAGAAATTAAAACCAGTCAAAGCACAAGCAGAATCTGACTGAAATCTCAACTTAAACTAACTAAAGCACACTAATATATTGATTTTTTTTTTTTCAAGTAATTTTGATATGCATACATACGCTGCAGACATGCCTGCTTTGTGTTTGTAGTAGTATTTGATTTTATGTTTGATTAAAAAGAGTTACATACATGATGTGTATGTAAGTACGTTTGTAACATTTTATGTGCAAAGGCTCCATGAAAATGCTTCCACAAATTTGCAAGAAACAAATATAATTGATCCAGATGAGATTTATACATTTTAATTTGGCTGGATTTATACAATTTTTATCCAGGCCTACACAAGCTGGTACATATGGCTTTTGGCACATATGATGGAGTTATCACATCAAGTGCTACACATTGTTGTCTTTTACACTGTGCTGTCCTCACATTTGTGTGTCTGCTTCTGTCCTACATCGTACTGTGTTGTATTGTATCCGTCTTGTAGACTCAGGCTGAGAATAGAGAATAGGGCTGTCCTGCATCAGTACGAATGGACATCACTTTCATGTGAAAAAGTGGATCAGAGATTTACACCAGCTTGAGGCTTATGATGATGATGAAGAGACACTTTGATGGAATGGATTCTGAAGATGTAGCCATGTGCAAAATTGAAGTCAAAGCACAAGATGAAAAAAACTCTGGTAGTGATATGAAGGGTTTTGGAAAATCAGTCAACTTTTTTGTGCTGCAATAAGTCACCAAAAATTTTATCTTGCTGTGTAGAGACAAACCTTTACACAGTAAGCTGCCAGGTTTGGTATTCTTTCAATGGGAGAAAAGATTGTTTCAAACTCCAGGCAACAATGAACTATTTCAGCTACTTGTGGACCCTTGTTGTTTAGGGGTCCATTCCATGCAGAATCAATACAAAGGGCTTTACCTTCTAATAGTGATGGGTCAGCCTTGTACTCGTCACCAAAGTGGTTTTTAGAAGGATTCAGCATTTTCTAAAAACTTGTATTTTTAGAAAATACAAAAAAAATTTAGTAATACTAAAAAAATTTAGTATTAGGTACATACCCCGACACATGACAATGAACAACCAATTAAAAGTCATCATTGCTGTAGCTAACACATCACTGATGGAGCCAGACCTCTCTGAGTTGTTCAGAGAGGTTATTATGTATCCTCTTCGGTTTGCTAAGGATCAAGGTCAAATTTTGGAGCATATGCGTTCATGGATGCAGTGAAGGAAGACATGAAGATAGTTGGTGTGACCAAAGAGGATACAGCAGATAGGGTTAGATGGAAGAAACTAACTTGCTATGGCGACCCCTGAAGTGAAATGCCGAAAGAAGAAGAAGAAGATGCGTTCTCAAGACGAGCAGGGAATAAGAAAAAGTCAGGTACACATTTCCTGGTCTATGATAAAACTTTATTTATCTGATTTAATACCTGTTCTGTTATAGATGTTTCACAACCTGAATTGTAGTTGTTTATGTGTATAAAATATACTGAGAAAAATTGTGTTTGAATGGGAAAATGTACAAAACCGCGGTAAGACTGGCCAAGCTGTTTGGTCTAGAGACAGTGGCACAAAGGAAAAGACAGGAAACAGAGATGGAGGTAGCAGAGATGAAGATGCTGAGGATCTCTATGGGAGTGACCAGGATGGACAGTATTACAAATGAGTACATCAGGGGAACAGCACATGTTAGAAGTTTTGGAGATAAAGTCAAAGAGGCCAGACTGAGATGGTTTGGACATGTGCAGAGGAGAGAGAGAGAGTACATTGGAAGATAGATGCTGGGTTTGGAACCACCAGGAAAGTGGTCTAGAGGAGGACCAAAGAGGAGGTTCATGGATACAGTGAATGAGGACATGAAGATTGTTGGTGTGACCGAAGAAGTGGCGACCCCTGAAGGAGAATGCAGAGAGAAGAAGAAATGAGACATTTAAAATAATTGAAAATGAAATTAATCTAAATTTACTAACTTGGTTAAATTTAAATTTTGCTGAGTAAACTAGAATAAGTTTGTGAATAAAATTGAAAGATTCATTGTTTTGACTGTTGCATGCCCTTGGAGCCACTAAACCACCGCCACACTCACATTACCAAAGGATTGTTTGCATTTAGATTTTAATCAATGCTTGTATATCAATTTCTTTGCTATGTTAAATTAGGAACATTTTAATGTTTAAATATTTCTAAAATTACACAATTTAAAAAAAATCTAGGAAATGTCTTTTGGTAGCTGGCTTATATTAGCAGTCAATTAGCTGACAAAAAATTATTCGTTGAGTATTTACTATTTCAATTCATGAATATATTATAGGTCATTTTGACTCATTTTTATAGATTCTAAATCAATTGTATTATAGCAGGATTTTATACCGAAACCATTTATGTTATCAAAAGGGCTCATTTTAGTGATGCCTTTAACTATAACACTTCACCTTTTTTTCATTATGTATCTTCTTCATCAGCAGTTGTAGGTGTCATCCATGTTTTCCAATCTCACATTTTATTTGCTTGTTTGCTCTGAAATTTTTTTATTACAAAAACTCCTCAAAAAATTTGGCTTAAAAGTTCACAACTTTGTGAATATTCTAAAATAAATTTGCTTTAAAATAGAATATTTGTGAACTTGTCAAATGGCATGTGTCAGTATGACAAAACTTTCAAAAAGATCATTTTAATTCTTAATCTGGTTTATGTGTACTTTTACAAGGAAGTTCATCCGTTTGTGTGTGACTCATTAAGTCAAATCAGATTTTCTCGTCATTGGGATTTGATATTTTGTACAAGTTTCTCTCTGCAATCATAGCATGCATTTTATTTATGCAACTTTTTTATCTATAGCGTTCGTGTTTATTTCTTGTGGCATGTCGAGTGTGAACTTCTTAGTTCATTGTTCTGTCATATTTACATATTCACACACAGACACTCAAAGCATTTTGCACACACATCACATCGATATATTCTTCGTTTTGTGTCTCTAACCCCACCAATGAAACACAACACATATACTCATCTCTCTTCCATTTCTACTTTCTCTCTCCTCGAAACACACACATGCACACACACAAAGTCAAACTCATCTGCCAGCGCAGAGATGGAGGCAGAAAAGACACTTATTAAGTAAGTCTGAATCAATTCAATCACAAGCGGCTGAGGCAACAGATGGGAAGCAGACGTAAACCTGAGCAGATGTGAAATGATATTTTTTTTATTTCTTTACAGATACATCAGACAGATGCATCATTCCTCTGCATCTTGGCAAGTTTGACAGCACTTGGAGCAAAGGTCTCTAAGCAACGTGCATCTTGAGTGAACTGTTACCACGAGTAACTTTACCACTGTAGAGTTTTGTGACGAGGAGATTTTTTCAATTTCTTTTCAAGGTTGTGATTAATTTTTTCTTCTTTGCTTGGATAACAAAGGTGCATTATCCCTTTCCTGTGCAGCTCCACACCTCCCTGCAGCTGACCAGCCATGGAGCATATGAACATTTCAGATAGAAGGACTGAAAAAGAATTAAGTACCTTTAATGTAAAGTTGTTCATGGAGAGAAAAAACAGCCGATTCAGGTTTTTAATAATTTTAAAGAAAATGTTTCAATCTGAACATGCATAAATGGTTAATTCCCTTTTTTATGTTGTCTTTATAGTAGATAATCAGGTTGCTTTTATACAGAAATTGGAAAACACAGGGCAACAAATAAAATTGAAAAATTCAGTCATCTCTAAATGTTTCAATCATATGGTCATTTTTTATTTCATGATTTTCCTTTTGTTTTGTTTGATCAAAATTTATTGCATTTTGGAGATGTTTTAAGTCCATTTGGATATTTATTTGATAACCTGGAAATAATGCTGGATCGAATGTTTTCAATAAACTAATGTTTACTGAATATGTGTGGCTGATTTTGTTTTTTCTCAATTTTCCTTCAAATTTGAGGATAATTTTCTGTTTTGTGAGAAGTTTTGATGCTTTCATTTTCTGCAAATAAAAAAGAACAATTTGATGGAAGTTAATGTGAATATTTAGTACTTTTGAAAATTGCAGATAAGTTTATATTAAGTTTATATTGCAAAGTTAATCTTGCCAAAATTAAAAATGAATTACTACTCTTATTTGCTTAGATGTTGTGCATTTTTTTTTCTAAAAAGAGGGGGTTTTTTTTACTTTTTGAGAATCAATAAAACCAAAATTGGCATTTAAAAAAAATCTTGCAAAGCTTTACAGATTAAATTTGAATATTATTTTCTGTTTCCATAGAAATAATATTGTCATTTTTGTGCAAGTAAATAGTTTGCTTGCAATAGTTTCAAACTATCTTAGAGTTAGATGGAAATTAATGTGAATATTTGGTAAGAGAAAAATTAGAAATAACAGAAAATAAGCATTAAGCTGATTTGATCCCATATTGTTTTCATTTTAAAAACTAATTTATTTGCTTTTTTTTTACTTTCCAAAAGGAAAATCTTTGCATATTTCCTTTTTCAAAAACAAAATAAACCAAAGAAAAAAAGGTAAAAGAGTGGTGCATAGCTTAGATCTCAGTGATTATGAAGAAAATCTACAAATAACTTAGAGCATATTTGAATATTGATGAAAACAATAACTTTTGAATTTCTTCTTTTTCCCTGTGGTTGTTTCATTCCACTCCAGCCCAGTAGGTGTCAGTAATGCGCATCCAAAAATTAAGGATGTGACGACAACGTAAAGAAGGGACTTATTTACAGACATGTATATTTAGAGCTAAAATCTGTATTGCATTTTAAATAAATCTGTTCATAGCAAAGGAATCTTTTATTAAATCAGAATGATGTACATGCATATTTTTAAAACTCTGCACAGAAATCTCCAACATCCTGCAACCCAGTTCTTACAGAAATGGAAAGTAGTGCAGGTTGGTGTGCTAGGCTGCACACAGAGGACAATGTCCACCACACAAGGACTGAGATTATTTAAAAAAGAACCTCTTTCATCACAACTGATCTGCATGAGCTACGTTCAGAGCCAGCGTGGTATTTCTGTAAATTTTCCAGTTAGAAACAGAAGCAGCACAGAGGACAAGTCAGTGTCTAGGTATCAGAGTGGGAGCCCCAAAACTTCAACTGCACAAAAAGGTAAAGAAATCAATGCACTATAATTGCATTATGTATTTTAGACATATAAAATACATGAAGGACAGATTATGTATTATAATATTTAATCACCATATTTAATTATAGTGATGGTATACAGTGTACAGAAGGTTGGACAAGCTTGTGTACGTGATGATTATGATTCTTTTTGGGTTTTTATTGTCTGCTATATATCTTCTGTCAGGCATGGGCAAACTAAGGCCTGAGGGCCACATAAATGGGCTCAAATAAACAAACCTTGTTAATATAATATTTTCCTGTAATTCTGATGTTTGGTCACTGGGTGGCGTCAAAGCTACAGCAACACTGTTCCCATTAAAATGTGTGTCTCCGTGATCCCCACACTGTCAACATAAACAGTGTGCACAGATATTGAAAGCCATTGGACCCAATACACACACGTAAAGAAGCGTGTTAGATGTTAAAAACAAGCAAAATGTTGCATCAAGCGCTTAGATTTCAAACCTTGTGCTGCTAAATGCGCATTTTTTAGCGCTTTTGCACTAGATTTCAGACCTAGCGCAGCTAAATTTTAAATTTAACCCTCTTGATGTAACATTTAGCACTTGTTTAAAATCTAGCGTGCTATTCTATTGGTTTAATCTAGCAGTTACCAAAGCATGCTATCCATCTGCTCCTATTCCGGCCCCTGGTCAAATGTTAGAACTCCTGTTCTGCCCAGACTGGTCAAATGTTAGAACTCAATGTGGCCAATGAACCCAAATGTTTGCCCACCTTCAGGCTAGACTCTCATTCTGCCATCCAGAAGGAGTTTGGAGTAAAGCCTTTGCTCCTCCAGGTCGAGAGAACCAGATAGGGTGGTTTGGGCATCCAGTCAGGATGGCCCCTGAACGCCTGTGAGACTATGTCCCACAGCGCTGGAGGATGCAGTCGGCGGAGAGAAGCCTGAGCTTCCCATCTGAGGCTGTTGCCCCGGCCCTGAATAAGCGAAAGATGATGGAACGTAATGAGTCTTTGTTTGTTCCCAATAATTCCTATTTTTTTCTTCTTCTTCTTTTTTTTTTTTTTTTTAGTAAAAGATGCCGGCAGAGACTTCACCTACCTGATCGTGGTGCTCATTGGGCTGGGAGTAACAGGTGAATTTGAGAATAAAATTTTAAAAATCTCACACTAGTAAAAGTATTTTAAAGTGATAAACATTTTGTCTGTGTTGTAGGTGGGCTGCTATATGTGGTCTTCCAGGAGCTCTTCTCATCCTCAAGCCCAAATAAAGTCTATGGAAGAGCCTTTGATAAAGTCAAAGCACATCCAGAGGTAAAAAAAAAAAAGGCCAAAGTGCCGAAATGTTTTCCATCAATTCAGTTGAATGCATTAAAAATAATTGCTAGTTATTGACGTGAAGGTGATCGGTGCGTTTGGTGAGCCTATTAAATGTTATGGGGAGATGACGCGTCGAGGGAGAAGGCAACATGTCAGGTGGGAAACGCTGCTGACGCAATTTTCAAACACATTAGAAAACCAAATGTGTTTCTCAGATTATCAGCAAAAATTGAGTGGTGATTGTTGTTAGTTAGATGTCGTGTGTCAACAAATTTAGGATTTATAGCTTAGCCTATTCCGATCATTCTGACTTCTAAACAGAAGTGTTTTTAATATGTGTGTGTGTGTGTGTGTGTGTGTGTGTGTGTGTGTGTGTGTGTGTGTGTGTGTTTAACTTACAGTCATACAGAATATCTTAAAGATGGGCTGAAGCATTTAAGACTCAAGTTTCACATTGAAGGTTCAGAGCCCGGCCTAAAAGGAACTGTTCATTCAGAATCAAAAGAGGTAGGTGGAGGTCAGATTTTTTTTTTTTTTTAAAGTCATATTTTAATAATAACAGTCCAAAATTTTAATATTTTACAGAATCTTGAAACTGGAAAATATGAGTTTCGGTATATATTTGTGGAAATGGACACTTACCCCAGACGGACGATTGTTATAGAAGACAACAGATGAAAATTAAATTGACCACCCACAACGATGTCCTCACTGATGCTTAAGCAAAATATGTGTTTAAGAAAATGTGTTTCTGAATAAAAACAATTTGATGTCCTTCTATTTGTGTTTTTTATATTCAGTCTACTTACATTTGTTTGTTAAATTTAATTTGATGTTCAAAGAGGGATCATTATACACTTTCATAGCTTTCAGAAGGTACAGTTCCATTCTCTTCCGCTTATCCGGGGCTAGGTGTTGGGGGTAACAGCCTCAGATGGGAGCTTCTCTCACCCTCCGCAGCATCCTCCAGCTCACCTTCCCCAACCAGCCAAGAGACATAGAAACACCTCACAGGCAAAGCATTCTAACCAGATGCCTGAACCACACCATCTGGCTTATCTCGACCCGAATGAGCAATGGCTTTAATCCGAGCTCCTCACAGATGGCAGAGCTCCTCTTATCTCTGATTGAGAGCCCAGCCACCCTGCAGGGGAAGCTCATTTTGACCGCTTGTATCCGTGATCTCCTTCTTTTGGTCACCACCTGCAGTTGTTGGGACTAGGAGAGTAGATCGACTGGTAAATCAAGACCATTGCTTTTTTGGCTCAGCTATTTCTTCACCATGACAGACCGATGCAGCGTCCTTATAGAAGCTGGATCAGTTTTTTTAAAAAGATATGGTTTAACGTTTTAAAGATGAAGGTAAAAACTGAAACAGGGAGTAGAATCCAGTCACAGTTAATTCAAAAGGATTAGAAAAATTAGAAAACGATTTCTTTAATTTTTATGATCAAGAGTGATTGTGTTACAAATTTACCACGTGGATCAAAAAAGTACTTCGGATTCTAACTGATCAAAACAATGACAGCTTGAAACAACTGTACTTTATAGATTTAAAATGAATGTATATCATATTTTTTATAAAGTGAAAGTTTTTAAATACATAGATCATGAAATAAATGAGTTATTTTAACCCCATTCACGTAAAAATACGTCATATGGAACAAATTCATTTCCTGTAGTCGGTCTGACTTTTGTCACTTTCAAGACCGTCGGAATTTATTATTTTACTTTCTAAAAATAAGTATACATGCTATCTTCACATATTTAAACATAATGTAATGTTTGCTCCTTATTCATTAAAATCAATAGTTTATCTCAGAATCAAAATAACATACTTTAAGGAAATAAGAGAGTAAAATGTGAATATTTTTACTAAAGGAAGTGTTTTACAGTGAAAGGCAGGAGGGTCCGTGAATGCCCCATGAGCAGAGCAAAGGCAGCATTGAACTGAAAGATGTCGTTAGCATTTTAAACCCCTCCGACTTAAATACTAATCTAAACGATCAGTTCAGTTTTAACTAATTTAAACAAACTAAGAACGCTGAGTTAACTCGGGGAGAGTGATTTTGTTTAGGTTTTTAACTTGTTTTCCTGATAAATCTTTCAGATCGCTTGTTGTTTTGGCCTGCTACATGGTGGCTAACTAAACTAGCTAAAGACAATCTTTTTATTTTCTTTAAAATTTATAAAACACTTGAGGAAATGACACTTCTTTTTCACTAGAAAAATCAGTTTTCTTCTAAGAAAAGGGAAACAAAGGTAATTTTAAACTTTTATGGTCTTGATTTCTGTCTATTGGTCACTATGTTGCATGTGTATTTTCTTAAAGTTTCTGTTGTTATTTAAAGTTTAAACAAGAACCGTTAGGTTTTTATAAAAATCATAAGAAATCTAAAATGATCTGTCATAGTTCACTTATTTCTGATTGTGATAATAAATGATCTTTGATCTGATTGTCCTCAGGTGAAGTTGAAGTAGTCTTCCAGTTATGCTCCTCATCTGATTTCTAAAGGCTTTACAATGGAGCTCTACTGGTACATGTGAGTGAAATTTTCACTTATAACCCACGATCGGGTTTTAAAATCTGTAATATTTGAATTGAAAATGAATTATTAAATGCAAATGATGTTAAATCAATGTTAAATTGTGTTCCAGAGTTGTGATCATATTCATCATTATAAAGATATTCTTCTACGTGTGCTGGTACCGATCCAGACAGAGACAACTTGCAGCTTACCTGAGCAACACAAGAAATGCACAGATTGTCATTGTGGGAGGAAGGGCATACCTTCATCAGATGTGTGAGAGACAGAGTGTAAGTAGAAAGGTGATGAGAAGCCTGAGGCACATGCTTTTGTTTGTACTACTTGCAGAGTTTTCTGCGAATAGAACTCACCCCTATGTCTGAGTCGAGCATGCTTCATCGATGGGTGACAGTGTATGACAGTCACAATATGGGATCAATTGGTTGAACTCTTTCGAGAAAACCCAAGTTTTAATCCTGATTCATGTTTTAAATTTTCCTTTTTGGGATTTTTCTCAAACTCTTTTGGGGTGAGTGAAATCAAGAGCCAATAAAACACTCCGCAGGGTGGCTGGACTCTCACTCTGAGATAAAGTGAGGAACTCCTCCAGGTCGATAGAAGCCAGATGGGGGGTTTGGCCATCTGGGTTGGATGCCTATCGAAAACCTTGTTTGTGAGGTATTTCAGGCATATGCCACCAGGAGAAGACCCAGAGGCAGACCCCGGACCCGCTGGAAAGACTATGTCTCACAGCTGGCCGGGGAATCCCTCAAGATCCTTCCAGTGAGCTGGAGGATGCAGCTGGGGTGAGAGAAGCCTGGGTTTCCTGTCTGAGACTGTTACCACTGCGATCCAGTTCTAGATAAGCGGAAAAGAACAGAACAAACTCAAATAACGTGGATCAGTTGTGTAGATGTCAAAACACATGGAAAACTCTCAGGAGTTTTCACACCGATCATCCAGGAGCAAAGTTTAGACACCCATGGCGAATAAAAATAGGGGTTTGTCAGTTGGGAGGTGAGCGCAGTGTTGGTGACAATACACTCCACTTGATTTCCTTCCTTTTTCTTTGTTTGATGAGACTCACTTCGTACTCAGAGAGGGTTTTATTACTCATAGAATTCATAGTAAAGTGGATTGGAGTCAACAAGCATGGCTCCTCGTTTCTTTTGTTTGTTTTTCATGGGCCGTATTCGTCACTTTGTGAGGTTTTTACTATTAATCAGAGTTTCATTATTTTTTATAAACTTCCAGATTTATCGGAATTGTAAGTCATGAGTTTGAACGTGAAGCAGATCGTTCATGACCTCAGGATTGAAATTGAAACATTTTGTGGTTTTATATTTAAGCATCTTTTCTATGAAGTAAATACACAAATATTTTGAATTATATTTAATAACTCTCTTATTCATTTTCACACTCAATCTGCCTGTTCCGCCTATTCCTAATGGGATGCCGGGACCAATCCCAGCTGATTACAGGCGAGAGGCAGAGTACACACTGCACAGGTTGCCAGCCCATTGTGGGACGACTTAGACGCACATACAACCATCCACACACACTCATCCCTCAGTGCAATTTTGTGCATGCATGTTTTTGAAAAGTGGGGGGGAAACTTGAAGCTACTTCTAAATATGTTTAATAAAATGAACCTCTAAAAGATGAGGGTCTACACGTACACATGAATGTCATTTTCGCTCGTGAATTTGTCCCTAAATGCATGGTTAAAATAGGCTCTCATGTTGGTATTTTTAGCTGTGTTTGGAATATTTGTCTTCTAGAAAATGCGCAATTTGGAAGAAAAAAATACCCAGAAGATCACGAAGGATGTGTTTTTTTCTGGTCTAAATATCGGTTATCTGAACTATTTGTCTAATTTGTTGGAACATGTTGTCCAGCCTCCGTTTAAACACATGTATATCTTTTTATTTGTTCAGTCTTAAAATCATTTTAACTTTCTGTAGTTTAAAATCTCATCTGAACAAGTTTGAATAAGTTACTTTTTTTTGCTTCAAATACAAAAAATAGTCACTTTCTGACTTAACTTTGATTGCCGTACTTGATATATTTTAATCTCAGGATTTCCACATTAGGATGTATTGTTACTTTTAAGGTCATGCGTGGGCGTGGCTCATGATAAGATTCATATCACTGTAATTGTAATGAACCGAGCAGCTTGTGAGGTTTCATTCCTCAGTTTTTCCTGTTACGCCTACGACAGGATGTTCATGTTAAGGCAATGAAAGCAACGACATGCCAGTTGATTAAAAATGTTTGTGTGTGGTTTTTTAAATGCCATTCGCTTTTTTGTGTAATCTCTAATTCCTTCCTCCCCCCCACAGCAAACACCCGTCTGGCCTAATTGGTATGGGGTTCGGGATGACCTATCAATAGATGAAACCCCTCCAGCTGCTCCCACTACCATATCCATCCCTCAACTGGACATGCCACCTCCATACGACGCAGTCTCTGGAGGTAACAGACTTTTTTTTACTATTTCTACTTATTTATTTCACCTTAATTAACTTTTTTTTAAGTAAATTTCCAACTCAGTAATCCTTGTGGCGTTTTTAAATTTTACGCTATTTAAATACGTCCTAACACCCCGTCCCTCAGTATCTTTACTTTTTACATTTAAAACGCATGGCTGACTTGAATTTAGTTTCAAAATAAGATTCTGTGAGTCCATTTAAAAACAGCGAGTCATGGCGTTTCAGTCGCTTAATCTCCAATGTAGACCTTTTTCACAAAAGACATTTCATTGGAAGTGAAGCGCTCTTCAGTCTGTCTGACTTCAGGATGTGGTTATGAGGGGGTGCGTGGACGATGATGTCATGGCACAAATGAAACCTCATCATCGTTAGTCTTTTTTTTTTTTGTAAAGTAAATGAAAGGAGTTTCAGTGTCACAATAAAACCGAGATAGTGAGTTGGTGTTGTAGACACGTAAGAGATCGTGGGGAGATTCCTCTGGAGATAAAAAGTAAGCTTGGTTTTGTTGCCGTTCATATTATGTCAAAGTTTTTTAAGAGGATCTGAGATGAAAAAAAAAGTGGTCAATGACTTCTTCGATCAGTTAGATGCTGATTTTATGTGAATCCACCAAAATAAAAAAGAAAAAATTTTGAGCTAATCTGCAAAATGTTTGCGACTTCCATCAAGATTCAGATTCTGATGTGTTTAGGGGCGGGGCTAAACAGGAAGTGAGACGCAAAATGGAATGCATGTATACCGAACATCTTTTTCTTTTTGCTAATATCACATCTCTCAACAAAGTGCCATGTTTATTTGTGTCACTTTAGGCAACTCTTTGGACATTTGTTTAAGCCAGGCATGGGCAAACTACGGCCCATTAAACGGTTTAATCCAGCCTGCCGAACTTGAAAAAAATTAGATAAATAAACCTTTGTAATGTGAAGCAATTTATTGCTTAACTGTAATTCTGATGTTTCCTCACTAGATGGTACCAAGGATACAACAACACTGGTCCCATTAAAATGTGTGTGTCTCCATGATGCGCACGCTGTCAAAATAAATAGCGTGCACAGATATGGAAAGCCATTGGGACCAATAAACACACGTAAACAAGCGGGTTAGACATTATAACAAGCAAAATGTTACATCAAGCGCTTAGATTTCAAACCTAGCACCGCTAAATGCACGTTTTTAAGCACAATTGCACTAGATTTCAGACCCAGCGCCACTAGATTTGAAATTTAATGCTCTTGATGTAACATTTAGCGCTCTTGTTTAAAATCTAGCACGCCATTCTATCGGTCTAATATAGCGGTTACCAAAGCATGCCATCCATCTCCTCCTCATACGCCTCCTGGTCAAATGTTAGAACTCAATGTGGCCCACGGACCAAAAAGTTTTCCCACCAACTTTTGGCACATCCACAAAACATCCACAAAACCCCCTTTCCTGGTTGTTTGCAAAGTTATCTGATTTTGGCTTAAAAGTTCGCATTTGTCGGGTCGATAAACCGACGCCAGTGCATGCAGCCATCTATGGTCACACGTCAGAATATGTTCTCAGATCATTTGTCCAACACGTCTATAAACTATATAAACTATCATAAAATAAGCACCACCCCCTGAAAGCACCACACCCCCTCTTTCATTTCTAACGTCACATTCTTGGTTGGTGGAAAACTCCTTGACTTTTTTGTTTCCTTTCTCTTTCAGGGGATGATCTAAAACCCCCTCCATACAGCGAGTGTGCCCGAGGCGATCGAACCGATTCCCCCCAAACTTCCTGCAACCCAGTTAGTGCCACCGAAGCCCCGCCACCATACACACTGATCCCTTTCCCTCCGGTCAGTCAGCGCGATTGACAAGGTCACAGGCCACGCAGTGTGGACCCCTGATGCCGGTTTGCCTTTTCGCTCCGTGCACTGCCTTCATACAGTTGCCTAATTCTTCTCACTAGAGAACTAGTTTATTTGCCTAAATGGAAATGTGTACTTTTGTGTTTGTTTGTTTGTTGTCTCTTTCTATTAAGTGATCGTCAGATAAAACTTTTCAAGCCTGTGTGCCTCGGTCAGGACCCCACAACCGGCCTCACAACAAGACTTTCCTTTGTTTTTTTCCAGTGTTTTCAATTCCAGACTTATACGGAATCAGCTGAACTGAAATAACAGGCTTGTTCTTCAAGCGAGTAAATGAAATTGTGTTGACCAGTTTTTTTTTTTGTTCAGATACCACACGCCTTCTTTTTAAAGTTTGGAGCTGTGTAGAAAGTCAGCATTTCAAAATAAAACAATCCAGCTTAGACAATCTGTGTTAAAGCATCAAAGTATGCACATGTGCATAAAAAATCTACTGCAATCAAGTACTATAATACAGTAAGCATGATTACCCTGTAGTGATTACACCTAGTAAAGTAATCCATGTGAATATTACTATTTTAAATAGTATTAAGTTGAAAAAAAAAACATTTCCTGCAAATCCTCCTCTACGTCTTTCCAGATGTCCCCAAACAAACCCCGTTGCAATATCATAAAAAGTAATCTGTCTTTAATTTTTAAAGTAATCGCAGTGAAGCTCTTCAGCAATTTTGGGACAAAAAATCTCAACTAAATAGGATCGGATCACTGCTTTTTGCGGATGATGTGGTCCTGTTGGCTTCATCGGACCGTGATCTCCAGCTCTCACTGGATCGATTTGCTGCCAAATGTGAAGCAGCCAGGGTGTGAATTAGTGCCTCCAAATCCAAGACCATGGTCCTCGCCCAGAAAAGGGTGGAATGCCCTCTGCGGGTCAGGGAGAGAGTCCTGCCCAAGTGGAGGAGTTTAAGTATGTGGGGGAAGGATGGAGCAGATCGGTGCGGCGTCAGCAATAACTAGGATGCTGCACCGGTCCGTCGTGGTAAAGAGAGAGCTAAGCCAAAAAGCAAAGCTCTTGATTTACAAGTTGATCTACATTCCTACCCTCACCTAAGGTCACCAGCTGTGGGTGGTGACCGAAAGAATGAGATCGCAGATACAAGCGGCCGAAATGAGCCACCTCCGCAGGGTGGCTGGGCTCTCGCTCTGCCATCCAGGAGGAGCTTAGTGTCAAGCCGCTCCTCCTCCAGGTCAAGAGGAGCCTAATGGGGTGGTTCAGGCATCTGTTCAGGATGGCCCCCAAGCGCCTCGCTGGTGAGGTGTTTCGGGCAGGTCCCACCGGGAGGAGAATCCAGACTTGCTGGAGAGACTATATCTCACAGCTGGCCGGGGAACGACTCGGGATCCTTCCGGGTGAGCTGGAGGATGCAGCCTGGGTGAGAGAAGCCTAGGCTTCCCGTCTGAGGCTGTTGTCCCTGCGACCTGGCCCCCGATGAGCGGAAGACAACGGAACGGCACAAACGGAAATCTCAACTAACGTCAGAAATTATTTCCTGTTTTATCATCTGATCAGCTGTTGTTGGCATTCTCGCGAAGAATACACAAGAAATTTAATCGCAATATCATTGCAATTACCTGTGTTACTTATGGATTAGGTTTCCATGGCAACTCCTCGCAGTTAAACCACCCGGCCTCTTTATTGCTCGCTTGCACCTGTATCGTACATTCGGTTCTTCAGCTTAAGAACAGCAAACAGAAAAAAAAAATGCTGTATAACTGTCTTTTTGTGTGTGTGTGTAGACTTTGTGATTAAATGTGAGAGTTTTCATTGTTTTTCTTTTTATAGTAAAACAGTCACAGATGCCTTTTGCCAGACCTTTTTTTAAAAAATTATGATTTGTCACAAACAGAAAAGCTGTGAGGTACAAATGTGAAAGTGTGACATCGTGTTTCCAGCTTCTTCTGTCGTATGTGTTTCGTTTGATAACTCCATGGTCATTCCTGTGCTGGTTGGCATTTCCAATCTCTGTTTTGTAGCTGTGTGAGTTAAGAAAATTATTTTTTTTCTGACTGAGGGGAATAAATTGTTATATGAAAAGTGTTTAGAGTGTCATTACTCATTTGTATGCATCTTTTTGTTAGCGTCACCGAAAGAACGAGATCACGGAAACAAGCAGACGAAATGAGCTTCCTCTGCAGGGTGGTTGGGCCCTCACTCGGGTATAGTGAGGAGCTCAGAGTAGCGCCATTGCTCCTCTGGGTTGAGAGAAGCCAGATGGGGTGGTTCGGGCATCTGGTTAGGATGCCTACTGAAGGCCTCGTTGGTGAGGCGTTTTGTGCACATCCCACCGGGAGGAGATCCAGAGGCAGACCTACGATCCGCTGGAGAGACTGTCTCACAGCTGGACTGGGAACTCCTCGGGATCCTCCCAGGTGAGCTGGAGGACACAGCCAGGGGAGGGAACCTGGGATTCCTGTCTGAGGCTGTTGCATCAGCAATCCATCCTTGAATAATCAAAAGACATCGGAGCGGAGCTATTTGCTTTTTTTCAAACAGATCCGAATGGTAGAATAGAAAAGATTAAGTCATTTCCGAGATAGGCTCCAACACCTTCCGGGACCGTGTGGTCACGGAAAATAAGGGGTTCAGAGGACTTAAAGGTGGTCGAAAATGTACAATCCTTCATTAAGTCACTCTTTTCTAATGGACAACTTTGTTTCTGGAGTGGAACTTCTTTAAAAAATAAATATACCTCACTTTCATGCAAAAATATTTTTTTATATGTCTGAACTCTAAATCTTGGAATTTATTACAGTTGAGATTAAACAGAATTGAGTGTTATTCTCTGTTTGCACCACCAGAGAGAAGCATTTCACTACTGTTTCACAGCTACTCACACTTGTTGCTGAGCCTAACAAGAAATCTGTCTGGTTGAAATCATCTCAGTGCAGATTCAATTCATTACAACTAATTTAAAAGAAATTGCATTGATTTTCCTCTTTTTAAGTTTTTACATTTTCCATCAAAAGATGGAAAAAAAAATAAATGAGCTCCATATTGATCAATCAGTGTAAGGTGTGCTGCATGATCGTATTTTTTTTCTCTCAAAGCTGCATACAGATAAGACCGAGAAGTCATTTTTCACTTTGTGTGGGCACACTATCACCTCTAAATCTAAAATATTGAATGTGCTATGAGCTATGTGGGACTTTGACTCACTGAAACAGAACTAATATGTGTGCAGAGAGGCAAATAAAAAGTTTGCTTTATGAAAAATTCCATCAAGGACACTTTATTCTTGATTCATGTTTGCATTCATGAGAGACTCTGCTGTCAGCTGCAAATATAGTCAGATAAGCAGTCTTTGTTGGTCACACTGGCTTTCTGCTTTGACTAATCGATGCTTCCACTGGAAATATTAGCATTTTTTGAAAATGGACAACAATCCATCATACACAACACCATAATAATCATTACATCTAGGTATAAACAACCACATAATGGGTACAACCCAAAATGACGTCCTCAAGGATGTTCTATGTAGCTTTTTTGGAGCTTATTGAGGTCTTGAAGGCCATTTGAGAAGGAGAATAGATGACTCAATTATCTCCTGTTGTCTGTAAAAGATAAATTGGGTGCCTGAGCTGTACAAATCGGTGCTGCATTTCTAGAAAAAAAACAAGTGTACATTAAAAAAAAATTACCTGCAAGCTTTTGAAATAAACAAACCTATACAAAAGTATTTTTTATTAGCATTAGGTGTTTGTTTTCCTGCTTCACATTAAAATCGTGCCTCGTTGTGCGCATCATCACCAAACAACACACTGCCTGTAAGTGACTTTTCCAGTTCATTTAGCAGTTAACAGATTGCTTGCCTCTCTCAGTTTGAATGCCTTCATTACTTTTTGTGGCAATATCTTTTCATACTATGGTAATTACCGTTTAACGCACTTGATAAATATTAATTTAATATTTATGGAAATTAGCTTTAATGGCTTGTGCATCACCTTTTGTCAGTGACCCTCATTTAAAGAACTCACACTAATACATCTGCTGGAAGTTTGGAGAATTTTAAGTACTTGGGAACAACAGTCCACAGCAATGGAGAGTGTGGAAAAGAGGTGAAGAAGCGTGTTCAGGCAAGCTGTAACGGGTGGAGAAAAGTATCAGGTGTGATGTGTGATAGAAGAGTTTCAGCTAAAATGAAAGGAAAAGTGTATGAAACCTTGGTGAGACCAACCATGCTGTTTGGTCTAGAGACAGTGGCACTGAGGAAAAGACAGAAAACAGAGATGGAGGTAGCAGAGATAAAGATGACAAGGATATTTCTGGAAGTGACCAGGTTGGGCAGAATTGGAGGACCAGCATACTGTATGTTAGAGGTTTTGGAGATGAAGTCAAAGAGGCCAGACTGAGTTGGTTTGGACATGTGTAGAGAAAAGAGAAAGAATACATCGGCAGAAGGATGTTGGGTTTGAGAGTGTGGAAAAGAGGTGAAGAAGCGTGTGCAGGCAGGCTGAAACAGGTGGAGAAATGTATTAGGTGTGATTTGTGATAGAAGAGTTTCAGCTAAAATGAAACGAAAAGCGTACGAAACCTTGGTGAGACCGGCCCTGCTGTTTGGTCTAGAGACAGTGTCACTGAGTAAAAGACAGGAAGCAGAGATGGAGGTAGCAGAGATGAAGATGCTGAGGATCTCTCTGGGAGTGACCAGGATGGACAGGATCAGAGGAACAGCTTATGTTAGAGGTTTTTGAGGTAAAGTCAGAGAGGCCAGACCGAGATGGTTTGGACATGTGCAGATGAGAGAGTACATTGGCAGAAGGATGCTGGGTTTGGAACCACCAGGAAAGAGGACCAGAGGAAGACCAAAGAGGAGGTTCATGGATACAGTGAAGGAGGACACAAAGATCATTAATGTGAACAAAGAGGATGCAGAAGATAGGGTTAGATGGATGAAACTGGATTGCCGTGGCGACCGTTGAAGAGAAATGCTGAAAGAGAAGAAGAAGACGATACGTCTACTTCCTTTTTTCTTATCAGTGGTCAAACTTTTACTTAAGTTTTGAAAACAGTTTGAATACAATCTGAAACTTTTATCTATTGTATCATATTGTAAAATAAGTGTCTTTAGGATTTTGCAATCAATGCAAAATACCTCATTTGTTTCCATGTTTAGTTAATTAAACATCAAGTATATCGAGTATAAACAGTATTTTTTTCCTTCTAAGTGGTTACCGATGAGCTATCAGCTAAAAATCCAACATATATCGAGATCATTTGCAATTTGCCCTTTAAGATGCTGATGAAACTGGATAGAAAATTGGCAAAATAATAGATAAATTAAGTCTTAAAATTGATCATAGTCTGAACAATCCTGTCTCCAAGGAACAGAAGAAATGAGTCTCCTTTCTTCCTGCTAGGTGTTCTTTGTCCAGTCGAGCATTATTATGTTAATTTAGCACTAAGCTAATTTAAAAATAAAGAGTAACACTTAAGTATCTACGGGAGCCTTACACCCATTATCCACACCTTATTGGGAGCGCAAATTTGTTTGACACGACATGTCAGCCAGGTTATTATTCTACTTCCTATTGTGTTGGACTGAACAAGAAGAAAAAAAAAATAAAATAAGTAAAAAAAATTCTAACAAAGACCCCAAATCGGAGCTTAGAGATACATCTTGACCTGAGAGAGATCAGGGTGTTCACAGGAGGCTCACCGCTTGTTTTAGACATAATTTTCTCACATTTCTGCATCTATTTTCAGTTTTCCAGGCATTTTATAAAAAAAATCAGAGTAACTCTACACTTTTATCTATTACAATGTAGTTTGAAACCACCTTATTTTTATTTACATTGTAAATGGATACGTTCACCTTGCATACAAATATAATTAGATTTTAATTATAAACAAGGTGTTTAAATGAATATTTAGGTGCATTGTTGCAAAACTGTGGTGAGACCGGCCATGCTGTTTGGTATAGAGACAGTCGCACTGAGGAAAAGACAGGAAACAGAGATGGAGGTAGCAGAGATGAAGATGCTGAGGATCTCTCTGGGAGTGACCAGGATGGACAGGATCAGAGGAACAGCACATGTTAGAGGTTTTGGAGATAAAGTCAGAGAGACCAGACTGAGATGGTTTGGACATGTGCAGAGGAGAGAGAGAGTACATCGGCAGAAGGATGCTGGATTTGGAACCGCCAGGAAAGAGCCTCAGAGGAAGACCAAGGAGGAGGTTCATGGATACAGTGAAGGAAGACATGAAGATAGTTGGCGTGACCAAAGAGGATGCAGCAGATAGGGTTAGATGGAAGAAACTGACTTGCTGTGGCGACTCTTGAAGGGAAATGTCAAAAGAAGAAGAAGTAGCAATCTCCATATCTGACCTTTTTAGGGTCAGTTTTCAAATAAAATTTCTTTGCATGAGACGAAGAACAAATGAAGGCTATTTTTTAAATCCCTTCTTCCCCTGTTTACTTTCTTTTCTTGTGAAGATTAAACATTTTTAAAGAAATTATCCTTCTATAAAAACTCAAATGTGTTTTTTTTTTGTGGAAAGCCTGTTTCAAGAAATAAAAACTGACTGTAGCAAAATTTAGTTGCAAATTTGTTGACTCAACATAATAGATTATATTTCATTCTTACTTGGCGTGCAGCAGCCTCTCTCTGAAGCAGCTCCTCACAGCAGAGTTTATGAACCACTACATCCTCAAGATAGAGCAGTCCAAAGCCAGCATAATGGTAAATTTAAACTTCATATAGAAAACTTTTGTTTCATCTTCTGACCTGCTTGTTCCTATTGGTGTCATGGAGGTTTCCGAAGCCTAGCCCGGCTGATTTAAGGCGATAGACAAGGTACACCCCGAACAGGTCTCCAGTCTGTCGCGGGGCCACACATTGATAACCATCCTGATATTCATTCTTACGGGCAATTTTGTAGCGGTGTATCAACCTAACATGCATGTTTTGGGAGAGTGGAAGGAAACCTACATATACTGCAAACCCAGAGAGAAAAGCCAGTGTTCCAAGTCTCGTCCCCACCCGAGACTCGAAGCCCAACCTTCTTGCCGTGAGCCCACTGTGCGAACCACTGCACCACTGTGCCACCCCGTAAACACAAGTAAGTTTTTTTAATCCATCACATTCTGTTTGGTGGCATTATTTTAAACTTGAGCTTTGTCTTCCAGCTTCAATCTTTATGTGGTGCTGAAAGCATGATAAGTAGGTTGATCACTTTTTCGTGGCCTGTCAGGATAGATCTAATCTGGAGGGCAGGGACATGTCTGTTCTTGAGTCTGTGTGATGACAAGATAAATGAGGATGAGGAAATGTCAGGACAGAATGATGGGGCCCAGTTTGCCCTAGTTTATTGATGCAGTAGTTATAAGAGTAGTCATTTGAATTTAAGGATAAGCTCTTCTGACGCCCCCTTTTATTTTGTATTGGAACAAGCAGGTATGGTAAATAGATGGCTTCCACTGTTAGATGTCTCTCTTTAACGCCTACTTTCTGACTCTAGTAAACAAGTTATTTTTAATTTGATGTATTTTAAAACTAGAAAGAATTTTGTTAAATAAAAACTTATCATTGAGTGGCTTTGGGATTTACAAAACCACCAATAGGATTTAAGCGAACAAAGAAAAATTAAAACGACTAATCTCTGTTCAGCACCATCTCATCACATCAAACACCATTTTCAGTTCACAAATCAAATAAAACTTTGATCAAAAATAATTTTTGAAACAGTATCTAACTGACTGAAAAAGAAATTCATACTGGGATTCAAAATGCCACATTTGCCTTTGGGGTGCTGAAATTGACATGAAGTGTGTTGCTAACTCTTTTTTGTTGTTTTGAAGCTACAATAAGTTGGAGAAATGTGTCAGCTTCCTGCAAACTTGTGCAGCTTTTGTTGAATCTTGAAAGGGGGCAGGTGCAAACCTGACGCAGGTTTTTCAGAAAGCTGTCAGTGTAGCAGACAAAGACTCGGAATGAGCAGTAGATCTGTGTTAGAAAAGAAGCTGTGAAGGTTACAACAGATACAGGACCAGCCTGTAAATCCTTTCCAATGGGCCTCAATCTGTCATTTATTATCCTGTTTGCCATTTGCCCATTGGGCTCTGATGCTCACCTGCTGTCCTAGACGAGATACAAGCTTCCCTTTAAAAAAAGGAGGAAAAAGTCTCCTATGTGGTGCCAAAGAGGCTGTTGTTTCCATTCATTTGCTTAGTGCGAATTTGCATTTTAATTGAATTCTGATGTTTGAGCCAAACTGTACTTGCTGAGTAACTGGAATTAGTTCAGAAAAACAGCTTACAGGTTTGAAGTGGGAGTCCAGTGAAGATGACAGCCAGTCTGCACCATTCACATTAACCATGCAGAATTCAACTTTCCGTGCCAAGATCTCTCCGTCTGCAGTCACTTAGAATATGTTTGGATCAGCGTGGTAATATTAAGAACCCACAGCTTGGTTTTATTTAGTGTTGATTTGAGCATATATTTTAATGAATTTGAGTTTGCCAAGATGTTTTTCATTCCTCCACAACCAGGTGGGATTACTTGGAATATGTTTGTTGAACACAGCAAAGTTTGGTCTGTTTATGGGTTTGCGTGTACGTTCACACATGCACGAAGTGTCTGTGTTTTTAGATCACACATCCATCAGCATGCTAACCTGATAATCAAGACAGACATGTCAGTTCTTCTACTCCTTTGATGTGGAGTGATGGCTGACTGCAGATTTAAGGCTTTCTGTTTAATAGTGGGTGAGATGAAACAATGTTATTCATCAGCACATTTTTGTTTGGTCGGCCTTTAGCTTCTCTTTAAAATATTACTTTTGACAGTAGGTGGGTGTAGACTCTGTCTTTTGCTAATTTTGCAAGACAGAACAAAATCCCACTCAACTTAACACCTTGTAAGACAGTGGTAGACTGTCTATTTTACAGTTAAGTCATTCTCTAAATCAATCTACCCTGCAATAACTTTTTTAAAATAAAACCATTAGGATAACCGTATTTTTATTTCTAGTTGTTGTGGGTTAACAAAGTAACTACAGGACCAACAAAATGACATTTTCATCTGCAGAGTTTTCTAGAGATGTTGTTTTCAAGCTTACCTGGTTTGCTGTCTGTGCTTCAAGACCTTTGGCGTACCGACTCAAACTCTTTGGTTGAACCAAAATTTTACAAAGATTTTTTTATTGCTAACTTTGACTCTGCTGGCAACAAAGAATGCCTGAAGCATGATTAGGTTATACGTTTTATTGTAAAATTTTAGGCTGGGAGAACCTGGTTCGATTCCCACTGAGCCCAAGACGTCCTCTAGAGAGGCAACTTTGAAACAAAAAATTACTAAAAAGACAAAAAAAAAAAAAAATGAATATTGCTTTACCCGCACTGCGCAGTGATGCATTGGTTAGCACAGAGGCCTCGCAGCAAGAAGGTTGGGGTTCGAGTCCCAGGTGGGATGACGCTTGGAACATTGGCCTTTTTGTGTAGAGTTTGCATGCTCTCTCCATGTGTCTGTGTGTTTTCTCCGGGTTACTTTCACCATCCAAAAACATGGATGTTAGGTTGATTGGCTACTATAAAATTGCCCCTACAAATGGTTGTCTGTGGCCCCACAACAGACTGGCGACCTGTTTAGGGTGTACCCTGCCTCTTGCATGAAATCAGCCGGGATAGGCTCCGGCACTCACCATGCCCTTACTAGCGGTTAGCTGCTCAGAAGACAAAATTTCTATACCTAGAATGTGTCATCTCACAACTACTTAGTTTTGTGTGCTTTCTTTATCTTTCTTACCGCAGGATTTTCTTTGTCACATCGCTGCAGCCTCTTCTCTGCCTGGTAGATAAATATGCACAGCAGTATCTTAAAGATGCAGGGTAATAAATCAAACGGAAAAATTTCAGGGAAAATTTTGCTGGGCCGAAATGAAGATGCCCGTCGTAGGAAGTGACAGACTTCTTACAAAGATGGAGCACTTGTGTAGGTAAATGACAAACTTCTTGTTATAAGTAGAGAGAAGAGGGGGAAACAGGTGTTTGTTGTGTGTCAGTATGATATGTGTGTTGGGAGAGATAGAAAGATAAAAAGACAGAGAGGGATAGAAAACGGGAAGGCAGAGAAAGACAGAGATAGAATTAGAGAAAGACGTGAGCAAAATGAGACAGAGAATAACAAGGACCAAAGCCAGCTGTATGCACGCAATCCCAAACTATAGGGTCACTGACATTGATAATAAATGAATACATTTCCAGATCAATATTTAAAATCTTTTGTTTGCTCTGATTAAATGTCTTATGATGCAGCTAGCAGAGAGCCTTTTGATAAAAACAAAATAAGAAAAATGTCTCATTAACGAGGGAATAAGTGTTTCTTCGGAGTATTCTATGAGCCTATGTACAATTCATCTTCTTTTTCTTTCAGCATTTCTCTTCAGGGGTCGCCACAGCAAGTCAGTTTCTTCCATCTAATCCTATCTGCTGTATCTTCTTCGGTCTAGCCAACTATCTTCATGTCTTCCTTCACTGTATCCATGAACCTCCTCTTTGGTCTTCCACTAGTCCTCTTTCCTGGTAGTTCCAAACCCCTTCAGGCTGATGTACTCTCTCTCTCTCTTCTGCACATGTCCAAACCATCTCAGTCTGGCCTCTCTGACTTTATCTCCAAAACCTCTAACATGTGCTGTTCCTCTGGTATATTCATTTCTAATCCTATCCTTCCTGGTCACTCCCAGAGAGATCCTCAGCATCTTCATCTCTGCTACCTCCATCTCTGTTTCCTGTCTTTTTCTCAATGCCACTGTCTCTAGACCAAACAGCATGGCCGGTCTCACCACGGTTTTGTACACTTTCCCTTTCCACTTTCCCTGAAACTCTTCTGTCAAACATCACACCTGATACTTTTCTCCACTCGTTCTAGCCTGCCAGCACACACTTCTTCACCTCTTTTCCACACTCTCCATTGCTCTGGACTCTTGATCCTAAGTACTTAAAATCTTCCACCTTCTTTATCTCTTCTCTCAATAACCTCACTTTTTCATTTGGATCCCTCTCATTCACACACGTACACTGTTTTACTCTGACTAATCTTCATTCCTTTTCTTTCTAGTGCAAACCTCCACCTCTCCAGCTTTTCCTCCACCTCTTCGCTCCTCTCACTACAGATCACAATGTCATCTGCAAACATTCTTGTTCATGGAGAACATTATTCTCCATTGAGACAGTGATGAATACAGCTTTGTAATTAGCAGTGCAATAATTTGACAGACTGATAACAGTGCAAAAGGACACTAGTGAGCTGCAACTAATAATAAAATGCAAACTCTTGCAGGTAATGGCTTATCTGTATTTTCTAGAAATATTTGATTTTTTGTTTAAGTTTGTAATAGTCTTGATATGCTGAGATTGTTTTTCGTTTACTGGTCCTGAAATACTACTTCTTATTTTTTAGTAATGAATGAAACCTCTTTGCTACATTTAGCAACAGAATTTTTTACTCTTTTATTCTATTATTTTATAAAAGCTCATCTTACATAGTGTTCTTTTTAGTGCTCAAGTGCAAATGAGTTCAGCATGTGATTTAATTCTCTACATGATTCTAACTCATTACAATCCATGTTCTTCAAAACAATGCAGCATTAAACAGCATCATCTTGCCAACTGCCTATTTGGGATTTTATTGTTTGATATGGTTTATATTTTATGAAGAGGATGTAAAAGTCATAAAACCACCAGATGTGTTGGCTGCACACAGTAAAAAGCCAATAATCCCAACAAAAAAACCCTTGTGGTTCGTCTCAAAGCAAGATAATCATCAAATTTATTATAATCTATAAAATATAGTTGTTTGTTTTGCAGCAGTTATACATATTCGACATAGATGTGTATACACACATTCATAGACAACTGCACCATGTTTGATTGATTTTATTTCAAGCAATTAACATAAATAAATAGTTCTTATACTAAAATAAGATGTATGTGTATGTGTACCTACACATAAAGTAAAGACATCTCTAATGATGCACGTGTACAGTATATGGACCTGTGTTAAAGTTTCTACTGTTCATAAAAATGTAAATCTGAGTTGTGTAAAAATCGAGCAGTTCTCTTTCATCGCTAATCATTGCAAAATGAAGTTTTGGACATTTTGCATTAATCCAATCTTTCTCATAATTTTCTTTTTTTATCACTTAAAATTATTGTTTGATTTTTTTTTTTCAACAAATTTTCCGCACTAATCCAAAGAGCAAAACCGTTTTCTGAATAAAATAATTTGATGAAACAGTAAGAGACAATATGTGTCCCACAAAAAAGACTTATATCAGATAAAATTGCTTAATGTTTTGGAGACAACAGGGACCTTAAAAAGACCTAATTTTACATCTACTGTTTGTCATTATGAAATTAATCTGTACATGACATGTCCATACAAAACAATCAATCTTGGTTTAACAAGGAGTTATTAAGTTAGTATGAACTTTGTCTTCTGAACTGCTTGTCGCAACAGTGTTGCGGGGAGTGCCTTAGCCTATCCCGGCTGTTTTCAGGCAAGAGACAGGGTACTACCCGAACTGGTTGCCAGTCTGTTACGAGCAGGGATGGGATATATTACAGCAAAAATATTAGTATTACTTTCCACAATCATATATTACAATTACCTTTTATGTTACTGTTACAGGGTCATCTATTACTATTGCATATTACGTTTGCATAACCGTATCGGCGAGCCTGGATTTTCTTTCTTGACAGAAATTATCAACTCACAATTTGTATTTTTATCATCTTTTAAAATGTTTTTCTTATTGGTCGATAACGTTAAACTACTACAATAATACTACTATTGTAATATATACAAACTATCCTTCACATCAGTTCTCTTTAATTATGAATGTAGCCATTTGAACGGATGAACATGAGCTGCTCAAATAATGTGTCTGACAGTCGGAATCTCTCTGGGCGAAAATCTTCCCCCCAACACTGAACAGGCCCTCCACTGGAGATGTGGCTGGAATTGCCATGTATTTAGCAGTATGGGCAGGTGAGGGTACTTTGTGTCCTGGGTGCTCCAGTAGGCCAAAGGTTTCTTAGATCTGTCCAAAGAAGGCTCCCTGAGGTAATCCTGGACCTTCAGGTGGACTGTCGTTGGTAAGGCTGTGGGGGTTGACGTTGTTGCAGGCTGAGACTCCAAGAAGATATCCAGGAAGTCAAGACATTCACACTCCTGACAGTTAATAGCCTTAAGCACCAATGGCCCTATCAACAAGTCAAAAACAGGTGACAGTAATATACAAGTAAAATAACATTACTAATTACTCTGTCCTCTTTTTTTATTTTCCCGAAATAAATTATTATTACAGCAAAACCTTCTAATACATACCAGTGAACTATTACCCCATCCCTGGTTACGAGACCTCAACACACTCATTCCTAGGGGCAATTTCTTTGCAGCCAATTGACCTGACATGCATGTTTTTGGAGAGTGGGAGAAAACCCACACATACACGGGGAGAACATGCAAACTCCACACAGAAAGGCCAGTGTTCCACTTGGGACTCAAACCCTGACCTTCTTGCTATGAGGCCACTATACTAACCACTGCGTCACCATATCGCCTCAGTATCAACGTGTGTTGAAAAAATTTAAAACACCAACTGACATCATTATTAAAATCATTATCATTTCTAATGACAGAAAAAAGGTTGTAAAAACATGCCTTTTTTTCCTGTCTGGTGACGCCTGATGCTAGTCTCAAAATAAAGTTTTGCCCAATCGAGAAAAAAAATTGATTTTAAAATATCTCAGACATTGTAATTTAAGCAATTCAAGACCTTTACATCTCAGCTCGGCTGTGCCAAAGCTTCTGAAACTTTGACCTATAGCTTTGGTGATATTTAAAACAGATTTGAAGCATTGTAATAAAAAAGGTCAATAGAAATGTAAGATTCAACAAACCTTCTTTATCAAAGAAAAACCTTCTAATAAAAGCTGAGAATATGAGAGCCAGTTTTTGATCCTTAACACAAGAGGGACAAACTCTTAAAAAAAGAGTATGTAGTTTTATTCAGATTGTGACGTGCTTTTAGTATGTAGCTCATGCAGAAACTAGTCCTTATCAATTGTGTCCAGCAAACCATACTATAAATTCATTAAAATGTTAATCCCAGCTTTTAATGACTTTTTCATTTAATGTTGTCTTAATCCTAGTGTGACACATTGTAACCGCAGATTGTGAAATATTCACTGACCAAAACAAAACTAAAAAGTCAAGTGTTTAAATTAAGCAACAAACCAGAGATGTAATTGCGTACAAGATGACCTTCTAGTTTCACTGCTCCAGCCAGAACAAAAAAATGGCACTTTCTATTTCAGCCTCAAACAAATCGAAATGAAAAAAAAAAGTTCTGGAAGTCGCTACAACATTACAGAGACCAAGCTTTTGCTGTGACACTGGAAAATGTTATCATTGCAACAGCAAAGCTGATAAGAGGTAATTAACTGATAATGGCACTCCATTCACAGCCATGAAAGTCATTAAATAAAAATCAAGAGCCTGAAGTCAGAGAGAAAAATGGACATCCCTCAGAAAAGAGCAAAAAGAGGCTAATTTTATTCCTCTTAATTAAGTTTTATACTGGGACAGAATAAAATGTTGAGTCATCTTTAATATACCAGTCAAAACAGGGAGGCAAATTAAATAGGATCAGAAAGTTTCATTGTATAATCCTACTAGACCCTGAAAAAAACCCACTAAACTTGTCGCATTGGGGCGTTTCATCCAGTGCCAGACCCTGAATGCCTTCAAAGCCATCGCTGTTGGCTTTAAAATATCTAAATCACAAATTGATGTTAGTTGTTTTTCAGTCATTAACATTTAGGAAATCTTCCCAAATGCTTTGCCAATTTTCTTTTAGGACTTCTCCATCAGCTGTGCTGTTTTTAACCGGATGTGTTTGCATTAAAAAAAAAATGGACCAATCATGTTTCAACAAGCATTTGTTTCTATGTAGCCTCAAATCTTCCTGAGCTTCCAGCTCTTCAGCTGACCATTTATCCGTCGCTCTTCCACAAAGTAAAGGGCAGTGAAACTGTTGTTAACTATTCAGATTGGAATTTGTTTCCATAAGTCTTCTTCCAGGTCTTTTTTTGTCAAGGTATCCAGACTTAGCGAGTTAGCGAGAACTATTGCAGGGTATGTTTAATGGAACTATTGTTTTGTTGCTGTAAAACCTTTTTTTTCATCAAACATCTACTGAAGAAGGAAACAAATAGATCTGGTATAATTGTATGGGTGATTGATGCAGATGGAGTAATGCTGAAGGTCTACGTGCAAAATGCATGAACCACCACATCATTGCTGGTTGACAATCTTCTTTACTCACTACTGTTTTTGTTTTGTTTTGTTTTCCTGTGAATTAAATCAGAGGAGGTAAATAAGCAGATCTACTGTCCTGTATGTTGTCTTTGATCAACTTTCCAGCTCAGCAAGTAGGGGTTTTTTATCAGAACCATCCTCCTCTCTCACAGATGAGAAACAATGTGCTTTCTTCCATTACACTGTAAATCCAATCTCATGCTTCACGCTCTGTGGAAGAGAAGCAGGAAGACAGAATGAATGAGATGACATGGGGAAATGTTGACACAAATCTCACAATCCCCGTGGCAACATGGGGCGGTCATTGGGATACAATTTAAGGATTCTGAGCAATTAACCAATCAATTACAGCCTTGATAGGGATCCATGTAGCTATTATTGTATTACACATGTTGCTGGAGTGAGATACGTACATTTGGCTCAACAAGGCATCCGACTTTGGCTGTTTATTCACTTTGCCGCCTTGGAAATCATTTCCCTCCTGAGGAGAACTTTCAAAATATCATTTGCATTTTATTTCAATTCAAACAGGGAATTACACAGATTTTTATAGAAATGTTTTCAATATACTTTGATCCTTCATTAGCACGTGAAACTTGGGGAATCATCTGATTTGGGGAAAAGTAAATGTCTCTATGATCCAGGTTTCTGCTTCTGACTTTAACACTCATCATTTGATGAATTGATAAATTATTAGTGGATGATGAAAAAGATATATTAAATTTTTTGTAAACCACTTGTATTTTTATTAATCTGTATTTCACACTGCTGGGTGCATTTTTTTTCCTTCAAAAAGGATAAATGTCTCTACAGAAAGTGGCATTTCATCTCCTGTTACAGCCCAGCTGCCAGGAAAATACGCAGCCATTTCACATTTCTTGAAATCAATATTATCTATTATATCTACATTTCTCAGTCAAAAGGAGCTGGCTCTGTCTGACATCAGAGTGTGAGGAGCATGCAGGAGATATAAATGCTGCATAGAACTGAGACACATTCTCTCTCTAAGCAGTCAACTCTTGGCACAGCTAAAAACAAATATAAGTGGGGTTGGGAAATGAAACTGATTTTGGTAATTAGCTCCTCTTTTTGTTCATTTAAAAAGTACACAATAATGATTTTTCTTAACTGAAGCTCAAATGTGAAGAAAAAGTGGCTCGTAATTAAAGAAAAAAAAATCCACCTTTTTGTAATGATTGAGTTCAGATTCTGAATTGTTTAAAAATGAAACATAATCTTGATTAACTGGCCCATAAATAATCATTATTTACCTTAGCAAGCTTTTATCTGTTGGGGTAATTTGATGTTCTGCTGAATATTTTAGCAAAATAATTTTCACTCTCAAAGGTTGTCTATGTAGGAATTATAATTGGTATAAACGAAATGCTCCAACCATGACGTATTTTCTTAAATTTAGAAACTTTAGGCCTGGAAAGTGAGTGAATTTGTACATTTAACTCTGTTAAACAGTGGTGAGGTGGTTAGCACAGGGGCCTCAAAGCAAGAACGTCAGGGTTTCAAGTCCCGGAGTGAGGGCGAGACTTGAAACACTGGCCTTTCTGTGTGGAGTTTGCATGTTATACCCGTGTATTTTCTCAAGGTACCCTGGTTTCCTCCCACCCTCCAGAATCATGCCTGTTAGTTTGATTGGCCGCTATAGGAGACGGAGCGGGAGACACATGGAGACGGTGGCTCAGTGGTGAGACCGTTCACCCGCGGACCGAAAGTCAACTGGAAGGTATGCATCCCACTGAGTTCACATCTAGGGTTCTCGGAGAACACACCTAACCCCCCGTTTCTCCCACCATTGGTGCCATCATATAGGTGGCAGCCTGCTGCGGTGTAATGCAGCACACAAATTTTCCCAGTCAGGGATTAATAAAGTATATTTTTAAAAAAAATTGCCCCTAGGAATGAATGTGTGGATGGTTGTGTCTCTGTAGCCCTTTGACAGACTAGCGACCTGTTCGGGATGTATCCTGCCTCTCGCCTTGAATCACCCGGGATAGGGTTCGCCAAGCCCGTAGCCCTGCTAGGGATGGGCGGTTTAGAAGATGAAACGATTAAAAAGGCTTCAACTATCCAAAGCAACTCTGAATATTGTCAGATCCCCTCTGTAAAAGCAATCGAGGTAATGATTACAGTTAAAAGTGCAAAATAGTGTGATTATAACAATTCATAAAAAACCAAATTTTTTCAAGTGTGTCACAAAAAGAACTAATAATCATTTAATAGAGACTTGAATTAAAGCAGAAGATGCTTGTCGATGTGCAGCAGTGACAGAAGCTGATGTCATGTGGAGATAACTGCTTTTGGATCAAATCTGAACAATTTTATTCTAATTTCATTCAATTCAAATTCATTTTAACTTCATTACAGCTTTACCTAAACGCATCCTAAACACAGAGCGAGCCAAATTTTGACAGAAGGAGTGTGTCATCGGTGCTTTGTCACACCGTGGGATGGCTACTGCAATTATTCTGGTTTAAAAACCTAACAAATATGCCCCAGATGGCACAAACTGCGGTATAAAGGGACACAGTCTCCCTTACATTCAGGACATTTACTGCAGCTGGTATCTGTGGAGAGTACGTCACATCATGACAAACCCCAACCATCTCGCTAACAGACTTTTCTATCGGCTACCATCTGGCGGACAAGAAACCCGACCGTGGAAACACTTTGAAATAAATACATAAAGGAAGGTGCTCACATATTCATTTTTATGGACTTATTTGAAAATGTATTTTTCCGGGATAAACCTGATGCGCCCTAGTTTTGTCAGGATCCCTCATCTGAGGGAGCCCTGGATATTCCTAATCAACCTGATTAGGGTCACCTGATGATGATTCCTGATTCCACACATCTGTGCATCCTTTTAAGGGGAATCATCCTGGACTTCCCCGTCGGGTCTTACCATCCCTTCCAGCAAGGTCACCCTGGTTGCCTGACCATGTTTGAACTTTGTTATTATTTGGACTTTTGAAACCTTGAGTCATTCCTGTGCTTCTTGCTTTACAAACTTTCCTGAATTGAGTTAATAAACCTTGTTTGAAGTCCTGCAATACGGTCCTCCTCCTTCAACATCACAACAAACCTAATGTTAGATGAAACAAAAAATAACAAAAATACTTTATATAATTCAGGTGTAGTTTCTACTTTATAAAATTTTAGGTGCCTGACAATTCAAAAAAAAAATTATGCTAACGTTATTGTTTTGCTTCCATTTTAACATGGTGAACATTCAGGTAAAATTATATCTGATTTTTTTTTGTGACATTAGGCATATAAATGAATAAAACTAAAAAAAGATTTGTTTGTGACTTTCCTGTCCTCTTTTATTGTCCTCTATGCATACTGCAAATTCAACGTATATACTTTTTTTTTTTTATCTAGACCTTCAATCTAGCCGCAGGCTCTGTCTCGCTAAAAGTGGCAAAAAGGACAGACGGTGCATATTTTCTGCATGTTTAATGCACACCTCTCACCTTTCAACAATGGACATAGTGCCTGTTAAAATTGGTAAGTGCAGCATTTGGGATGAATTACTGCGAGAGTGCACTTCCTGATGTTAATTGACATAAAAAAGTCCCACAGAAAAAAAAGCAATTCCGTCCTTTCTGTAAATGTCAAAATCTTGTAATTGTCTGCTTCCTTTAGTGTGACAGCAAACATTTCAAATTGGCACTGTCGTTGAAACAATGTGTTGAACTTTGTCTTGGTTCTGTCATCGTTTTTACTGAAGAGTAAGTGGTCTTTCAAGAACCTTCTCTAATTGATTCCCCTCCTACTTCAACTGGAAAGCTGTGAACATATTTGCTGGAAAGCGTGAATGTCTGAAAATATGTTGTTTTAAAAAATCACCTTCTGGCATTTATTGGGAAGTTTTTTCTCTTTTCACAGTAAAACAATATGCTTTACCAGTTCCTTTCAGCCATTACAACCTGTTTGTAGTTTCTTGTTCTCCTTTGAATTCTTGCTTTTAGCATCGGTTACTTCATACGAGCAGTCGCCATAGTTTGTTTGCACCTTGTCTAAAGTGCTCAGACATCTCCTTTCATCTTGTCTAAAGGCGTGCCTCAAAGATGGGAAAAAGGTGAAAGTGGCTCCAGAGGCGAGGCGACGTTCAAAGCCATAGCAAAAGACTTTTCCGTCGTGCAGAATGACCTGAATTTTGTGAAAACAAGCTGGTACTTCCCTTTTTTAATGTGATTTTAGATCTACTACATTGACAACCTGGTTCTCCTGAGTTTTCTTTGTCTCTTTCTCTTTGTCGTTCTCCGTTTCGATCAGTAGGCAGAGGAGCTCTTCAGACAACTTCAGAGGAAAAAAAGACTGTCTGAGTGCTCTCTCACAGGTATCCACTCAGAATACAGTTACATCTTCTTTGATAGATGGAATAATAAACACAAGACTCTGCCTCCTCCACAAAGTCAGGCACAGCTCTGACTTCTAACCCCCAGCTGGAGAGCCAGTAATTGAAATTAATTAACTTGTCCAATGTGGGACAAAAACAATTACTGAAGCTCCTCTTTACCTGTCGACAAAGCTCGTTTCTCATGCAAAGCGTGAGCTGCACGTCGCCGTGCTATGCAGCTGGCCTCTGCAGGAGTGATGATGGATGTCTGTATTTACACAACTCTGTTTTATATTGAGCTCCTCTGCCATCAGGTTTGCTCAAGATAGAACAACATAAACTTAACTTATGATTAAAAAAGTGGATTTGATTATTTTGGGTCCTACTTTATAGTTTTCTCCATCAACCAGTTTTTGCTGAAAAATTCAAAACTCTTCTTGATAATCTGCAAAGATGTTGTTTTTCTACATTTAACAGACAGCGACCAAAGCTGTTTAATCTGTTTTTCCATCCAACTAGTAAACTGTGAAAGCTGCTCAGATTTTGCCTTATTTTAATGGGCAGCGGGGGGTTACTTGCAAACATAAATCAAGTTTTCCAAAACTACAGAGATAAAAATCCACCGTAGCGAGAAGACCAATCTTGGTGTGATGCGCACACCTGCTCAGAGAGCATCACGGTTCACACACAAAAAAACTCCTGCTGCTTCAGTCGACCCTGAGGGTGTTGCTGTGCTTCATCCGCCAAGACAAAAAAAACACCAAAATGAAGCCGTGAGGCATAGCTGATGGATCTGGAAAAGTTGTGCTTGGCTGTGTGGGTGTGTGTTGTGTGTATGTGTCTCATAGTGCTGTGAATGATGCCTGTGCCCTCAGCTTGCAAGGACTCAGACTTGTGGATGTGTTCACTAGAGAGGACAGCCAGTATCGTGTGGTGAGAGGTCAGTGCAGTCACCCTGAAACACAAGATGGCGTTGAAAGAAACAAATAGCATCCGCTGAGTTGGAAATTGGAGGATTTATTTCAGTTTCCTGAGACAGTGTCAGTGAACAATTACTCCAATCCCCCTTAGCCCCAAAGGGAGGAGTACGGTTTATCCATATGCTTAATCACAGATTGAAAATGTTGTTGTAAACACCTATAAACGATGTAGGGGGAACGCCAAAATTTACATTGGTTTAATTAAAAAGGATTATTTTAAACACATTTGCAATCTGGTAAAATTCAAATTTTCAGTTCAATCCCATCTAAAACCCAGGGTTTGCTATCAGATTACGACACAAGAAATGGTGATAGTTTGTTCAGTTCCTTTGCTTCTGTATCACATGCACACTGAGTACTTTTAAGTAGTTACTTTTCTATCCATTTCACCATGGGTAGCTTCTACCTCCCATTTCTCTACTCAGATTGCTTTTTGGCACCTAAAATCACTGACTGAGAAGAAAAAGTCTCTCTAACGCAGAGACGAAAAAAATCTGCCAACTGCACTCTTCTCAGAAAATGGTGAACATCATGCCTCGCAGTCCCATATATAATTGTTCTCTATGACCTCAGCCTTTTCTTTTTTTGACATTAATTAATCTGAAGCAATCTCCAAACGGCCCATGGGGGCCAAGACCTCACGCCTCCAAACCTTCAATTCTCATGATTGAATTTCACAGAGTTCATTTCTCCAGCCTGTAGCTTAGCCACTTTGCTAATGTCGATTGTGGCAAAAAAGAAGAAGACACTAAAATAAAAAGAGGAAAACTTTTACCATCAGCCAGATTCTTTTTGTTATCCATCATGGGGCATAGATGGGAGGACAAAGACAAATTCAGCCTTTTCGGCAGGAGGCGAGAGAGATGACCCCTCTGGACTCTATTGTTGCATTTTATCTCATTCGATACAGTCGGAGTTTGAGGGATTTTTTTACTCAAGTGTCATGCACTCATGTGTCTAGCCTGCATGGGCTTATGTGACACCGATAAATGGAATACAAAAGATACCCATCACATAAAGACGTGAGCAACATAAACCCAAATCAGGATCTAGTGAAACACAAGGCGTACATTCATTACTTTTTAAAGAATCCGTTTTGTCATCTTCTGCTCATCCGGGGCCGGGTTGCGTAGGCAACACCCTCAGACGGGAAAGCCCAGGCTGCATCCTCCAGCCCCCTCAGAAGGATCCTGAGTCGTTTCCCAGCCAGCTGTGAGACATAGTCTCTCCAGCGGGTCCGGGGTCTGCCTCTTGGTCTCGTCTCGGTGGGACAACCCGAAACACCTCACCAGCGAGGCGCTCAGGAACGACCCCATCTGGTCAACATGAGCTCCTCTCGGATGGCAGAGCTCCTCACCCGATCTCTGAGTGAGAGCCCAGCCACCCTGCGGAGGAAGCTCATTTCGGCCGCTTGTATCCACGATCTCATTCTTTCGGTCACAACCCACAGCAAGAATCCTAGCCTGAAAAAACTGTATTGTATCTCCACATAGTGCATTAACAAGCTGATGAGGTTTAGACAGAGCAGGGGCAGGAGGAAGATGGGCAGAATTCAAGACACGTGCATCATTATTGGAAAGCAGAAAGCTTTGAAAAATTTATTTGGCATGAGATGAGACAGACTTTAAACATCTGTGAGGTATTTTGTTGTCTACAAATGGTCTGTTTATTGTTAGCTTCGACTGTAATCAGATCAAATTTGATATTAATCCTCATCTAGGAAACCTGACTTTCTGTTCCAAATTTGGGACCCTCTAGTGCACACTTAGATGTTTCACAGATGGGGCTGTAGAATAGTGCTTAACAACTTTAATGGATACATCAGAGCATGTCAGAATTAATAACCATCCGTCAGGTTTAATATGATACGGAAGTTGCGAGCGAGCCATGATGAAACTGAAATAGAACCAAAGTTACTCCCTCTAAACTGTTATCCTGGGTCTTTAATCACATTTCTAAATACATTCTCTCTCAGTTATGTGCACACTTCTTTTGACACTGACAGTTACAGTATCACCGTACCATCTTTCGTTCTGTGGAGCGTGTCAGGAGAAGTAGACTTGGAGAAGTTCTGGCATTACAAGGCCCGGGCTGCTGCTACTTCAGGGGGCAGTAAGGCAGAGTAAGTCTGAGAAATTATACAGTTTTTGCCCTGCTGCAGCGTGGGATGGCTCATTGAGCTTCCAGGTATGGAGCTCATATTGAGGAATGGCTGCAGTCTTTTACAGCTGACCAACTCATCTGTCGTTCACCCTAGCTATCTTTTAATAGTTATGCCTTCTTTGCCTCTTTAAACCCAAGTTCCTGCCCTTTTGGGTGACTAAAACAGTCAGAATTTGCTTGTTTTAAACTCAAATTGGTTATTTCATCAACTGCATTTCCAAAGATACAGTCATTGAGATATATTTTCTCATCAGTTTCGGTTTTTTAAAATCAAATCAATTCATTAAGGTGTTAAATGTATATTTTGTATCTTGCTGGGATTGGTACGTGGGCTGGCTGTGTATGCAAAGTGTGACGGTGCCCAAGACCTGATATGGCTGAGATACAACATGACAGACGGCCTGTTTGACAGAGGGAATACGGGGCTTTGGCTACTTTCTACTGACGGTTGGCAATCTAAAATTGAGTTTGGCATAGTGTTGGTATTTTTTTCTCCTGTCACACACTCATTCACACATTTTATTACATATGCATATGGTGCTGTGGAGTAGACAACAGATAAACAGAAACTATTAACATAATTATTCTTTTGTTATTGTTCATTTCTTTATCATAATTTGCATGCATTGTATCATGTTGATGCATATGTTGTGGCAAGATGTGGGTGTTTAAGCCATGGTTGCCCCCTTTTTCTGATTTCAATTAATCTTTTAAACCGATTTGTATTTTTCCGGGTCACGGGGGAGGCCTTTCCCGGGAGTTACTAAACAAATGTTGGGGTGCACCCTAATTGGAGCAGCAGTCTGTCACTGAGCCACATGGATAGGCAACCCTTTTGGAAAATGCTTCTTTGTCATTTTAGATTTTAATTTTACTTAAATAAGCATTGACATTTAATTTAATTTTACATCACATGACATTATTTGTCACAGTTTTTTATTATTGAGTTTGCATCGGTTGATTTTGATCAAAAATAATTTAACCAACATTTTTCTTTTATGCAAATCCTTCAGTATTAAAGGTTCTCTTTTTACCTTAAAATCATCTGATGAAAATGTTAGGACTATGGGGTGACTTGATTTACTACTTACTTTAAAACCAAAATCTGGTGACCGAAAGAATGAGATTGCGGATACAAGCGGCCAAAATGAGCTTTCTCCGCAGAGTGGCTGGGCTCTCACTCAAAGAACGGGTGAGGAGTTCTGCCATCCTAGAGAACTCCCCACTTATCCACTCATCCTCTAGGTTGAGAGAAGACAGATGGGGTGGCTCCCCGCTTGTGAGATGTTTCGGGTACGTTCCACCAGGAAGAGACCAAGCGGCAGACCCTGGACCCGTTGGAGAGACTATGTCTCACAGCTGGCCGGGGAATGACTCGGGATCCTTCTGGGTGAGCTGGAGGATGCAGCTGGGGTGAGAGAAGCCTAGGCTTCCAGTTTGAGGTTGTAGCCCCGCGACCTGGCCCCGGATAAGCGGAAGATGACGGAACAGAACGAACAGAACTTGAAAACAAATTAAAGAAGCATATAATTGGTGCAACTTTTAAGAACAATATTTGAAACTCTAGATTTGATGGCAAAATGCACCTCTGAAATAAATGACTTCAGCTGGAAATAAAAAAAAACCCACCATAACTGCAGGGCTTTCTTTTATATGCTTAAGTAACGACTTTACATATCCAGTCATATAAATCAAATACCTAACAAAACGAAGATACCAATATTTGTAAAGTAGGTTTTGGATTTACAATCATTTAATGAAAAAGTGGTCGTTGGCCAGGAGACTTGATTCTGTTGTTGGACAAATGTTCCATAGAGATCCAGCCTGTAGCTTTTTAAAAAAAAAAAAATTGGGCAGGAAAAATGGCAATTGCTCAATGACTAACGGAGTTCTGGTGAGAAAAAGCAAAAGGGTATCATTTTTGTTGCCAAAGATTCTGTAAATTACATCTTTAGGATGGAGTCTACAATTAACACACCAAGAGCAGCTCATAGGAAGTGGAAATTTCTCATAGAGCCAAAAGCAAAGAAAGTTTTTGGTAAACTAAATGCTTCAAGAATGTCCTATTTTAAAAGATGAAGAATACACTAGGCTCTCAACTTTCTGTCCAGATTGAATCTATGTATTTTTTCTTAAAGACTACAAGTAGAATAATTGAATACTTTTATTCTATTAGTGAAGGAGAAAAAATGTTCCAAAATTCTTGATTGATTTGTGGCTACTTTAAGTGAAAGTGTGAAATTAAAAGTAGATATTTTTGTTTTAAACCTTGCTGTTCATTTTCTATCATTTTATTACTTCAAGAAGTTTCTTTTTTTGTAAACCAACAGTGGTCGGCATTTAAAAAGGTCTTTTCAGCTGCTGCCATGTGACGTTCTACAATAAACAATACACTGCTCTAAGTGAAACAGCTTCAGGTAGTAAAGGTTGACGTGTGCTTTCTCAGCCTCCAGGAAGATACATATGTGATTGTGCAATCAAAATGAAAAATTTGTATTTTTAAGATCAGAAAATGACAGTGTCTGGAGGGAAGGCAGTAAAAAACATTTTAAAAAAATTATAATAATAATAGTGTTCAGAGCTGTGGGGCAAGGCAGCTGCTATATGTTCTGGGATGCAACTTAGGATCTAAATAGTCAATTTCTCAAAATTATACAGCTTATAGACATACACTGACTCATTTAACTTCATGGCTGCTATGATCTTCTTCAAACCTAGTCCTAACTGCCTCTCCCAAACTTTTACCCCTTTGCTCTAAGGCACAGGTGTCAAAGTCCAGTCCTCAGAGGGCCGATGTCCTGAATGTTTTCCATGTGTTCTTGCATTTACACACCTGTTCCAGGTTAGTGAGTCATTATGCCAAATTTGATTGGTTGTTGATTTCACTTCATGTCCATCAGCTGCGTTGAATCAGGAAAACAATGAAAACCTTCACGACACCGGCCCTCAAGGACTGGACTTTGACACCCCTACAAGGCCTGGTTATCTTTACTCCATCAAGTTGTCTGCTGTTTAAGTGTCTTGTCACTGTCTGTTTGCACACCCACATCTGGTCCCGCCATGCCAACCCAGGACCCACGTCTGCCCAGGAAGGCTACCAATATGTACCTGCCTAATCCTCTTTCCCTCAATCCATAACAACAAACCCAAAACAACCACTACACCCACAGTTTGGGCTTCATCATTCAGGACAGCATTGAATGGTACTTCAAAATAAAATGCAGCAATTCGGTTCATAAACAGGAGTGGTGGATCTTAACCTGAACCATTGTTTTTAGTGTTTTTACAACATGCTGTGGAGTTTTATGCTTTGTCATTTGTGTGGTGATGTGTTTATGTGTTGGCCATCTGGAGTTCCCCCCGCAAACAAATCTACCAACGAGTACAATAAAAGAAAGCTTGAACCTAATTTATTCTCCCCTCAATAAACTGGCTGTCCCACTGCCTTCCATCACGCCATCATAAAAATGATGAGGTACATTTGATCATTTTCTGTCACCTCAAACAAGTTTGGCTAACTTTATAACAATAAGAAACAAGAACCAAACCTTGGCTTAAGCTCATTCCTTATGCTCCGTCTTTTCATCACATACTGATGCACTAAATATTATGCAACCTTCAGTGAGACTATACTTTTAAAAACTTTGCTTTTTTTATACGAATGATATATTCTCTCTGGATAAAGCTCGACCAAAAGGGTTTAGTCACCAGGGAGTAAAACTGCCAACTTAAAGGAGAGCATTTCATGCAAAGAAAAGGAGAGTAAAATTCCTGAGACAGGAAAAAAAGTTGTGTAGGTCAGAGCTCTTAGAGTGAATAAAACTCCATTTGAAAGTTTGCTCTTTTTTGAGAATGTGCATAAAGTCATCTCATTGCTTCAGCCAGTGCTCATTTCATTCAGGCTCTAAGTGTCTGTGTTGGATTTTTGGACTATTAATGGCAGAACTTCCACAGCCTGTTCTGAAATGCAGCAGATCTATTCTTTTTTGCTGCTTTTCCTGCATCCCCCTAAACCACTAGAGAAAGGAAAAGGTTACCCACGCTGTTCCCAAAGTTGCAGCAAGGCCACTTGAAATGTAAATCTCAGCTTTGCTTTCCCCATGTGGGAAGCAACATTTTTATGAAAATAACCTGATCTGAATTCAGATGTGGGTACACATGAGTAAAAAGCATTCACTGAGGCACGTTCCTGTTTAACGTAGAAGCGTAACAACAAGCTGCTGTCGATTGCGTTACATGTCTGTCACAGAGACAGACACACGCTCTTTGTTGGAGCTCCAAAGCCGTGCGACACTTTGATGTATCAGAAGTTGAAAGGAAGGAATTCATTTCCAAATGGATAAATGGATAATTGAACGAGAGCAGGCTGTGAAACATACAAAGGTGCACCACTCTGTTACTCTCCTCCTCTCTCCATGTCACACAATTTTCAAAACGGCAAGTATTTGCATTTGTTAAATGCTTGGAAAAAGGGACTTATGGACCTACAAAGCTGCTGCTGGAGACTTTATCTAGAATAGTGGAACGCTGCATGGCATGGTTCAAAGCACACTGATGTTTCTGAAACAACACACACACACAGATGCCAGTAAAAATCTACATCTGGTTTAAAAATACACCACATATGGAAAAGTTATACTGTACAAGTCCCTGGATTACCATAAACATCTGGTATTGACCTCTGATCTTGCTGGAGTATACAAACCAAATGAAGAACATTCCTGCAGGGATCAATGAAGCGCATGCGTTGAGTTGTCATCACAGGCAAGTTGAGTTTATTTGTAGCACAATTCATACAAGAGGTAATTCAAAATGCTTTACTAGACAAAAAAAAAGAGAGAAGGGATATGGGGCGCTCATACAGATATTCGCATTAATATGCGTATTGATGAGCCGCTTCATGCTGGGTGTGTGGATGAAAATTTTGTGGCTTTAGGACTTCTTGTCACATGTCTCAAAATCCCCAGTAGCAGTCCTACTATTGACAGTGTCGGTCTTTCTCACAGCCTCAGGAAGTTTGTTCTCCTTGTGTAGTCCTGACTCTAAACACCAACAGGAGGCCAGCCCCAGAGGTCCTCATAGTTCTAGCTCAGGCATGGGCAAACTACGGCCCGTGGGCCACATCCGACCTGTTAAACGTTTTAAGTTTAACAGTTTAACAAGTTCAGCCTACCGAACTTGAAAAAATTAAATAAATAAACCTTGTTAAAATGTTTTATTTCTCCTGCAATTCTGATGTTTCTTTGCTAGATGGCGCCAAAGAAACAACAGCATTGCTCCCATTAAAATGTGTGTGTTTCCGTGATGCGCACATTGTCAAAATAGATTGTCAGGAGATTTCAAACCTACATTTTAAACCTATCGCGCTAGATACACGTTTTTAAGCGCTAGGGCACTTGATTTTTACGTTAGCGTACTAGATTACGTGCGTGTAGTGGCCCCACTGGCTTTCCATATCTAGCGCGCTTGTTTACCAAAGCATGCCATCCATCTGCTCCTGTTCCGGCCCCTTGGTCAAATGTTAGAACCCACTGTGGCCCGCGAGCCAAAACGTTTGCCCACCCCTGTTCTAGATGGTTCATAAGACACTAACATTTCACACTAAAACACAAGTAGAACAGCTTCAAACTCTATTCTTTGAGCCAGTCTATTCTCTCTCACAGGAAGCCAGTGCAGAGACTTGAGCACAAGACTAATGTGATCTTTCTTTCTAGCTCTTGTTAGGACTCGAGCAGCAGCATTTTGAATAAACTGCAGCTGTGTTAAGCCTTTTTATTCAGACCAGTGAGAAGAAAGACCATTGCATAAATTTGGCTGTTGGATAAGAGCCTCTAAATCTGTTTTGGACACCAAACCTCTGACTTTGGCAATGTTTTTAAGGTGATAAAAGCTGCTGATGTAATCGATTTGATGTGACCATTGAAGTTCAAGTCCTAAACCATTATTACTTCCAGATTTCTAACTTTTTGTGGATTCCAAAGAGAGATTGAAGAGAACTGCTGACACTTTTTCTGTTTCTGTGGAACAAAAACAATGGTTTTGGTTTTGTCTGAAATCCTCATGGACATCAAGTTTGACAAATCTTGCAGCTCTGGTGTGTTTTTTAACACTTTCTGGCTTTGCATCTCTCTCCTCCACCTGCTGGACAGCTGTGCTCTGCTGCCACGTCTCCCCTCGGACGCGTAAAAAGTGGGGGCGCAATCCTCTGCCAACAAAAGCTCAGTGAGGAGCTGCGCAGCTGGAACTGAAACAGGCTGCTTGGAAGCATCTCCTCCACTAATCGGTTCAATTTTTTTTATTTCCTTCTTTATTTTTTCAGAAAAACAGCTGAAGGAAAGTTTTTTTTTTTTTTTTTAACCAGTCGTGTTTTTCACACCTCGCCACACAGAGGAGCCACGTTGTGTGTGGCGCAGCGTGACAGTGCGGTGTCCGGTGCGCTTTGCGCGGGGTACAACCAACACAGAATTGTGAGGAATCTCAACAGTACAAGAGTTTTTCTTTCTTTTTTTTATTCAATTATTGATAGAAACCAAGGTGCTTATTTCCAAAACGCAACAGAAGTGAGGATATTTCATCTGAAATCTCAGTTTTTTCACTCTTCTTCTCCAAGTGAGACAACACTAGATGAACTGGAGTTGATCACCTTACCTGGTAAGCAGATTTAATTTCTAATCTGACGTTTTGATCCATGTTTGAACGAGATAATTCTTTAGAAAAGACATCCAACGCAATTTTCCCTCATTACGCACAAAACCCTTCTCCTCATCATCAACTTTGATTGAAGACATTCTGCTTTTGCATCATCAAAGCAATACAAGAAAAACTTTACAGCCAAGAATAAACACATATTTAGCAAATCTAGAATACAACAAATATCAGTTTGTAGAAGTTTTGGGATGTGTTTTACCATGCTTGATCACTTGGTGGTGCTGGCAGAGTACCTCCATCATCAGATCTTCTTTATCTCCATCATCTACTGTTAGACTTCAATTTGATCTTTATAACAGCTTTATAGACTCTATTAGATGATGACGTTCTATCTTAAAGCTTTTAAAGCTCATAGATCTTTAAATTTACTCATATAACTAAAAATTTCACCACAAATACAGAAAGAAAAAAATCAATGCAAGGTGTCTTAAAAATTCAATGCACAATGGGTGTTGTGCATTGACTAAAATTAAAATTGCAAAGTTTTCTAAGATCTTTTTGTGCCATTTTATTTTGCATCTATTTAATTTTTGGGGCATTAAGAGGAAGGTCTTTTTCATTTCTTACATTCAAGTTATGCATATTGTTCATAAGCGTTTTCTCAAACAGATTGCATGCAACTTTATGCATATCGTAGCCTTACGAGAAGTCAAAGTCTTCAAACCCCTCCGGCTTTTCAGCAGGAACTTCAGGCTGCTTAATTAATAGCTCAGCCAGAGCTGCCCTTGAATATTTTCATCAATGTCTTTGTGAAAATACGAGAAGAGATGAAAGTTATAGAAGAAAAAACACTTTTCTTTGTGTTTTCAGAGATTAAACTAGATGCTGCACAAATATTAAGTGTCATTTATGAGATGAAATGTGTTTATGGAGTTTCTTTTACTTTTCAAGTCGTTTCCATGCTCCATCCTTCCAGCAACTTTTATTCCCAACCTTGCGTAGCCTCATTAGTTTATGATTTAGTGTACATAATTATTAACTAAATATCTTTTCAGTTTTGTTGTTCGGGCTTGACAGATGAACATGTTAAAAAATATGCTCAGATGCTTTTTTTTAACTTCAGGTGTTTTTCTTGCAACCTCTATTTCTGTTCTTTTGGCATTCAGATAGACTGGGCTTGTTTTCATCACCGTCAAGCACAGTGAGCTTCCTCTGATCTTAAGACCTTTGACTCATGAGGATGCTGTGGCCCGTCCAAACCGTCACACTGTGCTTAGCAATGGAAACAAGTGACCCTCATCCAGATGGTGGAATGAGTTTATGCTCATAGTGTTCAGAATTTTATTGTGCATCAGATGTGAAAATCCCTCCGAGGCAGAGAGACTATGGAGGAGTTATAGTGAGTGTGAGGTCATTTAAGAGTCAAGGAAATCAAATAAAAATCTCAAGCTATCCTTTATATGTTAAATTTAGGCAAGCGAAACGACAATATGACTACAAAACTTAGTTGTTGCATGTTTTTTATTTTATTTGATGCAATCCATTCCTGTTGTTTTAAAGTTTTGCTTTTGTAAATGAGTTTTTTTCCACCCAATTTTCTGAAATGTGTTCAGTTTTTTTAAAAAAAGATCATCTGTTATTTTTCTACCATTTTAATCCCCACCTTTTGCCTAATAATTTTCAAAGGAACAGGTTCTTTGAGGTCTTGCACAATTTTAAACTGACTAATGTATTATTCATGGATGAATTCAAATGCGCCTAAAAAGACCAGCTAAAAAATTGTTACATAAAACTCAATGTATCGCTAAATCAATAAGAATCACAAAACAAATGTTGAAACATTTTTTTTTAGAAAACCTTGATCAATGAACAGAAAAATTGGACACGCTGACAAGTGGATTAACTGTATCTAAAATTGTTTGTTCGGGTTCAGAGAAGCAGGAACAGGACCAGAGAGATGTATCTGGCTATTAATCTGCTCTCTAAATCCTGATCATAAATGCTTTTCATGGAAGAGTTACTGCAAAGAAACTGTTCCTAAAGAGAAGCGAGGAGAAACAGCTGAAGTGTGGCAAATAGCATAAGTACTGGACCGATGCAACAGGTTTTATAGAGGTTGGAATCTCTGAGGAGTATCCTTCTTTAATCCTGTATAGCTATTCCTAAAAAAAAGTGATAAAAAACTTGTTTAATAAGAAACGGTTGGAAAAAACTTAAAAATATACCTTGTGTTTTTTGCACAAATTGTTTGCTGCAAAATGCATTTCAACTTTTTGCAACAGCAAATCCCAAATTAAAAGGGATGTGCTTCATTTTACCTTAACGATAGTTTTTTTTTATAGAGATTAAATTACTAAAAATGTCACAGAGAAAATGACTGTGATTTCATTCCCTACACGACCAAAAGTTGAGGTACTAAACAACATTTATTTTTTGCGATTTAATCACAAGTAACAATAGTGACCATGTGTACACCAATTATTTTCTTTCCAGGAGCAGAGTGGTATTTACTAGCGTCATTGATATCAACATTATGATGGGAATTCGTCTGAGCACTGACACCACCACAAACACGGCAATTAGCACCGGCCAGGAGAATTCAGGGATGAAAATGACCTGGCAGCCTTTGCAGTGGCTGAGTAGTCACCATGGAAACTAACTGAATGACAGCCCTATTGTTGTTGACCTTTGTGATTTGGCATCCCCTCCGGGAGGTGTTGGTTCCTGCTGGGAGTGAAAGTGAAAGGGATAATCACGTGCGTTTAAACTAAACAGTCATTACCCTCTGGCCCCTCTTTGCTCTTTAAGGTCCTTTGGTTACTTATTCATCTGGCACCAGCAGGATGGGGCTCAGTGATGGTTTGTTTCTGCACACATGCCGGGTTTATTGGCTGAGAATTTTACAGGATGGATGATTTATCACTCATATGCAAGTAAACTTGGAGAATCAAACAATAGCTGAGTTGGTTTATTGTTTTCCTCCCGCTGGGCTTTGTCCTCTCCATGCCACAGGCTATTTATACATCACAATCACTTTGCTATTATATCCCTCCCTCCTCCTTCTTCCTGCCACTTCTCATTTCAAGCCAGTTGTTGATCTGAAGAACCATCGTAAATGTTAGAACACACCGATGCAAAATATCAGTGTATTTTTTCAAAGCTTCTTGATAAACGGAGGAAGGATTTCTGTGACTATTTGTGCCAGATTTAAAAATATTTTCTGTGCTTGTACGGCAGAGAAAGTTGTCAAGGTGTCAGTAAACATTTTTTTTTCTATTTTAACCACTATCAGTCATTCACCAAAGGTTTGACGTTGCTATGGTTATTCCATGTTGCTTCACAGGAGATTTTAGAGCTTTTCCATCTTAAATAGAGTGAGAAAATTGTCTTGTGAGATCTGTGATGGACTCTCGTGTTACTTGTGGACCACCCTGTCTGTTGTTTATTTTTACAAACATGAGATTTAAAGGTTGCAGGGAAGATCTTTATTAATCTCACTGAAATCCTGTGCATTTAAACAAGTGTCCTGGACATTTTTTAAAAAAAAGAGTGCAAACTGTGGAGTCTGTTCCGTCATCTTCCGCTCATCCGGAGCGAAGTCGCTGGGGCAACAGCCTCAGACGGGAAGGCCAGGCTTCTCTCTCCCCGGCTGCATCCTCCAGCTCACCCGGAAGGATCCAAAGTCGTTCCCTGGCCAGCTGTGAGACATAGTCTGTCCAGCGGGTAAGGGGTCTGCCTCTTGGTTTCCCTCCCGGTGGGACGTGCCCGAAACACCTCACCAGTAAGGCGCTTAACCACCCCATCTGACTCCTCTCGATCTGGAGGAGGAGTGGCTCAACACTGAACTCCTCCCAGATGGCAGAGCCCACCCACCCTGCAGAGGGAGCTCATTTTGGCCGCTTGTATCTGCGATGCATTTTATTGGTCAGCACCCACAGATGGTGACCATAGGTGAGGGTTGGAATGTAGATCGACTTGTAAATCGAAAGCTTTGCTTTTCGGCTCAGCTCTCTCTTTACCACGACGGACCGATGCAGCATCCTGGTTATTACTGTGGAGTCAGTGAGACATTAAAAATCTTAATCTTTTCTTTGCATGGGGAGCAAAATGTATTGTTTTGTCAAGTCTGTCAACCACTCTAACGTCCTAGTTTTGGTTGAGATGAAGAAGCCAGAAAAAAAAAAAAAAAACTGAACACTTTCCCAGTGTTCACAGATCTTCACAGTATCTCAAAATGCTACTTAATACAACGTTGAAAGCATCCAGCTTGTTGCATTCAAAACTAATAGCATGCCGCTTTGAGGGAAGTGACATTATAGCATCGCCCAGTTAAAATAAAGACAGTAGAGAGGCCTTAAACGGAGGCAGATGTGAGAAAAGAGGTGATAGAAAGTCAACCAGCTCCTGTATGATCAGACAGAAACACACACACAGCAGTTCTCTGTTGGGACATATCCGTGTAAAACAGGCAGGGGAAGGCTGTATAATTTCACGCTGCATGTTAAACAGCAGAGGAGCAGGTGTAGAAAATCATCTTACTTCAGAGGGAGGCAGGGAAGCGAGTGACTTGATGCGCTATTATTTCTGCTGCTCGGATCCAAACAGTGAACGTCTGCGGTTTGAGGGAAACATCCAGTTTCATGTCCACACATCAGACAGAATTAGCTCTGCTAAGCCACCCGTCACTCCCACAGCACTGTTCCACCACATTAGATCTGTCCCTCTACTACAACCTCAAACCCCAAACAGCAAAGGAATGGGGTTTTTTTAACTATGAAGCCTCCACAGGAAGGAGTAAATGTGACCTATTTAGGTCACGATTAAATAATCCCCAAAGCCTCTTTTTCACCAAGGATCAAGTCAAGAGGATGTTTTGAAAGGTTAGACAAAGATGGATCCAAAGTTCTGCAACACAAATCTTTATAATTGGGAACTTGCAAAAAGTTTGAAGGTTTTTTTTTTTCCTTTTCATTTCTGCATGTATGTGGGCTTGTCAGGTGTTAGGCAAGGGTGAGAGGGTGTCTAATGTGTCAAAAGGAAAGAGGTGAAAAGAGGATTTCAAAACCAGTGACAGAGGAGGAACGAGTAAAGAGGCTTTGCTGCTCTTTGTTTATTGACTGATTGAGTGCCACAGGGCCGTTCGAAGGTTGAAATGAGTCATGAGTCGTCAGCAAACACAGAGACGTACAGGGAGATGTGAACTTAATTCCTCTTCTTCCTCATGCTCTGTGGGCTACAGTTTCCAGAAAAATGAATGGCTTTGAAGCGTGAATGAGAGGATCTACTGATCGCACCAATTAGTTCACGTATGTTCCCTTTTTGCAGGAGCTTTTTTCTGTTTTAAGCAGCAGCTCTTGGCTCATAGCAGAGAGCAAAACTGGACTGGCTCCTGTGAGACTTCGACACGCTTTGCTATGTATAGTCACTGCCAAATTAGCAACCACCCATTACTGTAGCAGGTTCAGGTTTTTGTGTATTTATTTGTGTCTTATCCTGCATTTTATGTTACCAATGTGGCAAAAATCCTGTGTTTGGGTGTTTATTCCCCCATTGGCTCTGCATCATTGGATCTTATCTTTATGAAGCGTGTCCTTTTGGGATAAGAACCTCTTTTCATGTGATGTGTTTAGAGCTATCTGAGCTCCATCTACTGCAGCAACGCAAACAGCAAGCAAGAAAAACTCTTCACTTGATCAATGAGAGGGTATAAAAACCTAAAAATCCTTTCATCTCCTGCAAATGAAAACATTTATCCCCACATTGAAATTTTACGAAGCGCTAATCAGAGCACTTAGAAAGAAAATTGAAGTTGCAAGATGAGGCTTCCTGCAATCGATGAATGAGAAAGTGAAATTACAGAATGCGGCCTCGTCCTTTTTATCCCACCTGATATGAAAGTTGGCGATAAGATCTGAAAGATAAATCGGTCCACTACTTGTTGTTCAGCCATCCAGGACAAAAACTGGAGAGCAGAGGGGATACTGAGAGATATAATTAAAAGAAAGAACAGGTTGGTAAAAGATAAAAAATTACTCACGTTTCTAATTTCGAGAAAATTAGACGAAAACAAAACTATGTCCGATTTGTCTTTGTTTGTCGTTGGGGTATTAAAGGTCTTCAAACATTCAAAAACGCAAACTTGCCCAATTTCCCAGATTTGGGTTCAAACGAAGAATTAAACTAGTTTTATTTTCGACTTTTGCTTGTGTAAGAGACTCTTCTGTTGTGAGCTTTTTTGCACGAAACAGCAAAGATTATAGAAGAGTCCACAAACTGATGACAGAGCAGAGCTTTTCTTTCCTTTTAATAATCTCAGGACTTTTTAGGACTAATCTTTTGGCCCTTTGGAGACCCCATCCTCCTCCACAGGATGCCAGTGGATGTTGTTCTCATAATAAGTACAAAAAACATTCTGACCCCAACCAGCTGCAGGAACAAAGTACTTACGAGTGTTGAATGTCATAACTTAAGAAACTTTGTCCTCGTTTTTTAACAGAGTTAAACCCTCTTACATTCCACTTTTCACTGAGCATATTAATGACAACATAACATGCAAACCTCAAAAGTTTGCTAATTTCTTCAAGCCAGTCCAAAACCCAAAAATGGAATTTAAACTCCTGTTACTTTAAGAGATCTGTGATGTTATTCTTACGTTTTGTGGTCTGGCTGCTAATGCAGAAAAGCGTACACAAGTAAGTGTGTAAAAACGAAAAAATGTATTGACAATGACGATGGTCATGATGTAATACTTAATGCAGATTTTTACAATCTAACACATATTTTTTCCAACTTAGATGTGTTGATAATTTGGTGGTGCTAGCAGCAGTGAGAGAAAATGCAAAGCAAAACAGGCAGTGGAAGAGAGACTTGTTAGTTGAATTGCTTGGTAACACATTTTGGAGGCGTGGTAAGTGCAAGGTGGTATCAGCCTGTTTCTCTGCTGCACCAATAAGAAGAGACTGGGTTTAAACTCAAACACGGGCGTATCATTCAGAAAAGCACTTTGGACATGTTCAGTCAGTCACTTTCTTAACCGTCTATTCCTTACGGCGTGGCGGGGGGTGCCGGAGCCCATCACGGCTGATTTGAGGCAAGGGAGAGGGTACTCCCCGAATAGGTCGCCAGTCTATCGCAGGGCCAAACACATACGACCAGACACACACTCACTCTTTCCTAGAGGGCAATTTTTGGCACCGGCCAATCAACCTAACACGCATATTTTTGGAGGGTGGGAGGAAACCGGAATACCCAGAGAAAACAGACACTGGGAGAACATACAAACTCCACACAGAAATGACAGAGGACATGTTTATCAAGCACAAATATCTCCAAGATACAAGGTTAAAAACTTTGAAAAGTTTATTTTGCATCCCATAATTCTTTAAAAAAAATGCGCTGATTCAGCCAATTTATTTAGTTCTTTTGTTGTTTGATTAAAGGTTTTATTTACTATGTTGAGTTTCTTCTTTGAGAATTTCAATTTTACCAGTTTGCTGGACCTTCGAGGATAAGAAAAAGTAATACTAAGAAATAGGTCAAACCGGTCATGTTCCTTTGAAAGTCGAAAGAAAAAAGTGAAAAAAATCAGAGGTGACCACACCCAAAAGGTCAAGCACCCCATTTTTTATGCAGCAGTGGTTTCCTTAAACCTTTTCTTACAAATGTTAGTGACCCTCCAGACCTTTAACTCTTAAGTCTCACTCTTTAGCCCTCTGTTTGCAACACCGGGGTGAATGTGTAGTCTGGCCGCTCAAAGACACAATGCTGCCTCAGTTCTGAAAGTAGAACCACATAGCGGATGTGTGGTCTGATGTAAACCACCAGCAGTGAATAATAGACCACATTTTATCCCCTCTGAATAACATTTCATTCTTTGTTGGATAAACTATCGGGAAATACGAGCTACTAGTTTGACGCTGGCTTTCTGCCACCAGTGAGCACCTTGTTTTCTTGATTTTAATCTTAACTTTGATTTTTTTCAAATGTCTGGATGAGAAGAAGTAGTATCTTGAAGTTGAAAAGTGCAGTGAGTAAAAGGGAGCTTTGTTTCAATGTATATTGTTTTATAAAAAGTGAAGTCTGTGATGAGAATTTAAACCACTGCAGAAAACAGTAGAGTCATTCTAGAGCAGGCATGGGCAAACTACGGCCCGCGGGCCACATGCGGCCCGTTACACGTTTTAATCCGGCCAGCCAAACTTGAAAAAATTAAATAAATAAACCTTGTTAATGTTTTATTTTTCCTGTAATTCTAATGTTTTCTCACTAGATGGGGCACTCTAGAAATGACAACAATGCTCCTGTTAAAATGTGTGTATCTCCGTGATGCCCATGCTGTCAAAATGAACAGTGTTTCCATATCCATAGATATGGAAAGCCATTGGGTGTTAGATGTTAAAACAATCAAAATGTAACATCAAGCGCTTAGATTTCAAACCTAGCGCCGCTAAATGCACGTTTTTAAGCGCTATCGCACTAGATTTCAGACCAAACGCCGCTAGATTTGAAATTTGACGCCCTTGATGTAACATTTAGCACGCTCGTTTAAAATCTAGCGGCAGTCTAATCTAGCGGTTATCAAAGCATGCCATCCATCTGCTCCTGTGCCGGCCCCTTTGTCAAATGTTAGAACTCAATGTGGCCCGCGAACCAAAAAGTTTGCCCACCCCTGTTCTAGAGGTTTGAACAATTTTTTTTCTGCTTTTTCCAAGACAAACTGGCTTCAGCATGATGCAGTCTGAAACAAAAAAAAATCCTTTCATTCTGCAGTATTCTCCTACTGCATTGTGTTGACGACTTCTCAACCGAAGTCAGCTTGTTTCAGCCGTTGTGCTGACTTCTGACCTGCCTTTCTTCTGTCTTGTCAGGACCAAAGTGGATTGTTTAAAGAGTTTTTTTTTTTTACATTCTTACCTTTTTTTGCACCGTGCAACTCAAAAAAGAGCAAAACAAAATCTTAGTATTACATCAAAACACATGAAAAGAAACACTGACAGTACTCGCAAATCCTGAGGTGTGTGTTGCATGTTTTTTGTTGTTCGGAGAAGCTTTGAACCTTGCAACACTGTGCAGTGGAGTGAGAGTTATGATTCAGGAAGAGAAACAGGCTGTCAGGTAGTCAAAAAGGTAAGAGCAACAAATAAATTCTAGAATAGAAGGAACTGGAGTGACATGAGAGTAGACCTGAAACATCTCTGTTTAAGATGAATATATTTATAGAGCTGCTGTTTATTTCCCAGGCTGCTCGGTTGCATGTGTTCGGGTTTAAAGGGTCAGCAGGGTGCAGAGCCACTGAAAGGGAAGTCTCTTGTTTCACTTTCTTATAATGGCTTTGCTGCTTTTTGTTGACCTCAGCTTGACCAGACCTGACCCAAAAACTGACCCTAACTTCTGAGCAGGCTTTTCAGACGAAAATATGACGGCAGAAAAAAAATGCACAGATGCAAACACGTCAACTGTTTTGCATGAAAATCAAACGACTAAAAGACCGTTTTTATGTGGTATGATCAGAAATAAAAAACACCAGTTTGTTCTTTTTTCCTTCTATTTTAACCTCAACTTAGCTGTTCACACAGATAAAGTGAGGGTTGAAACTCCTACACACAGGATGCATCTCCTCCAGACGTTTTCTGTGTGTGATACTTTGTTGCAGTGTGCTTGCTGTCATTAAAAATAGACCTCTGAACTTTTAAAGGCAGGACCTTGTGGCATCCTGATCTATTTTATGCTGCATGCAACTCCCCAAAGGCATTCTGGGTGGAAAAGTTCTTTCCTCAATACAACGGTTAAGGGCGAGAAGGAGGTTCTCCCCTCCAGGTTTGACATCTTTTTTACTTAAAACAAACACAAAAAGAGGTCAGACTGCACCATGCGATGTACAAACTGCTTTAAAATGATCAAATAGCTGATTCTCATGAGATAATTATGTGATCAAGGATTGTTCCGTTCCGTCAACTTCCGCTTGTTCCGGGGTCGGGTCGCGGGGGCAACAGCCTCAAACGGGCAGCCCAGGCCTCGCTCACCCCGGCTGCATCCTCCAGCTCACCCGGAAGGATCCCAAGTCTTTCCCCGGCCAGCTGTGAGACGTAGTCTCTCCAGCGGGTCCGGGGTCTGCCCCTTAGTCTCCTCCCGGTGGGACGTGCCCAAAACACCTCGTCCGCGAGGCGCTCGGGGGGCATCCTGACCAGATGCCCGAACTACCCCATCTGGCTCCTCTCGACCTGGAGGAGGAGCGGCTCGACACCGAGCTCCTCATGGCAGAGCTCCTCACCCGATCTCTGAGTGAGAGCCCAGCCACCCTGCGGAGGAAGCTCATTTCGGCCGCTTTTACCCGCGATCTAATTCTTTCGGTCACCACCCACAGCTGGTGACCATAGGTGAGGGTAGGAACGTAGATCGACTTGTAAATCGAGAGCTTTGCTTTTCGGCTCAGCTCTCTCTTTACCACGACGGACCGATGCAGCGTCCTAGTTATTGCTGATGCCACACCGATCCGCCTGTCGATCTCCCGCTCCATCCTAAGGATTGTGATTAAGGATTGTTTCTTTCATATTTTAGGACATAAATGCTTTCATTTGATTCAAACATGCGCTAAATTAGCAAATTTTACTTTGTTGTTACGCTTTTTCTTTTTTTTCACCAACCTCAACTTTTTTTCTTTGCTGTATGGGAAACTTTTTACAATGCCGTGTTTATCCCATGAGAGGGATTAACTTGTTCACTCAACCTTTTCTTATTGGAGAAGGTCAGAGGGCAGGATCTGGATGCAGTTACTTACACATTGCTCCTAATAACCCTTCTTTTATGGGCGGTGTTGTGAGTTATTAGACCTAAAACAACAGTAGATTCAATGTCCTGGAACTTTTTCAGTCATTTTAACTCCCACTGTTTTTGTGACGAGTTCCCTCTGCACACAATGAGATCTACTGTAACGTGTCATTGTCATCAGCAGAGCTCCACGCCTCCACACCGCCTCTTTCTGTCCTGCTCCTCCGGCGCCATTTATGATAATTATCACTTGGCTGCCTCGGTTTGTTTGTTTGTTCGATTTTAATTTTTTTTAACATTTCATGGCCAGTTGGTGTTTATTTAACCTTCTTTTTGGCTCATGCTCCCAGTTTCAGTTCTCACCCTTGCACATATCCAGTGTTTGTTGGGGTTTTTCTGAACTAATTACAGTATTTAAAACATTACAAGTCACTTTAGTTCATCTCTGAGTCTCACTCAGTGTGATTCAGAACACTCAGTGAACTTTTAAAGGCTACAAAAGCTAATTAGATGTAGACAAAATAATTGGAAGTACCTCCAGCACAGAATGCTGTAACGTCTAACTCTGCTATATTTAGTCACACATGATTACAAGGAAGGAGGTGAAGGATGTTAATTGCAGTGTACAAGTGTATGATTTACTGCTATTGTTGTTGAGGATTGGTGTCAGAATGGGCCTCAAGAAACATTTTATAGTTTTATTTCTGCCTCAGCGGGTGGACTGTAATTTAGCTGCGTATCTGATCCAGTGTCGGCTTTCACTGTCGAACGCCACTCAGACATCCGAACGCGCACTTCCGCACACTCCATTTGTGTAAAAATAATAAATAAATAAATCTGCTTGATGGGATGATAAATGCAAATTGTTCAGCGGTATCGTTTTCTGGGAAAACTAAAAGCTTTTCTGTGAGATTGATGTTTTCACTTCCAGACCAATGAACACAATGAAGCTTTAACTCTGTGCAGACAGCGTGAGGAGAGCAGCAAATGAGTAAAAACTCAAAGCAACGTTGGTTGAGTTAGGCTAAGAAGAAGCATTGTTGGAGTTCAGCACACCTGGAGGCCACATGTGGATTACCCAGCCCACCCCCACCGGGGTCAGGGACTGAAAACTCCAAAGTCATCATTATAGCTGAGGGTGGAGGGGATCATTAAGTCATTATTTATGTGCTCTCTGCTGTTTTATCACCACCAGACTGAGTCTCACTGCGCAGACACCCACACTTGCACCCCTCACATGAATAACATAATTGTTCGGGGTAGCTAAGGGGTCGTTTCTAATAGAAAAAAAGTGCCGACATTAACAGTCTGGAGCGACTGCAGAGACCACTTGGCAAAGTTTTTTTTCTTCTTGCCTCCTCCCCTGTTGGGGTCATTTGCACCTTATTGAGCTTTATTTACATGCTGCTCCCTGAATGAGCTTTTTACTTCCACATTTTCTTTGGCGTGAGAGATGCGGTAGCAGAGAAGGAAGTTTTTACAGGCAATTTCCCCCATTACACACTGTATTGCCGGCAGAGCGTTTTAAGCGTTCCATCAGTCAGACGCTGTAGTTGTAGAAAAAAAAAAAACTAGGTGGTAAAAGTATTTGTGTGAGTTGAATTAATTCAAAATGAACGTCTTTTCTTCTCATCAAGAGTGAGTCTAAACCAATTCTTGCTTGTTCTGGTGTCACTTCACACAGGAAAGGATCATTACAGGTGTATGGTTGCACTTTACATTAAAGTTAACCGCAAAAAAGAAAGAAAAATCTTCAGGAAGAGGTGGTCTAAAAGTGGAGATGATTTGGTGAATTAGTTGTTAAACAGACCTGCTTTGTGTTGCACCTGGAGCTGAGGCCACGCAGAGTCAGCTCTCCAGGTATTTTAGTCTCAGACACACCGCTGTTACTCCGGGTGTTTCCTTTCATTTTTTTTTTCGCTAGAAAACAGGGAGCTGTTGCTTTTCCAGCTGTGCCACCCCACCCAGAGTTGGTCGTGTCGTTGTTACGGCCTGATTCAATTACCTCAGTGGGACTACTCTCCTGACACATGACATATGCACATTGTGCTGCAGATGTGAGGAGCTACAGTTTAAAGCTTGAGCTGTTATTTATGGAGATCCACATAGTTTCCTTAGCCAAGCCCACCTTCAACTCCAATCCATCCTTTCTTTCTCTGAAGTGCTCTTAAACTCTTCTTTCTTTCCTTCTAAACTCTCCGTTCTGGTAATCCCCTCCATTCTCCTCCTCAGCCATCACTCCTTTTGTTCCTGTCTAACCTCTATAATACCCTTCTGCTCTTAACTTCAAGCCCTTCTATCCTTGCCCTATCCCTCAATTTCACCTCAACCAACCTCTAGCCATCATCCTCTCCACTGTCTTCTTCGTTCTTGTTTTTGTTATTTCTCTCATTATCGCCGACTCTTCAGCTGTAATCCACCTGAGTGACCCTAAACTTGACTCACTTTTAAAGTTCAGCTATGACACTGAAGGCCCTTACGTAAAACAGTCTTAGTCTTTGAGACAGCTGAGCAGATCAGTGGCTTATGCAAATGACATTCAGGGATGCATGAAAAGGAATTACTTTCATTCTCATGGACATTTGCATGAATGAGTTTGCACCTAAACTCATTTGGAAAGTAATGGATGTTGCAGGTGGCATGCAGTCAGGATGAGCAGCTTCCATTGTTTGCACAAATAATTGCTGCAGATTCTTTTTAATATTTGTACATGGCATGACATTTTGTCATTTCTAATCTAATTTCTTAATGAATGTGAGTACAGGTCGTATTTCAAAAGCACAGTCTGTTCCTTACAGTTTGCACATACAGTTGAAGTGATGGTGGCATTATTTAATACAGTAAAAAGTGGTTTTGGTGTTCAGTAGATAGAACAAAAGCTCATTTCCAGAATGATGCAATTATGTTGCAAATCAGAAAACACATTGATTTTATTCCGTTAAGAAATTGCTTTAAAAGATATCACCTAAATCCTTGTTATTCAACAATACTCCTAAATACGTCACTGTAATTTATTTCTAGGCTTTTAATGCCTTTTAGAGACCTTCATTTTTCAATTTCAGGTCGAGTCATTAAGTTGACAGCTGCTGACGTCAATAAAAAGCTATTTTTTTAGTTAAAAAAAAAAAAGCCCAGTTTGAAGTTAGTCTAATATCTAAAGAGAATTTCTTATCACTCAAATTAGATAACAAAAAGGTTTAAAGTCCCTTTTTTTTAAAAAAAAAAAAAGCTTGCATTGTGATTAATCGTCTTTTAAATTCAATTAAATCAATGTTTCTTTTGATGTGCAAAAGAAAGAAAAACATTCAAAGAAACATAAAAGTAAATGTTTAGATGCTCGAACACAACGGGAGGTCTTTTGTCCCACTAATTAGACTATACAGCGACTACTCAGTGTAGTTCTGTTTTTACAAATGAAGAAAAACTTACATAAGATTAACTTTACTTCAAATGTTAGTCTTTCAAATCTACATCCTACAAAAACCACAATACAACCTAAAATTCTTGAATCTATTTGTAGAAAAACTGTTTGCAAGTAGGTCCCTCAAAATTTCTCAAGTAAGTGAGATGATAAAATTAATGGGAAAAAAATAAAACTGACGGAAATTTATGGACAAGTTGTCAAAAAATACAAGAAAACAAAAGTTTTTAACTACCACAAAAGTTTTGTTTAGTCTTCTGAGCTGCTTCTCCCTAACGAGGTCACTGGGGGTGCCAGAGCCTATCCCGGCTGATTAAAGGCGAGAAGCAGGATACACCCAGAATAGGTTGCCAACCTGTCACGGGGTCACACACGTACAACTATCCACACCCACTCATCCCTCGGAGCAGTTTCATAGTGGCCAATCAACTTGACATGCATGTTTTTGGAGAGTGGGAGGAAACCGAAGTACCTGGAGGGAACCCATGCATGCATAGGGAGAAAATGCAAACTCCACACAGAAAGACCTGCCCCAAAAGTTTATTGATAAAAAGTCTGTAATTGACTTTTCTCAATTTCTCAAACAATTTATTTGTTCGTTTTGATGAAGTTACTTTCATTTCAAATTGTCATTACGATTTTAAGCGGGTGTGATTATTTTGACACTAATCTCCTTCTGCACATCAATCCTGTAAATTCCACTCAGAGCTTGAAATTTAAAAAAAAAAAAAAAAGTCAAAACCTTCATTAAGATACTACACGTAACAATTCCAGCTTACTGAAGAACACGCAGATACATGCACACATGATATAATTGGGTCAGGAACACACTGACGAACGGACGTTTCAGCATAATGGATACATTTGGGTCAGGTAGACAGCTGTGCACACATGCATACCTTTTACAAGCAGACTCTCCTGAGCTGGAAAACTCCAACACACACACATAACACAAAAACACAGCCTGAAACATCTGTTTAGGGCCTCTAGTAAAGTCCAGATGGACTCAAAGAGGTGATGTGTCAACAGCAGTGGAGACCACACATTAAATCCACTCAATGCTCCGATAACTACCTCTTGGGATTCTAATGGTGAGACGGTATTAACCAAGACCACAACCTGTAATTACCCTAATTACTCTGGAAGCTTTGTCCAAATTAATATATGCCATAATTTTAGGGAAATTTAGGTCAGTTGAATAAAATCCTAAGAGCTCACTGTCTAGTTAGTCTTGAAATGCTCTGGTGAGTGTGTAAGCGTTCTATAAATAAAGATAGGGAAGCAGAGTTAACTTTAACCCGACTCCAGAGTAAATATAAAGCACAACCTGAACATGGAGAGTAAATTAGTATATTGAGATGTAGGAGCGATACGATTCAGCTTTGATGTTTAGCCATCAAAGTCATCACGAAAATGCCCGTTTCAGAGAGGTTCTGTTGCCGTGAACTGCCGTAAGCTTAAATTAGACTCATCCCAACCACATGCAGATGCCATTTCGTCTTATGTCTCCCTTCATTTGATGGAGAAGTTAATGTAGCTGTTGCTGCTGATTAGATGGTATTGTTTCTGTTCCCTGGTGGCATTTTGAGAGGAGTTGTGTAGATATAAAGAGAGATGGGGTGTGAGATGTAGAAGATTGCTTGAGTGTGTTTGTCCTTTTACGTGCTTATGTGAGTGTTTGTGTCAGCTTGTCCTTGTACGAGCCAAGGAGAGAGCATGAAGTGTCTGCCCTGTACCTGCCTAATCAAGTTAGGAGACATGCCTGCAGCTACAAAGACTCAGAGACTTAATACTGGCCTAAATAGAGACTGATATTCCGGAAAACTTGGAGTTTCCCTCTCTAAAACTCATTAAACACCAACATGGTGTCTGAATCACACACACACATACACACATACACTTGGACTCCTGCTTTCCACCTGCTGACACATGCATTATTATAACAATTACCCACCATCTATCTACTTCCTCGCAGGATAGAGGGATGAGTTTTCAATAATTCATTCTTTGTAGTTTGACCCAGAAGGAAAAAAAAAGTTAAATACATGCTGTGTCTGTAATATATGGCAATTTACAGATTTCTAAGTCCGTTTGATGTGTGATTTGTCCTGACAGATCATTTTTGTGATCCTCACACTCTGTTCTTTTCGATTTTTACAACATGTAATCTTTCTACTTGTTTTTTTGTTTTATGGAGGTGGGAGCGGGAAAGGAGAGCGATGACACACCATCAAAGGCATTTCTGTCTGCTATACAGCTCATTAAGGTCAATTAGAGGAAGCTCATTATGTCTAGTCTGTGTTTTGGGGCCAAAGTGACACTGTACCCCAAAGACTTGCAATTATTTTCCTGCCTGGAACATTTTTTGGATATTCACGAGTGTTTGTTGTATCAATTGAGCAAAAGGCTTTGATTGTGTGCTGAAAGTGTGATGTTACGTAAAAACAAAAAGACTCTAGATATGAATGATTGATTATTAAAATGAAATAGAACGTTGTATTCTAATTTTATGCCCCTAAAATCTAGAATGGTCTTCCAGACAATCTGAGACAGACCTCTACTCTTACAATGTTCAAGTTCAGATTAAAATTTGTACCTTTGGTCATACACACAATAATTGAAAGCATTGTATCACTACTCTTACTAATTTATTTACAATCAATTTTAGTGCATTGAAGTTATCTAATAACTTCAAAAAGTGAGGGTTTCAGGACTCACCTTTGCAGGAAACAATGAGTTTATGCACAAGTAAAACCCCTAAGGCGGTGGCTCAATGGTTAGAGCGTTCGCCCGCGGACCTGAAGTTGACCGGAAGTTCGCAGGTTTGCATCCCACTAAGTGGATGTCTAGGGTCCTCGGAAAAGACACCTATTCCCCGAATTTTCACATCATTGACATGTCATAGGCAGCCTGCTGCGGAGTAGGAGTGTGGCACACAAATTTACCCGGAGAGGGATCAATAAAGTGAGCAAAACTAAAAAAAAAAAAAAAAAATCCAAAACTTCAGATTGTTGAATCACAGCTCTTAGGGACTATTCAACCAACACAATGATGTTGGCAAAACTCAAAACCTCTTAAACGCGCAAAAGCCAACTATATGGGGTGAGGTTTTTATGACTATCTTGATGGAAACTCTTCTTCTTTCAGCATTCCCCTTTAGGGGTTGCCACAGCAAGTTTTTTTCTTCCATCTAACCCTATCTGCTGCATCCTCTCCGGTCACACCAACTATCTTCATGTCTTCGTTCACTGTATCCATGAACCTCCTCTTTGGGCTTCCTCTGGGCCTCTTTCCTGGTGGTTGGAACTAAAATTAGAAAATATCAACCCTAAAAATCTCTGATCATTTTTGTATCAAGCCCTCCCGTCCAATGTTCAAAAACTAGTCAAACACTTGATTGTTCTTTGCCCCACCTTTTGTTCTCCTCCACGCCCACATTCTAAAGTAAACAGAAAGTTTTCTGTTTAAGTGCACACACTTTGATCACCCTATTTAGTCCCCTCAGGTAATGCTTTCCCTTTTCTTGCTCCCAGGGTATTAGACTAAGCACGCGCCGAGAGGAGAAGGAATTCACATTGTCAAAAACAAACGTAAAACTGGTGAATATTCCATTCTGAGCAAACAAAAGCTTGCGTGTTTGTCTGCATATGCCGTGACACAAGAATTATTACATAGAAACTTTGTACACCCTCTTTGAACTGTTGTTACTTCAAGTAACAACATTTTCTTTGCTTGAAAGCATAAACTTAAAGTATATTCAAATTGTGCATCATTTTGTGAACACTGAAGAAATTGCACACGGATAGTGAATATTGCACATGTATGTTTCACATGGGGAAATTGCACATTACAAGTGGTACATTGCACCATTATATTAATATTGCATATTGAGTCATTGAGGTTTGAGTTGTGCGTGTTTGTGGCTCATCCACAAGCACCTGAGCATGATTTATTCACAACGTTGACAGCTTTTGGGAAAAGATGTTCCTCAAGTTTGTGGTTTTTAAATACAGCGTCCTGAATCATCTGCCAGAGGCGAGAAGGAACTTCATGAGCAGGATGTGCTAGAGTTCTGGGTGTTATTAAAAAAACCTGTTGTGACTGCAAGCTATGGATGACAAAAAACAACTGTTCACACCGGGAAGTTTTCTATTAGAATTTTTTTCAAATTTAGAGTTCAGAATTGATGGACGAAGTTCATCCAAAGATCATTAGGTCCAAATGTACTGTTGCTTCTTTTTTTAAAAAATTAATATGGATAAAAATGTACAAATCCACACTTTCAGAAATCTCTATTGCAGTTCAACTTTGGTACCAATTAGAGCTTGCCATTTAAAAGTTCCAATTTGAATAGGCAATTGCACCGATTTTCTTTCTCATCCCAAAACTCAATATATCTGCAAGCAATTTTGATAAGGCTCATTATATGATGCTACTATTTAAATCATAACAGACAAAATGACTGTGATGTACCTTGGATGACCCAAATGCTGACACATCATTCTCAATTTGTCCAGAAAACAAACACCGACATCACAAGGTCACACCCAGTCTCAAAGAGTACCCTGGAAGCTTTTACCACAACCAAAGTGCCTCTATGTACTTTTTACACCTTTGTGCAATTGGGGCAATTTCAGGCAAGTGAGGGCGTGAATCTAAACTTCCCCAGAACCTTTTTTGCACAGTTAGCACACTGGGTTATCCCCATTTTGGTTTTATAATACCTTTTATGAGAAAATAACCCAGTTAATATATAATAAAAATGTCACTAATATTACAACAAAAATTCATCAGCTGAAAAAGTATACTAAAAACCACATTACTTTTTAAAATATGTGTTAAGCTTTTTAATAGCATTGGTTCATATGTTCATATTTTGTCAGTCTTTTCGTTTTGTCTTCTGAACTGCTGATCCCTAACGGGCCACAGGGGGCCTACCCCGGCTGATTGCAGACGAGAGGCAAGGTACATCCCAAACAGGTCACCAGTCTGTTGCAGGGCCACACACAGACAAACATCCAAAAACACACTCATTCTGAGGGGGAATTTTGTAGCAGCGAATCAACCTAGCATGCATATTTTTGGAGGGTAGGAGAAAACCAGTGAACTTTAAGAAAAACCACATGTACACAGGGAGAACATGCAAACTCCACAAAGAAAGACTAGTGTTTCAAGTCTCACTCCTACTTCAAGACTAAAACCCCTAACCACTGCAACACCGTGCAGCCATCTACCTTTTCTTTAGGTAGAAAAATGTTTGTAGACTCGTGCCTTGCAAAATTCCTAGAATTCTACCTTTTTTTTCTTTTATGATTGAATGTGGTCTCCAAAAGTCACAAAAAGATGCATAAATTAAATTATGAGTAAAATCAACTGACTGCAAATTACAATGTCAGCAGTTTCTTTCTACCTTTGAGGCATGACAATATTTAAAATTAAATTGAATTTGTAAGGTGATTTGAAAGGCTTAAGATAGCTTTACTGCATCTGGGTGAACAAGCTCAACTTACAATGATAGACAAGACAATTGCCCAAATCTGCTTCTTTGTTTGAGCCCCCCTAGTTGTTTCTGTGTGGTCTGAAAAAAAAAAAGCTGTTTCTAATCGCTTCCTTCTTGACATTCTCCTTCGCCCGTCTGTCTATCAAGGGAGGCGTGTTGATGATTTAGCAGTTCAGTGGTGGAGTAGATTAATCGTGCAGTTCACGCTTTCTGTCTTAGTCTCATGCTTTTAAGGAAGGGCAGGGTGTCATTGATCCGAAAAAGAGACAGTGTGTTAGAATTAGAGACCTAATTAGTAGGTGTAGCATGACGAGCCGAGGGATCTCCATCGGTAATGACACCCAGACAAAATTTGCTTGGACTTCAGTTTTCAGTTTTCCCACTACGGTTTGATGCCCTCTCGTCCTTGTCTACGGAATCTGACTAAAATACACACATTTTCTTAATTTGAACTGCATTGTTCACATTAGGGGGACATGGCTTTTATTAAACCAGCATTTCTTTCATCCAACTTTGTCAATTTGGGACCAATTTACTGTTTCTTTTGACCTTCCAAGTGGCATTTGAAGAGAAAGTCTCCCTCAACAAAAGACTTAGTGACAATGGTTAACGAGCTTCTAATAAAGGACAACCTCGTCATTAGTCCTTTGGACAAAAGTTTGTGGATAGTAACTATTGGTGTGTGCAAAATAATGATGTGTGGTCTTAAGCTTTTCTTGCTATTTGTCATTTTTAGAACTTTATTGAGAGAAGCATTGAGATTTAATGAAGAAAACGGCAACTCATTAGGAACATTGTTGAAGCAGTTGAGATAAAAAACAAGCCCAACACACAACATGACAGTCTCACAGTGATGGATTGCTACCCCTGTAATCTCCTTTTACCCCATATTGCTGTTCTTTCTTTTAATTTTCTCCCCTTCAAAAGTGTGTTGGAGTTGTTCATGGTGTACTTTTCTGAAAGCAGCCTGGTCTCTCTCACGGGGGAAATACACTAGATCACACAGGAGGAAATGCAATTACTGCCTCCCTGCAGAATCCTAATCACCAAGTCCTGATGTTAAAAGTTACTCTCTTTAATGTGCTGAATTTCAAAGACATCGTGCAGATCATTTGGTTTATTCACATGCATCTTTACAGGATGTAAATAAGCTTATTAAACAGCCATTTTTAATATGTGAACTTTTTATTCAAGAAGAGCTACTTACTTCATTCAAACAAGATCCCCAAAGTCTCACTAAGTGAGATTAATGCATTTACCATGAATAAGTTTATCTCATACTTATCTTATAGTAAGCTGGGAAAAAATGGTTATAAACCATCTAAACAGAAAGCTGGATGTGAGCGTATGTTTGTTCATTTTCTAAATAGTTTCCACTGTTAACATCAACTCCACTAACGCAGGAACCAAATACTTTGTATATCATAGAAACAGATTAAGAGATTTCTGTTTTGCTATTATTTATTTCATTTTATTTTTGGTGTTCCTTTGTCTTTGGTGATTTCAGGAAGTGTAACAATGGTGACAGATGGTGACTTTGTGTCTCACATATTTTAAAAGTTTAGGAATGGATTCTGGAATAAATCCAGGCAACGTTAAGTATGTAGCAACGCTTAGATTAATGGGTTTTAAATTATTTTTGGAATTAGAAGTATAAGCTTTTATGGATGGATTTTGTTGGTATTTCTTGCTCTTTCCATTGAATTGAATTGAATATGCGTTATTTATCCCCAAAGAAAAATTTGAGTGCTGCAGTGTTACATTCATGCAATCTCGAATGGCAAGTAATTACAGGTTTAATAGTTTGATGGAGGATGGTAATAATGATTTTCTGTAACGTTCCTTTGAGCAGCAGGGTTGCAGGAGTCTGTTGCTCAAGCTGCTCTTCAGATGGTCCACAAATTCATGGAGAGGGTGGGAGGGATTTAGCATGATGTAAGGATTCATAATTTTTAAAGATCCATGTAAAATCTTTAAAAAATTGTGAGGGCTTCTTAGAATAAAAGAAAACTATTATTTGGCATAGTTACGTTTTGTCTGCAGGACATTTTGATGCAAGGCCGAGTGTGGTATGTTGTATATTCATACATGTATATCTGTACATCCCTAGAAGGATGTTAGGTTTGGAACCACCAGGCAAGAGGCCTAGAGGAAAACTAAAGAGGGGATTCATACAGACAATGAAGGAAGACATGAAGATAGTTGAAGCGATCGAAGGGGATGCAGGAGATGGAACAAACTGACTTGCAGTGGCGACTCCTGAAGTGACATGCTGAAAGATCATTGCTGATCAGATCAGAATCTTCCAATCGATGTGTTTATGTGATATATTTTTATTATGTAAATAAATATTCCATCTATAACTAAGAAGGTATATCTCAATAAAACCTACACTTTTTTTGCATTTACTCTTGAAAAGGCAGTGATAGCATAACAAGAATGATTGGATTACACAGTAAGAATCAAGTCTAAACTTTCACACAGTCTTCATTGAGCCAGCTGGCCTCGGGCTTAGGTGTGTGGGTTGTTTCTTAGAGTGGTCTAGAGTCTCCAGGTCTATTTTTGAGCAGGCTAACTGTCAAAGTGGACCAGTCCATTCAGCTCTTGGTGAAATACAATCCGTCCAACTCCTCAGTGGCACGCAGAGAGAGAAAGAAGGCAAGACAAATGAGAAGAAGATAGATTTCTTTGCTTCGTCTAGCAGAGACACGATAGCTTCAGATGCCTTCAGGCTCCGTCTCCAACTCTCTCTTACTGTTGTTCCAGTTTACCCAGGAGAGACAATTTCAGAGGTAGAGGCTTGAGCACACACATGCATGTTAATAAAACACAAAATCCACTTCAGCAGTTTGCTTTAATGGTTAAAAAAAATCACTGCATTTAACCAAAAACCTATTCTTTTACATCAGTGCCTTAACTTACATAGACTGTGTATGTCAGCAGAGCCGTAACAAAGGCCAGACACTCTGCAGAGACGCACAAACATGCACATATGCACATACCAGGGTAATTAATTGGTTCCAGTGGAGCAAGGCGCTAATTTACTATCAATCCTGCCATATTTTCTCATACACAAAAGATGACTCATCTCAAGGAAACATCTGCCCGTATATTATATTCTCATGTACCTGTAAATACATGTGATTTTATCTATAATTTTATAGACAGATGTACGTAGATAGATTAACTGAGGTGTACATGTGTATACACACATATACCGATTGGTCCTAAACATAAGTTTGTCTTCTTAATTTGAGGACCCAGTTGTGACAAGTTTTTTACTAGCGTCTTTTAAACGCCACTTTTTACAGCATTTTTGGTGATAAATCAGCCATTTTTTATTAGATTTTTTTTTTTTTTTTTTTTTTACTTCTTTGGCTTGCCCTGATGGGGACAAGGAGACAAGGAGACAACACTTGTGCACCCTTATAAAGATATATACATACACATACAGCATTGGTATGTATATATATACAATTGTATGCAATGCTTTTTTCTTCTGGAGATGTAACTGCTGTTTTTCAGGCACATAATTACCGTGCCGAAGGAGTTGGCAGGCTTTTAAGCTTGTTATCTTGAATGTGTTGATCGCTAAGAAACATGTGGTAAGATTGATCGTTGCACTTTCATCCTTGTATTCTTCGCCTTATTTTTTTGCTTAAACAATGGGGACTTTTGTCAGTGAAGGATCAGCTTTGAAACTAAAGATTTTTTCCTGAAGTTCATTTTTAATGCTGACTGGTTGCAAAAGTGTTGCTAACAAAAATGCAGTTGTTTTTATTAACTGTCTTTTAGTAGCTAAAGTCTGCATCCTACATTAAATACTTACTAAAAAAATTTTTTTAACAGCTAAAACTTTTTCATTTGAAAATTTGACCTAACTGAAATCTGCAAAGAGCACTTTGTAAGTTTGTGAGGCTATGAGTCCTAAAGCTTTATGCAAAATACTTTTCAGCTCAGAAACATGTAAAACTCCACTCAGTCCCTAGCTAATATAATTACTCTGTACCACTGGGTATTGTGTTTAAAATGGGAAAATATATGGGTGTGAAGTAAATGCATAAATAAAAAAAACTGTGCAAGGACACATTAACCTATTTTATTTTCTTCCAAAAGTATTGAAAGTATTAAATTAGTGCAAAAACTGTTGTAAGTCAAGAAAATATTCCATAGGTGATAAATGTCTTCTGCTTTCAATGACACACGGCATTTCAATAAAGACTCGTGGTCTTTTTATTTATTCTAACTACTGAGTTCTGTGGTATAAAAAGTCTTGTATTTTTTATGATCTGTATTTGTGGGCAGGAACAGAAGTTGTTTTTTATTTTTAATTCCCAAGTAGCTTCTTACTGTACGGGTTTTTTGTAATGACTTACTTTCAAGGAGAAAATTGAGCACAAAGGGACGGTAAGGACGGGATCGAAGTGGGGATGCGGCATTGTGATGTATAATCTTACAAAATTCTACCACACCGGGGCTTAATAATTCATCCATTTATTTCTATGGCCTTAAATGTATTTCTCCTTATAGATGTAGAAGCTATTCCCTTAAACCGTCTAAAGAAGACCCTCAGAGTTGACATATTTGGAGGCCAAATGTGTCAACGTCTTGCGTTAAAGTCCAATGGAAAACTAACGTTCTGTACTTTGAACTAAAGAAAATCATATAAAATTTATGAAAAATACTTTGGTTAAAACTCAGAGTATTCAACTATTAAAATAGTTGATTGCATTTTAAATATTGATGAAAACTGCTCTTTTTTCAATCAATGACAACTTTTAAGTCTATCAGTAAGTTTTTAAATCAAAGCACAAACTTTCAAGACAATGTTACCATGCGGCAATGTTACAGTTCTAATTGTTACGAATACTAGCTTTAAGTATTCAACACATAAAATACAAATCCAAAAGAGAATAACTCGATAAAATCAAGATTTATTTTCGTCATCTTCCGCTTATCTGTGGGCTGGGTCGCTGTACAACAACCTTTGATGGGAAGCCCAGGCTTCTCTTGCTCCGGCTGCATCTTCCAGCTCACGTGGGAGGATCCCAAGGCATTTCCCGGCCAGCTGCGAGACATAGTCTCTCTGGCAGGCCCAGGGCTTGCCTCTGGGTCTCCTTCTGTTGGGACCCAAAACACCTCACCACTGAGGTGTTCAGGAGGCATCCTGCCCGAACGACCTCGAAGTGGAGGAGCGACCAATCAAGATTTGTCAAATATTAATAATTAAGTTGTTACACTCTTATTAGGATATGCAGATTAAAAACTCATAATTAAACTCTGAAATTGTATAAATACTTTACAAACTGTTTGATGGTGTCACCAAAATAAAAGTAGTGTATTACTCAGAGGAGCTGAAACTGTGGTTAACAGTACTGAGTATTTACATAAAGTGTTACCGAAGACGCCCGACCTCAATCTAAACCGTGAAAAAAATGTCCTTCATCATTTCCTCAGTCATGCTGTGTCGTTGCTAAAGCGGATGATTGATTGTGATATTAGTAAATGAATGATTTGAAACCTGCAGCTTCCTGTGCAGAACAAAAGAAAGCGAGAAAGAATAAAATATGTGGGCTCAGTCATTTTAAATCCTCACCTGAGTGAAAAGAATTTACCCTTGGATGACTGTAATTTGCTTTTCATCTACAATCTGGCCGACATAAAAGCAACATTTCTGTGACCTTTCGGGGTTTGCAGATCAATGGTTTGGTCTCGTAGTTCGCAGTTACCCATCACACCCTCAGAGCAGTGAGAACCTTCACTGTTTCTTCACCTTAAAGCTTCACAGTTCAGGTGTGTTTGTATGAATGCAAAGTTAATTTTGTGTCTTGAGTTCACAGCTGTAGACGGTGATAGTATAATTTTGCACCCTGTGAGACAGGCGGCTACCTGTTAGCCAAGCATGTAATTAAAGCTTTAAAAATGTCACCATTTCTCACTGAACGGCTTTATTCATCTTATCACCACAGCACCAGCTGTATGTGCATGTGCAAACTTAATGTTTGCAGTTCCGTCATGCATGATGAGTTATTTGTAAGTTTTTACATTTTGGGGACAGGTTTTGAAACTGCAACCCTGATCAGTTCAGTTGATACATCTCCTATGACTATCTCATTCTGGGTTTTAGAAATCATTGATAATATTTCCAAAGAACTTACAATCAAGTAAATTGGCAGGAAACTCGTCAGACACACATAATGAGACTGATTTGGTCACATCATGAGGTAAAATTAAATAAAAGTGTACAAAGTAAAAACATAATGACAAACTAGGACTAGGTTTTGAAATGGGTCTCCACATGCATCCCGTTCTAACTCTCCGAGATGCAGACAGTTAAGGGGTTGCACTAAGCAAGTCCTGGATTTTTTCCCATGAGATGTAAGTGACTGTCCTCATAAAGTTTGTTTGGGAATAGGTGGTATCTGTGAGCAGCATTTTTTATGACACTTTGAGGAACTCAAACAGTTGCCTCTGGCTGTTAAAGATGTGTTAGTGGCCGATCAGCTCCAGGGTGAGGTGAAGTTTTTTTTTTTGCTGGTGAACACCAAAAAGACATTCTGCTCCAGCAGCTGTTACCTAGTCATACTGCAGTGATTTAGACAGATTCAGACTTTAAGGAGTGATGGTAATCAGGGGCAGAGCCAGGATTTTCTAAAGATCCTGTGGAGTTGGCGTGGCTTACAATGCAAAGATTGGCTGGGGTGGGGGCCGTGACATCATTGATAAAGTCAGCATCAGCACAGGGGGGACTGGGGGCATTACGCCCAGAACATTTTGAAAAATAAGAGTCATTTTCCTGCATTTTGGTGCCCATTTGTTGGCCCTGCAAGGGGTTAGCTTTACTAGTCCCCTTTCCTTTCTTCTTCTTTTTTTTTTTTTTTGTGGACCAAAAGCGGGGATCAATTACCAGGGGCTCCGGTAATTATTCCGCCCCTGGTAATTGATGGTGAAAGCCAGAGTCTAAAATAAACATGGATCACTTTCAATACTTCCACCACTAAGCTAAGTTTTGGCAGCTTCTTTTTCACTTATAATGAAAAATAAATAGGATTAGTCCATTCAAATATTGAAGCCTCTTTCATTAGCCCATATTCTTTGTATATGCAAACAGTTCTAAAGTATGAAAGTATATGCCTTCATTTATTAGCCACAAAAGGCGTGGATAAATCTAATTAAATTAGTTGAATTAAATTCAAATTGAAAGAGAAATGACAAAAAATGGTCACATAGAGCTCCCTGACACAGTGTTGTGCTTTTCAGAAAATAGATTAATTCATAAATTTAGAAAGCTTTGCAGGTTACAAGCTATAACTAATCTATTCATCGTCTTAAAAACAACACCCACTCTGTATTTGGAAGATTTGTCCTTCCAAACTTTCAAGGACAGTTCAAACTATCTTCAGTAACCAGGAAGACAGCAACATCAGAATAAATAGTGACTATGATTCCTATCTATCAGCATGAGAGCCTCGTTCTCTGATGTTTATCTCTCACATTTGGTGCAACATATTGAATGCTACTGGCATCAATGTGTGTTTTGGATATACACAAAAAGATACTTCGCCTACGGTAAAGCATCACCATTTCTTTGAGGATGATTCAAGGAAATAAAAATACTTGTAGAATTCGTGAAGCTCCGCAAACTCAGGGTGGGACTCAGTTAAAATTGCCGGTTTTGATTTTCGAGTAAGTTTGTGCAGAGAGTTGATGTTTGTTTGACTCGGTGAATTTTAGCAAACGTGTGTAATCTGTATTCTAGACGAGAGCTATGGTTGTGGTCTGGCTTGTCTTCAAGTTGGTCAAACAACACAGCAGTAAACAGTTGTTAGTGTTTATGATTCATTGTGTTCCTTAGTTTGGAAAAAAAGAGAAAATCCTCGAGAACCTAAGTTCTCTGCAACCATTACTCAGTGGCAGAAGAGGGTGACATTATCTCAAACAAACCCCAAGAAGATTCCTCAAAAGTATAGCTGGAGTTTTGTTAAACAAGTTTTACTGTAATTAAATGGAGACTCACTTTTACCTCTGGACTCGCACTTGGTTCTCCCCTCCGCCTCGATCCTTCACACGTGACACAAAAAAGTTGTTTTCAAATTATATGCTATTTTCTCAAACATGACGACAGATTCTAATCTTATTTCCGAGTAAAACAATCTGTAATTTTCTCAGTCTTTCTAATTTAGAGCTGTTTTCCAAACAAGATTGAAATCTAAACTGTATCTGTTACAATTTAAAAAAAAAAAAGTTTATTTTTTTGCAGTGGACAAAGGGTGTGGTTGCCATGGTGTTGCATGAGGACATCAGAAATAGCTGAAAAATAATGTGCAACCCCATGCATTCCTAGTACACACACACACCGAACTCTCTTTTCTCAACCTTACAGGAGCAGGGTGACTTATTCCATCTATCAGCCGAGAAAATAAAAGTGGATAGAGACTCGAGTGTGAAATGCATTCTGGGACGGCAGAAAACTGGAAGAGATGTTTACTTAGCATTCCATGTGCATGTGTGTGTGAGTGTGTCAACGACACAGACACAGAGCAAAAAAAAAAGTCTAACAGTAAGATGTGTGCACCCCGAAGACCACACTGTGCACTCAAGATAAGGTTTCCAAACAAACAATGTGATCTAAGACTATTTTTCAATCCCATTTTTAAGGACACAAACAATTCCTCCTATGGAACTAATCTGGCTCCCCGATCTTTGAGGTCACCAAGCGGAAATGGCTCCACTGCACGACGATGAGCTTTTGATGGCTAAATCATCACTCCATCATTTTTCCCTTTATTCTTCACTGAGCTTGTGAAACACCCAGGAGACACAGGGCACTAAAAGCCTGAGCATTGAGGGAAAAAAAGGTCAATAAAAGGTACACACAAAGGGAAAGAGGTCAGTTAATACAAACAGACTGAAAAATCTCAGGAAAAGCAGTTGTCACGACCACTACTATAGGCATGTCGTGTTTAATGTAGCACTAACTCAGTCGGTCAGAAGGCTCAACCACTTCTTTTTTGTCACCTTCCTCCCTTTTTGAGTTTTTATAGTTCACTTAACAGGCTGACACAAACTTGAGCTTCTACTTTGCTGGTTTCTTTGAACACGTAACCAGGAACCCGACCCCAAATGAGCACAATAAGACCGTACGGTAAATTAACAAGAAAATGAACTGGATTACATTGAAAGTGATGGAATTCCACCATAACCTGATCAGACAATCTGATTGCCATCTGTTCTTTTCACACAGGCACAAAACCAAACATCACACCATCATAGTAAAAAGAAACAGCAACTGACAAATACAGAGAACAGAAGAACAAACAAACACACACAATCAGTTCCATCCGAACACACACGCAAATAAGCTCCTTGGATCACATTCATGCAGCGATATAAAGCAGCTCAGTGATTTTTTTCATAATCTGAAGCAAAATTTTGGTGGATTTTAATGGAGTGTGTGCTTTCTGTGTGTCCTGTCTGGCCTGAAAGAACGCGCAGCGAGATGGAGAAGCATCTATCAGCACTGTGGTGTGACCCCGATCTCACACTCCCCTGACTGTGTTTGGACAGATGGATCATCACTGCACCACTCACATTTGACAAATGTGCACTGGATGCAAGACTAGGAGTGTGTGTGTTGTATCAGCGTAACAAACACAAAGCCAGCATTTATTAGGCAACCTATTCATTATGTATAGTGCAATTTACCCATCATGAAGTCCCCCTCAGACAGAATCAATAGTGCTGTTGATATGATCCCATCTCTACGCATTACTGCAGGAAGAATTCAATTGATTAGTTAGCTGACACCTCAACTCACCCAAACCCCTCCTTGCATGTGTGTATGTGAAGCAGTGTCTACCTACAACTGAATTTGTCATTGTCTATTTTTATATTTTGCTGTAAATTTTTATCCCCGAAGCTGTCAGCTTGATTATGAGATTACGTTTGTATTAAGCTTCAAGACAAGACCTTCAAATCTACACAAATATTTATTGAGTTTTTTATTCTTGGTTTGGCTAATTGATGTAAATTTGCAGGTCAAGTGTTTGTGATTGAGCGGAGGCTAAAAAGTTCTAATTTGAGGTTTTAAGTTGTAAACTGTGGCCATATGTCGTTTTTATTGCAGTGTGAAAGTGCACTAATGGATTTTAAACATTCAAACACTGCTGGTTGTTAGAAGACCACGTATTGTTTTTTCTCCACCATCATCTTTCCTCCAATCACAAAACTATAATCTCTTAAGCTTCACAGTAGACTTCATGTGGGAGGGGGAAAAAGCTTTCCTAATCACACCAACTGGTTTAAAATCAGAGATAAAATTGTGGATTATTGAGAAATGGACCAAATGCACCAAATACAAATGAATCCCAAAATATGTTTTAAATGGATCATTCCAACTGAACGGTGGGTTTAACAAACACCAATTTGAAATTTTAGGAGAAAAACGTAATGACACATTATCTTGTGAGATTGTCTGCTTTTAAATAGAAATCTGTGTGATAGAAACAGATTACGTCTAAAGCTTGTGTGCAGCTGTGAAATTTGATTACATAATAAGAAAAGCTTTTGTGTTCTTTTCTTGTCGTTATTGTTTGACTATATTTAGTTCATGAGTAAGTTACTGGGTAGCCACGTGGGATTTTTTTTTAAATGTGCGCCATGGCCAAGTTCACAGAAGACGGCAAAAACAAGAAAGATATTAACCGAAAAGACGGGAATAAAACACATAATATGACACATTATATGACTGGTTACTCAAAACTTAGGGAACAGATTAAAAGTTAAATAATATATTTAAAAAAACATAGTTCTGTAGCTTGTTTTTGATAAAACCAAACACAGCAAAAAGAAAAAAAAAAAGTAAAATATCTCTATTGGATCGCAGATACAAGCGGCCGAAATGAGCTTCCTCCGCAGGGTGGCTGGGCTCTCACTCAGCGATCGGGTGAGGAGCTCTGCCATCCGGGAGGAGCTCGGTGTTGAGCTGCTCCTCTTTAAGGTTGAGAGGAGACAGATGGGGCTGGGCTCTCACTCAGAGGTCGGGTGAGGAGCTCCGGGAGGAGCTTGGTGTCGAACCACGCCTCCTTCAGGTCGAGAGGAGCCAGATGGGGTGGTTCGGGCATCTGGTCAAGATGCTTTCTAAGCGCCTCGCTGGTGATATGTTTCGGGCACGTCCCACCAAGAGGAAGACCCCGGACCCGCTGGAGAGACTATGTCTCACAGCTGGCCGGGGAACAACTCAGGATTCTTCCGGGTGAGCTGGAGGATGCAGCTGGGGTGAGAGAAGCCCAGGCTTCCCGTCTAAGGCTGTTGCTCCCGTGACCCGGGCCCAGATGAGTGGAAGACAACGGAACGGAACGAATTTGCACAAGACATTTTTGTGTGATCTCATTGACAATTTTCAAGCAAATGAATTTCTGTAGCTTCAGGCATCCACAAATAGAAGTATTTTTACAGACTACTGCTTACTCTAACTCTTTTTCTTAAAAAAATAAGGGTGTACAACTTACTGAGGCAGTTAAAGTCATGTTAAAAGCAGGGTACACCCCCGACAGGTCACCGGTCTGTTTGCAAAACCACTTTTGAACTTATTTGAAAACTAAAAACGTCACTCAGATTGACTGGATTTATTTCCAGTAGATCTGCATGACTGGATATAAGTGTTCATTTCCAGCTTTAATAGAAACATAGATTTGACGAAATCATTGATGAAATGTGTGCAATGTTAGTTTTTACCAGTGAGATTTGTCTGTCTAGAGTCATTCCCTCTAGCTATAGACATGTTCAGCAACCTCCCCACAATAAGAAAAAGCAACCTGCAAAGATTCTGCAAATTGTAACCAGGGGCGAGGAAAAAAAGAGAAGAAAATTATGGTTCTTCCTCCTGCTAGTGTGAAAGCACAACCATAATTCAAGAAAAGATGGGTGCTTCAACAATCTGTAACAGGGGTAATAAAAGGACCAAATTTAGAGCGGTTTCAGTAAAAGTGATTTAAAACAAAAGGCAAGTTATAGAAAAGAACATTGTGGTTTTCTGGCCTTGTATCGTATGTGGCTATCCTCGTGCAGCTCATGTGACGGAGCTTTATTTGATGTTTAGATTTTATGAGGGTTTCCTCTGCTCTGCTCCCCAGGTGCACTGGGATGTTATCCATCATGTAAGTCCCTGGGCAATGTAAGTGTGTGTAAATGCACCTGCAATGAACACATGTTCATGTATACCAGGTAGGTGGTGGCATTGGGGGCTTGTCCTAATGCTCAGGAGATGATTTAGAATAAAACTACTGAACAGCATGGAAACATCTTGCCTTTATTTCCCATAAGTCAGCGGGTTCTGATGAGTTGAAGAGAAAATGACTCACTAGAAGTGCATGGGAGTGATAAAAATCATTTTTATCTGGGATTAAATCATCACCATCTGCAATCTGTTACTTACACTAAAAAAACATGTGGGTGTAAATCAGGTTATCTTTGGGTCTCTAAAGTATTTCAGATTGACGGAGGTCTTAATTGTTTCTCGATGCCATGAGGATTTTATTAGGGTGGAATTTTCTTGCCAGTAAGTTTGAAATAAATCCAGATGGAGAAAATAAGGCGGAAAATGAAGACGCCTGTTTTGGTCTGTTTTGCATTTAACCAGCTTACAAAAACGAAATTAGGCATCGACTGAAATTTTGTGTCTAATTTATGTTTTCAGACTTTGGTTAGCTTTAGAATAGTCGTTTAAAAATCAAAAGAAGAAAGTAATTGGAAAAGGCAAATTTATACCACTATTTATACCACTGATTAAGGTCTTTTACCCATTAAACGGGAAAACACATTCTATTTCTTGACATTAAAAGGAGATTATGTTGGTATTTAAATTGTAAAAAGGAACATAATTCCAGAAATTACTTTTTGTGTGGAATAAAAAAGCGGACGAAATGAGCTTCCTCCGCAGGGTGGCTGGGCTCTCACTCAGACCTGGGTGAGGAGGTCTGCCATCCGGGAAGGAGCTCGGTGTCGAACCGCGCCTCCTCCAGGTCGAGAAGAGCCAGATGGGGTGGTACGGGCATTTGGTCAGGATGCCCTCCGCGCGCCTCGCTGGTGAGCTGTTTTGGGCACGTCCCACCGGGAGGAGACCAAGGGGCAGACCCCGAACCCGCTGGAGAGACTATGTCTCACAGCTGGCCGGAGAACGACTTGGGATCCTTCCAGGTGAGCTAGGGGACGCAGCCGGGGAGAGAGAGGCCTGGGCTGCCCGTTTGAGACTGTTGCCCCCCGCGGAAGATGACGGAACGGAACGGAAAAAATAGAACTTTTTATTTTTCTGTGTTAAATCTTCTCCATCTCCACAAAGCCCCTTCATTACTTCTCAATGATTTGAGTGGTCAAAAAGAGTCTATGTGATCGATACATCTCGCTTATGCTCTAACAAATAATTCATTACGTTGAAAATCTTTCCACCTACGCACCTGACTCCATCTAACCCATTAAACAGAATCTATGTGCTTTACTAATGCTGCTGTTGCTGAACAAGCAACCTTTACATATGGGGAGTTAATGTTAAAGTTCATGGTACCAAGTAAAGTACACTCTGCACATGAGGTTTAATCTGATTTAAACACATTTTTATTTATATTTTAGCTTGTCAAGTATGTTTTTTTTTTTTTTTAGTAGAACATGGTAAGTAGTGTTTGTTTATGTCTAGTGTATTGAGCTAAAGAGTGTGAGTGCTGTTTTTCTCAAGCACACCCCACAGCAAGTCAACAACGACTGAACACCATCAATAAGACTGAAATTAAAATAATATCCGGATGGAAGTTGAAATATCCCGATCATCAAATACATTGACCAGAAAACAGGTTGAAATCTTTTCTGCCTTTGAAAATCTCAAATCAATATGATCCAAATTCTTAACCAAAGTCTGCTCTCAAATACTTTAATATACTGCTGTCATCAATAAACATGTAAATTAACTAAGATCAAAATGATTTCATTTGATTACTTAATAACACAAATTTTATTGATTGGTCTCAGTGTGTTGAATCTTAATGTTAATACAACAACAAAAAAAGAAAAGACCATTGCACCATTTAGTTGTTCCATTTTAACTTATAGTTTGAACTGGTGAGACCGGCCATGCTGTTTGGTCTAGAGACAGTGGTACTGAGGAAAAGACAGGAAACAGAGATGGAGGTAGCAGAGATGAAGATACCGAGGGTCTCTCTGGGAGTGACCAGGATATACAGGTTTAGAAATGAGTATATCAGGGGATCAGTACATGTTAGATGTTTTTGGAGATAAAGTCAGAGAGACCAGACTGAGATGGTTTGGACATGTGCAGAGGAGAGGGAGAGAGGGTACATCAGAAGAAGGATGATGGGTTTGGAACTACCAGGAAAGAGGTTCCAGTGAAGGAAGACATGAAGATAGTTGGTGTGACTGAAGAAGATGCAGGAGATAGGGTTAAATGGAAGAAATTGACTTGCTGTGGCGACCCCTGAAGGGAAATGCCGAAAGGAAAAAAGTTTCAACTGAGTGGAAAGGGACATTAAAGGTACTAACTTAAAAAAAAAAAAAAGACAAAGAATTTTTTTTTTTTTTTTTTTTTTAAGTTAGTACCTTTAATGTCCCTTTAATGTCTGCTGTGAAAAGTTTTTTCCTGGCTTTTTTAATCTTTTATTTTGGCCACATCTGCTGAGTCAATTTAACCTAATTTTGATTAATAATAAGCAGATGTTATTTTTAATTATATTGAAAATTTAAATGAAAGAATGGCTTCAAACGTCTTTTTTAATAATAAACTATCCAACTCATTTAATCAAGGAATAAAGGAAATGACTAAAAATTGTGTTGCAAATCTTTTTAATGTAAGTGCCTTGTTGAACATTTTGAACGTTGCACATCGTTTGGCCTCGTAAAATGACATCATATTTTTAGCAGTGCTGCACTTGGTCAATGAGGGATCCTTCTATTTGAGTGGATGTGAGTTGAGGTCCATCACACATTCTCATCTATTTGAATCCCAGACATCTCAAATGTGAAACTGCAAACCCACATGCGCAGATTGCAGAAATGTAATCTAATTTTCTAAATTGACCTAACATCTGCGCCCAGCAGATTAGGAAATATTTTCTGTGAGTGAACACAGACGTGAAAGATTATACAGGATTATGCGGGTCTGCCTGGCAGAGAAAGCCAGCAGACAAGCAACAGGTAAAGGGCTGCTGTCAGTGCAATGAGCAGACAGAGAAAAATAGCATGTAAAATGACTAAAATTGAAATATGGGGAGTAGAGAAGCTGACACGTTAAAGGCCAAGACAAAAGGGAAATGGAATAGAGTCTGGCAGTGGCTGTCACTTGTTTTTTGTGCTGACGATGACAGGTGTTTCACGTTGGTCTGTGGATGACAGCAAACCACACATCTTTACCGCCGGACTGTGGGTGAATTCCCCAGGATCATGAAACATATTTCAGCCCAAGGAAGCTAAAGCAAACTCTTCTTTTAGAGCAAAATTGAGATAAACATTCAGCAACGTGGTTTTCAGTGAAGAGAAGAAAAAAGGAGATGTGCCTTGTGTTCCACCAGAGAGCCACTTTGAGCTCGAACGCAGATCCACACTTCAGAGGGAACTGGAAATGAGGTTTGCCCTTTGGAAAGCAAACATTCACACCAGCTTCTTCTTTATTTCTGCAAATCAACTTTTTTTCTTTACTGATTTCTCATGTTCTGAAAATAAAACATGGACTTTTTTTTTGTTGCTCTGGATCATTCAAACTAAATGAGGTCTGACACGGAAGACAGGATTCTCTAGTTTTTGTACCACTAAACAACATTTTGTTCAAAGAGAAGCCAAAAGCTGAAAGCCTCATTTCATATGCAACTAAAACAATCAAATGGTTTGGCAAGTTCAGCTGCCAGACACATTTTCTCTCTGTAAATTAAAGCAATGGTTTAAATGATAAACTTGAGTGTGGTGTACAGTGTGCAGGGCTTCTGCTAGTCATAGCACAAACCATTCCTGGTAACAGCAATATCTGCATCATTAAAAAACAAATAATGTAGAGTCCAAACTGCTCATCAACAAAGAAGTGTTTTTGTCCAGCTGAAATGGAATTTTTCCAGTATTAAACCAGTTGTAAAGGTTATATAAAAACAACAAGTCCTAAACAATTAGGACTTGTTTTTTGCATATTTTTTTATTTATGTCAGTCCTAATATTTAATTGTAAATACTGGGAAAGCGTATTTTGTGGCTGTTTTTGGGGGCGGGAGGTACCACCAACCAATAGACATATTTACTGTATCTGTAGATGTATATATACATACAAACGGTCCTCGCCCGGAAAAGGATGGAATGCCCCCTGCAGGTCAGGGACAGGGTCCTGCCCCAAGTGGAGGAGTTTAAGTATCTCGGGGTCTTGTTCACGAGTGGAGGAAGGATGGAGTGGGAGATCGACAGGTGTATCAGTGCAGCGTCAGCAATAACTAGGACACTGCATCGGTCCATTGTGGTAAAGAGAGAGCTGATCCGAAAAGCAAAGGTCTCGATTTACAGGTCTATCTATGTTTAGTAGAAAAAGTTTCAAAAAAGTCTTCTGGACAGTTTAATTCTTCAACGAGACGTTTCGACTTCCATCCGGAAATCATTTTCAATCTGAATGAAATGGACTGGAACCTGGATCCATTTATACTAACCTGAGTAACAGGTAAAAAAAAGTGTAAGAAGGGCTCGACCAATGAGAATGTTCCTTAAGATGGCCGTGAATGGCTCCTATTGTAGCCACAGACCAGTAAACAAACCTATTATAAAAATGCTAAAAGCCTAGTGAAAAGAGAAACCTGCTAACGAGAGGCGTGAAACTGAGTCACAAGGTGTCATCTTTAGTCCATGGCTTCAAAAGGCTGCTATAGATACCGGGCAAAACGTATCTAACGCCTCCATTCCGATTCAGTGAGGGATTCTCTTTCATCACAAAAATGGCTTCTTTCACCCCTCTTTCAAACCAACCTTTCTCTCTACTTAGAATCTTCACCTCACTGTCCTCAAAAGTGTGTTTGGTGGATTTAAGATGCAGATGTACGGCAGACTGTGGACCACTTGAGGCTTCTCTTCTGTGTTGGTAAAGTCTTTTGTGGAGTGGTTGCTTTGTTTCCCCAATGTAGTTTTCTTTGCAGCTCCCTTCACTGCACCGGATCGAATAAACTACATTGCTCTGTTTTTCCGTAGGCATCTTGTCTTTAGGATGTACTAGTTTTTGACGTAATGTGTTGACCGGTTTAAAGAAAACCGGGATGTCATGTTGTCTGAAGATTCTCTGTAACTTCTCGGACAGTCCTGACACGTAGGGAATAGAGACTCCATTTTTTCTCTTCTCAGTTTCTGTTTCCCTCTTCTCATGTTTCTTGGACGCTCTCACCCTATTCAGGGCCCATTTGGGGTAGCCACAGACCGAGAGGGCTTTTCGGACATGCTGTGTCTCCTTCTCCTTAGCCTCTGTGCTCGTGGGTACCTCCTCCGCCCTGTGTTGTAAAGTTCTGATGACACCCAGTTTGTGTTGCAAAGGATGATTAGAGTCAAACTGTAGGTACTGGTCTGTGTGCGTGGGTTTCCTGTATACCTCCAGTTGCAAATTCCCGTCCTCCCCTATGATCACAGCGCAGTCTAAAAAGGCCAACCGGTTGTCCTTGGAGTCTTCACGTGTAAACTTGATGTTCGGATCCACAATGTTGATGTGTGAAGTGAAGGCTTCCAGATCTTGCTTGTTGATCTTCACAAAAGTGTCATCAACATAGCGGAACCAGTGACTGGGTGGATTTCCTGGGAATGTGCTCACTTCACACATCAACATTGTGGATCCGAACATCAAGTTTACACGTGAAGACTCCAAGGACAACCGGTTGGCCTTTTTAGACTGCGCTGTGATCATAGGGGAGGACGGGAATTTGCAACTGGAGGTATACAGGAAACCCACGCACACAGACCAGTACCTACAGTTTGACTCTAATCATCCTTTGCAACACAAACTGGGTGTCATCAGAACTTTACAACACAGGGCGGAGGAGGTACCCACGAGCACAGAGGCTAAGGAGAAGGAGACACAGCATGTCCGAAAAGCCCTCTCTGTCTGTGGCTACCCCAAATGGGCCCTGAATAGGGTGAGAGCGTCCAAGAAACATGAGAAGAGGGAAACAGAAACTGAGAAGAGAAAAAATGGAGTCTCTATTCCCTACGTGTCAGGACTGTCCGAGAAGTTACAGAGAATCTTCAGACAACATGACATCCCGGTTTTCTTTAAACCGGTCAACACATTACGTCAAAAACTAGTACATCCTAAAGACAAGATGCCTACGGAAAAACAGAGCAATGTAGTTTATTCGATCCGGTGCAGTGAAGGGAGCTGCAAAGAAAACTACATTGGGGAAACAAAGCAACCACTCCACAAAAGACTTTACCAACACAGAAGAGAAGCCTCAAGTGGTCCACAGTCTGCCGTACATCTGCATCTTAAATCCACCAAACACACTTTTGAGGACAGTGAGGTGAAGATTCTAAGTAGAGAGAAAGGTTGGTTTGAAAGAGGGGTGAAAGAAGCCATTTTTGTGATGAAAGAGAATCCCTCACTGAATCGGAATGGAGGCGTTAGATACGTTTTGCCCGGTATCTATAGCAGCCTTTTGAAGCCATGGACTAAAGATGACACCTTGTGACTCAGTTTCACGCCTCTCGTTAGCAGGTTTCTCTTTTCACTAGGCTTTTAGCATTTTTATAATAGGTTTGTTTACTGGTCTGTGGCTACAATAGGAGCCATTCACGGCCATCTTAAGGAACATTCTCATTGGTCGAGCCCTTCTTACACTTTTTTTACCTGTTACTCAGGTTAGTATAAATGGATCCAGGTTCCAGTCCATTTCATTCAGATTGAAAATGATTTCCGGATGGAAGTCGAAACGTCTCGTTGAAGAATTAAACTGTCCAGAAGACTTTTTTGAAACTTTTTCTACTATGGATCACTCCTGGATGAATGAGGGACTACACGGATTTGGGTCTATCTATGTTCCAACCCTCACCTATGGTCACCAGCTGTGGGTGGTGACCAAAAGAATGAGATCACGAATACAAGCAGCCGAAATGAGTTTTCTCCGCAAGGTGGCTGGGCTCCCACTCAGAGATCGAGTGAGGAGCTCTCCCATCCAGGAGGAGCTCGGTGTTGTGCTGCTCCTCCTGCAGGTCGAGAGGAGCCAGGTGGGGTGGTTCAATCATCTGGTCATGTTGCCTCCCGAGCGCCTCGCTGGTGAGGTGTTTCGGGCACGCTCCACCGGGAGGAGACCAAGGGGTAGACCCCGGACCTGCCGGAGAGACTGTCTCACAGCTGGCTGGGGAACAACTCGGGATCCTTCCAGGTGAGCTGGAGGATACAGCTGGGGAAGAGAGAAGCCTGGTCTTCCCGTCTTCTCGGCTGTTACCCCCAAGACCCGGCCCTGGGTGAGCAGAAGACGACAGAACGGAACAGAACAAATTCCAAACTAGAATAGTGACCACAGCAGATCCCAGGAAAAACATTAGACATCTCAGTCCAGAAGAGCGCAGTCCCAGGAACAGTAAAAATCCAGCAGAGTCCTCAAGCTCTCAGGCCTCTGGTAAATGACCACCAAGACAGCTTGATGGATGAGACCGCCCACGGAAAATGTGAAAAATTAAAAATTTTATACATATGTATTACGAAAAAAAGACATGTACAATACATATTAATGCGTATGTAAAAATTCCCTTCTTCCATACTCTCCAAGCTCAGGTTCTCTACTTTAAACCTTTAGAGAAGGTATTATACTAAACATTTGAATGTCATATCTGTGTCAAAAACAGAGCTGAAGTGGTTTTCTAATTCAAAGGTGCTTTTTTTAAAGAAATCTGTGAACTTTCCGTTCCGGTATTCAGATACTAGAGAGGTATGGCTCAGTGTGAACCGTTTTCAATTCCCAGCTCAGGGGTGACTGCTCCTTATGGTTGAAAGCCTTGCATCGTAGCTTCTGCCATCATCTGTGAAATATATTTTCTTTCCAATTTTTTTGTTGGGTGAATATTGAATTTCTGAGCTAACAAAAGGTATTTTGTTTGTCTGGATTTGTTTAAGACAAGAACTGTTACCCCATAAAAGCATAAAACCCCCTCTTTAAGCAATTTCTGCTCTCTATCATAATTTGCAATAAAACATAGCTGCCCAGGAAACAAAAACTTTTTTTAAAGTAACAGCTTTTCAAACTTTAGAGGACACACACTGACACAGACCCACTCGTCTGCAGGGTCAGGTGGGACAGACTGATTCATGCACTCAGCGTCAGAGATGAAAGGTCATTCTGGGTCAGGGAGAAACGGACTCTCCAACCTTTTCACACTCTTTTTATTCATCCATTAGCAGATTTTCTCCATGTGGAAAATCCTGCGATTCTTTAGCACTTGAATAAAAATGAATAAAAACTCTTTTTCTTTCTGTTTTACCAGGTTTGTCTCTTCAGTGCTCTGGGGGCCCTGAGGCCTGAGGAGACGTACGCCAAGCCTACAGGCCCCCATGGGACGCCCTGTTATCCAGCATGCACTGCTGCTGCTGCAGTGCATGCTGGTCCTGTGCATGGTAAGGGTGGCTGGCAGAAGAGGACCTGTCCTGCTACCGGAGTCACCCTGCCACAGGATGGAGCACCCACTGGTCCCACACTCAGGTAAGTGTCCAAACAATTACACACGCAGCATCGTTAGCATGGTTCATTACATTTTTATATCCCTCTCACTATTACTATGTAAGCTTTACTGTTTCCTTTTCATATTTCATTTCAACCTCTTAACATTTTATTATTATTCACAACTTAAAGGCCATTTAAGAACATTTCCAGATCATTTCATCTCATTTTAAAGTCGCTAAGAGACATGGGAATTCTTACTCGCTTTAAGTTTTTATAAGTAAATTAATGAGCTGTGATAAAGTAACTAGAGACGTAAAGTATCTTTTTATTTTAGATCAGGTTACTCAACAAATACAGATACATTGAGATTCTTACCTTTGATTTATTTTTTTTAAATGACCTCATCAGATGTAGTTTTTCATCAAGACGTTAAGTGATCTGGACAGCTGAGCATCTGTAGACAGTTTGTTTCTCTGCAAGTAATGACTTTGCCTGTCATAAAAAATTAAATCCAACTTTTCTGTTTGAACGTTATGTGCCGCTAATAAACCCCATTTGTACAAATTGAGGTTATAAGGTTACTGTTGAATTTTCTTAGACGAAAATGTAAAACATATGCCATGCATTCCTGCAGAGTCAGCATACTAAATAAAGTAAATACTATTCATTCACTGGTCATACATTTTAAAGTAGCCAAGTAATGTTTTGCTTACAAAATAATAAAAAACCCTTTACCACCGACTTGGCAGAATGGTTTCTATAAATGTGCAGATTCGGGAAGGTACTGTAAGACACACATTTTCCCAATTGTATGTGCATAAACTATCACTATCACAAAAACAGAATCCTCTCTGACCTTAAAAGTCAAAATCTCATTTTTAATTTTCTGTTTTTTTTTTTTTTTTTTCTTAAAGCCAAAAATGGACACTTTTTTTTTTTTTCGAGAATTAAGGCGTCTTGCAGTGTTTCATCAAGCAGTGAAAAACTATATCTTAAGTGTTAAATCCACAAGCTCAGCAGAATTGTCAAGTTTTCTATTCATTCTTATGTATGGGGAGGGTTTTTTTTTCTTTTTTTGCCTTTTCCACAACAAATAAATAAATTGTGAACAATGCTTATCTGCTCCAACACAAGCAGCAATTTCTTATGACCAGTTTTCTTATTGCCATGCCTGCTGAAGTAAACTTTGTGTATATACCTTTTAAAGTGAGCAAAAGAATACTGTCCGCAATAATCAGAATGCTGCATCTGTCCGTCGAGGTGATTAAAGACCAGAGCCGAAAAGCAAGGCTCTCAATTTACCGGTCGATCTACGTTCCCATCCTCATCTATGGCCACCAAATGTGGATGGTGACCGAAGGAACGAAATCACAGAGACAAGCATCCGAAATGAGCTTTCTCCACGTGGTGTCTACCCTCTCTCTCAGAGATAGAGTGTGGAGCCATTGCTCCTCCAGCACGAGAGAAGTCAGATGAGGTAATTTGGGCATCTGTTTAGGATGCCTCCTGAACGCCTCGCTGGTGAGGTGACCGGAAGGACACCCAGTGGCAGACCTTGGAGCTGCTGGAGAGACTATGTCTCACAGCTGGACAGGGAACACCTCAGGATCCTCCTAGGTGAGCTGAAGGATACAGCCAGGGAGAGAGAAGCCTGGGTTTCTCGTCTGAGGTTGTTGCCTCCGCGATCAGGCCCCTGTTAAGCGGAAGACAATAGAACAAAATGATTTATTGAGTTGTTCAAGTTTATTAATTTTGATAATTCATTCTTATAACAAAATTGATAGGATTATTTTATATTACAGCTAAGCACAAGTTTCTGTAAAACTCCAGCTTATTCTAACAATAACCTCCCCATAGAAGAAAACCTTTGCGGCTGACCCTTAGTTTTGTGTCTGAAATTGCTGTTACTTAATGCAGCTAGATGTGCTTTATTTGTAAAGCTCCATAAGTGCATCTAAAGTTCTAACGAGTGTCTTGTGCTTACCACTGCGCTCCTACTGTTACTGCTACTTTGGTAAATGTGCTTATCCTACTTTGCTTCCTATGCACATTTTGTTGTGGAGTAATCATATTTCTCTCTTATTGTGAAAAAAGAACTTTTTTTTTTTTTTTTTTTACAACAAACTGTCCTCCCCCTACACAGCCATACAGTTTTTCTATACTTTTTGTCTCTTAGCGGCAGTTTTTAGATACTGGATCAGATTTCATTGTCCTTACCCTCTATCTAACATTGATATTGAACAACTAAACTGTAATGAAATGCTGTGAAACCCAGTAGACAAGCAGTACCAATGGCAATCAATGCAGTCCTGTCTACCCAGAGCAAAGCAGTAAAATATCATTGAGCTGTTTTCAGTGTAGCACAGTCCCAGTCAGATAATCTCATGGCATCCTGTCTGGGTTCAATTGAAATGAGTCCCAAGGTCACAGCTAACAAACTAAATGCATGCTAAGATTCAGGTTTGCTATAACGAGTTGGTACAAACTCTACTCCCATCTTCTCTCACCCTTTCTGTCTTCCTTGTCTTTATCACTTCGTTGTTAGCTGGAGTGCTTCTGTCTTTTTTGCGCCAATTGAGCATGGTGATGATGACTAAGTGTCCGGCTAATCTAATACATTCCAGCTTTGTGCTTTGAGCACAGCACAGCAATAAGGTCAGCTGTGGTCAGTGCATTTGTGGTCTCTAATGTACCAGATTGGCCCATTAAGCCCCAGTGGTTTAATGCTTTCGAGGCATTAATAAAAAGGCTCAGCATTTCAGATGCAACATTTAGGCGTGACTCATCAAAACTGGTGTTCAGAAGAAAGGTCCTTGTGATGATTTTAAAATGTAAAAATTCAGCCGTATTCAATTGTATTTTATGATGGGGTGATACTTTTTTTAATAGAATCACACCCAGACTAAAAGTTAAGACTCAGCAAAGTTTGTGCCCAAAGTTTTAACTCATTTCTAAATATAACTATTGTATATCAAGGATGCAGCTGGGGTGAGAGAAGCCTGGTCCTCCTGTCCGAGGCTGTTGCCCCTGTGACCAGGCCCCGAATAAGCGGAAGATGACGTAAACGGAATATCAAGCAACATGGCAAACCTTATAAACTTATTTATTCATCTTCTGCTTATCCCAGTCAGGGCGACTGGAGGTACAGGAGGCATTGGGGAGATGTTAGCTATGCGGTAAAAAGTGGGTCTTTGGACCAAGCAAAGCCAGTTCGATTCCCACTGGGCCCATGCCTATGTTTTTCTTGGAGAAGACACTTGAACCGCAGTTACTCCCACCATTGGCAAAGTCAATGCTGCCTGCTGCGGTGCAATGCAGCATAGTAATTTTCCTATGAGGGATGAATATAGTACGATAAAATAAAAGAAATGGTTCCATTTGTAATTTTTATTCAGGTTGAGCAACACAATATTTTATGTTCAAATAGTGGAGACCCAAAATTAGTTGTAGATATTTTTTGAGACAAATACGTATTAATGGCCTTCAGTAATTAGTATGTGGTACCAAAAAAAAATCTTATAACTTTGTGTTATTAATATTTCTGATTAAAAAAAATTACATTTGGTACTTGTTTTAATACAATTTTGGGTATGAGGACGAGAGGTCTGTACAGATACAGTACAGAATCGCTTTGTGCTCGATGGATGCAGGATGCACCAGTTTAGAAACAGTGAGAACAGCCCACCCTCTTATTCCAACCAGCTCACAACCCCCTGGATACGTACAGCCCAGCAGAGCCACATCAGAGACAGATTGCTGAACTAAAAACATAAAGCAGTTGTCCTTGATTTCTGCAGCATTTAACCGTAAACCAGCACTGCTCCCAGTAGAACCCTTAAACACAAAAAAGTCCATTTCATTTTTAAATGTGCTCTTTATAATTCTTTTGCATATAGAAGTAGTTTTATATGAAAACTTAGAGTTTGCACCAATTCCCTTCTGACTTCCAAAAACAGACCAAAAACATAAATATTCAATTTATTGGGTTCTGGAGTTTGTATTTGAGACGGTAGTTGTCTCTCTGTGTTGGTCCCGTGATGAATTATTTCATCCCATTTGCGTGATGACCTTTGAATTTTCTAACTTGACAAAATGTTATTAGAACCGCAATGACTTCTTTCAGCTTCCATGGAAACCACTAAATTGGTCCGACTCTAATTTGCAGCATCCACAAAAAATTGTCAACAAGTTTTCATGATTGCGTAACACCAACCAAGCTGAAAAAAGTCAGACGATAGAACATTTATCATTCCTTTATTTGTTATAAAGTATTTGAAGAACTTTTTAATTGCTCTAACACATAAGAATTCGTTTTCATAAAATTATTTTTAACAATGCACAACTTTCTTTAAAAAATATTTGTCAACACAACTATTTTCTCATACCATTGTTCGACCTTTCTTAAACCCTTTCATTAGCTTTCATTTTCAGCTCTGAAGGTTTTTTGTGTGCTTGAAACCAAACCACATTGTTAAAGTTCTGCCTTTTTAAAAAAAAAAAAAAAAAAACAGAATGAGTTTTGGCTTTTTTTTTTAATGCCCCGCATCAACCTTGTTGGCATCTGTAGCAGAACCACTCTCTGAAAGCTATTACTATTCTTATTTGTGAGTCATTTTCTCTGTGTAATGTAGTGTAATCCCTGAATACTGGAAATGTGCAGTCATGACCCTCCTTTTAACCAAGCTGGAAGAACTACAAACACAATAAAAAAAATAAGCATTTGGATCACAGCAGCCCAGTGCTCCCACACCAACACTGACAAATGTAATTTGTCTGGCCATAAACAGACATTATTATGGAGATTTTTTTTCTGCATGCAGTAAGTGCTTTCAGGTGCAATGCAGCTTGATCAATTTTTTTTTTAAGTTTTGCTTAAATGCATTTTTTCTGGACTGGGACAAGCCAGTTTGATTGCCACATGGGCCATGCCTAACTGTCCCTGAAGAAGACACCTTACCTTCAGTTATTCCCACCTTTGGCGCAGTGAGGGCTGCCTGCTGTGGTGCATTGCAGCAAAAGTAATTTCCATATAAGGGGAGAATAAAGAACCATTATGATTATTTTATCTCTTCGGTCATATATTTTGATCATCTGAAGCACAATCACATCCTACAAGTCCTACATTTCATATTCAATTTGAAATGTCAGATAAAGGTTGAAGAAAGCTGGCGTAAGAATTTTAGAGTCAGTTGTGTAACTTACCTGCCGCTCAGCCAACTTTGCCACATCAACTCGAAACATTAAGTCTTTGATAAAGTTCTGACAGTTTGATTGTGTGAAGTACTAAATGACCAAACTATTAATACCACATATCTGTGGAAAGGTATTATTCCTATTTCTGTGCTTTATATCTACAGACATGACAGGACAGTAATTAAATTGGCATTTGAATGAGCTTCAAGCTGACATTTGTAAGCCTTTTTTCTTTATTTGCACTTTTACTTTGCTAGTACATTTTAACATGCTTGAGTACTAGGCTAAGAAGATTTATGAGATGTGCCAGAGAACAAAAATGCAAAAGCTGTACATTTCATACTTTTAATTTGTTAAATTTGGTCCATTCCGTTGTGTACCACTTATCTGGGGTTAGGTCACAGGGGCAACAGCCACAGACGGTAAATTTGTATCTTCCAGCGTACCCAGGAGGATCCTGAGGCATTCCTTGGCTAGCTGTGAGACATAGTCTCTCTAGCGGGTCTACGATCTAAAATCCTACTCTCACCTATGGTCAGCAACTGTGGGTGGTGATCGTGGATACAATTGGCCGAAATGAGCACCCTCCGTAAGGGTGGTTGGGTTTTCACTAATAGATTAAGTGAGGAGCTCTGCCATCTGGATGGAGTTCGGAGTAGAGCCGTTGCTCCTCTAGGTCGAGAGAAGCCAGATAGGGTGTGTCAGTCTTCTGGTTAGGATTCCTCCCGAGCGCCTTGCTGGTGAGGTTTTTTTGGGCAAGTCTCATCAGGAGGAGACACAGAGGAGGACCCCGGGCTGCTGGAGAGACTATGTCTCACAGCTGGTTGGAAAATGCCCTAGGATCTTCACTGCCCTTTAAAATGTGCATAAATTCATTCACTCATTTATCCTGATGAGTCCTTGGTAATCATATTTTGGAGCTCAACATCCTATCGGTCAGAGCAGATTTTGAACAAATTTCGGAAAATTTCACTAGTATTGTCTTTTTCTTAATTCAACCGGCCATTATAAAGAAATCAGTCATTTCTAGAAAAATTCATTGCATTAATGCGTTTTTACCTGTCGCAAGATAAAATAATTAAAATAGTCTTTTTATCAACAAGAATGTTTTTAATTACTATGTAAAATGTTAATGAATAAAATGTAGCTAAATTGTCAGAAAATTAAGTTATTTTCTTGGATCAGCTCATTTATTCTGATCGAGATTAAAAGAATCTTTGTCCATTCAAGGTTTTTAAATAAAAAAGAAGGAATCAACTTATTTCTTACAGAGTTTTATTCTATCAGCTAACTTGGTGAAAAATAGGTGTTTAAAAAGAATTGTTGTTCCCAACTTTGCAAGCCAAGGTTAAGGCTTGTCTGAGTGGGTTCCTGTGACAAAGTTTCTCTCATTCTATGTGATTGTGGCCTGGCTGTGGGAGGGTGTGCCTCACATGGGTTCAACCCCACTGAGGCTGGTGGTTTTCTGACTCGGCACAAGGCCGAGCTGACAGAACTTTGACTGGTGCGCGAGAATCCAGCAGCCTAAAGACCAGTTTCTGCTTTGCTTAGCTTAAAAAATATGGGGTTTTAGAGAGAAAGTGCACTCTATGGGTTTGAAAACAAAAAGTTTCCCCACCATACTTACAAAAGCATCTGAATATAGCTCTAAGAGGGGTACGATGTATATGTTTGCCATTTATAGCAATATTGTTGAAGGGGCAATGATAGCTCTGCAGGTTCGAGTCGGTTTTTAACAAAGGTCTTCTCACTAGGATTTTCAGTAGTTTTATCACATTCTACTTTAAACCCCCTGAGAAATACTGTATTAATAAAGTGTTACATTAACAAGTGTTCCTTGGAGAAGGTTTTTAAAGGTTATAAACTGTGGTGTAAACAATACTTTCATAGGCCGAACCAGGGGCCATGTCTCAAAGGAGAGGAGCAGGCAGGCTTGTTTTGCAGCAATAGAACAAGTTGAGCTTTTATCATCCTGGAACAGCCAGCACATCATTAGTTGATGGGCAAAGATTAGAAGAAGGGAGAGAAAAACAGAAGAATAAACAAATGGCCTCCCAGCAGTCATGAATACAGCAGGCTACAACGAGGATCAGGGATGCTTTAATTAGACTTTAGGGGATGATTCTTTGAAATCTAAAGACCTCCACGGTCTTTGGGGCGTGATTTCCAAAGCATTAACTTTTCAAAATACATGTCCAAGGCTGACAATGATCTAGTCATGTTTTATTTTAATTGATGACAAGCTGCTTGAGAATTGAAACAATGGACCTGTTCGTATTTTTGAAATATGAGTCATTTATTGGCACCCTGCAGTAAAAATCCAACATGCAATTTTCATTAGCAAATAGAAACTTTTCCCAATTTTTTTAAGTGGTCCTAAGAGATTTGTTCTCTTCCCTTCTTCTCCTGAAACCAGATGACTGTACTCCTGAATCCATATAAAATTTAAAGTTTTTACTGCACATGTATTTGTGGCTTCACAGTGGTTTGTTTTGCATGATTCACTTGCAGCCCCTGGGCAGCCGCACAGCTTCAGCAATTTGAGTTGCAGCTGTAAAATGTGCTTGTTTTCGTCATGCTCGACATAACACATGGGAACCTTGGAACGCAGCGGCGTGCGTGAATCTGAAGTGACCTTGCTTTTCACTTTAGATTTATGCCAACCACGCAGGTGTTTGTTTTTGGACCAGCCGCTTCTTTGCATCTATTTAGACAAGTAGTTGCTATTCTTATTACAGCCCATTACCGCAGGGCCACGTTAGGAGTAAACTAGCTCTTTATTTATACGAGCAGCCATACTGCCACACGCTATTTGCACCACTCAGAGAAAAACCATTCATGTTTGGGAATTGGTTCCACATGCTGTCATTGATGCCGGTCTTGAGCTGTAACTTTGAGGGCTAACAGACCAGAGACTGGCGTGGCCTCTGATGCTTGGAGTAAATATTTATATATCCTGTCATTTTGTCTTTGTGTCAAGAGCGCCATGTCACAGTGGGGGGATAGAAAACTGCATATGACTGATGGGATGTTCTATTTTGAGAAGGCAGTAGACATGAGCAAAGAGGATGAGATGCGGCCCAAAAAAGATAGAAAGGGTCTACTTTTCTGTGTGTGTGTTCATAGCTGCATGTTGGCTTAAATGCCTGGCCATGATCTCACTATCATTTCAGCCTGTGTCTATGTGTGTGAGTGTGTGTGTCTGCCTTTCTCACATCAGCAGCCAATCCATTGATTCAGTCAGCCTCTAAACAAGACTGACTATGCTGGGATTATTTTATCTCATGCATTTCACCATGCAGCACATATGAATCCATGCGACATGCAAATGAGATTTATCAAGTGGGATGAGGCTTAGAATTTGTTTTACGTGGTCTACTTATTCGCTTGTTGACGTACTACTATTTGATTTCCACTGGGTGACATGTTGATGTGTGTTGGATCCTGAAAACCACCGTGACAGCCTCCAAAAATGGTTTATATAGGCTATCTATCCAAAGAAATGCATTTTTAGAAGTAACTTGGGAGCTATATGAAAATAAAATTCTACTCGTATCTCCCACGGTTTTGCATCCCAGCGGCAACCAAAGGACAATTCACAAAACCCCATGAGTGCGACTTCGGGAATCTCTGTATATTCAGCTGTGCAGCCTTGAGGGGGTCCACTCACCCTGGTTATGAATGTTTATGAACAGCTCCTTGGCATCATCACAAAGGCCATAAATCCTTTGAAGGCTGTTGTGTTCAATTAGAACCTTTTGCCCCCTTTTGCACACCCCCGATGAATATCCTCCTTTTCTGTCTTTCTCAGGCTCGCTCATACACAGAAACTGCTCCACCACACCAGAGAGCCTCCCTTGGTGTGTCTGGGAGATTTATGGGTGGAAACTGGGATTTGTCAAGTGCCGTTTTCCCCCATAGGAGGTTGTCACAGCTATATTTGTATGCCTGTTATACACTCCACCGTGTAAAAAAAAAAAAACACAAGCTCACAGGAGCCAGAGGATTCACATTTCTAAAACTTGGTGTGTTCCTATAAAAATGTAGAGAATGCTTTTTTGTCTTTTACCCACATTCAAACTTTACGGTGAGCTCGGTCGTGAGCTCTAGGATATTAAGTTCCGAACAGCTAATCAAAATTTGTTTGTATGAAGCGCAAAATAAGACATACTGTTCTCTGCCTTCTTGACAAAAGGGATTAATGACTTTGTGTCTCTCAGCATTATTTTAGTGTTTTTATGGTCATATTCTGCAAAGTGGTAGTGGTCGATGTTCTTCAGGAACTTTTCTCTCTCCTCTTTGTTTGTCTTCCCTTGGAAGCGTTCAGATATCCCACGTTTGTGGCTGAAATTGGAAGTGCCGGTTTTTGATGCAGTCAGGTGCACACGAAGAAGCGGATAATGTGTTTGGAAAATAATGTTCAAGCTGTTCTCTCCTTCTGTTCCAGAACTGATGGAAAGCTGTCCAGCATATTTAAATAGAACCCACAATTAAAAAGAAATAGCAAGAGCGACAAAGTTTTTACTTTTCATCTAAATTTATGAAAGATTTCGTATGTGAATTTGTATTATGAGACGCTGTGAAGTGTAATGAAGACAGGAAGTACAATAACGCAGATGGGAAATGTGAATACATTTACAAATCAAGTCATAAAGGAAAGAAAACACTGGTCACAATGAAAAATGATTGACTACCCTTGACTAAACCGATCAGGTAGCCAGACAGTAGACAGGCACTTTTCGTTCCCTGATTGGATTGGTCAGGGGTTAATGGGTTGGGCGCCAGAAGAACAGGCATGTTGTGGATAAGATGTCAGTGTCTGTCTGGGATATTTCTGTGTCTATGTATCCATGTATTCCCAAAGCTGCAAAACGAGCGCTGCCTTCAAATAAAATTTTTAGACTCATGTGTCATAGAGATCTGTATAAATGACATATTTCCCTGAAATGATGCAATCAATTTCTAGTGAGCCAAGAAATATTCACATTTTAGATTTTTATTTAAATTGCATGGCGAGATGGATTATCCAGTTGTATCCAATTATACAGATACTGTATATACTGTATGAATGATTACATTGGAATATAAATGTATTTACACAATGTACAACCATAAATGCTGCAGTTTTTTTACTTTTGCAATGTCTTTTCATTTGTTTGGCAGAAATGGAGCCATGGATCTTCAGGTTCAAAGCAGAGGGCACGGTGGATTACTCACAGCTAACCTTTGATCCAGGACAGAATGAACTTATTGTTGGTGCCAGGTAACCCTCAACCAGCATTGTTATTCTTTATTTTTCTGTCCAATGACTCATTTTGGCTTGTGTTTTTTTCTTTCAATTGTTGCCTTTTCTGTCATTGTGCTTTTATTCTTCCCTTTTCACAGCATTTGGTTGTGCGTCGCATGAGTAATGATCAGTTTTTCTAAAGACGTCTTCAAAAGCCAAAGAAAAATGGCTTCAGAGATCCAAGTCTATTGTTTCTGTGAAACCCAGCCAGATCTGTGTGTGCGAGCAAATGAGTGCGTGCACTTACATTGCTCATCTTGTGGGGACATAAATGTGTCCACCTTGTAATATTCTGGGGTTTGCCTCCCTTGTGAGGACAACCAGCTACTACCACAAAAAAGGAGGACTCTGTCTATGGTTCAGGCTTAAATGTAGGCTTAGAAAAGCAGTATAAATATAAACTAGCAGGCTCTTTCTCATAATTGACAATAATGATGTGCAGTTAAGTTGGATGGGTCTTTTTAAGACATTCTTTGCACTTTTAATTATTTTCTTTTGTTGCCTGTTGGGAAAACATAAAGAGAGAAAACAGAGAATCCGTAAGGATGGAGAAACATTATGAGCAAAGAGAATTAGTCACCGCACACCAAATAGTTGCAAAGCTCACGTGTGACAAGATAGTAGTCTTAAATGCATGTAAATCATAACACAATAAGATACAACTTAATATACAGTAATACACACAATATTTATATGTATCACTTGGTTTAAAAGACCAAGTGAATAGAATGATGGCAGCAGATTGGGATGGAAGTACGAGAGATAATGAAAGGAAAGTAGGATCGATGCAAATATCAATACTGTAAAACATGAAGGCTGAATCCACACTGAGACCTGAGTGAGAACCTGCCTTGCAGAGATTGATGCATACGTATGATGCGTGGGAGCATGTGTGTCTAAACATCAGTTCAAGTCTGAAAAAAATGAAAGATCTATCTATCTGTACAACAGAAAGTAATGTATAAAGAAAGACAAATAAAAGTATTGATAAAACAATTTTTACAGTTAAAAAGGTTGTAAAAAAAATTTTTCATTTGGAAAATTGTAAAATAATCTTAGTTTAGTTTCCATTTGGCTGGTGCCAAATTGCCCCAGGAATGAGTGTGTGTGGATTGTTGTATCTGTGTGGCCTCGCAACAGACTGGCGACCTGTTCGGGGTGTACCCTGCCCCTCGCCTTGAGTCAGCCGGGATGGGCTCCAGCACCCGCCGCAACCCTGTAAGGGATAGACAGATAAGAAGGTGAATTTGCTCCCAGGAATGAATATATGTGTGGATTGTTGTCTGTGTGTGTGATCCTGCAACAGACCGGCGACCTGTTTCGGGTGTATTCGGCCTCTCCCCTAAGTCAACTGGGATAGGTTTAGGCACCCCCCGCAACCCTGTTAGGGAAAAGCAGTTCAGAAGATGAAATGAAAACAATATACATTGTGTTCACTTTTCTCATCTTTTTTTTTTTTTTTACATTTTATCAAAATTTATGATTTTGTAATTTTCTCAAATCTTGAACAGACCTCGAGAAACTTTGAGAAAACATGTTGAAGATCTACATTAACGGCTCTATCCACTAACCTCTTGTCCTCTTTCATGTTTTACAGAAATCACCTTTTTCGGCTTAATCTGGAGGACATGACACTAATCCAGGTGAGTGCTAAACTTGTTTACTCCCATCTTTCTGAATTTTACTCTGTCTTACTTTGCCTTTAATCCCGTCTGCTCATTTCCCTCTCACACTGAACCATAAAGTGTCGCTCAGATACAAACACATCACTTATTTTCACTGTCACATCCTCTGCAATTTTAAAGCTGTTACAGTAAATTAGTTTAAGATTTCACATATTACTTTCTGCACAACCAGAAGCGTTCCCTTACACCTGATCTCCAATCTGAATGAAGCCAATTTGCAACAAATCTGTGGTTGCAGTTTTCATAAGTTTATTTCTTCTTCTTCTTTGGGCGTTTTACTTCAGGGGTCACCACAGCAAGTCAGTTTCTTCCATCTAACCCTATCTCCTGCATCTTCTTTGGTCACGCCAACTATCTTCATGTCTTCCTTCACTGTATCCATGAACCTCCTCTTTGGTCTTCCTCTAGGCCTCTTTCCTGGTGGTTCCAAACCCAGCATCCTTCTGCTGATGTACTCTCTCTCTCTCTCTCCTCTGCACATGTCCAAACCATCTCAGTCTGGCCTCTTTTATTTTATCTTCAAAACCTCTAACAAAAAAAGGTCTGAAACTACGAATAAAACTTCATAGTTGAGTTTGAAGTGCTTTGAAATACGGGAAGCGTAATCTTCTCACTTTCTAGTTGCTGTTTAAAACATTTAATGAATCCCTCTTACTTTTCTCAAAAGATCTCAATCTTCTCAATCGAACTCACAGGTTATTTCAAAATGAAAAAATACAAATTGAAGTATGGCGTCTACAAGAACTTTTTTGTTACCAACTATGACATGTTTTCCAGAAAACATGAATAAATACCAACACTCTCACAGGGCCAATTATGTTTTCCATTCATCTTTTTACCCGAACCCACCACGATGCTTTAGCAACACTCTTAACTTCCATAATTTCCCTCTCTTTCTTTGTTTCAGTATTTTTTTTTAGTCAAACCTGTGTAGCGAGCGATTTTATGTCCCGTTGTGATCATGTTAATGCCAGCATAATAATAGCTTTATTTGTAAGTAATAACAGCAAGGTTTCTTTGATGCTGAAGCTACTCTTAATGTTTGTCATTTACACCCAGAAAAAAGCCAGAGGAGAACATGAAGAGCTAGACAAAAGAATGAAAGCGGGATGAAAGAGGAGAATACTAGTTCGAGGGGGTGATGTTGATACAAATCTTTGTGGAAGGGAAAAATGAGAAAAAAAAAAGCTGCAAAGCAAGATAAAAAGTGAGAGGGAATTTGTTGGACAGGAAGAAGTGCACGGTGTTCCACACAAAGAAGTCACTAAGAAGTGAGATAGATGGAAGAAAGCATAGACAACCCCCCACGGAGAGAGATGAGGATTCATGCAGAGACGGTCTTTTGTGGTCTCTTGCTGGGACACAGATGTGTTTTAAAGAAGCTCTGTGCCTTCCAAACACCCAATCTTCCCTCTACCTTTATTTCATCCTGCGCTCGACTGGCGCCGCAGAATCAACCTGGAGATACCAATGAGCCAATCAACCTCCCATCTCCAATATGTCTTCCCTTATAAGAATGGGATCTGATAATCCCTGTCAACGCCTGGGGGACAATTTAAAATGACCTGTGCACAAAGTCTCTGCTTTGCATTTGATTGCACTTTGGCTGGAGAGTCAGAGGGATGTTTGAGCATTGCCACTGAAATTTGCAGAGCATTAGTGGAGTTCTTCTATCCATCGCTTCTTAAATCTTTTTCACTTCTTTCTTTGTGGCCCTGCCATCACACCGGGGATTAATTGTACAGCGTATAGGTTTCTTCCTCTTATCGTTTCTTTTAAATAAGACTTGAAGGATTTCTCCCTCTGGCATTCTTGCATCAATCACATTGTCAGCCTTATTTAATTGGTCAAAGAGATTTTTCAGGAATTATGGCTTTAAGACATCTGAAGATGGTCCAGAAAGGTGGTCACAATTACTAGTTTTGATGGAAAGAGCATGTTTTTCGAAAGGGGTTAAATTGTTTGTACTTTCATTTCCCTCAAAGAAAAAAATGAAGCTAAAATCCATGCTATTGCTTGTCTTTGTGATTTCATTCCATTCTCATGAATGAGCCTTGTCAGATTAAACCATATGGCAGTGATTTGTTCTTGCATTGCTGGCAGCATTAAGAAGAAGGCTTAATATGGTTTGACAGACCATAAGGCTTGGAAGCAACACAATTAGCATTTAAGCAACAAAAGAATTGGGAACATTTACCATTTAATCAATAACTAAGTTTGCTTTCTGCAGTAATGTGAAAATATTTTAAGAAAATGAGAATGGAGACCATCATCCAGGAAAAACTATTTTAAACAAAACTAGTTAAGGGCGGGCTGCATGGCGGCACAGTGCATAGCAAGGTGGCCTCACAGCAAGAAGGTCTTGGGTTGGAGTCTCGTGTGGGACGAGGCTTGGAATACTGGCCTTTCAGTCTGGAGTTTGCATGTTCTCCTCATGTATAAGTGGGTTTTCTACAGATACTCCAGTTTCCTTCCACCCTCTAAAAACATGCATGCTAAGCTGTTTGGCCATGACACGACTGCCCTTGGAAATGAGTGTATGTATGTGTGTGGTTCCGCGACAGACTGGCGACCTGTTTGGGATGTACCCTTGGTGTCGAGGTGTTTCAGGCATGTCCCACCAGGAGTAGACCCAGAGATAGACCTTGGATCTGCTGGAAAGACTATGTCTCACAGCTGGCTGGGGAATGCTGCAGTATCCTCCTGAGTAACCTAGAGAATACAGCTAGAGTGAGAGCAGCCTGGGTTCCCATTTGAGGCTGTTGTCCCGCAACCCGGCCCCCGGATAAGCAGAAGACAACAGAACAGAACTTCCAGGAATTGTATATAGTGTAGATATATTAAAATAAGAGACGACAAACTTTCTCGAGGATGTTCATCGCACAGCAAGATAGGTGATTGATCGACCCAGAGTAAATGTATTTTTCTCACTAAATGCTTTACTGGCCTTAAAGGCAAAAAGATTAGGAATCTAAAGATAAAAAGGACCAAAGATGATGCAAAACTATCTGTGAATTTTCTTGTGTTTTTTTCAGCGTGTCTTTAAAGACTACTCTGCAGTTTTGGTCTTCGATAAATCCTAAAAAGAATCAAAGTTTGGCTCTTTATAGGAAAGACAAAAAGGATTGTGAGTTAGCGTTTGCCAGACAAAGGGACACACTCTGAATTATAACCAGATAAAATGATTTCTCTCTATACAAACTTTCCAGCACATACTCCGAGTGAATGGCAGGCAAGGTTGAAGTGGGAAATGAGAGGCCTTGAAATACGAAGCGGCCATTCCTACTGTATGGCCTTGATTAGGGTCAATATTTGGTACTTGTTTTCCACAGTCTGAAGAGTTCTTCCTCTCCCTGTCAACCCATAGCCCCCTCATTGCTGATCTGGATGTTTTCTACCCTTTCTTGACTTTCATAAGTCCTGACGCAAAACAGATTTAACTCGGCTGCACAGACAACTACTGGATTATTTCATTTCTGCATATTTACAATGCAAACAGCCTCAAAGCCGAATTTCCTTCAATTCTCTGTCTGTCTGAAATTTGTGTTGCGTTCCACATCTTTTCACTTTTATCCTTGTGTCTCCACCGTCTCTTATTCAACTTCTTGAGCTTTGCTGCTGCCAACCTTGAGCAGTCAAATCAATGCTTTGCCATTTCCCTTTGTATTGCCAGGGCTCAAAAATGTCCTAGGAAGCATAATGCTCCCCTCATCTTTGTGTTTCAATCGGCCCATAAGGGAACTCCTCAAATAGTTTCTTTTGGCATTCATCAATCTCTAAGAAAGGCAGTTCCCAGTTGAAGCAATTTTGTGCAAACATGATTTCACAGGGCTATTTATTATGGTATAATGGGAGGTAATTTAGGATTTATATTATCCCGCGCAATGTCGGTTGATGTGAAGAGGAATTATTTGTTAAGATAAAATGACAGGCTTTAAGAATTCTGTCACAGGTTGCAGGTCTGAATCAAAGCAGAAAGCAGACGATGAGGCTGAGTTTCCACAGAAACACTGTGGCGTGGCAGTAGTCAATAAGAACGAGGATGAGGAGAATCAGTGGCATTGTTCACCATTCAATACTGCCAAGGAAAAGGAAATAAATGGAAATACACTTCAGCCTTCCTGGCACATAAAAACACTATCCATAACAGTCCCGTTTTGGCAATAGACCTCACATGGTGCTGAGGAGTGTACCTCCATTTCTCATGGCTTCTCAGTGTATTGTCTTGTTGTTATGAGAGAAGGTGAATCCATAGAGAACAATACGCTCTTTCCATTCTTGCATGTTGTATTTCACGAGCCTGTCTCTTGCAATTACAACTTGTCTGCTGGACAATTAGCCCTGCTAATCAGTGTCTAACAGAAAGTGTCTTCCATAGCTCAGAAAGCATGGCTAATTCAATTACTAAAGCTCTAACCTGATCATTTAAATGCATGGAATAAAATGCCTGATTAGTATTAGATTTTCAGATGCCAGCAAGTTGGATAATGTTATGAACAGAAATGTAAGCGTGTGGTTTCGCAGACACATAGTATCAGGAAAAGCTGCTGCTAAGGTGGGAATGCAGGCTTTATTTGTACTTCATTTGTCTTATTAAGTTGTGATGATGTTTGTAGTGAAGACGGTTTTCATGTGTAAATCTTTCAGCAGCTTACATCAGCTGACATCAATGTGAATAGAAAATATTAAGCCAGCACATCAGAAGGTAATATTAGCAACTCACAGGACTTATTAGACTCTTCTCGTTGTATATGGCCGCCTCTTAGATTCACAACAGCATGTGATTACACAAAGCCAGGCAGCTGTCAGCGGTGAGTGTGTCGCCTGGACCTTCTCTATGCAAAATATATTTGATATTATGTCTGTAAACTGCTGTTTAGGGATTCAACTCCACTCCTCCTACGTCTTCAATTTTTACTCTGCCCACACAATCTCCCCTGTTCAGGCTCACTCCTTTAAATTCCTTCTTGTTTGTTCGCTCTTTGTCCTTTATTTTCTTATTTTTCTGTCAATTTAGCGTGTTTATTTCCATTTTGCCTGCTCTTCTTACATCTCATCTGCACCCATCTCCTGGTGACAATAGACCCTCAGTGTGAGGCCAGATGAGAGACTGGAGCACAATGGCTCGTCTCTGAGGACTGTATACATCACATGGGGCAATAAGAAGGGCAGTTATTCATTTTTCCATTAAACAACAAATGATTTTGTCACATTTACTCAGTGGATTATGACAGCAGTTATGGCTCTTTATGATTAAGGTTGGCGACTACAGGACCTTTATTTTCCAAAGGGTAATGCTTTGAAGCAACTCAGAAGAAATAAAAGACAATTATTCAGGAAACTGCCTATTTTCACCTACTTTTCCAAAAATTAAAAAGAAAAAGGCACACAGAAGAATTGCCATTCCACAATTAACATCACATTTTACCATTTATTTGTCGAGAAAATTGGATGTGTCACAATGTTTGCTGTCTAAAACATATTTATTTAAAAAAATGCCCATAAATTTGTGTTTTTCATGTCTCCATGGTGCACAGATGGAAGATAACTTTTCAAATTTGAGAGGAAACATAACAGATTTTTTTACAAATGTTCCACATTTAAAGAATTGAAATCATTTTAACCAGTTTATAGCAGGAGTGCAAAATTAGGCAGAAATCAGCAGGATGAGAGACCAGACTGTAGAATCTCAACAAGATGAGGAATCAAAAGGTAGGAGCTCGGCAGGATGAGGGACCAGAATGTAGAAGCTCAGCAAGATGAGGGATCAAAAGGTAGGGGCTCGACAGGATGAGGGACCAGAATGTAGAAACTCAACAAGATTTCTACTTCTTGTGGATCAAAAGTTAGGAGCTCTGCAGGATGAGGGACCAGAATGAAGAAGCTCAACAAGATGAGGAATCAAAAGGTAGGGGGTCGGCAGGATGAGGGACTAGAATGTAGAAGCTCAACAAGATGAGGGATCAAAAGGTAGGGGCTTGGCAGGATGAAGGACCAGAATGTAGAAGCTCAACAAGATGAGGGATCAAAAGGTAGGGGCTCGACAGGATGAGGGACCAGAATGTAGAAACTCAACAAGATTTCTACTTCTTGTGGATCAAAAGTTAGGAGCTCTGCAGGATGAGGGACCAGAATGAAGAAGCTCAACAAGATGAGGAATCAAAAGGTAGGGGGTCGGCAGGATGAGGGACTAGAATGTAGAAGCTCAACAAGATGAGGGATCAAAAGGTAGGGGCTTGGCAGGATGAAGGACCAGAATGTAGAAGCTCAACAAGATGAGGGATCAAAAGGTAGGGGGTCGGCAGGATGAGGGACCAGAATGTAAAAGTTCAACAAGATGAGGGATCAAAAGGTAGGCGGTCGGCAGGATGAGGGAACTAAAGGGTAGAGCTCGGCAGGATGACTGACCAGAAGATAGAAGCTTGGCAGGATGAAGGACCAGAAGGTAAGATCTTGGAAGAATGACTGACCAGAAGGGTATAGCTCAGCAGGGTGACTGACCAGAAGGTAGAAACTTGGCAGGATGAGTGACCAGGGTACACCAGCAGTAGGGTGACCAACCAGACATGAGGGGAAAGCATCATGGCTTCATGGAAACAGCACTGCAGACCGGTGGAGCAAGACACCCTGGGACTAGGGTGCAAAATTTGGGCACTCTTTCTCCATTAATTCTACCCACAAATTATTTGCTGTTGCCAAAGATTTGTGAGCACTGTGCCCAGATAAATAGTACATAAGTAAAAAAAAAAAAAAAATGCTTTTAACAGTTCAATAGAACTTTACGTAAACTTTGGCAACAGAAAAGGAATTCAGTAAGCTTTTTCAAAATAATTTATTTAGAAGTAACCGTAGTCACCTTGAAGGTTCCTGATAATCTGGTCATTGAAATGTTCAAGACTGAGATTTGACATTTGGTTTCTTATATAAATATGTCTAGGTTTAAAAGTAACTCATCAAGCATCTCTGTTAAGGCTGAATATACATAGAAACGGGGAGCGAGCAATTATCAGCGGCGGCGTGCGATAAGTAAGGGACCAGTTGATTTCCGCTGTACGTACAGATGATGTGTCAGATGAAGAATGTTGTTAGTTAATGTGTTAATTAGCAGACTTGTTGGGGTGTTAAATGTAACTAGCATTCAAAGTTGTGATTTCTCTATTTAGTGTGTTTTAAGCTTTTATTCTATTTTCATGCTGGCGTTGAACAATGTCTTATAAACTATATTGGTATCATTTAGCTGTTACATCAAAGGAATTTTAGGGTACATTTTCCCTCATTTATCATCTGAAGAAACAAAAGCGCGAAGAAGATTTCTGTAAAGCAGTTTCGTGTAGTTATGCAGAGAATAATTATGATTTAATGACAGCTTACTCTTTACATATATTTTAGATAAAGAGAACTTTAATTTGGAGGCGAATGAGCTTAACAAAAGCTTCCTAATGAGAATTTAATGTTTCCTAATGACACCAGCGTGGGTCATTGTGTGGTTGGGATTCTGCTTCTTATTTCTGAATATCTTTATGTAGGCCATGATTGATTCACAACTTTTTGGGAACCAACTTTTTCAAATCTCTTGAAATTGAAAAGCTAAAAATCAATTCATGAAAGATCTTTAGAATTTATTGGGTGACGGTAAAACACTTAATCACCCAGTGTTGATAAAAACAACCACTTTCCTCCAATTAAAGTGGTCCTAAATTGTCACATCGCAATGGATTATGATTGATTTTTTTCTGAATGTGAGTGAGCAAGGTTTCAGGCCGTTAACAGTTTTTCCCCCCTCTTGTGATTAGTGAAAGCACTTTGAGTGGCCACATTTAATTCATCTGGGACCTGCTGTGGTGCTGTGTGTGCAGGCTGCATCCCATGTGCTGATGTGTGTGGTTTATGTCTTTGAGTGTGGCTCCAGAACTGCTGGCTTTGGCCTGGAAAAACAAATTGACACAAAGAAAAAATGGAGAAACAAGCTCTACTGTAGTTAATGCTGCAACGCTTATCCCCCATAAGGTACCACGCCGTCTTATCTTTCATTTTTCTTTAGGCTGGTTAATCAAAGTGGGTTAGAAACATTTTCCTGCTAAATATTTCTTTGTACCAGTTGGCTGTAATCTAAAATTCTTTATGTCCAAAGTCCCCTCACAGTCCATTGACTCACTTTGGTGCAACTAGAAGCTCAATCTCGCACCACACTTTTTTTTGTCGTTCTTTACTCGTTCAATCTCAGCAACACTCCCCAGTCTTGCCTGTAATCTTGGTGTTTCTGTCAACTTAAAGATCAAGTTTGGGAAATAGTTTCAGTTTACTTCTCCAAGTTTTTTCTCTTTGGCTCAATTACCCTAGGTTTCATCTTACTTTCACTCACCCAACTTTTGTTACTTCCCAGACCTTGTTGTTAAATTCAAGCCTGAAGTTTTTGGTCTTTTAAGATATTTCCAAGTAGAATATTGTTTTAAATTTTTTCTGACCTCTTCCTTTGCAGTCATAGAGGTATTTTTGCAGATCTACCATTTGCACAGGTCTTTATCCTCAAGTTTGTTAACAAGAACATGTTTCTGGTGCAATTATAGAACAAATTTGCGGTCTTACAAATGGTTTCTATTCCAACTCTAGTCAGCTGGGAAATGTACCTTAACACAATGTCCACGTTACTTTTTTTACAACTCGAGTCCACAAAATGTAATTTGAAGTTGGCATCAAGTGGACAAAGCTACTGGATATTCTTTTGTACCCTTATTTTACTATGTTCACATAAAACCTTGTTGAGGGGAGAGGCCAAGAGTGAGCAGAGCGTGTCCACTAAAACACTTCCTGCTTGTGTTAGATTGCGGGTTTGTTAGAGAACAAAAGGCGTGGCCAAGAACAACTTGGTGTTCAAAAAGTATACAAATACTAAACAGGAAATCTTGCTAATTATTGGTTCAAAAAATAGAAAATCATTTCAGGCTTGTTTTTGATAAGGGAGGGACGTTCAAACATGAAAAAAACTCTAAAAAAATGTGTTCCGCACTAAACCTTGCTTTAAAGTAAGCTAAAGTTTTATACTTAAAATTGAAGAGCAAAAATGTCTTAAAAATTGTTTATCCCCTTTGCAACATCAACACATCCTGTCTTCCCAACTTTCTCTTTTTTCTTTTCTTTCCTTCCCACAGATTAGAATTTTGTTCTTGTCTAGAGTTTTTTCTCTCTCCAAAACATATAGTTTTATAACCACTGATGTGTGTGAGCTTCTCTAATACACACCAGAGTGTCTCTATAGAAGTATGTGTAGATGTTAGTCTTATTTTATGCCTCATAAAAAGCATAAAACAGATAAAAAGAGGCCTTAAAATCTACATTTATATTCTTTACCAGTATGCAATAATGTAGGAGACTATACAGAGAGTACAGTCCTCTCCCTGGAAACTTGCCACGGTATTAATGCAGAAAACCAGGATCTTTGACATTACAAAAAAAGGTGCAATAGTTTTACTTTTGGAGACTTTTCATAAATTAAATGTAATATTGCAGCAGCCACAATTTCCTTTAAGTAATCTTCTCCCTGCCAGTCATACGGAGCTGGTGGCAGTCTGGGCTAATTCTACCTGTCACAAGGGTGAGCGACTTAGTAGCCCTAGTGTCTGCCAAGCTCAGGCCTCATTACACGAATGGAGAATTTTTATCACTGACGATGTCCCCTTTTCTTAGAGGTCAAAGTTAAATTAAAAGGTAGAAACCTGAGCAGGCTTGTGTCTATGCCCCCCAGGGGAGACAAGTTCAGCTTTTATCTTTTTATTCGTCCCTTGCTGTTTTAAGATGTAAAACCAGGTCCCTTTGTCTCTTCCAAACATGCAAATCACTTTGACACCCTTCTCAAGGGACCGGCCTGTTATGTCTAAAAATTCCTGCATTTCCCTCACGCATAAATCAAACTGACATCCGTCTCTGCATGCTCCTGCATCTTGTTTTTTTAAAGTCTGTTTTGAATGCACCTTAATTGGATTCTGTGTTTGTGTTTAGTGTGGTTTGTAACTTGTGTGCATTCGCTGAGTTGAAAGTAAACTGAATATGTGATGTCAGATTCATTGCTGTTTGTTCTTTGTTTTAATCCACTTTTTCTTCTTTGCTTTCTTTTAAAATCGCCAGACGCTCTTTCAATAATATTTTCCAACTCCTTTCTTTTTTTGTCTACTGAGGGACACAAAGTGCCAGTGTTGTCCCTAGAAAACTAAAAAATTCTGAAGGTTTTCCAAGCTGAGCCTTATATTGTATTTCTTGGGTGGAATCAATTTATGTTGATGTCGTGTTCTTGAAGGTTTATTCGGAGCCTCATACAGATGTTTGTTCTCTGCAGGAGGCAGAGTGGCACTGCGATGAGTTCACCAAGGGAGCCTGCTTTAGCCGTGGAAAATCTGAGGTAAGTTTAAACTGATGCGTGAACAGACTATCTTGTTCTACTAGATATTTTTTACTCAACTGAAAAACTAAAACACCTTTTTGTGATTCCCATTTTGACTCCATTGATTGTTTCTTTCTCTTTTTGGAAGGAATAAGCCTTATGTTGAAACATATCTATAGTTCTAGAATGAAAATATCTGATTCTGTAATGGGCAGAAAATGCTGAAATATTTCCATTTACTGTTTTCTTTGCAACTGACAGATATTACTTGCGTTAGACCTAAACAAAAAAAAGTAGGTGTTGTAAATGGAAATTATTCCGCGCAAATGATCAAGTTTGACCCCTTTACAGAAGCTAAAAAAAATTCTTAGAAAGTATGGAACAGGGAGGCCAATTGTTTTTTTTTTTACTATCCTCATTGTGAAAGTTTGTCATTTAATGTACAACCAGGCAGTGCTGTCGGGCAAGATAGGTCGCCCATCAATTGAATAGTATGTTCTTCTCCTCTGCCTCTTCATGTGTTGCTCTGCCCTTGAAAAATAACACCCCCGCGAACCGACCCCAGAACAAGCGGAAGATGACAGAACGGAATGGAACAAAATATCAAAGGCCGTTGTTCAACAAACTGGTGTAGAAAGCAGAATACAGATGGACGTATTTTTTAATCACGACCAGAAAATTAATACTGGTAGTGCGTAAAAAAAGCCTGGTGACTCGGTGGTAGAGAATTCACCCACGGACCGGAAGTTAACCAGAAGTTAACCGGGTTTGATTCCAACTGAGTTCACGCCCAGGGTACTTGGAGAAGACACCTAACCCCCGTTTCTCCCACCATTGGCGCCGTTGTGGCAGCCTGCTGCGGTGTAATAGTGCAGCACACAAATTACCCCAGTGAGGGATCAATAGAGTATGTAAAAAATAACAATAATAGTTTTAGTCATTAAATTCTTCACAACATAAAAAAGGGAGAAAGGTTCCGCTTCCATTCTGAGTGAACCCTATTAAAAGTGCAGGTCTTGTAGGTTTGTATGTAAACAAATGTATGACCATGGAAAATAACTACTAAAAATGCAAATAATTGTTCAATATAAAATGCCTCTAAAACATAATTGCTTATAATTTAATATAAAAATGGTTTACACTAACATGATATGATTACCACACGTGTATCTGGCACAAACAGTGTTTACATGTAACTATTTTGTGTCTTTTTTCATTTTGCTACAATTTTTGGATTTGGTTACTTTTGTTCCAATCCAAATTTGAAGACTAAATAATTAGTTAACACCCATTTTAACATAAAAATGGAAGAAAGCAGGCCACTTTTAGAGAGTCATAACCTAACCTTGAAGATTTTTAGCATCCTCCAGTATCACAAATTTTCTCTTTTCTTTGGTTAAAATATTTAAACCCTCGACAAACGGTTTTGACTGATTTAAGATTCACATTACTCTGCTGTAGATGTAAATATTCCCAGTTTTGCAGCTTCGATGTTTGTCCTATACATCAATTCACCAGAGTTCTGCAAATCACAAAACATTTTGCATCATCAAATTAATTCCCAAATCATTTATCTTTATTTATTTGAGGATTTTTTTCTGTTTTTGGGAAAGGGGTTTTGTATAAAGTGCAGAGGGAGCTTTAACAAAGCATCATGTCTCTAGCTTATTGACTACATATCAAATTGCATTGCCTAATGTGTTTATTACCAACACAATATTGATATTCTGTTAATATAATTCTGACATATTGCAGGATCCCTGGAGTGATATCATTTGCACGCTCACATACTTGCTGCAGCGCATCGATATTGTAGAGGTTATTTTCTTGTGTTTGCAGAAACACCACTGCAAGCCTCAGATTAGGTCGGAGAAATTTATGTGAATGTGTTCTTGTTGTAATAAAATTATATAGAATTACAAACCTCCACCTCCTGGATTTTTCTGGAGGTTTGAAACTGGAAATATTTGTAATTGAATAGTGTTTTAGTAGAAGTAAATGCCCCTTGGATTATTTATTCAATCCAAAAATGACATATACTTATATGTATATGTACTGAAGCGACATACTTAGGTAACCTTTCATTTTAAAGACACAATGACTGGTTTCAAAATGCATGCTACATTTAACCACCGAAATGAAAGTATGAAAAGTTATGATTAAGCTCTGAAAGCAGCATGGGGTTCTTCATGCTGCCTTATTGTATAGATGCCGTGGGAATTCCAGCTTTTTGACCCCAAAGCCGATTTAGATCAACGTTTTTTGAAGTACAACAATCCCCAACCACACGTTAGCTCCTTTTTATAGATCTTCCTCAAAAGACCTCTATTGTTTTTGTAGTTTCTTTATTTTGCAGGGTGTATTTTTGGTCTGTGGTCAGTTGGCACACTCATCTCTGCAAAACAGATGGTTTCAAGCTGAACTTGACTCGTAGGTGAACTGCCCAGCCCTGGTCCATAAATATGTGTGTGTGTGTGCGTGCGTGCGTGTGTGTGTGTGCATGCCGCTGTGTATTTATCCTGCTGTGAAAGGTGGTTAGAGACCTATAATAGGCATGCACAGGCTGGCCGGCACATGATAGCTGCAGTGAATTACAGACCAAGGCTAGCTCAGTCCTTGGGAGTCGCTGCAGTCTGGCAGAGCAGAATTGTTTTGCTGGATGTTCCTTTCTGAGGATCAGCCACCATGATATACACTAAGAACGGCATTAAACGACTTCTTTCTCCAGCAGCAGACAGGGCTTTCAGTGGTTTATTACCTAGCTCAATGCCCACCAATATAGTATCGCTCAAGCTATTACACAGATACCGTCTTTGTGCTTTGAGTGAATTTACAAGTGATTGTATTTTTTCCAACTCGCACATCTTCTCTTCTCTTGCGTATTTGATTTATTTCCACTGACAGAAGAAAGGAGAGCTAAATCCACTTGACAGGACGTGATTGCTGCTTTTGTTTTGTTTTATAATGTGAGAGCTTCTGTGTTACAGTGCCGACGTGGAACATTTGTCAGGAAGTTTTCATAAACAAGTCAATACTGTGAAGCTGGGAAAATATTAAATGTGTTGTTATTTACCGTAGAAAACTCTAGAGGAGAAGTGAATCACGAGACTCTTTCAGAAACCACCCACACGTACAGACGCGAGGATATGGTGCATGACGAAGTCCACAAACAGTGAAGATATATCTGCATGCATTATAACCGAGGCTACTCATGCAGACACATTTTTTACCCACACATACATATACTTAGACTACACCAGAAAAATAGTTGCTTTATGAGTCAACCTTCAACATCGTGAATGGAAATAGCAGCACCTCCATCTCTTCTACAACAACCCCCACTTCTAAATCAGACCCCTGGGAGCTGGAGGAGGTGGTACTAAGGGTTGCCCTGGGCACCTCCAGTGGCTCAGACTGCATCAGATTTACAAGGTTTTAAATTTCTACGAGAGGCCATAACCAACAAAGCCATGGCCCCAGTTTTATATGAAAGAACCCGGAAAGTTTATCGCCCCGACCTGTCACAAAAAACAAATGCCACTCTCTGACGTGAACACTCACTTGTGATGTTGCATTTACTGCAGAATGACATTTGCTGATGGAAATCACCAGCAAACCTCCATCAAAGCTTGACCTTTGTGTGTAGGTTTTTACTGATGTTCAGTGCCAATCTATCATTTAATCAATCATTCTCTTTGTAGGGACAGCTCTATTTGCAGAAAGCAGTTTTCCAAAAGTTGATTGTTTTTGTAAGTAAATAGATAATAATAATGATGATACATTTTTAAAGGACACATAAGGACAATGTACAACAATTAAAATACATAGGAAGACACAAATACAATCAAATTAAAAACAGAATTTTGAACAAAACTGAAGAATAGTAACATGTTTGTATGTGGTGTGTGATTGCCTGAATGTGGGTTGTGAGTCGGGATTTAAACGGAGTAAATGAGTCAATATTGTGTAAGTCGGGAGGGATAGAGTTCCAGAGCTGGGGGTTAGAACGACTGAAGACTCCACCCCCCATGGTGATGAGATTGGCTGAAGAACGGAGAAGTAGCGAGAACCCAAAACCCCAAAATATATAATCATGCAGAAAGATTAGAAGCCCAAAAAGAGCTGCAAGCATGTATTCCTTCCTAATTTGACAAAAAGTGGTTTAAATGTATTAATTTTGGGAACAAGCTAAAGTAAAAAATGAAATGATTGAATGAAATATGCGAGTGTCTGTATTTTCATTTCACTCTCTTTGCAGTCAACAAGGCCAAATCAATTTTCCAAACTAATGTGGTGTGTTTTTCTCTCACACCTGTTGCATTTAACTGGTCTCCACCTCTCTGAGATCCCTCTCCAAATGTTCTCCCTATTGAATTAAGATGTGACATGGTTGAGCCGTGTGGGTATTAGCCTTGATTTAACTCTGTCTAGCTTGGCCACGTTTCGAAGCGGCCCTCCTATAGTTGGACGAGTTTTTCTCATTTATTGGCATGAAGTGTTATTTGGCTCTGTGTAACGCTGCTGCTTGTCAGGAGCTGGATAATGGCTCTGCTGCTAAATGCTAACTGCTATTTGTGTGTTTTGTTGGTGTGTGTTTCCACAGGAGGAGTGCCAGAACTACATTAGGGTGCTATTGGTGAACGGGAACAGGTTATTTACCTGCGGAACAAACGCTTTCACCCCCATCTGCACCAATCGAACGGTACAAGCTATTTAAACTCTTATAATGTGATTTTATAACACCTAAAATGTTCAAAATTTAGTTTCTCCCTATGTTTTTTTTCTTGAATTAATCATATTAACCTGGTTTTGTGGGTCACAGCAGGTTACCAACAACCTTACATCCACATATTGTAGCTTTATTGATCTTGACAGCAGCTTTAGTCAGCCGCTCACAAAAAAAACTTGCATTTGTGAAGTCATTAGTCTTGAATGTCATTATGTCAATGCTGTAAACGGTGCAGATATGAAGGTTGAATTGTTATTTAATGAAGCAGCAAAGTCAGAGTAAAAGGTCAGGTTGATCAGCTCATTTACCCAAGGTGAATCCTGACAGTGATACCGCAGTGTTCACCGTGTTAGCTCGTGTATTTCTTTTTCATTTTTCCTAACTAACTATAAAATGCATCTTGTCAGAAGATTTTAACTTAAGATTTATGCTATTGATAGAAAGATTCTGCCACCGATCGTTCTGCTCACTTCATCGCTCTCCTTGATAGGTAAACACTATTGTCCTTCAGAAGTAGCATCAGTCATCACATTAATTTCTAGTCTTTATTTAACTTCTATTTAAATTTTTGCAGCTCCTCTAACCGTTTGCCGTCCCATTTGATCTCTGCTTTTAACAGTAAGATAGGGAGGTTTCTTGGTGTGAACTGCTCTTGTGTTCCAGCAGGTTCTCTACACACAGTGTGAATTACCTACCGCTTTACACCATGATACAACTGTGATAATATCCACATTTTCCAAAAACCAAAGTGTCTATATAACAGGTTATTGCTGGGGACAGATGCCCCTTGAAGTTAAGTATAGAGCAGCATGTGAAATGTCAGATTGTATTTTACAGCTGTGACAGTTCGTATCAAAAATCTGGATTCGCCGCTGCTGGGTTTTCAGAGAAGGATGATGATGACATTTGGCTTTTTAGTTTATTTTTGTGTTGTTTTTGTTTTTTTGACCAAAAGCACTTCTTCCAAAGGTTAGCAGCTAATGATGTTTGTTTACCATTTAGAAAATACATACAGTTATAATGTCACGACATTATATCTGCAGTATTTTATTGACAGATTTTCTATTTGTTCCTTGAATGTTTATTGATGAGAGACACTGGTTCACCATGGAATTAAGCTCTGTTTTATTGCCAACTCTGTGCATTACCAAGATTATTGATTGAGTGTGGAAAAGAGGTGAAAAAGCGTGTGCAGGCAGGCTGGAACGGGTGGAGAAAAGTATCAGGTGTGATGTGTGATAGAAGTGTTTCAGCTAAAATGAAATGGAAAGTGTACAAAACCATGGTGAGAGCGGCCATGCTGTTTGACCTGGAGACAGTAGCACTGAGAAAAAGACAGGAAACAGAGATAAAGGTAGCAGAGATGAAAATGCTGGGGATCTCTCAGGGAGTGACCAGGATGGACAGGATCAGAGGAACAGCACATGTTAGAGGTTTTGGAGATAAAGTCAGAGAGGCCAGACTGAGATGGTTTGGACATGTGCAGAGGAGAGAGAGAGAGTACAGAGGAAGAAGGATGCTAGGTTTGGAACCACCAGGAAAGAGGCCTAGAGGAAGACCAAAGAGGAGGTTCATGAACGCAGTGAAGGAGGACATGAAGATAGTTGGCCCCATAGTTGGTGGAGGATGTAGCAGACAGGGTTAGATGGAAGAAACTGACTTGCTGTGGCGACCCCTGAAGGGAAATGCCAAAAGAAGAAGAAGATTTATTGTTTCACAAGCTTGGACGCCCTAAATTTAACCAGTATTTACCACTGCAAGAATAACTTTCTACTTGATTTGTTAAAGAGTTGGTTTTTTTAGAAGAAAATCTGCACTTCTGATCTTAGCCATGTCCATTTCATTGACTTGTTTTGCACTGACGTTGATGGTAATAATAAAAGACAAAGGTAAAATTCAAGTTAAATGTTACTTCCTATTTGTTGAGGAAGAGATGAAGTAGGGTTGAAGTACAGTAGCTGTGTATTTATGCTCTGTTCACACATTTTTGACAGATAGCTATTAGGATCTGTCATTTGCTTGCCACCCACAGTGGAATATTGACAGCGCTGTCCATTAACTCATCTTACATCACTTGGTGTGTGAGTGTGGATTTCCTGCCAGAGACGGGAGTTAAAATGCTAGCAATTTCCTACAATGGTTTCTCAGTGCTATGCATTGCACCCCTTTTGCTGGCACTGCGTTTGGTCTGGACTGTGAGTGGTCTGTTACTAAAAAAGTTTGTGTTCTACTCATTTAAAGTCACTTTATGTGTCCTGCTCGTGCAGCTGCAAGCTCTTCTGACAGAAGCCACTTTATCTTCGCTTTCTAAAAATGCAACAAGTGCCCTGCACTCATTCACCCTTTTTATTTTTCTAGATGACCCATCTGATTTTAAAAAGCTTCTTCCGGCCAGTAGAAGACTCCCCGCATTACCGGGCTTTCATATGACCCCGATAAGACAGAGCTGATTTGTTTTAGTGTGAGTCATGTAAGGTTCAGGAAATCCGTTCAAGGAAAATTTTCGTAAAAGAAGATCATTTTAATTCCACTACATTTTTGTCCAATTTTGAACCCGTACTTTGCTTTGCCAATTTATCCTCCAAACATAGTGTACAAAGATTACCTCATGGCTTTCCTTCCATCCAAGTTCATCAGTTAGCTTTTGCTCCATAAAATATAATTACATCTTGGAATTGAAAATGGTAAAAACCTCCTTTTTTTTCATTCAATCGCTCAGCTGCAGCTTGTACTATTTTTTCTTGTATAGTGTAGCGCGTTAGGGCTAAGCCAAGGTCAAGCTGTAAAGTATTTTTAAAAAGCAGAGGAGTGGTTCTGGCTTAATTTTCAAAGAGTGGTATGCAACGGAGGACAGTCTCTCACATTCAGCCTCTTTTAAGCTCAGAAAGGCTTCCCAAATGTGGTGTAATAATATTCTAGCTTAACAACAGCTGGTTGTCCTGAGGAGACATCAGAAACTCACTGCAGCCCAAATAAATTCTTTTTGAACAGGTGGTTTTTAGCACCAGGTTTGTTTGAATGATTCATGTCACTTGGTATTCTGAATGTTTTGTCTTCTTATGCCTCTTGATTCTATGTGTTGTTTTTAGACACAATCAACAACCCATAATGATACTGATTCTTTTCTTCTGGTTTGGATCATTTGCATATTGGTATCATGCAAACAAAGCCCAGACATTTCTGGTTGGAATTTTAATGCTGCCCTTTGATCCTATGTTCTACAATTGTTGCTCATTTTCAGCAATGATGTGTTTAGAAAGAAGCAGTGAATTCTATTCCAGTGGAAATATCGTTCAGCATTTTTTTTCTTTGCCCATAAGAGATCGTTTTGTTGTTAACATTTTTTCTTTTATCTAAAGATTGTCTTCCTCTTTCTTCTAAGGCTCTATTTTTTTTCTGTGCTTCATCATCTTCTTTCTGTATTGCAGCTGACTAACTTGACAGAGATCCACGATCAGATCAGCGGCATGGCTCGGTGTCCGTACAACCCCCTCCACAACTCAACCGCCCTTATCACATCCAGTGGGGAGCTGTACGCAGCTACTGCAATGGATTTTTCAGGGCGAGACCCTGCCATCTATCGCAGCCTGGGGGGCCTCCCACCACTAAGAACCGCTCAGTACAACTCCAAGTGGCTCAACGGTAACAGACCATTAAGTTCAGACAATTCAAATCCTTACTGTGAATATCTGTTTAAACCAACAACGAACAGTGCATTCCACACCTAGACCTTCAGTCTAAGGTTTAGGTATTCAGTCTAGGTGTGGAATTCAGTCTTATGCATCAATCGTCAGCCACAATAATTACTTATATTAATAAAACTCACTGTAAATCTGACTTAATACAGATAAAAAAGCTTTGGGTTCAAAGATAGAAAAACTCCACAGTAAATATTTTTTAGACACAATTCAATGGTGATAAGCGATAACAGTCTTTTACACTTCCTTCTCTGGGATAAATTTCTATAAATTATTCAGAATTTATTGCTAAATTGTGGTTGTTTATGTGGATGAGGTACTGTACAATGACAAAAGAGTCATTTAGCATTTTGTGGGTATATTAGGGGATATCACACGTTAAGAAGCAGCGCTGTCATCTAAAAACCCATGAAACATTACAAACAGACCATTTGGAAAAACTTATAAATAGTACTGGTTAAATTATAATTATAACAGTTTCCAATTCAGGTATTTTTTTTTTGGTCTGGAGAGAAGGTTTTAAAAGCATCCAAGGTCCACTGATCCATTCCGTTACATCGGCTTCCGCTTATCTGGGGCCGGGTCAAGGGGGTAGCAGCCTTATACGGGAAACCCAGGGTTCCCTCACCTCGTCTGCATTCTCCAGCTCACCCGGGAGGATCCCGAGGCATTCCCCGGCCAGCTGTTGGAGATCATCTCTCCAGCAGGTCCGAAGTCTGCCTCTGGATCTCCTCCTGGTTGGACGTGCCCAAAACACTTCCCCAGTGAGGCGCTTGGGACAGCAATGACTGACTGTCACACGTAGAAGCATCAGTTTTACCTTTTAAAGGAAATATAAATTCACTATGAAATACATGCTTTCAATAAAAAAGGAGGTCATCTTCCAATTTTATAAAAGTACAGTGAACTCAATAACTTTTTTCTGCTATGGCTCAAAGTGGTCCCTGAGCAGATTTGAGCTCTTCAAAGAGCTTAAGGTGTCCAGTCCACAGAGGAGCGGGTCAATCAGCATCTTGTCAGAAAGTGACTTTTATCTGATTCACATTTTAGCTAAACTAGAGAGAAATAATTCAAAACGTCCCCGTACATTGCTTGGCGGCCACCTTCTGGGAGAAGGTATAATGGATAATCTTATAGAGAATGGATTTTTTTTTTCTTTATTGGGCTCCTGGAGAACGGTCCTCAGGAGGTGCAAGAAAAGATCAGGGATGAATTGAAGAAGGTGGCAGTTTAAAGCTGGATGAAATCAGTGACAGTGAGAATAAAGTGTGGTTTGAATTCGATATAGTTATACATAAAGATGAACGTCTGAGCTGTAACGGTGACACACAGGTTGTGTGTTTCAGATGGGGTGAGAGCTATTACAAGGCACCTTTTTTGGTCATTTCTCATCCCAACCTTTAGGTTTGTGGAGTGAAAAATGAGTTTTCTCATTACAACACAATGCCATTAATAACACAGCCTGTAGTTATTAATCCTGATCACCTGCTGGTGTGTGGGCAGCACACTCACACACACTCAAGAGTCAATCAGTCATAACACGCCCGATCCTTCTCCCACTCCTTCGCTCAACCCAAAATATTTTTATGTCTATATTTCTTCATCTTTCTTTGTGTTATCTGTCTTTCATTTGTCACCTAGTGTCTTCTTTCTGCCTGTGAGCTTCTTCTCTCATCATTAACTATCCTCCTCTCTTCTTCTCTTCCAAATAGAGCCAAATTTTGTCTCCTCCTATGATATCGGCAACTTCACCTACTTTTTCTTCCGGGAGAACGCGGTGGAGCACGACTGTGGCAGAACGGTATTTTCCCGTGCGGGACGGGTTTGTAAGAATGATATTGGTGGTCGTTTTCTTCTGGAGGACACGTGGACCACTTTTATGAAGGCCAGACTGAACTGCTCCAGACCAGGAGAAATCCCCTTTAACTACAACGAGCTTCAGGGGACTTTCTACTTACCTGAACTGGAGCTACTCTATGGCATTTTTACCACCAATGTGTAAGTATTATGGGATTTATGAAGTGTTTCACAATGAATTCTAGAGTATCAGCTTAGTACTGCTTTTATTGATCTGTTCTTTAGGAAAAAATGTGCTTTTAAGCTTGACCCTATTATATTTACTTCCAAACAAGTTGTCCACATATTTATTGTATATATTTACGGTATTCAAGATCTGATGGTCCTGTACCATTTCCCTGATGGGAGAAATACAAACAATCTGTTACATGGGTGGGTGGGGTCCATCGCTATCCGTCTTGCCTTCTGCTGAATTCGGGAGCTGTAGACCAAATCCAGATCTGGCAGCCGGCACCCTACGACCCCCTGTGCAGTCTTAACCACCCGGGCCAAGTCCTTTTTATCCTGTGTGGTGTAGATGCCGTACCACACAGTCATACTGAGAGACAGGATGCTCTCTACAGTGCCTCTGTAGAGAAGTTCATCAGTAGTTGAGTTGAGAGTGCAGAGCGCTTCAGCTTCCTTAGGAAGAAGAGATGTTTTGGGGCCTTCTCATATAGAAGTACAATTGATAGGGTAAGCATACCTCAGTGGTAGAAGTGTTGCCAGTTCAAATCCTGCTGAGCTCATCATTGAGTGTCTTTGGAGAAGACACCTAACCCCAGTTACTCCCACCATTGGCGCTGTCATTGGCTACCTGCTGCGGTGCAATGCAGCCCAGGAATTTCCTCATAAGGGATTAATACAGTATGATAAATAAATACTGTAAATAAATAAAATTGGATTCTTTTTGGCTGTGTTACATAAAATAGTTGTATTTTATGATGATACACAAAACAAAACGTTCATTGGCCAGAACTGAAAACATGCCGCACTAATGTTTTTGGCAATCAATGATTTAGATTTTCAACTCTTTTCCTTTTTTTTTGTCTTCTGAACCACTTATATCGTATGTGCCAGAGTCTATCCCTGGTAATTTCAGGCGAGAGGCAGGGAACACCCTGAACCGGTCAACAGTCTATTGTGGGGCTCAGAATGGAAACCATCCACACACACACAAACTCATTTCTAAGGGTGATTTCATAGCAGCCAATTAATCTAATGTGCATGTTTTTGGGGAGTGGGAGGAAACTGGAGTACCAGGAGAAAACCCATGCATACACGGAGAGAACATGCAAACTCCACACAGAAAGACCAGTGTTCCAAGCCCCACCCACACTTGGACTCAAACGCTCACCTTCTTGCTGTGAGGCCACCATGCTAACCACTGCACCCCGCGCTGCCCTTTCCAACTCTAATTTCTGATAAATATTACCTGATAGTTTTTCACTGAGAAAACCAACGTCACCAAATGTCAGCAAACATTTTCAAACATGCTGATTAGTCTTCTATTTTGTTCCAAAAAGATAAAGACTAATTCCACCAAAATCAGTTTTGTATGTGGAACAAAGTGAGTCATTCAGAGGCTTTGCTTCCTTTCAGATTAGCCAGAACCCATCTGCGTTTTCAATGGTCAGGACCAAAATTATTCTTCTGGTTCTTATCTATTAAAAAAGCTTTCACTGGAATATTGAAGCATTTCTGTTCATTTAATAACAACGGCTAAAATTAGCTCCTAAAATTGATATGTAAACATTGTCTCATGCAGAATTCCAGCCACATTCAACATCAAGGTATAGAATTTAAAAAATATAGAAAATCTTTGAAAAAAAAGCTCAGTTTTACTCTCATTTAGAATTTATTGCGACCTTTATCAGGCTAATTTGTGTAAAAAATTTAAATGAGTTTTTAATACGTCTTTCATGCATGTAAGAATAAAATGAAAACTTTATTTTTTCAGAAACATCCAAGCCTTTTCTGCACAATGTCATTATCAGTTTTTTTTCACTCAAGCATACATATAAAAAGTACCCATGAACACACGTTCAAGCACTATCATTAAAGCTGAGTAATCAATTCTTTATGGTCAATGACTTCATATTGCTGAAAAAGTAGTCTTTTAAAGGGTATTGGAAACATTTCCCCCCGCAGGCTCAGAGTTTAATGAACAGCTGTGCTGGATTATAATTCACATTGCACAAGTCTCGCAGTTTGAGTTGAGAGTTAATACTCTCATTCTTTACTTTCGCTTCCAAGGGAGGCGACTTGCACTTGTTGAAACTGACAGCTTAAAAAGTCAAAGCTGTATTTCAGGTCTGTGATCTATACGGTTAATCAGACAAGGCTAGCAGCTTAATTGTGCCCTGCAGCTGGATTTATATTCCAATAACACCAATCACTTACATGAGAAACTATGTGGTGTTTGATTTGTGTTAATGAGGCACATGAATAAGGGTTGCCTTAAAGAGGGTGCACTGTGCGTTGGTTGGGTAAGAACTCTTATCTCAAAGCGAATATAGATAAACAGGGGTCCTTTTGTTCACAAAGAAATATTACATTTGCATTAGAAAGCTTTAAAATACATTTATCTCCCACTTTCATTGTGGGAGACGGTGGCTCAGTGGTAGAGCGTTCGCCCGCGGACCGCAAGTAACCGGAAGTTTCCGGGTTTGGTTCCCTCTGAGTTCAGGTCTAGGTCTCTTGGAGAAGACACCTAACTCCTTGTTTCTCCCACCATTGGCGCTGTCATAGGTGGCAACCTGCTGTGGTGTAATGCAGCTCACAAGTTTCCCCGGTGAGGGATCAATAAAGTATATAACCATAAGCATTTTTCACTGTTTAGTTACCACATTGTCTTGCTTCCCGCGGTTGGTGCATGTCACAGCGTAAATCTTGTTTGATGTTGCCAATACGGTATAGAATGCATCAAATTAGCAAAGCTGGTACAATTCTTTTATGATCTTATTTTGGTGAGTTTACATAAAATTGGCACCACCTTTTGAGGGGTAAAACAGAGCAAGAACAAATCTAAAACCTTTTCTGCTTACATCCAAATGTGGGCGTGGCAAAGAAGACCAAACCTCCAAAAAGTTTATTTTATGTCCTCTTCTTCTTTCTTTTTTTAATAAAACAGGCCTTTCTGTGTGATCTTTTTGTACATTTTGGTTAGCCAAAAATTTCTCTGTCTCTTCATATTTCTTCACAACTTTCTTTTTCTGTTTCAGCAACAGCATTGCAGCATCCGCAGTGTGTGCCTTCAATCTCAGTGCCATATCCCAAGTTTTCAATGGGCCTTTTAAGTACCAGGAAAACGCACGGTCTGCTTGGTTGCCCTATCCCAACCCTAACCCAGACTTCCAGGTAAATGATATTTACATTTTGATGTACAGTATATACCTGTACAATGATACAAAAAATTTAAAGTAAAGTGTAACGTTTATTTTGTACTGTAGTATATTTTTTATTTTTAATGTTAGATCATCCGTTTAAGCCAAAACAAAAGTTAGTTATCAATCTTTGCCTATTTTGCGATCATGAGAAAAAAACCATATCATGATCATTCTGGATCAGTTGCTCTTTGACACACGCAACACTGTGAGTTTGGTTCTTACATTCTAATTTCAAAGGTTATCTAGAACCAAATATTTCATAAAATACGTGCCGCTAAAGGCGGCTCAAGCGAAGCATGCTTGTAATGTGTGCACTGCATGTGTACCCCGCTAAATTATTCACTACAACCATCGAACGTCGAAGGAACTCTGAGCTCTTCATTCACTTGAATTTCAAATCACTTTCAATAGCACAAACATTCACATTACAGCTGCTCATTATGAAATTTATTGTGTTCTATGATGGTGCATTTATTCTTGGTAAATGTCTTATAGCTTCATTCTGGAAAATGCAGCACCTCCTAATAAACTTGCCTTATTTTGCTCAAGCTGTACTTTATGTACACACTCCATCGTAAAACCAGACGGCACTGCACTTGGCTCTGAATTTCTATTTGAGGCTCTGCTCTATGTATATTGATGACATGGAGGGAATGTTTTATTAGGAGAACAAGTGGCTCTCAGTTGTTGCGGGCTTAGTTGATAGCGAGGGAGCTAATCCACAAAGTCTGCCATGAGGGATTGAATTCCCTCTCAGGGTCCGGCTACTTCTGTGTGACACGCGCCTCAGATCTACGCGTGGTTTCCGTCAAAGGCCCTCGATTAGTTTCCGTCCATGCAGCAGATGCATGAGTGTACTATAAAGAAGGTACACACATAGATTATCTGTAATGGCACAGCTCTTGCAGAAAAAGGGAATGAAATGTTCATAAGAAAAAAAATGCAAGCTGTCATTGTGTGTTTTACACACACACAAACACACACACGCACATAGATGGTTTTACAACATAAAATGTTTTTGTCTGTCACCACACATTCTCATATCTACATGTCAGCAGCTAGTTGAGTGAAATTCCCTTACCTTTCAGAGAAACACATTTTCTTTATCTAGCAAAAGCTGACCACAGTTTTTCACCAGTCAGGGTACCAAAGGTCCACCGCTGAAAGGATTCTGTGCACCTCCAGCGAGTTTATACGGCTGTGTTACTCGAGGATAAACACTGATCAGTTCTTTTTCTCTGTCACCATCTCCTTACTTAAGCTTGTGCACAGTAGCTGCTCCCCACCGCTGGACCGGTTCACACTTTATCTAGGTTTCTGTGACATCTTCATCAAGCATTTGTCAATGTTGGAGGGTTAGATTTACGAGCCAAGGATTTATAGCCTGTCTTTGTTTTTTTTTTTCATTCTTTTCTAAACACACACTGTCACGAATGTGAGGACACAAACAAATACCTATAGAGATTCAGAAGAACCTATAGTAGCATGCAGATACACCAGTAAAAATAAAATGTTGTACATGCCACATAGGGATAGTGATTGTTGTGAAGTCTCTACTTAAAACACACACTCTGGTCATTGATTGAGAGCTTAATTTGATGTCTGTTTGCAGAGAAAATCCCTTCATTTATTTGAACCATGCCAATTGATTCTGCTGGCTTTATTCAGGCTATGAGTCATGTTCACAGTGCATTTGGAGCTAATAGCATCTGCGTTGTAAAAGGTTTATCTCATTCCGTAATTGCTTACATTAAAAAAAAAAAAATCTTCGGCTCATTTCATAAGTTGAAAAATATGTTAAATTTGACTACATTGCATTGAATTTTTTTTTTTGTGATATTTAACAGATTCACATGGCTTTTTTTTTCAGATTTCTTGTTGGCATGTTTGTTAAGATGGTAGAAAGAAAAAAATGGTACACCAGCAGAAAGCATCTTAAAGCACAAAGTGATTTTGCAAAAACATGGTTCAAAATACAGGGATATTAGTGATTGTTATCGTTCTGGCAGCGTCTAGTGGACCGGTCACAGGGAAGGAGCTGAGAGGGAGATGCTGAGAGTTTGATGGGCTTCAAGCCAAATGATGCTTGTATCCCTCACCTTGACCTTGTAAAAATAATAACATTATTATTTTTACATACTCTACTCATCCCTCACCGGGGAGATTTGTGTGCTGTATTACACCTCAGCAGGCTGCCACGACAGCACTAATGGTGGGAGAAACAGGGGGTTAGGTGTCTTTTCCAAAGACCCTAAACGTGGCCCTAGCAGTGGACTCAGTCGTAGCGCATCCGCGAGCATATGCTCTACCACTGAGCCACCGTCTCCCCGTTCAGATTTAGAAAATCCGAACATCCATGAGTCAGTGCAGTCACAGATGTAATATACCCGCAATGGTCAGTGACTGTGTCTCTCCCTCCATGTCAGTGATCACAGTCATGCACATGCTTTGGAACTTGAACAGGTCCATGCAATGCAAGGACAAACCACAAAAGGAAACCTGAGACATGTTTTACAAAACATTTCTTGCCACTCACATGTAACACGTTATTGCCAGAGGCTGAATATTCATTTGTTAAACATGCTCTCATAGTGTTTAATTTCTTAGTTCATTCTGGTTTTAGTTTCCCAACACGTGATGTAGTGAGGGCACTGATCCATCCAACAGCCCGGGGAAACCCTTCATGATTTGCGTCTGTCAGCAAGGCGAAGGCCATAGATTGATCTGTATAAAGTGTCCATGTTGTTTCTAGTGTGGCTAGTCAGGAGGAACAAATCACCACCCGAAGGTTCAGTCTCACACTAGAAAAAAGACGTTGTGTATGGTCAGCCGGAAGCTAAACAATCCTCTGACTATACCACTAGTCATTTGGATTGGTTTAATTGCAGTGCAATGCTTGTTTTGGTTTTCTCTGTCTCACAGAGGATGATTCTTCATGAAAGGGGCCTGAATGCTTTCTTGCAGCCCCAGATTGGAACTTATTAGTGAGAGGAGATACACGTGGTTAGCTTTTGTTGAAATAAAGAGGCCTTGTTCTTCGTTTTGTCCTGGTCAGTTCAATAGGGTGCACATTTCAAAATGAGAAACTATTGAATGATGGGATCTTTGAGGCTTCCCCCCAAAATATTTTATTAACAACATAAAACATATTCTGATTGAAGAGGGGGAGATGATGCGAAATCAACTTTCAGGAGGTTTCTCCTATGTTTCAGCGTTAACTCCACATTAAAAACCCACTTGAAACATGTCTGTGCATTTCGTGAGCTCTCCTGTTCAGTATTTGTATATTGTTTGAACACCAGAATGTTCTTGGCCTCAGATTTTGTTGTCCAACACGCCCACATTCTAATGTAAGCAGGTAGTGTTTTTTCTCACAGTCTCTCCCCTCAGATACTGCTCTCCCTCACTCACATTTAATGTAAGCGCACCAAAATAAGGAATAAAAAAATGCGCTACGCTTTGCCAACTTGACACAAATTACAATGTATTTGTCGCATCAAACAAGCTTTATTCTGTGTCGTGCACGCAGCTGGGCTGGGGGTAAGAAAGCGAGAGGAGGAGGAAAACACACTACAAAAGTACTATCAACACATGCATTAGCTGTATTTCAAATGTTGTTTTTTCCTAACTAGAAAAACAGCATGTTTTTTTGGTAGTTATTTGACCAGAATACTGTATGTTTTGATTTTTAAAGCATAATTTTTTAGTTATTCTTATTTGAACTCTCATTTAGAAAGGTTATACATTATTTACTGCTCTCCAATAGCGCAATCTCAAGAAATATTTGGTATATTTATTTTATTCAGATCATTTTTAGAAGCTAAAGCAACATGCATTATGGTTTGAAGATTTATAAATGTGCCAGCATTGTAGGTGCATGTGAGGAGAAAATCTAATAAGAGCCGATAAGAACTCACTAAGTCAAACTCAATTTCTAACAGCCTGTGTGTCGACTAAAAAGCCTCGAGGTTTTGAGGATAGCAAACCATCACAAAGAGCCAGCGATTGACTTTAAATCTTTGTTCATTTAATCATTCAATCCCTCTCTTTTCCATCTCTGGTGGTTACTCTGAACAAAAAATCTCAAGCTTATTAACTCGCCGCCCTTAAGAGCATGGTTCTTATCAATGTAGTCTGTCAAAGCTTTTTATTTTTCCTGACTTCTCCACTCCCACAGTGCGGCACTATCGACTCCGGCTCCAACGTGAACTTGACTAAAAGAAACCTACAAGATGCTCAGAAGTTTTTGCTGATGCATGAGGTGGTCCAGCCTGTAGTGCCGGTGCCCTACTTCATGGAGGACAATGTCCGCTTCACACATGTAGCAGTGGATGTGGTGCAAGGAAAAGACATGCTATTCCACATCATTTATTTGGCAACAGGTGAGTGTTTGAATTGTTTTTTTTCAGATTGTTATGCAAATGTACACTATTTACGTCACTTTTCACAAACTATAATGCACAAACTATACATCCTCTTCTTCTTGTTTTGGCATTCCCCTTCAGGGGTCGCCACAGCAAGTCAGTTTCTTCCATCTAAACCCTATCTGCTGAATCTTCTTTGGTCACGCCACAACCAAAATTATACATGATGTAATAATTTTTTGTGGCAAAACAATAGCTAATTATTGTAAACATTTTTGGATAAAGCGAGTTCAGGAAAAAAACAAAAAAACAAAAAACAAAAAATCAAATACAGAAAAAAATGGTGAAACAGTCTAATGGAAAACTCAACAACTTTGCCGCTTCAGCTGAGGTTAACACAGCGGCTCACAGCAAAAAGGTTGGGGTTCAAATCCTGGAGTAGGGGCGAAGCTTGAAACAAAGGCCTTTCTGTGTGGAGTTTGCATGTTCTGAACATGTGGGTATCCTACGGGTACTCCGGTTTTCTCCCACCTTTCAAAAACATGCATGTTAGGTTAATTGGCCACTACGAAATTGCGCCTAGGAATGATTGCGTGTGAGTGTATGATTGTGAGTGTGTGTGCCTGCAACAGACTGGTGACCTATTAGGGGTGTACCCCACCTCTCACCTGAAATCAGCCGGGATGAGGGATAAGCAGCTCAGAAGACAAAATAAAACAATAGCCGATATCTTGATGTAATTAACTTTTCTAAGAGTGTGTACATTTTTCTAATGTGCACATTGATTTTTACTTATACAGCCATGAATATTGATTATTACAAAAAGTATCCCAAAGGCCTTGAAATGCAGTGTGCACATAAAAGGAAAGCCCTACAAGAAAATGAACATGAAAATAACTAGCCAATTTACATTATCATCATGTAGACATCAAAGCTTTATCTCTAGAATGAGTTTGATCACTCTTTTTCTTCACATAAACGTATAGATTCAAACATCCCCTTAACCATCCTCTGCCTTTTCAGTGTAATCTCTCATTATGAAATCACAAAGCTCATTAAACAGTATACACAAGGAAGGCAGGCAGAGGATCAATAAGGCATATGCAGCCCTTACATCTTCACCGTGTCTGATGTGGCTGCTTGGCACCTTCTGGTTATTCCTAAACTGTTTGATCACACATGAGAAGTGAGTCCTGGCAACCTTTAAAGGGGAGAATCAGTAAGTCAGTTGATAGATACCACTGTTTGACAGTCTGTCTTACAATATATGGGCTTATGGATTATGAACAGATGCGGCGAGCAGAATTCAGACGTAGTGACCCACTTCACTGTACTAATGTACTAAAAGCCCACTGGGAAATGTCAACATGATCCTCCAACCGGTGTTATTTTAAGATGCCTTATATATCTTTATGTCATCTGTTGTTCTTAAGTCTTAAATACACCACACACACAGTTTGTTCCAGTTCACTGTGTACATGCTTGGCATCGGTGTGGGAAAAAAAACTCCCGGCTCATTGTTCGCATGAGGCTGTGATCAATGTAGCTCTGAACTGGAGCTGCCCACTCTGCAAGTTCCCCAGACAGTAAGCAGACGCTAATGAAAACATCTGAAACATTGCCAGGGCCATTGGCTCGAACGCATACTGTACCTAATCACATGCTGTTATTAACGCACAAATGCACGCTGCTGATTGGGGCCAATGTGAAAAACCTGCCTGTGACTTGGAGGCCAAAGATGTCGTAGTGTGCGGTTCTTTAGTACGAACATGTGGCTTGTTGTAAATTACTGCTAAATTTTGATCCAGCACTCATTAATACATTCTGGCCTCCAGCAACACACTTTTCTTGAGGTTAATGTGAACAGAACTTTGATGAATGAGAAAGCTGTTTAACTTTCTGCTTCACCAAGGAGCACCTTAAGCAGGTACGCAGTGTGATTAAAATGTTTTTTAAAATCAGGGTGATGTAGATCTTGTTAAAGTGGGAGTTTAGAACTTGCTAAATACCAGAGTTAAAACTGCACTACTGTAAATTTGGATAAATCTGAGTATAACAGCACTCCAAATACAAATATGATCACTTTAAAAATACACTCCATATCTTGTGCAGAGTTGAAAAAATTAGATGAAAACATTTTTATGTTTAATTTTTTTTAATGTGCTGTATTCATCCTTCAAATGGGAAAATTTCTGTGCTTCATTGCACCGCAGCAGGCAGCCACGACTGCGCCAATGGTGGGAGTTTCTCCTACCACTGAGCCGATGCCTCACGCTATCTATTGCTAGTTACCGTTAACAAACAAAACAAGTTTTCACAAATAAGTTAAAGATAACTTCAAATAGACATAAAACGTTTGTTTATTCAGTTATCTCACTGCACTCTCGTGTGAGGTTGGATTTTTTTAACAAATAACCTAAATTCTAACATTTTGCTACAATTTGTAGCTTTAAGGAAAAAAAATTTGCTTTAAGAAAAGTCTCATCTTTGTTTGTCTAAAACTTTTCTTAAAAATAGGTCTTTGAAATGATAAATAGGAAAGCCAAATATCACTTCTGTTATCTGTTACATTAAAAATTAATTTTCTATAAAAAGGATTGTAAAAAAAACTAAACATTTTTGCATTTAAAGCATAAAAAAAAATTTTTGTACAGCAACAGGTATCTAATCCGTACTTAGATTAGGAAACACTCCATGATGATACTCCACCTTTTTAGCAAGCATATGCTGGGGGAGGCGGTGGCTGAGTCGTTAGAGTGTTCGTCCGCAAAGCGGGAGTTGGCCTGAAGTTTGTGGGTTTGCATCCCACTGAGTTCACATCTAGAATCCTTGGAGAAGACACCTAGCCCTGTTTCTCCCACATAGGCCATCATAGGTAGCGGTGTAATGCAGCACACAAATTTCTCGGTGAGGGATTAATAAAGTATATTAAAAATGAACTGTAATAGATTCTTGTTGAGTTACTGTCTCTCAACACTGATCATGGACCATAGAATTTAGGATTGACCATCCACCACTAAGTGGGAAACATCAGACAAAATAATTTAGCCTATCTGGGTCTCTCATAATACTTGTTACATAAAAAAGGAACCTCATTATCACCCACTTGCTTTAGGCGAGACTTAACTTTTACATGTTGCCTTAAAGTTCCCTATTAGCATTTCACCCTTCTTCTTATGGTACCGTTGTACACCTAATTACAAAGTACTTTTTCCTTGCCATCAGAATTGCATGTATAATAGATTATGTTTGTTTTAGCTTTCCCAAAAGGAAATTTGCCTCAAACCGTTCCTCATGGGGCGTGCCTTGCACAAAGTAAAAGGTCAGGTTATTCACAATGACACAGATTGCCACGCTTCCTTTTTTTTTTCCCTCTTTCAGGACTGCAAAGTGGTTTTATCCCCTAAGATATCCCCTTAAGGAAAACTAGGCCAGATATCATGCATTCAGGTGCCAAAGAAATTCCCTGGTTGCATCTACAGCAGTGCATATTGATGGTGTTGCCAGGAACACCGTGCAGGATCTTCTTTTATAGCTTTTGTGTTTCGATGTAATTGTTGTTTAGTTCAAACGGGGTTCAAACTGGGCTTTTTTTCTAAGTTCTGTAAATCCATCATATTTTATTTGTTGTGTTGCCTTCTTCAAACACTCCACTTCTATTTTATTTTGCTTTTTTATCTATGACTTCACCTCTCCTCTTGTGGATAATTGCCCTTCTTCTCTTTGTGACCAAATCCCCTTCTTCTCTCCCTCTCTTCCAGATTATGGTACTATCAGAAAAGTGCTTTCTCCTCTCAACCAGTCCAGAGGGAGCTGCCTATTGGAAGAGATCGAGTTGTTCCCGCCTAGGAAGAGGCAGCCGATACGAAGCCTGCTGATCCTGCATAGCCGTAGCGAGTTGTACGTGGGTGTAAGAGACCAGGTCATCAAGATCCCGCTCAAGAGATGCAGCTACCACAAGAGTAGAGAGTGAGTGCTCGCACGAACAAGCGCATTAATCTCAAACTGTCAAAAACAAGGGGGCTCACAACAAAATTTCCAAGCCTCTTCTTTCACAAGATTGTTTTTATCAGAGCGAAGCAGGCCTTTGTGCCCATCAGGGGCCTGTGGTGAGATTTAAAATCCTCCAAATCAGCTTTGTCGAAACCGCTGAAGGTGCCCTGGACTGCTCTCAAACTGTCTCCCTCACCGCCTGTCTTGCTGATTTTTTACTGACCCGTGTTCATCCTTTTTATGCCTCATGTGCTGTGGTGTTTCTATTCTTTCATCAAGTATATTGAATAAGTATGAGTTTGCATGGTTACCCAGGAGAAAAACAAAACCAACAGAGGTCCAAGTGGAGTGTTTGTGACAAGAATTGGATCCCATCCATCATGCACACAGGAGAGGATAACACCTGTGTTCCTTATCTGTTTCACAATGAGCTCTTATTGCGTTACACAGAAGACTTAAAGCTTCATATTGTACATTTTGCTCTGAGATATACGCTTCATCCACCATCTCTCTTTTATTCACAAGAAAATGCAGAAGAGTCTGATAAAATAAAACAGATTTTTAAAAAAAGATTACACCATAGAAAGTGTCTGATTGCCGTAGGGAGAGTTATTGGGTTCATGGCGGACGTTTTTCATGCGTTCATCCACTTGAAACATTAGACAGCTCTCTGTCTTTGGCACAAAATCTGCAAACCCTCAAGGCTCACTTTGAGACAGGTGCTGACGTGTTCTTTCTCTCTTTTCGTAATGTTTGCTGCCATCACTCCTACTTTATCCTCATTGGTACAGTCAGCTTTTTGTTAGGCACCCAGACATAGTGTCAGCCATCTTCAATACGCAGACAAACACAAGTCTAGCTTTTTTTTGTATGATTACTCAAATAGCTGGGATCATGTGTTTGTCGTACATCAGTTTTGTATGAATTTGGACCATAGTCATGATGCTAAAAAGGCTAGAAAATAAAAACAACTTTATATTCCAGCAGAGAAACGTCGGGCAGCATCAACACCTGCAGCTGAGCGATATGTCACCGAGCTGTCACCACAGTCGTATTTCATGAAACAACTAGCATCAAGCTTTTTGTTCCTCTCACTAAACCGTCTGAAGCAGATGTGAGAAGGACAGATCCACACAAAAATATCTTCCCATGAATATTTATCAGGCTGATAAGAGAGAAGTCAGTCAACACATTGTATTGGGTCCATCACTTTATGACACTGATCCTATCTAATGTGTGTCATTGTCCCATTTCACTTCTTGTCAAATCCTTCTCATTTTATTAAATCCTGTCTCTTTTCATCCTAAAAATTTCCATTCATCCTCCTCCCTCTTTTTCTTTTCCACGTTATAGACTTTCTCTTCTCTGATCCTTTACTCGTTGAACATTATAAATCTTCCGGTTCTCACATTTCTGTACATCGCTTTGCCCCCATTTTCATCTCATATCTTCCACTGAGATCATCATTTTCAACCTGATGATTGTTTTTCATCTTTCACATTACAGAGTGTGTAACTGTGCTTGACAAGTTTCTAAAAGGTGGCTTAACGAAAGCTATATTTTTACCTTTTAGAGCCTGTGTTGGAGCCAGGGACCCATACTGTGGATGGGACATGCTGCTGAAGAAGTGCACCACCCTAGAGGAGAGTGTCAGAATGAGCCAGTGGGAGCAGAGCATAACAAAATGCCCCGTAAGTATAAAGTTACTCTTTGGCCTGTGCAAAAGGCGTAAGACATTTTAGAAGTCCTGGTGCATCTTAATAACTCAACTTTAAAAAGAACAGAATGTTCTCCTGCTAATAAAATTAAAAAGCTGTCGCTGCCCTTTCAACCTTAACTTTGGGTTTATTAGCAAACCCATTTTGCTCATTATTTTACCATGCACCAAAATCAGAGGCAGCAGTAAAAATTAGGTTAGGCTCCCAATTTTGGTACAGCAATCCTTATTTCAGTGTTTTAATAACATAATTTTCAAGATAGGGAAATTGGAGGGAGATGCAAGTCTCTGAACACCACATAATTTGACAAAGATTTGTCTCTCGAGCAAGTATGGAGCTGATATACACGTATTTACTTAAAATATCAGCCGGACAAACTGGATATGTACATAAGTATAGATCTGTATAAGTATACATATGTATTTAATTAAATATAAACTCATAAAATGTAATATATATTTTCAAATTAGCTTTGTCCACACAGATTGATGCCATTTTTATATCTCTTGATTAAACATGCAGAGATTAGGGCACTGTTTGCTTTGGATGCCATAAAAAATAAAGTTTATATAACTATATTGTGGCTTATTTGGTCCATATGAGTCTCAAATTTTGTCCATAGGAATTCATAAAATATTTTGAATAGAATTAAATAATTAAAAGGGGAAAAAATGTTTCAAATAATCTATGTTAGGTAGAAAATGTTAATCTTTGTGTACTTCTTTTATACCATTTCTTTTGTTACTTCTTTTATTTTTATCATTCAAAAGTGTCTTTAGTTAGTGTGATCCCCCAGCTGCAGGCAGTTCCTGGCCAGCAGTATAGCACAATGTTTTGTTAAGAATAATAATTCATCTTATTTAAAAGTGCCTTTCCGGGAACTCAGGGACATTGTACAACAAGAATAAAAAGAACAATAGCTAAAAATATATAGCACAACATGTCAAGAGACAGGAGGAAGAATGAAGATGATTAAAGAGAGTAGACAGATTTGAAGAGGTGAGTTTTGAGTTGAGATTTGAACAAAGGGAAAGAGTCTAGGTACTGATACAGTTTGCTGAGCATCCCCCCCCTTTACTATCTGTAAGTGGGGGTCTGTAACCATCTTTTCCACCACTACTCCAACACACCTCTTGTTTCCACAACTGTATAAATGAAGCAGACAGGAGTGTATTTCTTTGTAGACACTACAGTCTGGAAAGAACGCTACCCTTGTGACAAGTAAAACAGATAGCCTCTCATTTGTTCTCCGGTCAGCACAGATTTGGGATAAAGATTAATAACTTTTCCATCTAACAATCTATATTGATTATTTCTCTATTTTTCTAATGAAAAATATTTATGGACAACCATCTTTGATTTAACCGTTAAACCATTTCTAGCTTCTGTACAGTAAAATATATTCTTTTTTTATCATTTATAAGTAAATATTTTACAAAGTTTGTGATCTAAGGTCAAACATGCGATAAAACCATACTTCGTTTCCCGTGGGAAAACAAAACAATAAACCAAGTGGTATTTTGTCACAGTTATAGTTTCACTCTGTGTGAGTCCACTCACACTTCTAAAAGGCTAAACTGAGTGAGTGTCTACTCTCTGAGTACTCTTCCAAAGTGCTAGTCTGGAATTGGAGCCCAGTCAAGGGTTTGAATACTTAGTCATGTTGTGTAGGCGGGAGACGGGAGAAACGCTTCACGCAACCTATTCAAAAGTGCCATCTGCCAAAACCCGCTTTCATTCGGCACAAATTAAACTATATTTTGAGTAACTATTAATATGTAAGAATTATTTTTAAAACAATACTTTTGTTGTTCAATTTTATGTAATATATATGGACATTTTGTCTCAAAGAAAAGTGTATAAAACTTTCCAAAATGTAAAAGTGAGATTGAAGATGCAGAGTGTCTTAAATGCCAACCACCCACGATCAATAAGCAAAACAACCTGTTGAGGAGAAAACAAATAAATTCAGTGTCACAGTAAAGACAATTGTTACCATCTGGGGAAAAGCTACAGCCATGTTTTTTTTCTTGTTTTCCGCCTTTCTCTACCTCCTCCTTGCTTTGTTTATGCTGCTGTGATGAGACCTGCTGACACGTCTGCTTTTTCTTTAGGCATCAAAAGTTGGATTCACTTTTTTGCAAATAGTTTTTTTTTAAGATATATAATTCCTCTTTTCTTCTGCAAAAACTTAAACAAACCCTTTTCTATTTCCTTTTTAATCACAAACTTGTGCAAATGAACACACAAGTCACATAGCTTGAAGCACTAGTAGTTTGTTCAGTGGTGGTAACGCATTAATGTGAGTGCCAGACTCTAAACACCTTAGAAGCCTTCGATGTTACGCTAATTAATATTTGAATCTCAAACTGGTCTTAATTATATTTTGGGCATAAATATATAGAAAACATTTCCAAATAACCTGCTTTTCCAATGGTTGTTGTGACTCCCAAACATCGGAGAATCCCGAGGCGTTCCCCGGCTAGCTGTGAGACATAGTCTCTCCAGCAGGTCCAATGTCTGCCTCTAGGTTCAACCACCCATTGAGCTTCTCTCGACCCGTAAGATCAACGGTTCTTCTGCGAGTTCCTCCCAGATGGCAGAGTTCCTCCCTCTATACCTGAGTGAGAGCCCAGCCACCCTGCAGAGGAAGCTCATTTCTGCCGCTTGTATCCATGATCTTGTTCTTTCGGTCACCACCCACATTCCAAATGTGTATTTTTTGCATTTAGGCCTTTGACCTATCCCATTTCATGCTGCATTTGTAGCCAGGTAGCTTTTAGATTAAAGGTGTTAATTGCAATAAATTTTATCTACAATTGTCCTTGCATTTTTTCTGTTTTTATCCAGCCTAATATGAAGGTTTTACAACCATAAATTATGGTAGTTACTGAGGGGCTGATTGGTGAAGGTGGGGCACTATTGATTGGTTAGGTTTGAAAAGCACGGTTTGTCACTGGAAAATAATAACTTTGCTTTTTATCTTTTGCAGTTTAAATTATCTATTAAATTGCAAACATTGTCATACAAAATTGTTTACATTCTCAGCCTCAATAAAAATTCCAAACTGGCCTTATTTTTTGTGTCTATGGGGTGTTTTAGTTTCCTTGGCCGCCCATTGTTGCAGATGTTATCTGTCTCTGCCAAAAGTTTCTATTTAGGCACAAGGCAGAGTTCAATTACCAATGAGAGTGGAGGCCAGACGTTGTTCTGCCTCTGCCAAAGCAGATGGTGATCACTTTCTCTTTGCGTTTTATTAAATCATCCTGAAATGTAGCAGCAACATGGCTCGTATCATTCGCAGTCCTGATTCTCTCGATAATGCTTTTTCTTTTGGGTTTATTTGGCTCCAATGGCAGGAATATCACTTGTAATTCATGGTTGCAATATCCAAGCTTTTTCCTTGTATTTTCCCCTGCTTCTAATATCCATTTATGAAGCCACTTTATTCTCAACATCTCTGTCTTGTGAATGTGCACATTGTGACTCTCTATCCTCGCATTACATTTCCAGCCATTTCTGTGCATCTTACTTCTATTTGCAGGCCATAACTGCACACTTTTGGATATACGCTCGATGATGCAATGCAGTTATTTTTTATTCTATTTGAGGGAAATTGATTTCTACTGTCATCCATCTATACCCGTGGGTTGTGTCTCTTGGAGCAAAACATTTCTGAGTGCATCACTGATGAGTTTTCAGCATAGCCATTACATACACATTTTATTTCGGGGTTTTTTTTTTTGCAAACAGGTCCGTAATGTGACAATTGATGGGGGATTCGGTGCCTGGTCAAGCTGGTCTATGTGTAGCCACAGCGATGGAGGCAGCGAAGGATCATGTCTGTGTCGGACGAGAGCTTGCGATAACCCAGTTCCTCAATGTGGTGGAGCTCATTGCTACGGGATCAGCGTGGAAGTTGCAAATTGCTCCAGGTATATCACATCAGTCTGACATTTTAATCATCAGTGTTAAGGTTTATATGTATTTTTGTTTGCATGGAGCAACATAAGTAGGGGATGCAAAAAATGAGTTGCTTTACAAGTTGCATCTACTCATTAAAGATGCACATACTGCAAATTCTTGTGAGTGCATTTTGGCAGTCAGTTATTTGGAGATAACAAGTGTTGATGGGTGTTGTTTCTTTGCACTCTCTCATTATGAGCTCCAACACCCAGAGTTAAGTTTCTGCCTGCTAATCACTGGGCACCAAAGTGTTCTCCCTTGGCAAGAAAAATGCTTACAAGGGGACATATTTTGTAGTTGGGTGACACTTTTTAGAGAAATAAAACTCTGGGACAAATTCTAAATATACACCAAGAAGCATTACTTAACGTTGCATAAATCAGTCACTGCAAAATAGAACATTATAAATTCTCTGAGATAATTATAACAGGATATTTTACAAGCACAATTATGTTGTTGTTTTCAGATAAGCTAAGACTAAAGCCATTAATTCTGTTTAAATTTGATTCAAATATTGGTACAGTGGTTTTTAAGTATACAGCAACAACATTTATATTCCCAATTTAAGATTAAGATCATATTCTGCAGCACATAGATCAAGTTTCAAATCTAAATGGTAGCCACGCAGGAACCTAACAAGCCTCTGAGGTTTAAGAATCCATATTTAGATCTATTGTTTCATCGCTCTTTCCAGCAGTCCCAGGCTGATGTTGCTTTGTTTGTTACCATAGAAACGGAGCCTGGACTCCTTGGACTGTCTGGTCTCCCTGCAGCACTAGCTGCGGCATTGGCTTCCAGGTACGTCAGCGCTCCTGCAGCAATCCAACCCCTCGCCATGGTGGGCGAGTCTGTGTGGGCCAGAATCGAGAAGAGAGGTAATTTTTTTATTTTTAAACATAATTCTTGGCACACTCTTTCACTGTACAGGTGAGTTTGAATTTGCTCGTAGAAAAATCACAACATCAACAACTTTCCACCTAAAATTTGCAACCTGGTTACAAGAACTATGACTCTGGCTTTGACTTTTCTCTTACTGTCTTTTTTCCTGCTTTGCCCTTTTATCCTGACCAGCTTTAAATGACAGCCAATTAAAGAATAGAAGCAGGATAGGCCGGTACGGGGGTAATTATCTGGTCTCCACACTCAGGCTAAGTTCACATTTTGAAGCTTAAGAAGTTCTTGGGGTCTAATAATAACCTTTTAAAAAATGTTTGTATGTTGCCTGAGTAACTATTAGTATGAAAAGAAGTAAGAAATTCTTGAAAAAGAACCACAAAGAACAGAAAAAAACTGAAAAGTTCAGAATCAGACCTTTTCTTAAGTTTATTGTTGGATGAAAATTTTGTCCCTTTTAAGTTAGTTTTAAAATGATATTGTGTTTGGGAAATGACCAAACTTTTGCCAAGTTAAGTAACATAAAAGACCGTCATGTGCTAATGTATCCACTGCTTTATGAGCTCAGAAAAGAAAGGAGCAACACATTGTAGACAATATAAAAAACATGTATACAGTGTCAACCTACCTTCTATAAAAAGGAATTGAATACCAAACCCTAAGGATAGGTACTAAATAATTACCGGTATATTATTGGCTTTCATTTCTTTTCCTCATCCCTCCCGCCATCGTCCTTTTGTCATTGTTCACAAGGCCTTGCTCATTTTTACAGTTCTTCCCAAAGTCATGGGAAGCACTATATTGGGTGATCATTTCATGAAGAAACAGCTGACTGGCATTTAGAACCAGAGCCGAGGAGAGACAAATTTCACCACTTCTTCTTTTTTCTTTCCTTAGAGCTTTAATCTCATTTTTGTCAATAGCCTTACACATTCTCACTATCTGTTATCTTCAGCCTTTTGAGGCACGTTAAGCCAGTTTTTGGCCAGGCTATACTTTAAAGCTGGAGAAAAAGGAGAGGAAGTGTGTGAAAAATTGTAGCTTCCTTACCTAAAAATTTAATCAATGAAGAAAAAAAGAAAAGCATTACCATCAAATCTGCAGCCTGGGGTTTAGTTAAAATTTTCCTCTTTTTAAAATAGTTAGACATAAACTTGTGGTCTGGATAAATTTTATTTTCATGGCTTAGAAAATTAGCCCCCAAAAAGCAATTGCAAAAACCGAGACTATCACCATCTTTATTTTGTTTCACTCCAGCAACCAGCTCAACAAATTAAGGACTGTTTGTTAGACTCGGATGAATGATAAGCTAGAATTTCTGAAATTGATTATTTGAAACTAGAATGAATATAATTTTTAGAAAGTTTTATTTGTGAAAAAGCAGTGATTAACCTACTGCCATCAGAATGTGAGCCTAACATCTAGGCTTTGCTACCCCAGAAAGCAAAGCCTTGATGTTAGGCTTTGCTTATTGGTACCTAACATCTACCAGTAATGTTAACATCTGCCTAACATTACTGAAAGCAAAGCCTAGATGTTAGGCTTTGCTTTCTGGGGTAGTACAATGTTCAAACGCATTACCGAAAAATTGCCAATTCTTGACCAGAAAGCAGTGATCGGTCAAAACAAAAAGTACCTACCCATGATAGAGCAAAGGAATCCTGAATGTGGAAGGTCAGACAGTTTCCATGGTGTGAAAGACAATCTGATGCATGAGGATGAATTGCACATGCACATAATAGCAATTTTATTACTGAACAGTTGGGTTTTATATGAAGAGGGTTATTGTGTGTCATCATTTCAAAACGAAGGTCTCATTCATAATTATTTTCACCATGTCACATGCGACTGAAAAACTTCAAGGTGATGATACAATGCTGTCGCTGAAGTTACCATGGTTACTTCTAACTCTTTTCAGGCATACAGGGTATTACTGATTGAGTAATAGTGTAAAAGTGTACAAAACCTTGGCGAGACCGGTCATGCTGCTTGGTGTAGAGATAGTGGCACTGACGAAAAGACAGGAAACAGAGATCGAAGTAGCAGAGATGAAGATGCTGAGGATCTCTTTGGGAGTGACCAGGATGGACAGGATCAGAGGAACAGCACATGTTAGAGGTTTTGGAGATAAAGTCAGAGAGGCCAAACTGAGATGGTTTGAACATGTACAGAGAAGAGAGAGAGTACATCGGAAGAAGGATGCTGGGTTTGGAACCACCAGGCAAGAGGCCTAGAGGAACACCAAATACATCAAAGGAGGGCATCAAGATAGTTGGTGTGACCAAAGACAGGGTTAGATGGAAAAAACTGACTTGCTGTGGCAATCTCTGAAGAGAAATGCCAAAAGAAGAAGGAGAAGAAGATAGTGTCTTTGGGTGTCAAGAAAGGCGCTTTAAAAAAAAGTATTATTATTAATGATAAATAAAGAAATATAGAAATCTACAGTTTCTAGGATGACCTTTAGCTTCATGAAGCTGCTTTTTGCATCAGTCTGAAATTGATTAGAAAGGGTTATTTTCCCACTTTTAATGACCGTTGTATTTGTGATGGACCAAGCAGTGCAAATAGACAGGCACAAGGTTTTAAGTAAAAAAGGGGTCTTTTTATTGAACCCAAAAAAAAATATCAAATGTTCAACAATTATAAAAGAGGTCAAAATAACTAACTCAACTCAAGATTAGGTTTAACAAAAGAGAATTAACTCAAACAAACAGACCTAACTGACTGAGAACAGCATGACCTTAAATGAAAGAATACTAAACCACTGCCAACACAAAAGGGGGGGTTAACAAAACAGCTTAACTAAATCTAAGCTAACAAAACCAATTTCACCCCTAAAGGAAATAAATGGTTCAGTCCAATTAGGTGACTCCAGCCCAGGACAGCAGGTGATCCTTCAGCCCAGGAACTGGAGCACCTGCAAACTCAAGAAAATCAAATTAATGTGAATCAACAACATAAATCACACATGTGCGCTAATCTAAACTTGTATTAAATCCAAAGTAAAGAAAAGTGGTTTAACAAACAAAATATCTAAATCATATTCATAAAGTGAATAAATTATAAAGTTTACAAACTAAATGGTTGTGTGGCTGTAGCCATCACACACGCCCCCTCTTCAGATTTCTCGCTGACACAGCGAGAAAGACAATCTGCAATGACGTTGTCTTTGCCGGGAATGTGGTGAATGATGAATTTGTACGGCTGTATGGCCAGGTACCACCGTGTAATTCTTCCATTTGTGTCCTTCATCTTCTCGATCCATTGCAGAGCCTTGTGGTCTGTCTCCAGAATGAATTCACGTCCAAGAAGATAGTACTTGAAAGATTTGAGTGCCCACTTGATGGCCAATGCCTCCTTTTCCACAGTTGAATACCGGACCTCTCTTGGAAACAACTTGCGGCTGATAAAGGCAACTGGGTGGCGCTCTTCTGATGGTCCCTGCATCAAGACAGCTCCCAAACCCCTCTCCGAAGCAACAGTCTGAAGGACAAACATTTTGTCAAAATCAGGGCTATGCAAAACTGGACTCTTACTACGAGAGGGTTTTTGGCACTGAGGGCAGCTTTCACAGTACTGAGCAACATCTGTCCTCAATCCAGGCCAATAGAAGTGCTTTCTGATGCGATCCACGGTCCTACGTTTTCCAAGGTGACCGGCCCCTCGGATTGAGTGCCCCAGAGACAGCACCACCTGCTGGATCTTCCGGGGAACCACCAACTGCAAAACTGATCCCTGTTGACGATAAAGTACACCCTCCTTTATCAAGAAGGTTTCTTTGCTGCAGAGATTTTCAGATCTCTGTTTCCCTTCTGCTTTCTGAAAAAGAGGTGTTAGAGTTGAATCTTCATGTTGCATTTCAATGATGTTTTCAGGAATCTTGAAACCCAAAGGCAACTCCAACTCAGTGTTAACAGATAGTTTTGCAGTGTGATTGAATTTATCTTGACTCTTTTGTCTGAAAGACTTACGAGACTTCCCTGGTGCTGTCTCCAGGTCTGCATCAGGAAAGGGCAAAGTATGAAGTATATGTGAAGATTCTTCTCTTTTCACCGCTTGAGCTCTGGTTACAGCAACATTGCATGCCTGGCTAGAATCAAGCAAGTCAGACAACACAGGTAGATCTCGACCCAACACAACTGGAAATGGCAGATTCTCAGAGACTCCGATGTTTAGCAGAAATGTTTGTCCTTGTACCTTAATGTACATTTCTGCTGTTGGATATAGTTTTTCCTCCCCATGTACACAGCGAACTGGGATTGTATCAGCAACGTTGACTTTGTCTACAGGAACAAAGTCTCTGTGCACAAGGGTTTGGGTAGTTCCTGAGTCAATTAGAGCTTTTATAGTTCTACCATTTAGCTCAACCAGCGCCACCTTTAAACCACTCTGCAGGTCTATCGTTGGGGTGATCTGCTGACGAGGGACAAAACACATTTGGCTTATTTTTGTTGAATTTTGTGGGCACATTGGCTTTGTGTGGCCCTCCATTCCACACAAATAACAAATCACCGTCTTGGATCTTGAGGGCACTGTGATGGACTGACTTGGAGGTTTACTCACCCCTGTCTGGTAGGTTTGAGATTTCTTAAAGTCCTTCATCTTCCAAGCCGTCTGACTCCAGGGTTGCCCTTTTTCCCGTGCCGCTACAAACACATCAGCCAGCTGTGCCGCCTTTGCAGCAGTGTTTGGATTACGCTCTTTAATCCATATCTGTAACTCAGGAGACAACATTCTCAAGTATTGTTCCAGAATGAAGATCTCACCAATTTCCTGCACCGTTTTTCCATTTGGTTTAATCCATTTGCTGTACAATTCTTTTAAACGTGCATAGAGTTCTTTTGGGCTTTCATCTGACTTTACCTCTAGAGAACGGAATCTCTGACGAAACGTCTCAGGGTTAATGTCATATTTCTCCAGGATGACCATTTTCACTTTATCATAATCTAATGAATCATCCGTATCCATATGAACATACGCACCTCTTGCCTTGCCAGTTAGTAGGGGGATCAGCCGAAAAACCCAGTCTTGTTTTGGCCATCGGCAAGCGAGGGCAATACGTTCATAGGTCATTAGAAAATGTTCAATGTCATCATCATTTGTTAATTTTTCCAGTGTTGGTGCCTGAAAGTGGAACTGACCTGCTTGAACATGCTCTTTATGATTAGTAGCAGAGCAGTTGTCCTCAGCTTCCCAAGGCTCCACATCGGAAGGTTCAGGTTCATCCGTTTTATTTTCTGGAGCTGGGGATGTACGAGTTTGTACTTCCACCTACAACAGCTGAAACTGATGTTGTAATGCTCTGAACCGCTGTTCTTGGCGGGTGAATTCCTCCTTTCGTCTTGCTTCATGGGCCTCCTGTTGACCCATATGAGAACGAAGAATAGAAATCACTTCCGATATTGTTGGCTCCTTACCGTAGCCCTCAGTGCCATCCACCCCTCCAGAGGCTTCATTTTCCTCTCCTTGGGTTGCTGTTTCAACAGGCTGGTTTTGACCATCTCCTTTCACTCCGTTGCCGCTCCGTCTAGATCTTGGCATTGTTCAGTCAGGAAGGGATTATGGAAAAAACAAACAAAAAAAAAAACAACCCTGTGCCTTCATCTGCAAGATCCCACTTCTGACACCACTTGTGATGGACCAAGCAGTGCAAATAGACAGGCACAAGGTTTTAAGTAAAAAAGGGGTCTTTTTATTGAACCCAAAAAAAATATCAAATGTTCAACAATTATAAAAGAGGTCAAAATAACTAACTCAACTCAAGATTAGGTTTAACAAAAGAGAATTAACTCAAACAAACAGACCTAACTGACTGAGAACAGCATGACCTTAAATGAAAGAATACTAAACCACTGCCAACACAAAAGGGGGGGTTAACAAAACAGCTTAACTAAATCTAAGCTAACAAAACCAATTTCACCCCTAAAGGAAATAAATGGTTCAGTCCAATTAGGTGACTCCAGCCCAGGACAGCAGGTGATCCTTCAGCCCAGGAACTGGAGCACCTGCAAACTCAAGAAAATCAAATTAATGTGAATCAACAACATAAATCACACATGTGCGCTAATCTAAACTTGTATTAAATCCAAAGTAAAGAAAAGTGGTTTAACAAACAAAATATCTAAATCATATTCATAAAGTGAATAAATTATAAAGTTTACAAACTAAATGGTTGTGTGGCTGTAGCCATCACAGTATTCAAGACATAAACCTTATCTCAATTTTCAATAATTTGGTTATGTTTTTGCTTCTGATTCGGACATCACCATCTTGTTCTATGAATAAATGCCAAATCCCTGTCATTTGACTCTAAAATATTTTGGTGTGCAGAAGATGATCATTAACTAAAGGAGTGTAGACTGGACAACACTCCATCACCAACATTGTCTAAGGTTGAATTTAGGAATTGATGTCATACCGTCTTTGCAATTTGCCAAACACAAAGTTTTGTATCACGACCAGGCATCTTGATTTTATCAACATCAATTGAAACGTCTTGAGTTTATCTGCTTTGATTTTATCCATGACAGATTTTGCTGGAGCTTGGTAACTCTTTCCGAGAAAACATACTTCAGTTTTACTGAAATGTTGCCATGCGCCAAAACTGGGCTCTGTAGTACAAACAGTTGCTGAGCTTTGGTGAATTTATTTGATCTTCCTGTCGTCCTTCTCTATGAAGTCTACTCAGATTAGTTTGTTGGTTGTAAAAAGTATAAACATTTTGATCTACAAATTGCATTAACGCTAGAACTACCAAAACTGTCAATTTGACAATTCTCAGAAGTTGACGTCTAACTATTGTAGTTGTTGATCTTTGACGTTTCTGGGCTTTTGACTTTGTCTATATTTTTTGTATATTGTTCCTATGTTGTAATTTAACTGAAAGAAAATACTTATCTAACTCCCACACCCGTCATTTTGACGCCTCTCTTAAATACATTGTAAGTTTTCCCCGCACCAGACCATATAACATGGTTACTGTTGTCTGGTAACCGTTGTGGCGCCACTCAGGTGATATGTATTACGTCATCGCCATGTGCTAATGGTCAAATTGATGGCCATGGGAATTCTAGTATTACTAGAATTCTGGCAGTCCTAGTGTTAATGCATAACCTATAAAAATGTTAAACTACTCTACTTCTGAACAAAGCAACAGAAAAGCATAATAGAAATCGGTTTGCCTTAAGTCGAGATTATACAGGTGAATCGGGAAATTTACAGCTGTGGCTTTGAACAACATTGGTGTATCAGCATCCACCTCCTTGCACATCTGTTTTTTAGAGTTAACAACCTGTGAAACTGTGGAAATTCAGTTTCACAAAAACTGTGACTCTGTCTGGTTGCCTAACTGCTTCTTTTAGACTTGTGAAAAGCTTTTTTTTAATAGATTGTTAGGTTCCTTTCAAAGACGGTCACAAAAGGTTCAGTGAACACTTTGTTCCTTCACACTGGTCCCTGCTCAGAGTAATGCACAAGCCTTCTGTTCACAACTAAATGTGAATGATGGGTTCATATGGACAGACACTTAGTGAAAGAAACAGGGGAAATTATTTCTAATGCTTTTTATCCAGCAGGCCAGCCATAAGTTTTGTCCCTGATTATTCGTGGAAGACTCAGCCTCTAAAGATGAAGTAAATGTTGTGAAACCAAGCATCTACCGCAGCGCCACGGGCTTAAATATGGATACTTAATGCCTGCATTTATGAACCTTCTGTTGATATTTTTCTCAGCTCACTGACATTGTCCGCAATGCATGCTCAGCCCACAGCAGGTAATTAGCCTCAGTTCAGTCTGATCAACTCTGTGTTTTAGGAAGAAAAAGGCTAGCACAAGACAAGGCACAGTTGTTTTAAAGTAAAAAATAATCTGCTGATGTTTTTTATTGGGTTGTAGTGCAGTGATGTGTTGTGGGTTAAAATACCAGAGAGGTTGGATACTTATCTTTCTGCATGTGCCATTTTATATCAAAGACTTTATCGGTCTTGAACATTCTTCTTTATTTGCCATCAAAACATTTTACAAAGATGTGAACTTTGTTTAAACACTGTAAACAATGTTTGGGATTTTTAAAAATGTGTTCACAAAGAAAATTTTTAGGTCACAAGTGGCACTTGCGCAGCTTTTGAAAATCCACCTCTCTAGAAAAGAGTGGCCATTGTTTCTTTATGTGGGTATAAAAAAATTTAGAAAGGCATTGACATTTGCAAAAATCAGTGTCATTGTATCCTGTAATTCTCCAGTAAGCATGACTCGTTGTCATACTTACCATTACGTCCCAATGTTTCCATGACACCATTGTGAATGCAATGTCTCCCAAACAACTAAAGGAATATTAATGAAACTGCCCACAGTTACTTAGTACAAACAATAGATTAACTGATTAGAACAATCAGGTCAAAAAAGTTGAGGTCACAAAATTTAAAACCCTAAAGCTTCACGTGGAACTCAACCCTTTCATTATTGTTAAATTTGTAATAAAGAGCAGGTGGAGGCATTTTCTTGAACGCCTTGGCATCAATTTATTCTTATTAACGAAGGAGTCCAATTCAAAACCCTCCATTTTTATGTTTTTTAAGGCTATTTTAGGTCAAAACTAGCATTAAGTCGTTTGGATACTCTGTGATTTGATTGGTAGGATGCATGGTCCATTCCATTTTTTTTCCCTCTGGATGCCAGCCCAGCCTGTTCCAGGCTTTTCAATGGAGCATGCATCAGCACAAATGAACAACAAGTGAATGCTATTTCATTTTTTTGGGAAAGAGGAGCACATTAAACCGGGCTTCTTGATGTATTTGACATAAAAATGTAATGTTTTGGAAATGATTCTCTCTTTAATATCAAAGGAAATGAATACATTTATAGATGTTATGAAAGAGACAAAAGCAAATTCTGGGCTTTTCTCGACTTCTGGGAGAAAATGTTGCTGTGGTGTTGCAGAAGGGAAATGCACACATGCATAATTCTCCGCACAAATCTAAATGGAGTTTGCTTGTGCCTCTTTCCCTGTCTCTTGGGCGCGTGCAAGATGGTAATCCACACTTGTTCTGACTTCTCTGCGGTCCTGCTCTCTTTAATAACTCCCAACTACAAACATGCAGATTAGTGAAAGGCAAGAGAAGTGTGCTGCTCTGAGGATTTCTACATTAGAGTGTAAAGCATGCAGCCTTTGATTTTCCCTGGGAACAATGGCTTAGTATTTGCAGATAGTACAAAAGAAAGATTCAGCTTGAGCTAAAAGAGGACATGGTATAAATTCAAAGCTATTTAAAGAAATCCCAGTTTTCTTCAAAAGCCCATAGCTATACAAAATAGCAGAAGTAATTCAATAGTTTGTGTAAAAGTTAGAAAAAGAAACTATTTAACTGTAAGACACAAATGAATTGTCTGTTGGTAATGTATAATGAGGATTGAGCAATTAAAGTACTTTAAAGATGGCAGTAATACTGTCTGGTAAAAGGATGTAATTAGAGATGATACATGTGTTGATGCAGCTTCTTTAATAAGCTCTTTCAATAAATTATGCAAACTTCATGAGAACATTCATTAAGATTTGAGATGGAAACTTCTCAGCTGTACTTTTAAGCAACACTGGCACAGACGTACACGACCAGCGAGGTCTCCAGAGGCATGATTCATTCGCATGTTCAGGCCTATTTGCAGTGTCCTCTGCACTCCTGGGCCACATCAAAGACATACACTGCGTTTGTAAAAGTTTGTTTGAAGTAAAGTTTATTGGAGATTTTTAGACGTTCCCATTTTGTGGTCCAGTTGCTTTGAACTTTTTCATTTAAGACGGCAATATTTCAGTTGTTGTGGAGGCAGAGTCACTTCTAATTTTAGCTGATTGTCATATTAAGGAGTCACTGGTGGCGGCTGGTGACGTGTGGGGCGGGGGCGCCACCCCACTTGTCCTGGTCACCAAAAATAACAATGAAAAAATATGTATAAACATGTATATTATAGAAGATTATATGCATTTTAACAACGTTTTACACCGTTTTATTTTATTTTAGTCCTTCCGGTGAAAAACCGGAAGGAGGATGCACCCTAGATGCGCCCCGCAAGGAAAACACATGAGTGTGTATGGGGTTTCCGGTATTCCTGAAAAAAATGTGACGTCAGCTCTGAATTTTATTCCATTCATTTGAATTGCAAACCATAACCACGCCCGTGGGGCACAGGCCGGATGCGCCCCAAAACACAGTGATAGGTTGTTCTATCTGTCAGTCTGTTACGTGAAAGAAGGGACAAATTTCTGTTCAAGTCGGGTGGATCATCTACATGTGAAAATAAAACTTTTAAATATTCATGTACTGGCATGTGATATCTTTTATAAAGAGGATATCTCAAAATATAGATATATATTTTTGTGTGTGTGTGTTTGAAAAATGTGCACCCCCCCCAAGCCCCCCTTCCAGTTTTTTTTTTATCACCAGCCACCACTGGTAGTCACTATACTTTTCATAGACAAACCAAGACAATCAGATATGACGCTGAACCTGTTCTGTGCTACAGTGCTAATACAGTAAAAGATTTAGTTGCATTTTGGTTTCTTGATTGCATGGTAGTGGAGTTTTTTTTGGGAGTAAAAATAACAAAGAATGAGCAAAGATCACCAGAGATACTTTTTTTTCACAAAGCAAGGTGAATCCAGAATTAAATATTTATTCAAGCATGCAAAAAGTCTTTCGAGTGAAAATGTTTTCTTTTGAGTTGTATCTTTTGCAAGGGTAACTCAATATCAAGAATAATTCTCGACTGAAATTTCTTCTAATGGATACTTCAATTCAAAAGCTAGCCCCATCAGACCAGATGCACACAAAACAGATTTAAGATATGTGCATGTTCGTTATACACCAAGAAGAAGACAGCCATGGAAGCGTGTCTGTACTGCTACTGGCTGCAAAACCACCTGGGAAGAAGCAAGGGTACAAACTACTTTGTACTGTTAGGAGTAGTCTATTCTTTGTTCACCTGGAAAGAAAGTACAAGTTTTAGAAAACCTCTGAAGAGTTGTGTGCATTTATGAGTTGGCTGAAACTTTCTGCATTCGGAAAAAAGTGTCTTATTCAAATAAATAAAAGAAATGGTTTTAGTTCGACCTGGCATGCTGTATGGGCATGAGCTGTGGCGCTTGTTATATGTGCCATAGTCAATAAGTAGGGAAAAGAAAATGAGTAAAAAAAAAAAATTTTTTTTTTTTAAAATATTTAGCGATTTAGATGATTTTTGCAAATTGATTACTATTTTTTTCACTCTAATCTGTTTGCATTCTGCAGATAACACATGTTTTTTTTCTTTTCTTTTCACCATTTACCCCACTTTATCAACGTCATGATTGATTACATCCAGCTATTTCAGTTCCATTTCCAAACAAGTCCATCCTCATGTCTGCAGAAACGGCGCACCACTGAATCGAGAGACCAATTTGTAAGGTGTGATTTGACCATGAGGCTTCCCCTTAACTTAGTCTGACAGACTCAGCTCGTGTCTAAATGTAGTAAATATTTTTAGTGTAACTGCACAAACACCGACTCTAAAAGAAGAAGCATTACTTGTACAAATTGGCAGAGTTGACTAACATAATTGGCACTGCCTGAAATATCTAACACCTATGAGCTCATTGATCTACTTGATGTGATAAAACTTGAGCTTTAAATTGCTGGAATGAAATCATGTTATTTGAGATAAAAGTACAAATGCGTCCGACATCTCATCACTTTTTCAAGTTAGTAGTAAGCCGGGCTCAAAGATGCCCAGTCATCGTTATGGCATCTTTCATCCATCTTCCCCAAACCATTTAATGAATGTCAATGCTGATGAAAAAATTTATGAAGTAGCTACAGTAAAAGGTTTATAAATAAAAATATTTTGGTTACAGAACTGAACTATCTCTGTTTCTCAGGTATTGTAATGAACACCTGCCCTGCCCCCCACATGTTTACTGGTCGGCCTGGTCTGCATGGGAACGCTGCAACGTACCTTGTGGTGGAGGCATCCAGTCACGGCGTAGGACCTGCGAGAATGGCAACGACTGCCCTGGGTGTGGTCAGGTATGTCATGAGAACTGATAGCTCTCATTCAACCTCCTGATCCGTTTTTCTCAGACTATTTATCCCTCAGGAACCCGGCCCAAACCATTTCATGTGACAAGCAGTCAGTGGTGATGAAATTGAAACATCTAACATGACCAAATCCCCTGGCTATATTTCAACATTGGTAGAGGCACATCAGATCTATTACCAAGTTGTATTTGATGCCACAAAACACACTTATAGACACACATAAATACACACACGCACAAAGAGTAATCACTCCACATTTGAATAGGTTTTATTTTCTGCCACAAAGAAAAGATGATGCAAGGAAGTGTTGAAACATGAGCTGCTATGATAGAATGATGTGACACTTGTGTTGTTTCTGGTGTTTTTTATTTCCCACCCTGAGTCCGGGTACAAATAAGGAGGAATGAACGAAAGGCTCCTCTCATGCCACTTGGATTTGGATTAAAGTAAATGGGTCAGGGCCTTGTGGATGCATGTGATCTATGAAGTGTATTTTTGTATGTTTGTTTGCAGATTTTCTTTTCAAATTTTTTTCACATTTTGAATTTTCAATGGTTTAAACACAAAGCTAATCTTTTTATCTGGAAAAATGCAGGCTTTAGATGTAAGGTTACACTTTTGTGCATGTGTTACACAATCTGACAGTGGAGTAAATGATTGGATGTGCGCTTTTTGTTTGTTAAATTAGTGTGATGTTGAATAAAATGAGTTTATTTCTGAGAAAAAAGAAAATTTGCTGAAAAAGCTTTGACTCACACACATTGTATACAGCTGTTAAATCCCATCTCATAGGCACTGTGTTGTCCATTTTAAAGCCAAAAACATTATAAAACTACCCACACAATCTGAAAAGCACTATATGATAATCATCTGTGACACTATTAGTAAAATAAAACCACCAAATGAAAGTCTGACCCATCGTTATGTAGCAGCACAGCAGACAGATCGTGTCACCTGCTGCTTCTATTCATGCACCTATCAACTTTCCCCCGCTAACACACACATAAGACTGCAGCTGTCTTATTTCTGTTATGTGACCGAGGTCCTATCCTCCCGGAATCATTTGGCACACTGCAATGTTCCTCCAGAAAAAGCAAAGAACCCTGGCGAGCAAAAAGGAATTTCGTCACCTCTTTGCTTCTGCTCCCTGGAGGAAAGGCCCTTCGACTGAAGCCGTTTGCCGGCTATGTTTGATGTATTGTCACTACAGAGAGGTGCACCGGCTCGGTAAGCAGAAGATGTCAGAGATAGGGCTTTTTTTTATTGGCGTCGGGGGATATCATTCCATACAAAGCTGAGTCGGGTCAACAGTCTTGATCAAGACATTGTGTCTATTTACCCAAGCAGCCTTGTTCTTTCCTCCCTACATCCTCTCAGACTATCACCTGTTGTCCTTTTGCTTTGTTTTCGCTTTTACTTGGTGGTGATTTGTGCTTAATTGGGGCCACATTAGCCAGCAGAGAAATAACTGCATGTGGACTTCACAGACATCTCATTGCCGGGAAGGACTGTATTCAGACACAGAGAGTAACAATTTATTTCTCCGTATACACACTGATTAATTAAGCTTTTACTATTTTTCCTATACAGTTTCAGAATAGAAATAATGAGTGTTGCATTTAAAGGGACATGGTTTCATTCTAAATCAATATTTTGAAGCTTCCGACCATGTTTGAACATTATTCCCACATCAAAAACCTTCCTAATGGGTTTTCTATTTCATTCATGCAGTCTGAGCTGTCCCATTCAGTATTCAGATTCTCAAATATTTTTATTGAAAGCATTCAAAACTGTTTTATTCGGCTATGACAAGGTCTATACAGTATGCTTTCGTATTTCTCCTTTTTATGTCCTGCACAATACAATGCAAGCAAAAAAGTGGGAAAAAAAAAAACAAAAAACAAAACATGAACATACATTTCGTTTTAGACAATATTCAGATTCTACTTGAATGCAAGATTGTTCTTGGCCATGCTTTTTTTTTTTTTGCCATGCCTTTTGTTCTCCACTATTGCCACATTCAATGAAGTTTGTTTGCAGCAGTGCACACCGTCTGTGTTGAAAGCAGGATTTTATGAGTAGGCTCGTGCAACAGGGAGTGACTTTTTTTTCTTTTTTTTTTTTTTTTTTTTTATGAATACACTGAGATACGAATATAAAAAGAAAAAACGTGATAGTTTTTCTTGATGCACTTCATACTGAATGTGTGGCTTCAAACAAAATTTAGGGTGGAGACGGTGGCCGCGTGGTTAGCGCGTTCGCCCGCGGACCGGAAGGTCGCGGGATAGCGTCCCACGGAGAGCACGTCTAGGGTCCTTGGAGAAGACACCTAACCCCCGCTTCTCCCACCATTGGCGCCGTTGAAGGGCAGCCTGCTGCGGTGTAAGGAGTGCAGCAAACAAATTTCCCCGGTGAGGGATGAATAGAGTAATTCAAAATAAAAAAAATAAATAAAAAAATAAAAAAATTTGCGCTGTATTGTGCACATGCCCAGTCAGCAGGTCAAATTGAGGAGTTAGAGAAGGGGGGAAATTTACAGAGTCAAAAAAACAAAAGTAAAACACAGTAAAAATATTCATAATAGGTTTTCAGTGAACATCACATTTTAAGTTAACAAAAGATACCCTGTTCATCTATAAATGCTACAACATGATGACTTCTACACAAAATCACAATATCCTCCCTTCAGTGACAAACAACAGTCTCAGTCCTCTTAACAGGTCCAATTTACGAGACACCCAAGTTCAAAGGCACATGATATCTACATTGTAAAACTTCACAAACACACTAACTTTGGAACAGTGTTGTTAAAGTTCCATCAAAGGTACAAAAAGTGTGATGGAGTTTATCTTCACATGCCATCTGTCTTGAAATCCTTCACTCTTTTAATTAAACAGCTTCTGCTATGGTATAGTTAGTTTCATACTCTGAAGGCATCCTATGGAGATCCAAATAGTGAGACAGTAGATATGTTAGACAGTGAAGCTTTATTTGTGTGTTAATGTTTACTTGTAGAGATCGAAAATACAGAAGCCACATGTGGTTCATTCCAGGTGTTTGCTAGACATTTTAACGGATGTAGAGGAGCTGACATCTGCTCTGTGTTTTAAAGTTTTGAGTTATACTTTCTTTTTGAACTTTTATAATATAAATCATGAATGCTCTGTTGGAGCATCACCTATGCACTCCCAGTAGGAAAAAAAACCCACAGTACAAGAAGTTTCTTTGATTTAACCTCAGGGATACACAAAAGCTAAAACAAAGTTTATAGGGAATCAATTTACACAAAAGGTGTTGAATTTGAAATGAATTTGAAAAACAGCAATGCTGCAAGCTTGAGGAACTAGATTTCTTGATTCTAATATGTAATTTATTTAAAGCTGTTCTCTCCAACTTAATAACGGATACGAAAAAAAAGTGAAAACACATCACTGCAAGAAATAACCAAACCCTTCCCAATTTCTTGTTTTTTTTTGTTTGTTTTTTTTTTGCTAATTGTGTGAGTTTAAACCCACGGTAAAGCTGCAGAAGTTGGGGTTAGGCAAAAACAAACGAAGTGCTGGTGTTTTGACAGTAATGCATTACATGAGAATTATTGCACTTAACCTTGTCTCCTTCTCTGTGATGACTCAGAATAACATGCCAAACACAACAGAGGAAGAGTGCTTAGTCAACCTTAAATGAACCTGAAGTTAAAAAAAAATCATCTAAGAGAGAAAGAAGTAGTTAGTCATCATTTCTTTGTGTTCAGAAATGGAGATAAAAATATTTAAATGTCAAAGTACAGCAACTTCTTGCCATTTAAAAGTCAGCTAGTCACCTAAGAAACCCAAATGGACTGCAGCAAATCTAAATTTATTTTAAAATGACAAGACATTCAAAGTTAAACAGAAAACACAACAAGGAATTTCTGAGTTTTTGCTCTGGATTTTAAAGAAAAATGGAGAAAAAGTAATGATGAATGCACTTCTTTCGGGAGCAAATTATTTTAACTATCCTGAGCCAAGACATGGCTTTAAACTGACCTGATCCATGTCCAAAATCAGTTAATAGAGACAGTTAGTAGCAAGCACATGTCTATATGAAATAATAAGTAGTTCATATGAGGACTTGTGCACGTGCCCAAGAATAATGTCTCTCAGTAATGAGCAGGAGAAAACAGCAGCTGGAAGAGATGCCATGTTCATCTACTAAGAAATTAACTAATCATTTTCTCTCAAATATAATTAAAAAAAAACTGATATAAATTTATAACGACAGGCTTTTTGTCTAATTGGTTGTTTTTGTGAAACTATGTGAAAAACTTCAAATGTTCCTTTTTTTTGTGGAAATCTAGAAAACTTGTATAAGTTCATAATCTTTCAAGTTAGTCAAATAAAATCAAAGTTCAAGACATAAAATTTAGTTCAATTTTTGATGGATAGTTTTTCTTTAATTTTCAGCTTGATGTGATGAAAGAACTGGCTTTAGGCTTCATACGTCTTCAAGAACTGATCTTGTCTTCTCTCTTTTTCTTGTGTGTACGTCAAAGTACGTCAGACATTCTAAAACTCCAAAGATAAAAATAAGCTGCTCCGTAATCAGCATCTCAGAGTTGAACATTGGTTCTACATTACAGTACAGGACCAATGGTGCATAGAGCTGCTTAATGAAACGGAGAGCTTCTCCATCTACCTGTGAGGAGTTCGGTCATGCATTCAGGCTGAGATTTAAAAGTTAAATACTCGGCGGGTGAACTCACATGTGTGTTTTTGTAATGTTCGGTGCTAGTCATTGTGTGTGCACCGTTGGGTGACCCGCTCGTGGCCGACGGCAGGTTTCATTATGGAAGACAGGGAGAGAAAAGAGGAGTGTGTGTCTGACAAAGTGTGTTTTGGTTGGAGCTGCTAATTGAACTGATGTGTCACTGAGACTTGGGGAACATTACACTTCTGTCTTTGTAGGCCCAACTAGATAAAGATGTCGGCTCAGCAGAAGATTACTCACTTTCAGATCTCACTAGTGGCCCACACACGCACATGCCTCGCACAGCGACACACACTCAATCCTTCCCGTTCAGTAATAAGCATATTGAAAGTGCTAGACCAGTGAGCAATGGTTCCTCATTATTCACGTCCCACAGCTCCCAGGACACCACAAAAGTTCTTTTGTACCTACAATCTTACACAAAGAAGCAAATACATGCAAATTATTTGACTCCCTTCTACACATTCTTACATTCCTAAATACAGTTACAGACCGTAGGATTGGTTGTCAACAATTTTTCTTGCCTTGCATTTTCTATGTTTTTTTCTATGTTAAAACCAGTAAAATGTTACCAAAAGTTGGCAAATCTATAAAACATTCATCAACTCTCATTTTTATTAGGCTGTCTTACGAAAAACATTTCAAACCCATCAGTCTAAGAGGATTTCTCTGGGAGTGACCAGGATCGATAGGATTAGAAATGAGTATATCAGAGGATCAACACATGTTAGAGGTTTTGGAGATAAAGTCAGAGAGACCAGACTGAGATGGTTTGGACATGTGCAGAGGAGAGAGAGAGAGAGAGAGAGAGAGAGAGAGAGAGAGAGAGAGAGGATACATCGGCAGAAGGATGCTGGGTTTGGAACCACCAGCCAAGAAGCCAAGAGGAAGACCAAAGAGGAGGTTCATGGATACAGTGAAGGAAGACATGAAGACAATTGGCATGACCAAAGAGGATGCAGCAGATTGGGTTAGATGAAAGAAACTTACTTGCTGTGGCGACCCGTGAAGGGAAATGCCGAAAGAAGAAGAAGAGTCTAAAAGGTTCTCAAACTAAAAAGTTGACCTCTACACACATTTGGTGGTGCTTTCTAGTCATCCTGAACGCTTCTCAGTTTCTCGCATTTAGCTTTTCTGAGCATCGGCCAAGAACCCATAAAAGGGCATCTCTGACCACCTGTCTAATTGAGAGGTTTCATGATCTAACCTTGTCTCGCTCCAGGAAATGTTCTTCAAGATTGTTCATGTATTTTATTAGCTTGTTTTATAAGTTCTCCATATCAAACAGAAGAAGTAGATAAAATTGTTTAAATATCTCTAAAGGGCATCAAAGTTTAATTTAAATGGCTTTCTCTGTTCAGTCAGGCACATTTACATCAGGGAATGTGTAATGTATGCTTAAGATGACCTATCCGCTGCTCCGACATAGTAAATGTCACTTAAATGGAGCTTTTGTGTCTGTGTTGGGGTTATGGCTTTAGACTGATGTTTATTTTCTACGCCTCTGGTACATTTTTAATGCATTATTCAAACGACTGAAAGAAAGAGGGATTGTTTTTTGCTCTTTATGGTTGGGCCGTTATGGATTTGTATGTACAGCTGCTACTAGATGATGAGTTATTTTATAGCAGTGGAAGACAATAAACCGTTCCACATCTTTCCCTGTCCGTATGTGAATTTATCACTGGCAACAAGTCTTTAACTTATTTTATTGTTATTATGAACCCTGACATGGCACAGAGATGACACAGTGGCCCAACCCACCGACATGCTTTCAAGGGCTTGGGAGGAGGGGACCATTGGAAACGACTTTCAGGCAACTTTGGAAAAATTCACATTATTGTTTCTTTAATTACTATTTCAAGGCAGTGTTTTAAAAGATGCTAAAAAAAAAAAAAAAGAAAAAAAAAGAACTTTTCAAACACTTCACTCAATGCTTATGATGGGACATCATGCTAAATCTATGCTTTGGAAGTTTCTTCCATGTTTGAACATTATTCTCATATCAAAAACATTCAAGAAGTGTTTTTTTCTTTTCTCATTTTCATTGTATAGATGAAAATTTGAGCAATCTGTAATCGTCCTGTTGAGTATTCCGATATTTTTCAAAAGCCAGGTTGATTTTGACCACAGATTTTGTTCTCCACTGCGCACACATGCTAACATAAACATGGAGGCTTTTTTAACAGTGGTGTTCTGCTCACAGTTACATTTGGAGACCCAAAAAAGATTTACACTGTGTTGTGCACGTGTCCAGAACACAAGACTAAGTGGGGAGTGGGAGGAGGGGAAGATTTAGTGTCAAAATTGGAAGCGAAGCTGAATAAATACATTTATGCCCCCCTCGCCCCCTCCCTTTTAGCAATATTGCATTTCTGAACAAACAAAAGGTTCCATCCTTAAAAAAAATATGCTATTGGATGAGAATTATTACCCATGAAAGTACAATAACGCCTCTTTAAATTTATCTTAAATGCCAATGTTGAGAGCTATAGTCCAGGGGTCTTCTACTTTTATGTGGTCTTTAAATGGAACTATTTATTTATTGCGTCTGGTTCCACTATAAATGTAAAATATAAAAGCAGGAGTCTGAAAGTGCCGTTTAGGTCATTGTATGAAGTCGTTCAGTATTATGTCTTTATTACACAGTATTACACAGCATGTATTTAACACCTTGTCAGCCATATGTACTTCAGATGTAGTTAATGTGGATTTCTTCTGAGACCATGAATGAGGTTTTGCTTTAAACCCAGTAATTATCTCCTCAGCCTCTGCATCGACGCTAATCCTCAGAGAGCACAGGAAGAAATGCTCACCAGACAAGCCTCATTAAATATTTACTGTGTTTGGTCACCATCAACAACTCACACAAACACCCACAGATCGTTTCTGCCCAATTCGTGCCTTTGTTTTACCTACGGCTGGGTTTTTTCTTTTTTTTTTTTTTGGCCATCACTGGTTGATAATCCCAGATTGCCGGCTGGTCTGTGATGTGTGACTATGTTAAATATTAATGTCTGGGGATGATTACCGCGCAGGATGGAGAGAGGCAGGAACTGTGATGGAGGTGACATCCCCATTCATCACTGGGACCTTAACAGAATCTAAATCCTCCCTGTGTTTTTAACCTTGATACTCTCTGGGAGGAGTGAAAGGGCCTACAGGGGGAGGAGGTGTTTGGATGAAACAGAAATGAGGTTGAACGCATAAAGGCAGCTAGAGATAAAAACACAGACTTAGAAAGAAGAAGGAAACCAGAAGACATCAGACACAATGCGAGTTATGAGCAGTGGGGAGATAGAAGTGTAAAGATGGATGGATGAATGCAAAGCAAGATTATAAGAGGGGATAAAAAATGTGAAAAATAGGCCTCAACACTGTATAATGTATAGAGCTCCTCTCCGATGACCCGTCAGGGTATCCTGTATGACAGGCTGACAGATGTGCCGAATGAGAGTCTTATCTTACTTTGTCAAGGTCTGGCAGCCGATCAAGTCCTTTTCAGCATAAATAAACAAGAAAACGGGGAAATCGCCGTCATCTCACCTTCTTTTCAAGGGTGTCAATTACTTTATATGTGTCGTGTTTTTAAACTCCTTATTTGTCAGTTTCAGAAGTGGCAGAAGTTCTATTTTTCTACATAATGCAGCCTTGGATTATGGATCCCATAATAAAATAGAAAACAGGGATAAAGATAAATATTAGCTGAAGTAAAAGGAGGTAATGTGTATAAATCTTAATATTATGAGAGCCTCTTTGTCATCTTGTTCACTTATTTAAAATGTAAATAGAAGGAATAGTCACCATTGAAACCTGATTCTAACCTTCTATATTTTTATCTCTTTCTCTGTCAGCTTCTTTGTTAGTTGCTACGTCTCGTTCTTTCCAATCACCTTAGTTTTAAATTAAGGTTGATCAATGACCTTTTCTGCTTGGCTTGTTTGCCTCCTGTCATTTTCAGGAAGTTCTCTAATAGAAATGTGTCCTTAGTGACAGAAAAACAGAAAGTAAGGGGATTATCAGGGAATGAGTGGAACAGGATGTTCTGACTTATGGGATAGTATGAACGCCTTTTTCTTTTGGGGGTGTGGCAGATTTACCCACCCTCAAACGTGTATGACATGAGAAGTGAAGTCAAATGCAATAAATTATCACATTTTTCTGTCTTTAGGAATATCAGTCCTGCAACACCATGCCATGTCCTGACCTGAAGAAGACCACACCCTGGACACCCTGGACGCCAGTCAACATTTCTGATAATGGAGGCCATTATGAGCAACGTTTCCGGTACACATGCAAAGCCAGAATCCCAGATCCCAGCCTGTTGGAGGTGGGCAGGCAAAGGATCGAGATGCGCTACTGTTCCAGTGACGGATCCACCGGCTGCTCCACTGATGGTGAGTAGAACATGAAGACAGATGGTTTCTTTCTGGCTTCGTCAATCTCCGGATGTTTCAGAAATCCCAGCTGGCTTTCTGCCTCTCCATAGAATGATTCACTTGAGAAGAGCACACATCAGCAATGTGAATTTACTGTTTTAACAAATGATGTTTATGCAGAAATGAGCTAAGTTGAGGATTTACAAATTACACCATAAATTATAAATGGATAGAAAAAAAAGACAAGAATGGAGGGAATGGAGGGATAAGGTAGATTTGCACAAAGCAGGAATTGAAATGTATAAATGATTGCTAATAAAATGTTCTGATGGGAAATGAAAGACTGGTTCTAAGATGAAAAGCAGTGGACACGGAGAAGAGAAAAAGAAATAATTGAAGCAGAGGTTGAAAAAAAAGAACAGTTATAGTGATGAAAGACAGTATGGAATAAGAAAAAGACAACTGAATGGATGAAGTGAGACAGAATGGATAAAAAACTTTTCAGGAGCTTAATTTGTAAAATGTTCTTTCTGTAAAATGTTCTTCGAATGTATTCCATGCAAATTGAGCCATCTACAAAGGGGGCAGGAAGTGAAATTCTGACTAATTTCAAAATAAATTCAGAAACTACTGAATACAAATTGTAACTTAGCAAAAACAAAAAAGACATTTGTGGACAGAACTTAAAGTAAACTGACTAGAGTAAAATGAATCGTTTGAAGCAGCAACAAAAAAAATGGAAAAAATACACAAATACTTGTCAATGTGGTCACACTGAATTAGACCACATCACAGAAAAGATTGTCAATTGGCATGGGTGCACATTATCAATCACTATTCATCAATGGTGCAATCAATCAACTCATTTTGAAACCGTGCACTTGCTTCTTTGTGACATTTAATATTCATAACCATGATAATAACATCAAAACAGCAAGCTGGAAGTTGTCACTATCTCATTTTTAAGAAAATAAAATAGGGGCTCACACTTGATGAGTGCATAGATTGGCCTACAGGTTGAACTGTTGAATCCACAGGACTGATTATGAAAGATTTCACACTGTTAGAGGATGTGGTAAATGATTTTGAAAGACGCAAAAAAACATTTCATGACCTTTCAGATTTGTTTGGCCCATGAAAGTGAGGAATGGCTAACAAGTTGCTTTTGATTTCAAAAAGCGAAACTCATAGAGTTTGTCGCACAGTTGGGTTAAGAGTTGCAAAAACGAACACAGCATGAACATGCATAAAATGCTTCCTCAGTTTAACATGTGTGTAAGTTTTTAGAAATGGGGCTTCAGATTTTTAAAGGGGTTCTGAAGCACAAACATCTTTAGTCAACCTCATTTGCAAATTTCTACCTGTAAGTCTTTCTTGCTGCTACATTTTTACTTCTCTGACTTTTCTAAAACTTTTCTTTTTCCCTTTGGAAAACTTGAAGCACCCCGTATCAGTCATCCCCTGTGTTTATGATTCCTTCCTCCCTGACTGTATCTGTGAATCAAAACATCAGTAGTGTTAATGAACTTCCTATCCACAAAACCAATCAGCACGGTGCTACACATACACATATACGCATGAGCAAAGTTCAATTAAACTCCTTACTCTTTATCCATCTTTGTTCCAATTCCCTCTTGCCGGAGCTGACGCAGTACACTCAGGCAGCCGCCCTCTTTATCCCCCAAAAATCCCCACCATAAATGTTTGTACAAACGCTTTGCTAATTGACAAGTTGTTTATGATGTTAGGGGAAGGATCTGTACAAAAGAGGAGACAGGCGGGATGTTACCGCGCCACACCAAAGAAGGTTCAGATTTAGCAGTACCAGTTAAACTTTGTTTATGGGCATCTTTTATACCTTTAAGAAAAAAAGCTTAACTACAGTGGCCTCCGTGTTCATCTCTGGGTGGTCTTAGTGGTTTTATTTCAAATTAAATAACAGTAAAAAGTTACTTTTTCTTTTGATCCATTTCTTCTTTTTTTATTTCTTGCGTGTAACAGCCACTTTGCGTCAGTGCTGTCACTTTTAAACTAGCACCTAAATACTCCCATTTGAGCTCAGAGGAAAACTAAAACATTTGAGAACAAAGAGCTAAGCTTTAATAGTTCTGTTTCCTTTATGATAAGAGGGAGGAAATAGCAGACACGATGTGTTTCATTAAGGGTTGTCACCAAAAGCCTGACGTCTGATGAACTCTGGTGTTAATTACAAGAACTTGAAAAGCAAAAGCCAGCCAGTTCAGCTGTCAGTTTTGGCTACATATCAATATCCCTTTGCAGGATGTCAGTGGTGTATTAGCTGCTTGGTTATAATTAGAGATTCCTTACACTGCTTTCTATGATTGTTTTCACAGGTTTGCCCACAGTACAAAAAGGAAATGGTGTTAATTATTCAGTGCTGCATGTTAAAATTTGACCCATGTTAAGAATGGAGATAATAATTAAGTGCCAGAAACGACAAGCTCCATTAAAAACTCAACAGCAGTATTTACCTTTTCCTATTTGCATTTCAGCTTAGTTTTATTTTATTTTTCTAGAGATTTCAGTAAAGTGTCAAACAAAGTTAAGTTATTTCTTTGTCCTCAAAACTCTGGTTCGCTTAGCCATAGAGCGTTGTGTATGAGTAATGACCAGACCTGCTGCAGTGTGCAAGGCCTCTGTGTGCAACTCTGCTCCGTCCCAAGTTGATTGTTCATTTCCAGACTTCAATATGATTCCCGTCTCGAAGGAGTTTTGGGTCATAACTGTCAAAAAAAGAGGATAGACTCCACTGATCCGCTTCTTCATTTCAACCATTATCAACCTCGCCATCCATCTGGAGAGCAGCGGTGTGGACACTTTAGTGTGCTGGTAGGGGCAGACTCGTACGTGTATTTGTCAGTTTTGTTACTTTGACATTAGGAGTGTGTGTGCCTATTTGTGTGCCACACACGCCTTCTTTCTACTGTCCACCCCTCAGAGATTCATGGGTTTTTCTGACCCCTAGAGACAGCAGTTAACCTTTCTTAAAGCAAAAGGCTATCATAAGATAATTACCCCTTCAGAGGAGGTGTGTATTGATGTCCACAACCTGGGCAAAAAGACACAGAGATCCCACTGAGATGAGCTGCCATAAGGAATGATGTGTCACTCCATAAAGATTTACCATCGGCATCTGGCGCCTTCCAATCGATGAGAGCCGTGCACTATAAAGCAGGTTGATGGATGAGGGGTATTTTAGGTTATATGAAAGCATAAACAATCACGTCACACTAAAAATTTATTTATATTACTTTGGTAATTACTAGACAACAAAGCTAGTTGGCTCTATTACTTGTCAGATAAGTTTTTATTAGTTTATAAAGACAATAATTAACTCCACGTTCCACAAACAGACACACACTTGTCACTGTGATCTATAACACAACCAACCCAAATAATACGTCATCAATAATCAAAAGTCAACAGTTGATTCAAATCTAAAATTATTTTAGAAACACCGATTGTAACTCTGCTAATGTAATGTTTCCTATAGGTGTTTATCTCATCATATTCTTAGAGCAACACCACTGACTCATGACAGATTTTGGGCAATTGTCAACCCTGAATTGAAGAATTGGGCAATTGAATATTTGGGCAATTGAAGACTTTAGTATTTCGCAGTCTAGCGACACACTAAAGCCATCAACCAATAACGCTACTGATAAGTTGAAAGACCTTAGATTTCTATCTTCTTTTTATGTCTGTGTCGTAATAAAAACACAAACTAACAGCCAATAGTTCCTTCATCACATTTTACATCCCACTGTGTTTTTTTTCCCTAGAATTTACTGTGCTTGTGACCTCTTCAACTTGGCTCTCACTAACGGTAGTTCCTTATAAATGACTCCTTTATGGTTCCTATAGATAAGAAGCACTTCCAAGTTCATTTGAATTTTCTTTCCCTCCTCTACAGCCACCAATCTGAATTGTTTGTTTTCTCACTTGAAGTTGTTCTATGAATTTTAAAAACTACTTTCAACCGCCGCTTTTTCAAAGAGATACTGCTCCCAGGTTTGTGGATGAAGTTTATTTTTTTCTGCCATGTCATCAGATATCTTCTGAGTATTTTGAAACATCATAACGATCAAATGTACTCAGGGTTTGGTGATTAGGATTGTTTTTGGTGACAAAGCATTTACTCAGATGCATAATCAAGTTTTAAGGCTTTTGTTTTCTCTTCACTTTCTCGACAAACTATTTTTTCTTTATGTTGCTGTTTTTCTTGCTAAGATCTTTATCTGCGTCAATTATTGCAAATAGATCATGTGTATGTGTTTAGCCGAGCCTTCACAATGAGCTTTATATGACATACTGACTGGTTGCAAATCAGTAATCATCCCTTAATGATAGCGATGAGTTAATTACTTTAGATCTGTGATGATTTAAAGACCTCTCCTGTCACAAGTACCCAGTAATTAGTCTTGTAGATATACCATTATTTCCATCTCATTGCATTTTACAACCCTGAATAATGATGTCCTGTATTTGATTATTAGCATAATTTCCTCCTATATAAACATGTATTTTTAAAAATCTATGAAGAATTCCAGGCAATTTAGAACTCATATGTACTCTTCAACCACTTTTCAGTAAATATTTCTTATACAATTACAAGAAAAAAATGATTTATACAAGAACATGTTTTTCTATGTTTGTACTTATCTTTGTGTCAATTTTTACGTATAGATAGCAGCAGCACAGCATAGCAGAGTATCCCCATGGCTCACAAAAACTCCAGCGTGGTAATGGGGTTTTAGATACAGAGATAAGGGGATAAACAAACAAAGATTTATAACTTTAAATTCATGCAGCAGCACTAAAAAAGCTCCCTGGATATGGACTAATTAGTATGGGTGGCTGGTAAAAAAAAAAAAAAAAAAAAAAGCTAAAATTGCTGAAGAGTAAATATTCCAAAAAATTCAAGAAAAATTTGTCAACTCAGGATTCTAATTGATGTCCTCAGCACTGTCCAAAAGAGTTTTGTTCTCCTTTTGGGGTTTAGTTGTTTCCCTTTCTTCACTTAACCATTTAACCAAGTTGCAGTTTATTGGGCACAACAGCCGAAAATGTCCGCAGCAACTGACGTTAGAAAACTAGATTATTCGGAACAAGCAGTGGTAGAACGTAACGAAGTAAATGTACTTCGTTACTGTACTTAAGTAAAAAAATTGTGTATCTGTACTTTACTTAAGTAAACTTTAAGACCGGTACTTTTACTTTTACTTCATTACATTTTTAGAGCAAATATCTGTACTTTTACTTCGCTACTTTTTAAAAGTGTGTTTTACATTTTTTGTTACATTTTCGTTCAGAAATTTGAAAAATACACAGGTTTTTTAGCGCGTCTTGAAGCCGCATCGCCAAAATTAAAAGAAGCAGTTGATCGGGAGAAGAAGTCATGAATCGAGAAACATTTTCCGCATTCATTCAGCGCCAAAAACCTAACATCAAATATAATACAAATTAAAAAGAGTCAGAAGATTGTTGTTCGTTGTGTTTATTTCTAAATGAAAAGTTGAGCCATCATTACACAGAGCAGGGGCGGATCTAGAATTTTCCAAAGGGGGCTGGAGGCTTTGACAAAGCCAATATATAGTGACTGGGGGCCTCCCCCCAAAACATTTTAAAAAATAAGTGTCATTTTCCTGCATTTTGGTGCCCATTGACTGGCCCTTCTAGGGGATAGCTTGACTTGTCCCCTTTCCTTTTATTTTATTTATTTATTTTTTTGTGGACCAAAAGAGGCGGGAGAGGGGGATCACACCCCTGCAGAGTATTTATCCTGGTTACCATGGTGACACCCTATAGCACAAAAAATAACATTTGAATTATGATCGAATACATTTACTTTTTACTTAAAAAGTACAATTTACACCAACTACTTTTATACTTTTACTTAAGTAGATTTTTTTATTGGTACTTTTACTTAAGTAAATGTTTTGTTTAATTATCTGTACTTTTACTTAAGTACAAAGAGTGAGTACTTCATCCACCACTGGGAACAAGAAACCGGAAGTGAACAACATTACTACTACTGTTCTCGAGTTGTTATACCTGAACGGGCTTATCATACCAGAGTATGAAAGGTGAAACACTTTTGCCCGTTAAAGGGTTAGGTGAAAATCTAGTCAGAAAACTAGATTACTCAAGAACAGGAAACCGGAAGTGAACAACATTACTTCTGTTTTCTGTTCTTGAGTTTAATATCTGAACGGGCGTGTCACTACCAGAGTATGAAAGGTCAAAGAATTTTGCCCGTTAAAGGGTTAAGTGAAAATTATCTTGCAGAGGGTGACTTTATCCTGCTCGTATAGGTGTGTTTTAACACTCCTCTGAAAAACTAGATTTTGTTAAATGAGAACAAAAGGAGTTTAACTACTGCTACTTACACAAGGCCATTTATTAGAACATTTTTAATGAGCTGTGTCAGCTCTCTGTGTTTTACAGCCGCCATATTGAATAGTGACGAGGTTATCTACTTACAACATCCGAGCAAACATCTTTGTTTGGTGCTCAAGGTGAGAAAATCTAAAGGAATAATACGGACTATTGTGGGCATAATACAGAGATGGAAATGAAACTGGTATACAAGATTTTAGACGTGTTGCTCCGATTTAGTTGCCATAGTAACATTTTAAAAAGCACTGGATAAAATGTTTCATTTAAATATATATACAGTGTATTAGATTTTTTTTAAATCGCATTGAAAAGCCACATTTAAGATGGTAAACTTAGTTTGTTTTTTTCAACTCTGTTAGCTTATTGTTCTTCAGCTTTGAAATTTACATCAAAGTAAAATGTCACTCTTTTTTTATTCTCATTTAAATAAAATCATCTATTTCTCTTTCATTAGTCAACCTTAGCAACAGTTTGCTATAACTCAATCATGATGTCTGTCAGCCTACAGCACACAATTCAAATTAGGATTTTTGCAAAGCCATACGTCTACGAAACGACACTTTAGCCTTTATTAATCCAGCAAATATTCTGCATATAAGGTCGTGCATATGATGAATGAATTATGACAGAAAGCCTAAAGAAAGCCTATTGGTCCCAACGGTTGATCATTTGCATTTGGAACTGAGACAGGCACACAAAAAAAGGAAAAAAAGAAAAGCTCTAAAAAAAGATGAAAGGCATTACAGTGAAAGGTTGAAAGCTTGTAATGTTACCGACTGGTGCCGATGAGTGATGGCTTCATTTTTTCTTTTCCCCAGCAAGAAACGGTGGTGTGTCAGCAACCTTATGTGTTTTATTTCAGCTGATTTGGTACCAAGGCTAGAGCCCTCTCATGGACAAGAGATTAGTTTCTCCTGCATGGATGTCATGAGCACACTGAATAGGTACAGGACAGTGCTGAGAGACCAGTGACGGATGACGAACATTCCACTATCCTCATTGTCTTTTTTTATTCTGTTTCACTCTCTTCCTGCCGTCAGCAGTCTGAGCTGGAACACCAGAAGGCTCAGAACGGCATTAAACTCAGAATATAAACACTTTGAGTAAATATAAATATAATTTTCTTCAAAGTTATTGTCATTAACGTAAAAGTCAACTTTTGTATTTGCTGGCTTTGTGTCCCCAAACAACATAAATGTTTTCTTGTTGCTAAAACTATAAAGTCGGAGGAGTTGACATGTGGTTGACCAATTGTTTTTGCTCTCCAAATTAAAACGATGGGCTAAGCTTGTGCATTTGTATGCATTTATTTTGCCGTACGCCTAGTTTTAAACATGATTCTAATCTAGTGAAGCAGCTTTAAGCAGAATTGCGATACAAATTAATTCATAAAAATCTTCTATACCACCTTCAATTTTCTCTCCAATAAATTACAGTGATGTTTAATTCTAAGCTAATTTTGTGGAAAAATTCATTCTAAACTGATGGGATTCTCCAGACTGATGGCGGTCTTGTAGCCGTTGGGGTGTGATTGGATTAAAAAGGCGACACATCTCCTGTCTCACACACACATACCCAGAATAGCTCCAAATATCAGTTAAACAATGCTGACGTGGTGTCTACAAATTATCCCCGCATATATAAATCATCTCAGATTAACTGTAAAACAATTTCACAATGTTGACAAGAAGTCATTTATTACTCAACATTTCTCTTTGAAGTTTAGCTTTTAGTCTGAAGAAAATTCCAAAAGGTCTGACTGGCCCTCTAATTAGATTTCAATTTAAAATATTAATGACAAGAAATACTTTTGACTAGACTGACTGAAATAGTTTTTATCCTCGCTCCAACATATTCACTGTAGAGCTTTTTGAACTGGAATGATCACCTGTAAATGGACATGAAAGACTGACTTTTACAAATTACCTTGAAGCTGCTTTTGTTAATGGAGCCATGCTTTTGTAGCATTTCTGATGGACAGAACAAGCCTGTGGTAACTTAAATTAGAGAGCAAAGCTTGCAGAAGTAGATTTTGTTTCTTGCCCTCTAGAAAAGAAGGTTAAATAGTAATGAATGCAGATAAACCATGTTTGACATCAGGGAACCACACTGTTGAACTACAACCCAAACACGTAGTTTGAAACGTATATTCAAAGTTTAAAAGCACTGAACAATTTTTGTGTTGTTTTATCTTTATTAGTACTTTTTTAAATCTCAATGTTCAATTTCTACTTTTGAAATTGGTGTTATGAAGCGGTGTGCAGGTGGAATGAGGAGGACCCAATTGCAGACAGAAAAAAATGTTTTATTTGAATTTGGCAGTTCATTAATACTGTGAAAAGAAAAACGAAGTTTCAGTGGCATGCAAAAAAGTTATTTTCAGAATGTGTTCTTGGTCAGGCAACCAGGGAGACCTGGCTGGAAGGGATGATATGACCTGACAGGGAAGTCTGGGGTGGTTACCCTTAAATAGATGGCAGGGTCCACAGATGTGTGGTGTCAGGAATCAATCTCAAGTGTCCCTAATCAGGGTGATGAGGAACATCTAGGGCTCCCTCTGGCGGCAGGAGAGGGCTACTAGCAACTTCATTCTATTCCTTATGGGGGGACGGCAGCTCAGTGGTTAGAGCATTCGCGCGCGGACCAGAAAGTCGCGGGTTCGCGTCCCACAGAGAGCACGTCTAGGGTCCTTGGAGAAGACACCCAACCCCCACTTCTCCCACCATTGGCGCCGTCGAAGGGCAGCCTGCTGCGGTGTAAGGAGTGATCGCAGGGCCAACGACCTCAAACAGAAAAAAACAGGAAATTTAGGTTCTCTTGACCCAGAGGAGCAACGCTCGACTCCGAGCTCCTTATGTTATCCATATTCCTTATGCTGGGTCACTCAATTATATTTTATGTTTGCTAAAGCTCACTAACCCCAAACTCTTAATCAGCACATGAAAGTAATCAACTTAAGAAAAAAATCTGCCCAGAAAGAAGAAACGTCATATTTTGTTGTCGTGCTTGATTTTCAATTTCATTTTTGCTAAAAAAAAAAAAAAAAAAACATTGTCAATGTGGTTGCAACTTGAGAAATCGAAAAAATGCAAAAAGCTTTGCTAATTTCTAGGGCTCAATCAAGTGTCAGGGCTAACAAAGTCCATAATAATTTTAATTAGAATGTTTGGTATCTTTCAATGCTTTTGTAAAACTTTCAGAATTTTTTTCTTTTTTGGAAATTTTGCAATAACCAAATTTCAGAAGAGGAATCCTCAAGGTTTGGCCCTGGTGACAAATGAATAATAAAATTTATCTCCTTGAGAATACTGAAAAAATTCCGGCCGAGACCTTAAAAGAAGACCAAGAGGATGCCTTCAAGTGATCCATGTTCCCTGTGGTTTCATTAAGAAATGCTCTTCGTAGAAAGTAGCTTTTAAGAAGTCAAATTCAAGGAAAAGAAACAAGGCGAAAGTTCTAAATAACACAAGAAGTGTTCTGAGAATCAGTGGTCACAGTCTCAGGAAAAGATGAATCCCAAACCTGGACATTATAGAAGCAGTGTGAGCGCATCTCAACACAGAACAGAATAAAAGGCATGAAACATTCAAAGAAGCTCTTTGAAATATCCTTCAAGAATCCCAGGAAACTATTTGAATGGACTGCTACTCTGAAATAACAAAAAGTTTAGATTATGTTTAAGAAACTGATATGTCAAGTGGACAATGGCAGAAGTCAATACTGATCTTTCTCAGATTTTTAATAATAAATTTTGATAATGTTGGATGGTAAAAAGATGGAATTGAAAATATTCCCTCATGTTAATTGAAGCATATTCTTCTTGGAATCCTTCCTTCTCTAGAGACAATGGAGGCTCCAACTGGATACTTAATTATTTGTGCAGTGTCGCCTGTGGCTAAATAAGCCGATGCGGGAACTGCTGCTCCTACCACAATAACGAGAAAGTTGAAAATTAAAAAAATATATATCAATCATCTTTTTAGTAGAAAAAGAATAAAGTTAAACAAAAATGAACCTATTGTACATCTTTTGAGTTTTGTTTATTGGACATTTTGGAAAGCTGTTAGCTTCTCTCATTGTCCACCCTGTTGTGCATAGTATTTCCCATTCGCCACACCTTGTTTTGAAGGTCATCACAATCGCAGTTGTTAGTCTTTTTTAAAAATATGAAGCAGGCAAATCTAGAAGAAAACCAGGACCGGACTTAAACAATTTTTTTATTGAAGATGTACCTGCTCTGCAGAATTTCCAGTATGTATGAAAGGTCATGTCCGCGTGTGTATTAAAGCTGCCAGGTGAAGAACAAACAATCAGAGCTTGACTTTACTTATCAAATGCAGAGAAAAATGTTTGTGTTACCACAGTTTCCGATTTCTAGTCTTCTGTTGTTTACTGTGATGAAGTAATGATGCAGAGTAGTTTAGCTAAAGTTTTCTGTGGATTTTGTGTCATATCTTCTGTTATTTATGCTTGTCTTTTTCTCTTGCTTGTGCAGTCATCCTCATATTCTCCACGGTTGGATTTAATTGCACTCTAACCAACTTTTTAATTAGACCTTTCGTGAGAATATATCCATCGAGATGTTTTTGGGTAGACCATTGCTTGATCCCAGGACGGCATGAAACTCTGTCATCTTACTGTAAACAAGAAAAAACCCTATTATTTTCCTGTTTCACACAAGCACAATGAGAGAAATTGGTCTGTCCACAGACCGAGTCATTGCCCATCTCAAAGGGAATGGAAAGAGGGAGGACATTTAAAAGCAAATAGATGTGCAGTTCAGAATGTAGGACATGCCGAAATAGGCACTTTTCTCTCCCAGTGTGGTCCACTCTTAGTCTTGTTTTGATGAAATATGACAGCGTATTTCTGAAATACTGAAAGTAATGATTTCTCCACCTTTCTGTTTCACACTTCTGCGTTTTCAGAACAGAGTTAGTATGCAAATGTCTTCTCTTTTTCCATGTCCGTCTTTTCCATCTCTTCTTTTCACCGTTGCCTATACTGTGGATCAGATTGCAGCACATTGCATGTGTGTATTCAAGAGTCCTTCTTCTCTTTTTAACACACACACATCTATGTTCTCTGTCTCAAACACACAACCTCAAGAGTTTCTTTAAGTTTTTTTCAGAAAAAGGTGGAGCAAATAGGCGGGGAGCTTTTTTGATGCCCCAGTTTCTTTGCCATAGGGACTATTGGATGCTGCATTCGCTTTGTTTTAGGTCTAGCTGAAGTGTTCTCATCAGGAGAGTGAGGATTAAATCTCTCCAGCAGTGTGTGAGGCACATGTGGGGATCAATAGATACAGTCTCTACATATTTGAGAAGGAGGAGCAGTTTGTTAGGGCAGTTCCTATGAGGACAATATGCAGAGTACATCAAAGTGGTCTCCAGGTGAAGCTCGGCCAAGCTCAGAGTCTAACGCCTAATTAAAAACCACTGTTTGTGAGGCTATTTGTGTGTTTCTGTACACACGTTTGTTTACACATATGGAAGGCATGATTATAAAGCACTCTATTGTCTTTTGGTCTGGGTAGTTTAGTCTCAAAGGCCCCAAAGGCCTTGATAAAGTGTGCAGGTCACAGTGGCAGTCGGGGACAGTCTATGCCATTGCCTGATCTGAATCGATAAAGAGTGAAGACCTGGAGTTCTCCACGGGACTGTCACTGCTTACGGCCGCTTGTTGCCATGGGGGTGAGTCGTCCTGTGCTCCACCAGGGTCAGCCGCAGTTATGAAGAGGTTGAGGAATGGCGCTGGGTAAACACGCCGTCCTCTCTCTGAGAATACAAAGCAGTCACGCTGGGATAACCGACGGGCAAAAAAAAGCCTGCTGACAAAAACAGCAAAGGCCAGACAGGAGGACAGGGAGAGGAAGTGAGACAAAAGGCAGGACAAAGTTAAAATGACAATGATCGACAGATAGGAAAGGAGGAGAATAGATGAGATAAAGATGATGAACATGAAAGGTTGCATTGGTTTTTTTCAGCGCTTCATGTTCTCCTCAACAGCTTGACAATTATCTCGACTCACTTATTGGAAGAGAAGTGCAGGTCCAAAACCTGTATCTCCTTTGGAAAACATCAGAAAAATCACAGCATGGGTGAACGAGTGAATCATCAGAGGAGTGCTTCATCGCTGACAGTAATTTCATTGGAGTCGATTTTCATTCACTCAAACAGATGGGTTCATTCTTTTCATTCATAGAGGCCAGAAGCTTTCTTTCTCTTCTCATTCTGCTCGCTGCCCCTGAACACAAGGCGCATTTCCACAAAGCTGATTAATACACGCCGTAATCACAGTTTAATAGAAATTGTGGTTTTATCAGAAATCCGACATTCGGCTGCTTCCAGACAAGAGAACACAGATTAGACAGCTGATTCTGTTTGATGTTCGAGTGTGTGGAAAGGACACACTCATCTTTCCCTAATGACACCTTTAGAAATGTAAATGATGAATATTTGTGCTGTCTACACTAATACAAGGTAAATTCATAAATTTAAATGTGTGTGCAGAAGAGGAATCTACAGTCATGCTAGTCGCTCACAGCGAGATGGGTGGAGTGTGAGGAGATGGTCCATTGGGCTTAATTAGGCCCGATTAACATTGAGATGATGTACTGCCAGGATTTAGTGATGCTCAGACTTGATTTAAACAGAAATAATATCAAGCAAAGCCAACTGAAAGACAGGACAAGTTAACACAAGTTAATAGATTTACTTTAGTTCTACAGTCGCTATTAAATATTAAAGCTTGGAAAATTAAGCACATGTTGAAATAATAAAATTTTTTCACTCAATTCTGATGTATTGAAAATAAAAAAACCTTTCAAGTTTTATATGATAGAAATCTAAGATATAATCTGGTTATTTGTGCAGTTTCAGCCAATTCAAGTAATTTGTACATAAGGCCAACAATAGTCTTTGAAATGCTTTTTAGCCTCTTTGTAAAACTTGCAGAACATTGATTTATTTTCTAAACTACTTTTTCTTTCCCAACGGCCGTGGGGCAGTGCTGACTAACCGTTTTTATGCATCCCTACTTGTGTGCGGGTGCACTTAGGTATTCGTCATAATGATTATGTGAGATCCTAAACAAGATTTTTAAAAAGAATAATTCAGGTGTAACCTTAAACGAGTAAATAAACTTTGACTTGTATTGATCGGGTATCTGATGAACACTTATTGACTCCACCATTTTTATGGTCTTCAAAATGATTGCAGATAATACTCCTAAGAGCAATTATTATTTATTCTGTTTGAAAAATTCCAAAGATTGTGAGAAATGTTGCTTTACAGGTAACAAAATGTTGATATCAGCTAGTGCATGAATGTTTAGGAAAGAGTTCAACCCTGAGTTATTTCCTTTGTTTTTGTCCTGACAGGTGAAGTACTTCGGTTGGGGAAAATGTCGGGTCACACGGTTAACGGCGCCTGGTCTGCTTGGAGTTCCTGGTCACAGTGTAGCAGAGACTGCAGTCGTGGGATCCGGAGCCGGAAGAGGACATGCAGTACTCCTGAGCCCCGCAATGGAGGTCAAACTTGTCTGGGTCCAGCACATGAGTATCAGGAGTGTAACATAACCCCTTGTCCAGGTAGGTCAAGCATACACATGCTAATTCTTTTGATTACACATTCTCAAATCAAACAAAACCTGAATACGATTAAAAGATCAAAACAAGTAAACACAGCAAAACCTGCTTTGCTATTTTTCTTGCCAGTGGGGGTGTTTTGTTTTTGCCAAAATTATGCATTGTTTTTCTTTTCTTTTGTAGTCATGTATTTTTTTATTTTTTGCTGGTGTGCAATATTTTAAATGCAAATGATCAATTAAGGCTTTGTCTGTAGTCATTAAGAGTTAAACATGCAAGCGTGAGCCTACTTGCACATGCACATACCTAAAATGTTATTTGGGGCAAAGTAAGTTTCAGACAGAAGAAATCTGTCCCCGAAGATCAGTCTCATCACCAATTTTCTTGTCTGTTCCAAAGAAACGCACACACTATGCCGCTCTGTGGGTTTTATACCATGTTTATACCATGTGGGTAGAAAAAGTGTACTTGATAAATTACTTCCCCAATCATTTGAACCCACAAAGGAGATCAGTTGCAGATAAAAGGTGTGACAAAGACCACAATATAAATGAAGAATGAAAGAGACATTCCGTGTTTCTCTTTCTACTATGTAATTACATTTCTAGGTAATTATGCTGCCAGTAAAAGGAAGCCTTTAGTTGTGGAAAAACCTTGAAATAATGCCTTTTCACCACTGTTTTTAGTGAAAACCGACAAGAAAAAAGCTTTGTAATTAAAAATATAAACTCTCTTTCTGAGGAAGTAAGCTGCCTAAATGGAAATCCAGCACTTAAATTGGCTTAAAGCCCAGCTGATATCTCACAGAGACTGAAAATGAAGCAGGACGTTGTCTCATGTGATTATTAATGAGGACCCTCTGAAAAATGGCTTTCTGATCTCACTAAAAACCCGGATTTGTGCTCCTTTACCCACAATCTGTCTTCATAACTGCTTCCAGGATGTAAGCAAACAAAATAGACACGGTAGTGAATGGCCATCAATATACCTTTTGCAGCCAGCTAATTCCTGCTGGGATTGTGCTCGTCTCTACACCTCCCAGCTGCTGCAGCGTCATCTCTGATAAGGTTAGCTGTCATCAACTGGAAGTTTGGCAAAAAATCAAAAAGATATATTTTACCCCCAAAGGATGGAAGTGTTTGACCTTAAAGTGAAAAATTCTTGTGAGTTCATTCATATGAGCTTTGAGTTTTTCTGTTTCACATCGCTATGCTAATACATGTCGTACACCTATTTTGGGATGTTGACGGCAATAGTGCCACAATTACAGTGTGTTGATGAACAATGCCACGCTCCTATTGCCCAAAGGAATCGACTTAACCAAGCCCATGTTGCAATGAATACTAATGCATACTCAATTAGCACCCTTCTGGAAGTGAGATATTTTAAGTCAGGCCGTGCTCATGAAACCGAATGTAATCCTCCAGTGGCTAATCCAGACTTTTTTCTTCAAATGGAGGGTATTATGATTTTGTAGTGCAATTAATTCTTATCTCGTGGCATACATAGATTTATATAGCATTTTATCTTAATGCATGGCATTGTATCTTTCATTTGCTCGGAAATGTGATACATGCCAAAATAAGCTTTTAATTGTATTTTCTCCCCTGGTGTTGCTCCCCGCTTAGTCCTGCACCCTGGGAAATGAGTAGAGGAAGAGCAATACTTGAAGGGAATGACCGATCATGAGCAGACCATTATGCACTAAAACATTTCCTGTGTATGTAAGTTTGTGGGTGTGGCAGAGAACCAAAAGTGTGGCAAAGACCAATTTTAAATAGAAACCTGAATACTTGACGGCAGAGCTTGCAAATTTCTCAAACGTGCATGAATGAAATAGTAAAATACTTTATGTTTTTGCTTAAGTCACTCCAAAAAGGGATTTTGCATGATACCCAGAGATGATAAAAAGCACTGGTAATTTCAAGTACCTGTTTAATACTAGCAGCTATCTTTAGAGAGAATCAGGGCAAAGATTTTCTTCTGTTAGAGTAAAATGAAACTTCAAAACATAATTTAGAAAAGACTGTTCGCTTCTTATGAGGCTTGTGTCAAAGTTCACCCAGTTTGAGAGGCTTGTTTTACTTCTTATATCTCTTTCCTCATTTTCTTTGTATTTGACTCACTAGTTAATGCCAGCACGGTGTGTATGTGTGTACACATACACATTTCATTTTGGAAAGTTGTTGAAAAACAAGGCACTCCGGGATGGCCCATTTATCTTCATTAATCAAGCGGAGGGTTCGTAGGTTCAAGCGTTGTGGAGGTCAAGCGTTTCTGTACCAGCCAGACGAGACACACTTTTCTGGCACATCAAACACTGACACAGATAGTGAAATATATTTGAAGCATTTTTTGTTTTTCCTCCCCGCTGTTTCAAAAGGCAGGGCAAAGCAATTTTACATTGAGGAAATTGTCTGCTGAAAGGTAACAGTCTGGAAATTTATTCCCAAAAGATGTCAAATTATGCGCATCACAAACATGAAAATATCAGATTCATTTTTCTTGTAACAAAATTGTTGTAATAGTGAAAAAGTGTATGGTTAGAAGTTTAATTTGATTTTATCATTCTTGTTTTTAGTGGATGGAAGTTGGTCATGTTGGTCTTCATGGTCTAAGTGTTCAGTGACGTGTGGAGGAGGTCACTATATGAGGACAAGAACCTGTAACAACCCCCCACCGGCTAATGGTGGGGATATCTGTCTGGGCCTTCACACTGAAGAGGCACTATGCAACACACAGGCTTGTCCAGGTACAACAAGCGCACACACACAGTCAATCATCTCTTCCACACAACCATCAATCTATCACATGTCTAAAACTTACTTTTTTTAACTTGTCTCTGCCCCTCTTGAGGCCACTCATCCGTCACTAATTTACATAAAGTCAAACAAAACCAAGCACACACATACATCCAAATGACTGTGAGCTGTCATCAATGTTTTCAGAAAGTTGGTCCAGCTGGTCAGAGTGGTCCCGCTGTGACTCCAGCGGCGCCCAGCTGCGTGTGCGTCACTGCGATGTCCTTTTCCCCACCGGAAACCAGTGCTCAGGAAACAGCAGCGAGACCCGGCCCTGTCCTCCTGACTCCAATTTTATCCCAGGTGATCACATGCTCACACAGCATGCAAGAGCACGCAAAACTTTATTAATGACTCTGATTCTAGTGCACGACTGAACACACAAGTTCAGAAGTTTAACTGTGTGCACACACATTCTGCGATACCTCAACGGCACTGTATGCCCACGGCAGTAATTTACTTCATTTCCAACAATCCTGTGATAATGAAATACATTATTGATCCATTTGTGGAAGCACACAAAGCAGAGGTCAGGTTTAGCGACGAGATACTTGCTTTTAGAAGAGCCATGCATAAGGACTCCTGAGCCAGGCAGGTAATTATGTGGGGCCATGAACTCAGGTGTTCCACTTAAGAATAGTCAAATGAAGCCACTAAATAAGCTGCAAGATGATTGTATTAGGTCATGCAAATGCTGTGTGCAGTTTTAGCTTCACAGAATAGAGAAATGTTCATTTATTAAGGTCTCCATAGCTTTTCAATGAAGGAGTTATTTTAGAATCTATGACACTTGGGTTTCCATGACAATTTTTTTTATCTTATATGCCAAGCAAATTAAATTTGCATGTGGGTGTGCTTTTTTTTAATTAATGAAAGCAAAGGCAGAAGGGCTTAAAATATATATTCAGAGTAATTAACTGTATGCAAGACAACAGATCTTATAAAATAAAATGTTTTGACAAGACAAAAATAAGAAATTATTTCTGCCACATGTCAAAGTTACGAGGGAAGTATTTTCCTCTGTTTCTTTATTATCGATGTTGCTAAAATAGGGAGCGTTCTTGTGCATTTTACACTCTCTAAACATATATTCAATTTTTAAAATTGTTTTATACATTAGCATAAACATATGCCACCAAAATATCTAACTTTTTTTTTTAAAAGGAAAGAGTTTATTACATTTAATAGTATTTGATAAAGTACAGTGATCCCTCCCTTTAACGTGGTTTACTTTTCGCGGTTTTGCTACTTCGCGGATTTGCATCGTGCATTGTGTTCTGCATTCTGATTGGCTAAAAATTTACTCGCTTCTTCCCTACCCATGCGTCAATAACGTTGTAGTTCAATATGTACACATACGGAAAACAGCTCGACAAATTTACATTACATATGTGCAAATTCCACGGGCTTCAAAAAAAGAAAACCCTACAGAGCGTGGTCAGGATGCAGCAGCTCAGTCTGAAGAGCATTGAAATACATCTGAATCACTATTTGTCCGACTGTACATTGTATTTTTTTCATAATCCTTTTTCATTTTCGCCCGTCTAATCCAATTACTCGGGCCATGGTGGGCGGTGCTAATCTCTACAATTTGAAACCTTCTGTTCACATTGATGATTAAAAGGATTTTTGACAGTATAAGTAATTTGTTGGAAATAAACGTTTCTAAAGAACTTTTATTTGTGATACAAATGCTCGAGCCTGTAAAATGTTTGTTCTTTCTTTTCAATATATTATTGAGTATTTAATTGTTTAATAGTTGTAAAAAAGATAAAGGTTTCTACTTTGCGGATTTGCCTATCGCAGGTTCTTTTTGGAACGTGACCACCCGCGAAAAACAAGGGTTCACTGTACATCTTTGAAAAATTTTGAGTCAATAGCAAAAAGCTTCATCTGCTTTTTGTATTAAATGAAATATTTTCAACTTTATGATAAAAAAAATAATAAGTTGTTTTTTCTGTTTGTGCAACAAAACAAATCAAAACTCCATTTCCAGAATTGTCGGTTGTCATGGATACCTTCATTTTTTATCATTTGTTGTTTTTAAATCAAACACAGTTGTAAACATGCGAACAGCGAGGTTTGATAAAATCTTTATTGAATTTAGCAACAAGTCAAACATTAAAACCAATAAAAAACTTGCCTCTAGCTGGAAGTTGAAAGAAAAAGATTACTTAATAAATCACCCAGCTTTTCTCTTTATTTCTCAGTTTTTACAGGATGTAGCACATATTTATAGTGATTGTTCACACTTTTACATTAACGTCTTTTTGTAATCGATTGAAAGCTTGAAAGCATCTTAGATTCTTTAAAACTAGATTCTTTAACTTGCAAAACAACAACTTGCAAGACAAGTTAAAAAGATTTATTTTCTAACATTTAGAGGCTGAAAGTGAAAAGTCTTCCGGTATTTACTCCACACACACTCTTGTCTCACACACCATTAGTATTGACATCTGCTTAGTCAAGCCTTTTTTCTATTGACAGCTTGTAATGCGAGACCCAAAAAAAAAACATTGATTCCTGAATCTCTGCTAAACAGAGATCATTAAATCTCCTCCTTTAACACATAATCTAATAGTTCACCTCTGTCATAAAACTTTTACGTTAACTGCAAAAAATATTTTTTTAAACTTTAGTAAGGGACATTAATTAGGATAGAAAAACATTTGATTGAGCACATATGTGTAACCTTCTTTTGGATTAATTAGAGAGGATGTAATACCATGAAAACCTTTCACAGATCTTCATAAAATTACTCATTTGCCTTTTTATCTTATCATCCATCCCTCTTTATGGGAAAGGTAGCCCATTAGGGTTCATTAGCAACATCTTGTACTTCATTTCCTTTAATGAGAACTGATACTTTTTATAAACCACTGCGGGTGTTACAGCCGTGATTAGCTTATAGAGCTTTTATGGTTATCTTCACACTCACCTTCACAAGTACAATTTGTTGTGAGGATGAGTGTGTTTCTAGAGGTTTTTTATCAGATTTAATACTGATGCTTTTTGATGTTTTGTTTTTCTGGTTTAGAAGTTTCCATTGCACGTTCCAGTCAGGATGAGCGACGCTGTGGAGGTAAGTACGGTGTAGTTACACGACTAGTAACAATCAATTCATTTCAATACTTTCTTAATTGATACAATTTGAAAGAAAAAATTAGTCCATCCATAATCTGGAACTTTGTAAAGAACAGCCGTGTTTTTGGTGGCAAGAATTATTGATGCTCCAAAACAGAATTAATAGTGATTAATCAAAAATATACTGACAGATTTGGATTCTTGCAATCCACACCCACTCAGTATTAATTATAGGGGATTTGATCCAATATTTCGTTCCGTTGTCTTCCACTTATCCATGACCATGTCGCGGGGGTTACAGCCTCAGAAGGGAAACCCAGGATTCTCTCACCCTGGCTGCATCCTCCAGCTCACCCGGGAGGATCCTGTCGTGTTTCCCAGCCAGCTGTGAGACATAATCTCTCAAGCAAGTCCTGGGCGTGCTCCTAGGTGTCCTGATTTCTCCTGAAACACCTCACCAGCGAGGCATTCTGGAGGCATCCTAATCAGATACCTGAACCACCCCATCTGGCCTCTTTCGACCCGGAGGAGCAACAACCCTACTCTGTTGTGCTCCTCCCAGTGAAAGCCCAGCTATTTTGCGGAGGAAGCTCATTTAAACTGTTTGTATCTGTGATATTGTTCTTTCGGTCACATCAACAGCTGGTAACCATAAGTGAGGGTGGGAACGTAGATCGAACATTTTAATTAATTTTATCATGTCTTTTCTGTACTAAAATTAAGTTGGAGCAAAACATTTTTTCCAATAGTTGTTCATCTAAATACTACTAATTTTGTGTTTTTTTTCTCTCTTCTTTCTAGATTTCAACCTTTTCCACATGATCGCTGTTGGGCTCAGCAGCTCCATTCTGGGCTGTTTGGTTACGTTACTGGTTTATTCATACTGTCAGCGCTACCAGCAGCAATCCCACGATGCTACCGTCATCCACCCCATTTCAGCTGCTCCACTCAACACCAGCATCACCAATCACATCAACAAACTGGACAAATACGACTCGGTAGAAGCCATGAAGGTATGCGAACCAATACTTTTCAGGTTTTTTATGTGTTGTGTTGGACAATAAAAGCATCAGTTGGTGATATTTTTTTGTTTTATCTGCTAAATCAGCTGATGTCCAACATCTAATTTTCTCCATTAGTGAGCAGTAAACCATCTCTTCCTCTAGTGTCAGCTGTGATTAAACACACTTCTTTAAAATGATTATTACTGCCACACTGCATCTTGTCTCACACCGACACTCTAAAGCCAGTTGAACATTTATACTCCTTTTGCTTGTGATGTGAGCGTTGAAGTATTTCAAATAACACACCAATACAATTACTCATCACAGTGTGGGAAGGTAATTTACAGAGACAGGCGTGCAGCTCTCACAGAGTTGCCGTAATGACCAAAAACATCCCATATCTGCAGATTTTGTCAGCTTGACCACTTCCTTTTATCACAAAGATATCCTAAAGAGTAGAAAGTTGGATCTATCAGGATGAGGGAAGAAGAGCAGCAGTGCTCTCATGGTACAAAAAGCTTCTTATCTGTCGATATATCAGGTCTTTAGTACCAGACTGAGCTGGCGATTAGTGCTCGTCTACAGACCCTCCACACACCACTCAGATTCCCTACGCTCAGTGTTAAATGGATTTTAGACGCTTCAAAGTATTGTTCAAGCTGAGATGTTGCTGCTTAGACAATGAACAGAATATACTTTTGCCAGATGTGTTTTTTATTTTCTACTCCATCATTTGACTTAGGTTTACTTCATCAGGGGGTTTAGAAGGGGAAAAAAATCTCAAATTTGGATTTAAAATTTTCTCTGCTGGTGTGCAGGCTAAAGTATTAGTCGGTGCAAAAGAAAAAAAATAGAAATCCTTGAAAGAGTGAGTCCTTGCTCTCAGACATCACTGTCTGAATTTTAATAAATAGCTGAATTACAACTTCACCTTGTGTTACGGCTCAGTCTTCATTCATCTCCACCTGGGGGACTCATTTTCAGCCTTGAGAGAGAAAAAAGTTTTCTGAATGAGGACAAATTGTTGTGTTTAGGTAATCTGAGATTGTCGGAGTGGGTATAGATGAAGAGTAACGAATGAAAATGCTGTGCCAAATCCAATGAAAAGAAGAATAGAGATGATCTAGTAGCTTCATTTTCTACCTCATGTGGACAGAAAAAAAACTGAGGCTTCCTTTGAATAGATACAGTGAAACTAGTGTCTCTAAATCACTATTACCACAATGAGTGTTAATAATTATAAATAAATTTTAATTGGCGACAGCAAGGCAGATATTTCAAAGATATATAGAACTCTCAACAAATAAGATTTTTTTTTTTTTTAGCTTTTAGATTCTGCTCAGTCAATAATCTGTAAAATTGAGTGTTGAACCAGTAAACGGTTCAACAGAGTAGATGATGGCTCAGTGGTTAGAGCGTTCGACTGGTGACTGGAAGTTAACCGGAAGTTCGCAGGTTTGCATCCCACTGAGTTCATGTCTAGGGTTATTAGAGAAGACATCTAACCCCCCCATTTCTCCCACCATTGGTGCGTCATAGGTGGTGTAGTGCAATACACAAATTTCCCTGGTTTTAATAAAGTATATTTTAAAAAAAACATCTAAAACCTCGAGGATTGCTTTTGTAGAAGTCTAAAATTCCAGTTACAGGTACTAAAACTGTGGAAATAATTAGTAATGCTATAGAAGATCTACTGGATAAGAAATTTTCAATAAACATACACATTTTTCATTCCTATTTGTGTGTTTTTGTAATGACCTCAAAATCTTGTCCAGTAAGGTCAAGCCACGCAAAAGCATCCCAAAGATCAAAACCATGTTGTAGCTTGTGCTTATTAGTAGACTGTCATTTTAAGGTTCCATGTTTTTTAAATGAAAGTATAGTCAATATTTTTAGGTCACTATGATGAATAATACAATAGCTAAAAGTACTTTTAGCCACCAGTGAGTTCAAGAAGAAAATATTTCCTGAAAGAACAGATCATAATCTATTGATGTACCAAGAATTAGATTATGAATGTTTAGCAATTAGTCTGATGGAGCATAATTGAGTAAACAGACTTTGAGAGAAGTCGTGAGAAGGGAGTGTAGATGAGTAAGTCTGGAGAAAGCAGACTGCTAATGATAGTTTAAAAAGTTCGGGGTGCATGAGCGTGAACTAAAAAAGCAGAAAATTGGACAAGCAGTAGCCAAAGTCATGACATTTTAACTTTTACTGCGGTGCAATGCAGAGCAGAATTTTCCCCTTTTGAGGGAGGAATACAGTGCGTAAAAAAATATTCTTAAAAAAAAGAAGTTATATAAAAATCTACACTCGCAGAAAATAAGACATAAACAACATGTCCTACTCTATGGAATTCAAGCAAAGGGTTCATTTGGTGATTGATTTCTATGATAAAATGTAAAACTATTGTTTCCTGCAGAGCCAGAAAGTTGCAAACAACTTTCCTTCCCCAATTTACCCTCCAAACACATTTTAATATTGCAGTGGGCTTATTGTTTATGCTTGGTGAATATATCTAAAAGCACTTCATAAAAATGTTTGGTGAACGTGTGAAGAGTTTAATTTGCTTCGAGCAAACGTCTCTGAATTTGACTTCTTTTCAACTATCAAACACGTGGGCGTATATCTGCTATACGTTTAAAGCTGAAACATCAAACCTAATGCAGTTAACATAGTTGAAGATAGAGTTAGAAATGAAAGCTGCCAGTCCATGTCAAATACAAATAAAAACAGCGTGACAAATGACTCATTTCCAAAGCACACATCCCGTCTCCAACTCTCAATCTTAGAGCTTGTCTGCATGTCATGCAGCAGTGAATTTTCAAGCAGTTAGTATGCTAAACCATAATAAGCCTCCTCTTAGCAGTCATGGAAGGAAATGATGAGCCCATGGTGATGTTTTTCAAAGTGTTTCGTTCAAATGTTGACACTGATGTCACATTAGTCATTACTGTTATAGACAAAGCGTCTCAGACACCGCTCATCCAGGATTCTTGGATGGTTTCCAGCGATCTAAGTTTGTCATCACAAATCAAACTCACTATTCGGGAGAAACATTATGTGCAGTTTGTCTTCTATCCAAGCTCCCTGTGAGACAAATGTAGGCTTAGTGTTTCTTTGAGGATGACTCTTGCCCATTCCTCTCCCCCCTGCAGCCAGATGTGTCGGTACTCTTGCCCTTGGATGACCCCGCCATGCACCAGCCTCTCTCTTCTAACATGGGGGTGTCTATGCGTGGACTGGAGATTTTCTACTAACCACTGACCTCTACAGTCTCCCCCATCCCAACAACTCTTTGACCTGTCCCTTCTACTTCTACTTCCCCAACGTGCCCTGCCTTTCCACTTCCTGTGGCACTTCCTGTGTGTGGCAGGTTGGAGTACAGCACTCTAGTTTCTCTTTCACTGCTCAATCCCTTCCATGCTTCCATCACTACTGCCTCCCTTCTCCTACCCGGCTTGCGAGAAGGCAGTGTTCCCGCTCCCTTCCTTCTTTTTGTTCAATTTCAACAATTTGCTTGCATTTGCATGTTTTTCATTTTGTGTTACTTTTTGTTTGATGTATTGTCAATTGCTTTGATTTAATGGGTTGAGTCAGAGAAAATAATTGTGTTTGTTGTTGTACGCAGTTTCTCCGTTCCCTCTCTGTCTCTATGGCGCTTCAAGTCAAAGCAAATTTAGTCTGTTATGCCAAAATTTCAAACTCAATCTTTTTAAAGCCAATTAAACTAATTTAGCGCTAACCAGAAGACAAAGTAAGTAACACTAACAAGCTTTGCTGCACAGCTGTTTAAAAGCAGCCATGGGGCCACCTGCAGAGAAACATAACTGAGTGTAGGAGAACTGATTAGATTCACTTTGTTTGCACGTCACATAATGAGAACACTGTGAAAAAAATATCATTTTTTCACTTTGCAGGCTAGTTCTCCTTTAGTGTCAGTAAAATTCATCCATCAGCGGTGAATGCAACATCATCAAGTGTTCAATTACGCTGCCTGGAGGTACTCCCATCACACTTCTCTACCACAGAGTGGATATGAACACATCCATTCACCAAATTGCTGATGTTGTATTGAGCAGCACATCAGAAGCTCGTTCCATGTTTACCATGTCATGCACAGACAGAGAAGATGACCCCATGGCTCTTCTTTAGTGTTTAACAGAAAAGTGACTCTTTTGATAGATTTTTATAGCTTTGATTGTCCTGGAGGACCAACAAAACAGGGGCGCCATAAAAACTGCTGATGTTAGGTGTTAGAGATGACAGAGCTGGACATTCGGATGTGCATCAAACTAATTTAGCCTTGTGAGGTCTTCTCATTTTTCCAGCCTGTTTGCAAATGCTTCGACCTCGCTCTGTGAAATGTATGTTTCATTCACCGAGCGGCCTCCATTAGTTTGTGTTGCTCCTATTTTTCTTTTGTTGTTTTTTTTTTTTTTTTTTTTTTCCGGAGGGTTGTATGCATTTGCTTTTACCTTGCCATCTGGGTTGAGTATTCAGACTTGATTTGTATGGTTCAAACAAATTTGTACTAACTCATGTTTTCTTTCTTTTCTTTCTTTTTTTTTCATTTGCAGGCCTTCAACAAAAACAATCTGATTCTTGAGGAAAGAAATAAGTACTTCAATCCACAGATTTCTGGGAAAACCTACTCCAACGCGTACTTTACCGACCTCAACACCTATGATGATTATTAGCCTGTGACTCCTCACCACAGCGGAGAGCCCTACCCTGTTGTATTTGTGCTTTTTTTATCCAAATTTGTGACACCACGTATGGTAGTTCCCCACTCTGATGGCAGCTGGTACGATATGGGAACACAGACAGTGTTGCTAACAGAGGGAAATACACACTTTCTCTCAGGTGCCTTCGGTACACTTGAAAATCTCAATATCTGGAGGGAAATCTTGCCTTGACTCTCTCTGGGGAATGGACAACTGGATCTCCTCGTGTGGATTGAAAGCAGAAAAAAGAAATTTATTCTGAGATATTGCTGAAGAAACTTTCCTGTGATGCCTCTAAAAACAGACCTGTATTTGTAGTGATTGAAAATAACCACAATCAGCTTTGCATGACTTCATCCGATGTGTCTCATCTGCTGAGCTGTTTCATTTTGCATGACGAACCGCATTCCAGGTTACAGTTAGTTTTGTTTTCTGGTCTATTTTTATGGTTTTCAGTGCAAACTTATTTTTCTGTTGGTTTTTTTTTCTCTTATTGACACTAAAACTGAGAACAATCTCCAGCTGGAAACGAATCTATCTTCAGGCCTGAAATCATGTAGATATTGAAAACTGTGGTCAACGTTGTTCATATTTTTATTTTGTTTAGTTTTTTGTCTTGTTAGTTAAAACAAATTGGATTTTCAATGTGAAATTGTTTTACCCTCATTATGTTTTTAAAACTTTCTCAATTTTCTTGTTTGTTCATTTGTTTTTTCTATACAGAAAACGTAGGTTAAACACCTATGTCTGTAAATTTTTAAAAAAATATGTTAACTTGTTGTCTCAATTGGTTAAAAAACATAAAACTTTTTTGTAAAAAACAGAGGTAAATGTGTGCTTTTTAGCAAGTAATAGGGGGTATTCTTAGCCTGCATCAAGTAAAGTCTTTGTCATCGTACTTTTTATATATTTTTTGTAAAACAAAAAAAAAAATCTGCTTTTGAATTTTGATAGTTGTGACTATCGCTTTGGCTTCTGAGTTATTTGTGAAAGCAGAATGTCAAACGGCATTTACTGTACAGACAAACTGCAGCGAATGCTTTCTTTTTCCTGAATGTGTCATGTAATATAAAGTTTTTGGGGTTTTTTTATCAGCCAGTTTTTGTTTAAACAACAGTTCCCTTACTCATTGGTTCCGTTGCAACTAACTTTTTACATGTTACTTGTGTTTCTGTGCATAAATTAAAACTGCTTCACACACAACTGTGACGATCAATAATTCTATGGTTGTATTTCCCAAATATAAAAAAAAAGTTTATGTAAAAATAGATTGATAGAAAATACATAATTTAGAAATAAAATTTGACATTTCAACTGCAAAACACTAAAATGTAGACATAATTGAGGAAAAATAGTAACAAAAGTCAATCTGTACCCAAAACTGCCAACTTTCTTGATGCGGTTAATTGTTCCACAAATCTTGATGAACTACATTCATTCATTCATCTTCTAAACCGCTTGTACCTTATGGGTAGCGGGGGGTTGCCAGAGCCTATCCCAGCAAATCCAAAGTTCACCCCAAACAGGTCGCCAGTCTGTTGTGGGCCACACAGACACAACTATCCACACACGCACTTTCCTAGGCAGCAATTTTATAGTGACCAATCAATGTAACATGCATGGTTTTGGAAGGTGGAAGGAAATAAGAGTACCCAGAGAAAATCCACACATACACAAAGAGAACATGTAAACTCCACACAGAAAGGCCAGTGTTTCAAACCTCATCCCACCGGGGACTCAAACCCTGACCTTCTAGCTGGGAGGCCACCCTGCTAACCACTGCACCACTGTGCTAAGCACAAGTCTTGATGGACTAAATTAAGAAATAAAAAATACGATCACCCAGACAGATGAAAGTAGTTCAGGGCTGTTCTCACACACTTTCAACTTTCCGTGAATCTGACAGCAATGTGAGCTATGGAGCTTGTAGTCAGTCAGACACATGTGACATTCCACTTTGACAGCCGGGCCAAGGACGATGAATGACTCCCACAAAATGGCATTTGAAGACCGCTTAGGTTCACTGCTAAAGGTCAAACTCGCGGGGCTTGTTCATGACTGTGAGCGCTTGCATGTGTATCAAAAAGTCAAAAGATGGACCACAGGTTCTTAGTTATTTGTGCTTCTCTTACAGCGGTTCCCATACTGTTAGTGTAACAAAATTACCAAAGACAAGTAGTGTTAAGCACCATCTGACCATCAAATCTTTTCTTGTATCAACCATAGTTTCTTTACTTCCTTCAGTGAGTAAAACTCAGTCTGATGTTAAATTGCTTCTTTACAGTTCTGTTGCTAACCTTTAATGTAGCTTATTCTTGTAATCCTGTTAGAAGTTTCTTGGCATCAACAGTTGGGGTTTTTATTGAAAACAGTCAGAGCGTTAAAAAAGTACAAAGTATAAGGTACAAAGTGCTTGTAAAATTGCTGTTGGGTCTTGCCAGACACAAGATAGTATCCAATAAAGATTAAAGCTGTAACAAAATGAGTCAGTAGCACATTAAGAGTCCCATCTCATGCTACATAAACTTGAATTTTCTACCTTCTAATAGTGATGTGTGGGCCTTGTATTTGTCACCAAAGTGGTTTTTAGATTGATTCAGCGGTTTTTCAAAAGATTGTAGTAGTATTTTTGTCGCCCTTCATAAGTGACAACGAACGATTGCTTGCAACAGCGATGATGCAACTTGCTACTTTGATGACGGGTTTTACGGCTACACTAGTTATCTGGCTAAAAGACATACAACGTACTTGGCAACTCGGGTTTGGAAAACAAGATTAGTTGAGAAGTGAACAACTTTTTATGAATGGAGAGAGAAAAAGTCAACGCCTCAATGTTGAAGAAGGAGGAGGAGCAGGAGGATTTCAAAGGAAACTTTGGAAAGGAAACAAAGGAAACCGGAAGTTTCGGACCGGAAGTTCAAAACTTCTAAGAAGATTCTAAGTAGAGAGAAAGGTTGGTTTGAAAGAGGGGTGAAGGAAGCCATTTTTGTGATGAAAGAGAGGCCCTCTCTGAATCGGAGTGGAGGCGTTGGATACATTTTGCCCGGTATCTACAGCAGCCTTTTGAAGCAATGGACTAAAGATGACACCTCGTGACCCAGTTTCACGCCTCTCGTTAGCAGGTATTTCTATTCACTAGGCTTTTAGCATTTTTATAATAGGTTCGTTTACTGGTCTGTGGCAACAATAGGAGCCATTCACAGCCATCTTAGGTAACACAGGCTCATTGGTCGAGCCCGTCCTTTTTTATTTTTTTACCTTTTACTCAGGTTAGTATAAATAGATCCAGTTTTCTGTCCATTTCATTCAGATTGAAAAGGATTTCCGGATGGAAGTCGGAACGTCTCGTTCAAGAATTAAACTGTCCAGAAGACTTTTTTGAAACTTTTTCTACTATGGATCACTCCTGGATGAATGAGGGACTACACGGATTTATTGCTTGCACTTCTACACTTGCTACAAATGAATATTAAGACTGTAAGATTTTGTATGCTAAAGTATGCTCCACTTGTTAATATTGTAACAGAAAGAAAGTAGAAAAGTTTTGTCCAGCGTCTTTGTGTTCTGAAGCTCTGCTAATTAGCAACTTGTACACAAAGGCCTCTGCGTGACAAACAAGGTGACTGAGTTAAATTGTTCCTGTCAGGCAGGTAACAGAGCGTGAACGCCTCATTAAATACCTATTTTTTCTTTCTAGAACAGATCGGTTCTCATTCACATAGATCACTTCTGGCTGGTCTCTTAGTACCACTCTTGGCTGATCCACTGCCAGGTCGGCCCTGGAATAACAACACAGCTGCATGTATTAGTATGCCTCAAACACTTACCTGCTGGTGGCAAGTGAACACTTAGGGAAAAGAAGTTTTAGAGAAGGCTTGGTAGTGACTTTGTGCAAAGGAATATTAAGAAATGGTAATGGTTTGTTTTTGCTTTAGCATGGAGGAATGATAGAACTATATGTTTACTGAACAGCCCAAGGCAAGACTGGAAACTGCTAAACATTTTATGAGCTGTTGTGAAATGTTGGGTTTTTTACAGCCGGGAAATAACAGTGATTATTGATAGCTCCTCTTGACAGACTAGACGGATGAAGAGGTCAGAGTTCATCCGTATAAAATTGTATATATCCCCGTTTCCCTGAGGCTAGCGTCAATTCACTACTATAAGTCAGATTAAATACGCAAACTCAGACATCTGATCTCCTGCAGTGTATCCTGGATGTCTGTTTTTTCCTCTGGGTTTGCAGTTTTAAAGAAAACATCCCCTTGTGAAACGTAATTTTAGAAACAATATTATACTAAAAGCAAACAGATTTTTTGAGGCAGCACTAATCTCTGCAACATATCAGTTCATTTGTTTAAAATTAAAACATGTGCTCTGAATATCTGTGCCCAATTGAAAGAAATTGTGTTTGCCAGTGAAATTCTTGGTTTGCAATTCTTCTCCCGGATGTCTTGAAATACCAAAGTTCTTTTAGTATTTTCTGTTCTCTACTTTTTTTTGTTTATTTCAGTCAGAAGGAAGGACTAGCATCCAGCCTTCCTTAGTCAGCCAGATATGTGTGGGCTCATAGGAAGCTGGCACTGCCCTGACACTTCTATAAAGCCAGTCTGCGGGATGAATGTTACTCCGAGCTGCACCAGTCGGAAAATGGCACAAAAGACTCTACTCGGAGACATCTGGAATCCCAGGTGTCCATCCTGCAGATCCAGGTCTAAGCTTCAGGAAGCCAAGAGTCCTCACGGATGCCAAAAACCTTGCCACACTGACCAAGCCTTTTAAAGCTTATCAGCTCCACCACAACCCTTTATGGGCCTATTCAACTCAATCAAAGCTGCTATTCAGGTAATGGGCCAAGATGGCGGATATCGCTGAGCGTGCCAATTACCCACCATGTCTCCACCATCTTCCCCTGCCAGTTTCCCTAAAAGTCCTGATTCTCCTCAGCAAGGCCAGCTGCTCTGGCCTTGCCCTGCTTCCTCTGTTTAAGCACAGAGGGATCCCTTTCAGAACAGAGGACCTCTGTTAGCGCCACATTCACTCAAAGACTCTATTGATGGCTGCAACTGTGTTAAACTCATCCTTTCAACTCCACAAAGGTGTCTAAAAGTGTCATCAGTGTCATAAGAACCACAACAGATTAAAAGATTAAGGCATTGAAACAGAAAATTAGTATAGACCCAAAAAAACTTTGAGGCAGGTTAGTAGTGGTCAAACTAAAATCGATGTTAGTAATAATATGTAAAACTTTTTATATACATAACATAGAAATACACAAATATATAGATCTATAGATACATGTTCATTATTATGAATATAAGAATGACAACCAAAAGAGCAACACCAAACCTCGAAGCGCAGCTGCAATTTATCATTATTATCGTCACCCGCCTTCCACGTTCCCTCTCCATCACTGTGTATGAGTTGTAATTCACTCTTGCTAATGTTCAGGTCTGCTCAGAGTCATCACCTCCATCTTCCTCTCCTCACTTTCTACTGCATTAGCTGCCATGCTGAAGGCCGAAGCTTCTAATCTGGTTCGGTGCTAAAAGCATGCCGTTGGAAAAGTGAGAAAAATCGCAGTAATTTAGACATACAACATCTGTCAACATCCTGGACGTACCTACTCATTCAAAAGGGTTGTGTAATACTGTTAGTACAATAAAAAGTAGATCTTCTACCTCAACAAGCCACATGTGATCCTTCAATGTCCAAAATCTGTCTTTTTAGAATGAGATTAAGAGTGGTTTAGAAGTTTGGGAAAGATTATAAAAGTAAAGTTTATTGATTGATTATTAAGTATAATAATTTAAATGTAGAGCTGCACAGTGATGTTGTGGTTAGGACAGTGGCCTCGCAGCCAGAGGGTCAGAGTTTGAGTCCCGTAGTGGGGGCAGGCTTGAATCACTGGTGTTTTTCTGTGGTATTTGCATGTTCTCCTCGTGTATGTGTGGGTCGTCTCCAAGTACTCCGGTTTCCTGCCACCCTCCAAAAACATGTTAGGTTAATTGGCCACAATGAAATTACCCTTAAGAATGAGTGTGTGGATGGTTGTCTGTGTCTGTGGCCCCGCAACAGACTGGCGACCTGTTTGAGGTGTAACTTGCCTCTCACCTGAAATCAGCCTGGATAGGCCGGGATACGGCACCCCTCGCTACCTATTAGTGACAAGCGGTTCAGAAGACAAAACTAAATGAATAATTTAGATGCCATAGAAAAATGAAAGTTGGTCTTTAAACAATAATTTCAGAAGGAATTAATTTCTCAAACTGAAGAAAAGAAAGAGTTGGAAGAAAAGAAAGTCTGAAAACGATAACCTTCAATTATAAAACTATCTTCAATTTGATCGTATTTTTTCATTTTTTTAATGGGATCACCACAGGTAAACTAAGTTGGAAGCTTCCAGATACATTTTGCAAAACCTTGAGTCCATTTGCAGTATTTTGCAACATTCAGTGCAAAATGATCTTCAAATTTGAGTTATTTGATGATCATAAAAGTGTTTAAATACACAAACAAAACAATATCATCCTAAGTTTTGTAGCATTATTTTGAGTTTTATGGGATCATTATCTATTTCTTGTTTGACAAAACTTCTAGGAAACATCATATGAAGTTACACTTGAGTCTCAGTGGCAAATATCTGTCCTCTTGTTGTTGTTTTTATGCTTGTTTCTGTGCTGCAAAGATGCCGATAGCATCAGCTCTCTGACATCAGGCAAAACTCAATTCAAACAGTTGATTCAACTCACCAAGTCAGGTCACACTGATTGTAATTACTCTCCGATCAACAAAAGATACTTGTAAAAACAGAACAAATACACCGACATGATTTACAAAAACTTCATTTTTTTCCCATAGATTTAGAATTTTAATCTATATTTTATGAAAAGAAAGACTGCTCTTTATAGTAATTCAAGGACACAAAATTGAGATCAGAAGCAATTACAATCTGAAGCCAAAGCTATGGAGCCTGAAGGTTCTTACATTTTTGATGTACTACTAACACTTAGTCATTATTTGACTTTTCACACTAAATTGCTTCGTTTCTCTCCTTGATTTTGTCGATGTACTTTGCTTTAGTCTATTTAGAAGCCCACACACACATGATCACATAAATACAGGTAGAAGTGTTCAAAACCAGCAGACAGGAAACACATGTCAGAAAATCTGTCGTTTCAGCAGCCGGATGATCAGATCACATGGCAACACTCGTATTACACGTGTTTGATTCCGATCTCTTTGTGTGGAGTCTACCCAGACATCTCGATAGACAACTTTATACTCTGGTTACACACCCGTTCAAATAAAGCTCAGACAGGTGACTGACATGTCTAAATTGTTTCTATACATGGGTCGAGGGATGCTTTTCCTTTCTGCATTGATCCAATGACAAATTGGTCATTTTTTAATTGCTAATAAATGAGATATTAGCCTATTTTTTTTGTTTCATTCATTTCATCTTCTAAATTGTCCATCCCTAAGGAGGCCGCAGGGGGGTGATTCAAAACAAGAGACAGGATACACCCCGCACAGGTCATCGGTCTGTTGCGGCACACTCACACCCATCCAAAAACACATTCATTCCTAGGGGCAATTTTGTAGCTGCCAAACAGTCTGACATGCATGTTTGTAGAGGGTGGGAGCAAACCGGAGTACCTCAAGAAAGCCCACAAATACAAGGGGAGAACATGCAAACTCTACACAGAAAGGCCAGTATGCCAAGCCTCGTCCAGCCTGGGACTCAAACACCCGACCTTCTTGCACCACCGCCCCTTATTTTTGTATCATTCCATATTTATTTTTTAGTAAAATACTTTCTTAACCTAAAATCATTCGGCCTCGAAATGTCCCAAAAGGGGGGCACTGAGACTCTGAGTCACTAAACCAAAAAGAAAACAGCTCAGAGCTTTGAAAAAAATGTCTTGTTTCAACCAAAAACGTTCACAATAATCTGTGGCCAGAAGATTTAAAAACATTTTTTTTTTTTAGTAATCCAATAATATTTTCCAACTATTTCACTTGGGTAGTAAACAAATAATATTTCATGATCATATTACGTGTCAAAAATGGCAACTGAACCAATAAATTGTTAAAGTTTTGGCAAGTTTCAAGCGTGAAAATTGTGTCGATTTTCTTACCCGAACCAGCCAGTCATTCATGTATGTTTATGTCAATCATCAATTATAATCTTCAGTCCACTCTCCTGTCCACTTTTTCACTTTTTTTAACCTCGTTTTTAGTTCTGCTGTCCTGTCAGAAGCAGCTTCAATCTCTGCTCGCCAGGCTCCTCTCTTTCACCTCCATACTTTCCAGGTCATCACCTTGCTATCAGCATTTTTAGCTCCTTCTTTCCACGCCTGTGATTTATCGGACATCTCTGCCTGTTGTGCAGGATAAATAGTGGCCACACATCACACACTCGCTGCCCCGTTTGACAGAGAAAAAAACGAAGTTATTAAAACAATGTGAACAGGTGACAAACTTTAAGTTGCTTTGATAAAAAAGGAATGTTTCCTGATTTATCACATAAAGATCAGTGGCTGATAAATCAGAAAAAAGATGAGATCTGTTGTCCCCATTATTCTGTGCTACAAATTTTCACTTTAGTGTCTGTTTCATGAATTAAATATAAAGAAACCGAATACTCTCAAGCAATTATCCACAGGGAGAGATGGTTTGTAGTTTAAAATATTTGAGTTTTGACTGAACTAAGTGCTTGCTTTTAGTGTTTCGCTCGCACCGATTTAAGTGGTAATAAATTGTGAGGATGACATTATTTTTGTTGATTATGCTATTTACTCTGATGCCAAATGTTTAACATTTGTAATTAGTATTAATAACTTTTATTTTTTATATAAAAATGTGTCGCTATGCACACATCATAAATCAGATGTCTAAAGCAACTTTTCAAACTAAGAAGTCTTTCATTTTAAGAATTATAAAACCAGATTCATTCATTTAAAACCATTTGAATTGCATGGTGGTGCAGTGGTTAGCCCAGTGGCCTCATAGCAAGAAGGTCAGGGGTTCAACTCCCAGAGTGGGGGCGAGGCTTGAAACACTGGTATTTCTGTGTGAAGTTTGCATGCTCTCCTCGTGCATGCATGGGTCTTCTCCGCGTACTCCGGTTTCCTCTCACTCTCCAAGAACATGCATGTTAGGTTGATCGGCTGCTACGGAATTGCCCCCAGGAATGAATGTGTCCGTGTGTGGATGGTTGTCTGTGTGTGTGTGACCCTGCAGCAGACTTGCAACCTGTTCAGGTTGCAAGTCTGCAAGTCTGCTGATTTCAGCCTCTTGCCTGAAATCAGCCGGGATAGGCCTGGCACCCCTGCTACACGTGAGGAATAGGCAGTTCAGAAGATGAAACAATGCCATCCACAGTAATTTAAAACCCTCATCGTTCTAGATTTTGCAAGTTGAGGACAGAGAGTAGTTTCCTAAAATAAGTCTGACTTGTATAAAAAATATCATCTGAGGTCTGACGGGTCTGATTCTGTCAGACCTCAGAAGCTAAGCATGCTGGGCTTGGGCTGTACATGGATGGGAGACCGCAGGAACCCCAGGTGCCAAAGTGGGACAACCGTTGAGATTAAAATTCCCGGTGTGTCCCTGGGCAAGACACTTTACCCACATTGCCTAGTCTGAATGGTGAGTCTGTGATTGGTTGGTGATGGTCAGAAGGGTCGTGGGCGCAAAATGGCAGCCTCGCTTCTGTCAATTTGCCTCAGGGCAGCTGTGGTTACAACAGTAGCTTACCATCAGTTGGTATGCAGTGAATGAATAATGCATACATTATGTGAAGCGTCTTTGAGGGTCCTGAAAAGCGCTATATGAATACAATGCATTATTATTATTATAAAATTTATCATAAGTAATAAGTGAGAACCAAAACTTTTGAAAAAACTCAAATTGTTCATTTTGTTTGCACATCTAGCCTGCTGTTTGATATTTTCAGACCCACTTTTTGTGGTACAGTTTTAACATTAACTGTATTTTTTTAAACCATCATTCCATATACCATGATCTAAGTTGTTATTTTCATGGTGTAGTTTTAACAGCCAACCAGCAACTGTCATTAAGTCAGAAGAAATTATAAGAAACTAAAACGTGTCTTCTCTTTATACAAAGTATTCTGTTTGTAAAGTCATCACTTTTTATTCCACGGACTGCTGAAACTCATCTAATCACGGTAAGTACAACACTGGGGCATTAGCAAGTTTTAACTCCAGGAAAAAAGGTTTCAATAATGTATTTTTCAGTTTAAATGAGTTTACTAAGCTTTCTATATTTTCAAAGTAGCCAAACACCAGCTTTAGTTGTGAAACTATGTCTTTTGATATAGTAAGAAATTACAAATGAAAGAAGAAAATTTTACCTCAGGTCTGGGCTTTACGCTTTTATTCAACTAGATAGATAAGAAAATTATTCTATGAAATGTTCATGAGCTGCAAACAGACTCAGACGGACAATTTTGTCATTTTAGTAAAAAAAAAAGGTCTGTCTCACTGCGTAAGATGGCATCAGAGGTCAGCAGAAGATTATTTATTTATAGATAACAAATGGAAAAAAGTCCCAAAAGCAGAAAAAAAAGTCAAATCTGCAGACTTCCCAGGAAAACAATAGCGTTTAATATGGCATGAGGGTTATTGTATGCTTCAAATTACTTTACATAGTAGTGCACCGGTTACAAAAAGAGCCAGGCAAATTGCAAGGTCTCAATTTTCAATGTTCCCAGTCGGAGCGTGATTGCAGTCATTCTTACACAGCTCACAATTTCCGAGCTTTAGTAAAAAATTGAACAATTTCACATAAACGATGCAGGCAATAATCGTCCTGACCTTTTTTTTAGTGTAAGGTATTCACCAGACCACCACTGCAGGCGGCATCTATTATTGAAGGGATTTGAGTCGTTTTGGTTTGCATCCGTTTAGTTTTACATAACTGAAATAGAGCTTCTCATAATATGTGTAGTAGTTTTTTGGGGGGTTTTTTGCTACATGCTTATCTTATCGTACGGCGGTGCAGTAGTTAGCACAGTGGCCTCACAGCAAGATGGTCAGGGTTTGAGTCCTGGGAGGGACGAGGCTTGAAATACTGGGCTTTCTGTGGAGAGTTTGCATGCACTCCCAGTGTATGAGTGAGTTTTCTCCGGGTACTCCGGTTTCCTCCCACCCTCCAAAAACATGCATGTTAGATTAATTAGCCACAATAAAATTGCCCCTAAGAATGAGTATGTGTGTGGATGGTTGTGTGGCCGTGGTCCTGGACAGACTGGTGACCTGTTCAGAGTGTACCCTGTCTCTCATCTGAAATCAGCTCCCCCGGAACTCCACTGAGGATAAGCAGTTCAGAAAATAAAAAGTTTATCTTATTTACCCTAAAAAAAAAAAAAAAACTGCTATGTTACTTCATGTTGGATGTTTTCGGTCACAGTTTTCACTATTTCTATCATTTTGAAGGATTTGGCCAACTCTACAGACAAAGAGGTGCGTCAGTCAGTCACTTTCTTAACCGTCTATCCCTGTCAGGGTTGTGGGGAGTGCCGGAGCCAACCCGGCTGATTCCATGCGAAGGGCAGTGTTCACCCCGAACAGGTCGCCCCCGAACAGGGGCCACACACGTACAACCACACACACCCACACTCATTCTTAGGGCCAATCATGTAGTGGCCTATCAATATAACATGCATGTTTTTGGAAGCTGGGAGGAAACCGGACTACCTGGAGAAAACCTCACAAACACGGCGAGAACGTGCAAACTCCACACAGAAAGGCCAGTGTTCCAAGCCTCATCCCCACCTGGGACTCGAATCCATGACCTTCTTGCTCTCAGGCCACTGTGCTACCCACTGCGCCATTGTTCCGCCCAGACGTGCATCATCACATCTATATTTCTATTTTCTTCAGTTTTCTTCATATTATTATCAACCTAAACCTTACATGATAATGTTTGTTTATAGAAGACAAAATGATTGATTCTTGTTGGATACGTTTCTGTTTCTTTCAGCTTTTTTTTACATCTTAAGGGAATAAAACTGACAATGACAAGTTTTTGAGCAAATAAAATTTAGATTGAAGACTACTTTTTATATTTGTTTTTTTTTGTTCAAGAGTGAGCAGTGAATGGAAAAAAAAATGCTTTGAATAATGTTCTGACTTTACAGGTTTGACAGGTGAATATGTTTTCATAGGATCACTTCTGGGACAAATATATAATATCTACATTATATAAGAATAAAATGAGATGTAAACTGAGTGTTTCTCACCAGTTTTTTGTCAATTTATTTGCTATTTTCATTTTTTTGATGGATTATCATATCATTTCAAATATTACTGAACAATATGCATATTAAAAGTTAGTGTGTGCACATTAAATCTCTACTGACGCACAACATCCATTAGTGGTCAATGGGGGGACAAAATATTGTTTGTTTCGTCCCACCATGCAGCCATTAATTTTTTTCATGTCATTACGGCATCTGCCGTCCCGCTGGTTTCCTTTTACGCCACGACTGGTTGAATACAACATAAATGACTAAAAACATGACGCCTGAAACTGTCGGGTAGGGCGCGGAATGCTTTTTTTTCTTCAGTCGCAACACGTCTGACATATTAGATGAAGATGTCTGGCTGTGAAGGCTCTTGAGGTGTGATATAATTTCATTTTTCTTTTTGAACGAGGACAGAAGTAGAATGAAGTGTTGGTGTCAGTGTGTGTGTGTGTACTCTTGTTGGAGGTTTTATTCGGCAAAACCAAAAGTGGGATTAACTGCTTCAAAAATCATTACAAGTCTTAATCCATTTGTCTGTCTTACAGAAATACCACCCCATCTGGCTCCTCTCGACCTGGAGGAGGAGCGGCTCGACATCGAGCTCCTCCCGGATGGCAGAGCTCCTCACCAGATCTCTGAGTGAGAGCCCAGCCACCCTGCAGAGGAAGCTCATTTCGGCCGCTTATATCCACAATAGCATTCTTTTGGTCACCACCCATAGCTAGTGACCATAGGTGAGGGTTGGAACCAGACATGGTAGTTCGGGCATCTGGTCAGGATGTTCCCCGAGCGCCTCGCTGGTGAGGTGTTTCGGGCACGTCCCACCGGGAGGAGACCAGAGGCAGATCCCGGACCCTCTAGAGCAGGGGTGGGCAAATCCGGTCCTCGAGGGCCGGTGTCCTGAAGGTTTTCATTGTGTTCCAGGTTCAATACAGCTGATGCACAAAAAGTGAAATCAACAGCCAATAAAATTTGGCACAGCGACTCAATTAACAGGATCGGGTGTGAAGGTGTAAGAACATTTGGAAAACCTTCAGGACACCGGCCCTCGAGGACCGGATTTGCCCACCCCTGCTCTAGAGAAACTACTGGCGAGGGAAAAGACTCGGGATCCTTCTGGGTGATCTGGAGGATGCAGTTGCGGTGAGAGAAGCCTGGGCTTCCTGTGACCCGGAAGCGGAAGACGGCGGAACGGAACAGAACAAAAATACCAATTCTTTGGAATAAAATTGTCCACAGATTTCTTTCAGCTTTACATAAATAATCTATTTCCCTTCTGCATATTTTCTTTTCTTAATCTTTATTAAAGTCTTCATATAAACTGATCCAACCATTCCGTCGATGCTCCCACCATCTGTAAGAATGTTTTGGAATATTATTTGACCCAGGTCTCAATCTTACTTGTGAAAGCATGAGGCAGCATGGCTGATATCTCATTATGAACGGAGTAGAGGTCAGGGTGAAAAACACCACACTCATCACCTGCAGGATGACAAATGAAGCTCTTCATGAGCCACAGGAAGGTGGGAGATGGCAAAAAGCAAGGAGGGTCAGACAGAGAAGATGACAGATAAAGGAGAGGTGATGGCAGAGATGAATATGAGCAACCAAACTGAGAGACACAGAGTTTTTCTTATTACTCCCTTCGCTGGTGCTGTAATATCTTTCATTTCACATTAAAAAGTTTGTTCTTTTATTGCTACTTCTTGCAAAACAAGAACAAATATCCCCCAAGGTATGGTTTGTCTGTGTGATTAATGAAAGCACTCTACACAGCCAGAGAAACATTTAAGGAATTCTCGCCCATTCTGAAATTGATTATCTTTAACTAGAAACAATTGAAAAAAAATAAAGCGTAATGACTGGGTGCTTGTTTCACCTCAAGTTCATTACAGAGAGGTTTCATATGTCTTTTATATTAAAAAAAAATCCTGATCGTGATTCTTTTGACAAGCACTGATGAATGCAAAAAAATGTTCCTTGTGACAACAAATTACTGGCATATAAAAAGCAAATGACCCGTTAATCTCACATGGATGATAGTTTGTTTCCGTGTGAGGCACGGTGAAAATAAAACGATCAAACCTGGAACCTGGAATTGTCAGTCATGGAAACTTCCCTTGAGATTAATTAGACATAATGTGCTTTTAACAAACATCTAACACAACATCCTATTCCAACTTTTTCTGCAGCAAACAATTAAAATCAAGCTTTGATGCTTTGGATTAAACTCCTCGTTTAACCAGCTCATTAGATTTCTTTTACCTGCTAATGAGCCTTATAATGAACTATTGATCTATGACAGGCTGACTGCGAGTGGGCTCGAAAAGAATGCAAACAAAGACTAAAATGGTAAAATAATCAATAAAATCTGGTGGAGGCAAAAAAGATGATAGCTTCCGATTGATTCTTTGTTCATTATTTTTCAGTTATTCCTTTGAAAATTTGAAGTGTGTAAAGCTGCTTAATTTTTTATGGTAAATTAGGATTAATAACAGTTTGATAATATCTACAAGGACAGTTTGAAACAAAAGGAGCATGAGATTTAACATGCACAAAAATAGTGTTGCTTCTTAAGTTTTCTTGTTATTGCTACATACAATCGGGGGAAGGATGGCTCGGTGGGTAGGACGACCGCTCCGTAACCGGAAGGTCGCAGGTTCGATCCACTGCCCAGAGTCCATGCCGAGGTGTCCTTGAGCAAGACACCGAACCCCCAGTTGCTTCTGATGATAGTGGTCTGCGCCTTGCATGGTAGCTCCCATCATCAGGAATGAATGTTGTGTGTGTGAACGATTGCATGGAGTGAGTGAATAATGCATATCTATATAAATGTAAAGCGTCTTTGAGTGTCTAGAAAAGCGCTATATAAGTTCAATGCATTATTATTATTATTAATCTAACACTAAGGTCTGTACATGTCCCTGATTGACTGAAAATTCTGAATTTTTTTTCTTTATTATTTTTACATACCTAATTTATCCCTCAATGGGAAAATTTCTGTGCAAGGACAGCATCTATGGTGGGAGAAATGGGCGGTTGGGTGTCTTCCCCAAGGATACCAAGGCATGAGCTCTGTAGGATTCGATTCCACAAACTTCCAGTCATAGGGCGAACATTCTACCACTGAGCTAACGCCTCTCCCAATTTCATCAAACAATAACAAAAAGGGTTGTATATCATATTAAATTTGAGCTTGTTGATGTTCTGTCCATGTGGTACAGAAAAACAATTCTTTAGTAGATAAAATATGTTCCGTTCCGTCATCTTCCACTTATCCGAAACCAGATCGCAGGGGCAACAGTCTCAGATGGCAAGTCCTGTCTTCTCTTACCCCAGCTGCATCCTCTATCGGACTCAGCCCGAACAAGGGACATGGGCTGCCCTCCCAGTAGGCTCCCCACTTGCAGAAGGGGCCTGGTGGTCAGATAAAATATGTGAATTTAAGATTCAGCTCTCTTTCATGACTCACCTATATTCTCATACTCTGTGTTTCCAGAGTGTGAACGCCTTGGTACTTTGTGGTTCTTTTCTCCCGTGCCCCAAACTACCAATCGGTCATTTCCATCGGGATGAAGCCCTTCTGCGAACTTCTTCAAATGTATAGCTATAGAGTTAGAATTAATTTGAGTGCCTGGAAAGATTACCCGGCCATCCTGGGATGGGATCCCTCCTTCATGCGGATCTCCTTGAGGTTTTTGTTTTTTCCCACTGCCGATTTTTTTCTCATCGAGTTGGATCTTCAAAATTTAGCGAATACTAAGAATTAGCTTTTTTTTTTTTTTGCTAATGATTTTCGTGGGTGACTTTGTTGTTGTTTTTCAATGTACTGTCTGAAGCCCGTCAAAACTGTGCTTTGATTTTGGGATTTACAACTAAAATCACTTTTTATTAACAGTAAAACTAACACAAAATTACAACATGAAGTTGGAGCTGAATTTTTTAGTGCCCCCCAATTATGCTGATTTGCCATTTTTCTAGTAACCGACTATTAATTTAACCTCAGGCCACCTTGAAAAGAAAGAATTGATCAAAAATGAGGTTGAAAGTATCTGACCAAGTAAAACCCAGCTACAGTGGCCATCAGACCTGGTGATGAGGTTTTTCATTTCCTGAAGAAGATCAGATAAATTAGGTGACAGAGTGAATGATGATGGTAATTAACCATGCTTTTTCAGCCTGTGCACTTCAACCTTCTCCAGACCTTTAAGAACTTACCTCGATGTGTCAGGCCGGTTCTGTATGGATGATTGATAAGATCAGTCAAAATATGGTGATGATTAATAAAACATGCACGGAATGACCTGGAGGCAAGTCTGTTTTCATTCTAAATTAAAGCATCAAATGATGTTTACAAGTGTATGCTCTTCATCTACAAAGAAATGGATATATGATACGCATAGATTATATGCAGCCTGGAATTATCCTGACTTTTACTGATGCACACATCATGCGTGACCAGACTCCTCACATTTTATTGATACAGATATCCAAGCATCAATTTGATTCTAGTGGTTGGGATTGAACTCTGTAATATTTCCCTCAAGTTCTCCAGTTATTCATTGTACGCTATGCTTGCTGCTTGGAAAGATTTGCAAGGCAGTAGAATTTGATCCTTCCCAGAACAAATTGAGATGTACTATACTTGCAGTGCTCAGCAGTTAGGCTATTCAGCAACTCACAGGAGCCATGTTGTGCTGACTAGACTTAAGAGCTCATCGTACCACACATACCTATACAACATACACTTATTCCCATTCTCCTGAGAGGAAGTGAAAATATGTGCTTTTTAAACAAGCTGTATGTATATGATACCCTTTTAACTCCTGAAACTACATTAAATCAGAATATATTGAGTTGACTTGTCAGATGTGTAAGTGTAAGTTTTATACACATCAGGGTCGACCTATGCAGGGATAAAAGTTTCTATTAGTGAAGAAAAACAGATGAGAAAGTTAGATGTGGACTCAGAAGAAATCAAATATTGAATTCTGTCAGTTTTCTTCTTTTAGGTGGCAACAGTGGATAAATTCAATCACATATTTTAAACTCAGACACGTTATTGTTTTCCTCACTTTTCAACATTTCATACAAATACGTCTTATTTTCCCAAAAGTTTTTTTCAGCTTCCAAACTTCTTTTTACCAACATGAGTTTTTTCTCAACCTGCTTTTCGGATGAAGCTCAGGAAAGGTAAATACACCATCTCTGGTTCACATTCTGCTATTTATTTATACTTTTTACAACAGAATATTTACTCTATGACGCAAACGATGACTATTTTTACATTTGTGCTGATACCAAAAATAAAATTCTAATGCTGTTCTGACATTGTTCTGACCGCTGTGGAAATTAAAATGAGGAATGAATGACCTTATGCGGTAAAGGATATAGTTGTATATCACTCAATTTGTGCTTACAGTCTACTTTCAGACAGGCACTGCTGCTCCTTTTTCATTCTTTTATAACAATTCATAACGATTTGTTCCGTTTTTCACTCCACCCTATGATTGTGCTGTGAAAGTTGAGATGCAAGGCATGTAAGAAAAGAACATGTGCACGTTTGTTTGTTTGATGAGACGAAAAGATCAAGAAAGGAAATGAAAAATTGCACTAAAATTACCAGGTGGTCGAAGGCAGACGGATTTTTTTCTGTTTCATACGTGCCTTCCTTGAAACTAAATGCCAAGCAAATGAGGACAGATCCGAGGACCAACTGTAAGCCATTCTGAACCCTATTACACAGCACTGAAGATGGATGGGATTGATCTTCTTGAGAAAGACAAGAAGCGAGCATGCCCGCATAAACCTCCCAGAGTTCATAAGCTTCAAGGACACTGTCGCACAAACACATTCTCATGCTGTACACAGCAAACAAAGCCACACGGGTGAGAAAGAACTGGTGGACTAATTCCAAGGAATTAAATATTCCTTTGAGACGACGTGTTCCAAATTAGAAGAAAACCATAGAGAATAGAAAACTAAACTTATCAGAACGCAAATAAAGGCCCATGTGCTGATTAACTGACTCAAACACTGATACTTAGAACAATAAATCTCTTTAAAAACAAGTGAACGCTGCTAAAATAAAGTTGTTAAATCCGTAGCTACACACTCAGGAACCAGCTCCGCTTAATCACAATGAATTAATGAGGCAAGATTGACATTGCAAAGAAAATTTTAAGTATTTCCAACACAACTAAAAGCTCAATCTGTTTGCCTCAGTTATAAGAAGACTACGTGTTGTCTTCTAACACAACTCACATCAGAAACTCAACAAATGATCCCCTCCTACTTTTCCTCTAACGACTGCAGAGTGGAACTTCATGAGCCATGACTAAAACTCTTCTCATTATTAATGTTTCTGGTCAATGGTTTCCATCAAAAGGAGAGTTAGGGAGTGAAGGAGCTGACTGGGTGAGATTTATGGAGCGACCCTGGCAGTGGTAGGCTCATATCAAATGGCACGACAGTAATAAAGCTCTTTACAATGGCTGAGCATCGGGCAGTTCTTGCAGTGTAATACATTACTAATATCACCCCTGCTGAGAGGAAAAGAGGTGCAAGAGGCAAGAAATTCTTTTGGTCTCTGCACAAGTACACTCGGACACACACAAAGCCTTGATCAATATAAAGCTTGCATTGTTAGATTTTAATTTTTTGGCAATTGGAATAAAAGTGAAAAATAATAATGTCCAAAACCTTATACATAATCAAATGCAGATGAGTTTCTATCTCCGATTTATGTCTCTTTGAGTTATTTTCTACCAAATTTCACCTCACAGTCAAATCAATACTCATCTCTTGTGTCCTATCATCTTAGCAATATGGGTTATGATTTAAATAAAGAATCCATTGATTTGTAGTTTAAAGTAATTAACTACGACGTGCATTTAAGCATAAGGGAGGAAGGATTAACACACACTTGTGCGAGTGGGAGGATCTCCAAATTACTTAAAAAGTCTAATTAAAAGAAGAAGGAACAGAAAATAATAAAGTGGGTGGTATTGGTAAAACCAGAACGCCTTAAAAACTTTGTCTGCTGCAATCTAAGGCTTTTTTTGATGGTTGCGCTACTTCAAATGTATTTTCACTTTAAAGTGTTTGACCAATCGGATTTCAGTCAGCATTTGTTGCCATGTAGATTAAAATGAGCAGACTTTCTGTAAAGGCCTTTGGAATCCGTTTAATTTCATCTTCTAAACCGTCCATCCCTAGCAGGGTTGCTCAGTAGTACCGGAGCCTATCCCGACTAACGTAAGATGAGAGGCAGGGTACACCCCGAACAGGTCGCCAGTCTGCTGCGGGGCCACACTTATACTCATTCCTGGGAGCAATTTCATAGTGGCCAATCAACCTAACATCCATGTTTTTGGAGGATTTGGAGGAAACCGGAGCACCTGGAGAAAAACCACGCATACACAGGGAGAACCTGTAAACTCCACACAGAAAGACCAGTGTTTCAAGTCTCGTCTCACCTGGGACTTGAATCTCCGACCCTCTTGCTATGAGACCACTGCCACCCTCTTCGGAATCCATCCTGCAGATTTTGAGCTGGTCGCTGTGGATTGTCTCAAAACCATCGCAAAGACTCAGGGTGCGCCACTGTTTTCAGACATGCTGATTGGACCAAAATTTAACTTGTGTTTTTTTTATAACAGCAGAAAATGTTTTTAAAAGGAAATCCAATATTTGCCTCCCAAGAGAGTCAGCTTTAACCGATTAAAATGTCTCAGTGCTGTGGTTTGTCATTTCAGCAAACAGATTGAACATTTTTAATAGCTTAATATAAAAAGTTTTCCATTAAATTGAAAAACAATTTGTCTGAAAAAGGACCAACCAATCTCAGTAAAAAACAAGTTTGTTCCTGATGGCATAAAGTGTACGATGTGTCACCTGAAAACAGAAAAACAGCTCATCTCTGGCTTCATCAGTAAGGTGAGGTTTGAAATTTTCAGCGAGTCTTGATGTGTTGTAAAGTTTTTCTTCTTTCAGGGAATTTAAATCTGCTGCAAATGCAGTGAACAAATCAGCTTTGTTCTGAGACACAAGCTTTGTTGTTCCTTTAGTTTTGATGAGACTAAGGTGGAGGAGTCAACAATAAAGTCAGTCAGAGGGGGAGGGGGAAGTGTGTGTGAAGCTTTGTAACCCTTGTTATTTTCATCCTGTTCCCTCGGGGTTTAGTTCCTATTTCAATTAATCTCTAATCAAACTGGAAGAAGAAAACATGATCTGATTTGGCCTCTTCACATTGGGATGTTCTAATCAGTTTTCTTTTCCAAATGAGATTTGAACGAAGGCCAGAGGACAATTGTCCTTCCCGAAACAATCAGGATGTTACTCAGTGACATCAGAAAGATTTTTGAAGGATAGTATCTTCATACAGAGTTACGTATAGAATCCAAAGATGAGGTGATAGAAAAGAGAAAGTTTTATTCATTATCACATAAGTTTGTGGCTTCATTTATTCAGAGAGATTGAAACCACACAAAATCTGATAAATTATTAACAACTCAGCAGAAAAGTTTCCTTCCTGTGCTGATGAGGTGATTCTCCATGTACCTTCGTCATGTACCTGCTGATGAATCCAACCATAAGAGGCATTAAGGGCGTAAGTTGTCATCCCACTGTGGGAGAAGAGAAGAAACCTTATCGCCTTTTGGCCAAGCCTCTCCTGCAATAAAAAACAACAAGCAGCTGGAAAGCACCGAGAGAGCACTTAGATTAATCCATTAAGAGCTGAGATGCTCCACAAGCAAGGAAATAAACTCGGTGTCCAGAGAAACTGGAGTGCATAGAGGAATTAAAAAGCAAACAGAAAGAGACACACGAGACAAAGAGGAAGCAATAAAGAAGTCAGAACAACAGAGGAAAAAAGAAGGGAAGCAAGAAAGACTTATAAATTGACTTACTTTTGTAATACTTTTCAGATTCAAACTTATAATCACAAACTATGAGGGCTAATGTTTCTGTGGTATGCAAGGGCATTGAGCGAGGACGATGGAGGTGTTTTATAACGACACAAGAAAATGAGAAATAACCCAACCTTGGTAAGTTTGTGCAGGAAACGACAGGAGAGCTTCTTTTCCAGAGTACACACACATTATGCCATAAATTATCTTGACCTGAGGTTAATTTGGTAATTCAGTGCCCCTATAGGTTACTACCATGTTTTTACATCTTAATAACCAAGGTTCTACTAATAACTATCCAATTTAAATCATTCAATTAGTTCACTCATACATTTCACATTTTATATTTATCTGTGCATATCTAAAACCTGTGTCAAAAGAAAGTCGAATATTTACTGTTAATTAATAAGATGAATGGTAAAAATGTATAAATGTTCATTTGAATAAGATCAAGTTTTTAATTAGAAATTAAATGTATTTGAGTAAAAAAGGTATTATTAATTTATTAAAGCATAATTGCTTCAAATCGCTAAGTTGATTTGCTCCGTTTTGTTCGTCTTCCGCTTATCCGCGGCCTAAGATGGGAAGCCCAGGTTTCTCTCACCCCAACTGCATCCTCCAGCTCACCCGGAAGGATCCCAAGTCGTTCCCCAGCCAGTTGTGAAACATAGTCTTTCTAGAGCAGGGGTGTCAAACTCAGTTCCTGGAGGGCCGGTGTCCCTGCAGGTTTTCCATGCGTTCCTTGTTCAATACAGCTGATGCACATACAGTGAAATCAACAGCATATCAAATTTGGAACAATGACTCGTTAACCTGACTCAGGTGTGCAGGGACACCAGCCCTCCAAGAACTGAGTTTGACACCCCTTCTCCAGAGGGTCTGGGATCTGCCTCTTGGTCCCCTCCCGGTGGGATGTGTCCGAAACACCTCATCAGCGAGGCACTCGGAGGACATCCTGTCCAAGTGCCCAAACCACCCCATCTGGCTTCTCTCGACCTGAAGTAGGAGCGGCTCAAAAAAATCAAAGTTGATTTGCATCGACAGTAATATTTGAACAGGACATATTGGTTTTATTAGACACATATAAATTTCTAAATTTGTATTTTACATTTTTATTTTTTTGCTAAAATATGCAAGTTCCAAAACATCTTCATAGTCGCAGGCATTTGTGATGTTGGAATATGTTCCCTAATCAATCCCCAAATGTAGATTTTATTCCACATGTGGCATATGGCTTAAGGTGGAGTTGTTTTTTTTTTTTTAACTTTGCCCTTTCAGTTTTGAACTTGTTTGATTGCTATTTGAAAATATGAAATGCTAAGTCTAGAAAAAGCAGCTGGCTTTTCTATCGATGGTAAATAACTAGAAAGTAATCTCCGTCTGCACATGGAGGAAGAATTATATCCCAACTTGATTATCTCGTGATGTTTACAGGTGGTTTAAAAGAACATCAATGATGAAAAACAAGCCTAAAGATGCAGAAAGGCCAACAAATTTCATATAAGCATTTATACACCAAAGCATACCTCTTAGAAAGTGCTTTGGAAAACAAACACCCACTTCACTCAACTCACACAACACAAAGCACTGGGGGCGTGCAAGTAACATGAGCATCTCATTTATCAAACCCCAGTTGGCCACCGGTGGGTGGGCATCACTGTCAAAAGGCCAATTAACAAGAAGCCCATGGTGAGCACCACAGAGTAGCTCAGGAGAGAGTTACCATTAGCAGAGATTCATCATTAGGAAATAATGGGACCAGAACAGGAAGCACGTCCTCAACTTCTAATAATGTTACTAAAAAGGGTTGAGTTCAGAAAGGCAGATGGTAAAAGGTTGGTACATTTCTCCCAGCTTCTCCACAAAAATCCTAAATCTGATCTGATTTACTTTTGCTTTCTAAATCCCGGTTTGGAGTCCTGCAAGCAGACACAACCAGTAAAAACATCTCAATTATTTGAACACAGTTGAGAAATCAGCAAGAGCCACTGCTTGATCCTGTTGTTGAGCTGGAACCGAGACACAATTACCGTGTCTTCACCTAAGCTGGTCAATACCAGAGAAAGATCTCCTGGCTCAGACATGAATAAAGGCTGGACCAAAAAAAAAAAAAGAGAGGGACATTTTTCTGCAGCGAGCGATCAATACAGCAAATATCATCGAAGAACACAGATGGGTTTTGGTGTTCGGAAGGATAGAAATTTCACTGAGTTTTAGCTGATTGAACAATTTGTACAATTGTTTTGTTTGCGTGTGCATGTTATTCTTTTTGGGTAGTGGGATAATAATGATCCCCTGCCACCTCAGGCAATCATCTGAAGAAAATTTCCCAATTTTTGTTAAGTATTAAAAGTATTCCTATGAAAAAGAAAACTTTCCAAACAATTACTTTGGGTGGAAAAAACTGTTGGACATTTGATTATAAATGCCAAACACTCTCGGCCCAACACTTTAAAGAGGACCACAAACGTCCTTCATGGCTTTCTGTACACCAAACTTTAACCTTGATTCAGCACACTGACTTCTCTTTGAAAATGGGCTTTTAGATTAGTCAGTGGGTGCAGGTGTATGTGTGTGTTGGGTTGTGTTGTGACAGGGGCTTCAAGGGGCTGTGGGTGGAGGTTGTATGTTTTGTTCCCTGGAGACAAAGGCTGATTAAGAGGCTTTGTAGTGTTTAATGGCACAGTGGCCCTGCAGCTCTAACTCGGCTACTCAAGTAGTGACCACAGTCACCTCGTTCTCCTCTGAGGAGACCCACTCATGATGCTCTGCACCAGCCTAGAAGAAAAATTTACTACAAATACATTTATTTTGAAAATGATAAAGTTCTCACATTTTTCTTTCTTGATTTTTTTCTTTTAATTTTTTTTCTCAGGTTAGATTCATCTCTATAATAAAACACAAGCATGCTTCTTTTTCTTTTTTTTTTTTTTTTTGCTCTTTTACAGAAATATGATCCACCAAGGTCAGTCATAGCCAGCAGCTGTCAGTCTTCTACACTAGAGCAGAGGACTGTGCGTGCATACAGCGATCAGAGAGCTTGATGAGGTAACCGAGAGGTGTACGAATCAGTATGTTGGAGAAGGGATAGAAATAGGGATTCTTATTACAGTATTATGTCAAAAAGATTTCTTCAGAATTAGTCATTCCATGATAAAAAAAAAAAATCCCATTGATTTGTAGCCCAACTAGATTGTTGAGAACAATGGCTGAGCAAAAGGTTCATTTTGAAATAAGGCTTGGTTATTCCCTCATTCCTCATTTATTCAAGAGTGATCCATCGTAGAAAAGGCTTCAAAGTTTTTTCTGGACAATGTATTTGAAGATCGAGACATTTCGGAAATTATTTCAAATTGAAAAGTATTTTCGGATGGAAATTGAAATGTCTCGATCTAGAAGGGTTAGTTATCTAATCATTTCTTGGTTTCAATGACAGATTTATAACAACAAAAATGAATCTGAATAAGCCGCGGGATGAGATATCTGGCATGTAAGTGTTGTTTCTTCTTGCGTGTGATGGCTACAGCCACACAACCATTTAGTTTGTAAACTTTATAATTTATTCACTTTATGAATATAATTTAGATATTTTGTTTGTTAAACCACTTTTCTTTACTTTGGATTTAATACAAGTTTAGATTAGCGCACATGTGTGATTTATGTTGTTGATTCACATTAATTTGATTTTCTTGAGTTTTGCAGGTGCTCCAGTTCCTGGGCTGAATGATCACCTGCTGTCCTGGGCTGGAGTCACCTAATTGGACTGAACCATTTATTTTCTTTAGGGGTGAAATTGGTTTTGTTAGCTTAGATTTAGTTAAGCTGTTTTGTTAACCCCCCCTTCTTTGTGTTGGCAGTGGTTTAGTATTCTTTCATTTAAGGTCATGCTGTTCTCAGTCAGAGAGGTCTGTTTGTTTGAGTTAATTCTCTTTTGTTAAACCTTATCTTGAGTTGAGTTAGTTATTTTGACCTCTTTTATAATTGTTGAACATTTGATATTTTTTTGGGTTCAATAAAAAGACCCCTTTTTTACTTAAAACCTTGTGCCTGTCTATTTGCACTGCTTGGTCCATCACAAGTGGTGTCAGAAGTGGGATCTTGCAGATGAAGGCACAGGGTTGTTTTTTTTTTTTGTTTTTGTTTTTTTCATAATCCCTTCCTGACTGAACAATGCCAAGATCTAGACGGAGCGGCAACGGAGTGAAAGGAGATGGTCAAAACCAGCCTGTTGAAACAGCAACCCAAGGAGAGGAAAATGAAGCCTCTGGAGGGGTGGATGGCACTGAGGGCTACGGTAAGGAGCCAACAATATCGGAAGTGATTTCTATTCTCCGTTCTCATATGGGTCAACAGGAGGCCCAGGAAGCAAGACGAAAGGAGGAATTCACCCGCCAAGATCAGCGTTTCAGAGCATTACAACATCAGTTTCAGCTGTTGCAGGTGGAAGTACAAGCTCGTACGTCCCCAGCTCCAGAAAATCAAATGGATGAACCTGAACCTTCAGATGTGGAGCCTTGGGAAGCTGAGGACAACTGCTCTGCTACTAATCATAACGAGCATGTTCAAGCAGGTCAGTTCCACTTTCAGGCACCGACACTGGAAAAATTAACAAATGATGATGACATTGAACATTTTCTAATGACCTATGAACGTATTGCCCTCGCTTGCCGATGGCCAAAACAAGACTGGGTTTTTCGGCTGATCCCCCTACTAACTGGCAAGGCAAGAGGTGCGTATGTTCACATGGATGTGGATGATTCATTAGATTATGATAAAGTGAAAACAGTCATCCTTGAGAAATATGACATTAACCCTGAGACGTTTCGTCAGAGATTCCGTTCTCTAGAGGTAAAGTCAGATGAAAGCCCAAAAGAACTCTATGCACGTTTAAAAGAATTGTACAGCAAATGGATTAAACCAAATGGAAAAACGGTGCAGGAAATTGGTGAGTTCTTCATTCTGGAACAATACTTGAGAATGTTGTCTCCTGAGTTACAGATATGGATTAAAGAGCGTAATCCAAACACTGCTGCAAAGGCTGCACAGCTGGCTGATGTGTTTGTAGCGGCACGGGAAAAAGGGCAACCGTGGAGTCAGACGGCTTGGAAAATGAAGGACTTTAAGAAATCTCAAACCTACCAGACAGGGGTGAGTAAACCTCCAAGTCAGTCCATCACAGTGCCCTCAAGATCCAAGACGGTGATTTGTTATTTGTGTGGAATGGAGGGCCACACAAAGCCAATGTGCCCACAAAATTCAACAAAAATAAGCCAAATGTGTTTTGTCCCTCGTCAGCAGATCACCCCAACGATAGACCTGCAGAGTGGTTTAAAGGTGGCGCTGGTTGAGCTAAATGGTAGAACTATAAAAGCTCTAATTGACTCAGGAAGTACCCAAACCCTTGTGCACAGAGACTTTGTTCCTGTAGACAAAGTCAACGTTGCTGATACAATCCCAGTTCGCTGTGTACATGGGGAGGAAAAACTATATCCAACAGCAGAAATGTACATTAAGGTACAAGGACAAACATTTCGGCTAAACATCGGAGTCTCTGAGAATCTGCCATTTCCAGTTGTGTTGGGTCGAGATCTACCTGTGTTGTCTGACTTGCTTGATTCTAGCCAGGCATGCAATGTTGCTGTAACCAGAGCTCAAGCGGTGAAAAGAGAAGAATCTTCACATATACTTCATACTTTGCCCTTTCCTGATGCAGACCTGGAGACAGCACCAGGGAAGTCTCGTAAGTCTTTCAGACAAAAGAGTCAAGATAAATTCAATCACACTGCAAAACTATCTGCTAACACTGAGTTGGAGTTGCCTTTGGGTTTCAAGATTCCTGAAAACATCATTGAAATGCAACATGAAGATTCAACTCTAACACCTCTTTTTCAGAAAGCAGAAGGGAAACAGAGATCTGAAAATCTCTGCAGCAAAGAAACCTTCTTGATAAAGGAGGGTGTACTTTATCGTCAACAGGGATCAGTTTTGCAGTTGGTGGTTCCCCGGAAGATCCAGCAGGTGGTGCTGTCTCTGGGGCACTCAATCCGAGGGGCCGGTCACCTTGGAAAACGTAGGACCGTGGATCGCATCAGAAAGCACTTCTATTGGCCTGGATTGAGGACAGATGTTGCTCAGTACTGTGAAAGCTGCCCTCAGTGCCAAAAACCCTCTCTTAGTAAGAGTCCAGTTTTGCATAGCCCTGATTTTGACAAAATGTTTGTCCTTCAGACTGTTGCTTCGGAGAGGGGTTTGGGAGCTGTCTTGATGCAGGGACCATCAGAAGAGCGCCACCCAGTTGCCTTTATCAGCCGCAAGTTGTTTCCAAGAGAGGTCCGGTATTCAACTGTGGAAAAGGAGGCATTGGCCATCAAGTGGGCACTCCAATCTTTCAAGTACTATCTTCTTGGACGTGAATTCATTCTGGAGACAGACCACAAGGCTCTGCAATGGATCGAGAAGATGAAGGACACAAATGGAAGAATTACACGGTGGTACCTGGCCATACAGCCGTACAAATTCATCATTCACCACATTCCCGGCAAAGACAACGTCATTGCAGATTGTCTTTCTCGCTGTGTCAGCGAGAAATCTAAAGAGGGGGCGTGTGTGATGGCTACAGCCACACAACCATTTAGTTTGTAAACTTTATAATTTATTCACTTTATGAATATAATTTAGATATTTTGTTTGTTAAACCACTTTTCTTTACTTTGGATTTAATACAAGTTTAGATTAGCGCACATGTGTGATTTATGTTGTTGATTCACATTAATTTGATTTTCTTGAGTTTTGCAGGTGCTCCAGTTCCTGGGCTGAATGATCACCTGCTGTCCTGGGCTGGAGTCACCTAATTGGACTGAACCATTTATTTTCTTTAGGGGTGAAATTGGTTTTGTTAGCTTAGATTTAGTTAAGCTGTTTTGTTAACCCCCCCTTCTTTGTGTTGGCAGTGGTTTAGTATTCTTTCATTTAAGGTCATGCTGTTCTCAGTCAGAGAGGTCTGTTTGTTTGAGTTAATTCTCTTTTGTTAAACCTTATCTTGAGTTGAGTTAGTTATTTTGACCTCTTTTATAATTGTTGAACATTTGATATTTTTTTGGGTTCAATAAAAAGACCCCTTTTTTACTTAAAACCTTGTGCCTGTCTATTTGCACTGCTTGGTCCATCACATTGCGGCATTTCCCTCCAGGGGTCGCCACAGCAAGTCCGTTTCTCCCATCTAACCCTATCTGCTGAATCATCCAACAATCTTCATGTGTTCCTTCACTGTATCCATGAACCTCCTCTTTGGTCTTCCTCTAGGCCTCTTGCCTGGTGGTTCCAGATCCAGCTGCTATATGGGAATATACTATCAAACCAGAAGTCCATTTGATAAGAAGTCACAAATTCCAAACTTAATGCTCTCTAAGGTCAGAAATGGTGTGAAGTAACAAGTAGTTACATATGCTTAGAAATAAAAAGCGGCTGTTTTGACAAAAAAGCACATGCCAAAACACCTCTTAGTTTGCAGTGAGCATCCAAAATGCTCTTTGACATGACCATAAAACAAATTAAAAAGTGCTATTGGCGTTTATTTATTGTCATTTTTTTCTTATTGTGCATGATACTTGAAATTATGAGGATATATTTTTTTCTCCACGCCCAGTGTGGTGTATGCCAGTGTAAAGCCTAGAAGCTACATAAATATAGGGGTGACTTTGCTTCACAACCATAACATATCAGTGAGTTAACTTTAAAGGCAAACTGAGCACTGACTTTTTTCTCTCCTAAAAAAGTTTGTAAAAACTTTCCTCTTGTGTAGACGCTATATCTGAACACAAACGAAGGTATTTCTGTCACACAAAACCTTTCATTGTAATTCTAGTTCCAAGACATTTCTTTACATACTCTGAGGATTTTCTTTTTTTTACAAAGTAAGCCAAATGAAGGCTGCAAAACAATTTTTTTTGCATTACTCATAAAGAACAGCACCATTTCCAGCTTCCCATACTGCTTAGTTTGCTCCAGTCTTCTTGCTTTTCCCATACTATCCTTTTTAATTAGAAGGAAACTCCTTTCATGGCAAAGAAGCATAATGCCGTGACGTTTAAAATGAGATCCTACACACCTTGAGAAGTGAGAATTAGTTACTTTAAGCCCCAGACACACCTACTGAGTCATCTCATTAATGTTTGTTTGTCTTAACCTTATTCAATCCTCTATAGGACATACACACCATGACAAGAGGAAATTTCTAATCTCCCAGTTCCCATCGTATAAACACAAGCTGACATGCACAAAGAGAAATCAGCTACAGCGGGAAGTTACAGTGGATATCAGTGTTAACACAAGTAATTGCTTTCCTGCTCTGGAGTTGGCTGGTGTTAATCCTTCTCCGCAGAGTTTGCTCTTCAGAAGATGGTGTGTTATCAGTACTCTTGATTTCTAGTCCTGCCTGGACTCCATCAGCAGCGTGTCCTGCATTTTCCATCAGTTTATTGGAATACAGAAAGCAGCTTACTCTGAAGCTAGAGTGGATATGTCATCTTTGCAGAAAAAAAGGAGAAAAAGTCGCCAAACACTGCTGATTTAAAACCAAAATTATGAGTTGAGGGAGCACTTTTTTTAAAAGCTGTACATAAATAAAGGGATTTGCTCTCCTGGTGGAGGACTGTAACAATAAATATACCACTATCTTTCTTTTTATTCAGTCTGTTTACGCTCATGGGGAGATTAAACATTTTTTCATTTCCTTTGTTTTATATTTCCCACATCGGAGGCAAAATTTGTCCTGAAAATGTGGCGATCCCTATAGAGATGAGACGAAGCCATCATTCATTATGTAAAAATCCTTAATGAGATCAGCTCTAATATCTTGTGATATCCTACTTTTGAATTCTTAATGAGAAGATTAAAAATTGAAGGTATGAATAAAGGCAGAGTTGACAAAGTGATTAGGTATTGACTGACCTTTACAGTGTGTTTGGTATTCTACATCACTCACTCAGGACTTACTTCCCAGCCACACTGAGCTAGCGGATGCAATGATAGAAGTGCTGTGAATCTATTCCAATCAATCAGTGCCTGAGGAGAAGGAAGGGGGAGTACGGAGGAGTAGTTGCAAAGTTTTCCTTCGGTGTGTGAAGCAAAGCTCACGGAACAATGTGGAGGTGTGGATGGAGTCGGGTAATTTTGATCAAAACCCTTCAGTGTGAGAACCTGTAGACAAAAAAAAAAGAGCAGGTTCATTATTTTATATCTTCCAGAAACTCAATTCTGTGGATGTCACTGGATTAAAGTATAAAACAAGGAGAAAAAGTAGAAACTTTCCTGTAAAATAGAAAATAGAACTTGTCATTTTCGACACATCTAAACAAGCGAGCGCGGTCCTGTGGGATGTGTTTATCTTCATTTGCAGGATTTGAGAACAGATGGTGCCAAACGCAGCCAACGTGGACGTTTTAGAGACCTTGGCTGAACTGTTTACATTAAAACCTCTAATTGTGTTTTTCATGTATTCAGAGTTGGCTTTCGTAGAGGCGGTGTTGTATTAGAGGTTTGGAGCTAAAGCGGCATCCTTCCAAAAAATATAATCACATTCATCACATAATTGTTTTTTTAGAGAGACTTTAATATTTTTATTTATGAAATTTGACATTTTTTATTATTTAACAATTACACTACTAGGGATTTTTTTTTTCAATGTTTTAAATACCTATGTATGTTTCAAATCTTGTCGAACAGATTTGGGTAGTAATAAGATTTATGTAGTCTTCTGAACCGCTTATCCCTAGTGGTGTTCTAGTTTATTTCTTGTGAGAGGCAAGATACACCTCAAACAGGTCGCCAGCCTGTTTCTTAGGGGCAATTTTGTAGCGGCCAATTAACATAACATGCATGCTTTGGATGGTGGAAGGAAACCACAGTACACAGAGAAACCCACACATACACGGGGAGAACTTGAAAACTCCACACAGAAAGGGCACTGTTTCAAGCCTTGCCCCTAGTCCACGACTACAACCCTGACCTTCTTGCTGATATTTTTCATATTTTGAAGAACAGAAGGAAAGTGTAAAGAAACTAAAAATGAACAAGGAAAGGAAGTGATGGAATATGGGTGCTAATCTGCAAAAAAAACAAAAAAAAAAAACAGTAATGGTTGCATTATTGTGCATGGCAATATTCATGCTGGGTTGTGTAAGTAAGAAAATATATAAACCAGAAAGTGAGTTTAGACCCACTGAAACAATCTTCCATAACTGACTGTGAATTATATATGAGATAATTTGATTATCCCATAGCAACAAAGTTGATAGACTATGTGGGACAAAGCAGATAGGAAACAGTGTGACTGTTTGCATGTGCAAGTGTGGGTGCATGCATTTTAGGAGCTGAATCAACATCCTTTCAAAGAGTTAATTATTTTCAGTGAAACGCACATTTTTATCTGCACAATTTCTCTTTTTTTATTACTAATATTTAGCAATTAAACTTATACTGGTATTTTTTGAGTTTAGATATTTTCTCTTTATGACTTCAGAAGTATTCAAAAACTCACCATTTTTACAATCAAATGTAGGAATGTAAATGTCCTTCTCCTTTACAGAAATGTCAAAGCTAAAAATAAAGACAAGGTTCAAATACCTTCCTTACTAAATGGAACATGAAACTATGGATTATGATGAAAAGTTCTCAAAATGAAGACAAAGGTGTCAAAGAATGTAATAACCGCATGTTAAATTATTTTTTTTAAAAATGTAGCATGGATGTGTCATTTTTTCTTTCCTGTCTATTTAAAATGAATTTCCTTAACTCTGAATTTTTCCAAAGAAGTCACCAAAAGCTAAGTTTTCTTTAAAACTTCAAAAATCCACATATCAAACTGGAGGACAATTAAAGTATCTAGAAAATGGGGTGAAATAAACATAAATAAATATATTCGTCTTCTTTTGACATGTGGCAAGCAGTTCAATATTTAGGTTCAAAATCATTTTTCAACTAATTTTTTTTAAGAAATTTTTATTTTTTTAATTACCGTAATTTCACAGCCATAAGGCGCACCTAAAAGTCTCACATTTTCTTCAAAATGAGCGGTGCGCCTTTTGTGCGGTGCGCCTTGTGTGTGAGAAAAAGCGGACCTAAAAGAAAACGCGGTGCTCGTGAGAAAAAGCGGACCTAAAAGAAAACGCTGTGCCCGCAAGGCGGACCTGAAAGAAAAGGCATGAGAACGTTAAAGAGTGAAGTCTGAGCGGCATGGGAGCGATGAATGGCCGAAGGAGACCACAGTTTCACGAAGGATGGAAGGCAGCGCTGGGCGAGTTACGCTACAGTTTGCCAATGGATTGTAGATGCTTGGACTAACGTGTCTGCTGGTACTGTTATCCGAGCTTTCGCAAAAGCTGGTATCCTTTCTGAGGAGCCGCACAGTACAGACAGTGACTTTGACAGCGAGGAGCGAAGTGGACCTGCTCTGTTGGATTTTGCGCAGCTGTTCGATTCCGAAACAGAGAATGAGGACTTTGACGGATTTGAATAAAGACTATTACCGGTAATGTGCTTGTTTATACTACTTAAATAAAGTTCAACCAAACTCAGTTTTCCTCCCGATCTATTTTTTAACACCCACTTGCGTGTGTGTTGTTGTAAGGCAGTATGTGACTAAGACTGCGCCTTTTCGTACGGTGCGCCTTATGTGTGTGTTAAATACAGCAACGGCGCACAAAACTGAGGCTGCGCCTTTTCGTACGGTGCGCCTAATGGCCGTGAAATTACGGTACATTTGGAAATCGGGCTGTAAGGTGGGGCAGTAGTTAGCACAATGGCCTCACAGCCAGAAGTTTGGGGTTCAAGTCCTGGAGTGGAGGTAAGGCTTGAAACACTGGCCTTTCTGTGTGGAATTTACAGTACATGTTCTCCCCATGTATGTGTGGGTTTTTTTCCAGGTATTAAAGTTTCCTGTCTTACTCCAAAGACATGCATGTTAATTGGCTGCTACGAAATAGCCCCTAGGACTGAGAGTGCGTTTGAATGGTTATCTGTGTGTGTGGCCCCACAACAGACTGGCGACCTCTTCAAGGTGTATCCTGCCTCTCACCTAATCAGCCAAATTAGGCTTTGTTACCCTCCCTTGACCGCGTCAGTGATAAGCGGTTTAGAAGATGAAATGAAAATTTGGAAATCTCATTCTCAGAATTTTTTTGAAAAGGAAATCCTCATTTTTATCAAAAGTTAAACACCATACAGTATATGCAGACATAATAACCCAAAGTTTTTAAATGCCCATTACCATCTCTGAACTGTTCATGACCAGATAGACAGAAAAAAAGAATATAAATGGTATTTGAAAGTCTCTGCAAACCAGATTGTTTCCAACCACTGTGGCTTCAGTCCTTGTCAGACTACACTTCATGATCAGAGTCAAGGTTTCTTGTCATTATACAAACGTACAACCAGAGTGAAAGCTTGGAATTTAAGTGCAAATCACATAAGAGACAAAATGACTAATTCAGAGCTCCTGATAAGATCAAAGAGATGCTAACCGGGGCAGTAGACCCGTCATTCAGAACAAAATATAACCTTATATAAGTGTTAACAGTATAGCATACTACTATATAAGCTCGGTGGCAGAAAATAGGAGACTTCTCCGGCTTCTACCACATATAATACTCTTCTTTATAAACTGCTCTGAATGGGAAAGAATGACAGCAATCCATCCTAGATATGAAGACATCTATTTATCCTTTCCGTCAAACTGAGTGTCAGTCTGATTCAGTGTCACCAAATTACACCGTTTGTCCGATGTGTCTATAGAGCATGAAGGTTGCTCGGTCCATTGACTGCATGTTTCTGGATGTACTATAGTAATCTCTTCATGGACAAAGTAATTCATAGGTTTGAAAGGGTTTCAAAGTGTAGGTTTTCAGGGCTGCATGGAGCATTTAAATGGCGAGTGATGGCAAGTATCAGATAAAGATGGGCACTTGAAAGCTGAGCCGAGTTTGTGAATGGATGGTCGCCATTAAAGACCAAATTTAATCCAGTATGACACATTTAATCTGTGACAAGACTGCATGGCTCCAGGCAATACTTAGTAATCATCTATATGTGTATTATTTTTTTATGTACCTCTCAGGGTATATTACTTGTAACTAATGGCCTTCTGCAACCTGGCACAGCAGTTTTAAACTCAAAAGCTGAATAAGGTAGAACATGCATGTTGATAGATTAGACATCAGCATAAACATGGATTTAAATGGTCTGTCTAACTTATATTTGATCTGTTATGGCGTAATTTTAACATTACTGAGAGTAGTTAAAGTTTTCTTTGTGCCTCTTTTGCCTCCATCACATGCATATGTCGTCCATAGGAAATGTAGCCTTGTTACCCACCCTATCGTCAACGCTGGCCCTTTGATACTATTTGTAATGATCCCCTCACCTACCACCAGAAGGAGACCTGGACTTTCCTTCCTCTCACGGATTCCAGCCTGATCCCAAACACCTGAGTGATTAGCATGATGCTAATCAGCTGTGCGTCGTCAGCCTGATACCTATTTAAAGGCAGTTTCTCCTGACCTTCTTGTCGGGTTTTCGCCATCCTTCCCGGCCAGGTTTTCGCCATCCTTCCCGCCAGGTCTTCGCCGTCCTTCCCGCCAGGTCTTCACCGTCCTTCCCGCCAGGTCTTCACCATCCTTCCCGCCAGGTCTTCACCGTCCTTCCCAGCCAGGTCTTCACCGTCCTTCCCAGCCAGTTCTTCACCACTCTTACCAGCCAGGCCTTCCCTACCCTTCCCAGCTAGGTCTTCCTGGCTGCCTGACCAAGGTTATTATTGAACTGTTATGTTTTTGGATTTAAAGACATTCCTTTGTGATTCTTCTTCTTCTTTTGGCAATTCCTTTTAATCCTCTGCTTTTGTCTTACAGCCTTGCCGGACATCTGTTAAATAAATCCTGTTTATCTCCTGCATTTGGGTCCACCTCTTCCCTTCACATCACACCACTATTTGTCTCAGATCCACACTAGAATTGAGTCTTTTTTACTTTAATCTTCATATTACTTAATGTGGGATAATTTTCAGATATAGAAAAGTGGGGGTTGGTGGGTGGGGGTTCATGAACGTTATTGTACTTTTCCTGTAGTCCCACGTCATCAAATATTTACACTAATCAAATTCTGGTCTTCAATTTCCCAGCTGCCCTTTTCCAACCCTGACAACCTCTACATTTCTGGTCACCTATTTCCTCGTGCTCCCCAACTTACCTGTTCCCATGTCCCTCATTAGCTCCAGAGTAGCTATTGTAAACTATTCCCCTTTCCCTCATCCTATGTTGGGTTGCTAGCCTTGTGACCCCAGTCTTGCCTGAATGTGACCTTCAAGATGTCTAAATGTGGAATTTTTCAGGTGTTTTTGGTTATTAATGTAGACCTGTCTAATGGCTTCGATTCTCGGCCAAACTCTCACCTGGTCATTCTTGCATTTCATTCCATTCCGACAAGTTGATCAATTATCCTATTTTATCATTACATCATAACAAGAGATGCATCCTTGTTAATTCAATAGTTTTCCTTCACAAGTCTCAATGAAATGTGTTCAATAAAAGTACCGCCAAGCTTTTCTTTGAGTGGAAAGGTAGGACAAAGTTCCATTAATAACCTGTGATGACATTTTTTTCTAAGGACAGGTCCTGTGGGGTAAAGTCGTGCAACTCAATTAACCTGCGAGCGACCCATGCTAATTGCCAGTCGCTGGCTTCCTTAGTTGTAATACTTGCGTCTGTAATTGAATGTAGAATAAATTTTATTCCAATGACGCACTCACCTATTTGCTCTTTTTGTCAGTAAGTACATTAAATGACAGAGGAGAAAAATGTGAAAAGACCACTCAAACATTGTGGCTGCCATTTCTCTAAGCAGAAATATGGAAAAGGTTGAGTAAAAAGAAATTCTATTTTCACACAAGAGGATCAGATTAATGTCTGGTGCAGTAGCGTTCAAGATGTTCTTTCTCTCTTTGCCAACATAAGAAGCTTGGACATGTTAATTATGCCTTCTGAAGTTCTCGAATTGGATGGAATAAAACCACACATTAAGACAAGTTTTAAAAAACACAGAAGACTAAAAAGAAGAGAATAAATGGAGAGCATTTTGTTTTTTTTTTAATCACAAGATTGAAGGTTTGAATTTAAGTTTACTGAGAAGGACTGTGCAAAGAAATCTGTTGATAGCACTGTGTGGCCCAAATTAAAGTAACATTTTCAACCACACCAGCTTATATAAGGATGATAGCAAGCAGAAGGATGGGTAAAAGTGAAATAGAAGTAAATCTCAAAGTGGACTTGCCATGATCTCTTTATGTCTGTTCATTCAATTCCATATTGAAGCTTTATGCGTATTATTTGTCTCTTTTTGAAAAAAAAATAATTGAACAGGAAAACTCATTTTTCAGAAAGTATGACAATAAAACTTTGATGTTTTTTTTTTTTTTTTTGAAGGAGGAAGCATCCTTCTAAACCCTAAAAATCTAGGCTCAATGACTTTGTTTTTGCTCTAATCCTTTTGGGATTTCTGGGTTGGCAAATTAGAAAATGATGGAGACACTGATGCAGAATCTGATCTAGGACATGAAAGTCAACAAGGTGGCGCTCCATTTAAAAAAATAGGTGAGATGTTTGAGTTTTTATTTGCAACATACTTTTCACATTGTTATGCTTTGTGCGTACTGATTAATTTTGACTTGTTTTTAAAGTGAAACCTTGTGTGTTACTTTCTAAACCAGCAGCTTTTTATAAATAAGGTTTGATCAAATTATAGTATCACAAATACTTTTTAGAACGTAGCAAACTGTTTTTACACCAAAAGGAAAAGACAAAGGTTTTTATCTCTTGCATCGTGATAAACTGCTAAAAAAAAAAAATCCTTAAATATCTTTCAGTTAAAATTAGACTCTCGGGATCCTTCTAGATGAGCTGGAGGATGCAGCTTGGGTGAGCGAAGCCTGGGTTTCCCGTCTGAGGCTGTTGCCCTCGTGACCCAGCCCCGGATAAGCAGAAGACGGCGGAACAGAATAAATTGCATTGACTGCGTCTTAGTTGGAAAACGGCTACAACATGTCTATTGTAGCATTGACAAAGATACGAACAGTTGTGCCCATTTCCCCCAGCTGACATATTAAGTTTCACTCTTCCCCATTAAGAACGCATACCCAGCTAACAATTTAACGTTTCCAGAACATTCTGGGAAGGTTTTTCAAAGGTTAGCAGAACGTACCTCAAAGGATACTTTTGGTTCTCTAAAGGTTCCATTAGATAGTTTTATGAAGGTTATGAAACGTTATTCTTTGGTTTTCGGAACGTTATTCTAACCTTAATTTTAACCATAACGTTTGGAATGTGGTTCTCACAACATTCTGGGAAGGTTAGGTTCTAATGTAACTATCGACTAACGTTTAGAGAACGTTAGTTTTTGGTTAGGTAAAAACAAACCTTTAGAGAACTTCGGGCTAATGTTCCCTGGAGGTTCTGTGTTTGCTGGTTAATTAACTGCTGTAATCTGATCTCCCCTTACACATCCCAGTGCTTTCATGACTCAGACATAGCCTAAAAGGAAATAGCTCATTCTGCTGGACGAATAACAAAATTACATATTATTGTGCGTTGATAAACTTGAAAATGCCACAACTTGCCATGATTTTTTAAAGTCCATCAGGGCTAATTTGTAACATTTTTGCTGATAATTGATGTCTCATGATAACGCAATATCAAACAATGCAATCGGCAAACCAATAAATTGATTGGGCTTTACTTTATAAAAATAATAAAAATATAAAAATAAATATTTTATTCATTGACTACTGAAAAGAGTCCTATTGAAGCCTGAGTTTCACTTTATGTTATACAATAGGGTGCAAATTATAAATCTAAGTTAATTACTTTTAAATTTAATGTCCAGTTTTTTTCCAGTAAGTTAAGCTTCAGTTTCAAGATCAAGGGGCTCATATTTTCAGTAATTGTCCCCGTCCTTGCCAGCTCGTAGTGAAAGGGATGAGAAAGTTTAAACTAGGACACTCAGATGGCTCAAGCTTCAGGCTCCAAAAAGCCAGTATATTAAGATTTGACTGCATGTATCTGCTCTCCCATCTCATCTTCCTTAAACTACATGGCACACATGCACAGCTCTCTGTGATCCTCACGATGTTTGGTACAAGATCAACTCAGTTTTATTTCCTGTTCAGGTCAAGTCTGAGCCCGAGGGAACTCCTAAAACCATCTAGCTGCCCTTTAGCATCACACACAGCAAACATATTACGCTCCATCCTGTTAAGTAGAGATTAACTGGTAAAGTTGATCCAAAAAACACTTCATCTCAATCCTGTTAAGTCACTCCCCTGACAAACTGCCAAGTTGTTCAGCTGGATGTTTAATTTCTGGGGATTTTGATTTTACATAGGTTTTATGTTGCTTGTGCTCTTTCTGTCGGTGCAAACAGTGTAAAACTCTGAAAATGATGAACACTGATGATAAGGTGGGCGTTTGTCAGCAGCAGGAGAGCAGGAGACAGATCAAACCTCCAGGTGCATGTAAGTCAAATCAAGAAATGAGCTGTACCACTGCTCGGTGGCGTGTGGAGTCAGGTGGAACGATTTTCTCTGCTTGCCATGTCACCACATGCTTTAAATATCTAAGTTTCAAGCTTTAGCTTGGAAAAGAAATATGTGTTCCTTGAAACAGAGTTAAGAGATGAGGGATTCAGTAGTGCACATGGGTTCAGAATGAGATGTGGCTTATGGAGTGATAGACGAGTGCGTGAACTTTTTCATAACCTGCTGCTGTGGTGGATGCACCAGGGATGCCCTTGTAAACGGTTCATGAGCAAATATGTAATGTAGCTAAGAAAATATATTAAATCCACACTTTTAAAGGATGATCATTCAGGTGTGTCGAGTAAGAAAAAAATGGCTGAAATAAAATCCCTCACATGTGAAGTTATTTGTCTAAAAATCACAGCGTTGTAAAAATGTAAGAATTTTTTTATCTAATTGAAAACTAAATTATTAAATTACGACTTGCGTTCAATTCAATGCAGACTGATTGTCTGCAGCAAACAAACTGGATTTATATGGGCTAAAAAAAAGGATGTCCAATTAGTTATTAAGAGGAAAACAGAGATGAATCATCAGTCTGTACCAGCCTGTCAAATGCTGAATTTTGTTTTTTTTGGGTTTTTTTTTTGTTTCTTTTATTCTTTTGAGGTAGAAAAAACAAATCCTTTAGAAAAACAAATCGATTTCCACTCCCTTTTGAAGATCAAATTTGGAGGATCAGAAAAACAAGCTTATTTAGAAGCTTTGACTGTTTTTTTTATTCCATCAGTCAAAGGAAATTTTGCAAAAGATGGGGAAGTAAGAGGAGATACAACAGGTTATGGCTTTTTTTTTTTTTTTTTTCTTAAATACGAATCAATTTTGGTAAAAAAATTTACTGCATAAGAATTCTCACTAATTGCTCAATTCAACTCCACATAGCGGATCAAATAAAATTAAATGAGCACTTATGAGCACAAATTAAAAAAATTACACCTAATCAAAACAAGAAAAGCTTAGTGATTGGATTATAGCTTAATAGTGCAGGGTTTGTATTTTTTTTTCTTAAACTAAACTTTTTGGCCTCACAGTAGAGGATAAGGAGCAGGTTTTGAACTTTTGTAGGGTAACAAATCTTCATTCTTACCCAAAGCATATTAAGATAAATATAGTGCCTTTTTTATCTTGGTGATGCAAAATTTTCAGAAAGACATATGAATACAGTTATTTAGCCTCACATCCTTTGCCGAGACTCACCCCATGAGCACGTGCACGACACCGCATAAATCTTGATGGAAGCCACAAATGTAGCATAAAGCGCATCAAGTTAGCAAAGCAAGCACGTATTTGTTTATATTCGTGTTTTGGTATATTTACATAAAAAAAGAGTCTGTAATCCAATTTCAAACAAGTTTTTTTTTTTTTCTTATTCTATTCATCCCTCACCGGGAAAATTTGTGTGCTGCACTACTACGCCACAGTAGGCTGCCACGATGGCGCCAATGGTGGAAGAAACAGGGGGTTAGGTGTCTTCTGCAAGGACCCCAGACGTAAACTCAGTGGGAATCAAACCCGAAAACTTCCAGTCCGCGGGCGAATGCTCTAACCACTGAGCCACCTTCAAATCAAAAACTTATATTTGTGTTTCTTTCTTTAAGAAAAAAAAGACATTTGTTCACGTACTGTAAACAAATTACGTAAGTGATGTCAGTAAAAACTACAAAGTACACTGAAGTTAATCTGCTATTTGTCATGGCAGTGTAGTGAGAAAGGGAGATCAGTATATGACAGAAAGGACTGAGCATGAGCAGAGTGCTTCTAATAGTGCTGCAAAAAGCCCCCCGACTCATGTTGGAATGTGGGCGGGGTGGAGAACAAAAGCCATGGCCAAGAACTATATCGCATTTGAATAGGAGCAGAGCTTGCAAATTGCTACAACATGCATGAACAAAATAAAAAATCGCTTTAGGTTTGTTTTTGATGCGAGAATAACTTTCAAACATTGTAGAGAATATTTGCTACACTCAAACGCTTCACTCAGTTGCTCTTTTTCACAGGGTGAAGTTCATGAGCCTGCACGAAACCCTGCGATATCTGTCAGAGACAGTGATTTATCACAGAAGCGATGCTTGTCTGCAGGTAAACAGCACAATTTAAGCTCCAGCGGTTGTCTAAAGGTGTGCACGTGTGTGGAAGTGTGAGAGCTCACAGCCGGTGAACATGCATGCATAAGCATATGGTTTATGCTCCCTGGGGAAATACACTCCAGTCTTATATGGCAGATGACTTTTCATTATTATGATTACTTTTTTTAGAGGACGGTACGGAGTCTTGGCAGCTATCTGATTATTTTATTTTTTTCAGGTTTGACATCCGAATGGGGAACGTGGAGATGTCGAAAGCACTGACCTTGGGTCTCAGCTTTTAAGCTGAGTTGCTTAAATAAACACACATCTTAAATTAAATAAAAACCTAATTGAGTAATTAGACAAATTTAGACCTGCATGCTCGGCTGATCAAAATAAAATGTAACTAATGCGCAGTTGGAGGACAAATTCAAATAAGTGAAACAAAAACAACAGGTTAAACATGACTAAAAACTCATATTAACAAGAAACATGTTGAAGAAAGCCTTTAGGAGGCAGGTATGTTAGGACAGAATAAATACATTAATTACATGTAAGGACAGTACAACAGCCCCATGCATACAATCAGACTGAGATTGTCAGTCGTATATTTGCGTGGTGTCGCTGCTGCTGTTAAAATATGAGCCTTGAGGCTATTTGACCAGAGAAATCAATCATCCTGCAACCTGGATATTGCAGCTTACACAGAGCTGAATTTAAGTTTGATCCAAATATGTCATTACTCATGACACTACATGACTTGTCATAGCAGAGCGAGCTTGACTATCTGTGCCTTTAATAACCCTCTCAAATAGTAGAAATAATTGTTCAATTTAGAATGAAACCATGTGATCATTTCATGCTTGGAAATGAATCAAAATAAAAACAAAATGTAAAGTAATCTAATTGCATAAAATGTGTTTCTAATCTTCAAGAAAAGTTAACCTCGAGAGACAATAATTAATCTTCTAATTAATCTTCTACTTTTTTTGACATTTCCCTTGAGGGCTCGCCACAGCAAGTCAGTTTCTTTCATCTAACCCTATCTGCTGCGTCCTCTTCGGTCACATCATGTCTTCATGTCTTCCTTCACTGTATCCATGAACCTCCTCTTTGGTCTTCCTCTAGGCCTCTTTCCTGGTGGTTCCAAATACAGCATCCTTCATCCGATGTACCGGTACTCTCTCTCTCTCCTCTGCACATGTCCAAACCATCTCAGTCCGGCCTCTCTGACTTTATCTCCAAAACCTCTAACATGTGCTGTTCCTCTGATCATGTCCATCCTGGTCACTCCCAGAGAGATCCTCAGCATCTTCATCTCTGCTACCTTCTTCTTTGTTTTCTGTCTTTTTCTCAGTGCCACTGTCTCTAGACCAAAAAGCATCACCGGTCTCACCACGGTTTTGTACACTTTTCCTTTCATTTTAGCTGAAACTCTTCTGTCACACATCACACCTGACACTTTACTTCACCCGTTCCAGCCTGCCTGCACACGCTTCTTCACCTCTTTTCTACACTCTCCATTGCCCTGGACTATTCAAGTTATAGATGACATTAAAATAGCTTATTTTAAATGTATTTAAATTTAGTCATAAATGTTTGTTTAGATAAATATTAGAGCAACGCAGGACATATTTGAAGGCTGTAAAACAATGGTAAGGTGTGCTGTAGATGTGATAGAGGAGTTCAGAGGAGACAAGCTGAAAGATGACACAGTGTTCAACAGAGGCAACCGACTTACTGGGATGATCTTAGATGATCTCTGAAGGGAAAGGCCAAATGAAGAAATAAAACCTCAAAACACATTAGCAATATCCTTAACATCAAAACCACTAGTGGTTTGAACTTAAATAACTACTAGTAAGACATATCGTTTCGTCTTCTGGCCCGCTTAAATGAGCTGCGTTTACAGGGTGCCTGGACTCTTACTCAGAGTAGAGCCGTTGCTCCTTCGGGTCGACAGAAGTCAGATGGGGGTGATTTGAGCATCTGGTTAGGATGCCGCACGAATGCCCATTTAGTGAGGTGTTCAGGGCACATCCCGCTGGGAAGAGACTCAGAGGCAGATCCGCTGGAGAGACTATGTCTCACAGCTGGACAGGGAACATCTTAGGATCCTTCTGGGTGAGCTGAAGGATGCAGCCGGAATGAGAGAAGCCTGGGTTTCCTCTCTGTGGATGTTGCCCCCGCGACCCGGCCTTGGATAAGGAGAAGACAACAGAACGTCATGCAATAATGTATTTGGTGGATTTGTTTCAACTAACCAACAAAAAGTCAAATGTAGCTGAGAATATAAATTACTAAATTGATGAATCAGTCTTTTGATACTTGCTATAGGTTTAATTACAACCCCTGCTGTTTCCAGCCCCCCCTACTGTGAGCTAAACCTAAGGTTATCTACCAAATGTGTGTTAAATAAAAAAAAAACTCTGAAACACTTCTATGTCAGCAATGAAAAGAAATTCTTTACATCTACAGATTCTAAAGCTCATGAAGAATAAATAAAGGAAAAAATGTTTGCCAGCTAAGATCCAGATACTATATACAAAATACATCACACAAGGCAGCCCACCTTTCTGTTTATTTAATCATACACCTACTGGTGCCATTAATCCTGCATTAGGGGATCTAGAGTAGCAATAAAATGTTTTTACATCCCTCCTGAAAAGAAAAATCATTATAGCCTCAATGAATAGGGTTCTTTAGCTGTATTCATCAATGCCTGCAACACAGAGAAATAAAATTTCCTAATTAAAGCCTCAGCAGCCAAATCCTGTCGGCTCTCTTTGTACTTTAGCTCTAATCATCAATAAAAGAGAATAAATAATCATTCCTGCATCGTTTTTTTTCTCTTCAGCCAGAAAGAAGATGGAGAACTTTTATTTAACCTGTGATTAGTTGTTTCATAGTTGATTTCCTCACAGTGAGGTTTCTGGTTCAATTTTGGACGAGGCCTTTTAATGAGGCCTTTGTGTGGAAACTGGATTTCCTCCCACTGACATGAAATACATATCAAGTGATGATTTGAATAAGACTATGTTTTTATGACCCAATTGTAATTTTTAAAAAAAAGGCACGGATGACTTGATCTGCGTGTGACTTCTACAGTTTGCCAGTATGTGGAATCCAATATGAACGTGGCTGGGTTTTTTCTTTTCTAAACATATTGTGACATTCAGAACAGCTCAACATAATCATGAGATCATGGTTTCTTCCATCTGGACTCACAAAGTGTTCAAGATTAGATTCAATGAAACAACAGCAATAAAAAAAACTAGACTGGAGTTTAAATTTAAAAGAAAGACATTAAATCATTATAGAATAATTGGAATTGGGGGGGGGGGTGCACGGTGGTGCAGGGTTAGCACAGTGTCCTCACAGTGAGAAGGTTAGAGTTCGAGTCTCAGAGTGGGGATGACGCTTGAAACACTGGTCTTTCTGTGTGGAGTATGCATATTCTTTCCATGTATGCATGTGTTTTCTCTAGGTACTCCGGTTTCCTCTCACCCTCCAAAAACATGCATGTTAGGTTGATTGGTTGCTATAAAATTGCCCCTAAGAATGAGTGTGTGTAGATTGTTGTTAATGTGTGTGGCCCTGTAATGGACTGGTGACCTGTTCGGGGTGTATCCTGCCTCTCACCAGAAATCAGCCAGGAATCAGCCTTTGAAACCCCCGCAACCACATTAGGAATTGGTTCAGAAGACAAACAAAATGTTGAATTGGGTCTTCTGACAAACTAAAATAAACTATTGTAATCGTGCAGCTGGACAGGATCAATTTTTTTATAATAATCCTAGAGATTTACATGTGTTTAGGGTTCCCACGCTGTGAGGAAAACCTTCCCGCTGACTCACATCAAACCAACATCACACTCAAGTACTGAGTTGCTACAACTCCTCCTCTCCTCTTAATATGTCTTGTCTCCAAATAATAAACCTGTCTGCGATGTATGTCAAGTGATGAAAAGATCAGTTATCAGAGCGGTTACTTAGCAACAGCTATGGCGGTGTATAGGAAAAGGGCTGCGTTTAAGCTGTTCTTAATCACTAGCACAGAGACAAACCCCAACTTTAATGCTTCTCTGGGAAAATGAGAACGTTAACTGCGTTTGTGCATGAATGTGTGTGTATGTGCAACTGTTTTCTCCTTCATAATGAAGTTTGTAATAAGGTTTTCAGACACTGTTGCTGTTTAAATAGAGCTCAGTTGGTCAGTTTGACTTTGAGCATCTGCAGTGTATTTGTGTCTGTGTCTGTGTTTTATGTTGTTATTAGCTCAGGGTGTTCAAAAATGTTCCTCAAGGGCTCTATTCCCCAAAGGTTTTCAATATGTTCCTGTTCTGTCTCAAATTAAACAGATAAAACAACCAATGATGTTCTTTGCATGAACTCGTTAACCTCCCTCACATGAGTTGTAAGCACACACACAAACACACACACACACACACACACACACACACAACCTGTGTGATTGTGACTCTTGAGGACTGAAGTTGGATAACCTTGCTTTTTTTGCCCTGAAACAGTACTTTACTGTTAGTTTTCATTCTACGCTTCTTCTCAACCCACTTCAGATTTAAAAGGACAAAGAAAAATCAAAGATTAAAACTCTAAAAGTTGATAAAGTATTTAGAGAAGCTGCATTGTTGGATCAAAGTGTTTGGCTCTGAGCTTCATCAAGGTCAGATGAAGCTGAAAAAAAAGTGTTATTCACATGGTGTTGCTGTGATTTCAATCCAAACCTATCAAGAGTGCTGGAAAACTGGTATTATTAGTTCTCCACCAAACCAATATATCTCTTTCTTTTAATATCTACACTACATGGTTTTAAATTATTCTCCGTTCCGTTCCATCGTCTTTCGTTTATCTGGGGCCGGGTCGCGAAGGCAACACCCTCAGAGGGGAAGCCCAGCCTTCTCTCACCCCGGCTGCATCCTCCAGCTCACCTGGAAGGATCCTGAGTCAGTCCCGGCCAGCTGTGAGACAACAGGTCTCTCCAACAGGTCCGGGGTCTGCCTCCTGGTCTCCTCCCGGTGGGACATACCCGAAACACCTCACCAACAAGCCGTTACACCTAATCTGGCTCCTTTCGACCTGGAGGAGGAGCGGCTCAATACCAACCTCCTCCCGAATGGCAGAGCTCCTTCACCCGATCTCTGAGTGAGAGCCCAGCGACCCTGTGGAGGGAGCTCATTTCGGCCATTTGTATCCGCAATCTCAGTCTTTCGGTCACCACCCACAGCTAAATTAATCTCATCAAATCAATCTTTTACAAACAGATTATTGGTAATATTTTGATGTTATAGAATAGAAATTGTAGATCAAACTTATCCCAGTGCTTAAACTTTACCATTCACTAAGTTTTTTAGGGTTTCCAAGTTGTGAAACATAAAAAAACATGAAAAGGTTCTTCAACATCGTGGCAAATTCTGCACTTGTGTGTTATTTGACAAACGCAGAGGGCGAGTTAAATTGTCAGGACCAAAGTCGGTGACCCATGTCAAAACGTGTTACGAGATATTCTGTGGCTGAACTACAAAGAAAAGCCGCCTGGCACATCATTGAGATTCCAATTGGTTTTAACATAAAGTCTTTTCTTATTTTCCAAAATTCCACTTCAACCAAAGCAGTGGAAACTACTTCTATATCTGACTACTTTCATAAGGAAGTGTGGGAGAGATCTGGATTTACCTCCAGGTCTTCTGATTTATTTGGACCAGTGATGTCTCCAGTGAGACATCCTAACCAAAGCCAGGCTTGTAAATGTGAGAGCCCTTGGTGACCCTCGTTTTAGCATGTGAAACCTGAATTTAATGTTTTCACACATAAAAGAGGTTACATGAGTCATGCTTTGTCTACTTATCTCCCCAGAGTCCTGTTTGTCATGAGTGACCCAAGCAGAGCTTTTAAACCTTTAACATTGTTCCCTGTGGTGTTCCAATCATTCGAGGATGGCAGCTCTTTAGTTTATATATTCTTTTCTTTAAGAAAATGAGAGTTCTTTTAGAAAACATTGTATTTATAGGTTTGGTAAAGAAAAATGATAAAAAATATAAAATAATTTGTTTTCTAATAACATTGCTTCTCATAGGATGCACAATGATGCAGTGGTTAGCACAGTGGCCTCACAGCAAGACGGCCGGGGTTTAAATCTCGGAGTGAAGGTGAGGCTTGAAACACTGTTTTTTCTGTGTGGAGTTTGCATGTTCTCCACATGTATGCGTGGGTTTGCTACAAGTACTCCGGTTTACTCCCACTCCCCAAAAACATGCATGTGAAGTTAATTGGCCACTCTAAAATTGCCCCTAAGGATGAATGTGTGTGCTGATGGTTGTGTCTGTGGCCTTGCAACAGACTGGCGACCTGTGTAGGGTGTACCCCGCTTCTAAGCTAAAATCAGCCGGGTTAGGCTCTGGCATCCCCACGATTACATTAGGGTAAGCGGTTCAGAAGATGAAATGAACTATTGCTTTACTACTAGGGGTATTTAATTACTATTTTTTTTTACAAATGTTAATCAAATCGTCAGGAACATTTTAAATGTAACAAATTATTAAGGAATATTTAAAGTATTTTTCTTTGAGAGAACCAAAGCCAAAATTTGTCAAACTTTTCAACTTTATGTCTCAGGGAGCATTGGCCAAGTGGCAGAGTTGCCGTCTTTTGATTTTCAATATTTCAATCTATTTCAATCGCCCCTGGGGCTGCTCACAGTCCAACATATTAATGATAAGAAAAGAAAAAAAAATTCAACTTTATTACAAATCATTGGGAAATTTTATCAGTCTTAGCTGTGGTTCTTCAATAATCTCTAAAACCAACAAGTTTTTATCCAAAAGAGAACATTTGGCTATGTGATTATCAAATTAAATTTTTATTTTTTTTCCGTCTGGGAGAACATGTTCAAGTTGTAGTTGAAGATACAGTGTGTACAGAACTGCTCGGCCTTAGAAAAGGTACTCATGATGTGAGGTTGCCAGGCAACCAGCTGAGTAATTTCAGCAGAAATGGTTTTCATTTTTTCTTCCAACTTTCAGATCCACATTACTTAGAAAAGAGTATTACCACTCTTCAAAAAAAAGTCTTTTTGTCAAGTTTTTTTCTGTCTCAAGTCACATTTTTGCATATCAAATTAATTTTATCCCCAATCCATCAAATGAGTAGAAAGCAGAGTTTCTGTGGTGATAAGTGATGATCCTCCCCCACTGATACATTACCACACTAACATTTTATGTGATCACCTTTGTAATTGCTCTTGTACGTATAGATTTTTCAATAAAACAGTAATTACTGAGTAAAATCCCGGCTGTCCCATTACATGCACATGTTCCATCAGATGGTGGGATGGTGATTTATCACACAAACACTTTCTCATTTTTAAATACATTCTTATTGCCTTATTTTGCCGTAGGGGATTGTGTTTCACTTCTTTTTAATGTTACAGCAGTGATGAAGGTATAAACTAGTTATGGAGCTCTTGCACCCCTGTTAGGAGGACACGAAGCTCATGGTTGTTTTTCTTAAAACACATTATTAATGTGTGGATGTGTTTATCGTGTGGCGAGTCTGAAACTCATCTCTGCGGGAGTCAGATTTGCAACATGATCTGAAGATGGCGCAACTAAATCCACACATCCCGATGTGCAATAATATGATAAATCAAAAGATTGGGATTTTCTTTATTCTTCAATCCTTAAGAAAATCTCTTTCCTTATTCCTTTTTATTAGTTTTGGCTTTAGTTTATAGTTCACACAGTCTAAAAGCTCAGGCAGTTAGTCTTTCTCTATTTAAGTCATTATACGTCCCTCTGGTTGCCTGTGTTCATTCGACTCGCAGCATGTTGCACAGAATCCAGCTGGACATTAATCTGCCACTGATGAGGCCCCTCAGACAGCTCATGGCTGCTCATCAGGAGCAGGGTGAGAGTAGGACAGTCACAGATAGGTCGAGGAAAACAGACACAGAGAAACACAACGGGGTGATTTGTTTGGTAAATGACAACAAAAAAACAATCCCTAAGCCCAAAATTTTTAACCCCAAATAGAGAATTTGTTTCTCTAAAAAAGAAACAAAGAAAAATGAGGTTACAGGGAGAAGAGATAAAGAAGGTGGAAGATTTTAAGTACTTAGGATCAACAGCTCAGAGCAATGGAGAGTGTGGAAAAGAGGTGAAGAAGCGTGTGCAAGCAGGCTGAAACGAGTGGAGCAAAGTATCAGGCGTGATGTGTGATAGAAGAGTTTCAGCTAAAATGAAAGGGAAAGTGTACAAAACCGTGGTGAGACCGGCCATGCTGTTTAGTTTAGAGACAATGGCACTGAGGAAAAGACAGGAAACAGAGATGGAGGTAGCAGAGATGAAGATGCTGAGGATCTCTCTGGGAGTGACCAGGATGGACAGGATCAGAGGAACAGCACATGTTAGAGGTTTTGGAGATAAAGTCAGAGAGTCCAGACTGAGATGGTTTGGACATGTGCAGAGGAAAGAGAGTACATCGGCAGAAGGATGCTGAGTTTGGAACCATTAGGCCTAGAGGAAGACCAAAGGGGAGGTTCATGGAAACAGTGAAGGAAGACATGAAGATAGCTGCCATTACCGAAGAAGATGCAGCAGATAGGATTAGATGGAAGAAACTGACTTGCTGTGGCGAGAAATGCCAAAATAATAAGAAGAAATATATAGAATATATATTTATAGAATATTTTTAGTCTTTTGGACCGCTTGTTCCTACTGGTGTTGCGTGGAGTGCTGGAGTCTAACCCAGCTCATTATAGCTTAGAGGCAGGGTACACCCCGAAGAGGTCGCCAGTCTGTTGCGAGGACACACACACAACCTTGCACACACATTCCTAGGACAAATTGGCCAATCAACCCACCTTGCATGTTTTGGACGTTGGGAGGAATTTTTTAAAGAAAAATATAATATTCTTAAAAACAAATATTTTTAAAGAATAATTTTCTGATTTCACTTAGATGATCTTGACATTTGAACATAAATTATTTTGACATTGCTGCTCTACATTTTTGTTTTTTTTCCCTTTTCTTGTTAATGAGAATATTTTTACTCAGATTGAACATAAACTGACAGTTTTATCGTTTTCTTACCACTTGAAGGGTAAGAAAAACACATTTTACACACACATTTTACAAATTGGCGCAAATCCATCCAAAAGTCTCTTGTTAATCAAACAACTTGATGGAGTTTAGCTGATCCCACATGTCGAATGATGACAAATGTCAGAAGCTTTTGGTTTATCCCTCCATCTGCCTTCCCTTCCAATATCCATCAATCTTTTAAACGTTATGTTTATTTTGCTGCTCTTCTCAGTACTTAACCTCCAGTTTACAAGTTAGTGTGGCTGTTGAGACTGATTTCATTCATCTGATGTGGAAATAAAAGAAAAAAAAAGTTTATACTTTTGTTTTTTACCCTTAGATGAAAAATTGTTCTGTTCCGTCGTCTTCCGCTCATCCGGGGTTGGGTCGCGGGGGCAACAGCATCAGACGGGAAGCCCAGGCTTCTCTCTCCCAAGCTGCATCCTCCAGCTCACCTGGAAGGATCCCGAGTCAATCCCCGGCCAGCTGCAAGACATAGCCTCTTCAGCGGGTCTGGAATCTGCCTGTTGGTCTCCTCCTAGTGGGACGTGCCCGAAACACCTCACCAGTCTGGCGCTCGGGGGGACATCCTGACCAGATGCCCGAACCACCCCACCTGACTCCTCTCGACCTGGAGGAGGAGCGGCTCAACACCAAACTCCTCCCGGATAGCAGAGCTCCTCACCCGATCTCTGAGTGAGGGCCCAGCCACCCTGCGGAGGAAGCTCATTTCGGCCGCTTGTATCCGCAATCTCATTCTTTCGGTCACCACCCACAGGCGGTGACCATAGGTGAGGGTAGGAACATAGATCGACTTGTAAACCGAGAGCTTTGCTTTTCGGCTCAGCTCTCTCTTAAAAATTGAAACATTATAGAATATTTTAATGTTAAATTTACAGTAATATGTTTTATTCTTGTCGTGTGTGAACACTTACATTGTTTATGAAGATGTTCTTTTCCTTCTTTGTTCTGCCGGTTTAGACATGGACATTATACTGATTTTTTTTTTCTTCTCCTTCAAGCATCAATTACAGCACATGTTTGTTCTGCTGAATGAGAAGCAGGGCTATCTCTCCTGGCCTGTCAACGAACACAGAGCAGAATAACACACGTATCTCGCAGTGAAAACAGGAAGCTCCATCACACTGATGCAGAAAAACAGATTTTCCTGTAGCACCTTTGACAGATTGTGAAGCTGAGATGTTTCTGCACAGCTGGGATGCTGTACTCCAGGCTGGTTGGGGTTCTCGAGGTGCCTCTGTGTGTGTAGGTTTGTTGTCGGCGGGATGCTAACAGCAGAGCTGCTGTTACAGGGTCACCGTTGGAGAATTGCAAAGACAAAGAAGTGTTTATTTAGTGGTAAATGGAGATGAAATGGAGTTGAGAGAACACAAGGATGAGTTAGACAAGTAGTTCCCAACCTGTAAAGTCCTAGGGATACTTTTGATTTTCAGTTTTTCAGTTCTATTTTATACATACGTACAATCTTGTGTAAAAAAATGTGTCACCAGTTGAACTGTCCATTTACTGAAAATAAAACTTTTTTTGCAGGCGACCCGGTGCAGTGGTTAGCACAGCACAGCAAGAAGGTTAGGGTTTGAGTCCCAGAGCTGGACAAGGCTTGGAACATTGGTTGTTCTGTGTGAAGTTTGCATGTTCTCCCCGTGTATATGTGGGATTTCTCCAGGTACAACGATTTCCTCCCACCCTCCAAAAATATGCATGTTAGGTTGATTAGGTGCTATGAACTTGCCCCTTGGTGATTGTGAATGGTTGTGTGGGTGAGTGTGTTGCCCCGCGACTGACTGGCGACCTGTTCGGAGTGTAACCTGCCTCTCACCTTTAATCAGCCAGGATAGGCTCCAGTACCTCCGCGGCTCCATTAGGGATAAGCAGTTCAGAAGCCGAAAAACTTTTTTGCATAAGCAGCAGTCACTGTTCGCTTCTTCTTCTTTCGACATTTCCCTTCAGGGGTCGCCACAGCAAGTCAGTTTCTTCCATCTAACCCCGTCTCTTGCATCCTCTTCGGTCACGCCAACAATCTTCATGTCCTTTACGGCATCCATAAACCTCCTCTTTGGTCACACTCCCTCTCTGGGTACCCTGTCATACACTTTCTCTAGATCTACAAAGACACAGTGCAGCTTTAAGCAGCAAATACAGTTCTAATTGGTTATGATTATTTAATTTTTTCAATGTTATCACCAGAATGGCATTGGAATACTCTGGATTGCAATCAAAGACAACCAGGCATCTGTGTGTCATGGTCTGTGTGTCATGGTTGGGAAACTGAGTTAGACAACTTCTCATGATCTCAAGAACACACAGACACCTCTTTTCAAAGGTACAAAACTCAAATTTTCCTAATTGTGGTTGTTTGAGGTAGCTTCATTAACTTTCACATCTCCGCAGAGGCGTGCAGAATGAACTGAACATGGTGTCACTTGTCGTCTAATTAGGGTGCCATCCCATCAGAGGCCTGTGAGTCATAGTGTGGGAAGCTCAAGTTAAACCCGTACTTGATAGCTGCCACAGGAAGTCAAATGTTTGTTAGGTCTTTTTATAATTCTAAGAGCTCGTTGGTATAAAGTGTATCTCCTGACTTGGCTCTCAGCTCGTCCATAATAACAGTAATTATCTTCAGCACACATCTTTCTGCCTCATTTAAGGCCTTCTTAACGGAGGGCATCTATCACGGAGGTGCTAATATTCCGCGGTCGCACTGACCTCCAGCGGCTCTGATTTATTCCTGACCATGTCCACCGCTCTGCCTTTCACTCGTGCTGCGGGACAAAATTGTCACAGACAACCTTTTTAATTATGAAGAGTTCATTTAAAACTTCATTAGTCGTAGGTGGTCTGTGGACAGGGGTGACATGAGAAGCTGATAGGCTCTTCGTCTTCACAGTGCAGCTTTTTCTTTAATGGATATGAGAGGATGTGCAAAAGGGATGATAAACAAGAGCAATGAAGCTCTAAGAGTACTTCATGCTTCTTTAGTTTATCACAAATATTGATTAGAGTTGGGTCACTTTGAAGAAACTTTTGGGTTATTTTATGTCGTCTAGTCCTTTTTCTCATCTTCCCTCCACAATAAATAGAGAGTATTGTCTTAAACAGAGGTTATGTTGATGTTATGATGAGATAGGCGTTTCAGTAACGTGGATACGGTGTTATTATTTTCATTTTGTCCTCCTGCGATGAGCGAAAACAGCAGGATACTGAGCGTGGAGAAGTGGTGTAACCAGCTGTGCATGAACAAATAGGACAAGAGATTTCTCTTCAATGGAAACAAATTCAACAAATTATTCACTTTTTTTTCTGGAAAACAAAGTGTTTTTGTTCATGAAGCTAAAATAATAATAAAAAGTAATTTAGGATAGAGGCTCCTTGTTGTCTCACACAAGGATAAATAAAAAGATTTCTGCTAGATGATTTAATTCTGAGAACCATCTCTGGGATGTGGGGAGTGTTGTTTAGTCTTCTGACCAAAGTCACCTCAGGGAATCAAATTATCTCTAAATTTAACTAAAGCAAATTACTCTCAATCAATCCGAGCTCATTATGTCAAAAATATTTCCCACTGCCGCACGAACAAACCTCAGCAGTCTCCTTCAAGATCATCCATGCATTTTAAATGCTACATGTGTGGGGTCATGTCACACACCTGTGTATGGTGAGAAATGATAAACTCCACCAGAAAACTTTACATACGTTTTTTTAATACTTTTTTTGTGGTTTCTGACGTCAGAAAATACACGAGTTTGTTTCATTTGAAAAAAACAAGATAAAACATAACAGAACATACTTGTGATCTAATTAAAATATAGATGAGTAAACAGGCACAAAGTTGTGAAGAAAAATTGCTTGAGGGTTTTTTTTTTTTTAAGATTCACATTAGCGGTTGAAATGAGCTTCCTCCGCAGGGTGGCTGGGCTCTCACTTAGAGATAGGATAAGGTTCCCTGGCATCTGGGAGCTCTAAGTAGAGTCGTTACTCCTTCAAGTTGAGAGAAGCCAGATGGGGCGGCTCGGGCATCTGGTTAGAATACTTCTCGAACGCCTCACCTTGTTGGTGAGGTGTTTTGGGCCTGTCCCACCGGGAGGATACCCAGAGGTAGTCCCTGGACCAACTGAAGAGACTATGTCTCACAGCTGATTAGGAAACACCTCAGGATTGTCCCGGGTGAGCTGGAGGATGCAGCCAGCGTGAGAGAAACTTGGGCTTCCCGTCCGAGGCTGTTGCCCCCACGACACGGCCTCGGATAAGCGGAAGACGATGGAATGGAGAAGCCCATTTAATTAATACATGCTAAAAAAGATCATTTGTGATCATCTAACCTTTTTTCACGAATAAAACCAAAATCCAAGAGTCGTAATAAAGTACAGACTCACCTTCATAACAATGAAGACAAGTCAGAAACCTGGGATCTAAGGTAAAAACTAATGTAGTGTTACTTTAAAACTAGTGTATATATTCAGTTTTTAAAAAATCAATTAAAATAAACAAAAATGAAATAATTTCATCTTGAAATTTGAAGCCAATTTAGATTAGTTTTATCGTCTAAAAAATTTAAAAATGACTATTTTAAATTCAGTTTGTTCATAGTTTTTATGCTCATCCACAAAAATCAGCCCTTTGCCTACATGTTTTGTAATAAAATAAATTTGATTTCAAATGAAGCGGTGCATTTAGCTTCTTCGATTAGCTGTTTTTTAGACAAACTTTGGTGAATTTAGTTTGTAAGAATAATTCAAGACCCGCCTAAAGGAAACTAAATTCCAGGAAAATCTATTTCTTCCGTCTCCTCACTCCCAATAAATATTTTCTCAAGTGTTATTTAAAACCACAGACTGATAAAAATGTTTCCGTCGAGGTCGGAGAGCCATGCCTCCCACAATCTGTCTATCCCAGGCTGAAGTAAATCTCTTTCTCTCTCAAAGGACAAACAAAGGAGTCTTGTCTACACTAAAAGCCTCTTTTCACTCCGTAGGTCCAATCTCCGGAACCACAGCTCCGACCAAGGTCAGTTCTGTTCAAACAACAAAAGCACAGAAGGTGTGCTGAACCGATATCCACGGGTCAACATGGGTCATTCCATCTCAGTCACACCAGGTGGTGTAAAACTACCTTCAGCATCTACTATTTTATAGATCTAGAGGTTACGGCTGAGCAGACAGATTTTCTTTTTTTTTAACTAGAAAAGGTAAAAGTCTAGCAGATGCTATGAAACGGTCTCATCTTTTGATCCTCGTCAGCCCCAGATGTCCTGTAAGTAACGTTTCTCCTCTCTGAGCGCTGCCAGCCTCTTCATGGCCTCCAGTTGATCCACCTGCAGCTCCGTTTTAATCATCTCTATCAGGGTCTCGTTCACATCTTTGGCCATGTTCTTAGCATCCCTGGAGAGCAAATATGCACACGACGTTAAAAAGTGGCATTTATACATTGTATAAAAGTGCATTCAAATTATTGATGTGATTAATGTTAATATGTGTTGCTGTCTTTCTAGTGAAGTGTTTCCTGTGGATCCCCATGAGGTTTCTTATTTTTTCCCCACTGATGGGGTTTAGAAGTTTTTCCTCACCGTGAAGGAGAGTCTAAGGGCAGGAATATGCTAATATTGTTTAGCTAGCATTTGTTATTTAGATTGTGTGTATGCATGTTAGGTTGACTGCCTCTGGCCCAGGACACTCTTGAAAAGGAGATTGATTTACAATCTCAATGAGTTTCTCCTGGTTAAATAGAGGCTAAATCAAATCAATATAATTGGTTGTATGTTCGTGGACTTTGGGGAGCTTTTAATCACTAAATTTCAAAAGCAAACCTTCAAAACAGTTCTCCATCCAGAGGGAGATTAGGTTTGTCATCCAAACAAAACATTCAGTAATGAAATATCATTTTGATGCGAGTCTCCGCATCAAAAAGTGTTATAGATATTTGTTTGTTTCTGTTCCCGTCGGGAGGTTGTCATTTTCAAAAAAAATGAGTGGTTTGTTTTCTTTGTTTCCGGGAGCAAAAATCTCACTTCTCAGCTGAAACGTGAGAAATTTTACACATTTGTTTTATTGAACATTTCTCAATTATTAAACATTGTTCTTGATTCTCTCTGTCAGAAAACAAAAAGCCAAAGGGGAAATGAAGGCTGAATATTTCAAACCTGTACAAGAACAACAACAAAAAAGAAGTGCCTGTGCTCATCACAGTGGAATCAGACTGGGATTACATGACGAGGCAGACGATACCAGTTGTTTAACAACGCACATCATAGCAGATCAACAACTAATAGCTCATTAAATCTGAGCTGGATGACTGAACAGTGTGTTTGTCCTCTTTATTCATTAGATTAAAATAATAGAAACACAAGCTGTAGGAATAAACATTTAAAGCTTGGCCAGCGTGACTAATTGGCAGCCGATCCGATGATCAGAAGAGCAAAGCTAACAATTTGCACAAAAAAAACAGGGCAATGTCGGTGGTGATGATAGCATAATAAGCCTCAGCTTCTCCCTACACCTGGCTGGATAGGGTATTGGTAACTTGGATTCTGTTTTGACATTTTGTTGTGTATAAGGCTATAAATCACATGGTAGTAAGAATGGTAACCTCACAGCAAGATGGTCAGAGGTTCGAGTCCCTGAGTGCGGATGAGATTTGAAATACCGTCCTTTCTGTGTGGAGTTTGCATTTTCTCCCCATGTATGCATGGGATTTCTCCGGGTACCCCAGTTTCCTCTCACTGTCCAAAAACATGCAGTCGGTTGACTAGCCACTGCAAAAATAGCACCTAGCAATGAGTATGTTTGTAAATGTTGTCTGTGTGTGTGTCCCCGCAACAGACTGGCCACCTGTTTGGGGTGTACCCTGCTTCCCATCTACTATTAGCCGGGATAGGCTCCGGCACCCTGTGCTGCCCCCATCAACGATAACCGATTCAGAATATAAATGAATGAATGAACAATAATAATTGGGGAAAAAAAAGTTACATAAACTTGTAATTTGTGTTCATGTGGCAGCATTCTGTGTTCAAATGACGCTAACATCTCTCATTTTTATTACTGCTTTCTTTGTACATTGGTTTCTCTTTCCAAAAGCACCAACGCAGCACTTCAATTTCTTTAAATGACTCAAAAGTTTTTTAAAAAATGCCTGTGACCACAGAAAAGGCCTTAGATCTTGATCCTTTTGTTAAGTATTTCACAGATTAAAATTAAACTAATCCAAATTGAGAGGAATAAATTGTTCTAAAAATAAAAGGACTAAGAATGCATCTTTATGAGGGATGAGAAATATTTCTTTTTGTTTAAATAATGAAAAAAAAGGAGTTCTTTTCTTTTTGTAATCTACAAGTTAACGAGTTGAACATGGTCAGTTAGTTCAGCTTGTAAAACCGATTTATCTTAATGGATCTTGTGATTAATGTGACTTTAAATACTTTAGGAATCTGTATTGATGTAAAAGTCAATTTCATGCTTTGAAGACGTAAGGTAATCTGCTAAAAGCAGACTGAGCATGCAAAAGAATCTTCACTGCTACGTTAAAAAAAAAAAAAAAACAAGTTGTGGACGAGTGGTTCTGCAGCTTGTTCACATCCACAGTTCCCACTGAGCCACTAACGTGACTCAGGCCAGGCAGTGTGGCAAAAGAGAGCAAGGAACCTAAATGAAATGCTCTATCTTACCCACAGACGTAGATGTAGCCGTTCTGTGTGAGTAGGATATCGGTGACCTGTTGGCAGTGAAGCAGCAGATTGTGTTGGACGTATCTGGGTTGTGCAGCTGAGGTGGTGGCCTCTTCATCTCTGGAGAAACACACTTTGAGGTGGTTCAGGGTGCCGCTGGACACAAAGCCCTCCAGCTCCTCTCTGGAACAACAACATTTTTCTTTAAAAATAGAAAATTGTTTTAATCCTAAGTCCTTTTCCCTAATTTGCACAGAAACTATAGAGTAAAAAACAACAGCTTTGTCATCACCTGTTTATAGTTGGAATCAAACTAAATCTAGAAATTCATTCAAACAACGTCCTGAATGTTTGCTCTTTTACTCCTAAAACTCCCTAAAGATATTTTACAATAGCTTCATCTGTTTCACAAGATGTGCGACCCCCTCAAGATATTTTCCATGCATTAAAAAAACAACCGACATGCTTGATGAAACGGAACGAGGATGAGCCAAAGGTCTGATCGGAACCGTGCCAGACAGCAGATTTATTTTAATTTAACAAAAGAAGAGAAAAGCAGATCAGCTTTCATAAGTGAGGTTGAGTCACTGTTACAGGCATCTTTTCATAATCAATCTTCGCCTCCATCCAGTTGGGTCTGACCTTGCTCCCCTGTCAGTGGTCTGCTCGCCAACTACTCCTTCTACCTCGGAGTGTTTATTTCTAAAAATGCCTGAGGTGTTTGGAAGGACAAGGAGAGGGATAGAGTTTGTTAAGAAAGAAGGTTTGCTGTGTCTCAGAGAGACTTGTTTGACATAATGAGACCCAGACATAACAAGCTTTGTGTCTGGGATCATGTGTGAAGGTCTTTTTCCTCAAACCAAAATACAATTTTAATCTATTTTCTAATAACATTCACAAACGCCAGTGTGTGAATTCTGAAGGTAAAGACAACCAAGAGTGGGCGTGGGTATCGATAATTGAAAATTGATTAGAACAGAGAATAGCTTTTCTACCGAAGCTGTTCATGTATCAAAATGATACATTTTGATTCCTAGTTTCAATTTGTAGTCTGTCATTTAGAATAAGTAGATGCTGAGCACCAAAAAAATTAAGGATGCACATTAGCGGTCTAAATAGTGGCAAAACTTTTTGCAGCAGCGAGACTAAAACAATTACAAAAACATTTTTGTGCACAAAAGGGTTTGCGACCAACATGTTGAAGCAAGCGCATTCAACTTAATGCAATGAAAAAAAATTAGTCCATAAATTTATCACAAACAAATGACCCGTGGATGCAAATGTCAGCCACTCAAGTTGCTAAATAGTGGCTGCACAACAGTAAGTGTCGGTAAATTAAGCTATGATGATAGAGATGCACTATTTAATACCAAGCTAAAGCTACAGAAATAGAAATAATATCTGCAGGGACAAAGCGAAAACTAAACCCAAAATGAGCTAATTGTTGGTTATGTGAAACTATGTTCATTATGACCTTTTTAAATAATAAATATGTATATATAAGATCTTGCCTATAACTTATGAAAATTCTTTCCTGACAGAACAAATATTGATCATTAATAATCGTAGAAAAGCGTTTCAAAGTTTTATTCTGGACAGTGTATTGGTTAACGAGACATTTCGACTTCCATCCGGAAGGAGAAGAACCTTCTCTGAACAGGAATGGAGGCTAAGATAGTTGCCCCCAGTTTCAGTTCAAAGGGGCATTACCATATCTTTAGAAGGGTAACGTCAAACTAGTTAGTCTTTGTCAATACAATAACAGGCAATTAGATTATAACGGAGGCAAGCCAAGAACCACCCTTCCATTGTTAACAAGTTACCACCTTTCAAATATTAAACAATTTGTAAACAAGTTAGAAGTTAGCTCTTCCCAAGGGGTTTGGCTAACTCGGGGTAGCATATATAGAATCAGGTCTCATTTATCAGTTTGAAAATTATTTTCGGAGGGAAGTCGAAACGTCTCGGTCATCAAACACACACAAGAGACAACTTTGAAACCCTTTCTACGAAGGACCACTCAATAGATCACTCCTGGACGAATGAGGGATTACACGGATTTGTTGCCAATAATTATTAACATTCATATTCAAGTTAATTGATAAGATGTCTTAATTCTGGTTTAAAAAAAAAACTCCTGGTAAAATTTCTGAATAAAAAAAGAAAATTTATAGAATCAAATGAATGGGGAATCTAAAAATTCATTCAAAGACATTTGGTTAGCATCTCATTTAGAAGATTTTTTTAACCTTGCTTTGAAAAGAAACAGAAAAGAGAATTGTTTGGAACCAGACTTTAAAAAATTCTAATGAAACCCAAACTTAATCCAGAGTTGTCTCTTTCATCATCCGTTTGATCGGAGGCTGCCATTAGAATATTTTCACCTTTCTAACTAAGATGTGAGATGATTACAAAGGACACTTAAACATTGCAAGATAAATTACAGGGAGGGGGACAGCAGGCTGTTGTTGGTGTGACATCTGGATATAAATCATCCCAGACTGATAACTGCATGAGCACAAACTGACAGATGACAGAGGATAGTTGACATCCCTCTTTCTCACACACACACCCACACAGATAACAGGCAAGGGGTTTGGATAGGATAGAACATGTCACATTTCTTAGTATGTTTACACACACAACAGCCCCGAGCTACATTCTGGACTTGAACATGAGCCCGGAAAATCTTTCCCTGAACTCTCCCCTACAGCACAAAAACACATGCTCCAGGAGGGAGGGAAAGGATAAGTGCAGACATGGGAATAAGAGAGGGTATGTTTGATGTGACAAGTTAGCATCAATCTCACAGGAGTGCTGAGTTCTGAGGCAGACTACAAACTTTATGTGCTTTTTTTTGCATTAAAAAAGAAACAAAAAAGTGACTTAACTCGACAACTACAGAATTGCGACCTCCACTTAAAAATCCAGCTGGACTTTTTTCTTCTTTTACTACTGCAGAAAAATTAACAGCAAGGCATGCTAAAGTAACATCCTGCAGACCGAGGCATCAAACTGCACATTAGTTTTGCAGAAATCCCACAGAGATTATTGCGGACAGACAATTCAACTGCTGGCATGTTGTTCTCATTCTGCTAACCTATCTAAATTGAGTACAATTCTTCATGGGTGGCTCATAAAGCACGGACTAATCGTTTTGGTCAACACTGTGGGGATATTCATCAGAGGAGCTCGACTGTGAACAAAGACAGCCCACTACCTGCTTTTGTGAGTCTGTACTTAAGAAGAAAAAAAATGAAACAAACAACAACCGCTGTGATCTATTCTAGTGTGAGTAAGGATTTTAATGTGTTGCTGGTATTTATTGGTGAAAAAAGACATGATTACTGAACACCGAGTGCTGGCGGTTTACTTTGTTGTCAAAGTGTAAAAGCTAAAATAGATAAAATATTTCTTTCGTTATGAAGGGAAAAAAAAATCAAGGCTGTTTTGTGGGTTTAAAATCTGCATCGACTGATGAATCAAAGTTTGGTCTGCTTTAAAGGTGGCATAGACGATTTTTAAGAATTTGTTTCTTAAAAAACAAAGTCTTTTCTGGTTGGACTGATGTTTATGAATAAGTGTCTGACCTCATCTGTCAGCCTCTCCATCACCATAGCAACAAGATGGGACTTAGAGCAGTCCCACCTAAACTCTGCCACACTTAATGCAGACCTCACCACTGCCTTCCAGTCCTCATTCATGTCTTGCACTACTTCAACAAATAGTTCCCTTTGACATTATCTTTACTTCTTTCTAAACGTCTTCTAAGCAAATACCAAACTAAATCTGTCATACTCTTTTTTTGGGATAAAATAATACCGCTGCTCACAACTGCTCACTTCTGCCCCAAGTCTAGCATTTGACAACTCTCTCATAACTTCATTTTGTAACTATTCACTTTTATTACTCAGGAGTTGTGTTCTGACGTCTGCCACTAATCGAAGGCTCGGTCAGGGAGGGGCAACAGCCTCATACGGGAAACCCAGGCTTCTCTTACCCCTGCTGCATCCTCCAGCTCTGTGTCTCTTTCCGGTTGGACGTGCCCGAAACACCTAACCAGTGAGATGTTACTAACCAGATGTCCGAACCACCCCATCTGGCTTCTCTCGACCCATAGGAGAAATGGCTCTACTCCAAGCTCTACTCCGAGCTCCTCCCGGATGGCAGAGATCCTCAGTCTATTTCTGACTTAGAGCCCAGCCTGTGATCTTTTGTGTTAAAACATCAATTTACATCTTCCTTGTTTTTGTTCCCACTTCTCCACACTTCATCAGTAATCTTCTCACTGTCTAATATCTTGTTAAACAACCTGGTCAGAAACTCTGTCACTTCCCCAAGACACTTCCATATCCTTATAGTGTAATCAAAGTAATAAAATTATATTTGCTAAGCTACTTTTTAATTTAAAAAGTTGTATTTTAGAAACAAATGCAGAAAATTACTTATTAAAGAGTCTGACACAGTAAGTGATGAGTCTAGTTTGATCTCAGCGCATGACCACATAATTAGTCACTCCTCCATTAATGAACCAGCTCTGTCTCTTGAAGAGACAAACTGACGGTGGGTTTTACAGCATAAACACTGTTCACTAACAGCTAGAACATCTTCTGAACTGCTTTTAATTTGTAACTCTAAGCATGGGAGAGGCAGTGATTCAGTGGTAGAGCGTTTGCCCTCAGACCGGAAGTTCGCGGGTTCGATTCCCACTGAGATCACGTCTAGGGTCCTTGAAAAAGACTCCTAGCCCCCCATTTCTCCCACCATTGGCGCTGTCATAGGTGGCAGCCTGCTGTGGTGTAACGCAGCACACAAATTTTCCCGGTAAAGGATCAATGAAGTATACATTATATGAACTCCTTTTGGTAGCCTTTAGATTCTTCTTTCAAAGCCTCATTTTTGGTTGTCGGCTCATGTTTACTTCCTATTCTATCAAGAGGATCCCACACCGCTTCTAAATGTTGAAGGGATTCATAAAACTTGATTCTTTAAGGTGCATGAGTTTTCACACTTCCTTCTTCAATAAACATGACATGACAGCCACTCTTCCACAGAGACCATTTCTGAAACTTCAGTCAACGTCAAGTACAAACGCATTGATCAAGTGGATTTTCCCCCTGCTTAGTAAGGGACATTGTTTTAGATGTGTTTACCTGGTGTAAAAGTTGCGCATTCTTTTTATATTACTGTTTGTTCACATATTTTAAAGGCCAAACTTCCAACACACTATGATTTAACAGACCAGCTTAAATAAGACATGCAAGGCTAATGGTAATTTTTTAAATCAATTAGTTGGAAGTAGTTAAAAATGATGTACTTAAGTCAAACTATGTATATTTTGCAAATTAAATATGCATATGTACCCATACTTAGTTTGTCCCCTACTTGAATTTTGTTCACCTTCATTTATGCCTACTTTTGAATAAATTACGGTTGAGTATATTCTTAACTCAAATGTTTAGGCACAGGGAATGGATTGAAGAGTTAAATGGAACAAATTACCTTAAGAAGCCTTGGGGACTTTTACAAAAGAACAATTTAAAAGTTTAAAAGAAAGTCTTAGACCTTGAAAATAAACTAAAAAGAAGTGAAAAGAGACTCCCTTTGGCATGATCCCCCTTCTCGATACCCAGTCACGTTGTTGATTCACATTAAAGCATGAACAGAAAGTTAACCATTTAGTTTTTCTTTTATTTAATCATGTCATATGTCTGAAAAACTATTGTTTGCATTCATCGGTTGGTGTGTGACATTCATGATTGACTCTATAAAATCTTGAAGGCCACATGATGCAGTGGAGTGAAAAATAAGGTTGTGATATTCAACATGAAGATGTTGCAGTCATCATTTCCAGGAATGTGCGTATTTAATGTCACAATGGGTCAGAAGCATAGAAGTCATAGTTAAGAAAAGTGCACAAGATTCTTTAAAACACAAAAACACTTGAGTGATTGTATTGTGTTAACAAATTTAAAAACAAAACAAAAAACTAAAAAGTTTCACATAGATGGGAGTTAGGACAGCGTTTAGTTTGTAAAAACTCAGTTTAATTCTGATCAAAGACTGCTGCATCTTTTTTGGTTAATAAACCTAAATAAATATGAATATGTGGAGGAAAAGTTGGAGAGGTGGAGGTTTGCACTAGAAAGAAGAGGAATGAAGATTAGTCAGACAGAGTACATGTGTGTGAATGAGAGGGATCCAAATGGAAAAGTGAGGTTACAGGGAGAAGACATGAAGAAGGTGGAAGATTGTGGAAGAAGTCTTTAGGATCAACAATCCAGAGCAATAGAGAGTGAGGAAAAGAGGTGAACAAGCGTGTGCTGGCAGGCTGGAACAGGTGGAGAAAAGTATCAGGTGTGATGTATGATAGAAGAGTTTCAGCTAAAATGAAAGGAAAGTGTACAAAACCTTAGTGAGACCGGTCATGCTGTTTGGTCTAGAAACAGTGGCACTGAGGAAAAGACAGGAAACAGAGATGGAGGTAGCAGAGATGAAGATGCTGAGGATCTCTCTGGGAGTGACCAGGATGAACAGGATCAGAGGAACAGCCAGAGGTGTCAAAAGTACCAACATTTTCTACTCAAGTAGAAGTATAAATACTGAGTTAAAAAACTACTTTAGTAAAAGTAGAAGTATCAACTCAAGTTTTCTACTTAAGTAAAAGTAAAAAGTAACCTATTTTAAAACTACTTCAAGTAAAAAAAGTAAAAGTAATTTTCAGAAAAAAAGGAATATTGTTAACAAAAGCGCATGAACATATTTTTTAACTATTATCACATGCTTTAAGGAGCAGAAAATATGATAATAAATGAAAGTGTTTTGGTGTTAAACTTTATGAATCAGAAACATTTATTTCTTAATAATCTTTATTGGAAATCGATTAATGAACACAATCAAATGTATTAACATAAGCAGGGCATTATGTAACGTCCCTTCAGCTACCAAGCTTCACTCTGCATCACCTAATTTAACCAACTTCAGCAGACACAAACACACTCAATGTAAAAAAATAAATAAATAAATTAAAAAAATGACCAAAAGGCTTTTTTAAGCCTTGAAGGCAGCTAGTTTTCAAAGTTCTTTGAGGCAATACTGAATAGTCTTTAACAAGTTGGTAAGTATGGGAGTGCCACATACAGCCTGGGCAGCGTTGCCAGGTGGGAGGTGCTGGATTATCGTACTAATGACGTAAAATTATTGTATTTTACAAAAAATATCGTACACCCAGTAAAACCACGCCCATTGACAAAATAACACCCTTTACATGCACTCGTAAGGCAGTGGGAGTGAAGGAAACACACAGGAGGCAAAATCCTTGGATTCTTTTTCTAAAATTTTAAGAACTGTAAAAATGAAAAAATAAACAGGGAAATAAGATTTTAAGAAACCCAGAAAGAAAGCAGTAGGGGCGGGACTTAGGAGACGGTACATATAAATTTATACATATACATATCTACATGTACAGTATATGTGTACATATAAGGTTTTTTTTTAATGTTAACCCAAACATCTGCATTATACAAAATCTAAGTGATGTGTAGTTTTAATCTCCTCAGTCAGTCTTTATAAACTAATCAATAACATTTTGGATGCTTTTAAGCACAAATACTTCATCCACTACTATTTATGGATTAATCAGTTCAATCAGCTTTGTTTCTAAAGATAAAATAGTGCGTCACAGATCAGTTATTTTTATAAAAATACCAACTACAACATTTTCAGCAAAGACGTTTACAATAACCGTTGACTGAAAATAATAATAAAACATTTCTTTGCTGTTGTTTTTTTCATAAAACTGATAATTCACTCAAAGTTCAGTGTTGCAGCATCAGAAACACTTTGATTTCTGAGCCCGCAACAAGTCTTAAACACGCAAACTAACGTTCCTGCTTTTTAAAAGTTTGTGGGCGGGGCTACTCGGCCCAAAGTAATGATTGACTGGACCTATCAGCCAATCATTCATCTGTTCCTTTGTTTGATGCATTCAGGGTTCATAAAAAAAAAAAAAACCCCGACAAACAGTCGCGGCTTTTCAACGGTGACAAAATGGAGAAAGTAGCGACTACTTTTTATAAATTTAACGAAGTAAAAGTACAGATAATTGCATAAAAAAGTAGTGAGTAAAAGTAAAAAGTAGACAAAAAAATAATTACTTCGTTAAAGTAAAGATACCGAGATTTTCTACTTGAGTAAGGTAACGAACTAGTCTTACTTCGCTACTTGACACCTCTGGGAACAGCACATGTTAGAGGTTTTTGAGATAAAGTAAGAGAGGTCAGACTGAGATGGTTTGGACATGTGCAGAGGAAAGAGAGTACATCGGCAGAAGGATGCTGGGTTTGGAACCACCAGGAAAGAGGCCTAGAGGGAGACCAAAGAGGAGGTTTATAGACACAGTGAAGGAGGACATGAAGATAGTTGGCATGATCAAAGAAGATGCAGCAGATAGGGGTAGATGGAAGAAACTGACTTCCCCAAAAGGGAAATGCCGAAAGAAGTTACCAATTAGAAACACCCATTCAAGCCCAACCATGTTACATTTCTACAAGATTATCTTTAGGTGTGCATTGCTGTTTTATAATTAGGCTTACTGGATTTCTTTTATAGCTCACAAGAGAGTAAAAGGTAGCCTTTTTCTCAGCTTTGCCTGTCCCTTTCCCTCTACATCTAAAAGATTCCTCTTGAGCTGCTGAGAGCTTAATAATTCTCCAACAGTCAAGAACAAATTGAAGACAGAAAGTCCACTGCATGAATACAAAGTATGAGGTATTTTAGATTGAAGGTCACAGATTTTAATAGATAAAACACATGGTAGAGTGAAAACAACTGAAAGCTTGTATGAAACACTATATAAAAGGTCTCTGAAGACATGGGAAGCTTACTTGAACAGGTAGTCACCGTCTCTGTGGCGACAACCAAAAAACAGCCAAGTCTCGCCAAACAAGACCCCGGGGTTCTTCTTCCTCTCCTCCTCTCTGAAAGTCAAACAGCATTTGTTAGCAGTCAATCAATACAAACAGACAAGTCGGCCAGATGGAGGAGAGGGAGTCCTTCCTCACAGCAGAGGTTAAAGTGGAGAAGTGACACCATAAAGTACTGTCTCTAGTGACAGCCCACTGAGTGACACAGTTACACCACGCATGGAAAAGCAAAAGTCCCAGTGACCATTATTTACTTTCACCCGACCATTAAAGAGGATCCAATCACAATAAACAGCTGCAGATCAGCTCGCTTTGTTTGTCTCTCCATCTCTATGCACACATTACTCACACACTGTCTTTTTATTGATGCACTAACATGTTCGGACAAGTGATTCCTTTTGTGGCGGCTGAGTTTGGCAAACTTCCAAGAGTCCCCTTGCAGGCTATAAGAACGGCTGTGAGGAGGTGGTTATCTACGGCCCACACCTGCTGGAAAGGTGACAGCTCTCTCTAGATAGCAACGACTGACCCTCAACCTCTTACGATGCCATCAGTCAGCTGGTGGTCAGCACGAGCTTCCATCTTCTGCTACCCTCAACATGAAAGCAGAGCTACAGGCAACAAAACCAGAAGGACAAACTGATTCTTTCATGTTGTGCTGTGTACATAAATGTCTCTCTTTAAACCCTATTTGATGAATAAATCCCGCTGTTTTCTTGCTGGAAAAACATGTACATTTATATATATATATATATATATATATATATATATATATATATTTTTTTTTTATTTATTTTTTTTTTTTTTAAATTTCATTCAAGTATCAAAACCGCAATTAAAACCAAATTTAACAGTTCAATTTTAAGTGAAAATAAAGCAGCAGGATTTTTAAAAAAAATGGCATTTGCACCCTTCCAACTTAATGAGCAAAAAGAATATATTTTTTAAAAAAGTAAAAGTTTATTAAGTGTGCACATAAATCAATTTTATATGCGCCAATTTTTTTAGTCTAAACCATAAAGGACGACTTAAAGAAATAGAGCAGCATCATCCAACCAGTGTTCCGCAGCACTCTAGTGTGTTGTGAGAGATCGTCAGGTGTTTCGTGGGAAATTATTCTATTTCACCTCAAACGGTGATCTGGATCTACCATAGCTTCAAAAGATTGTTTAGGTTGATCTTGTGGTGTTTGTGTAGAAAAATGGATTAAAGCTCCTTATGTTTATCACTATGAAATCTTGTCATTTTATTTAGAGACAGGCAGGGCTGCCCTGTGATAGGTTGTTTACTGTAACCATAGCAACCCACTCTTCTTTTTTTGTTGCATTGCATGCTGTTCTCCAACCCTCCCAAAAAACTAGCCCAGTTAGTGGATTGTATTTTCTATCTGTTTTTGAAACATGAAGAGAACATTTAGGTTGTGTTTTAAAGCAGAAAAATGCAGATTCTAATTAAATCTCAGTTTTTGCAAGACATTAAAGAGGAAAAAGTTTCTCTTGCATTCTGGGTAAATCCCCTGAAAGGTACTTTGTCTGAAACTATATGTACATATACATATAAATGGTAATGAGATACCGTAAACATAGGCATCTATAAAGAATTGTTTTTAACATCTTTTATTGGTGGTGTGCCTCAACATTTTTTTTATGAAAAAAATGGACCTTGGTATGAAAAAGGTTGAAAAACACTGTCTTAGAGAACCAACTTCAAACAACAATATAATAGCAAATCTATTTGTCTTGATTTCAAAACCACTTTCATATCTTTTTCCTAAAAAAGCAATTTGTTTAAAAAAAAAATCATCAACATAAAAGACCATCATCTCATTCATCTTTTAAAAGGAACAAAAATGTAAAAGTGTTTAATGTCAACATAAAAATGATCTCAGGGTCACCTTGCGCTCAACATGTTTTCTAATCTTTGATTCATTTATTCATTTTAATCTTCACAAAAGGTTTTGAATAATTAAAACTTTTTAAATACAGCAAACACGACTAGACCAATTAGCCTTCGGGAGAAACTAAATCAGTGCAAAAGTGTGCTGGTGAATGCTAAAGCAAAGTTTAGCTAATTTAATTAGATGCTAACTAGTCAATTAAAAAAAAAATGCTTGTATCTGAACTTAATCTTTGTACGTGAGGCTTTGTAACAGAGCTGTCTGGTAGACTTGATGCAAACGTTCAGATCCTATCCATTAGCATCCTGGACAAGATTCTTCTGATCTGCAAACAGCCTCAAGTAAACTCATTTTAGTACGCTCGTCTCTCTCCTCTCGCCGCCTACCCTAAAGGGATCAATACCAATATGAAAAACCTAGGTTCCATTCTGAGTAGACCACACCGGCGCCTTTCCCTGAATACAAATCACATCACATCCCCATGCTACAACAGCCTGCAATACAATCCCAGGGGGAGAGAGGCAGCACTCCATTTGGGGTCTAAATCAGAAGCTGTTGCCTCTCAGCACCACTCTGATCATCAGGAGGAAGGCAGAGTGTAAGAAAAGCTGAAGTTCAGACTTGAAAATATTACAATTATATCACATTTCCTGTTCTGCTTGATGATAAAAGAGCAGAGTGCTTTTAGAAATATGACCAACAGTTCAGACAAAAAGAAAAAGCTTGAGCTTGAATCCTACATTTGAATGAAAAATCACACACATGGACAGAAGTACAAGTCTGTAGCTCTATTATTGTTAGCTGCTTTGACTGATGTAGAGATGTTTTCTACATGCCCACACAAGCTTTAAAATACAGGCTGCCGTAACCCTAGCATCCAACATGTCTTTGTGTTATGCCTTTTTCAACTCATTGGAACTGCTGAGAAGATTTCAGCCGTTCTATTCAATTAAAATGCACTATTTCACCATTACTTTTGCAAACTAAACAAAAGAAACTGAAAATTATATTTGAAATATAAAACTGGGAATGACAGCAATCAATGCCAAGCTACTGCGGGTCCTTATTAACATTTCCTCCCACTAAGAAGGCCTGTGACCTTTAGAGACTCTTCTTCCACTTGCTATCGGTGCTCTAAATTCGTGCAAGGTACTTTTGAAAACAGCCATCGATTAACAGCAGGGGTGGCAAAGGAAGAAGTAGAGGGATCGAAGCGTCCCCATGTTGTTTTGTTGCCAACAAAACTTGTCTCGGGCCTTGTGGCAGATATGGCGCCCTGTCGACAAACCAGTGATAGTTATCTCCTATCGAAGTGCCGAGTCAGCTGACGAGGCTTTGTTTGGAAGCTCAAGTTAGATTCTGCACAACGCAGCGTGCCATGACAGATTCATATAATCCTCCAACAAAACGCGCAGCTAGCGGGGGAGAGGATGAGAAACGCAGAGAGGACAGCTGAGCTCATGAATCGATTCCCATGCTGGAACTGTGAGGGGCTACTTGAAATGAAAAGAAATTGTGATAAAAGAGCATTTTAAAAATGAACACTAAACTTATTAGAAAGTGTTTGATGAAGGGCAGTGTGTGTTGCATTATGAAACAAAAGCTCTGCAATCAATTGATGCCTGAGCATTTTTTTCCTAATAAAACACCAGCATGTATTTTTATCTTAGAGAGCAACAATTGATCTCTGTTAGAACATGAAAATAAGTCTGCTACACTTATTCCTATTATACAACAGCATCCAGTTAGCCCTGGATATTGAAAGTTGTGGCAATTTTTTTTGCTAAAACATGCTTTCTTCAGAAATCCTCAGTCCAAGGTTACAACACCACCTCAAGCAGGATGATCCCTCTTCATTTTATCTCTTTCTGTACAAAACGATCCACTCGCCATCCCTTCAGCTGGTGCACCGTCAACTCTCAGAGCAATCACCCACAGACGCCGACCGTCACAACACAGCAGGCATCCAAGGGATTTAGACACAATTGAAGTTGACTGGGGCACGACCTCATTTATTCAAAGCGACATGTCAGTCTGCTTGAAACAAAAAAGGCTTACTCCGCTCACTGACAAGTCAGGGTGGTTGTGAGCATGGTTAAACTTGTGGGTATCAGTGGACGGAGTAACATCAGTCATATTAACTCCATCTGACAGCTCGGCCTTCTGTAGTTTGAATTTAGACATCAATTCGCAAGCTTGAAAAATTTGATAAAATGTCGTGTTTTGTTTGAAAATGACGGTCATCCCCAAGTAGGAATGTACAATAATAGTTTAACCAGCCAGAAATAAGTACCACCCACTTATCTCAAAGTCAATATTGCGGTTCCACTTTGACAATCACAAGTGAAGATTTACTTTCTTAACATGCCCACCTCCAGGAGTTTTTTTTTTTTTTTTACTTTTGAAATCAATCGCTCGTCACATTGCTCTGAAACCCAACTTTTTATTACAAAAGTCATAAATTTGTGCTATTTGAAAAAATCCTGGTGGGTGCGGAGAGGATCTAAAATAATCCCTGACATGATCAAAGCAAGCCAATTAGATTTATTATGATTTATGCGATGCAGACTTTTAACAGCTTCATTTTGGAATGCATTTATTTTTTCTCCAATCATTAAAAAATATGCAAGACAAAGAGACACTGTGAAATTAAAAGAACTTCACATTGTCAGGGTAACGTCACTTCAGCATTGTAAATATTCAATGCTGGCCAGGCATTTTCTGCATTTGTCACGCACTTTGCACCATTAATAGAACTTAATGCTTGCCGCACAAAGCTCCACCAGCTATCGCCTTTTAAACACACACTGCTGGCAGGATGGGGTAATTCTGAGCTTTAAAAAAAAAATATCTGTGTTTAGATCATTAAATATCTAATAAGGGGCTATTATGTAGAAGACACTGAGATCAGTTAGGTCAGCCAATCATATAAAATTGGCCGTACTTAAACAACCTGCCATCTCAGACATTGTGCAGGTTGATGTCGGTCTCCAGTTTAATTTTTTTGTGTAGTGAACTCTTTAACAATAATTCACAGCAGAGGTGTACATTTTCCAGGATCCTAAATTTACCAAATGGAACCTTCACACAGAAGTGTTCTTCATTTCCTTTTTCAAATTTATGTGGACACTTTCACATCCAACAGGAAAAATGCAGTTACGTACATTCTCGTACATTCCTGTTATTTTTCAAAAAGACTGCAGAGAAATTGGCAAACCTCCGCTTAGGTTTGTTTTTTTTTTTCTACCCAATTTATACCACAGCATGGCATATGTCTACTGTCAAAAGTATTTGAAAATTGTGCTTATAACAATTAATTAAAAATATTTAAAGTAAAAGTGTATTAATAAAGGCATTTTTTTTAAATCATATTCGCATTCTGATTCCTTGAACCTTTTACCTCCATTTACGAACTACAGCCAAATTGCACTGCGACTTGAAATAAGTAAACCCTCAAAGAGAGAGAGTGAATGATAACAAGTTAGCAAAGGGATTTCTGGCTGCAAACTAAGGAATATATTTTCACGTTGTGGCAGGACTGAGAAAAACTTTCAAGGCCAAAATGCTTTCAGTATTCTTTAGACGGGCAAAATGTATGAAAAATAAGGCATTGTTGCACGAATATGACCATCCTGGAAATGAAAAAAAAAGTCTCTTTAATAGGAGGGTATTTAGCAAAAGTTTGCAAAGAACCACCTACCTACAAAAATATGAAATATATGAAAATAATTCCAGCAGATGGATGAAAATTTATTTTTTGGAGATAAAAAATTTTGCTGTATTTTTCAAGGATAGAAAATCTTTTAAACCATTTAGCTTGTGGATGAATGAGTCTGATTTTAGATTTTTGCTGCAACCAGTGGCCTGGGGAATATTTCACAACTCAATGGATAAATAGATTTTAATTAAAAATACCAACAAATAATGAAAGCAGGTATTGCACACCACTTGCATAAAAACTGGAAATAAATGATTATGCACAGCCTCAGAGGAGAAAGTTGAATGTTTTATAATGGCATTAAGCGACCCTAACAAGGAAAAGCATGTAAAAGCCATACCATATATTTTGCCAATTCATTTGAGATCAGATCGCAGGAGTAGCAGCCTAAGCAGAAAGTCCAAACCGGCCCCATTTTCCAGCTTCCATCTGGGAGGTTTTCAGGTGTTGCTTGTTAAAAACCTCACCAGCATCCTAACTGGGTAACAAAACCACTACATGTAACTTCAATCTACTCAAAAGTAACAGCTCTACCCCAAATCTTTCCCAGATGGCAGAGCTCTTCACTTCATCTCTTAGAGATCATTCAGCCACCCTGCAGAGAAAGCTCATTTCGGGCACTTGCATTTGGGACATTGCTCTTTCGATCAACACCCTCTGCTAGTGACCATTAATGAGGGTTGCACTTGATACCTAGATCAACTGGTCAGTCAAGAATTTTACTTTTTTTGGTTTAGCTTCCTATTCATCAAAAAAGAATCCACCCAACAATCTCTTCCTCTATTGGTCACTAACCCAATTGCAAAATTGAAAAATGTACAGCGATGTTTGCAAATGAGCTCTGCAACATACAGTCAACCTGTTAATGTTGTATCCTGCTTCTCGCCTGTAACCAGCCAGAGTCCAGTCGATCTGAGCTACCTGTGGAGTTATGCTACATCGCAATTCTGCAAATGACTCAGAAACCGCTCCAACCCCTCTGTATCTGAGCTATTTGTCAAGTTATGCAACCTATGTTTGATGTCAATAATACGTAGCACAACTCATATTGAGTGTTTTCTTGCAATTTATTACAGAAAGAGCATCAATTGACAAACAAATGTATCTAATAATAATACAGCAAATACATTGTGGTGTGTTTTAGCATTTTATTACAGTACGAACATTGTTTGATAAATAAAACTATCTGTAACGTTATGATACCAAAGCTATAGTCGGGATCAGTAAGAATCAATATGCTATGGTTGGTATCAATAAAGTATTCAGAAAACCTAGTTTTATCTCATGCAGTTGTTTCTTAGGTGAAGCACAGTTCACTTGTTCAGATATTTGGTAGGCCTTTTCAACAAGGCGGCATTAATCGATAGGCGGAGCTACTGATAGCTAGTCTCGTCAAGGCAGTACATCTCGACAGAACATCGGGATTGGCTTCAGAACTCCCGTGTGGAAAAGCGGTTAGAAAATACCTTTTGTTTAAAAACGGTATTAGCAAAAGTTTATTTGGAACATCTCTCTATCTATTTTCTTTCTTTTTTTTTTCTCCTCATACAAAATCTAGTTCTTTGGTTTTTTTTTTAAGCTCTCACAAATACTTTTAGAATTCCAGAAACCTACCTTTGCTGGAGGAAGCCAATAAAAGGAGCCACTCCCGTGCCAGGTCCAACCATAATAAAGGGCACTGAAGGGTTGGAAGGGGGCCGGAAGGAACAGCTGGGTCGCAAGCTCACATGGACCTGAGGTCAGAGGCATTTAGAAATTGTTAAAAAGAAAAAGAGTAATTACAACGGAGAGTAGAAGTCACTGCAGGTCTGGAATCCAATTAATTCATCTACTTAATATTCTAAAACATACTAATGAGAAAACCTGAGCTTCAATCCATTTAATCTGTTTGTTCAAAGGATTAGTTTGATGCAACTTTTACTAATTCTCCAATTTACAAATCCTAACAGACCAGAGCTGATTCTTTTGTTACAGACGCATTATAAATTTTTCACAGCGAACTGCTGCACACCACGAGACTGCATATTTCTAACAATATTTTACCCAAAACTCACTTTCTCTTTTTCCAGAAAACTATATGGCAAGAATAAAATATTGTAAATAATCTTTAGGTTAGACAAAAGACTTTTGTCCTTTAGTGGATTCAAGACGAACCGTCTTTTGATCTAATTAGTAAAAAGTTACCTCCACTTTCAGTTTTCTCTCCTCTATTCTGCTCTTACCTTCGGCAAAGCCAGGCTGGTATTGGCGAGGTCAAACAACCAGCCGGTGCACAATCCTCGACTCCCTGCAGGCCTGCCGGAGCATGCTGGGAACTCCACCACATTGAAAACAAAATGCAGCTTTCCTGGGTGTTTTTGACAACAGCTGAGGATGTAGCCCCACAGAGAAAGAGAAAAAAACAGAGAGAGTAGGGGAGTTCATAAGCGTGTGTGTGTAAGGCATACAAAAAGAGAAACATGCACAGACAAATGGGCATGGTGGGTACAAATAGCATCTACATTTATAATGAACTTATCAATGTATTTTTCGTTTTGTTTCGACTTCTGAACAAAGTGTATATATTTGAATAAATAAATACTGTCTATTTACACTGTAATATGCTCAATAGATTTTGAGTTTAATGTAAAAGTATGGATCCCTATTCATATTTGTACAAAATATATAAGAAAATTATGTACACAAAATGTATACAAATTACTTGTAAAAGTCTCACAAACAAATTTTAGTTTAACTTTTACCATAATTGTTAAAAACAAGTTGGTCAGTTTAAAGGAACAAAAAAGCTTATAGCTAAATTATTTGAAACAATCTAACAATTCAATTAGCCAGTAAGTTAAACATTTTGATATAATTTACATACATTTTTTCTAGGTTTTAGTGCATGCTTATTTTTAAGAAACATTTTAAAAAATTAAAACACATTTAAGATTTTAAACACATATAACTGTTTGAAATCCCTCCAAAAAAATGAAGAATATTTCTGCAGTTTTATTGATTAAACATGAAAGCAATTGTAGACAAATTTGTACAAAGCTATGAATTGGTTATCTCATCAAAGTGGTCGCATTTTTTCTTCTGTAATTTAGAGTGCATCATTTGTTAGATTAGTTTTTTATATATATATAAAAAAAAAAAACATAGTAATTTTAACTATTGCAATGCTATCCAATAGACCATTTTAAAGTAGGACACTCTAATGCAAAATTTCTACAAGCAGATTAGTTAGATAAACCGTATTTTGTTAAAGACTCTTTACTCTAATGATGTTTAATAGAAGTGTGTGAATGATTCAAGCCCAGTGATTATGTGACACCTAATTTCTTTTTAATTAATTGACAGTAATATTTCAAAGTAGCCTCTGGCATGAACAGATGTGAACCTCTGACGATCTCCCTAAAGTATAAATGCTTTTGTTTGTCTTCCTCCTCTCTGCTCGCATCTCCACTGCCGGCTAGCGCACTCTCATGCTCTCTCATCCTTCACTTTCCAGTTCCTGTGGGCCACCGGAGACCTCTATTGACCACAGCATCAATAATGCAGGTCTCTAATGTCTCCACACCACCTGATAAACTACAGCCACACTCACTACCACCCCTTCACTGCAAACCCACGCACACACCCACACAGCAAAATGGGAGACTAATAAGAGCGGCTAAGAAGTTCTGACGCTGCGTTAGATGTTGCAGCTCCACATTAGCTTTGAAGCTAATGGGCACTAGCCTAAACGTAAGAGCAAATCAATGACTGACTGAGGGTGAAAAAAAAGCAACACTGGGCAACATTCACGGACCAATAATTAATCAGCAAAGTATAAAACTTGCACATGTTTAGAAAAGGAGAAAAAAAAAAACAATTTGATAAATGGCTGTGCATTGGTTAGCACAGCTGTAAGGTTGGAGGTTTGAGTCCCACATTGGGATGAGGTTTGAACATGCAAACTCCACTGGCCTTTCAGTGTGGAGTTTGCATGTTCTCTCCATGTATGCGTGGGTTTTCACCAGGTGCTTTAATTTCCTCCCATCCTCCAAAAACATGCATTAGCATGATTGGCCACAATAAAATTGTCTCAAGGAATAAGTGTGTGGTTGTGTGTGTGAATGGTTGTCTGTCTATATGTTTGGCCACGCAACAGACTGGTGACCTGTTTGGGGTGTACCCCGCCTTTCGCTTTTAATCGGCCAGGATTTACTTCAGTACCCCCACGAGCTCGCCAATGATATACGGTTCAAAAGATGAATGAATGAATGAACAAATTTTAAAAAGATGCTAATCCACACTTTTATTGATCACAGGACCTTGATCTTAAAGTAAAACTTATTTCCTCTTTTTTTAATGCTCCTAAATATTTTTAAAACTCTAAATCCATATAAAAATGCCAGATTTTATAATCCCAAAAGAAAGCGTCTTTTAGCCGTTATCTACTCTTTTTTCCAATCTTCTTAAATGTCACATATTTTTGAGCTCAGTCCGTCCTTGTGATGGGTTTAGTTCTAGGATCTAGCTTGGATCTAACTTGTGTAGATGCTGCTGAATTTGCTAACTGTAATGTGTAATATCATTATAGATTTTTATCATGAAAAGCCGTCTCAGAGGTCTGCTTTTAGTGAATAAGATAATTTGTGAATTTAATTATCTGTCTTAATGCACGCATAGCGCTAAAACATTCAAAACAAATTTCCACAATGAGGTTGCAGACATTAAAAGACAGAAACCATCCACAAATTCTCCATATATAATCAGAGTTGAAGTAAAATCTTTTCTGTTTAAAGAAGAAATTTAAGTTATTATTGCTTAAAAAATAGGCAAGTCTTGATGGTTAAATTCAAGCAAGTAACAATTGTATTACTTTTTCATTTGATGTTCTAATTTTCATTTTGTTCTATGATGGATTTCTGAATATTTACTTATATGTTTTTGCTTTCATGGTGATTTGAAAAAAGGGTCGGCGTAATAAGGGTTTGCTTCAGCCGATACCTTTTTGGTCCGTTGGTAAAATACAATTTAAAAAAAAAATGTAACTTTCTTTAATGTGAATTTACAATTTGACCAAAATAAATAAATAAATAAAATACCCATTTGGGCAGCTTGAAAAAAACCCATGGAAATCAGGAAGATTTATTCCGCAAATTAAAAGCTGGGAAAAAAACAGAATTATAGATGTGTGTTTTTACAGATGAATGAGAATGAGAGAACAGAACTATACTAAGTGTGAGATTTATTTTTCTGTCACCTTACCTGGCTGCTGAGTAAGGTCTCGGCTGCAGTTTCGGCAAATGCTCTGAAAAGCAAGCACAAGTGTCAATCATTTTGTTGTCTCGGTAAGATCTGGTTACACCCATGACGAGAAGGAGAGGAAAAAAAAAAATGAAAGTCATCTTGGCCCTCTGAGACATCCTGCCTACCAATCTATCCTCAATAACCCCCACCCAGGTTAGAGTCTTGTTTCTGGGACACACTTCTATATTTATGAAATTACAAACTCAGGGTTATGGAATCCCATGTGTGCAGATGTGGAGCCAGTCGGAAACAGATTGCTTATGCAGGCCTTATTTCAATGCCAGCCATCAAGGTGCCCTCTTTTGGGTAAAATGTTGAATAAGTGAGCTGGTGTCAGAAAATCAGGCAAAGGAGATAGGTTCTCGCCCGGTAGCAACAGGACATGCTATCTTCCCTTCAGAAACCTGGCGTAGGAGTGATTGAGAGTTGTGAATCTCTTTGAGAGATGAAGCAAAAGATGATCTATGTGTGCCAACCGAGAAATGAAAACAACAGCTGGATGAACTTTTCTTTCTACATTCAGACTTGATTTGTCTGACAGATGAACAACTCAGGGTGTGAAAAAAGACAAGATGTCTCCATCATTTTGGTTTTTATTCTTTAAAATCAAAGACAGATAAACAAAATTTAAGAAAACAACAAATAAATTGCACTTAAAACTAGAAATAGGTCTTTCTATATCCACCTACATTTATTTTACTGTATGTATATGTATAAATAGAGACTGAGATGATTTGGACATGTGCAGAGGAGAGAGAGAGAGTACATCGGCAGAAGGATGCTGGATTTGGAACCACCAGGAAAGAGGCCTAGAGGAAGACCAAAGAGGAGGTTCATGGATACAGTGAAGGAAGACATGAAGATAGTTGGTGTGACCAAAGAGGATACAGCAGATAGGGTTAGATGGAAGAAACTGACTTGCTGTGGCGACCCCTGAAGGGAAATGCCGAAAGAAGAAGAAGATATGTATAAATAGAGCGATATAGATAGATCGATAGATAGAGAAAGATAAGGATCGATAGAGATAGAGAGACAGAGATCAATAATGATCAATAGAAATCAACAGAGATTGGTAGACAGACATAGACAGAAATTGATTAAATTCTGTGAATTGAAATACCAAAAACAAAAGGATCAAAAAGAATAGTTTTCTCTGCAAGTCAGAAATTTGTGTGTGAAGCAAGTATAGAAGTCCAAGTAGCTCAGCATTTTATTCACAAGTCTGGAAAGAATAAAGTGATAAATCAACAGGCAGATTTGTGCAGCATCTTCAGTGATTAGGATGCTACATCACTCTATTGTAGTGAGAGCTGAGCCAAAAAGCAAAGGCTATTACAAAGGCTGCAACCCCTAAAACATAACTTGAGCTGAAGCAGTACAAAAAGAGAATGGTAAAATAGTTAGTCTTATAATTTGTAAATATATATGTATCTATGTCCACATTTTTTATTTGATTTTAATGTTGTAAGTGCTCTAAAACTTTTTACTGCTTACTGGGTAGATGTGAAGAATAGACACCAAGATTCAGGCCTGGACGTTGACATCTCACCCACATGAACCTTCAGCTACATCTAAACATGAACCTTCAGCTACATCTAAACCACACAGCTTTTGACATCCCTCCATCTGGTCTTTTTACCTCTGAAGTGCAACATTTTTGAGCAGCTTTCTTCTGTTGCTTTCACAGTTAGTGAAGAGTCCGGCAGAAGCAGCTGTAAAACTCGCCTCTGAGATTTGGAGGCGGATGGAAGGTGATTCTCCCTGGGGGCGACTCTGCAAGGTACTACTGGGTTAACTTCACACAGCGGTGGTAAAACAGATAAAACTATGCTGTAACCTGGGAGAATGTGGAGTTCATAGATGCAAAAACCAGACGCCACTAAATGTTTGCTACTTTTTGCTACCACCTCCTCTAACTTGCAGTTGTTGGTGAGTTGTTAGAACAACTCGCTCATAAAAGAACCCTGGTATTCTTTAAAAACGGTCTTAGTAACATTTCTGTGTATATAATGATGTAATATTTCTTCAAAATGTTTAATTTTTGTAACATCGGCCAACTTTTTTCCCGTTTAAATCGGTTCAGTAGTATAACATTCCTATTTAAGCATAGACTTCAAATTAATTTCTTTGAAACCAGTGAATTGTTCACTTTTTTCTTTTTCTAAAAACATTCACAATAAATACTAAGCCAGACAGCAGACATAATAAATTGTTCAAATTATTTGGTGGTATTTCTCTTGATAATTAGGATTGGGGAATAAAGATTAACCTTAGTAAGAGAAGCTTTTTTGCAGAGTTCACATGCTCTGACTTCAAAACTTTAAAAAAAAAAAAACAGTAACTCACCGGGTAGGTCTGCCAAGCTTTTCCTCAAAATCAATTTGTTTGTAGTGAAGATGCAACACAAAGTAAATCATTTCTGAATAAATCTTCACAACTAATTTAGTGGATTTAAAACTTTGTAAATTATTTTATTTTTAGGAGTGAAAACAAAAATGAACAGAAGACAACCAACATCTTTCTGTACACAGTATAATGGGAACATTTCTGCTGATACTTTCCATCAATAAAAGCTCACACTTCTCCATCAGAGGGTGTATCGGGTATGTTAACACAGTCCGATGGAGCTGAGCAGTGCTCAGGTTTCTGCTTTTCCACCACAGAGTGACAGCACATGTCTGAAGCAGAACACGATCAATCCATCATCACTTATACACAAACTAACGCTGCTGAAAGCTCGCACAAAAACTTGGTTTTGATGGACACATTTAAAATTGTCCATTTCAAGCAAAGAAAAGCAGAATAAAATAAAAACCAAGTTAGCTGAAAATATTCGTGTTTTTTCAAAGAATAATCATTTCTTGGGTCATCGTTCATCACGCCGTGTTGCGATATAATTCATTACATCCCAAAAGTCTGCGATTTATATACAGAAATGCCATTTTAGTGAATGAAAAAGTATAAACCTTCAAAGATTCATGAGCGGTTTCTTAGACTGTGCATAAAATTATGGGGGCTATCTTTGAAGCTTTAAGAAGAATTATACCTCGAAAGGATTTTCACATTTTTAATAACTTACTAAAGCCAATTTAGAGTTATTGTAAAATAACTCCAGGCTCTGATAGTTTTTTTGGTTTGCCCACCATTTATTTTGATATTCAGAACCATGCACTGCAAGAATTTATTAACGATTCAGTTTGTAAGGTGTGGCAAGAGTATTCATTTTACATTTTGTTTTTCTAAAGCAGAGGTTGGTCTAGATTCATGATAGCATATTTATTTTACTTAAGCTCATATACTTTGCCACACCGAACACAAACAACTAGATAAGGGAATTAAATTGCGCTATTTTATATGAGACCTGCAGTAAAGTGAGAAAGATGCTAATGGAAAACAGTCACCTCCCAGGGGCTGTGACCTCGAGGTTTTTATTCGACACTGTATGAATCAATGGACCATGTAACAGCAGCGTTGACACCGAGACAGGCACCTTTCCATTTTTATACCTCATTTTCTTTTTTAGATAGTTACACGCAGCGTGCACTTTGTCAAAGCCATCTGGTTTACATACAACTCTTCTAATTACTTAGACTAAATGTGTAAGAGCAGCCCAACATCTTCCATTCGGTGGGGATAATGAAGTGGGATGAGAACAGAAATGCAGCAGTGCGCTTTCCAGGTGACATCCTGAATCTGACTTCACCTCTAACCTTTAATCCAAACTGACCCTGTTTATATGTGTCCTTGCAAATCTCTGTAGCTCACCAATAAAACCAACTAACAGCTGTTGGCCCGAGGCGCATCTAACGCCACATTTTTCACAACCGGTACGATTGCCAATTTCTGCATCCGTTCACCACTGAGGGGAACGACAAAAAAGAGGAGAAAAAAAAGTTGCTGTGGTTGGCAAGTAGGCCTAAAATAACTGACATTGGAGGTAGGCTGCGAGCTGTGACACAGCTGCTTTAGAGGGCGACTCTACTTGTATGTGAGGCCATCGCCAACTAATTTCACTGTTGGGTAAGTTTCAGTCAAATCTTATTAGTATCGACCAACCGGTTATCTTAACGAGCTGAGAGAAAACATTGGTTTTTTACTAACAGTCGACTAACAGGGTCACGGGAAAAAATAAGTTGGAGATGACAATACTTATTAGCAAAAGAAGCTGAGAAGGAGAAAATGAAAACTTTGAGAAAATATCTTGACTTGGAGCTACAGTATTCACAGAAAATATTACAGACTCTGGAAAATGAGAAAAGAAAATGAGTGTTGACCCTTTGGGAAGCCTTCGATTCGTGGAGTGTGACCATTCTGTATAATTAAAGATGGTGACAAAAATCAGCCATGGGGACTTTGGTTAAACTTACTTTGCTAAGGATACACTGACTCCTACTGGATGGAAATTATCAAGACCAACAAGTTTCTCCAAACATGCACTGATAAATAAAAACTAAACAACATGGGCTTTTTTAAAAAAAACAAAAAAGTCTAATCAATGCAACTGGAGCTATTTTTTTAGCCTTTAACAGGGTGTAGCAGCTGCACAAGTTTATCGGTCAAAACAGCCAAAAGCGTCCTTGGCAACTAACATTAGAAAATGAGGTTATTATTATTATTCAGTTTCCTATTAGTTCAACAAGCATGTGTGCCTGTTCTGAGTAAGAAAAGTGAAAAGGGTTAAAAAATAATATATGTATATATTATTGCATCCATATTTTCTTTCTGGCCCATTAGGTTGCTGGGAAGTAGTTGAAAAACAACAGGAAGTCTGACCTATGAGAAGGCTGAGAGGAGGTGAGCATGATGGGAAGGCTCTGAGCAGCTCCAAAACGCTGAGGCTCGGCTCTCGTACGTAAAGGTTGTAGTCTGAAGAACCCTGTTTGCTGCAGAGCTCTTGCAGCCTCCGTCTCTGTGCTCCATCAGTAGTGTGCTCTACAAGAGCTCGCACGAACGCCTGATAGGAAACAAAAAAGAACACTGTGTTACTGCCTTTGGCGGAGGTGTTTGTGTGTTTCTGAAAGGAAATTAAAAAAAAGATTATATCAACTTGTTAATGCTCTTGATAATTTGTCAACACTAAATGTTGTGACGAAAGACAATTGAACTGATTGTTTTTCCAACTTAAGGCATTGGTTAAAAAGAAAGGATTTGAAAGATTGCAAAAATGTGATACGTTTCTTATTCGACAATCTTCTGCACCTCGGATTCAATCAGAACATCTATCATATCTCATGCTGAAACGTCCTGAATAATCTAAGCGAATCATAAGGGCATGGATTTAATGCAGAAACCAGTAGCACATTCATTTAACCTTCACCAGGAAAATTATCTCCATCAATCATGTCATTGTACTTTGCCAGGATCGAGCTTGGATTTTTAAAGTTATTTTTTACTGCAACTTCTTGCTTTGTCGGTAAATAAGTGCTTAACTTTTTCACAGTAACAGGAGAATTTGAGTTAGGATTTTAAACTAAATCCACCAATTATGATGCTTTGCAAATGCATAGCAATGATTAACATCATTAAAATTTTAGGAGCTTTAATAAAACATTTCACTGGCTGCATCTCACAGGCAGCTGTTGGAAAATAAAAATTTTAGTGTCGTGGATTCATGTAAGCAAATTATTTCTGTTGGGAAATGTGTTTATAATCCTTACATAGTCTCTCGGGCTGAACTGAGGAAAGTTGCTCAAATTAAAAAGTTATGCATCTTATGTCACACAATTCTCTTAACTAGGAGAAGAAATTTATGGTAAACTTTAATATATTGTACATTATTATATTTTTTATTTATTTCAATTAGAATTAAAAGTAGATTATAACTTGCAAACATAATAAAAATAAAACATAGATCATTTTATAAAATACTACAAACTGAATAAATTACGCAAATTTCAGTTATTTTATTTTTACAATACACTTGTGCACGGTGGTGCAGTGGTCAGCTTGGTAGCCTCACAGCAAGAGGATTGGAGTTCGAGTCTTAGAATCAAGGCCAGGCTGGAAACACTGGTCTTTCTGTATGGAGTTTGATGTTCCCCCCATGTATGCATGGGTTTTCTCTGTGTACCTCAGTTTCCTCCCACTCTCCAAAAACATGCGTGTCAAGTTTAATAGAAACTATAAAATTTTCTCTTGGAATGAGTGTGTGTGCAGCCCCAAATAAACTAGTGACTTGTTCAGGGTGTACCCTGCCTCTTCCCTGAAAGCAGCTGGGATAGGCTCTGGCATCCACAGCAATCTCATTAGTGATAAGCAGTTCAGAAGACTAAACAAAATGGAACAAGTTTAAACTATTTATAAATAACATTAAAAATACAAGTTTGCAGAATAGATTTTGAATAAATTTTAAGAATAATGAAAAATTGCCTCCAATTTTTTTTTTTTTTTTTTTTTTGCAGATACGTGTTAAAATTAAAAGAAAAAAATGATATAGACTACATCCTCAGCCACAGCTCAGGACTGCCACCATGTGACATTTCCACATTGTGCCACCTGTAGGAATGACAACTATTTCCAGATGTATTAAACCTGGCATTACATGAGCTTATTAAACCTCAAACATCATACTCGGTGATGACATAAACTAAGTGTTATTCGGGTTTTTCTCAGAAAACCAAGCTTGTGCGTGATTATAAAAACATAATCCTCCTTAATAAAAAGCAAAAGCCTTCAAATCTTCACTTTCAAATTCACTTTCAAATCTTTCAAATTATTATAAGCCTGCATGAAGTAATAAGCAAGAGGCAAATTTTTTTTTTGTTGCTCTGAATGATTAAACCAACAAGCAGGTTGTCAAACTAGGAAGTTCAACTCAAATCATTTCTGAATTCATTTCTACAAAGCAAGTTTATAGATGTGATACCTTCTTTGGAACACTTCTGATCTCCAGACACCATGTGAGCAGGAACAGCAGAGAAACACTTGGGGGGATGTGAGATGGAACTTGGGCACCTTTAAATAGTGGAGACAAAAAAAAAACATCCAGTAAGGAACAAACAAAGAAGAACAAATAGGATTAAATCATCAAGTGTTTTAAAGACAGATGAACCAAAAAGTGAGACTTGAATTCCTCCATCAAACTCTTTATCCTTTTATCCCTCAGACTACAACTGCCAGTCTGGAGGTAGTTACAAGTTCTTCTTCTGGTCTTTATGTTTGCACTGAAGCACTTCAGTTTCCCTTTGGGATCAATAAAACATTTTTAATTGAATTACACGCAAAATTAATGGACAACTTTATTTTGTTTTTAAGATAGCGACTGAAAAAAAAAACTACCAAAGGAAAAAAAAAGGATAGTTGAAATGATTAAAAAAAAAAATGTAAAAAGCAAAATTAAAATTATGTCTTAGTTATAAAAATATAAAAATACAGAAAGCATATAGTAGAAATCTTAGAAGAATAAAATTTATACAAATGGGAAAATTGTGCAAATACTATCTTGACAAAAAGTTAAACTTATTTTTTTTTTTGTGTAGCTTAATATAAATAAATAAATAAATAAATGAATTACTCTATTCATCCCTCACCGGGGAAATTTGTTTGCTGCACTCCTTACACCGCAGCAGGCTGCCCTTCAACGGCGCCAATGGTGGGAGAAGCGGGGTTTAGGTGTCTTCTCCAAAGACCCTAGACGTGCTCTCCGTGGGACGCGAACCCGCGACCTTCCGGTCTGCGGGCGAACGCTCTAACCACGCGGCCACCGTCTCCACCCATCACAACAGAATACTTATAGACTTTAAAAATGGTGTCAAAAGTATGTTTTTAAAAGCAGAAAATATACAGTGAAGGATCATCAATTAAAACAAATTTACTCTGAATAAAAAGGTCACCATCAAATGATGTATTTTTAAGGCTCTTAGTCCTTTTTAAAAATGTATGCATTATCAATTTATAAACAAAACTGAGGTCAGATGAGCAGAAAAAAAAAAAAGAGTTGTTTTTCACCTTTTTTCTTTGTGTCTTTTCTGAGTGTAATATGGACATGATGGTTTCTTTGGTCAGTTAGACCCAGTGTGTGGATCAAGCTATCCACCTCTGCTGCCCTGTTTGGGCAAAATACATCAAAGGAATCCCCTGGCTCATAAGTCAACATCGGGTAGCCCTAGAGATGAAACCGGAACATATGGAAAATAAAAAATGATCTTATAGCACACTCTTCAAAAAGATGTATTATTTTGAGATGCTTACAGAGATGTCTAGTTCTACAAAACAGGCTGTCTTGACTGAAGCTCCTTTGCTTAGCTGAACTGCTTTGGATATGGGCACCTCATGAAGAGTCTCTTTGTTTAATGGTCCAACATTCTAAAAAAAAAAAAAAAAAGGAACAGGGTTGACCTGAGAGAAATGAATACAAGATAGACTTTTGGTTTTTGTAGCTGCAAAATTCATTACCTGTTCCACAGTGTCCACTTCCTTTAATGTAACATCTAAGTAGGGAGGAGGCAAAGCAGGAACATTAAGTGAGGACTCAGATAGCGGTGGCAGGGAGCACGTCAATGAGGCTGCCAACACAGTATCCTGTGTTTTTGGTGGTGATGTGGAATCACTGACAGAGCTAGGAGACTGTGATGGCATACTGCTTTCAGCAGGAGAAGCTGGCCTCAGATCAGTACGGACAGAAGCTGGAGATGCATATTCAGAGCATGTGTTTACAGATGATCCCATTGGCTGCTCAGTAATGCTTAAGAGGTTTAGGTGGACATCTGGTACTGATGAATCACACATTTCTTTGGCTGAATCATTTACTATTTCAGCCCTATCAGAAGCCATTTTTGATAGTGTCTTCTTGATAGCGTTCCACAGTCCTTCTAACCAAGGGTCTACAACCACCTCCAACCTGGACAAACATATGGTGGTATTTGACAGCTGTGAGAACAAATAAGGATTGCCTGTCACTACTTTTTGGGTTAAAATAACTCACCCAGTGCCATCATCTGCATATCCTGTTGGATAAAAAGGTTTGGCTCCTAGTTCACCTAGACGGCGCTCGATCGTCTTTCCACAGTTGCAAAAGTTTGCATAATTGGAGTCTCCTAAAGCTGAGACAGACAAAAAAATTATTGTTAGTGAAGATTATTTTTGGAGTTTTTCACTACAAAAATGTATGCATATCTATCTTTTAAATAAAAAAATTCTACAACAAATCCTTTGTAAGAAATTGTTTCAAACTTTTAACTGGCTAATTACCCAAAAGTGCATAGCGAAGGTTTTTATAGTGGTCATGGGAAAGCGTCTTCTTCTTGATGAGTCTTAAAAACTGTAGTGCATTATCCGGTGGTTCGCCATCTCCAGTGGTAGAAACAATGAAGACTACTGGGTCATCCTCCTTCTCCAAATTGTACTGGAAAAGATTAGATTGTCAATTAGTCACTTAGTTTTTCATAATCCATGTAGAAATATATCAATTTATTTGTCCATATTTCCTGAAAAAGCTTTGACAGTTTACTTTGTCTTTACTAAGTGGAGGAATTTGGTATTACGGGGTCTTGTTCACGAGTGGGGGAGGGATGGAGCGGGAGACTGACAGACAGAATGGTGCAGCATCCACATTAATTAGGACACTGCATCACTCTGTTGTGGTGTAGAAAGAGCTAAGTCAAAAGCAAAGGTCTCGATTTACCAGACAAGCTATGTTCCTCCCCTCACCTATGGTCACTGGCTGTGGTAGGTGATCGAAAGAAAAAGATCATAGATACAAGCGGCCCCCATAATGTGACTGGCCTCAACGATAAGACTGAGAAGCACCGCCATCCGGAAGGAGCTCAGAGTAGAGCAGTTGCTCCTCTGTGTTGAGAGAAGCCAGATGGGGAAGTTCAGGCATCTGGTTAGAAAGCCTTACTGGTGAGGTGTTTTGGGTACGTCTCACCAGAAGGAGACCCAGAGCCCACCGGAGAAACTATGTCTCACAGCTGGACAGGAAACACGTTGAGATCCTCCCAGGTGAGCTGGAGGATGAAGCCGGGGTGAGAGAAACCTGGGTTTCCCATCTGAGGCTCCTCGACCCGGCCCCAAATAAGCGGAAGATGACGGGAACAGAACGGAAAGTTTACTGTGTCGTGCAATGTAAGACTAGTGTTGACAGTGAAACAACTAGCATGTACCTTTCCCTTCTGATTCAAACAGCTAAGATCAGCAAGCAGGCCATGATGCTCAGCTTCATCAGCTATCCCCTCTGCTATTGATTGAGCTTGGCCCTTTTGAGAACCATATAAGACCACAAATCGAGGTTTTTCTTCACAAGGCATCCTGGAAAAATAAAAATAAACACTGTCATCTGAAAATTTATCAAAGTTATTTCATTTCCAAACTTGACACAAATAGCATCTCATGATACCTCCTTTGAAATGGACAATATACATTTATTTTCCCTAATCACTGACTGAGACGCCATTGATTTCATCAAAAACTAATTAAAAAAGTTCCTGTACAAGTTATAATGAAGATGGCATTTACTCAAGTTCTCTCTTAGAGTTTTGATTAGTATATGTGATAAACTTGAGTAAAGAACTGGGAAAGTTTATTTTAAGAGGCAAATTGTCAACTAAAACCAAGATTAATTCATTTTGAAACTGACAACAGAAAAAAGAAATGAATGTACATAACCAGTTCCCTTATTAACATACTTTTTTTCCGTCTGATCCGGTTGACATGCTTAACAAATTAAGTAACAACCAAAACAACTCTTTTCCAAAACACAACCCGGAAAAGTGTTAATTTTCGCTTTAGCAGCACACGTGGACGCAAACACGTTTTTTCCCAAAATTTAATTTTAAAGCAACTCCGTTATTAAATATGTAAATATGTTGCTACAATTTATATTCATGAGTATTTTTGAACATTTTCTTTGCAAAACCGTTGTTAAAGACAAAATACATACAGTTCTCTCTTCTTCATGTGATTTTACTGAACTCACGCGAGATCACAGCAAAAACTCTCATTGAACGTGAAAGGGAGAAACCATCTGAAAAAATTATTATTTTTAAATAATTATTTAAAATTAGTGCGTTTTTTAATGTTACAATTAAATGGTGAATTTTTTATTTAAAATGATTAGTTATTGAAAAGATAGTTGTCTCGTAAAATATATTAGTTTAATTTTTAACAATAAATTGATTAATGTTTGGTTTCGTCCTCCCCACCCGAGCTGCCTTCCTTGTGCTAAAACTGTGCGGCTTGCAGTTTAGCATCACTCCGGATTAACACAATTTAAATTCATTTAAATTCTTATTAAGCATAACAATTTCTCGATCAAGATGTCCAGTTTAGGGACACTTGCTTTTGATGAATATGGGAGGCCTTTTATCATCATTAAAGACCAGGATAAGAAGACACGGCTAACGGGCATTGACGCATTGAAGGTACAATGAGCTAGCTAAGCGTTAGCATCTGTGCTAAAAAGTTAATTAAATAGTTATCATTTGAGTTTGGAATGGGGATCTCAAGTAGCTCATGTTCCCATATAGAGTCACGAGTCATCGAATGGCTTTATTGATCCATCGATCTGTTTTTATAAGAGTATTAAAGTTAAATGAAAGCTTTGGATTAGCCGGCCATGCTAGCATGTTGGTCCATGTGCTCTTAGAATGTCTTCAGGTTGTGGAGGAGAGACGTTGTCAGGAGTGGCTGACATCTATTTTGTGATCAAGTTCATATTTGACTTATTAAAACCAAAAAAGAGGATGAACTGAAAATGCTGATTTGCATCTGTGTGTTTTGCAGTCTCATATAATGGCAGCAAAGGCTGTTGCATCAACTCTGAAAACATCTTTAGGACCAAATGGTAAGTAAAAACTCATGCATGTGTAATCTGTTGGATATTATGTTATAGCAAAATTGGTTTGATTAAAAAAGAATGTTCTTAATCTAACTATACAAGAGTTTGACCACTGATATTTAATGATTTGAAAGATTATTATTTAAACATGTTGCTTGTTAAAAACTAAGGAGTCACTGTATCACACATAGAGGAAGTGACTTAAAGTGCAATCGGTCTAATACAATTCAAAAACGATTCAAGATGAAGACTTTTAAAATGTATTCTAAAGAAAAAGGAGCTATGTCTGTGTAAAAAAAAATAAAAAATCACAGATGATGAAGTAAGAATTTTCAAAGCTGTGGTGATGGTGAAGGCTGTTTATTGTGAACATAAGCACAATTATAAATCAATATATTTCAAATGATCAAAATGTAAGATGTAAAAGTAGAGTGAGGAGCTCCGCTCTGAGTTGAGCTATTGCTTCTCTGGTTCAAGAGAAGCCAGATGGGGTGGTTCAGGAATCTGGATAGAATGCCTCCCGAACGCCTTGCTGATGATGCGTTCGGGGCACGACCTAGGCGGAGGAGACCCAGAGGCAAATCCGGACTTGCTGGATAGACTATGTCTCACAAGTGGCTGGGGGCACCTTGGGATCGGGCGAGCTGGAGAATGTATTAGGGGTTAAAGAAGCCCGGGTTCCCTTACTGAGGCTGTTACCCCAACAACCCAGTCCGGTTAAGCAGAAGACAATAGAACGGCATATGTACAAACAGTGAAATAAAAAATCACAAGGACTATTTAAGTTGCAGTAGTTTGTTAATTAGTAATAATCAGGGTAGGCATTTATTAGCTATTGCTTCAGCTTATTCTTAATTTAAGATTGAAAGCAAATTGTAAATAAGCAAAATGCGTATGTGCTGTTTGAATTCCCAAATAAACCAAACTAAACCCTCATCTTCTGAATTTTTTCCATTTCAAATAGGTCTTGACAAGATGATGGTTGACAAAGATGGAGAGGTGACTGTCACTAATGATGGAGCCACTATTCTCAGCATGATGGATGTGGACCATCAGATTGCCAAACTGATGGTGGAGTTGTCAAAGTCTCAAGATGATGAGATTGGTGATGGAACCACTGGTGTTGTTGGTATGTGAATATAGGTTCTTCGATAAAAGTTTGTTTCTGAAATAAAATATTTCTGCCATTAAGCATGGAAAATGGTTCATCTGTTCTCAGTGGTTAATCAACAAGTCTTATTGAAGAAAATGACACAAATAGATGGATTATTTTGCTTCTGTGCCATTTGGTTGAAAATCACTGGAGCTTTTACCCAAGAAATAAAGTTACACTTGCAAAAATTACTTGCTTAGTTCATGCCTTAGTCTCATGGCAAGCGGAACGAGCTCTTTACAGCAAACGCATTCATTTATACAATAGGAGATATGTCACTAATTCAAAGATGAACGTCCTTGCAAATATGACACTAAATCTAAAACAATATTTTCTTAATCTAATTTTGTCACCTAAGTGCTTGCTGGAGCTCTGCTCGAGCAAGCCGAGCAGCTGTTGGATCGTGGAATCCACCCAATCAGGATCTCCGATGGTTATGACCAGGCTGCACGCGTCGCCATCAACCAGCTGAACAAAATGGCAGAAACTTTTCCATTTGATCCCAACAACACAGAACCACTCATTCGGACTGCTATGACCACGCTCGGGTCTAAAGTGTAAGTGATTGCACTGTTTATTATTAATTTACTTAGTATCTTTGTGTACGCTTGCGTCTGGCTTTTTGGGCAAAGAAAACCATTTAATTTGATGATGTGTTACAAATTTTATATTTTGCTTCAACCAATGTAATTCTCTGAAGTTTATGCATACTGAACTCTTACTTTTGATTTGCTGTGTAGTATCAATCGGTGCCATAGGCAGATGGCAGAGATTGCAGTGAATGCCATCCTCACTGTGGCTGACATGGACAGAAAGGACGTGGACTTTGAGCTCATCAAGATGGAGGGAAAAGTTGGAGGAAAGCTGGAGGACACGCAGCTCATCAAGGGAGTTATAATTGACAAGGAGTTCAGCCATCCTCAAATGCCAAAGGTATGATCAAAGGGCAGTCTTCCCGCGATGACATTTGCTTCTTTCTCAATAACTTCACCTTGTCTTTGATCAGAATAAAACTTTCATTCCATAAAGAATAAAATAGTTTCAGCTTATTCATGTTATTTAATCAGAACATCATGTCAAGAATTTGAGTAACAAATGACTAAATTCATTTGCATCTTTTAAGTTGATCCAAATACTCTGGGTATTAAAAGCATTCTAATGGCAGGTGTAACAGGCAATAATGGTTTTAGCTTAATTTAGATATGCATGTTCACTTCCCTTATTTGTTTCATTTTAGGTCTTGAAAGATGTAAAAATTGCAATCCTGACCTGCCCATTTGAGCCCCCAAAGCCAAAAACCAAGCATAAGTTGGATGTAACTTCTGTTGATGACTACAAAGCACTCCAGAAATATGAAAAAGAGAAGTTTGAGGAGATGATTCAACAGGTATGGTTCATTTAACTGAAGAGATTTCTAGATGGTGAAAAAGCCCTAAAGTTACATTTTGATTTTAGGTCAAAAGCAATGGTGCAAACTTGGCTCTCTGTCAGTGGGGCTTTGATGATGAGGCAAACCACCTTCTGCTGCAAAATCAGCTGCCTGCCGTGCGTTGGGTCGGCGGCCCTGAGATTGAGGTAGGAACATTTTTTACACTCAATGTTACACAAGTATCAGTGTGTTATCTAAATGAGTGATTTGTTGGACACAACTTAACCAAACATGTTCAGGCGTAAGGAGTTTTATAGTTTCTTTTGTCTTTTTTGTAGCTGATAGCTATCGCCACCGGAGGCCGTATCGTCCCAAGGTTCTGTGAGTTGACTCCAGAGAAACTTGGCATAGCTGGCTTGGTGAAGGAGATCTCCTTTGGCACGACAAGAGATCGCATGTTGGTTATTCAGGAGTGTAAAAACACCAGAGCTGTCACCATCTTTATCCGCGGAGGCAACAAAATGGTCAGCACACAGTCAACTGCATCCTAATTTGTGGGCTGAGTTTTGTAGATTTGCATCATTTTTTATATTTCAACAGATCATTGAAGAGGCAAAGCGAGCACTCCATGATGCACTGTGTGTAATTCGTAATTTGGTCAGGGATAACCGTGTCGTTTATGGAGGTGGAGCCTCAGAGATTGCCTGCGCTCTGTCTGTAAATGAAGCAGCAGATAAGGTGAGGTGTTCAAAGCACTTTAGACTATAGAGATTCAGCAATTAAATATTCTGAATGAATTCTGACTAAATTCGTTGGATACAATTTTTTCTGCATTATCAGTGCCCGTCCTTGGAACAGTACGCAATGAGGGCATTTGCTGATGCTCTAGAGGTCATTCCGATGGCTTTGGCTGAGAACAGCGGGCTGAACCCCATCCAGACTATGACAGAAATCAGAGCCAAACAAGTTAAGGAGAACAACTCCTTCCTCGGCATTGACTGTTTGCAAAACAACACCAACGGTAAAGAAACATCTTTTCTATTTTCTTAACCAAAAGGTATTTTTCTAGTGCCTGTACATTAAAGGCATCTTGTGCACTTTTTGTTCTCATGCAGACATGAAGCAGCAACACGTGATCGAGACACTTATCGGCAAAAAGCAGCAAATCCTTCTGGCTACTCAGGTAGTCAAGATGATCTTGAAGATAGATGACATCCGTAACCCCGGAGAAAGTGAAGACTGATGCTCTTTTTGAACAGACAGGTTCAATGTCCTCTTTATGTTAGCATCTGAGCTGTTATGTAGAGTTTTTGCCGCTTGGCAGAGTTTCATGTCCAAATCGCACTGCATACTATTTATCATTTGATATTAAAATTCCTAAACTGGTTGTAGCCTCACAATAAAACATTCTGTTGACATTTCAAGAGTGGAATTCATGTTTGTTCTTAATGTGCAAAATGAAAAATTAATACACTTTATTTAATCCCTATTGACACCCATCATAATAAACCAAATAATAACCTCACTCTTCTGCATTGTTCAGCCTTTTCTACCCTAGTGAGAAACTGGAATATCTCTTGGTAACCAGCAATCTACTCCTTAGTGAGCTTCTCTTAATACTGACGACTGTGTAAAAAGGATGCTTGTTCAGTTTTGTCATTGTAATGATGAACCAATCCAGCTACAGTCCAAAGATGTGCAAGACCACCCAACCACCGCCTCTTCGAATGCTATAGGAATTTGTTTAGGACCAGATCTGCTGTTCCTAAAGTCAATGTCTTGTTTTTGAGGGTCTTCAGCTAGATGTTGCTTTTGTGGCGCTAGGAAAGTCTGTCACCAGGCTTCTGCATTCCTCTTAATCAGTATAACAGGTAACTTTTGATATGGATTTTTTTTTTGAGAACATATGGTGCTGGGACCCTTAAGAGTGGATACTGAAGATTCCTCATAAGAATTCCTCAAAAAAAAAAAGTAGCCTTTGAGGGCTTTGTGAGAGGTATTTCACATTTTTTTTATTATTTATCAGGAGGATAAGCCCCTTGAGATGCAACGTCTCGTTTTTGAGGGTATCCTCAACCTAACATGCATGTTTTTTGGAGAATGGGAAGAACCCGGAGGAAACCCACACATACATGGGGAGAGCATGCAAACTCCACAAAGAAAGGTCAGTGTTTCTAACCTCGTCCCTTGCCCTGGGTTCAAACCCACGACCTTGCTGTAAGGCCACTGTGCTAATCACTGCACCACCGTGCTGCATTAAAGTAGAACCATAAATCCTTCTATACAAAAAATACTTTTGCTCTACCAGCTGTCCCACAGGCAACAACTGTCATCCAAATATTTCTGGATGTTGCATGATGAGGACTTGAAGGTAAACTCAGCAGAACACAAAGTTAGCAAAAGGATGACAACACTGTTCCTTGCGAAACTCCAATTTTGGTCACTATGGTTTCCAACAGTCCTGTCCAGCCTGAGACACTAAGGCTGCTCTTTTAGAAAACTGTTAATCCAAAAAAACAGAATCCCCACTTTATTTTCTCCAAGAGTTATACTCAAGATCAGGGTCTGTATGGTGTTGGATGCAAAAAAAAAAATGCTGCACATACCCTCTGAAGCCATCTAGAAAAGACTGTTCAGTGAAGCAACCTTCAATGCTCCCCTTAGACTTTTTGTGTAATTTTAAATGCATGAGGATAAATAAAGAGTGAACGAGGATATCAGGATATTTTATTGTAGTGTTACTTAATTTTTTTTTAAATATATTCATTAGATCATGATTTTGCAAGACATACAAAAATAATACATTCAAAGCATCTAAGGCACTTTTTAGGTAAATTGTTAGTAATAAAAACTTGTATGTACATTTTTTAAAATCGGATAGCTTATGGGATTACGTACAATTTATCAAAATATTACATTCAAAGCATCTAAAGCATGTTAAAATGTAAAATATTAGTGATATAAATTTCTGGATACTCACATGAACTGCAGCACAATCTCATTGGTTTAATAATGTTCATCAATATTCATTCCAGTTATCGATAAACAAAATTCCATCACATTTCAATAGATTTTTTTTCTGATCAACTCAGAAAGATTGTTCAAATCACATTTAGTTTTTCCAACAATAACTTTCAGGTATTTGCTTGTAGATCCAATTTACCTAAACATATTCATGAAGCCAATTGAGGATGTCTTGTCTAGCTTCCATGATGTAGGGTTTGTCAGCAAGATTAATATCCTCTCTCTTCCGATGGACGAATCCATGAGTCTGATTTGGAAATATCTTCACCTGGTAATCCACTGTACATTTTTCCTTCAGCTTTGCTTCCAAAGCTTTGACCTAGCAATAATTTGGACAACATTGTAATTACAATTCAGTTGTGGACATAAAAAAAAAAAAGTACAATACCTGTCCAAACTTACCTGATCCAAAGGAATAACATGATCCTTCTCAGCAAAAATGAACAGCGTCGGGCTTTTCAGAGCATACCTGTCCTCTCTTTCACGAACTATTCCTGTACAGATTATATGAAACAAATTTAGGACCAAGATAACAGAAAACCATCTCTGTGGGAGTGGACAGGATCAGAGCAACAGCACACTTTAGAGGTTTTGGAGATAAAGTCAGAGAGGCCAAACTAAGAAGGTTTGTACATGTGCAGAGGAGAGAGAGAGAGTACATCGGAAGAAGGATGCTGGATTTGGAACCACCAGGAAAGAGGCCTAGAGGAAGACCAAAGAGGAGGTTCATGAATGCAGTGAAGGAAGACATGAAGATAGTTGGCGTGACCGAGGAAGATGCAGCAGATTGGGTTAGATGGAAGAAACCGACTTGCTGTGGCCCCCCCTGAAGGGAAATGCCGAAAGGAGAAGACAGAACAGAAAAAGATAGCGTGATCTGTTTTATGAACAGCATACCGTAAACAGAAACTCCAGCTTTGATCTCAGGGTATTGCAAGGCGATGTAATGCGTGGCAACCCCGCCCCAGCAAAATCCAACCACTCCGATACGTTGGGCCCCACACTGCTCCTTAAGATACTTCAACGCCACATCCACTTCTCTGAATTTGTCAAAATGCATGAATCATAAAGTGGTTAAGAATTAAAATATAGTGGCGACAACAGAAAATACACACCTGTTTATTTTTGTTGGTTGCTTGTCTTCAAGCCACTCTTGAAATTTGGACCAGTCATTAGTCGGATTCCATGGTTCCTTCCCCACATAAAAATCTGGACAAATAGCACTGTCAAGCAGAAAACAGAGAGAATATCTTATTTTAAAAGAAAACTCCCATAAACTTTCTGTAATTTCCATTGTCTTCCCCTTATTCGGGGCCAGGTCGTAGGGGCATCAGCCTCACACAGGAAGCCCAGGCTTCTCTCACACCGCCTGCATCCTCCAGCTCACCCAGAAGAATACCGAGGCGTACCCTAGCCAGCTGTGAGACAGTCTCTCCGAGCAAGTTCGGGGTATGCCCCTGGCTCTCTTGCGAGGCATACTAACCAGATGCTCAAAACACTCCATCTGTATTCTCTTGACCCGGGGGAGCAACGGCTCTACTCCGGGAGAAACTTTCTGTAATTTAATTATCAGATTAAATTAAATTGATGAATTTCTTGATTGAGTTTTAGATTATACACACGTGTATCCATTGGCCGCCAGCATATCAGCTATGTATCTTGTGTTGGGAAGTTGCCATCCAAAGATGTCTTGGATGACAAGAATGGCTTTATCAGATGTGGTGTTAGGTTTAACCACATAAGCTTTGATGTGCTCTATTTGGATCTCATGACCGAGCCCTCCGTAATCCATTCGATCACCAATGGCGCAAGGGCAAGGCTGATCTTCATTCGCCATCTACAGAATGAACAGAGAAAAGAGTTATTTGAATGTTGTATTTTAATGATGAATGTGGAGAAGTCATGCATATTGTAATTGAATCGTTAGTATAGGTTCATTTGACATAGATTTATTTGTTGTACAACTCATACACAATGCAATTTAAAGTGCTTTACAAGACAGAAAAAAATGCATTAAAAATCCCAAAACATAGAAGAAAAAGTGACTCATCACATGCACAAGTAAACCAAACTTTTTTCAGCCTAGATTTAAACATTGTAACAGTAGTGGCCTATCTCACAGCCTCAGGAAGTTAGTTCGCCATGTTTAGTCCTGACTCTGGACACCAGCAGCGGGCCAGTCCCAGAGGTCCTCAGAGGTTTAGATGGTTCATAAGACACTAACAGAGCAGTTTTAAAGTCTATTCTCTGAGCCACAAGAAGCCAGAGCAGAGTCCTGAGCTCAAGACTTCTTCTTCTTTCGGCATTTCCCTTCAGGGGTCGCCACAGCAAGTTGGTTTCTTCCATCTAAACCTATCTGCTGCATCTTCTTCGGTCACACCAATTATCTTCATGTCTTCCTTCACTGTATCCATGAACCTCCTCTTTGGTCTTCCTCTAGGCCTCGTTCCTGGTGGTTCCAAATTCACCATCCTTCAGCCGATGTACTCCTTCTCTCTTCTCTGTACATGTCCAAACCATCTCAGTCTGGCCTCTCTGACTTTATCTCCAAAACATCTAACAGCCCTGAGCTCAGGACTTATGTGATCGTATTTTCTGCTTCTTATTAGAACTCAATAGCCAATTAGCAACTAATGGCAATCTGACACGCATCAGAAATTTTATAATCACATTAATAGAATGCCTAGTTCTATACAAAAACTAGATGGAAGAAACAGTTAACCTCATTTCGTTTAGTCTTCTGAACCGCTTATCCCTAACATGGTAAGTAGGGAGTACCAGAGCCTATCCTGGCTGATTGCAGGCGAGAGACAGGGTACACCCAGAACAGGTCCACAGTATGCTCCAAGTCCACACACACATATTCTTAGGGGCAATTTCATAGAGGCCAATCAACCTAACATGCAGACACAAATATTGGAAATAAAAATTGAACAAGTAAAAGTAACCCAAGATACAGGACGGATTTGTAATCTTGGTGATTAAAAACAAGTGAGATCTACACGAACCAACCACCACTGATAGATTAAATTGAACCAACGACAAACTGTGGAACACAATGTGCTTTATTTAAAAGTGAAAAAGTGCCCCAATTTTTCCAAGAAATCTGATATAGTGATCTAACTTCAACATTGTGCAGATTTAATCCCAACACCTTTTCAAAATAGTACCAAAGACCTTGATGATTGCAAATATTTTTTACGAACCATAATCAAACTGGGAATCATAAAGAACCAGCATGCCATCCACCCCAGCCAAAAAGCTGAAGTCTTTTTCCAGATCATCACAATGTCTTCAATAAATCGTTTTCCACCTGTGGGATCTAAGTCAAAAAGACATTTGAGTCTGAATTTAAGTAGTTAAAACAGCTTAAAACTCAAAGTAACTCAAATCCCAGTTTTGTTTTTTTTTTACTATGCAGGCCTAAGAAACAAACTACAAACAAACAAATCTAAAGCTAAAGCAGCAATCAAGAAAAAAAAACATGACCAACGGAATATAAATGATTCCCCTGCTCGGGCAAAAGCAATCCATAGCAGTAGATTAGAAAATAAGACATAATAAGAATCATACCGTTACTCTTAAATTTGTCTGAGTCACAAAGCTGGAGAAAATGATCGCGTGACTTACAAGCGGAAGTATTTCCCAACTTTTAGAAATGATTAGTGTAATTTATGTAATGCAATCTGATTTATTTACACCTGTCATAACGCTAATATTATCACTATCCAGCTGGTAAGGGTGTTTTGAATTGAAGTAGATGCATGATACATACACATTAATCTTTAAAAAATACTCAAATTAAATCAAATAGTGGTTTAGATTAAAAGAATGGGTGAAATCTGATCGCCTCTAGATGTCGCTGTTAACGCTTTGATACCTACTAGAACCATCGGGAAAACTAGGAATTCCACTGCTGACCTTTTTTTTTTTTAGGAACGTTTTCAGAGAAAAAATTCTGGATGATTAAAAAATGGAGCTTTTTATATGTGAAGTGTTTGTAGTTGAGGATTTTTTTCAAACTGTCAAAAAAATAAAATCTTTCAAGATAAAAACAGTCATGTCAAATTTCGCGCATGCGCTCTACGACAGTTTGGTTCTTAGCCATTATCACCACCAAAAGCTGTCGTTTTAGCAGTACGATCATGTTGTTTTAGATTCAAAATACAACGTTATATATGTTCATTTGGAAATCAGAAACTAAGACACATAAAGTCATTCGTGGTGTTTTTAATCTGTGCTAGAATTATTTTCTGACTGTCAATGTATTCGACAGACAGGAACTCTGAACATTGTTAGCTTAACAGCTAGCCATCTGAAAGAATTTTTGTTGTGAATGGATTCAATTTTCAAGTTTTTCCTTCCAGATAAAGTGTCAAATGTTTAACATGGAGACCGCTGAAGAAGGTACGTCCATGTTTGATCGTTTGTTATAAGAGTGGAGGATATGATCAGAAGGAGATCTGGTGTTGAGTTGGCCTGCTAACTGTGTGTGAATCAGCCTAACCTGTCATTGTTACTAAAAGTTTATTTAGATAGAAATCAGAACATTATCAAATGTCATTTTAACAACTGGGTCACATTCAATGAGAAAATTGATTTCATAACTTAGAAATACTAGAAAGTAACAGAATGTCATCAGTTCCTCTTTTATTGTCCTTAAACCTGCTGAATTTAAAGACATTTGTTATTCTAACTTCCACTACTGTGAGGAATAAAAAGATCAGTCTTCTATTTCTATCTTATTTTCTTATTGCATGATCTGAAATACTTTCTAGTGTAAAATAGACAAACCATTAACTTGTGTTTACATAAATTTCATAAAACTCTATGCATTAGGTATTACATTTGGAATTGTCTTTAGATTCCTTAAGTTAAGGATGCACTTTTCTGTCAAAGAGTTGAAACATTTAAAAAAATGTATATGCTATTCATTTCATACCTGTGTTTGATTTGTGTGTGTTTTCTTATAATCAGCGGATATTTGTCGTGTGTGTCGTTCTGAGGGGACCCCAGAAAAACCGTTGTACCACCCTTGTGTCTGCACTGGTAGCATCAAGTTTATTCACCAGGAATGGTAAGTGTTTTTATTTTTTCTTTTGGTAATCTCACAAATGTAACACTTCACTGTAAGCCAATTCACTGACACTTCTCAACGGGTCACCCTAAATACCAAACTGTACTGGAAATGATCACCCCCGTGATCCCTGTGATAAGCGGTTCAGAGGACTGAACAAAACATACTGCATATACATAACATTACAGTGGATGCATGGTTTGAAAAGGGGATAGATGAAGCAAATGCTTTTACTGATTCCAAACCACCTCCCACACACTCATCACAACAAAATAGAACCCTATGATGCATTATTATAAAGTAAGATTACAATGACAAACAGTCCTTTCACTCTCTCATCCACACATGACACTGGACAGGCCCAGACCTCTCTGTTTGCACACCCCTGTCCCTCTGACTCACAATGCTGAGGGAATTTACCAGAATAGGCTAAAATCTGCCCTAAAAGTCACAGAAATCTACCAAGATTGGTCAAAATGTACTGAAATCTATCTGTAAATTATTTAGTTTTTTCTTCCCAATCAACCTAAAAATCAAAATCAACAGGAAAGGACAAACTAACTAATATAGACCTGTGGTTACTTAAAAAAACATATGGGTTCATCATGGAGTTCTGCAAAGCGACACTTTGTGGTGTTTGATCCAATGCCTGGCAGAAAGAACATTTTATTCAGTCTACAGAGGGCTAAAGTTGAAAGCCTCAATCATGCATGCCCATGACAACCGAACAGTTTTATTGTTTTATGCATTGCTCCATGTCAGCATCAGTGTAGGCAGGGAAGGGAAAAATAATTTTATGTGAATTTCATTAAATTTAGTCGATTTTGGTAGATTTCTGTCTCTTCTGGTAGATTTTGATGTTTAGGATGATCATTCCGCACAAAATTGTCCTATCATAGAGTCTTCCTGCACTCATCTGGGTTCATCTTGTGGAGGCAACAACCTCAACAGGATTGCTTAAACTTCCCTCTCCTTAGCCATATCCACTAACTCTTAATTAAATAAAGATCTATATATAGCAGGCTGCAAAATTTCAAATAAGTACTTTTTAAGGTAATCTGACATCTTTCTTGTATTTACTATAACCGTTACAATCTTGAATATTTTTATAGTGAGTTCATTTCACAATACTTAGGATCAAATTTTGAAGATTGTTTTTAAGAATCCCATTCCTCACAATAATTCTATTTCTTGTTAAAATTATTTGAATTGAGTTCCCAACAGTGTGTTGCTTAAATTCACTAAGTGCAAATAGGATCACTTGAGAAAATCCAAAGTAATCCCAAAGCTGGTATTTCTGCTCCATGTGGGAGTAAATAAGGGTGTAAACTGAATAGGATTACAGAGAGTCAGATATCCTGGACTAAAAGGCTGCATATTGTGAATATTTCTATAGTGGTGACTGGATAGCTGAGATGGTCGAGGTACATTGAAAGAGCAGGAATACAACTGTGTCGTCTAACACAGGGAATATTGTATTTCCGATTGCTTAGGTGTTGAATTTGTCTCTTTTGTGAAAACAAAACTAGGTCTAGCGAGTATTTGGAAGTTGTTTTGTTTTGTCTGTCTTCCATGTGCATCTCTTATTGCAAGAGTGTCAGCTTAATGAAAATCCCTCAGGCAGAATCCCAGGTTGGAGCCAGATTGATCTGTGTTAATTGACATCCAGACACTTATGTCTGAAAGTGTGGCTCTGTGTTGTCAATGTGGGAGGTAACTGTGCTAAACTTCCCACATAAACAAAAAGAACGCTGCATTAGCCTGACGTGGAAAAAGCATAAAGCTCGATCTACGTTTATACCCTCACTTATAGTCACCAGCTGTGGTTGATGACCGAAAGAACGAGATCACAGATACAAGCGGCTGAAATGAGCTGTGCATGGTTGCTGGACTCTCATTCAGACAGAGGGAGGACCTCTGCCATTTGGGAGGAGAGGAGTAGACTATGGGAGAGTTTGGGAGTAGACTATGTCTCACAGCTGGTCGGGGAATGCCTCAGGATCCTCCCGGATGAGCTGGAGGATGCAACCAGGATGAGAAAAACCTGGGCTTCACATCTTAGGCTGTTGCCTTGCGTCCCATCCCCTGATAAGCGGAAGACGACTGAAGAGAACGGAGAGAAAAAGAAGTCAAAAGAAAATCTCTTTGACAAATTGCAGCTAATTTTTTTCTTAACTGAAGCTTTAAGCTATAACATAATTGTTGTTTAAAAATGTCTTCTGTTTGGATTCATTCAACGTAAGGAGTCACTTTATTTTAAACCTCAAAATAAAACACAATGAACACGGAACATAAAAAAATCTCTCGCTATGTGTTTCTTATTTTGGCTTTGGGCAAATACTAATACAGTAATACCGGTATAGCAATACTTTTTTTACATTCATAGAAATGTTCAAATCTTTCCCAATAAAAATGACATAGTCAAGTGAAAAGTTATACACATAATTTTGTATATTTTGTTGCTCATAAATAGCAGTAATAAATGCTATTGTTGTGAATTAACAAAAAAAGCAATATGTTGTGAATTAACATTTAAAATAATCCTTTATGTGAATAATTCTTATAACAAATATTTTTATAAATGCCAGGAAGCATTACAAGAAATATTCATTCTTACATATCTTTTGAATGGCAGTGATAAATATGGTACGATCTATAATAATCGTGATCACTAATCATGTTCACTTTTTATTTCTTATTTGTATCCCAGCTGAAGACTACATTTCCAAAACATGTGAAATTATCCCAAGTTCATACCGTCAGTCTTTAGTTCAGTTACATATGTACAAATAGACACAAACACAGGGTTTTCTTTTGCTTCTTACTGTGATGACTTTCAACCTTTGTTTTTCCCCTCTGAAATTACTGATCTATGAACGAGAACCAGATCTTGATACCAAATTATTTTTATTACAGAGAAGAATTTTAAACTACTAATTATGTGCGGCACTAATGAACTCAATGTTATCAGCACTACACAAATATCGGAATCACTGCAGAACACAGCGCATGAAACAAATTGCACTATAAACACCACTTGAAATTATTACTTTTTCTACTTTTTCTCAAGTCTGATTACAGTTTCAAATTGGGCTTCTTGTTTCATAAAACTACCTCCCAATTTTTTTTCATAATTTGAATTAATAAATCATCAACTTTTATACACAGAGCATCTTTACTTTTACCATATGTACTTAGCTTGTGTTTTTCTATATTTAATGTGATCAAAGGATGTGTTGGAATGTTGCATTAAAGCTTCCGTAGATTTGACAAGTCAGTCATAAAGTTTAATTTTATTCTGAAGGGAAATGACGCTGCATGTCTTTTGGAGCGGGAAATTCTTGAGAGGTGGACAGACAATCTGCCTTTTCAGCATCTTTATTTTAGTGTGGGATGATAGAAGTTCTCTATTAAATAAATGTGCTGAATCAGCTTTTTCTTTTTTGGGGCGAAGTCCCGGGTTAATTTTGCAGACTCTCAAGTCAATTATAAGATTTTTATTTTAAATTTAACCTGGAAATTGATCAGTCTTTTTTTATCTGGTTGGAATAGATGTTTTCCCAAATGCTAACCTCATTCGTGTAGAGAAGAAATGTACTTTAAGTGTCCTATTTTTCTTCTGTTCACAGTCTGGTCCAGTGGTTGAAGCACAGCAGGAAGGAATACTGCGAATTATGCAAGCACAGATTTGCTTTCACACCAAGTAAATCCATTAAAATAGTTCTCTACTAAAAGTTTCCCACTTTTCTATCTGACAGAAAGTCCCAACATTGATTGTGTTTATTTCAGTCTATTCCCCAGACATGCCCTCACGCCTGCCCATCCAGGACATTTGTGCAGGCCTCCTGACCAGTGTAGGAACAGCCATCCGCTACTGGTTCCATTACACATTGGTTGCCTTCGCCTGGCTCGGAGTGGTGCCCCTCACTGCATGTAAGCAAACACCATACACTTTTTTTTTTTTTAAAAATGCAGTCATAAGAACCAGGATTAAATCCCAAATACAGGATTACAGGATTAGGTTGGAATTTTTGTGTTTCATTGAAGTTCTCTGATTTTAAAAAAAGAAAATATTGGATCTTCTTTAATCAAGTTTTTTGTTGGTTGTCATGTGGAAAAATAATGTTTTTGGATACTTTGTGTCATTTAATAAAAATATTTGGCTCATTTTCACTTTGTTACATATAAAACACTTTATAATGAAGTCATGGTGTTATAAGCTACACACATTAACACATGTGTAGTTTAACAAGATCAGGAGAATTATGGTTTTAATGCTATTACATAACGTATGACGATGTAGGAGATGCTAATCCAACTCTAATAAATCTAGAATAATTTCATTCTTAGATTTTTTATACATAATTTTTACCTTTTAGTGGTCAGAACTTTTTTTAATGACCGTCCTTATCGTTTCTGTTTTTCTTTACAGGTCGCATTTATAAGTGTCTTTTTACTGGCTCTGTGAGCTCTTTACTGACACTGCCATTAGACATGCTCTCGACGTAAGTGAGAAAGGGTTTTTTCAAGTTAAATGTTTGTGATTTATTTTACTCAAACGTGTTAATGAATGTATTGGTTGTTTTCTTGCAGAGAAAATCTCCTCGCAGACTGCTTACAAGGTTGCTTCGTTGTCACCTGCACCCTTTGTGCATTTATTAGTCTAGTGTGGCTCAGAGAACAGATAGTCCACGGTGGCGCCCCTCAGTGGTTGGAGCAGCATCAGCCACCTCCACCTAACCTGGCAGGACAAGCCAATGAGGTACATTAGCCAAAATACGTTTAAAAAATAACTTAAAATTTCAATTAAAGCAAAGTTGTTTTCACAGGTTTTTATTCTCACTTTAAATTTATGTTTGTTACTCCTAAGGCTCAAGCTGCAGGTCAGGGACCAGTTCATGAACCTCCTGCTGCTCAGCCGGCTCCTGACAACCCCCCGGCTCAAAACGATGCAGAACCAGAGCCCCCTGATGCGCCACCAGACCAGGCTGAAGACCCAGATGTAGAAGAGGAAGGAGTAGCTGCTGAAGATGCCGATCCTAACAATGGAGCACAAGGTCACAATACAATTTATTTTAGTTTGATATTTACGGTAGTTATATCTTAATAGATCACAACACCCACACCTCAATTTTTCTACTTTTTAATGGCAAGAAAACATGTACAAATGATGCCGCAGGTTTTTATTTAGTAGATTTCACCATTTAATGTTAATAATCATGCTTCGTTAGTCCCTCGTGGGGGAAATTTCTGTGCTGCATTGAACCACAACAGGCAGCCATGATGGTGCCAATGGTGGGAGAAGCTGGGGGGTTAGGTATCTTCTCCAGGGACACTATGGCATGGGCTCTTTGGAATAGATCTGGCAATTCTTCGGTCCAAATACATGTAGGATGGATGTACATCCATCCTACCACTGTGCTATGCCTCTTTTTTCAGCTTGTAGATTTTACAAGTTGAATAATCGGTCATGTCAGATCATTTTTAAGCTATTTATATGTTTATAAGTTTCAAGTTTTGGTAGAAATTTGAATTTGTTATGTTTCTGTAGATGATATGAACTGGAATGCTTTGGAGTGGGACAGAGCAGCAGAAGAGCTCACATGGGAAAGGGTGAGTGTGTAACATTTGCTATCAAAGATCAAGTCTTTCAGAAATTATGAATAATTGTGTCACATGGGATTTTTCTTTTTCTTAGATGCTCGGACTGGATGGTTCACTGGTGTTTTTAGTAAGTTGTGAAATCTACTGATTTTGTTCTCTAAAATGATGTGTTTTGGTTTATCTGTTATAGTCTTATAACTTGATTATTTGAGTGAGAGATTGTTGTGCTACAGGAACACGTGTTTTGGGTGGTGTCTCTCAACACACTCTTCATCCTGGTCTTTGGTGAGTAAATTCAATTAGTGATGAATAATAAACATAATTTCTGCTTATTTCTTTATGTTAAAAACAGATTTTGATTCCCTTGACCACAATTTGTTGTGCCTTTTTTTTTCTTAGCATTTTGTCCATATCATATCGGGCACTTCTCTGTTGTTGGCCTCGGTTTTGAGGAATACGTAAGGAACCGTTCTAATCACTTCAACACTTATAATTGCATTAAGAATTAAGAAAATAAGTTATTTTTAAACTTATTTTGGTTGGTTTTAGGTTCGAGCTTCACACTTTGAGGGCTTAATCACAACAATTGTCGGCTATGTCCTCCTAGCCATGACGCTCATCCTCTGTCATGTATCCTTTTGCCAAATTGGATCAATCAATTTGAGAAAATGTTGTAATCTGATAAAAAATCTTTGTATTTTATGCATGAGGGATACATTCAGGAATAATTATTGTGTGGATTAGAATTCTGCTTTTTCTCTTTTGTCCTTAATAACTTCTCTCAGGGACTGGCGGCTCTGGTCAGATTTCAGCGTTCCCGTCGTCTTCTCGGAGTTTGTTATATTGTTGTCAAGGTAACATTTTTAAGTTAATTTGCTCTTGGATTCTACATTTGTAAACAGAACACAAAAGCCAGTAGGGAATTCTTAGTCTTAGACGTGTTTTTCAGAAACTTTTTATTCCGAAAAAGTATTTCTGTTATGCTCACAGTACAATGTAAAAAGATATGTACAGACATATGTGTCCACAGGATGGCTGGGCTCTCAATCAGATATGGGGTGAGGAGCTCTGCCATCTGGAGGGAGCTCATAGTAGAGCCATTGCTCCTAAGGGTTGAGATAAGCCAGATGGGGTGGTTTGGGCATCTGGTTAGGATGCCTCCCGAAAGCCTCGCTGGTGAGGTGTTTTGGGTACGTCCCACCAAGAGGAGACCCAGAACCAGACCCTGAACCCACTGGAGAGATTATGTCTCACAGCTGGATGTGGAAAACCTCGGGATCCTTCTGGGTGAGCTGGAGAATGCAGCCGTGGTGAGAGAAGCCTGAGGCTGTTGCTCCAACGACCCGGATTAAGCGGAAGACGATGAAACACAATTTTTTACTGGTATAAATTACGTTTAAAATGCATTTACTCTCTTTCTAGGTATCCTTGCTTGTTGTTGTTGAAATTGGTGTCTTTCCATTGATCTGCGGCTGGTGGCTGGACGTCTGCTCTTTGGTGAGTTTTTTTTTTTTTTTATTATTTATTCTACTTTCTTTTTTATTGCTTCTCTTGGTTAGGTTTTTAGTTGTACTGCGTTAGGCCTGAACTCACCACACATCGGCAAAGATTTCAGAGCATGTTTCAAATATTTGTGTTCATCCACTTTGCCACACTGTCAGCATGGTATTTCACAATTTGCAGAACATTTTGAGCATTTGCTTATTTCAAAAATATGATACCCTGTTCAAGATTAATAAATAAATACCTAACAATGTTAATGCAGTCATCGAATATATTTTTGTAGTTTTGTCTGTTCACTGTAAATTATGATTGTTTTTAATGGGATATTATTTTCACCCTCTTTTTTACTGCATTTAAAACACTAGTAGAGGGAAGATAAGAACAAGTTGTTTGTTTGTTCAAGGATCAAGAAGAGACAGAAATTTCCCTTTTGTAATTCTTCGTTGATGGTCTCCTTTTATTTATAGTTTGGTGACCATTTATTATTCCTCGCTGAGCTGGGCTTTCTAGAAGTACTTTAAGCCTTTCCATTAGCTCCATCCCAGTGCTGTTACTGCTGCAAACCTGTCATCAAGCTTACTGTTCAAACAAGAACAGCTTTAGCCTGTTTATATGGCCGCATCACAAATTGCTCGTACACCATGTGCCGCTCTGGTAAAACTGGTTTGTGGCTGATCAAATTTCCCTTCAGGGATAAATAAAGTATTTTCAATTTAATCTGTAAACATTTATTATCAATTTCCAGTTTAGTGTGAAAGATTAACAAGGCATGACTGATCTGATTAAATTGGACCGTGTCTATCAGCAGTTAAAGTCGTTACAATCGTGAGGAAGTTAGCATTTTTTCTTTTAAATAAGTCAGAAAAATAGATAGACATAATATTTTACTATGTGGTTATTTTATATTTTGATTGATCATATTATTTATTTATTCAAATGTTTTATAGGATAATCTGATTTTGTGATTTTATTGTCTACCTTCTTTTCACTGGAATTAGATACATTTGATAATTAATCCGTTTTTTGATGTTTTCTTCTTGCAGGAAATGTTTGATGCCACTCTGAAGGACCGGGAGTTAAGTTTTAAATCTGCCCCTGGCACCACCATGTTCTTACACTGGCTTGTGGGAATGGTTTACGTCTTCTACTTCGCCTCATTCATTCTTCTACTCAGAGAAGTGAGACTTAACAAGACGTTGATTTTTTTTTTTTTTCTTTTTTGCATGTTTTTTAAAAGTTGCTAATCTGAAAGCAACAGGATTGACTTTATGTTAAGACCTGTCCACACGCACCCGGGTATTTTTGAAAACGCATATATTTTTATCCGTTTTGGCCTGCCGTCTACATAAAAAAACGAAGGGTTTTTTCACTCAAAACTTTGAAAACTCAGGCCAAAGTAGAGATTTTGAAAAATTCTGTTTTTGTGTTTGCGTGTGAACGTGCGAAAACGGAGATTTGTGTTTTTATGTGTCACTACCTGCGACAAGTAATGCACATACGTCATTCATGTGCGTCCTTGTTTACAAAAGCTGACAGTGGGCAGCATGGATCCACGGAAACAGGCATTACTTTTTACCCTGTTGCAGACCCTCTTTTCTTGCCTTTTTGTCCACTCTCTACTGCTCTTTCTTCTTGTTGAGGAGCAAAGGAGGAGAAATGCGTTGCAATTGGCTATTATTCATCACATAAGCTTTCCTAGCTCAGAGCTTATATTTAGATAAATACTACCCACTACTGGTCTGGCATGCTTGTAACCGCACTCCGAAGTGTATTTGTACGGTTCCCTGTGGACGCGGTTAGTTTGAAAACGATTACGTGTGGACGTGAGCGTATTCCTAAAACGTAGGACAGCAGATATGCGTTTTCAAAAATATCCGGGCAGGGCCTTAGATTAGGTAATAAAAAAAAAAAGCCAGTAATTCTCTGCTTACCTGATTTGCATATTTTGTCATCATATTAAGGTGCTTAGACCTGGAGTGCTGTGGTTTCTAAGAAATCTCAACGACCCAGATTTTAACCCGGTGCAAGAAATGATTCACCTGCCGATCTACAGACACCTGCGACGATTTATTCTATCGGTGGTCGTGTTTGGTTCCATTGTGCTGCTGATGCTCTGGTTGCCGATTAAGGTGATGAAAGTACTGATGCCAACTTTCCTCCCGTACAATGTGATGGTCTACAGGTAATCTAACGGAATGAAGCTTTTATCTGGCTGGAGATAAAGTTTTTTTTAATTGATCTTCTTTTCTCTCCTTTCAGTGATGCTCCTGTCAGTGAGTTGTCTTTAGAGCTGTTGTTGCTTCAAGTTGTGCTTCCTGCTTTGTTGGAGCAGGGACACACCCGCCAGTGGCTGAAAGGTCTGGTCAGAGCCTGGACGGTCAGCGCCGGCTATTTACTGTACGTCCTGTCTGAATGAAAGCACTCATCTTCCACCATGGCACAGCATCTCTCTCACTTAGTCCTTTTTCCGTCTTGTCTCTATGACAACCTGTAAATAACAGACCCTTTCTCTACAGAGACCTCCACTCTTACCTTCTCGGTGAGCAGGAGGACAATGATGCCAACCAACCGTTGAACAACAATAACAACAACAATCCTCCCCATGGTCACAACAACAACAACAATCCAGCCCCACCGGTGGGGGAGGGGTTGCATGCAGCTCATCAGGCTATCTTACAGCAGGGGGGGCCGGTGGGTTTCCAGCCATACCACCGACCACTCCGCTTCCCATTCAGGGTGAGATGCTCTCATTGTGTTCATTATGATTCGATGTCACTGCAAATACATGGTCGTTGTCCTTATTGGCATTTAATAAAGAACATTGGAGCCAAATTAGGAACACGTGTGTTTGTTCTTTTAGCTAAACTCTATAACATCTGATGGTTTTTACGTTTTACTAGATGGATTTTTTTTCTGCTAAGCCATCTCTGTTCCTCACCTGATGTGAGATGTGCTGAAAACAAAACACACAAATCTTACAACCAACGGATCACTAGAAATTAAAACTTATGAATGCCAATTTCTATTATAAATTAACGTAGAAAGATGAAGTCATATGCTGAATAATCTTAATAAGAATTTCTGTAGATTCTGTAGATAGAAATGTTTTGGTTGTATTTGCTCGTCTGAGGGAGGTACTGTTAGATCTAGATGTTGTGAATTTTGTGGGTTACAGGCACATCTAGTGGTTAGAGCACTAGATAATTAATAGTTTGCATTATGTAGCAGAGAATGAAGATTTTATCTAATGTGTTTGCTTTTTTGTTTTTAAAATATGTCCTTTTTTTCTAGATTGTACTGCTGATAGCCTTCATGTGCATCACCCTGCTTGTGGCCAGTCTGGTGTGTCTAACTCTACCAGGTGAGGTGTGACTGCAAACGGCTGAACTAACAGATCATTTCCTGCTCTCTAGTTTCATAATCAAACCACAAACACATTGCAATTACTTGGGCTGGGCGATGTGGCCTAAAAATAAAATCTTTCGTGTTTTTTTTCTTTTTTTTAACCATTTTAACCAATTTTTTTTTTCTCTTACTTAAAAACAAATAACAGATGACAAATAAATAGTTCAGATTAAGTTCTAACTTTACTATCATAATAATTTCAACAACTTTGACGACTAAAAAAAAAAAACAAATAACCAAACAATTTTACTATGTCAGTTCTTTTAAATAGGCAGTTTAAAAAAAAACACATGTGGGTCCCCCTTTTTTTGTGAATATGTAAAAATAAAATGTGCATTAAAGAGTTGTTTCTTTTCATATTTTTTTCAAACATTTCTAGCCAGGACCTTCAGTTTTTGCACTCTGCAAAGTGTCCCTGCCTCAAATACTGGAATAAATTTGTTGTGCTGCTTTCTTTGGTCGAAGCAGCCTTTGAACAAACTTGACAGGGAGCACTTGTTTGCTCCACGTCTGATGCTGAAACACCAAACTAATTTCAAATCACAGATATGGCAACACCTCTCTTTGAAACAAGCTCTTGTTTTCTCCTCAGGTGAAACCATGTTTGCATCTCTTTTTGGGTGCAACCGCTAATATTACTGTGTTGAACATGACTTCGCATTAGTTTAGTTTCCATGTTTAAAATAAATTTTTATATAAAAAATACTTTCTTTTTTTTTACTTCAAATTAATCTTTAATTGTTTTATCACGCAGCCCTAGTAATTATTGTAACTGGTCTAAGTTAAGCAGTTATTTTGACTTTTCTGCTACTAATGAATAGCCAGCAGTAATCTAGATGTTTTTTTTGTTGTTTGTGTTGTAGTCTTCACGGGTCGCTGGTTGATGTCGTTCTGGACCGGAAATGCCAAAATCCATGAGCTGTACACAGCGGCATGTGGCCTGTATGCCTGCTGGCTTTCTATCCGTGGGATCACAGTCCTGCTGGCGTGGATGCCTCAAGGACGAACAGTCATTGTGCTTAAAGTCCAAGAATGGACTCTTACGGTGAGTCTCTGAAATAGCAGTAATCAGTTGATCTAACAGACTCAACATGAAGCTTTTTACTTCTCATAAAAGTCATACAGTTTTAACCTGTAATGCTTATTCTTGAGCCTTGTATCATGATTCGTACCTGTAGATTCTGAAGACCATCGTTGTGGCTCTTCTGGTTGCTGGAGTTATTCCACTGCTTCTTGGGCTGCTGTTTGAATTTGTGATTGTGGCTCCACTCAGGGTTCCCCTCGACCAAACACCCTTGTTTTACCCCTGGCAGGTAAAATCACATGCATGCATGTTTAATTTAGGTCACTGTTACCAAGCTGGAAAATAAAAGATTTTGAGGTTTTGAGATAAAAGGTTAAGAAGTTGGTACATTTATTCTTCATGTTGGTCCTGCAGGATTGGGCTCTCGGGGTGCTTCATGCCAAAATCATTGCTGCTATCACTCTGATGGGCCCTCAGTGGTGGCTGAAGACTGTTATTGAGCAGGTAGGGGGATTATTTAAAGACTAATGATAAACATTCTTGGACTTGGAAGTGAAAGTTAGGCTAAAAAAAAACCACTAAAAGATATTAATCCATTTTCATAATCTAATCCTGTCTTTTACTTTTTTAAAAAAATGCTTTAAATATTTTTTAGAATGTTTTTTTAACTGTCTACGCAGGTTTACGCTAATGGAATTCGCAATATAGATCTTCAGTTTATAATCCGAAGATTAGCAGCTCCTGTCATCGCTGTCCTGCTATTATCTCTGTGTGTGCCGTATATAATCGCTGCTGGAGTGGTCCCTGCTGTGGGTCAGTACGCCCGGTCACAAACCTGTTTTAGTTATGATTCACAAAAAAAGACGCATATAATTAAATGTTTGTTTTGCAGGGGTTACTCCAGAGATGGAGATTCTCATGCAGAGAAGGATCTATCCATTCCTGCTGATGGTGGTGTCACTCATCGGCATTCTATCCTTTCAAATTAGACAGTTTAAACGCCTTTACGAACACATAAAGAATGACAAGTATGTATGTCAGCATAAGCTGGTAGACCATCCAAAAAGCTTTTTATAAACTTCTCCGTTAACCATAAGATTCAACCCAGATTTTTTGGCTATGTGTTCAAATGTTGTTCTTGTAGTATAAAAATACTATTTAGCGCTTTGTTCTTTAGAAAAAAAAATTCAAAAGGGAATATTGCACTGTTGTCATTTTTTTTTTCCATTTCTGCCCTCATAGGTACTTGGTCGGCCAGAGGCTTGTCAACTATGAGCGAAAATCTGGACGATCCAACTCTGTTCCGACCTCCGACCCCATTCCGGAATAAATCTCCATGTCTCACGGCCACATTTTTTGTACCAGTCATTCTGTGTGTGCTCAATCTGCCCACATCCAATTTGTGGATTTTTCTGGGGTTTTTTTAGAAAAACATTTAATTATCAAAATAAATGTCAATCATGAAGCCACACCCTCTGGGTTTGGTCGCCACGGTAACGATTCGTGAAACTCAATCCTCAGAAATTAATTTTTCTGATTCCGTGGATTTTTTTTTTCACACACTTCAAATAATGGATGTGAAGATGTATTACAGACTTAAATCATGGTATCCTCCTGTATTACCTCGAACCGAAGGGGAAGGTAGAAAGTTTAAAGTTTTGATGTGAAGTCCAACATTTTTGTCATTCATGCCTTGCTTTGTAAAGTGCTGCCTGATAATTGTACATGTGTAAATACTATGAACACAGACTTTGTCTTATGAAAATAAGACAGTTGTGAAAAAATGCAAAAACCATTGTACATCTTAATAATGTATGTATAATTTATTAAATCAAAATTACATTTACCTTTGAGCATGTATTGTCAACACTGGGAGATCATTTCAAAGGGTTTGCAATGCAAAAACATTCTGGGACTATTTCCTTCAGGCTTTTTCGAATCAATAATGTTTGACAGACTGAATTAGAGCATTTAAGAACATTAATGTTTGTTCTATAGTCTTCCGCTTAGCTGGGGCTGCGTTGCAGGGGCAACAGCCTCAGATGGGAATCCAGGCTTCTCTCACACCCCGACTTCATCCTCCAGCTCACCCGGGAGGATCCCGAGGACTTCCCCGGCCAGCTGTGAGGCATAGTCTCTCCAGCAGCAAGGCATCCTTACCAGATGCCTGTACCACCCCATCTGGCTTCTTTCGACCCGAAGGAACAACAGCTCTACTCCGAGCTCCTCCCAGATGGTAGAGCTCTGAGCGAGAGCCCGGCCACCCTGCAGAAGAACCTCATTTTGGCCGCCGCTGGTGACGTTAGGAACGTAGATCAACTCTGAAATCGAGAGCTTTGCTTTTCGGCTCAGCTCTTTCTTCATAATTTTCAAACTCCATGATTTTCAAATTGATACGTTTTAAACATACAGTATATGCATAATCTGAAAATTATCTTTTAAAATGCAATTACAATAATCTCTTAATTTTTTAGTACATTTGATATTTCTTTTTCTTTTTTTTTTAAATCAATTACATTTCATTCAAAAGTGTGATTTTCTATACAGCTTATCCAACTTGGGTTTACAGTGGAGCAATGTTTATCTGGTTACATGTGGGGTACACCTTGTACAGGTCGCCAGTCTAGTGCCACCAATGGGACAGACAGCCTTTCACACGAAAGTATGCTTTTGAATGATAGAAAGAAGCCAGAGTATTAAAAGAAATATATAAACTATACAGAAACTGTGCAGCTCTAAAAAGAACTACTACCCAGGATTAAATGGGTGTAGGTGAAAGATTAGTACATAACAGGCGGTGGAGTGATGGTCTCATCTTTTGGTACAAGTGGAGATGTAAGAACAATTCCAAATTGTTCTTCCAGAACAGCAGGAATCTCCTCATCGTCCAGCTCTCTAGTTGTTGTTTCCAGCTCTTTTCCTTCTGATGGAAAAGTAGTAGTTATCAATTTGTGACCAATATAAGTCAGTCTCCCTCCTGGTTTTAAAATTGTGCAGAAAGATTTGCAAACAAAAATAGAGCTAGGAGAAGTTTGATGGTATTGACACATCTCAGTGAAGTCCTCCAAACATCTGGGTTCAAGAGTGAACTTGTAGATTTCAATCCAGTCACCATCTTCTCCTTTGTTTTCCTCCTTTTGCCACTCCAAGATGTGTATTCCCATGTTGTTTCTGATCCGATACACTCTGTGACCTTGCTCCTGGAGATCTGAAGTGTCTAAAGAAAGGGGGACACTATAACCTGAACCCCCAAAACCAACATCACACAGCCATCTCTGTCCTTTCAGCGTCACCATCACGATCAGATGGTCAAGAGGTGGTCCATATCGTTCTGTTAGGACATTTCTAACCTGGCCTGAAAGGATCGTCACATGAAATCCTAGTTTAGTCAGCAACCAGGAGAACAGAGAGTTATTCTCATAGCAAAATCCACCTCGACGTTGATTGATAATTTTGTCGTAAATAAAAGGCAGATTAAGGTGGATCCTTCCTCCACTGTGGAGGGTAAGATCTTCAAAAGGGATTGTCATCAGATGGGAAATATGTACCTCACGAAGAAGATCCAAGTTAGCTTCTCCAACTGGAGCAAAAAAATCTAGACGTCTTAAATATTTCTCCACGTCCATGTCTACAGAAGCCATTTTCCTCTCTTTCCCGCACGTCTTTTTACTTTCACTTTTTCAACTCGTAACCTGATCGAGTTGCAAGTAAAAGGAAGTTTCTGCGTAATTCAAAATGTCTTTGTGTTGTTTACAAGAAGGGTTCAAACTCCAAAGTGCGAATAACTTATCATAAAAGAGGCAATACATCAATCTTTAGTTTGAAAAAAGGTTGAGGATTGTGAGAAAAGAGTTAAACTATACACTTTTTCTCCTTTAAAGCAATTAACTAGTGTATGTGTCAAGCTCTGGCCCGAGGAACAAATTTGGCCGGTGTTCAGTCGAATTGTGAGACTCCACTTCCATGATGCAATCCTGTCGAACTGAGCTTCTGTTTAGGATAGGGGTTGAGTTAAGGTATAAATAATGGTTGTGGTTAAGGTTAGAATAATCACAGAGTTAACTGTAAATAAATATTATGTCAGTGAAATTGAGAAGAACGCAAACAACAGGGTGTACAAAAGGGTTGGAGTTCAGTTGCATCCTGGGCATGCGCAAAGCGCTGAGCCGCTCGACAAGGCTTCACAACTCGACAGAACTACGGTAGTGTAATTATATTGGGTCACCCGGAATACTGAAATCTACCAAAAGTGATAGAAATCCACCTAGATCAGCCGAAATTCCAAGATTAAGACTACCTCTATTGTTTATTGAATCCCCATTAGCATCAGCAGCGTACAGCCCCAGCTACTCTTCCGAGAGTCACTTTAAAATTAAACAATTCACATTATTAGTACAATTAAATTGTCAAAATTCACAATTCCATAAAACTCATAAGCAAATGTGCATAGCTTACAACTTAAAACAGTTTGCATTTTTATATAAATATAGATACTTGCTGACTGCTTATAAGCATAAACACAATTTTAAAAAACATACACCACAACAACAGTAACATTTTGAACCATTCAGTCATTTGTTCACAGCTTAGTTTAAAATAATGAATTTTGAGTTGTTTTTTGAAAACCATGGTTACAACTTTGTTCTCTTTCTTCAGGGGTAAATTATTTTATTCTTGCATGGCTCCAAACATAACTATAACTGCAATTCTGATATTATGTCTGTCGAGTTATACGGTTTTGCCATATAACAAAATGCAATTTTAGCAAATACGGGCATATTGTCTTTTCTATACAGCCGGGGAAAAAAATTAGCAAAAAAAAAATACAAAGCGTTTTGTCAAGGCGTGTCGTACATTTTTAGGCCTACCAAATCACTCGCTTTCAAGCAGATTACGATGAAAACAGTTTTCAAGTACGGCGAGGAGGAATACCATGCCGAAGACAAGAAACCCAGGCTTAACTCACCCCAGCTGCATCCTCCAGTTCTACCACGAGAATCCCCAGGCTTTCCCTGGCCAGCTGTGAGACAAAGTCTTTCAGCAGGTCCGGGGCCTGGCTCTGGGGCTTTACCCGGTGGGAGTTGCCCGGAAAACCTCACTGGCGCTCGGGAGGCATTCTAACCAGATGTCCCAGGCACCCTGTCTGTCTCCTCTAGACCCGGAGGAGCAACGGCTATACTCTAAGCTCTTCTCGGATGGCAGAGCTCCTCACTCTATCTCTGAGTAAGAGTCCAGTCCCTCTCGAAGGAAGCTCCTTTCGGATGCTTGTATCCGTGATTTTGGTTTTTTAGTCACCACCCACAACTGGTGACCATAGGTGAGGTCACCTACTTGTTTGGTGGAAACAATTCACTACTTGGTGGAAGCAGTTCGCTACTTGGTGGAAACAGTTCACTACTTGCTAGAAACAGTTTACTACTTGGTAGAAACAGTTCACTAATTAGTGGAAATAGTTCACTACCTGGTGGAAACTGTTCACTCATTTCTTGATGGAAACAGTTCACCACTTTCTTGGTGGAAACAACTCACTACTTGGTGGAAACAGTACACTATTCAGTGGAAATTGTTCACTGCTTGGTTGAAAATTTACTATTTGCTGGAAAGAGTTCCCTCCTGGGCAGCACGGTGGCGCAGTGGGCAGCACAGTGGCCTCACAGCAAGAAGGTCAAGGGTTCGAGTCCCGATGGGGATGAGGCTTGGAACACTGTCCTCTCTGCGTGGGTTTCCACCGGGTACTCCGTTTTCCTCCCACCCTCCAAAGACATGCATGCTAGGTTGATTGGCTGGTGCCAAATTGCCCCTAGGAATGAGTGTGTGTGTGGATGGTTGTATGTGTGTGGCCCTGCGACAGACTGGCGACCTGTTCGGGGTGTACCCTGCCCTTTGCCTTAAATCAGCCGGGATGGACTCCAGCACCCCCCGCAATCCCGAAAGGTGTGTGGCCCTGCGACAGACTGGCGACCTGTTCGGGGTGTACCCTGCCCTTCGCCTTAAATCAGCCGGGATGGACTCCAGCACCCCCCGCAATCCCGAAAGGGACTGACAGATAGGAAGATGACTGACTGAGTTCACTCCTCAGTGGAAACAGTTCACTATTTGGTGGAAACAGTTCTCTACTTGGTGGAACCAGTTCAGTTTTTGGTGGAAACAGTTCTCTTCTAGGTGGAAAAAGTTCAGTATTTGGTGGAAAAAGTTCACTACGTGGTGGAAACAGATCACTATTTGGTAGAAAAAGTTCTCTACTTGGTGGAAACAGTTGACTATTTGGTGGAAACAGTTCTCTACTTGGTGGAAACAGATCACTATTTGGTAGAAACAGTTCTCTACTTGGTCGAAACAGTTCACTATTTGGTGGAAACAGTTCTCTACTTGGTGGAACCAGTTCAGTATTTGGTGGAAACAGTTCTCTACTTGGTGGAAACAGATCACTATTTGGTAGAAACAGTTCTCTACTTGGTGGAACCAGTTCACTATTTGGTGGAAACAGTTCTCTACTTGGTGGAACCAGTTCAGTATTTGGTGGAAACAGATCACTATTTGGTGGAAACAGTTCTCTACTTGGTGGAACCAGTTCAGTATTTGGTGGAAACAGATCACTATTTGGTAGAAACAGTTCACTATTTGGTGGAAACAGTTCTCTACTTGGTGGAACCAGTTCAGTATTTGGTGGAAACAGTTCTCTACTTGGTGGAAACAGATCACTATTTGGTAGAAACAGTTCTCTACTTGGTGGAACCAGTTCACTATTTGGTGGAAACAGTTCTCTACTTGGTGGAACCAGTTCTCTACTTGGTGGAAACAGTTCACTCTCTGATGGAAACAGTCTGATTTCTTGGGTTTAAGTGACGTCACGCGTCGACAGAAACAGTTCTCTACTTGGTGGAACCAGTTCACTATTTGGTGGAAACAGTTCTCTACTTGGTAGAAACAGTTCTCTACTTGTTGGAAACAGTTCACTATTTGGTGGAAACAGTTCTCTACTTGGTGGAACCAGTTCAGTATTTGGTGGAAACAGTTCTCTACTTGGTGGAAACAGATCACTATTTGGTGGAAACAGTTCTCTACTTGGTGGAACCAGTTCAGTATTTGGTGGAAACAGTTCTCTACTTGGTGGAAACAGATCACTATTTGGTAGAAACAGTTCTCTACTTGGTGGAACCAGTTCAGTATTTGGTGGAAACAGTTCTCTACTTGGTGGAAACAGATCACTATTTGGTAGAAACAGTTCTCTACTTGGTGGAACCAGTTCTCTACTTGGTGGAAACAGTTCACTCTCTGATGGAAACAGTCTGATTTCTTGGGTTTAAGTGACGTCACGCGTCGACACGCCCTTCCCCATCAGAGGAAAAAGATGGCGCCCACGCACGTACTGAGATGCTGTCAACGGGTTTTAGCATGGATCCCCGTGATTTTTATCGCCCATGTCGTCTGTTGGTCCTATTATGCCTATGTGGTGGAGCTTTGTATTTGTAAGTAAAGTACTGTTTCCTTTCATTAAACTGCGCAGACTTTAAAATAAGCGGTATTTCTTCTTTACTGTCCAACAAACAGCTGCTGCTATCAGGAAGTGAATGGTCGCTGTTGTACAACAATGGTTTTAGCAAATCTCATCAAATGTAGACACAGTATGTTAGCTTACATTGCAACAATTTAACAAATGATTTACAAGATTATGTCAAGCTTAAAGAAGAAACTTGTCAACCCGTCTGCTTTTTGGGGGTTTAAAAACGCTTATTTCGCTTTCAAACACAAAAAAAGCTTCTTCTAAATGCTGTCTGCTGGTTTATTTAACAAGTATTTTGTTTTTATACGAGATTAATGCTGAAAAAAAATGCAGGAACAGAAACTATTTGGTTGAGACAAGAGATGATCGTTTACTTTATGCTTTAAGAATTTATTCTATAGTACGATATAAAGATTATGTTGAGTGAATAAAACACAATTAAGTCTGAAGAGGTAGTTTCAATCAAAAAGGTTAGATTCAGTCAACATGTGCTTGAAGATCTTCCTTCCATTTGTAGTACAAATTTTTAAAAATGGTAGTTATACAAAATATCAACAAAAAATATGATTAGATCTCATGATTACGTTATGACATTAATCCAGTGCTCAGGGCTCTGCACAGGCTTCCTGTGACTCAGAGAATAGACTTTAAAGCTGATCTGATTGTGTTTAAGTGTGACATGTTAGTGTCTTAGGAACTTCTAGAGCTCTGAAGACCTCTGGGACTCCTGCCTGGAGTCAGGACTAAACATGCAGAACATGCTTCCTAATTAGACAGGCTTCTAATGTGACAATATTTAAATCTAGGCTGAAAACATTTATGTTTAATAGTGCATTTGACCTCCCGATGGGACTTGCCAGAAACACCTCACCAGCAAGGCATCCTACCAGATGCCCAAACCACCCCATCTGGCTTCTCTAGACTTGGAGAAGCAAAAGCTCTCCTCCAAGCGCCTCCCTATATGTCTAAGTGAGAGCCCAACTCTCTGAGGAAGCTCATTTCGACCTCTTGTATCTGTGATGTCATTCTTTCGGTCACCACCCACAGATGGCAACCATAGGTGAGGGTAGGAACGTGGGTCGATTGTTAAATCGAGAGCTTTGCTTTTTGGCTCAGGGCATTCTTCACCTCGACAGACCGATGCAGCGTCCTAATCACTCTTTATGTTTTGTGTTTTTAATGCATTTTTTTCTGTTTGTTAAGGCACGTTGAATTACCTTGTGTATAAATTGTGCTACAAATAAACTTGCCTTGCCTAGATTTTGTATTATTCTTAATTGAAAATAAGAATACATAAAAATAAAGCATTTATATATTTGACTAATCCTTTTTAACAAATACATTATATTATCCTCACTTAATCATTTTGTGTGACAATATTTTTCTTGCTTAAGCTTATTGTTGTCTTTTCTTTTCTTTCAGTCACCATTCCCTGCATAGGAGAGAGGAGTAAGTGTTTCAAAAGATGAATAACCATCTATTTAATTATCTGTGAATGGAAGCTTACTGAACTGCCATTTCTTGGGTAAATCTACAGTACTTTAGGTTTGTAGACTTGGCGAGGAAGGTTGGCACACAAACTGTGCTTCCTTTTTTAAATTGCTGAGGTGTTCCAATTTGAAAACCAACAGCTTCTCCTCAATAAGCATTAGTGATTTGCTTCCGTCTCTTATTAATTATGTAAATGTACAGTTTCGTTGTCCGACCTAAGTATCAGTAGCAGTGTTTGCTCTTACCTAAACTAGATAATTTACATTGATCCCTTCTGTTCTGTTCTTTTTTTGTTTGTGTTTTTCTTTTTTACCACATCAAGTTGTCTACTTGATATTCTTCCACCTCTCCTTCATCATGTTTGTGTGGTCTTATTGGAAGACCATCTTCACCAAGCCTGCCAACCCTTCCAAAGAGGTATAGCATCCAGCCCTCTAAAACGGCCCCCTTTCTGTCTAATTGTTTGTGATTTTCTATTAAAATAAAATCTGATCAAATAGCTTTACAATTTTTTAAAAACGTGCATTGATCTTTTTTATCTAGTTTTGCCTACCAAAGGATGAGAAAGAGCGTTATGAGAAGGAAGAGAGGCCAGAGACACAGCAGGAGATCTTGTGTAGGGCTGCCAATAATTTACCTCTGTACACTCGCACAGGCGCCGGAGGTATGTAACATTAGATGTTAATGAGAAGCAATTTACTAGTCTTCATTACAACTATCAAATTATGACAAATCATTGTTACTGCTACACAGCAATCCGATACTGCGATCGCTGTCAATTCATCAAGCCGGATCGGTGTCATCACTGCTCCGCGTGTGACATGTAAGAGAACCCGTCTGAATTATCGCTCAATGTCGTGTCATTTTCAAATGTTTAAAAATGTCCTTTTTTTTTTCGGTTAAGGTGTGTTCTGAAGATGGACCATCACTGTCCCTGGTATGTAAAACCTGCTTCCTTACACAGTATCCGATGATTCATTTTTTATTTTCCTTTAAAAATAAAAGCCTCGAATTATAAATTTATCATCCCTTAATTTGAGAGTTGCCAGTAATGTACTCCTAATTTCTTTGTACGATAATAGTTTTATAAAAATGTTAAAAATGCATGTCTTTTATTTCTTTATTTATGAATGTGTTCTAGGGTGAACAATTGTGTCGGCTTCTCCAACTACAAGTTTTTCATCCTGTTCTTGGCCTACTCGCTGATGTACTGTTTGTTCATTGCAGCCACGGTGCTGCAGTATTTCATAAAGTTCTGGACGGTGAGTGTACGTGACACACACGCATTGTTATGTATTTAACTACGCTTCTGCAGATGGCGATCTGGTCGCACTACGAAGTCAGGATGGGCGTCCTTTCACTAGGTTGTGCATGGTTCTGACCTCTCCTCTGTCGTCCCCGTCCTCTGGCCACCCTTCACCCACTTTACCCCTCGTTGTTAGCCATCTTTTCTCCCAAGTTGTCGTACACTGGCTCTTTGTTTCCGCAGATCACTCTTGTCTGTTTCCCTCTCCACTATCACAATCATTAGTCACGCCACACATCTGGGGGCACCTCTTCTCTTCCTTCTGATTTTTTCAAATGTGACATCTTTGTTTCGCCTGCTTTGGTCAAATTTCACACAGACACCAGCCGTTTTTTTTTTTTTTTTTCATTCCTCTTCTTTGACCAAATTTTGTTCTTGATATGCTACCGACCATCAAATCCCTGCACGTCTGCTTATTTATTCCTGGTCTTGCTAATTGATTTGAAGATACTTTATTCATCCCCAAAGGGAAATTTATTTCCCAATATATACATTTATTTCCCTAAACAATAACCACTATTGTTTCTGTTTGTACTGAAGCTTTGCCGGAGGAAATCAGTAGAGAACTGCCCTAAGGTAACCAGCCAACCGGCCGAGCGTGTACTTTTAGCGCCATCAACATCAGCGCCATTGTGATGTGAATGCAGTGATGATTCACATTTCTCTGCTTTTTTATTTTTTTATCTTTTCCGCCCCACCTCTCTGTCTTTTTTTTTTTTATCATTCTGTCCTAAAATATCCTCACATAAATACATATTTAATGCCTGTCTTGTTTTGTTCTTTTCCCATCCTCTCCTCAGAACGAGCTGCCGGTCACTCACGCCAAATTCCACGTCTTGTTTCTTTTTTTTGTGGCGGCAATGTTCTGTATCAGCATTTTGTCCCTCTTCAGCTACCATCTATGGCTTGTTGGAAAGAACAGGTCTACTATAGGTAAGTTTGACACAGTCTATATTTAAATGTAAAATTTAATAATAGACAGTTCCCATGAGTGATGGAGGTGAGCCGATCAGACTCGGAGATCTTTCCAAGCCCTTTGTAACTTTAGATGAATAAATAACGATTGTGTGTGTTTGTCTCTCCGCTACATTTACATGTGGTGGTTTGAAACTATATCCAAGCTTCTGGATACAAATATTTAAATTGGCAATAACTCCGCAGTCTGACAGCTTCATGATGTAAAAGCTCTGCACAGTCTGTAGAGAGTTCAGAAATTCTAGGAAAACTGCTCCTCAAGGCAGTTTCATGGGAGACATGGTTTTAAACTGTTTTGTGTAAAAACTGTAATTATTATAAATCAAATCTTCAAAGAGTAAAATAACAGTGGGAGGTTTTTATTTGTAATGATCACACTCAGTGTGTTTATGTTTCCAATAATTTTATTTTAAGTATTATTTGATTTTTGCTGAGGAACACAACTAACTAATTTATTCCTAGGGTTTATTAATCTGATTCTGTTAACATTTAAATTCCACAATCAATGGTTTACTTTTACACTATTTCAACTGTCAAGCTTCAGGTTAACAGCATAGAGATTGAAGAGAAAGAAAAAGAGCGCTGATCATACAAACAACTTTTTGAAAAAAGCAAAATTTTAAATTGACTCAAGTAAGTGCAGTCAGACTTTGAGCTCGCTTTAAAAAAGTCTCAAAATTAAAAGCCCTACAACTTTAAAGATGGGGTAATTAAATGGAGAATAAAAATTTTTACCAATACTTGGTCAGTAATTATTGTATTTTCACGATCAAAAGGCGCACTGTATTAAAAGGCACAGTCCCAGTTTTGCGTGCTCTGTATTTAACAAACACATAAGGCGCACTGGCAAACGGGCATAACTCGCCCGGTGCTGCCTTTGTTGACTACAGCTTCACCCTTTGTGAAGCTGTAGTTTCCTTTGGTCATCCATCGCTCCCACGCTACTCGCAGCCTTACTTTGAACGTCCAGTTCACGCCGGTGTCCAGCGGTTGGAGTTTCCTTTGTCAGACTTCCCAGAATCAAGCAAGTGTAGTATTCATCTGCTTCACTTGTTTTTTCACAACACACATAGGGCGCACCACGCATTTCTAAGAAAATCTAAGACTTTTATATGCGCCTTATGGTCGTGAAACTATGGTACACGTCATTGTATATTCAGTGAGGGATCATCAGTTTTAAAAACAGTACAAATATAAGTTCTACTAAAGTGATTAATAAAGTGGCATTTGACATCCTTTGGGTTTAATTGCATGTAATAACTAAAAATCTTTTAAATAAAATCTACTAAGGAAAACGTACAAGTGAATGTGAAGCGTGTAAAAGAGCTGCATTTTGAATTTTTTTCCAATGTATCGTGTATTGACTGGAGACAATGTAGAAGAAATCGGAGGTTCATAGTGAATTGTGTGCATTCAATGAGAGCCGCCTCAGCCATTTCTGCTTTATTCCACAAGGCGTGTTTATGCTCGTTGGTAAATGCTCAGAAAATATTGAAATCATTTCTTAATCATTTCCGGTCCGCGTTCGCCCGCGGACCGGAAGGTCGCGGGTTCGCGTCCCACGGAGAGCACGTCTAGGGTCCTTGGAGAAGACACCTAACCCCCGCTTCTCCCACCATTGGCGCCGTTGAAGGGCAGCCTGCTGCGGTGTAAGGAGTGCAGCAAACAAATTTCCCCGGTGAGGGATGAATAGAGTAATTCAAAATAAAATAAAAAAAATAAATAATGTATTGGATGTTCTTTGGTGATATTGTTCATTTGCTACAATAAAGTTGACTTTTCGGGTGGCACAGTGGTTAGCACAGTGGCCTCACAGCAAGAGGGTTGTGTGGGGACGAGGCTTGAACAATGGCCTATCTGTGTGGAGTTTGTATGTTCTCCCCGTGTTTGCGTGGCTTTCCTCCAGGTGCTCCGTTTTCCTACCACCCTCCAAAAACATGCATGTCAGGTTAATCGGTCACTATGAAATTGCCCCAGTGAATGAGTGGGTGTGTGGATAGTTGTTTGTGTGTGGGCCCACAACAGACTGGTGACTTGTTCAGGGTGTACCCTTCCTCTCGTCTTAAATCAGCCGTGATAGGCTTCGGCAATCCCCGCCAACCGGTCAGGGATTAGCGGTTCAGAAGGTGAAATTAAATATGACTTCAATTTAAAAAAGCAGATAAAATGATTGTTTTATTCTCATGCGCACACAGTACATATTTTACAGAAATATTCAAGTGACAAAACCAGAAAGTCGAAGTGATCCTCAGGCTGTGATGCAATTGGTTTTGCTAGCTGAGGTTTCTAAAAGTCCCTCAGAGTATTATTTTTACACATATTCATGTGTCCAATCAGCAACGGTAGATTTAAACAGCGTTGCTGGAAGATAACTTTTACAAAAATCTTCCAGAACATCTTTTTAAAAATCTTGGGTAATGCCAAAATCCCAATCCAGCGTTTTCTTCAGCTTCTAAATGCCGGTTTAAAGTCCACCGTGTTCCTGATAGTGGTAATAATGTGTTTCAAATGATAGTAATTTATCATTTGAATGTTGAAAGCTGGACCACTTATTTATTTAAACTTTTTTCTTCTTTGATTGAATGCATTTTTTTATTGTTTATTTTGTTCAAATCTTTAGATGCATCGTTACATGTTTCATTGATTGGGATCAGAAATGAGCTGTTCTCATTGTTTCCATCTTGTTTCCTGGTTTATATTTCTACCATCTCTTTTTACATTGTTGTTTAGAAGTCTTCTCATCATGTTTATCCATCCTTCCAGAGGCATTCAGGGCTCCGGTCTTCAGGACGGGTTCAGATAAGAACGGTTTCTCTCTGGGTTTCCGAAAGAATATCACTCAGGTGTTTGGAGACCAGAAGAAGTACTGGCTGCTTCCCATCTTCACCAGGTAAAAGAATCCCAAAACCCTGACTTCATACATCAGTATTTATTCTCAATCTGCAGTAGATGACTTTCTGTAGTGGATTGTTGGAGTTCTTGTGCGTTAATAATCTCCTCTCTGTTCTTTCTCCCAGTCAGGGGGATGGTCTGACGTTCCCCACTCGTCTGGTTAACGCTGATGTGGAGCAGCCCACCATGACTCTCCATCCAGAGCCCAACAAAAGGTGAACTATTCTCATCGACACACAGTGTATGTGGTACAATGAGACTAAAAGTATTTGATTTCTCAGTGTGACTGAAGTCACTGTGAGCCCGCTGAGCGAGTCTCAGAATCGCCTTCTAAAGGAGGAGTACCACGGGAACAATGTCGGAGAACATCAGGCTAAAGATCTCCTTCAGCCAGGTGAGCTCCTGTGACAAAATCTTAAAAAAATCTTTTTCAAATAAAAGAAGCCTCATAGAACATCTGTTTCTTAGCTGCTGATGAAGCTGTCACGTTCTCCGTGGAAAGCGAGTCCTAACCAGGTAACAACAGCACGTTGTGGACTTAAAGGTTTTCATGCAAGTTGTGAATTTTTATTGATATTTGATGTTTTTTTTTCTGCTGCAGGAGAAATGCTTCTGTCATTTAATTTGATGCCTTAACAAATCCAACAGATTAGTTTGTCTCCATGACAACGCCTCCCCATAGACCCCATCCGGTGTAACCATGCGAATGCTGGCTACCAGTTCTCCCAGCAGGTTTGCATGGTGTCATAACCATCTCTCCCACATGTTCTCGTATGAAAAGTGACTCACGTGCAGACATACGCTTGATTTCCTCCCGCTGTGTTTTGCTGTCACTCGGAGCATCGGAGCTCCCAGAGTTCCAATGAGACTTTTTTTTTTTTTTTGTGCCAAAAGCTTTCTGGTTGCACAAAGACTTACTTCACCGGAGGGGTTGGAACCGGAGCGTTTATAGAAAAAAAAAAAACACTTACCAAACTCTTTCTTTCTGTGTCTAATTTTTAACTATTAATGTTTGAACTCATCCGTGGTTTGCACATTTTTTTGAGATGGATGTCTCCCCCACTGCTTTTGGTGGCATGTTGGATATCAGAGCACAAGTTGGAGCATTTGCACTTTGTTAATTTTTCAATGTCCATCAAACAAATGTGCCCCCACATCCTTCTCCTTGTTTTTTTTTTATTTATCTCTGTATAACAGATGTTTAATCACGTGTATGTGTGTGAGACAGAGAAGGTATATCAGTTGAAATGGCAGTCATTTATATTTCTACCTTTTCATGCAGCTTCTAAGTGGACTTCACCTTTTGATGATGCGGTCAGCAATGTCCTATGTGTTCTTTTAGAGTCTGAGGTTTTGACCAGTGATGTCCGTCACATGTTTTTTATTTTTCTTCAGCTCAGCGTTTCAAATCTTAAAGAAATACACTCATCGCCAAAAAGGGCTGGAATGTCAGGAACGCTGACATCTGAACCTGAAGTGTTTACAGCATCCTAGCTTTATCTGAACCTCACTCGCCAATGTCAATGTAACCCAACTGTGTTCAGCAGTAACTGTGGCACGATGTTTTTATGCAACCTTTTATTAATTAGATTGTCTTTAAACCGGGTTAAATGTTTTCTGCAGTACCAGTGCATGTCCAGCAGGTGGTGACAAAACTCTGTTCTCACTCAGCATAAAGTTTTTGCTTGAAGTCTAGTTTTAATTTACTTTTTCTTTTATTACTTTTTTAATAACAAAGTATTTATATAGTATTTTTACCACGTTTCTTTAATTGGCTTTGCTACTTCTCCCGCGTCGTTGAATTTTGAAAAAGCTGTGTTGTAAATCGTTGAAAGCCTCAGATTATGTGAAACCTGTAATGATAAATTGTATCGTCAGTGTTTTAAATCCGGTTTATGTATCACAGGGTCAGAAGACGGCTGTAAAGAAAGAACGGAAGTTAGTTTGATTTTAATTTAAGTCATTTCAAAGAGATTTTAGTGCAACTTTTACATCAATGTGAAACCTAAAATTTCTTGTGTCTACCAATCATTACATCTTTATCTGGAGGAGCCTCTAAATGAACTGACTGATGATGTAAATGTTTACAGTTATCTTTTCTAAAAATCTAATAGTTGTATAGATGTTGATTTGAAAGGCTAAAGATTAAATAATGAAAAAGTCTGATTGAATTACGGGTCTGTTTTAAAAAACTACCCTCTCAATCTTTCTAAATGAGTTTTTAATTCCTCTGATTATTGCTTATTTATTACTGTTTGATCATTCTGTGTTTGGACCTTAAAGTAGCAGATGAATTATGAGAATTAGAAATTATAATCCAAGCCAAGGGGGTGTTCTGATTTTATGTGGAGTCTTTTTTTTTTTTTTTCTTAACCTCTAATGAGACTTTTTGTAAAGAAATATTTATATCATTTGAACTCATGTTGGAAGGATTCTGGCTCATTTTCCTAAAGAATTGGACCTGCTTTGTTTTACGGTTGCCTATATTCTCTCTCCAGCCTGGTGGGCGTGTATTTTGTAATGCTTCAGTGAGTGGTTTTTTTTGTAAAATTGTCGTGTTGGGGAGAAATTTGTGCAGCTGTAAGATTTATACACGTCTGGAAAAAAAAATAGAAAAATGTCAGTCTATGCTCAAAAGCAATTTGACTGACTGATGTTTTAAGAAAAAAGTGCCATCATTAAAATTTTTTTGTATTAAACGTTCTTTTCTTTTTTTTCTTTTTACATAGATTATCACAGTTTGATTTTTTTTTTTCAATCTGCTTTACTTTGGGTTTTATTTACCTATAAATGAAGCCATAAAACTTCCTTTGAGAACAAGGAATTGAAAATCTCTAATTTATTTTTTCTTTATAAACTTCTAACGCTCCTTTCCTGCCTTAACTGTGCAGGCTGTGATCTAACATAACTTGCTTAGTGCTACTTTTAACTTTTTATTTGATTATTATTCTGTTTTTACTAAGTGTGTGTGTGCATATCTATATATAATGATAATGTAAGAAAACAACATATATTTTTCTTGTCTGGTTAATTTACCTATTTTGTGGATGAAGTTCACGCCTCAACGTAATTTACATTCAAATAACAATAAATGTCTTTTTTTAAAAAAAACTTCCAGTTTTAGTTTGTGCTTTGATCTGATTTATTTCAGTTACCTTAAAACTCGCTGGCTTCGTCAGACCATGATCTCCAACTCTCGCTGGACCAATTCACGGCCGAGTTGCCGAAAAAGGTGGAATGCTTCCTACAAGTCAAGGAAAAAAATCACACGTATCTCGGGGTCTTGTTTACAAGTGGAGGAGGAATGGATCGAGAAATCGAAAGACAGAACGGTGCGGCATTCACAATAATTAGGATGCCATATCGATCTGTCGTGGTGAAAAAAGAGCTGAGCCAAAAGCAAAGCTCTTGACTGACCAGTCGATCGACACTCCTATCCTTGCCCATGTTCACCAGCTGTGGTTGGCGACTGAAAGTATGAGATCGGGGATACAAGTGGCCAAAATGAGCTTCCCTCTATGGGGTAGATGGGCTCTCCCTCAGAGAGTGAGGAGCTCTGCCATCCAAGAGGAGCTTGAAGTAGAGCCGTTGCTCCTCTGGGTCGAGCAACTGGTTAGGATGCCTCGCTAGTGAGGTGTTTCGGGCACGTCCCACAAGGAGGAGACCAGAGAAAGAGACTACATCTCACAGCTGGACAAAGAATGCCTTGGGATCCTCCCTGGTGAGCTGGGGGATGCAGCCGTAGTGAGAGAATCTTTGGCTTCCCGTCAGAGGCTGTGGCCCCAGAGAAGCGGAAGATAACGGAACAGAACCTCAAAACTCAAAGATGTGTTTTTGAATTCTAATCAATCCATTAATCATTTAGGACAACACTGTTAAAAGATGGGTCGATATTAGGTCTATGCAAAAAGGGTCATAAATGGTTTCTATGTGTGGATTGCTTCAAGAAGACCACTATAGGGAATACAGTAGAAAAAATGAGGTGGTTTGCAGATTAAATCATTTTTTAGCTGCAACATCTTCCAGAGAGGATTGGCTTCAGGAGTTAATCTGCCATAATCTAAAAAAAAAGTCCCCTTAAAACCTGAGGAAGGATTTGAGGTCTGATGAAAAACTAGAGAAATCAACTGCTAAGAAATGCACTTGAATAATTAAGTAAAGAACTTTCTGGACATAGGAATTCAGTTCAGCCATATGTTGGAGTTTCAATTCTACCTGAAAAAAAACTCAGCAAACATGATTTGTGCCAGAAATTGTACTGAAGAACATTCTTTAACAAAAATGTTAATTAGAGAGGGGAACACCCATACAAATACACAAATTGACAAACTGATGTGATAAAATAAAAACCAAAAGCAGAAAAATGAGTATGAGGCCAAATAAGAGGATAAAGTTTGTCCAAAAACCAAACCAAGTGACCTAAAAGGAAGTCAATAAACTTTATTAACTGTTGAGTAAAATTAATTTCATGACTTTCGGGATTAAAAGAAAGTTTTGAAACTGACTCGTAATCTATTCTGAAGACTTTCAAGCATGGTGGGGGTATAATCATGGAATAGGATGTTTTTTTTTATTACAATGTTGGGCTTAGTTAATAAGGATCAGAAATGACTCCCGTTTTACAAGTCGATCTACGTTTCCACCATCACCTATGGTCACCAGCTGTGGGTGGTGACCGAAAGAATGAGATCGCGGATACAAGCGGCACAAATGAGCTTCCTCTGCAGGGTAGCTGGGCTCGCACTCAGAGATCGGGTGAGGAGCTCTGCCTTCCGGGAGGAGCCTGTTGTCGAGTTGCTCTCCTCCAGGTCGACAGGAGCCAGATGGGGTGGTTCAAGCATCTGGTCAGGATACCCCCGAGCGCCTCGTGGGCGAGGTGTTTTGGGCACGTCCCACCGGGATGAGACCAAGAGGCAGACCCCAGAACCACTGGAGAGACTATGTCTCACAGCTGGCCGAGGAACGACCCGGGATCCTTCTGGGTGAGCTGGAGGATGCAGCCGGGGTGAGAGAAGCCTGGGCTTCCCGTCTGTGGCTGTTGCCCCTGCGACCTGACCCTGGACAAGCGGAAGACAAAAGAACAAGAGCACGGAACAACCAAAAAGTCAGTTAGAAGCAGCCCATTTGATAAAAATCTGTTTACAATTCCATTAAATAAAAAATTTACGAGCTGTTTTGTAAAAATTGATCTCTTCTATTGAAAAGACAAAAACAAAATTGGGTTTGAAATAAAAGAAGAATAAATCAACATGTTGATTCAAAGTATGATTTATTAGAATGAATCATTAGGAGATTTTTTTTTTGCCAGGACACGTTTTACTTCTGAGATTCAGCACATGTTCTGAGTTATTTCACGCAGTGATGTTGGAACATGCAAACAGGGACCGCTGGCCTTGTTCTGTCAGCTTCTGATGGTGATTAGGAACAGTAAACACAGCTCGGTTCAAACTCGAGCAACATTTTCTTTACAGTCTTTACTACAGGACACCAGTTGATCATTGACCTTTGTTATCTGTGTGACATCCAGGCCCTTGACTTGTGCTGTACTGAAATCTCACTTATCCTCTTCAGACTGTTTGAATTAATAGGAATCAGATTTTTGTTCCTTTTAAAAAGAAGATCTAGTTGTGATTTCCAAATTTAAGAGTGAACAATTTGGAAGTGAAGCAGTGTTTTTAACATCTGCTCTGCAGATACCACAGCCTCTAGGAACACCATGTCTGTGATTATAAACCAAAATTGAACAAAAGAAGCATCAAGTAATAACTCCCACCAGTACAAGGTCTTTAAGCCCATAATTTCTAACTCATATTGACTCATCTACATGTGTCAAGCTCCTCTAAACCATCAGGATGAGGTTATGAATTGCATCTCGGTTTTCCAGCGGAAGGAAACATTGGGTTTCATGTTTTTTTTAAAGAGGAAAACCTCAAATTTTCCCACTCAGGAAAACACAAAGTTTTTTTTAAAGACCACAAATAAGTGATTCATTAAAAAGAACACTGACACAGCTTTACAGGAAAGTTTCAGCGGGTTGTTCAAACATGAACACTAGTACAGTACAAATACTAGAAACAATCAGGTGATAGTTTCTTAGAATCTTTGACTTTATGGTGAAATCCTGCTAAGCTTTCATTTTTCCATATCTGGCTTCCAGATGTGGATCAGAAATTGCACAAGTCTTTGAAATAAGATCACGACCGCTTTTGGACACAATGTCTTTATGAACTTGACATTATATAATTTGTCAAAATAGTTTTCTAATTCGGGCCAGTTGGGGCTCATCTAAATTCATTTTTTAACCCTTTAATCCACTAATAAAGAACTCAAGATTACTGGGAAGATTCTTGCTCAGACTTGAAGGAAATGATTTTATAGTCCTGATTTCAGACTGTGACGTCCATCCACTCATATTTTAATCGACACTCAATGTGTATCATCTCAGACTGTTTTTATAGATCATAAATGTGTCTTTGTATGCCCAAATGAGCCAACTTGCTTTTCTTTTTTGCTTGAGAGCATCAACACTATCCGTCAGCATTTGATGGGTCTGAACATGCAGCAGCACAAGGATAAAAAAACCTCATCCTGGACTTGAGTCATCTCTTCTGAGCCAAGGTCTGTTCGAGCAAAGTCAGGCTTATCAAATAAACAATAAAACTTGGATTAGACTCATAGGAGGTGATGTTCATGTTCAGACATAGTGATCAGAACAAAAAAGAGGTTTTAAATTCTTTCATAGACGCTGATCGACTTAAAACCAGGATTGTATTCAAAAGAAAGACTCACATTTTTTACTCACATGATGATACCCTCTGTACATGTTGCTATGGGAACTAGCCAGCATGTGATGATAGTTGGCCAATCTTTATCCCTCACAAATCCTGTGAACTGACACCACTTTGGAATATGTTGAGATCAAGATTTTTTAATGAGATTATATTCAAAGTACTCAAATAAAAAATGATCAAAAGTATGAAATGACTTTTTTTTGTGAAACTTTTCTTGGTTTTTAGTTGTCTTCCATTCTCTGGATCAGTGGACCATGAGAAGGGAGAGCTCTGAAACATTAACAACATGAGCAAATGTTCAACAGACTCACAAAAAAAAATCATTTTAAAGAAAGATGAAAATCTACATTGTTTCCTCACATGTTGCTCATTTTACTTTTACATCCTGATGGAGGGGTGGGCAAATCCCAACAAGTGTTGTTTTTTTTTTTTTTTTTGGGAGAGAGAGAGAGGTGGATCCCTCCTTTTGCGCACAAAAAGCGCTCCTGACCTTTTTGCGACTCTTTGGCGACTCCAAACTTTTACGCACCACTTTCCACAAATCTGAAGAACTGAAAGTTGTGGATTTTTCCCAAACTTGACAAGATGAACAACGAATCCAATCGAACCTTGGACCCAAGCTGTACTGGGGATGTTCCTGCTCCTTTTGCCTTGGAAGTCCTGCAAAGTGAGTCTAGTTTAGTTGCTGCTCCATGACAGCATGAGACAGTATTTTACGCACCAGCAGCTCTTCTATTCTGGAATTTTAATGACTTTGGAGGGGTTTTATTTCTTTTCTTTGCTATAGCAACCATAGGGAGGGATTGTGTTAGTGTTAATTTATCCCTCAGGACCCCTCACCACACACCAAACAGTGTGGGATCTGATCCGCTTTCAGTATCTAGATTTTATTTCTATTTTACATGTAAAACTTTTTACATCTTAGATTTCTAATTTATCATCATCTCATTCTGCTTTTTTTCTTCATCACCTCATTGTGATTTTTCTGCAATCATCTTTTTTTAAATATTCAGTATTATTTATCAGTATTAAATGTTGGTTATAAAATGTTTGCTTCTTCTGCTTCTGTTACATTTTTCTTGACAGCAGTTATGAGCAAGATTTAAATGAGAAATAACAGAGATGACCTTTTTTTTATTTTTACAATGTGTATTATTCTATTATTCTGTAAGTTAAAAACAGAGATGCTTGGATTTTATTTTTTTTAAGAATCACACATAAAATTCTCTTTCTTTTCCCCCAAATGCATTTTTTTCATCCAGACATACAGTCCTTGTTAAAATCCTTAGAAATCTCAGTCATGATAATGTCAAGTTTAAAAAAGTAGAGAAACATTTTCAACCTTTAAACTGGAATAGAGTAGTAAGGATTTGATTATGTTACCCACTAATTCAACACATTATTTATACACTTCCAAAAAAATTAATTTGTTCAACTGTAAGCAAGAAAGTTTGAACCAAAGAGAAATTGCTCTTGTTTTTTATCGTTATTTTTAACTTCTTCAGATTTTTAAACAATTATTGCATGACTTTAAAATCGAAAATAAAGTGTATATTCACCCTGAGCAAAACTACACATTTTAAAACAATTTCAAACTGGATCCAACTGTGATTAATTGAGGCTTCGAATACAACAAGAGAAAAAAAATACCACCCTGATTATTGGCTTGAATAATCCTTGAATGTTAATGCTTAGCTGGGATTAAATAGGTTCTGTTATGTGTTATAAGCTCTAAGTTTCATTTTTGATTTGTTTGCCTATTTTATCTCAAAAGGAAAAGGAAGGACTTTTAAGTTCTTGTTAAAAATATAAAGAGATTATTCATTTAAAAAAATCAGCGTGGGAAAAACTAGAACCTCTCATACTAAGTAGAAAAAAGTTTCAAAAAAGTCTTCTGGACAGTTCAATTCTTGATCGAGACGTTTCGACTTCCATCCGGAATTCGAAATCCAGAATTCATTAGCAGGAATTTCCATTCACTAGGTTTTTAGCATTTTTTTAGTAGGGTTTGTTTACTGGTCTGTGGCTACAATAGGAGCTATTCACGGCCATCTTTGGTAACACATGCTCATTGGTCGAGCTCTCCTTACTATTTTTTTTTACCTTTTACTCAGGTCAGTATAAATAGATCTAGTTTTCAGTCCATTTCATTCAGATTGAAAATGATTTCCGGATGGAAGTCGAAACGTCTCAATCAAGAATTGAACTGTCCAGAAGACTTTTTTGAAACTTTTTCTACTATGGATCACTCCTGGATGAATGAGGGATTACACGGACTCTCATACTAAGATAAATTATAATAAGAAAATAATCTGATGAAAATAGTGTTTTGAATATTGTGTGATGTTTTATTACTAATATATGTGGAGGAGTTTAAGTATCTTGGGGTCTTGTTCATGAGTGGGGGAAGGATGGAGCGGGAGATCGACAGGCGGATCGATGCGGCGTCAGCAATAACTAGGACGCTGCATCGGTCCGTCGTGGTAAAGAAAGAGCTAAGCCGAAAAGCAAAGCTCTCGATTTACAAGTCAATCTATGTTCCAACCCTCTGCTATGGTCACCAGCTGTGGGTGCGACCGAAAAAATGAGATTGTGGATAAAGCGGGCGAAATGAGCTTCCTCCGCAGAGTGGCTGGGCTCTCAGTCAGAGATTGGGTGAGGAGCTCTGCCATCCGGGAGGTGCTCGGTGTCGAGCCACTCCTCCTCCAGGTCGAGAGGAGCCAGATGGGGTGGTACGGGCATCTCGTCAGGAGGCCGCCTGAGTGCCTCGCGGGCGCGGTGTTTTGGGCACGTTTCACCGGGAGAAGACCATGGGGCAGACCCCGGACCCGTTGGAGAGTCTCACAGCTGGCCGGGGAACGACTTGGGATCCTTCCGGGTGAGCTGGAAGATGCAGCCGGGGTAAGACAGACCTGGGCTACCCGTTTGAGGCTGTTGCCCCTGTGACCTGGCCCCGGAGAAGCGGAAGACGACGGAACAGATATCTGCTTCAGAAGAAATGGATTGATCCAAATAATTGAAATTTTAGGGGAAAAAATGTACATTTGACACCTTGATATCACACGTTAATTGATAACCGAAGTAAATCTAGACGTTTACCATGCCCCAAATTAAGAGAGCATTTTATAATCTATAAAGAATCTACATGCCTTAACACTTCCTGGACACGTTCAAACATTAAATTGCTCACAATTATTCAATTGCCAAATTAATTTTTGTTCATCACCTTTCGGCATTTACCGTCAGGGATTGGCACAGCAAGTCAGTTTCTTCCATCCAACCCTATCTCCTGCATCTTCTTCGGTCACACCAACTATCTTAATGTCTTCCTTCACTGCGTCCATGAACCTCCTCTTTGGTCTTCCTCTAGGCCTCTTTCCTGGTGGTTCCAAACCCAGCATCCTACTTCTGATGTACTCTGTCTCTCTCTTCAGCACATGTCCAAACCATGTGTTGGTTTGCAACACATGGCTGAGCAAATTGAGCAAAATGAGCAAATCATAGGTGCTCAAATTTTATTATGATTTAAAAAGAAATTTGATGTATTGGATGTTTTGTTGAAAACAAATGACGAAACTAACCTCCCAACGCAAAAATCTAAAGTTCAGATTGAAGATTTAAATTCACTAATTAAAACCAACATGATCTGTTTGAGCGTTCTTTAAGTTTCCTTTTGCTTACTCCACGTCATTGTGAAACATTCTTAATTATGGTGTGACTTTCTTGCGGATTAAAAGTTGCTGAGAGATTTTACAAGCTGAGTAACACAGGAAATCCCATCAAAGATCTATTTGTTTGTTATTTAATAGCTTTCAGAAAAGAGGTTTAGTGTAAGACGTAAATAAGTGGACCATAGATGGGCGGGTTTTTTTTATTGCTTTTCCCAAGAAATTCACTCCAACAAAACAAAATGAGAAAATCAGTTCAACTTGTGTGTTTTAACATGTACGTTAGCTGGGTGGTCAGTTTAAATAGGTGTGTGTGAGCGTGTGATTGTTTTTCTGTTTCTCTGTGTGGCTCTGTGACAAACTGGCAACCTGCACAAGATGTACCCCACCTCTCACCTGGTAACCAGCCAGGCTTCTGTACTCCCTAAAGGCTGCTGGGTCAATCCTCAGTTGAGTCAAAAGCTGAAAAACCCACATTGCTGTGTGAATTTCTATTTCCTGCACCGGCCAATTTCTTAGGTTAACTAATTGGCCCTAAAAGTAAGTGAGTGTAATTTGTTTGTCCCTGGGACAAATTGTTGACCTATCCCAGGTTTAACCTGCTATTCACATCCCTAATTACTCATTCAGCTCCAACTCTCACTCACATAACTCTGAATTGATGGAGCAGTTTTAAAAATGAGTGGATGTTTTCATTTTAAAGCGACCGGACAAAAACAAGTCAACCAACCGCAGGGATAAGTCACCAAAACAGGAACATGTGTTCGTGTGGGTTGATCTGACTACTTCTAATGGCCATGGATACCAGAGAGTAAATGTCTCAGAGTAACAAGAAAGAGTTTTCTCAATTAACAACATGTTGAAGTCATTTAGAGCATTTCCTTTCATTCTTTGCTCACAACCTTGACCGTCTTTGATATTCCTTGGAACATCTGTTTAGGTAATCAGCTGCTTTTGGTTAGGTTCACTTTCTATTCGTAAAAAAAAACCTTCTGCCTACAACAATAGACTGGAAAACTCTGCGATGGAGAATGTGATATTTCCCTAGACAGTGCTATTGTTTTCACTGACATCACTTGTGTAAAAACTGGCGTAAGATATATACATTTTTTTTACTTCAACAAACAAAATCAAGCTTTGAACTCAGTGGGAAGTTGTGGAATTGAAAATGCGTTGACGCCATAAACTCCTAATTAGGAGCTCCGTAAACATTTGCACGTCGCCAAGTAAAGATTTTTCTGAGTAAACATCTGTATGAGATCTGTTCATTGATGCTGGCTGGCTTGTTTGAACTAGTTTCTTTCTTCACTTGATACCTGATCTATTATCCTCTTGAAGAGAAAATTTACAAGGAAACATGAATAGACGTGTAAGAAAATGGAATAGCGTTTACTTTCAGTTAAACATCTCTAAAGGGTCATCATCTGCGCTCTTTTCTTTCAGATTTGGACATTTTTGGAATCATCTTGTACTCCGTTCTCACCTTCATGGCAGCAACTTCTATGTTGGTTTTCATAGAGGAATGTGTTTACATCTATAGAAAAGTTCCGTCCAATAAGAAGGCTGTAATCATCTGGGTGAATGGAGCAGCTCCGGTAAGAATAACCATCTTCAGATTAAAATCTAGTAATCTGAGGGAAACGTATCACATCCTATCATCTCACTCTTTCTTTTCTCTTTTCCAGGTAATTGGTACCATGTCATGTTTAGGGATGTGGGTCCCCAAAGCTACCATGTTTACAGATATGACCTCAGCCTGGTACGATTTTCTTTCTTTCTTACTCATTTATAAATCTTCCAGTGAAGCATCTGTTTCTTGCCAACAGAAAACCCTCATCGTCCCCCCCGTGAAAGAGCAGAGGCTGGTTAGAACCTCATAATGTTCAGTTTTTATGGGAAACAGCAGTGCTGTTGCACAATGAGTGGTGTCAGTTTCTCTTTCTGTTTGATTTTTTTCAAACCCCCCCTAAACTTGCTTTTTATCCTCCTTTTAGCTACTTTGCCATTGTGGTGTTTAAATTCCTGATTATGATGGTGGAAGAAATCGGGGGTGATGAGGCTTTCCTCAGGCGAAAAGGGAAATACAAGTTGAAGATCAGCACAGGACCTTGCTGCTGCTGCTGTCTCTGCCTTCCACACGTGGAGATCACACGGTAAAAATAACATTAATAATAAGTGTTGTAACACAAAAACACACTTTCTACAGACGTAAGGTTTAAGAAAACATGTTTAAATGGCAAAAACATTTACCTCCAATCAAAGCTTAGGGTTGGAGTCCGGCTATAAGCATCACATACTATAACTAGTTTGGACTTAAATTAGATTTTTTTTTTTTTTGCCCCATGTGTGCCGGCCGTGAAACTCAAAACAGTCAGTCAGTCATCCGTTTATCCCTTACGGGTTGCGGGGAGTGCCGGAGCCCATTCCGGCTGATTTAAGGCAAAGGGCAGGGTACACCCAGAACAGGTCACCAGTCTGTCGCGGGGCCACACACATACTGTACAACCATCCACACACACACACTCATTCCTAGGGGCAATTTTGGCACCGACCAATCAACCTAGCATGCATGTCTTTGGAGGGTGGGAGAAAACCGGAGTACTTGGATTAAATCCACACAAACACGGGGAGAACATGCAGACTCCACACAGAAAGGACAGTGTTCCAAGCCTCGTCCCCACACGGGACTCAAACCCACAACCTTCTCACTGTGAGGCCACTGGTGTGCTTTCCAATGCGCCACCGTGCTGCCCAAACTCAAAACAATTTTGTGATTTTTATTTTATGTGTTTTGTTTGGACTTCTGTGCCGTCCATCCCTAACGGTGCAGCGAGGGGTGCCAGAGCTTACCCTGACTGATGTCAGGTGAGAGGCAGGGTACACCCTGAACAGATCGCCAGTCTGTTGCAGAGCCATGACAACTACTACACGTATCCATTTTGCAAATTGGTAGTGACCAATCAACCCAACATGCATGTTTTTAGAGGGGGTGAGGAAACTAGAGTACCCAGAGAAAACCCACACATGGGGAGAATATGCAAACTCCACATAGAAAGGCCAGTGTTTAAAGCATCGCCCCACTCCAGGACTCAAACCCCCACCTTCTTGTTGAAAAGCTACCATGCAAAGCACTGCACCACCATGCAGCCCTTACTTTTTAAAAGGGTTGAAACTGAGAAGTTTGCTTTTATAACACTCAGTCAAATTTTATGTGCAGAATTTCTTGCAAAACTCTTGTCGTGACAAATACAAACATGTGGTTTGTATTCACCTAAGCTAATAAAAAATGGCTTAGGTGGACTTTTCAAAAATTGTTTGAACAAATTCAGACAGTCTGGTTTTTTACTATGACCAATTTGAGATGAATCTACACTTGTTTTCTCAGATGAGAGGTTGAACACACGCCTGGTCATTCACCTCTGTCCTGATTCAGCAACATGTGTTACATGCCCACTATCCAAATTCCTGATTGAGTTAAAAGTGGTTAAGAATTATGGTCTGACACGTTTGTGCACCTATTCTGACATCAATAAAATTTAAAAAATGACTGTTGTTGTGTTTCGCTGTTTCGAAACCTTCTGAAATGTTCTCATGTGCTGCTCTCTTCATGATGTGCTGAAGTCATTGTGTGAACATGTTCAAATCTTCTTGGTCTGAAACCAATACGCTGATTATACTTTTAATAGAGCAGAGAATTGTTCTGTATGATTCGAAGTGACCTTAAACTTTTTTCCTTGTTTTGACTCCAGACGCACTCTTTTCCTGCTAAAACTCGGCTCCTTCCAGTTCGCCCTCCTGAAGATTGTCTTCACCATCCTCTCCATTGTCCTCTGGACTAATAGAGACTTCATACTGACTGATGTAAGTTGGCAAACTGAAAGATGAGACTGTATTTTACAGTCTTTTGGACTCATGACCAGTTTGTGGTCAGTTGTTTTTTCCTCACTTTGTTTGTTCAGATGATTCATCACCGACTTGGGACTTTTTAAACATTTTTTTATTATTTCCTTTACTAACGTTGACCTCAGTGGCACGGAATACCTTTCGTGACATGTTGAAATTTAGTTGATCTAAATTTTGAAAGGGGGAAAAGCAATTAAGGTTTAGATTTTTTGTTATTTCTGAGAAGGAACTCCTTGATTTCCAGCATGTGGTACAAAAACAAACTGGTTTAAATGTCTTAAACACATAATGACAGATTTGTTTAATTCCTTTCTCAGTCAGAGGATGACCATTCTGTTCTCACTCCACTGTTGCCTCTTGCAAAATTCTATCACCTCCTCTGATTTCTTTTTTTGTGGCCCCTTTGAGAGGCTTTTTCCGTTGCGTAAGAGTTTATGTCCAAATACAAAACAAGATGTTTATTCAAAAGCTTTCTATTAATTTAACTTTAATAAACTGCAAATCTCTCTCGCTGGATTGATTAACGCCTCCAAATCCGAGACCATGGTCCTCGCCTGGAAAAGGGTGGAATGCCCCCTGTGGGTCAGGGACAGGGTCCTGCCCCAAGTGGAGGAGTTTAAGTATCTCAAGGTCATGTTCATGAGTGGGGGAAGGATGGAGTGGGAGATCAACAGGCAGATCGGTGCAGCGTCAGCAATAACTAGGACGGTGCATCGGCCCGTCATGGTAAAGAGAGAGCTGAGCCGAAAAGCAAAGCTCTCGATTTACAAGTCGATCTAAGTTCGATCTACGTTCCCACCCTCACCTCAACTTCCTTCCCAAAGTTGTGATTTGATCAGTTAATTAAAAGTAGTAACAGCCCATACCATTATTAATCCTCAAGAAACTTGGAGAAGTAGAATAATTTAATCTCCTCTTTTCCTAAACACCTTATTACCTATCTATGAATTATCTTTACTCAGAGATAGAGTGAGGAGCTCTGCCCTCCGGGAAGAGCTCGGAGTAGAGTCGTTGCTCTTCCACGTCAAGAGAAGCCAAATGGGGTGGTTTGGGCATCTGGTTAGGATGCTTCTCGAACGCCTGGCTGGTGAGGTGTTTCAGGCAAATCCCACCAGGAGGAGAACCAGAGGCAGAGCCCAGACGTGCTGAAGAGGCTATGTCTCACAGGTGGACAGGGAACACCTCACGATCCTCCCGGGTGAGCTGGGGCATGCAGCCGGGGTGAGAGAAGTCTGGGTTTCCCGTCTGAGGTTGTTGCCTCTGCGACCAGGCCTCAAATAAGAGGAAGATGACGGAACTGAAACAAATTATTTATCCATGTTTTGTGATCACATTATTATTGGTGTGTGAGTCGTTAGTGTTCACTCGCAGCCTCTCTCCATATGTGCACAAAGAGAAATAAGACAGTGGCTTTCTTACTTTAATTTTGAAATAGTTTGCATCCGCTTGTCCCAATGACTGTCTGACACAACTTTCCCAGCTAGTGTTTACTTTCAGTTCTTCTGTGTGAGGAAAATTAATCCTGTTGTTTGATTTTCTTTTCTCTAAATTACAGACGAGTATCACCAGTGCTGCAATCTGGATTAACCCATTTGTGGGCATCTTAACCATCATCGCTTTGTGGCCTGTAGCTATCATGTTCATGCACCTCAGGATTGCCCTGCGATCACTTAAAATTATACCAAAGTACGCCATGTATCAGGTAAAACATCAAAATACTACTCGTGTTTCTTTTTTAAATTTTCCATGATGTACAAAAATGTGTGTTTGTGTGTGTAGCTGGTGCTGATCCTGAGCCAGCTTCAAACAGCAGTAGTCAACATCTTGGCAATGGCCGGAGTTATCGGCTGTGTTCCACCTTTTTCATCAATAAACCGAGGATACAGTAAGTCACCTCCATCAATACATTTACTTTATTACTCTGAAGATTTATTTGTTGAGTTGATCTACGATGAAAGAGTGGATATAGAGTATTTTTCACCAGGAATGACTCCAGACTTCCTCTGACAACTTTATTACCTTCCGCTGTTTGTCTGCACAGGGATGAATCAGCAGCTGCTCATCCTGGAGATGTTCATCATCACACTGGTCACACGACTGCTATATCGACGCCCGTATGATCCTTTACCCAGAGAAGACAGAGATGACAATGAGAACTCAAAGATGGTCATCATATCAAACTCTGCATGAGAACTGAATGCCTGTGTGTGTGTGTCTTTTTCTGGGCGAGTGTGTGATGGATGCAGGTATTTAATAGTGAGAAACATGTATTTTCATGTTGGATGGTCTTGAAACTTGTGAACATGGTAATGTATAACAACTGGTGGATTTATACAGTACTTAAGTTACATTTATAGCTTTTTTAAAGAGTGGATTATCAAACGCCACAACAACAAAAAACACGTGTATTCGACTAAAAGTATTGTTGTGTATCGCTACCAATTACTTTGCGTCTGTTGATTTGTGGGAATGTATGTTTATTTTTTTTAGAGAAAAAGCCATCTTCTGTGAGAATTTTAAGCTCTTATTCCAAAGTTGTGGCACTTCCAAAGTGTTATTTTTTTACAAAAAAAACCCCTCATCTGTACTTCTTTGGGATTTTGATGTCCTTTCAATGTCCTTGTCTTGAGTCTTTTCTTTACCCCTTTGTGTTTTGTATCTAGTGGAAACCCCTCATTTGACACTTCCTTATAAAGTCCCCAGGCATTCATAGACAGATTCAGAATTATTCACTAAATAATTTCGTACATCATGAAGACTCTCTTCTCCTAAACTGTACATGTTTCCTTACAGAACGCCAGTTTAAACTTGTTTACGTGCATAGGGTTTAAAATTAAAGTTCCGTCCGTTCCGTTGTCTTCCACATATCCAGGGCTGGGTCTCGGGGCAACAGCGTCAGATGGGAAACTTCCCTTACCCCGGCTGCATCCTCCAACTCATCCTGGAGGATCTAGAGGAGTTCCCTGTCCGGCTTTAGCGGGTTTGGGTTCTGCCTCTTGGTCTCCTACCACTGGGAAGTGCCTGAAACACTTCACCAGCAAGGCATTCGGGAGGCTTTCTAACCTAATGCCCTCACCATCCCATCTGACTTCTCTCGGTCCAGAGGAGCAACTGCTCTACTCCAAGCTCCTCCCGGATGGCAGAGCTCCTCATCGTATATGAGGGAGTTGTTTTATAGTGTCAGAAGAAATTTAAAAGATTGTGAGACAAACAGAACAACAGCTCCTTTTGAAGGAGAGTGATGCACTGATCTCATCTTCTCACAAACAGAAATTGATCGGATGGAATCGGCCAGAACATGTGTTTATGAGGTGCTCTTTATTCCTCTCTCAGGTTGTGACAATGTGCATTAGATTAATTAAGTGACTCTGGTCTTGGTGAATAAATGAGCTTGCATATTAGTTTGTTCCACCTTTCTGTTTCTCTCAAAGCCATTTTGGAATCAAATGAGGGAATATGTGTAAGGATAAAATGTTTTTAGCATATTTTAATAACATTCATCTATCTTTCATCCTTATGTTTTCTGTAATAAAATAACCGTCTTTGTCTTTCCAATATGTTATCTGTCTAACACGATAAGAATCAGCAGAGGAAATTGGTCACAGACCAAAACAGTACCAGATGTCTGATTTTTCTTTTGTACAACTCTGTACTATTTATGCAATGCAGTTTAAATGAAAGCATAAGTTACAACATAAAAAACCACACAAATAAAAATATGCTACCTATTGACTCTTGTTGCTGTGATTTAAAACACAAATATTTCAAGCTTGAAATATTTGACTGTATTATTATCATTTTCATGCATGCAGACCATCGTTTGCAAATGAAAAGCCTTTGATTTTTCTTCTTAGAAATAGAATAATTTCCATTACATCCTTGATCTTGCTACAATTTTGCTCAAATGCCCCCAATTTTCCTTGTCATTTTTTGTCATATGTTAAGTAATGTTATGCTTTCATCAGAGGTGGGCCGTGAACACCTTTAAATTCTTTTCTGCTACCTTTAAACATCCCAATTTAAATCCCAAACTGGTGTTAATTATGTTAAAGAAATAATCAAACAACTCTGAGTTGCCTTGGACAGGACAGGTGTTCACATCTGTAGGAAACCTTCACAGCTATATGTAGGAGAGAAAAAATACTGTATCTACAAGTAATACAAGTTTTAGGCAAGTTTGTGAAGTTTTTATGAACATTTTCATGTGCAGCTAAATACACAATAAAGAAAACTTTGTCTTTGCATTGTTCAATGAACAAGAACATTTTGTGGAGTTTTTTTTTAAATCTGTGATACTTGTGCAGATTTTTTTTTCTGTATTAATTCACTTTAGTAAGATGTAACAATTATGTAACAATAAAATAATTACCGATACACCGATTGTTAAAATGCAGCATGCAATGTTAATATCTTAACATTTTTAAGTAGTTAAAAAAGTCTGGGTGTGAAATGCACAGTTAGGATGACTCCTCATCTTTTTTTTAACCTGCTACTAAGGATGCATCCTTGAATGGGGGTCCTTTATCACTTTGTTACATGTTTACCATTTGCGATAAGATCATTTAGATCAATAGAGTGAATAAATTAGGATTGTGCAAAAGGTTCTTTAATCTGGATATGATCAAATGACTAATAAACAGCATACAAACATCTTTCTTCTTGCAGGAAAAACTGGTTTCTATATTTGTATCCACTAGATGGCGGTATTGATGAATATAAAACGCATATAATAACTTAATAACACTAACTATTTCTGACATTTTAGCGTAATTAAACAGTTCTAAGAAGATTTCCGCATCTTTTCAGCGAACTGAATGTTAACTAAAAGAAGAAATAAAGAAGATAAGGGTGAAAATATTGACTGACAAGCTACTAACCAATGATATTGAAGTGTTTGGCCACTTCCCAGATTTTAACCAATCACTGTTTTACGCAGGAGTTTAATTATATATTTTTTTGTGTACGTACTGTTAAACATCTCCACCAAACCAAAAACGAGGATGCATGACCTTCAGAATAAAATGTTTTGATTGTTGGAAAACCTACACCAATTAATGAAAAGCGTTTAAATTTGTCAATAATTTGAGGATAGTCACAATTATCTCCTCTCGTCTTTTAAAATCATAATCTATTTGGACAGATATACTTTCTTCCTATCAATCTGACTATGTCATGTGGTTCTTGTTACGCACAATATTTTGTTCTGAAATATTTTACAGGAAGTGTGTTTTTATTTAATCTACCTTTACTTTTATGATTGTGTAGAAATGTAAACTCAGGAAGCTGAAGATCAGATACTTTTGTGTATTTTTTCTCTAATGTGATGGACATTAAAGTGTGTCCACAGTGGAGAATAGAAATGAAGATCTGTCTGTGTTTAAATATTAGAGGATGAAATCCACCTTTTTCTTATTGACTCATTTTCAACATTTAAAATGAGGATCTTCACGTCTTTGTTTAAAAATGCTCATCCTAAAATTGAGTATTACTCCAGGTTTTCACCATCTCCACTCTCAATAAAGCAGTTTCTGGATTTTGGTGAGTGATTTTCATTTTTATTATTATTTTTTTTTAAAGATATGTTAATAAGGATTGGTCCAATGAGGGAGGCCTTTTATGATCCTGTGTAATGTTTACCATCTGCTGTTGTTTCATTTAAGATCCAGATAGTTCTTGATCAACAAGAGAAACATTAACCAGGAGATGATTAAAATGACATTTTGAACTGCTTACTTTGGAATATTAACCATGACAGCAAGTGGATGTTTGTGCATGATTGCTTCCTGTTTACACATCTTTCAGTGTGCATGGAATGCAATGCATGGTGGAGCTGCAGGCTGTTCAGATGCTTCTCAGGTTACCAACATTACTCATCCATTTAATCTCAGACTAAGTGAGACTTGTAAATAGAAAACGATGTGACAATAATTGCAAGTCATTGCTGTTCTCAGAGCTTTTCTTAATCCATCTGCATGTCTGTTATGTAATATGCGCTCACAGCTGGGGATTGGATGTGAGCAACAGGAAGAACATGACACTTGTTGAATTCAAGAGTGTCTTCATGTCAGCAGAGGAATAAAAAACACACAATGTGTTACTTTAAAGATGGTTAATGTTTGATTCTAGCTGAAATATCTTTTGGATTACTTCCGAAATCTTGATCTCTGATTCAAGAGATGCCAGATGGGGTGGTTTGGGCATCTGATTAGGATGCCTCTTGAATGCTTTGCTGGTGTGGTGTTTTGGGCGCATTCCTCAGGGACAGACCTCGTACTTGATGGAGGGAGTATGTCTCACCGCTGGCCAGATAACGCCTCCCATGTGAGCTGGAGGATGCCGCCAGGGTTAGGGTTAGACATGTCAGGATACAGTTGGGTTGAGAGAAGCCTGTGTTTCCTGTCTGAGAATGTTGCCCCTAGGACTTGGCCCCAGACAAGCGGCAGACAATGGAACAGAACACTGCCATTTTTTTTGACTGAGGAAGAGGGTGTAAATACAGCAATACTCTGAGTTTTTTTCAGTTACTTTTGTGGTTTTATTTGTTAAGTTTACTGTATGAAGTTTGTCGATGCAACTGTACTCAGTTTTGTGGTGCAGTGAGAAGCCATGCACAATCCAAACTCATCTGTCCATCGTCTTTCACTTATCCGGGGCTGGGCCGCGGGGGCAACAGCCTCAGACAGGAAGCCCAGGCTTCTCTCATCCCGGCTGCATCCTCCAGCTCACGCTCGAGGATCCCAAGGTGTTCCGTGTCCAGACATAGGTGTGAGACATAGTCTCTCAAGCAGATCCGGGGTCTGCCTCTGGGTCTCCACTCGGTGGGATGTGCCCGAAACACCTCATCAATAAGGCGATCGGGAGGCATTCTGACCATATACCCGAACCACCCCATCTGGCTTCTCTCGACAAGGAGTAGTGGCTCTACTCCGAGCTCCTCCCGGATGGCAGAACTCCTCACCTGATCTCTGAGTGAGAGGCCAGCCACCTTGCGGAAGGACTCAAACTCATCCAATCCAAACTCATGACATTTTTTCTTTATTGACATCTTAAAACTAGAATTAGTGCGTCCTCTCTTTGGCTTAATTTAAATTTTTCATTAACATTTTTACTGCACAGTAAACTTGAACTTGAAAAAGCAGCTGCAATTCAAATAGCTACAATCTGGTTTTCCCGGTAACAGACTGGTGACCCTATTCAGGGTATACCTTAACTTTTTCTTGTAATCAGCTGGGATAGGCTCTGACAACCTCTGACCCAGACAGGGGAGAAGCGATTCGCTCCTCTATATTACAAATCTGCAAGTTCTGGCATGTTTTGGTGACACGTTGACTTTCGTTACACAGATTGTAATCTGCTGCATCCGACAGGGTAAAAAATATGCTTTTCCCAAGTTTGTGTTCCAACACACTGTGCACCAGCTGTGCACCATGTTCCACATCAGAAACTAGAAATGTGTTTTAGATTTACAGCATGACTGATGTAAAAAGGAAACATGGTTGTATTTAATTTCTGAAGACAAGAAAAAAATGTTAGAGAGCAAGAAATGTTTGAAAACATGACAAAATTCAGAAGAACTTTGATTTTTTTTTTTTTTTAATACAAACCTAATTTTTACACCTTCTTGAATTTACTTTTATTACCGTAAAACTGTAGTAAAAATCTTGTTTTTCTTTTTTCTCTTTCAGGCAGGGATAATGCATGTGAGAAAACATCTTATATGTTCCTGCGTAAGGAACTACCGGTACGTCTGGCTAACACCATGAGAGAAGTCAACCTGCTGCCTGATAAACTGCTCAGCCAGCCCTCCATCAGACTGGTTCAGAAATGGTAACACCAGAATTCTACAGTCAGACTATTCCAATCAGAGCATTAACATGAAGTAAAAGTTTACTCTTGATCTTTATTAGGTACATGCAGACCTTCCTGGAGATGCTGGATTATGAGAACAGAAAACCGGAGGACCCTCACACACTCAATGAGTAAGTCAATATTAACTTCTGATAAAACTTAATGAAAGCTTGTTGTATGATGTACATTCAACATTATGAAAGCAGTTGGTTTGCTCTCCTTTGACACACTCTGTGTATGTCTGTGTACACCACAACAACACCAGTCTGATAAGCAGCCGAGCATACGGCTAAACAGAGACATGAATCTGTCTGATGAACACATGACTAAGAATAGTTCAGCCTGATGGAAAAAAACAGCAACATCTCTGCAACTGATTTTCACTCATTCGGAGCACTTCAGTTGAACCCACATAAGATAAAGACCGTACGTGTGAAATCTGAATGGTTGTGGATCATAGAAATATGTGTGTACACTAAGATAAAACTCACTGGTAATCTAGAAAGATAACTGTACTCATTTTTCTTTTTAGTTTCCTTGACGTTTTGATTGAGATCCGTAACCGCCACAACGATGTGGTTCCCACCATGGCTCAAGGAGTTGTTGAATACAAGGAAAAGTTTGGATTTGATCCCTTCACCAGCAGCAACATTCAGTATTTTCTGGATCGTTTTTACACCAACCGTATTTCTTTTCGTATGCTCATCAACCAGCATAGTGAGTGGCGAGTCTTGTGGGTTTAGGCTGGTCTGACAAGCTCCGATATGTCTCTACAAGTTAAATTGTTATTTCTCTTTGTATTTAGCTCTGTTATTTGGTAACGAACCCAACCCGGCCCATCCAAAACACATTGGCAGCATCGATCCCACGTGCAACGTTGCTGAGGTTGTACATGGTGAGTTTACAAACTGTTGTTAAGTTTTTGAAATAAACTGTCGCACATGATTTAAGAAAATGCAAATGTTCAGTTTATGCTTAAATTGAACTTTTTCTTTTGGGTGTTTTAAAATATTTTATAGAAGGAAAGTTTACCAGCTTTTCTAGGACTACAACAATATAACTAAAGGGTTTTGTTTCTTTAAAAACCTTATTTATTTCTGAATACAACTCGTTTCTTTGTTATGAGGTAAATTCTTTACTTTCGGTAATTGTGTTCAAGCTGTTTACTGGAAAATATACACGTGAAGCTGCAGAGCCAAAAATGTGACTTAGCTGGCCTCTTCCAAATTTCTTCCAGATGTGGATAAAGCAGCTGCAGAAACCATACACCTGCATGACTCAGCATGTAATGCATAGTCACCATGACGAGGCAAATTCTGCATATGATAACATGCTGGATTCATTTTGATAACGATAAAAAGTACTGAATTTAATGCTAGATATTGGGAATGAACTTTTTTCTACATCATTAACAGTCGAGAGGAGTGTTAAAGAGAACATTCAGATGTCCTGATTGGTTGGTGTGTACTAATAGCCTCACTTGCATGTAAAGCGGCTTGTCAAAGTGCATGTCTTGTTCTCAGAGCCGTTGAGCTTTTGTCAAATTTTTAGATAGTTTGTTGTGGATAATATTCCCTAAAAACTTAATATTTATATACTCAGGATTATCTAGGATCAATACAATTTCGTAGTAGCCATCAGGTTTTTTGTGCTAATGTCCAAGCTCATTATACAAAACAAATGATGAGAGGTCCCCCTTCGTGCTAAGCTGTGACATAGTCGCTCCAGGAGGTTCAGGGCCTGCCTCTGGGTCTCCTCCTGGTGGGACGTACCCAAAATACCTTACCAGTGAGGCGGCAATTAGGAGGCATCCTAACCAGTGCCTGAACCACCCCAACTGGTTTCTCTCGACTCGGAGGAGCAACGACTCTACTTCGAGCTACTCCTGGATGGCAAAGCTCCTCTTTCTGTCTCTGAGAGCCCAGCCACCCTGCAGAGGAAGCTCATTTCAGTCACTTGTATCTGTGATCTGTTGATCTTTCTTTCAGTCACCACCCACAGCTGGTGATCATAGATGAGGGTAGGAATGTAGATTGACTTGTAAATCGAGAGCTTTGCTTTTCGGCTCAGCTTTTCTTCACCACAATGAACTGATGTAGCATCCTGTTTATTGTGGGCGCCACATCGATCAGTCTGTCAGTGTCCCACTCTATCTTTCCCCCACTTGTGAACAAGACCCCGAGATATTTAGACTCTTTCACTTGGGGCTGGACCCTGTCCCTGATCTGCAGGGGCATTCCACCCTTTTTTGGGTGAGGACCATGGTCTCGGATTTGGAGGCGCTTATTCCCTTTTCTGGCCACTTCACTTTTTTTTATTGTTTTCAAAATATTTCATGCTAGATTAATTGTTAAATCATTGAGAATTTTTTATGGACAGCTGGGAATCGTTCCAAAACAGAGTCACACTTTTACAAAACAAAAATAGGGTTTAATGTTTCCTGTTCATCCAGATCCGACATGGTTAGCTCTATTTTCCTTTTTGATTTGTTACATTTACACTCCTCAAAGTCTTTTTATCTTCCAGCCGCTTCTATTAATATAAAAATAATCATACAGACCTGAGTCAGTGATAAGAGTTATTGTAAATCTTTTTTCGGAGTGCTTAAGCATGTGTTTTTAGTTACTCATCTGAAGTTTCCCGAATACAAAATAACAGATTAATCAAACTTGTTTTTCAGCATTAAAAGTGACACCATGAGTGAACCTTGGAAACATTTAAACCACAAACTGTAATTGTGGCCTAATGTAACTTTGTCTATACTGATTCATCTCGTTTTATGTCTTTCTCTGCAGATGCTTACGACACTGCCAAGATGTTGTGTGAGAAGTATTATTTAGCTGCTCCTGAACTCAAAATTGAAGAATTCAACAGTAAGAAGATTTTTTGTTCCAACTAGTTGTAAAACTGTTATAAAAGCTTCTAAATTCACCGTCATTCTAATTGCTTCATCCAATCAAAATAAAATATTCTCCTTGTTTCCTTGTCTTTCAGTGAAAGCCCCTAAGAAACCCATTCAAGCCGTTTATGTTCCCTCACATTTGTTCCACATGTTATTTGAGCTCTTCAAGGTTAGCAGTGCTTTTAATCGAACTAACTTGGTGCTGTGTGAACACGACTCTGACCGAAGTCACATTCAGTCTAATTAATGAACACTTTGGGTGTTTGCAGAACTCGATGAGAGCAACGGTGGAGCTTCATGAGAACAGCGAAGAGGGATTACCACCTGTAAAAGCTAGAGTCACTCTGGGTAAAGAGGATCTCTCAATAAAGGTAAACACTCAGATGGATGGTGTCATATTTCTATAGGTATTTATTTTAAGTGATGTTAGAGCCATTGATCTCTCTTTGATTCTCTTTCTCTATCTCCATTCAGATCAGTGATAAAGGAGGAGGAGTAGCTTTAAGGAAGATAGACAGATTGTTTAACTACATGTACTCCACTGCCCCGACACCAAGCCTGGAGCCAGGAGCAGTACCACTGGTACAATATTTAATGTTACATCAGAAATACTAAAAACCCTGCCATTGGATACTTAACTTTTATTTTCTCTTCATATTACAGGCTGGATTTGGTTACGGCCTGCCCATATCACGGCTCTATGCTCGATACTTCCAGGGGGATCTAAAGCTGTACTCCATGGAGGGAGTAGGAACCGATGCAGTGATCTATCTCAAGGTAAGATTAGATTCAACTGCTTGTTAACAGCAAGAAGGCCAGGGTTTGAGTCCAGGATGGGTCGAGGCTTGAAACACTGGTCTTTCTGTGTGGAGTTTGTTTGTTCTCCCTATGTATGTGTGGATTTTCTCCAGGTACTCCGGTTTCCTCCCACCTTCCAAAACCATTTATGTTAGACTGCCGCTGTAAAATTGCCCCCAGAAATGAGGATGTGTGTCAGTCCCCACAACAGACTGGTGACCTGTTCGGGGTGTCCCCTACCTCTCGCCTTAAATCAGCTGGGATAGGCCTACGACCGGATTAAGGGTGAATTGTTCAGAGAACGAAACATTGTAAATCTTCCATTATTCCGTCCCCTGCGTGTCTGCACAACACAGTGTAAATCTCCAGGGAATAAAAACCACCACATTTTACCTGGATTTGTTATCAAAAACCATCTATTAAGCACAGCAGGATGTACCTCTGCTGTGATATGAAGGAGAGCAGTACATGAGAGGAGGGAGTAAGTGTGAGCAGAGCATGTGCAATGCTACTGCAAAACACTTCCTGCTTACGATGTAGTGCAGGTGTGATGGAGGACAACATCCATGGCATTTGAATAGCATCCAAATGCCGCTAACTTTTAATTGATAATAAGTAACCTTCACTAATTATTGTTTTTGCTTCTTTCAAGGCTCTTTCTAGTGAGTCCTTTGAGCGCCTGCCTGTCTTCAACAAGTCAGCATGGCGGCATTACAAGACCAGCCCCGAAGCCGACGACTGGAGTAATCCCAGCAAGGAGCCTCGTGATGCCAGCAAGTCCATCTTTAAAGCCAACAGATAAATCTGCTCATTCTGCTTGCTAACTCCCTCTGCTGAAAGCCAGCCCGCTGTGAGGAACATGTACGCTGAATTGTTGCCCTCGGATAAAAACTGAATAGCCTATAGAGATCATTTAGCTTTTTTCCCTCTGGTAAAAGACCTTTTAAGATGGAACGGCCTTATCCTATTTGTTCCCCAAAGGCAATAATAACCCGTATCAGCGTAGCCTTCCCTGCTGTGACTCAGATGTGAGTTTTCACAGAAACTGTTAATAGATTGTAGATCATCAGTGTCTAACCCCATTTACAAAGGACCAGTTATTTTTTGGAAAACCTTGAGAAATGTTGCTAGATTTACTGCATCACTGCAATCTTTCCATTTCATGACGTTTGGCCGACTCAGCTCTGCTGACCAGGCCGCTGCTCTCTCCCTCCCCCGTGGAGTGTTTTTCTCACCATCAGTAAAAAGCTTGTGCCCTGTTTCTCTTTCACAATACAAGCAGGCTGTGGATTTGAATTTGTGTGAATGGTAAAAAGAGAAGGTTTCGTTTCCTTTTAGATGCACAACCATGGAACATGTCTGGATTTAGTTGGACTTTTTTTTGTGTTTTAGTCAGTAAAAAGAAAATTCTTTATAAATGGGTCATCATTGAATTATGTCAATGATAGAAGGCCTTTTTTTGCATTAACTTAAGGGAAATATAATGTTTTTAAAAAAAAATGTCTCGATGACAAAACTAGTACTTAAAAATGATGAGTTAAAATAGAAGGAACTAATCGTGTTTTGTTTGTATTTTATATTGTTTTGCTTGTAAAGTTTTGTTTGAAAAAGGACTTTTAAAGGACCAAATTCATCTTTGCTCGGAAAGTGCCAGCATTATTCGTAGCTTAACCCACACCAGCAAGATGTATTTTTACATCCAACAGATCGCTGTAAACCCTCTTATTATCCCTCATCTGCTTTTAATTCATCCGATCGCTTTGCGTCTGAATTGTAGCATAACTACTTCTAACAAACCACAGAATGAGTTTGAACAAAGTTTATCCTTTCGTCACGGGTAAGAATTTAACTCCTAACAAGTTAGCAATTAACTGAATTAATTTAAAGTTTTACTCACTCTATTCATCCCTCACCGGGGAAATTTGTGTGCTGCTCTCCTACACCGCAGCAGGATGCCCACAACGGCGCCAATGGTGGGAGAAATGGGGAGTTAGGTGTCTTCTCCAAGGACCCTAGACGTGCACTCAGTGGATTGCGAACCCGCAAATTTCCGGTTGACTTCCGGTCCGTGGGGGAACGGTCTACCGCTTAGCCACCGTCTCCCCCCTAATTACTAAGATGAAGCAATTTGCCACAAATTGAGTGTTAAAGAAAAGTTCTTTAGATTAAAGATCATTCCATTTATTCACACGTGTGTCATATTCAGGGAATATTCAGTGCACTTTATTAACCCTACGTGTACAGTCGAGAATTATTTACAAGTTCAGCGTCTCATCACTAAAATTTTTTTCTTCTTTTTTTTTTTTTAAGAAAAACACCAGACATTAACAAAAATGGCATAGAGCTAGACCCAAACGATGCAGATGAGAGGATTGTTCAACCTAAAAGAATTTGTCTTTCTCTGTTCCACATCATGTCTAGTTTATAAACACTTCGTATGACGTCAGCACTGCCAAACCTTTAGAAAACCTGCCAGTCTCCCTGAGTGATGTGTTATAGATTATTCTAGATCCGACTTGCACATTGATGTTTCCTAAACTCCACATTGTGATCAAAACGGCTGAGGAACACATGTAACTTGATACATGTTAACTTTTACTGTCCAATGACTGCATTTAAGAAAGACTTTAACCTGTAAAGTTATAAATAGTGTGTCTACTGTGTTTCGTGATTTCTGTGTTTTTTCTATCTCACTGTACATTAGACTTAAGATGTATTTGTATGCATAAAGATTTCAGCGTGAAGACGGCCACACAGAGATATGCAACAACTAGAAAATTCACCAAATAAAAAAAACCCATGAGTTGTGTAATTATTATTTATATGATTTAGCAAGAAATCAACTTACAATAAAGAAAACTGTGTGATCTACTCACTTTCTCCTATGCACATATTTTACATGTCAAGCCATTTAAAAAATAAATAACACTTCAAAAATGTTCACATATATTGCAGATTAACATTTAGTGCATACAGAATAAACATATTAATAAAGAATTTCAGTAAGAAATAAAAAAAAATCTATTCACACCGAGCATGAAAGAACAGATAAACTTGGTACACACTTGTTTTTAAATTGCAACTAAAAATTTTAGAGCAAATTATCAAGATGACAGTTAAGCTTGGAAAACCTAATTTAATTTTATTTATTTCAAGTATATTCAGTTTATCAGAGGACATCATTTTTCAAAGAGAATGTCTATTTCTTCACTGTGAAAGATGGAAAACATTGAAACAAAAAACAGTTTGCAGAACTGGATGACAAGTTTTTGGCCACATGTGGCACATCTGTTAGATGCAAAAAAAAAAATCCTCATCCTAATGTCAAGAGAACACCAGCAAAAGGATGAAAAATGATAAGCGTGATGTTATAAGCAGGTTAAGTCTAGTCAGTGCTGGGCAGGTAAAAAAAACTCAAAGGAGGATATGAAGTCCTTATCTTCTTCCCTCTTCTTGATGCCCAGATGACAAACAATGATGGCTTCTTTGCTCTGCTATCCCACAGCAGCGTTTCCCCTGATTTGCAACATTTCCGAGGAACTATTGCAGTTCTAAGTCACTTTTTTTGTAGCAGTGTGTGTGTGTATTTGTGACAAGTCCCCAGGCAGTACAGTGTGAGTGAAGTGTGAGTTTCTAAGTGTGATAAAAGTCCTTCTACTTCTCATCTTCATCGCCTTCACTCATGCTGCTCATAGAGGCAGATGCTCCTTTCGGGGAGGTCGGCGGTGAGGGTCGGGCGTTGTACCAGCGAGCAGGAGGAGATGGAGGTGATGGGGAGCGCTGAGGTGAGAGCTCACGAGGGGGACTGTTGCAGGGGGACTCTCTAGGAGACATAGCGTAGGACAGCATCCGACCACTTTGTTCTTGAAACACTTGTTTCTATAAAAGCCAGAAAAAAGGAACGTTTGATTTAAATAAATCTGTTCTTGTGTAATACTTTTTTTTTCTAACCACTGCACTATTTTGCACCCCGCGACCAAAGATCAACAATCAAAAAATTTGCACAGCCGTCTCGGAGCATAATCATGATCATCAAATCTGGAAATAAAACCAGTAATATGTTCTTTTTTTTTTTTGACATCTTAAAACAGTATGTGACTTTCATTACCCATGTGCCATCCGGTCCAAACAGTTCTAGAAAGTTGCCGATAAATTCTCTGGATTTTTCTTCCCATTTCTGAATGAGGTCGTGACTTTTCTCCTCTACGCGGTAGACGAAATGTTTGCTCTTTTCTTCGACTGTGCGAACTTTTTCCTTCATTCGATCCACTTGGTTTTGTAAGCGGTACTTCTTCTCCTGAAAAAGACAATAATGAGAAATCGAATTAATAAAACACAAGGATTGGAATTTGAATAACTTTGTGACGTGAACATAGCAACTTAAAAATAATGGTGAAAGCTTTTTGAATGACCAGACTTTTTTATTTTTTTATCTTAAAAAAATATCCCTGTAAGTTATGTAAGGTCAGTCAGACACCTTCTTCACCATCTATCCCCTGAAGGACTACAGAGGGTGCCGGAAGACAACCTGGCTGATTCGAGGCCAGGGGCAGAGTGCACCCCGAACAGGTCGCCAGTCTTTCACAGAGTCACACACAAACAACCAGCCACACAAACTAGGGGCAATCATGTACTGGCCAATCAAACTAACGTGCATGTTTTTGGAGGGTGGGAGTAAACCGGAGTACCCAGAGAAAACCCACACATACATGGGGAGAACATGCAAACTCCACACAGAAAGGCCAGTGTTCCAAGCCTTGTCCCCATCCGGGACTCGAATCCACACTATTCTTGCCGTGAGGCCACTGTGCGCCACCGAGCCGTCCTTATGTGAGGTCACTTCAACGCAAAATACTGCACATCATTTGTTCAGGCAATTTGTTACAGATCTCACGAAGTTTCAGAGTTGCTTCCAAGCATCTTAGTTTTAAATATTAATATAAAATCTACCTCACTGATGAAATCCACAACAAATCCTGGCCACGTCTACAACAAACGCATTGATGGATAGACTTTAATTTAATAAGTCCAATGCTTTGAAGCATTGAGACATTAAAAATCTTTGAGATATCACCCATGGACAACCAACTTTAAAAACCCCTGACATATACATCTGTCAGAAATAAGATGAGAAAAAAATCATATTTGTTTATAAAAATCCCTATGACAACTTTGCTTTTCTTTTATCACAAGTTATTTAGAGACACATTTAGAATGCAGTGTAGAGTACCATACTACATGTACGTAGTCTTACGTTGATGTAGCTGACATTGAGCTCCTTTGCTGTGTAGCCACGTTGGAGATTGCGCCGGGCGTAGACGTCATAATCTCGTACAATTCTGGTAATTATGTCAGATGTTGATATTCCCTCCGTTCGTTGCGTGGGCACAAACATCCCTGATTTACACACAAAAAAAACACACAGGAAAAGAAGCAGATGTTAACGTTCTAAAAAAATTATACTTTAGATGAGGCACAAAATGAGTAGAAGCCGATAACGAACCTGCCTCCTTGATGTGTTTGTATACGTCCTCGCTTCCTGCTGAGGAGTATGGGATATCATCATGAGCCACAAAATCGATCTGAGAAGCAAAGGGACATGTACAGTAGTTTGTGGAAAACCAAAGTAAAACAAACTTCTGTTGATTTGTTCCAGGATACGTTATGATACATGGCCAAATCCAGAACATGGTCTGTCTTAATAATAGGTTCTTGTAATCTCTCAAAGATTACAATAACCTAATTTAAAACAACCAACAGCCTATTGACCTTATTACTTTGGATTATCATTTTCATCTACAGAAACGGACAGATATGATTGTGTTGATACGTGTATGTTGCTTTATAAGATTTTTCTTTTCACCCACATACGCACTTTGTGTTTCTCTAGAAACTCCGGTGTCAGGGTCCAGGGTGCGTCTCTTAAAACTTCATCCACGTATCGGCAGTGTCTCAGCGCTTCATAACGTTCATGCTCGGTCATGACCGTGAAGCCTTTGTATTTATGGGTCAGCTCATCACTGCAAACTGGAAAACACACACACATCATGATGAGACACAAATCCCATCTCAGTCTGACCAATCGGTGCAGATTGATTGTCTGACCTCCTACAATGAGGTAGGTGTTGGGGAATAAGTTCTTGGCCTGCATGAGAGCACGAGCGTGCCCAGAGTGGAACAGGTCGAATATGCCATCCGCGTAGACTCTGACTGGCCTGTCAACTGAACAAAAACAACATAGTTGCAGAATGAGTGTACAGGTACGTTTGACACATTTCCCAAAAGTTTAGTTGTAATAATATTTAGATTGCTTCATAAGGGGTGTTTGAGCCACGCTTTGTCTGGCCCCTTACCTAGGACCTGTTTGCCTTGGGTGACACTACCAGGGGCATTAAGCCCCGGACAACACAGCTCCTAGGGTCATTGGGTTAACCCCTCCACCACGATAAGCTGGCGGCTCAAGGAGGAGAGCGGGAGTGAGGAGGAGCTCTGGTGAGGAGCTCCTCAGGTGAGGAGCTCTGCCATCCAGGAGGAGCTCGGTGTTGAGCCGCTCTTCCTCCGGGTCAAGAGGAGCCAGATGGGGTGGTTCGGGCATCTGGTCAGGATGCCCCCTGAGCACCTCACTGGTGAGGTGTTTTGGGCACCTCCCACCGGGATGAGACCAAGAGGCAGACCCCGAACCTGCTGGAGAGACTATGTCTCACAGCTGGCCAGGAAATGACTTGGGATCCTTCCGGGTGAGCTGGAGGATGCAGCCGGGGAGAGAGAAGCCTGGGCTTCCCATCTGAGGCTGTTGCCCCCGCGACCCGGCCTCGGATGAGCGGAAGACGACGGAACGGAAAAATATACGTATATATTTAAATTGGATAAAAATCTGTTTGTTAACATGTTCACATCAAACAGCAAGAATGGAAATAAAACTCAATCTTATCAAAATGTTAATTGTAATCAAAGTCAAATTAAGTTTAAAAAAAAATTACAGTTCTCTCAAATCCTTTACATTTTTTTGGACTGTATATTTTAGTATGAACATGTAGAAAGAATTTGCAGCAGCTCAGTGAGTTTATATGTTTTATTTTATATGTGTCACCAGTCATCTGGTTATCTAACAACATTTTAATGACAATTAATACTGTATTTTTGAAACAAAATAAATATCAATGAAAAAGTATGTTATGCAGTGTCAATTTATTATGCGTGAAGACGGTATTTTGTTCTTTTTATTTCTCCTTAAATAAGTAGTGATTGGTCGAATGCATGAAGATGAAGTCCAATAACCAAAGAGACTTAGTGATGCAGGAAAATCCCGAAAAGTACATAAGTTGCTCCAATAAGCCACTCAATCCGTATTTGGATTACAGGGAGGAAGGGGGGTCATGTAAACCACTTGCTTTACTAACTTGATGCGAGTCACACTCATTTTTATTCATTTAATCATCTTTTGAACCGCTTACTCCAAACAGAGCCGCAAGGGTGCCGAAGGCTATCCCAGCTGATATCATACAAAAGGCAGGGTACACCCTGAACAGGTTGCCAGTCTTTTGCAGGGCCGGTCAATCAACCTAATTTGCATATTTTTGATTGCACCAGTCTTTTTGCTGTGAGGCCATCATGCAAGAAGATTGCATTTGACATCGAGTGAAATCAAATTTGTGACTTCACACGAGATTTAGGTTAAAGAAACGCAAATATTAGCGTTTTTCAGCAAAAATTGCGATGTTACAATGTTTATCATATTTTATGAGATAAGAATTACGGTCCCACAAATGTACAATGCTCTCTTTTTAAAACTCTCTTTTTAAAACTTTTCTGAACCTCAGGTTAGTTTCACTATCGTCCGTTCTCGGGTGCCTTTTATGAGATTGAAAATGACTTACGAATGAAAGTCGAAACGTCTCGATCATCAAATACAGCGTCCTAAAGACACTTTGAAGCCTTTTCTACAATCGATCACAGTCACATAACACTGACTTTTCTAAAAAAGCAGATGGTACCTGGTGTTCCTCTGCGAGCCTGTGTGATGTTGAGCTTCTCATGAGGAGCTCTGCAGTCACAACTGGTCTCCTTGGCGAAGATAGCGGGCTTGGTGAGGGTCTGAGACAGAAAGACTAAAGTTATACACAATGTGCTTCCTATTTTTTGCCACTCCCAGGTTCAGCAGAATCCATTACATTATTGATCAGTGATGCTCGCTCTGCATTAAGCTCATACGTGAAAACCAAACAAGACTACGTTCAGCATTATTGATCACAGAATTTGAGCTGACATGCTCTTAGTTTTTCCCAGTTGTGTGTCCATTAGCTGGACAACACTAATACAAAGGAAAAAATAGCTTAATGCGTGACAAACAAGCAAAAACTAAAAAGACGACAAGAGGAATAGTAATATTTGCTAAATCACTGCAGAACCAGATCAAGGTCATAGAGGTGTAGTCTAGACCTGCTGAAAAAACTTGTTCAGTGTGCCATCTGTTGACTACAGAGATAACCTGAACCAGTCACAGGATTTAAGAAAAGACTTAGATGGGGGAGGGTGAGAGGAAGGTAAAAAACATGGAAACAAATTTAGTCTCTGTGGGAATAATAAAAAAAAACAAAAAAACTGACGCGCGTTCCACAGGAATAGACAAAGTCAGGGAAGGGCATCATGAATGAGACGGAACACTGATTCTGATGTCTTAAAAGCAAAAAGCAAGCACGGTTTTATAACCAAAATTTAAGCTCAAGGTTAAGCCACAAAACTGTTTTCACAGAGGTATTTTAATAGCATTTTCAGCCTAATACTGTATATACTAATCATTTCACATATTGATACATTTATACGTATCTAAGTTGATTTTGCATTCACTGCCTTTTTTAAAGCAATTGTACTCTGATTTCTGCTTTGGACGACTGACATAAAAATATTCTTTAAAAAGCTTGGTGAAATAAATGTAATGCATTAGATCTCATGCATTATATGTCTAAACAATGGCATGTAATTGTGCCTACTGGCTGATTTAATTATGCAATTACAACATGAATCAAATGCCATTGAAACAACACAGGATACTATTTGCAATTTAGGATGAGCTAAGCAGTGGACAAAGATCAGCTAACCCAGACATTTAAGGTTGGATTAGATTTATTTTGTGAAAATATATGTTAAAAATGTTACAAAACAGAAATTAATGTCAGCAAAAAAATATAAAAGTTTAATATTCAGTGAATAACAATGGGGAAAAGTATTTAGTCAGCCACAAATTATGCAAGTTATCCAACTTTTTTTTTCCCCAAAGTCTTCCAAATTAAGAAGAAGGATGGCTCAGTGAGTAGGGTGACCTTCCTGTAACCAGTAGGTTGCCGGTCGGATCACCCGCCAGGAGTTCATGCCGAGGTGTCCTTGAACAAGACACTGGACCCCTATTTGCTCCTGATGGTGGTTTGTACCTTGCTTGGCAGCATCCCCATCAGATATGAATGTGTGTGTGAATGTGAGCTACACTGCAAAGCGCTTTGAGTGCCAAAACAGGTGGAAAAGCGCTATATACCGTAAGTAGAGTCCATTTAGATGAAAGAGAACTGTACTTTCGACATCGTTATACCACAAATGAGACATAACAAAAAAGAAAAAAAAGAAAATATCCAGAAACATGAGATTGTCGTTTTTTTAAGGAATTTATTTGCAAATTATGATAGAAAGTAAGTATTTGTTCAGTGAAATAAAATACTAAGTCGTTTTTTCTTTGTTGCCGATGCTAGAGGTCAAACATTTTCTGTTAAGTGTTCACAAGTTGCTGGTATTTTGGCCTAAAGTAATAATCTATAAATTTATTACTTTACTGTTTACTGAAGATTTTTTATGGGATCGAGAATTATACCTCTTCAGGATGTTGAATATTAATTCAAGGACACTCTTTTGTCACCTGGGCAGTGTGTTTGGGATCATAGTCATGTTGAAATACCCAACCATGTTTCATGTCAATGCCTTTTATCATGAAGGAGATTTTCATTCAATATATGACATTATCATTAACTATGTTCTTGGGATTTTTCCTCACTATTTTTGTGATAATTTTGACCTTACAGCAGGGGAGTCAAACCCCAGCCCTGCTCCTGGTTTAATACTGCTGATGCACATAAAGTGAAATCAACAGTCTATTAAGTTTGGCACATTTACTCAATAAACTAGGTGTGTAAATGCAAGAAGACATAGAGAACATTCTGGACACTGACCCTCTGGGATCAGATTTGACACCCGTGCCTTACAGGGTGAGATCTTGCAGGTGACCCAAGATTGATTATCAGCAATTGTTTATGTCTTCCATTTCCTAATGAACGTTCCCACAGCTGATTTCCTCACACCAATCTGCTTATATATTGCAGATTGAGTCTTTACAGCATGGAGCAGATCTACACTTTAGTTTCTGGTGTTCTTTGATCTTGACCATAGTGGTATTAAGAGTGTTAGAACAAAGGTCTTTCATATAGATAACAAATTCTTCTAGCTTGGTATCAGGTGCCATTAATACAAGTAATGAGTAGAGGACAGACGATCGATCCTCTTACAGAAAAAGCCACAGGTCTCTCAGAAATCTGACATGTTTGTACATGAACAAATACTTATTTTCAATCAGAACTTGCAAATAAATTCCTTAGATATCAGACGATGTGATTTTCTGATTTTTTTCTCATAGCTGAGGTTTAACTATGATCAAAATAACAGGCCTCTCTCATCTTTTTAAATGAAAAAACTTGCACAATTGGAGGCTGACTTGTAAATACTTTTTACCCACTGTAAGCAGATTCTTGCGACACATAAAAATCCACTTTATCAGATATGTGTTAAGCCTTAGAAATGTTTTTACAACCACATGTAGATGTCAGAACAAAGCAGAACTTTGAATAAGTGTAAAGTTAAATATACTTTAGGTGATTACATATTAAAATAAAAGATTGCACATGATGTTTAAATTTAATAGCAGAGATCTTAAAAGATCAAGCTTAAACTTTACACCACCTGGACTACCTCTGATTTATCAACGATCATATAATAAAACTTTGTCATTATGTTCTAACAAGCATCCATCGATACAGGCTGTGTGAGCATGCTCAGTAGGAACTATTTGGCACAGGCTAAAACATCTGGCATAAGAAGGATTAAATCTAGACCGATCAAAAACAGTAACATCCACAAACATCATAATGGTCTGATAGGGCGGATCACCACAACAAAATAATAAAAGAAGAATTCACAAAGGATAGAAATATAATAATTTTGAAATTATAAATAAGAATCCTTGTGAAGAGCATTAGGGACACTGCAGCAGTGTCCTCACTCTCACCAGGACACCCACACTATTTGGATAAAAACCTTTCTTTGGCAGTACACCATGATCAGTCCACTCAGCACCCTAAGGATCACCCATCCTGCTACACAGGATGTGTTTTATAACAAGAGGAAAAGCAGATCTCTTTGTGTCCCCCTTTCCTTTCAACTTGCCATCACACTACATACTACAAACACTACATACTGCATTGCATAAAACAGATAAACACAATACCCTACCGTCCGAGGATGAGGACAAGTGTGTTCCAGCTCCTCCATTATTCCCAAGGACTCATGGGATCAGTTGAGTTGTCTCTATGTGACTCAGCAGCATCAGTGAGAGATGCTTCTCTCCTCTTTCTGTCTCCTCTGTTTTCCCCGCCCACCCTTTTTTCCTCTCCATCTGCCCTCCATCCCCCCTCCCTCATGTCTCTCTGTGCTGCAGAAACACAGCCACAAAGAGGCCTCACTCTTTCAGTTTGATACTTTCACTTTAAAACAGGTATGTCAAGATCTGGTGCTTGAGGGCCGGCGTTCTCAAGGTTTTCATTGTGTTTGTGGTTCTATGCATTTGGTATGCACCAAATGTGAAATCAACAGTCAATTTAATTTGGCACATTGACTCGATAACCTAATCAAGAATAATCGAGAGGAGCCAGATGGGGTGGTTCGGGCATCTGGTCAGGATGCCCCCCGAGCGCCTCGCAGGCGGGGTGTTTTGGGCACATCCTACCGGGAAGACCCCGGACCCGCTGGAGAGACTATGTCTCACAGCTGGCTGGGGAAAGACTTGGGATCCTTCCGGGTGAGCTGGAGGATGCAGCCGGGGTAAGAGAGGCCTGGGGTGCCCGTTTGAGGCTGTTGCCCCCGCGACCCGACCCCGGAACAAGCGGAAGATGACGGAACGGAACTGACTCGATAACCTGGATTAGGTGTGTAAATGGAAAAAACACATGCAAAACCCTTATGGAAAGCCATTGGGGCCAATACACGCACTTAAACAAACGTGTTAGATATCAAAACAAGCGCACTAGAAGTTGAAGAAAGGCCCCAATGGACCAACCAACCTTCAGGACACCAGCCATCGAGGACCCAAGTTTGACACCCCAGCCTTTAAGCCAACATCTTGCATGTCAAATAAATTGAAGACACTTATATGTGCTGTTGTAACCAATCAATTTTTTTTCATTTCATCTTCTGAACTGCTTATTCCCTGACGGGGTTACGGGGAGTCCCGGAGCGTGTGCCGGCTGATTCAAGGGGAGTGGCAGGGAAAACCCCGAACTGGTCGCCAGTCTGTCATGGGGCCTATCACACCCCCTCATTGCTTGGGAAAATTTTGTAGTGGTCAATTAGCCAAAAATGCATGTTTTTGAAAAGTGTGAGAAAACCGGAGTATGCAGCAAAAACCCATGCACACACAGGGAGAACATGCAAACTTCACACAGAAAGGACAGTGTTAAATTTTCTTCATTTGAAATTGAATTTTTTTGTTTGTTTAGCAAATTAGATCAGCATGTTTATGGTCTAAAAAGGTCATAGTTCAACCTTCAGACGGCAAAGGGGGGAAATTTAATATATTAGGAAAAATTTGTTTTATTGATTGCTTGTCTGTTTTTAACCTTAAATGAGTTCCAGGATGCAATGGACAAGTACTGGTCAAATTGATCATCTCTTCTTTTATAATTGATCATTCTGTTATTGTTTTTCAGGTATTTCAGCATCATTTTGAAACTTACAAATACAACCCTTCTTCTTTTTTTATTTTAATTGCATTTACATTAACTTTGAACTTTGAAATTAGGTAGGCTTAACAGTGTAGTAAGGCACTGTCAGAATAGACGATCTTTGTATGTTGGCAAAAAGCTTTTCTGTGAGGGAGGGGCTCTGGGTTTCTATGGTGACAGGAAAGAGGGCCCAGCAACATCTAAAAATGGGATTGGTGTGTGAAATATTATCATTTATAAAAGAAAAGAAAAGAAAAAACACCCAAACAAACATAGTTTATGATCTTAAAAAAAGTTTTTTTTGGTTTCAAAATTAAATAATTAAACAGTTGAATTTAAGTGAGAGGCAGGATACAGCCTAATCAGGTCGCCTGTCTGCTGGGGGGCAATAGGGAATAGGTAGTTCAGAGGATGACTTAATGAATTAATTAAACGTTCTGATATTGTGGAAACTCATGAACTCATTTAAACCCCAGATTTAAGACTAAATGAGTAAACTCGTTTTTTACCCCTCTTTTTAAAACAACTTAAAAGTTTAAAAAAGATTGTAATTTTTTAAAATGTATCTTAACATCTATAGCTGGTTCATAAGTAAAGATTTCCATCAGTGTGAATTATTGTCATTTTTTGACAAATTAAATTGATCTCCAAGTATTTTAATAGTTTTATTTACTTGTTATCTTATTAAACATATTGCAGATTTTTAATATCATTAGATCTTATGCATTAAATGTCAAAACAATGACATTTAAAGTGCCCACTGGTTGATGCAATATTGCAATTATAATATGTATCAAATCCCATAGAAATAACATGCAGGAAACAGTATTTTCCTACAAGTTAGATGTACTCACACATATTTAAAAATTGGGGTCAGGGGGGATTAATCTTTAAATACTAAAAGGCTTTGTTTACATTAAAATAATGTTCATATAATTGGATTGGAATCAAAGCCTTTTGAACAGTCAGAAACACATCCACTTTAATTTGTTATCATTGACTTATTTCTACAGCAGACAGGTTGGAAATTCGTGCATTCCAACAAATCTGGTGAAAATAAGGACAAAACATGCTTTGTGTTTTATTGTCCATACTGTAGACAGTCTGTGACCTAAATCTGGGACATAAAATCTATTGTGAGTCGACACAAAAGGCCTGGTTGCTGTGGAAACCAACAGTTGGTATTGATACTAGATTTCCCTGATGTTAGATCCTTCAGAGCAGAGGAGAAATGGGGATAGATTTTGCTGTTATAATCTCTGACACTGTGAAATGCATTCATTAACATTAAAAATTGTAGCAAGAGTGTCCTTGGATGTAAAAAAACTTTTGTTGCAGCCACAGAGAATCAGAAAAACTCATTTCAATTTTTTGTGAGTTTTAGCAGGTAAAAAGTAACAGGAAGCTATGACATTAGTTGGCATTGACTAATGCCAACATGCTCAAACTTAATAAGAATTACATGTTTATTTCCATTCATTTCTCCTCGATCGAGATCGACAGGCTGATCGGTGCAGCGTCAGCAATTACTAGGACGCTGCATCGGTCCGTCATGGAAAAGAGAGAGCCTAGCCAAAAAGCAAAGCTCTGATTTACAAGTTGATCAACGTTCCTACCCACACCTATGATCGCCAGCTGTGGGTGGTGACCAAAAGAATGAGATCGCGGATACAAGCGGCCGAAATGAGCTTCCTCCTCAGGGTGGCTGGGCTATCACTCAGAGATCGGGTGAGCAGCTCAACCATCCGGGAGGAGCTCGGTGTCGAGCCGCTTCTCCTCCAGGTCGAGAGGAGCCAGATGGGGTGGTTCGGGTATATTGTCAGGATGCCGCCCGAGCGCCTCGCTGGTAAGGTGTTTTGCACAAAACCTTCACATACGTACATGGGGAGAACATGCAAACTCCACACAGAAAGCCCAGTGTTTCAAGGCTCGCTCCCACTCTGGGACTTAAACCAATGACTTTCTTTCTGTGAGGCCACTGTGCTAACCAGTGCACCATTGTGCAGCCCAGTTTTCTTATTCATAAACACAAATGTGGCAACTTTTTGTGTAGAAAGTCTCTCTAAAATGCTCTACTTGTGTTTAAGTCTCTCCATGGCTTCGTATCAAAGTCCATCTGTGCTTGACTTATGACCGCTAGTGACTTATGAACCATCTAGAACTCTGAGGACCTGTAGACCTTCTTTCTGTTGGTGCCAAGAGTCCAACTACTAAACATGAAGAAGCTGCATTTTAATTTTACTCTGTGAAAGTTTGGAACAAACTTCCTGAGGCTGTGAGACAGGCCTCTAATGTGACAATGTTTAAATCTAGGCTGAAAACAGTTCTGTTTAACTGTGCATTTAACTGAAGATTAATCACTTTTTTTTTATCTTTTACAATTTTATCCTAGAATTTGTTATTTTAATGCAGATTTTCTGTCTTGTAGCCCTTTGAATTTTCTTGTGCAAGAATTGTGCCACAAATTAACTCGCCTTGCCTTAAAATCTGATAACTCTAAAAGGGTCCTCTGGTTTTTAGATCATTTTTAGATAATTCCTTCATAACTCCTTCAAAGTTTTTGATGATCCATTGAATTGCTTCTGTCTTGTTTGTTTTTAAATGTTTTTTTTTTTTTTTGTCGTAAATTTGAATTGAAAAAGGGATCAACTGTATTCACTTGATTGCATTGATATAAGTTTCTATAACATGTTGATTATTTATGATAATTTGATTAAAAAACAACAACAACAACATTAAAGTCATTCAATAAACAAAAACTATCCATTGTAAAACAGTGACGCCTAGCGGACACATTAGATATCGATTCACTTGATTAATGACAGCACCGTGTTTTACGTCACTTCCTGCATATGACTTTTCCCCGGGAAGACGATTAGGCGCGATCTTCCAACCTGTTGTGTTGTTAGCTGTCCGTGAACAACCAATTTTGTAACGAAAACTCAAACTAATGGCTCCTGTTTCCAACCCAGACAAAGATATGGACGCTCTAAGCGATGGTGAGCCCTTTAGTGATGAATTGCCTTTTTTTTGGTTCTTACTTAGTCAAGTTTTAGCAAGTAAATAGCTCTACATTAGCCTCCATCACCTCATGCTAACAGGCTATAAACTAATAATGAATGTGTTTATTACATTAAATCTGAAAAAATACATTTTGTCAAATCTTTTTAGTGTTGTAGAAGCTAAAAAGGCAAACAAATGTAAAAGTAATGGTTGCGATTGCAATTGTAAAGAGTTTTTTCCTGCTAATGTTACTTTCAATAACTCATCTAATAAATGTATAGTTCATTAAATCGAGTTTAATCAATAATCGCTTAAGTTTAAAACACTTTAAAAGTCTGATTTAGTATAATTGAGATTTAAAAAGAGAAATAGTACTGAAAAAGAATGAGAAATGAGAATTCATCTGCTGTGGAAGAAATTATTTTAGCAGAAAACAGACAAATGCAACAACGAAGGCATTCTAATTACTTAGAATTTTAATTAGATTTTTGGCTGTAGAGTTTTTTTAATGAGATTTTTTTTTTATACCTTTTACATGGATTTAGTTACTATTTTCATAATTCAGCCATGATTATGTTTTGTGGTCATTTTAATAGAAAGATAATCCTCATGTTTTTAATTTGAGGTTTTGTTGCTGTTGGATTTTCTTAAAAATCTATAAAAGTTTGTGATTTTTTTTTAAATTTGAAATAAATGCACTCCAGTGACAGTTTTATTCATTCATAACAATTTTGGTAAATTAGAAAAAAAAAGTGTCAAGCTACATTTCTTATACATTAAAACACAAAACAGAATTTGTTAAAATTGTGAAAACTTTAAATTTATTGTCGTTGTGAGTTTCCCTTACAAACACATTTGGACCGGGGAAGAGGTTATACAAATAAGCTGTGTTAAAGAGAGACACAACATAGGCCGAGAGAAGCCAGATGGGGTGGTCTGGGCATCTGGTTAGGATGCTTCCCAAACACCTCACTGGAGAAGTGTTTCGAGGACATCCCACCGGGAGGAAACTCAAAGGTAGACCCTGGACATAATTGGAAAGATTATGTCTCAAATAATGAAAAAAAAAAAAAAAAATTGGGATGTCCCAGGTGAGCTGTGGGATGCAGCCAGGGTGAGAGAAACCTGGGTTTCCCATCTGTGGCTGTTGTCCTCGCAAACCAACCCCGGATAAGCGGAAGACAACGTAACAAAGCAAATTTAATGATTTCTTTAGAGAGGGTTTGTATCACTAATCGGTGTTTTGTCTTCCCAGGTGATGGAGGTGATAATTGTGGTCTGGCTAAAAGCCGCTCCAAACGAGAAAAAAGGGAGAAAGTTGGGAGAAAATCAGCTTTGGAGCAGCTTAAAAAAGCCAAAAGAGGAGAGAAGATCAAGTATGAGGTTGGACTGATAACATTTTTACTGTTTATCGATCAATACATTCTACAAGTTATGTGAATGGAAGAACAGAAAAGCTTCATAGTTTAGCTGATTTGACATAGTTGATGTTTTTCAGGTGACAGAGCTTACTAAAGTCTACGAGGAGGTGGACGAAGAGCAATACTCCAAGATGGTACGAGAAAGGCAAGAGGATGATTGGATTGTTGATGATGGTATGATCTTTGATCCATAACCAAACGGCAGAGTGTGTATTAAAACCATAATTGCTAATGACACATTTCTTCCATCAGATGGTACAGGATATACGGACGATGGCCGGGAAATTTTTGATGATGATTTGGATGATGATGTTGTGGAAAAAAAAGGTAAAACAGGAAGTGCATTCTTGTTTGTATGAGAAAATATGAAGAGGAACAATTTTATTTTTGTTGATATCAGGTAAAGGAGGGAATAAGAAGGCAGAGTCAAAGAATGCTGCAAAGAAACCAGTTTTATCCAAGTCAAACACCATCAAGACCCTCTTCATGCACAGCAATGTAAAGAGACCTGCAGAGGTGAGGAAACATGAACCGAAAAGCACACTGTCGTGCAAATATTCACATTTTTATCATATTTTAATAGCTGAAAATGTATTTATTCATGTTTCTCGTATTACAGAAGGACATTGACTTGTCGAAAGATGATCTGTTGGGGGACATCTTGCAGGATTTACACTCGGAGGTTTGGAGAAATCCATACATTAACACCTTTTTAGTTTTTTTTAATTTAGCGAAATTAAAACATTTTTTCCCCCTAGAAACCATCTCTTCTTACTCCATCGCCCCTGATTAAACTAAAGAAAAAGGCATCTTCAGGATCACCCTTGAATCCTTTCTCTACAAAATCACAAACACCGAAGGTGCACTGAAACTTTAATGTTTTGAAAATATTTTTCATAAGTGAATCTTTAAAGTTAAAACATAATAACTAAATAATCACAAGTTTGATATCTTCCCTGTATAAGCAGGAGTCGATTCCTTCTAAGCCCAAAGTAATGCGACCACTAGCTACACAACCTTCCTCCAAAACACCAGTCCGCTCAACTCTGCCCATTCCTTGCACACCTCCCCTGGAAAAGCACAAAGCAGAGCTTGAAGAATTCAAAGAGGAGGAAGGTTGGCGACTTCTTATTTGTCCACTCTTTAATCTACAGAATGCACGTAATGATATAGTGACATCTTCTCTAGAACATGACAGTCTTGGATTCGATGGGGTGGACTTTGATGAACCGATGGAGGTTGAACATGAGGAGGAGAAACCTTTAGTTAAAGATGAACTTAAAGAAACACCAGTAGAAGTTACCGTTAAAGTGGAGCCCAAAGTCCAACAACAGGATTCATTTACCTTGTGAGTAACTTTATACATTTAATACAAACTATAAAACATATAATCCTTTTAAATTATCATTTTAATTTGTAATTTAATTTGTCAGATCAAGCAGGCTTGGGAGCTCCTGGGGACAAGAAGAGGAAGATAAAGTCAATGAAGCTCCTAAAGATGTTCAGATTGAGGCTGGTCGCCTCCCGCTGGTGGAAGGAGCCGATGGCGAGCAGGTGTTTCGCTTTTATTGGCTGGATGCCTTCGAGGACCAGTTCAACCAACCAGGTAAAGGAGACGTCCACACAACAAACTTTCTGCAATCTTGCTCATCTGATTGGAGGTTTTAAATGAATCTTTCCTAAAGGTGGGGTGTACCTGTTCGGCAAAGTGTGGATTGAATCAGCAAAGTCTCACGTCAGCTGCTGCGTCACTGTGAAGAACATCGAGCGGACGGTGTACCTTCTACCTCGTGAATACGTAAGTATCACGTTTGATCACCTCTAACCAAAACAAATCTACCATAAAGGGTTAAACTGGTTATTTGTAATGTCATTGTAAACTTAGACTTAAAGTGGTTTAGATGGTAAATGTTTTTCCTTATCATCCTTATCATTTTTTTAAATTTAGTGACTCATAAATAACTTTATTGTTTTATTTATTGAAAATTTTTAAATGATCAACAGAAAACAAACCTAAAGACTGGAGAGGTGTCGGACGAGCCGGTGGAAATGATGGATGTTTACCAAGAGTTTAACGAAATCTCTGAAAGGTTTAAGATCATGAAGTTTAAATCAAAGGTCTGTGGCATTCTTTCATTTGTTGATGTTATCATTTATACTGTTTAATTTAATTTGGGATAATGGGGATGCGGGTGGGAAACACCCTTAATAAATCATGTGTCATCTGTCATCAAAATTGGTCTTTTTTTTCTGCAGAAAGTGGAGAAAAATTACGCTTTTGAAATTCCAGATGTGCCCAATCAGTGTGAATACTTAGAAGTCAGATACTCGGTAAGCAAACATACACTTTTATTTCACATTCCTAGACTGCACTGCGTTCAGTTAAGAACCTGACAGGTGTAGGTTGTAAGTGTGAAGATGAGAATCTATTGATCGTGCTGCGTACAGTTTGAAAACGTCATCTTCTGCTCATCCGGGGCCGAGTCACGGGGGCAACAGCCTCAGACGCGAAGCCCAGGCTTCTCTCACCCGAGCTGCATCCTCCAGCTCACCCAGAGGGATCCTGAGTCGTTCCCCAGCCAGCTGTGAGACATACTGTAGTCTCTCCAGTGGGTACAGGGTCTGCCTCTTGGTCTCCTCACCAGCGAGGCGCTTGGTGCCCGAACCACCTCATCAATGTCAACCATCGAGATAAATAATTAAGAATACAATATTAAAATGAGAAAAGCAAAAAAACAAGGATTATATTACTTTAATAATAAAAAAAAAAATTAAATACTAAATTCAGATTCAAGTCAATCAAGAGTTTGCTTTTAAAGAATTCCTTATTAAAAAACAGATGAATGATAAATCTTTGAATTTGACTTAAAACATCTTACATAAACAATTTTTAATAAGTTTATGTAAACGTGGCAGTTTATTGTCTTGGGCTACAATGCAGCTGAAAAACATACATGAAATAATTTTTTTGAACGATTGAATTTTTTTTTAACAGATTCAATTATTTAATTTATTAAAATAGAGTCTCCAAAGTCTGCTCACAGATTTGCGGAACAATTGCATTTATCATCAAGTTTAATTGCATTGTGTTGCGTATTTTTACGTAACAATAATGAACAAGTTTTCTTAGTTTGAACGTAAATGCAGATTTTTCTGCTACCGTGATACTTACGCTTCTGTTGGGCTTTCACCTTTTCAGGCTGACTTCCCAGCTCTTCCAGCCGATCTGAAAGGAACCACATTTTCCCACGTTTTTGGAACAAACACCTCCAGTCTGGAGCACTTCCTCCTGGGTAGGAAAATTAAAGGTCCCTGCTGGTTGGATATAAAAACACCACGTAAGCAAAACAAGACATTTTAGAATTCACTCAACATCTAAGATTGAAGTGTTTCATCTGAGATTCATCAGCCCTGACGTTTTTCTTCCACCATGTGTGTATTAGAGCTGATGAACCAGGCGGTCAGCTGGTGTAAAGTGGAAGCTCTCGCTGTGAGAAGCGATCTGATCAGCGTCATCAAAGATTTGCCTCCCCCACCTCTCACTGTCATGTCCATCAGCCTCAAGACCATTCAGAACCCAAAGACGCATCACAATGAGGTCAGAAAAATGTCTTGTTTGCAGATAAAAAGGAACATAAAATATTTAGTGTTTTATGTCTGCAGGGATTGAAATGTTGTGCTGATTTTTCTCTGCAGATTGTTTCTCTAGCTGCTCTTGTCCACTACTCTTTCCACATGGATAAAGCTCCTCCTCAACCTCCATATCAGACTCATTTTTGTGGTGAGTTTTTGTTTTACTCTTTTTGTGGTTTAAATGACATGAAATATACACTAAGACATAGACAAGATGGTCATAATTATATATACCTGGACAAATTTTAATGTTTTAAAGTTACTTTTATCACTAAAAACAATTTTTTTGACCAAAAGTGACACAGACTTTGTTGAAAATCTGACAAGATATTGTAAAAAAGATATAAGAACATTTTCCATCGTAACAACCAAAAAACCTTGTCGGATACTACAAGAAATTTTCAATTATTGCAATAGTAAATAAAAGCTTTTTAATTGATCCGAGATGAAGTTAGGGGTTATGGGCGGACATGCAACTGTTTAATCAAATCAAAACAAAATTTTTGACAATTTTTCATCCCGACCGTAGCTTTTTAACACGATTGTCTGTCATTTCTAGTTACAACAAAAAACCTTGGTTAAAAGTCATTTTAAAGACATGTTTTAGGCCATCACTAATTTTGAGAAGTAATCAAACCACTCACATGGTTTGAGAATATTACACTGAAAGTAACATTTAATTCCCGAAAAAGCAAATGACCATTTTATTGATTTGTATCTTTAGTGATCAGTAAGCCGTCCGACTGCATCTTTCCATACGACTTCAAAGAAGCCGTAAAGAAGAAGGTGAGTCTTAAAGTTTGTGTGTGTTTGAGTTATTTTTGACTAAGTCTAGAAAAGCCACCCCCTTTTAAAAGAAAACAAAACATTTTAGAAATTTGGTTGAGAACATTTCAGGTTTATTAGTTGTATTTAACTATGATATTTTGAACACAGTGATGTCTATCTATGTGTGTCTGTGTGTTTTTTATCAGAAGGGGAAAGTTGAAATCGCTTCCACAGAGCGAACTCTGCTCGGCTTCTTCTTGGCCAAGATGCACAAGGTCGATCCAGATGTACTCGTGGTGAGTCATTAACAAGTTTTTATTTTATAACTTGTGACATCTTTCGTTTATTTGCTATTTTTTCTCATTTTATGAACTGTGTTTAATTTTCTCTTGTTTTTGTGTTTTTATCTGTAGGGTCACGACATCTTTGGCTTTGATTTGGATGTTCTCCTGCAGAGAATCAATTACTGCAAAGTTCCTCACTGGTCAAAAATAGGACGCCTCAGGAGGGTCAATATGCCCAAATTAGGGGTGAGAAACAAAAAATTAAAAATTGGGAATAGCGCTGACTCGCTGTAGATCCTCTACATATCCCACATTAGTAGGTTGGTAAGTTCTTAGCCCTCGCACTAAACTATTATTTTCTGATTTTTTAGGGCCGCAGTGCCTTTGCAGAGAAAAGTGCTACATGTGGCCGGCTTGTGTGTGACGTGGAGATCTCAGCCAAAGAGCTGATTCGATGTAAAAGTTACCATCTGACAGAGCTTGCTGCACAGTTGCTGAAGACAGAGAGGCACATGGTTCCTCAGGAGGAGATAAAGAATCTCTACAGGTAATTATTTCACCACCGAATGATCAAAGCAACAAAAAAATCTTTACAAGTTGTTCTAACAGTGTTTGTTTATCAGTGATTCTCCTCACCTCCTGTACCTGCTGGAGTTGACCTGGATGGATGCTAAGCTAATCCTGCACATCATGTGTGAGCTCAATGTTCTGCCGCTTGCCCTGCAGATCACCAACATCGCCGGCAACGTCATGGTAATAATCTGCCGCTCCGCCATTCATGTGTACAGTTTAAAGCGTAGTCGTATAATTTTATTTTTTGGATGAAAGATGTTTACTTTACAATACTTTTGAAACAATTATGTCAAAATGCAAATTGGAGGAGGAAAAAACAAAAATGAATTGTGATAAAAAAAAATATGTATTTATATATTGAAGTTTCCAAATAAACGGTTCCAAATAAGAGCGAAAAGCAAACATAATCCAAAAGATGATACATTTGGATTAGAATACGGATTAAAGAAGTGTAACAATCTTTTTTTGTTTTCTTTACGCGTTTGACATAAAAGACATCTGATAAAGACTAATGTAAACTTTTTTAAATTAAATTTATACACAGTCATTGGTTTGTAATCCAACAAATAAAATAAACTGAACATTATTGTGATGAAACTTTTTGTTTTCCATCTCCATTTCAGTCTCGCACTCTGATGGGCGGTCGCTCGGAGAGGAACGAATTTCTTCTTCTTCATGCTTTCCATGAAAAAGACTACATCGTCCCAGACAAACCGTCTTTTAAAAAGACTCAGCAGGAGTTGGTAAAAATGCAAAAATACTATAGAAAAACTTCCTTCTATCAATTAAAATTAATTTCGTTACTCATACTTTTGTCTTTGTCATTTTTTTCCAGGCGGAGGGAGAAGATGAGGTGGATGCAGGAAAAGGAAAGAGGAAGAAAAAAGCTGCCTACGCCGGAGGTCTGGTGCTGGATCCGAAAGTTGGTGAGGGATTTAGATAGGTTATTAATTTATTCTGATCAAGCAAATAAAATTTGGTCTCATCATTCTATTAGACAAAGATTTCAAGTTACTACAAATAAAAAGTATTTTCAAGTTTGAAAAGTACTGTGTAAAATTGTTGCTGTTACTATCAAACTATCTGTTTGATATGGAGTGAATGAATATTGCATACGTGAAGCATCTTTGAGAGTCCTGAAAAGCGCGATATAAATACAGTGCATTATTATTATTGAAAACATTGTACTTATGACATAATAAATGCCGTCAATATGAAGGTTTTAATTTGAATTTATGTGAAATATCAAGCACGATATGTAGACAACAGACACTTTCCGCACTTTACGTTTTTAATTGGAGATAAAATTTCCACTTTTACTTTTTAATTGATTAATTTTTTCACACGTTCTGTTATCTGAAGGCAAACAGTTCCATTGCCCTTTTGTTCTAACTAAAACAGAAAAGCTTTTTTCTTGTTTTAATACGCACAGATTTAAAATACTCATGGCTTCTGATGTTAAAATATGAATTGATTAATGTTTTTATTGTTTTTCTAAAGTATTTATCCTATCTTCATAATTCTTTTTTCAGGCTTCTATGATAAGTTTGTGCTCCTGCTCGACTTTAACAGTCTGTACCCGTCAATTATCCAGGAGTTTAACATCTGTTTCACCACCGTGCAAAGAGAGGCGTATAACGCTCAGAAGAACAATGTGAGAACTCCTGCTTAATTATTTCAATGATCAGAAAACGTATAATATTGACTTGTTTTGAGTGTTAAATATCCATTAGTTGCGATTTTGAAAACTTGAAACTTCCCATGGTAACAGGAGGATGAGTCAGAAGAGATTCCCGAAATCCCAGATCCCGACCTAGAAATGGGAATCCTTCCCAAAGAAATCAGGAAGCTTGTTGAACGTCGGAAACAAGTCAAGCAGTTGATGAAGCAGCAAGACATCAACGCGGATCTTTACATGCAGGTACACGCACATTCACACACACAGATGATCATTTATCAAAGTTGTGCACAGAATGGTGTAAATTTCAAATGTACACAAAAATACACCGGAGGGTGTGTATGATTTATGAAGAGTGTACGTTTCCTTTTTTGCTGTAGGTAAGATGATATTGATAAATGTAACAACAGCGTAACATCAATGAACACACCTAAGGAAATTCATTTTCACACTCAAACTTAAAGGATTACTCTATTCATCCCTCACCGGGGAAATTTGTGTGCTGCACTCCTTACACCGCAGCAGGCTGCCCTTTGATGGCGCCAAGGTTGGGCAAAACGGGGGTTAGGTGTCTTCTCCAAGGACCCTAGATGTGTTCTCTGTGGGATGCAAACCCGCAAACTTTCGGTCCGCGCACGAACGCTCTAACCAAACTTACCTTTATCTTATGATGTGAAGGCACAGATGATGGCAAATAAGAAGAATTTCTCTGAACAGGAAAGTGAGAAAATCACCACAAAAGTGGGGGAAAAAAAGTTGTATTATTTGGCAGCCTCAATAGTCAGGAAAAAAAAAAAATCAAAGTTTTGCAGCAATTAATGCTCGAGTGCCAGTAAACAGAACATGCAATTTCCACCATGGTGGGACTAAAGGTTTTTTTTTTATTACTGCAGAGTTATCTTATTTCAGACTTTAACCACAATTTTATAACATGACTAAAATAATTTTTTATGGGTATGCTAAAAAATTTTCTGATCAAAAATTCCTAGTAAACCTTATTTTACAGTAGCATGGACCTCTTGTGCCAAGAAGAGTTGCAAGTTCCATGGAAACCATTTTAATGCACCAACTTTCAGATACAGTAACAAAAAAGTATATTCTAGACATAAAAAGTTAATTATATGTAGAGTATATTGTCAATAGATTATTTTCTACAACTGCTGATGAAAAGATGTTGCTTTCATCTTCCAAAAAATGATTGCAGTTGATGTTATTTAAGAGATAAGTCATGGTATTCCAAAAAGCTTAAAGTACTGAATAACATCTGATAAGATTTTTATGCTTCCATGTAATTATCATCATTTATCATTTTACACCCCATTTTTCTGTCCAAAGCAGATCTTTTTGTCAATCTTTTAATCAGTTTGCTCATCAAATACAAGCTAAAAACTTTTCAAGTTGAATGTGAGACTGTATCAGGAATATTTAATCATTTAGTGTGTAAATTATGAGCGCTGATGAATAAATGTGATGTCCTGATGAGGAATATTTATCCTCCAGTACGATATTCGCCAGAAAGCCTTGAAACTGACGGCGAACAGTATGTACGGCTGCCTCGGATTCAGTTTCAGCCGCTTCTACGCAAAGCCACTTGCTGCTTTGGTCACACACAAAGGAAGAGAGGTGAGTAAAATTTATTACTTCATTCATTTTCTAAACCGTTTAGTTAAAAAATGGACAAAACACTTGAATAATTGCTGTGAAAGTTTTATTATTATGTCATAAAGACCAGTAGGAAACAAACTTTACAATAAAGCAGAAACATTCCTGAACAAAACTGTCAAGTTATTCATTTTTGTTTTGATCTAGTCAACCCAATCAAAAGTTAAATTGCATATTTTTATGCTTTTAAAACTTTTCTCTTACTCACACAAACTCATGGAATTCTTTTTTTTTTTTTTTTAATCAAACACATCTACCTTCTTTTTCATTTAACCACCAACTACCGTCCTTTTAACTGCGCTAAAAATATTATAAAATTAGTCTATTTTAACTTAAAAAATGTAAAGATTTTTATACTGAGGCAGAATAAAAAAATGAATTAATCTGACTCTTTATTTAACAAAACATAAAACCTTCCTTATGTCCAGGAGAGGGCACTGCTACATTATGGTCGGCATTTCTAAACCGTTTCTCGTTAACTCCTCTAATTTAACTGAGATTAGTTACCTGGCTCAGAAAAAATGGGCCAATAAAGGACAAATTTAAAAACTGTTTAATTCACTTACAGCATTCAAGTGATTTATGTGTAAAATCTACCTTCCAGTAACTATCTTAAGAGTTTTTTTTTTTCATTTTTCTTATGTTTTTTAACTGTAAGGGTTTATCTCACTTCACCTTCACAATTTTTCCACCTTTCCCCCACTTCTTGCCCTTCTCTTATTTGGAATAAGACCATTCTTCTTTGTAAATCAAAGCCAGTCTCAAAGATTTGTTTTGGTATCTGATTTATTAATAGCATTATGGAGGCTCTTTCCGACGTCTAAATGCCACAAACACACCACGAAACTTACACCGTCTCCATGTAAAGTCCCGATTGTACGAGGTGTGATGCGTGCGCGCGCTTCGTAAATTGGTGCAAAGCGGCATGTGTGCTGAATGACATAAACAGCCAAAGCTGGTCTTGTAATTGTAAACCACTCACACACACATGCATCCACACACTCTCCCAACATGTCAGGGGTAGTACTCATGTTCTTTTAATGAGCGCTAACAGTACAAGTCCTCAGCGGAGGCATCGGGCTTTGCCTCGGGGGAGTGCTTCATTAAGATCCCCTTACACACTCATTGTGCGCTCTAATAGAGGGCAGGGCACTGTGCGTGTTTGTTTTTTTGTCAGTCCATTTGTGCCTCTAGTCATGCTTCATGTTCGCCTGACAGTTACTTTGTTTAAGTCGTGTATTTGATTCGCAGCTCAGGTGGGAGTTTTCTGCGCTCCAAACTTCCTGCCCAACAGCTAAAGGTGGACGTTTGAATTACGTTGTTCATTCCACTTGTTTTACTTTATGTTAAAAGCATAGACGCTCTGAAACAAAATGCTCACCATGCTGTTGAAAATAGTGTAGAAAAATCTTCAAAGTTTATCTTTACAGTGTATATTTGATGAATCCTTTTGAAATTGATTTCTGGATGGGAGTCGAAATGTCTCAATCATCAAACACACTGTACAGAAGAGAACTTTAAAGCTTTTCTACGATGGATCACACCTGAACAAATGAGGGATTATATGGACAAGCTGTTTGAAATAGTTATTTTGTTAATAAGGCATTTTTACTTAAAAAGATGGTTTAAAATGCAAAGTGAGCATTTTTATTCGCTTATGGGTAAGAAACTGGTCATTAAATTTGTCATAAATTTTGGCATAACAATAGATCCAACTAAGTGTTGGACAAATCAACATGATATTGTTACACAGTTGCTGCAAGCTTTGTCAGCTGCACATCCATGATGAGAATCTCCTGTTCCACCACATCCCAAAAGGATTTGGTGACTGCAGAGGTAATTGGAGTTACAGTGATTTTATTGTCATGTTGAACAAAGCAGCTGTAGTCGATTTGAGCTTTGTGACACGGCGCATCATCCTGCTCAAAAGAGCTTGTTAGATTGTCCGCTTTGGTTTTAAAGGGGTGGACATGGTCAGCAACAAGACTGTGATCGGCTGTGTTGGTTAAGCCGTGCCAAATATTCAATTCAGTTTTATTTGTACAGCCATTTATTATAACATAATTCTCAATTGGCTTGACATAGTAAATTGAACAAAAATACAAAAAAACCCCACAAATTCAATCTATAACAACCACATCGTCATGACCAGAGGGTGCACTTAAAAGTCTTACATTTACTCCAAACTGTACGGAGCGGCCTTTTGTACGGTCTTACTTCAGGGGAGAGGACAGCATAAAAACTGTAAAGGGCGTAGTGTGTGTGGAATAAGACACACTGTACAAAAGTGTAAGTGTATACATTATGTACAACAGCATCTGTTTGAGCACTGACCTAAGACACTAATACAAGCCACCTTGGGTCCATGTTTCTGTGGTTTATGGCTATTTTTTTATCCCGTCACCTAAATGTCACAGCTGTTACCGAGACAAGTTTGTCCTCAACTTTTCTACTGTCCAGTTTAAGAGGAATTTCAGCCCTACATTGGAGCTTTTGGCTGGCATGATTTGCATCTTCTCGGTACAAGTCATTACAGTATTTTGTAAATTGTTAGGTTCAGTTTAATCTAATTTTGGGCTGCTAGATTGTGTCCGAGGTTCATTCAAAGCACTTAGTAAAACATTGCATCAATTTTCACCTTCTTTACTGCAGTTTTAGTCCAAACAGCTGCCCTAAGACACTTTAAGTGGAGATTGTATTGTCAATGGCACCAAATAAAGTTTCGTCAGCATGTTCTTAAAATACCCCAAGTGCAAAGGGAGACAGTAATCGAATTGGCTTGTTGGACTGTCAGGGCTTTAATACATTAACACGTAACATACAGTAAAGTTATATCGCATCAAAAGGTCATCCGTAAGATCTAAACCCGCCGTGGGCTGACTGCACAGCTTCTAGTTCAGCTTGCTGATGTCGCAGCAGATCCCACCTCTTATCATCTCAGTATTTTGTTTACTTTGTATCTACGATCTAGGACACTACGCTATTTATACTGCTGTCTAAGGAGAGCAGGGCGAGGAACTCCCAACGGTAATATCAGGATGTGCTGTTTGCGAACAATTTGATACTTTACGAGTCATAAAAATATTGTGACACTTTCATTTGTGAATAAATTTATGGGGACATATTAGATGTCTTTTAAATCCCAAGATGATCAGCTAATTAGCCTATTTTTGCTCATACGGATAGGGAACATTGCTATAAAACCTTGAAGGGTGGTGATCCTGGTACCGGAGCTGTGTTTAAGGGCTTGTGAACTGGTCCTGGCTAACAGCAGTAACCTAATGACCAAAATGGGCCAGTTTTACTGAGTTAATAGACACTAAGCCAAGTCGTTCTTGGTAGTTTCCAACTGCAGCGAGCCAGAAAAGCCAGCTGGCATTTATAGCTGCGTTTCTAGTGTATTTGTGGCTATTGCCATTTGCACTCCTGCCCCCATTTTAATCATCACATTTGCACTCTACTTTCATCTCATGATTTAGGAGGCTTTTTATTTTTATAATTGTAACAAGTACACTGATCGCCCCTCTGTGCGCAGTGTAAATCCCCTCCACTGAGCCCTCTGCACCTCATCTGTTTGGACTGAAGTCCCCCAAGCCAATGTGCACGTGTCTCTGTATTTATTCATTGGCTAAGCTCTCATCTTTCTCTCACTTTCATTTTAAATTGAGAGAAAGATGGCACTGTGGCGGCTGACAGACCCCCTGACTCTTCTCTCTTTTAGATCAAATTTGTCAACTTAGGATGGATTAAACCCTCCACATGCTTGTTACTCTTCCATACTTCTCCATGCAGGTTTTTTAACACACGTTACATCGGTGCAAGCGGCTGAACTCTGCCCTTTGTCAGGGGACCATTTGTTGTGGCCCTGCTCTGTCCTGGTATGTGTGGGTATTAAAGATGAGGGTGGGGGGTGTGATGGATATTAGGAGGAAGGTGAAGGTTTAGTATTACACAGCCCAGAGTCCACTGCAGATTGATGTCCCCCTCAACGTTATTTTGAGTTCTTTTGTATGTTCGCCAGAGACCGGTAGAGAGCAGAGCGGAAGGCATGTGCAACACTGACGTCTTCTACATGATGCGCTGACAAATGTTTTGTCCCAGCAGAAACTTTTATGGACCACATGTTTTTTTTTCTCATTTTTACCAAATAAACAAAATCTCACTAAGCTGTTTTACACAAACTTAACATTGCGGTGTTTTAAAGACTATTCACTGAGGTTTTTGTAACTCTGACCACCCTCTTTTGGTCCCAAACCTGACACTTTGTGCGTTAAGTGTGTTTATGTCCTCTCTAACGAGTGATGTTAACAGCACAAGCCAGTGGAAGCTGCTGATTGTCATGGATTGCAGATTGGTTTGACCTTTGTTCCTTTTGCCAGCAAATCTGACAACCATTAGCAGGTGTGTGTGTCTCAGGATGAAAGCCATTCTGCTGTAATTGAGTCTCTGTCCTTGTGTTTAAAAACAGCCTGACAGGAGCTCGTCGCTGGCATTATTGGAAGGCATGCAAAGAAGAGGATGGAAATAAGGCTTGTGTGACAGAGTAAAGGGTGCATGCAGGTCAGAGTTTGGTTTAGGTTAAACCCCACCCTCTGTTCCTGCATGGCTGTAATGAAGTCTAAGTAAATATTGTTGCCTCTGGCGTCCCTTGTTCAGGTTTCCTATCATCTCTCTCGCCTCAAGAATGACAAACTATTTCCCCGAATCAAACACAGAAATATCTAATCCCTGCTATTATGTCTCTTTTGCCCGGCCTTGTTCCTGCGAGCAAACATTGTTGCCTCGCATTTCTTTCATTTAGAGTCTCGACCACTGCTGCTGTGTCAGTATCACAGGGGCCATTTTTACATTTCCCTGAATTAGATGTAAGAATATAAGCCTGGCCAGGCTGCGGTGTGTGTGTGTGTGTCTGCACATGCACACTTGTGTCTGGGGAAATGAGGGGTGCAGTGTTTCCATGGTCCCATAGTCCTCTTAAAGAGCTGGCTTAACTCATGATGGGACTGGGCTTAACAAATAGTCACATGGGAGCACTGATGCTATTTTAGCCACATTAGCTCGCCGGAGAGGGCCGAATCCGTAAGGGATGCGAGTTTAGAATTTAAATGTGCACATTGATAACACCTACTAATGAGGCCATGTTAGACTGAGCTAATGGCAGGGATTGCTTCTGTTAATAGATTGATTTAACATCTGTCGTCTTCATCAGAGTGGTTGTAAATGAGTGGATAATCAGTAAATGATTTTTACACACTTTTATGATGTTTTTTTCCCCTAAAAATGGGACAATTCATGTCTCGCTAATCTGACCAAGTGCATCACAGGGGATCTAAGTGTCCTAGGATTGAAGGATGGAGCACTAAATTGCAGATTCAGAAGAACTCATCCCAAGTTTACAGCAGTAATGAACACATAAATGACTTATTCGCTTGACGCCATGTCAAAAATGTGTCTCAGACTACTTTGACTGTGCCAGAGCAAATGCAGCGACATACCAGGAGATGTCCTTTCCAGCTCGGAAAGCAGAACATTTTAATTGACCAAACAACCGGAGGATTGTTGGCATTGTCGAGTTATTTTCAATCAAAGTCGGCATTTGCGATCTCAGCCGGTTGTATTAAATCAGACACAGCTTTACAACCGATTGACCTTCCGAGCAGCAGACATGAGAACACAGCTATGGCATCTGCCAGGACAGGTGTCACTGTATGTGTGTGTGTGTGTTTCTGTGGCTGGTTTGCACTTTGTACAAATAAAAAGGGAAGTTCTTTATTTTTTAAAAGATGTAGATTTTGAAGTTTGAGTTGAGCACAGCTAATTCTAAATGAGACCATGTAACAATAGAGGCTACGTCTATCGTGTTACACACTGATGAGGTTCTCTTAGTGGACAAGTGTTGGTTTTTGAGCCCCAACACACATGCTTGAGTGCGTTGTGTTGCGCTGTGTGCCCCTCCCTAACTCCACGCTCTGACAGGGGTGCGCTCCTCCACAGGTGCTATTTCAGTCGGCTGACTGTCATCCCAAAATGCTTTTCAGCTGAGTGCTTTTCAAAACAATCATCAGTGGTTTGTGCTTGTCTTCACAAGGGCCCTTTGCAACGCCGAGGTTCAACACGCTGCCTCTGATCTGCTGATTACCACTAACGTGCATTCTATATGTTAATGTACATGTCGTAAGCTACAAAGCTTAATAAGACATCATATTCTAGTGTCTGGAAATGCTGATGTACAGAGAATCAGCAAACCAATGAGCAGTATGTTTGTATTTTTTTTATACTTACAGTTGGGCTACACAATATATCAATATCAAATCGATATTGCGATTTAAATACCTGTGAATACTTAATGGCAAAGAGCTACAATTTTCCTTTCATTTTCCCCTCGTCCTAACCTAGATTGTGTTTCTTTTGTCTTGTTTGACTCATATTTCTGTGATTGGTCAGACTTTTCGCAGCAGGACAAGTGACCCCAGGACAAGTAGTTTTTGCTACTTTTAATCAAACTTTCGTCTTCTGATTCTTTTGCGTTCAGGCTAGTCGAAAGATTGAATGAAAGCCTCAAATTTAGGCTTAGCTCACTCTTTATTGCGATGAACGGATGTAGCATCCGAATCATTGCGGAAGCTGCGACAATTCACATCCTTATCTCCCTCTCCACCCTCCCCTTTCCTGGCCTTTCTCTTGGTCTCCTCCTGGTGAGATGAGCCGGAAACACTTCACCACCAAAGTGCTTGGGAAGCATCCTAATCAGATGCCCGAACCATCCCATCTGGCTTTTCTCAACCCAGAGTAGCACAAAATGTAAATAAACCACTTAAGCTCGAATTGTAATATTTTGGAAACACTAAACACCCAGGGGAAACCATTGTTTCTAAAAGTCAGCATTTTATTGAAAATAGTCTAATTAAAGTTTACAGTTTTAAATAAAAATACAACTGTCTAATTTTTTATCCTGCTGGAAAATAACATTTTTTATGAGTCAAAAGTCAATATTTTACGCTTTTGTTGTTTGCTGTCTTGCTCGAGGAAAATTTGTACATGAATGAAGACAAATAACCTCAATCATGATAGCTTGTTAAAATAGATTTAATGATTATCAATTAGCTCTGAATGGTGTAATGACTCCCAGCTTGTTTAGTTAGAATATAGATTTATATAAAGATAATGACAATGTATTTTATATTTTATACGTTGCCTAGCAGAATTTGTCATTCCTCATGCTCTTGTAGATGTCTCTTTTGGTCACTTAGCTATAAAATACAGTGGCACCACTTAACCAAACCACAGTCCTCTACTGGCCTGACGCCCGTGCCCTCAAGTCACCAGATAGATTTGTTGGGTGCATTATGTTTTTAAAAAGACCCGCACAATGGACAAATGTCGCTTTTAGGCTGAAATACTGTGGTAATGCAAGAACACTCCATAGCACTCAAGTTTTTGAAATGTCGAATCCAAAGTTAGTGCATCTGAAAAGATTTCTCTGCCAGACCTGCATATTTACAGACTGCCATTCTGCTTGTCACGCAATTATTTAATCCAAGTTTATTTGGATTCACAATAAAACTAAGTAAGTCATAATTGCTGGTTTGTTTTACTTAAATTTAAATGTATAATTGTTGAATAACGACTTCATATAATCATGTCCAGTTTGGTTTTTATCCCACTTACAAGAGAAAGATTTATAGTAGCGGTAGTTAGCAGCAGCTTGTGTGTGCACATAATAGAACACTCTCTAATCTTCAAGTCCTTGATAGAGCTTAAAAGATGCATGCTGGGATCTGAGCCCTCACCTGTATTGTTGCATAAAAATGGAAGGAAGACATGAGAGAGGAAGAAGAAGGGGGGGAAAAATCAGCAGTCTACTCTGCTCACAAGTCTTCTGTCATGATCCCTCACTCTGTGGGAGCGTTTTTCACTGAGCTGCTTCAATTATGTTCGCTCTAATTACAGTTTATTAACACCAGTGAGCCGAGAAGGAAAAGAGTCTGAAACTAAGGAAACCTGAGTGATGTTTTACAAGGAAAGGGAAAAGGTTTTTACCAGATTTATAAATTTACTAAGTAAGAGGGTGGCAAAGCAGATGAAAGAGAATTGATTGAGCTGAACTTGTAGTAGAAATTGAGTTTCAAAATCAAATGTAAGAAACATAAAAACCTTCAAGTACAGCTAGACTTGCGGTCAAAAAAGCATGAGGGATATTGATGAGTCAAGGCACTCTTTCCAAAGACGCAAGCAAAAAATTGCGCCAACATGAAGTAACATGAATCCCCCATCATGCTTTTTCAGTTGTTTAGCCCAGTATGAGCGGCATGCGCAGTGGTGACTGGGCTACTCATCAAGTGGAAGAAAAACACTCTTTTCATCATGTGTTTGCATTGGTTTGTGTAGTATGCATATACTGGTATGTCTTTAAAGATGAGTGCCCACACACACACACGCACACAAACACACATTCCATCGTCATGGTCAAACGACTTGTCTTTCACACGGTTCATTCCTTAAAGCTGTCTGTCCTGCTGGATCTGGCAGCATATGGAAAACCTTTCTAAATGAGTCCACACATCAATTACATCGACGCGTTCTCACCTCGCTCGCCTTCTTCCCCCCTGTTGCCTCATTTTGCTTTCGCTGTCTCCTTTTCCCACATCTCCCCATTCATCACTTCTGTGGCCTCTTTTCATTTTGGCGAAAATAAAATGGACACCACTGGGACGGAAGAGTTCTTGGTTTAATAAGTTGCTGTTTATCTAGTTTTGTAATTGTCTTTTAAAAAGTGACTTATTTATGTTGTAATTTGGGTAGACAATTTTTTAACCCACAATACTTATGAACACTTAGCTGATAAAAGACTTGAGAAAATTGCGATCTCACATTAGAACCTGTTGTCAATGAAAGTACGTTAAGACAAACTTGAATAAAAAAAAAAAAAAGACGAAAATTGCACCAGATTTCATTATTAAATGAAATCCTTATGAAACCATTTAGCTGCTGAACTACTGTATCCATTTTAAATAATGCTAATGATAAAACTATAATGTTTTGGACATATCAGAAAGTGCACTCAAATGAGTTTATGTACACATTTTCAGAGATTTAACTACTTGTGTTGGATCAGATTCATTCTTTTGTACTAGCACAGATCAAATTTTATGATTGTGTATTTTGTCTCAGAAATACTGCAAAGATTTAACAGTACCAAACGGGATACAAGTGTGACGTAACCTAGCGAACAACTTGTAACGTAGTGCAATAAGCAGGAAGACAATACCCTGACAAAAAAATAAAGTAAATTCAATCGGTCATGCAAACAAAAAATCTCCAGAACAATCGTGGAAAATTGCAAAAGTTACTTTTTTTTGTGTTGGAAAAAAAGGTGAAAAAATGTTGATGATAGAAAAAAAGACACTTATTTAAACTATAGGACTATTGATGTCTTTATTCATAGAAAAAAAAAAACAACCCAATGTCAACTCTTTTCACTTTTGATATGCTGGATGCACAACATTCATAAAGACTGGAACTTTTTTTCCTGCTTGAATAAAATAGAAAACATTTTACTCCGAACAGCCACATAATTAAACTAATCATTTTAATAACCAAGCCTGGATCAAGACGAGTGTCATCAACCTGCACCAAACAGGCAGGAGTCATTCTTTCTACTTCAAAGCTCAGCAGCACAATTCACAGTCCATGTGTTTAGGCCAAGATTTGTACGTGTGAGTCTGTGTATGTGTATGTGTGTGTTGAAGGGGTTGTGCTGAGGCCTTGACCTTGACTGTAGTCCCTAATGGAGAAGGCTGTTCTCTGTCCCCCCTCCTCCACCTCTTGTTGTACAGTGGTATGTATCAGCCCATAAAATGAGCTTACGTCCCACTCTGGTTTCAGGGAGTGGGGGGCTGGGACCCCGCCTCTTCCTCACACTCTGAAATAGCCACGTCCTTGTCCCCACACGGAGCACAGTGTGAGTCGGCGTGTGTATATATGCGTCCATGGTTGATTGAGGAGCAGATTGCTGCTGACAGATCACACCGAGTTCCATCCCTTCAACCTCTCCACCACCCTCAAGATTAGCGATCCAATGCCCCCCAAACCCACACACACACCGCCCTCTCTTTTCTCTGAGCCCCCACCTGTTAGGATCCCTCTGTTGCTCACCCCCTCACACACACAGTGGACAACCTGCGTTAACAGAATTCACTTATTTCTCCGCCACCCACCCTGCTGGTTATAAAGGCCATTATGAGTCATTAAGGTGCATGTGTGTGTTAGTGCCTGGCAAGGAGTGTGTGTGGGTTGAAAAGACGCCTGTCACAGCACGCTCTCATAATTGCCCTCTTAGCCAATTATCCTCCATTTAAAAGCAAGTCACCTGCTCTGCTCGCGGGTCCACAGACACACACACATTCACTTTTACACTTGATAAATCACATAGAAACCTTAATATTTAACCATTGTTTGTTCCTGAGTGATTTGTTTGTTTACAGAGTTTATGTATTTGCTGGATTGCTTTTGCTTTGAATGGTTGGTACCATTAATCTTGTTTTTTTTCTATTTGTTCTCAGATTCTGATGCACACCAAAGACATGGTGCAGAAGGTGAGTTAAAAACACGTTTAACTTTTTTCACTACATAGACACATAATATTGCATATATTCAGTCTTCAAATACACAAAATACTTTTGTGTTTAACTGCAAGAGTATAGTAGTAGTAGTAGTTACATGTATGTGCATGTAGTTATGCAAAAAGACTTATTGTATCACATTTTTAATCAAATATATAAAACATTTTAAAAGTAATTATGTTTCTTTTTTTCTCTTTACTTTTCTTATCTGTGACTCAGATGAATCTAGAAGTCATCTATGGAGATACTGACTCCATCATGATCAACACCAACAGTAAATCTCTGGACGAGGTCATCAAACTGGGGAATAAGGTTTGTTTGCTGATTTAGGGACGTATATTATTTAGGATAATTGCTGGAGGATTTTTTTAATAGTAATTTTTTTTTCTCCCCAGGTTAAGGCAGAAGTGAACAAGCTCTACAAGTTGCTGGAGATTGACATTGATGGCGTTTTTAAGTCTCTTCTGCTGCTGAAGAAGAAGAAATATGCAGCGTTATTGGTTGAGCAACAGGGAGAGGGACGATACACTTTGAAGCAGGAGCTCAAAGGTCTCGACATTGTCCGCAGGGATTGGTGCGACTTGGCCAAGGAGTGTGGAAAGTAAGATAAGCGTAATGTGTAATTAAAACGACTAATAGTTGCAGTTTATTAATTATTTTCAGAAACTTGGTGGGATTTTTGTTCATTTCTGTCTTGCTGTGTGTAGTATAATTTATTGTTTTTTCTTTTTGTTTTAGCTATGTGATTGGCCAAATTCTGTCGGACCAGAGTCGAGACGTCATTGTAGAGAACATTCAGAAACACCTGGTGGAGGTGGGAGAGAAAGTAGCCAATGGAGATATACCTCTCAATCAGTATGAGATACACAAGGTGACAACATAGAATCATCTAGATTCTGCTTCTCATGTTTTTTCAGGCAAATTTATAATACAATCTGTTTGTCTGTTTTTCATCTGGATTTGTTCTCCAGGCTTTGACAAAGGATCCTCAGGATTACCCAGACAAGAAGAGCCTACCTCATGTACACGTAGCTCTCTGGATCAACTCTCAGGGTGGGCGCAGAGTTAAAGCTGGAGATACGGTTTCCTACCTCATCTGCAAGGTTTGACCATTTAACATTTTAAACATCATCAATCTTTTGGCATATTGTATTTAATTGCCCAAATACGTCCACCTGACTTTGGCTTGTCTGGCAGGATGGTTCCACATTAGCAGCCAGTCAGAGAGCGTATGCTCTGGAGCAGCTTCAGAAGCAGGAGGGTCTCAGTCTGGATACACAGTACTACCTGGCCCAGCAGGTCCACCCAGTGGTATCTCGCATTTGCGACCCCATCGAAGGCATCGACAGCGTCCTCATCGCCACATGGCTTGGTAAGTTTATGCCACTTTGGAAAAGCAAACTTATTATTGATATTGACTAATAATGAGATATTTGATGTTTAATAACGCCAAGATAAGGACCACCAATATGCGCTCATAAGAAGAGAAATAAATAGTTTTTCACCTCTATTGGTTCTTTCATTATTCCCGCTACACAAGTCGACCCCTGACACACTTATTAGGTGTAATGTAACAAGAGTCATAAGTTAAATATATTCTTCTGTTTCACATGCACTTTAAAGAAGGGTGCTGTTTGCATTAATTTTGCTGCAATTTGTTGAATAACGTTAAAAAAAAATTAGTTTAATGATCAATTGATGGGATGAATTTAAAAGATGGGATTGCAGTAATACGAGCCAGTGAGAGTTTTAAGGTATTTAAATGTTAAGAAATGACTGATTATGAAGTTTGAGCATCTTTCATATTAATTTATTATTAAAAAAAAAAAAAGAACAACAATCAGATTTTTTAGTGTTAAACACTACCTTCACTGATCATCAGCGACTGCGTACCGTTCTTAAGATGAGTCAAACAGCAAATAGAATCCAAGATCTTGATGTTTTTCACCAATTGCAGAACATTTTAGTCCTAGAATACAACTTTCAAAATGAATTTAAAGAAAGAATTTAAATCCAATAGAACTCTTAGATCCACACAATCAGGTCAGTTAGTCCAGATTAAAGACGAAGAAGCAGCTTAAAGTTGTTATGCTGCAAACAACTGGAACAAACTGCCAGTATAGATTAAACTTTCACCAAATGTGAATGTTTTTAAATCCAGATTAAAACTTTTCTTTTTACATGCGCATACCAATGAGTTCTGCATGCCATCTTTTATTTATGTGATGTAATAAATTTCTTGTTTTCCCCCTTTTTAAATTCTGCTACGCTTTTGATGTTTTTATGCGAAGCACTTTAAATTGTCTTGCACACAAAATGGGCTTTATAAATAATTTTGTTTTACTTTTAATCCATGTCAAGTTGTTGAAGCCATTTGGAATCAAAGTTTGTTTCCTTCTCAGGTTTGGACCCGAGTCATTTCAGATCCCAGCAGCAATTTCAGCGAGAGGAGGAGGCCGACTGCACGCTGGGAGCTCCGGTCCAGCTGACCGACGAGGAGCGCTACAAAGACTGCGAGAGGTTCACATTCACCTGTCCTCAGTGTGCCACTGACAACATTTATGACAACGTCTTTGAAGGAGCTGTGAGTAAACATGAACACAGATGAGGAGAATAAATCATTCTGATTCATCCTTACAGTTCTTTCTGGACTTGTGGGAAACATTGCGTTTCTCCTGATGTGTCACCTGTTTGCATCACAAATGTTCCTCATAATTCCAACAAGATGATAATCTTTCAGACGACTCTTTATTAAATTTGAGAGCCGATTTGGAAATAATATTAGAACCTTTTTGTTTGAACAACGCACAGAAACTTGAGGAAAAGTGATCGCCAAAACAGCTGGCAAATTTATTATTTAGTGATGGGTCAGTCAGTTGAGCTTTGCAGGAGAAGTAATAAAAGTGGGAGAGCGGCGTAAAACTTCCTGTTAGAGTTCATGCTTTACTCATCCTCCACATCGTCGCTCCGTCTGTATTTTTAGACAGCTGCCTGGCTCCGAAGTGGACTCTGTTTTCATTGGCATAGTTTGGACTCCAACACTTGAAAAGCCTTTCCTTAACCCCGCCACTCGGCTGACACACACGCACACACACTCATCTCCGAGCATTTGTCAGGCCAAGGTTGTATCAGCCTCTAATGAGGAGCGGGGCACGCAGCTTTTTCTTGTCAGGAAGACACCAATAAAACTGATGAGCCTCCGTCCTCCACATTTGGAGTAACAAACAAGTGCACATACTCACGTTCACCCACACATACACAATAAAGGGATGTGCTTGCATGGTTTTATTTGAAGGAATGATTTTTTTTAGTTTATACTAAAAGAGAGGATTCCTGCCCCCCAGTACGTTTGAGGCCGACACACAAACACACACTCGAACTGATAAGACGGTAAGTTAATTAAGGTGGTGAACACGGTCTAACAGCTCAGTGAGAGGGGAGGACAGATGGGCCTTGACTCCACCACTGACACGGGGCCAGAGATGCTCGCAGGAGGAGGAGGCGGTGATGGATGACGGAGGACAGACAGGGGAGGAAAAATATTTGACGGGGGAAGCCTGAGAGGGGGGAGGAGACGAGGAAGGTATCCTGCATGGGCGGTTAAAACAGAACACTGTGAAAGCTGCACATTATCAAACCGAGACGTGAACGAAAACAGGCTGGTTAGACAGTTGACATTGTAAAGCTTTTAAAATGGTTTCAGAGAAGTTATTTAAGACGAGAAAGATGATAGAGGAGCGCTAACAGATTCTATGTTTAAAGATTTAACAGATTCTATGTCGGGTGGAGACGGTGGCCGCGTGGTTAGCGCGTTCGCCCGCGGACCGGAAGGTCGCGGGTTCGCGTCCCACGGAGAGCACGTCTAGGGTCCTTGGAGAAGACACCTAGCCCCCACTTCTCCCACCATTGGCGCCGTTGAAGGGCAGCCTGCTGCGGTGTAAGGAGTGCAGCAAGCAAATTTCCCCGGTGAGGGATGAATAGAGTAATTCAAAATAAAATAAAAAAATAAATAAATAATAAAGAATGGTACAGGACATCATCCTGACGTCTTCAAACTTTAGAACCAATCATTTGCCATACTGTAACTATTATGAACATATGATCAACATTTTTTCTGAAAATATGTAAATATATTTTAAATATTTTTATTCTTCTTAAGGTCTTATTTAATTATGCTTGTGTTTGTGTCTCCGTCTTTTTGTTTTTGTTAAGGCAGCAAATAAATTTTCCTGCATGGCTAAGTAAAGTATTTTCAGTTCTTTAACCAAGAAAGTACCTTGGATAATTTGAAAAAAAAAAAAAAAAAGCATCAAGCCAGTCGTATGTCGTTATTAATGGATATGACTTGTTTAAGCCAAAGAGCCAAAAAGATAAAAAACAGGAAAGAAATTTGGAGGGGGAGGAGATCATGGCTTTGGATGAAAAGGGAGTTGATCTCATCAAGAACAAATTAAAAAAAGAAAAGCAAAAAGAATGAGAAGAAGATGTCTGGTGTATAAAAACACCTGTTTGAAGTTGAACAAATAAAAAAGCTGTCTGAAAATCTCGTACTTTTCAAGTGATGAAGGTAAATCAAATATGAAAGATGCCACATGTTTATTTTTTTGTCTCTTGCTTTGCTTTTTTTTCTTTTTGTTGTGCATCTTTCAGCGCGACAGGTAAATGGTGTTCAGGTTCCAGGGGGCAGGTGTTTAAAGCTGTTGCATTTAATGTAATTGTAACGTACTGTCACCACCTTTTTTCATTGCATTAACCATATTCTGCTCTGTCAAGTGGACGGTTCAGGAGGTCACGATGACCTTTTTCTTTCAAACTGCAATAATGTAAAAATTTTACCGGACGCATGTCTGGTTTCAGCTCTTTTGACCTCAGTGTCTGACATATTCTTTGCTGTGCTTTAAAGTTAATGGCCAAGTTTGTATGTTACAGTACATTATTTTTTTTTCTGATTACAAGGTTAAAAATGGAGCTGTGCTGATTTCCTGTACACATGCTGTATATTTATGCACAGCAGTCTGATTATAGTAAATGTTTGACCCTTGCAGACATTGTTGTTTGTGCTCTGGGTGTGAAAGCTCTTTTAATATAGAAATTGAATTGATTTGGTAAAAGAAGGTGCTAATCGCATTTGTTCCTCTATACTTGCTGATTTTTGCTTCCAGTGTCAAAACACTTCACATAAAAAAAAAAATGTATTTTTTATGTTTGTAAAGCAGCAAGTTTAACTTATAGTAGAACACTTGCAGGCTCATATTGATCTTAATCAGAAAGAAGGATTTTAAACTTCGTTTAATTAAAAATTTATAAAAAAAATTCTCAAATGTTCCACTAAAGCACCTCCAACATGTGGAATTGCTGAATATTTGTGATGTCTTCTCGTGCAGCATAGCATTAGAAAATAGTACTTAGTAGTTTTTCCTGATGCATTGTATATTTTTACTGTTTCTCCAGACATTAGAGCATTCAGGCAAAGTTGATGTTTCTATTCTAATTTTCTTTTTCAGGCGGACAAACTAGAGCCCAGTTTGATGCAATGCTGTCACATTTCCTGTGAGATTCGACCCCTCGACTATTCTGTTAACATCAGCAACAAGCTTCAACTGGACATCCGTCGCCACATTAAAAAGTACTACTCTGTAAGTATGAATGTATATTATCTTTTTTTTTTTCCTTCCTAATAAACTACTCCACTGATTGCACAACAGATGTCAAGTCACTTGACGGTTTTTTCACTGTCAAGTCTTTTTCTACATGAATGCAGGTGACTTGAAAAACCCAGGAAAGATCACAGACGCAGGTTCAACTCGGCTTTGTTTTTATTGCAATTTTATGCCTCTTCAAAGCAGTTTCAAAGCAGGTCAAAAACCTTTGAATAGAAATCAACATTTTATTTATTAAGCATTTTAAACAAAACATTTTAACTATAATAAAGTTTCAGGTTTTTATAAACAAATTTTATTAGTTCATAAATTTAATTTAAATGTAACCTTTAAAGTTAACTTTTTAATAAACTTTTAATCTTTTAAATTTAACCATTTTTCTTCCACAATTCAAATAGAAATTACTTTTGAATTATGTATTGTTTAATAAATAGCATAAATGGAACAGTTTTAATAAATTCAAATAGCCCAAAATAATATTCAACAATAATTGAATAGTATACTTTAGACTTTAAATATAAATAAATACTTATTGTATTAAAGAAATAATCAGTTCCTTCATCCCTCTTTAACCTCTTGTCAGTTTACTCTTATCTCTCTATTTAGTGGATTAGATCTGGCCTATGGAGCCACAGAGCCATTTTCTTTCCTAAATTTATGTTACAGAATTAATCAGCTATGTTCAGTTGACTATTTTATTCAAAAGCTATGTTTTTAGTCAGTTAGATACTCACCGGTAGCATCTCTGTCTTTCCCTCAGCATTCATGGTTCTTTGTTTGTCTGTGTCTGAGCACAGCACCTGAGCACCTGTTTTAGTAAGTCTAATCATAGAGGGAGGAGACACTACCAGTTCCTACCTGTGGCTCCAGACTAAAAATGAGACAGGTAGGACAGAATGAAGACAGAGAAGATAGAGAAAACAGATAGAATAGAGAGGTCTTGGATGTTGACTTGACACCTCCCACTTGAGCTCCTGGAGGAGACCAAAGGAGGTCACACAGCAGATAAGTCTTTCGGGTCTCGGTTGGCATGTTCTTCAACTGGTAGCAGAACAATGAGGCGTCTCACATCTCTTTGTAAGATTGTAGCAGGGATGCTGGTTTTCACTTGCTGCTTTTGCACTTTTACTGGGACAGGATAGCTTGGGTAGACTCGTATGCTGGCGTCTCTGACAATTCCTTTTTTGTCTTTGTTTACATCCACCACTCTCCCCAGTCTGTACTGTCCTCTCAGTGCATTTTGGTCAGCTACCCAGACAATATCGCCGATGGCTACATTCCTTTCCCTTGTATGCCACTTGTTTCTTACAAATAAGTTTGGTCCTGCCAACTGGCACCACTGTCTCCAAAACTTTTTTACTTCTGCCTGGATGGTTTGCAGTCTTTTAAACGGGTATCCCTCAAAGTCGAATTCTGTCAAATTACCAGTTGGGCCTGCTCGTCCGAGAAGTAGACTGTTGGGGCTGACAAAATTTATACACTCTTCCCTGCTTTGAAACTGCTTTGAAGAGGCATAAAATTGCAATAAAAACAAAGCCGAGTTGAACCTGTGTCTGTGATCTTTCCTGGGTTTTTCAAGTCACCTGCATTCATGTAGAAAAAGACTTGACAGTCAAAAAACCGTCAAGTGACTTGACAACAGAAGGGCACACAAGCATGCATTAATATGGTTTCCTCTATCTTGAGAAAAAAATTAAATTCTGGTCTCCCATTATAACATAGATAATTTTTTCCATCCTCACTGTTTTGCAGTTTCTTTAAGGAAAATTGAACAAAACTTTAGTTTAACAAGAACAAAGTGTAAAAACTTTTATTCCTGTCTGAGAAAAAATGGCAAAATGTGGTGAGGAATGTTGCAGTCTCTAAACATCTACAATAATTGAAAAAAAAAATCCAACACATGAAGTCGACTATTTTATAGTTTTTTTTTTTTTTTCTTTGAGAACCTCATTCCTCCGATTATAATCAACGAAGCTTTTAGTGCATGTCTCACTCCATTCTGAGCTAAAGAAAGAAAAAAAGTCTGCTTCTAAAACTTTGAAAAAGTGGAAATATTTTATTAATTGATCACGCTTTTTTGTTATTAGAAAGTGCGCTCTTACATCACTTTATGATTTGAGAGTAGGCTTTACAAATGTCTAGTAACAGGTTAGTTTTGTTACACGTGGATTATCCTTTTTTCAAATTGCCCCAATTACTTTATTGTTTTGAATCTGTTTATTTATTTTTACCGTACTTACCGTACTTTTGCTGCATTGCACCACAACAGGCAGCCATGATAGCTTCATTGGTAGGGGTAACTGAGGGTTAGTTGTCTTCTCCAGGGACACTTAGGCATGAGCTCATTGGGAATTGACGGTCCAAGGACGGACATTCTATCTCTTAGCCAACGCCACCCCGAAAGATTGATGAAATAAAATTAAATAATATGCTTTTAATCTCTGATTGTCTTTATTGCTTAATGGCAATGCTCATTGAATCAACAGGTCAAAGGAGCCAAAAAAATCTTTTATTTCTTTTTCCCGATAGTGTTAAATCAGACTTAAGGTTGGTTTAAACAGCATGAAACACCTCAAACTTCTAGTAATCCAAAATGACACAGAACTAAACTTTACAAACACCACATTTTAGGTTTTGCCACCTGGTGTTTATGCATAGTGAAACCGTCAACAATTTCTTTAAATAAATTAAATTAATGTTTTTGCCGACAAAACACAAGCTTGAGTGGTCAGAGAAACGGTTGCGCGGTGTAATGAAATAAGCAAAACCTGTGAAAACTGAGCTTGTATAAAAGCTCCAGACTGTATTTAACACAATGGGGATTCAATGGATGCAGAAACGTTAAAAGAAGCCATCAAAAAGATGAAAAAAAATTCACCTCAGCAGGGCAGCATGCTGGCATTTTCAGCCAAAGAACACATTGTGCACGCGATCTATTCTAAGACCTGAGAGACCTGAGAAAAATACTTCATGGAATAACATGCATGTGAAGGCTTTTTTAAAAATTAAAGTGCTGTATAGAATAATATATACTGTTAACCAGTCATAAAAACTATATTTTGTACCTTGTTACTTTTGGCATTGGAAGAAATTCTAGACTAAAAATGGCAGTTAAGCATAAAAGTTAACTGAATGTGTGAATTTTTTTTTCTACTAATTCTTTTAAAGACAACAAATTTTTATCATTAGTAGTTTTAAATTTTAACTATTTTTGCAATAATTGTGAGTACCGTATTTTCACAACCATCAGGCGCACATAAAAGTCTCAAATTGTTGAGGACATGAGAACATTAAAGGGGGAAGTGTGGGCGTGGATTGTGTTTAAAAGAACAGGTATGTGCTTTATGCAGCTCAGTTTAACACTAGAAGACTCATGATGGGGTCAGTTGACCATCACTATCTGAAAGCTTCTTGAAGGTGTCTCCAAACCCTAGGCCTTCTGCTTTTGTTATTGAAACAAGGCACTTAAACTGATGGCAATCAGCTACGCGGAGGAACATGGGAATCGAGCTGCCGCAAATTTTTTTCCAAATGAACGAGTCGATGGTTCGTAAGTGGAGGAAGCTGGAAAATGAGCTGCGACAGGTGAAGATGACGGAGCTGAGTTTCCGTGGAAATAAGGCGAGGTGGCCAGAGTTGGAGGAAAGACTGCAGCCGCGATGGATGACCAGAGGAGACCACAGCTTCACGAAGGGTGGAAGGCAGCGCCGGGCGAGTTACGCCACATTTTGCCAGTGGATTGTAGATGTTTGGGCTAACGTGTCTGCTGGTGCTGTTTTTCGACCTTTCCCAAAAACAACCAATGAGCCGCACGGTCTAGAAAGTGACTAGAAAGTGACTCTGACAGCGAGGAAAGTGAACCTGCGAGGTTGGATTTAGCACGCCTGTTAGATTCTGAAACAGAGAATGAGGACTTTGATGGGTTTGAGAAATGACTCTATGATGACTGTAATTAATATTTAAATAAAGCCAACCAAACTCAGTTTTACTTCCAATCTATTTTTAAATACGCACATTTGTGTGCATCCCACAGAAAGCACGTCTAGGGTCCTTGGAGAAGACACCTAACCCCCGTTTCTCCCACCATTGGCACCGTCGAAGGGCAGCCTGCTGCTGTGTAAGGAGTGCACCACACAAATTTTCCCGTGGAGGGATGAATAGAGTAATCCTTTTTTTTTTTTTAACCCATTTTGGTGGCTTTCTAAGAAGGACCAAAGGCTTCTTCTTCAAAGTTTAACCTGTTGGACATTTAGAGATGCTATTCTGGATACATCGGCTGAAACCAGTAGTTACATGAATTACTGTTGGGGTTTTATCATCACAAGCCACTCACAAGCCAGTCTGCCCACTCACTTCTGACCCCTGAGGCATTTTCGTCCGGACAAGTGTTGCTCACTAGATATTTTCTTGTTTTTAAACTCTGTTCTTTTGACCCTAAAAGGTGAAATCCCAGTCAACAAGCAGTTTCTCTGATAATAAGGCCAAAAACCAATCAAAGTCAGTTTAGTCTATTTTCTTCTCTCGTTCTGATGCTCAGTTTGAACATTAGCAATTTTATTTCGACTGTGTTTACATGCTTTCACGCGTTTAGTTGGTGCCATGTGATTAGCACACAGTTAATTTTACCACCATGTTTGCTCAACTAAATAGGCTGAATTGCTGCCGTGTGGTTAAATTTACAGCTGGTTGAAGCTAATAAATTTACCAGTGAGTGAATCGGTGTGAACTCGCAGTTTCCTGATGTTCTAAATAAAAACGATGCTGGTATATTAGGAAGTTAAAGGTTTGCTACTGTACTTAATTTGAGATAAGATGAATGTGAATGTCTGTGTTGTCTTAGTGAACTTTTTCTCTCTGGGTAGCTTCCAGCATCCCAGTCTGGAGTGAGAGGAATGTACTGTCTGTAAAAGTGTGTGTGCAGGGCTAACTCTCCCACAGTGCTGAACAGAAATCAATTAGTGCAGTGAATGTGAGGGGAGCAAGTCCCCCCTTTAGCCTCTTTGTCACAATGTGTGAAACAGCTGCTACCGCTGAATACTTGCACGTCACACAGCAACACACACTCGCTCAGGATCACACACCACTGTAGGCCGAGCAGCAGTGGACACAGCACACACAGCGGGGCGATGAAGAGGGGTAATATTGTGTAATTAAGGATTCCTTTCAGGCCAAGGGAGAGTTCAAATAGAGCTGTTTGTCCGTACCTCTGTGTGTGTGTGTAGGTGTGTGTGCACAAGAACACACGTGCATGTGTGATGGCGTCTCGAGCTGAGACCACAGAGACATTAATCATTAGTGAGATTACCTCTCGCACCTACTCTCCCCCATGATTATCAATAAGCCAGCACCCTGAGAATGGACAAACATGCTCATGGCTTGGCCTCTACATCACACACACACTCACACTCTCTCTCTCGTCATTCCTTTCTTGTCTCGTTCCACTGTCTTTGGTGAAATGAGAGATTTGCTTGTTTTCTGAACACCCTGTATCTACGGTTTTCTTTTTTTTTTAACCCCTCCCATCTAACCACCGTTGCCATGGCATTTAACAAATTATTGCAATTACCCTCGTCATGCAGGTCGCCCCTGGAAACGGGCTGAGGGGCAAGAGAAGAAAGGGGGAGGGAGAGAGAAAGGGTGAATGAAGACCAGAGAAGGTGATAATCCTGTTTTGAACAAAAGGTCAAATTGTTGAATAGTGAAGCTTTGATTAAGCGGAGAAGGTACAAAGTGGAGCCGTTTGAGCCCTTTTCACTGGATCTGTGTGTGTGTGAAAGAGAGGGGTTGGGAAGCAGACTGATTTTTTTTTTTTTTGGAGGGGGGGCTGTCTCGCCCTGCCAAAGCTAGATGTGTTGAGCGATAAAGCACAAAAACTAGTCGGAGTTCTTTGGGGGGGACTCTCAGACAAGAAAAAGATCTCTGTCCTCCATTGTTCACACTTAATTTTATTTGAAATTATCAGCAAGATCGAATAATCAGCAAAATCTCATAAAAAATGAACTTTTTGGAGGTTCTACCATGTTTGATTCCGATCTCAAAAACATACCTGAAGTGGTTTTCTTTTTTGTTCATGCACATTTGAGTAATTTGCAAGCACTTCAGTTTAGTGTTCAAATTCCATTTGAATCCTGGTTGTTCTTGGCCATGAATTTTGTTCTCTGCCACACCCACATTCTAATGTAAGCAGGAAGTGTTTTTGGAGTACCAGGATCTGTGCTCTGCTCTTGCTCGGTCCATCCCATCTGGTACTAATCTCTTTCTCTTCTCAAATTTATACAAAATAAGAATATAAAAAAATATGCGCTTGTTGTGCTAGATTGATGCATCCTCAAAACACAATTTTTGGTATGTCATGAACACACTTATGAAGCAGGACTAAACAGAGATTGAGAGGAGGAGGAAATTCAGCGTCAAAAGCAGAACTAAAATTGATCAAATATAGTTATGAACTTTTTTCGTTTATAAAAGTTTTTATGAATTTCTATAAGTTATAAGCAAAGGATTATTATTCAACAAGAGCGCAACGCTCCGTCTTTAATAAAAATGAATATTGTATGACGTGTTTTAATTAGTTTGACATTAATTTATTATTAAGAGAAATGAACTACTTGATGGATCATCTCGTTTGGCCCATCTTAAAGATTCAAATTAAATTGCAATTGATTATTTTTGAAAAAATGGGACAGTTGACTTTTCTTTGCTATGCCACCGAGTAGAGAGAAGCAAAGTTTTGGTGTTTTTAGAACTTTTTCAAAACACATCCGTAAATTTAAAGGAAAATTTGCTAAACGTTAGAAGGATGTGATTGATAAAAACAAAGGTGTCCGACTGTATGAGACACCTTTGATGGTACAGTTGTTAATCATCTTCGAGCAAACACAAACCGTAATGTATTAATGATTATAGATTTGTTAAATTACTCTCCCTGTTCAAACTAAAAAGAGCTTCTTCAACATTAAAACTTTCAGAAACTTAATTTTAAACATTTTGATGGCTTTTCCTGTACAATAAAAATGCCAGAAATCTGAGTAGAAAAGCTGCCAGTTGGCTTTGAACTTCCAGCTGTTTTTATTACTGCTATTTGAAACAAACTGCAGCAGGTTATATTTCTATGATTTTTACTCTACGAGTGAAACTAATTGAAACCCAATAACAGAAAACATTTCATGCAATATTGAGTGAAAGTCACTTTTTTCCGTTTAAATACTTTCACAGAGTTTTTGAAAATGATCTAAGTCACACCAGGCTGGATGGACCATGTTCTAGCTGGTGAAAAAAATCAAATACTTTCTCCATCACTATAAAGTTCCAGCTGCTTTACAACAGATTGTGGCTGAAACGATCATTATATAAATGAATCACTTGATATAAAAAATCAAGTGATACACAGTTATCGTGACCTTTCTTTAGTTTCATAATGTAACAGTGAATTGTTCTAAATAATACTAGACAACGCTAAAATTAACAAAGTTAAAAATATTTCAAACTACTTTTTTGACCTATTTTAATCTCTAAATAGTTTACAAAAAAATCTAAAGTATCCAACTTTAAAGAAATTACTTCCTGCTTATGTTTTCTTACATGCGTCAAGTTCTGTGATGCTGTGTGTTTACATGCAGCCTAAACCAGCTTTTTTTGTAGTATCTCATGTAGTAATTGGTGGACGTGCTTCACAAATCCACTTAAAAATAAAAGAGCTGGTCTCAGGCATGATGGCCTAGAAGTAGAGATACCATCTTTCGACCGGGAGAACCGGGGTTGATTCCCACTGGGCCCAAAACGTTCCTGGGACTATTTTAGAAAAGACTAAAAAACAATAATTAAAAAGAATAATAATTAAATAAAAGAGCCAATCAGTCCTCACTGAACTTAACAACCAAGCATAAAAATGATGAAGTGGAAAGAAATTTAGAGGGTAATCTTTGTTTTGTTCATCCTAATGGACGAACAATGCCTCCAAGAATACTGGTCACAAGTAAAATAACTCTTTTACTTATGTGGGATATAGCATGTGGTAACCGATTTTGTCAGTTACTTCATGCTATATCCCACATATGCTTTTGTTGTCTCTGGGAAAGTTAATTTGTTTGTTTTTACACCTTAACAATTCAAAAAGTCTACTTTAGGATACATTTGCAAAAGTTTTTTGTTCACTTCAAGCCATTTTCACCGTTTTATGAAATAATTTTGAGCACGTTGCAGTGAGTAATTAAGGGGGGGAAATCTGATCATGCCGCGTGATAATATTTTGACAAATAAAATATTGTAATCTTAGTCATTTGCATAAATTATTTGTGAGAACTTCATAGAAAACAGTGCATGCATCATAACAAAAAACGGTGAAAAACAGGGTTACAATCAAAGGGAAATGAGATCAAGAAGCATAAATTCACACACACACATTTTTAAATATACAGTGTATATAATATATACGTGTGTGTATCTATCTGTGTTATAGCTAAAGTTAACCAACAATCTAACCACAATGTAGAGATCTCAAAAAATGAGTTGTTATAATAAGTCGGAGCGAAGAAGGTTTAAGAAAGAAAAGAAAGATCGAGCAGACAAAGAGGAGGTTGCAGAGGGAGGGTAAATTTCGTGGTGGGCTCTGTCGTGGCCTGGTCTTGCCTCTGTTTGGTTAAATTATGTGGAACTCATTTGACGTCTGCATTCAGTGTGTCAGGTATCCGCTGCTATAATTATGCAATTATGAGTCTTTATTCTCTCACATCTGACTGTACACCCCCACCCCCTCCTTTGCACTGCCGAATACCTCAATTAAATGTTTTTTTCCTTTTTTTTTTTTCACCCTTGCTTGGTTCTTGTTTTTATCCTCTCTTTGTGACTTGGGGGTGGAAGGCCTTCATTCTTAATTTTTAGTTTCTTACATGTGTGGTTTGCATGAATGACTCGAGGGTCACCAATGCTGAGCAGAGTTGCATTGTGGGAGGCTTTTCTTTCATTGGGCCCCTTCGGTCTAAGATGTGTTCCTTCTTATTTTCTATGTAACATGTGAACACAAACATAGTATTTTGTATATTTAGAAGAAGTAAAATAAAGGAATACTGGTGGCTGTGCCACCTTCGTTTTTCTCTGACTACAGCGTCTCTTATCCCCCGATGCTCAGCTTTGTGCACATTGGCAGTGAATGTGTGAATGTAATTAGCTGGGATTTGTGGGAAAAGCTGTGAACTCTGGGACTTTGTAATTGATTTGGGACATATGTGTGTGTTTGTTTTTCATTTAGAGGAGATTGGCTCGTTCTGTCTGTGTGTTTGTCTGTGTGAGACAATCCTGGGACCATATTAAAATTTCTTCATCTGCCAACCTGCCAATCAGTCACTTTTTAAGCCAAACTACGACAAACTCCCACACTCATTTATGACAAAATACATTTACTTAAAAAAAAGCATACTGCTGCATCTGTGGTGTAATTCAGAGAGTTTTAAAGGTACAAGCCATTTAAATTTACCCTAAAAACTTGTAATTACAAGAGAAACGTTTAGCTGCTCTTTAACTGCATGAAAACCTTGTTAAAGTGTACAAAATTACAAAATTGGTTAAGAGCCCAGCTCTATTTGGTGGCCATTTCACATTCAACTGATTCACTCAGTTTATGAAACCATGAGCATCCTGTTTGTGAGAATCAACTATCTTTATTATCAGAGAGTGGAAATGTTCTAAGTGCAGCTAATGTATTAAACGTAAAATAACTCCAATTTTAATATACTCTATTAATCTCTCACCGGACAAATTTATGTGCTGCATTTCACCACAGCAGGCTGCCACCTATGATGGCGCCAATGGTGGGAGAAATGAGGGGTTAGGTGTCTTCTCCAAGGACCCTAGATGTGCACTCAGTGGGATGCGAACCTGCGAACTTCCGGTTGACTTCTGGTTCGTGGGCGAACGCTCTAACCACTGAGCCACCATCTCCCTTCGACGTGCTGCTTATAAGATACAAATCGGGAAAAAGATATACATAGTAGAGGTGAGATCAGGTCTAAAAAAGGTCCAGTCCGACTTGGCACGCAGGTATTTAAACTTGGCCCGAGCGCGACCAATTAACTTGATTTGCAGGTCCAAGCTTGAAGCAAAAACGAAATGTCATATTCTAGTTCCTCCGGGGAAGGAATATTTTCAGGAACACGCTTTTTAAATTTTTTTAGTGTACATTTTATAAACATATATTTATTTGAAAAAAAAGTCAGCAAGGGAAAAGCCCGACCCAACTTAAGATCTTACCTCTAATAGTTAGTTTCACAGATTTTAGCAAATGCATACACATCATTATTCGATTCAATTATATTTGTACTGGCCAAAATCACAAAAAAATGGTCTTAGCGGGCATGCAGAAGTACAGTAAATATGCAGTATATGAGCAGAAATACTTGGAAAAGTGTTTACACATACTGCTTTTTGCTATTTTTTCCCCAATTTTGCGCTTTTTATTCAGTTTTAAATGGTGCTCTTTTGAGAAGTTTATCTTCCTTAATCACCTTTTGCAACTAAATTAAATCAGAAAATAACCTCTTAGAGTTTATTGTAGCTTTACGAGTATGCAACTCTTAAAGAAATGCAGAAAAACTGACCGTCAGTCACTTAACATCCCAGTCGTTTCATTGACTTGTAGTTTTATTTTTAGATCTATGAAGGAATAATAAAAACAACAGAAATCAAGTAAGGAGCTGCAATGAGAGTACGTTTGGTCTAAGTGAGGATTGAATCATGAGCGTAACCTGATTGCGACCCTCTAACTTGGACGGATTCTAATTTCGCCCACTTAAAGTCCCGCCCGTCTCCAGTGGTCTGACATAGCTGTTTTCATCAACACCCACTAATTCCAGGGGCTAGATTATCACAACTTTTTAAAACTTTGTGACTGCTTTTTTTTAAAAAGGGGGTTTGCGGGGCATTACGTTTAAAAAAGCAAAAAAGGGCCACAATCTGTGCTGTGAAAGGTTTTTAAAATCAATGTTGAAAATAGAACTATAAGGAATTAAATCACTTTTAGATGTTTACGGTAGAGATTGATAGGGATTCAAACAACACAAATTCCAGATTGCCCTCTTACCACAAGTTAAGAAAGCAAAAAAAAAAAGCATTGCTTGTAATTCTGCACAACTTTTTAGCCAAAAAACTGTAACAGTCCTGCTTGTTTTATCCAGCAGTGACGGTGATTATGTGTTCTTCCTGGAGCCTTTTGTGTTTTAAATACCAATCAAACTTTTCATCTATTAATTTTTTTCTTCCCACTTTATTTGTTAAGATTTTGTAAACTTTTTAAGATTGATATATTTCTTTAAAAAATCCCAATTTGCTTCATTTTGCTTCAAAATCTTTTGTATTAAGCTTTTATCCTTATCGTTAATATTGAAAGTCGTTTTGAAAAAAGGTGAGGTACAGCCTCTTTGAAATTGGCCCCAAATCATTTCAACTGCTTTTATTCAACAAGGAGTATTGTTTATACACTTTTAAGTTAGCCGTATAGAAAAAAAAATATTTGCCACTTCTTTTCTTCTTTTCGTTTTTGAGCTCCCGCTGCTTCAAACTGATCAAGGGACCAGACAAAGACAGACCTAAAAATCAATCAGAGAAATGCGTCTTGCCTTTATGTGTGATTAGGAGGGAGACAGGTGCAGACGGGGTTTATTTTGAGTGAATGAAAGGAAGGAAGGGGAGATGGATGGACAGAGCAGAGGGGTGGATGGTGGTGGGTCTCATGCTCTGTCATTAGTTGGGCATTAACCCCCTCCCATTTAAACCAGCCAAATAATGACAGGGCGTGTAGGAAGCAGAGATGAGGGAGGAGTTCGGAAGAAAATGAGGAGATGGAGAAGGTTGGAGCATACCACCTGCCCAAGGTCACTCCCTCACCCCGGGAGGTCCTAAATACTGCCTTTTTGGCTGCCTGCTGCTCTGCATGTGTGACAGCAGCACCTTGACACACATCTAAAGTTAGCAAGAAGCTCAACAAGAGAGAGAAAGATTGAATCCAGCTTTCCTCATCTTATTCAGTAGTTTTTATTCTCTGATGAGTTTTTTTTTTCTTTGTACCTTTCTTAAAAGAAGATTAAAGTAGCAGCAATGAAGAAAAAAAAATCTTATTAACAAAAAAAAACTGTTTTCAAAAATGTCAAATAGAACTAGTTTTTTTCCTCCTCAAGATTATTTGTTGATTCTTTTCTTAAAGAATTTCTTCATCAGTAAAATAAAGTGTGAACGTGTCTCACAAAGAAAAGTAGGGAAAAAAAGTCAAGTTTGCTGGGATTTCATTTTTCTCTGATTTTTTTTTAATCATTTATGTAAAAAAATAGCTTTAATTATGGTTTTAGTTTGATATTTATTACACATTTGCACTTTTTAGGTAGATTGTGAATGTTTAAGGAAAATGGGCCTTTATTAAAGGTTGAAAACTATTTTCTTCATTTCACTTTTTGATGAAACAGCTTGAAATGTGCACATGTTTTTGTCCCAGAAGTTCAGAGTTATAATCTGTGTTGTAGGGCTGGTGTGTTTGTGAGGATCCAGCCTGTCAGAACAGGACCAGACGTTTGCCCATTGCCTTCTCCCATTACGGACCCATCTGCCCCGCCTGCACCCGGGCCACACTTCGACCAGAGGTAACACACCAACACCGCAAAGACTCACCACAACTTGGCTACAATCTAGGCTAAAAAATTATCCTGATCATTCTTAGCAAGTGGTAAACTATTAGCAGTGGATTTTTTGCTTTTTCTGGCCCCGATGTCAATGACTTCAATTATAGAGCGGGTTATTCAGTGTAAATGTTTTGATTATAAATTTATTACCAAACCCAAAAATCTCCAGATAATGGAACTAAAGCCTAGTTTCAGAATGAAACAGACTGTTTAAATGGATCTGCTCTGGCCTCCACTACCATCCATCACTACAAAAAACAACTGTCAAAACAAAATACAAAAAATTAGTCTTATGATAAACATTCGCTTAGTGACACAGTGTTTAGCCTGGTGGCAACACAGCAAGAAGGTCGGGGTTCCCACTCCAGGAGTGGGAGAGAGGCTTAAATTACTGGACTTTCTGTGTGGAGTTTGCATGTTCTCCCCATGTATGCATGGGTTTTCTCCAGGTTTTTCTCCCACTCTCCAAAAACATGCATGCTAGGTTAAGGCCGAGGACAAAAATAAATTTATAATCTCAATTACTTTTTCTTGGTTAAATAACAACCATGAAATAAAATAAAAACTTACTAAACAAACTCATCACAGCTGACTGTGGGTCAAAGGAAGAGGCTTCATGGAGATCCACATGGAGTGATTCCTCTTCAGGACTAACGGGCAATTAAATATTAGCTAATCTAACTCTACAACTATAAATTTGAAGAAACCAAATGATGAGCTTTAGGCTGTTAGCAAAGGGGGGCTGTGAATTGCACTGCTTCAACTCGTAGTGTGGAATACTAAAATTATAGATGTAAAATAGTGGATAGAAGAGAGGAGAAGTAGATGGGATTAGAGGACATAACTTTTGTATATCACACTTTTGGGGAGCGAGAGTAATTAATCTCTTACACAGAGCAGTCCTGACCAGAGAACAGATAAGAGACTTAGTTTTACTTGCAGCAAGGGTAGCACACCTATGCAGAGTAGTTATAAAAGTGTGCGTCCTGAACTGTGGTTTATTTATACAGTTTCAATGTTTAAAGAACAGAGTAGTGGGTGTGATTTACATTTCAAAACAGAGAAGTGGGAGTGAACAGAAACATCTGATTTTCACTCCCAGACAAGAACAGTTGAATCTATCAGTTGTTGAATCAATCATGGAGACTTACAGTTCCACTAAAAGAATGATCCCACGTCTTTGTTATATAAAATTAAAAGACTGGTTCACTAAATACACTGTTATAAAGATAACATGGAGAAATTTTTACCTACTATACTTTCCTCAGCTTTGAGCAGCCAGCTAGCAACTATTTCAATTAATAGTACCTGTTCCTAGCTGACCTTGTAAAAAGCTTGTCTAAAGAGGAACGTCTTAAGAAATGTAGAAACTCAGTCTCTCTTTCATGAACCCTGAGCTTTTTCCCATAAAAAAATAAAATTATATATATTTTTGTACCCAGTTTTTTACGTGCAAAAAACACTCTCCTGATTATTTTGGGCTTATTGGCTTTAATCTGTATCCTCTCTGTTTTTAACCTTTTTACACTTCTTTCCCTCTGTTTGCTTTTTCAATCTTGCATGTTCTGCTTCATCTGGCGACAGGCTGTAAACCAGAAGGCCAATTTCTGCTGTCACTGAAGCCACTTAGGCGGCCGCTGCTCTGCCTGAAGGCCGTGGCACTTTAAGCCAGGAGCTGAATAAAACATTTAACTTCCTGTGCTTCCCTGTGAACCCTTTTCTCTGTCTAAAAACGGCAGCCTATTCTCACTCAATTTTACCTTCAATTCTTACATCATGATTGATGAGCAAAAATAAATTATTTCCTCCAAAACGTAAAAAAAAGTAAATCAACAAACAGAGCTGAACTTTAATTTTGTTTTTAATTTAATAGAATAATTTGCACACAGACACAGACTGGTGACCTGTTTGGGGTGTACCCTGCCCTTCGCCTTGAATAGCCGGGATGAGCTCTGGCACCCCCGCCCCCTCTCCGTAACTCTGTAAGGGATAGACGGTTAAGAAAGTGACTGACTGACTATAATTTGCTTCTTTTTTTGGCTAAATTTTCTTATAAATGATTTAATTTTCTTTTTTAAATGAGGAACATTAGAAATAGACATGAATTCTTGTGAATTGGAAAAATCTCTGCATGTAAGCTCGCTGCTAAATGAGAAAAGTAATTTAATGTGCTCTCAAAAGGTCAAAAGCTGCATAACAAACAGTGCATTAAACTAAACTAAACACTTGATTATAACTTTTAATAGACATGCAGTGATTTCTTCTTTATTTTGAAAGAAAATCCTTCTGAAAGACTGCAAATCTGCCAAATGAAAAAATTATAGTTGTTGTAAATGAAATGCTTTCCGCTTCAACTCATTTTAATTTAAATTGATTCTTATACATCTGATTGTTTTAATTTTTAATACATAAACACTCGAAGCTCCTTAATTAGCTTGTTGATTACAAAAATGACTGCTATCTGAGAATACAAGCGTTTGCCTTGTTCAAGAGTCATTAAGTCAAACATTTAAACCCTAATTACTACCACTGACCTCCTGTTTAATAGTAATTCCTTCTGAGAGCTTAGTTTTCCACTTTAGAATAGAGTATAGTTTCTATTTGCTTTGATTTGTGGCTTAAATGGTAGTTTTGATTTTCAAACCTGTTTGGATTGTCTAAAACCAGAAGAGGATTCTTCTTTTCTCTTTGCAGAGATTTAGTGCAGAATCATCACATCTATGTCTCATCACGTCCATTTCTACATTTACTACCACTCTTATCTTTTCTCCATCCATCCCACTCATCCCTTCTCTCCCTCCTTCCCTGGACAGAGATTCCGAGCGTGATCTGATCTCCATGTAATGGGAGAGTAATAGGCACTTTGCCTTGATTGGTTGGTAATTTGGGGGAGTTATGCACAGGTGCAATTTGTAATATTTTCAGTAAATTAAATTTCTTTCTCTTTCCTCTCTCTCTCTCCCACACACCCTCCCTCGGCATTTAATTCAGAAGCCTTTTTTTTCTCCTCACAGATCTCTGTTCTCACTTTTTCTTTTTTACACTCATTTCTTCTCTTTTTCATTTCATTTTCTACTCCTCCTTCTTAGCTCTCACTATCTTTCTGTCATCTCTTGGCTTGCTCTTTCTCTCAGCCTCCCTGTCTTTTTCCCCTCACTCTTTCTCTTTTTTCCTCCCTTCGTTTTATTGATGTACGCTCAGGCGCCCATTAGAGCTCCCTTTTTCCCTCTAGTGGAAATTGCAGCATGTTAATTTTCACACAAATTACGGCAATAGCAGGTATCTCTATTTGATACATTATAGCGGGAGCAATCAGAGATAATTGAGTGCCTTTCAGAGGGAGACGGCTGCATTCACTGCCGGCTCAAAGCTGCCCCATTATCGCCTAATCGCTCTTTAAACACTGAATTTTGCCGAACAAAAATTCTTGTCATAATTTTGCTTAAGTGTATTTGGAAATCACAGTCCTTTGAGCGAGGATAATTGAAATCAAATCCCTTTCACTGGAGCTGACATTTCTACATTTCCCCCCAATTGAAATTAATTTCAAAAATTGAGCATGAATATCTTCAAATAGCAGGCAATTATGCCTTTCAATAGGGAGAAATTACCGGTGCTGAATCGTTGGAGGCTTGCGGGCGAGAGCACCAGTTAAATGCTTTTGTTTCCCGTCGTGTTTGCCTAGTAAAGATTTACATATATTGACTCATTATGGTGTCTTGTGAGGCTGATCGGCGTGACTACCACAACCGGCAATAACGCTCATCGCATCTAAAAAGCTCAAGAGTTTTTAAAGCCTCCTGGCCTCGCAGCTGAGGGAAAAATGTATGTTTGTTTCTCCCCGGCCTCCCTCCCTTTCTCACTCCCTCTCTTTCTCTGCAGCTGCAGTTGTACGACGGCTTAAATAGCTGGGCTTTTTTAGTATTTACTTCGTTTTTGCTGCAAAGATAAAGCGTGTGGCCCAGCCATATTAATACGTGCCAGTAGTGGGGGTTTTCAAAGCAAGTCACACAAATTTCATCCCAGATGTGTGGTTTTCTTTGCGTCTGTACTGCTGTAGCTTCTCTTCTCACATCCACACAGTTTCACTGTCTGACTGACTACCTTTTCATTAAACCCCTCGCTGTTGTTAGAGACCCAGCTCAGTGCGGGAAAAGTTGTTTAGAGGTCAAGTGCGTGTATTTTTGTACATATGTGTCACCTCAAAGACAAACCAGAGAAGACAGGAGTGGTTATTTTCCTCAGGCGTGCCATTTTTCTACTCAGTACACTTATTTCGAGCTTCCTTTTTCTTGGCTGCAGGTTTTCTTGCATCCCTGTGTATATGTTTGTATAAGGCATGCGAGATGTATCTGCATGCGGAAGGAGAGTGGATGGAGGCTAGTCAAATGGGGATAAAGGAGCCAAAGGAGCAAGGGGTATGAGTTTGAGGTTCGGGGGGGTCCAGTACTCCCGGGAGAGAGGCAATTTCACAGCTGGTTTGCTCCTTAGGCAGTCAGGCTGAAAATGCTGCAGATTTGTGGAGCAAATTGAAATGGTGTCAGTGCGGGAACAAAGCACCAAGCTGAACAACCAGATAGGTGTGTGTGTGTGCGGGTGTGTGCAAGGTAAGGTTGCCAGACTCTAAATTCAATAACAATCCCGTAACATTTAGCCCCGCCCTCCAGACACCTGTCATTCAATCAGCAGGCTCCAACGTCCCCTCCCACAATCAGATTTATATTGTTTGTGTAGTTACTCCGTGGATGTGTGTGTATGATTTTTTTTTTTTTTAATAGAGAAGGTGGCATGTAGTCTTTTTGCCGTGCAAGCTCATTCAACCTTGGCAACCGTAACCGAGGCTCCATTATGGGATGCGTGCATGGTTTGGTTGTTGACTCGGCAGTACATCAACGGTCAACAGCTGTGCGTGCCATGTGGGCAGCCATAGAAAGCCATTAAGCACAAACACACACACATATCTCTTGGTTTGCGTTTAGCTGCATTAGATACTCGATAACACCACAGCAGTAAAAACTGAAATTACAATTACGCACATTGCCGATTGGCAGGTATAATGGGTGCACACAAACACGCCGCTCACACGGGGAATCGTCGGGGGACTCTTCCTGGTGGTAATAATAAAGCACTCGGCGCACACCTGATGGCAGTGTGAGGTCGGGGCTTAGCGTGCCCTCTGCGGCGTAGCCGGGAAATGACGAGCCAATAACTGCAATTAAACATGCAGTATAATGGCTAATCAAATTGACAGCCTCGGCTGTTCGCATGCCTCTCACACAATGCCTTATCACAACAAACTATTATGAGGGAGGGGATATCAGGTCTGATCCCCTCTCGCCTTTCTCTCTCCACTTCACAGTCTGATTTGTCTCTCCATCTTTCTTTATCTTCACTCCTTCTCTCTTTTCTATCTTCTTTCCCTCCCACAGCTACTTCTCTCTCTCTCTTTCCGTCTCTCTCCCTCCGGCAGCTTGTCATGTGGCTCCACTTAATTGCAGAGAAGATTAACAAAGCAAGCAAATTTGTTTTCTTGCTCTACGGTGTCACAGGAGAAGGGAGGTGTTCGCAGGGAGGGGCATGCATCGGCGGAGAATCAAGCTGGAGAACTTTTTATTTTTTTTAACCGGTTCGGAGTTTAATTTTGGAAGCTGGGTTAGTTTTTATTTCTAAATATACTTTTTTAGGCTCATTAAAGTCTTCACACAAATCAATTTTTATATACAAAGCACTTCTACAAACTTAAACTTTAGTAAAATTTTAGTGACATTTCACTTTGAACTATTTTAATGGTGAGTTTTTGAGCAAAATTAGCAGTTTTGACTAGTTTTTAACCCATAAAAAAAAAGAATATTCAATATTTAACTAGAACTTGAACGGTTTAAATATCTGCATCAAATAAAGAATATAAGATAATATGTACCAGCTTTGCTAACTTGATTTACTTGACGTTGCAATTGCAACCTCATACTAGACTTATGATGTGTCGTGCATGCACATGGAGGCGGGGCTAAGCAGGCAGTAAGAAGAGGGGGAAATTCAGTGTCGAAAATGAAAGTTAGGATATGTATAGCATTTCTGAGCATACAAAAGCCCCAATCTGTATATGTCTGTACATACTTAAAGATAAGAATTATTACCCCTCAAAAGTACAATGCCTTCTATTAAAACATTTTATCTTTACTAAACCAGAGAATGCTTAAGAAAATAAAGCTGCAAAAGATTGTGAGTGCTGTTTGCAAGTACAGCTCCATCCAGCTGTACGCCACATTGTTTGGAGTTTGATGATAAAAATGATAGAGTAGAAGTTTTTTGTCGATAAATTGTTTAATCGACGTCTATTTTTAACTCTAAAAACAATTAACATGAACTTCTATTAAGCTTCTGAGTGAAAGAATGAATAAATAATAAGAACTTGTATCTGTGCATGTTTATCTGGAAACTTGAGAAATAAAAAAAAAAATCAGTAAAGAGTAAAGTATGCATTATAAATTCTCAAATTAAATTTTGGCTTCTCTAGAATTCATCCAAATCTAGTTCCTATTTAAGATCTATTTAAGATGCTTTGAGTTTTTTGTTTGTTAGGTCAGTGAATGCATCTTAGTTCCTGATGTTTTATTTGGTTCTCTTTTACTTCTAAAATTAGTGGCAAGAGTTATGTGGATACGATATGTATATAAGATTTTCTTGTAAAGAGGAAAAAGAAATAGTTGTTCAGGGTCATGCTCAATTTTCACCTGAAGAACATCTTTTGTGCAGGTAATAGACATACTTTGTGTTTTGGTTGTACATTGTCGACCCAAAGTTATGTAACTGTCTACCAATCAGAAGTCAGTTAATTATTTCCTGCTTACATTCCAAAGTTAGTTTCTAAACACAAAAGCAAAATAAAGTCACTTAAAGCTTCAGTATCGGTGCATTGAAGACAAACGTTTCCCGACAATGTACACCTGAACCTCCCAGAGGACAAGTGTATCTTTGCAACAATGTGTAAGGATGGCATTACACCATCCTGCAGGCAACCTACAGTCAGACAGATAAGCTGGTTTGTTTGCTGTTTATCATCAGACTGAACATCAGTTCTGCACAGAAACTGAGCTTTCAGTTGTCTTTAAATCAACTTTAAAAGGAAAACAATTTTCTTCACTATTGCAATTTTTTCTTTCTTTCTTCAAAAGTTTTGAGTTTAAAGTTCCAATAGGTCTTTGAAACATCTTTTTGATCTGAATGTACTACCAGGTCCTTTCATATCAGTCTGAGCTCTGATCAAAAACTCAGTCATTGCACTGAAATAATAAGTTATCAGGATTTGGGATCTTTATAATTAAAATGTCATCTTTAGGGTTCAAACCTGGGTACTCCGGTTTCCTACCACCCTCTAGAAACACGTATGTTAGGTTGATTGACCGCGCTCTTTATGACATATAGAAAGAAACTAAAATTTCTCCCTCATGTTTAAGTCCACAAATATTTACTAAACCATATGTCATTGACTCTAGAGACTCTTTTCAGTTTGCCTTTCGGTTTGCTTCTTTGCTATAAAATATTTGCCATGTCCTGTTTTCGTGATGCTAAAATAAGAAACGTCAAATCAACATTTTCAAATTAGATGCTGCACTGATATGATGAAATCAAAATTGATCACTTTGTTGCTTTCATCTCAAATACATTTATAAACCCATATTTACAAATAAATTCTTGCATTTGGCCACAATGCAACCTAAAGAACACAAATATGTGATCTTTAGGTTATTTGTTGTCGTGCTACTGCTTTTGTAAAGTCACAGAAACACATCCACAGGCTTTTACAAAGCTGAGGGAAACTTTCTGGTAAAATGTGTTTGTCAGTGAGCTACATGTTTATAGTATGTAAAGTCTCGCATATTTTTTACCATCTATTTTTCACTGCGAAGATTTTGATGATTCTATTTCTCTTCCTACAGTACTCTGAAAAGGCTCTCTACAACCAGCTCTGCTTCTACAGATTTATCTTTGATTGGGAGCATGCGCTTGCTAAACTATCATCCGACGAGAAAGGTAAGACTACAAACACCTGTAACGCTTCTTGCATCTTTTACCCGATTTCTAAACTTACCATCGCCGCCACGCTGCATTTAGAAGTGAAATCAAGTTTTTTTTAAAGCCACTGGAGGATGTTTGAATTTTAATTCTCTAACAATGCTTTCTCTGGAAGAAAAAAAACACAACATAGCATTAGCAATCAATGCTTCGACATAAACCTTTTACCCTGGCTGCCCTTAAAATATTCACACACACACACACAAGTACCCGCGCATGAGCATTGGTTTTGTGGTGGCAGTGAGTAGGGGGGGTTAAGGACATTCAGCTCCTCGAGTCGACAGCCCTAATTTAGGAGACGGATTCAATCACACACACATACAGAATGCAGAACGCTCCAATCACTGGATGAAAGAAGGAAAGAGCCCTCCATCGCTCTCCCTCAACCCTCACTGTCCATCTTTGCTGCTTTCTCTCCTGTGCTCCCTCGCTCTCTTTCCTCCCTCTCTCTCGTTGCCTCTCTTGGACAGGCACTCGTTTGGCTGTGTTGATTGAAAACAGGTTTTAGATTTGGGGAAATGATAGGGGGAGTAATGGGCGCGCTGACGAAAGGATAGCCCTTCTCCTGTAATGGGACATGGAGCGTATATTTCCCCCCTCGGACTCAAATAGACGCTACTCCAGCGATTGGGGTGCACTCAGTAGGCGTCAGCCACCAGGCCTCCTTACACACCGCTCTGCCTGATTGATGTCACTTGATTAGAAAGGGCCGCCGGGCCGAGTGATTTATTTATTTGATTAAATATTTATGTATGGAGGTTATTTATGCATGTATGCCTGAATGTGGCAAGAGCGTGAGCTCAGCGAAGCAGTCTAAGGGTGAGACAGCTGACTTAAATATAACATGTAATCAACAGATGACCACTCAAAAAATGGAAGGAGCTGAAATAGAGGGATTGGGCCTTTGTAGAGGAAAAGGGGGGTGCACTAACATGATTATAGCCTCCATTTTCTGCTTTCTTTTATTTCTGTCTTTACCCAGATGCAAGAAATCATCGCCAATCAATTCTCCTCTCTCCTCCTTTTTCTTTATGTTCTCTGCAGCATTGTTGATGTGTGTACTTTTTTCTCCCGCCGGCACGTTTTTACCTACTGATGAAGTGTTGGGGTTCAATCCCACTTGTTCACACATCTAGACAAGACACACTTATCTTTACAAGACATAGCAGAAAGTTTGTCCATTAAGGAATAATAACTTGTTTAATTTCTTATGTGAATGCGATAAAAGGAAAAGTTTAGTGCTGTTGTTTGTGTTACAAACATAAAAAATGTGCAGAAAGTAACCAAAAACTAACCAAATCAAAACAAGAAATCCACGCATTGTTCAGTTACCTTTCAGTGAAACACACCAATAAGTCTTTTTGGTGATGTTCCTTTTAAATAGGATCTACGTAATGCCATACTTCAAAGCTGTACTGCCATTAGGATCCACACTTAACCATTAAACCTCGAATAGTTAGACACGTTGTTCCCCTTGTTACTAATTTTCAAAGTCTTATTATGTGCTACTCTATCATGATTCCTCATGATAGTAATCTTATGGAATCAACCAAACCTAATCTACAGATAACATCCATATCCCAAGTAGGTCTGTGCTTTGTTTTAATTCACCTTGTAAAACAACCTAGTCAGGTCCTTTCTCCACTTTTATTACCTGATGTGGATGGCAACAAAATTTTGTTTTTATGCTTTGAGTTACCTGAAAGTGGTCTAAGTGGGAGGTTTGTGCTACATGCACCTAGCTATCACATTATAGTCTGACGCGTTCATGAATGGTTAGCTTACAATATTCAAATAATTGAAATAGCCTGGTTACCAGCTAGATTCAATTTGATTTAATGGATGGAAATCTTTAAAGTTTCGTTTCATCTTCTGAACCGCTTATACATAACAGGGTACCGGGGGTGCTGAAACCTACCTACCTGCCTGATTTAAGGCAAGAGGCAGAGTATACCCTGAACAGGTCACCAGTCTGTGGCGTGTCCACCCAAACACCCACGCGCGCACACACTTATTCCAATGGCCAATTTTCATAGCGACCAATCAAACTGAACTGCATGTTTTTGGAGGGTGGGAGAAAACTAGAGTACCTGGAGAAAACCCACAAATACTTGGGGAGAACATGTAAACTCCACACCGAATGAACAGTGTTTTAAGCTTTATCCCATGAAGCCTCAGTGCTGTGTGACCACTGTGCTAACCACATACAGTATGCACATACAGTATGTTACTTGATCAATTCAGTTCATTTATGTTCAGTTCACATAATGACAAGAAAAATAACTTTTTTTTTTTTTTTTAAACGTGATTATTGGGGTCATACTCTCCTGCATTTTCAAAAACCAAATACTTAATTTGCAACATACACCCTGGCTTATCCTCAAAGTGAGAAAGATTCATACATTCATGCTGCTCTAAAGTATAGGTTGAAGGTGTTATCCCTCAGTCCTGGGGCAGTAATATCCCATATTACTGTATTACACACCCTGGGGCCTCACACCTCAGATTACAGGGAGGAGACCTACAATCCAACACACCTTACTCTGCTCTGAAGGCTTTTTCTGTATAAACTGTGTGTGCAGAAATTCTGATTTAGGGGAAACATTAAAGGTGTGCAAACATCTTATTGTATTCTTAATCTTTGCTCCAGTTGGGATAAACTAGTTTAGTTGAATGTGGTGATGCTTATTTGTGCATATCATGAGGGCATTTAAACTCTACCCAGCTCCTTTTTTTGTTTAGTTAAATATTATTCAGTTTCTCATTTGGTCTTTTTTTTTTTTGTTTAAACTAAATCAGACACTTTCGATTTAAGGGACGTGCCACAATGTTTACATATTCTCATGTTATTCACTGGATTTAGACAAATTGTTACAAATCTCTCCTGTTTTGGTACACGCTCTCGATCACGCTTACAAATGCCGTCACTAAGTTAGTATTTAGCTTTGTACTTTGTGTGGGTTAGGATACAAATATAAAGTTAAATTCCAATCATCCGATTTAGATTATAATGCTCTACAAAAAAGTGTGTTTCCCTCTATTATTTCTTTGCATCTTTAAATGGATGGGGTTAAATGGGTGAGGGATGAATAGAGTAATTTATTTTTTTTTTTTTAAATGCAAATCAACTTTCAATGCAATAATGAATCTTAAATTACGAAATGAGGAGGACTGAGAACAGTTAACTTGTATGGTAACTCCCCCTGTTTTCCATATAATCTTCTTTCGGCATTTCCCTTCAGGGGTCGCCACAGCAAGACAGCCTCCTCCATCTAACAGTGTCTGCTGCATCTTCTTCGGTCACACCAACTATCTCCATGTCTTCCTTCATTGTATCCATGAACCTCCTCTTTGGCCTTTCTCTAGTCCTCTTTCCTGGTGGTTCCAAATCCAGCATCCTTCTTCCAATGTACTCGCTCTCTCTCCTCTGCACATGTTCAAACCATCTCCAAATATGCAAGTCAGTTCCATATCATAAAATATTATTTTTCTTTTAAAACCAATCTAGGGAATAATAAAGCAAGTAGACATTGATTCCATTCCAACGAGTATCTCCGAGATCAGTTGTGTGTATTCGTTAATATATGTCTTTATCTATTGTTCCTGATTTCTTATATTGATCTTGTAAAGTTATTGCCACATCAGAAACATACATGAACTGGTTTTCTGTTTCTTTCATGCATGTTTGAATCATTTTACAAGTTGTCTCTTTGAGTATACAGATACTATTCAGACGCAGAACTGCATAAGCGCGGTCCTTCCCCTCTGGTACTGCTTTCACTCTCCTTACATTTTATGTAAAGTCACCAAAAAAGGCATATATGCTAGCTTTGCTAAATCGATGTGCGTTGCACTGTATTTGCAGCATGAAACGAAATTTGCGCTGTGTCGTGCACACGGCTAGGGAATGGTACCAAGCAGAGAGCTAGAGGATGGTGGACATCCACAGTGTTTAAAACAGAAGGGAAAGTGAATAAGTGTTTTTAAAGCTTTTTATGACAATCTTGCATTTTTTCAATAACAAAAGATGGCATATTTATTTGTATATTCCATAACATAAGATTTATTACCCACACAAAAGCACAACAACCTTTTTTTTGAACATTCCAAGCCGTCGACTAGCACTAGCTTAGCCGATATCTGACAGGAAGAGATCGACAAAGCAGACACAAATAGCTGGTTTGGTTGGTTGGTTAAGCTCATGGGTAAAGAGTAAAAACTAAAACAATTCCTAGTGTGTAAAACTCCATCAGTAGATAGCTTTGTTGGAGAGATGACTAACAAGTTGGAGGATTTATTGGAAAGAAACCAACAGGGAACATTTCCCGCCCTCTTTGATTGCTAAAAGCATCACAACACCAGCACGTATTCACGAGTGGACCGAGCACGTACGATAAGACGTTAATGGAAGCTTGTGTGTAATTTGGGTATGTATGTGTGTACTTTGCGGCGTGCCCATCTTATCTACATGTACGCTGCATTTTTTGTGCCTGATTGCTGCGACTGAGTAAAACATGGAGGTAATTTCATCCGCTGCAGGAGATCTCTAATAGATCACACACACACAAAGAGAATGAAAAAGGGAATAAAAGTCCATTTCTTTACTGGGGACATCCCATATCAATGACTTTTAAATGATTTCATGTTAGTTTTCTTCTCTTGATGGTCTTTGTTGTTATTTTATCACTCTTCTCCTGTATCTGTCTACTCCTTTTCATTTACCTTCTGGCTCCCCCTCATCTTCCTCTTTCTCTCGGCCTCTGAGTGTGGGCAGTGTGATTGCGTGCGTGAGCAATAATGTAATTTCGCCGCATTGATAAAATATAAATTGTCCTTGAGCCGCGCTTTTCTAATGATCCATTTACCGCCACCTCTCAGCACTCTTCTTCTTACCCTCCCACTCCTCCTCTTCTTCTTCTTCTTCATCCTCTTTCCCTCTCTCTTTCTCTCCTCTTCCACCCTCCCCTCCCTTTCCCCGGCGATACAAAGCGGGGTGGCGAAATCTGCGGGTGCGATTGTCAAATCAATTATTCATTCTGTGCAATTACACTCACACAAAGAAGTTTCCCCGTGCTCCGAGTAGTGATTAAATTAACTGCTTTTCCAGCTGCCCGTCGCCACCAGACTAATAGAATATTCATGGAGGCGGCCGACGGAATGGCCGATCTCCATTAACTTCATCATGCTCACTTAATTACAGGCTTGTTATTGTATTTACACCTAGTTAGAGCGTGCAGAGCCTCGATCCGCTCGTGCCCAGCTCCAGCAGCATGTGCACAAGTGTGTGACAACACCCAGTTAGAGCACAGATAACCTCTGATCCGCTTGCTGATGGACAAATATCTAAAGTTCCGTTTTCTACTTTTTTTTTTCTTTACTTTTTTCCTTCGTCACATCTGGGCCTCCCCTGCAACTCCAATCTCCCCTCCCTCGCTCTTTTAGGGGAGGCTATTTATTTGAACTGCGTTCCCCACTGTGCTCCCTCTCTCTCTCTCTCCCTTTCTTTCTTTTCCTCTCTGTCACTCTTAAATCGTTCTTTTCATCCGTTCGCCGCACAAGTGATTGAGTCGGGCAAAGAGGAAGAAGTGAAAGAGGGAGGAGAAGAAGGGGGAGAATTATTTTCTTCTAGCTTTCAGAAATGATGACATGATTGCTTTCGCTTGATCATGCATCATCACCCCTTTTCTTTCTCTCTCTCCTTCCCTCAATCTCTGTTCGTGCTAAAATGAGGATTATCTGGTAATAGTTGCTGCTGCCGTTTAGGTCAACCACACCATCGTCTACTTTGTGTGTGTGTGTGATCAGTGTTTGGCATGTGAGTCTTTGTTAGCCCGTGTAACAAGGCTTTTTAAGTGTTTAACTACCTTCTTGTTTGTTTGTGCTCATCTTGGCTACGTATGTTCATGTGATGGTCTCACTGTTTCATCTCTGTGTATCTAACCTTCGTTCGCCTCGAGGATTCGATGGCTTCCTGTTTATCCAGCATCGACTAATGCAGTGAGCAGGAAGGACAAGACAGGAGATGTGAAAGGCAACCATATGGACAACACGACTCATCTCATCTAGATAATAGACTTAAATAAACTTGCACGCTTCTGTATTCATAAATCATTTTTTATCATTATTTGTGTGCAGCACAAACAATTCGATTAACCAATAAATCCATCAACTTAAGATTCTACTTGTTAATGATTTAAAAATGTCTGTTAAATGAGATGAGAAGTATGTGGAAACAACTTTTGTTTCCGATTTTTTAAACTACTTCATCTACATAACGGAATTTTCTAAGTTTATTCATGGAAATGTTTTAAATTTAACAAAATGTGTAATTGAATCATTTCTTCAGAATGCAAATTGTTTTTTTTTTATTTAATCTTTTCATTAAGCACCCACCTTTACTTTTTCCTCCAATTAGAATAATCAACATTAACAATGTCTTTTTTTCACAAATTCAGAAAACTTTTATTTTAGCAACAAAATATAAGATGGCTCCATAACATGTGTAAAGTTCTAGTTTTCAGTTTAAATGCGTTTAAAGCTAAAAGTAAAGAAGACAATATGTTTTACACTAAAATCCCAGATGATATTGAACGTGCATTAATGTGCATCTGTAGACCTCCGGACCCACATATTGGAACCTCCACTTCTATCTTTTTTTCCTACTCTGTACTCGTGAAGTTAACTTTAAACTGCTCGAGAAGTTTATAACTTAAATGTTCACTCTGGAAATGCTTGAAACATCTGTAAATATCTTCTTATTGCAGCAGGTTTCTGACAAAGTATACAAAATTTAAATAGTTTAACCCTTTATCGGGCAAATGTTTTTCACCTTTCTTACTCTGAACGGGCGCACATGCTTTCGAACAAACAGGAAACCGGAAGTGGATAATCACATTTTCTAACGCGATTTGCCACAGATGCTTTCGGCCGTTTTGCCCGATAATTTAGGGGGCCGCCGCATCCTGTGAAGAGTCAAATGTTTGTCAACTCCCTAAAGTAAGAGTCTTTGATTTTACACTTCAATAATAGACAGTCAATAAGAGCGGGGTGACGATCTATATACAATATATATTGACAATATATACGTATATATATACATGTATATATATATATATATATACATTAAAAAATCCGTTTTTTTATTTCATCCTCCCCACCTTCCTTTCCCCCCCTCACACAAAACTCAATTTCCGGTTTCAGTATCCCTCCCCCGCTCTACACTAAAACAAATAACATATTATAAATAAAAAGCTCAGGAAAAGTTTTAACGTGATTCTGTATTAACTTTATGGTTAACCTGCATTCTGAAAAGAAAAAAAAAAAAACTGTCGTCAATTTTATCGTCATGCTAAGCATGCAGCTTCAGCACACTAGTTTAACTTTAACAAATAATCTGTGGATAAAACCAACACAGCAGTTACTCCATAAAACTAACAATTTGTAGCTACATAACAACAAAAATGACAAACATTCGCAATACAGTATAACTAATTAGCGACCAAGTAACGGGTAACATAAGATGTTCAGCTAAGTGGGTCATGTAAAACAAACAAGTTTCAATAACTAAACAATAAAACTAAGATTTTTTACTGCATTTTTCTTTGATATAAACACTGACAAAGGGAGCCATCTAGTAGCATAGCGGTGCATAAGTTTCGCTAGCATGTAAAAAATATTTTGAAATGAATTTTTATAAAAACACATAGTTTTGAACTGTGAATTTGATTTAATCGATATGTCAGGAACCTCAAAAATCTGGAAAGAGAGAGAAATGGAAAATCAAATTGCTTAGAAGCAAAGCGAGGATTATTCATCATATTTTTTTTTCGCTTTTCAGTGAGACGGTTCGATTCAATTCTGTTACATTGGTTTTCAGTTGTAAATATTTTTGCCATTAAAAGTTATGAGTTTTGACTGAAAACTACTGAAAAGTCATTACCTGGATGAAAAATTAAATATATATTATTAAATATATATTAAAGATATATAAAAGAAATCTCTGTTTCTGTCTGTTTACAATGTAAAATGTTCATTGTTCCAATCACTGTGGCTTTCCCCCTCCTCCCTCTTATCGTATATGATGTGCGTTATTACTTGGTTTCATGGCTATTTAATCTGCACTCATTGCTTGGTGAACTATTGAGATGATTCGGTTGTGGTTTTCCGTCCTGTCCAAGAGAGTCATTCCTCATTCTTCTCTCTTGCCTTATTACGGCCCACCTGAAGAGATAAGAGGGACGAAGTATTGACTTCATGCTCTCATCGGGCTGCTCTATCGATCTCATGATCCCGTGAGTGTGCCTGGCCATCGACTCGACCGCCCAATTCTGCATGATCGGCCTCGTAGTCCTCGGAGTGATAGCATCACTTGACTCTGTTTGCTTTGCAGCTAGGACTAAAATGTCTTTAACTGTTCTTTTGCAAAAGGAAGAGTAATATACTTTATTCTTCCTGCAAAAAACACACCACAGCTCCATGCCCTCACTTTATTATTGTTCTGCTTTGTTTTCCAGTTAAGGTCAAAAAGATGAACCAGGAAAAGGATGTCTACCGGAAGCTAAAGGAAGTAGCTGAGAAAGCGCTAGCCAACAGCGGCTACTCGGAGATTAACCTGGCCAAACTCTTCCAAGCTTTCTCCTCGCTCAAGTAAAAAGCATCAGACGTGAGCAGAAGCATCATTAGAACATTTGCTGCTGAGCTGGATCTGACCACGTCTGGTTTTAGTTTGCAAATATTGTGTAATCGGTGATTTAAATGCTTTGTTCTCTCCATGGCATCATCTTCCAACCCAACGGGTTTTTATACTTCTTAAAACACCAATCACTCCTTCCTCCTGTCCACACACACATATACAGTACTCATGGCTTGACCCCATTACCCTTACCCGGTATGGCAAGGACGAGTAGCAATCACACCTAAATGACAGTCTATTGTATGTTCAGACGCTAGCTGAGCCCAGATGTGTGCGTGTGTGAGTGAGTGAAAATGACTTATCCTCAGAGAGGCCAGTATACTCCAAAAAGCAGCTAATTAGCCAATGATAGTGACCCCAGCCTCTGAGACCACTGGACGCCCGCAGCGATCGGACACTTGTTCTGATTACCACCATTCAACCTGCGCGCGTGTGTGTGAGTAGTGTGTGATCAAAGGATGGAAGAAAGGAGCGAGGAGGGTGCAGAGTGAGGAAGGCCACACGTGCTGCTGCTCTTCGGCTCTTTTGTCCTCGGATCGAACAGCTGATCTACTTCTCCACCTCTGTTTAACTGATGTCATTTCATCCCTTTTTCTTCTACTTCATTCTTCGGACAGATTGTGTTTCTAAAGCATTTCATTCTTGTCTTTTATAAGAAGGTTTATGACATTTGTAATGTGCAGAATATGGTTTTAGATGTTTGGTTATTAATGTTTTACATGCAAAATTTTCAATAAAGAATGAAACTGGGTTAACTAGTTCTTTTTGTGTCATAGATGAATGGATGGATTCCTGCTTGGTTTGTGTGTGTTTGAAAGTCAAAATCCAACAAGACTGCTTTTGTACACATTGTCATGCGAAAATATTTCTGTAAGTTATCACAAAAATTTTTATTACAAAACGTTTGTTTTTCTTTGTTCAGTCCAACACGCTCCATCTTCGATCGGAACAAACAAAAAAAACCCTCACATTTAAACCCAAATAACTCTTAATAAAACTTTATGAAGGAATAAACTTTTAGGGTACAAAAGAACGAGAACAAAGCAGAAAGTTTCCGTCATTTACATGAGGATAGAAAATATTTGCAATGTTAAAGCTTCAATCCTGAAACTATGGAGTTGTTGCAAATAAATGTAAGAAATGTAACATTCAGGTGAGGAAAGTACAGTATTTGTATTGTTTCATTCATGTTTCTAATGTTTTTATTTGTTGAATGTAACCTTTCACACCTCTAATATGTACATTACTGTTCACATGTTGTACTAATATCCTTTTTTTTCCTCTTTTGAAGAGCAGAGACTTAACTTTTTGACCTACAGTCTGCTTGAATGTCCTGAAAGAAAATCTGTCCTCCAACGTGGACTCCCAAGAGTTTTTTATCTAAGGTTTTCCTCACTGATAAAAAAGCTGTAAGAAGAGGACTGCTCCTTGTTTGTACAGTTTGGTAAGTGTGTTAAATCTTAGTTTTAATTTGTATTGTTGGAGAGAAAACTAGGTGTTCTAAATTAAATCTGAAATTTTGTTTTCTTTGACTAAAAACTCATTCATTCTACTCGGCTGCATATTTTGAATTATTACGAGTATTTTCTTAGAGTTTGATTATCAGTTTCTTCTGTGTTCCCTTAACCCAAATTAATTATGATCAACATGTTTATAATATTTAGAGAACATGTGTTTATTACATATAATGTTACATATTTACGCACACATTTTCCTCAAAGCCATTATTATAAAAGATTCCATATTATTCTATTTTTTTAAAGATTCGCTTCAACAATTCAAACTTAATAGCAGTTTTTTTGCTGTAGCTATAGAATTAAAAACTTTTACTTTTAACCCTATTAGTAATCTGTCATTTTGACTCCATTGAGTTGTCAAATTTACATTTCGACTTGAAGATTTGATGCAAACTCAAGTATTTTTGGAAGTAGAGTAAAATAAGATACGAATTAAGCTTAAATTGCTCATAAATCTCAATAGATACCAATAGAAACTTTGAATAATTTTTATGCATTTTTCTCCTTATTAATTCCCACTGACGTGCTTAAGTTTTTGCAAGCTGTTTTTTTTTTTCCTTTTCCAAATTGAAACTTTTTGGACAAAAACTTGTGTCCAAACAGCTTTTACACATTTCCTGCTATTCTCTCAGATTGTGTTTATGAACTAAATTTGAATGTGGCCTCGATATGCTTCATATTGTCCAGTTATAAATTTGTAATCCATTGGAGTGTTTCACCATTTCTTTCTCCTTTTTTGTGTTAATACAGCTTTTTTTTTTTTTTTCTTAAACCCCATCCTGCCGTGCATTTCCATAAACACTGCACGCCTCACAAATCACTTCAACCCTCTGTGACTTGTGAAGGCAACCTTAAGTGGGCTGAACACTTAAACCATGATTCACTTTGCAATGGATAGAACTTACTGTGGGAGAGAAAAAGAGTCTGCATTCCTCATAACTTTACATATTTATTAAATCATATCAACTCTACTTCCTCTCCCACAGGTTTCCTTCTTTTTTTTTTGCTTCTTGATTGAACCACATCTCTGTGCAGAAGTTTTTTTCCACGCAGTCAAAATGAGCTCTCTGCATTAATTCGACCCTGCAAAGCTAATAAGGTCGAACAAGTCTCATTGTGTTGTGGTGTTAAGCTTTATTGCTTGTGGTTTTGACCAGAGATGGACAAGCTCGGCTTTGATGAGGGAATTAGTCGCCTATTCTGCTGCTGTTATTCATTGCGCTGTGGAACATACAAGCAGCAGAGAGGGTGTCAAAAGGAGAGCTGGTCCCATTGCAAAGTGTCTCCCTTGTTGGAGATGAAAAGGTGGTTATGAGACGATAAACCGCTTAATACACTGAGCTAATTGGATGAGAGCAAGAGAGATGGGGAATTAAGGGGCGAGCGGCCCCGCCATTCAGCTCTTTCATCGGGGGCCTGTTCTCCTCTTTTATAACGGGGTGAGAATAAAAGAGGAGGGGGGTTCATCAAAGCCCCCTTTTTTTACAGCTTCTCTCCTGCGGACTGATCCGGCGGAGGCTGTGGAGTGATTGGGCCTATTCTCTCTCTTTCTCTGAAGAATCCAAATCACAGATCAAATCAAGTCCAACAACTAGAGAAAAAGTATAGAGAGATGGAGGAATGGAAATCTGAGGGAGACTTGCTTTTTCAGACACCTGGATTTACCTGAAAGAGGAGTGGTATTATTTTTATTGAGAAGTTATTTCTGATTGGCCAGAATCTACATAGTTACATCAACATTCATCACAGCAACAAGGAGTCTCTGGGGATTTAATCCCCCCCAAACACACAAGGGCCGTCCTGAATAAAAGAGCACACATTCAACAAGTGTGACTTTATCCATCTACGGCCCCTCGAGTCCCCCTCCCCTTCACAGCATTTCAATTTTCTCGCCTTTTTGCGCTGCAAAGAAAAGTTTAAACCCTTCTCCCAGCAGGTCATCCGCCTCCTGGCATTCCCTAGATATTAGGGACAAATTGGTTTGCTATTCATTAGTTATATTCACAATAAGCTTAAAAGTCTCTGGACAATCTCATAAAAAATACAAGAGAGGAAAAACGCACGCTTCAATGAGTTCAAGCAAATACCTTTATGAATGCTTTGACACACAGCAGACAAATAGTTTGATGTATTTACATAGTTTTCTTTATTTATGACTATTGCATTGGAACGGTGGCACTATTTGATGGTGTGTAAGGATATATAGAGTGAGATGGTTCCCTGATCAGTTTGTTTGGAGTAAATTGAGTGATTAACAGGTGTTAAACCTGCAGATGTGTTTAAACGAAAAGAGCCGGAGGAATTAAACCAAGAGAATAAAGAAGGGACTACATTAATCCGCCGGGTAATTTCACGCAATTTGCTCGGGTACCATGGACGGGTCACTCAGAGGAGAAAAGCATTGATTGCTGGGATGTTTCTGCATAGGTGGGGAGATCCAGATGAAGGGGGTTTGGGTGGGTTTTTAGGGGAAAGGGGAATTAACTCTGAAAGCTGTTTGATGAAGTGGTTTGTTACTTCATTAATAACAAAAGGGACTCTCTTCCATCGACATGGCATTACAGATGTTAAGACCAATTTATCGCATTTAAAGGGTTTTAGAGGAAGTTTTGTGACTGCGGGGCCCCCCAGAAATAAAGTGGGTGATCTAATTGAGTTGGAGGGATTAAACTCATGAATATATGGTTAGTATTTTGTCAACTGCTTTGGAGGGGATGAGGATTAAACACCTGCCACTGGATTTACTTCACATTCTTCCACATTTCTTTTCTTCAATTCAAAGATTTATTTAGATTTTGTTTATGATTGTAGGTTTTTTAGTCCTGAATGAATTTCAAACCGTACCTCATTTCATCAATGTAATTTATTCAAATTAGCAATTATTAAACCGAAAAACTTACACTTAATGCGGAAAAAAAAAGAAAAGAAAAATGTCCTTCACTCGTTTCCTTCTGGAAAAGCTTTTTGACATAAATAATTATCTAAAAAGACTAATTATTCATAAACACAAGTGGAAGTCTACACGGGGTCATTAAACACCACACAGAGTGCAAATCTATCAAAACATGGTCTCTTGAAATATACACAACCTTGTTTTGATTAGTTCTTTTTTTTTCCCTCTCTTTTCTTTTTTTCCTCTGTTCAATTTTTTTTTTAACAATATGTACAGTTTTCTCTCACACAGTCAGGTCATTACACACACATCTCACACGTCAGGCTCGCACCTCCGGGAGTCAAACTCAGAAACACCACAGCTGGGAGGGTGGTCTCACAAAAAAAAGGATGCAATCAAACTTTAATGTCAATTTAAATGATTTTATGATGTTTCTGAGTCAGACTGAAAGACGGACGAGCAGAGGAGAAGGCTATGGAAGGTCTATGGACAGTTTTCCTTTGGTTCAGGAGAGATGGAGTGGAGATGGTGTGTGTTTGTGTGTGCAAAAACTTATTTAAAAAAAAAGAGAATTCATAATGAGCCGTATGACATTTAAGAATAACAGCCCAAATGTTGAGGCCTGTTAAAAAAAATTATTTCATTTTCAATTTCAAACAAAAACGCCCACAAACCCTGAAACGTAAATTTTTTAAAAATTCCGAGATAATCTGTTTCTTATAAACTTCGTTTGAGTCATTCAAATAAAGAATGAATGCGGTCATAAATTTAAAAAAAAAAAAGAGAAATAGTTGCAATTTTATGATTTTTTTTTTTTTTTTCTTTGAAAATAATTCCAGCACACACAAACACACTTTTTTTAACAGTACTTTTCTGAATTTGGTTGTGCTATTCTGTTGGGGGATGAGGTTACATCAGGACATCGGCCTGCGGGAGGTTTTCTTTTTTTTTTTTAAATGGGATTACGGTGTGATGGAATGGGACTTGGGACGAGCAGTGGAGTTTTCAGCACACCTCCTTCCCTGCAGCCCCGGTGGGCAGGATGTTTAGCTGGGTGAGCTGGGCCGAGTGTTCCTTCGCTTTGAGGCGCAGCGCCGCGATGCTGGAGGCTCTGCGGTCTGCTGCTGCCGAGGAGGAGGATGTGGATGATGAAGATGGGTCAGGGAGGACGGAGCTGGCATGGGAGGGGTTCTCTACAGGATTAGCTGGCTGGCGTAGCAGAGCCGCAGCGGTGGAAGCACTGGTTAGAGGACCCATACTGGAGAAGAGTCTGAAAAGGAAAAAAAAATCTCATTTAGGATCTTTTCAAGTTGAATTCATTTACGTTGAATGATTTATTTGTCAGACGTGGTCTAACTTTCCTAATCTAAAAGCTAAGATGTTGACTACGTGCTTATTAATGCTAAGCTAATTATATCACACCCCGTCCTTCACAGCTTGATTTGCAGCATCACACATTCGGCTCATTTATTAAGACATTTGACGAAGTGATTACACACCAGTGTGTGTGGATTACCGTGGAACGCATTTATAATCAGACTGGGTGATAAACAGTGACTGAAGATCACCGTAAACACATCCAGAGTGATGCATGATGCATTAGGAGTTTGATTTGAAGCTGCAGCCATGTTTCATGTTTAGATTTGAATAAAAGACTTAAGATGGAAAAGCAGCTTATGTGAGTAATACGACCATCACCTGCCAAAAGTGGGTCCGATAAAGGCGGGGTGGCGAAACATGGCCGCCGTTCCCAGGAAGGTACCCAAGCCCAGCGGGGTAGCCAGAGGTGGTGCAGCGCCATTGTGAGGTGGGGGTGCCAGACCGGGGAAGGCGGCGGCTGCTGCTGCTGCTGCCGTCCACGCAGACTCCAGGGCAGGGTGTGGGTGAGGAGGGAAAGGTCCTCCTTCCAGGTAGTGGCTGAGAGGGTGTCCCGGTGCCAGTGGGCCTGGGAAGGGTAGGCCTGCCGGGTGAGCCTGCACACCGGCCTTCTCTCGTTTCCTCCACTTAGCTCGGCGGTTCTGGAACCAAACCTGCAGATGCAGAAACGGACACGATCAGAACCTGAACTTCCAAAGTGAAACTGGATGAGAGTGTGTGTGATTCAGGTGCCTGGCCAAAAGGCACCAAGTCACTGATAATATCCTCAGAGACTCCTTAAATCTACTTTCTGTCTAATTACCCCTCACTCGAAGTTCTCCCCCATCCCAGTATTTACACTCTGGTTGGGTGGAGATAATTAAGAACGATGTTAACAAAAGATCCAGAATTTACTGCAGAAGCAGCTTCAATAACAATTAATGCCTTTTTAAATGAATTTCTGAACCCTCGCAGAACAGACGACGTTCATCCAGGAGGGTGTTTAACTTTCCCACGCGTCCTCTGCCGCCCGGTTTGCGCTGCGAAAGCGCAAAATGTCAACATGTGCAAAGTGATTAAACGAGTCGGCTTGAGCGACAGGAACACACACACACATACACACACGCATTATTCCCAGAGGACTGTTTAGCATTACACAGACCCTGGGGAATTTATGAGTTTTTATCACCTCCTGATGGCGCCCGCTAAGTGATTTGTTCACCTTCGGCCCCCCAAAGAGACATCTGTTGTTTTACCGTCGGCCATAACCTCTCAGAGCTTCCAGCGTGTTTGATCTGTCTCTCTGGTTATGAGCCTGGGCTTTGGACATGCAGGCCACGCTTTCAGTGAAGGGAGGGATGGAGAAAAGACGAGATTGAGGAGGAGGAGGAGAGGGGGGGCAAACACCTTTAATGGTCTCCTATTCGCTCCCAAGTGCAAAGCATCGGATCAATGCAGGACTATTGCAATCACATAATGGGAAATCAAATAGCATTATCCCCCACCTCTCTCCCTCTCTCTCTCTTCATGGCTCACACACACACATATCTGGGCCTCGCCCCCTCTCCGTTCCCTCTGATGGGAATTCAAACAGCATCTCAGCCCAGACTGTGTTTGCTCCTGCACTAAGTGGGTTTTTTTTTTATGAAGGCTATTAAAAATAGCCCCTAAAACGTTCCCAGTTCACATAATAACGTCCAATAACAGGAAAGTCCTTCCCCGCGCTCAGGCCATTTAACACATTTTGACTGTAATAAATTACTGCTCCGTAATGCTTTATCTCCAATCAGTGACGCATATCAACGCTTATCACTTATCTCTGATGAAACATTAAAAAAAGAGGAGAAGGAGGGACTCCGTCTCTACACAAACACACTTTTTTATTTGATTTGCAGCCTCCTCTGATTTGGATTAAAAAAAAGCAAATAGAGCCACTTACTTGTACACGAGCCTCGGTGAGATCCAGACGCATGGCCAGCTCCTCCCTGAAAATTATATTTAGAAAAAAGAAAAGTCAGTGAGACAGAAAGAAAAGACTCAAGGTTACAGGCCGCCATTTGGAGAGACGTCCAATTGCTGTTTTGTCCCCGACTGTTCTTAACTGTCAACAATAGACGACCAAAATAGGCCTAATTTTTTTTCTCTTCTTCTATCTTTTTTTTTTATCCCAGACGCCCTGAACTGCAGAAAAAGACGCCATAAGCCATGTTCTATTTTCACTTGTCAGGGATGGGTAGAAACAGGCCTAGTGATTGTTAGATTTCCCCCAGCCTGGGCCTGTCACTGTAACAACATAATGGTGGAATAATGACATCTAAACTAGCCTGCCACAAAGCAATTCCCCTCACATCCACGACACGGGCTGCACTTCAAATTAGACCCACTATTCACTTTAAAGTAAATCGATTGGAAAAATATGAATAACCTCAGCTATAAACACATGGATACATGTGGTGTCTTTTTTTTTTCTCGTTTCGATGCATTTCAAATAGTCATTTTATATAAAACATTAATTATTATCCGTTAGAATTTATTCATGATGATGTGAATTAAAATATAGTGGATTTGAACGTGTGCACCTTTCTTCGACCATGAGTTTGGGACTATTTTTTCCCTGCATGTAATATCAGGTCCAGTTTGTAAATCAAACTGTTCCAGTCAATTATTTCCTCCTGGAAGAAACAGCAGGCGGTTTTTCTGTCTCATCAGGAGCAGAAACGAGGGGGGACAGAATAGGAAAAACATTTTTTTTTTTTGAAAAAAGGAAAAAAAAAGACTAGATTTTTTTTTTTTGGAGTTTTTACATTTTTCTTGGTACTTATGCAGGATTAAATTTACAATAGATCAATTTTTGATTTGTGATCCTGGTGCATATGTGGAAAATTATGGAATATTTCTTTATTTTTCTAATTATTATTATTATTTCATGAGACAGAAGAAGTGGTTATTAAAATTTAAATGCAATGTAGTATTTGTACCTTATAATTTTGGTAAATATAATTTTTAAAAAATAATTTAGAGTATTTTGTTTTCAATTTTTTTACAATAATTTATTTTAAAAATATTGAACTCATATTGTCATTTTTTTTAAAAAATCACAAAAAATATTCATGCATATTCTTATTTATAAATGCATAAAAATGTTTTCTTATAATTATTTTTATTTTATTCAACCAACTGAAATCTAAGTAAATAAATACAATTTATTGCCTAATTTACCAGAAAAAATCTTGCAGAAAAACTTTAGATTTTTCACATCAATAAAATGTAATAATTGATATAAATTTTTTAACTCCTGATTTTTCTGTTTTATTTTATTTTAATTTCAACCAGTGGTGTTAAGATCCATTTTTAGAGGGTCATTGTTCTTAATTTAATAAACCTGATGCACAAAATGTGAAATCAATTGCAATTAAAATCAATAACTTGAAATCAACAGTAATATTCTGCACATGGGCTCAATAACCTGGATCAGGTGTGGATGCAAGATCACATCGATTTAGTCTTGATTTAAATAATTAAGGCCAATTAAGAGTTTAAATAAGCTCGTTAATGTCTGATTTGTAATAAATAAAATATGGATTAATTCTGACCTGGTGAAAACATCAGGATAGTGTGTTTTTTGGAACGCTCTCTCCAGTTCCTCCAGTTGATAGCTGGTAAATGTAGTCCTGTATCTTCTCTGTTTTCTTTTCAGCATCCCTTCCTCTGAGTCGCTCCCCGCAGACAGACACACACTATCCTCTCCATCTCTCACATCACCATCTCCTGCTATCAAACTCTCTCTTTCCTCGTCCTTCGGAGAGAGAGCCATGTTTTCTTCTTCTTTCTCTTCTTCTAACTTCAGCTCCACCAGGCCGCCGTCCTCTGAGGTTCCTCCCGGGCTTTGAGACGCGTTTTCTCTGTATGATTTACTGCGGCTGATGCTCACCTGTGGAGCTTGTGTGATTTTTAAAGCATCGTTTTGATTTTTTTCTTGTTTTTCCACGTTTTCTTGAAGGAATCTCCCTCCTCCTGGAGCGTAAAGCCGCCTCAGTTTAGGAGGAAGATGATAATCAGAAATGGATTCTTTGGTTGATCCTGTTTTTGAAACAAAAATATATTTTTTTAAAAAAAGAATTATTAATAACAAATTTGTTTCAGGTGATTAATTTAAACAATGCGCCCCAAGTTAAATGAATTAAATTTTGAATGAAATAAAAATCAAGCTCACCTTCCAGAGTTTTTGTCAAAGTTTGGTTTGTAATGAGCCGGACTTTACATGGACTCCTGCGGCCTAGAATACTGTCTATACAGTACGACGAGAGTAAAGTGGGAGATTTACTCTTTCTATCACTCCTTTCTTGGAGATCTTCTTCAAACTGAGAGCTCATGTCTGCTACAAGTCACACACACTCTGTGGGATCCAGTAGTTTGTGATGCCGGTGTGTTTGCTCACCTCTCTCCTCACACACGCGCACCCTCTCTCTCTCTCTCTCTGCTTTCTGATTGGCTCCTGCCTTCTCATCTATCATCACTATTTATTCTAAAATCAATTTAAATCGGATTTTTAATTTTATTAAGTTTATCTTTTTTTTAAAAAAAAGATCAGACAGGATAGAAATAAATTTCTTCCATTTTCTGCTATTTTAAGTAGTTTTTGTTAAATATTTAACAAAATAACCACCTTCCTGTTTAGTGAAGCAGGTGAAACTGTGTTTACGTGTGAATCCATTTTGGCTCAAAATTAAATTTTTAAATATTTTTGTAAAGTTTTAACCCATTTTTTTTTATTATGATCAAATTGGTTTTATGTGTGAGGCTATTTTTTGTGATTTTTTTTTTATACTTATTTTTGTACAGAAAATGATAATCATTTGTTGTGATTATTAGAGTTTATGATTTTTTTAAAAATCAAATACATTATCATAAAAACTTATTTGCAACAATTATTGTCATTGCAATCTAAAATAAAAAAATGCATGAGTACTTTTGGTTAATGCAATAAACAAACAGAATCCTGATGGTCACAATATGACTAAAATGATCTAATGCTATATTTTATAGTTTTTTGTGAAAATTTAAAGTTTTATTCCCATTTATAAACCAATCAAGCATTTTATTTAAATCAAGATTCATATTTCTGACTTGTATTAATACAGATCATTTTTCACATGTTAATTCTACATAAATCTAATTCTAAGTGTATAGATTTGTGATTAATTCTATTATTTTACTTTATAATAAGGTGATTTTTAGTTGTTTTTTTTAGCAGCCCTATAAAATGTGATCCATCAAAATAAAGAATTTGTGATAAAAAGTATAATACATTACCTGCAAAACGGAATAAAAGGAGACAAATGTATTTATTATTATGAACCTGAAACATACTGTAAAATAATATGAGAATAAATAATAATTGATCTTTCAGAAAAGATGTGGAAGTAATGATCATCAAATCTACTTTTAATTTGAAATTATTAGGATTTTTGTTTCACTACAGTCTAGTTAATTAGTTTTTACGCCATATGGTTAAATATAAAACATGAATTAGAAACAAAAAAGTTATGTTTTACAGTCTATTCATCTATGTATCTCCTTACTAGCTCATAGATTTATGGATTGAGCTGAAAAAAAAAAAAGAGTGTGAGGACAGTGAGATTTTGTGGGCTGGTACCCAGGCCTCAGTGAGAGAGACCATAGAGATGTGGAGATGGATGGAGAATGTAATTTTAAATGAAAGTCTATTTAACCTGCTGTGAATGGCATGACCTCCATCCTCGCCTCAAAACCCATCACTGTTAAAAGGATCATTTTCAGAATTCAATCCAAAAAACTTCAGCAAGCTGCAATTTACACTTTCTGATTCTCGGAGAAAACCAAAACTAACAATAAAACACATGTCCTGAAAATTGTTCTTTTTCAACCTTTTGGACCTTTCATCTATTTTTAATCTACTGGTTTTGATCTTGAATTAAAGATCACTGGATAGATCAGTTGATCCTGGATTTAAAAGTCGTTAGAGGCATAAAAACTTTTAAAGATTACGAACATAATTCTTTTTTATTTTTTTTCTGTTTCTGGTGCGCCTTTGGTTAAATGTCACTGATTTTACTTTAGGGTGTCACAAACTTCCAAATCTGTTTTATCTGAGTCCAACAGTGTGTAATAAATGTAATAACAATATAAAAATGCTATGTTTCTTTTTTGATCGCTCACAAACAGACGCGCGTAATACAGCCGCTTATTTGGAGTTGCTCTGTAATTTAGGGCCACAATTTGATTCATTTATCTGCACACTGTTATTAACCCTGTGGAAAAAGAGATGTCAGTCGCTATTTCAGCCAGCAGGACATCCGCGATTTGTTTAAATGCACTAATTAAGCGCATACATTAGCGGGACGCAGAAAACCCTGCGCGTCATTTTCACAGGTCCAATTTTCCATCTGCGTGACGCGCAGGTGAAAATATGGATTATACGATCCGCCTCTTTGTTTCATCAATGTGTCAACCTCTTGTGTTATTTTCATTGATGATGTCCAGAGCTTTAATCTTTCACATTTTACCCTTTTCTTAAAGAATACAGAACGTTTAAAGATTGAATAAGTTCGCTTAAACTTAAAAGCGGTTTTGATTTTAAACCTTGCTTCACAACTCGTTTAAATGGCGACATCTTGTGGACTTATTGTGCAACTGCGTCTCCATAAAACCAACTTTTCTATTAATTTTTTATCACTTTTTAAAAATTATTATTATTTAACTTTAATTATTTAATTATGTTTAATTACCCATTTCATCTTCTGAACTACCGATCCATAATGGGGTCACGGAGAGTACCGGAGCCTTTCCCGGCTGATTTCAGGCAAGAGGCAGGGTACACCATGAACAGGTCGCCAGTCTATTGCAAGGCTATAAACGTTCCGTTTCATTTTCTGAGCAACGTATCCCTAATGGGGTCGTGGAGAGTGCCAGAAACTATCCCGGCCAATTTCAGACGACAGGCAGGGTAAACCCTGCCCAAAGTGTTGCAAGGCATCAGACTCGTTCCTAGGGTCAATTTTGTAGCGGCCAATTAACTTAGTACGTATGTTTTTGGAGGGTGGTAGAAAACTGGAATATCCAAAGAAAACCTTCTATATACAAGGTTTCAAACCCTCCACATGCAACCTCCACACAGAAAGGTCAGTGTTCCATACCTCCTTCCCCCTCCGGGACTCAAACCCTAACCTTCTTGCTGTGAGGCTACTGTACTAACCATTGCACCAGATTGCTCAATCTACTATAAAAAAAACCCCTCCTGATTAAACAAAACTATTTTTATGCACATGGTCTTTGTCTTTGTGTTGCACATGTCTGCAACTACTGATCTCCAAAAACCCAAACTGGCCTTGTGTTGGGACTGATCCTCCATCCATCCTTACAATCTGACATAATTAGACACTTAAGAGGACAAGCAAGTGAAGAAAAGGAAGAAAAAAGTTGCAAGTGTGTGTGTGTGTGTGTGTGTGTGTGTAGGGGGAAGGGAAGCTTTTAAGGCGCGCGTAAGCAAAGTTAATTAACGGTTATTAACAGCCCGCATAATGAGAGCGAGAGGGAGTCAATTTAATGAGTTTGTTAGAGCTGCTTTGGAGCGACAGGCAATGATCGAAACAACAAAAGCGCAGATCGCACGCTGCCATCATCCGTAATTTCCAGCAGTAATGTGGTCTGATCCGAAACAAAGGCTTCTAATTTCCTTCAACTGACTCGATAATTTGTCCTTATGTAAGGCAAATAATTAATGACTTAATGCTTGAAGAGAAGTAGCTTTGTTGGAGGAAGGGAGGGGATCTCCATTCCAAGGCCTGCTTTGGTGCAGTAGGTGCTAGCCGAGGAAATCAATTTCAAGGCCTATAATTATTTACATCATGAATTTAAAACGTGGATTTGTCCTTTTGCTCTCAGTTAGTCTAGTGAGCGTCTATTTAGAAAAGAGGGGAGGGATTCTAAAGCTGTGTGGCAACAAATTAGTGATTTATTAAAGGAAAACACTGGATTATGATGATAAAGTTAATATTATGGAATCAAAGTGGAGCATTTTGGTCAAGATGGTCTGGATTTTACGCATGCGTCTTTTACGCATGATTTCATCATTTCAGAGATAGGTTGAGATGAAGGAGGAAAATGTGAGAGCTATTATCGACTTGGTGGGGACATGAGCCGCCTGTGGGCCACTCTGGGATTCATGGCAGGTGGATAGGTCACCCACACGAGAGTGGCAATTTCACGGCCCCCATTGTCTCCTCTGATTACTGCTGTGATCACAGGAATCAAGAGCGTGCAGACTCTTAGAAAACCACTGCAAAGTCCGGCTTCAGCTCATGAGCTGAAGAGGTCATCATCAGCATCACCACCGTGACTACCGTCATCATCTGGCATCGTCTTCATCACCATGGTTGACCATGCCAACCTGGGGTGCGGTTGCCCTTTTATTGATTGCGCGTCTTCGTTTTGTAATTCGATTGCTCGACTGTCAAAAAATCCCGCAAGAATCCTCCCTGTAATGAGATAATCAGAGTAATATATGCAAATCAGTTATGTTGCCAGCTTATCAAAAGCAGAGTGCCCCCCCTTGAGTCTGAAGAAGTCCATTTATTCAGTTAGTGGCAATACCTTGCACAAATGGCACGATGCAAATGACAGTTGATTAGACTAAATTAAGAAGCTCGTTTTTCTCTGACCTTGTCTGAGTTTTATGTTAATTCTTTTTTATGATAAAGAAGAAAAAGTGTGTTTGATGCTGGTGTGTATCGATGAAAACAATGGTCAATCTCACATGACTTGGATAATTCTCTTTTTTTTCTTGACCCTGCTCCAGCTCCAACCGTGTTTGAGTAAGCCGTTAGAACTTCCTTGCTGTGGGGGAGTGCACCTTGAAGATAGACAGGGACCTCTAAGTGCATCTTCATCTGATTGTCTATGTGTGCCATAACATATTGTCTTACAGGACAGAGAGAGTAGAGTTGGGACTTCCTCTCCGTGGGGTGTGTGCGGCCTGTAGATGGGAAAGGAATAAATCCAATATAGATTGCAGGGCTGCTCCGCCTCCCGCTGGGGATCCTCAGACTTGCAGGGCTGGAATCGAAGTGCTTTTCTCCACCTAAATTGGTCCAAGAGGCCGTAGGAGCAGCTCGACTACACCCCCCAACTTTGAGACTGCCCGTGACCTAATGATGATGCCACATACACACCCATTGTCGCACGAAATCATCCCTACGGATTAATCTAACATCGGTCTCACTCGTGCACCAGGCAAACACACACTTTAAGAAGAAAACCACGCAGGTATAAACACAGCCTCCTTGTTCTCTGCTGCTGAACACACTCCTTGTCCAAAGAGCATTCACCTCAAGTTTCCCCTCTTCACATCTTAAAGGAGGCATCCTCTATGCCAGTCCGCACACTCAAGAAGGAGGTGTGAATAACTGGCACCACGCCACGAGTAGGACTGATACAGAGTCTTGCTCTTTGGATCCCCCACAAGGAAAACACACCCGGCTCCCCAATGCCATTACACTTCCAGCTGGACAAGCAGGCGCTGTCATTCAGCTTCTGACCAGGGAACTAATTCTATTTATGATGAGGTTTCTGATGTGTTTGTGATCAGATTCACAGAGAGAGTGTGATTTGTTTCATGAGTTCACGCCAAAGTCAACTTATTACAATTTTTCATACAATGTTTCAAATATTTGTCGCTGTTTTGATGTATTTGGTGTGTCATTGCATCTGATAGCTCATCTTTTTCTGCACAGAAAGGAACATCTCAGCACGAGATCCCAACAGAGACAATGCATACTAAATACCCACGATGCAAACATACAAACACAGGCCACAAACACACTTGCACAACAAAATCATTTTGACATCAATAATTGGTAAATCCTCTGATTAACTTGTAAGAATTGTCCTTAGAGTGCTTAAGTAATTGTGTTTGTGTGTGTGTCCCTTTTTTTTTTCATTGCATGCACCCCCCTCTCTTTAAAGCACATCTTTATAACCAAGCAATTCCAAAGCAATTTTCTCTGTGGGAGGAGAGTGTAATTTTCTATTCTGTGACACTGTGATGTGTAAGAAACTGGGAGCCGGCGCTAAAAGGTGTCTGTAGTGTGTGTCTCGGTGTGGGTGTGAGCTGCTTTAATGGCCAATGCGGGGCGGGTGGCGGCTTTGGTGAGCGGGTGGATGTCAGGAAAGGCCATCATTTAATGACTCCCAAATAGTGCCCTCCTCGTTAGAGCTATCGTCCTGGAAACGCAAGGCTGTGAACCAAGAGAGCGCCACACGCTGCAACAGTCTTTTATCTTCATATTAAACCATTTGCATAACATTACGGCAATAGATGAGATTCAGGAGATACTCAACCTACTCAGGAAGAGACACAGAGAGAGTAGACAGAGAGGGTACTACATGTCCTTGCAAATCTAATCAGTGTTAAATGGAGCTGTCAGAAGTGTGTGTATGTGTGTGTTGTACTGGATTGCTCATATCAAGAGTCATTTAGCATCAAACCACAACTTACTAGGTTCTAACAAGGCTGTAATTATAAAAAAAAATGTTACAATCAGAGCTTTTCTAGTTCAATTTAATAAGAAACCAGGAGTTATTTGCTATGATACACAAAGTGATGCCTAGTGGTGACAATTCAGATGTTGTGCATACTTGTGTGTCCTTCAAATAGTGTTTTCAATCTGAACGAGAGAAGAAATTCTTACTTATTGTTGCAGCTCCGTGGAATACAAAAGACCGACCAATTAGAGCAAATTACTTGGCGAGCATTCACTGGTGGGATCTGTAACTATAGTTTTTTTCATTTGTGACACCAGCTGACTAACAAAAGACACAATTTTATGTTTGTATAAGTAAAAGCAGTCAATAAGGTGGATTTACCTGAAAGCAAAGAAAGGAGAATAAAAAATGTTTTTTTTGCTGAGAAGAAAATGCAGCTGAGTAACAGCGGACATAAATTAGACATGTTTCTGTCTCATGGTGATTAAATGATTTAAAACGAGGAATCTTTGTTTAACTGTGGTTCTTCTTCTTTCGGCATATCCCTTCAGTGGTCGCCACACCAAGTCAGTTTCTTCCATCTAACCCTATCTGTTGCATCTTCTTCGGTCACGCCAACTATCTTCATGTCTTCCTTCACTGTATCCATGAACCTCCTCTTTGGCCTACATCTAGTCCTCTTTCCTGGTGGTTCCAAACCCAGCATCATTCTGCCAATGTACTCTCTCTCTCCTCTGTACATGTCCAAACCATCTCAGTCTGGCCTCTCTGATTTTATCTCCAAAACCTCTAACATCTGCTTTTTCTGTGATATACTCATTTCTAATCCTGTTCATCCTGGTCACTCCCAGAGAGATCCCCGCCATCTTCATCTCTGCTACCTCCATCTCTGTTTCCTGTCTTTTCTTCAGTGCCACTGTCTCTAGACCAAACAGCATGGCCGCACCACAGTTTTGTACACATTCTCTCTCATTTTAGCTGAAACTCTTCTATCACACGCCATACCTGATACTTTTCTCCACCCATTCCAGTCTGCCTGCACACGCTTCTTCACCTCTTTTCCACACTCTTCATTGCTCTGGACTTTTGATCCTGAGTACTCAAAATCTTCCACCTTCTTTATCTCTTCTCCCTGTCACCCCACTACAATATCCTGATATTCTAAAACTACAATATTCACCTCTGTAAGAAAAATCAAACACATTCCCAAAGGGAACTCTGTTCAAGATGTGCGGGTTCTGATCCATTTATAAAACTTTGTATTCAGTACAAGTTCTTTGTTGTTGGTTGCAGGACTGCCGTAGAGTTCTTCTGATCTGTTCTGCCAATATGTTTAGGTTCCTTTGCATGTTGAAATGTAAAATGCCCCACGTCTGATTTTTACTACGTTGGAGCATTTTTTTCTTGATTATTTCACATTTCTTTGCAGTGATCTCTCTTTCTGTCTTCAACCCACAATAATATGCTACCTTCCCCCTCAACTGAAATGTAAGTGGTGGTTCTTATTGTTCTACGAATTAGCAGCCATCCCAACATTAGAGAACTTAAAAGTCTCTGGAACATGTAGCAAATTTTTTTCTAATCAGTTTCGCAGTCCAACCAGTCCTCTTACTTCACAATTTTACTTTCTAATATGTCTTAATTATTTGGTAATGACTTCAAATGACTTTTGTTTAATGTCACTCTTCCATTTCTGAACATAAAGTGCATCACTATGGTTCACCAGGGTTGTCTCCTAAAAGTCTGTCCAGTAAACTAAACATGTGAAGCCTGAAATACCTATACAGTCACGGGAACTACCAAAAAATAAAATTAGTCCTCAGAAAATTGTTGCACTAGTGAATAAGTGTCCTGATCTAAATTGATTTTAATTCATTTAAATTAGAAGGCTGTAATGCTGTTGCTCCTCCCGGTCAAGAGAAGCCAGATGGGGAGGTTAGGACATCTGGTTAGGATGCGTCCCAAATGCCTCGCTGGTGAGGTGTTTCGGGCACATCGGTCTGGGAGGAGACCCAGGGGCAGACCGTAGACCCACTGCAGAGATTATGTCTCACAGCTGGACCCGGAACACCTCTGGCTCTTCCCAGGTGAGCTGAAGGATGCAGCTGGGGTTACAGAAGCCTCGGTTTTATGTCTGAGGCTGTTGCCCCTGCGACCCAAGCCCGGAAGACAACGGAACGGAATGGTTGCAATGCTCCACAATTTATCGGTACATCTATTTAGAATTCATTGTAAAATCACTGATAAACTTCTGGGAACGCAAATATACATGCTTGTTACACACAGGCTTATTAACACCAACCTAAATGGTATTTAGAAAGTAACAAATTATTTTTGTGGCTTCTCAATATCTCAATACTAGTTGTTCTTCCTCTTTTGAACAGTTCATTGGAGCTCCATCCTTCATCGGTTTGAAAACTTTTTCAGTTTTTTTGGCTGTGAATCTAGCTGACATATGTAATGCATGTGCGAGAATGTATGTATTTGCATTCTGTATCAAACATGAAGCTGCCATCAGGGTGCAGATTATCATGCTTAACTGTGTGTCTGAGACACAAATTGCTTTTTTATGCATATGGAGATGGACTACCCCACCAGGTAAGTGTAACATTTCCTATCAAACTATTGAATTGTGCAGACATCTAATAACAAAGAATTTGTGGCTCACTTACACATGCATGGATCTAACCGTGTCTTCTCTCTGGTCTCTGACTATCCACACAGGCACCATTCAGATTGGACTTAGAAACCTGAATTCTATCAACAGCTTTGGAGATGAAATTAAAATCGCTCATTTTCTTTCTCCATACAAGGAGCAGATCAATTTCCGGAGATGGGGACGTGATATTTTCCTGCCATTGGGCTTTCTCGTCTTTGGCACAGCACCCTGACTGGCTCCCAGCAGGAGGCCCGGGTCTGACTGCACGCCTCACCGGAGAACAGTTACTTCTGCCACGGCGAGTTTATTTGCGCCTCGCTATTTGAGAATTGCCATCATTTAGCCTTCCCCAACATCTCCCAAAACAGAGAAGAGAAATAGGCGATCAGGGGAAGCCAGGCAGAACGACGGAGGCAAAATTGATTCTTTTTGATACCTGCTGGATGGGGACATTAGATAGCCCACACCTTGTTCGACTTCCTATTTTAGAAAATGAAGGGAATAAATTTTGCATGAGGTAATGTATACAGGCCTTTAAAAGGCGCTTGGGTGAACTCATAATGAGTAATGTCTTGAGATGGTGCTGGCTGCTCCTGATAAATATAGAAATGACACCACACGGAAGTCACTTTAAATACAACTATAAGTCTGATTTGTATCACAGTCCAGTCGTATTCATTTCCTCTGGCCATTTTGAAAATGAAAAGAATGGTGAAAATGTATGAGGTGGTTTACCATCTCCAAAAATGGTCAATACTCACCCTGGGTGAGGAAAGACATGAAATTATTCATTTATACACCCAAGTAGTGGACATTAGGTCACGACACATCTCCTCTGTGTCAGGTTCTAGCTCCCTACTGCGTGATTAGATTTTGCTCCCAAATGTGTTTCACCATGTGTCTCATTGTCTTACCTACAGTATATAAGCTGTATCTCCTACTGCCCTAGGAAAACTCTTCTTAGGAGTCGGACATCACTGTAACCTATTTCTTGCAAAGATAATTCCTGCTTAAACTATCAACAGATTTGGGCTATTTTGGAGCCCGGATTTTCAGACAACAACCTCAGCTGCTTGTCACTTTAAATTGCTAAGTACTAATGTTTCTTGAGATGCTTCAGCTTGTAAACCTGTGATAATTCAGTGGATTGACACAATTTGGAAAGGTATACCCCTTGTCTAAATGAGTTCCCAGGGCAGACAGTGCACATCAAAACACAAATTAAACTTTGAAGAAAATGAATTGTCTGTAGACCTCTGAGATTGTCTTGTGGCACCAAGTTAAGAAAGGAGACAAAAAGGTTTCTGCCTTAATTGTTCCAATGAGGACAGTGGCTTCCATCATTCATTAGTGGAAGAAGATTGGAAACACCAGGACTCTTCCCAGATCTGGCTATACATCTATGCTGGGTGATCAAGAGAGAAGGGCAGGACTCTTTCCAGATCTGGCAATCCATCTATGCTGGGCGATCGGGAGAGAAGGGACTTAATCAGGGAGGTGACCAATACCCCAATGGTCACTCTGTCAAAGTTCTGGCATTCCTCTGTGGAAAGAGAAGAACCTTTCAAAAGAACAACCATCTCTGCAGCAATAGACCACTCAGTTCTGTATGGTAGAGTAACCGGACAGAAGCCCCATCTTACAAAAAGCACATGCAAGCACAGCCGGAGTTTGCCAAAAGGCACCTGAGTGGCTCTCAGACTGTAAGAGACAAAATTTTGTGGTTTGAGAAGTCCAAAAAAAAAAAATCACTTTTGGGAGTGATTGACTGGCATTAAGAGAAAACCAGGCACCACTTGTCACCAAGCCAATAGGATCCCTACAGTGAAGCATGGTGGTGGCAGCATAATGCTTTGGGGAATAACTAGAAGACTCGTCAGTATAGACAAGTCGAATACAGCAATGTAAAGAGACATCATCGATGAAAACCTGCTGCAGAGCGCCCTTGACCTCGCACTGGGGTGACGATTCATCTTTCAGTTGGGGCTTGTGTTTAAGTCTCTCCAGGGTCTAACACCAAAGTACATCTGTAATATGATAGTACTTTATGAACCATCTAGACTCTGAGGACCTCCGGGACCGGCCTCCTGCTGTAGCCTAGAGTCAGGACTAAACATGGAAAAGCTGCATTTCAATTTTATTCTGCAAAAATCTGGAATAAACTTCCTGAGGCCGTGAGACAGGCCTCTATTGTGACGATGTTTAAATCTAGGCTGAAAACAGTTCTGTTTAAGCCTGCACTTGATTAATTACTCTTTTCATCTGTTTTAATGATTTTATTTATTTTTTAAACTTTTTGATTCTATGTTTGTGATTTTAATGCAGTTTTTTTCTTCTTGTGAAGCACTTTGAATGACGTTTTGTTTGAACTGTGCTATACAAATAAACTTGCCTTGCCTTGCCTTCAGCAGGATAATGTTCCAAAGCACACTATCAAAATATGGAAGGAGTGGCTTCAGAACAACTCTGCCAATGTCCTTGAATGACCAAGCCAGGTCCCAGACTAAAATCTAATTGAACATCTAGGGAGAGATCTGAAAATGCTTGTGCACTGACGCTTCCCATCCAACTTGATGGAGTTTGAGCGATACCGCAAAGAAGAATGGGTGAAACTGTCCAAAGAAAGATGTGCCAAGCTTGTGGGGTCATCTTCAGAAGACTACAGTAGAGGCTGTAATTGCTGCCAAATGTGCAGTATAGTTTTAAGCGAAGGCTGTGAATACTTACCTTCCAGTTTTCTAAAAATCTGCAACAGTGAAAAAAAATGTTTTTAATATGATCATTATGGTCTTTTAAAAGAATTTTTTAAGGAAGAAAAAGGATTTAATTCATTTTTAAATAATGCTGACACAATAAAATATAGAAAAAATGAGGTGCTGTAGATACTTTTCCAAATTTGCTGTATGTTTGCAGTTTGGCCCCCAGACATGTCCTCTTCCCTCCAGTTTTACACTCCCCCATTGCATCACAGAGCCAGCCTTGGCTTAATGAAACCCAGATTGAGAAAGAGCACATATCCAACCCCTGCTCCACAGTCCACAGCAGCATGTGAACGTCCTGCAGTGGATTTTGATCGCAGGAAACAGAGAGAACTCAGGTCATTTCAAACCACCAGAATATTCATCAACGGGGAAAGAAACAACAAAATGTCTGGACTCAAGGTAAGAATTAAGTTCTGAACTAGTTTATCACTGGTATAATCCTTTTTAGATGATCTACACCAAGCTGCATAAAAGTGAACAGTTTTGCACAAAAAAATGTTGTGAAGTTTCTGTGAAGGTGAAGAGTAAAAGTATGCATAGGGCTGTAAAGTGGTGGATTTATTGAAGGTTAATTTTTTTTGGCATCAGTTTTTTAAAAGCAGTAGATCAGATGGCTGCAGGGAGGCGTTCCCAACAGCCAATCAGAAGCTTGCATTCAGCAGCTGCCCAGATGTGTTCTAGCATGAGTTTCCACAAACTATCCTATCTATTCCACATTGTTTTGTACAAGTGTCTCGTTAAACAGTGTTAAGATTGCACGTTGATGTCTAAAGTCCAAATGTTGGTTTAAAAAAAAAAGGCATAAAAGAAAATCATAACATTTCAATATTTTATTCTATAAATAAACAAGAGAACTGATTTTCAGCCACTTTTGAACCTAGAGCAGAAAATACTTCCTGTTGAAAGAGGTTTCTTCTCCATGTAAAAGCACAGAATCCTATTTGTAACCCGAACGCACACATGTGGAAATCATCGAGGTCATTTTTCCCAGAATAAGAGTGACTCAGCAAGTTGTGTTTACAGGTTACTAAGTCTTTTATTTCAAGAAATGAGACGAAAGCTTAATAATTAACAATTCTTACCATGGACTTTTTTTTATGACACTCTTATGTATAGTTTGGAGGTGTTTTTTTTCAATCGCACAATCAATCTTTTTTGTATTTCTAAAGATATTCAGATAAAAATACTGTTACTTGATGTTAAAAGACTATCTATGTGACATCAATAGATGTGGATTTGGATCTTAAATTTTTTTAAGCCATGATCCCGAGAAAAAAAATGTCTTCCACAAAAATACAGTATTTGATGTAAGATGTGTGCATAATTATCCTGTTTCTGTTTAATAGAAGGAGTGATTTGGTAGAACTGTGGTCTGTGTTATTACAGATCTAATGGGAATCAATATGACAACAATTATCAAAAAGACAAGCCTTAATGACAAGCCTTCAAATTTAATTAGTAGCAGCATGAAAACATTTATCCAGCATCACAATGAAGCCACATGATGGATTTTTTTTCTGTTTTTCTCTTTGACTCGCCTTCAGCTGAATTGTGTATCTTTTTCAGTACATGAGCGGTTTCGGGAATGAGTTTTCATCTGAAGATCCACGTTGTCCTGGAGCTTTACCTGAAGGACAGGTAGCACGTCATTTAGAATTTTTCTGTTTCGTGTAGAGATATAAATACAAATACGTGTGATTTTTCAACAGAATAATCCCCAACTGTGTCCGTACGGCCTGTACTCTGAGCAGCTCTCTGGTTCTGCCTTCACCTGCCCACGTCCAACCAACAAAAGAAGGTGTTTCAAACTTTTCCAGTAATAGAGCATCGTCATAGTCTTACAGTAGAACTAAATTTGATTATGTTTGTCTATAGCTGGCTCTATCGAATCCTCCCATCTGTGAAACATAAGCCTTTTACCCCAGTGTCATGTGGGGATCTGACTGAGAACTGGGATGAAGTGGAGCCTGATCCCAACCAGGTATGAGTAGCTCAAATGTACTTGAATCTTTAAAGCATCGAAAACTAAGAACAAATTAAAAGAGATTGAGTTTCATTTTCCAATCACAGCTTCGATGGAAGCCATTCTTCATTCCCAAATCTACAGACAAGAAGGTGGACTTTGTTGCTGTGAGTGTGTTTTGTTATTTATTAAAACCAGATTTCTTGATGAATTAGGAGTTTTTTGCACATGATTGCATCCGTTGGTTTGTTTTAGGGACTTCATACCATCTGCGGTGCAGGAGATGCTAAATCTCGTAACGGTATTGGTGTTCACGTGTACACTTGCAACTCCTCCATGGTTGACAGGTGAGAATTTGTGTGCATTTATTAGGAAACTTTGAGACGTGCAAAACACAAAAACATCTGTACATATTTTATTCTTTTTGCATGTCACTGTGGTATTTTATCATTTTATTACTAAATATGTCTTTTGATCACTTATTAAATGTAAAATATTACTTTTACTTCTCCTGCAGGTGTTTCAACAACTCAGACGGAGACTTTTTAATCGGTGAGATTAGACTCTCTTTTCTCATTGAAGCATCCAGAAAACTTCCAAATCAGTTTGATTTGATCTGTATTGCCTCAGAGCCTTCTTAATGATGAGGAAAAAAAAAAGCAGATTGGGAAAATAGAAGAAACCTCACGGGGACCCAAATGAAAGAGAGATCCCTCCCCAGGATGAGCAGCTAATGTGTCTAAGACTGTTAATTAAATATTAGCTTATTGTACTCTACAGCTAATTATCTGAAGAAATCAGGAGATGGACTTGATACTGATGGAAACCGGATGGTAGATCAAGCATTCTGTTAGACAAGTGTTAGAACGCTTGATATAACGGAATGGTAAATGAAGCGTTCCTCTTCTGGCGATGCCCAGGAAAAGAACGCAGAGGTTCCATCAGGAATCTGAAACAGAGCTCTCTCCTAAGGAGGAGAAAGAGAGTGGAGGATTATTTTTGCACCTCACTTTGACTCAATCTGTATCAATTAGTGGTGTAACAAACTAAATGAAAAGACATTGGAGAACAATGAATGAGGTGGGGAGGGGCTACAAGACACGAAAGCCAAAGATCAGTCAAGGGCGATGCAGAGACATCAAGCAGCAAGACCGTCTGGCAGAGATTAGCAGATAGATTTGTAGAACAGAACCCCAATGTGCCGTATTTCCCCCAGATTCTGGTATCTAACAGCCTATTCCTCGGTCCATCTCTTACCCCTCCCTTTTTTTTGGTTCTTTTCTTTGTCCTTCCAGTTCCCCAGCAGGGAGAGATCTTGATCACCACAGAGTTTGGGAAGATGATGGTTGAGCCGAACGAGATTTGTGTTATTCAGGTGGGCTTGAGTTTTCTTTTTCCTTTCTTCCTGAAACAATCTATAAAGCCATATCTGGAAAAAAGGTTTACTATTCCTCAAAAAAGAGAGATTAAAGATAAATATCCAGTCAGACCACAAACATGTTTTTTTTTTCCCTGAACACATCGGTCCATCAGACCCTTCTGCACTGATCCAACCTCCATTTGATACATAACAACACAAAATTCCCTCCAATTACCACTTTTCCTATTTTTTCTCTTTATTTTCCAGCAAGGGATGAGGTTCAGTGTGGATGTGTTTGGAGAAACCAGAGGCTACATCCTGGAGGTGTATGGAGCCCATTTTGAGCTCCCTGACCTGGGGCCTATAGGTTTGTGTCGAACGATGTTCAGAAGTGTAGAGAAAGAAAGATGAACACATGCTACATGTGTTTATTCTTCTTTGAATCTGCACACCATCCACTTTCCCTCTGTTTCCGGCACCGTACTATTGTTGCGCAAATTGTTGACATTTATCTCTGAAAGTCTGTGGGAGCCCCTCGGTTGATCTCAGAATTTGTGTTTTTCACTGAAATCTTTTCAACATTTGATTAAGGGGATGTTTTATTCTCGTCTTCTTGTTTTGATTGGGTCAGAAATATTAAATTTATAAGAAAAAAAATTAAATTGTGATGCCTGGTTTGGATTGTGTAAAAGAGAAAGATTTCTTAACAAAAAACATTCTCAACATTTATTTTTCAATGATGTTGTAAATCCAAGTAGGAAACAATTTACAATAAGCTACCATCTTATTAGATACACCTCGTGATAGGGTGGTACTGAGGTGCAGGGGCCTCACAGCAAGATGGTCATGGGTTTAAGCCCCGGGTGGGACGAGGCTTGGAACACTGGCCTTTCTGTGTGGAGTCTGCCGTGTACGTGTGGGTTTCCTCCCACTCTCCAAAAACATGCATGTCAGGTTGATTGGCTACTATGAAGTTGCCTGTAGGTGTGTGTGGCCCCACGACAGGCCTGTTCATGATGTACCACAGAGTGCCTCTTGCCTTATAGTATTATTCAGGATAGGCTCCAGCACCCCCTGTGACTCCGTTAGGGATAAGTGGTTCAGAAGACAAAATTAAACACCTCATAATAACTGGGTTACAACCCTTTTTGTGGATTTGAACCACCTTTACTCTTCAATGCAACATTTTGGAAACATTTTGTAACAATCTTAGATCACATTGAGACAATAGCACCACATATTTCTCAAGTTTTGTTTTGAGAATCTTTTAGATTCAACCAGATTCATTAGTGTGAAGGCGGTGAACATAATGTTGAGTTTGGGATTCTGGAATGTGTTGGGATGCCGTGTCTAATCGGGATGGAGGGAGTCACTAGGGAAAAAATGTCCTTTGTGGTCACAAACGGCTAGACATGGTCAACGGATACACAGATTGGCTGAGGGTGATTTTAAGATACTGAACTGGGAAGGAAAGAATGAAAGTGTGACAAGAAACATGCCCTCACATCAATGCACTTTGTAGTTGGAATCATTGATTTCTGGGATTCATGAATGCTTTTATTCAGTTTGAATAAACGTTAGCCGTTATACGGTAGCATAATCATGAAATAAATTGACAGTGTTTAACAGTGTTTAAAGGTGTTCCCTGTTCAACTACTTGGGAGGTGCAGTGTTCATAGATAGATATAAATAGATCAAACTAGCTGCTTTATTTAATCTTCAAACGCTTGGTCAATTTTATTTTATTCAACATCACCAACACCTTTTCATCCAGTCAATGAGAAACAGTCTGTCAGACCTTTTTCTATAACAATCATCTGGTTCGAATAAAAAATTTTAGTTTAAAAATAAACTCAGACCAGCTTTGTCAGGTGCTAATGGACCATTCGGTCATTTAAATCTTATTTCTTCAGACCCACATCCTCTTGACCATCTGAGTTTTTAAATATGTTAAATTTTTGAAAATGACTGAATTTTCAAATTTGGTGACTGAAACTTTCTCTAAGTACGTTATGTCTTTGTCTCCTCATCACGGCTTGTCCCTTTTTATTATTTTTAAAACCTTTGTCATTTTAAAGAGATCAGTAGTGTAAGAAACTTTGGCTATATTCGATTACTCATAAAATTTAATCTGAGGTTATTGGGAGAAGAGATAAAGAAGGTGGAAGATTTTAAGTACTTAGGATCAACAGTCCAGAGCAATAGAGAGTGTGGAAAAGAGGTGAAGAAGCGTGTGCAGGCAGGCTGGAACGGGTAGAGAAAAGTATCAGGTGTGATGTGTGATAGAAGAGTTTCATCTAAAATGAAAGAAAAAGTGTACAAAACCATGGTGAGACCGGCGATGCTGATTGGTCTGGAAACAGTGGCACTGAGGAAAAGACAGGAAACAGAGATGGAGGTAGCAGAGATGAAGATGCTGAGGATCTCTCTGGGAGTGACCAGGATGGACAGGATCAGAAATGAGTACATCAGAGGAACAGCACATGTTAGACGTTTTGGAGATAGTCAGAGAGGCCAGACTGAGATGGTTTGGACATGTACAGAGAAGAGAGAGAGAGTACATCGAAAGAAGGATGCTGGATTTGGAACCACCAGGAAAGAGGACTAGAGGAAGGCCAAAGAGGAGGTTCATGAATATAGCGGGCGTGACCGAAAAAGATGCAGCAGATAGGGTTAGATGGAAGAAACTGACTTGCTGTGGCGACCCCTGAAGGGAAATGCCGAAAGAAGAAGAACATAAAATTTAATCTGATTACAAATTTTACTTGAATTCAAAGATACATTTTCTTTTCTATCATTCAGTTTATTTGCTTAAATTATTCTCAGGAGCGAACGGCCTGGCCAATCCCAGAGATTTCCTGTGTCCGGTTGCCTGGTATGAGGATCGGAGTGTGTCCACTGGCTACACCATCATTAACAAGTACCAAGGGAAACTGTTTGCTTGTCAACAGGTGCTTATTGTGACATTTCATTTCTGTTTATTGTTTCTAGAATAATCCACACACGTACACACTGTCTGATGAGGACGCTCACATGTTGTACACCTGCCCTATTAGCCTATTTAAGTTTGTGCTTGCTTCAGCGAGCAGCATCGAGCTGCCACGGTGACTAACAGGAAACGGTCCAAGTGATGCATGTGATCCATTAGCCGCTCCTGACGACTGAATTGCTATCTGATGATTTAATATGGAAGCGTTGGCTGTTATCCTTTCAGCAGGTTTCCGCCTCGACTCCCTTATGAGCCTTAATCACTCATAATTAGTTAAGGCCTTCTGGAGTTTCAGACAGTCTACCTGGAGAAAAAAACCTTTTCCAAGTTAAGCATTCATTTCAGCATATTTCACTTGGGGAATAATCCTCCCCCTCCTGAAACGTCCTGTTGGGTGCATAATTGGATCGGCACATAATGTCTGACAGAATTTTTTTTTACAGGGAGGAGGTGGGAGAGGGGTGGAGGTTGTAACCGTGGAAACCATGTCAAATCAGACTGTTAGTATTCATAGTTAGAAGTACACAAAGGCATGATACTGTCTGTTCTGGAGCAACACAACCTTTTTTTATATATGCTTTTGATTCTTTGGGGCTATGATGTATCAAAGGTCAAAGATGAACAGGAGACACTCTGTCCCTCGTCTTTCAGTTTTCATAAATTCGAAAGAGGGCAAGAAAATAAAATAGGGGGACAGAGGCCCCATCTGAAAGATGCTGCTGCTCCTGCTTGGACCTGCTGTTTTCTTCCCCCGCTGAGTACTAAAATTGCTCAAATTAACTTATTATTTGCTCGACTGGGCCAATATGTTTGTGTTTTGTGTGCAAGTGTACAGGCGTTTGCTCTCCTCTATTTTTTCCTTCGTTTTAATCGAATGTAGTGGAGTTACTACAGATGAATGTCCAAGAAATTATTTGCACCGGGCTCCCTGAGGGCCTTTTTGTGTCACAACTACTGACAATTGGGTGCGTGAAGTAAGTGATTGTGTTAAGTTGTTTTTGGTGTTTATTAGTCGTATAATGTGTATGTACGTTCCGATCTATGCATGTATATGTCTGCTGGCTTCTGTCAGTAAATGGGAACTCTTTATGTGATGTGAAGGAAGGAGACGTGTACGCGTGCGCAGGATCGTGGAGGTCAGCGTGAAGTCAGCTCGAGCTGTAATGAATTATATTGATTTTAGAGCTGCTGTTGAATGTCTTTTCGGAGTGACATTATCAGAACAGAGAAGCTATATAAAATTGCAGTGGTTTTAACAATCAAGATAAAGAAATATCTCTGCAGACACGCTAGCTTTTCCCTCCCTCGTTCTGTTCTCCCCCCTCCTAAATGCACTGCTGTGAGCATCAAAATGCTCAAAGTTTGGGAAAGTTTGATTGTGAAGCCAATTACCCCATAATACCTGGAGCCTGGTATCACAAAGAACAGGGGGGAATGAAAGAGAAAAAAAGATTGAAAGAAGCACACCCTCTCACAATTTTCATTATGACCATTTTTTTCCCTTTATGTCAAGAAGTACTCTCTCTGGGAATTTAAGATTACAAAGACATTATTCATTGTTCGTTTTTCCCTCTGAAAAGCTCAATTTAAACTCCTTTGTGTTCCTCGCTCGGGCAGACTTTTCTTATTTGTTTTGTTCTGTATTTCACACCCAGGATTTCTCTCCATTCAATGTGGTTGCCTGGCACGGAAACTACACACCATACAAGTACAACCTGAATAACTTCATGGTCATCAACTGTGTGGCCTTTGACCATGCGGTACTTTGTTCATTTCTCTTTTATGCTCCTGAAAAAATCAAATCTAAATGAAAAATTGTATATTTAATGGTCACATTTCTATAACCTCCTCCTTAGGATCCTTCGATCTTTACAGTACTGACTGCCAAATCTACCAAACCAGGTGTCGCCATTGCTGACTTTGTCATCTTCCCTCCTCGGTGGGGTGTCGCTGACCACACTTTTCGTCCACCGTACTATCACCGTAAGACCAAAAGCAACACACACGTACACACACAGGTTTTGCTTCAACACCTACATGCTTTGTTCACATTTCAAAGGGTTGATTTGGTGAATTTTGAGAACTGCATTGTTAAGACAGCTCAATTTGAAAGCTATACTTTGAATGGAAATGCAGGATTCAGCCCAGTGAGAGTAATTTTCCTCTATCACAGACTGAAACAAGTCAGCTAGAAGCTAACAGGTCCATTTACCCAGCTAGTGTCAAGACAGTAGCTGAGAACAATATGACTCACATCAATGGAGCGCCACAGTGGCTTCGGTTTCTATTGAGGCTCTATAACGCCACCTAGTGCACAACCTGCTTTATGTTTTTATCGTCTTGCAGTGAAACAGCCCCCTCTGCTTGATGTTTTAGGTAACTGCATGAGTGAATTCATGGGTCTGATCAAGGGTCACTATGAAGCCAAAGAGGAGGGTTTCCAACCAGGAGGAGCAAGTCTGCACAGCATCATGACCCCACATGGACCAGATGCTGACTGCTTTGAAAAGAACAGCACAGCAGATCTCAAACCTGAGAGAGTTGCAGAAGGAACCATGGTAAAATAAAACTAGAGTAGAAAAGTCACAGTAAAAAAAAAAAAAAATCGAAGCAAACAGTTGTTTTGTTTCTGCAGGCGTTCATGTTTGAGTCTTCCTTCAGCATGGCAGTGACTAAATGGGGGCTTCAAACATGCCAGAGGCTGGACAAAAGCTACTATCAGTGTTGGGAAAATCTGCGCAGTCACTTTAATCCTAACTGGAAACCCAGCAAGAAGTAAAATGTCAATAAAAAAAAATCTATTCCAACTTGGAAATGAAACAGAAGAAATTACACGAAGGAATGTTCTTCAAATAAAAACCAGTAATTTGATATTAGTTTGTAATTTCTTATGCTAAGCTTTACTAATAATTAAGTTTAACATTTCTTTTTCCAACAATCTAACCCTCTGATGAAAATCTTTGAACCGCTCTCCTTCAAACTATGATACATTTCTGTTTTACCATCACAACATGACAACAACAGTTTGGTAATATAATTTTATTTCTTTCATAATAATTACACACAGTAGCGTCACGTCTACAACATCACATGAAGATTTTTTTTCTACATTTGTTCATGATGACAAGCTGAACTTGCGAACGAGGGTTCCATCTTTAATCTGTTGCTCCTTCCTATCCTGTAAAAACAGATGACAAACAGATAATTGGTTAGTTCAGTCCCCATGGCAACAAAGTCACATCATCTGCTTTTATGAGTGAGTGTTTTGTAGTTTTAGAGGAGTCTTATTCCTCCCGACCAGTGAAGGAGGGAGATGAATTCGATAGCCCAATGGTGCGACAATTGCACCAAAATCTCGCTGGAATTTGAATTGGTGATGATTTAGAGGGCGAATCTCCATGACAATGGGGAGGAAAATGAAAGCAGGCGGTATTTTGAATGAAGTGTTCATTTCTAGAGTGAATGGACTTTTATTCAGCTGGAAAAGCCTGCAAGCTGTGCACCTTTAGCAGAATGGCTGTAAAACACCGTTTTATGTTTGTCATAAATGATCACTAAAACACTTCTTATGAAAATATTCACACACCATGTACTAACCATTTAGATTGACTGGGAAATAAAAGTGAGCAACATTTATACAGTTAACGGTATAAATATCTTCACTATTTTTTTTATCCAAAAGCCCATCACTTCTTCTTTTTAAAAATTAAAAATGATCGAGTACATAATATAGCTGATTTAATAACTACAGTTATTAAACATGTAGTCATTACAAGCCTCATAAAAAGTATAGTATTGTATAAACTCAGTGATCTCTTACCCTGTCTGACTTGAAAAGGTAATAAAGGCCAAAAAGAGGCAGAACCCCAAACGTCAGACCCAGCAGAGACGTCTTGTTTGTGGGTCTGAAATGGGCATATGGATTGCCTCGTGCATACACCCATCGTGTCAACGCTGGATCTTCCTGTGGAGACAAAAGCAGAGATTTTAGTGATTTCTTTTTTTGGTCTTCGGAACCATTTATACCTCCTTGGGTCGTGAGTGTGCCAGGGCCGGGTTGCAGGAGGAACAGCCTTAGACATGAAACCCAGACTTCCCTCACACTGGCTGCATCCACCAGCTCAACCGGGAGGATCCTGAGGTATTCCCCGGCCAGCTGTGAGACATAGTGTCACTAGCAGGTCTGCGGCCTGCCCCTGGATCTCCTCCTGGTGGGATATGCCCGAAACACCTCACCAGCGAGGCGTTCTGGGGGAATCCTAACCAGATGCCCGAACCATCCCATCTGGCTTCTCGTTCTGGAGGAGCAACGGCTCACAACTCCTAGGACCTCCTTGATGGCAGAACCCCTCACTTTATACCTGGCCTATCCTGGATGATTTCAAGTGAGAGGCAGGGTAAGTCCTGAACAGGACCCACACACACACCCACATAACTAGAATTCTATGCTTTGCATTCTAATAAAATAAAATAGAAAAATTTCAACTTACAGTAAATACCAAAAATTTGTATTGTTTAATTTGGACGGCACCAAATACACTAAAGCAGTTTTAAAATAACAAGGATTTTAATAAAGAAACAGATCATTCTAGATGAATGTGAGCAGAAAATATTTTTATTTGGATCAAATTAAGTAAAGTTTCTTGGAGAGAAAATTGATCAGCTCATCAAAACTTTAAATTTAAATGGTAATCAACTTTTGGTCCATAAACTGGGAGCTTATGACCAAAATACATCAAATCTATCAAAGCAAAAGTCAGAAGATCATAACAGCATTTTGAATGCTGTTCAATCAGATCTAAAACACTGACAAGATTAGTATTTTCCTTAGACATTTTTATTGTTTTTATGACACTAAACACTTATAATTTAAATACTTATCATTTATTGTATTAATTCTTATTATTTTAAGAAACACCAGGACAACAACATGTCCTAAAATATAAATAAGTGTTTAGTTGAGTTAAACATCACATTAGCATTATTTTTTAAAATAATTTTATCCTCGTTTTCAACTTATGATGTCAAATACAAATGTTTGCTGCCTCATAGAAAGAGAAACGAACCTTTACTAAGTTAATTAGCCTTTGATTCAGTAAAATATGTTTGATTTTCACATAAAACTATAAAATTAGACAAGCTAAATGTAGCTAAGTGGCTAGTCCTAATCATTACAATTATTGTCCCACTAACATGACTGGATATACTTCCTAAGCTTTACTTCACACTGATGGTGTTTGAATTATTATTTTTATTATAATTATTTGCGCTATTCGTGATTTTATTAGTGATTTTAGAAAGATTTGAAATCTTTTTAAAGGTGACATTGCTAGCATGCTAGCTAGCAGCTACTTACAATAAGCTCTTTTCTGTGCGGGTTATTCAGTTGCATCTGATATTGTCTCTTCAAATTCGCTCGTATTGCACCTCTTGCTTCTTCTGCACGCCTCTGTTCTGGTGAGAGGTTAAAATATTCATTTGGATCCAATGTTTTTGGCCGAGTGGCCAAGGGCGCTTCTCGGTAATCCGCCATGATTGTTTAGAGACAGCGGCTAAAAACGAGATCTCATGAAATCTCGCGTTGAACACCAACTTGTCACCATAGCAACATCAAACTTTCATCTTGAATTGGACCATAACAAACACAAAATGAAATCAGCCAGCAGAAAAAGCAAAAAAGCTCTTGCAAACCAATCTGTATCCAGTGCAGAGGAGATTAAATACGAGGAAGTTTCTTTTGATGAAGATGATTTTGATTTAACAGAAGGAGATGAAGACTTGGAAGCAACTCGTAAAGCTATTCAAGATCGAGCTGATGCCAGAGAGAGAGCTCGTCAGAAACACATCATCACAGATCAACCACTTTCTGTCAATGTGTTTCTACGACATTATCTCTCAGAGATGAACATGACAGAAACACTCGATTGTTTCCAAAATGAATGGGCTGAAATGGTGGAGAAAGGCCTGCTGGATGAAAACAATACTGAAGCCATTCCTGCCATTTATATTGAAAACCTTCGTTTGGAAAGAGAGCTCAAAAACTTTAAAAAGGAGACAGAGGATTACAAACAGGATTTGCTTGAGCTGGATCGATCTCTACAGAAAATAGACAAATTAAGAAACGTTAGTGCCTTGAAACACAAATGTGCAGTTCAAGAGAAAAACAAGATCATAGATGAGATCAAAAATATGAAAGTGAAATGTGAAAAATATGAACCTGAGCTGAAGAAGATGAATGATAAACAGCAAGCCATCCTGAATCAGGCCAGGAGGGACATAGAAAGGGTTGAAAAAAGATTAGAAATCAAAAAGAAATTGAAGCAAGAACAAAAATCTTTACTTCATCCTGACGCCTGATCCCTAAAGAAATAAAGATCTTAACATTACATTCATGTGACTTTCTTCATTTAATTTAAAACTTGGTTTTCAATGCTTCAAATGAAGATGCGGTTTGGTGACCCCAGGACAGGATCTCTACTTTTACGGATGATGTGGTTATCCGTAAAAGATCATCTGAAGATCATGGTCTGATTAATAAGACCATGATCTTCAGCTCTCACTGGACCGATTTGCTACAGAGTGGTTGAGATGGAAATCAGCGCCTCCAAATCCGAGACCATGGTCCTCGCCCGGAAAAGGGTGGAATGCCCCCTGCAGGTCAGGGTCCTGGCCCAAGTGGAGAAGTTTAAGTATCTCGGGGTCTTGTTCATGAAGGGCGAAAGAATGGAGCAGGAGATAGACAGACGGATCTGTGCGGCGTCAGTAATAACTAGGACGCTGCATCGGTCCGTCGTGGTAAAGAAAGAGCTCAGCCGAAAAGCAAAGCTCTCGATTTACAGGTCGATCTACATTCCTACCCTCACCTATGGTCACCAGCTGTGGATGGTGATCAAAAGAATGAGATTGTGGATACAAGCGGCTGAAATAAGCTTCCTCTGCAGGGTGGCTGGGCTCTCACTCAGAGATCGGGTGAGGAGCTCTGCCATCCGGGAGGGGCTCGGTGTCAAGCCGCTCCTCCTCCAGGTCGAAAGAAGGCAGATGCGGTGGTTCAGGCATCTGGTCAGCATGCCCGCTGAGCCCCTCGCTGGTAAGGGGTCTCAGGCACGGCCCACCGGGAGGAGACCAAGAGGCAGACCTCCGACCCATTGGAAAGACTATGTCTCACAGCTGGCCGGGGAACGACTCGGGATCCTTCTGGGTGAGCTGGAGGATGCAGGTGGAGTGAAAGAAGCCTGGGCTTCCCATCTGAGGTTGTTGCCTCTGTGACCCAGCCCCGGATAAGCGAAAGACGACGGAATGGAATGGACATGTATGTAATCTATGATCTGAACTGTAGTTAACAGTCCAACACTGTAATTAACTTGATTTGAAAATATCATTATGCTTTCAGAATCAAGAAAATGTGATTTAGTTTCTTTTGAAAGTAAAATGTAGTTTTTCTGATCTTTTTTCAAGAATCAAACTAAATATATTTGAATGCCTGTGTTGATATCATGAAATGTATGTGTGTGCTAATTACAAAACTAAATAAATTTGTGTTTTTTAAATATGAGGATAATATCTTGAACATAGAGATCTGCATTGTGATCAATTCCTCTGATGTTATTAGTTTAGATCTACAATAAAGTCTAATTTTCTCACGTTTTTTTTTTGTCTTAACATGCACTCTACTCCTGCGCAACAGTTGTGTCTAACATACAGAACCACAAGATGGCAATCTGTGCAAAAAGTAGATATTTTCTACACAAAATCTGCTGAGAAAAGCTTATTAAAAAAATCTTTTTATATATATAAAAAAGCAAAAAGCTTGGATTTTTTAAATTCAAAGCTAAACAACACAAAATCCATAGTGATGCAAAAACAATTACTCTCAGTGAAGCACAGCAATGTGTAACAGTTTTATTCTGTTCATAACGAATGCAAATAAATTATGAATGTGCTTTTGTCTGGAAGATCAGTCAAAATAATTAACACAAGCTGTCAATGGGATGGTTTATTTTATTATACAGTTTCAATAAACCACAGGAATCTTTCTGCTTTTGTAATACACTCTATTGTTGTGCAATCATGTCTGGTGTGGATAATCATTTGACATGAGATTGTTGTAGGCGTTTGAGAATCTACTGGATGTTCTCCATAGTTCTTTTTTTTTTTTTTTTGCTTTAATATTGCACTTCTTGCCGAGAGATGTTGAACTTCCCAAGAGACTCACATACCCGTATACCTGCAACCAAATGATCTATTTCTCCTCTGCACCTCTGAAGTGCTGCCTGTTTCTGCAGTTTTCAAACATCCATTTATGAGTTTGAAATTAAATTCAGAGTAAGCCCATTCCTGTGTGCAGATTCTGAAATTTCACCTCATATGAAATATTAATATGTTTCTGCTTTTTCTGCCTTTCTTTTAACTCCACTGGGACTCAGAGGTGAAGGTTTTGACTGAGAAACTTAACCACAAAGGTGTTTTTTTCTTCATCTTTTTCCTTTATATGCTCCAGCTTTTGCCATGTTCTCAGTTTCATGTTCCACAAAACTCTTGTGTTTTGTTCTTTATCTGCAATGCTGAGTAATAGTTTTATTTTTCGCTGTAGCTTCTGTGCAAACCGTGTAAAAGATAATAAAGATGTAGATATGATTGAGAAACCGAGGTGTTTTCACGTGGAGCTTTGGACAATAGCTGATTTCCATTTGGATCCAACCAACATAATTGAATCCTTTTCAATAGTCAGGAGTGATTTTGTGCTGCTTTGGTCTTTTAAAATAACTTTTACACACATGACTGCTTCAAATGAGACAAGCTGGTTTATTTTCCAGCCACAAGAAGGGATAATTTATTTTAATTAATTTTTTTCTGAAACGGTTGCTTGCCTCAGAGACAAAGGGCTAATGTGCTACAGGATGTTTCTCGGTGGTGCTTACCTGTAATAATAATGTGCTGCTGCTGTGATTCCATTACTTTCCATCCCATCAGGAATTTAATGGAGAAATTAAAAAATCCCCTAGCTACACAACTTAATTGCACCAATTTAAAGCCAATTATTTTCCAAAAACAGCTTCAATGTAAATTAAAAGACGGAAGAAGGTGTTGTTGAGAGTTTTTTTCTTCTTTGAAAAAGTTGGTTGGAAGTCCATCTGCATCGATGACTCAGTCTAATTGGAATTATTCACTTGAACATGATTTTCCCACCGGTGCCCTTCACACTCCTTGTTGCAACACATATTGTGTCGAACATGAAACAATAGATAAGGAAAAGCTCATTTTGGGCACTCTAAACAAATCATTTATCCCTCTGACCCCAGGTTATTTACATCCCCATCACGCTAATGCTCTATAAATTCCAATTAATTTAATCTAGATTACATCTCTGTTCACAACTTTAATTACATTTTTATTCTTTTATTTTTAAATGTATCTTACAGAAAACTCTTTTTCTCAGTTAAACTCTGAGTCTCTCCTCCATCGTTTGCAATCATTTTGCTTGAAATTGAGTTATACTGTCTGTGAGAATTCCGTGCTTCATAAATCAGATTTTCTGGCTTCTGTATGGTGGGTAGAAAGTAGAACTCAGCATTATTTCATACTTTAATGTGCAGAGAGAAAATTGGCTCAGGCATTCACTGTTCTTCATTTTGAAGAACTACATAGAAAGATTGGCTAGATACAGAGCTGATTTTATCCTATTTTATTTCTGAGGTTTGGTCGTTTCAGCACAAGAAGTCTGTGAAAAAATGCTTTTGGGGTTGTCTCTTCTTGACCAGGAGATGGTCTACCCGTGTATTACTGATAAGTGTTAAACACAAAATAGATGAGATGCCAAGAATGAAATATTTTGTATATGCCTTCAGTTTAAAATGATGGGAAAGACAAAAGGATTAAATTTCTTAGTTTTAGATAAATGAGAGGCTAAGTTTGAAAAACTGTGTAAGTCTCGTTATGATATAGAAGGAAGAAGAGGACCCAAATGTAGGACAAAACAGGATTTATTAACAGAAGTCAGGTAAGTCTGTAAAACAATGGACACAGGATTAACTCAGGGTCCAAACATTCAGATGATATGACAGAGTTAAAAAAATAACTTGTGTTAGGGCAACCATGAGGACCTGGCTTGGAAGGATGACAATGACCCGATGTGGAAGTTTGGAGTGATTGCCCTTAAACAGGCAGCAGGGTCAACAGGTGTGTGGCATCAGACATCAATCTCAGGTGTCCCTAATCAGGGTGATGAGTAAGGTCCAGGGCTTCCTCTGGCGGCAGGCAAGGGGATCACGACAAATCTAATGTTTGTCATTGCCTCTTGTTCACTGATGACTTCAAAGATCACTGCAACATCGATCACAGAGACTCTCATGAGCACTACTCTGCAGGTGTATTTCAACCGCAACAGTTTGGGCATTTTGAAGGGAACAAAACCGAGAAACCTATTTGAATGTGTGTGATGGCTGAAACCCCACAATCTCATCATCATGGGGAGGATTCTGTGTCATTACTTTAGTTAAGTATTTCTTTGAGCTACACATTTTGAGCGCTGTTCTGTTTGGTTGACCTCTTTTAGAGAACCAGCTGGTTTGTTGTAGTTTTTTTTAACATCATTTGGGGTAAATAAAAGATCCTATTCTTTAAATGGACTCTTTGCATCCTTTGCCTCACTGCATGGTCTCTTTCAAGGAACTGGAACTAGTGCCCAACTTGTGTGCAGGTTAAGTTCAACTAGAACTTCTTGGGACCACTTCAAGGTGATGTTTCTTTAACCGGATGAGGATCAGATTCCAAAGTTCATTCCATTCAAATATATAAAATTGCTAACTATTTAAGTTTTTCTATGGTGTTTCTAAGAAAAAAAATAAACTAAAAAGCAGAAGTCTGTTTTGTCCTTTTAGGGTGAGGCCCACTGTGTCTTTCAAACATTGGCCCCCATCATAATGTAATCCAGGCTGCATTTGGGACTTGTTTGACATTTTCTAAAAGTGAAAAAAGAATTTCAAGCAGCAGATGCCTTTTAAATGTGCAGATAAAACCTTTTGTTGTTTTAAACAGCATTTGTAAAACTTAATAAATTCCACATTGACCAAATGAATTACTGTTTTATACCAAAAATGTTTGTTTCTCTTTTTTCTGTCAGGAAGGCATCGTGATGGCGATTAGAGGAAGTTGTGACAGACAGACGTCAGGAGGACGATGTCAGGCCAGAGAGCAGTGACACATTGTGAGCACGGACAAACAACCACTCTTGTGTTTGATCTGATGGGAGGTGGCAGGAGATGAAGAGAAGAAGGTAAATTCACCCTGAAAGCCAGATCACAGTCTAAGGTCAGCTGGAGCACAAAATAAATGATGACCACTAAAAAAAATACAGACACAAAATAACTTGTCTAGGTTAATAAACGTCAGATTCAAATTACAAAACTAGCTAGATTTTTTTTTTTTTTTTTTAAGTTTAAGATGACACCTAAAGCAATCAAAAGTTCAAATCTAAATTATTTTTTAAATGTCTGGATTTGAATTAAATTGACTATTTTTTACATTATTTCCTTTTTCTTCTTTAAAGTCATCACTTTGAACAATTCAATGTCTGCATTTGTGTTTTAATGTTACTTTATTTTATTAATTGACTCAAATGAATCAACGACATTGGTTGTTTCTTCCTAAATAAGTTTCAGGTTACGTTTCTTTCTTCCTCTTTGTGTTCAAATTTGTTTGCGACTGTGTTTCCCATCGCATGCTGTTTGGATGAGATGCTCCCTCTCAACTGGAAACTAATACTTACGCTGCGGTTTCTGGAGCTTGTGGGGAAATTGCCTGTGAGCCTCTAACTGCATATCAACTTGACTGACTCATCTCTGACTTTGTGGGAAAGTCTGATATATGTCACACTTATCTGGTCAGTTATTCCGCAGACCTGCAAAACGAGGATTCCCACAATACCCTGATAGTCTTGTTTACCATCTCATTTACGTAAAGCAAAGACGAAACTACGCACCATTCCACCTCCTACAATGACTCACACACATCTGTAGGGATTCAGTTTTTAAGTATCCATTGGAGACTAACATCTGCTTGTACACACACACACACACACACAAGGTTTGATGCTACTTGGATCAGGTGAGACCTTAGTAGTGGCAGAAAAACAAATAGGACACAGGATGTGGGAAAGAATGAGGAGTCAGATATTCGTACCTAGCAGAGTATAAATCTGATCCAGTCCCATGATGGACCGTCACCAAGACAACAATGAGACCGTTCACAACCAGTTAATTCAGGCTATCTGATGTCTCAGTGACAACATTGGGGCCTCACACTTGTCTATTTTCTCCAGAGTGAGCTGTTGTAGCATGTTTACCACCAATTATGTGCTTTGGGGAAAATGCCAAGTCTATAAATAGCATTTTGTTGTGTGCGCCTCTCAGTTTGTGCCCATAAAACCATAAAAATGAGACTGAGAGCACTGAACGCTGACGTCACGAGCCGAGGGCTTTGATCAGTAAATGAAGAGAGGATGAGTCACTCTATTCACTTAGATCACCTCTTTTTTTTCACCAGCTTCACTCCTTGGCCTTTCAGGTTTCTGCTGTTTTCACATAACACATGTTGAGCCGTCACGTTTACTTTTCTTTGACTTTTAACCAAATTCATCACAAGATCAGCACAGGTGTTTCTCACCCCAAAGACTAAATTCAGACTTGCCATGTCAGTCTTCTGCAGAAACGCTCAACATGGGTTTCAGACCACATTGTGTTTCCATTTCTGCCTGAATGGATAAAATGTACACAAACTATTCAAAATAGAAAAAGTTTGACTCTTGGAACAGATGGTTCGGACTTTATTTTTTCTCCAATCCAAGCCATTTTCCCTTGGCAGCAGAAATATAAATGGATTAGTGAGGTTTTTTGTGAGCCCCTGCTGGTCTACCCCAATACCATCAAGCGACAACCACACACTTTTTCTGTCAGCTCTGCATTTGTAATTTGACTTTGTAAATTGAATTGAATTGAATATACTTTATTTATCCCCAAAGGGAAATTTGGCAATGGGACAATTTGGAAATGGGGCAATTTTGAAATGGGGCAATTTGGAAATGAGGCAATTTAAACCTTTCAACAACTTAATTTTGTAAATTTATATATAAAACAAGCCAAAAACTATGCATTCTACAAAAACTAATAAGATGAGTTTGTTGCTAAAATTCCTTCAGTCAGAGAGGCCAGACTGAGAAGGTTTGGAGATGTGCAGAGAAGAGAGAGTACATCGGCAGAAGGTTTCTGGGTTTGGAACCACCAGGAAAGAGGCCTAGAGGAAGACCAAAGAGGAGGTTCATGGATACTATGAAGGAAGACATGAAGATAGTTGGTGTGACTGAGGAGGATTCAGGAGACAGGGTTAGTAAGATGGAAGAAACTGACTTGTTGTGGTGACCTGAAGGGAGATGCCGAAAGAAGAAGAAGACGTTCAGTTTGTAGCACCCCAAATTTAGGATGTGGGATGTTTTGGATTTTAGGATCAGAAGTTTTGGTAAAGAAATCCCTTCCTGGAGGGAATGGTTCATTAAGAATGTCTCAAATGAGCTGCAAAACCATCGAAACCATTTAAATCAGAAGTATTTTTATTTTAACATGAACAGCACCAAAAATAGTTTTGCAAAAATATAAACCCTATGCCTTTATTTTGGGAATGATCTGTGATTAAATAAAATACAATAAAATAAGAAGAAAAACATCACTACTAGATTTCTTGTGAGGAGACACCATGCAGAGATATGTTAAAAAAATCACAATTTGAAACGTTGAAAAGATATCGCCAATTAATTTAAGCTAGCTCACATGTAAAAAGTACTAATTTATTAAACAGCAAAGTGTTACATTTTCATTTTGATCTGAAGTTTCTTTTTTGATTAAAATCTTGGTCCTTGTCTTCTACATGCTCCTTTTGGGGCTGTCGTTCTGACCATCATTCTGAGGATCTCCCTGCAGAAAAGAACGTATTACTAAACAATAACCTTCATTTTAAAGATAAAATACAGTGTATGAGAACCCACCAGGACAGAAAATGCTCCAGAGCGTCCAGATTTTCCTCTCTTTGGTGGATCCAGCTTCACTTGTCTCCTCACTCTGGTCAACTGGAGACGGGTTCCCATGCTGGTTTTTTGAGCAGTGATATTTCCAATGAGATGAATTTTCTCCTGTAAAAGAATCAGATGGCAATTAACTTTAACTACACATAGAAACTCACTTAACAGTTTAAAGTGGCTTTGTAACAGTATTATCAGATTTCTAGTTGACTCACCTGCAGGTGGTTGGACATCATATCGTTCTTTAGGAGCGATAAGGAGCCCGGGCGGTGCTTGCAACTTTTCCTTTTCAGCTTTGCAGCTAGATTTCTTCTGGACTTGTCAGCCTTAAAAACACACACAGACACAATGATACAAAGACACTCACGAAAAACACACAGCTATGCATATTTATTCTTCATCATCAACACAACTGTCATCTTATCTCTTCATGTTCTGTTTGAACAAAAACTATCATACTGTCATTCAGTATAAAGAAGGTGGAAGATCTTAAGTATTTGGGATCAACAGTTCAGAGCAATGGAGAGTGTAGAAAAGAGGTGAAGAAGCATGTGCAGGCAGGCTGGAACAGGTGGAGGAAAGTATCAGGTCTGATGTGTGATAGAAGAGTTTCAGCTAAAATGAAAGGGAAAGTGTACAAAACTGTGATGAGACCCGCCATGCTGTTTGGTCTAGAAACAGTGGCACTGAGGAAAAGATAGGAAAAAGAGATGGAGGTAGCAGAGATGAAGATGCTGAGGATCTCTCTGGGACGGACCAGAATGGACAGGATCAGAAATGAGTATATCAGGGGAACAGCACATGTTAGAGGTTTTAGAAATAAAGTCAGAGAGGCCAGACTGAGATGGTTTGGACATGTGCAGAGAAGAGAGAGAGAGAACATCGGAGGAAGGATGCTGGGTTTGGAACCACCAGAAAAGAGGACTAGAGGAAGACCAAAGAGGAGGTTCATGGACGCAGTGAAGGAAGACATGAAGATAGTTGGTATGACCAAAGAGGATTCAGCAGATAGGGTTAGATGGAAGCAACTGCTTGTTGTGGTGACCCCTGAAGGGAAATGATGAAAGGAGAACAAGGAGACTATCATTCAGTACCATTTAAATAATCTGATAATTCCACCCACAACTGTCTTAACGAAGATTATCTACTAGATCAGAGAAAAACTAATTATGGTTTTAGATTTGCATGTGCTAATTTTAAATGATTATTCCTAGAAAAACTATGCAGGGACAGGACCTCTCTTTTTACAGGTCTCCATGAGGTTTCACAAAATTTGAGGAGTTTTTTCCTCCCAATGAAGGAGTGTCTGGTGTACTATATACAGTATCTGTTTTGTTGACTGTATTAAGTCTTATTGTGTGTTTCTGTTTGATTAAAAAATTAGGCTTTACATATGAGATTTATTTCTGTATTTGGCATCTGCTTCTCCCTCTTCCATCCACTTTTGCTGACTCCTGTGTGACTAAGCAGAAAGGTTTACCTTGATGAGGGTTTGAGGGAAGCCTTTCACAGAGACAGCCCCGGGCTGACTGAGATGACTCAGGTGGGTGGGACCCCTGCGTTCCACCTGTCTCTTACGTCTGAACAAAACCTGCAAGGAGAGGACAGTCAGAACTACAGGAACTAGTATCAGATAAAAAGAATTCTCTGTGAGCTTTGTTCTGATTCTGTTTGGTCTTTTATTAAACTCTGAATGGCTCCGTTTTCCTTTTACTGAACTGTAAGCACCAGCAGGAGAGGAAAGTAAAATGAATATTGTTTGTGGCTCGGTTTCTTCCTGCATTGATTTTCTCAGAAATGAGTCACTGCTATTGATCCACTTATTTTCCTAATAAATGCTTTGTCACTTTGAGCAAGAATAGGCTTTGCTACGCAAATTAGGACTATAATGTTTCAAGAGTTTCTCTGGGATTTGGTTAAATTTTTTCTTTTTAGTTTAGAAACAAATAAAATTGTTTTATACTGTAAGCAGATCAATCCGCATGTAAGATGTGTCCTAAACTAAGAGGATATATTGAAACATCTCCATGTATGGAGATGATAGGTTGTGACATTCCTATCTCCAGATGCACATGGAAATGTGTATAAACAGAATACCATTTTTTGGCAGTTTTCACATGTCATTTAGGCACTTTTAGGCATTTTTTCCTTTTTACTGTATCATTTTCCACACATGAAATAAACAAGCTGAATGGTTAGTCTGTAATCAAAGGGCTGGGTGTCTTCCTCTCATTGTGGGAAATGCTATGAAAAACTACAAAAATGCAGAGTAATAACACACAGCATCATCTGGAATGTAAGGACTCAGCCTAAATATAAGAACATAAGAACAAGAATGGGGTTACTGTTCCTGTAAGACCACACAAACATATGCAAATGTAACAATGGATGCCAAAAATAACTGTTCATTGATTTGCTCTTCCTAAATGCCTAATTTTAAACAATTTGTAGCAATGTACAAAACAGTCTGGTTGGATTCCAAACCTTCCATCACAGGGATGGGATTATATATATTTTTTAAATGTGAGGGTGTAGATGTTTGTGGGTGGGCTGTAACAGGGTGGAGTGACATTCTTTTTCAAAATGGGGGAGAAAAAAAGATCACATGCTAATTTGTTCAAACTTTGCAAAGTATCTATGTAAGTCAACACTAGAACTACCAATGCCGTCAATTTGACATTTCTCGGAATTCGACGTCTAATTACTGTAGTTACGTTGATCTTTGAAGTTACATGTCTTCTGACTTTTTCTACATTTTTTTTGTTGTAATTTAACTGAAACAAAACACTAAAAACGAGTTCTGAGTCATTCTTCCTCTAACTCCCCCACCCGTCAATTTGACGTTTCTATTGAATACCGTTGCCTAGTAACCGTTGTGGCGCACTCAGGAGAAATCTTCGAGAGCAAAAATGGATTTGAGAAGTTTGTCGGTCAGTGAGACGCTTCAGTGTATGACGTCATCGCCAGAGCGCTAATCGTCAAATTGACGGCATGGGATTTCTAGTAGTTCTAGAAATCCGGTAGTCCTAGTGTTAGAGTTTTCAGAAGTATTAGACAAAAATATTCAAGTGTAAATGCCCAAAGTTGATCATTTGCATGCTCATCATTTGTTAAATGTGTTCAATTTAAACCCCATCAAAGATGTATGTCAGGTATTGACCATTTTTTATTCAGTTGTCCCTCCTGTTGATTTCCAAATGCCTGATCAGTAAACAAATTTTACATGATGTGGATGAAGATTTGAATCAATTGAGGTTTTATATTTTCCTTTCCAAGACAATTTTGTTTAAAATATCAGCATGATTTAATCTTTCCTTCTTCTCTTCAAACCACCCTCAGTAAACTCATATCACCACTAAATCTAATCTATTCCTTCAATATTTCAGCTTGGATGCATAAGCAATTTATTATGTAGAATTGATCAATCTCTTTGAGGTTTTTATCCCCTAAATGCAAAAATGGAACTAAATTAGGGCATGTAAAGAGAAATTTAAGTGGTGCAGCTTACCAAGCCCTCGGCTGAGCGAAACACTCTCTGATGTCTTTGGTCATCCTGCTGAGAAGATAAGAGTCACAGTTAGTGTTTATATTTAATTAGGGAATGTTAAAAGACAGATAACCATGAAATTTAATCTGTTAAGCATAAAAAAGCATTGGGATCAAAGATCTCCAAACACAGTCTATTTGAAATCTGAGATGTGCAAATAACAATGTGTGAAGAAAATATATGCTTGTTTTAGATGGATCGGTGCAACGACCCCAATAATTAGGATTCTGCATTGGTGTGTTGTGGTGAAGAAAGATCTGAGCCAAATAGCAAAGCTCTTGATTTAACAGTTGATCTACGTAGCCACCCTCACTTATGGAAGGGGTGTCCAAATCCGGTCCTCGAGGGCTGGTGTCCTGAAGGTTTTCCATATGTTCTTGCATCTACACACCTGATCCAGTTAAATGTGTCATTGTGCCAAATTCTATTGGCTGTTGATTTTACTTTCTGTGCATCAGCTGTATTGAACCAGGAATACAATGAAAACCTTCAGGACACCGGCCCTCGAGGACTGACTTTGGACACCCCTGACCTATGGTCACCAGCTGTGGGTGGTGACTGAAAGAACGAGATTGCGGATAAAAGTGGCTGAAATGAGCTTCTTCTGCAGGGTGAATGGACTCTCAGAGATAGATTGAGGAGCTCTGCCATTCGGGAGGAGCTCAGAGTAGAGCCGTTGCTCCTCTCAGCTGAGAGAAGCCAGATGGGGTGGTTCAGGCATCTGGTTAGGATGCCTCCTGAGCACCCTGCCAGTGAGGTGTTTCAGGCACGTCCCACCGGAAGGGGACCCAGAGGAAGACCCCGAACTCGCTGGACAGCTGACAAGGGAACGCCTCGGGATTCTCCCAGGTGAGCTGGAGGCTGCAGCCAGGGTGAGAGAAGCCTGCGTTTCTTGTGTGAGGCTGTTGCCCCTCGATCCCTCAAGCAGAAGACAACGGAACGAAAAAAATGCGCTGGACACATTTGGCTCAGATGGGCACCATCTCTTCTTAAATCCCACAAATTGCGTAATTCTTTTTTAATTATTTGGTGGTTTTAAAGCTTTAACTTACCATTCCATGTGTTCTGTTTGTAGTGAAACGAGCCAACACACTTACACACATACACACACACACACATACACAAGCCCGTTTGCAGCTGCTGGTATTAGTTAGCCCTCACCACATCTGAAGCTTGTAATTACCCATGCTGTAATTATATTACAAATAAATTCTACAGAAAAATAAAGCACATGTATGTGGCACAAATTTTCTGAGATGGAATAAAAATTCTCGGGTCTCTCCCGCTGCTGTCAAATCCATTGTCCAGATGAGGGCTATTACTTTGGACAGAACATGGAGACAGAGCTAAGAAAAATGCCCGCCACAAGTTTGAAGTGGAGCAGCTGGTGGCCACATGAGAAGTAAAAAGGGGAGCCAATGGTTTTTGTTCCAATGTAGGGTGTATTTTTGGTTTTGTGGCACAATGTCTGTGAAAACCATCACAATGAAACTTTCTTCCAGTTTGAGTGAAAAATTATACGTCTCCACAGGTCAAAGCAGACCGAATGCAGTGATGGTCATTTCAGCCTCTTTCATCAGTCGGAACCCACATTCCTGGTTTGCATGGGAAAACTCCAACCAAACTTTTTGAAAACTAACCAACTCAATCTGCTTCTGGTTATCCAAAAAAAAGTAAAGAAAAACTATCAAAGTCTATTTGGTTCTCACATCATCAAAAACTTGTCATCATATTGACCAAATTTAACAGCATCAAAAAGCATTAAAATTTACGGTTCATTATTAACTTTTTAATTTAAACTAACTATTTTAATTAAATTTCTTGAGAAATAAATTTGGAAAGATGTCATTTCAAACTAGTTTTTACCTCCAGGGTTTGTAAGCTGCTTAGATGATGACTGGCACATAATCATCACTTTTGTCAGTCTCTTAACTATCAGCTTCAGTATAAGTGTGTCACTTACCTGTCTGTCTGTGGTCCGTGTGCTGTCACACAGTTCTCCTCGGCTGGCTCCTGAGCATTCGAAGGCGTGTGACAGCAGGCTCGCCTGCAGACACAGCACACAGAGCAGGACACCAAACCCCATGATCCAGGCAGTAACCAGACTGTTTCCAGCACCCTGTCAGCTCCCTGCTTTATACTCTCGGCTCTGCTAATGGGGAACAGATGCAGAGGAATGGGAGGCCATGCCAGCTTCACACAGACAAACAGCCCACCACAAGCATGTGCTCTACGCCAGCCAGTGGCCTGTGGTCCTGCAGAAACATGTCAGACATCTAACGGGACCTCCTTTTCAGAGACTGCCTCGCCCACCGCCCACTTCTCCCCCCCCCAGTCCAAAGAAAGATAATTTTCCACTTTTGCATCACAGCTGCTTCGTAAGTGTGTGCAAACAAGGAACCAAACTCAGGAAACTTGTGTCAAGTCTACTCTTTGGAAAAATGGTGAGATTCCAGTTGTGTTTAAAAGAAAAGCAGCATTGTATCTGAATTTTTTTTCCAGCAGTTTGAATCAGTCTTTTTTTAAGGCAGGTTGTCACAAATCCAAACCTAATTTATTCTTTCAGAAAAAGTTACAGGTGTTTATATTCTACTTTTATTGATACACGTGTGTCTACAGATGTTATGAATCTCTCATCCTGCAGACTTCCGTTTCATCCCAAGGTGTATTTGTCAGACTTTCTGAGGCGTACAGTGATTATTTAAGTTCTAAACAGAGCTTCTACAGAAGCTGCATCCATGTTCTTACATTCAATCACATGCTTTCCATTATCCAGTCGCCACACATCGGCAGAGTTTTCGTGTAGAAGCTTAAACAGTAAAGCTGTTAAAACATAACACATCATTAAAGTTGTGTGTCCTGCTGAGTCGGTACACCAACGGGCACCTTCACACAAGGTGTGTTAAAAGATGGAAAGTCTGACTGGGAATGAGAAAGGGGAAGAATTCAAGACTAATGTCTGCATGTTATACGCCCTGAGCTTTGGGTCACGTAGGGATTGTCTCCCATACACCGCTGTGATAATTAGGGAAATAAACGCATTAAATTTCCGGGTGAAGCTAAACCTTTAAACAAATCTCTCTTAAAGCTTGTCAGGAGAAAATACTCGTAGTGTGTGAACTGATTGTAAAAGCAGTGAGTCAGAGATGTTGTAGAGAATAAACCCCGGATATTTATTTTCTTCCCCCTGCTGTGAACCTTGAACGCCAATATTTTCTTGGCTAGACTGTTCAGGAAGCAGGACTGCAAACATCTCCCAGAAGGCAGAGTGAGACCGCAGACTGGACAGTTGTGGGTTGAGGAAGGGAACCGGTGGACCGAATGTTTGGTCGGTAGACTGTGGAGGAGAAGAGTGAAAAATGACCTTGAAGAATCAAAATGTGGTTTCACTTGGCAGCAGAACTTGTGAGGAGGCAAACACTCCCACCGTCTGACTGGATGTTTCAATGTTGCTCCTTGTTGGCGTCAGAACCTGGGTTTCAGTTTGAAGTGTCTTGAAAAAATAAGCTGACATCTCAAAAACGGTGATGTGGTAGATATCACTGTGACCTCACAGGAAGAAGATTGGGGATTTGGGTCGCAGGTGGTGAGAGGCTTGAATCACTGTTCTTTCTGTGTGGAGTTTGCATGTTCTCCCTGTGTATGTGTGTGTTTTCTCCAGGTACTCTAATTCCCCCCCACCCTCCAAAACCACACATTTTTGGTTAACTGGCCTTTGTAAAATTGACTCTAGGAACAAGTGTGTGCGTCAATGGTTGTCTGTTTCTATGTGTACCCCCACAACAAACTAGAGACCTGTTTGCTGTGTATCCCGCCATCTCACTAACGTCTTAAAATTAATGGTACAAGTTAAAACACAATTCTCACGGAATGAAGCCAGTAATAACAGCACAGAAGAAGGAATGGATTCATCCATGTCAACATCTTTTTCTTAAGACCCCCAATGTAAAGCAATTTACTTTTAATGTCAGAGATAAAACTGGATTAAATCACAATGAAAGGATTTGAAGATGAAGCGTTACAGTCAATAACTTCTAACCCATCACGAGAGAGAAAAAAAGATCAGTCCCACAAAGAGCACTTTATGTGGTGGTCACCAGCTCCAGCAGCAGGAGAACAGATGTGTAAGAACAGTAACTGTGACTTAGAAAACCTCTGGATTAAAACACATGAGTCATGGAGTAATTCCCGTTTTCAGTTTTGTAACTTGAAACACGGACTCTTAGACTAAATGTTTAAACAAAGCTAAACACAAGACAAAAAATGAAATCCTTCAAATTGAACTGCTTTAAATGTTCAATAAATATTTATGAAGATTGGACACTCAAGGGAAGAAAAAAAACCAAAACAAAATAAGGACAAGGTCATTCAATGTTTTTTCTTCTTCTTCTTTCAGCATTTCCCTGGAGGGGTCGCCACAGAAAGTCAGTTTCTTCCATCTAAACAAGTCTCCTGCATCCTCTTCGGTCACGCCAACTATCTTCATGTCCTCCTTCACTGTATCCATGAACCTTGTCTTTGGCCTTCCTCTAGGCCACTTTCCTGGTAGTTGCAAATCCAGCATCCTGGATGTACTCTCTCTCTCTCCTCTGCACATGTCCAAACCATCTCAGTCTGGTCTCTCTGACTTTATCTCCAAAACCTCTAACATGTGCTGTTTGTCTGATCCTGTCCATCCTGATCACTCCCAGAGAGATCCTCAGCATCTTCATCTCTGCTACCTCCATCTCTGTTTCCTGTCTTTTCCTTAGTGCCACTGTCTCTAGACCAAACAGCATGACCGGTCTCACAACGGTTTTGTACACTTTTTCTTTCATTTTAGCTGAAACTCTTCTATCACACATCACACCTGATACTTTTTTCTACATACAATATTCGATAAACTAATTATTTATGTTTGCGTAGAATGAGATGCACGTGACAGTTGGTTTGGAAGTAAAGACATTCACGTAGTAGTGTTTAAAGCAGCGTAACATGCAACATTTAGTTTTTACATGTTTGAATTATTGTCATTTTTAATAAGCTCATTTTCAATTACTCACACCAGGAAGGTTGAGGTTCGAATCCCGAGTGGGGATGAACCTTGGAATACTGGCCTTTCTGTGTGAAGTTTGCATGTTCTCCCTGTGAATGCGTGGGTTTTCTCCAGGTACTCCAGTTTCCTCTCACCCTCCAAAAACATATATTTTAGGTTGATTGGACCTTGCATATGACTGTTCTAAAGAGCCTCATGCTCCTTCTGTTTCAGATCTGGTCAATTTTGTGAACACAGACAGGAGAGCAGTATAAAGAAATCAATTGGCTTGTATTAAACTAGTCAAATATCTACTCACTCATTAGAACCTTGAAAAACAACCCAAACTCTGTTTCTAATCACTGGATTTTTTTGTGGCTATGTTTTAAGCAGGAATAGAGACATAGACCAAGTCACATGTTTAAAAGTGATCTCAATGAATGGAAGAAAGTGTGTAAATATTTGCTTCATGCCCTTTTAGCACTTCTCTTCGGATGTTTGATAATGGTTAAAGGTGGAGTGTGTGAGAGTTACTTACATCTAGTGGTAAAGACGGGAATCACCAATCAGCCAAACAATTTTTCACACATCTTTAATTACAACTAATCTCTTGATTGCACCTCATACTTTTTCTTTAAATTCCACGTACTTGTTCTGTTTTCAACATTTTACTATTAAAGTATGTGCATCCCACATAATGTTTCTCTATTCCAGTGGCTGAAATATGGAAGATTCTTTGCAGTGCAATTGAAAAAAATGGAATAATTTGGTCTTTGAGCTGCAAGAAAAAGTCAAACATCTCTTTTGGGAAACTAGTTTCCTCTCAATTTGCCATGTTTTCATTTTTTCCTAATTTCCCTTGAAGGTGTGTCAGTGTTACCTCTGAAAGCTTTCCTTTGTAGGTTCATGTACTCAAGATTTATTAAAAAAGCAACAGGTACACTTAAAAAAAAATCACATCCTTGGAAAGATGTTTAACATGTGACTCTGTCCGATTGAGACGCTGACAGTTACTTTGTGTATCTTGGTTGCTCCTACAAAACCTCCATTTGGCTTCAGCTTAGTTACACACAAACTAACACCTCGTGCCTCTGAATGCAGATTAGAGTGTTACAGATGAGCAGAGCACTAATGAATGCTGCACAGACACTTCTACTGACTTAGTTTGAGGCCGTGGAGTTGTGATCTTTGCAGAGAAATGAGGACTCATATTCTTCCTCCAGTTGTCTGTACAACTACAGGTCTGATTACAAATCAATACTTCTCTCCAGCACACAGTTTTCTCTGCCTTGCTGCTCTGGCAACAGCTATATGAGAGGTGCAAGGGAGAGAAAAGCAGCAAGGCTTTCAGTGCTGTCATGTGGAAACAGCAGAGGAAGCCAAGGACGAGGAGAAAACAGCCCAGCCCTGATGCAATTTCTGTTTTTTATTGAACAAACAGAAAGAACTCAGTGACATCTTACATTTCACATTTGTTCTTACGTTTGAAGATTAACGTGTTCACATTCAGTATCAGACATTATTAATCTTTTATCTTCAATTTGCATCTTTTATTCTCTTTATATTTGAAAGGCCTCACTGATCACAGTCGACTTCATGAACAGCACTTTTGCAAAAAGAAATAAACCCACACGATTTCATTCCTAATTCAATCCTTTTGATATATGTGAAATCATAAAATACAAATTTAGACATCAGAGCACCAAAAAGACACCGCTCTAAGTGTAACTAATGAATTAAATGATAAGTTTCTGTGGGTGGAAGCTGCTGAGACATGACAGCTTTAATAAATCAGCATATATACAGAAATAGCAACTTTCTTTTTACTGCATAAAACTAGGAAGTAGGCCAAGTGCTTCAATATAAAATATCTTATAAAACTCTGCAGGGATTGAGCTTTATTCACATCCTTATTGGTTTGAGAATGGACTAAAAATATCTGGAGTGATTGTTTTTATTTGTATAAATTGGACATAAAGGTTACTTTGTTTCAACATCACCCACAATTAAATCTGTACCATTTGTAGTGAATGGGTAATGTTTCAATTTATTTCCACATCAGCTTTAATAAATGTCCTATTTCTTTTCATTTGGAATGAAAATAAAACCTTGGATTGAATGTTCAATCATTTCTGCATCCTAATAAATTAGAATCAAAGGCCCTCGTCTGTTATTTGAACTATCTTGGATGATTCAGCAGCAATATTTTTACATCAGTATTGGTTGAATTTTTTTAAAATAAATTTTTACTATTTTCATCTCATCTCAAAGTATAAAACTTAAAGGACTTAATTTTTTATTATTTTTCTAAAACGCATTTTGAAGAAGGTTCAAATCACAGGAAGAGACGAGGCCTGAAACACTAGCCTTTCTGTGTGGTGTTTGCATCTTCTCCCTATGCATGCGTGGGTTTTCTGCACATACTCAAGTTTCCTCCCACCCTCCAAAAAATATGCATGTTATGTTAATTGGCTGCTACAAAATTGCCCCTTGGAATGAATGTGTGTGTTGATGGTTTGTGTGTGTGTGGTCCTGCAACAAACTACTGACCTGTTTGGGGTGTATCCTGCCTCTCACCTTGAATTTGCCAAGAAAGAATCCGCCACGCTGCACAACCCTGTTAGGGATAAGCGGTTCGGAAGATGAAACGAATATTCCGAAGAAAACAAAAAGTTAATCTATGCATATTGTTTTCTATTTTGGCCAACCCAATAATATCCTGCTTTTGTTTCTTGTGCAAAGCTCTGAACACCAGTTTAAGAATATTCATATACTATTTTGCACAAACTGTAAAAAAAACATTAAAAAACTAAGAGATTTGAGGAATCCGGTGTTTTTTTTTTAGACCAATTGTGAAAATCCCACAAACCTAATCACTAGTGCCCACACATATAGTTTGGAGGAGACTAAGCTTGACATTTAAGGGCTTAGTTGACATTCTGGTTCTGGTTTGAATGCATGGAAAATAGAACATCTATTTCTTCCTGTGTGGAGCTTACAATGTGTGGTGATGTGTAAGAATGAAAACTGTGTGAATTCCTTGCACAAATAATTTTGAGCATGTGAACGAGTAAAAAACACAGAAAATATATCAAATGAAACAAGTTTTTTTCTATATTGACTGTTTTCAATAAGAATATAAATAAGCTGTAATCTCATGAAAAAGACCCGAAAGAGGTGGTATTGTGCTTTTGGAGGGTTACATTATTAATCAGAATTCTGCCTTTTTGGTGGAAATTAGATAAAAAAAAATCTGTAGAACCATATGATACAATTATTTAAATCTCAACATTATTAATTGAACCACATTGAATTTAAAGTCAGAGAGGCCAGACTGAGATGGTTTGGACATGTGCAGAGGAGAGAGAGAGAGTACATCGGAAGAAAGATGCTGGATTTGGAACCACCAGGAAAGAGGCCTAGAGGTAGACCAAAGAGGAGGTTCATGGATACAGTGAAGGAAGACATGAAGATAGTTGTGTGACCGAAGAGCATGCAGCAGATAGGGTTAGATGGAAGAAACTGAGTTGCTGTGGCGACTGCTGAAGGGAAATGCAAAAAGAAGGAGACTGAATTGAAAAAACTTGACTTGTTTGATGTGACTCTCGAGATTTTTATGATAGAAAACTACTATAATGACTGTTCTGTAGTAATTTTTCAAATAGAGCATTGACAATGTGGAATACAAAGCACATCATCTGGAGAGAGTGTCACACGTAGCGTAGGTCGTGCCCTCTCACTGTCTCTCATTTATACTCCATCCTCTCTGTTCTCTTGTTACCATGACAGCGAGAAGTTAAGAGTCAAACAATGACGTTAAGGACTCAGCCCTGTGATGACAGGACAAAGGGAATGTCTGTGTTTGGCTAAAGCATGACATGAAGGAAGTTTTAGATTTAATGCATGTAAATATTTAAACATATATATTCTGTCTTGTGTTCATTGTTTTCAAAAGTAAAAAGGAATTCCGTTCCGTCATTTTCCGCTTGTTCCGGGGTCGGGTCGCGAGGACAACAGCCTCAAACGGGTAGCCCAGGACTCAATCACCCCAGCTGCATCCTCCAGCTCACCCGGAAGGATCCCAAGTCGTTCCCTGGCCAACTGTAAGACATAGTCTCTTCAGCGGGTCCAAGGTAGGTCCCTTGATCTCCTCCCGGTGGGATGTGCCCAAAACACCTCGCCCGCGAGGCACTCCGGGGGCATCCTTACCAGATGTCCGAACCACCCCATCCGACTCCTCTCGACCTAGAGGAGGAGCGGCTTGACACCAAGCTCCTCCCGAATGGCAGAGCTCCTCACCCGATCTCTGAGTGAGAGCCCAGCCACCCTGCGGAGGAAGCTCATTTCGGCCACTTGTACCCGCGATCTCATTCTTTTGGTTACCACCCACAGATGGTGACCATGGGTGAGGGTAGGAACGTAGATCGACTTGTAAATCGAGAGTTTTGCTTTTCGGCTCAGCTCTCTCTACTACAACGAACCAATGCAGCGTCCTGGTTATTGCTGATGCCGCACCGATCCACCTGTTGATATTTTTTTTTTACCATAATTTGAATAAAAATATTTTTTTGTTTTAGGAGTTCCTCATGCTTTTAAAGTTAAAATGGAACTAACCAAATGGAAATATAAAATTAAGCATCTTTTTTACTTTGGTTTGCAGAACTAAGCTGAGTTTTCTGATTATAAAAGCCTGAGGTTAAAGCTGAGCTGTACAAAACTCTTCTTTACTGTCAGCATCTTTACTGATGCCTGCTTCCAAACCTACATTTAAACTTTGGAACAAAGTTACTTTAGAAGCTGAAAAGTTGGCTCAAAACTTTAAACCAGAAGTACTGGATGTTTTTCACGAACTGTGGCATTGTTAGTGGGTGAAGGCTGGATACAGACCAAATTATCAGTGTGAGAAAGTAAAAATATAAGTCTGGCAAAAGGAATGAAGCTAGAACAAGAAGAGTGTATGGTTGTAGTTAATAGAGAGCTGTTCACTAGACCGGAAAGACCAAGATCCAAAATTCTTAGAGGTTTAATTTAGAAGAATCACAGAACTATCTCTGTCTTTGCAACCAAACAATTTGAATGTTCCTGTTGGTCACTATCACTGCACACGTCATTGTGGTAACACAAAACTGGAAACTTCTTCCAGGCCTCTAAAGGATGTTTTAACATGTGGTTAGAGTGGGAGAAGTCTATTTTAATATGAACATGATGCAGAATTAGAACTTCAATAAAAAAAAGAAAAAAAATCCCAAATTCCAGGAGGCAGTGAGAGATAAAAACTGCTATCACAACATTTGTATTTAAATCTTCTGGTTTAAAGTGGGGTTTGGAAGTTTTACATTGGTTTGGTCCACAGAAGTGGGGCGAAAGAACAAACAGGGAGAGACAAAAATACATGCAGATATACTGTGTATCGATACAAATGTGTCTATCTCAGGGGCGGATCCAGGGGAGGGGGAGAGAAGGGGCGCTCCCCTCCCTTTTTGGTCCTAAAAAAAAAAGAAGAAAGGAAAAGGGACTAGTCAAGCTAATCCCTTGCAGGGCCAGGGAATGGGCCAACAAAATGCAGGAAAATGACTCTTATTTTTCAAAATGTTCTAGGAGGAATTCCCCCCGGCCTCTCCTATACTGACTTTGTCAATGACCTCACGCCCTGTCCTGCATCCGCCCCTGTATAATCTAATAACAGCGTGGTGACTTAACTTTCCTGCAAATTTTTTGGTGAGCAAATCCAGAAACAATCTGGCAGAAAAATTTACCGTTTTGTTTTTACTTTTATGAAAAAGCAAAAAAATATATATTAAGTAGTGTTGCTAAGACTATAGCGGTTTATAGGACGGCTGAGCACAAAACCAAACATTTTAAAGCATCACCAAAGTTTCAAAATGGCCAACAGGTTCCTTCAAACTTGTCAGGATTGGTTTGCATGAACAGCAGCTATTTCAAGTGTAAAAATTAGCTTTAAAGGATGTATGTTGTTTAAATTGTAAATTGAATTGTTTCCAGTGCACGTTTTCCATCAGTCTTGTAACTTTCTATGGGTCCTTTAAATAATGAATGACCTGACTCTGGATTATTAGTGATTGCTTATTAGCTGTAATGGGGGAAATGGCTTTTATGACTCTCTTCCGCCACTGAAACCCACCCACCCAACCTTTGGAATGACTGGAAACACATTTATTACAACACAAATGTAAAACACTATTTGCACAAAGCAAAAAAAGAAAGTAAAGAAAAGATGCCATTACTTCTCCTTAAATACTTTTTATCCCCTTTTACTCAACACAGTTCAGACCAACACAATGCACAGTGACTCATTGTGTTTGTTTGGCTTTTCTGATGGTTTGTTTCCAAGACTGAAATGACCACTTATGGGCAATTAGTAACACTGAGTAGGCACAGGCTTCACCTCCACTTCTCCACCGAGGAACAGAAGGGAACATGTGTTTAAAAGGAAAGATGTGAGCGGCTGGAGAGTGTGTGTGTGGGGGCGGGGGAGGTAGTAATGTGTGGCTCAGTATGGTATTATGAGACAGACAGTGAGCTTTACTCAGATTATTGTTGAAAGCTGTTTTAATCCAAAATCAATACCAAGACCCATGGGTCATTTAACTAACTTTTTACCAAGTTAAACTAGAGAATTTGCATTATATACACATGCATGCATGGGAGTGACCAGGGAGTCACTCCCAGTGACCATCCTGAGTGACCAGGACGGATAGGATTAGAAATGAATATATAAGAGAAACAGCACATGTTAGAGGTTTTGGAGATAAAGTCAGAGAGGCCAAGGTTTGGACATGTGCAGAGGAGAGAGAGAGTGAGAACATCGGAAGAAGAATGCTGGGTTAGGAACCACCACGAAAGAGGCCTAGAGGAAGACCAATGAGGAGGTTCATGGATACAGTGAAGGAAGACATAAAGATAGTTGGTGTGACCGAAGAAGATGCAGCAGATAGGGTTAGATGGAAGAAACTGACTTGCTGTGGCGACCCCTGAAGAGAAATGCCAGAAGATGAGAAGCACATGCATGCATATGATGCACATACACAGTCTATATATAAAAACATAAAAAGTGCATTTTTATGTTTTTATACCATGTCTCTCATCAAATTGACTGTTGAGAACATAACATCTTCTCTGCATTAAAATGAGGTTTGAAATATGACAGACTGTCTGTGACACGGCCCCATGAAAAACTTAATAACAATGGCTGGTGGCAAGTGTCAAAAGTGATTACGCTGTACATCTCCAAGCACAGCAGCCGTCTCCAGCAGATGAGGAAGTGTTTTACCCTAGAAAAGATTTCCTGGGTAATCACTCCAAAGTTAACTTCAGGACGAACTTGATTTTGTTTGCATAAGTATTAAGAATTTTGAAGAACCTACTGATGAGCAAGAGTGATTTAAAAATGCATTATTTTTAACGGAGCACTTGCAATGTTGTGACGTGGAAGGAGGCGGACCCAAATGGAGGATTTATTAACAGAAGTCAGGTACGTTTGTAAGGCAAATGACACAGGATTAACTCAGAATTAAAAAGTTCAGATAATACAACAGAATTCCAGGTTGTTGATGATGTCGTCGTCGTCGTTACCGTCGTTATTGTTGTTATTGTCGTCGTCGTCGGGAGGGAGGGACAGAGGCAGGATGGTGGAGACAATGATCACCCAATGTGGAATTTTGGGCAGCATGGTTCACAGGTGTGTGGCATCAGAAATCAATCTCAGGTGTCCCTAATCAGGGCGATGAGGAAGGTCCAGGGCTTCCTCTGGCAGCAGCCGAGGGAATCACGACATGCAAATATGATTTCCGTTATTTTATACTTTATTTAAAAGGCATTTACAGTGAAAATAATTGATACAGTAGCTGGGCAAAAAACCCCAATATTTTCATTAATTGATAATGGTAAAAATCAAACTGAATTTTTCTCTTTTTTAAATGTTTTATATAGAAGTGAACAATAAACGGTTGATTAATGAACATTTATGTGGGCTTAGCTATGCAACTAACCCCTTACGACAGCTTGTGTGGGTGCAGACATTATAAAACTCTGACATGTGCATGTCTGTGGCAGATTTATTAATAGTTTGCCTTTAGGAAATGTTTGCAGCACTTTGACAACAGTGCACAGCCAGGTAAGGAAAGAGAAAATAAGGCATGAAGGTATGGTATAGGACAAAGTTGCTTTAAAAAGAATCTGGTATTCAAAAGCCCAGATGAACCTCTCCACATTGTCATCAAAAAGAGCTTTAGAGCTTAAGTGCAATTTTATTTTTGTTCAAATGCAGCTTTGCACTCTTTGCGTTTTGACCCTTGAGAATATTCTGTATAAATGTTGCTTATTCAACACTGGGCAAGACTGATGCTGCAGAGGTCAATCCAAGACATTTTGAAGGGTTAGCCAAGGGGAAAATTTTAACACAGCTGGCTGAGTAACCGTGTAATGTGATCACTCAGACATGAAAAATGTGTACATATTGGGTTTAAAATGATAAATTCTCAACTGTGTTTGGTAGGTTTGGAGCAATATATCTAGATATTAAAAAAGCAATTAGTTAGTCTGATAAAAAGTAAAAAATCCAGTTTATGAAAATATATGTTGCTTAGCATTGGTAAAATTTGTTTGACCTGTTAACAAATTTTAACGTAGAAAAGATATGAATCGGGGTCCTGAAATAATCTTTTATTCACCAGTATTAGCTTTTATTCTTATTGGATGCAACTACCTTTATTTTACTCAGAAATATTATCTTTTGGGAATACCTGTTAACAGGATCGCTGGGATACCGGAACCTATCCCGGCTGATTTCAGGCGAGAGGCAGGATACACTCGAACAGGTCGCCAGTCTGTGGCGGGGCCACACTCAGACAACCATCCACACACACACTCATTTCCAGGGGCAATTTCCCAGAGGCCAATCAACAAAACATGCATGTTTTTGGAGGGTGGGAGGAAACCCACAAGTATACGGGGAGAACATGCAAACGCCGCACAAAAAGGCCAGTGTTTCAAGTCCTGTCCCACCCGAGACTTGAACCCACAACCTTCTGTGAGGCCACTATGCTAACCACTGCACCACCATGAAGCCAGGAACTAATTTAGTTCAGCTCAGAAAAGATCAATATTGGTTGCAAAAGTATATATAAAATTGGTGATTTAATTATTTTGAGAAAAGCAATCGTTTCAACAAATTTACCAGTGATTTTTCATACGCTTTTATTCTTAAAAAAAATCTATCATAAACCAATGAGTTTGCTGTTTTTATCCCACCCACTGCTAAATCCAGTTATATGCATTGTTTCTCAAGCATCATTACATACCTTGTTTTAGCAGCGAGCCTTCTGCTTGAGCAAGGCATCATTTACTGACCATCTCTATAGTTTGTAAGAGCCAACATTCAGTTGATCTTATTTTGTGTGAAGTAAAGAAACCTCAAACACTGACACCGCAGTTGTGAAGCTGTAATTTGCATCCAAAGTTGTCAACTAACACAGCGTACAATAGCCACAATCATGTGCATATGTCTGCATACAAAACCTTTCAGCTTTAGCATGTGACATGAATGGAGAGACCACAATGTTTTGCTCTCCAACAATCAGAGCCGCCCAAGAGGCTTTGAGCATAGATTCCCATGCCGGGAAAAATCTGCATGTTGCATGATATGCTGACTCACTGATTGTGTTTCCAGACAAACTCAGCAGTTAAACATCTATGTATAGTGTATCTCTTTTACACATTAGCAGGGTGGAAATATTTACATTTCCAGTAAAATCCAATAAGAAAAAACAATCATAACTCCATCTTTTTTCAGCTGGTGAATTTAGAAATCCTACCAAGTCCTGCAGTAGCAAGACTTGAAGATTTGACCCCAGCATTTATGATGAAAGAAGCTTCTTTTTTTTAAGCTTTTAAGTGACCAGCAGTTGCATTAGTTTGTAGAAATATGAACAAAGGATTATTGATGAGAAGCCAACTGTGCCTCAGCTTACCACTGGTGTTACTTTAAAACCAACAAAACAATTTTAGCCTTGTTATAATCCACATTGTTCTATTCATTTCCCCAAAACTAACCATCCCCACAACTGGTTTGGTGCTTTGAAATTTGGCTTTGCTAGGCACTTTTCATTCCCAGTCATACAATTACACAACTTTTTCCCATCTTTTGTCTGTTGTGGTATAAGTGGCTAATTTAAATCTATTTGTATGTTGTCTTTTTTTTCTCCTGTAATTAAACTTGGCACACAAAAAAGGAAAACAGTAAAAGCAAGCTTTACACGTGTAATTGAAATTTCTGAGCAGCAAACCCCCCAAAAAGTTGTAAAATGCCTACTCATTGCCAAGTGCATCATTACACATCAATTGTACATGTTCGCCCAAGTTGGGGATAAAAATAATCCCTGCCTGTTGGTATTTGGATAGAACTCCAAGTCTTGGAATGAAATTGAATGTAGAAATGCATTATGTCAAATGAAGGCAAATACGGCCATAAAATGAAATGCTTTGGCCAAGATTAGAGTCGTATTTGGACTTGCACAGACTCTAGTAAAGACTTAGTTGTAGCACAAAAAAATATTATATCGTGATGTGGATTGTACCCAGAAGACATGCTTAGCCTAATTATGATTTGTTGGATAACCCAAAAGAGAATCACAATCCACTAAATTCCTTCCACATGTAAAACAAATCATAGTTGAGATGTGGAAATACATTTTCTGGAAATATCTGGGGGGCAGTGTGGTGGAGGATAGATAACTCTGTTCTCCATAACTAAATAGGGGTTTAAGCCTCCTGAATGAGATTTGGAACATATCCTGGAAAATATTCATCATAGAGTGGAGGAGCCAGATATGTGCATGCAAATCTGACAACGTTTCAAAAGCAGGCAGTATTGCACCAAAAATTTTAAAGACATATAGTGTGGTTTCATAAATATGGAAACGAAGTTCTGTAGTTATGCATGGTGGCTCAGTGGTTGGCAAATTCACCACACGGCAAGAAGGTGGGACGAGACTTGAAACACTGGCCTTTCTGTGTGGAGTTTGCATGTTCTCCCCGTGTATGTGCAGGTTTTCTTCGGGTACTCTGGTTTCCTCCCACCCTTCAAAAACATGCAGTTCAGGTTAATTGGCCACTATAAAATTGCCCCTTGGTGTGAGTGCGTGTGTGCCCCCTCAACAGACTGACGACCTGTTCAGGTGTCCCCAACCTCTCGCCTTGAATCAACTTGGATAGGCTCCCGCACCTCCCACAATCCTATTAGAAATAAGCACTTCAGAAGAAAAAAATGAAAACGAAGTTCTGTAGTTTGGAGGAAGAAGTAACTTATGCACTTTATTGATCCCTCATTGGGGAAATTTGTGTGCTGCATTACACTGCAGCAGGCTGCCACCTATGACGGCCCCAATGGTGGGAGAAACAGGGGGTTAGGTGTCTTCTCCAAGGACCCTAGACATAAACTCAGTGGGAAAGGAACCTGTGAACTTCCGTTTTTTTCCGGTCTGCGTGCAAACGCTCTACCTCTGAGCCATCGTCTCCCCTCTAACTTACAAGCTTAGACTGATTTAAGAAATGAGCAAGATACAATACTCGGCCATTCTATGGGTTGAACAGATTCTTAATATAAAAATAAAAGACAGAACATGAACTCTAAATTTCTTGCATTTCCTGCCACTGTAGCAGCATGGTGACTAATCCTGTACATAATGTTATAAATAGGTCAAGAGCGTAACTTATGTAAGCAAAGAAAACCTTAAGGCTGAATTTCTGTACAATAAATGAGTTTTGTGATTAAGAATGTCCAAATTTGGACATTAACTCTGCAGTTTCTGAGGCAGAAAGCAGTTATTCAGATTCAGTACAAAGAAAGCACAAACACAGCTTGACTTATAATCCTTATAAAGTAGCAGGTAACTGGAAAGTCCAATGAGCTTCTTATTTTGTAAAAGTATGCTCAATATAGGGCAACAACCCAGAAAGCATTTTTCCTCAGTAGCTCTGTCAGCGTTTTTGAAGGCATTGAGTGCACTAATAAAGAGGACAGAGATACTTTTTATATCTGTGGAACTGCGGTGCGTTCCCAGACCAAAGCAAATAAATAATACAGACACTCAGCTTGCAACTTTATTTACTCAATTGTTGTCGGGTTTTATTTAGTACCACTGTCTGATGCATTGTACTAGCTGGTGATTCAGTAATAAATACAAGATAACTTTGCAAGGTACATCATTTCAGTTGCTTCCTAACATTAGTAAAACAACTCGACATGTTTATGAATGTAAACTTTGTCAAGGTGACCTAATAAAGATTCCAAATGATAAAATAAATTTGATTTAAGTGATCCTATTGGTGTCAAGTTGAAAAGTTTGAGCTTTTTTAAACTGCCTTGTAAGCAAGACTGTGTGCATGAGTGTTTAAAATATGTCAGGAATCGAAGTAGTCCCTCATAAATGATATGTTAATGAGATGAGATTGGACAATTCTTGAGGGGAATTTTGATTGGTTTTCAATTGTTAATAAATTTCTGAAGCAACTGAAAACCAATCATTGTATCAGAACTGTCTTGTTCTCCGAACAGGTGCAAAGTTTTTGATTCAATACAATTATGTTTGTACAGCTCGATATCACAAAAGTGGTCTCAATGGGTTTCACATTGTAGATTGAAAAAAGTACAAAAACAAAGAACAAAAAAGAAAGAAAACGCAAATACATAGGTATAAGCTAACTATACAAAACCGAGCTAAACAATTTCAGCATAATCCTGCCCTTAGACCCTCCTTCATGGTGAGCGAAAATTCCAAAAAAACCAGAAGAAACCTCATGACCCGCATGAAAGAGAAATCCCTCCCCGGGACGAGCAGCCAATGTGACTAAGACTAAAGCTTTTTATCTGAAGAAATCAGTAGATGTTCTTTATCCTGATGGAGACAGAATGGTAGATCAAGCCCAGAAGCCTCACCAGTCTGGCGACGCTCGGGACGGAAATCAGTGGAAATTTTTCCTCAGCCAGCATTGGGGAAAAGAAATGGAGAAACCTCACGGGGACCCAAATGAAGGAGGAATCCCGGTCCTGGGATGAGCGGCCAAAGTGTATAAGACTGTTAATTAAATAAAGGGGGGGGAAGAATGAAAGAAACCTCTTGGGGACCAAAATAAAGGAGGGATCCCTGTTTTCGGACGAGCAGACAATGTGGCTAAGACTGTTAACATGTTATTAACTTATTTACTCTGCAGCATTATATCTGAAGAAATCAGTAGATGGGCTTCATCCTGATGGAAACCGGATGGTTAGGAAATTTAAAATTCTTAACAGAGTCTCCGTAACTATAGCTCTTGGCAACAAGTTTGTGTATTCCCTTATTCCTCCAGGAGTGCTCCATCAAACTTTGAAACCTGTTCAATGACTCCTCAACTATATTGACATAGATGTGACTGATAAACCAGATACAAAAACTTTAATTCACCATACACACATTAATTACTATTTTGCTGAAAAATTCAGACGACAGGGCCAGAAATTTTTGTTTAAAAGGAGAAAACAGCTCCACCTTTTATTTTGAAAGTTCAGGGGTGTTGCAAGTGGTGTGATGGTGTGGGAGATAATTTTCTAACCCATTTCAAGAGTCAAAACAGAAAACAGTTGACCTGATCATGTCCATCCCAAAAATGTAACCAGATATTATTACTTGAAAGTTCAGAAACTTGGTTATGAGTAAATTCTGAGAGGGTGACCCAGATGCATCCCTACTTTTTCTGTGATTATAACTGCTCTTTAATGGTCTTCATGAATGAATCCCTTGAAAACTGATCTACTTTGTGAATGAAACTCCTTTTTTCTCCTGCAGGAGCGCCAAATCTGATCGGAAGATGCGCAGGTGCTTGAAAGAAAAGCAAGAAAGAGAAAAATGATGTTTTTTTCCTAGATCCACCTGATCGGATTTGCAACCCTAATATTATTGGTATTACAGCTGATCGTGGGACCACACATGAAAAGCAGGGTGTCTGATCGCTCACCTCCTCCTCCTCCTCTTTCTAATACAAACCCCGTGATTCATCCATTCAGCCAAGCCTGCGTCCACCGCTTGGAAGGAGGAGAAAACAATAAGCCTACAAACCGACGATCAGGCAAGGAAAAGTGTCCAAGTTTCCACCTGCTGAAGCGCATCCTTCCTGATCTTTTTAATTCTGTCATTATCTGGGATGACGGGTGTGTGACTGGCGATCATTTATCTCCCACTGATTCCGTGTAAGTATTGGCATCAACTCATCCTTCTGCGTCAGGTGTCTGATTCTGATACTGGTCGGATCTGTGCACGTTTACCTTTAAACTCAAAAGGAAATGTTACTTGATCGTCTTCTCTGAAGGTGTATGAGCTGTCATTGTCTCTGCAAGGTTTCTACACAGATGTACAGTAACAGGTTCTGGAGCATATGCTTGATTAAATGAGTACAAATCAGTCCAAAAGCTCCCGAGTTCTATGTTCATGATCTAAGAACTGCAGAGTGACTCATCTCTCTTATTTTTCCACAAACTAATTGATTTGGATTAATAAGTAAAAATTGACATGTTTTTTTTAAAAAAAGATCCAAACTAACTTTAAGCTCATGGAATGCAGCTAAAAAGCTTTACTTTCCTCAAAGTGGGTGTGTCATTCTTTGCTAATTGATTTTTTTTTCTTTATTGTATTATTGGCCATAACCTGTTGATAATGAATCTGAATTATCAACAAGGAAAGTGTTACTAAAAGAAATTCATTCACTTTTATTAGGATGGAACACTAGATCGATAGATTAATCGGTGCAATGTCCGCAAAAATTAGGACACTGCATTGATCTGTTGTACTGAAAAAAAGGTGAGCCGTAAAGCAAAGCTCTCAATTTACCAGTCGGTCTACATTCCCACACTCACCTATGGTCACCAGCTATGGGTGGCAACCAAACGAACGATAACGTGGATACAAATGAGCTTCCTTTGCAGATTCTGCAGAATTCTCTATCTCGCTCAGAGATAGAGAATTGATATCTCTGCCATCTGTGAGGAGCTTGGACCACAGCCGTTGCTCCTGTGGGTCGAGAAAAACCAGATGGGGTTGTTCGGGCATCTGGATGCCTCTCAAACACCTCACTAGTGAGGTGTTTTGGTACGTCCCACCAAGAGGAGACCCAGAGGTAGGCCCCGGACACGCTGAAGAGACTACGTCACACAGCTGGCCAGGGAACACCTCCAGATCTTTCCAGGTGAGCTGGAGGATGCAGCCGGGGGAGAGAAACCTAGATATCCCGTCTGAGGCTGTTGCCCCCATAATCCGGCCCTGAATGAGCAGAAAACGATGGAACAGAACTCTTCTTTTTATTTTTACTAATACATTTCATTATTCCAATGGCAACAATTCAAATTCCCACAATTCCCAGCCTTTATTCACACTGACTTATGCTGGCAGATCCAACCATCTGTTTTCATTTTAACACCTCAGGTGAGAATGTGTTTCCACATCTACTGTGTGTGTATGTGCATCGTCACAGATGGATGCAGCAGTCTCACCTTGTCAGCTTCTTCTGCTCGCTCTGCACACAGTAGAGCTTGGCCAGGAAATGATGGATGTGACACAGCAGGTAGATGTCAAACACTGATAAATATTCAAAAATCCTCCCGGACACCAGGGGTGGAATGGATTTTTTATGTGTTTCTGTTGTTTTATATTAGCATTTAATAAACATTTGTGATGTTCTTATTTTTCGCTACGTGACTTAAAAGCAAGAGGAGAGCATTTGAAATCTTTGCAAATTTTTCTTCCGTTCTGTTCTGTCGTCTTCCGCTCATCCGGGGCCAGGTCGCGGGGGCAACAGCCTCAGATGGGAAGCCCAGGCTTCTCTCTCCCCGCAGCATCCTCCAGCTCACCCGGAAGGATCCCGAGTTGTTCCCTGGCCAGCTGTGAGACATAGTCTCTCCAGCGGGTCCGGGGTCTGCCTCTTGGTCTCCTCCCTGTGGGACGTGACCGAAACACCTCACCAGTGAGGCGCTCGGGGGGCGTCCTGACCAGACGCACGAACCACCTGATTTGGCTCCTCTTGACCTGGAGGAGGAGTGGCTCGACACCGAGCTCCTCACCCGCCTCCTCACCCAGGGCTCCTCCTTTAGCCGCCAGCTTATCGTGGGGGAGGGGTTTGTGAGCTATGTTGTCCGGGACTTAATGCCCCCGGCAGGGTCACCCAAGGCAAACAGGTCCTAGGTGAGGGGCCAGACAAAGCGGGGCTCAAACACTCCTGTGAAGCGATCGAGCATGGCCAAGTTGCCGTTGCCCGGATCAAAGGGGGCCCCCCTTGAAGCCAGGCCCGGGGGTGGGGCACGAGAGCGAGCGCCTGGTGGCAGGGCTTTTACCCATGGGGCCCGGCCGGGCTCAGCCCGAACAGGGGACATGGGCCGCCCTTTCAGTGGCCTCTACAACTGCAGGAGGGGCCATAGGGTTCAGGTGAAGGAGGAGATGGGTAGCAGCCAACGATGGGGACCCTGGCGGTCAGATCCTCGGCTGCATAAGCTAGCAAAATGAAAAAATATTTAGGAAATTCTTACTGAGATCCTAAACTCTTTGATTGTTGTTTTCAAGTCAGAAAAGTCCCTATGAATTGTATTTTTTTCTTCTTTAAGAGCAACTAGAAAGCTAATGCTCATTGTGACCCGGTGTGACTTTTTGGGCCAGCGTCCTGCAGTCGGAGATGATTAAATCAAACAATTTATTAATAGATTCAGATTCATATTTTTACTCATTTGGTCATGTTTTACTAAATCTCACCATAATATATGTATTATGTCACATAAAGATAGTTAAATCTGTTAATATTTCCACTAAAGCATTGCATTTTAATGTGTAGGTTTTAGTGTAAAAATGATTGTTGTCAAAAATAGAGACCTTAAAAAACATTCAAACTGATAAAAAAAAAAAGTTGGTGTTTTTGCGGTCAGATGGTGTAAAAGTGAAAAAATTGACATTTTGAGTTCAGAACCCTTCATTCTTCTCTGAAAGCTTAGTTTGATTGGTCTTTTCCGCCTCTGTGTTGGAAACTCATTGTGTCATATTGACAGATAGTAGTCACACTCTTAGCTGGAAAACCACCTTGAACACGTATGTCTCTGCTGTCATGTGTCTTATAGGAAGATAAATGACCAAAAAAGCTAAAGAAAGGCCAGGCACAGAAAGAGCTGGGATTTCAAAATATCAGCAATCGGTTGTTTCTGTGTCATTTCAAGCACAAGACATAAATTCATACGTACTTTCTTATCTGCAAAATCAGTTCAATGCACTCAAATTAAATTCCAAATAGCAATTTCACTGCAGCTAATCTTGATCTTCTTCCCTCTGGCAAAAATGAATCCAACTGAGAGATCCTAAAACAAGCAGTTCATTTAGTGCTTGGCTGCGTTTGTCCTCTTTCCTTCTCCAACAGGGTCTAGTCCTCAGTTTGTCCATCATCTGCTCTCTCCACGGTGATGGACAGCAACAGAGTGAAGAGCTCTGCAGTACACTTTGGGCTGAAGTTGATTTATGTGCGTGTTGAAGCGTAATGAGCCTGATTTAGTATCACAGCACCTAATTATTTTGATTAACATGCCACTGAGAGATGTACATGGTATATTCTTTAAGAAACAGCAGGGATTCTTTACCTTCCACTGAGAGATGGATTCATTTGACCTATTTTTCACACTAGTGTGATGCTCTCCCTGTCTTTGCACTGACAGTGTTTGCCTGAACATGCTGTCCTCATGGCTTGACGGAATCACACTAGACATTTGAAACTAGGGAGAAAACTTCACTTTTGAATTTTGGGGAAAAAATACAATACAGTGATGAGTCCAAATGAGATTATTTTGGAGAAAATCTTTAATTTTTTGAATAAGATTGTTTGGTAAGATGGTAAAAAGTTGTTTAAAATCTGTACATAGAACTGTATTAACTAAAAAATCTTTAAACAAGGAGGTTTTCGTCTCCATCAGTAATACTTCAAAATGATGGTCCATTTCATAGTCGATAGTAATTCCTGTAAGAAGCATGAATCATGATGATTCAGTGCAAAAGTTTCTGACATTCATTATCGAATAGAATTTTTTTTTTTTTTTTTGAAAAAAAACAGGTTTTCTTTTTGGTGCACTGATTTTAGACTGAATTGACATTAATGGTCAAAATGTGTATTTAAGGTGACAAAATAATTGACTCATGTTCTTGCCAGCTTCGCAAAGTTAATCATTTGCTGTTGATCCATTTCGTAGTGTGACTCTAAAAAGTACTATTGAAGATGAGAAAATTGTTGAAAGATCTTTTGAATCTTCTTCTTTCGGCATTTCCCTTCAGGAGTCGCCACAGCAAGTCAGTTTCTTCCATCTAACCCTATCTGCTGCATCTTCTTCGGTCACACCAACTATCTACATGTCTTCCTTCACTGTATCCATGAACCTCCTCTTTGGTCTCCCTCTAGGCCTCTTTCCTTGTGGTTCCAAACCCAGCAACCTTCTTCCAATGTACTCTCTCTCTCCTCTACACATGTCCAAACCATCTCAGTCTGGCCTCTCTGACTTTATCTCCAAAACCTCTAACATGTGTTGTTCCTCTGATCCTGTCCATCCTGGTCACTCCCAGATAGATCCTCAGCATCTTCATCTCTGCTATTTCCATCTCTGTTTTCTGTCTTTTTCTCAGTGCTAATGTTTCTAGACCAAACTGCATGGCAGGTCTCACCACGGTTTTGTACACTTTCCCTTTAATTTTAACTGAAACTCTTCCATCACATATCACACCTGATACTTTTCTCCACCCATTCCAGCCTGCATACACTCGCTTCTTCACCTCTTTTCCACACTCTCCATTGCTCTGGACTGTTGATCCTAAGTACTTAAAATCTTCCTCCTTCTTTACCTCTTCTCCCTGTAACGTCACTTTTCTTTTGAATGGTAAATGGAATCATATAGCACTTTTCTACCTGTGTTGGTTCTCAGAGCGCTTTACATTGTAGCTCACATTCACTTATTCATACACACTACCATTCCTGATGGTGGAAGCTGCTATGCAAGCTGCTAACCACCATTAGGGGCAGTTGGGGATTTGGTTTATTACACAGTGACACCTCGGCATGAACCCTGGGTGGGAAATCAAACCGGTCATCCTCTGGTTACAGGATGGTCACCCTACCCACTGAGCTATCCTCACCCTCATTCTGAACTATTTCAGGTGCACTTTAAAGAAAAGTGTGAACTGTGGACGACCACAAACAAATGCTAGCTCAGCTTGTATAGCTAAAACAAAGACTTTCTGTAACATTACACTAGTTTTTGCATTATTTGGCTGAACAAAAACCCATGATGTCATAGTATCGTTAAGGAACAAAAATTCAATGTGGCCTTTTTTCATTCAGGTTGTAAAAATGAATAACTGCAACATGAGAAACTGTGTTATCGCGACCAATTATCCATGTTTAGTTGTTTTGACACGTCAGAAAAAAACTGTTTGCTGTGTTTAATATTTGGTAGTAATTAAAATGTTCTTCTCATTTAGCTCTTTGGGAGTCGTTTGTCTATTTGATAGCTTTATGTAGGAACCCGTACAGCAGTCACAGGCAACAGCTTGTCTTCAATAAGTTCACTGAGCCGAGTGATGAAAGATTAAAACCACCGATTTTACTGTGTGGTGTATTTGGTGTTCCTCAGCTTTCATTAAACTGGAAGAGTCTGAACACACTTTTCTCTGAAACTTACGGATGATTAAACATTCAATCGTTGAACTTTATGAAATGGCAGGGTGACGATGAGAGTACGAGAATAAATTAGAGACAGGATGTGCAATTTTTTTCCCCGTCAAATAGTTTGAACGTGTATCAGCTGCTGCTTCAAACCAGAGTGATGCACAGTCATAACTTCTTTATGTAAAAAAAATATTAAAAATGGTGTGACTACTGTAATAAAAATCTTATCGTCACTTCAAGAGATTAGTTACTGGAAATAAAGTAGAGCCGGCCATTTTTTTTCCTTAAATGATTCTAAAGTTGTTTGGGTTATCAAATTAGCAATGAGGGTCTCTCACTTCCTTAGTCATGATGACTCACATCCAAAATGATGTTTGGGGTTGAAATAAAACCACATCGTGCTTGTTAGTCATACTCCAAAGTTGTTTGGTGGAGGTAATAAGTAAATGAACACTGGAAGGGAATCATAAACCATCGAAACAACTCACAGGCATTGAGTTTTAATGTTAAAAATGAAAATGATTCATGCTTTTTTTTTTCTAGTTTTGTGAGAACTGAACTCTGAACAACAAAATTTGGCTATTTTTAAAAAATAAAATATTTATCGTCCATTTTTTTTTTTAATATGTTCTAAAAAATCAGACTTACCTCAATAGAACAAAGGAGATGTTAGATTGCATTTCAGTCGGAGTGGGTACGTGCTCAGTCATATTTATGTGTGCATGTTTTAAAAAAATGTGCATAAAATTTGATTCTGTTTTAAGCTGTAAAATTTTGCAATGGTGGAAAACAAAGTGTCCAATCACTGAGGCCGTATGACCTTGCATGATATTACCAGACTCAAAAACATTCTCACGCTATCATAAACAATTCAGAGATTTAGCTTTTTTTCTTTTTACAGCCAAATGGAACAAACACCACTTTTATAGGGCAGCACGGTGGCATAGTGGGTAGCACAGTGGCCTCACAGCAAGAAGGTTGTGAATTTGAGTCCCGGGTGGAGACAAGGCTTGGAACAATGACTTTTCTATGTGGAATTTGTATGTTCTCCCCATGCATGTGTGGGTTGTCTACGGGTACTCCGGTTTCCTCCCACGCTCCAAAAACATGCATGCTGGGTTGACTGGCCACAACTTGATTGCCCATCAGAATAAGTGTGTGTATGGTTGTACGTATGTGGCCCCTGACAGACTGGCGTCCTGTTTAGGATGTACCTTGCCCCTCAAATCAGCCGGGATGGGTTCCGGCACCTTCTGTAACACCGTAAAAGAAAGACGGTTGAGAAGGTGACCACTTTTATAGGAACATAAACTCATTTTGATATCTTTGAGTGACTCTTGATGAGATTTTAACACCCATTGTCTGCTTATTTATTTATTTTTAACAAGAAAAAAAGTTTTATTTTAGTCTGTGGTCAAAAAGCCCTGTGAAGAACTGAGAAGGATAGGTTAGAACTGAGACGGTGAAGATGGAAATTCTTTGTGGAATCACTTCTTTCGTGACGAACTGAGTCATTGTTTTTCTCAGTAACAGTGCTTTTCCATTTGTTTAGGACCTAATGTTTCTCCTTCCCCAATTACCATACGTCTCTACTTATCTTTTTCCACATTTAGAAGCTCAGTCTCCCTTACTCCACACAAAGCAGAAGCCAGACTACTTAACTAAAAATAAAACCTCAATCCTCAAAGTAGAAAACAGCTTTCTGTGCACAGGGATTTCAAACTGTGAATGGGACAGAAGTCTCTATTATGGAGAAGACAGTATATATTCAATAATTTTATCAGTTTACGTAATTGTTTGTCACATTCCCCCCAACTAGCATTACCACAGTAAGTAAATTTTCTTAAAACCTATTTGTTTCCAAAAAAGCAGCAGCAAACTGGTAACTACTTCTATGAAGACCAGCTTTTTCCTGATGGCTAAAGAACAGGGTATTACTGATGAAAAGACAGCACTGCATGTGTGATGGGCTGAGATAAACTTTGAGGTACAAACTGGTTCAGTTTAATACAGCTGAATAAATAAATAAATACTGGAGGTCTTTCTTTCCGTACATGATCGGGCTCTACAACGACTCACTTAGCAGATAAGAAGTTGTTGCTGTGACACACAAATTTCCCATGTGTGGGATCATTAAAGTATATTCTGATTCTAAAGCAACATGTTGGGTGCAAAGTGTTGTGTAGTAAAGTGCCCGTTCCGTTCTGTTCCATTGTCTTCTGCTTATCCGGGGACCAGATAACGGGGGCAACAGCCTCAGACAGGAAGCCCAGGCTTCTCTCACCCCAGCTCTCGATTTACAAGTCGATCTATGTTCCCACCCTCACCTATCGTCATCAGCTGTGGGTGGTGACCGAAAGAATGAGATTGCAAATAAAAGCGGATGAAATGAGCTTCCTCCACAGGGTGGGTGGGCTCTCACTCAGATATCGGGTGGGGAGCTCTGCCATCCGGGAGGAGTAGTAAAGTATGTGCTTCATAAATCCAATTGTTCCCTCAAGTGCTTCAAATCAAGGAAGGAAATCTTCATGGACATCACTAATGGCCTAGTGGATCAGGGGAGAAACAAATTCCACATTTTATCCCTACAAATCACTAAAAGAGACGTTTTTAGACGTCTTTTGTTGTTAAAAAGGGCTTATTATTAAATATTTTCCTATCTGTCTCCCTCCAGGGTCGTCCCAGCCTCGGCCGCCGGAGCAGTAGTGCCTGAGCCTCTCCTCCTCTTTGTGGTGACCAGCAGCAGAAGTTCAGCGTGGCAAAGACAAGAAAAATGGGCCGCAAGCTGGACTTGTCGGGCCTGACAGATGACGAAGCGGAACATGTCTTGAAAGTGGTCCAGCGTGACATGAAGCTGCGAAAAAAGGAGGAGGAGAGGCTGAGGTGAGATGACATTTTCCTGCCAGTGTTCCGGATGTTTGACACACACGCAGTGATTTAAAAAGAGGTGGTTAAGAAGAGATGTCACTCATCTTTGTGAAGACATGACACAATAATACTCCTACTTTAGTGCCATTAAATTTAAAATCTTTTTAAGGCTTCACATAATGATTATTGTGTGAATCCAGCTGCAGAATTGATCAAGACTTTGGTCAGACAGCCAGACATTTTTAACTATTCAGACTATATTTATAGAACAGATTTAGTTTATTACACAGCCTTCGTTTAGCAGATTGTGTCTGGACTTTTCTGTTGCATAATTTTTCTTGAAACACTGAGATTGTTACCTTCCAGTACCACCGTCTTATGCAACAAGATGCTTGTTTGTGTTTCCTGCTAGGGTCATTGTTTTCACCAGCTCCGCTCTGCTCTGATGTCACAACTTCTTAGAAAACATGCCACCTTGACTTCTCTACTCCGCCTGTCCTTTTTTATCTTCCATCTAGCCAAATGTTCTCGATTCCATTGGCATTTGGGAAGATTTTGCCAGCAAAATAAGAAAGCTTATATTGACTTTGTGGTGTTTCAGCAGGACCACTGAGGGGTATTATGGTATTTTTGTTTCAGTGGATCTAATGTCACAGCATTATCCAATTTTTTTGTTTTTTTGCTGAGCTACAAATGTGGTTTTAACCGGCAATCATTTGGGCATAAATATTATTTTACCGCGCATAAGTGGTAGATATTTTGTTTCAGAGATTTATCACAGTGATCCTCAGTGGTGTATTGTTCCTTAGTGGATGCCGCAAGTGATTAGGCTGCTTTACTTGGAGCACTAAACATCTTAGCTGAACTCTGAGAGAAAAACAAAGTTGCTTCACAGAGCGCAGCCATCACCATGCACAGCCAGAAACGAAAGGATTACTTTTCCAGAATGTGTGTCGAAGCAAAAATGTCAATTCCCACATTATTAGACTGTAAAAAGTCTCCCCACTGAGCTGTCAAATATAATCCAAAATTATAGATGCTTCACATGGTTTTAAATTTCAGCAATTTGCCGTGAAAATGCGAGCAAGATACCGTGGATTCGAACATTGTAATATTTCTAATTTGTTTGATCAACAGTAATGTTCAGACATATAATTTTAAAAAATTTTGTTTGGTTGCTTTTCTCAAGAATTCCATAAAATCTGTGATAGTTTTAAGCTAAGTCTGCTTTTCTATCAAACTCTCTTTTAGGGTTAATGGACATTTCTGCATCTCATTGTTGTTAAATACATTTTAGCTAAACATTCATGATGAAAATAATTTTTTTCCACAAGATTCTCAAATAAACTCCTTGTCATCTTCAAACCAAACATGTGGATGATGACTTAAAGTTAGAAAAATAGCGTTAAAAAGTATTTCCCCACTCTCGTTCATCTTAGCATCTAGTTACGATAGATTTATATGATCTCATTTATGGTCAAATTTGTCCCACAAATTTGTCCTTTCTGTTTCTATTTTATTATTTTAAATGAATTCTCTTCCGACCTTAGCTTGACCGTGCTCATAACCGTAAATGCACTGAACTGCTGTAATGCGATCTGCTGATTACGTAATTAATTGTGTTAACAAGCGAACAAATAGGTGTACCTAATAAAGTAACCCGAGAGTCCATGCTGTTCTATTCATTAGTTGAAAACATTCCCCTTCTAGAAGCATATCAATATTATGATTTGTAAGGCATAGGTGGGAATTTTTTTTATGCTTTTGTTGACCAACCAGCCATTTAGTTCGTGTATGTAAGAATTTTCAAATTTTCTTCAAATAATAAAAGGAAATTCAAAAAGAAATTTGAAGACATTGATAGTTCTAAAAGCTGGAGAGGTGGAGGTTTGCACTAGAAAGAAGAGGAATGAAGATTAGTCAGAGTAAGACAGAGTACATAAGTGAGATAAGTGAGGTTACAGCGAGTAGAGGTAAAGAAGGTGGAAGATTTTAAGTACTTAAGATCAACAGTCCAGAGCAATGGAGAGTGTGGAAAAGATGTGAAGAAGCGTGTGCAGGCAGGCTGGAAAGGGTGGAGAAAAGTATCAGGTGGGATGTGTGACAAAAGAGTTTCAGCTTAAAGGAAAGAAAAAGTGTCCAAAACCGGGTTTGAGACCGTGGCACTGAAGAAAGGTTGTGAGACCGGTCATGCTGTTTGGTCTAGAGACAGTGGCACTAAGGAAAAGACAGGAAACAGAGATGGAGCTAGCAGAGATGAAGATGCTGAGGATCTCTCTGGGAGTGACCAGGATGGACAGGATCAGAGGAACAGCACATGTTAGAGGTTTTGGAGATAATGTCAGAGAGGCCAGACTGAGATGGTTTGGACATGTGCAGAGGAGAGAGAGTACATCAGCAGAAGGATGCTGAGCTTGGAACCACCAGGAAAGAGGACTAGAGGAAGACCAAAGAGGATGTTCATGGATACAGTGAAGGAAGACATGAATATAGTTGGCGTGACCGAAGAAGATGCAGCACAGAGAGGAATGCCGAAAGGAGAGAAAGAAGATTTCCAGAGATATCCTCTTCACTTTGGGACAGAAGTAAGCATTTGTGAAGAGCAGTCTGGTTTCATGCTAAAAAAAAAAAAGAGTACTGTAGTTGCTGTAATTCTATTAAAGAAGTTGATGGAGAAGTACAAGGAAGGTCAGAGAGACCTGTGTTGCATCTTTATCGATCCCCACAGGGGATCTGTTGTATGAGGAAGTCTGGGATGGCAGAGAAGCATGTTAGAGTGATGTCAGACATGTGAACTATAAAATAGTGGCAAGATGTGCTTTAAGTGTGACAGAGGAGTTCCGTGTGGAGGTGGGACAGAAAAGCTTAAATGAGAAGAAAATGAAGACAAGATGTCCTCATTTGCTCTCACCATTACTTTTTTCACATTATTCACTTCATAACACAGTTGGATGCTTTGCTGAGGCTGTGTTTATGAGCTTTTAAAATTTACGGTATAATAAAAGAGATCAAAACAAAATCAAACATCAAGAGTCTAGAGGATTTAATTAGGCCACAGAAATAATAAAAAAACAACCCTGCATTTTACTTCGATTTAATTGAAATGTATAATAAGAATGGGAATTAAAACTTGATCACAACAGATGTTCACTGAATGAGCAAGATGAACATGTTTGTGCGTGTGTGTGTGTGGAGGAGAGGCGAGTACTGTTTTTTTTTTTTTTTTCAATGCATGACTAACATTTTTTTCTCTCTGTTTTCTCCTTGATTAAAGTCAGTTGAGCAAAACTGTAAATCACTGTGCTGAAGGATTCATATGATGTTTGAGCAGCAGCAGCTGCAGCTGCTTTGACTGATCCATTTTAATTTACCTCCGTACTGAATAATAGGAATTGTCAAAACACTTAACTGATATTACTTTCTCTCTACAAAGTAATGAAACATAATAAACATGGTGAGAAATGACAAAGATGACTGGAAGCTCACTCAGCGGCACCATGTGCTGTTCTTTACTTCGACTTGAGTTTAATGAGGGCACTTTTTATAAGATCCCTGCAGTTTATTGCTTTTATGATTGTGTGAAGAACTTTTATATTGTGCTGCTTATTTTTGACATATATCACAATAAAATACATGCGTGTTGTGCTTCTGCACTTGCAGCACAGTGCAGGATTAGGGTCGTTAATCTGGCCTGTCTGTGCATCCTTTCGGATTTCTTGTATTTTATAAACCAACTTCTTTATTGTGGTTCTGCTAAGAGTTTTTTTTTAAATTTGCCTTAGTTTAATTTGCCTAAGTTGCCTTAATAGTTTAGCATAATTATTTTTAGCTGTCATCTTTATATTTGCATTTTTGCGTGCAAGAAAAAATCTGTATCTTTCGTAGAAATAGATGATCAACTAACAAGATTCTGTCATATGTGAAACACAATATTTGGGACAATTAGATACGAATATATCACAATTGTGGTAATTACTTGAGCAACTTGGTTTCCTTACTTGTTCACCTTCATTTCTATTTCTTTTTTTAGTTGTTCCCTTTTAAGCATCACTATTTACGTCGATTTTAGTGATAGATTAGTATGTTTTGAATAAACCAAACTATTAGGTCTACTCTAGAGACGGTGGCACGGAGGAAAAGACAGAAAACAGAGATGGAGGTAGCAGAGATGAAGATCCTGAGGATCTCTCTGGGAGCGACCAGGATGGACAGGATTAGAGGAACAGCACATGTTAGAGGTTTTGGAGATAAAGTCAGAGAGGCCAGACTGAGATGGTTTGGACATGTGCAGAGGGGCGAGAGAGAGTACATCGGAAGAAGGATGCTGGATTTGGAACCCCCAGGAAAGAGGAAGACCAAAGAGGAGGTTCATGGATACAGTGAAGGAAGACATGAAGATAGTTAGCGTGACCAAAGAGGATGCAGGAGACAGGGCTAGATGGAAGAAACTGATTTATTGTGGTGATCTTTGAAAGGAAGAAGAAGAAAGAAATGATTTTTTTGCCCTTCTTGTGCTAGTGTTCCATTTTGAGGCAAATTTTTACCCAATTTGACCAACCATATTGGTGTAATTATGTGCTCCAATGCATTTGATTCGGAGGGCTGAACACATTTTGACAATGCAACATTCATTAATGTGCATCTCTGTGTAAATTTAAGGGCTATGGTTTCAAATTTACTTCGTTCCTCTTCTTTCTACACACATTTTTGCTACAGTTCATAAGAGAGTTTTTGTTGCTAAATATGTTGATAAATGCACAAAAATGGGAGTCAGAAAGACTGAGTATGAGCCAGATGAGGCAGCAGGAAATTGTGATCTTCTGCTAACTGGAGAAATGATGATTCATTTTTATGTTTCCCTCATCCGTGTGCCAAAATATCCTTTTCTTTGGAAAAACACTGAAACCCACTTTCCTCTGATGCATTTCTCACTGTGAACATGTGTGACAGAAAAAATGTCAGCCAGTAACCTTGTTCGGCATTTGTGTATGTAAGATGATATTTGAAGTATAAAAAAACTTTCCTTTTTCAACCTCTTATATTAATCTTTATGAGTGATCCTGCAGACTTTGTAAATTTCTCATAAATGCACAAAATACATATTTTATTTGACCAGTGAATCAGAAGCAAAGCTGTTTTTTTTTAATGCTGCTTCCACTGCTCGGTGTTCACAGAAGTAGGCGGCAGTTTAACTTTGTGTGAGAGTAATTACTTTGGTTTGTGGCTGCGTGCTGTGATCTTGAGAACTAGGAGCGAAATGTCTCTGTGATATTTGTGCTCAGTAATCTTTTTCAACTTTTTTTTTAAGAAACAAAGTGAGTTAGTTTTTTTTCTTCACTCCTACTTTCTGTGGATGAAGAGATTCAATACCATCTTTTGTCTACTACTCTTGAAAAGAAGGATTGATTTGAAAGAAACTTTTAAAGTAATATGAGAGAAGTTGTCAAAGCTGTTATTCAGATTTAGTTTGAATTTGTCTTCGTTTATTTCCAGACTGAAAGGCTTTCAGAGGCGTCTGAGGGATTGAGAGTGTATTAAAGTTGCAGGCATTTAAAAGCAATTCCGATTTCTTTGTTTGTTTTGTTCACATTAAAAATTGAGCTGGTGTACAAACGGTCTTTAACACACACTCATATAACACACACGTAAAGACTTTTCATAACCAAACTTGATTTATTTAGCTTGAAAACACACCAATGACTGTCCATGTGTTTCCATGATGGTGTGTTTACACCATCAACTGCAGAGGGAACTAAAGAGCAAAATAAACTGTTCCATGCTTCTAAACCTGGAATAATTCATGCTTTGTTGAAACGTCTGCTTCTCCGCATCAGCAGACTGTCACTTTGGCTTTAGATTGTTGTCCTTGGATTTGATCATGTTTGCTGTTTTACTGAACAAGTTTCATGTTTGATTCTTTGAAAATGAAGACTTTACTTGCGGCTTTTGCTGCTTTGTCTCTGTAAGGTAGGAGTATGTGTGTGCCAATTAGAAGGAGGTGAGCTGCTCGACCTCTACCCTTTTCCAGCTCTGCAGCCATCCAGGGAGGCTTGTTACAGGTATGCAGCAGCAGGAAACTCAGGAAGACTCAGCGTGGGCTTACTTGGTAGACTGTCTCTAACTGAAGAAGGAAAGAAAATTAGGAGAAAAAAAAACAAAGGATCATCTTATTTTATGAGGGAAAATCAAAGACAGTTGGTTTTAGTTACAGGTTTTGTTATTTCAGTCAATGTTCCCTTCATCAAAAAAAGAAAAACTTCACTGATTTGTTGAAGGGGGCAAACGGCATACGTTAAAATAATGTCTGTTTGTGCGAAAATGTTGAAGACAGCGATCTTGTGATTCATCAAACGCAATGCAACAAGCTGGTTATATCATTTTTGACCTTGTAAATTTGCAACTTGGGCACTTTACCGTGACTTGACTGGCATCATGTTGCATCGTGTATCTCTTTTTTCCTGCTTGTATAGAATTTTAAAAGTGTAATTAATTGGATTTTTAAAAAATTTGTGTACTAGGAGGATAAGCCCCTTGAGATGAAACATCTCGTTTTCAAAGCGGTCCTCAACATGCATAATTTTGGAGGGAGGGAGGAAACCAGAGTACCCGGACTAAACCTGAACTCACCCATACACGGGAAGGCTATGCAAAGTCCACACAGAAAGGCCAGTGTTTCAAACCTTGTCCTCACTCTAGGACTCAAACTCCTGAACCTGTTGCAGTGAGGCCACTGTGCTAACCACTGCGCCACCGTGCTACAATCGTTAGAATTCATGGCTGGTGATTTTTCAAGAGATATCCGAAGTACTGAAACTTCTTGAAGCCATGGAGTACTTTCTGTTTCACACACAGTGGAATACTCCTTGCTTTGTCAGTCAGTCACTTTCTTATCCCTCTAGCCCTCACGGAGTTGCGGGGTGTGCCGGAGCCCATCCCAGCTGATTCAAGGTGAGGGGCAGGGTACACCCCGAACAGGTCGCCAGTCTGTCGCGGGGCCACACACACACACAAAACCATTCACACACACACTTTCATTCCTAAGGGCAGTTTGGCACCGGCCAATCAATCTAGCATGTATATCTTTGGTACCGGAGTACCCGGAGGAAACCTACGCATGCACAAGGAGAACATACAAACTCCACACAGAAAGGTCAGTGTTCCAAGTCTCGTCCCCATCCGGGACTCGAACCCACGACCTTCTCACTGTGAGGCGACTTCCTTGCTATGTTCAGTTTCCTATTTACAGATTGGAAGAAAAGACTTTCTAAAGATTGCTGTTCATTTCTAATATGTGAAATCTACTGTTGTGTTTTCTCCAGAATGAACCCCTAAATGACAGACCGCTCTATGATTTATGATTTAGAGCATCTATTTCAAACCTGCACATATATTCATAACATAACATTACAGTAGATGCATGGTTTGAAATGGGGATGGATGAAGGAAGCACTTTTACTGATTCCATAAGCAATGAATAAGCAAGAGATAGAAAAAAAAAGCTGTTGGCGTTTTGCAAATAAGTTTAAATTATTTGTGAAGAGGATGGCAGGTGCCCTTGATCATTCCCTCTGCAGTGCAATCAGTCTAAATTAATTTGAGTGAAGTAATTTCTAGCTCGGGAACACAGCTTCGCCTCTCCCGGTAATTATACTTAAAATAAAAAGGCTGTTTTGGATTAGCAGATTTAATTAGTCAGTAAAGTGGCAACATTTTGCGTTTAAAATGGGTCAGTAAAGATGGATTGGGCATTAACTGCTGATGCCTTTATTTAAAAGATTACAGCTCATATTTGTTTGTGGCTTGTGTGGCGTTCACATGCTTCCATTTCCTTCTTCTGCTGTTTATTTTAGCTCAGTTTGACGTGGCAAGCAGGCAGAGAGTTACGAGCCACAGGAGTCACACCGGGAGGCCCGGGTCTGTCTGAAAGAAGGTGGAAGAGGATGTCGCTTAGTCAGGGCAGATCGACCTCCATTTCCTTCTGTATTTGTACTGCTAGGTTTCTGTCTGGAAATAAGACAAATGCAGACACACCCACACAGAAGCCTGTCTGCTATAGATAAAGATATGACTCCCAGAAATATTTTATTTCCCAGCTGAGATAAGAGGCTTTGCGTGGACCAAACAGCTCTTTATTCATGACTCGATAAATTGGCGTAAGTGGATTTCAGAGCACAAGCAGTCAAAGTATATTGCCCTCAGTAACAGTGCTGCCATCTTCTCTACCGAAGCAGCTCTAAAGAGGAGGCAGATTAACCTGCTGACACAGACTTTGTGGTTGAGGTCTTGTCCTTTCACTGTGTCTGCTCAGATTACCGTTCTGTATGGCTTTTATTACAGAAATATCCTTCACATGCAATCGTCATCTTCTAGGAGCTGCAAGCGGACTTTCCAGACTGCTGAACTAATGACCCCTATTCGTGCTTTTCTAGGACAAATCCAGAAATTGTGTAACTATTACAATAAGGCTTTGTATGGATTGAGACATGTACAGTATGACTCTTTTCTATTCATCACTGAAGTCTACCAGTCTGTCTTGTAATACCTTGTTATTCATCCTAATTTATGGCATAGCTACTTCATTTTCAAATTTAATTGATCTGAAATTTTAATTTGTGCACAGTACAAATGGATTCATACAAAGTCATTACAAAAGACTAAAGATGGGTGATGTAAACTAAAAAAATGACCCCAATAATTATTGGCATCTCGTACAGTAACGATTAATAAACACTAATGTTTTTTTTTTGCCAGTTTTGTAAACTAGATTGGGATGTCATGCTATAAAGCATCGTAGGTACTCTGACAAGTAGCAATTAGGGTTGCTACCTAGCACAGCTTTTGGTATGTGCTCTTCTGTCAAAACAACCTCCTCCATTTTCAGTTCAAAGCATTCATCACATTAACTCATTATTTCACACCCAACTTTGCTCCCTGCTCCCAGTGAAGTCATTTGTGAAGTAACTTTGATACGTCGTCAATGGGGATTTTTCATCACGGAAAATGTTTTTAACAATGAGTCCAATAACACACTACTAATACCTGCAAAGGACTTCCCAAAGAGAAACAAACAGATTTAACCAAATCAATGAGAGTAGTAACTAAACTAAACACAGGATGAACATCCCTGCTCTTAAAGCCTCCTTCTCAGGGGGAAAAACTCCTATAATTCTAGTTGGAGGAAAAATTCATAGAGACGTAGTTCAATGACAAACGAGTAGGAGGAGCTGTGCATTGTTAATGAACTTTTCTTGAACAAAACAATGGAACAAATGATGAAAGAGTAGCAGATGAAGTTAGAGGACAGAGGCACACTGCAGAAAACATACTCCAGAGTTTGGTTCTTAGCAGCCTGTTGGCAATTATTCTGTTCCCTTTGATTCTAGGTAGCTTAAGGTGAGGTTTTTGACTCAAAATAGCTTTGAGTCCTACCTTGAATGTTTACAAAGCCAACAGCTATTCGTAAATTGTCCTGCAGGAGTGCTCCAGGGATCAATTCTGGGGCCGATTTTGTTTTCTCTGTTCATTGATCTGCTATAGTCTGCTAGATGATCTGCAATGATCTGCTAGATATTTGTAAGAATGTGAAAATACAGCTGTTTGTGGATGACGTCAGATCATCAGAATAAGCAGCTCAAATTCTCACATCAACTTTAGTGCATGTTTAAAGTTAGCTTACAAAATTGAATTTTATAAAAAACATAGAAAATGGTTAGATATTTTCTAAAAAAAAATCTATATACATTTGTCATTCTAACTGCAAAAAAAAGAAATTCCAATATTTAGATGTCTTGTTCAAAACACTATTCGTCTAGAAAAATGTTTAACTAATATCTCATGGAAGAAATTATATGAATAAATATGATATGAATGAATGAAACGTTCTTGATTTACAAGACAATCTACATTCCCACCGTCACCTATGGTCACCAGCTGTGGGTGGTGACTGAAAAAGTAAGATCACGGATACAAGCGGCTGATATTAGCTTCCTCTAATTCCTCCAAGCAGGGTGGGTTGGCTCTCACTCAGAGATCGGGTGAGAAGCTCTGCCATCTGGGAGGAGCTCGGTTTCGAGCCACTCCTCCTCCAGGTCGAGAGAAGCCAGATGGGGTGTTTCAGGCATCGGGTCAGGATGCCCCCCGAGTGCCTCGCTGGTGAGATGTTTCGCGCACTTCCCACCGGGAGGAGATCAAGAGGTAGGCCTTAGACCCATTGGAGAGACTCTGTCTCACAGCTGGCTGCTGTGAGAGAAACCTTGGCCGCCCGTCTGAGGCTGTTGCCCCTGTGACCTGGCTCTGGATAAGTTGAAGATGACGGAATGGAACGGAATAAATGATAATATTTCCTATTTTAATTGAATGAGAAGATAAAGCATTAAAATTGGAGTATTTGTTGAGTATTGAGTATTTCTTTGCTCTTTATGAATCTGAATATCACTTTAAGTTGCACTTTTGTTTCAAAACCTTGCAAGACTGAGTTTGACAATGAGGTGGTTTAAACAGCTGGATGTTGACAGGCTTCACAGTTCTCATGATTACCTGCTGTCACAACCATGCACCTTAAACACACCACAAAATAAAGACAAAATACAAATTCAGTCATCAGAGTTATTCTTCACCTGCAATGAGAATATTTAGTTGTTATCTTTATTTCCAAGGTTAGCCAGTCAGAGTGTATCATGATGGAAGTCCATTTCACTCAGGTTGTCGTGGTGGCCGCTTCGGTCTCTTTGCCGTAGTTCTCCATTGTTGCAGATTAGCCGTGTTGTGTAATTGGTGTGGGTTATTTGTCTGAGTCATGTTGATGTGGATTGTTTTTGATGTGGAGGTGTTCGGTGTGTGCTCGCTTCTGTCGTCAGCAGTGCAACGACAGTTTGCCAAGAAACTGGATGGACAAATCTTTGACCTTTTTCTGGTGTTTGTTGTTCAGTTACCACATTGAAAAGCCAACAGGTATTTAATCAGACCTTTTTGAATGATTTCTCTTCATCAAAGCTTGTGTGAAGCTGTTATAACTTATCTTCCTCCATGTGACATTCCAGAGTGTTTTTGTGGACGGGAAGCTCAGCTGATATGTAAAGGTCAAACAGCATGCTTCAGAAAATATTTATTTCAAAATGTTATCACTTTTTTATTGTAGAATATATAAATTGACATTATAAAGGGCAAAACAAGCACCTGGACGCTCCTCTCTGAAATCAGATCAGCTCCTTCAGCTTTCAGTTTTAATATGCTTTTCCGTCCTGAGGCCTGCAGCGCTGCTACAGACTCTGTGATTTCCAATTAGTTTTAATATGGCTCTTAGCCGAGGATATTATAATAATTAAACTTAATTAGCAGACAGAAATATAGCCCCCTCCTCCTGACCACACTGATTATATGTGGATGTGCTGTTTACACACATGTTCAGAGGTCTGTGTCACCAGCCCTTCATAGATCTAATCTCTCATCTTCTCGTAGAAAACCGAAATATCACATGCATCTTTGAAGAAGTAGTTTGTTTCCATCAGCTCAATCCGAAGTGAAGTGTCCTTGACAGACTGTGGTTTACAGTATGTGACGGAGAAATATTCTGATTTCCCTGGAGTGTGACAAATCAGCAGGTTGCACAGCGCTGCCATCCACTGGAGCTGCTGAGCTCACAGGATTGGCTGATTAGATAGTGAAAAGCTAATCCAGCATGGCTACTTGTGGAGCAATGGCTTTCATAGCTCAAATGCTGCTTAAGCATTTTCTGGCTGGCTGAGAAGAACAACCTCACTGGCTGTGTGCGTGCCCAGCCGGTATGATTGAGGTTGTTTCCTGAGGGTCAGATAGAATTGAATGGATCACTACTTAGAGGTGTCTTCTTGATTCATATTTCTTTCCTCATAAACTAGTTTTGTCAGATTTGGACTGAATGGTCTTAATCAATCCTAGCTGAAACTTCTGTATCTCTTCTGGTGTGTGGTGATTACTTTTTGTCCACACTTAATGTGAGGCTCTGTTTTTTTTAGAAGAAATTCAGGGTTCGTAATGAGAGTGAAGATGTTATTTTTTTATCTCTTCTTTTCAGTCTTTTTCTTTGTGGTCGTCACATCCATGCAGTTGCAGTTTCTTCTTTTTTGGCTCATTTCCCTCCTTCAGCTCTCGTGTGAACGTGTGTGTGTATATTACTCATTCCAACCTTTTGGATACTCATTAGCAGCGCTCTGCTGAGACGAAGCCTGAAGAGCTGCTTTCTTTCCGGCAAAAATGAAAATCCTTAGCTTGACAGCAGGGAGGCAGCTTTTGTCTGAATTTCTGCCACACTTTTACCTCATCACTGTTTCCAACTCTCACAGGTTGAAAGACATGACTAATTTCTCATGCGGAAAGCTGCTCACTTAGCCCCTGAGCTCATGTTGCCTGTTGAATATTGGAATGAATGAACTTGCATGAGTTCAACACGATGACTGCAGGGATCTGTACCGTTTCCAAGGCTGCTAAGCAGCATGGTGAGGTTCAAGTGTTTGGCACTCGTCAGTGTGCCACAGCTTTAAGAAGAATCTGTCTTCTTTGGAACTTCAAATAAAAGGAAATAATGTATATGAGCCCGAGACTTGAGAAGCAATGGAGATTCAGAAACTATTTTCTGATTATATTCATCTTCTTTTTATTGTCTTATTTTTCAGACTGACATCATAGTGACAATAAGAAAACTTTTTTTTCTTCAGCAATCAGGAAAAAACTTCTGATGAATGACAAAATATTTATCTTTTCTTTTTATTATTAGCCAAATAGCAAACGGGGGCTCTTTATAAATTAAAAATGTATACTTTATTGATCCTTCAATGGGGAAGTTTGTGTATTGCATTGCATCGCAGCAGGCTGCCACAACAGCACCAATTGTGGGAGAAACACGGGGTTTAGTGTCTTCTCCAAAGACACTAGACATAAACTCAGTGGGAATCAAACCCGCGAACTTCTGGTTTGAGGACAAACGCTCTACGACCGAGCCACCGCCTCCCTTAGTAAGAGTTATTTCTTACTTTGAAAATGTTATCTAAAAACACTGAAAAAGAAGTTTTTTTCTTTTAAAAGCAAAATGAGGAAATCTCTGAACACATTTATTATTTATAGCAACACTGGAATTATGTCTGAAAGGAATACTGTCCTGAATCAATATGTTATGGAGTCACTTTTGTAGTTTTAGCACAAAACATAACTCTGCTTGATGGCTGGAAAAAATAAAGAAAAATTCAATATTTTAACATTTTTTGACACACCTCCTTTTTATTAGAATAACATAATGTAAAAGTCAGACATGCAGACCTTCCTAACACATTCCTATAGTGGGACTTTTAAAAGTCTTCTATGTGATCATTCCTGTCTTTGTCCAATAATGTGGTCGATATCAAGGGGACCCTACCGTTCCTATTTTTTGTGTTGAAACCTTCCCCTTTGAAAGCATACAGATATGTCAGACCCATTAGAGCTTTGTGTAGCTCATAAAAGTACAAATAAAGATCAGATTTCCATCTGCTAATAAAATAATGTTAGTTTAAAATGTGCTCTATTGGTATGGATAGTCAAACAGAAGGTGAAATGAAGTCAAAGCTTTGTAAATATATCTCTTAGATCTCTCTTACCTCCAACTCCACTATCAGACTGGTTATAACTTGTTCACCCTCTTTGTGCCTCATCTTTCTGAATCGCTGACTCTACAGTTTTCTCACATACATTTGTCAAACATACGTAAAGCTACTCACCCCAGATAATGTCTTTCCTGCAGATGTTGCCTAGCAACCAACACAAGTTTTAATCTCCAATTCTAATCGTTTAGTTTCTCTTTTACAGTAAAGAAACTGTATTTTCAAGTTTTGACTTTTTACCAACTCCTTTGTCATAATTTGAGCATTAGAGTTTTGTTTTGATTTATATATTTAAATAGTTATAAGCCAATTTAGACTCCTTATTTACTTTGTAGTAACGTAAGCAAAACTGAAAGCTAACCGGTAAATGTTTTACATTTTATGCAAGTTCATTGTAAATTATGTGCCAGTGTTACTGTACTCCACGGTAGCACTTATGATGAAGAGTACTTTCTCTGCAGCGTTTCCTTGCCTCCGTGTCTCGTCTGAAACTCTGTATGAGTTCTGCAGATTTTAAAGATTATGAGCCACTGCCTGAATTTATGGACCAATTAGCCTGTGAGTGCTTTATTCCCTGTAAAGGCTATAAAACTGAGCAATATGCAGTATCAGCTGAGGCCTGTTGGCTGTAGATGTAATCAGATTACACCATGTGGTGTAAGGAGCTACAGAGATGAGACAAAGATTTTTTTTGCAATCAAACCTGGTTTGCTACAGAAAAACATGTCTTAACTAAGCTGTATCTAGTGTAAGTAAACGTGTTTACTCCATTAACTTAAATTCAGAAGTTAACCAAAATGAGTCATCCTGTAAAGGCCTCATATTGAAGCTAATGGTAGTTTAGCTTTCTTTATACATAAGTGTTCATGGGGAATGTTTTTGCTTAAAGTAAAAATCCAATCGGGTTTGTTTTGAGCCACTATTGATTCTCATTTTCTCCTCCGATGGATCCACTATGTGGACGTTTGTTTTGGAGGTTGGCGAGTCTTCCTCCGAGGAAATGGGCAGGACCGAGTCAATATCTACCTCAGGCGTGTTTGCAGCGTTAAATCAGTCAACACAATGCACGTCGATAGTGCACTTGGACGATGTGTTCCGGCTCTTTATCTTTCCTCTTATTTGTATGTTGACTCTTTATACTTCGTGTCTATATGCCATATTGTTAGAAAGTAGATCAGACGATTGTTCTAGGTCGTATCGTCATGACAACCTTTTTTATTTGCATCTATTGTCAAATCTGCATGTCCACACTGTTCTTTTTGTGTTTGCAAGACGACATGATGTTCCATGCAACAGATAGTGCTCATATGTCTAACGTGCACATAAAAGCCTTTTACATGCATTAAAACCCAATATCAAGGAGCCACATGACACACACTCAATTAAAACAAACCGCTTGTAAAGATTATGGAATACTCTTGAGTTGTATTTCAAACCACTTTAAGGACTTCACTCTACTTTTGCGTCCTGCTCATTGTGTTCCTCTCGCTCACTTTATTACATTTTCTCTCTTTAATTACAATTTTATTATGTTCTTTGTAATTTCTACCAACTGTATTTTAACTTCTCTCATTTATATTTTTTTAACTACTCGTGTGATTAAAAATAAAATAAAATTAGGGTGCATTTTTATTATTTGGTGTTCCATAAGATTTTACTTTAAAAGCACAATTCAATTGGGGGGAATCAATTAAGAGTTTTATACTTTTAATTATTATGGATTTTCTTTTTCTCTCTTTTTTTTGCTATGCTTTTAATGTTTTTGTGCAAAGCACTTTAAATGGTTTCATTTTGTCTTCTGAACCGTTTATCCGGTGGCAAGGGGTACCAGAGCCCATCCCAGCTGATTTAAGGTACACCCCAAACAGGTTGTCAGTCTGTTGGGGTGCCATTCTTCTTGGCAATTTCTTAGTGGCCAAACAACTTAACATGCTTGTTTTTGGAGGGTGGGAGATACACAAAGAATACCAACACATAAACGGGAAGAACACGCAAACTCCATGCAGAAAGGCCAGTGTTCCTAGCCTCACTCCCACCTGAGATGTGAACCCCAACCTTCTTGCTATGAGGCCACTGTGTTAACTACTGCACCACCGTGCGGCCCACTTTGAATTGTGCTTTATAAAATAAATTGCACTGCCTTTGCCAGTTCAACTCTTCACAGTTTAATTGTTTGATATTGTTTGATTACTCATTTGGGGACTCCTCATAACCATGTTTTCAGCAAGCTGTCTCTACAGTTGTTTGTGTTTTTACAAGAGTTTTCCGACACTCTCCATGACCTTTTACCACAATCAAAATAAAAATAGAGACTGTGTGGGCTAAATATCACTCACTGCAGTTGATCCAAATTAAAGATGCCCGAAAGTGTCACCGCTCTAAACTTTATGAACCACTAACGTACCCTTTAATCAAAGCTAAAAGTTAATTTATCTATAAAGAAAAGCTGAAGGATATCTAAAACAAATACAGTTCAACTTTTTTGACATCTTAAACTTTTTTGATTATATTACGTTTTATTACATTCAGAAGTTGTTCTTAAGACGTTCGTAAACAACTTGTTTTTTTATGAGCCAGAGACACATGGGGACTTTTATGAGACTTGTAATTAAAACAGGCCAAGTATGACAGCTGAAACTGTTCAAAGACTTTTTTGTTAGCCTTAAATTTGAGCTTTTTGAGAGTAGCGTCAAGATTCACAGCATCGTGAACCGGTTTAACATTCGTCCCGATCACTACTAATAAAATATATTTAGTTATATCATCAAGACTATCAGTGAGATTTTTTTGGAGTACAATTTTTTTTTTGCTTTTATGCACCATAAATAAAAAGCTTGTAGATACATTCAGCTTCATTTCTGTTTTTGACACTGAATTTTTATGGTCCCCACTTATTCTTGCTTCCCACGAACGTGCACAGCACAGTGTAAATCTTGGGATTTACACAACGAATGAGGTCGCTTTACACTAAGGTGTAAAGCACAACAAGCTAGCATGAGGAGCTCATTTTCTTAGTTTAGTGCTTTATATATGGTGCATCGGCGGGTGTAGAATAGGGGTGTGTGAGACAGAAAAATGTAAGAGAGGGGATTGTATGTATTTTTTTATACTGTACTGTGTATTGTGTTCTATTGTTTTTGTTCAAAAGTAGTTTGATTAATATATACTGTAAATAGCAATCTGTTGAACAACCTTCCATGCACCACAAAATGATTCACCGACGTTATTTGTTGCAGTCAAATAATCAAATTTGCGTTGCTCTTTGGCTTCTAATATCAAGTTTATACAATGCATGACATTGTAATAATTTAATCAGGACTTAAGATTCTAAATGTTTGACCGTTTGGTACGGCATGTCAGGAAGCCACTTTAAAACTAGAAAGATGCTTGTGTTCTTTTTCTCCTGCGTAAAAACTCCTAAGAGTGTGAGTGTTTTTAGATTTGAGAGGTGACCAGAACCGCCCAGTCATTCATCTGGCTGCTTTCCTGGGGAAGACAAACTACCGAGCAAAGTTTTTTAACTCCACTTGATTAGAAACTGAAGAGGCCAAAATAGTGGTGCTCAGACACTGGTGCTGCTACTGGGTTGTATTGGTATGAAAAAGGTGAAAAACACAATATAAAATGTGTCCTTTCTGCACTCGCTTGCTTGCTTTTTGTAGATCTAGTTGAAGCATCATTACAAAGCTTGGGGGTTGCAGAATTTAGGAACCCATTATCCTTTCAGTATTAAAATAATGAAGCATTTATCTCTGTTTCTATAATAAAATGCCCAAACAAAGTGTGTTTTCAATGCAGACTGTCTGCACACATTGCTGATGATAATCTCTGCAGAAGTCACACATCCTTAAGTAGAAACGTTTTTATGATTATAACGGCTCAGAATGTACTTGGCTTTCTCGTTTGGTTTTAGAATTTAATAAAGACATGGGTGAAATATGATACAATATAAACATCAAGTCAAATGCAAAATTGCAAACTGGCAAAACAGCCTGATAAATCACGCCTTTCAGTACTTACTGAACCAAATATCTGGCACTAACTTTGTCTGCATCCTGGATCCTTCCTGTATGAATAAATTCAAATCAAACTAGGATGATTTTTCTGTGCTCGAACATTCAAATCCACTTCATTATGAAGTCTGTTTAGATAAGTCTTAGCTACTGAAGTATGATGGAAGTAAAGCTCATGGATCAGAAAAAAATGAGTCTGACTCACATCATTGATTTGACGAGTGTTTATGCTATTTGTTTTTTACTTAATCACTTAATCCACATAATTTTTCTTGCAGAAAAATTTCTTCTCCCACTTCTCTGACTTAACACTCTGGTTTCTGTTTTTTCTCTATTTTTCTTCCCAGTTCTCTCTTTGATGGTTGTTGTTTTGCTGAGCTGGGAATACTTTCCACTTGACATGTAATTCCTTTAGACCAGACGATTAGTCTGGACTGAAACTGCCCTGCTCTCACCTTTTGCTTCATCCAGCCACACGAATGCTGGGCATTGTGTCATAGGGTAGACAAACTTAGCACAGAGGACTTCATTAGACCATATGCTAAACCATTTGTGGTCAGGTGAAGAAAAAGCAGACATGTCGAATAAATTCCCAGACTTGTATTTGCCATGAAGGTTGGACCCAGCTTTCATCTCTATTTATAATTAAGTATGTGGTAAACCTGGTTAAAGTCCTGCAAGTCAGATATGATTCACATTTAAGCTAAATTTAAAAGTGTCAAAGTGATAACATGCTTGATCTTTGATTTTATACAAAATGAACCTGCTTTTTTTCTTTTTTTTCTTTTTTTTTTATTTTAAGAGTGCCATTTGTTGTTGTCTAACTTTAACTATGCTTTGTGAATGTTTCCTCTGTTTTCAACGGTTTATCCAGCTGCTCTGCTCGGCTGCCAAAGTGAAAGATTTTTTTCTCAGATTTTTTCATGAAGTTTTGCTACTTCTCAGTAAGTGTTGCCAGACACACAACCACAGGCTAGGCTCAGTGGGCTGCAAAAAACAAAAGATTCAAGGCTACATCCACAAGATTTTTTCTTTTTATGGCACACTTAGCATTTATTTTGCATTTCACTTTTGCAAAACAAAATGCATGTAATGTGTGTTGGGTTTTTAATGTGTTTTTACATATGATTTTATGATCTTTTTTTAGAAATGCATCATTCTGTACCACCTAAGTGTGCAAAGCTATCTGAGGTCTTACACCCAGCGTAAATGTGTATAACTCCGGAGACTCTTAAAGTGAAATGTCAGCATCTTAAAGCTGGAGTGCTGCCAAAACGAAAAGAACTCATATCTGTTATGGTCGTACCCGACCACACTGTTAGCAGTAAGAAATTAAGTTATGTTAAAAAAGAACATTTACGCCTAGTTTTACAGCTTTCACCATATTTTAAAAAATAGTTTTCCTCACAAAAAAGTGAAAAGATTGCTCTGAAAAATTAATATGCAACCCTAGTCTTAAAACCCTGGCAAATGACCTTCTCTGCAGAGCCCATAGGGAGCAGTGTTGTCCAAGTTGTCAGTATTAGACTGAAGTGTCTACACATGGCTGCACTTTGTCTGTCCCCATGGTTGACCACAGGCCTCAGTCCAGACTGAGTGACCGACATTTCCGCCTGTCTTGTGTTAAATATATTTACAGATTTTTTATTTGAGTAGATTTTATTACATTTTTATTTCTATTGTAGTAGCTGAGGATTAGATCGTAAAAAGACTATGTGCACACACTGTAACTATTGTACAAAGTTCAACAGGGTCACATTCTTCAGCTGTTTTATACTCTTGTTCCTGCAGGCAGGGGAGACTTCTGTTAAGTTGTGAGCGGTAGTCGTTAGTTACGATAGGATGCAACCAGGATTAATGCTGTTATACCGCACCTCTGGCGTTCATGGAGCCCGTAATGTTCACACTGATGATCCGTTGGGTGCATTGTTTCACAGTTTTATGGCCCGATGCAAACTGATCTTGAGTCTGCTTTGAGATGCAGTTGATGAGTGTGTCTCTGTAGAGGAATAAAACACAAGTTTGTCACTGAAAAGTGAGTTGGAGTCTCCGTGGAAAATGTATCTGTTTCTTTAGTCTCCTCTTTGGGTTTTTGGTGTCATTTCCTATTTGTGGTTCATGATGTTTTTTAGAGGGGTTAAGGTGGTTTATGACCATGTCTTAAATTATTTCCTGTTTCTCAGTTATGTGGTCATGTTGTAATTATTTTGTCACTGTAACATTTTTTTTTTCTATGCTACAAAAAAAGTTGAAGATAGAAATCTACAGAAACACTATCATGGCTGCAGTTCTAAAATGATCAAGCCTCAGGATTTTTTAGAGCTTAATCAGAAGTTTGAACCCATCGCCATGAGCATGATGAACGCAAGCAAAGTAAATCATCTGTGCATGCAGTATCCTGCACTTTATAACCAAACTCCTGTGTTAAAATGTAATTGAGCTGACGTCTAGTTAAATTTTTTCCTGATTATATCTCAGACTGTATGGAATGATCCTAATAATTGATAGAACACTCGTTCCTCTGCACGAGATGACACCGTAGCTTGTTATATCCAGTTACAGCCGACATGGACTTCCTATGTCGGTAGAAGAAGTTGACAAGGATAATAGAATACGGAGAATGTGGTTGAGGTGGATCGCTGAGGGATGAAGAGGGAAATAATTAGCTGAGCTTGTCATTCTAGTGATTAAACACTGATTTAGAAGCCTTCTCGACAGGCGTGTGGAGGTAAATCGGCTGCTCTGCTGTTAGTGGGGATGAGACATGTGAGCACTGGGTCAGTGCACTGCAATGCAGCATTACAGAAGATTGGCTCCGTAATTAGGTGAATGACTTTTATTATGAGCTGAATGAGTCTGAACAACAAGTTACCTCCTTGTTTAAGCAACAATGCCACAAAAAACTACATTGTTTTTTACAATGAAATTGTTTTAGTTGATACAGTGCGAGATGTTAGCAGGGTTTTTTGTGCTCTCTTCAAAATAAAAGATGGAGTTTTTTTTTTGAAAATCCGGCCTCTACGAAAAACATTTTGTCAGGTTGTGTTGATATTTTCTGTTTTTGAGTGTTCTCAGTAGAGAATCTGCTCCCACCACTCACTCTCAATACTTACAGTATGTTATCTGGGAGGGTGGCTGGGCTCTCACTCAGAGATATGGTAAGGAGCTCTGCCGGGTCGAGAGAAGCCAGATGGGGTGGTTTGGCCATCTAAATGGTAAATGGACTCTACTTATATAGCGCTTTTCCACCTGTGTCCGCACTCAAAGCGCTTTACATTGTAGCTCATATTCACTCATTCACACACACATTCATACCTGATGGGATGCTGCCATACAAGGTGCAAACCACCATCAGGAGCAATTGGGCGTTAGGTGTCTTACTCAAGCACACCTCGGCATAAACCCCTGTTGGGGGTTAAACCGGCAACCCTCCGGTTACAGGGCGGTCACCCTACTCACTGAGCCATCCTTCCCCCTGGTTAGGATGCTTCCCCAACACCTCACAGGTGAGGTGTTTCAGGCACGTCCCACCGGGAGGAGACACAGTAGTAGACCCGGACCTGTTGGAGGGACTATGTCTCCCAGCTGGAAGGGGAACATCTCTGGATTCTCCCCGGTGAAGTGTAGGATGCAACCGGGGAGAGAGAAGCCTGGGCTTCCCATCTTAGGCTGTTACCCCTGCAAACTGACCCTGGAAAAGCAGAACAAAATTTTCTTAGGGTCTTCATGAATATTTCATACTTAGAAGAAATCAAACTTTTTCCCTCGTACGATTCTCATTGCAACTCATAATAATAATTTACGGTGTGTACAATATATTCTCTTTAGTAGTAAATAATAGTAAATAATAGTAAATAAATAGAATGCACCAGTCTACGAAGAAAATATCAATATTATTGCATGTGTGATAAAATGTGAAATCAAAAGCAGTGCCTGTGAAGATTTTTTCATCATAATTTTTTAGTTTTCTTTTGTAATTTGAAGGTGAAGGAGTTGAACTTGTGATTGTTATTTTACGTGACTTGAAGTCTTAAGTTGTCATTTTATTGAATCTGTTCCCAAGGTAACCGTGAGCAAAGTTACAATTTCTACTTGAAAGAAACTTGCAAAGACTTTGGATGCCAGGCTGGACTGGAATTTATGATTTTCTATTAACAATATTTCACAGCGCTTACATGTATCACAGTGTTGTATAAGCAATTATTTTCTCTTTTCGCCCACGGTTCAACTATGATGTATTTATGAAGTAACCACAGTCAGATAAATACCTCATGGACATTAAGGTAATTTTATGAACCAACCAAGGACGTGAACAACTCTTTCAAACATGAATGGTACATTATAAATCAAATTCATATTTTGCAGGAGAACAGGAAGAAGAGTTTTATGTGCTCGGCAAAATTCCCTAGTATAACAATTCATTTAGCTTAAACCACTGTTGTCACCTTCACATTTGTTCCCCTTCACCTTCCTTGCTTATCTTTTCTTGGTCATCTTGGTCACCACTTAAACCTCCTTCCTATGCTGCCGACATAATTTACAAGCTCTTTTTGGCCTATCTGCTGCGCCTTTATTGTTTTGTTCTCACTGGAAGCAGCACTGAGACAAATTTTGTTTGCCAAAGGCTCCGTAGGGCCCTCCACGAGCTTTATAGCCATGGTGACTTGCATTTTAATTCCTATGTCCTTGTGTTTATCACAACACCGTCTTTGACAGATGAGATGTCAAAGAACCTTAAAAACACTATTTTTAATTTCATTTCAACTTTACAATAATTTTAGTTTATATGACACATGTTTTCATTTATGTGTTATGTTTACATACAACGCACCTATTAAAAGTATCTAAGACGTCTTTAAATATGTCCACAAATTAGATTATTGGCATATTTTGTTTTTGCGTTTTAAATCTTTTGGCTAGCTGACTAGAGAAAAACAATGTTGTGTTATTTTTTTCCCAATCCATTCCGTTGTCTTCCGGTTAATAAGGGATAGGTCGCCGTTGTCTTCCGCATATCCAGGAACGGGTCGTTAGGGCCACAACCTCAGACAGAAAGCCCAGGCTTCTCAACCCCAGCTGCATCCTCCAGGATCCTGAGTCATTCCCCTGACAGCTGTGAGACATACCGTAGCCTCTCCAGAAGGTGTGGGGTCTGATCTGGGTCTCCTCCCAGATGTGCCCGAAACACCTCATCAGCGAGGCGTTTGGGAGGCATCCTGACCAGATGCCCAAACCACTTCATCTGGCTTCTCTCGACCCGGAGGAACAACAACTCTACTCCGAGCAAGCTCACCGGGAGCAAGCTCACCCTGCTTCCATCGGGAGCAGGGTGAGCTTTCACCCTGCGGAGAAGCTCATTTTGACCACTTGTATCCATGATCTGGTTCTTTTGGTCACCACTCACAGAGGGTGACCACAGGTAAGGGTAGGAACGTAGATCAGCTAGTAAATCAAGAGCTTTGCTTTTCGGCTCAACTCTTCACCAAGATGGACCGATCCAGGGTCCTAATTATTGCGGACGCCACACCAATCCGTCGGTCAATCTCCTGTTCCGGCCTTCCCCCACTCATGAACAAGACCCAAAGATACTTAAACTCCTCCAGTTGGGGCAGGACCTTAACCCTGACCCGCAGGGGTAAGAGGACTCTACCCTCTTCTGGGCAAGGAAAAGGTTTGGGGTTTTTTGTTATTGTATTTAAAAACGCAACATGCATTTTGCAAATTTACCTCCTGTTCTCAATTAGCATAAGGCTCAATTAGTCGTTGAAAAATGAACCATAGTTGAATTAACTTCAGCATAACTGGTGAGTAATTGGAGAGTCAGTTATTTAAGTGGGTATAAAGAAAACGTAGAGTGTAAAATGTGTGCCTCCAATGAGATGGTGGAACTAGTACTGGTACTGGTGTGTGCACACAGGGACATAACTATAACCGCATGACTAGAAGCATAAAACAGTGATTCATGGACTGTGCAGCCTACTTCTGTGGAGTTTAATGCAGACATTAGTGGGATTGTATGAAGGGAAAAAACAAGAAAATGAAAATCAATCATAACCACAGAAAGAAAACAGTCAAAATCCCAAAGTAATCAGCAAAGACTCTTTGTTTACAAAAGTTATGAGAAAGGAATATTTTTACCAGCCACATTTCATCTCTGATTCTTAACTCACCAGTCATTTTTGTTGCCATAACAACAGTCAAACCATATGTTGAGATTGGCTTCATATTGATCTATCAGGAGATTAGGGATTAAGATTTATTAGCATGGCCGACACGTCTGAAGGCATCAGCACAGCAAAATCATAACAGGCTTTTCCAGTCACTGCAATACCGATCAGAATGAGCAGCTTTTGTTTCTCATTACTTACATTTAAAACAATCATTACCTCTAAAAAAAAAAAAAAAGACCTAGGAACAGTTGTTAGAAGATTGCAAGAGGAATTGCTGGTTTGGAACTTTTTGTACCAACATGTTCAAATTCAGCCAGGTATCATTTTACATCAGCTAAGCTAACATTAATATAGGGATTAAAGTGTAGAGAAGGATTTGTACCGTATTAAGCTACGTTGTCATGATGCTTATCTCTGCGTATCATCCCAGCTATGACATGTGCAAATATCTATTTGTAAACCAGAACAGATGCATGCAGATTTATTCATTCAGTTTTGTTCTTAAGTGAACCTTGCTCTGCTTTTAGAGCATGACATACAGTACAGCTGTGAATCAGAACTGCCTGGATGTGATTTAAAACTCAAACAACACATTTATACGTCCAGTCATGAGTCACCTAAGTTTAAAAAGCCATTGGATTCCTAAATAATAATCCATTTAATTTCTTTAGCTCACGTTTGTTTGCTTCTATTTTCTCATTCTGTTTGCATTCCTCTTTTTTCATTCTCTCTCCTTCTCAGCTTCGCTCCCTGCTGTCTTTCACTCTCACCACAACTCACTGTCTCTAACTGTTCCTTGTAGACTGTTCCCGTCATTGCTGCATGGCTGCCTGTCAGTGAGAACGTGGCTCAAGGCAATAATGTTGTCCTCATGTCGACTATCATCACACCAATTCGTATACGTCCTCAAAATCTCAGAGGATATTTTTTTCTGTACTTCTTGCGTGCAGTGAAGGCACTGCTATTGTTTCACTACAGAAAAAGATTAATGTTTTAAGGATTATAACTTGTGCATCATGGCTTGTGGCGCGGTAGCAAATAGGTATATTTTTCAGTTTTAAAGTTAAACCAGAAGATTCACACTGTACTTATTTGCCAGTCCTAATTGGTCTCTTCTGGTGGTTGTGGACTGCCTGAATAATTTAATAGCTCTGTCAACTTTATAAAGCACCTTCTTGTAAGTGTTTTTCTTTTAGTTCTTTTGCTGGATTAGAGAATTTTTAACATTGCTAGTTTCTTTAGACAATTTTGTGAAACATTGTCTAAATGTTTCACTCATCACATAAACTCACATAAACTCATACTGAGTAGTATGTGATTCATAAATTAGAGGTGAAAAACACAAGAAATTTCTTAGATTAATAAATAGACAACATTGAATGTGAAAAAAATAGACAATTTAACTGTGAGTTTAATGGTATTTTCACATATATAAAGAACTACCTAGCTTGAAAGGAGGAGATTACGTATCTTGGGGTCTTGTTCATGAGTGGAGAATGAAGCTGGAGGTTGACAGAACAATCGGTGCGGTGTCCACAATAATCAGGACGCTGCATCAGTCCATCGTAAAAAAAAAAAAAAAAAAAGAAGAAGAAAGAGCTGAACCAAAAAGCAAAGCTCTAGATGTACCAGTTGATCTATGTTCCCACTCTCAGCTATGACCACCAGCTGTGAGTACTGACTGACAGAACGAGATCACGGATACAAGTGGATACAAAGGCTGTTGCTCCAGCAACCTAGTCCTGGATAAATGGAAGACAACACAACACAAATAAAGACTTGTGATGTTAGTAGATCAGCTATTTGTAACTTCCTAATATATACTTGCTAGTAACTATTAGTAGTTTTTAGAATAATTTGCATTTGTGGACTTTAATTTGTGGACTTTGATTTGTGGACTTTAATTTGTGGACTTTAATTTGTTGACTTTAATTGGACTTTAATTGGACTTTAATTCCTCTCGATTGCTTTTGAATAAAATTAACTTTTAGATTTTTATATTTGGATGGTTGGAAGAGAGACATGCATTTTCCTGGTACACAAATTTATAACTGAAAAAAGACTACAAAATAGATGTCGTGTTTGTTTAACCAGAGCTACTTTGACATTAAATGGTTTTAAAGTTCTGAAATATAATAAAGAAAAAAGAAATCATTCCTCCAACATGTTCAGGTTGTTCTCTTATTCTTACAATCCCCACTGGGTCACGTTGTTCACTTTTTTATGTTTTATGTCATGTATTTTTCTTGTCAACATACTGTTAAACAACTTCAACACCCTCGTGGAGACAAATACAACGCTGTAGGGACTGGTGGGTGAACCCAAAGTGAAAATACCAAACAAGATAGTAACAAAGAAAAAGAGATCAGTCACATGTTTGTTCCAAGCGTGACCTAAAAGGAACAAAGCAAATCAAGCTTGATGAACACCAATGGCATTAATACCAGAACATAACACAGTCATGGTCAAATCTATGAGTTTTAAAGACTGAACATATAACTCTATTGATTTTCTGCAGTTATTTATATTTTAAACGACTACTAAGACCATGAATTATCACCACATACATTTCAAGAGACGTGTGCTTTTTCCGATTGAGTTCCAGTTAAATAAATCAGAGTCAGATCTATACACGGCATCTAAATCCATTTTGAACTTCTCTTTGGTTAAATCTTGTAATTCTGTCGACCTTCATCTGAACCGAGCAGGTTAATCCTCATTAACTTCTACAAGACACTCCAGGGAACAATTTGTTATGTACACGTGTGGCGAGTGTGTATGAAGCGTACAGTTTAGTGTCTTGGGGTTTTTCAATGAGGATTTATCGCTGCAAATTAGAAACTGCTCATTCACACATGGGGTCAGATCTATTATTGAAACAAAGCAGCAGCTCTTCTAAAGACTCAATATTGGCATAAGCTAGAAAAAACCAGCACAATGTCGAAATCTGTGTATAGTTTAAAAAACATATTTGAAATGATTTGATTTGTAGTGTTCTGTGTGTAAAAACAGCACCGTGATGAAAGAAGAATGGATAAGTTGGAAGGACAGTGGTAGTGGACGGGCGGGGTAAAAGGGTTATAAATGAGGTTGAGGGATGGCAGAGTTGCCATTTTCTCACGTTTGCATTGATTTTCTCTCGGGTGCTCTAGCTTTGTTCCACCATCCAGAGACATACATGTCGAGTTAACTGCTCTACATAAATTATATAAGTGGCTGTTTGTCTCCAGGTCTGAAACCATTCACAATTACTCTGTCTCTCTCTACAGGAAGTAGCTGAGAAGGTCTTGACTTGTTCAACAATTCAAACCTTGCAAGTTTTTTGTGTTTTTTCTTAAATGCCCTTTAAAAAAATCCCAGTTTCAGGAGCAGTGCCCTAGCCTCCCAGTTAAACTGAATTAGACTACTTAGAAGACGAAATATACTTAATTCATTCCTCACCAGAAAAAATTGTGTGCTGGCCAATGGTGGGAGAAAAGTGGGCATTAGGTGTCTTCCCAAAGGGCACCTAGACATGAGCTCAGTGGGATTTGATCCTGTAAACTTCCGGAGAACTTCTGGCCCAAGGGAGAACATTCTATCACTGAGCTATTGCCTTCCCCAAAGAAGATAAATTGATTAAATAAATTAAACCATCTTGTGCATAGTTTCTGTATATTCTGTTTTTTGATGAAAAGGGTCTGAAATTCCATTTTTCTTTCCTTTCTCTTCCGCTTATCTGGGGCCGGGTCGCAGGGGTAACAGCCTCAGATGGGAATCTCCGGCTTTCCTAACCCTGGCTGCATCCTCATGCTCACCATGGAAGATCATGAGGTGTTCCATGGTCAGCTGTGGGACATAGTCTCTCCAGGAACATGGCTGAAACACCTCACCAGCAAGGCACTCTGGAGGCATCCTAACCTGATGCCCTGAACTGCCCCATCTGGCTTCTCTCAACCTTAAGGAGTAACAGCTTTTTTTTGGTGGATAGCTCAGCCCATTGTATTTTACAAATTATTTGTCTTGTTCAGCTTTTGCCTCCGAGTCATAACAAATCGTAAGCAACTTGTAGCCACTGCTAGATTGTCTTGTCACACAAAAGCTTATCCTGGTGTGTTTAAGTGTTTACTTTTTTCATTTTCTTTGTCACTCCTGGATTATTTTCTTAATTTGTTTGCACCAGTTTTACGTAGAATCCTTTAAAATATTCATAGTTTGGTCTTTCCATAAAGTAGAAGTGTTACTTTTTTGTTCTCAAATGTCAACAGTACGTATTTTTAGTGGTCTTATAAAAAATAGTTATGTGTTTTTGGTTGAAATGCCACAGACAGTCCATCAACTCCTCTTTCAGCCCTGAATTTACACCTCCGTTCACAGTGGTTTGTTCCAGGGCACGGAGTGACCTACTCACTTCACTGCATCACTTTCCTCCTCAGGGTTTGTCTCTTTTAAATTCGGTGGTCCTTGATAAACCTTGAAGCAGATTATTACTGCATGACAGGACAGACAGAAAACATGGAGAGAAAAATTGCTGCCGGCATTTTAATAATACTTTAATTAGATGCATTAAAGGACCACAAATGTTCCCAGGCCAACTATTTTATTTAGAGTGTTGCTCATGTTGGATCCCTTGTATGAATGAAACGAGTGCTTTCTAATTTCATTTTTTTTTTTTTTTTTTTTTTTTTTGTCTGATCTTGCACATCAGCATGGGAAATGCTCTGCCTTGCCAGCCCCTTCTAATCTGGGCTAAAATCTGGGATTGACTAAATCCTGGTTCTTACCTGGTTTGGTACGAGTCACTTCAATCAGAAACTAATGTCCTGAGTGCCTGTATGGATCTGGATTTATCCTCCAGCTGTTTTCTGTTTGAACATTTAGGATTATCAAAACTTGGATGCCATTGTTGACTTGTGATCTGTTCAACATTTATCCGTGCATCCCCCTGTTCCAACACCACCGCCTCGTAATGCTGCATTGTAATAACCAGTTTAGGAAATGGACGGATGGAAAAACTTGGATGAGAAGGAAAAAAAACCCCATCCAGGTACCATGATTCAGAACAGAGCCAAAAAAGCATCTGGGTATTCACCTTCAATTTATCTTGATCACACTTAATCAATGAAACCTCATTTTCAAATAATTACAACAGTGATGTCACCGATCCACACAAAAATGTTATATTTTGACTCTGTTTAATTTATAAATTTCATTCGCCATGACATACTGGGTGATGGTAATTGAGTAGATGCATACCGTGTGTAATCAGTAGGTGATATTTTATGCCATTAGGAAGCCCCTGCATTCATTTGAAATGGAAGACAGATGACAGCAAGCAGATGGGGAGATAAATGGCTGCCATCAAAGCTGTCCTGCTTAGCTGAAAGTTGGGGTTGTGAAGGTTGACACTCGCTCATGGTGAAGTAAACAAACAGGGAGCACTGGTCAAGAGACTCTATGCCAAGTCCCCAATCTGTTAATATTGTATCTCATACCCTGTGCCATGGAAGCATGAATGGAGTGTGTGCAGAGAAGAGACGCATTTCATAGTAACAGAAGCTTTGAATAAAGCAGATTATGTAGACGCTTCTTATGCATAGAAATTAAATTGAGTGGGAGATTATATTGAGTGGGGAACTGGTTTAACCAACGTGATGAAACATGTATCAAAGTTGCATGCTAAACATTGAGTGTGGTGCTCTACAACCAAAACAATACCCTCATCCAAATATATCAAAATTATGTGAGCATACTGTGTGCACGAACCGCTGCGCTAGTTGTGGAATTACCCTGCATTTGCTGTAGCGATAAAAGTATATTCCTAGCCAATGCATAGTGGGTTGGGGTGCAATGTTGCAAAGGAAATGTGATGGAGTTCCACCAAAAAAAATACTCGTTTTTGGCTATGCAGCCATGGGAGGTATGTAGCCTGTTGTTACACATTAATATCTGCATAAAAATGGAAATTTAACCAAACAAAGTGTAGTCAAAACAAAAAATCTAATTCTTTATGAGGGTTCACGTGCTAACCACTTTAACGCAGCAAGTCCTTTTTTTGGTTTTACGTGGACACGTAACACCACATGGTGAAAAATGTCTTTTTTGCTGTCTTCCATTCCTCCATATTGTAAAATAAGGATGTGACTGAGCATGGATCTGAATATACTCTATGTAGAAGTGTTCATTATAATTGCACTCACTGTATATAAGCTAACTTATTCATCAAATTAAGCCTGCAGAATGCCTAAAATGGATAAGTAAACCCCTCTTTACAATTGTCAAACAACTCTGATGTTTTTTCTGTGTAAATTTAAAACATACACAATTGTGTGCAGACCTTTGATGAATTGCTCAAATTTTAAATAACTGAATTAGATAAATGTAAACATAGAAAACAATGTGAATAATATTTTATGTCACACAGAAGCAAACTATATGTAGGTGACACATCTTCTGTATGGGTGTCACATTCAGAAAATACCACACTCTGGTGCCCCTACCTCTGTGAAAGAGCCTGTCCATCTGCTCCTTAATAGGCTACAGCCCGATCTGTGTGTAGGAGTCAGAGTACCAGTAGTGGGGAATAGATGGAGTGTCAGTCGCCGTCATCCCTGTCGTGGGGGTTTGTTACTTCATTAAATTGAGTTATTGAAGAGGTGATGAGTCAGGGACAGGATGGCTCCAGGGTTTCTGTTAAGCCCACCTCGAGCAAGTCCAAGATGAGGCATGTGGTTCATTTTGTACAAGTGTCCATCAAGTGTTAAGGATGAATTAAAACAGCTGGTTAAAATAAGAGTTAAAAAAAAAAGAAGATATTTTTTCTCCAGCGGCGATACAGTTCTATTCTGACTGTACCACTATAAGAATGAAAAGTCGGATTTAGCAGGCTGATTTAAACTACCTGCTGCCACTTTCAATGTTACAAAGCCCACCTGCTGAGTTCAGCTGAGTGATGTCAGCACTAATAAAATGTACCGTACATTTGTTGACCAAACTATAATATTTCCTAATCTTGTCAAGCACAAGTTGAACACTGCAGTAAAATATGCGTAAATCTTATTTCCCTCAGTGAAAGTCAAACACGAGGTATTCACGGTTATTCAGTTTGAGTTGTCCAGCTGTAACAAATTCCCCTTCCTTTCCTGTACCTCTTTTCCTCCATTCTTTTTATTGCTCTAACTCATCCTCCATAATGAACCCAAGGAGAACAAAGCAAGGACAAAGTTAATTTATTTTCTTTGAAATTTTTTCCTTCATGTTTTTCATCTTTGTCATTATCCCATGAGGCTGATTTGTGAGTATTATTTGCATGAATGCACACAGAGCCAGTAAATCAAAATCATTGACCGCATCATTAAGGAAATCTTTATTTGTGTTCAGTCTTCCTAGCAAAGACGTACATGACAACGGTACTTGTTCAAACAACTCAAATGACTTCTTTTACAACTAGAAGTTGGAGTAAGTGACGCACAACAGGGTTCTTTTTTTTTTTTGCAAATGATATTCAGACTTTTAGTACGTGTTACAGGAGAAGAAAAAAAAGAGCAGTAGGATTATCTTAGCCCATTTACGCTCCCCATTGTTCTTAGCTTTGTGTAGTCCCATTTGTCATATAGAATCACCAATGAATGTGGAACAAAGTGTTTGAGCTGCTCTAAGTATGTATTAAAACATCACTCATCAGATCGACCTTCTATAGCGTCAGGCCCTCAGTCTGTGACACGGTCACTTAGAGAGACAGAGAACCAATCAAACCATCATTCTTGAAAGTGTATTGTTGTGTGAGAGGAAGCTTGAGAACCTGAAGAGAACACACATACTCGTGGGTGCATGCTATCTCTGATATCGATATTGATAAGAATCACATGATCTTCTTCTCCTTTCGGCATCTCCCTTCAGTGGTCGCCACAAAGTCAATTTCTTCCATCTAACCCTATCTGCTGAGTTCTCTTCGGTCACGCCTATCTTCATGTCTTCCTTCACTGTATGCATGAACATCCTATTTGGTCGTCCTCTAGACCTGTTTCTAGGTGGTTCCAAATCCAGCATCCTTCTGCTGATGTGCTCTATCTCTCTCCTCTCCACATATCCAAACCATCTCAGTCTGGTCTCTCTGACTTTATCTCCGAAACCTCAAACATGTGCTGTTCCTCTGATCCTGTCCATCCTGATCACTCCCAGAGAGATCCTCAGCATCTTCATCTCTGCTACCTCCATTTCCGTTTTCTGTCTTTTTCTCAGTGCCACTGTCTCTAGACCAAGCAGCATGGCCGGTCTCACCACAGTAATAAGAATCACGTGATAAAGATTTGAATGTGAAACAAGTGATGTGTAAAAATTCACAGAGTTATAAAATTGAGTCTGCTGATTTAATGTAGTGCCGTTTGGATGTAAATGACCATACATTAATTTTGCTTTCTGTCCTTTAGGTGTAAATGAAGAACAGTTTCAGTTTCTCTAAGTTGACTCTATTGATTTGCCACGTGCACTGTATTATCATAAATCCAATATGCATGTCTGTCTTCTACTGGGAGTGCATTAGGTCTGTTGGTTTTTTTAATCACTGCTGATCTGTTGGCAAATGCTGCCGCGTAATCGGTCGATAGCATTTATTTGCTCCTGCTTCTTTTCTAGCTTTACAGTTTCTTTCTTATACGCATACCTATACCATTTACAGCATTTAATGAGCCTATTTACCGATGAATTGAAGCGTTTATTTAAAATGCACTTACATCTGATAAACTAAGCTGCCAACTTGCAATTTGTCATTAGCAGCAGATGTGATGGTCAAATAAAAAGTTTGGTATGGTTAAAAGCGGTCTTTCTCTCTGAGGCTCCAATCAATGTCTCTTTTATTTCTAATTCAATGCTGTATTCTGCCTTGTTTCTTTGTAAATTACCCCAGACGAGGGCAGCTGTCCCTGGACTCAAAATGAGTGATGGTGTTGGGATTGACACGCTCATCAGTCTAACTCCTGCCTTGTGTAAATGTGTTATGTTGCAGCCACTTCATAGATGTGTGTGTATGGAGTTGATATGAGTCTTCCTGGCTTCTGCCAGACTGCTGAGGCCAAATGTAATGGATTGATTAGTGTGTACCAGTTTGTGCGGGTATCAGGGTAGGTGTGGGAAGTAATATAAAGCTGGTGTGGACCTACACGGCCTGTGCTTTGTGCCATCAACACACTTGCTTTAGTTGGATTTTTTTCTTGTTTTATTACTTGTTTTCTCTTTCCTCGAGCAGATCTAATCTTATCACAAAAAAAACACAATGATTTGCTCAATATTTCTTCACACAAAAAAAGCCACTTTTTCCAAAGTGTTTTTTCAGAGCCCAAACACACACAGGCACGTATTTTTACAGGAATCCATGCGGACTAATAAAATATGTAGTTGATGGTGGATAGTGTAGAGCAGCTAATCCAAATCATGTCAAATTTAAGCTGGAATAAAAATTTGTCCTTAACAACACATATTTATTTATTTCCTCTTCATAACATATTTACGCTCTTATGTTTCCTCCTTTCAGAAATGTTCGGACTGATCTTGGATATGTTTACAACTTGTGGCCAACCTTTTTTTTTTATCTTCTTACATACAGCTCTCAACACTGAAGCTGTATTCTCTGCACGTTCGCTCTGATTTTTCATTGTGAATGTAGATTATTCAGCGGTGAAAAGACCAATCTCTGCTTGTTACTGTGACTCAAGAGAGGTGCTGACACCAGTATGAGATACAGGTGAAGAAATGGGACAGTTAGATGAAGGAAGCAGGCTGTTGGTGTTTCAACAGGAGCATTGGATGATGAGGCTGCCAGAAATGGTAAGGTGGATTAAAATCATTAGATTAGGTTGGGCTTTTTAAAGTTTTTTTTTATTAAAAGCAGGTTCAGTTTTTTCTTTTCGTTCCGTCGTCTTCCACTTATCTGGGGCTGGGTCGCTGGGGCAACAGCCTCAGACGAGAAGTCCAAGCTTCTCTCACACCAGCTGCATCCTCCAGCTCACCTGGAAGGAACCCAAGATGTTCCCCAGCCAGCTGTGAGACATTGTCCCTCAAGCGGTCGCAGGGTCTGCCTCTTTGTCTCCTCCTGGTGGGATGTGCCCGAAACAACTCACCAGTGAGGCGCTCAGGAGGCATCCTGACCAGATGCCCAAACCACCCCATCTAGCTTCTCTCGTCCTGGAGGAGCAAAGGCTTTACTCCGAGCTTCTCCCGGATGGCAGAGCTCCTCACTCAATCTCTGGAGGAAGCTCATTTTGGCCGCTTGTATCTGTGATCTCGTCCTTTCGGTCACCACCCACAGATAGTGACCATAGGTGAGGGTCTTTCTTTCATTTAAAAATATCTAAACTCTAAGTTTGATCCTTAGCACGTAGTTTAATAATTTTGTTTCTTTTTATTTGACTCTCTTAAGGAGAAGGATTCTGCTAATAACATGGCTGCATTGCAAGAACAATAGAACCTTATGATCCTCTTAACTACTTCATGTACTTGAATTTTTTTTTACTCAATACCTATGATTCTAGTCAGAACAGAGAGGTCCTCAGATGCTTCAAGGGGGTTTTCATCCAATGCTGAGAAGTCGTATTGATCGCCAGCTCTTACTTGAACAGCCTTTGAACTCACCTTTTTAAAATTAAACTCAAGTATTTGTATTATCTTTTTCAATTTTAAGGAATTGATCAATGATAATTATTCAATACGAGCTAAAGAATGTGATTGGATATGCAGTGGAAGAACTGTCAAAGTCGGTAATGGAAAATAAAACCCCTAAATGCGGACACAGAGAGAAATTGTTTACTCTAGGTAGAATAAAGGTTAAAAAGATTCTTTCATCAGAGTTTGTTCTAAAGTCCTCATATCATTGTTTACCTCAGTAGAACAGTTGCCGTAATGAAAGGATTATTTTTACATTTCATTTGGTATGTACATATATTATAAACCATGCACAGTTTTATTTCTCCTCCTAAACAATTTCTGCTGTTTTCTAAGTTTGTGACTCATTCTCTCACTGCTCGTTTTTTTTCCCAGTTGTTGCCAGGCATGGAAGGCATTCTGATTGGAAATGTTATCAGCAGAGCCCACATTTTACTCAAATTGTTTCCCAAAGTGAAGGCTCATTACTGATGTGTTGGGTAATCCAATCCAGAAGTCGCTTCGACTCCACCTTACCTTCATTTTATCCACAGAGGTGAAAACAACAGAAAAAACACCAGGCTTAGGAAAATGGCAAACAGAATTTAGCAAGAAATAAACTTTTCTGTTAAATGAATAATAAAAAAGTTCACTGTGTTAGATACCTGCAAGAGGAATCTGAAATTGTGCAACATCCATGCAGCAGATCTAGAGTCAGTGAGGTCTGACAGCTATGGATGGCATGCAACTGTCAAAATCAGTATCAAACAGGCCGAGGAAAACAGAGAGATCCAGCATCAGGCCACAAAGACCCGGAAACAGGAAAAAAGTCAGTCTGATGTTGCTCCCCCCATGACTCATACCACCAATCACATGGTAGAGCTGCAGCTCTCACATTAACTTATTCAGCCACAATCGAAGTTGCACCAATAGATTAATATCAAGGTGCAGAGTCCCTAGTCTCCAGAGTCAGAAAGATGCCAACAACGACTGTTATAGCCTTTGACTGACAGAGGACTGATATAAAAAATTAACAAAGTTTGAAAAGAGAAGTATGAAAAATGGACTTCACAGGAGTGAGCATCGCAGACTGAGGAAGAAAAAGATGTGAAATTACAAGAGATGAGCTCAAATCAAGCATGACATTATCTAAAACTACTGCTAGCTGTTAATCTGCCTTGAAGTTGTGTGTAATGGATTTTTTTATGCATTTTGAGCTTCAGTAGTTGTTCAGACTTTGCTGTAAAGTCTAAGATAAACTTAACATTAAAAAGCGTACTGCAGTGTCAATATGAATGCTCTCAGTACAAGTATGCACTCACAGTGGCAAATGTGAAACTAGATTAAATATATGAGTAGACGATTGCTTTAACCCTTTTCAGATCTCTAGGAATGAGATGATTAACTTGTGACAGCCTACATGTCTTTCTACTGTATATATCTAGATCAGGGGTGCCCAAGATCTACTTTACAAATATCAAACCTCCAGTCCCATGTTACCAGCGCAAACCCTAACAGATTGTTTCCAGCCTGCCGTAACTACCCCTCAACACGATTTGTTACATATGCACACGCACACACTCAGCGCTTTGCGAGGGGAAGGGGCCACAGCAGCACTGCGGGCTGCTTATTGATTACAGGCTTAACAACGTCATTTCACGTCACAGAGACCAAAAATCTCCAGTAACAACAGAAAAGCCGCCAGATTGACACTTTTTTTGAAAGAAAAAAAAAAAAGTCCCTAAATTTTAGCAACTTTAGCGGCTGACTTCAGGGCAGATGTCATTGTGAGGCTGATGATAGGCTGGCGCCAACTTTTTTTTCCCTTTTTTCTACCCATAATGCTGTTGCGATCGACCAGTTGATCGCGATCGACCAGTTGATCGCGATCGACATAATGGGTCTCCCTGATCTAGATAGACAGTTATTCATCGATGTACACGTGTGGATTTTACAATCATATTATAAATAAGTATTTTTCTTCCTTGAACTGCACCCGGGTTGTCTCCTCACAGCATACGAGACCACATGTGTGTCACCTTGAGCTTCTTCTCCATGTTTAAAAGACTGACAGCTGGTTTAAAAATGGATGCGCAGACGTCATTTGCATTTAAAACAATCAGACGTGCACTTCCTCAACGTAGAGCAGATGAGATGGAAGCAAACGCTGGAGAATACCGCGTGCAGTTTGTCTTTGTTCGTGCAGCAAATAAATGAAGCTCGGCAAGGTCACCCCACAATGATGAGCATAATTATTGATAAATGTTGAATAAATGAGTCAAGGCTTTTTAATAACTAGACTGTTTAAAAAGATTTTATGTTTGTGGTGACGTGTGGATTCTATAGTCATAGATTCACAGGATAACATATGGGTTTAAAAAAAAGGTTTTCATTAAACTGTGTTAGAATTCTCACATGAACGTCCTTTCATCTTGATAGCCTCAGTCAGACTGAATGAAAATTGATCAAACTTTTTTACTGAAAGTCCCTTTTTTTCGATTACTTGCAAGATATTAACAGCAGATTTGTTCAGGAATTTCAGAAGACTATACTTGAATTGGTGTAATCCATTTGTCTTTATCGAAAGATAGTTTCACATTATCTTCAAGCATTCTTTGATAAGGTGAAAATCTTTACGATCTACAAGGTGCTGCGGAAATAGCCTCAAACACCAAATCCACCTTCATCTATATGTTCAGAGAATAAATCTACAAACACACATCTCACTAAAAGCATGCTGTTTGAAGCTGCTTCATCTGGAATTTCATCGCTGGTATTTTTTCTTTTTATTTGTTATTTTGATGCTTTAATGGGAACGTCCTTTAACATGAAAAGGATTTTTGCTTCCTTCATGCAATTTTGTCTCATCTCACCCTTTTCACACCAAATGTCTGCAGCTCACCAACAGCTCAACGGCAGAACATCACAGGGCTTTGAAATATACGACCAGTGTGCCTGTCAGTCCCATCACTGCAGAGAAGAGGAATAGTCTACAGCGTCTCCTTTTATACTTCTTGATTATGCTTGAAGTTGGCCTCGACTTCAGGTGAACTCTGTAACTCTCCTCCAGGGTCAAAATGCAAATTTTGCTCTTTTATTCAACTAGAATCTTTTCTAATTTTGTCCTTTCACCCTGGAGCAGCAAATATAAAATAATCAAACCCAAATGCACACTTGGTGCGCAGAGATGAGCATTTGCACAAATAGAACACTTGCATGCAAAGACTCCAACAGGGTTTTTTAATAAGTCACTTGAGGTTGAATAACGGCACAACACAAAGCAGACAAGTCCGTTTAAACACACACAGTCATTCTACCTCCTGCAGACAAACCTTAATTAAATTCACATCACAAAGATGTCCTCTGTGACCCCCAGGTGGGAGAAGTATGCTGCCAATTTGACCGATTATCCCTTTGTAAATCACAACAGCATGAGGTGCACGTGCAGAGATGCAGAAAGATAAAACATCTTGCTTAAATTTGCCTCCTTTCAATTAAAATCTTATTAAATGCTTGCAAAGCTTCAATTAATTCGGTTATCCAGAACATTTAACTTCTGTAGATTTGAAAATGTACAAATCAATAATGACACACAAGCACACTCACCCTCAATAGGCGCACACATACAAACACTTCCACCAGCCAAGTGTGCTCTCACAGCTCTGCTAGGAGGTGTTTGATTCACTGGTGTAACAGTAGATGTTGATTTTATGGCTTTTTGCTGCAGCAGGCAGTTTAGAGTGCTGATCAAAGACTCTGTGGTTCATCCAGCCAGTCATTTTTACCATCAGCTTGGTCAGCTTGAACTAGTTAGCTCATAGTTTCACTGCGGTCAAGATAATGCGATCATTTTTCATTGTGCTCAGAAAATTTATGTCTGTCCAGCTTCCCAAGTTTGGGAAGCTGGACAGACAGTGAAGAAGGTCCAGGAGATTTTGAATGTTGAATCCTAGTGAAATGTAGGACATGTCTAGAGAGAGATCAGTTGAGGTTAGCTTAAATATTTTAACATCTGGGCTTTTATTCACATTGAATCAGTGTTTTAGCCGTCTAGAAACAAACATTGCACCATTCTATCCTGGTGGTATATTTCAGATATACCACAATATAGAAAATTTGTTTTCATCCAGATCGGACCGAGCCAGAATGCATCATTTATTTTAAAAGCATAAATACCAGGTGTGGTAGGTGAGGGAGTTGTACGAAGAGGGTCCCATTGGGAACGCAGGTTGAGAACTTCAGCTCTGTCTCAGGTGTTTATAGATTGTTTTGTGTTTCTGTTGTGTAGCGGAGTCTATTTCATTATCTCACTGAAAAAAAATCCATGTGCGGTGTAAATTAGCTTTAACAACTCCCTGCACGCTCTTCACGCTGGCTTGATTGATGTCATTTCAGGTTTTAACTGTTCCTCTATTTGTGTGAGTGAATTCCCATTTCACATGCATAAAAGTGAACAGCACTCTTACAATTATGCACCACAAACTGCAGTCAGGTATTAAAAGGAGTTTTTCACACTACACAGTAATGATAGCAGTGAAATAGTCATTTTTTATCTCTTTGTAATGAATTGCATTTGTTATTACGCATGGAAAAGCATTTTATTGGCTTTGTCAAAAATAAAAGGCTTCAGAAAGAATACTTTGAGAAAACGGTTCAGGTGATTGTGGGTTTCAGGAATGCAGCCATGTATATAGCTGTGTACCTAATTATAGACCTGCAACCCATAATCTTATATTTAAAATAGACAAATGTGCAGCATTCCAATACTAAGTCCATGAAGCAGCCCTTGTTAACTCGGGAGGCTTTACTTTTGCCAATTATAACAGACTTATTAATACATTTCTTATGAAGGCATAATAATATTTTCCGAGCTACTTATATAAAGAACATGTGCTACAGGAATGAGCTTTTCTCATTCCTAATAGGAATTATTATTTTAGATATTTAAAAGTTCAGTTCTGTGGTCTTCGCTTATCCGGGGCCGGGTCGCGGAGACAACAGCCTCAGACGGAAAACCCAGGCTCCTCTCATCTTGGGTTGAGCTGCATCCTCCAGCTCAGCCGAGAGGATCCGGAGGTGTTTCCTAGCCAGCTGTGAGACACAGTCTCTCCACCAGGTCTGACGAGTCTCCTCCCAGTGGGACATGCCCAAAACACTTCACCAGTGAGGCGTTCGGGAGGCACCCTAACCAGATGCCCGTCCACCCCATGTGGTTCTCTCAATTCAGAGGAACGTCTCTACTCCAAGCTCCTCCCAGGTGGCTCCTAACTCTATGCCTGAGTAGGAGCCCAGCCACTTGCGGAGGAAGCTCATTTTGTCCGCTTGTGTATGTGATCTCTTGCACAAAAGTGAGCACCTTGTGGCCGGGCCCCATGTCCCTTTGTTCTCAGCCTGAACACCCTTCCAGTGGTCTCACCACCTGCAGGAGGGGCCATAGGAGTCAGATGTAAGAGGATATGGGAGGCCGCCAAAGGTGGGATCCTGGAGGTCAGACCCTTGGCTTCATAAGCTAGTACATTTAAAAGTTGGTTTACAAAACTTAGTTTAGGCTTGGTAGATTTAGTTTTATTGTATTCACTGCCTGGTTAGTTTCAGTAGATTGATGAATTAAGAAAATAGTTTGGCAATAAGATGAAACACTATACGGTAAGTTAGGTGAAAAAAAATCCCATTAGAACAGAATAGGATCTGGAATATTGAACATACAAACGACTTTTGAACTTATGAGTTCAGATTTGACAATATCCAGTATAGTATACAAAGAATCTACGTTATATCTAAATAATTTAAAGTTATTGTGGAAGATGAGGTGCTTACATGTTTGCTTTGTGTTTGTATGTGTAATTTTGTTTCAGACTGGTCTTCAAGTGGAACAAAAAAATAAAGATAAAAAAAGCTTAAATCAATTTTATGCATTCTGTGAGCAAATAACATCTTTTTCTCCTGCTGTGCTTTCTATTCCGAGCTGATAGAAGAATCTGAAAATAACAAGGACAATAAAAAATATGTGTGACTAAAACAATATTTTTAACATTAATCTTGAAAAAAACTGTTACTGGCTTGTTAAAGAAAACAACAATTTCACACTTTTTTTCTGTTGATACTTTATTTTATAATAGTAAACCGACTTCAGTAAAGTGGAGAGGCATCTGCTCATTGGTAGCGTGTTTGTCTTTGGACCAGGAGAAGCCAGTTTGAATCCTACTGAACCGCGTAGGTGTCCCTGGAGCAGACACCTAAACCCCCAGTTGCTCACATCATTGGCGCCGTCATTGGCGCAGCAGTGAAATGCAGCAAAGTAATTTCCGCAATGTGGTACTAATAAAGGAATTCTTCTTCTTCTCAACCTTTTGGTTAACCCCATAATTTTTGCAAAAATAATCTAAAACATGAAACAGAGATGGAGGTAGTAAATATGAAGATGTTCAGGATCTCTCTGGGAGTGACCAGAATAGACAGGATCAGCAGAACAGCACATGTTAGATGTTTTGGAGATAAAGTACAAGAGGCCAGACTGAGATGGTTTGGACATGTGCAGAGGAGAGAGAGTACATCTGCTGAAGGATTCTGGGTTTGGAACCACCAGGAAAGAGGCCTAGAGGAAGACCAAAGAAGAGGTACATGGATACAGTGAAGGAAGACATGAAGATAGTTGGCTTAACCGACGAAGATGCAGCAGATAGAGTTAGATGGAAGAGACTGACTTGCTGAAATGCCGAAAGAAGAAGACTGATTTAACACCAAAACTAATACTGTTTTTCTTTTTTGTAGCTAAAAGAAAAGTGCTGAGCAAAGCAAAAACTAACCAGAAATGAGATTTAACAAAAGAAAAAGCTATTTATTCCCTTTTTTTGTTTGTCATCATGAGAGATTGCAACATGCTATAATGTAGATTACAAGAATGACCATTACATAAATCAACTTGAGCAGTAAACTTATGCCTGTGTGTCAGCAGGAAGAGAGGGTGAAACAAGAGAAACGAGGAGACAATGACTATGCTAATAGATTGCTGGCAGACACATGTGTGGGTGGGTTGAGGAGGGTGCGGGTGAAGATGAGGAGTGGTGCAAGCTTGATGGAAAAGAAGAGATGAGGAAAAAGTGAATAGATCTTCAGTGAAACACTTTTTTATCCGGCAGTGACAGGCTGCCAGAAGAAACACAGTATATCATTAAGTCCACATATCATGATGACACCATCCTGATATCACAATATAAAACCAATCAGTATCCAACACACGTGCTACGTTTTCCCTCTCAGACTCACAGCAGCTTCGACATTTCTACCCCAATGACTCATCAGCATAATCAATCATTTTTATTTCAAATTTGGAAGTTTTGCAAAGCTTTGCAGTTTGGATCTGAAGATGGCTGCTGTGGTTGTTCATGTCAACCCCAGCGAGGAATTCAAGTAATAAATCACTTTGATTTATCATTTGAATATTATTGTCATGGATCGTTGGATCTTCAGCTGCTTCTTTCTTTTTCTTCCATGTTTGCTGTTTTTTCTGAATTTTTGTTTTGGTGGCATACCTGGGGTTCATTAGGCTTATCAACTCTTGGATGTTTACGTCCTGTGGGGTCTCACCCTCCCTCACTATTGACAATCAAACCAAATTCATGTCTTAATGTGACACACTTTATTTTATCTCTTCGAGAGTGCTCGTGTCCAGTGTTCAGTTATGATAGTATGCCAAGTTGCTCTTCATCTTCATCGCCATACCCACATTTTAATGTGGGCCGTGTTTCAGTGCATGCGCTTGACTCAGTCCTTCTCCTCAAGTACCTTAGGTAATGCACTTCATTTGCTTGTCTCCTAATTAGCAGGACACACAGAAACATAAACATTTTTACAGTGGTTTTAAACAACCTACCAAACACGTCTGTGTAATCGTCCTTTCGTCCATGAGTGATTAACTAACAAAATGCTTCACAGTAGTCTTTTGGACACCATGTTTGAAGATCGAGACGTTTACACACACTCATCCAAAAATCCTTTTCAATTTGATAAAAGGGACCTGACCAAACAACCAAGCATCTACATCGACATGGCTTTAATTTCTCTCTGACTAGATCAAAAACAATTAAAATGTGTTTTTTTCCTTTTTTCCATCCATTTTTTTGAAGCATGCAGATGTGTTCTAAAGATTTACAGGTGAAGCATTATCAAAGGACCCAACATTTTAAAGTGTATTTTTTGCAGAACATTTGAACAAAATCACAGAATCCAATCACACATAATTTTTCAAGTACCTTCCTCAAAATGTGCTTTGTTCTGCAGTAATGCGATGGATAGTGATGGTTTAAAATAATCAAATACCAGATCAATAAACTCAAGTTTGGTTTTATCATTTTGCCGTTTCAAACTAATCGATTCATTTAAAGGCCTCGTTCCAACATAATGATCCTCACCTGTGGAACAGTCTGCCAGAGGAAATCAGGGCTGCAGAGTCTATTTATGTTTTTAAAAAGAGGCAAAAACCCACCTTTTTTAACTTGGCTTTTACTTGATTTTTATTTTTTGCGTAAGATGATGTTATTTATTTATTGAAATGTGTTTGTTTACTTTCCTGTTTTTACACTGTTTGTTTTCTGATTGAGTTTTCTGATTAATTTCTTGAATAGTTTTTAACCTGTTTTACTGGTTTTAGTTTTTATTCTATTGTTTTATTCTTTGTCTTATTCCAGTGTTTCCTCATGGGGATCCTCCATCCCATGAACTCTGCCTGCTCAAACTCTGGGGTCTTCTCTGTGGGGGTCTGACTGGCCTGGGTGGTGCGCGGGCCTCACTTTAGGCAGGTGGCTTCTGTGGGTGTCTGTGTCTCTTGGAGCTGGGTGGACCTCTGTGGTTTTGGCGGCTGCAGTCATCAGCGGGCCGACTCCTGGTGTGGATCGATCCCCAGTTATTATTTCCTCGCAGCATCAGGCCAGATGCCTATTTTTATTTCATTTAAAGAGACAGTAGCTAGCGGTTCAGGTGAAATGAGGGTTTGTAGGGGTGTGTGTGCGGGGGGCTTTGTGAATGTCGATACATGTGTGCAGTGTTTTGTGCGAATGTGTGATTTTTGATGGATGCTTGTTTTTGACTTACTGGTTTATTTTGGTGTTTTGTTTTGTTTTTTTTAATGATCTGGATTTTAATGTTGTTTATGTTTTTATTTGTTCTGTTCAGTACTTTGTTTAACTTTGTGTTGGAAAAGTGCTTTATTCACAAATAAAATTTGATTTGATGTAAAGTTGCAAGAGAACCCACCTTAAAATTTTATATGACTTTAAAATCACTGCTTTAACTTCTGTTTTTATGATGAAAATAAAAGTAAGAAAATAGGACATAATTAGTCAGATTCTGTCTTTTTAATCAACGCTAATAAAAAATTCCGGCTCAGAAGATTTTTTCTTACCGAAACAAGAATGCAGATGAATCATTAATTAGTTAATTAAAACTTGGTTCTTTGAGTACTTCATCATTAATACATGATGAAGTTAAATGAATAATTAGATCAATTATTAATGCATGTAAACAGTGAGTAACTTTAAAAGGCTCGTAATAAATAAAGAGCAACTGCTGTTTAATGCAGTGGGAGCTAATTGCTGGCACACAGTGGTCCCATTTATTCCAGTATACAGCAACGAGTTTTCATGTCTCATTAAGAAAGGTGTGGTAGACCTGATAATGCCCTGATCTTTGAATATATGTGTACAACACCCTCCTGGATTAATTAAATGGCCAAAGCTACACATTCATTGAATGTACATCTCATTGTCACTGACAGGCCAAGTGGACTCTGATCCTAATCAGGGTCGAAGGAAATTATTTTCAGGGAACTGCTTTTTGTCACACTGAAACATCTTTGTTTTTCATATGCATTTTGGTAATGGTGGTGGGGTTCGGAGAGGGTTTACTTGAATAACATAAATCATTAAAATAAGAACATTTCATTTCTGCTGTGTTCCTTTTTTTTCTTAGATTATCTTTTCTGTTTTCTGTTTGCCTTTCAACACGAGTGCACGCCCCATACACCCCCCGATGACACTGAATACGAAATGGTTTGTTCATGCTGTTAAGATGCTGCATGTAATGATGCATATGAAAAACAATCACAGAGGCAGCAGAGGATGTGCTTGAGAAGCAACATTGATATCTGGGGGATGCAAGAGGATGAAACGCCCCTGAAACAACACTGAAAATACACCACGTTCCTCACATTGTAAAATCTTAGTGTTTAACATGACAATGTGGTTATATTTTGGGTTTAAACATCCTCGTAAATTTCTATCTAACCTTCAATCTATTGGTCAATCTTTGAGTGTGTCAGTGTTTATACATTTATCTTTGTGTCTAGATGAATAAATACATGTGTATTTATATTGACATATGTGTGCATACATTTTTAGTTAAGTCACATGTATGTATCTGAAAAATAAGTCAAATCTCACAAGGTTGTGCTCAGATTGCGTGTGGTATACAGATGAGCATCCTGCATAATTTACATGCTGACCATTGGAGCTGAATTTCTTTTACACCTTGCCATAGGCAACACCTCAATTTCTGCAGCTCTGCCTGCGTTCATGCCCTACAGCGACTGATGGCTGAGCATGTTAGAATGGATAAGTACGTAATTTAAACCAAACTTATCTGTTATTTTTTTCATCAAATTTGCACAGATGCCTTACATACTGGTCATGATTGCTTAGTCAGGAACTAATTGCAATCTTGATCTAATTATAAAACACGACTAATTTACTATAACCTTTGCACCACCCAGTCAGCACAAGAAAAAAAAAACATTCTGCATAATTTATGTGAACAGTAGAGGCTTCAGATTTATGCTTTCTGGTTAAAACAATGATTAATCATTAATGTTGTTCTGCTTTCTTTCATTAGATCTTATTAGCATAAGTTTACGTGCATGAGTTACCAAACTATAGTGACATTGAGCCACTTTCTGGCATTCCTCAGACATCAAATTTATTGGAGAAAGCAGTGATTCCGATTTGGCTTCAGGACTGTGACCCTGCATGGTTGTTACTCTCATTAATCTCGATGTCAGCCATGTGATGGAAGGACAGCAGGTGTAGAGGGTGTTCAGTCTCTCACCTGATGGCAGCTAGAAAACCAGCTTCAGTTGTTCTAATGAGGGAAGAAAAATAAATGAATGGGTTTTGGTCGCGTTCTGTATTTAAATGCTTTAAAAACAGACTTAAACACAGTTGAAGGTCCTTTTTTTAATGTATTTTATTATTGGGAAATCTACAGTAGGTTTAGATTCAATTGATGTTTCGATAAAATAATGAAACCATTTATGCTTTTGTCTTTTTTTAATCCTTTTCTGCAGAACCATTTATTTATTTAAACCATTGGTCATTTTTACATTAAAATGCCATCTTTTTTAGATGGTGATAACTGGACAGATCCTTGTGTATATTGCATGAGGTTAGAGTAGAAATGTCTTAAAAATTCATATTTGAACTATGGGCATCCTTTGGTTATATAAAGTAAACCTACTATTGATGAAAAGGAAATGTCTTAATTTTATACAATATAAACGACTAAATGGGTAGAGACGGAAAGAATCATTGACAATTCAGAAAAAATGCTTTATTCTTTTAAATAGTTTCCGTAAAGATTATTTTTTTTTTTCTATTTAAAGCGAGGTCTAAAATAAAAATAAAAGAATTGCATGCCAAAAATTTTTGGTGTCACACCACATAACAGAAGAAAAACTTCAAATGAGCAGAATTAGAAAATTAGCTTAAGGGTAGCCACACTCTCACTCTGCTTATGACGGTTAATTATTCTGATAAATTCATTAGCTAATACAAACGCTGGAGGAGAGGGTTGAGGGTGTGCCCATTTTGGCTGATGTGGGCAAACAAATCATGACAGGTGGAACCAAATTGAAATGTCAGCTATTATGTAATTTTCACTGAATTTGCAAATAAGGTAAAAAAATTCACCAAATTTCACCACATCCACACCCTTCACCCCATGTTGCTTTTAAAACCCTTTGAGTTTTTATTTACCACAGCTCTTCTAATTATTCTGCATCGTCTCCTGTGCTGTTTTCACTTGCGACCCTTCAACCAGACGCTCACTTTCTCTCCCCCTCCCCTGTCCCCTCTCTCCATCCCTCTCTCTCTCCGTTTCAGTGAGATGAAGCAGGAGCTGGCAGAGGAAGGCAGCAGATGCTCCATCCTCTCCAAGCAGCACCGTTTCAACGAGCACTGCTGCATCCGCTGCTGCGCGCCCTTCACTTTCCTCCTCAACCCCAAACGCCTGTGCCTGGACTGCCAGTACAACGTCTGCAAGACCTGCTGCACTTACAGCAAAAGGGACAAAGCCTGGCTGTGCTCAGCATGCCAGAAGGGCAGGTTAGTGTCTGATACACAGTCACCGCTCTGACTGGAGGAATGAATGGGGGCAGCACATCTGAGAGCAGCTGGAGAGTGATTGACTGGAGGACACGGGGGTGCGAGGGAAATTGAGGGTGTAAGAAAAATGTCTTTTAATGGGGAGTGGTGAACGAATGTTGGAGATAAAGGAGACAGATGTGGGAATAGTGCATAGATCTTGAATCTTGGATCTTGAAGTTAGCGTTTAAAAATGAACATATAAAAAATATTTATGAGTTACAGCTTTCTCATTTTTACCCACTTTCTCAGAAAATTTAGAATTTTTATTCATCATTATAAAAATCAATCAAGCACAACATCCAATTACACTGTCTCTATGTATTTAAAGTTAGATTCAAGGATATGGAATTATGATTTATGAAATAAATGAAAACCAAAGGAGGAACACATGAAGGAGAAAACTCACTGCAGAAGGTTGTGTTTTCAAATGAGCAGCGTGCATGTGTGTGTGCCTGTTTAGGCTGTTTATTTATGCTTATCTGTCCAAGCCTTGGGAGTTCTTCTGGTGCTCACAATTGGATGAATATTAAACTCAGTGTGTCTGGGAAGCAGGGGTGGGGTGTTGGGAAAAACCGCACAGTGGAGTGCCCGAGTCAGCTTGTGGTGGATTCATGACAAAATCAATTGGGGGCTTGAAACGTAGATGGGTGTGAAGACAGGTACATTTTTGTCTTCTTTTTTTTTTTTATTGTGACTTCACTTAAAATAAAATATGATTTTTGAGTTTGAAAAATACTACTCTGGGAAATGCATGAAGGGTGTTATATTGCTCTTTACAATCCCATTTTAGGGATTGTAAAACCAAATTTCTATTTTTTAGCCGTCTTCTTTTATCACTCCATTGATTTTTGCTGCATGGTGTGATGGGTTAGACCCCAGCCCCTGTGTGTAAGAAAAGAGAGGTGTAGCAGCCCCGAGGTAGGAAAGAAAAGGAGATGAGCCCAGCCAAAAGAGGAGGACGGGGTCACATTCATCATTTTCAACCCCTAAGATTTGTTCATTTCTTTGTGTTGGTGTCGAAATGGGTCTTTCTGCCGAGGGCTCGGTGATGTTCTCATTAGGGGTTAAAACTGAGATGCTGATGTGACTGATGTCGCAATGTTGCTGTCTAATGTCTACATTTAAATGAAGACTGTTTGGTAGCACATTTAACAGGATTTTAATTTGATTTAAGTAACAATTGTATTGATTGGTAATTCTGATATATGGAATAAGGATTTGTAAGAAAAAAAATAGCTGTGCATGTTTCTGAAGGAATCCCATACTGTACAAAGCTATTGATATGTAAAGATGGGACGTCCATGTCTAAAGAAATCCAAGTGATAAATAAATTGATCTACAAAGAAACCAAATTGCCAAATGGTCTTACTCACATGCACCAGCTGTCGTCAACCTTCACGGCGGCACGGCCGGGCTGCTCACAAGTGTGATTTGTGTTGAGAGAAGGCAGATTTGCGATCATGGCAGTCATGGAAACGTTCAGAGGCTAAAGTCACCCACTTCCAGAGAAATGCACTTACAGTTAGAATGTGTGCATGCGTGCTTATTCGCACACAGGCATGCGGGCGTGCAGATGTGTCAGATCATGAGCTGCTGCTATTGAAAAAAAACAGGTTGTCAAACTCTCTCAGTGAAGGGTAAACACTGGAGATGCTGAAGTGTTGTTGTAGCTGAAAAGAAAAGAATCAGGCTCTGCTGCTGTATAATGATACCTTTCTAACCTTGTCAAGTATGTGCACACACACACACACACACACACACACACACACTTGCTAAACATAGCTTTCTCTCCTGAATCTGTAGGACATGCGTGACCATTTGTAGTCTGGTTAAATTAACAGCATTCTCTTCTGCTAGGCCAAACACACACACACACACGCACACACACTTGTACAGACTGTTCAACTAATCCGTCTTCACCAGAATTTTCAGGGGTACACTGAAATAGATTTATTTCTTTGCATTTAACTCATCAGAAATATTGGAAAGGGAAGAGGAGGAGGTGAAAAGAGAACACCAAGAGTAAAGAACCGAGAGAGTAGGAATAGGGTACAAAAGAAATTAAAAATTAAGAAAACATTGTCTAATACTGAGGACTGACATCATAATATTCTTCATTTGTTTCAGCAATTAAGAACTTTCATTTTTCTCTTTACTTCTGTCCATGTACCCTTTCTGTTTTTTTCCCTCTCATTCCTCTTTAGGTTTCCGTTCTCGCCTGCATTACTGTTGCAGCCTACATTTTCCACATTTGCATTTGCGCTAACACACCTGTTTTCTGCTTAATCTTCAGAAACGGGCTGCGTTCTGCATTACAGAGTTCTCGGGTTCAGAACGGTGTACCTACACGATGTAAATGTGTGCACTGAAATAGCAATAAACTAAAGTGACGAACTGCACTCATCACTTTCATAATCTCTTCCTAATGTATGACAGCGAGGAGATTACGGCATACGCTGCATGCCAAACGCCACAGGCTCACATGCACACATGCAAATAGACTCACACACGACTGGACATGAAATGAACAAATAGAGAAAAAAGATTTTCCAATCTGTGAATTGTGTTTACTCCAACTTTCAACCTGTTTTAGTTCTTTTTAAATTGGTTCATTTTAAAGCTAAAAAAATGCACTTGTCTTCAGGTTCTGGCATTTTTATCTAATCATAATCTGATTGATTTGAAACGATCAATATTTTATTTGAAAAACTTTGCGAAAATGTAATTTATAACCAGTTTTACCATCCCCCTTTACTTTGCCCGATTCTTAAAAAAAAACGTGCTTTTACACATGAAAAGATAAATTTATGCTGAAGAAGTCAAAGAACACCCAATCTGTCGTATTTAATGAGAAACAAAAATGGTGTACTGCTCACTTTGGCTGCCTAATTTAAATTTCTGCTTTGCTATGTAGGGCAAATTTTAAATGATACCATGAATAAATCATAGCCTGTTTGTAAACGTAGCTTTGAAACGTATATCAAATTTACTTACTACATTTTAATTTCAATAAACGAGGACACGTTTTCTTCAATTACTTTAGTCTGAAATTAATGAATCGCTCTTAAACAGCTGAAAATAACTATATTAATTCGGATCTTAAGGCAAATGGAAACTCTGGTAATGGATCCTCTTTCATGTGAAATAAAATCAAAAATTTCCAACCAAACACGTGTGGATGCACGACCACTGTCGTAGGGCGACATAAAAAGGTTTATACTATTCAGTCTACAGGACTAACCGAACTCTGTGATAACGTTGCAATTATGCAAACAAACACATAAACTTAGTCACACTTGTTTGTACATTTAATTTACTTCCTTACTTCTACTTTACTGCCTTCCTGGAAATGCCAAGCAGCTGATTGGCTGGAGAACCAGCTATGCATGTGTTCTAAAATCTGGCTGCAAATTGTTGCCAAGTAGTGATTTGATTAACATGCGACTTTAGAAACATGTACAGATGTTACACATGTTGCATTCAGTCAATGTTGTAAACAGCATTGTAATGGTTACATCAGAGCAGGGTCCATTTGATTCAGGACACTCGTCACAGATATGATTCAACAAAATTTAATCACACATTTATAATCATTAGGACAGAAACTATTTAACTGAACGGAAATTAATTTTATCAGTTAATTCAGCATCAGTGAATCAGTTCAGGCCAATTTTTAAAAACTGCAGCCAAGAACTGAATATTTCAATGTATATTATTTGACCTTTTCAGATGTCTCTTCTTCTTTCGGTATTTCCCTTCAGGGGTTACCACTGCAAGTCCGTTTCTTCCATCCAACCCTGTCTGCTGCATCGTCCTCGGACACGCCAACTATCTTCATGTCTTCCCTCACTGTATCCATGAACCTCCTCTTTGGTCTTCTCTAAGCCTTTTTCCTGGTGGTTCCAAACCCAGCATCCTTCTTTCTATGTACTCTCTCTCTCTCTCTCCTCTGCACATGTCCAACGCATCTCGGTCTGGCCTCTCTAACTTTGTCTCCAAAACCTCTAATATGTGCTGTTCCTCTGATCCCGTCCATCCTGGTCACTCCCAGAGAGATCCTCAGCATCTCTGCTACCTCCATCTCTGTTTCCTGTCTTTTCCTCAGTGCCACTGTCTCTAGACCAAACAGCATGTCCGGTCTCACCACGGTTTTGTACACTTTCCCTTTTATTTTAGCTGAAACTCTTCTATCACACATCACACCTGATACTTTTCTCCACCCGTTCCAGCCTGCCTGCACATGCTTCTTCACCTCTTTTCCACACTCTCCATTGCTCTGGACTGTTGATCCTGAGGACTTAAAATCTTCCACCTTCTTTATCTCTTCTCCCTGCAACCTCACTTTTTCATCTGACCAATTGCTTTTATAAACAATAAATTTCCCAAATAGTCAGAAATATAAAAAAAAAAACACTAGTGTTGAAGATTTAACAAAGTCTCAAATCAAGCTTCCGCAACAAGCTGAAGAAGCGAGTTAGTGTGATCTTTTTCTGTTCTCCTTGCAGATGTATTTTTAACGGAGTGGGGAGCAGTGAGTGGGGGCAATACCAGTCTTTGACAGGAAGGGTGTGTCCTGCAGCACTACAGATAAAATGTGTGCACACTGCCATAGAGGTTCAGATTTTAAGAACGCCCATCTGATTGGCTTTCTGTGCGAGTTTCCAGCAACCAGTGGTGTGGAAATAGGTTGCACAACGGCTGGTGTTGTGTTATTATGTTACAATTCCTCCCCCCAATTGGAAAACAAAACAGTGAGCTACTCGCTTGAATGAGTAAAGAATTGAAGGCAGACTCCTCATCCATCACCGCAGGATACTATCAGTTTTTTAAATGCAAAGTTACAATGACGAAAATGGATGTGTGTGTTTACAGTTTGCGAGGTAATGACGGCTTCTTGTAAACTTGCTTAGCGTTATGAATAAAATATTCTGTTTGTAATTGAAAATGACTCTACTAGGTATATGAATATGTGCTGGAGGCTTTTCAATAACACAAGAGTTCAGCTGAACAAGCTTGTAAACCTCAGTGAGCACAAAGTAAAAGAAGGAGAGACATTCATCACCCTCCCTCCACTGCATCCCCTCTTTCTCTCTATTTCTACTTCATGGTCTTGTCTCTCTTGTCTAACCCAACTGATACCAGAGTCCCCGGTCCATCATAACTCCTGACTGTGAGTTTCTCCTGATGCACTGCCCGGAGCGACAGCAGATGTGTGTATGTGGAGAGTCACACAAGCAAAATACACAGCTCAGTATAAATTCATGGCGGTCTCTACTTCCACTCTTTTTGACGACAGCAGACGGGTATATGGCGAGCCTCACAAGGCAAACATCCATACTGGTACCTCAGTGAAGATTCATGATAGTCTTCACTAACGCCTGACTGAATATGTTTTTTTAGAATGACGCTGATACCCATTGTAAGGAGTCAAAAAAAGCCAGCTTAGAACAATTTAAAAGTAAAAAAAATTAAATGTGCATAAATAACAATAATAAAAAAGTTTTTACACAGTTATTTTTATGTAAATCACACACAAAAGGTCTGTTTCTGCTTTCTTCCTCAATGTTGGAAAAGAGACAAATGATTCATCATGTTGCCTGCTCTGTGTGTATGTGTGCATGATGATGCATTTAAAGGAGCTCTTTTGGCCAATTGATGATGTGTATTACTCATGTAGATTTTGCCAATTTAATTGTCTAATTGATGAATCGTTTGTCTCTACTGCCACTCTTTTGGATTGAATCAAAGTTGATTTTGAATCTGATTTTGTATCTGTTTGAGACCATTGTTCTGACTCACCACTCATCATTAGTTTTACTGGTCACACTACTGATTCCAGGCTTCCTGTCTGAGTTAATGTAGGTTGGTGTGACTGAGTCAGTTTTGCCTCACCACTCCAGATCGAGCTGCGAATCCATTTGAACTGAATCAGCACGTATGCTGCTGTGATCTTCCACATGTACCACAGAGTTGTGATTTTGCACCTGCAGAATTTTCTGTTCTTTCTTGATGAAGCGAAGAGGCAGATAAGGTAGAGCGCTCTGTGAGACCGTTCCTGGTGATGTCGAGACTAACGCTAACCTGCAGCAAAAAAGGATGATTGGAAGTCCCATAATTCCTAAATCGCTTTATGCAATAAACAGGCTGCTGGATCCGAACAGATGCTGAGTTTATCATCAGTCTGTTTATAATAAATTGGAAAAACATGTTTCTGCTGAGATACTGTAGCACCTAGTTTTTATCTTTACGTTAACAAAACAAGACACTTTTCACATTTTTGCATAAAAAACATTGCTTTTAAAATCTGGTAGATTGTGGATTTATGTTTCTTTTCATTCGCAGTTACACAAAGTGGGAATCCGTAAGAAAAATAGGTCAGGAACTCCCACTTTAATGTGAAACCACTATAACCAGTACAAGAGGGATTTCTCATGTGAGTGTTTTGTGAATAGAGAGAGGTGGAATATGATGGTTTCAAAACCAAAGGGTGAAAATACACCTCTGCTGCAATGTCCGAACTCTATTTGAAAGCTAACTGGGTCATAAAAGCAGCTGCAAAGGGAACAACTGCATGATATTGTAGCTTTATGGTAACATTATCATATATTTGTCTGGAAATGGGAAACACTACTGGCTGAGCTACTGAACACTGAAATTTCAACAGTTTCTTTTTATTTTCAGTGGTTATAATTTATTGATGGTAAAACCATTTTCTTGTTACTTTCACCTTTAATGTATCACCGCCTCGTCTTCTTATCCTCCTGTAGTTACAGATCATTTTCCCACAAGTCATTGTAATCTAATCAAAATGTCTCTAAGCTGGACCTATGAAAGGACATTTAATGCTAACAGGACAACCTCTGTTGTGATGCTGAACTTGAAAAACAAATGCTGTTCAGTGTGAAAGCTGCTGTTGGCTCAGCAAATGACAAAAAATGAATAAAACATGTTTCATCTGCAGGAATCAGCAAAAGCAGTGCTTGTCTGTCAGTCAGCAGCTGGTGCGATGGGAATCACTGCTCCAACAAATTTATGAATGTGGTAAACAAGAAAAAATATCACAGAGGATGAAAACATACAGTAAATCAGTGAAATAGATTGATAAGTAATAAATACGATTGTCCAAAATCTTTTCTAAAATTTCTATTGCTTTGAACATTATTCCTCACACCTTCTTATCCGTCTATCCCTTACGGGGTTGCAGAGGTGCTGGAGCCCATGCTGGCTGATTCAAGGCGAGGGGCAGGTTACACCCTAAACAGGTCGCCAGTCTGTCGCGGGGCCAAACACATACGACCATCCACACAAAAATTCATTCCCAGGGGCAATTTGGGACCAGCCAATCAACCTAGCATGCATATCTTTGGATGGTGGGAGGAAACCCACGCAAACACGGGGAGAACATGCAAACTCCTCATCCCCACCCGGGACTCGAACTCACAACCTTCTTGCTGTGAGGCCACTGTGCCACCCACTGCGCCACCGTGCCGCCCACAATATTTCTACATTTAAAAGAAAACAACCTGAAGTTGTTTTATTTTTATTCTTGTTTGAGCAATTTGTGAGCTTTTCTGAGCAGTATGTGGATACTATTTATACACCTAAGTTGTTCTTGGCCATGGATTTTGTTCTCCACTGCAGCCACATTCTGGCACATGCCGGAACTGTTTGCGCAGCGGAAGTGCACATGCTCTGTGTTGGATGGTGGATCATATGTAAAAGGTGGGACAATAAGAAGTAGCATTTACATGTACTGTATATACACCAAAAAAAGAAATAGAACAGATTGTGACGCGTTGTATTGTATTTGCAGCCTCAAATGAGCTTTATCCTTTGGGGCGGACTGAGCAGGGAACAAGAGGAGGGGTATGTTTGAAATGTCAAAATTAAAGTGAAACTGAAAGACATAAAATCCTTTTGGTATAAATTTGGAATTGGGACCTTTTTTGGCAAACAATTGCACGACATCTTAAGATCTCATTTTGCAGACAACTATTGTACAAGTCGATCTAACCAAATACAAATGATATATTTATGTAGAATATTCACTGCCTTCAAATATTTTGACAGTAACTCCTTTTTAAAATACAGCCAGTTTTACAGTCCTGTCCTTTAAAAATTCTCTCTGCTGGAAGAGCAAATCTCTCAGGTTCTGATGAACTGGCAACAGAATACAAGGTCATCCTGACTGGCAGATCAATGAGATGAATCCCCTCTGTCGGATTAAGAATCAAAGTTTGGTATCTTTCAGTCAACCTTGATATTGAGATTTAATATTTTTTGTCTTGGTTTTCTCTGGATGTTGTGTCGACTTTTAAGTTGCAGTGGTGGATAGAAACATGACCTCACCTTCTACTGTCCTGTACAATCAAACCACTATCTGACTGATTATCTTCTCTGATTCACTGACCTTGGAGATTTTCTGCTGTGTGGAAGAAGATTTTGAAGTTTTTTTTTTTTTTCTTTTCTTTGGTGTAAAAATCTAACCTTTTCATAGATTTTTTTACCTTAATTTTTTAAATGTTTTTAAATGCACGTCCTATAAACATGGAATTAGTTTTTTTCTTATAGAGAAAAAATGGAGGACAAATGGTCTTATTGGCATGAATAGTCTTATGATGTCATAATTTGTTGAACCAGTAAGTTACAAGGATGTATAATATAATTACATTTCTGAACTCACATCCACTACACAGAAAAAGGTTAAGGCCATCCTAAAAACAATAAAATCCTCATCTAGATCACTTAACGCCCTTCTGGCACACTTGACCAAAGCAAACATCACAAGCATCATTCCAATCATCACAAAACATTATTAGAACAAATTTTTAAAAAAAAAACTTCACTGTATGCAGATAACCTGATAAACTACAGACACATCTCTAACTTTTTGTTCATTCTAAGAGTCTTGAAAAAGTTGCAGCTGCTCCAACTCCGTCATCATCGCTCCACAAAGATTACATAAAAAATTTTCAGTCCGGTTCGCAGTCAGCCCATAGTACAGAAACAGTCCTGTTCCAAGTACACTGTTTTCTGCTCTTTTAGTCAGTCAGTAATCTTCTTAACCGTCCATTCCTTAGCGGGTTACGGGGGGTACTGGAGCCCATCCCGGCTGATTCGAGGCGAGGGGCAAGGGAAACCCCCAACAGGTCGCCAGTCTGTTGCGGGGCCACACACATACAACCATACAAACCCACTCATTCTTAGGGGCAATCATGTAGTGGCCAATCAACCTAGCATGCATGTTTTTGGAGGTTGGGAGGAAACCGGAGTACCCGTAGAAAACCCACGCATACAAGGGGAGAACATGCAAACTCCACACAGAAAGGCAAGTGTTCCATACCTTTTGAATATTGAAAAAAGTTTTCAGTTTTAAATTGCTGCTTTTTATAATATTGTGCTTTGAGGTTTTTTTTTTTATTTTAATGTAAAGCACATTTAAAATAAAAAGGTGTTATTATTGACTTGAAATCAATTGCTTCTTAAAATTACAGTATAAATGACATTTTACAATTTACCAAAGGACAAATGAGGGTGATTGGACTGAGTTTTGTCAGAACAAGGTCACTTTAAGCGGGGCACAGGAACGTGACTCATCCTAATATGTCACAGCACCAGTTATTTCTCAATTCATTTGCAGACACAAGACATTTTAATATGAAAGGAAGAAAGATTAAAGAAAGATTTATTGTGAAACTCTTCAAACCACAGAAATAGAAGATATTTTTGTTTTTCATGTTAAATTGCTGCTACGTTCTCTAATCACAAACGCAAGAGAAACAAAGACTTGGAAATAGACTTCCTTGCATTTAAATTTATGGGTCAGGCTTCAAACCTGGGGCTTCTGAGGGGACTTGAAGGAGTTTTTCACACATGAGTCCACCGCTGCTACATTTTCTGGGGATTTTTGTTTTTAGTCGGAGTAGTTTAATCAGACTTACTCATTATGGTCTGATTATTGGCTCATTGTCGTGAGGGAATTGTGTCTCTTTGTGGATGAGTTAACGTAAAGAACAAAGTGCTGATAGCATTGTGTTACAAAAGGACATTTTCCATCCGTTTTTTCCACAGTTCTTAATTATAAACCAAGCAAGATATCAAGTAGCCAAAAACAAATGATGTTACCTATGACAATGCAATAGGGATTAAGATGTACCATACCAAATTGTTTTTGCTCTGACCTTTTCGAAAGTTGGGGAAGGGCTTAAGAAAAACATTGTTCTACGTTTTTTTTTTTTTTAAACTCTTTGGTTAAAACATACTTTAATTAAACATGTTTATTTGCATGTATCCATGTAATCCCTCATTCTTCCAGGAGTGATCCATCATAGAGAAGACTTCAAAGTTGTTTTTCGGACAATGGATTTGATGATCGAAATCGGATCGATCAGAAATGATCGATCAGAAAATACACTGTCCGGTAGACAAATTTGAAGTCTTTTCTTCCATGTATTAGCGTGTATGTTGAGAAAAATCGTGCACCATATCTGAGCTGAATGTTTGGAGAAGGATTCAGCCACAATTGGCCGAGTGTGTTAATGTTATTTTGCTGATTCCCCTGTGAGGTGGGCTTCAGATGGTGAGAGTACACCCACTGATTGAGCCATGCTTCACTATGCTGCACATTCATGTGTGTGACATGCTCCAGGTCTCCATCTCATTGCACCTCCTCTATTTTTTTCCAGCACCTTCGGTGAGGCTGTGCTGCGGTGCATAGCTAATTGCTCTCCACTCACCTTGTCAGAATTTCCCTCTAGAACAACCAGTTTTCTTCTCCTTTGTTAATTACATGCATTTTCTTTTTCTTTGCTTCCTGGTTGGTGGTGGAGGGATCGTTTTACATGTTTTATTTCATCTGCTCTGCTAGTTAATTAGTAATTACTAATAAACTGTTGCTTTTGTTGGTTGCAAATAGCTGCATAATTTATGAAGTGGACTCTATGCTAGAATAATATTTCACGGTGGTATCCCTTTCAAATTCACAACGCGTGGTAATCCAGAGGAAACCTTGACAACAAAACAAACAATAGAAATCCCTCCGTCTCAAAATCCTTTTCTGTTTTTGTAGCTTTCGGGTTGTTTGTTCGAAGGAACTCCGGTGATGCTGTCTGTCTCTAAAGAGATCAAAGCAGCCATTTATATTAGAGTTGCCAATGGGGAAGATATGAAGGCTGCCAGTAGACACACACTTATGCATACAGATAGTCAACACTCATGCAAACAGAAGCAGAGTTCCATCTCCACATTTGGCACAAATGGCACGCATACATACACACACCAGAAAAATGATGCACAAACAGACTTAAACATGACTGCTCGGCTCCCACTTTGTCTGGCCTTTTTTGTATCTCTACAGCATCAGAGCTTCGAAGGCCAGTGGGAACGAATAGAGCATGTGTGTCTGAACATTTTTTGTTTCTTAATGTGGGAGAAATTGATATTCAAGAGTTTTAAGGATGCCAAAAACAAGTGGCAATGTACAGTAGATTTGTATTTTATACCACGAAGGTTAGACCTGGGCTGCACGGTGGAGTTAGCACAGGGGCCTCACAGCAAGTAGATCAGGGTTTGAGTCTCTAGTGGGGTGAGGCTTAAAATGTTGGCCTTTTTGTCTGAAGTTACTATGTTCTCCCCGTGTGTGTGTGTGTGTGTGTGTGGGAGGGGTTTGCTCCTACCCTGCAAAAACATGTTGATAGGCCACTATGAAATTGCCTCCAGGAATGAACGTGTGTGCATGGATAGTTGTGTGTATATGCGGCCCCGCAACTGATTGGCGACCTATTTGGGGTGTACCCTGCATCTTGCCTAATATCAGCAGGGATAGGCTCTGGGAGCCCCCACAACCCTATTAAGGATAAGTGGTTGAGAAGACGAAACACAAAGGTTACATCTTCTAAAACTCTCAATGTATCTAATTGGGGTGTCAGTGGAAAACAGCTACAGTCTGATTTTACTCACAATTTACATTCTTTCTCCATATTTTTTGATCCAGGGGTTTAAAATCTAAACTATGGATGGATGCCTTATCAGTTCACATTCACTGGTGCAAGAAAATGCCTGCTTGCTCATCCCTCATTCTGACTCCCAGTGCTCTTGTCTCCGAGGCATTGAATCCTCTTCACTCATCCTCATTTGAGATCATTTTCACGCTACTAAACAGCTGGAGGACTCCCATCTTTCCACTCTGTTTTTGTTTACTTCAACACTTTCTGAAACATGCACAACTTGAGGGGAAAATTGGCTTCAGTAAATACATTTTTTCTCTACATCCAAGATTGATAACCGGCAGGCCTATCCTCTTCTTTTTCCACTGCTGTGAATGACAAGTACTGATGTAACTGTTTTTACCTGATGCTGGTGTGTTTAAAACTCAGATAACAACACGAATCAGTGCTATCAGCAAGCAGACAGATTGGTAAACACATTGAGATCCTGTCAGAGAGGCAGGAATGTAACACATGTAGGACAGGGTGTGGATGCAGCGGCAAGAGTAAAAAGGCAACAAAGAGAAATCAACAAACATAAAAACATCTGAAGACAGAAAAACTCAATTTATGCAGAAAAAAAATGTGTGATTAGTATTTGTTTACTTGCAAGTAATCTCCTATCTTCTTCCTTAGACAATACAAAACAAATCCGATTTGTATTCATTTTTTACTGTTGTATTGCATGCTGATCGATAAAATTGCCTAAGGGCTGAAGGGATGAACGTCCTCCTAAAGTGCTCATTCCTGCAGCGCAATGAGAGGAACCTGTTACTTCGAGTCATCTTCTGGGTCATGATAACATTGTGTAGAGGGTGACGGGGGTTATTCAGGATACCCTGCATTAAAGCCCTCATCCTCCTCTCCAAAACAGCTCCACAGAGTCCACATTTCTCTCCACTACAGAAGCACATTTTCTTATCAGTCTGTCCAACATATTGCTGTCTCTTGCGTCAAGCTCTCTCCCCAGCAGATGACCGCAGATAAAACTGCAGTTGCCACGACAGACTGATTAAAGATTATTATTATTCAAGTTGGTGTTTTTGTACATAAAGAATAAAATGTGTGAAACTGTTTTGAACAAACTGCTATTTAACCACAGTGTTTAAAAGATGTTTATGTCATCATGGGAATTATGTATGAAGTAGAATAGAAAATTTAATAAGAAGTAATGCCTTAAATTTAAATTAGGTAGCAGCATTTTAAAAAATGTCAAAAATGTCAAAGAACAGAAGGAAATACATTCATCCACTTATAGTTTGAGACTTTAGTTTATATTTTTTTAAACAACTGTCTTCATCTCTCAAATGGGAAAATTTTTGTGCTGCATTGCCGCTCAGCAGGTAGTCACGATGGTGCTCAATGGTGGGAGATATAGGGGATTAGGTGTATTCCCCAAAGGCACTTAGGCATGAACCAAGAGGGACTCGAACTGGCTTTTCCCGGTCCATGGACAGACGTTCTGCCACAGAGCCAACGCCTCCTCCCAAATTTCAATTTCTTAGCTCAAAAAAATTATGTTGACAAATTTTATTGTCCAAATTTGGATCGTTTTAAATATTGATGACTTTTATAAGCAGATAATGCAATGATAGAAAAAAAAAGTCCTAATATTTCATAAAATCATTTTATTTGGTTCATATCTAGATGATGTAGTTGAATTGAAGAAAATATACAGTATGGAGTGTCTTTTTATGTTAATTTTTCCTTATTCAAAAAAGCTGTATTTGATGGAGTGTTTCCAGTAAACACTAAAATTAGCTGGTTTATGTCTCTTTACATGCTGACCTCTACATTCTCGTTCAGTTTTGAAGAGCGTCACCTCAATGTCTGCTCTGATCGCTTGCAGAGGTCACCGATAACAATCAAAGCAAATGTTACTGAAAGGGAGAGGAAGTGGGCGTTCATGTACATCATGTCTTTAAATTGATGGCATTCATATGAAACATGCTGTTTCTCTCTTGTTCTAGCTAAATGCATATGTTCTAAATGGTCAAAGACAAATGGAGGCTTTAGCAGAAATACTTTACTCTCTGGTCACCCATGCTAGAATGATTTATGTGCTGAATAAGAAAAAAAACATAAATTAGATGTGAATGTCTAGAATATTGCTGAGGCTCTGCTTTTTCTTTCCTTGAGATGTTTTTCCTTCAGGCTCATTTGGTGCTGAAATGGAAAATGTATCCTAATGAGGTTTAAATGCTAATTAAAAGTCTTTATAAAATAAGTAGAATAGTTTCTTGCAATCTTCAGTAAAAAAATAATAAAATTTGCCTCCTCGTGGTTCCTCAAGAGGGCTTTTGTGATCAGGAGTCACACAAGTATAGTTAACTGTCACAGGAGCCTTAGTTGATGAATGGCACTGTATTTCACAAAGATGGCATCTATCTCCACATGTAATTTGTTATCCTCTTCGCTCCACACCAGCATCCTTCTCCACCATTCAGTCTATGTCATTTAATCAGCAGCTGGTTTTACTGTGACCCACCGTGCATGGACACACTGTAAGATCTGACACTTCATTTACATGAACAAAATCCTGCAAAATATTCATGGTTTTTGCAACGTAATGTCAAATAGTTCATAACTGGGATGTTTTTATTGCCATCTGGTGCTTTTGAAAAGGAGCAATATTGAAGAGGGAGTGTTGTGGGATAATAATTCTTATCCCATAGCATGCATGGATTGACATTGTGTCTTTTGCTAGCTGAGCAATGCAATATTTTCTGAAAAAAAAAGAAAGAGTTTAAAAATATGTTTATTCAGTTTCCCTTTTGTTTGGGATTCTTTGAATTTCCCCTCCTCTCGCTTGTTCCTGTTCCTGCTCACATTAAAATGTGGGTGTGGTGGAGAACAAAATCCATGGAGAAGAACAACCTACTGTTTGAACATTATCAGATTACTGGACAGAAGAACTCGCAAAGTGCTTTAACATGCATGAATGAAACATAAAACAAGTTCAATAATAAAAATCATGTTCAAACGTGGAAAAAACATCCAAAAATTTATTTTGTGAGTAAAAAGGGGGGTAGGGGTGGATCTTATTTGGAAGTAAAAAGACTTTGGTGGATGAACCATTCCCCCTTGAGCCCTTTCATCTGTCTTTGTCACCAAGAAAATCAGTGATGGTGAATAGGAGTGAAAAAACTGTTAAATGTACAGAATGTGTATGAGAGTGAAGATGAATGTGTGCCAGGATCAGCTGTGTGTGTGTATGTGAGCATGCTGGGCAATAAAGAGTTATCTTCATCTGTCTCCCACACCCTGTCCGTTCTATACCAGTGTACAGTATATGTGTGTGTTGAAGGTGGGATTTAAGTCTTCACATTTACGTCTTGTATTCAGGCCAACATGTGCCTATGTAGACAAAACGGGTCAAGGTTAAAAACATGTACATTGTAAACTGTAAAATTAACCGATCTGCAATAAGAAGACACAAAGCAGCGCCTGGTAATTATTTTTTTTTATTAATAAGTTACAGTAACTGGTCATGTAAGTACTAGAAGTGTGAAACTAATGACAGGTTAGAAAAATATATTTCGATCACTTTAAGATTGGATCATAGTAATGGACTCATAGAACCTTTCATGGTTTCTGATATTTATAAAGTATCGTTATATCAGATCATCACTCTCTGCTGTGCGTTTGTCTGTTCCTCTGCATAAAATTATACATGCGTGTATCTGATCCCAGCAGACGTCCATGAAGTCAGTCAACTCTGTGAAAAGGTCACCTGTCTGTTAAAGGGCAAAGACAGAAAAAGTCAAGATATCACATACACCAGACATTCACGTTTTCATTCATTTCGGGTTGTTTTTTTTTAGTAGGTGGTATGTAGATAAAAATATTAACTAAACTGTATCTGTTCAGTTAGGTAATGCCTAATAAGGTCTAATGATTTGCTCCTTAATTGTATTTCAAAGCAAAAATTTTTTAGAATTTGGTTGATTGTACATGTTCTAAGTACGCTGTTGTAATATTTGTCGTGTTTTGGGATCACGGGGGTTGCCGGAGTCTATCCCTGCTGATTTCAGACGAGAGGCAGGATATACCCTAAACCAGTCGCCAGTCTGAGACCGTAATTTCATTTTAATGAAGACTTTTTAGAATACACATATTGTAAATATTTATTCACATCTATGCATTTTTTTGTTGTTTTTTTTTTTTTTATGTGTCTTGTTCATCACCTAAACATCAAAATTCATCTATTCTTTTCCGTTTCGTCCCGTCGTCTTCCGCTTATCCGGGGCCGGGTCGTGGGGGCAACAGCCTTAGACAAGAAACCCAGGCTTCTCTCACCCCAGCTGCATCCTCCAGCTCACCTGTAAGGTCTCCAGCTGTGAGACACAGTCTCTCCAGCAGTTTCGGGGTCTGCCTCTTACTCTCCGCCCGGTGGGACGTGCCTCTATACCTAGCATGTATACTGTTTTGTTTTTGTTTTTTAATTCTTCTTGATCACACGTTTGTAAAATTTTGGGGTGTGCAGGTGTGTGTGTGGGGGGGGTTGTTTTCCTAAATCGGGTTTAAAGTATAACCACAAATTTATTCGCTTTTTATTAGGCTTTGAAACGCCAAGAAATAGTGAATTTGGCCATTAATTCTAACTACACTGGAATCATTCCAGAAGAATAGATTTTGTTGTAGAGACACATGTTGGCACAGCTGAATGTAAAAAGAGCTGCTTTGTTGAGCCTTATTAAAAAAAAAAACAGTGGTTTTCTCAGGCTGTTACGGTTGTAAAATGTAAAAATGATTACAACATGAGGAAACGGTTGGGTTTCAAAGCCATGTGCTCTTATTACACAGTGTGTTCTTTACAAATACGTGTTGCCTTTTTGGCGTATGAAACTTCCTTTTCTTGTTCTGTCAAGTCCTGAAGTGTGTCTTTCACGGTGAGGACAAAGCTAATTGTAACCATTTTAGTCTCAGAAGGAATGTAACAGACATCGCAGAGACATTTTTCGAATAAGCTTCTACAAATATCTCATCTTAACATCTGATCCGAAACCTTTCTATTAAATTCTAGTTTTCTCAATAAAAAAAGAAAATTTTGACACAGCTTCCTGTCTTATCAGACTCAAACACACACTCTGGAAAACCTCTTAAAGAGCAACTGCAGCTTTGCCCACTTTTTCCTTGAAGATTGATGCACATGGATTATATAGGGTAGGGGTGTTCTGTGGGGACAAAAAGCCTTCTAAAAATAAGCAACAATGGACAGCGTCCGTGATGCCAATAGACGCAATGACCTTTTGTCTTAGCGCACGCTTTGTTCTCTCCCCTCCAGATTTGTCCATATTTCTTCCCCACTCTATTTTCTTCAGCCTCCCTTTGTGAGCTTAAGTGACCAGGTAAAGATGTCCTGCCAAGTCCCTTTTATTTTCTCCATTTATTTTCTCCATGTGATTCATGTGCAAAATCTAGATATGGAATCAAGTCAAACAAACACCTTTGTCCAAACCCTAGGTCATAATCTTTCTAGTGGGTTATCCAGCTTTTTACGGCATAAAACTGCGCAATAGGATTCAGTATTTAGCACACATGATGGATTTTTTTTTGTCTTATTTTAAGTCTTTAGCACCTCTTAATGGATTATTTTGAAATTCTAGCAACAAGGAGGATCCCGGGTTGTCACCGGCCAGCTGTATCTCTCTATCAGTCTCTCTATCAGGTCCCGGGTCTGCCTTTGGGTCTCCTCCCAGTGGGACATGCCCAAAACACCTCACCGGCTAGGCTCTCGGGAGGAATTCTGACCAGATACCCAAACCACCCCATCTGGCTTCTCTCGACCCGAAGGAGCAACGGCTCTAAGAGGATAACAGCTCTAAACAGATAGCAGAGCTCCTCACTCTATCTCTGAACGAGAGCCCAGGATTTCACCCGCTTGTATCCACAGTCTCGGGGATAGGTTCCTGCAGGGCGGAAACCTAGATCGACTGGTAAATTGAGAGCTTCCCTTTGTGGTTCAGCTCGTTCTTCACCACTACTGACCGATGCAGCGTCCTGATTATTACAGATGCCACACCAATCCGGCTGTCGAGTTCCCGCTCCATCCGTCTCCCACTCAGGGACAGGACATGAACAAGAGGCAGCACCTTGTTCCTGACCCAGAGGGGTCATATTTGGAGGCAAGAAAATGTAATAATGATACTAATAAGTGTCTTTAAAAAAATCAAAGATACTTTATAGCAATAAACACTTAAAATACACAATAATATAAAACACTTACAGCAAACATGATAAAGAAACACTTTAAATGTAAGAAACAAAGTAGGAAATGTGTGTTTGTGTTGGAAGAGAGAATGCAGTTCATGAGCCTTTAAACATTATTGTTAAGTCCTTCACCAAATGCAGGAGCTGTATTCAACATTCTGTTTTGGTTTCCTTCTTTCTAGCAAATCTATACTGACGGACAAAAATGACCGTTTTTTTTTAACCTGCCACAGAAAGAAGTGAATGGCAGAAAATCATAAACACAATTTAGTCTGTCACTAAAGTTCTAACTAAGTTGCAACTGCAGTGCTCTGCATTTTATCAAGCTTGCATTTTAAAATCCCGTGTGGTGCCGTGTCTGCTCGTAACGGCGAAGCGAAAAAAAGATTAGCTCACTTCTTCATAATACTTTATACATTTATAATGAAATGTGAAAAATATGTAAATGTGCTGCAGCCTGTGAAAAACTTATTTTGAGTCTTGCAGCGACCTATATTTTTTAATATATTTTAAAACCTTCATTCTGAAATGACCCACATGAGTAAATGATCACAGCAAAACAAATGATGGGACATCTGGCCAACTGTTTTAGGAAGCAAGCTGGCATATAAACTGCAAATTAATTATTCTAACTAGATTACCTCCTACGTGCATGTGGTGTTGAATAGTTTAAACCTATTAATCTCTCTAAATGTCTATTGTGTGTGGAGTCTTAAATGGAAACTAAACACATGCATACTGCAGGGAGCACAGAAAAAATGTGGGCAGTGTGACACACCTGTGCAGAGGTTACCAAGATGCTAACATACAGTCACATCCCCCCTATTAACCGAATAAAGAAGCCTCCTACTCTGAACTAGAAGTCTGTAATAACTCATAAATGCTAAAATCTGCTGCACCAGTTTTTCAGTCTTTAGTCTGTAGCTGTTGTTTTTTCAAGGTGCTTTCTGGAGAATTGAAGGTGCTAGTTTATCAGTACAGAGGTGATGTGTCAGTGTAACCTTTGTGTGTGTGGTAAGCTCAGACAAATAGAGAATGTATCACAAAGACTAAAAGAAGATGTGAAATTGTTGTTATAATCTTCTCTGAAACAGAGGCTTCTCTGTGTGGATTGCTTGGACATTGAAAGCTCAAATTGTCGACACTTATTGCATTTTTTTGTTGCCTTTACAACCCATTAACAAACTACAAAAAAGCTGGACATGTGGTCGGCTCAACCCTTGCCTGCGTGGAGGAGGTGGCGAGGGTCATTATGAAAGAAAAACTGTCATTAATCATGCCAAATCCCTCCCACCCTCTCCGTGAATCTGTGCAGCTTCAGCAACAGACTCCTGCAACCCTGCTGCTCAAAGGAACAGTACAAAAAATAATTTCTGCCATCCTCCATCAAACTATTCAACCTTTCACTTTCAAACTTTTTCACTTTCACTCACAACAGTTTAAAAAAAAAAAAAACATGTTGTTGTGTTACATTGTATTGTCGCACTGCAGCACTCAAATTTCCCTTTGGGGATAAATACTGTAAAATATTTTTTTCAATTCAATTTTCAGTTTTTGCACAATATTTATTTGTTCACATCACATCTAAACTTTTTTTCGCTTTTATTCCTATAATGGCTGCCTGTTGTTGCAATTCAGAAAATGCACATCATACTGTATCTGCATCGTCCACTTTAAAATATAGGTTTTACTTGCTTTCCATTCAAGCAAATAATCTGTTCCGTGTCTGCTCATTAAAAAGCTCATTTAAAAAATTAACTCAGTGCTGTCTTTTAATAATGCCTGACTAGAGTTTCACCGAAGTATAATAAAACAGAACCCTTGATCAGTTGTACTAATCTTTGGTTAAATTATCCGTTAAATTTAGAATAATAACTCCACCTATACGAGGATGTGTCTACAAATGTGCCTGAAGCAAATTGCTCAGTGTGTGTGTCCCGTTACTAGATGCTCCAGTGTTGAATGTGATCCATCATGAATCTTGAACAAGAAGATCCACACCTGCTGTAGGAGTGTGTGTGAGTGTTTGTTATTCACTTTGATTCTTCTATCCAGGGTCTGTCTTAGAGTACTTTGTCCCAGTATAACTCATACAGTCATCTGCTGCACACTGTGCTCTCCCAAATGCTGACACATTCATCCATTACACAGTGGCTGATGAAGGTCTAAAGAGAGCTGGGTGATAAAGAACAGGACAGACATTGGACAGAGAGAAAGTGAGGGAGGAAAGATGACAGCTTTGGCTCTTTAAAGGAAGAGCTATAGGGGGAGAAGAAGGTAAATCGCCTAGTTGCTGCCTGGGAGTTCGGCTGCTCTTAAATTTAGACTTTTTAAGGACATAAGTTCACGAACGTGGAAGGATAGCTTTCTGTGGACCTCTCTTAACTGTCCATGTTACACGCTCCAGTGAAGCAGAACTGATTCTGAGTATGTTTAAGCTGAAGACACTTTTCTGCTCATTAAGTGACCCACCGCTCTTCATGGGTGACTCTACCAGCAATATATATGTTAAATAGCCGCAGATGCTAAGTGTTTGCTAAAGCTTGTGAGCATATGGTCAGAAACTGTAAGGACCTATAGCTCCTCTCAAAAGATTTGTTTAAGACTTACTAATTGTTTTATAGAAGTGACACAATCATGTTTAATTTGACAATTCTTTTTTAAAATTGTGGGCTCTTTCTTCACATATTCAGTCTGTGTGGCTCACAGGGACACACACAGCTGATTAATATTCCAGCTGTTTCATAGGAAGGTCATATGTAGGACTGCAGCTGCATGAGATCCGGTCTCACCTCTTTGTTGGCCACACATGCTTTTAAATCACACCAAAAGGTCTGTGAGGCTTTGCCCGGGCGGCCATAACAGTTGACCCACATCATCGTCCTTTACCCTTCAGTCTACTCAGCTAATGATGATGTTTTAAAGTGTTATTAATGAGGAGGCTAATTTATTAGAACATTCGTAATATGTTGCATTCATAATTTTTATTCACATTCATGGTTATGAATGGATATTAATTATTTTATGGGTGGGTGTGCACTAAACACAGTTTTAATTTCTTTCACAGCACACTTTTCTTTTTTGTGGGTTGTTTGAAGTCGAGGACACATTCAACATGCTGTTTGATATTTATATTTTAAAAAAGGTCCTGCTGGTGGTTAAAAGGACAAGAAACAAATATTTAAATGTTCCATCTCATGCAAATTTTATTTTTCAGAGCATGCTACCCTCTGATAGGAGTAGGTGGGCTTTTATTTCACACTAAGGGAATTTTTAGAATGATTAAGATTGTATTAGTATTTCTGTCTCGTTTCTACATGGCAATAGATGAGTGCCTGCTACAGGACTAACGAACTACAGCCATGATGGCTTTTATGTAGCAGGAAGCACTTCACACACAACCCATCCCTCTTGCTTGGTCAACCTTTGACCATATCAATATGGTTTCTTTTGTTGCATGTTAGTCCTATCCAAAAGAATTTCTCCGCATTAGGCGCAGAGATATTTAAAAATAATTGATTTGCCTTCTTTTTCCAGATGGAATTATGTTTATTTTTTCACATTAATCACCTAATTAAAAGTTCCCCTATCTGGTCAGGATTATTTTACTTTGGTTTTGCATCATAAAGCAACAGCAGAAGTGATGTGAAGCTAGTTTATAAATTACGGTTAACACTTCAATGTCACTTATCATCGTCTAATTGGTGCATGTGATGGAAATCTAGTTGCTTTCATGTTTCTGTCTGATGCATCTGCTTGAAAGCTAATTCCGAAGCTCAATGTCAAACATCACCACAGTCTGTCACCGCTTATTATTTACCTGTCTAACACAGGATGACTCACAAAGCTTTTTTTTTTCTAGGACAAAACAAAGTTTTTGCATTCAGACATCTTTGTCACGTCACTCTTTAAGTTATCATCAAGTACAAGTGGAGCAGTGGTGAGGGGTTGGGGCGTTGAAAGTCTTCTTTGCTGCCTTAAAAAATCCTTTTCAAAGGATAGTGTCAATGACATTTTGATTGTGAATATTTGACCAATCACATTTTTAGCGGATGTGTCAAACGTATTACATCCTCCACAGGCTATGTCGCAGAATTCACACCTGCTGACTAGATAGTTGGTGTGAAGTGTAAAGCTGGCAAAACATATCTGTGGTGAGCTGACCAGTTGCCTTGTGACTTTTTCATGTGACTTCAGGACTTTTTGCTATTTGGGAGGTCATTTCAGTGTGTAAGATTCTCTGATTTGGGAGCATGGACTTTGTCACCTGATAAATAAAAAAATATATACACATTAACATCCTAGTTTCTTGGACTCATGGTCTGTAGTTGTTTTTGCATGAGCAAGGCATAGCTAAGTTTCCGACAGTGTTTAGGTTCTCATGCTTTTAATTTTCTCAATCTACTGGGATTGTATTGTTATTTTTTGTCGCTATGTGTATATTTTAGGTCGCTCAGTCAGCAAAAATCCAACTTCGGTAGAATGGGTTTCAGTTTTTGGCATTGAAGTGTAAATGTCAAGAAAACCAATGCAAACCAAAAAAGGGACGAGGCTTGGAACACTGTCCTTTCTGTGTGGAGTTTGCATGTTCTCCCCGTGTTTGCGTGAATTTCCTCCGGGCACTCCGGTTTCCTCCCACCCTCCAAAGACATGCATACTAGGTTGATTGGCTGGTGCCAAATTGCCCCTAGGAATGAGTGTGTGTGGATGGTTGCATGTGTGTGGCCCCTCGACAGACTGGCGACTTGTTCGGGGTGTACCCTGCCCTTCGCCTTAAATTAGCCGGGATGGGCTCCGGCACCCACCGCAACCCCGAAAGGGACAGACGGATAAGAAGATGACTGACAATAAATACATAAAAGCTAACAATGGATTTTTTAGGATCATCAGTGGACACTTTGAAGGCCTTAATGACTCACCACTGTTTCTACACATAACAGACGGCAGTTTAAATAAAGTAATTAATCTGATTGAAATTTTTTATGTTTAATTAGAAAGAAAAAAGCTCTAAATCTCTTTCTCGATAATTGACTTTATTTGGTATCATGCACCTTCAGTATCTCCAGCCCGCACAGGCTTATAAGACACATACAATAATTACAAAAACAAGCAGACAGATTCCACAGTCATAAGTCCATTATACATAAAGTGTCCTCCTTCGTAGGTCCCAGGCTTTTGACACATACTTTACTAGTTTAAAAGTAAATAGTTCAAACAAATATGCCAATTTTTCTTCGTCTGTCATTGAAATCAAGTCTAAATCAAGGAATATTTCACAGCGGAAATCATGATACAAGAGACAAGAAAACAAAAAATGCATTTAATTTTCAATCGTTTTCATGATGAAGGTAAATAACTTATGATGCGTTAAGCCCTCTACAAGAGTGCATCATCATTATCGTATAGCTGCTGATAGAATCATGTTTCTGTTACGTCCTCTTCCGCTTTTCCGTGACCGGGTCGAGGGGGCAACAACCTCAGAAGGGAAACCCAAGCTCCTCTTGTCCCAACTGCATCCTCCAGCTCACCCTGCAGGGTCAGGAGGCATTCTCGGTCATCTGTGAGTCACTCCATCGGGTGTGGAGTCTGCCTCGGTGTAAGTTGGACATGTTTCACAAGTCAATTGAATTAACTGTTTAACATCTCCAACAGGTCTGCACCACTGGTGCCAAAAATAAAAACCTTTATCAAATGAAATGCAAAACATGCATGGGATGGTTTTTGTCTTTGCTTTGGTATCAGGAATATTTGAATTGTTTGACTTTTTAGCCATAAGTCTTGTTGTTGGTACTTTCTGGTATAACAAACCAGTAGTTTGATTCTCACACTGTAGAACAACATTGCTTATTTACAGAGATCTATAGAAAACCCATGAAGACTTGACAGAATGTGGCATTTCCAATTGAATCTTGTATAAACGCTAAGCTGGAAAAGAGCAACGGCTGCCAGCAGTTCTCATGGCAACTCTCTGAATCCGTTAAATTAGGTGGATGTCTGACTTGACAAATCTGATCAAATCATCTGTCCTGACGATCGGATTTGAAAGACAAACTTCTGCAGCTTAAACGGGCATTTGATCAAATGTCGTTCTTTAGTTTCCACTGACTGCCAAATACAACACAGAGTTATCGATTGCTTTGTTTCGCCTTTTGTCGACATTGTTTTTTCCATCTATGATGATGGAATATACCGTAATAATAATGATATTTAAAATTTAAAGAGAAATATTGTCCAAACCCTCAAGCTTGTCACTCATTAGGACCTCACAACTGGCAGTCTTTTAGCTCCCAAACTTATGGCTCTCTGATCTGAAAACGTTACTCTCATCTTTTTTTTTTTACATAGAAACATTTTTAGAGGAGAATGTGTTTCATTTGAAGTTCTGTTATAGTCCGCCGCACTCTGCTTTCTTCTCTTTGTTCCCATATTTCTACAGTAACTTCAATAGAAGCTGAACCAATTCATTTGAAGCTCCGGAAAGTCAATTATGGTAATAGTTTTATTATAGCTTGAGGGCTTCAAAACTCTGCAAATCAGCTACTTTTATGGTACATTTTTTACACAACTTTATATATTTTATTTAGACCTCATTTTGATTTCTAAAACGCTTCTTTGAAGTATTGAGGGCAAAGTGGTTCTGGATAAGAGGAAGAAGAAGTTATGATGGAAGGAGGGTAAATGTGGTGTCAGGGGACCATCCACAGGAATCCCTTTTACTTATTCATGCAACAGCCGAGCATCGGGGAATCTCCCGGTCTCATTATGAAATGAGTATTTGCACAAGCTCATGGAACACAGAGGCACTCACTCGAAAGTCTCTGCTTATCCACTCGTCTTTCCTCCTCAGCTCTTTTTTAGATCAGATCACTCAAGGGAAGAAATGTCAAGCTTCATTCACAGAGAAGCCTCTCCCACTGTCCTAAATCTTTTTTTATTTCCCAGAAACACTAAGCCTTTTTTCTGATCAGTTTATAATGTTGCATTACACAGAAGCTGATGTTTGCACCTATCTGATTTGTTCCTGACACAATGCTGCTGAAAAACCAATTAATCGAAGCCCTCGGTGGCTACAAACCAAAACTAAAAGACAAGATTAATCACACATGCTTGTTCTTAAATAATGTGATTTCATTTAGAAGTCTATTTAATTGCTCTGAATTGCCCCAGTGTCCACTAATGGTCTTAATTGTCTGAATTTAACAAGAAGGCAGCACAGATGCTGAATGAAAGCTTATTTTGTGTTTGTATTTAGCTGATTTTGGTTTGACCTTTTGTCTGAGACGTTCAGCTTTAAGTTTGCCCTTTTGAATCCTGTTTCTAAAAAAATGTTGGCTCACTATTGAACACTAAGTTAGAGCCAATGTAGAACTTGATGTTTTGATATGTTCATTTTCTTAATGGAAGGTGCTCTGAAATTAAAAGAAGACTTTGCTGGATTCATTTCAAAACCTGAATCTGTTAAGTTAAAGCAAATAGTAAGTAAAGAACGTCTCATTCATTGCAACTGCTGCATTACACCACAGCAGGCTGCCACGATGGCGCCAATGGTGGGACAAACAGAGGCTTAGGGGTTTTCTCCAAGGAGCCTAGACATGAGCTCAGTGGGATGCGATCCCACGAACTTCCGGAGAATTTGTGAATTTGTCCAAGGGCGAACATTCTGCTACTGTGCTATTGCCTCCCCCAAAAACAATGCACTCATCCAGATTTATCAAAACCATGGGGTTGCACGGTGCACACAAATTGCTGCACCAGATTGAGATGTTGTGTAAATAGAAGCCAAAATTGAATGAGGACTGGTATTACAATAGAAAGGTAAAGGATGATATGTGCAGTCATTGTCACACTAGATTATGAACTTATCATATTTTTTTAAAATCAGAACTTGAATTTTAATGTTTATTTATTTTGTTTGATACATAATGTGGAAGAAAAACTTAACATCTTCATCCCTTTTTCCAGGGGGTGATAAAGTTTTGGATGAAAACAAGAATAGACATTAAAAAGAAATTCACAAGAATTTTTACAAAAAGATTTAGTAATAAGGAGTTCAATAACTTCTATGTTTACAGAAAATATATCAAATTAAGTGGAACCGTACAGATCTGCTTGTAAACTTCCACTACATACATAGATGCAGCATTTAAAAAGGAATTAAGATTCTCCTCAAATAACATCTCCACTTTATCCTCAGTTTTTCTTCTTTTGTGGAGCTTTTTTGGACAAAACGTTGCCACAAGCCACATCAGCTCACTTTAGGGAGGATGGCATTTGTATTTCTTCCTCGTACAACCCCCCACTTCTCCCTGCATTGCTTTTCACATTCTGTCCTTTGCCTTCTTCCATAGGACCAAATGAAAAAAAAAGATGTCCACCACCATTAGAATGACTGGGTTGACCCGTGGCATGAAATTAAAGAGCTGAGCCCATTGAGCAGCCCAGCTGATAGAGGCAGAGGATAATAAATCCAGAAAAGCGAAGAGAGAAAGGAGGGAAGAAGGATAAATATGGCAGCTCATTCAGCTTCAGGGGCACTCACGATCCCTTTATTAGCATGGCTATTTTCACTTCCTCCTTCCAAAGGCTGTCTACTCCTTTGAAAGAAGCATCAATATGCACACACTCTGCGATACATTGTACACTGTGTCTTTACATTCTCCTTGATCTCTAATGCTCAGGGAATTGGAGATATACTGTAGACATGGCAGGTGATGCGTTTCTGTTAGAAAGTCTCAAGATTTAAAAAAAAAAGTTAACTTGAGGCAAATCTAAATAGCTATGTGTTGTGTATGCAGTGTATGCTTGAGTCAAAGATCATTCAGGGCACGTTATCAGGGTTCATAAAGTGCACTTCTTCGCTTTTTCCTTAAAGGGATGCCACAGCAAGTCAGTTTCCTCAGTTTCCCCCTGTTTTCTGCACTCATCTCTCACACTAGCCACCTTAATGTCCTTTGTACCATCTGGAAGCCCCTCATGACCACTCATAGCCTTTCGTATCTCCCTCTCAAACACAAGCAGCAATCTTTTTTTTCTCTGCTTCTACCACTTTGTCCTCTGCATTACTTCTGTCCTCTTCATCTTCCTCACTACCAGCCTACACACCATCATCCTCACCATCGCAGTCACTTGCCTCCAGATCATACCGTCCACACAAGATCTAGTCTACCTGTGAGCTGTTACATCTCCATTCTCATAGGCCATATTGTCTTCCAACCTCTTCTGGAAAAAAGTATTTTCTTCAGCTATTTCCATCTTTTTGGGAAAGTCAACGACCAGCTGTCCTTCTGCGTTATCTGCTGGATCCCCAAAAACCTTATCGTCACAGTATCAACTCAGTTTTTTGCAATGATTTGTGCATAGAAGTCTGCAACACAAAGTTCAACATGATTCATAATGTGTACTGATACTTAAATGTTCTGTACAAAATAGTTCCACATACTCAAACTCAACCCATTTAGACATTCTGGGTTTATTTGAGTTGTTTTTGTTTCCTAAAACTGAAAATCTGCTGTCATTTGGACCAACTAATGTATGTGACAGCAGCTGCAAAGCCAAAAAAAGAGCAGAAGGGACGTGGAGATTAAGCACAGAACTGGCAGAATTTTATGCAATCCAATGCAACACCATCACAGAATGAAGTAGGGTTTTTTTTTACACACAGCTTTTCATAACCCACTTCATAATGAATTTATCACTGCTTATGCAAACATGTGTTCCCTGCCAGGGTCTGCTTGGTTGGCATTCAAGCGCCCACCCAAAGCACCAAGAAAAGAGGGAAAAGTCTCAAAACGACTGCGATGTTGCATCAGAAACCCAAACATTCCTCACAGTCAAATGCACACCTTTTATACCTCTGCAGTGGAGCATTACTAAATCCCTTTAAAAAGCCAATAAAAGTGGGAGACATGACACCCCTCCACAGTCTGAAGCTCATTTACCGGGGAAAATCTGTAAACTCTAGTGGTGGAATTTAATTTTTAGGATACATTGAAATTGGTTAAATGTAATGAATTTGGTGCAAATTCAAACTCATAATTCTGCTGCAGTTAAAATATAATCAAATTCCTACCAGTTTCACAGCCATCTGTTCTTTCTGAGTAAAATCATCCCATTTTTTTCTCTCTGCTTCCTGTTTGCAGGATTTTCAGGACGCAGTCTCTTGAATGGTATTATAGCAATGTGAAGAGCCGCTTCAAGAGGTTTGGCAGTGCAAAGGTTTTGAAGACTCTGTACAGAAAGCACATCATTGAAAGAGGAGGTTTCCCTGATCTCCCAGGTAAGTTTCCCTGGATGTTTGAAACTCCTGAGACTTCTTCTGATTTTTCCATTTTGATCTTATCTGGCTTTTAAATATTTTGATCATATTATACCATTTTTGGGTTCTGATCATTATTAGGTCCCCTCTTGCATCTGTAGCATCATTTTCTATTTCCTGCATTTCATGTCAGAGTTGATTGTGGTAACAGACCGCGGATGAGCCGCTCCGAGAAATCGTCCTGCCAGTTAATCTGACACCAGGGCCACTTTACATTCAGAGATACATGGCAGCAGGACAGATTTTTAAGCCCCACCACCACCAGAGAATGTCATTATGAGCCAGCTGCATCATGATCAGTCTGAGGCCCACAAAGAGGCATTATTTCATATCCTGATACATGGGATTATGGGGATGAATGTAGAACCAGAGGGGATAAATCAGGTCAGGCTTCAGGCATGACTGAATGTGGAGATTTCTGGAAATCCACATCAGTGCAAACAAAGTTTAGCTTGTTTGGGGTTTATGTAACAGCTTTGGGTAGAAGGAAATGAAATGTAGGAAAACCACACTTCCAGCCATTTTTGGCATTTTTTCCTGTTTTGATCACTGCCATTGTCCTCAAAAGCCTTCACAAGAGTCATTTCCCCTGCAGAGCTTCAGATTCGGGTTTTCCTCTCCAATTCTTTTTATCTTTAGGTTTGTATTGTTGTCACTCTTCCATCATATCCCACTGAGAAAAGAAGGATTAGGTGACTCGATGATGGTTTTCCAGCCTCTGTTAGCCAAACAGACACTTCCTGTTCCCCTCTTTTTTCTCTCTTTTCACTGTCTCTCAATGTGAAGCAGGAACAGTTTGATGCGTTAGCATATGACGGCCCTGGTATTATGCTCATATCGTGATATTAAAGCTTCAATGATTTTATTTGTAGAGCTTGACATATAAAGTATACAAGCCTGTCACAGATATGTCCCAGATGTTTACACAGTTTCTATCCTCTACCCATTCATGTTCTACATCAGATTACTTAAAGGGGATTGTTTTAAATGTCAAATACACACCAAGTTATTTTAAGATATTAACATAATTTACACTCTTTTTGGCTTTTTAAATGTCTCATTTGTTAATATGTGTCAATTTCAAAGCTTTCTGCATATAAATTCAAACAGTTTAATGAAGTTTTCATTCTCTTAGTTCATCAGCACTCTGTTAAATGAAAGAATAAATTAGATTTTGTTACTCATCAGTAAAACAACGTTGCGCCATCTCACTTCACAGCAGTCTCTATCCTTTATCCTGAAGCTGCCGGTGGAATGAAAATGTTCTCATCAACACAACCAAATGTGAAATATATTCCCCGTTTTTTCATGAGCTTCCTGAAAATAATTTTTTCTTTTTTTTTTTTTATTTTAATCATCGGGAGTTTTCTTGGCAGGAAAATCAATTCCATACAAGTGTGAAATGTCAGCTGACATGACGGTCGCTGAGAGTGATGTAGCTCTTTTACATCTGTCAGGTCCCAGAAGAGAAGGTGTGACCTTCATAGCAACAGAGAAAAGGCAGTAAGTGGTGTGTACTTTCATGTTTTGTCCTCTCTGGTGGAAGAGAGAAGAATACAACCTCCCTCTGTCCTGCAGCAATTCCTATACTGCCCTCTCTGCAGTGATCTACAGGAGACGCTGCATGATGGTCATGACCTTTGGAGATTTTTCTGATTACACATAAATGGTGTGGTAGTGACTTTATTGAAATAGTGGAAAGATTTAGATTAAATCCCATTTTTCTTCTTATTTTGTTAAAACAGTCTATGTCATTGAGTGGATTAGACAAACGTGGATTATATTTAATTCCTATCTTGGTGGTATTGCATAAAAAGGCCACATGTCGGTAAAGTCAGAGTATTAAGTATGACATTAAACAGCTGACTTATTGTATAACGTCATGGTGACAATTTATAAGAGAAAAATCCACTTGGACACGATGCATTTCTTTGTTTTATTAAATGGTGGATGATTGTTTCAGTAGCATAGCAGAAGATGAAGTCAGAAATAAACACTGTGCAAAGTATATTTTAAGGAATATAAACTTTTAGAAGACACCTAACCCCCTTTAACTCCCATCAGTGGCGCCGCCATGGCTTCCTGCTGCGGTGCAATGCAACAAAAGTAATTTTCCCATGAGGGAATAACATAGTACGATATAGTTAAAAAAAAATGCTAGCACTTTAATGCAGCCAAACAATCAAGAATGAAAATCAAAGAGGGTGGAATAGCTTAATTTCTTAACTTCAACAGTCCAAAGTAATGGAGAGTGTGGAAAAGAGGTGAAGAAGCTTGTGCAGCCAGGCTGGAATAGTGGGAGAATGTGTCAGCAAAACTTCTTTCAGTATTTCTCTTTAGGGGTCGCCCCAGCAAGTCAGTTTCTTCCATTTAACCCTATCTTCGGTCACATCAACTATCTTGATGCTTCCTTCGATGTATTTGGTCTTCCTGTAGGCCTCATGCCTGTTGGTTCCAAACCCAGCATCCTTCTGTCAATGTACTCTTTCTCTCCTCTGCACATGTCCAAACCATCTCAATCTGACCTCTCTGACTTTATCTCCAAAATCTCTAACGTGCTGTTCCTCTGATCCTGTCCATCTTGGTCACTCCTAGGGAGATCCTCAGCATCTTTATCTCTGCTACAAAGATTTTTGTTTCCTATCTTTTCCTCACTGCCACTGTGTCAGCAAAACTAAACCATTAAAAAAAGGTTTAGGCCGTTATTCAACACCAGCAACAGAAAGGGATTTTTAAACTCCAGCATGGAGTTGCTCTGATCCATTTCTACCCGCTGAGATGCTATAAAGTCAGTTTGATGTAGACAGAGATGTATGGCTGCTGTGAACCACCACAGAAGGACATTTGCTTTATTTTTGTCCTGTTCAGCCAAAATGACAAAACACAAAATTTTCAATAATTTTGTAGATTTCTTTTCAAGGCTGGAAGCTTTGAAATTGATGGAGCTCTTGTCTGGTAGGAGGGCAGGCAGAAAATCAACATCACCATTGAGCTGGCCCTGAAGTGAAGCAAACAGCAGGTTTTGACCTTTCTGGCACCAATAACTGAATCCAGTTGAAGGTGTCCAAATGTTCCATTTTTGACAAGTTATTTTGAGATGTTTGATATCAATACACACAGTGGCATTATTAAAATTTGTAAAATTCTTTTTAAAACTTTAAGAAAAATCAGAAAGAAATCCAGTTTTTTTCTCAGTTGCAAAGCTTGACAATATTACATTATCAGTTTATTAAGTTCAGTGAGTGGAATTGGCATTTTGTTTTTTAGGCCAATGAACAATTTTTTATCCCTCCAACTGCATTTTGGATCTGTTTCCACCATGATGTTCACTCACTGAAAAAAATAATCCAGTTTGGTCTAGCAAACATCTTTCTTTTACAAAGTGAACTTGATGAAGTGAACATTTTTAAGGACTGCACAGGGATGCACACTCCTGGATCCAGGAGATCTTTCCAAATTCCTCACGCTCACCAAAATCATTCATCAGCCTGATTTGTCTTTTTAAATAACACCTACGAGTCTCGTTGTGGCTCTGTAATAATCTGGCTGTCAGTTCCTAATCAACCTGATTAGGGTCACCTGAAGATGATTCCTGATTCCACACATCTGTGCACCCTGCCATCTAATTAAGGGCAATCACCCCGGACTTCCCTGTCGTGTCATACCATCCCTTCCAGCCAGGTCTCTCTGGTTGCTTGACCATGTTTGAACTTTGTTATTGTTTGGACTTTTGAGACCTTGAGTTAATCCTAGGCTTCTTGCTTTAAGACTTACCTGAATTGTGTTAATAAACCTTGTTTGATGTCCTGCAATTAGGTACTCCTCATTCCACTTCCCTAAAACCCTGACACTGGCGACCTGTCCAGTGTGTACCCTTCCTCTCAGCTACTTACTAACAGGAATACAGTCCAAAGGAAGGAGTTTAAAAAATGAAGGAATTGATATGACTAATATCAATTCAATAAACTGGAGACCTTCTAAATTTTCACTTTAAAGGCCAAATTTATTCTCACTTAACCACCCTGATATGGCAACCCATTAGAATGATCGGAATGATGTAAATACATTGCCATCTGCTTTTTTCTGTGATTTATTCCACAAAAAAAAACTCCGCTTCACTTATTTTTGAGTAAATAGCGATGACGGCTTTAAATTTCCTCAATGAAAAGTCAATAAAACTCCCAAATTACTATGCAATAAAGCTAACTTGCTGGCATTATGTAAACAGGCATCCTGTCAGTTCAGGCTTTGTTCAGAGGAGTGTGTGCTGCCAGATGCTGCATTGTAATTGAAAGAAAACCTTCTGGGCTACCCCCTCGCACCCTGCCATCTCATTCTACTGGCTCTTCAGCAACACTGTTACTGGTGTGTTTATTTATACACACTCATCTCTTTCTACTTGTCCTATTCGGCTCTCTTGTTAGTCTGTAAATGATATGAAGGATTTCAAGCGTCCTTTATAATGTCTCAGATTTTTTCCAATAAATTTGCATAAAACAAATTTATAAATGTACTAATCCTCTTTTTAGCTACACTTTTTACCATTGAGAATGTCAACCTCTGTGCTTCATATGTGTGTTTTCAGCACAACTTGTGTCGTATTTGCCACATTTCAATAAGTTAAAAGCACAATAAAAGAGAGAATCCTTTAATTTATTCACTTTCAATGCTGACTAATCCAATCCGGGGTTACATCGTGGGCCATGAATTAGTTTGCAGGCAGTGTAGGTACAGCTTGAATAGGTTGCTAGGAGACAAAGAACCACTCAAGATCATGCTTACTCCTGTAAGGATTCAGAGTGTACAATTAAACTCTAATGCATGTGTTTGGACGGTAGAGGCCAGAAAACCTCCACTAGCCTAGCCTCAAACCAGCAACCTTCCTGCTATGAAGCTTTGATGCTAGAAAATATACAAAAGGGGACCATTTTTCTCACATCGTCTTCAAAATTGAAGTAAAGCACTCATATAATGTGTTTGCCTCTGGTGTTTTTGCGGGTACACTTTTCCTTAGTAGTTATCGGTGAGGCTTTGAAGCAGTTTTTTATTTGGTTAGAAATCTAGCCTTACATGCTCACTCCGTTCCACTGGGACACATGTGGTATACTTTTGCTGTGTGGAGCATTTCATTATCTTTTTTTTTACTTTTTTGTTGCATTTTTATTGCTCTTGCCTGGTCTCATTGGAGACATTTATGAAAGTTTAAAAGAGACTTTTAACACTTTAAAGCAATAGATGACTCCACCTGGAGTCAGTGTGGGGAAAGCTGGATAATTACTTCCTAATGGTTTAGCACATTAGATAGATCTGTACCTGATGGAGCTGTTTTCTCATTTTCTTTGCACGTTCAAAGGTTAAAGGGAAAATTTTTCTCTGAAATATGATTTGCTAGAGGGACTAAATTATGTAAAACAGAATAAGGTTCTCAAGACAAGACACCATATAAATAGGGCTAGTAATACAATTTGTCAGATTTATGAGGGAGGTAAAGAAGCAGATGGTAAACTGAATGAGTGTACGTGACATTCAGAGAGCAATGCAAGCTGCATCTAGATTACTAAATGACTTTTCTTTCGTGTGTGGTTGCATAAGTGTGGGTAAGGAGTTTTGCTTTCCTTAGAAGGAGTCCTTTTGTGTCTACATTGTCCTTAGGTGCTGGAGGTAATTCTTCTTTCTATTGTCGCCTTCCACCTCATCAGAAACTGTAATCCGGCTCTAACCAAGCGAGAATGAAGCAGTCCTGTCGGACACCACTTCATTCAAGGCGAGACAGGCGGGGTGGGACCGGTGGAGGGTGTAATGTTCTCTGAGTTTCATGGACTGAGCTTGGAAATTGTAGTGAGCAGCAGGATGTTTGAACTCTTTCAAGGAGCAAGCAAACAAACAGGAAAAAAGCTACAGCTAAACCCGCCTTTAAATGCTTTTTCTGGCTGAGTCACTTTATGTCAAAGTAGACAAATGTGTGTGTTTGGAATCACTCTGCAGCCTGGAAACATTGCAGTGAAACTGAGATGATGTTGCATATTTCACCACCGACCGTGCACTTAGAACTAAAAATCACCAGCTTCTGAAAACATTAATTCATTCACACACCATTCAAAAGAATTGTTTTTATTAGTTGTGCTGGATTTGATTTCAAAATACACATATTTTACTCTTTCAGAAGATGTCAAGCTTTCATCCAAAAGCAGCGTTACAGACTGGAAGAGTGATGCTTCTTTTCCTTGGCGACTGATTCATTCTACTTGGAACAAACTTCACACAAACCCAACAAATGCATTCAGTTGTCTCTTTGCTCTGCATCTTCTCCAACACGACCTTTCTGATGACAGAAATTAGAGGGTTGGCAAAGAGTTGGAGGCTTAGAGTGTTCAAACATAGAACTTTTTGTGTTGAGGTTATTTTTTTTATAACCAAGCCTGAATATTAATCAGAAAAAGAGTCCACATCATTTGGTTGTGATGGTTTGGCCAATTTTCGTATGTCCACCATGACAGTTTGTCTTCGTAACAAGCTGTAGATCCGAACCCACTCTTTAAACTTACTGCTAGCCAACAAGAAACCAATGGAAAGCAGTAGCCACAGGAGAGGTACTTAACAGAGTTTAATGGTCCTCTGGAGGAACATGGGGTTTTTGAGGGTGGAGATGATTAAAAAAACCCACAAGACTTTCTTCTGGCTTCCAGATTTGATATCAATCTGCAACTCAAACAAAAACTGGGAATTGATTACTCACATTTGGCAACTTGCTATCTGCAAACCAGGGATTTATTTAGACGGAAAAACAAATTATCAGATGAATCGTATTTTCATTTTAGCTGTCAGTTCTGTTTGTGTGTCAAAACCCCCCGGAGCAGTGCCAAGGAGACAACAAAACAATACAACTGGCATGATGACAAGATAGAGATAGTAATACACTTAACAAAGATACAAAAAGCATTTTTTGGATTGTGTGCAATGCAACCAACATTTAACTTGGCAGCAAAACTAAAAAACTATCAAGCTACTTTATTATGAAATATGATGTGAAGAAATCCCCAGCTACTTGATAAGCATCCATATAAAAGGTTTCAATCAAACTCTTCTTTTTCTTCTCTGTGTTTCAGAAAGTAGTGTTCATGAAGGAAGCAACGACAACGATGGCAGCATCTGTGGCAGCGACTCGGTTTTTTACAAGCAGAGTGAAGGTGAGACGAAGGCTGGAGATGAAGCGACATTTTCATTCTACACTTTGTACTTCTCCCGTATTTTCCTATTTTGTCAGTCACTTTCTTAACCGGCGTAATGGTGGCGCAGTGGGTAGCACAGTGGCCTCACAACAAGAAGGTCCTGGGTTCATGTCCCGGGTATCGATGGGGCTTGGAACACCAGCCTTTCTGTGTGGAGTTTGTATGTTCTCCCCGTGTTTGCGTGGGTTTCCTCTGGGGCCTCCGGTTTCTTCCCACCCTCCAAAGACATGCATGCTAGGTTGATGGGCCGGTGCAAAATTGCCCCTAGGAATGAGTGTGTGTGTGTGTGTGTGTGTGTGTGTGTGTGTGTGTGTGTGTGTGTGTGTGTGTGTGTGTGTGTGTGTGTGTGTGTGTGTGTGTGTGTGTGTGTGTGTGGCCCCGCGACAGACTGGCGACCTGTTCTGGGTGTACCTTGCCTCGAATCTGCCGAGATGGGCTCCGGCACACCCTGCGACCCCGTAAGGGATAGACGGATAAGAAGGTGACTGATTGACTGACTTTCTTAACCGTCTGTCACTTACGGCGTTACGGGGGGTGCTGGAGCCCATTCCGGCTGATTTGAGGCAAAGGGCAGGGTACACCCCAAACTGGTCACCAGTCTGTCGCAGTGCCACACACGCATACACTCATTTCCAGGGGAAATCACGTAGCAGCCAATCAACCTATCATGCATGTCTTTGGAGGGTGGGAGGAAACCAGAGTACCCAGAGAAAACCCACACAAACACGGGAAGAACATGCAAACTCTGTACAGAAAGGCTGGTAATCCAAGCCCCATCGCTACCCGGGACATGAACCCACGACCTTTTTGCTGTGAGGTCACTGTGCTACCCATTGCACCACCGTGCCGTAGGAAAAAAAAATCTATTTTGTTTTCATTTTAATTCCACTTTGTGTTCTTTTTGTTATTTATTGAAAAGATGGAGTTTTCTGTTTTTCCTGAGACCGAGTCATTTTGAAACATTTTAATGAACTGCATGTGTGAAGCACATTGCTGCTGGTTTGGAAGTTGGAACTCACATAAAACTATTGTTTTGCTCTTTTTGCAGATGCTTGTAATTACACGCTCACGTACTCTGAACATATGCGCATATAAAAATAAATGAAAACAAAACAATTATCTGGATTTTACTAATCTTAACTCTTTTATTTGTTTATGAGTTTTATGATGTGTTTTTTTCTGCAGTGGTTTGGCTATGAAATGATTGTTTCCTCTCAATAAATAGGAATTAGATTTATTGTTCAAAGTTTGCCAAGTCTCAGTATGAGTGTGAAAAGAAAACAGATCAAAGTTGGAACTTTGAAAGTTTGTCCTCACTCATTTATGATATGATGGAAAATATTAAAAATTAACATGATATTTCTCATTCATTTAAATTACTAACTGATGTCCTTATTCTCCTAAGTTAGTTCCTTAACATTCCTGTTCCTGCCCACCTCACGTGATGGTTTCGTTTTTGTTGATTGAAGTTTTTTTTTTTTTTTTTTTTTACAAATTTATTTGTAAATACAGGGGGAGACAGTGGCTCAGTGGGGGGGGAGGGCGGTGGCTCAGTGGTTAGAGCGTTCGCTCGCGAACTTCCAGTTAACTTTCAGTTCGCGGGTTCGCATCCCACTGGGTGCATGTCTAGGGTCCATGGAGAAGACATCTAACCCCCTGTTTCTCTCACTATTGGCGCCGTCATAGGTGGCAGCCTGCTGCAGTGAAATGCAGCACATAAATTTTCCGGTGAGGGATTAATAAAGTATATTAAAATAAAAAAATTTAAAAAAAAGAATAACTTATGTTACTACACTGGGTTTGTGCACTTGCCCGTTTCTGTCTGTGGCTGACAAACTGGTGACCTGTACAGGTTGCTCCTTGCCTCATGTCTGATACTGCTCTGGCAAACCTTACAAACTAATATTGGGGAAAAAATTCAAAATCATTTGGACGTTCTTGGGCTGGTAATAAAATGCACATGTTTAATGAATAAATTTTTTTAATGACATGTTTTGAGCATCATAACAGAAGATTTGAGTTCAGTGGAAAGCCTGGTAACTCAAAAGGACCTTAACGTCCTCAGAAAAACAGGGAGAAATGCCAACAACCAAATATCAGGAAGAACACTGTTGAGTATGAATCTTGTGGCACATGTTTAAGTTTCATTCAGGGATCTCCTGATATGTGTCATTAACTCCAACCTGTTTAAAATAGGACACAGTATGGCAGAGACGCTCACAGTGGCCCTGCGTGTTGCTGAGGAAGCTATAGAAGAGGCCATCGTCAAGGCAGAAGAGTTTCGAGACAGTTTGGTAAGACATCCATTTGAACTCTTTTGTTTTTATTTTATTTCCTTTTTGTCTATAATTCCTCTTTTTTGTTGCTTCTCCATTGATCTCGGTATCAGCTGGATGCAGCCATGGGTTTTTTGGCTGATGTGAATGTAGAAAATCTCTCCTGTGGTTCCAGACCGCTGTGAACACAGATGAATCGTGTGTGTGTGTGTGTTTGCAGGAGAAGCAGAATGAGGCTCGGTATCTACGAGACCACAAAGAGGAGCTCATAGAGGAACTTGCCACAACTATTGTCCAAAAAGTAAGGATGCTACCCAGTATTTATATTATTGTTCTAATTCATCAGAATGCAAACTGTATCTACTCAGTTATTTGAATTCATTTTCAGACTGATTCGATTTCTCTTCTATTGTCCCCTTAATTCTTTTCTGGTCAGATTATACAGAGGAGAAAGCGGTCAGAGATGCAAACAGAGTTCGACTTTGTCTGGCCTCAGTCTCTGATCCAACCTGGTGAACTACCGTCTCCCTCTCAGCCTCACACCTCATCACAAGACCCTCTGAAGAACCCCTACTCTCTCTGGGTAAGTCAGGACCAGTCAAACAGAGCAATTGACATTGAGTTCAAAATTAAATGGACTCTACTTATATAGTGCTTTTCCAACTGTGTTGGCACTCAGAGCGCTCTACATTGTAGCTCACATTCACACATACACACACGCATTCATACCTGATTGTGATGCTGCCATGCAAGGTGCAAACCACCATCAGGAGCAATTGGGTGTTCGGTGTCTTGCTCGAGGACACCTCGGCATGAATTCCTGGCGGAGGATCGAACTGGCAGCCCTCCGGTTACAGGGCAGTCACCTTACTCACTGAGCCATACTTCCCCCGTGAAAGAGGAAAGAATGCTATTATTATGCAGACAAAACTTTTCTGTAGGATTTGTAGAACTCCAAACCTCCGATAATTCCTACATTTTGATTTTGGATGTGCTTCCTATTTGCTGTTTTGTAATGACTTTTTAGGATCTGCTCTCTTAATCTGGCGTATTTGTCCGGCAGAATTCATCCTTATCATGTCCTTTTTTGCACCCCACAGTCTGGGCTCTGAACCAGAGGACAAATGCGTACATTTCTGTGAAATAAGGGATGGTTTCAGCCACATGTTTCCTGCTTTCCAGCAGCAGAGATAATTATTATTTCTGAGATTGCTGGAAATATTGATTTGTTTAATAATGTGGAACCACTTTTGGGAGATTTTTTTCTTTAACTGGACTCAATTGACCAATCAAAAACCACAAACATTTGATTTCAGGAACGCAAAAACCCTGAGATACAATATAATCCAGATGAACCAAAGGAATAATTCTTATGTCACTTCAGTTTTCTTTGCATTATAATATGTAATACACTGTACTTGACCAAAGGTACTGAAATATGTCCCGGGCTACTTCTGTCTCACTAAATTTAAGATTAAAATAGTCAAAACATGAGCAAACTCAATGGTTGACCTTATTTGGCACAACGCTGTGTGTCTTTCGTTTGCAGCTTTGGATGATTTTCAATAAGAAATAAATAAATGGAATAAACTGAGTTATATCCCAAACCTTTTAATTGTTAAGATATTTGGATTTTCTTTTTTAATAAGCATAGATAAAGACACTAAAAGGACATTTTACTTTGCATCATTTATCTCAATGGTCCAAATTTCTGCACATTAAACGACAACAATGTGCCCGCAAGGAAGGAGTACAAAATGTTCACAAACCTGCCAGTGGTTCACACTGTTAGTCAGCAGGGACTCCTGTGGATTTGTCATTGAGGTTTGTGTATGTGTGTGTCTGTGTTTGTGTGTATGTGACCAGAGCATCAAAGCTGTGTTCCCAAAGCTTCTCGGCTCGGTTTCCTGACATTTAACTCATGGAAGATCAAAGTCCTGGAAAATGTGTAGAAATGTGTAGATCCTCTTGTGCTGCCGAGTCACAGTGTTTATCTGCTTTCTACAAACACACTGAGACAACATGTGCAGATGTGGTCCCACAACTGGGCCTAAAATGTACCAATAAATCTGAGAAACACATCACTTATATTTATAACATGCTCTTTTTTTTTAAAGCTCCTCATCTTGATACTCTTCAATAATTCAAAGAGGTGTGAACTGATTTTAAAAAGCCCCAAATGTGAGCAACGGTGAACTTTGAACGTCTTATGGATTTGATCATTTAAAAAAAAAAAAAGTTTATTTGGAATGATTTATGTCCAGAGAGAGCTGTAACACTGTCCTAATTTGTCACACATGAATGAAACAGCCATAAGCAGTTAGTTTCTTGTTTTGTAGCGCCACCTGCTGATAAAAAAGTTGAATCACAACCTGATCAATGGAGCTTTTTTTATAGAAATAAATCAAATTCATTAGATTATGTTTGGAAGCTTTGAACGGTTTCTTCATCCATATGCAACTACAAGTTATGTAGCTCATCTCCTGGTTTGTGGAATATATTTGAGAATAGAGCTTCATTTGTCCCAACATGGCAATACAGATTGGAACCATCATGTAGAATAGAAATAAAGAAAGAATAAAACACTCACACAGAAAAAGTATTGGTCCGGTCAATAATCAATTCAAGATAAAGAAAAGATACGACAACAAGGATTCAACATGTGCATTATAATGCTTTAAGTGATAAGAGCTAGGGGAAAAAAAAGTACAACTTTGAGAGTGCTCCTGTTAAAATTGGTATTTAAAAGCTTGATACCCAAGGCAATAAAATAGTTTGAATATCTGTTGGTTCTTCTGCAAGAGATTTAATGGCGTCTCCAAAAGGACAGTAATGAAAACCCCTGCTGAAGGATGTGTCCTCGGTGGTCCTCAATATACAAAGTATTTGGCCTTGCACATCACTTATTTGTGGTCCAAAGCATCTAAGATTGGCATCTGCACACCAATGATTTTAGATTACATTGGCTTTCAGCCTGCATCTATTAAGCTAGCTCTGTTTCTAGTTTGTCTGATAATAATTTTTCCCAAGAGGAACATTTTGAACTTCGTCTCTCACCTATGGTCACCAGCTGTGAGTGGTGACAGAAAGAATAAGATCGCAGATACAAGCGGCCGAAATGAGCTTCCTCTGCGTGGTGGCTGGGCTCTCACTCAGAGATTGGGTGAGGAGCTCTGTCATCCGGGGGGAGCTCGGTGTCGAGCCGCTCCTTCTCCAGGTCGAGAGGAGCCTGATGGTGTCGTTCGGGCATCTGGTCAGGATGCCCCCTGAGCGCCTCGCTGGTGAGGTGTGCCGGGCACGTCCCACCGGGAGGAGACCAAGAGGCAGACCCCGGACCCGCTGAAGAGACTATGTCTCACAGCTGGCCAGGGAACGACTCGGGATCCTTCCAGGTAAGCTGGAGGATGCAGCTGGGGAGAGAGAAGCCTGGGCTTCACGTCTGAAAGCTTTTGCCCCCGGCCCCGAATGAGCGGAAGACGACGGAACGGACTTGGATGTAGAGACTGTGACTGTCTCTTTCACATGACCTGGAATCTCATTCCAGACTCCAAGGGCTAAAAGCTAAACTTCCAATTGTATTTTCTAATGTCTTGAGAATCACTAACAACCGTGGATATGGTTTAGGGTTATTCTTTGTTTGAGTGAGGATGGTAGTAGAAGAAACTATTGTTATTTGTATCTGAGGGATGATGTCTGGTATAATTCTGTTTATATTACCGTGTGTGTGTTTCCAGCGATCCCGGTCGGCATTCTCCCTCACAAGTGACGACTCACCAGACAAAGCTCCAGAAGAGGAAGCCGCAGGAGCAGGTGGTGGTTTGGAGGAGTACTCTTCTCTGAAAAGGGAGGGGAAGCCTGTAAACTTACCCAGCTGGAAAAGCATGGATCGCTTAGACAATTCAAGTAAAAATAACACAGACAAGTTTTTTTTTTAACTCTCAGAAGCATGAAAAGAAACATTTCCCATCTTTATCTTTTTGCTGATATTGTTCCAGGTGCATCCTCGGTGCTCCAGAGTCCAGATGGGAACTGGATCGCTCTGCACAGCTCCCAGCTGTCCCGGCCCAGCCTGCTCACCAAGAGGAAGAGTCTGGTGTACAGCGTGCTGGAAAAGGAGTCCAACGTGGTCTCCGCGTACGATGAGATGGGATCAGATTCTGAGGGGGAAGATGAAGGCGGGTGGGAATCTGCCCTGCGACAGTTTCAACGGAAACTATCAGATGAAACTTATTACACAGACTCTCAGCACGACCCGGAGTGGACGTACACCCAGCACCTCCCTGTGACCTCGCCATCATCCGGACAGTACACAAACACAGAGACACACAACTCGGACTCTGAGGCCTCGTCGGTGTTGTCGGCGTGTCCTCGTAAATCTCATCCCAACTTGCTGAGAAAGAAAGGACCACCGGATGCATATCTGCACCCCCATCAGCAACCCATCTACCATCAGCAGCTTCAACAAAACTTTCCTCCATACCTGAGCCACTCAGAGGCGCTGGATGTAAACTTCAACCCAAAGGTGATGCATGTTCAATGTTTGATTTGAAATATTCAACATTGTTTGATAGATTTTTAGAACAATATGAAGTTCTGACCCAGCAGACGAAACTGATCGATTTACCACAAGAGGGGGTGTTACACGAAATCAACTTTTTGGAGGTTTCTACCATGTTTACACATTATTCCCTCATAAAAAAAAACACCTCTAAAGTTTTTTAAAGTATTTTATTCAAACATATTTGAGGGATTTGTGAGCTCTTCTGTTCCGCATTAGGACACTGTTCAAACCCCAGTTGTTCTTAACCACAAATTTTGCTCTCTTCCACGCCCACATTTTAACATGAAAGTGTTTTTAACAGCAGTAGTGCATGTGCTCAACCTGTACAAGAGAGAGGACCATTTTTATATAAATGCACCATAATATGAACATCAAAGACTATGTGCTAGCTTTGCTAACCCGAGGCACTTTAAACTGTATTTGCAGACTCAAGATTTACACTCTGTTGTGCATGTGCATAGGAGGCTTAAAGCGAGGAGCGACAGTATGGGGGAACTCAGAGGGCCGAAAACAAAAATGAAACTGAATACATTTTTTTAATAAGTTTTTTTCCCACCAAATATTGCATTGGTTAGTTAGCAAAAGGTACCATGTTCAGGAGTGGATCCAGGATTTTCTAAAGTGGGGTGGCGCAAGGTCATTGACAAAGTCGATATAGGGGAGGCTGGGGGCTCCCCCTAGAAGTTTTTGAAATGTAAGAGTCATTTTTTCTTCACTTTGGTGGCCCATTTGCTGGCCCTGCAAGGGAAAAGCTTGACTAGTCCCCTTTCCTTTCTTCTTTTTTTCTTTTTTTTTTGTGGACCAAAAGAGGGATACGCCCTTAATGTTTATGTATAAATGCTCAGACAAGAATTATATCCTGGAAAAGCACAATACCCCTCTTCAATCAACAGATGAGAAATATGAATGGATTAACATCACGTTTTTATGTTGATAATCACCTCAAATTTCACAAACTCATAGATGGTTATGTTGTAGCTTTTAATCATGTTGACGTCTCTAAATTGTTCGTGTTTGCTCCCAGGTGGTGGCAGATAGCAGTGAAGCAGAGGAGAGACAGCGTGACCCCATTAGGAGGTCAAGACGGCGCAGGAAAAGCAGAAAGGAGTCATCAGATCCGAGCAGACCTGGAGGTCAAAGCCATGCCCAATCCATCTACCCATTAGCACAGGTCTGATGTCTCCACAACAACTTCACACATTTAACAAGCTAATGGTTTATTTGTGTTTTTTGAACTATTAAACGTGTGTCTGTTTGCACATTCAAGGAGAAAACTGGCTTTCTACTCAACGCCCTCTTGAAAAGGGGTCTAAGTGAGGAGCAGATGGAGTCTGACAGCAAACTAGTAGCCACTGCTTCAACTGAAACCCTCAAATTTGATGCCATGATCCCTGAACCAGAGGATTTGGACACTTTGGCTCCGAAATCTCCAACACCCTCACCCAATACAACGGAGCTTCACCCTTTTCTTCCTGGACCAGAAGTCTCCTCTACCAGAGATCCACTAGAGCAGGAGTTGCGATCCAGACTCAACCAGCTTTTCAGCCGAGAGAACAGCAAGGACAACAGCAAGGACAACAGCTCGTCCGATGAGGAGTGCACAAATTGGGCCATGGAGAAACAGAAGGATAAAGAAAGTGAAAAAAAGAGAGAGAAAGTGAGACAGAAAGATACCGAAAGACAAAGGCAGCGAGTGAGTGTGAAGAGAGAGAAAGAAAGTGAAGCAGCTGAGCAACTGAACGGACAAGAAATGAAAAGAGGAATGAGATTGAAAAAGAGTGCCTCGTTGCAAGAAGGAGTGGGAGTTTGGGGGAGGAAGATGGAGAGAGGAGAAAGTTTGGAGGAGAGAGCGATAGATCAAGAGAAGACGAAAGGGGAGAGAAAAAGTAAAAGACAACAAAAGGAAGGAGGAAGATTTGGAGCCAGAAGGAGTGCATCAAGCACAAATCTACCTGCTATTTCCCCATCTGGCCTGCACGGGGAGCTCTCAAACAACCAGGTGAGGAGATGCAAGGGGAAAAAAGTGGCAAGTCAGATTTATGTTCATCAAACATTTTTTCCTTTTCTGTTTGTTTGCCTTCATTAAATTATTATTTATAGTTCTGGTTTTGAAATTCCTTTCACTCTCATTTTCTATGATCTCCATAGTCTTTTTTATGCATTGTATGCAGGGGCGGATCCAGAATTTTCTAAATGGAGCCAGGGCAGCGTGAGGTCATTAACAAAGCCAGTATGAGGGAAGCTGGGGGCATTCCCCTTAGAACATTTTGAAAAATAAGAGTCATTTTCCTGCAATTTTGTGGCCCATTTGCTAGCCCTGCAAACTAGCTTAGCTTGACTAGTCCTCTTTCGTTTCTTCTTCTTTTTTTTTTTTTGTGGACCAAAAGGGAGGGCGTGTCAACCCCTCACGCCCTCCCGCTGAATCCGCCCCAGTACGTTTCTTTGTGTGTAAATCAGTGTCAGATGGGACAAAATAACTTGAAGCAGAAACTTGTGTTTTTCCTCCTGTGTTTTTAAATAGGAGAGAAAATAGAAAGATTTTGCAAATTATTCATCATTACTCATTTGAATTCTTATGTGAAGCTAATTTACTGGGATATCTCTGCACATTACACAAAAGGTCATGTGCAGGTGGAGGTTATTTCAAATATGTAAAGACATTCATCACAGCAGATTAATGGAAAATGTAAAAGGTCAGGCTGCAGCTCTCCCCATGGGTGCAGTGATATTTCATGTTTAGAACTATTATTACTACAAAACTGGTTAAGTTATTCTCACCACCTACAGCATGCAGGTGAAAAATTACAGATGCACAACTTTTATTTTCTGAAAACACGTTTTGTGTCATCAGAGTCCTCATGGGAGCCCATCAGATTACATACATGTTGCAAAAACTCATTCACGAGAACAACCTTTTCATTTGTTCTTTCAATGTGTTCGAATCTGGTTAACAATAACATTTATTTATACTCAGTACAAATCACTTTTTTAAGAAAGGGTTTTTTTTTTCATCTTCTGTACTGCTTATTCCCAAAGAGGTTGTGGGGGGTGCCAGATTCTAACCTAAATTATGCAGATTTTTGGCGAGAGGCAGGGTACACCTCGAACAGGACGCCAGTCTGTTGCAGGGTCACACACATTCACAACCATTCACACAAACTTATTCCTAGAGGCAATTTTATATCGACCAATTAACATAATATGCATGTTTTTGGAAAGTAGGAGGAAACCGGAGTACCTGAGAAAACCCACACCCACAATGAGAATATGCATACTCAGCACAGAAAGGCTCAAACGACTCAGACCGCAACTGTTTTTTGCTTTGAGGCCTCCGTGCTAACCACTGCACCAACGTGAAACCTAAGGAGGGTTTCTAAAGAAGGGTATCTAAAAGCCAACTTACAGTTTACAAATAACAAAACATGTCAATACACAACATTATCTCAGTCTCTGTAAAGCTGAGTTTTTTACTTTCTTATCAAAATTAAGCTCTTAAAAATTGATGCTTTGTATCTTAAGTAAATGTTTTTTATGAATAATTTGAGTAAAAAAGAAAAAAAGCCTCTGAAAAAAAGCGATTATTTCCACAGTCTCATCATTGTTGTCTCAAAGTATATCATTCGCCAACTCCACAAATACGTAAAAGTTTATCTGTAAAGTTACCCTATAAAGTTTAAAGGAGTGTTTAGCTATGAAATAAATACAATGTCTAATCAGTAGCTGGCATGAATGGAAGCTAAAAAAAATCATTCCGGAGTTTTGTGCATGTTTTAAAGCTAATGTTATCTAGAAATATACGTATCGGTAGTGAACCCCATTGGTTACTTTTCTTTATTTTTACAGAAACTTTGAAGGATGAGGATTTTTAGCTCTCTGATTTTGAGATCATGTCACTTGTTGCTTTTGATTATTTTTTAATACAAACTTCATGATCAGTTAGTCATCTTCTTTGGTGTGTCTGTGATTTGGTCAACGTGAAAAATCAACATTAGTTATAAAGTTTATAGTGGTGAATAAATTACTATTTGTAATTCAACCAGTTTTAATGAGAAGGTAAAAGTTAATAGAATAATTAATAGTTCCCATACTGTTTTGTAAAATGATGATCAAATCGTTGCTGTTAAATAATACAAACTTAACACAACTGTTTGTAAAGTTCGACCTTTCAGCGTAAATCAGAAGTTTCATATAAATTAACCAAACAAAAAAAAACTTTATTTAAGTCAAAGCTTATTATCAGCAAACATAATTCAATATGTCTCATATCCGAACCCTATGAAGAGATGAAAACATTAATTAATTAAAGGCAAAGAAAGCAAGTGAGACTAATCTCAGTCAGTAATGATTGGACGAAGCTTTCATCAGTGATATTTGGAACGTATTGATCCTTTTCTCTCAGTGACAGTGAAGAGCAGGTTTTATCCAATGTGAGAAAAAAGTAGGTGTAGTTCAGAGAAACTGGGAGAAAAGATTTTTCCTTCACTATTCAGTGATCTTAAAAGACATACAGACAGATGTGGACACTGAGTATTGATTTTTTTTAAAGGTAGTGGATGGGTAGAGATGTCCTTATCTACTCCAAAGAACTACAGCATCAAAGAGGATCACAGAGTCTGACTAATGTAAATGTCTCTATAAATCTAGAAACATGCTGGGTTTGGGAAGGTGTCACGTACATGATGCAATGAAGGAAAACATGAGGAACGATGGGGTGATAACATTTCACAGTGGAAATTTCACCCTGGAATTTTAATTTAAGTATGTTTTAAACTTTGTGTCCTCAGTACACAAGTGACTTTTCCTCTTTTTTCCTTAAACCATATGTCCAGCATGTTCCGTTCCGTTGTCTTCCGTTTATCCAGGGCCGGGTCGCTAGGGCAACAGCCTCAGACGGGAAACCCAGGTTTTCCATTCCCCAGCTGCATTCTCCAGCTCAACCGGGAGGATCCTGAGGTGTTCTCTGGCCAGCTTAAGACATAGGCCTGCCTCTAGGTCTCCTCCCAGTGGAACGAGCCCAAAACGCCTCAACTGTGAGGTAATCGAGAGGCATCCTAACCAGATGCCCGAACCTCCCCATTAGGCTTCTCTCAACCCAGAGGAGAAACAGCGCTACTCCGATCTCCCTCTGCATGGAAGAGCCTCTCACTCTATCTCTGAGTGAGAGTCCAACCACCCTCCAGAGAAAGTTTAGTGTGGCCGTTTATATCCGTATTCTGTTGGTCACTACCCACAGCTGGTGACCATAGATGAGGGTGGGAACGTAGATCAGCTGGTAAATTGAGAGCTTTGCTTTTCGGCTCGTTTCTTTCTTCACCACGACGAACCGATATAACCTCCTGGTTATTGCGGAGATCGCTCTACGTAGCTACTGTACATACCCTCTTCAGGATCCTAGAGCAGTCTGGGGAGTTATTATTTTATTTATCTTTATTTCAGTAATGAGTTCTGATCATTAACACACTCATCAAAGTTCATTCATTTTAATTACTGACATCTTTTTTTTTGTTAAAATTAGCCAGAAGATGCAAATGAATGGAAGTAGTTCATTTTCTTTCTTCAGCCTTGTCTGAATGGATGCATTTGTCTAACTTATTACATCAACTCCATCCAAAAAGAACTTGAAAAGATACAACCACAACTGTTGTCTTTATGGCTTTTATTTGAACAAAAATGCAACAAAAATAGATCACATTTACTCTGAAGGAGACAAATGTGTGTCATGATAGACCTCATGATGCATCTTCCAATTATCAGTTCCATTGCTTTTAGAAAACGTGAGAAAGTAAGAAATATAGTCTTTGAATGGTCCTATTTTATGAATAAAACTGTCATATTTTAGATGGATAGATAAAAACTTTATTAATCTCCTACAGGAGAAATTCTGGTTCAGAATATTGTCACCATGTTGATGCAGAAGGTGGAAAAAAAAAACACATCGTTCAAAAGGAATGTCTCAAAATGTTCACAGGCATGTCTTGGTCAGGCAGCCAGACAGTCTGATGACCTGACCCTGAAGGCAAGGCATACTGTTTTTAAATAGGCAGCTGGTCAATCACCCACAGGTGTCCCAAATCAGGGAGATGAAGGAAGGTCCCAGGCTCCCTCTGGTGGTGGGTGAGGGAATCATGACAGACATACTAGATATGATATTCTAAATGTACTGAAAGTCTATTCTATCTAGCAGGAAATCGGACAGAGCAGGAAATCGAAGAAGCTCAAGAGGCTAACTGATGATTAGGAGGTTGTGTGTGTTGTGATAAAGAAAGCTTTTTTACACCCCTTCATGCAGTTATTACAATATGTTCCTAAGGTGTGAAAATTATTTTATTTTGGCTACTTGTTAAAACATTTTTAGACATTTTTCCAAACTAATAAAAAACTTTTTTATTCAATTAAAAAAATGGTTCCTAGGAAAAATACACACCCTGTCTAACTTTTTGTTGACTCGTTATCTTTTTTATTATTGATGCTCAGAAACAGTGACTGGATCATTAAAACCCACAGACTACTCACAAAATTAGACATTAATAAAAGATATTTGTGATGTTTTTAAAAGCTCCAAACTCTCCATTAGGAAACATCTCTGGCTTTTCTCATGTCCTTCCTCCCACTGCATGGCATTTCTCACACCCTTATTCTTCACACACTGATTACATTTCAGTTTGAACACGTGCATTTGGAAGATGTCCTTTACTCATATGACTAATGTATTCATTTGTCATCTGTAGAAAGTGTTTTTCATATAAAACAGTGTGAAACAAAGACGGCTCTCATAATTCAAACGTACCAGGGTTTTTTGTTAGAATTTGCGTGCATTGAAAAAAAAACTTTTTTGTGTTGCTGTGTGTTTTCATGTTAAATGAACTGAAGCTAATGGATTTTTATTGAATGATCTGGTTATCATAGAATAAAATCAATAATCAAATGCTTTAATTCATCTCAGGCCTTAATTAAATGTGTGTATTTCTCTTTGAATGACAGAAATATTCAGCAGCTTCACTGTGCAGTATCACCACCGAGGTGCTGAAAGTTTTAAATGCAACTGAAGACCTTATTGGTGAAGCGGGAGGTGAAATTCTCACACCATCTGACTCCATCTGTGCCTCTCCCATGTCGAGCGGCTGTGGGAGCCGCAAGCTGGACCAGAGATTGACCAAGATGGAGGAGAATGTAAGCCGAAGACTAGTCAAACTGATTCCACCTAACTGACACAAATTCAAATAACATTTCAAATTGTCCGCTTTGTTCAGGTGTATCTGGCAGCTGGAGCAGTCTACGGCTTGGAGGGGGCGCTAGGAGAGCTGGAGCAGTGTGCCCGTGGCATTAGCAGCGGAACGTCAGACACAGAGCTGGCCTTCCTAGAGGACCAGGTGGCTAATGCAGCTGCTCAAGTTCAACAATCTGAGCTACAGGTAGCTGAATGGACGAAAACTCAAAAAGTAAAAAAAATATGTTGAGTTAAATACTGAGGTGTATAATTTCATGTGTGCTTAAAGATATCTAATATTGAGGCGAGAATATCAGCTCTCAAAACAGCAGGGTTAAACGTGACTGCCTGCAACCGCTTTGCCAAGTTTGCCAAGCCAACATCTAAGGTACGTTCAGATGAACTAAAACAAAACCTGACATATTTGTTTTACTTTACATGAAAGATGGCAAGAGATGATCTCTAAAGGCAATTTAATATTTTAAAATGTGCAATCTTGTTTCAGGCTGAGACCCTGGATTCTTCCCGCCATCAGAGGAGGAAACTTCCAGCACCTCCATTAAAAGGTATGCATTGAATTTTAAAATGAGATCGAAATGCGCTTTTATAAATATAAACAAGTGGTAATATGCTAATTCTCCAAGCTAGGCCGAAATTAATCATTCAGATTTTGTACAAGTCGTTACTACAAGTGTAACAGTACATAAAAAACACATTTTGGTTCAGTTTCAGTATGATTGGAACAAAATACAAAGCCATTTGATCATTGTTTAGTTATGTTTATTAAACCAACAACCTGTTTTAACATTAAATAATCTAGAAAAATAAAAATATGTCCCCGCAACAGATTGGCGGTCTATTCAAGATTAACCCTGCCTCTCATCGGGAGAAGTTAAACTCCTCTAAAGCTAGCCCTCACACTGTAAGAGCCTGAGCTGCTCGCTAGCACCAGGTGCTAATCCTAACCTCCCAGATTAGATCGTCCCAGCTCTCAGTCTGCAGTGGTCTGTTACTAAACTTAGTAGGTGCAAAGCAGTAAAGTTAATTTTTTATAAAACATGCTCATGCAACATGCTACTCTCACCAAGCGCGTTTCTTTACACATGTCTATATGCAGCATGATTGAAGGTGCGCGTAGACAGGAAAATTTGTTCATGATTGGTTGATGGTGAACTAGCCTTCCAAACAGCTGGCACACAATTGTGCGAAATCATTTCTGCACAACCTTGCACCAAACCAAATGTCCCTTGTCAAGATTTGGTAAAAACGCATGTACTGTAACACCTCTAGAGGTGCTTACATTTTCCCCACATACACAAACTGAAGCTCATTTTGAATGTAGGATTCTTTGTGTGCATCAGTAAAATAGAGATGGCTAAGTTGAGATCATCCTTTTCTCCTAACAAATACCACAGGTTTTTACTTTGAGCTAAAAGAAGCAGAGCTGTTGAATGGATGTGGAACAGGCGCATTCACAACTCTAAAAAAAATGGAGCTAAGTAGCTGAAAAGCCCCATTAGATGTGAAGCAACTAAATGAGAACACACAGCGGAAGAGGACATGGCTGTTTTGTCAACCAACGAGAATTTGGCTCCTTTTCATAAATGTAAAAGGTGTTTTTTCATCATTGGAGCTCTCTGCGTAGTCTCCCCTTTTCTGTTTCTTTTTATTCTTGACCTCTATCCATACAACATCACTGACTCAGAAAGGCTTTGTCAGCATTGCTTCAAAGATGCTTTCCAGATCCTACAATTCATCCTTGTTTAGCTTATACCAAGCAATCAATTTCTTCAAAGCTTTCTCTGGCTGCTCTAACCGATGGGCTAACACATCTGAATCACAAGCTAATTATATTTTAGGCTTGAATGTCCTTTAAAAATATCCATTCATCTACTTCCAAACATGTATTTGACCAATCACGTTTCAGCCATATTTTGTCGCCATGTGAAGTCAAAAAGATTTTTTTAAGACTTTCATAATCTGCTTAATAAAATTTCTGCTTCAACCATTAAGAAACTGAGCTGATTTTTCTGAGCCTTCTGGCTTCCTCACACGTAAAATATTGTTTTGTTGGTGTAAAAACTATCGTGTCATCCCACAACGACTAACGAAAGAGAATAGCTAGATTCAGTGGTAAATCTACTTTCAAAGGCGAGACTTGAACAAAGTGGAACAAAATGCAAAGGTTGTAGGACAGCTGTTCACATCTGTATGAAATGTGGAACGAAATACAACAGATCAGGTTGGATGTTGAGTCCTGGAAATGATAAGGGATTTTGATTTACTCGTAATCCAAAATTTTGATGAATCAAATATTGATTCATTCCTAAATTATACAACATTTTATGAGGATAACATAGATGGCTATGTGCGTCATGAATGAGCTGCAATAGTCAGAGATTCGTTGAACCCTGTTTCTGTTTTTACTAAGTGAAGCATTTACTGTGGAGTTTCATTCATTCATACATCTTCTGAATCGCTTATTCCAAATCAGTCGCTCCGGGTGCTAGAGCCTATCTTGGCTGATTTCAGGCAAGAGGCAGGGTAAACCCCAAACAGGTCGCCAGTCATTCCTAGCGTCAAATTTACTGCAGCCAATCAACTTAAGATGCATGTCTTTGGAAAGTGGAAGGAAACTGGAGCACCCAGAGAAAACCCTCATGTAAATGGGAAGAACATGCAAACTCCACACAGAAAGGCCAGCGTTTCAAGTTTCTCCTGACCTTCTTGCCGTGATGCCACCGTGCTAACCGTTGCACCACCGTGCAACCAATAGAGTTTCATTTATAACATAGTTTTTTCAGCATTGCACTATAGGAATTAAAAACAAAACAAAGAGTTGATAAGAAACTATTCAGGAACTGATTAAAATATGCCACTAGTCAAGACCTAGGTGTGAAAGGCACAGCCTGCAACTGTGTTTTGCACATTCCTTGTATGTGCTCATCATAATATAGTAATTGAACCTTCCTGTATGTAGAAATGAATCATGAGTGTCCATTTATTTACAATCCTGCATTATTTTTAACGCTTTATTTACTTTTTTTTTTATATTACAGAGAAGTTGGAGTCAGAGGTGAAAGTACTTCGGCCATAGTGACAAGGTAACAGCACATGTCCCTTAGGGCTACATCAGAGCCCCGGGAACTGGGGCCCTTCACATCCAGTGCCTTGACCCAGCATCCATCTCCAGCTCCAGGCCAAGCAGGGGCCAACACCTGCCCTGCATGACTATCTAAATCTCAACTTTCTACCATTGACTTCAGTCACCCAAAACAGATGTTGTTCTTTCTTTTTTTTCACTCTACCAGTCCATAAATCACCTCTCACATTTGACGTGGTTTGTAATTTAAAAGGTGGCTCCGTTGATGTGTCTGCCTTAAACTCTGTAACACTACTCATAATGAATATCTGTAAGAGAAAAAAAATGTGTTTCTTTTTCTATCTGTTTGCAAAAGTCTTGTAATTTACTGTACAATTAAGCTGTTGGAAATCAAGTGAAACTTTCTGTGATTCCTGAATTTTATACAACTTCTTCAAGAGGACTTCTTCAAAGTGAAACACTGACTTTTAATCTTGTTTTTCAACTCACACGCCCGTCTATCACATGGTACTCCTGACAAGGGCGACGATTGTACTCTTTTTTTTTCAAGCTGTAAATGTATCGTTAAATGTTGGTCAGATCAAGAAAGTATCAGGGCTAAAATTTCCTTTAGTTTTCTCCAAAAATTATGTGTAAATTCTGTCATTAGAGGATCAAAAAGCACACTTGACATAAATGCAACAGCAGGTTTGAAGCTAAAAATAAAATTTTAAAAAGTCTAACATTTAAAAAATATTGGAACTTGCGATCTTGCAGAATGTATAAAAAATATATAATCAAATATCAATGTTTATGGGCTTAAACTAACTAGAAACACAAATTACAACCAAAGCAAAATAAGGACTGTAGCCTGTTAGATGATACTGTATATGCACCAGAGAAATCAAACTTGTTCACAACATTGTATTTATCATATTTTGATAAAGGCTCTGAATATCAGTATAATTTACTAAAACTAAGCCCGTGTTTTTTACCTTTAATTCAGACCAACTTCTAAAAGTTTAACTCACTTGATGCTCAATTGATCGAGCCAGCACATAAAGAGAAAAAAAACTGACAGATAACTGAGTTTTGATCATGAACTTTTGGAAAGTCAAGGACTAAATGATAAAAAATATCATCTGTCACATCTTCCTTTGAATGTTTTACATCTATTCTCTGTCCCTGGTGGGTTAGGTTTTCAAAAGTCTACTCAAGACAATAAAAAGTTGACATCTAAGGTTGGAGAGACGGCTTGGTCTTTATCGTAAAGTGATTTTTGTTTCTCATGTGGCAACTGTGCTACACACTATAGCCTTAACGTGGAAGTTGTGCGCCTCTTCTTTGAAATAAATCAGAAAAAAACCCACATGGAGCTCAACACAATACCTCCAGAATTCATCTTTTAAGCTTGTTGGAAACCGTTTCTTTCTTGCTGAAGAATTCGTCCTCAACATTTGCATTTTTCTTATCTTTGTTTACTTTAACCTTTGTGGCCTTTCATTTTACCAAAAGACCTAATTACATGTTTCTTCTTTGCTGACTCATTACTGAACTTTTTTTGTGTTGCGTTCAAGAAATCTTGTAAAGTTTTTACATTATATACATTTAACGGGCTATTTGACAAATGCCATAAAATCATGATTTTGTTACAAGTGATTTATTTTTGTACTCACCAAATGTTTTTATGCAATATCAGTGAAATGCGTACTATTGCAAAATTTAAGGCTTTATTCTTTTTTCAGAAGAAACCCTCCTCAGTCAAACTTGTCCAACTTTCACACTCGGTGCTTTTAGTGTAAGCCTGTGTTTACCATTGGATCTTTTCTAAGTAATGATGATGGTAAATGTCTCTAAAACACACATTCAACAAGGTTTTTTTTGGTTGTTTTTAAATGGTCAGTATTCTATTTGTACCTGTAAATAGTTTTAACACCAGATTTGAGATGAAATGTTTTGTGTTGTGATTTTTTTTTTCCCGACTGTGACCGCTTCCATTATTCAGAATTTAATTTAATCATGCACACAGTACTTTTTTTGCTTTGACCAAACCTAAAAGCAGGGTGTGATTTCCTGATGGACTGCATGAAAGGTGTGACGATTCTCTGTATGAATGCTCTGCTCCTTCTATTAGTGACCTTCTCATCCCGGTCTTTCGCATCTGCGGGTTGGCACTTTTGTCGGTCTTGTTCTTCAGAAGTGTTGTTGTATAAAAGCATGTTTCTGGTTTTATGGAATTGATGTAAATTTTTCCTCAAAAAGCACATTCACAAGGGTCCAATCATCAGTGTCCTGTATTTTTATAATGTAGAAAAAAGAAAAATATTGTTACAGGATTTGTTAATATATGTATATGTGTGAAAAGATGGATATATTATAGAGAAATGTGTTTATTGCCCAATCATAGTTGACAAATCTTGTAGTGTTGTCTGCAAAAGATTGTGTAAAATCGTCATGATCCACACAGAAATTCTTCTATACTGTTGGGATCAGGGCCCAGATACTCATGTTTGAGGATTCTCATAAAAGACTTACTACTATTTTTGTTCCTGTGTTTGAATGATAATGAGAAGGCCTACTATGCACAGGCGGGCCCTCCTATTTCTGTGCAATTAATTGTTGCAATCCGTATGACATGTTGGGGAAAATATTACCAAGCAAAAAAAAAAAAAGGAAATTCTTAATGTGCCACCGTACTCTGGAAAATAAAATGTAATATGAAATAAATAAAATTTGCCACATTGAAAGAAAGTGTTGAGAAAAATGGTTTGTTGTGCTTGAAAGAAGGCTCTCACCAGGTCCGATCACAACATCCTGCTTTATTAATCAATATAGAATTATTTTTATGTACAGGAACGTTAAGAGAACAACCTCAGCTTAAAATACAGAAAGTTCAGAAAAAGAAAATGCAACTTCGAATGGGATCAAATATAAAGACACTAAGAGTTTGAAGAATGAAAAGTAGGTAGAGTTATTGTTGTCATGGTAGCCAATCACCTCCTTCACCATTGAGTATTTTTCGGAGGTTATCCTTGTTTCTAAGGCTGTTAAGCAGAAGCTCTAATGTTCTAACAACAGGTTGGATTCGTCCATCATCCAGCACGTCCACAGTGTGTCTCTTCCCAAAGCGCCCAATAGGTCTGACGCCACGACCCACGTACCAGAACGGGTCTATTTCTGGACCTGTGAAATATAAATGTCAGCTTTATTGGTGGAAATAAGACTAACATTGTCAGTGTTGCTTCAATATTGGTGGGTGGTATCATTGAAAAAAAAATTTAGCCACTAAAAATTTCTTAATTTGCCTGTAAATAGAATTTTTAAAATGCTTTAAAACTGAAGCAATTTACTGTTCTTTATGATTACAAGCTGTAGTTTCAAAGTTTTCACAATTAATTTGTATCACACATATGTATATCTGCTTACCAAATTTTTTTTTATTTAAAAAAAATCTGATATTTTGCCATATTGATTCTAGTCATATATATTTAAAAAGTTTTGGAAATTAGTTCATATTTAGTACAAAAAAGTTTGATGCTTTTCTTTTTGTTAAGGTTACAAAAATGACAGAGCAGTTTACAATGTACTAGTAATGCTCGTAATTAACAAATTTCCCAAGTGTGGAATCAATAAAGTAATTCTAATCTAATAGTCTACTTAACCAGTTATACAACACAGTATTTGTTCAAATCATCTTATTAACAAAAAAATATATATTTTTAACATTCATTTAATAATTTGTCCAATCCATTTAACATTCCAAATATCAAACTTAATAAGGCAACCTTGCATGGTAGTTTTAAAACAATTAAATTTTTAAATCATTTACACAGCAGGTATTATATAAAATAATATGGTGTATACATATGTCTGTTACTGCATGTAGGTTAGATTTCAAACAACATAATTATTTTATAATAAATTGCTAGAATATGTTATTATAAAACACAAATTCAATTGCAGAAAAGATTTTTAGTTTTTGTAACTATGGGATCAGATTTTCAATGAAAATGAAATTAATAAAAAAAAGTTGTAGAGCTACAACATTTCATCTGTTTTTATTAATATTATTATTAGAGCTCAATGGGTTGTGATGAAATAAAAGATGAGATGTCAGAGAAAAATAGTTGCTCTTACTTCTGTTGTCAACGTTGTGCACAATGTGGAAGTCGTGCTCCACCGTGGTGCTGTGTGCACAGCTGAAGCTAGAGGATAGAAGGAGCAGCAACGTCAGGGATGCAGGCAACCAGCGGCTGGTCAGGACGCAGTGCCGAACATCAGCCTGTTCACTGGACAGCATTCTGAGAACTCTGGCAAGGCACTGAAAGAAACACAACAACTTAGGTTAATGGTAATAGTTTAAAAAACTAGTGATAACCATCTTATATAACATGTCCCAAACCACACACCCAAATATTTTCTATAACTTTGTATTCTCATCAAAAATTGAAATTTACACATACCCTAGATTTTTCTGATGAGTTGAGGTCAGTCGATGAAGATTCAAAGACGTGCTGGAGTGCAGGTTCATTTCTGCCTATTTATACAATCCTACAGGTTGTTGGATGATGAATCTTAGACGTCACTCACTCTCAGTGATCCCAAACCACTGGATGCATCACCCATCCTCCCTTTCCTCCTCCTCCTCCCACTCTTTGAAATGTCTCGCCTATGTGAGAATAGTGGTTTGGGTTTCTATCTTTTCTGATGTCTCTCACGCAGCAGAGCAGTCCATCAACAAGTCAATGGCATGCAGACAACCCTAAATTAGCAAGAATGGGGGGACCCACAGGCTTGAGTAGTTATGTTAGACGGTGACCCGGAACTGTGGTGGGCGTTTTTGATGAGACTTTCATCAATCAGCTTGATTAGAAAGTATAAGTCAGAACATAATCAGCTTAAGACTTGTCACAGCAAACTAGAGGGGTGATCAAACTTTGTTGGGAAAATACGTGTGTGGAAATCACAATTGTGTTTGGTTTCACATAAAGTGACAAAGCATGGTATTTTGAGTGGAAAGGGGGAAAAAGACTTGGTACTAAATTATAAGATGTAGCCTAGAAGTCAGGAACTCTATCCCACACAGAGAAAAGAGGTCACACACAGCAAATTTGTGCAAGCAAGTGAAAGAAATGAAGAGCCAGCAAAGCACCAAGGTGGATGGAATCCATCTTCAGCTTATTCACTTAGGTGTGAAGTTGTCTTAGTAAAGTCACAAGCTTCAACCGTGACTTTAAATGTCAAGACATTGTTTATTGACCATGTAGTGACACTGTAAAAGATACAAATGACGCACATGTTGAAATCTTCTCTTAAATTTAAAGAACATAGTTAAATATCAAGTAAACTGAATTATGTCAACTTGTTCACTAAAAGGAATCCTGCTCAAAATAGAAATTATGTTTCTATTTTCAAATTTTTTGAAGCTTGTATTTCATTTCAAAATGCATCAAATCAGCACGAGGATGCAAAATGAAAAGGGAAAAAGATCATTTGTGAAACTCAAACAGTTCAAACAAATTTGATAAATTCAGTATGTTTAAATGTTAGAAACAGCCTGTTACCTCAAGCTGCATGAACTTTGTTCTTTCAAGCCAGATTTTTGTGCCAAAGATTATATTGTATTACACAGATCTCAGGTGCAACAATAAAATAACCACCTGAGGAAATGCAATTACATCACAAACTGAAATGTCTAAAAACAATAATTGAATAATTGTAATTCAATCTAGGATGTTTAAACAAATTATGAATGTTGAGTTTCACCGATGGGTGTATCAGGTGTGGACCAAAGCAGGAAAAGGAAAACTTATACGACATCAGACGATTACTCATCCTCATTATAAAAGCATTTTTACCATTCATTCATGGAGAGAACATTCTCTGTCCGTATAAGTTTAACTTCCTTTATGGTCTTAAGGTCCCTGGGAAATGTGGTATTGATTGAGAAAACCCTCTTTACAGGATGATTAATAGCTTGAACTGGTAAGCAGGGGGATTTAAATCATTCCCCTTACGTGCTATAGTATATTTTGTTTATTGCCTCACAATTTCCAAACCCCTGAATGTGTGGGTTGGAGCATTCCTTGTGCACGTTTGAATTTAAGCCCCTTCTGCAATAAAAAAAAATAAAAGAAAAAGAATAATTTTAAGCTGGTATACAACTAAAAAAAACTGAGGCTATTCAAAGAATTACTTTTGGAGTTCTAGTTTTTCTTTGTTTTTCCAATCAAGCTGAAAGTATAAGAAATTTGAAGTGTTAAATTTGCTTCTAAATATCTACATCTGACAGGTCTACCCTCTGATCAGACAAACACGGAGATGGATGGCTCAGTTGACAGGGCGAGCACTCTGCAACCAGAGAGCAGCAGGTTCCATTCCTCTATGTCCTCAAGCAAAGCCCCGGAAACCTAATTGCTCTAGTTTGCACCTTGCATAGCAGCTTTCACTACCAGGTGTGAATGTGAGCGGCACTGCAAAGTACTCTGAGTACAAACAAAGCTGAAGAAGCTCTATAAACCTAGCCTGAGTCCAATTACCAAATAAGAAAAGTATTCTAGTAGAATTCTGGATTTTTAAGGAACAAACACCATCTACATCTGAGTAGTGAAGAAACATATCAAAAGGAACAAAACATACAAATGTGAAATACACAATGTCAAAAGAGTAATGGCTAAAATAGTTTTCAGAGCAGATTGTTTAACTGAAATAGACACAGCTTCCACACATACATCATCTCAAAGCAGCAGGGAGGCACAACTTGTTGGCATCCTTCTGTCTCTAGAGACAATGAAGTTTGCTCCTGGATACTTATCTGTTTTTGCCGTGTCAGCTGTGGCTGAATAAGCCAATGCGGTAGCTGCAGCTCCTACTGCACCAGCTCCACATGTGACAGATGGTATGAGTCATGAGGGGAGCAGTGGCAAACTGACTTTTTTGCTGTTTCTGGGTCTTTGTGGCCTATTGCTGGATCTCTCTGTTCTCCTTGGCCTATTTCATACCATTTTTGATAGTTGCACGCCACCTGATAGTTGCACGCCACCTCAGAGATTCTACAGAATCTCTGAATTAATCCTTGAAAAACATGCAAATCTACAGGCAGGTGACCGTCTGTGATCCCAAACGGGACTGTTTTAATGTCTCTATGATCAGCATGCTGGCATTAAAACTACATAAAAAGAAGCCAGCGTTCAGAGGTCACTGCGTTCAGAGGTCACTGACTCTAGATTTGCTGCGTTGATGTTGCACAACTTCAGATCCCTCTTGCAGGCATCTTTGTACCGCAGGGCAGATTGTCCAAGTGGCTGCATTCCTGTGGCCAGCTCCCCATTGAGGATGTCTTTTAGAATGCGGCTATCGTTCATCCTGCCTAAATGGTCCAGCCAGCGTAGGCGCCTCTGAGAGAGGCGAACATACTGGACAAGCTCATCTGGGTCAGGATATTCGCGTTGGATACTCGATCCTGCCAGGTGATGCCTAGGAGACGTAAGGATTAGGGAGTCGAAACCATAATTTTTCAGATACATTGCTTACACAAAGAAGCTCACAGGGGAAAGAAAAATGCATGTGGAAAATAAGTAAAGTCTAAATACCAGGTGTCAAAATTCCACAAAGCCACGCAAGCACACTTTCAATTTGCAAATGTTTTAATTAGGTCTGCTATTTTATTCTGTGACTGTAAGTGATATATGTGTTGTATGAGTGTTAATATCCTGAGTGTTGTTTTACCTCTTGGCCAGGAAAAAAAATATATTTTTAATCTCAATGAGTTTTTATCCTGGTTAAAAAAAGGTTAGTAAAATAAAAATAAAAGCAACAGATGTTCTCCACTACATGTACAACACAGAATATCTAAACCTCTCTGCTTGAGTTGGTCTTTTCATGAAGTAAAGCTGTTTGATAGCCTCCTGAAATGTACAGAAATTCTTTAGTGGTTTGTTTGTGTTTTGGGGGAAATTGAGTTTCTGCTCTGGTGAATTGAGGTGAATGTAGATGTGAAGTTGATGATTAGCAAGCACACAAGTATACTTGCTCTCCATCTGGCTGAGATGCACCACTGATGAGATAGTGTCATCAACAAAGCCGTTTCATCAATAAACACTCTGATGTGGACCCACAGTGATATAATCAGGGTCTAATATGGCCCATGATTGGCCTCTGCAAGCACTTTAGAGGCAATTGGTTCACAGACTCTTTATTATGCTGTTTTGTGTCCATGAAGTTTTTAAGAATCAGAACAGTGAAAGGTTTTGCTCAAGTTTGAAGGATGTTGAAAGTGTCCACTGACGCCACTGTGAAAGGAGTCACAATCTTTGGTAGCCGCCCGGAGGAGATCTAGGGGAGTGTTTATGGATGATCAAATCTTTGCAGGGATTTCCTCCCAGTGACTCGAGCTGAATCAACCTATTAGAATGATTTGGCAATTAGGAAGAAATTGAAAGCTTTAAACTGGACAACAATGTGTTTGAACACATGGATCTTAAAGGAGCATACTTTCATGATCATACCCATTCTGGCCTCTTTTCCTTACTCCTTCTCCGGCCTCTTGCAAAGTATTAGCAACTGTGTTGTGTCTTCCCCCTTGTTACATAAGCCTTGAAGTTCTTCCTTTCTTTGTCAGGTCATCTCCCATTCAGGACTCCCGTCTGTCATTTCAATTCAGCAGGGAGAAGTAGACAACAAGGTCAGAACATTCACGGTTGCGGTACTCAGGATGTTCTTCTCAGCCGCCAGGAGGAGATATCTGTGCTGTCCTGAAGCCCAGCTCTTTCCATCTTGTATTTTGTCGATCTCAAGCCCTATTTGAGTTTTGAACAGCTATTTGTTGTCTTGCCTTGTTCCATTGGCCCAATTCTCGTCTATTTCAATCACATCGGCTGTGAAGAGCTCATAGCATTGTTAATATTTACCCACAAGACAAACAGAACCCATGAACACACGCAAACACAGAAATAAAAGCACCAAAAACACTTCAATAAAACAAAACAAAATAAAGTAAAGTCAACTGTAATAAAAGGTAACTATTTTTTTTTTTAATTCTAGCATGATGAGATGATTTAGTAGAGCAATGACATTTCCCTGAAGACGTGAGATCAAACATTCCAGTAGCAATGTCATGATCCCCTCACCGGCCACCAGAGGGAGCCCTGTACCTTGCCTCATCACCCTGATCAGGGACACATGAGGATTATTAGTCTGATGACAGTCATCTTTAAATCATTCTACCTCAGACTTCAATGTCAGGTCATTGTCATCCTTCCTGGCCAGGTCCTCCTGACTACCTGACCAAGTTTATCTTTGAACTCTGTTATAATTTTGGGCTTACCGACATTCCTTTGTGATTAATCCTATGCTTTTGCCTTATAGCCTTGCTTGACTTCTGTTAAATAAATCTTGTTCATGTCCTGCATTTGGGTCCTCCTCCTTCCACATATCCACATCACAACAAGCAAGTTGTCCAAAATGATCATTGATGAGCTGAAAAGCTCTTGTTAAAAGTCTGGATTCTGAGTAACACACAACTACCTGTACTGGATTAATGTTATGTTAGCTCCTTTTGTACTATGCAGAAAACTTAAAAAACATTAAAAGTTCTGCTAACCTGGATCTCTGACACAAAAATTCTGGGACTTCTTATTTTCTAATCAGATACCAAAATCATTTAACAAAGACTGTGATGGCCCTGGGCCCTTTCCTGCTGCTGTCTCTCTCTCTCTCTCTCCTGTGTGCAGGAGACTGTTGCTCTGTTGCAACATAGTTTCGGGGAGTCCGTTGCCACAAAGTTTCGGAGAGTCCGTCGCCACATAATGGATTGATTGAGAGCAGCAGCGTTTTTCTTCCTGCTGGCTGCCATCTGGAACAGATATGCTCCAAGCCCTGCTCCTTTTATTGTTGGTTACCGGTAACTTAAGATTATTGTTAATAAAAGGTGTTAAACCGTCCGCCTGCCTTCCTCGTCTTCTGTTTAGTCGGGGTCTTGAGCCAAACCCCTGACAAGACATGAAACTTTTAAGTTAACCAAAAAAGTTTTTATGTAATTTTCTTACGAAAAAAAAACCAGACTGAGGTGTTTTCTGTTTATTTATGTATCTATTTGTTATAATTGTCTGGTTCAGACTGGTTGAGCATGATGAGGAACTAAAATGCATTTGACACTGTTGTTTGACAGGCAATACTCTGATCTGCAAAACCTGTGTGCAACCAATTATTTCTTCACCCATAAAGTTCCTCATTCTCCAGTAACATGCATGTGGTTTTAATTGTGTTCACTGCTCTATGTGTTGCTATTCTACAGAATCTCTGAATTAATCCTTGAAAAACATGCAAATCCACAGGCAGGTGATCGTCTGTGATCCCAAACAGGACTGTTTTAATGCCTCTATAATCAGCATGCTGGCATTAAAACTACGTAAAAAGTAGCCACTTATAGAAAAAGTGAGTGCTTGAAATAAAAGGAAGTATGTCAGTGTTGTAAGTTACTTGCTCTATTTTCTTTTGTGTGAGGATGTGGCTGAAAAGAAAGGTGCATGAATAAAAGTGACAGACATGATCTCAGAGACGGAAACGCAAAGCTTGGTTCCTCTGCTTATGGAATTGAAGGATTAGAATATTTGTGAGCTTTTTTTTTCTTTTAATTGGATCCATTTGAAAAGAAGTTACCTGACCAGCCACTGAAATTAAAATTTCCACTCTTGAAACCAAATTTCTTCACTTTTGTTGCTGAAGATTTGGTAAGCGAATCCCTGCTCTTCCACACTCAAAATCTTGATGCTAAAATAGTGTAATGTCTGATTTTAACCAAAAGAAAAGTTTTCTGTTTTTTTTATTTAATTTTTCATCTTAAATTTGGTTTTATCTACAGTATAAATTAAATGCACAATGTTAGGGTTTTTTTCTATCCTGTTTCCAGTCTAAAAGATGGGATGTGGGAGTTACATGGTGGCCATATACGTGAATGTGGTGACCCTCTTCTTTTTTCCAGGTGAGCTGGTTACTTTAGCTCAGAGACATCTATTAAAAAAACAGATAGTGTTAGAAGTCTCTATGTATAGGTTTGTTTCACATCTTGTTCATTATCATTCTGGTTTACAGGTGTTTCTGCAAATTGTGGACACCTTTCCGTCTCTGCTCCAAGGCATAGGATGGAAGCTTTGAGTGGATCCTGTTTATACATCCCATGTAGTTTCTCGGTTGACGTAACCTCTTTCAAAAAGGAAGGAATTTTGTACGGAATGTGGTTAAAGAATTCTGTAGATTTTGCCACAAATCCAAATGTTGTTGTTTTCAACAGCAGCAAGAAAAATAATGTTTATCCGATTAAAATTCTTGGAAACTTGAGTCAGAACAACTGCTCTACTTTGTTTTCTAATTCAATCGAAAACTACACAGGCCACTACTTCTTCAGGATTGTGCAAAATAAGTTCAAGGCAACAGCTGAATGCAATGCTGTTCAAATAAATGTTCAAGGTGAGAAGGTTTTCATTTATTATCACATAATAATATTGATAGGACATACTGTGTGACTTTTAGTCACCCTCAGTCAGACAACTATAGGATTTAAAATGAGATCAAATATTACTGTAAGCAATCCTCTTAAATGGGAATTTTAAATTTGTATTGTACAATTATCATTAACTAATAGTTACGTCCTGTCTGACAGTCAGTCCCTTTCAGTTCTATTTTCAACGTTTCAAAATTGCTGAAAATAACTCTGATCTTTTTTATTTGCTTTAAAATCTCAGATTTTCCTCAGAAACCCAGGATAAAAATCTCTGATGAAGATCTGAAGGAGAATCAGTCTGTCACTATAAGCTGCTCAGCTTCCACTCCATGTCCACAATCCCCTCCTAAACTCACCTGGAATCTCCAACAAGACTCTCCTCAACACACAGAGGAAAACACAGATGGAAGCTTTACAACTAAAATCCAGCAGAGCATCACTCTGTCACACACACGTGATGGATACACCATCACATGTTCAGCTGCATATCCTGTGGATGAAGGAATACATGTGAAGACATCAGAGACACAAGAGACCCTCAGTGTTTCATGTAGGTCATCCTGTCAGCACATCATGATTCATGTGCATCATTAAACTTAATGTGTCTCATTTTCCTCAGATGCTCCCAAAAACACCTCAGCATCCATCAGTCCATCAGGTTTGGTACCAGCAGGTAGCTTGGTGGAGCTGAGCTGCTCCAGCAAAGCCAAACCTCCTGTGAACAGTTTTACCTGGTTCAACATCACTGAAGCTGGAAATGTTAAAGTCCACGAGGGACAGGTTTACTTGTTTACTGCAAAAGGAGAAGGATTGTATTTTTGTATGGTTATAAATTATCTTGGTGATCAGACATCCCAGACAATCCAACTTAACATTGTCAACACTGAAGGTGAGGAGTTCAATATTCTAAAATCTTTCATTCACAGTGTCAAGAAATGACACATGCTGTAATTCTTGTGGTTTTGTTTACCTGTATTATTATTTTTAAGATTCCTCTAGTTCACTGTTGGTTATCATTGGAGGCGTATCGGTAATGGGGATTTCTTTTCTGGTTGCATGTGTGTGGTAAGATGATCTGTTTTTTGTATCTGGTAACTTTTTTTATTTGTGACAGGAAACTAATTGGTATTTTATCTAATTTATTTTTCAGTATCATATTGTTTTGGAGAAAGACAAAAGCCCAACGTTCAGCAGAAGAACAGATCCAGGTAGGAAACTATCAGACTTTCACAATAAAAAGCACATTTATTCATCAATTCGTCCATTTTTCAAAAAATATATTCAAACTATTTCTTTAATCATGCATTAATTTGTTTAATTATTCATTTAACCAGTCTGTCATCTCTCCATTTACTGTATTAATCAAATCCATCCATCAAATCGTTCATCCAATCCCCCATTCATCCATCCATGTATCTTTTTCTTCATCTATCTGTTCAAATTATTTTACTTTTCTTCTTATGAGTCGTTGTGTTTGCAGATTGAAACAAGTCATCAACAGCTTGTTCCAAACTTACAAGGCTACAAAGAAGAAAAAGATGAAATCCTTCATTATGAAGAGGTTGAATTCAAGAAGAAGAAGACAACACCGGCTTCATTATTTGGCTCAGTTCAGGACGACCCAGCCCAGGAGACAGTGTATGCAAACATCAAAGTGTCTGAGGCTGCTGGTCGTAGTAAGATGGTCACAGATTCAGCATGTTTGTATGCTACAGTGAAGAGTAAATAATTTTGTGGGTGCTTTTATACATCTACAACACATTCCACTTTGTTACCCACATAACAGTCCGTTGCATTTTCAACTGATTAACTTCAACTCCACCACTTGTTTGCTGATTTTACTGTTTTGTTGCAACATACTGTAATGGCTGTCCACCGATCCGCCACTGATCTATTCATCCGTTCAGGGTTGCATGATGCTCATCAGTAAAGCAGAAATGGATCAAATTAGCGGTAAAAAGGTTTCTGCAGAACTGCAAACCTCTAAATGATCCTACAGCTTGATGTCTGTCGGACTCCAGAAGCATGTGCAGCTTCTGATACTTTTTTGGCTGCTTTGTAGGGTCATTAAATTATAAAATATTTTCAATTTTAGAATCTGTTTTTTAGTCTACATATTAGTCTTGGAAAACACATCCTATAGTCTGCCTTTGCCTGCATGTTGGAATGGGTTGCATGTGAATTAGTTATTTATCTCTTACTAGTTCCACGTTTCTAATAATTATATGAAATATTATCAGAGATGTGTCATCTTGTTTCCAGATCAGCACCACAGAAACATTGTTACAGAACGAAGCACATACCGCAAGTTGAAATAATAATACATTTTTTAACTCTTTCAAATACTGTACACATAATCTAGAACAGTGAACATAAGAATCAAATATAACTACTAACAGAAGATTAGCTGCAACAGCAGTATCAAAAGTTTTTTAGCCCGATCCCATGAATTTAACTACTTTACACTTTTCAACGTTTGCAAAAATAATTTTCTTTGCCATATTGCTCAAAAATATTTATTGATTTATTTAATAATGCGGAGCATCTTTTCTTCTGTAGATTTTCTTTTATTGATTTTACCTGGCAAACTAATTATTATTGACATCTTAAATTCTCTGAAACACTTTGATATCATCTGTTAGTATAAATGAATGATTTCTTTTTATCTTAGGAAGACCTTAACATAATGTAGATAACAGAATGGAACATGATGTATTTAATGAGTCTTTAATCTATATTTTCATCTTGATTTTAAATGAGATCTCTCTACTGAGCGTGAGTACCTGTACATATGAGCATTAATTTACACACAATATACATTTTCTAAGAAACTTTAAATTACAAATATATTTAAACTTCTGTAATAATTGTAACAGTACCACTGCGTGTACAAACGTTGCTACAAATAAGTTATGAACATTTGATGAGTTTCATATCCTCTTTTTAATAAATTTTGTTTAAACTGCTTGCCTAGCTTAGAATAAAAAAAATAAATGTTAAAAAGGCAAATATGAATTCTTTTATTTCATCTTCTGTACCGCTTGTTCCCTGACAGAGTTTCTGGCTGATTTAAGGCAAGAGGCGGGGTACACCCTGATTAGGTCGCTAGTCTGTCACAGGGCCACACACACTCCTTCCTAGGGAAAATTTCATAGCAGCCAATCAACCTGACATCCATGTTTTTGGAGGATGGGGGGAAACTGGAGTACCTGGAGAAAACCCACATACACGGGGAGAACATGCAAACTCCCCACAGAAAGGCCAGTGTTCCAATTCTCATCCCACTTGGGATTTAAACCCCAAACTTCTTGCCATGATGCCATTGTGCTAACCACTGTGTCACTGTGTAGCCAAATCTTAATTCTTTATCTAAAAAATCACCAGCAATTTCAGTCACCTTCTTATCCGTCTTTCCCTTATCTGGTTGCAGGGGGTGCCGGAGCCCATCCTAGCTGATTCAAGTCGAGGACAGGGTACACCCCTAGCAGGTCGCCAGCCTGTCGCAGGGCCAAACACATACGACCATCCACACACACACTCATTCCTAGGGGCAATTTGGCACCGGCCAATCAACCTAACATGTATGTTTTTGGAGGGTGGGAGGAAACCAGAATACCCGGAGGAAACCCACGCAGACATGGGGAGAACATGCACACTCCACACAGAAAGGACAGTGTTCCAAGCCTCGTCCCCACCTGGGACACAAACCCACGACCTTCTTGCTGTGAGGCCTCTGTGCTGCCCACTGCGCCATCATGCCGCCCATCACCAGCATTTTTTTTTATTTAAATCATTTGCATTTTTCAAACAATCTACATTTCTTGAGTAAACTTGGTTTAATAATTGAAAAATGTGGAGGAAGAATGAAGCAACCTCAGCCCGGCTTTTATACTTGTGCAACTTCAGTTGAGCGTCAAGACATTATTTCTTAATATTTCAGTGTTGCGCTATCTTTAAATCGTCATTGTTTACTCAATAACATTTTGCAAAGACTTTTAGATTTATTTCTTTTTTATTTGGGCGTAAATGTCTGACTGATTTGAACAGCTTCCCATTTTCACATGGACTTGTGAGTAAACCACTTCTTGGGGGTGGGAGTTGTTTTGAACCAAGTCAGAAGAACGTTTCAGTTTAGAAAAGTCAATTTCTCCATAATGGATATCCATCTTTTCAGGCGTTCTGACGGCTTCTCGGAGATCCATACTCTACAAATAAGAAAAAAAGACACCATGCTTTATAAAATCATGAGGTTTTTGTTTAGTTATTTTTGCTCATGAGTCATCATGATCCAAAAATGAGTTTTTAGGGTTTGCTCTTTTTTTTTACCTCATTGTGAGGGAAAGTTTTATGTTTATTCTTAAGCCATCTAGAGGGAAGCAGAGGGAAGCAGAAAAAGAGAAACATTTTTTTTAAGCAAAGCCAGCGAACATGTTCAAAATCTGGTAAAAAAAAAAAAAAAAAAAAAAAGTACAGGAACAGGTTCTAAATCCAGAGACTTGAATCCCAATAGATAAAAGTGGAGCTTGCTGTGTTGGTAGATTATGTCAAAATTGCCTAAATTGTTATAGTTAAAGGCAATTTTTTATGAATTCAAAAGATTTTTTTTAAAGAAGGTTCAGTTTAAAACATAAAAAGGTGAACCCACTTTTTCTGTTATTTAGAAGAACGTTTACCACAGTAGCAAAAAATTACACACAAAGGGATTTAAATTGAGTCAAAGATACAAACCTGAGAAGAAAAAAGCCACAGATAAGAAGAATGATCACTGTGACCACTCCAACTGCAGCCACTAATGAAGAAAACTGGTTTGATTCTGAAAAAGAAAAGAAGTCATAAAAATGTTGTTTGATTTCAAATATAAAATAAAGCATGTTTTGGTTAAACAGTTATAAAAGTGGGCGGCACGATGGTGCCGTGGGTAGCACAGTGGCCTCACAGCAAGAAGGTCGTGGGTTTGAGTCCCAGATAGGCACAAGGCTTCAAACACTGGCCTTTCTGTGTGGACTTTACATGTTCTCCCCGTGTCTGTGTGGGTATTGTTCGGTTTCTTCCCACCCTCCAAAAACAGGCATGCTAAGTTGACTGGCCACTACATGATTGCTCCTAGGAATGAGTGTGTGTGTGTGTGTATGGTTGTATGTGTGTGGCTCTGTGACAAATTGGCAAATCAGCCAGGATGGGTTCCGGCACACCCCGGAACCGCGTAAGGGATAGATGGTTAAGAATGTGACTGACTGAATTATTCATGTATAGATGATATAAAAATGTTTCAAATCAAGCAATCAGTGTGCATTTGTGCAGTTTATTTTAATAAAAATGCTGAAATATTTGTCTTTATAAGTTTCTAATTGCATTTTCTTGTAAATAAAACTCCCTGAATCTAACTTCCACTTTTCGTGCAATAAATAATGATCTAATTATTACTGGGAGTGATCAGGATGGACAGGATCAGAGGAATAGCACATGTTAGAGGTTTTGGAGATAAAGTCAGAGAGGCCAGACTGAGATGGTTTGGACATGTGCAGAGGAGAGAGAAGGAGTACATCGGAAGATGGATGCTGCGTTTGGAACCACCAGGAAAGAGACCTAGAGGAAGACCAAAGAGGAGGTTCACGGATACAGTGAAGGAAGACATGAAGATAGTTGGCGTGACCGAAGAAGATGAGCAGATTGGGTTGAAGGGAAATGCCAAAAAGAAGAAGAAGAAATAATGATCTAATTACCTCCATTGTCCAAATAAATGCTTGATGACTTCTGACGTCCCAGATTATTTTCTGCAATGCAGTAATAAAATCCTCCTTCTGTTGCATTAAAACTGTAAATTTCTCCTGTTGCCACTTTCTCCTCTTTAAATGTGCTGGTCTTGAACCAGGTGAAGCTGTTGACAGGAGGTTTGGCTTTGCTGGAGCAGCTCAGCTCCACCAAGCTACCTGCTGGTACCAAACCTGATGGACTGATGGAGGCTGAGGTGCTTTTGGGAGCATCTGAGGAAAATAAGACATTACGTTTATTGACGAGATGCAGATTAATCATGATGTTCTGACAGGATGACCTACATGAAACACTGAGAGTCTCTTGTGTCACTGATGTCTTCACATGTCTTCCTCCATCTACAGAATATGTAGCAGAACATGTGATTTTGTATCCATCATGTGTGTGTGACAGAGTGATGCTCTGATGGATTTTAGACGTAAAGCTTCCATCTTTGTTTTCTTCTGTGTGTCGAGGAGAGTCTTGTTGGAGATTCCAGGTGAGATTAGGAGGAAATTGTGGACATGGAGTAGAAGCTGAGCAGCTTATAGTAACAGACTGATTCTCCTTCAGATCTTTCGCATCAGCTGATGTATTTATCACGGGCTTCTGAGGAGAATCTGAGTCAACAAATCAAATACATGCTTTAAACAGACTTTAACTTTTTGTTACTTTTTACAATCTTGTTCACAATTCTTAATAAAGACGTGGAATAGTTTACATTGATTTAAATTATTTTATTCCTTTTTGAAATCTGTCTACTTTGTGGTATAAAGATACGGAAAAGGAAATACAGGACTCTGCCCAGATCCTAAAACAGGAGCTAAAAATAACTCCTATTGAAAAATTAGAGAAGTAGAGGGATTTTGGCAAAAAAACAAACAGTCAAAAAAAGAAGGCGATTGAAGCTTTCATTTCTTATGACCCTTAAAATACTTTTAACCAAAAAAAAAAAAGAGGTAGTGAAGACTGCTAGAGGTCTATTAACATGGTTATTCCCTCAACTAGGTTGAAATAGAAAGTTTCCTCCTGTTAATGATCTGCTTTTCCTAGATGAGTGGAACAAACTTTATGTGGTTCTATAATTCATATTGTTCAAGAAAGTGAACAAATATGATCATTTGAACTCAAAAGGGGTTTAATGAGTAAATTCTTACCCTTTACAGTTATTTTAATGGGATCACAAGATGCTGTTGCTGAAAAGTTCTTACTCTCCACTCTGAAATAGAATGTTTCTGTGCGTATTTCAGGCAGCTTGTGAAACAGAGTTGTGCAGTTTTTCTGATTTAGGTTTCCGATCAGTTCCATCTTGTAGGTGTTTACTGACCCACTGCTGTTGAAAATCACATTACTGGGATTGTCTTTAAATTTAGGATGTTTTTTAATCCAGACTCCAAAACTGGCCTCTGTGCCAGTAAATTTTCCATCTTCTTTGGGAGAAAATGTACATGGAATCAGCAAACAGGTTCCTCTCAGAGCTTCAATATTCGTTGGTGTAGAGATAATAACTTTTGCTGGGTTTGAACAACTGGACGCATCTGGAGAAGCACCTTCATGCCAAAATATGAGAAAAAAAATAAAAATAAATTAATTATTAACACACACAAAAAAAACCCTCATTCAGAAGATTAATAATAGGAATTTAAACTACCGGTACTTGTTATTGCAAATGTGAATTTTTCCAAAAGGAAATTTATTAATCTTTTAAACCATCCATCCTTAGCAGGGTTACAGGGGTGCCGGAGCCTATCCTGGCTGATTCAAGGAGAAAGGTAGGACGCACCTCGGACAGGTTGGCAGTCAGTCGTGGGGCCACACAGAACCTTCCACACACACTCATTCCTAGGAGCAATTTCATAGCAACCAATCAACCTAACATGCATGTTTTTTGAGGGTAGGAGGAAACCGGGGTGCCAGGAGAAAACCTACACAAATAGCCCCGTCCGAAAGGAAATTAGAAGATTAAAAACTCACCTTGTAGAAAGAAGACAACCAGTAAAATGATGAATGATAACATTTCCTCTAAAAGCCAGGTTCATCTAGACTTTTACAAAAAAAAATCTTTTACCAACTCTTTCTTTGAATGAATTATTGACTAATTAAGTCATATATTAGTTCATTATGTTTGATTTAATGTAAAGTTGGGAATATTGCAATAAAATGTAAAAAATCTCAAATATTGTCAAAGTTCGTCTAATCAGTTTGATCTCAGAAGAAGAAACAAACATTTGAGTCTAGAGCCTGATGACAGTCTTATAAGAGTCACAAAGTCATTTGTTTTTTACTGAAACAGCAGAAATCTCCCAAAAACAGGAAGACAGATGTTGCAACATATGGATATTTTTATTCCACATTTTACTGGTCAACTGCAATTTGTCTTTATTACAAGCATGTCACAGGTTTTACTGGTCAAACTGGACTTTTGAAAATAGAAGCTAAAAAAATGTTGTGCATTAGTAAATTTCTAAACGCTCATTTGTAAGAATTCAGATTTGTTCATTTTATATTTACAACAAATTCTATAGGTTTTTATTGGTCTTGTTTTCTGTATGAGAGACCCCGCCCAAGTCAATATGTATTCAAAGTTTTCAATGGCTCACTTTAAAAATAAAATCAGATTCCCAGCAACTATAACATGTGTTCAAATTGTTCCATGTTAACACATTGCTATCGTGAAGAAAGTATATAACCATGTTTTGTTGTTTACTTTGTGTAATATCCGTCTCTCTGTCTCACACACAGACACGTACATCCTCACCAGTAAACTTCATACCCCTATTTAGACTCAACCGAAACTTCTACATTTTATCCAGTAACGCCCCTATTTTATAAATAACCCACCTCCGGGAGCAGCTGCTTGTTTCAGATCTCTGGTCACTCTGCACTGAGTTCTGCTGCCCTCGCTGACCAAGTACTTCTACCGTTTGTCTGACTCTTTCTTTGGTCTCTATTGATTCACTCCTATCAATATGTGCTCTTATTCATATGTTTTACAGCTCTCATCTCTTTAAAATATAGAGATTAAGAAAAATGTATGCTCTCCAGCCTTACAAAAAAAGGAACTAATAAAACAGAACTAGAATAATTAGGAATTAAAATACAACTAGAATTTTTTCTTTTTTATTTTAATCATCGATCTTTTATTTTGTTACACATTACTCCTTTAAATCACAACGAAACGATTCAGAGAGAAAAAAAACTTTTATTTCTAACATACATCATAACCTTTAACACATGAAACACAGTTTACTCCAATCTTTCTCATACAGCCAAAAAAGTTTGAAGTAGTGTCGTCATTATTACATGATATTTATAGAAATACTAACTAATTTAATGAACCTGAGTTTGGTTAGCTTATCTACCCTTCTTAAACTTCCCCGATGCTCCAGTTTTCTGCTTCTTCTGGGTTGATCCTTTAGTTTCCGGTTCCTGGAAAACAAACAAAAAACATTTTATTAAGAAAATAATAAGACAATCTGTCACCACCATGATAAATATCTTCTAATTGCACCTTTCGTTTGGAGGAGAGGGACCCTGTGACAGAAAAGAAGGAGTCCAGTCGCCCCTGGGTGCTGCCTTGTCGGCTCTTCATTATCTTCTTACAGCCGTTACGGATTCTGTCCTCGCTGCAGACAAACACAGAAAATAATTTAAACTAAATTATTAGCGGATTTAAAATGATTTAATCAGATTTACAAAAACTTAAATGCAAAGCTAAACAAACAGTGCAGACTAGTGGTCAAACACTGTATTAATTGTGCAGAAGTCTAACTGAGCTCACCTGAACTGTTTCTCATTGCACATGAACTGGATCAGCCCATCCTCATCTGGCTCGTTCCACTTCAGCTCCAAGGAAGAACAATCCACCACCTCAGGCTTCAAAAACAAGTTCCTGGCCTCCTTGTACAGCCAGTCCTCTGGAGGAGGGTGTTTCTGCATGGACACCAACAAAGCATTAAGTCAGAGCTACCCCTCGTTCGCTGTTTAATCTGCAGTACAATAACATAAAAAGAAATTTACACTTGTGTCAATGTTTTCTAGGATCTCCTCGATGGAGCCATGCTGCCGGATCAGATCGATGGCTCTTTTTGGACCGATTCCCTTAATGGTACCACAATAGTCACAACCCAGCAGGATACAGAGGTCTATAAACTAGGAAAGAGAGACAAACAAGTCAGTGGTGCTCAATGCTGGTTTTAATTGTTGGAAAAAAAAAAAACTCACCTGTTCGTTAGTCAGGCTGATGTCCTGAAGCAAGCGGTTGAAGTGGAACTCCTGAATAGGAAGTTTCCTGAAACACACAAACATTTGGTTCTTTAAAAACCAGCACGGACATACTGTATATATGTATGAAAAATAAATGGAAAGAAACTGTTTGCATACTTTGCTTCGCTAGCAGTGAGGTGTCTGAGCAGCACGTTAGTTCCAAAAGTCAGTCCGTCCATATCTTCAGTTGCCGTGGCAAAGACTTTCCCCGCTTTCACCAGAGCAGCACAGCTAGCTTCAGCCTCACACGGAGCCTGAAACACACATCCAGTTCTTTTAGTTGACCTTGATTGAGTTTTATTAAAAAATAATAATATGATTTGTAAAATTTCTCATTCGTCCATGAGTGATTCTATTAGAAAAGCCTTAAAAGTGTCTTCTAGACAGTGTATTTGATGAATGAGACGTTTTGACTTTCATCCATTGAGACAGCAATTCTGTGATTTTGGGCTATACATAATAAAATTGAATTGAATCCGGAAATCCTTTTCAATCTGAATAAAAATGATCATAAGATTGAAAAGGATTTCCAGATGGAGGTCGAAACGTCACGATTGTTAAATACACTGTCTAGAAGACACGTTGAAGGCTTTTCTAATATAATAATATAATCTTTTACTCTGTCTTTTTCTCTCTCAAAACACTTTTTTTTCAGTGCATGAATCTTGCTGCTGCAATATCAACAACAGTTGATGTTTGTGATTATTAAAGTGCTATTTTTTGTAAGGCTAATTTGAATGTAAACAAAAGACTGGAAACGCTTAAAAAGTAAAGCAAAACCTCCACTTTACCTCAATGAAGGGAACCCCCATCAAGGTGAGAAGCTTCTTACACTCATCATTATGTTGTTTGGTGACTTTAACCAGGCGTTTGGAGAACTTATCAATATTCTCCTGTTCCCCTGGATTAAAAAAAAAAAAATACTGAAATGATCTGTTTGGCTGTAGTGTTAAAGAAACACACACTCTTTACCCATTTCCTGAGCTTGGGCGAGCAGCTTCTCAGCTTCTGCTCTTCTCTCCACTCTTTTGTCAAGCTGACCCATGAAAACAAGATAAATGTTACTATACAAGTAATGAAGACAAGATGCAACCTGAAACAGCTATAAAACAGAAAATGAGTTTAGATGATCTAATACATGTGTGTGCTCTGACCTCTCCAGACTTTAGCTCTGGAGGCTTCCCATCGAACACATAAACTGGTTTGATTCCATGTTCCAGCATGCGGATAGTTCGATAAAACATTCCCATCAGGTGGCTGTATGAATGAGTAATAAGATTAATTCCTTAGCTTCTCCCTAAATATCTAAAAACTACAAAATCTCCACTTATTTAATCTGACCTTGTTGTTTCTCCATCTTCATTTTGAAGAACGTTACCATCCTGCCGCACAGCAATCAGGAACTGGTAGATGCACATGGAGGCATCTATCGCAATCTTTCTGCCTAAATAGGACAAATATAACAATGTTGTTTTATAATAAACAGGCCAAAAAAAACAACATTAATATTGTTAGAATTTATTAGAAAATTAGAACTTACATTCTGAGTTTTAGTATTTGATCAAAGTAATAAAAAATATTAGTTGTCTGATTTAGCAATTTATGGAAAAAAAAGTCATGGTGAGGAAAGAGCTGAGCCAAAAAGCAAAGTTCTCGATTTACGTTCTAACCCTCAAATATGGTCTCACCAGCAGTGGGTGATGACCGAAAGAATAAGACTACAGATACAAGCGGCCAAAATGAGGGTGGCAGGGCTCTCACTCAGAGACAGAGTGAGGAGTTCTGCCACCCGGGAGAAGCTCGGAGTACAGCCGTTGCTCCTTCGGTTCGAGAGAAGCCAGATGGGGTAGTTTGGGCATCTGGTTAGGATGCCTCCCAAGCTCCTCGTGGGTAAAGTGTTTTGAGCACGTTCCACCAGGAGGAGACCCAGAGTAAGACCCACTGAAGAGACGATGTCTCACAGCTGCACAGGAAACACATCGGGATTCTCCCAGGTGAGCTGGAGGAGCAATCTGGTCCCATTGCCCCACAATCTGGCCCCGGATAAGCAGAATACAACGGAATGGAAGAAAAATGAGTGAATTACCAAAATAGTTCTTGATGTCTTGTTCTTTAATTGCACCAGGAGCATGGTCAGCAATCAGCTTGGCAAGTCCGTGTATTCCCATGGTAGTTATCTGAAAAAAAAAAAAAAAAACCAAAACATTTAGAGCTAATAAAATATCAGCAATAAATGACTGATTCATCCACCAAATGTTTTAGATGACTGCTGAAAATGCATATTGTATAACGCTCCTTCCGTCTGGAATAACTTACCTATTTATTTATGATCCCTAACATACATGCATTTATTTAACTCTCCTCATTTAGAAAATCAATGTTGCTGCTTTTGGATTCCTTTTCAAGAGCACTATTTAGTTTCTTACTTTTCTTCAATCGAGTACAGTCAACATGAACAGATGATGATATCGCACGTTAATAGTCTGTGAATTCTCATTGACAATGGTAAAAAATATTGCTTGTTTGCAGAACACACTGACCAGCAATGTCATTCCCATTTCATTTAATGCCCATGCATGTTAAATTGTTGCACCTTTTTTTTTTGCTGCAATAGCTACAAAATTATGTTAATATTCTTATTCTACATCTATTTCCATGAGTGTGGAGAAAAGTTCCATCAGGTGAATTAAAGGTTAAGTTGGATCTATATCTTTTTCTTTTTTTAATTAATTTTGTTTTGTACAAATTTTTTTTCTTAACTGTTACATTGTATGTTTTTAGATCTCCAATCCAATCAATGAAAAATTATGAAAATGTGCTGATTTAGCACATTTGGATCATACATTTAATTTAGATTTTAATTTAAATGAGTAAACAATGGAAGCTTTTTGGGTTTTTTTTTTTATGTAAAGCACATTCAATCATAATGGATTCACATGTATTATTATTATTATTTTTTTAATATTGTCCTGTTTGTTTTCCTTAAATGTGCAGTGATTTCTATCTTTTAATGCCTCATGTGAAAAAATAATTAATATTTAATTAATGCATGCAAACAAAGATGAATGCAGATCTTGATGTTTTTAAGGAGAAAATCACACTCAAGAACTAAAAGGATAAAAATCAAGAGACAAATAATACCAACATAGATGCTTTTATCAGTAAAAAAAAGTTGTGCACAGGATTAAATTGAGTTGAAATGGTCCTTTAATCCTATAACAGACTACTGAGTTTAAGACAGCCTGCTAATACATGTTAATATGAACATAAAACAAAAAATTAACATGTGCAGAAATACTTTAAGTAAATATTCAGGTAGTTTTCTTTGTCAGGATCAACTTACCTGTTAGCTTACAGTCTCTGTAACAACATGAGTAGATTTAGCGCCAGGAAACACGTCGATTTTGCGGGAAATCAAATACAGGCAGACAATATGTATCGAACATCGAGTTTCGCCAATCCACGTTCAAGATACTTTTAAAAATAAATTTAGACAACTTCTTCTTCTTCTTTTTTTTTTTTTTAGAATATACGTATTTACAATAAAAAAAAAAGTCAATTTTAGAACACATAATTAAAAGAATGACATAAAAATGTGCGCAGGGGTAAGAAGATATTTCTAACATCGTAAGACAGTGTGACTTCATCAGCTTGAAGAATTTAGATTTTTAAAAAAAACTATTATTTTTTATCAGAAATTTTACAACCAAATGAGGCTTTTCAAATGGTAAAACTTTCAATATAACTAGAGTTTGCTTATTTTTTTTATATTGCAAAATTTTACACAACTTTCCATTGGATATGTGTTAGAAATATATATTTTGAACATATGTAAATTTTCCATTCATATATATATATATATATATATATATATATATATATATGAATGGAATATATATTTAGTTTTATTTTAATTATTCTGATATTAAAACCGTTTTGGTAAATTATACATTCTTTTCTCACGCAAAATTAATAAAAAAGATTTTACTTTTTTATAATTTAGTCATCAATATTCGTAACTATAATTTTTTTTTTTAAACTAAAAACTTTTTAACATCTTGTATTTTTCCCCCTCATCGATAGTGCAGGGGCGATTATTCATGCCTTAGTGTTAACGCGGAAATTAACAGCGCTTCATTGGTCTAAGATTAAAGAAAATCCGGTTCAAAAGATTGGAAAAATAATAATTAAATTCAGTTGTTGACAGATTTAAACACTTCATTATGATCATGCCATTCAAAATAATAAAAACTACAGCGAATTTGAAAAGAAAAGAATTAAATGGAGATGTTTAGTTTCCGGTAACGTTGCAGGTGTTTTTTCTTTCCCCGCCCATTCCGGAAAACAACCGAATCGTCGTTATTTTTATTTCATACGATGACGATTCTACCTGAGTTTTTCCTCCTGGATCGTCTTTTAAATAAAAGTACTTTAAGTACCAGGAAATGATTTCTCAGTAGGCTCCAGGATCTCTTTATTGACAAAGTGACAGGAGTGAACATCTGGGCCTGAAAAGCAAAAAATCAACCAGACTGGTTTGGCTGCTTTGCAAAGATCTGAGACTAAACAGGTGAGATTTTCTTATTTACTGAGTTTAGAACTTTTTTAAAAAAAGAGAGAAGTCTTTAAATAAAGTGATTTTTGTTGAGGTGATCCCTTAAGTAGAGATCCCTAACAACTAAGATGTGCTTTATCTGACCTTGCTTTACAGAGCAACATTGGGAAATCAAACAGCTTATTGTATTAAAATATTCCAGCAAAATGTATGTTATTAGTCATTTATAACACAGCTTTCACACTGTCTGATTTTTAATGTTGATCTAAGTTAATATGTAGTAAAAAGCTCAGGTTTGGAGCTTGGATGCTCCTCTAACGACATAAAATTGTTCTCAAATATTAAATAATAGTTCATTTACTAATAGTATTTTGGAGTGTTTATTGTGAAGAGTTTTTGGCATAATCCTTTTAAATTCCACTGCATCGTTATGGTAAAAGGGCAATGCAAGTTTATTTGTAGCTCAATTTATTCACAAGGCAATTTCAAGTGTTTTACAAGACATAAAAAATGCAGTAAAATCACAAAACAAAGAATAAAAAAGATAACAAGAGGGTTAATCTTCAGTCAAATACGTGATTAAACAGAACTGTGTTCAGTCTATTTAAACATTGTTGACACTAGAAGGTCTGTCTCACAGCCTCAGGAAGTTTGTTCTCCTTGTTTAGTCCTGATTCTGAACACCAACAAGATGCTGCTCCCAGAGGTCCTCGGACTTCTAGATGGTTCACAAGACACTAACATTTCACACTTAAACACAACCAGAGCAGCTTTAAAGTCTTCTCTTTGAGCCACAGGAAGCCAATGCAGAGTCCTGAGAACAGGACTAATGTCATCATAATTTCTAGATCAGCAGCATTAAGAATAAACCGCCGTTGTTTTAAGGCTGAAGAAAAGGCTTCAAAGTTGTCTTCTGAACAGTGCATTTGATGATCGAAGACAACCAGACCAGAAGACAACTGTGAAGCATTTTCTATGATGGATCACTCCTGGACTAATATAGGATTACACAGACTATTGCATCCTTATGTTTTTAATTTTCTTCCATAAAACAAGACTAACTCTGTTCATATCTTGTTAAAGCAGACAGTATTACCTGTTCAAAAGCAAGACAAATTACTTCCCACAGGACTCTTCCATATCTGATTCCATCCCTATTGTAGTTAACTTTTCTCTCCATGGTATAAGACATGGAGGCTTTGCAGAATCAGAAAAACTTTAAAGTAACTGAACCACAATGAAACAAAAAATTACAATTCCAGTAAGACTTAAGATGAAGACACACAATTTCAATCAAGTTACGGCTCCAGAAGATTAGAATTTGACAAGCCAAAAGAATGCTTATGTAATTTGATTGGCTCATTATAAAGTTGTTGGCACTTAAATTGCAGTTTTTTGTGAGGTGAACAAATATATTTTCTAACTGCACATTATTTAATGTAAAAATGGTTTCAATCTTTCAAAAAACTAAAAGGATAATGTACCATTTTTATATTACACTGTTCTTGAAATACAGTCTTACTGACATTCAATCCCTTTTTGGCTTATTAAATAGTTGATCTTGATATTTTGCTCTTTAATTGCACAAAGCGTATCTTCAGCAGTCAGCTTGGCAAGTCTGTGTATTCCCGTGGCATACTGCTTTTGGTATGTGAGATGCAATTCGTAACTTCAGGTATTTCAGAGTTTCATATGTAATGACCTGCAGGGCATTTTGTAGAATTTTTCTACCGTTACAGCTGCTGGCTTGATTTGATCTATCACTTTTTTTATATTGTATCAAACTATTTATTTGATAACATTTGATTAGTACTTAAATCAAAAACAGTTGCGTGAAATACTTTGGTGTTGAAATTGTCCTGCCAAAGAAATTTTAGCTGTGACAGAACGTGCCTTACCGGGCACTCAGGCTTCTTCTGATCATCTGAAAACTTGTTAGGAAACAGTTGAGGGAAAAATTAAACAAATTACAAAAAAAACCTTTTTTGCTTAGGCTGCTGGATGAAATTTTTAGTAATGCTTGTTGAAGGCTGCAGTAAAACTTCTCACTTAAAGACTTACTTCCATAACTGTTAAAATGATATTTTCTCCAAACTTGTGTGTAGTATTCTCATAAAAAACTATTGGCAGTTCAGGGTTGTGAAATTTTCAAAATTTTTTTGTAAAAGTGGTTGGATTCAATAGAGGCTAGATTCATTTAGAAGGATTGAAAAAAAAAGTTCACGTGTTTGTTTTTTAAAAATAGAGTCCATGAAGTTCAAAACAAAAGGTTCTTGTTAGGTATTAAAATTATCAAAATGCCTTGTGAGTCATTTTACTTTCAGTATCTCAGCCAAGTTTTGACAAATTTTCATTTTTCTGCTGTGTTTGTTGAAACATTGGAGGAGTGACGCTGCATAAAGCCTCCTGTTTTACCCTTTAGCCGCTGCCTTGTTTGTAATAAGCAGGGAGATGGACACCCGATGACAGAGGACTATTTTAGACGTATATTGTAACCCAAACTGAGGAAGTTATCCATCTATCCTGCAGGGTTTCCTTTCTGCGGATACCTCCCAGTTGGCTGGTGAAGGACGATGGTGCTGTGCTGTGTCTTCATCATTGGCCTGATGTCAGGATGGGCTGCAGGATACAAGACAGGCGACAATGTGACTCTTTATGTCAACAAAGTGGGTCCTTATCACAACCCCCAAGAGACATATCACTACTACACACTACCTGTCTGCAGGCCAGAGAAGGTCAGTCTTGTTTCTTGTTTAATGCAGCACAAAGAAATTTTAAATTGTGATAAACTCTGCTCCGGTCAGAAATAGGGATCCATCTTTTGGTTTTTTAATTATTATTAGTCCACATCTTTATTATTTGTGTATAATTTAAAAAAAGAAATTAGCTGCATTGCATAAACTTGTTGACTGGGTATAATCTCCTTTCTTCATCAGGTGCATCATAAGTCTCTTAGTCTGGGAGAAGTGCTGGATGGGGACAGGATGGCAGAGTCTTTATATCACATTAGATTTAAAGAAAATGTGGAGAAAAAAACTCTCTGCCAGCTCAATCTTTCAGAGAAACAGGTATCTGAAAATATCAGTCTTTACTTTAAACATAGCAGCGGTTTTGAGGGAATTAAAAAAAAAAATCTGCTTGTGACTGACTGTGTGTCAGGTGGACATGCTTCGCGAGGCCATCGAGGAGTTGTACTACTTTGAGTTTGTGTTGGATGACGTCCCGATCTGGGGGTTCGTGGGATACATCGAGGAGAGCGGCTTCCTTCCTCACAGCCACAAGGTGACCAAACTCTGTGCTGCTGATCTCTCAACAGCATGCCAAATGTTTGTATCCCTCACACCAGTCTGTTCTTCCATCAGGTGGGTTTATGGACTCACCTAGACTTCAACATCGAGTACAACGGTGACTCTGTGATCTTCGCCAATGTCTCTGTGAAAGACGTCAAGCCCGTTACTTTGGAAGAGGGGGCGGGTGCTGCGGTGGGTGGAGTCGGTGTCAGTGGGGGCACGGTATCAGTGACTCACACCTACAGTGTCCACTGGTACGAGTCCAACCTGCCGCACTCCCGGAGAGACGAGCGCCTGCGAGACTATTCTTTCTTTCCTAAAACGCTGGAGATCCACTGGCTATCGATCATCAACTCGCTGGTGCTGGTGGTTCTGCTGCTCGGCTTCGTCATCATCATTCTCATGCGAGTCCTCAAGAATGACTTTGCCAGGTGAATCTGCAAAAATAAACAAATCATTTTATCAGTCAGCGGTAACTAATTTGTTTAACTAAGGAAAGTAGTTAAATATTTAATTAACCATTTGTTGCATGTGTGATAATTAGGCGTTTCAAGCTGTCGCCTTCAGAAATAAACATTTTAATGGTTTAAACAAACATCTGTGATCACAGTTTTAGACTAGATTTTTTTTTTTCACTTTTTTTTTTACTTCCCCCACTCGTCTTGTTCACGAGTGGGGGAAGGATGGAGTGTGAGATCGACAGGCGGATCAGTGCGGCATCAGCAATAACTAGGACGCTGTATCGGTTCGTCGAGATAAAGAGAGAGCTGAGCCGAAAAGCAAAGCTACCGATTTACAAGTCGATCTACGTTCCAACCCTCACCTATGGTCACTAGCTGTGTGTGGTGACTGAAAGAATAAGATCGCGGGTACAAGCGGCCGAAATGAGCTTCCTCCGCAGGGTGGCTGGGCTCTCACTCAGAGACCGGGTGAGGAGCTCTGCCATCCGGGAGGAGCTTGGTGTCGAGTCGCTCCTCCTCCAGGTCGAGAGGAGCCAGATGGGGTGGTTCGGACATCTGGTCAGGACGCCCCCCGAGCACCTCGCGGGCGAGGTGTTTTGGGCACGTCCCACCGGGAGGAGACCAAGGAGCAGACCCCGGACCCGCTGGAGAGACTATGTCTCACAGCTGGCCGGGGAACAACTTGGGATCCTTCCGGGTGAGCTGGCGGATGCTACCGGGGAGAGAGAGGCATGGGCTTCCCGTTTGAGGCTGTTGTCCCCGCGACCCGACCCTGGAACAAGCGGAAGATGACGGAACGGAACATTTTTTTATTGCCCCTATTATTAGATGAAAAAAGATGTGTAAGTCTGTATATGTTTTTTCTCAACGTGCTTGTAGCGCAGTTTCAGGGTGGAAAAGATTACTGACATTCTAATATTTATTAGTGTGTCAAACACTAAGCTGCTTGAAATCTCCACTTGCTGCATATTTTGAGGAATGCTGCATACTGAAGGTTTCTGTTCAATACCATGACCTTCCAAACTGTTTCGAAACTAAAATGCGTTGTTTATTTTGGCGGATAATCTTTCATTTATTAGAGGCAACTACTGTCATAAGGATTGCATCTGAATCACACTAAAAATTTTCTTTTAAAAATGTAGATAAATGTTTTTAAGTAATTAATCTTCACTTTTAAAGACAAAAAAAATGAGACAATGTCTCTAACTGTTCATTTTCTATTTATTCTATTGTGTGTCTGTTTGTACATGTAGAGTTGGCTTGTCTCATGAAAATTTGTTGGCTTTAATTTTTAAAAGCAAATGTCTTTATACAAATATCAAATTAAAGCTTACTCGTGAGTAAGTCGGCAGTGAAACATCCCCAAACGCAAACATTTAGCTTTACAGATGCTCCATTCACAAATTAATATTGTATGTCTTTGGTTAATCTTTTAAGGCTTTATCCAAGTCTTAGTGAGCTGAACAAACCAAGGTGAAGTCCTAACTTTTATTAGAAGTTGATGTAATAAGTGTATTTTCTGTACAAATGCAACCAACTTGTCTGATATGAACAAAACAAACTAAAACTTTTTTTTTTTAATGACACCTCATTGGCAGCGTTTTGTCTCTAGAGACAATGGATTCTGCACCTGGAACCAGTTTAACAACTAGCCTGTCAATTTTGTCTAAGCTTCATGAACCAAGTAGAAAGTTTTCACAGCATTTAATTCCAATTTAAACCTTTGTTTCTTTTTCTAAAGGCAAGAACAAGCTTTGCGGCAGTTGCAAAAGAAATTTCTTATTTGCACACATTAAATTCTTTCTTTTTTTGGGGGGGGGGTTTCCTTTCACAACTTTAATCACCACAGTGTAACTCTCTTTGGGAGGGACCAGGATGAACAAGATTGGTGTTGATGATTGCAAATGAATTCTATAAATTCATTAAAATCAGACAATGTGATTTTCTAGATTTTTTTTTCTCATTTCGTCTCATACTTGGTTGACCTATGATAAAAATTACTAGCCTCTTTCATCTTTTTAGTGGGAGAATTTACACACTTGTTGGCTGACTAAATGCTTTTCCCCCTGCTGTATTTTTTAGATAGAATCTTTACTGTAAATCTGCTGGTGAAGCTATTTCCTGTGTTGTGCAGGTACAACGTGGAAGAAGAAGGTGGCTGCGACGATATGGACCAAGGAGACAATGGCTGGAAAATAATCCACACCGACGTCTTCAGATTCCCTCCCTATAAAAGTCTGCTGTGTGCCGTGCTGGGAGTGGGAGCTCAGTTCCTAACCCTAGCCACAGGTCAACATCCGATGGAAAAAAAAAAAAAAAAACCCACCCGAATGTGGTTGCATAACTAAACACCTGCATACATTTTTATGCATTGGTTTTATTCTGAGCTGAAAAGGCATCCAGTTTGATTCTTCCTCAATTTTCAGGCATCATCATCATGGCTCTGCTGGGGATGTTTAACGTTCACCGCCACGGTGCCATCAACTCTGCAGCAATCGTCCTGTACGCTCTGACCAGCTGTGTGTCTGGCTACGTCTCCTGCAGCTTCTACACTCAGATTAATGGCCAGCACTGGGTGTGGAACATCATTCTTACTTCATCTCTGTTCTCAGGTAGGGGAAACTGTGGAATTCACTTCCAGAAAATTTGGAGAAGAATTTTATATTCTCTGGTACTAAACGGACATTTAAGTTTATGATATTGGTTTAAAATATGCAAAGTTTTCTTCAGTTGTTATGGAACTTAACATTTAGTAATTCTATTTTTTTCTGAACCAGAACTGGTAAAACAAATACCAACAAGTACAAAACAGTACCAACAGAAAAGGCACGTTTAAGCATTCTAAAATGGTGAATGAATTGTTATTTTGCATGTGAAATATTCAGAGTACTTATTGGTCTCTACATTAGCCAGACACTCTTCTCATTGTTGAAAGTGTCTTATGGAATGAAGAGACCAGCTTAAAGTTCTGTAAATAGTTTTACATTTATAGGTTTGTTTCAAAGTATGTACGTATTTACATTTTCTGTAAATGGTTAAATTTTATTTGCATTTTTTGAATAAATTAGATAAAAAAACTAAATCAGTTTCTCATCGTCTCCTTTTGTTCCCACAGCTCCTCTGTTCATCACCTGGAGCGTAGTGAACTCCATCCACTGGTGGAGCGGTTCCACGCAGGCGCTACCGGCTACCACCGTGCTCCTCCTGCTGGGTGCCTGGATCTTGGTGGGTTTCCCCCTCACCGTCATCGGTGGGATTGTGGGAAAGAACCGAGCCGGTAACTTCCAGGCGCCATGCAGAACTCGTAAAATCGCCCGGCAGATTCCTTCACAACCGTGGTACAAACACACGGTGGTGCACATGAGCATCGGGGGTTTCCTGCCATTCAGGTGAGCTAATGAGGGAAATATAGTGAACAATTAAAGGCAGTATGGTAGATTGTCTAGCGTTTAGTCCAGCAACTCTTTGTGAACTCAAGACTAGCATTGAAATCCAATTTGAGATTAAAGATTTTGTTTTTCAGCTTTACAATTTGCAGTTGCTCACTCAGAAACCCTTCTCTTTCTTGCAGTGCCATCTCTGTGGAGCTGTACTACATCTTTGCCACAGTGTGGGGTAGAGAGCACTACACCCTTTACGGCATCCTACTGTGTGTCTTTGCCATCCTCCTTTCAGTCGGCGCTTGCATCTCTGTTGCCCTGACCTACTTCCTGTTGTCAGGCGAGGACTATCGCTGGTGGTGGAGGAGCGTGCTGAGCACTGGCTCGACCGGCCTTTTTATCTTTGTCTACTCAGTTTTCTACTACAAAAATCGATCATCCATGAGCGGCCTGGTGCAGAGCACGGAATTCTTTGGGTACTCTCTGCTCACAGCGCTCGTCTTCTCCCTCATGCTGGGAAGCGTCTCTTTCTGGGCCTCACTGACTTTTATCCGCTACATCTACCGCAGCCTCAAAATGGATTAAACATTACTGAATCATTCCTTACAGACTCAGATTCCCATTGTTTTGATGGGATGGTATTAAACATCACTGACTACAAACGGCAGCAGTGAGAAAAGGGAAAGTTGGTGGACAGATTAATTTTAAGTTGAATCAAAAGGGATAGTACATTTACTAGAAATTCATGACTTTTTTTTTTTTACTCAAATTATTCATTGTGTGGGGCACAATCCATTCTGTTGCTTCCCAGCTTTGCTGGGTCAGCATGGAATTTATTTTCTACCAGCCACATTAAGACTTCTTCACAGAAGCTGCTGTATCACAAAGTTGTGAACATGCAGCAGCGTTGCTCAGATGCATTGAACATTACTTTGCACTGACTTTACAAATCCTCATGCCTCCGCAGTGGATTGAATAACCGATGCCTTGTAGATAGAAATATGATAAGAGCTATATTGTAACTATGTAGATTATGTTCAAATTTAGTTTCAGATGTAAATAATTTTTTCAATAAAGTGCTTTAATAAAATGTTGCAGGAAAAAACATGTCATTTTTTGTTGATTTTTTTATTGTTTGCATATAAGGTAGAATAAACTAGCGTACAAAAGATGTAAAATTCAACTTAACTTTTGTATCAAAGGAAAAATGCATTAGAATATGTGCACATCATGTCTCCAACATGTGGCATCACTGAGCAGGGAACATTTCAGTAAACAGAAAATAAAATTAAACAATGTCAAAATTAAAAGAATGCATATGTAAATCCTCTCTAAGAAAACAAAGCAGAAACTATTTTGAAATAGCAGTTACTGCCTCTCCTGCTCACATCAGGCATTATTGGGCCCTAGTTCCTCAGATTCAACCCCTGCATTGTTCACAAACACAGCAGTTGTTGAGTTGAATCTACACGGGGCATATTCATAGTGGCCACCACCTGGAGGGACAGACCATCCTGTCACCTGGGATCTGTTGGGTGCAGCAACCTGTGGCGAGTTTGTGGGCCACGGTGAATACCCGGCAGATTTTTCACCACCCACAGTGGTCAAATAGAAGGCCAGGTTCTGTGGATTAGTTGTAAAAGCTGCTCCCATGGTGTGTTGGTTGAAATGCTCCCTTAGCTGGGTTTGGGCCTCTCTTTGATACTGCAAACAGAAATGTTAAATCAAGTTATTTTTAGTGCCACCATGTGCTTTTAGCAATCTATATAAAGAAGGTGGAAGATTTTAAGTACTCTGGATCAACAGTCCAGAGCAATGGAGAGTGTGGAAAAGAGGTGAAGAAGTGTGTGCAGGCAGGCTGGAACAGGTAGAGAAAAGTAACAGGTGTGATGTGTGACAGAAGAGTTTCAGGTAAAATGAAAAGGAAAGTGTACAAAATTGTGGTGAGACCGGCCATACTGTTTGGTCTAGAAACAGTGGCACTGAGAAAAAGAAGAAACAGAGATGACGATGCAGAAGATGTCTCTGGGAGTGACCAGGATGGACGGGATCAGAGGAACAGCACATGTTAGAGGTTTTGGAGATAAAGTCAGAGAACCCAGACTGAGATGGTTTGGACATGTGCAGAGGAGAGCGAGAGAGCGCATAGGAAGAAGGATGCTGGATTTGGAACCACCAGGAAAGAGGACTAGAGGGAGACCAAAGAGGATGCTCATGGATACAGTGATGGAAGACATGAAGATGCAGCAGATTAGAGTTAGATGGAAGAAACTGACTTGCTGTGGCGACCCTCTGAATGTAAATGCCGGAAGAAGAGGAATGTGCTTTTAGCAATCAAACTTTACATTTTTTTTAAATGTATATACAGAAAAAGAAGGCTGGATCTTACGGGTGGGATATGCGGCACATTGGAAAACATGACTCCATGAACAGAGTTGTCCTTCTTCATGGCGTAGCGCTCAGATACCCAACTGGTATCTTTCTGATGACGTCTCAGCTTCATCCTCCTGTTCTGAAACCAGGTCTTTACCTACAAATAATGACATTAAAGCCCATGTATTGTAAACAATGTAAACACTTTCTGTGAGTGATCACTGCTTTTGTAATTACCTGTTTGTAGGTCAGTCCAGTCACTTCTGCCATATTTTTCATTTCAGCTGGGGTGAGGTACCTCTGAACACTGAAACGCTGAATAAGAGTATTCATCTGATGCTCTGTGAAGGCAGCCCTGAATTTTGCTCTTGGGTTTTCAGGAGCTGGTTGGTTTTTGAGAGCAGGTGAGTGATCTGGAAAATGTGTGGCATTATTCGGAACCTCACTTCCTGTGATGGCAAAATTCGAAGGTTCCTCCATCAGAGAGCTGGAAACATGCTCACTTCCAATCGGGCTTTGCCTGTCAGCCTCCACATGAGCATCTTTCCCCATCCAGGTGGAAGGATCTGCTTGGGGAAGGTTTCCTTCTCTGCTGCTGGCAGAACTCCAAGAATCTAAACATTAAAAGAAAACAACTTTAGAGCTAAACATGTACAACAAATTACCTCGTCCAGAGCTCCATTCACGCCAACTTTTTCTGCTCCTCCACTTCTGTCCTTCGTACAGTGTTATTGGTATGTCTGAAATTTTCCCATTTTGTAATCTTCCGCTCATCTGGGGCCGGGTCGGGGGCAACAGCCTCAGACAGGAAGCCCAAGCTTCTCTCACCCCGGCTTCATCCTTCAGCTCACCCAGAAGGATCCCGAGTCATTCCCCAGCCAGCTGTGAGACATAGTCTCTCCAGCAGGTCCGGGGTCTGCCTCTTTGTCTGCTCCCTGTGGGACGGTCCCGAAACACCTAATCAGTGAGGCGCTGACCAGATGCCCGAACTACCCCATCTGGCTTCTTTCAACCTGGAGGAGGAGCAGCTCAACACCGAGCTCCTCCCGGGTGGTAGAGCTCCTCACCCAATCTCTGAGTGAGAGCCCAGCCACCCTGCGGAGGAAGCTCATTGCAGCCGCTTGTATCCAAAATTGAATTTCTCCCAACCAACAAAAATATGGACAAATGATTTAGGTCACAAGTCAAAGCCCACTTGAACATACACTCCGTTCTGTCATCTTCCGCTTGTTCCGGGGTCGGGTTGCGGGGGCAACAGCCTCAAACGGGCAGCCCAGGCCTCTCTCTCCCCAGCTGCATCTTCTCGCTCACCTGGAAGGATCCCAAGTCGTTCCCCAGCCAGCTGTGAGACATAGTCTCTCCAGTGGATCCGGGGTCTGCCCCTTGGTCTCCTCCCAGTGGGACATGCCCGAAACACCTCGCCCGCAAGGCGCTCGGGGGGCATCCTGACCAGATGCCCGAACCACCCCATCTGGCTCCTCTCGACCTGGAGGAGGAGCGGCTCGACACCGAGCTCCTCCCGTATGGCAGAGCTCCTCACCCGATCTCTGAGTGAGAGCCCAGCCACCCTGCAGAGGAAGCTCATTGCAGCCGCTTGTATCCAAAATTGAATTTCTCCCAACCAACAAAAATATGGACGAATGATTTATGTCACAACTCAAAGCCCACCTGATCATACAATAGGCTTCAATTTTGTGCAAAAAGAGGGGGGAAAATCCCCCCAAAAACTCTAACTTTCTTACATTTTTCCAGTAATTGGTTGTGAACTTGTGAAAAGCATGAACACAAACATGATCAGACTTCAATAATCTTGAGCAGCGATTTATTTAAATACATATAATCTCATTAGTAAAGTTTTTAAATCAAATTTTAAAGGTTAGCATTTCCGATTTGTAATTTTAAACTTGGCCCCCAACCACTAGATGTCACCACCTTCTAATTAATTGGCGCCACATTTAAAAAGTTTTTTAAAAAACCAAGATGGAGGAAAACAGGACCTCGTTTGAAGATGGTGTGGAAATTTTAGTCACACTTCTGCGAGAAAATGTAAGTAAATAAATTTAAACCTTTTTAAATTTTGAACTAACTTGCTAATAAAAAAGTTTTGAAAGAGTTTGAGGTGATTACCTGGTGAAGTGTGGGACTCAGAGTCGCTAGCGGAATCATTCCCGTGCCTTCGGTCCTCCTTCCCTGGTGCTTCGTACCCTCCTCGGGTTTGTCCTGCCAGCAGCAGGCGGCCTGTCTGAGGATCACCGATATACACAACCCCGGGGCTTGGGTAGCAATGCCCATGCCCATTGACACGATCCGATCCACTTGGTGGGGATTGATCTCGGCTTCTTGGATTAGCGTAGTAACTCTGGACCGATCCAGGAGTGTAGCTATCAGCGATTCCATTCTCACTCCAAGTATTCATATTGGCGTGGTTTTGCTCTGGTCCGGCCTGGTACACCAAACTGTAGGCATAGGTATGATAAGAAGGGCTGTAATTATAAGTGACCTGTGTCTTCCAATCTGCCATCTTTAACGATACTGGAAGAAAAAATCTTTCTAGATAAAAAAAAATCGAATTGCAATCAAATCAATCCAAAGGGACTACATTAAAAAATCCATTAAGATCCAAAAGTTTTGAGAAAAACTCTTTCTTTGCAGCAGCTAATTTAGAAACCAGGTTGAGGTCGTTTGCAGATCTTTATACCTGAGTGGGTGTGGGTGTGGACACCATGGAGGAGTGTGTTTCATCTCAACAAATCTCCTTCATTCTCATTTACAAATGGACAAATCAGACCTTTTCATTGGACACTCAGATTGTTTGCTTTTAAATTTTAGTAGCTAAAAGTTTGATTTAAAATATTTTAATTCTTTATGACTCTTTGTAAAGATTTCCCTTTTATTTAGAGTGGTAGATTATTGGATTGCAATGATGCTTTATTTGGGTTACTTTGACAAATTGACACTTTATCACTTTCTCCATTCATTCCTGTTACAAAGAAACTTTCTCCCCTAAATTTAATGTCAGATCTTATTTGTCTGTACTCATCATTACAACAAAAATAACTTGATTTTTGTTTGATTTCTTATCCATTCCATTTTCACATCATTAAAAAATGTATCTGCATATTGCAACATCAAACATAAAATCAGTCTAAATAGAACAAAAATGTGATTAAATATACTATCAAATAAAATCACGCATGTTGGATCATAAATGTTGTGCAAAAGAGTTCATATAATTTATTACTGGAAGATCAAAATTTCCCCATTTTTGTCTGATAAAGAGCATCTTTTTTATTTAATTAAAAACAAATCTGTATTGAATATGTTTGAATCATTAGGATTTTTTTCTCTACTTTCCATAAAATGTGGGTAAAAATAAATTAAGGACGATGAATTTTGTTAGAAAAAAAACCAGTCAATTTCCACCATCAAAGATCAGTCTTTCTGTCATTAAGAATGTTTTAAAGGTCAATTTAAGTAAACACACACACATATATATTACACGCGGATGGATCTTTATATTCTGTGTTTTTACCACTGATTTTAAAATGATGCAACTTGCTGACTTGCTGAATTAGTGTTCATAGTCCATACTTCTTTCCTGCATAATTTTGATCATTGGATCAGCCGGATATATATAGCAGATTAGGGGTTTATTTCTTGCTTAAATAATTTATGATCATTCAATATATACATAAAGGCTAGAAATTGTCCATCTATAATGCCTTGGAAATATTTGGTTTATCATTTGAATCATGATCTAAGCAGGAAACAGTGAACTTGTGTTTGAAATCCCTGCACCCCTGCTGTCTGTACAGCCATGGACATGTTCCCAGAAAAACCCTCCTTTTTACATTAGCAACTCTTTTCACAAAGATGCCTGAGATTAACTTTTGTGTTGCTCTTCAATGTGTTGTTATTGCTACCCCCTCTTGCCTGCATTGATGTGGTAATAATTCAGTTAGTGGTGAAAAGATGGGAGATGATTCAGTTTAATGGGACATTAGCATGTCTAACTGATTTCTTGCTGGACAGGTTGTGCTTCTTTGATGATGTACAAGTCAATCACACAGTAGGGGGTTGACATTGTTGATTTGTGCAGGGGGTGGGTGAACATGTGTCCAGTGAATTAGCATTGGTATGTGTTGAGAGGTTGCTGTGATGACCAACCACACTGATTTCTCTTTGTGTAGAACTTTAGAGTTGACAAAGACAGAATGTGTAAGCTAAAGGGTAAACCTAAAAATGCAATCAAATCTTTCAGTGTGGTTTTAGTTTAGAAAAGTCAGTCAGTCACCTTATTAACTGTCTATCCCTTATGGGGTTTGCGGTGGGTGTTGGAGCTCATCCTGTCTGATTTGAAGCAAGGGGCAGGGTACACCCTGAACAGGTCGCCAGTCTGTCTTGGGCCCACACACATACAACCATACAGACTCACTCTTAGGGGCAATTTGGCACCGACCAATCAACCTAATATGTATGTTTTTGGAGAGTGGGAGAAAATCTGAGTACCCGGAGAAAACATGTGCATGCACGGGGAGAACATGCAAACTCTGCACAGAAAGGCCAGAAAGACTGTTAGGCCACTGTGCTACCCACTGGGCCACCATTTTAAAAAATCAATTGTTTTATTATTGAAGCATCTTTACTTTCATGGTAGTTGATAAGACAAAAAAGGAAACGTTGATGGGAAGCATCTCAATTAGACACAATTTAAGCAATTAAATGGACATTTTGCAACCAAAAAAGTTTAGTAGGATGTTGTATTTGCATTCTATGCAACATTCTGCACTTGCAGCATGTTAATCATCAATCATATCACACTTCAAACAATTTAAAGATAGAATGTGTAAGTTAAAGGTGAAATCTAAACAAATTTTTCAAGTGTGGTTTTAGTTTTGAAAAATCAATTGTTCAATTGTCGAAGCATCTTTAACTACATAGTAGTTGATAGGACTAAAAGGGAAGTGCTTCTGGGAAACATCTCAATTAGATACAATTCAAGCAATTAAGTGGACATCATAGTAGGAGATTGTGTTTGATCTCTATGAGATACTCTGCACTTAAAACCTGCAACTTGTTAATCATCAATTAAACCAAACTTCAAACGATTTAAAGATCGTTAGACAAAATGTGTACGTTAAAGGTTAAATCTAGAAAAATGCAATACAAACAAATCTTTTAGTGTTGTTTTAATATTGAAAAATCAATGGTTCAATTGTCAAAGCATCTTTAAGACAAAAAAGTAAGTGTTTATTGCAAGCATCTCAATTAGACACAATTTAAGCAATTAAATAGACGTCATTTGAACTAAATACAGGTTTAATAGGAGGTTGTATTTGTTTTCTGAGACCATGCACTTGAAACCTGCAGCTTGTTAATCATCAATCAAACCGCAATTAAAAAAAAAGTTAGGCATTGTGCTCCAAATTATTCAACACACATTAAAACCCCAACTATTTGACTGTTAATTACTTGTTTCAAAAGTACAGGATTGCGCTTCAATTAGTTGTAAAAAAAAAAAAGAAGAGCTATAGCTCTCTATCATCCCCCTCTTTTATTCCTGATTAAGAAACATTTGGTGGGTTTTATTCACGTTTTGAGGAATGATAAAGAATTTAATGAAATGAGAAATTAAATTTAAGATGTTATAAAAACTTTTGAAAATTGACTACTTCTTTGGTGGAAGAGTTTATTTTGCCAGCATACATGTTTCATTATAAAACTTTATCTTGTGAAAGAAGTCAATTTGAATTTCCCAAATGGAATGACTTCCCTTTCTCCCCCAAAAAGAAGAAAAAAACATTTGACTAGGACAAGGCCTGATCCCAATACACATTTTCCTAATGTTTGATGCTTTATCTAGGATTGTTTCAGTATTGTTCCAAATTTAACCAGGAGGGTTGATCCTCAAGTGGCTTTATGTTTAAAACAGCGGAATTTTTCCAGATTCTTAAAGTGTTTAAATCACAAGTAGAAACAAGGATGTGTGAATAGTTTGTAATACCAACAAAAAGATGCACCAGTGTAAAAGACGCAGCACTTAAACTATTCTTACTTGGTTTTTAAATGGTTTTATATATGTTTATTTGAAGTTGTTTGTAGTGGAGTGTGGTGTTGCCCCTTTAAAAAAAACCTTATATTTTCATACAACTTTGTTGAAAATACTTTATTAATCCGCAAAGGGAAATTTGATGCTGCGGTGCTAACACCTCGATGCCTTCCCGGTCCGCTTATGGACTATTTTAAGTGACACTGAAAGAAAAATGAAAATTTGTTCCGTCTCGTCGTCTACCGCTTATCCGGTGCCGGGTCGCGGGGGCAACAGCCTCAGACGGAAAGCTCAGGCTTCTCTCACCCCAGCTGCATCCTCCAGCTCACCCGGAAGGATCCCTAGTCGTCCCCAGGCCAGGTGTGAGACATAGCCCCTCCAGCGAGTCCGAGGTCTGCCTTTTCGTCTCCCCCCTGGTAGGACATTCTCGAAACACCTCACCAGCGAGGCGCTGGTGACCAGACGTCCGAACCACCCCATCTGGCTCCTCTCGACCTGGAAGAGGAGCGGCTCGACACCACGCTCCTCCCAGATGGCAGAGCTCCTCACCCAATCTCTGAGAGAGACCCCAGCCACCCTGCGGAGGAAGCTCATTTCGGCCGCTTGTATCCACGATCTCATTCTTTTGATATCCACCCACAGCTGGTGACTATAGGTGAGGTTTGGAGTATAGATTTGTACATTTTCTAAAACAAAAATTTGTACATTTTCTAAAATTACATTCTTCCTGATATGTCTTTAAGCTTTTTTGTTCACCCTGACAGAATCTAGGATAACTTTAGTTTTGTCTTCTAAACGGTTCATCTTTAATCGGGTAGCAGGAAATGCAGGAGCCTATCTTGGATGATTTCAGGCGAGAGGCAGGATACACCCCCAACAGGTTGCCAGTTTGTTGGGGGGCTACACACAGAGATAACCATACGCACTCTCATTCGTTCACTCCTAGGGGCAATTTTTATAGCTGACGATCAACCTAACACGCATTTTTTTCGAAGGTGGGAGGAAACCCACGCACACACAGGTAGAGCATGCACTTGCAGGGGCAGACTTTGAAGCCTCACCACCAAATTGGAACATGAACCCTGACCTTCTTGCTTTGAAGCCAATGTGCTAACCACTGCGACACCGTACAGTCAGAATTAAACTTTTTCTCTGATCTTGCTGTAAATTGGTTATTTGGGATGAGGAGGAAATATCCATTTTATTATACTTTATTTTAGTGTTTTTCTAGTTAATTTTATATTGTAATGAGTGATTCTACTTACTTTGATCTAGACAATAAAAGTACTTTATCTACTTGAATATTAAATATAAAAATTTAATTTTTTAGTAATATAATTATGTCAAAATTAAACTAGACTTCAGTTAGTTGATAAATGGAAGATTTTTTTTTTTAAGTAATAATTCTAGTTTGGCCTAAATCTGAGTTTGAATTGGTGTAGTACGTCTTCCCGGCCACTAGGAGTCCCTGTCTAGTAAGACAGAGGGTGCCTGTCCCTTTAAGTGAACTCGCATGGAATTTTTAGCCGGTTCAGATCCAGCGTGCTGCCCGTCCGTCCCTACGTTGACGTAAACGAATGCGCTTGAAATGTAATTTTACGTGTTTTCAAACGTTTTCCTTAGAAACAGATTGCTCTAGAGACCTCATCCACCGCTAACTCGTTTCTAGCTCCAAGCTAGAAAACGAAAATAAGGATTTTTTTTATTCCTTGTACAGCAGTTTCACCTTTGGGTGGCGTTCGTCTTTTAAAAAAAGAGAAAGGTTAGCATCTGGATCGTCTCTTTTGGGAAGATATTTACGGTATCACTTCACTAAACTTAAAAAAAGTTTAACTTGTTTTTCAAAAATAAATTTGGTAACAGCTTCCAACAACAGAGATGACAGAGGAACTCGAAAATATTCTGTCGCAGCTGACACAGCCTGACAGCGCTGTTATTAAACAGGTAATCAAAGTTTTTTTCACGATGGATTTTATATTATTTTTCAATCTACTTTGTTGGACCTGACGACAAGAGTCAAAAAATAACAACCACGATGCTTACAACTTAACGTCTGACGTGGAAACCGTTACACGTCAGTGTTTTCTATTGTGATGCAAATAGTTGAAATAATTGATTAAAAGTTTGTGTGTTGTTTTTTTTTTTATCCTTTAGGCTACAGTTCAGCTGAAACAGGCTTTCAAAGATCCAGCCATTATACCAGGATTATGTGCTGTGATGAGTGGCTCCCAAAACCCACAGGTAAAATTGAGAAGACCATATTAATCCCAGAAGGGAAATATGAATGTTACAGTACAAACACGTGAACCAAAAAGAACACACAACATAAAATCTTAAACATATATGCATAAAAATCTGTTGTGAAGATGTAAAATGGTAATCATAGTCTGGAGGATAGGTTAAAGAGTTTAATGGAGGATGGCAGAAACTATTTTCTGTACCGTTCCTTTGAGCAGCAGCGTTGCAGGAGTCTGTTACTGAAGCTGCTCCACAGATTGACTACTGCCTTCATTCTGTCCCTCACCACCACCTCCTCCAGGATCCCAATGTGTTCCCTGTCCTGTGAGACATAGTCACTCCAGCAGGTTCAGGTTCTGCTTCCGGGTCTCCTCCTTGTGGGACATGCCTGAAACTCTGCATCAATGAGGTGTTTGGAAGGCGTCCAAACCATCCCATCTGACTTCTCTCCACCCGAAGGAGCGACAGCTCTTCTTTGAGCTTCTGCCGAATGGCAGAGCTCCTCACTCTATCTCTGAGTGAGAGCTTTACCATAGATGTAGAGTTGGATATATGAATAAATGAATACAACATGATGGGGGAAAAAAAATGAGCGTATTTTGAAATATTTTTTATTTTATTTTTTTATTTTGAATTACTCTATTCATCCCTCACTGGGGAAATTTGTTTGCTGCACTCCTTACACCGCAGCAGGCTGCCCTTCAACGGCGCCAATGGTGGGAGAAGTGGGGGCTAGGTGTCTTCTCCAAGGACCCTAGACGTGCTCTCCGTGGGACGCGAACCCGCGACCTTCCGGTCCGCGGGCGAACGCGCTAACCACGCGGCCACCGTCTCCACCAAATATATTTCACCAAATATATACCAAATATATTTCACTAAGCTGTTAATAATATTTTTGTGAATATGTTGTAAAGCTGTTCACTGTTTTTTTCTAACTATTTTATTTTGTAAAATTTTATTGCTGGATTTATTCTGTTCCCAGTTTTGATTTGAAACTTTGTTGTGTGTGTAGATTCGCCAGTCAGCTGCTGTGATGCTGAGGTTTAGGGTAAAGAAGCATTGGAAAAAGATCAGTCCAGGAGATCGAGAGAGGTTTGTTTTGTACTTCATATTCTTGGAAAAATGATTAAAATGATTATGATTGTGACACTACTACTTTTTTTTTTTTTTATGCAGCCTGAAAGCAGTGGTATTGCAAACCTTTATGCGGGAAACAGAGTAAGCATTGAAATGTATCTGATCATGTCAAATCATAAATAATGATGATCATATTACATATATGTAACATGTGAAATCTTGTTTATTTATCTTTACAGGCATACAGTGCAGCATTCTCTCTCCCAGCTTTGTGCAGTCATGGTTAAACATGAAACACCAGATCGTTGGCCAGCTCTGCTGGAGCTTCTTAATCAAGCAACCAAGAGCACCAACTCTCGCGACAGACAAGTAGGATTAAGACAGGTCTTTTTGATCATATGCGTTGCTTTAGGCCTGAAAAGTAATCCCCTTTTTTGTCTACCAGGTTGGCCTGCTATTGCTGAATAAGGTGATAGAGTCCAACCCTGAACCTTTCCAGCCTCACTACTGCGAGCTGCTGCATTTATTCAGCACAGTCCTCCAGGACGTCAGCAACCCAACATCTTTATACTACTGCATCCTCACCATTACAGCCATAACTGGTTTCACTGGCTCTAATGAAATTGTAAGAAAACCCAGTTGTTTGTTTTAATCTTTTCCAGCACTAGGGCTTTTAAACTGTTTTAGGTAACAAACATTTTCTTTAGGCTATCACTGTGCAATACTTATACGCATAAAAATCTCTGTGATGTTTACAAGTTTTGTTTGACTGCTCTCCAGAAGCAGATGCGAGCCATCCTCCCACAGTTGATTGTTGCTTTGAAGTCCCTCATCGCAGCCAACCAGGTAGAATATTTCACCACTGATGTGTTTTTGCATAGTCATGTATCTAAAGATAAAACAGACTTACTAAGTCATTGTGTTTGACCAGGATCAAGCCTGTGAGGCCATGGAGGTCTTTATTGAGCTGATGGAGATTGAGGTTTCAATCATTGTGCACCACGTTAATGAGATTGTTAATTTTTGCCTGGAGGTAAGCAAACAAAGATATTATGTATATATATATATTTTAATCTGTTTCATATTGAAATCTAAAGTGACCAAGTTTTTTGTTTCAGGTGGGCACCAACACTGCACTGTCCGATTCTCTGCGAGTGAAAGCACTCTCTTGCATCACGTTCCTCATCAAGCTAAAAAGCAAGGTAAAAACTTCTTAATTATGAGGGACCCACATTTCCCTCAGATTTAAAACACATGCCCATGATGCAATTTTATAAATTGCATCATGATGCAATTGCATGATGCAATTTTATAAATTGCATCATGCCTCTTCCACTGCTGAATATTCCCATCCACTGTTAACAAGTTTAAAATTTCTAACACAAAGTGAAATCAATTTTACAAATGGTTGAAAACTGTTGAAGTGTACTGTCGGTTGTATTTAGAGGTGGGTGAGGGGGAGCAAAATCAGAAGTTGTACGAAAACATTCTCTGCATTTTAATAATATAAATTTTTCACTACTTATCGTACTTTTAATCTAAATGTTTAACTTTCATTTACTTTTAGACGGTGCTGAAGCTGAAGTTGCTGAACCCCATCCTTCAGGCCATTTTCCCCATTTTGACGGCGTCCCCTCCTCCAGGTGAACAGGATCCAGAGGATGAGGAAGACGACAACGTCGATGGAAGGGATAACGACAACCCCAAACACTGTGTGGCTCAGGTGGACAGAACTTTGATTAAGTTTTCTTTGCATCTTTTCTGTTTTGAACCAAATAAAATCCAACTTTTTGTCTGTTTCAGATGATAGACACCATGGCGCTCCACATGGCTCCAGAAAAACTCTTTCATCACCTCGTAAGTCATACTGATTTTACCTGAACATTGAGCAGAACTGATGTTTACGTTTTTTTTTTTCCCGTTAGATCCCAATGACTCAAAGTTGCCTGGCCAGTGAAAACCCCTACCAGAAGAAGGGCGGTCTCATGTGTCTCGCTGTGTTGGCTGAAGGATGTGCAGACCACATCCGGACTAAGTATTGATCACTTCAACTTTTTGGTTTTCTTTGAGAAAACTTGGAAAATTTTATGTTCGACTTAAGTTTTTAACAATTTCCATTTATTCTTTTTTTTCCTCTCTTTGCAATAACAGGATGCTTTCTTCAGTGCTGCAGACTGTTTGCCAGAGTTTGTCAGACAGCAATCAGGTGGTGAGAAGTGCTGCACTTTTCGCTCTCGGCCAATTCTCCGAGTTTTTACAAGTGAGTTCTAAATCCCTCACATGCAGAGCTGTATGTATGTTTGACATGGTGTTTCAGAATCAGAATGCTTTTATTGCCATGTCAATGAGAATATCAGAGACTAGGAACTTGCTTTGATACAGCTGTGCAATATTATAAGATGAAAATAATAAAAAATAAATAAAAATAAAAATAATTTGTTATCAGAGAGAAGATTTCTGCACTTGTGTTGTTCTTTTTTATTCTTGACTGTAATTTTTAGCTAGTTTGTAGCATCACAGGTTGTGTAGAGCTGAAATAACTTCTACTACCATATTTTCCGCACTATAAGGCACACTGCATTATAAGGCTTTACAATAAAGGCTGGGGTTATGTTATGCATTCACTAAATGGTGCTTCGCTAGAGGGAAGGTAAAAAAAAAAAAAAAACGTCAGATAGGTCAGTCAAACTTTATTAACAATTACAAAACAGCTTTCTGTTTTTACTCCCAAAATGAATAAATAGCTGTTTTATTATTTTCTCTGAGATAAAATATCAGTGTTTTCGTGACACAGTTTATCTTCCATTGGAGATAAACTCTGTTTAGTCTTACTTACTTGGTGCAGCGCATCCTCTTGCTTCCTACACTTCCTCACCATTGATTCATTGATGTTAAACTATCTCGTTGCGGCTCTATTCCCGTGTTCTACTGCGTGACCGATCGCCTTGAGTTTAAACTCTGCGGTGTAACAGTAGGTGTGTTCAAGATGACACAGGCGGACGCAGATCTGATCGGCGCAGATCGGTGCACAATGCATGCCGGTTAGTTTTTGAATGCAAAAACTAACCGGCATGCATTGTCATTTTTGAATGCAAAACCTAACTGGCATGCATTGCGCACCGATCTGCACCGATCAGAAGTGCGTTCGCCTGTGTCATCTCGAACACACCTATTGGAAATGAGACGCCCTTTCATTTATCCCAGCATGCATCGCGCACTACTTCTTTTACGGGGGAAATGGAGTCGACGGCTGCTTACCGCAGTTGCGACACCTGTTGTAGCTCAATATTAATCCATATATAAGCCGCTCCGGGTTAAAAGGCGCATCGTGGACTTTAGAGAAAATTTAAGGTTTTTAGGTGCGCCTTATAGTGCGGAAAATACGGTACTCTTATACATTTTAGAAAGCTCTTGTTTTAGAACAAATATATGCAAACATATTTATTTGACTAGATGTAAATACACATCAGGTCTTTATGTTAATTTTTTGTGGTGTTTTTATGGTTTTTTTCCACCTCAGCCTGAAGTGAGCAAATACTGTTCAGAGTTGATGCCTTTACTGCTGGGCTACCTTTCATCCCTGAATGAGGCCAAAATCGGTCACATCACTAAAGCCTTTTATGCCCTGGAGAACTTTATGGAAAATCTTGGTAAAAAATATATAAACTAACTTCTTCATCTGAAAAAAAAACCCAAGCTAACAAATTATTTTGTGTCATTAAACAGGACCAGACATTGAGCCGTATCTACCCACTCTGATGGACACCATGCTGTCTGCTCTCAACAGTGCAGAAAACGTCAAGATAAAGGAGCTTGCCGTGTCTGCCATCGGGGCCATAGGTGGGATTTAATTCAGCTACACAAATAACATTCAATTAAAAAGACCTCATTTGGACTTAAACAACTTTCGAATAAAATGTTTAAGTGTCAGTTTGTACATATTTAAGTCTCTCTGGATGAAAGATGTCGCAAGACATATTATCGCCAACTTCCTTCCTGAATTACTGTTATTGACATTTTCAGCCAATGCTGCCAAAGAGTTGCTGGTTCCATACTTCCCTCCTATCATCGAAAGTCTGAAGGGTTTCCTGACCACCACAACAGAGGAGATGAGGTGTCTTCAAACTCAGTCTTTGGGTAGGATAACTTTGTCAAATTGTCCTATTTAAAAAAAATAACAGCTATTTTTTTTCCCTCCAACTTAACAACTTGTTTATTAAGTCTTTTTAATTAATATTTCTGAACTCAAGCTAAAAATGTTAGAAAGGTAAACGTCAAATAATGTGTGTGTGGACAGATACTTTGTCCGTTTTGGCCCGCACCATCGGCAAAGATGTCTTTAGTCCTCTGGCAGCAGAGTGTATCCAGCTGGGCTTAAATCTCACCAACACCATCGATGACCCTGATCTGAGACGCTGCACGTAAGTCTTACTTCTTCTTCATTTTATGACAAAATTATAGACTATCTCAATAAATGTGAACCAATCATTGTTTTTGACATTTTCTTGTCTTTTTCTCTTCATCAGGTACAGCCTGTATTCTGCTGTATCTACTGTTAACTCCGAAAGCCTGACTCCCCACCTCAACGCCATCACAACTGTGATGCTTCTCGCCCTGAAGTCCAATGAAGGAATTACGGTAAAAGCAGTTTTCCAATTCTTTTCTTCCTCCCCATCTAAGTGCTTTGATGGTTGACCGTCTTGTTTGCAACAGGCACACCTGGAAGAGGATAAGACTTTCGTCTTGCTGGACAACGAGGATGACGACGAACCCGATAATGATGGAAAAACTGATGAACTTTTGGAAGACGAGCCAGATCCAGACCTAAATGATGTTGCAGGGTGTGTAAAAGGACATTAGCCTGCTTTTAACAGATCATCAGTAAAACTAATTTGACTCAATGTTACAGCTTCAGTGTGGAAAATGCCTACATCGATGAGAAGGAGGACGCCTGTGACGCTCTGGGAGAAATTGCTTTCTGCACTGGGTAATTTACGGTATCTGAATAATCACGTTGTATTGTACAAACTGGTTGTAAAATTTAGCTTGGTGTGTTTTTCCCTGAAAGAATCGCCTTCCAGCCCTACCTGGAGACCAGCTTCCAGCAGATTTTTGAGATGAGAGATGTAAGTCCGACTAATCTCTGTTTGATGCGCGTCTGGTTTCGGTTTATGTCTCATGTTTACCTTTTTATCAGTGAACAAAACAGTGAAGCAAATTTAATTTGACACATAGAAGCCTGTTTGTTTATCTCAACCTGAAAGATGCAATTAGAATATCTCTGTTAACAAGAGATATTTTGTTCTCCTGCACATGGCTGTGAAACGATTTGAAAATAGCTTCATAAAAAATTTGAAATTCTTTGGAATCACCGTTTACTTGCAGCAATCCTGGCTTCAGTGACCTGTCATGTCAGTGTGTTTTACTGTAAATGACCTTTCTAACAGTTTTTTGTTCCCTAGTTTCCTCATGACGACGTCCGCAGAGCAGCACTTGGAGCCATGGGGCAGTTCTGTCGAGCTCAGCACAAAGTCTGGACAGAGAATCCCACTGATGCAAACCATCAGGGTAACTGAACAAAGCGGGGCGCATAACAGGGCAAAGTTTATACTCTGGACTGATGGAGATGAAGCATTTAGCAGTTTCTTTCTAAAATCTAGGAAATAAACACCACAGTTTGACACTAACAGAGGAGAAGTTGTAATATATAAAAAATATGTTTTTATTTCTTCTTTTATTGGAACTAAAGCAGATGCAGCGAATCACCTACAGATGTCAGTGTTGCTGTAAAAGCAAATATATTGTACCTGGTAATTCAGTTTGAAACTTTTCTAGACACAAAAACATACCAAAATCAAATGTGAAGCAGAAATAGAAACTAGATAGCAAGAATTTTCACAGTAAACAATGTTGGGGAAAGAATCAAGCTGCTGCATTGAACCAGTCAAAGTTCAGATCAGAAATGAGCAGAACAGATAAAAAAGAATTGTCAAAAAAACTCGCAAAATTTCAGCAACTGATAAAGGAAGATCACTCGACACCATTTCTACCATTTTTTAAGGACATTTTGCGTTACATTTGACTTATCTGAACTGGAAAGGGTTGTGCTTTTTTACTAATCTCAAACTTGCCTAATTTTCTATTTAGAGGGACAAAAAGTCTATTTCTTCTGATCATTCTTCCTCTGGTTTCCAACACAGCCATGCTGAAACTGCTGGACATGGTGATGCCTTGCCTTTTGGAGGCGGTGCGGATTGACCCCGAACGTCAGGTTGTCATGGGTGTCCTGGAAACCATAAACGCTGTGATCAAGTCCTGCAAGGAGGAAGTTTTCAAAAACACTTCGCACCTTAAAGAGGTCTGCCATGTAATACGTGACGTGCTCGCTAAGAAGGTAAGAGAAGAAGCATCTAATTGCAATGACAACCTGGAAATAATTAAATTACTTCTGTGTTCAGACTGCTTGTCAGGGTGGCGACCATGATGAAACGGATGATGAAGAACAACAGGTAGTGCATTCACCAGGAAATCTCTCTTTGTTTTTTGTTTTTAAGACTCAGCTTGTACAACACTTTCTGTTTTAGGCAGAGTATGATGCAATGCTGCAAGAATTCGCAGGAGAAGGAATTCCCTTGCTGGCTGCGGCCGTCCCTGCAGACAAATTTTCTCCTTTTCTTAACGACCTTCTGCCTCCCATCATAAACAAAGCTGTGAGTGAACACACACAAAATTATCCCAAAATTTTGGTCTTACTAATGCAGTTTCCGAAAATCTGATACTTTTTTTTTTTTTATCTGCAGAAACTTTCCTGTACCGTGGCAGACAGATCCTTTTCTGTTGGAACCATTGGAGAAATCCTGCAGGCACTGGTGAGCGCCCCAGGAGGCAAAGGGCTGGCAGGGCGTCTGTCCACTCGGCTGCTTCCTGTGCTGGTAGCCGGTGTGAAGGACTCTAACGCTGAGGTTCGCAGCAACAGCGTGTTTGGACTGGGAAGCCTGGCGGAAGCAGCTGGATCCATCATTGCATCGTATCCTCCCACATGTGTATTTTTCATGCCAAGAAATGATGTTAAAGGAAGTGCTTCTTAACCAGAGCGTTCAGAGACTATCCAATGATGCTGTCTGTGTTTTCTAACATGCTGGCCAAAGAGTCCGATGCCAGGGTGATCGACAATCTCTGTGCCGCACTGTCCAGGATGATTTTGAGCAACATGGGCGCTGTTCCCCTAGAGCAGGTTGGTTCAGATCCGTTGCACACCAAATCAAACTGATCGCAGAGAGATGACGGTGTGTTCATTGGCAGGTCGTTCCTGCTCTGGTGGCTCGTCTTCCTCTGAAAGAAGATCTGGAAGAGAATAAGACTGTGTATAGCTGCCTGTCTCATCTCTACAAACAACACCCCGTTCTGGTAACAAAAGAACTTTGCGTTTGCTTTGCTAGTCTAGCTAATGAATATGCTTGCATTGTAACATAAAGTCATCAGAAACACATTAAAAAAACACCAGCAACAGTTTCTGTTAGTTTTTTATTTAATGTTATTTGATAAAAATGAAATCTCTTGATTAAACAGTGTGCTGAGTTTTTATAAAAGCAGCTTTTAATACTTTTTTTCTCCTTTTCAGGTCGTAAAGTTAATCAAGCCGATAGTTGCAGCTACGAGTCAGATTGTTGACAGCAAGAAGATGGATAAAGGTGAGAAATTGAAAGTTAATACTTTCTATTTATCCCTCTGTACTAGGAAAATCTGGTGGAGCGTTTGTAGTTTGCTCGTTACTTTGCTGTTTTTATTCTTCTGTCTCCAACAATTTGCTGTCACACTTTTGCAGACATCCAGAACGCTGTGATTATATTGATGAAGGAATTTGCCCTGAATCACGCTCCAGAGTTCCAAGCAGCTGTTACTTCCATCCCAATGGAGAAGCAGGCCTCACTGAGCGCAGCCATCAGCTCTTCGTAGCTGCAACACACGACCAGGATTTTTATAATATAAGTTTAAGCTGATGCGACATGTGTGTGTTACATCTTTCCGAAATGACCCAAATACTCCTCTTGTTCAACTAAAATTCTATTAATCAGCTCTTCTGCTTCGAAGTATTATAATTTATTTCTTTTAGTTCTGTGGTTAACTTTTTTTTTTTTCCAATGTTTTCTTAAAAAAGAAAAGTGAACGTTTTTTTTCACTAACCCGATAAAAACCATAACTCTCTTTTTTTAACGGTTAAATATTGCATTGACAACAAATAATCTGGATCATTTCTTTTTATTTGGGGACACTTTAGGAAATTTTGCTTCTTTCTGAGACGTAACGGTGCAGTTTTTTTTGAAAACCCAAAGTTCAAGTTGAAAAGTCAAAATGGGTTAACGCAACGTTTACTTAGAAAATTAGTTTTGATACGTAAAGCTCTATGAACATTTAACAAATTGCTGTATTTTCTCAAAGCGGAGCTGCAAGATTTTCACAGGCACATGATGTTGTGCTGTTCCGGCTGCCAGGTTTACAAGTTGCGATAAATTCAAACTTTCATAACACTTCTGAAGTGATTTGGCTTAATATACATTAATTTTTTGTATCTTTCTACATAGATCGAACAATTTCTGCTTGTTTTTTTCCTTCCATTGGATCTTAGATCTCCCTTTGGGACTGGTTTCCAGTAAGATCAGGCTCCTGCTGTTGTTCCAGGTCTAGTTTCATGGTCATCTCAACAGGCGACAAACCTTTCTCAACCCCTGCAGTGAGAAAAAACAAAAAGTTTTACGTGAATGAAAAATAAAAACATTTAGGTCCCTCTGTTCTGCTCTATAAATCTAAACCATGAGACCTCATGTCATCAGACTGAAAACGGTAAACATGCACGTGATGACATCAGTGATTCTGACCTCTCTGCTTCCAGGGCAGAATGTCCATTCCCGTACGACAGAAGGAGCGGTCAGTGTGAGCCTCGGTGCTGTATAAAACCTCTTGGAGTTGCTTCTCTCCGGGTTTCCGAGCTTTGACTCGCACCTCAAAACAAATTGAAAACATTTACTTTACTGCTAAATATTATTCAGACTCCCACACAGGCTTCTTTGGAAATATTGTAGAAAAAATTTGTTTCTCAACTTTTGTTTCTATTTGAACAAAAAGTTCTACTTCAAAAGGTTTTCTGGTTCACCGATGAGTTGCCAACCAACATTTTGCATGCCCTGTTGGCATTTATCTTTTGTAATGAGCAAGTCTCATCTTGGTTCAAATATTTTTAAAAATATGTAAAATATTTTTTCACTTCTGCGATATCTCATATTTTGGAAAATTATTTTAAAAAGTTGTGGTTCTAAACCAGTCTAAATTTGGCTGGGATATCAAAACCACCCTTATTTGCAAGACAATTTTCAAACACATTTGCAGAAAGTGATTTACGTATCATTTGATATCTTAAAATTAAAATCTAGATTATGAAAGAATTTAAAACAAATTGAAAGCTACTCTTCTCACATACACTAAACATATGTTTCAATCAGGGATGGGTGTAATATGTATAGTATAATACAAAAGCTTTACTGTATAGTAATATATCAATAAAAGACGCAATAGTGTATTGCTTATCTATTACTGCCACCTGTTTTTGACTTGTTGAAAAGGCCATTGGTGCTTAAACTATCATAAACTATCAGGAGTGTGAATGCCTTCAGGCACTGTGATAATTAACTGTGAGGGTGCTGCTAGTTGCACGACAATGAATGGCCTGATGTTATTTGCAATCCAACTAGTGGATAAGTAAGTCTCTTGTTTACAATTGAGTGGTTCTAGCTAATCTCAAAAGTGGTCTACTTACCTTCTATTGTCCTCACTGAAACTAAACAAGTAAGACACTCCCCTAGTGTTCACATGATAACAGCCCTGTGAACTGAAACTGGTACCCCAAAGAGAGAACAGATTCACGTTAAGAAGCTTCCTCTTTTGACTTTGAAGCTTTTTCTACAGTAATCACTTCTGGATGAATGAGGGTTTACATGGTATAATTTAAAAGGGGGTTGGCATCTGAAACTAATCATCAGTTTCTGCTTTGCACACTGAGTTACTCAAGATGTCAGTCTGGAAATATTTCGAGCCTGCTCTCAAGACAGATCAAATGTGCAAGGCTGTTTGCAAGCAGCGTTCTTCCAAAGTGTACAAAGTCTACATCAAATCTAAAGACACATCTGAACGTATGTATTTGGAAAGCCGACATCACAGACGACATCATCACAGAGCACGACCCCTGCTTTACCCACACCCTGCAGCTGGTTGTCAAGGATGGGATGAAGCAGGCAGGCCCTATCACCAATGGGCTGGGCAAGGTTGCCAATATCGTCACCCATGTGCATAGCCATGTGCATTGGTCCATACATGCCAGTGAGCTACTCAAGGATGAGCGGCTACTGCAGACAGCCAATGCTACCCGCTGAAACTCTCAGTTGACAATGGGTTGCTCCATACCCCACATCCTAGAGGCCAAACTGCAAGAAGTTGACTGTCCCTAGCTCAATTGTTATGAGCGCAAAATTTTAGGTGAGCTCTCAGAAATCTTGACCCCCTTCGAGAAAGTCACCAACTTACTCCATAATTGCTACAGGTTTGGATCCCCTTTTCAAGCTGAAGTGGGCCCAGGGTCCAGAACTGGAAAGACTGACATCACTGCTCACCAACAAGGCCACAGCCAGTGCCAGCAACAGCACAACTGCCCCAACTCATGCTGCTGCTTCACCGCCAGCTAAGAGGCCTTGCCAGGAATATGACACCTGGATATCTTCCTGGAGTCTGCAACCACATCAACCACCACAGCATCACCAACGGCAGTCCAGCTGGAGGTCCAGGATTAACTCAGGGAGCCTTCTTTGGACAGGTCCAAGGATCCTCTGGCCTATGGAGCACCCAGGACACCAAGTTCCCCCACCTGGCCATACTGTCAAATACCTGGCAGTTCCAGCCACATCTCTAGTGTGTTCAATGTTGGGGGGAGATCTTTCACCCAGAGAGATGCCGACTGTCAGACACAGTATTTAAGTGCTCATGATTGTCCATTCAGATGGGTACATTCATAATTAAATGAAACTGATGTGAAAGATAGTTTGTAGGTATTACAGTAGTAGTATTATTGTAGTAGTTTAACATTATCAACCAATAAGAAATACATTTTAGAAGATGATAAAAATACAAATCGTGTGTTGATCATTTCAGTCAAGAAAAAAGGTCCAGACTCGTCTGTACAATTATGTAAACGTAATAAATGGACCAGTAATATATAACAAAACAAGCAATTGTAATATAGAAATGTAAAATAATAGTAACACATAAAAGTAATAGTAACATATTGCCTGTAATAGGTCCATCCCTGGTTTTAATACTTGCACCCTTCCTTTATTTCTCCTTAAGCTTAATTATACATTAAACATCAGGCCATGTGCTGAGAATTCAGAGCAGCACTATAGGTTAGCATTAGACTTCCTTAAGATCCTTTCAGCAGTACCTCAAGGATGGTGGTTTCTTTCTCCTTCAGCTTCCCTGCTTTGTTCTTCACTTGTGTCTTCTTGGTGTCGACCCACACCACCCTCTCCTTCACCTCTGACCTGCAGAAATAAATCATTAACCTCCACCTCAAAGTGATTTCTCAGGGTCTTTTAAGACATAAACGACTCACTCCTCGATGCCCAGATCTGCCAGAGTGGTGTCCAGAAAAGGGAAAGGTCTGTGTGCAGGGTCCAGCTGAACCTCGATGGGCAGTGTCAGAGACATGGGGACGTCTCGCTCCACTTCAACACGTACCAATACCCCTTTGGCCTCTTTCTCCTGCAAGTTCTTTTCCTCATCCGCCGCCAGTTTGACTCACTGTTCGTATTTACTCCTATTCGTTTACAATCAAGGTGTTACCTCCTCAAATACACAGCTACACTGCTTCTTTATTCACTGCCAACCACTATGGAAGCAGATATCAGTCAGTTTGTGTTCTCAGAGGCACTGATGATTCATAGCACCACCTCCTCTCATGTAAAAGGCCGCTGGAAAGTGTGAGTGTGTCTAATACATACGGACTGCTCAGCAGATGATGGGAATGTGTGTTATGTATCACTCTGATGTGAAGTTTATTAGTTTGTCAGAGGTGTGATGGATAGATGATGAGGTTTGGGTTGTCAGATGTGTTGATCAACAACCCGAACAGGTCAGAGGAAAATTAATATTGGCCATTTACAAATAATTTTTGGTTTTATTCTTTCAAATCACATAAAATATCAATCTGCACTTATGTGTAATGCTGATTCATCCTCCTGTGCCCTCTGTCTCAAATCTGTTGAGCCAAACAGTTGGGTGAAATGTGAAGTTTTCGCTGCGGTGCTACATTTTTAACTATGAAATAGATTTTGAACGTATCTGCTTCAGAAGACAAAACATCATTGTAGACAGCGATGACTTTACTTGTGTAATACAGCGATGAGATTCTGAATTAGAGAAATATTCTAGGCTGAATTGTTTCAAGCTTGCACGATTAGCAATATTTGCTGCCTTAAGCTGTAATTAAAGGCAACATGGAAGATTTTCTTGATGCTCAGTTTTTGCAATATTCCTTAAATTACACTTCATTGGTTGGATTTGAAAGTAAAATTTATAATAAGAAACTGTGGTGGATCGTTGGAAACCTGAGCCAATCGTTTTTGTATGGTGATAAAAAATCCACTGGCTCAAATTCGGTCAATACTCAAACTTAACGGTTTCAGCAACAACTATTTCTTTTTTTTGGGGGGGAAATCCAGAGAAGACCACAGTGAGTCTCACTGTTTAAATTCTAATGTGAAATATTAAAGTCCAGAGATGGAATGAGGAGCTCGGAGTAGAGCTGTTGCTTGTCCGAGTCGAGAAAAAACAGATGGGGTGGTTCGGGCATCTGGTACAAATACCTCCTGAACGCTTCGCTGGTGAGGTGTTTTGGGCACATCCCACCGGGAGGAAACCCACAGGCAGACCCCGAATCTGCTGGAAAGATTATTGCATATCTCACAACTGTTCAGGGAACACCTCAGGGACCCTACTAGGTGAGCTGCAGGATGCAGCTGGGGTGAGAGAAACCTGGGTTTCTTGCCTGATACCATTGACCCCACGACCCGGCCCCATATAGTAGTTTAGTAGTTTATTTTATTTTTCCAGACATTTGAACATTTTCTTACAAAACAAAAGCAAACAATAAAAGGAAGACAACAAACCAGAACAAAAAATATAAACGAGTAATATGACTCACAGACTTTAGCTGTAAACTCTTAGTTTCCAGTATAATTTTAAGCTCTACATCAGGCCTCTCATCCAGCCAGAGAGGGCAATCTGCTGCTACACATACAACGGGGATAATAAGTATTTGACACATCAGCATTTTTATCAGTAAGGGGATTTCTAAGTGGGCTATTGACTCAAAATTTCCACCAGATGTAGCCATCAAGCCAAATATTGAATCCATACAAAGAAATCTGAACATTTAAGTTTACAACTTGAGTCATAATAAATAAAGTGAAATGACACAGGGAATAAGTATTGAACAAATGAAGATAACAAGGTGCAAAATGGCATAGAAAGCCAGGAGATCACCTGAAATCTGTCAGTATTGAGAGAGAAACCCTGGCCCCTATCAGTACTAATTGATATCAGCTGCTTTAGTCCTAATTGTTGGCCTATAAAGACTTCTCATTACCCAGGAAAGACTTCATGATGGGTAAAAGCAAAGAACTCTCTCGTAATCTTATCGTTGAAAAGCATTTTGATGGGAATGGTTATAGGCGCATTTCCAGAATGCTGAATGTTGCTGTGAGCACTGTGGGGGCCATTATCCGGAAATGGAAAGAGCATCAGTTCACCATAAACCGGCCACGATCAGGTGCTCCACGTAAGATCCCTGTCCGAGGAGTCCAAAGAATAATCAGGAGAGTTCTCCAAGAGCCAAGAACCACTCGGGCAGAACTTCAGGAAGACCTTGCATCAGCAGGTACTGTTGTTTCAAAGAAAACCATAAGCAATGCATTGAACCGCCATGGCATCCATGCACGGTCACCACGCAAGACTCCACTGCTGAACAAAAAGCATGTTGAGGCTCGGTTAAAGTTTGCCAAACAGCATTTGGAGAAGCCTGTGAATTATTGGGAGACTATAGTATGGTCAGATGAAAGCAAAATTGAACTTTTTGGCAGTCATTCTACACACCATGTTTGGAGAAGAAATGGCACTGCCCACCACCCCAAGAACACCATACCAACAGTTAAGTTTGAGGGAGGAAGCATAAAGGGTTTGGGGCTGCTTTTCAGCAAGGGGTACTGGCAGACTTCATATTATTGAAGGCAGGATGAATGGAGAAATGTACCGGGACATTCTGGATAAAAATCTGCTGCCATCAACCAGAAAGCTGAAATTAAAAAGAGGGTGGACATTTCAGTAAGACAATAATCCCAAACACACGGCCAAGGAAACAATCAAGTGGTTTCAAAGAAAGAAAATCAAGTTGCTTGAATGGCCCAGTCAATCACCTGACCTAAATCCCATAGAAAATCTATGGAGAGAACTGAAGAGCAAAGTTCATAAGAGAGGCCCAAGGAACCTTCAAGATTTTAAAGACCGTTTGTGTAGAAGAATGGGCCAGAATCGCTCCTGAGCAATGCAGATGACTGGTCTCTCCATACAAGAGGCGTCTAGAAGCTGTAATCACCAACAAAGGCTTTTCTACAAAGTATTAAATAAAGTGTGTTCAATACTTATTCCCTGTGTCATTTCACTTTATTTATTATGACTCAACTTGTATAATTAAATGTTCAGATTTCTTTGTATGAATTCAATATTTGGCTTGATGGCTACATCTGGTGGAAATTTTGAGTCAATAGCCCACTTAGAAATCCCCAAACTGATAAAAATGCTGATGTGTCAAATACTTATTATCCCCGCTGTACATTTCAGGATGAAGAACATCTACTCATTCTCGTACTGGACATCTCTGGGCTGAGGAGTCTCCCTTGTTTCCATCAGGATGAAGAACATCTATTGACTTCTTTAGATATTTAGCTGTAGAGTAGAATAGGCTAATATTTAAACAATAATCTTTGACACATTGGTTGCTCGTCCCGGGGGAGGGATCTCTCTTTCATGTGGATCCCCACAAGGTTTCTTATTTTTTCCCCACTGATGGGTTTTTTAGGAGTTTTTCCTCTCCGTAAAGGAGAGTCTAAGGGCATAAATGTGCTAGTCTTGTTTAGTTAGCATTTGTTAGTTATTTTTCTTGCTGTGTATTTGTGTTAATACATTCCTCTTTTCTTGTGAAGCCCATTGAGACGGAAATTCTGTGATTTTGGGCTATACAAACAAAATTGAAATGAATTGAATTGTGTTGGAATAAGGAATCTCATTTTGTTAATGTAATTACCATCAAGCTTCGTTCACATCCATGTGGATGCGCACACACATGTAAACAAGCAGTTATTTAATGTTTACTTTAGTTCTGTTCCAATGTGTGACACTAAAATCAAACTGCATCCCATGTAGTCAACAGAGTTTCCATTTCAACACGCTGATGTGAATGAAGAATAACCCTCCCAGACTGCAGTCCTGACCTCAGCTCAGGCCTCTCACTCACAAAGAGGTGCCACATGGACTGCAAGTGTACAGAGTTACTGAAGCATGAGGTCACACATGTTTTCTGCTGGTGAGGCACAACTTGCTGTTATTAGACAGGACGAAGAATTTCTATTTGTTTCTGCACAATGAATACAAACTTTAGTTGTAAACAGATTTATTAAGAATATCATGAATATCAAACGTACAATTTTTATCAATAAAATTAATCCAAATTTTTTTTTTTAATAACAAGTGGAAGTCTATTAACGTTATGACAATTATGGAAAAAATTGAGAAATTTTAGAACAGATGTTATAAAAAGTAGCAACTTGTTGAATTATTAGTAACTTAGAAATGTTTTTCTCTTACAGGAGATTAAATCATGTTTCTTTGATTATTTTGATTGAAAACTGCATCAACTTTTCACTTCGACTCTCTGGTTTTCAGTCATACTGATTGTTTGGTGGCTCTAAAATAATTGTACTGTATGGCTTCATTTGAAGGGCAATCAACTCTCTGGCTGACAGGAGCTCTGAGGAGGAAAACACATCATAATCATTAGTACTTTAATCTCAAATCCCTTATTTGCAGACAGAATTTCAGGTAGATGGAGTTTTTTTTTTCTCACCAAGTAGTTTGTAAAGTGTTAACGCTGCAATGCCGCGGTTCGCCTTGGGAGGCAGCAGAGAGTCAAAGGTGACCTTGCCAATAGTCTGCAGGGAGGAGGTGACGTATCTGCAAACACAGTGTGAGCAAAGCTGGAGTCACTCTGTAAAACCTATTGGTGAATATAAATAAGATTTGTATCTCTTTTAAGACCATTAATCTTCCCGTAGAGGATTGAACTCACACACACACACACACTCATGCATGCTGAATGTTACATTCACATAAGATTTGCATAAGCGGTGGTCAAAAAGGAAAAGGTGGCTCAGGCTCATTCCTCATGTCTGCTTTGTGTTTTAGATTTTAAAGCAAGAGTCAGCAGGTCAGTCTGCAACACTGGAAGCAAATGCACACAAGAGATAATTTAAACCGGGGTGTCAAACTCAAATCCTAGAGGGCCTGTGTCCTGAAGGTGTTCCATATGTTCTCACATCTACACACCTGATCCAGGTTATTGAATCAATGTGCCAAATTTTATTGGCTGTTGATTTCATTTTATGTACATCTGCTGTATTGAACGAGAAACACAATGAAACTTTGGCCCTCCAGGACCGGATCTTCACACATGATTTAAACTGTAAAGACAGGAGACGGCTTGAGAACAGTAAGGGGCAGTAATGAGCATACTGGTTTCACTAACACTATGATAAGGCCCATCTCATGCAAAATCAACTTTCCAGAGCTTCTATTGTGGCTCATGAACATGTCCAAATTGGTTTCCCAATTGATGCATGCATGTTTGCATGCAAGTTTAAGCCTGGTTATTCTTTTCCTGGAGCAGCAGAGAGAGAGGCTAATACCACGTTGCATTGACCACACCTCAAGGAAGTACATCTGTAACCTAGCAACATCCTCCCCAGTGATCAGGCCTCTCTGATTCTTTCACATCTGCTACTTGCACTGCTTTTGGTTGTCCCGCTCCATTGGACAGCTATGAGACATACTGACTCCCGCAAGTCCGGGGTCTACTCCCATTAGGACATACCCAAAACAGCTCACCAGCGAGGCGCTTAAGAAGCATCCTAACCAGATGCCCAAACCACCCGATCTGGCTTCTCTTGACCCAGCAACGGCTCTACTCTGATGACAGCTTAAATCGCGCTGTTTTCATTTGGGCTCACATAAAAAAAGAGGAAGATTTTCTAATTATTGTAAACAGAACAGTATGAGTAACACAATATCATTTAAAATATTTTTAGAAATGACTGTAAAAATGGAAAATAAGTACAAAGGAGAATTTTTTTCTGCTTCAGTTTCAGAGAGCTGAGGGTAGCCTGATGTTTGGGGGCAAAACCTTGCAAATTTTTGGTTATGCTTTAGCTTTTGAATTAGTTTGTGTAAAATGCAGTGCGGTAGCAAGGTCAGGTGGGATACAGGAGATCCACTATCAGAAAGTGGATGTAGCTTTTCAAATGGAAGAAAGTGAATAGTTAATGAGCTGGGTGGGCAGGTGAAGTCCATCAAGTCTGGTGCCCTTCATCTGGATCTTACTTTCTAAGTGCTTAAACCGTGTGACTGTGGCCCATGTTGGAGAATTTTACTAGCGCTCTCATCCTGAAGTACACCACCATCTCTTTGTTTTTTTTGTGCAATTCATTGGGTTGGGCTGCAAAAAGCAGGATCTCTGCTTTTTGTGGATGATGGGGTCCTATTGGCTTCATCGGACTGTGATCTTCAGCTCTCACGAGATCGATTTGCTGCAGAGTGTGAAGCGGCCGGGATGGTAATTAGCGCCTCTAAATCCGAGACCATGGTCCTCGCCCGAAAAAGGGTGGAATGCAGGTTCCTGCCCCAAGTGGAGCAGTTTTAGTATCTCGGGGTCTTGTTCACAAATGGGGGAAGGATGGAGCGGAAGATCGACAGGCGGATCGGTGCGGCGTCAGCAATAACTAGGATGCTGCATCGGTCCGTCGTGGTAAAGAGAGAGCTGAGCCGAAAAGCAAAGCTCTCAATTTACAAGTCGATCTACGTTCCAACCCTCATCTATGGTCACCAGCTGTGGGTGGTGACCGAAAGAATGAGATTGTGGGTACAAGCGGCCGAAATGAGCTTCCTGCGCAGGGTGGCTGGGCTCTCACTCAGAGATCGGGTGGGGAGCTCTGCCATCCAGGAGGAGCTCGGTGTCGTTCCCCTCCTGCTCCAGGTCGAAAGAGCCAGATGGGGTGGTTCGGGCACCAGCCCCCCGAGCGCCTCCCGGGTGAGGTGTTTTGGGCACGTCTCACCGGGAGGAGACCAAGAGGCAGACCCCGGACTCGCTGGAGAGACTATGTCTCACAGCTGGCCGGGGAACGACTTGGGATTCTTCTGGGTGAGCTGGAGGATGTAGGCGGGGTGAGAGAAGCCTGGGCTACTCGTTTGAGGCTGTTGCCCCTGCAACCCGACCCGGGAACAAGCGAAAGATGACGGAACGAATGGAATTCATTGGGTTGTAAAGGACAACAATATTTGTCTGAGGATTGTTTACATGGTGAATAGATCACGTTGACCACAAAGAAACTCTTGATGCACTAACAAGGAGATAAACATTATTCATGCATAAAGCTTGTTCTTTTTTTCTCTCTGATTGCAATCTTACATCAATTTACGCACATTGTAACATCAATGTACCTGAGAAAGTTCCAGTTTTCTGCAGAAGTCTGTGTTTTAGGGATTTCAATGTTTTCTTCTACTATTGGTGCCATCGATGTCTGTCCCTCCTCTTGTGGAGGAGACCTTTGGAGATGTACATATATATTTAACAAAGTTCTCATCCATCTAGTTGTCTGTCCATTCAGCTGAGACTCACCATCTGCTGCTGATGGGGGTGATTATTTCGCTTCCAGATTTCTCTTCTTTGGACACTTCAAACTGAACATCGGACACAGCTGTTCACACAAGCAAACACACAATCATCTCAATCTTTGAAGTAAATTATGTATAAAATCTGCTGCTGTGTGAGAGGACGACTCACATAAGCTCCCCATACTCTGCTGCTCTGCTCCACCAGATGCCTGATCGAAGGAAGAAAGAGTTTTATTAACTACTTTAGATAATCTGTTGAACCAGCCGGACTCTCTCTGCTAACATTTCCACTAACCTCGGTCCTCTTCTCCTTCCTCTCTTTTCTCGGGATCTCCACGTCTGGCTCCAAGTCTTCCTCTGCTTTTAACGTAGCAGTTATTCTGGCTCGTTGTTTCCATAGCGACTGTAGGTCATTGTGAATAAGGACTGCAGAGAAGGTCAAAAGGCAAAGTTAGGAGGTTATAAATGGAAATTGTGTTTTCCTCGGAGCTGGGCAGAGTTATTTTTACACAAAATCAAAGTATCTGCTGCTAAAGGGAACGAGAGCTGTTAAAATGCAACGTAGCTCGTTTCCCTTTAGACCTTTTTGTGATTGTCAGAAATCCAGATTCACCGGGTAGTTCTTAATCAGATGAGACTCAGATGTGTTCATGTTTTTATAGGAGGCAATTTGATAAGAAAACATGTAATACAACCATCATTGGGAGCGAGAAAGAGCTGGCTCGCGCTGGGACTGGTTACTGCCTCGATGTCCAGTAGGAGAATATTGATCTGGTGGAAATGAGAAGAAATGAGCTTTGTGGCACAGATGCTGACATTGTGAGGAGTTTTGGTTTTAAACATGCAAATCATATTTCTCTACCAGGTTCTGCGTCTCAATGTCTTCCATTTCAAGCCGCCTCTGCATCTCGCTCTCAATTATTTGGATTTCTGGGTCTGCAAAAATGAGCTGGCGCCTGCGTTTCCGACCGGGAATCATTGGAGGAGGAAAGGCCTGAAGGCAAACACATCCAATCACCTTTAATGATCACAAAGTACCTCAGAATGAAGCAATTTACTTTTACATCTCTGAAATGCTTTAGATAACTTACAATTAAAAAAAAATTGAAATGCCTAATTCTTTTCTTCATGTTTCATTGGTGTTCAAGAATCTAGTGTTCAGACGTTTGTTTGTAAGTGTTACTTTTAAGCAGGTAAAGATGGAAACACACACATGTACATACATGAATGTATACACATACTACCTAACCAACATATTACACAGGTCTACATAGAACTGATGCTTCCGTCATATGAATGAAGTACACTTTTGATTTAAACATTTTTTAAATAGAATTACTTGTTCTAATTTCCCTCTCAAATCTTTGGGTGTAAACTTCTTCTTCTTCTTCTTTCGGTATGTCCCTTCAGAGTTCGCCACAGCAAGTCAGTTTCTTCCATTTAGCCCTATCTGCTGCATCTTCTTTGGTCAAGCCAACTATCTTCATGTCTTCCTTCACTGCGTCCATAAACCTCCTCTTTGGTCTTCCTCTAGTCCTCGTTCCTGGTGGTTCCAAATCCAGCATCCTTCTTCTGATGTACTCTCTCTCTCCTCTGCACATGTCCAAACCATCTCAGTCTTGCCTCTCTGATTTTATCTCCAAAATCTCTAACATGTGCTGTTGTCCTGATATATTCATTTCTAATCCTGTCCATTCTGGTCACTCCCAGAGAGATCCTCAGCATCTTCATCTCTGCTACCTCCATCTCTGCTTTCTGTCTTTTTCTCAGCGCTACTGTCTCTAGACCAAACAGCATGGCCGGTCTCACCACGGTTTTGTACACTTTTCCTTTCATTTTAGCTGAAACTTTTCTGTCACACATCACATCTGATACTTTTCTCTACCCGTTCCAGCCTGCCAGCAACGCTTCTTCACCTCTTTTCCACACTCTCCATTGCTCTTGACTGTTGCTCCTAAGTACAGTACTTAAAATCTTCCACCTTCTTTATCTCTTCTCCTTGTAACCTCACTGTTCCATTTGGATCCCTCTCATTCACACACATGTACTCTGTTTTACTCTGACTAATCTTCATTCCTCTTCTTTCTAGTGCAAACCTCCACCTCTCCAGCTTTTCCTACACCTCTTCCCACCTCTCACTACAGATCACAATGTCATCTGCAAACTTACTGATCATTTTTGCTAGCGTTGGGTCTTTTACTTTAAGCTATGTCTAGTCTAACTACGTTGTAGAACTTTCAGAACTTAAGCGATTTTTTTTTAATTCATTTATGAAATAATAAGTGGTTAACAACCCTAATCATTTTATGTTGGGCTTGTTACTACGATTCATATGTCATAAACGTATGCATCATGTATGTACATATCTTAACATTTTAGATGTTGACCTGCTTTCTGCCCTTTATCTAAGCAAAATATGAACACATTTTGCAGCTTCACAGCTGAATGGTGTTGTCATATAATGTATGTAAAACCATGGCTGTGGAAGTTGCAAACTTAGACTGCAAAAATCAATATCTACTCTTTACACTGAATTGAGAACCAACCATTGTTCCATGGTCTCACCTCTCCATTGGGAGTTCCTGCTGATCCACTATGGGACTTCAGGGGTGTGTTCAAGCGAAGCATCTCCTCTGCTCTATCAGAAGGAGTTACATTAGCGAGAACAGCAGCCGCAGAAGCTCCCACAGGCAGACCCATTTTCTCAGCTTGCACCCAGATGTCCATCTTCTGGTCCGTCTCTTGAGGTCTAGACACAAAATATCTCTCAACAAACTAAATTTAGAAAAATTCTAAATGAATACCACACTTACTGGTCATTGAAAGAGATGTTTCCGATTTCTCCCGCCTCTTCCTTCACCGGCTGCTCATCCACTAATCAATAAAAATATCTTTATAGACAACAACTCAAAATGTTACATTAATGGCTAAAAAATGAACATCAGATCAGGAGTCAGGCTTAATCTAACTACTTTTTCCATCCTGGGTTTTGCTTAGCATCTATTAGATCATTTGTAGTATGTAAACTTATTAAAAGACCACTGATGGCCCACTAATTAGTTAAAGCATTTCTGAAACATGTCATAGACCACGCACCTCTCCAGACCTGACCATCTTGATTCATCAGTAATTCGATGTCTTTGACTGTGGCTTCTGGAAGGTCCTTTCCAACAAAACACTGGCACAAGAAGAAGAGTAATGACCCAAACAAATAGAGGCAATATGTTTGGTTATCTGTGTGTCCACAGGGATGAATAACAAGTATATGTTTACCGCAAAGCTGACATAAAGCCATGGGACAGACAAGCAGATATGGGAACAACATGTCTCTGTGATGGCAGACAGATGTAATTAACCTGATCTTATCAAGTCACAATGAACTTCATCAGCTGACAGTGCTGTAGGAGCATCTATCTGCTTATGAGTGATAGAATGAGGATGATGGTGGTCTTATATTTCATCATGAACCAACATGGCTGGACAGAGTTGCTTCTACACAATTGTTTCCATTAAAGCTCTACTGATGCTCAGAGGTGGAATGTTACTGCACAATAATAGTGGAATTTTATGATATGGTCCATAAGTTTGAACCGGTTTTAATGTGAGAAGATGTGTGCCCATGATCCAAGCCATTGTTCTTATTTAGGTGTCTGAAAATGATGACTAAAGTGTTTCCTGTTCCTGAACTCTGAAAGACATTTTACCTCCTCAGCACCGTTGCCGTACGTCTCCGTCTCTAATAGCAGAGGGGAACCTGATTTAAAACAAAACCAAAGCATGTCTTAGGTATGAGAAATAGACCAGCATATATTAAAAAACAGTGGAACCTGAAAATTTTACATCATCAAAACAAAATGAGTCTTTCTTTCTATTGTTTTCCCCCCAAAAGCAGGTTGTTTGATCTTCTGAACTGTTTATTCCTAATAGGGCTGAGGGAGTGCTGAAGCCTATCCCAGCTAGAGGTGAGATTGGGACTAAAGAATTCAGCCCGACCCGGCCCGCGGGTATTGACTGTCTTCCTTAGTTTAGTATCCACACCTCGTTTTACCAATTCTGTTCATCACCCTCGTGGACAGAATATCTAGGCGCAGCCGAGGCGTCGGAGGGATCCGGTTTGGTGACCTCAGGATCGGATCTCTTCTTTTTGCGGATGATGTGGTCCTGTTGGCTTCATCGGATTGTGATCTCCAGCTCTCACTGGATCGATTTGCTGCCGAGTGTGAAGTGGCCGGGACGGGAATTAGGGCCTCCAAATCCGAAACCATGGTCCTCACCCGGAAAAGGGTGGAATGGCCCCTGCGGGTCAGGGACAGGGTCCTGCCCCAAGTGAAGGAGTTTAAGTATCTCGGGGCTTGTTCACGAGTGGGGGAAGGATGGAGCGGGAGATCGACAGACGGATCGGTGCGGAGTCAGAAATAACTAGGACGCTGCATCTGTCTGTTGTGATAAAGAAAGAGCTGAGCCTTAAAGCTAAGCTCTCGTTTTACAAGTCAATCTACGTTCCTACCCTTACCTAAGGTCACTAGCTGTGGGTGCTGATCGAAAGAATGAGATTGCGGATACAAGCGGCCGAAATGAGCTTCCTCCGCAGTATGGCTGGGCTCTCACTCAGAGATCGGATGAGGAGCTATGCCATCCGAGAGGAGCTCGGTGTCGAGCCGCTCCTGCTCCAGGTCGAGAGAAGCAGATGTGGTGATCTGGGCATGAGGTCAGGACGACCCCCGAGCGCCTCGCTGGTGAGGTGTTTTGGGCAAGTCCTGCCGGGAGGAGACCAAGAAGCGGACCCCGAACTGGTTGGAAAGACTATGTCTCACAGCTGGCAGGGGAACGACTTGGAATCCTTTCGGGTGAGCTGGAGGATGCAGCTGGAGTGAGAGAAGCTTCTTTCACTTAGAGGATCCATTCAATACTAAAACAAAATCTTTTAATTTTGAAGAACTAGAAGCATAAAAAAGACTTAAAGTATATTTAAATCCCTCAACTTTTATAAAAATGAGACAATCCGTTCAGAAGATGAAATGAAAAATGAGTTTTTACCTTTTTTTCTGTGACTGCTGCCCTCTGAGGATGGCTCGGACAGGCTGTAATCAATCTCAAGCATATCAACCTATATTTGAGAAACATAATTAAGGGTAATGAAAAGCAGGTCATTTACTTTATGAGATTATAGAGCAAAAGATTTAATAGAAAACTAAATAGATCCAGACTTCAGAAGATAAATAACTTATAATTATGACGGTCGCTGCTGGTTTTTCTACATCATCTTTCCAACATACAATGTATAGTTGGTTGGAATTATTAGCTTGTGGATGACTAAGCAGTAAAATATTTCTATGTGCTGTTATTTAGGTAAAGGTTTCCATGGAGCATGTTAATAATACACATGTCTACATGTCCGCCCTGTATTGTGATTGTTGTATTTGTCATCATGAATGAAGTTACGTAGTTTTTTCCACAAAGTCAAAGGTCAAATCAGTCTGCTAGCTTTACAGAAAACCAACTGAGTCAGAGTTTATCTGGTGTGATTCATCCACTTAGAACTAGAACTGAAGGAATTGAAGGGACTAAAGTTCACTGTCATAAACAAATCGAGATGAGTTCACAATTAATAAAAGCTATTCTTTCTGACAGAAGCTGAAGATTTATGCTGACTTGTGGTCTGAATAATCCAGCTGTGACAAAGTAATTTAACCACTGTGGTTCATTGAGAAAAAAAAAAGAAAAAAGAAAACAACCTTGGGTATTTTAAATGGGGTGGGTAGCTGATCACTTCCCAGTAAACCAAAGTAGGGGTCCAGAGCTCCCTCAGTTTCTTGCATCAGCCATACGTTATCCGTAAGTGATATTTGCCCAGTGGGAAGCCTAGAAATAAGATAACATAAGAAGATATTTTTATTTCCACATCATTTACATTCCCATCATCAATCCCAGACATTCAACTAATTTCACCAGTTCGAATAAAACACAAAAATGTAAAACCACCTACTCTCTGATTGAGTGGTTAAAAACTGTTTATAAAAGTTTATCATCAATCAGTTTGAGTGTAAAAATTTAACTGAATTTTTTTTTTTTTTCAGGTAACTTGGTTATTTTAAAACAAGGTTCTATTTACAAAAGTAAAACAGTAAGAGAGCATAAAAGTAATTCACAATTTAAATTATGTCGTATTAATCATTTACAACAGCGGTCCCCAACCACCGGGCCGCGGACCGGTACCGGTCTGTGGGTCTAGTGGTACCGGAACGCACAGAAAGAAGAAATAACTTCCTTTATTTCAGTTTGGTTTATTAGTCGATTCATAATGATTTTTTTTTTTAAAGTCGCCGAATTTTCTTCCATCAATGACTCACCTTTGACGCATCATCTCATTAAAATTAAACCCCAAAACGAGTTTAAAAAAAAATACGTTCATGAAGCTTCTTTGCTAAGCGGAGCAGACTGGACCTTGGAAACACTCTTCAGATTTCAGGCCAAGACGGGACTGTCTGGTTCTACCAAAACAAAGTCAGAACTCTGATCCAGTGTTGATGTAAGGAGCTTAACTGGTATTTTTTTTATTTTTTAACTTTGTTTTTGTGGTGTCTTATATTTTGAGGGTACGTTTACCGTTGCCATAGCAACCGTTAGGGTCCGTTGGGGCAAAGAGAATGTTTTTCTGTTATAAGGACGCTGCTGATAAATTTCTTGTGAGGAAAAAATGGATTTAAGTTTATTATTATTGATTTTAAAAAAAGGCCAGTTTTTCAGGCAGGTCTTATTTAGTTTTTCTGCGACTCCTTTAGACCGTGTTTAGTGTGTGGTTAACTTTGTAAAAATGAGTTCAGTTTAACTTCTACTTCACCAACCGGGTTGCCGTTTATTTACATTCAGTTCCAGTTCCCTCACCAATTCAATTCAATTGTACTTGTATAGCCCAAAATCACAGAATTTCTGTCTCAATGGGCTTCACATTGCAGATTCAGAAAGACGAAAAACAAGAAAAAAAGAGGAATGTATAAACACAAATACACAGCAAGAAAACTAACTAAAAATGCTAGCTAGACAATACTAGCACATTCCTGCCCTTAGACTCTCCTTCACGGTGAGGAAAAACTCCTAAAATAGAAATCTCGTGGGGATCCACATGAAAGAGAGATCCCTCCCCCGGGATGGGGAATCCAATGTGTCTAAGACTATTGCTTAAATATTAGCTTATTCTATTTTACAGCTAAATATCTAAAGAAGTCAATAGATGTTCTCACCAGGTCTCACTCTCTGTTATCTACACAAGTAATAATACACACGATCGCCCCCTGGCAGTGGCTCTATTGAACTCACTATTTACATACAATATCACATATTGTTATTTCTTTTCTCTTTTTTAAATTTTTTCTCTCTTTAACAAAACATACCTGACTAACTGACAAAGTCTTTGTAGTGTTGTGGTCCGCGAATAACTCTACCACTTCTGGTTGTTATTGGTGCCCTACGTATGGTCTGAGAGACTGGTTGCATACGTCCTGGGTTTGTTGGGTCTACATTCTCAATGTTCATAGGTACCGACAGTGGTATGTCATGGTTATGCGTAAGGTGTCTCCGATTCCTCCTGAGCACCGCATCAGATTCCATTTCAACCTTATTTGATCTACAATCAATGTGTCTTTTCACTGTGCTGCGCCTCCATTCATTGTGAGATGGAAAAGGCTGTATTATCACAAAATCACCTGTCTCCAGGGGAGAGAGATCTCTTGGCTGATCAATTGTAGTATGTAGACTGGCGTTGCTTGTTACGCAGTGCCTGTGTAGCCTTAATTACTTTGGGCTGGAGAAGGCTGGCTTTAACTGGCAGTAAAGTTTGTGTGCGGCGGCTCAGCAGTCTCTGTGCTGGGCTTGTGTCTAGTCCTTGCAATGGTGTGTTCCGATGGTTCAATAGTGCAAGATAAGGATCTTGACCTCTGGCTTTGTATAGCAGTCTCTTAGCAGTCTTAACAGCAGACTCTGCCTTGCCGTTGCTCTGTGTAAAACCTGGAGATGACGTTTTGTGGTCAAATTCCCACAGCTGGCTAAATCTTTGGAAATCTTTGGACGAATACTGTGGTCCATTATCTGAGATTATGGTGTCAGGAATGCCATATCTCGCAAAATGTGCTTTTAGCTTCCTTATCACTGTGGTAGCTTTGGTATCTGGCAAAAAGTCTTTTTCTTAGTAGTTGGAATGATAGTCAATTGTGACATGGTAATCTTTGTCGATGAACTGAAACATGTCCACACCCACTTTTGCCCAAGGTCTGTTGGGTATGTCGTGTGGATGCAGCGTTTTCTTCTGTTGTTTGTCATCAAATGACCTGCAGATTTCCCAACGAGCTACATGTGTTTTTATTTGGTCATTCGTGCCAATCCAAAAAAACACATTCCCTGGCTCTATGTAGACATCCCTCTGCCCCAAGATGAGATGGATACAGCCATTTGGTGATGTCTTTCTGTAGTGAAAAAGGAATAACCACGCGCTCTCCTTTAAACACAATGCTATCCTGATGACTGAGTTCCTCTTGAAACGAAAAGTAGGGTCCTATTTCAAGTGGCATGGCTCTTTTGTCTGAAGGCCATCCCTGTTGCATAATTTTAATAACTGTTTGCAGTGTGTTGTCCTCCTTCATAGCTGTTCTGATCTGGCTAAGACTGTCATTGGAAATAGGTATCTGTTGCATCATATTAATAGACTCTATTTCAGCTAATCTTTGGAGCTAGCATTCTGGGAGATATGCTCTGATTAAAGTTTCTGCCAAGTAACATGTCTTTTCCTGGGACATTCACAACATCTATGTCATATTTCTGACTACGCAGTATCATCCTCTGAAGTCTTTGTGGTGGGCTTAACAATGGTTTACAAACTATAGTTTCCAATGGCTTATGGTCAGATTGCACAGTGACTTTGCAACCATATGTGTACTAATTAAACTTTTCTAGGCTGAAAACCACTGCTAGAAACTCTTTTTAAATCTGGGCATAATTTGAAAAAGAGTTATGCCTGTCACGGACAGACCGGTCCGTGAAAATATTGTCAGACAGGTTTGTGGCGCAAAAAAGGTTGGGAACCCTGATTTACAAGGCTGTGTGTCACAAATCTTTGATGGAAGTTTTTAATCAAGTTGAAAAGCTCAAGAATATCAAATGTGTTTGTACTTAGGCTGTTCCTTCAGGTTGATTTCTGACAACGCTTCAGTGCGTACCAGGCGATCAATAGCAGTCTGGGTCTCCTCTAGAAAAAAAGAAAAAATGGTAAAAGAAATGCCGCAGGATGGAATCAAAATGACACTCGTGTTATAAACTATTTATTTTTTAATAGTGACTTAATAACTTTAAGTGTAAATAGAATACGTACATGTAGTTTTACGTTTAACATTTTTTTCTTGTAAAGGACCGTGCGGCAGATTAAAACAAAGATGTTTTTTATCTAAGGGTTTGTTCATCACGTTTCTATAGTTTGATTAAAAAATATAAAGTTTTTCTAAATTATGCAGGAAAATGCTGTCAGTGTTTCTATTTGTGATCCTAATTTTTGACATTATCTCTCTTTAATCTCACCAAGCAGGATGCCACACTGCTTGTGGTAGACCACAACCACTCCATACTGCAGCTGGGATGACAAGTAGAGGGAAAAACGAGGTTTGGGCTCGTTTGGCCTTAGAGCAGGAACTCGTGCAGTCACATAGTCCAAAATATCTCCGCTGCGAACATTAAAAAAAAAATTAGGGTAATGTGTTTTTTTGTTTTTTTGTTGAAAGAAAGTATGAATTTCTCTTTATTTTAAATCAATAAATTTGTCAATGTGGTGGAACCTCAAAGCAATATTGAGATTTTTGTTTTGTTTTGTTTTGTTTTTATATTCTCATATACGTACATCTCCTGTATCAACACTGATTTGAAAAGAATTCAAGATTTAATTTACCACTCACATCAATAAAAAATATTCAAATAAATAATATTTACTCAAAAATACTTCTTCTTCTACTTCCGACATTTCCCTTCAGGGGTCGCCACAGCAAGTCAGTTTCTTCTGTCTAACCCTATCTGCTCCATCCTCTTTGGTCACGCCAACTATCTCTATGTCTTCCTTCACAGTATCCATGATCCTCCTCTTTTGTCTTTCCTGGTGGATCCAAACCCAGCATCCTTCTGCCGATGTACTTTCTCTCCTCTGCACATGTCCAACCATCTCAGTCTGGCCTCTCTGACTTTATCGCCAAATCTCTAACATGATCTGATATACTAATTTCTAATGCTGTCCATTCTGGTCACTCCCAGAGAGATCCTCCCATCTTTATCTCTGCTACCTCCATCTCTGTTTCCATGTCTTTTCTTCAGTGCCACTGTCTAGACCGTCAGAGTCTGGACCAAACACCATGGCTGGTCTCAACACGGTTTTGAACCCATTCCCTTTCATTTTAGCTGAAACTCTTCTATCACACATCACACGCCTGATACTTTTCTCCACCCATTCTAAACTGCCTGCACACGCTTCTTCACCTCTTTTCCACACTCTTCATTGCTCTGGACCGTTGATCCTAAGTACTTAAAATCTTCCACCTTCTTTATCTCTTCTCCCTGTAACCTCACTTCCACCAAAATGCTAATGAAGTTAAATTTCTTTTCTGAACAAAGAACAAGCAATGAAAACATTTAGAACATTAAATTACACTAAATGTGAAAACAAACAATGTCACATTTCAATGAAGCGAAAGTGAATTTTATTTGATCTAATTATTTTAAAAACTTTATATCTGTGTAACATTATTATATATTTTTTTCCATTTGAAATATTGCTTTACATATTTTCTCAATGTTTGCGTGCTGCTTATTACTGGGTAATCTTTGTCTGAACCACCCAAGTTGTTCGCTTGGCTCTTTGTTCCTCTGGAAAATGATCCAAATATTCAATAATGCTCTTTGTGAATCAATCAGGAACAATCTAATTGCTATAGATCGTCTTACTCTGCAGAAAAACAGCTCAGGAATGATTGACTGAAAACACAGTAATACTAAAAGCTGTTTCTATTATGTTACTTCTTAGAGATAGAATTGAACATTTTTATTTGTCTGCCACATGGTAAAGAAATTTTTCTAAAAAGCATAAAAACATTTAAAAAACAGACTATTAACTTATGTTGGTTTGTTATTTATGGCTTTGATTGCAATTGGAACAAATTATTTCCAATGGATTTTTTTGGCTAATGGAATATGGAATGTAGGGAGAAGAGTTGATGAAGGGGGTGTGACACATTTCTGATATTATTGCACACCTGTATCAAAGCAAGTTCCTAGTCTCTAATATTCTCATTGACATGGCAATAAAAGCATTCTGATTCTGATTCTGATTTCCCTACAGAAGGGACAATGGAATTTATGGTGATCCATTTATTTTTCCAGATTGTAATTTTTGAGAGTTTTGTTACAAAAGTTGTACCAAGATGTTATGTTGAAAGTGAGAATGGATTGTGTTGTATTAATGACCGATATTCTTCAGGTTCAAACAGATGTGATCAGCTGTCCCATTAGATTTATCACTGGATTTCTTTACTCATCAACTCCTATTTCAGTCAATGTGTGCTGATAAAATCCCTTTTGCCCACAAAATCAATATTTCAATTGAAACCCAACACTGACCCTCTTTGCTAGATCACTACATTTAGTAATCTAGTTTCAAACAGATGTGATCAGCTGTCCCTTTAGATTTACCACTGGATTTCTTTACTCATCAATTTCTACTTCAGTCAAAGTGTGCTGATAAAATAACTCTTACCCACAAAAGCAATATTTCAATTGTAGCCCACCCTCTTTTGCTAGCTTTAACTACATTTACTGATCTAGCCTAGTGAGCTGAAGCAACCTACTTAGCAACAAAGATTGCCTTTTTAATATCATTAGAAAACACATGTTTTAAAATAATCATATTCGTCACATAAATATAATAAGGATCAGAATGTGATTTAAAGTATTTTTGAAAAATAAAGAATGACTAAAAATAAGAATACGAAGCGAACTCATTTGGTTGCTATGCAGTGGCGTTTCGCATAGAGACAGACAAGGAATCAGGAGCCTCTTGTGACGTCACGAGTTTGTACTGACCAATGAGCGAAGTGTGTGTGTCTCTGGGTGTTTGTGTGTGTAACACATATTTTATACATATCATATTACACATGTAATTATACTTAATCATAAAGCAAAATAAAAAATAAAGATAAACAAAACAGATCTCACCATCTGAAGTTAATTATTTACTCAAAATGAATGAAAAAGTCAATTCTATGAAATCAATTTTTTTTCTTACCAGATTGTGTTAACATTAACTTTTAGAAACTCTCTCCGGGACACCCTGAGGTTACATGTGGCAGCTAACCTGAAAATTAAAAAGTAAAATGTTAATTTTTTTTGGAGATATTAAAATGAACAAAACAATTTATTGTACTTCAATATTGAAAATAAAATCAAACTTACCAGATTGTTGAAAAACATCCAGTATGTCGTTGAAGTACATTTGGATAATAAAACATCTTGCTTTAGATCGTTTAGAAACACTGCAGTAAACTTTAGAATGTTTTAAAACAAATTATTCTCTCTCTAACTACAAAAGTTTCTAGTACAGTACTTTCTGGCATAGAGACGAAAGCAACCAATCAGATTAGTCCGATCATGACGCATTCAAGGACTGTAGTGTTTTTTAACGACAACTTTGGTTGGTCAACATAATAAATGAATAATAATACATTAAATAATTCACATCTTAATGACTACAAATTTAAAATGGGCATCATCTTACATTTTCTTTTGAATTACATTTTTTAATCTTACACACACACACACACACACACACACACACACACACACACACACACACACACGCACACACACACAATTATGTTATAGGTGTCTAAGGAGCTGGGAAGGTAGAATTGGCTTTAGGAATATTCATGATGGTCTGTTTGTTTTTTTATTTAATATCTACTTTAGTTTAGCTACTTCAGTATATTGTGCTGAAAACCCCCCAACTTTTACCAACAAAAGCAATATTTCAATTGTAGCCCACCACCGATCCTCGTTTGCTAGCGTTAACTACGTACATTTCGTGATCTAGCCTAGTGAGCTGAAACAACCTACTTAGCAACAAAAATGGCCTTTTTATATAATTCTAAAACACAATCATATTCTTACTCATACACACAGACACACACACACACACACACACACACACACAGACAGACAGACAGACAGACAGAAACGCACGCACGCACGCACGCACGCACGCACACACACACACAGACCAATTATGTTATAGGGTATGTTTTTTATTTGGTACTTTAATTTAGCTACTTCAGTCAATGTGTGCTGATAAAATAACTTTTACCTACAAAAGCAATGGTGTGTTTCTTTTTTGTTTTAGTCGGAGCTACAGTTTGATCTCCATTGCTAGCAATATGAAAAATAATCTTGTAGGAGAGTTAGACTCCACCAGGGCTTAATATTTTATTTTACATCCTAAATGTCTGTGTGTCCTTTGTGTTTAAAGCTGGACTTTTCATGAAGTACAAAGGAGAGAGGAAAAGGACTGAGAAAAAAGAAAAAGAGATCGGGTTAAAGTGAAGAAATAATTTGTAGTTGCAATATTCAGCATTACATCCAATCTGCTGGATTGTCTAAAAAAACAAACAAACAAAGTTCCTATGGTCACCAGCTGTGGGTGGTGACCGAAAGAATGAGATCGCGGGTACAAGCGGCCGAAATGAGCTTCCTCCGCAGGGTGGCTGGGCTCTCACTCAGAGATCGGGTGAGGAGCTCTGCCATCCGGGAAGAGCTCGGTGTCGAGCCACTCCTCCTCCAGGTCGAGAGGAGCCAGATGGGGTGGTTCGCGCATCTGGTCAGGATGCCCCAGCGCCTCGCGGGCGAGGTGTTTCGGGCATGTCTCACCGGGAGGAGTCCAAGAGGCAAACCCCGGGCCCGCAGGAGAGACCATGTCTCACAGCTGGCCGGGGAGCGACTTGGGATCCTTGCGGGTGAGCTGGAGGATGCAGCCGGGGTGAGAGAGGCCTGGGCTGCCCGTTTGAAGCTGTTGCCCCCGCGACCCGACCCCGGAACAAGCGGAAGATGATGGAACGGAACAAAGTTTAAACCAGAGTTAAAGTTGAAACACACAAAGACAACCTTCTACAACAGACTAACAAATGATGTAGAAAACAAACTGATGTTACCAAAGCCATTATATTGATTGGTAGCAAGGAACATAGCGAACAGTAAACAGTGTGGGACAATGTGTTTGTGTGAGTGAGAGAACATCTGTACTTTTGGCTTCATCTCACAATCTCCAAGTGTAATTGGGTCAATTCTCAGCTGGCATGGAAATTAGCACCAGAATTAATAGACCTGACAGGGAATACAGAGAGAGGTACTCCTGCTGGAGTCTACTACAGCCAGGACCAAACACGGAGGCTGAGACTGTAAGACAAGCCTCTACTGTCAGCGACAGTAAAAACTTTAACCTAACAGTACAACACTGAAGCAGTGTAACCAAATGGATATAATTTGACACGAAGAAAACAGAATATGGAGAAAAATGATATACACATTTAGGATGAATACATTTAAAATGAAATTGACTTTTATTATAACTATGATAATGATGTCTGGTTAAGTTAGGCCAGCAGAGAAGGCCTTGCTGGCCCTGACCACCCGCCACAGTCTGTACAATGTTTAAATCTAGGCTGAAAAAGTTCTGTTCAATCATACTTTTAACTGAAAATTAATCACTCTTTTTATCTTTTTAAATTGTCATTGTATGTTTTGTGATTTTAATACATTTTCTGTTTTGTAAAGCTCATTAAATTGCCCTGTGTATGAATTGTGTCACAAATAAACTTGCCTTACTTTATACCTTTGGTTTCATCTCATGATCTCCAAGTCTTACTAGACCAATTTTAAGCTGAGATGGAGATTAGAACCTTTTGGCGTATGTGTTTAAACTTTATCTCTGTTTAAAACTTTTGGGTTTTTGTACACAGAATTTAATACTACAACTAGCATACAAGAAGTGTTTCCGGTGTTTTATTTTGTTAAGCGGAAGTTAAGACGTTGTGCTGTTTGTTGTTGATTATAACTTGTTAAAAGTAGGCATTACACATAGAAAGTAAAAAATTGTAAAAATGCTCTTATTTATTTTCTAATTAAAGATCAGCCTATTCAGACAAAACCCGATTCAGACCGATTGATAAAACTGAGAGTTAACTGGGTTCAATTTGAGAAAATTGTAAGTAAAAAAATGACAAATTAGCTTTAAATTTGTACTAATGTAATTTTTGAAAATCAAATCCTGTTTTTTTTTTTTTTTTTTCCAGTGAAGTGGGTTTCGTGACGTGTTTTTGCTGTGGGTAGTGGTGAATGGTTGTCCACGCCTCTGTAAGGAGGCAGGACGTTCAGTCTGACAGAATCAGCAGCAGGAAAAAGAAAAACTCCATCGAGAGGAAACAGATCGTACTTCCCCTGCAGATTTTTACTCTACACGCCACGCAGATTTAGCAAAATGGCGTACCACAGTCCGTATAGAAGTGCTCCTCATGGGAACGCTCCTGCAGACCAGGGATTCCTGTGGAATATCTTCCAGAGGTAAGAAGAAAAAAGACACACTAACAGGGCGGTTAATTATCTTCTTGACATGTTTTTTCTGTCTTGTTTCGAACATGAGAAATGAGTTTTCTTTTCTAACTGATTTGCTCCTAGTTTAGAGAACAGGACAGAAAGTCCTTCACTGCGACTAAAACGTGATTGTTATCTTTTTTTTCTGTTCATTCCTCTCGTCAGAGTCTATTCCTATTTTTTGCTTTCTCTTTCTCGCACACCTACTGCCTCCCTCACTACATTCATGAACCTTCTATTTGGTGTTCCTCTTGGCTCCTAACTGGGCACTTAAAATTTTAGTCTCCTTCTAACATTTAAACCTTTGAGACTTCTGGGTTTTCTGGGTTATAGAAATAATTTAGAGCTGAATATATTTAAATTTCCAATGGGCATGTGTGAAGACTCCACCAGGGAGGTGTTCAGAAGGCATCCTAACCAGATGCCCGAACCACCCCATCTGGCTACTCTCAATAGCTTTACTCTGAGCTCCTCACTCTGCTGCTGAGTGAGAGCCCAGTCACCCTTGATTGGGTGTTTTGGGCACGTTCCTCCGGGAGGAGTCCCAGAGGCAGATCCCGGATTCACTGGAGAGACTATGTCTTACTTATGTCTTTGGGGGGAGACGGTGGCCGCGTGGTTAGAGCGTTCGCCCGCGGACCGGAAGGTCGCGGGTTCGCGTCCCACGGAGAGCACGTCTAGGGTCCTTGGAGAAGACACCTAACCCCCGCTTCTCCCACCATTGGCGCCGTTGAAGGGCAGCCTGCTGCGGTGTAAGGAGTGCAGCAAACATATTTCCCCGGTGAGGGATGAATAGAGTAATTCATTATTATTATTATTTTTTTATTATTACAGCCGGTTGGGTAGCGCCTCGGGATTGTCCCGTGTGAGCTTCAGGATACAACCGGGGTGAGGGAAGCCTGGGTTTCCCATCTGAAGCTGTTGCTTCCTGCAACCTAGCCTGAGACAACCGGAAGATGACGGAACGAAACACTTTTGGCATCATCAATAAGTTTGAGTTTTGTGACCCACATGTGGGTCATGTTCACCCTCTGATCATTGCAGATCATATTTGTCATTTTTCTGCCATTTGTAACCGATGATAATCATCTGTCTAATTAGAGACAGATTGAAAAATGTGTCAGCATCTGTGACAGTCATCGTAGTAGGCAGTGAGGGAAGTGATATGGTTTGGCTGCTGGTAATAATGAGCTATATAGTTATGTAATACTGCAGAGGATTTGTTTCTTACACCATTGGAATGCTGCAGGCAATTCAAGGCTCTGGCTGACCTTAACAAATTATTTATGTGTGGTGGAAAAGCTCAAAGAAAATCTGTTTGGAAGTGCACATTTGTGTAGTTTCTCTGCCACACTCAGGAGCGACACCTCTCTTGATAGCTATGACTGTACACATATTGAATCATCTACATTGTAAATGTCAAATGAATACTAACGCTTTGACTGTCATGAGCTCGTACAGTCATCTCCTGGAGCCCTGTGGTGAATATCTGGCAGAGGTTTGCTGGAATTCCCTCTGTCATGTGATCAGACGCAGTGGAGCGTTATGGACACTGAAGGTCTCTCAGTTTGTGTGTCATGCAAACACTACACCTTTCGTCATATGACTCACCGGCTGGTTGCTGGATTGCTTTTGGAAAGTCATCAAAGCATCATAACTTTTTAAAAATGTAGTTAAATTGAGTGAGAGAATCATGAGAGCAGAAAATTTGATGTACTTTTGTTTTTTTATGACTTGTTGCTTAAATGAGTTATAATCGTTCTTTTTTTTTTGTTATAAATGAAAGCATGAGAACAATGTTTCCACCCTGTGATTCCAAACTAAACTACTTATAAACAGGAACACAAAGTGATCAGTCTCACCACATGAAAATAAGATTTGTTTCTTATTTAAAGTTTTTATAAGGAAAATAGGACCCTTTTTCTTTCCAATGCAGCCTCACTTAGTGTGTGTCACGTGTAGAACTAAGACGGGGCGGGGTCCTTCTTCCCACATAGGAAAAACTGATGCATGGGAAAATGTGAGTGGATGAAACAACCTATTTCATGCTGTAACTTTCTGTTTTTGACAGCGTGAAGATGGAAACACCAGATGGCTTCTCACTGTAGGCTAGAAAGGGTTTTAATGATGCTTTTACTTTTCATTTTTCCTCCGTTTTTTTTTCTTCTTTTGCACTTGAGAGGTGCTTTGCCTGAGGCAGAGTCAGTTGCAGTGATGAAGACGGGGAGCGGGAAGGGAAACGGATTGCTTGTGAAGCTACACACAGACACACCTTTTTAAATTAATCTGTCAGTGTTTGGTAATGCTGGGACGTCCCTTCAGCCCAAACCACTCCTCACCTTCACTTTGACAAGGTTTTCATTTATAGATCACCGCAAAGGGAGGGTTGTTTTCCACCCGACTGTGGAAATCAAGTATTTATGCTTGTTTATCTTTATTTAAGTGTTTAAAGTAAACCTAAATACATAGCGGATTACCATAAAGTAAACCACATAGGCTTCAGGCATGGATGTGTGTCCTCAAACTGAGTTGGAGGTGAAATCTGGCCCACAGTGTCCACACTGAGCTTGCTTTTGTTTGAGAATTTTACTGCCTTCTACTTTCTCTCTGCCTTTTTAGTTCATTGATTAAGTGTTGTATCAACAAGTTTAGTTAGGTGTGTTACTAAGGAAACACTGAAACATTGGATGCTTGACTAAACTCTACTCAAAAGCTGAGGGAATAGTCATTGGGGCAGTAAAATCAGCTCCCTGAGATTTTTCCAACTTTTAATTTTAGATGACTCATTGCTGAGTTAATGTTTTCCAAATTTGACTTATTCACTATTTGCATCGGATTAGCTTCATTCATCAACTTTTCATTATTAGTAATACGTAACCTAAGATGTAGGCTTACATTTTTATATTTTAGAATTGGCGAAGTGGCGACACAGTGGCGCAGTGGTTGGGATAGTGGCCTAACAGCAAGAGGGTCGTGGGTTCGAGTCCTGGGTGAGGACGAGGCTTGGAATACTGGACTTTCTGTGTGGAGTTTGCATGTTCTCCCCTTGTATGCATAGGTTTTTTTCCGGGTACTCTTGTTTCCTCCCGCCCTCCAAAAACATGCATGTAAGGTTGATTGGCCACTACTTGATTGCCCCTGGTATGACTGTGTGTATGATTGTATGTGTATGGCCTCGCGACAGACTGGTGACCTGTTCGGTGTACCCTGCCACTTGAATCAGCAGGGATGGGCTCCAGCAGCCCCATATGGGATAAATGGTTAAGAAGGTGACTGACTGACTGACTAATTGGCCAAGTTTGTAAAATGTGTAAAAAATTTCAGAAATTTTTTTATGTAATTCCACCAACTTTGATTTACTTTGATAATTTAATCTGATAAAAATTCCAACATCTGTGATTCAATTTTTTTGTGTGATAATCAATTGTTTTCTACTGATCCTAATAATCATTATGGAAATTTGAATTTTCTTATCCCTTGTTTCCAAAAAAAGTTGAAACACAACTTGAAGACTTTTTGATTTCCTCTTAGACTGAATCGATTAACAGATGTTATGTGAGACTTGAAATAAAGGCAAATGTTATTTACACTTTCAAATTAGGCATTATAAACATTGCCGTAATTCCAGAATAATCAATGTTGATAGATATTTTTTATTGCATCTGAGTAGGACTTTAGATCTTAATTTTATGTTGAGTTTACAGACAATTTCTTCTACTGAAAAAGTAGCTTTCATTAAACATATTGTTGGCTAGTCTGGATCTTTTTGCAGCTATGAATTTAGTGAAAATGATACCAAAACGGGTTATGTAGAGACGCTATTGCGTCCCCAACATTTTTTAAAGCTTCAAATTCCAAATTTGCTTAATGGAATCAAATATTTTTGTCGAAAAAGTGAAGTTATAGAAAAGGTCTATATGCTTCAGATAGCAGCTGATAATCTTACTGCAGCTATCACAACTGCACTGTCAATATTTCATGTGCAGCCTTTGAAACTGGAATAAAGATCCTGGCAGGTTACATACCAGTGTGAAGATCCCGTTGCCCCTCAGAGCTCCAATCTTTTCCTCTGTGGATGATGTGAACTGTGTTAAGATGCCGGCTTTGATGATCAGAACTTTGAAGAAGCACTCGAATAATCTTTGCATCTAGGGCTTTGATCGGGTCAGAAACAATAACACAGTAGGATAAGGATTTGATGTTGCACTATTATGTGTTTTTCTTTGCTATAATAGCTTGCTTGAAGCTAAATTTCCTCAACATTTTGGATATTGTTGCACTTTCGCTGGCTTTTTAAAAGCATATAAAATAAGAAAATTCCTTTACTGTTGTACTGAAAACCTTCAACTCTGCAGATTCTACCTCGACTAAACAGCTCTGCTTTTATAGACTAAAGTATTAAACCAGAAAGACTTTAAATTTATCAACAGATTTACAGAAATGATATCATAAAACACACTGGATCTGAGGATCTCTCGATCAATATCTCCTTATAGACTGACTACTCAGCATTTACAATGAGTTACAACACAACTGACGGAGAAAAAAGTTAAGCAGACATAATTAAAATAAAGTTTAAAATGAATTAAAATCAGCTTTTCTGTTCATTTCACATCTTGGCTGTAAAACTAGAAAGCTCATTTAAGTGTCTCTGTTTAGTTTTGCTTTCTCTCTTTAGTTAAAAATACTTTGAATACATACAAAGGTAAAAAATTTGCTTACCGGTTATACCTGAAATACCTCAAAGGAATCTATTCAACATGTTTTCAGACATGTACACTCCATACCTGTCTGTCTAGTAGCTGCAAAAGTACAAGTTTTTTTTGTTTGCTCTGATCACAGCACTCCATTCATTCCAAACACTCTGCTGAAGTACAGACACACTTCAGGAGGGGATAAAGTTTCAGCTGACGAGTGCCGATGACCGCTGCCATTGTGCACTGCATAGTGCACAGGTGTGAAACAGTCTAAGCAGGAGGTTTCTAATCTCTGCTTTTCCTCCCCAGGGTTGACAAGGATCGGAGTGGAGTGATATCAGACTCAGAACTTCAGCAGGCCTTATCTAACGGTAGGAGTTCATGATTTTACATTTTTGCCACTCCCATGCAAACCTACTTTTTTTTTTTCAATTGATCTCATTTCTTTTTGATGTTTCCAAGCAACCTCATGCGGAAAATAGATGAACATTTATTTATATCTCTTGATAAATGCAGTGCTATTTTTTACCCTGAGACAAAAAAGAAGCTTCAAGATGTTTCAGATTTTATGTTTTCAGTAGCCTTGCTGAATTAAGTAGTGGCTTTTTATGGCCTTTGCAAGATTAAAAAAAAAAAAAAGTTGTTCTGTTGGACATATAATTGTTTTGGGTGTACCCTGCCTTTTGCTTGATAACAGCTACGACAGGCTGCAACATCTTCTGCAACGGGTGTTTTTTTTCTGTAAGATTTTCAAACTAATGAGCAAATAACATTAGCATCACGCCACCTTTAGACACTTGATTACACACATTTTTGTGCCATATTCATGTGAAGCTATGGGTCAATAGTTGATGTGCACAAAAACAAATCACAGCCTAGCTTTTTAGATCCCATTCTCTCCTAATGAAATTTAAAGTCCTTCAGACAGCGTGAAAAAATACACAGGTTTATTCAGAAATTTGGAACGAATCACAGCAAACTGTAAATCAGTGGAGTTTAAATTATTGTTCCCTTATGTTAGTAAGGCCGCAAACTTATCATAAATAGTCTTTTTTGGACTATGTTTGCACTTTTAACATGGCATTTCTACAAAGTAATTTTAAACTTAAATATGGAACTCTTTTTTCATAATTTATCCAGTGTCTCTTTTGAATTATTACATTCATCCACATTTTACTCTGAATAATTATGCAAGATGACCAAATATGAAACAATAATTAAAAAAAAAATTCTGCTTTCTTCTTTTGCATCACAGGAGTTTTTTATATTATAAAGTTGTTAGATTGAAACAGAAAACTGATTCTAAGTTTTGCTACTCTTTCCCCGCTCTCCTTTAAAGTTGTTCTTCTAGATTTGCTCATTCATATCACAAGAATATTTTTTACCACCTGATGGCTCGTTAGAGAGACGTCCCACTGCGATCTGGAATCCAGATCCCCGTCCAGGGAGGAAAAACTAGAAGAAGTCCAACAGAAATTTTTGTTAAAACTTATTTCCAACTTGTCTCTGATCTTCCTTACAGCTTTCCAATCTGGTTACTTATTACTCCCAGATGAAATGATATTTAAAAAAAAATAATTAAATGTTAACCCTTTTACGAGAACACTTCCAGCGACCAGCAGGGTCCGGTCTTACTAGATCAGGATGTCCTTGATCTCTTCTTGGAGGCTTCATCCTCATAGTAAGCCACCAGAGCTTTAGAGATGGCCTGACGGATGGTGTAGATCTGAGCCACAGATCTCAGATCTACAGATCAGATCTGAGATCTGTAGATCTGAGTTTCGAAACAACGTTCAAAGAAAAAACATGCATCACAATCATCAGGAAAAAATAAATCATAAAATGGAACAAAGTACCATGTGGACATCATCTGACCCTGATGTCCACTCCAGCAAAACGCTCCAGCAAACTTGGTCCAATTCGGTGTAATCCCTCATTCATTCAGGAGTGACCCATGATAGAAAGGGTTTCAAAGTTGTCTTCTAGACTGTGTATTTGATGATCGAGATGTTTCAACTTCCATCCGGACATTATTTTCAGTCTGATTGATTTCTGTTCGGAAGTCAAAACATCTCGATCATCAAATACACAGTACAGAAGAAAACGTAGAAACCCTTTCTACAATTCCTTTTCCAATGTTGGATTGCATGTGAACCTGAAATTATTCTCACTAACAAGCCATTTAATTTAATAAAGCAGAAATATTTTTTTCAATTTTCCGGTGTAGTTGCAATTGAGAATTTGAGTTGTGTTCTCAGCAACAACATCTGCATCATTAAAACCAGAAACAAATAATCCAGTAAATCTCAAGAAACTTGTTTTTTTGATACGTTCTCTAGCTAATTTCATTTAAAAAAAGGACGATAACCGAAAAGAAAAAGGTCAGTGTCAGAAATGAAACAAGAAAAAAATGAATTATTTTGGCTTTTACTTTGCTGAAAAGAACTAGTAGCACAAGTAGGATGCAAGATTGCTGAGTAACGTTAAAGTGAGAAAATTGGCCAAAGTTTAGTGCTGGTGCTCATTAAAAAAGCTGAAAGGAGATTATTACCGTCTTCTATAGTAGATGGCTACATTTCATTCTGAATCAATTCCTGTCTTGAGCTCATGCACTGGAACAAGGACAGCGCAGAGCCGAGATGGGCTAGGTGGACAATAACTGTAGCTCATTTTATTGCAGAACTATACATAGTTTCATTTTCACATCCCACTGTAGCATCTGAGTCCCAATCAATGATAGTTTTTAAATGTGGATGCACATTGATTGGTTTGATTTTTCAATGTACCTTTTCTCTATAAGAAAAAGAATTTACGAATTACAACCATTAGCTTGACTTTTAATCTAATTAGATTAAAATAATTCTTAAATCAGCTTTTGAAGAAGCAACACGAGGCTTAGAGATAATAATAGTGCGAGTCACTCAGGACTAGGATTAAAACGGGATTAATGTATCGCATCACACACAGTTTCCCCAACATGAAGAAGCAGCTTTTGTCGGACATGTGATACATCTTCTCTGCTCCACATCCTGGCAGGTGAAATCTTCTTTCCTGTTGCCATGAATTAGAGTAGCTGTCGCACCAACGCAGACTGCTAAAAACCTGACCGCACACCAGTCACACTCACACACATCGCACACTGCACCAGCTCTCTTTTGACCTTGCCTCACAATGCGGTACATTTACCACAAACCTTGATAGGGCTTGATGTTTGGTTTGTGAGTTTTCTCATGAAGAAATCGTGTTCATGCCTGATCCCCCTGCAGATTTTCACAAACTTTTCCACAAGAGACTCCACTGACTGTTTCTGGGCACTTCAAAGAGGAGAAAAGGGTCTAAAGCCAGCAGCAGCAGTGAAAGAAGCTGTTATCAGGCTCCACAGTAGCTCTGGCTCAGCATACTGATTAGTGTGGAAGTGTGTATCTGTGTATACACAGCTGCTTGTATATCTGATCAGTTATTGCTCAAACTTATTTATTTTGTTTATTCATGATGAGTTGGTGTTTGTGTGCATGTGTTGTTTACCGGCAGTGAACCTGCTGTGTATTCTTGTAGTGAACCGCCAGTCCAGTCACCAGTTCATTAAGCCTGTTGTGAAATGAAACAGAGCCAGTGAAGCTGAACACCCGCTGCACTGCATCCTGGCCCGCAGTTCGCCTGCTAAAGCCACCACTCCCACCAGCGATACGCCGTCTGTCAGGATTCAGTAGCACAACATCATCTCTCCCCCCATTCTCATTTCTAATTTGCCAGGGTTCTTCTCTTGTTTCATCTCCCTCAGGAAGATCTGGCACCATTGCCATCCCTGTCCAGTCGTCTGTTGTTTGTTCTTTCTCTTTTCTTTTTTCCTCTCACTCACCCCCTCCTTTATCCCTTTTTTTATTTCTCTTCTTTTATCTCTGCAGCTCTTTTCCTCCTTTTCATTCATGGTGCAGCAAGATAATCGTCTTTGTCCAGCCTGTGATTGGTTCTCATTTGTTGCGGATTCCCTGGGATCTTAGATGAAGAGCAAAAACAAACCATCAAGGGGAAGGATAAACAGATTTACAATAAAAATACAAATCTCAATAAACACTCATTTCCAAATTTTTCTGCAGATGAGATTTTTCTGTAGAGCGTTCTGCAGAACCGGAATCCTTTGGAGCATCCAAAATTTTGATGTTGGGAACACTTTCAATTTGCTGCTTTGTAATGTCATTTTAGCAGCTACTCTCTCAATCTGCCATATTTGTCTGGTATAATCCTTCCTCATCAAGTCTATCTGAACCGGACAGAGTGGGTTCCGCTGTACATTAGACTCATATCTCTTTAAATGCTTTTGGTTTTTCTCCATCCACTAATACTGATCTGCTTAATAATGTGGACCAATCATAGGAGTGTTTCCTTCAATAGGGCTCACTGACAAACTGATTATTGCAACAATCTTATTTCAGGATTCCAAAAACCCTGAGATACAACCCAGTCCAAACGAACTAAAGGAATGATCCAGGTGGTGCTTAAATTCCATTTGCACACACAAGACAGGAAAGGGAACAGACTAGTTTCCTTTATATTGATCATTAGATCATAGATTTCTTTAACAAAACCAATGAAAGTATCTGTGAAATTTCCCAATATTGGTGCCAAAAATTTGCTCAATGGAAAATTGGTACAAGCGGTACGCGGGTACAAGCGGTACGCAGGTACAAGTGGCCGAAATGAGCTTCCTCCGCCGGGTGGCTGGGCTCTCACTCAGAGATCGGGTGAGGAGCTCTGCCATCCGGGAGGAGCTCGGTGTTGAGCCGCTCCTCCTCCAGGTCGAGAGGAGCCAGATGGGGTGGTTCGGGCATCTGGTAAGGATGCCCCCCGAGCGCCTCGCAGGCGAGGTGTTTCGGGCACGTCCCATTGGGAGGAGACCAAGGGGCAGACCCCGGACCCGCTGGAGAGACTATGTCTCACAGCTGGCCGGGGAAAGACTTGGGATCCTTCCGGGTGAGCTGGAGGATGCAGCCGGGGAGAGAGAGGCCTGGGCTACCTGTTTGAGGCTGTTGCCCCCGCGACCCGATGACGGAACGGAACAAAAAATTGATAGATGCAAGCACACGAGGATGTGCTTGCATCTATCTGTGCAAGCACACCCTCGTATGCAGTTGCCATTTGTAGATTAAAAGAGAATGAACAAATGTATCAGTGCCCTGTGATGTTCTTCCTTCTTGTCCGTTTAGATTTACCCTCTTTAAGCCATTACTTTACTGTGTGGCAGCACTAAATCAGAAAAGAAGTGCTGACATCTCGAGCTGTCTCAAAAACAGCACAATCTAGAGTCTATTCAATTTTACTTACCGGTACTTTGAATTTGTCATGGGAAAGTAAGCTAAGATATATCAAAATAAGCCTTTTTTTAACCTAACTTTATGTTATTTTTTTAACTGGTGAGAGCTTGTGAACCTGCCACTGGTCAATGACTATTTCAGTCAAATACAGATAAAGCTCTTTGAGATGCTTTTGAATCTCAGAATACTAGATTATCTGAAATGGTTCAATCGGTTTTGTCTTGTGTTCCCGCAGATCCAGTCAAAGAATTTTAATGCTTAATGTTCCACTCAAAGAATTTTAAGTGTTCATGTGATTTATGAAGCTCTAAACTTTTCCTGCAGAGCTGTTATTGGAAAACACTGATATAAGGTCATGAACTTACTCATCGGTGTTTACTCACTCAGTGATTATTAGATCACTAGTAAATGTCAAACTAATGTTGCAACTAAGATATGGTTGCTTAGTTTGAGCTGGATGAATAACTTTTTGTAGAAAAACATAGACGTTAAATATTGTTTGATTGTTATCTTGCTAAAAATGGGTTAAACTTTTATTTTTGTTCTTACTTTGGCTCAAACAAGGAGCTGTTTTTCCCCTTTGATGATCAGGCAGGATAAGGCCTACGTGCGTTTGAGACTCGGTAACGACTTTGTGGAAATATGTTAGGAACACTTCACAAGAAGGTGCACATGCATATGGAGAGCTTGTATGTACAAGCACCTCACTGAGCTTGTTTAAAGCCGTATACCTTCGTGTACACACTGCGGTCGGGGCTTTCTGTTTTTCCACCAGCCCTCCTCGCTTCTTTCCGGCCGACCACTGAGAGCTGAATCAGCAGTGAGGGAGTCTAGTATGTGGACCGGACAGAGGGTGTATTGTTCCAGCTTGCCAACAACACACAGACGCACACAAACTGAGCTTTTCTCACAGCAGTCTGTCTTGCATACGCCGATGAGCTCACAGCTAGTTCCCGGTATGAAACGTTGCTGCTCATCTTGCAGGAGATGAAGAATCTGCACAGCTGGAGAGGTCACGGCTCATTGCATACTCCAACTTCATACCATTTTCTGACAACACTGATTCAGGAGTTGTTGCAAAATGAGCATTTGATGTCTCTATCGTAGTTTTCTGTAAAATTTAGCAGAAAAAAGGGACTGTTTTTCATTCTGTGGCTGTAAAACTAAGAAGTCAGTCATGCAAATTGGCACCGGACTAATTTGAATCGTTTCTGCAACGGGGTTAAAACGATATGTAAATCCCAACTGGTTTTCCCCAAGTTGATGAAACCTAAAAGAAGTTAAGAAATACTATGTCTTTAGAGGCAAAAATACAGCACAATTTACCCTGTGGATTAACAAAAAACTTCTGTAAAACAAATTTTATATTTTTATCTACACTTTTAATGCAGAAATGTGCCAAAACCGTGACCTTGTTTTTGTTACTAAATACTCTAAAAACTAGAAAAATATTTGCTTTTTTCTAATTATTTGCAGTATTTGATCCCTTAATTAAATGTATCAATTAAAAAATAATAGCTGATGGCATTTGCATAAAAACTGTAACGTCACTGAGACAAAAATCAAACCTGCCAAATGAGGAGGGGTTTGCGCTTCCACATCTAGCTTTAACAAATATGCACTTTTTTTTTTTTTAATTTAACAAATAACCCTTGGCGGTTTTGTTAAAGTTCTTTTAAAAAAAGAGCCTCAACCAAAAAAATTAATAAAACACACTGAGGAGAAAGTACAAGTAATTAAGAACGACTCATAATCTCCCGTAATTATTTTTTAAATCTAATTTACCACTACAATACACAATTTTCAACTAATTACCTATTTTTACAACATTAATTGTTATATTTGTGTTGAGGGGCAATTTGACTTGACACATTATCTACTGAAGAAAGACAAAATAAAGAATTGTTACAGTATGTAATAAAATAATTATTTATTACACCACATTGATGTCAATGAGGACCTGCTGGCATAGTGACACGCAAAGAGAAATCTGAAACGAGCACTACATCAGGACGAAGTTTCTTTGAATCTGTCAAAGATTAATCAAAGAATAATCAAACTATTTTTTTTCATTTCCACTTTTGTGGTTGCCTTTTGTTTGTGTTTGATTACTTCTGTATCTTCTCATATATTTCTCTTTGTGCATCTGTGTGAAGTCTAAATGTAAACATTTAGATGTTCTGATGTCTTTCATTGTTGTGAAAGTTTATTTTAAAGCAAGCGATGATTGAGTATTCAGTTTGATTTGTTTTTCTCTGATTTTATAAATGAGACATTTATTGGCTGACTATTAAGTGGTATCTTCTCGTAAGAAGTTCATCTCCTCACTTTGTACTTCTTTTACATTTTGGAAGTGATACATTGTTGCTCTTTGGGATGAAAATAAAAACATAACATGACCTCATCAGTTGTCATCATTACTGTATGAAACATACTGTCTATTTTTAGTAACAAGTTGTCTTTGCATTAGTTTCTCCTGAACTTGAGTTTCACTTCATTCTTCTTACGGAACTTTTCCACTTCTCCAAAAAGAAAAAAAAAATCAGGATTACACAGAATTCTATACAATGTCGTATTAATTCAATTCAATTTTATTTGTATAGCCCAAAATCACAGAATTCCTGTCTCAATGGGCTTCACATTGCAGATTCAGAAAGACGAAAAACAAGAAAAAGAGGAACGTATTAGTTAGCAACACATTAGTTTTTATGTTGCCCATTCATTAAATATTGATTAAAAATGTGCTCATTTAAATCTATGATAGCTTTGGAGCCTCATCCAGATGCATACTAATCCTGGCCTGGTTGGTGCGGGTGCCTCACTGGAGCCAGGTGGCTTCTGTGAGTGCCTGTGTCTCTTGAAGCTAAGTGGACCCGTGTGGTTTTGGCTGCTGCAGTCATGAGCAGGCCAACTCCTGGTGTGGATCGATCCCCAGTTATTATTTCCTCGCAGCTTCAGGCCAGATGCTTATTTTTATTTCAGTTAAAGAGACAGTAGCTAGCGGTTCAGGTGACACAGGGGTTGGGGATGGATGGATGGATGAGGGTTGGGAGTTGTGTGAACGTCGATGCATGTGTGCAGTGTTTTGTGTGAGTGTGGGATTTTTGATGGATGCTTGTTTTTTGCTTACTTTTTTTTTTTTTTAATGATCTGGATTTTAATGTTGCTTACACTTTTATTTGTTCTGTTCAACACTGTGTGACTTTGTGTTGGAAAAGTGCTTTATAAATAAAATTTGATTTGATTTTGCGAATCGTTAGATTTGGACTCATTACAATTTATCAAAAACACATCCAATTAGTTGGTAATACAACTATCGGTCAAACAAACGGCAGCGATTCAGTGCATTTCGTTGTTTATGCTCGGGAAACTGAATGTTGTCAAAAGAGAAAAAAGATTTTTTTTTTTTTTTTTTACATATAACAATTTCAATGTTCTATCATAATTAAAAAAAACAAATATTGAGCAGCTGCATTTTTATGTGAGGAGAGGAGAAAGGCTTGTTGAAAATAATAGAAACCTTTCCACTTTGAAGCAGATGGACCACATCGAGTGCTACTTCTGTTTGCTCAGAACAGGAAACTAAAGCTACATTTTACAAACACTCACCACAAGTAGACAGCCAGGGATAAAAGCAAGTAGCCTGGTTTGATTAGTTTCCATTTCAGATCTTCATCCAAGGTTGAGTGAGTTAGAATTACAGAAAGCACGAAAGCATGGATCACGTTAGATCATCACCAGTTCAGGCTAGTGGGTGGCAAACGGTGTGGGAAAGAAATCTTTTTTGCACCACAACCTACATTTTTATTGCGTATTTTAAAAATAAAGAAAATTCTGAAGGTAAAAAGGTTCCTCCGCAGTTGGGACTAATAAAAGCAGCCAGTGAGTGTTAAGTCTTTTTAATAAATTGATTTTCTTTTGTGAGCTCATCAAAACTCCTCTGTGCACACACTAGTGTTTAAAAGCCTGTCTTCAGATCATTTTATTACACATTCCAGCAAACTGAAGTGCAAACCTTTAGCCCTAACCTTTTCATCTGGTTCTTCATGGACTTTATTATGGGTGTTCATTAACATCCTCCTGCTCCCGAAGCATTTAATATTCATACTTTTTATTGTATTTGTGACATTTTTTAGTAGTTTGACTTTAAATAGGCTCAAAGGATCATCGCTTCATTATAAAACCACAAATCCCAAACAACCAAAAAGTTTGATTGTTATGCTAAAATTTCCACTAGATTATCCCACATATGACCATTTTTTCTAAGACCATCCTTGTCATTGTGATGGCAGAGGCTCTGCAAGTGAAATTAAAACCATAAATATAGTCTGTCGTGGAAAGCAAAAACAAGAACAGCAGTTTTGTGAACATGTCGATACGAGATGTTAATAGTTGTGCTGCAACTTGTGCAAATTTCAGATCTTTTCCAAACATTTGTACTTTTCCTTATCATCCAAGTCAATGTACATTTTCTAAATGCATTTATTTTATCTTTAAAACAGTTTTATTTAAGCGTAAAGCATTTTTAGTGCATTGCATAGGACATTATTATAGACAGCGGGTAGTTTTATGATATTTGTTTGCTGGTTCATTGCTTTTTCGTTTGAGCTTGCTGCATCATTTTAGTCAGCAGGATTATTTTTAAAACTGCTTGCAATGGTTATTGTGTTTCATTTGAGTTGGTTGGTTAATATTTGGGGAGTAATTTAACGGTGGTTGCATGAGGAAAGGGTTTGTATTACGATAGAAATTTTTTAGGGAGTTTTTTGCACGGTGGTGCAGTGATTAGCACAGTGGCCTCACAGCAAGAAGGTCAGGGGTTCGAATCCCAGAATGGGGAAAGGCTTGACACTAGTCTTTCTGTGTGGAGTTTGGTTGTTCTGATGCATGGTCCCGTGCTCCCGATCCGCCCCACCCTCGAAAAACATGCATGTTAGGTTGACTGGCCACTACAAAATTGCCCCTAGTAATGAGTGTGCATGTGAATGGTTGTCTGTGTACACCCCTGTTTGGGGTGTACCCTGCCTCTTGCCTGAAATCAGCTTCAATTCTTTTTTTTTTCATCCCATATTTGGGTAAAGTGTTTTAGCATGTAGTTCCTAAAACAACTTCCTGATCTTTCTTTCATCTGTTTTCCAGGAACATGGACTCCTTTCAACCCGGTGACGGTTCGCTCCATCATATGTAAGTTGCCGACCTTTCCTGTTCACCGCAGCACCCACGTTGTTTATTTACCCCCTCGCTATGACGACCAGATTAAGTAGTTTAAGTTACTAAACCACAGACAAACTTCCTTTTGTGTGAGCCGAGCAGTTTTAATGGAAACACGCAGCCATCAATAAAAAGGAAAAAGAGATGACGTCTGAAGGAAAATGGAAGAAAATGGGAAACTGAGAGAGGATAAAACTTTTAGTTTTACTGGGAATTTATAAATATCTTCCCCTTTAATCATTTACAATTTGCTCCATACTTTTCTCCCTGATGTTTTAGGAACTTGGAGCTTAATTCCTTGTAATTCTTTTGCCATAAAAAAGTGAATCCATTGTTAACTGTTCCCACAGTAACAACCATAACCTGTGAGGTAATTGATTTAAGCCACACAGGAAGTTTTTTTTTTTTTTTTCTGGCAGTTTAGTGACGTGTATATAACTCTGCAGAGTTTACAGTATGTCCTCAGTTTGTTTCTATGTAGGTGTGATCTGTTAACATGCCTGACTCTGTGACTCCATCTCTCCCTCAGCCATGTTTGACCGGGAAAACAAAGGCGGCGTGAATTTCAATGAATTCGCCGGCGTGTGGAAGTACATCACCGACTGGCAAAACATCTTCAGAACCTACGACAGGGACAACTCGGGTTTCATCGACAAAAACGAACTGAAACAGGCATTGACTGGATTCGGTGAGCTCCAAAGTATGATGTTCATATTCAAATTTACTTTCCATGGTGAAGGGATGCGCAGTACGCAGCGGTGTCTCAGGGATTCGCGGATTCTGGTTCAAATTTTCAGGAAATCTGTGAGTCTCTGAAGAACAAATGGGTTTGGATTTCTGTCTTTTTTTTTTTAACTTGCCGCTTCAGTAGCAATCACAAGATTAATAATGGGTTTTTTTTCAACAATTTTATCCAAAAATTAAAAACCAGATGTAGGAATTAATAGTTTAAAATGCTACATAAAGGCAAGTTAAATGTTTTTTCTCACATTTCTAAGCCTTTTTTTAAAACTTCCTTTTCTTAAATATTGTTTTTTGCTTAAAAACGTTTAATTTTTTAGTAAATTTACTGGCACCAGTTTCAGTAAAAATGAAGATAATTATAAATAATTTTTTTTCCACTTTGTTTTTAAACCAGTGTTGAAGGTTGATTTTGAATGGAAAAGAACTCTTAAGTAGTTCATTAATTACATTTTTATTAGTGTACTGATGATATAATGTTATATTATGCAGAACATTAATCTTTTCTGTCTTCTTTTTATAGCAAATTAAGTTAGTGAGGTTTACTTAACTTTGCCTGATGTCTTCTGCGTTCAGGATATCGCCTCTCAGACCAGTTTTATGGAACCCTGATAGAGAAGTTTGACCGTCAAAGGAAGCAACAGGTGGCATTTGATGACTTCATCCAGTGCTGTATCGTCCTACAGGTAGTCCTCACACATGATCTAAATTATCTGCACAAAAAGACATGACTTAAATCTTTTTATTATATAATTTTTTCCGCAGACAAAAATTGATTACTTTTTAAAATGCAATTAAATTGCTTAATACTTAACCAGCTTTTCTCCTCCAGTGATTCCGCAAACTAGATAGAAGATTTTGGACATTTTTATTCTGTTAACAGAAAGAATATTGTTTCGCTAAAGTTACTTTCGTGTTTTGTTAGCAGTATCTGTTTTTTGTTTTTTGGATCACATGCTGTGTTCTTCAAAATACTCTGTATTCTTTGGCTCTATATTTCCATTCAACCCAATGGATTCCACAGTTTCTGCATTCGGGTGTCATTTAGTTTAATGTTTAAATGGTTTTTCATATTATGCAGGTTATATCTGTGTGAGGTTGTCAAATGTCTTTTTTCTGACCTATTCTGTTTTTACTTTAAAGGTTTTGAGATTCTTTTAAAATGTCATCAAATTATTTTTAGAACAAACTCTTTTATAATAAATTCAGGACTTCTATCGCAGGTATGAAAATGAACAGGCCATACAATGAAAGTCATTCCTTATCTTACCATATTTACAACCATTAAAAAAATTAAATGAATCAATTAGATTTAATTTATTTACATTATTTTAAAGTGACATGCACATTTCCTAAACGTTTCAAAGGGACAAACACAGCTAAAGTAGATTAACCAAAAGGAAACTATATATAAGTTTGGCTTTTTCTTGAAACTTGAAAACGTACGATTTAAATATGAATACATTTTTATTCTAATGTATTGTTTTTCGACTAATACAGTCATGCTAGGCCTGAGACCTTCTACTAGAATGCAGAAAATATTTGACCATCAACTCTAGACGGTATTATAAGAGTTCCAGAATCTAGAACGGGTCATGCAATTTACCGAATCTGACCGGATCTAAGCCCCAAAATAACAGCTTAATATCAGAAAACTATCATAAAATCTCTTAATATGCAATTAAATAGAGTTTCCGATTCTAACCGATGTACCTTATTTTCGTAGCAGATTGTCAGTACATATTGCTAGCGGCAATGGTGCTCTTACTGAATGCTAGACTGCGGGACTAACTGGGCTCCCTCGACCCGGAGGAGCAATGGCTCATTCTAACTGTATGTTAGACAGTTGGTTAGACTACCGATCCAGTCAGATCGGTAAATTGCAGGACCCAATTCCGACACTACAAGATTGGATTACGCTTAACATGGTGGGATATGTGTCTTATTGGGACCAGCAACTTCATTTATATGCCATAAACAGTTGTATAAAAGTCAGATTTGGGTCAGATTCGGTCAGATCCGGTACGTTGCAGGACCCTCTAATACACATGAACACAGTTTAGGTTTGTAAAATTTATCAGATGGGCTTCATCCAGCTAGCACAAACGAGGTGGGAGTTCAATACGAGCACAGAGGTTTAAACATGGAGGCTAATAAACTTACTGGGTATTTTTTTCCTGTCTTTCCACAGAGGTTGACAGACGTTTTTCGACGGTATGACACAGACCAGGACGGCTGGATCCAGGTTTCATATGAACAGTATCTTTCCATGGTCTTTAACGTCGTATAACGAACATGAAGTACCACAGAAGAGCACAACTGGACACAACTGTGCCAAAGTTCCCAACACTTTCCAGATGTCTGCCAAAACAAACACTGCAAGATTTTTTAAAAAGCATCACTAAAAAAATCAATATTAATAGAAAAGAAAAAAACGTCCATTCTTGATGTACTCCAAAGAATTTTGCAGTGTTTAATTGACAAATTTGATCAACATCTGTGTTGCTGAACTTTCTAAGGACACATGTATCTTTCTTTCTTTCTGTTAGTATGTCTGTTAATGTTGGCCACATTCTTATTGTCTTAACTTTAGCCATTAAAAGAGTAAAAGAGATATATGTTAAAAAAAAAAGCTAAATAATTGTAAATAAGATTTAAAGTGCATTGCATGCTTTTCAGGGAAACTTAGCCCCACATGAAGCATGCTTTTCCCCTTACTTTTGACTTATCCTCTTCCCTCTTTTGCTCAAAGCCATGTTTACAAAAACTGTGAAAGCAGGTGCTGCTCTGCTTTGGGATTCACTGACATGCCAGCTTTCATGCCATATTTGTACAAACTTATTTTTAACAGCAAATCTTCAAAAGTTAGAGCTTAAAATTTGGTAGAAGTTAAGCATAATGCCTTTAGTATGGCTTATTTTTTGTGCATGATGCCTTAAAATGTGTAAAAAAAAAAAAAAACAAGAACCAAAAGAGAAATCTTTTATTAAAAAAGGCAATCTGATCCTTTGTTTGTTCTCATCCTTCACAAACACATTCAAACATCTTCATTCAAGTCAACTAATCAGTAATGCCAATTCCATTCTATTCTGTTGTTTTCTGCCTATCCGGGGCCAGGTCGCGGGGGGCAACAGCCTCAGACATAAAACCCAGGTTTCTCTCACCCCGGCTGCATCCTCCAGCTCACCAGAGAGGATCCCATTGGGTTCCCTGGCCAGCTGTGGGACACAGTCTCTCCAGCAGGTCTGGGGTCTGCCTCTGAGTCTCCCCCTGGTAGCATGTACCCAAAACACCTCACTAGCAAGCCGTTTGGTTGGCATCGTAATCAGATGCCCGAGCTACCCCATCTGGCTTTTCTTGACCCAGAGGAGCAATGGCTCTGCTCCGAGCTCCTCCCAGATGGCAGAGCTCCTCACCCTATCTCTGAGTGAGAGCCCAGCTACCCTGCACAGGAAGCTCCTTTTGGCCGCTTGTATCCGTGATCTCATTCTTTTGGTCACCACCCACTGCTGGTGACAGAAATAGAAGTAAAATATTTCCATAACAGATTTTTTGAGAAACAATTATAATAATACATTTTAATTATAATTAAAAAAAATATAGATAATAAAATCACAAAGACGTAACGGAATGTAAAAATATTTTTTTTTATTTATATAGCACTTCACTCTCACTAAAATCTGTGTAACATAACAATAAAACTGTATCAAACTATAGTATATAATTCATACAAATATATATTACAAGTGGATTTTTGGATTAATATACATGATAAATTTTGATGGAGGTAATAGAATAGTAGCGTAAATGGGATAAATGTCGCCCTCTGCTGTTTACTCTTAATTTAACCACTGCAGTACCTCCGGAACTTTTGTTTTTTATTTCAGCGGAAGCTATAAATCGGTGCACCGATCTGAACAACAAATTACTCAAAAACAATTAAGCGTTTTGCAGTTTTACCATAAGTAATGTTAGGATTATTTAAACAATTTAAGGACTATTTTGTTGCAGGAATAAGCTTTCAATGTTTTAAACATTCTCCGTGATTAATTGTCTGGGTTTTACTAGAGACTCAGCTATGGCACTTCAACACTTTCGGGCAATTACACAAGAATTTGGAAGATTTTATGGGAAAAAATATTTGACAAAAAACTCCAGAACAAAGTGTGCTTGGGTTCATTTCTACAGCACTTCCAGAAAAGATGGAAACGATAAAACAGGTAAAAATGTCAGGTATGTGTTTGTAATGACTTGAAATGGACGGTAGAGAGCAGCAAAGGGAACAAGCCATACTTCAATAAAAAATTAAAGATAAAAAAAAATCTTTTAAAAAATAAACAAAATCTATATAATCTTTTTTTTCTTAGTATGCATATTTAAATGGATTTTTTTCTACATACTGGGAAGAAATCCTACAGGTTTTATTTATTAAAATGTAACTACAGAAATAATCAAATGAGTGAAATATCTTAAAACATTGAAACTACGGTATTTGAAAAATCAGAACATGCTTGGTTTTTATGCTACAAATCAATACCAATAAAATACAAAGACATTATTTAACAAAGTACTTTAAATGAAAAAATACACAACATTAATAATAATTAATGATGCTGTCTTTAAAAGGTTTGGATTGCATGCACAATTAGTAATATTTAAATGACTACAGCTTTGATTTATTTGGATGAAAGGTTGATAGGGTGAGGAAGCCTCAGGAAGTTTGTTCTCCATGTTTAGTCCTCCTGACTCTAGACACTAGCAGGAGGCTGGTCCAGAGGTCCTTAGAGATCTAGATGGTTCATAAAACACTAACATTTCACACTTCAACACAAGCAGAGCAGCTTTAAAGTCTATTCTCTGATCCACAGGAAGCCAGTGCAGAATCCTGAGCACAGGATTTATGTGATCATATTTTCTGCAGCATTCTGAATAAACTACAGCTGTTTAGGGCCTTTTTGATCATACCAGTGACCAGACCGTTGTTATAATCTAATCTAATTGACAATTCATTTTGTTTTTATATATCCTAATGATTCTGTTCAGTTTGAATTATTAGAATGTTAGTAACCTACTGGAATGGGATTCCAATGTGGCTGGCATGAGTTATCCTGCCAAAGATGGATTTTTCACACGCTTATTTGGATGATTTTCTTATTTTGGGTATTTTTATTAAGTCAGCTTTACTTGATTAGTAGTAGTGAACACAACTTCGAGCTAATTAAACCGAACCAGGGTCACAAACTTTTTACGACCAGGTTTAGATAGAATAAACTGGTTCAACTTGTCAAAATTTTTGTTGTAAAAATTATTGAATAATATGTACAATGATTTAACTACGGTATTTATTTATAGTTAAATAAATTTAATATTTATCATTTAACTATTTTAATTTTATTCCAGCAGTAAAATCATGCTTCCATATCTTGTCATAGTCAAAGCTAAATGTGTTAAAGCAGGAAAACAAAGATCATTTCTAACCATTTCTAAGCAAGTAGGAACTCCTGGGAACACACTGAAAAGGTCACCGGTCCGTTGCAGGCATACAACCTTTTACACCCTAGAACACACACAATCAATCAGTGACAAATTTTTGGAAGATAAAAGTTGAAGAACTCACACAGAAAAATATTGATGTTCCAAGTTGTTGATGTAGCAAGTTCCAAGTCTTGCTACTGCGACTAGAACAAGCAATCTTCCTGCTGTGAAGACGTGGCACAAACCACTGTGCGAGACCATAAACTGGCATTCTTAATCTACGGGGGAGGCTCAGTGGTAAATTTACCATCTTTTATTGAATAGTTAGTTGTAGGTTCGAGTCCTGCTGGGCTCATGCCCATGTGTCCTTGGACAACCTAACCCCCACATTCTGCCATCATTGGCTGCCTGCTGCGGTGGAATGCAACACGGGAATTTATACAGGATTAATACAGTAAAATAAAAATACACTGATAAGTTTGGCCTGGTACTCACCATTTATGATTAAGATGATTAATTTTTCACCAGTCTCATTTGATTTAATAGCATTTATTTATTTATTTTTACCAACAGTCAGTGATCAAAATAAATTTGTAATTGTAACAAAACATGTTGTTTTCTGTGCTAAACACAGAAATTTCCTCTATTTAAACACATCTCACGTTAAGAAAACACTGTTTTGACTGAAGTTAATGTCTTGCTGTTGGTTTGGAGATTATTCCAAAAGAAATGAACCAACATCTGGATGAGAATAATTAAACCAGTTTACCTGCTGTGAAGCTAAACAAAGACTTTTTCCTCTTTTTTTTTTACCGCAGTAAATGTTACTGCATAAAACTAAAAGCAAGGTGACTCAGAGGTTGTTTCGAATTGATCAACTCCCCTGGAAGTACACCAGCAGTGTGTAATTATTTGTTTGAGGTGCAGCAGGGGAGTGCGTCCACCTGAAACAAATAGATTTTTATCCCTCACTGATTTCTGTTTAGAAATCTGTTTTCCTTAGAGCAGCGTAATGCAGCCGGTAGCTTTATTTTCCTGGCTCCTCTCTCTTGGATGCAGTTGCTGCTGGGTGTGGTTGACAGTTTGATTCCCCAGGATGAACCTAAACAACGTCAAATCAGCTGCTTGTGTAGCCTCAAGCAACAAGGCTGCACTCAGCTCACCTCTGTATTCCACAATGTCCCGTTCCTTGCCTTTCCTTTATCAAATAAAACTGGATAATCCATCTACATTCCTCCTTCATCACTACTGTGATGTTTCAGTCTCTTTCCAAAACACTGCGGCCTGTCCTGGTTTTCATCGGTGCATCTTCTTCACTCTCTGTCATTAGTTGTAGGTCAGACTGTGGTCTCGGAGCGAAAGGGATGCGTGGTTACCGTGGCCATAAACCGCCCAGAGGTACGTAACGCGGTGAACCAGGAGACAGCGAGACGTCTGCTGGAGGAGCTGCAGGCCTTTGACAGCGACCCAGACTTGAACGTGGCTGTCCTGCATGGGAAAGGTAAAAGAATCAGAGGGATGGATGGAGGAAAACTAGCTTTCTGCTATTTTCCAGTCTGATGTTTAGTCTGAGACTTAAATCATCAATCAGGTAACTGGTTGTTTGAAGCCCTGCAAAAATGAGCTTTTAACCCCAACGCCAACCTTATGAGTAAAACATATTGAGAACATAGTCCAGTAGCTGTCAGTTCACCACCAAATATTCCAACTATATAAGCTCTTAACCGCTTAGTTATGCATCGGGTTACTCTGGAGTCCATTCTGGCAAGTTAGCAGGCGGAAGGCGGGGTGAACTCTGGACATTTCACCAGTCATAACTTACACATTCCTGAAGGTAATTTGTTAATGACCAATTAACTCAACATACATGACGTTCCAGATTACCTGAAAACCCCATCGACACACGGAAATGCCACATAAAATGGCCTCTGCAGCCTCCACCAAAAGTCATTTTTACTGAATAAAAGTAGAAGTTTTTTAAATCAAGGACTAATCACAAAGCTTTGGGAGTTCACCTCAGCCACTTGGTCAGTGAACAGACTTCTGCACCACCTCTAGTTTACCACTTCTACTTAATCATACACGATGCCAAAATGTTTTTCTTGTTTAAGAATTTTCTCTTTTTATTGTCAGAAATATACGACACTGAAGAAAAACTTAAGACAGGTTATTATGCTCAGAATGAGTGTTTTTAATCATTCCGTCCATATCATTTTTCTTATTTAATCAAACTTTGCTAACAGTTTTTATTCCTGCATAAAGATGGCCAATTTGTTTGCAAAGAAGAAGTTTTTTTTCCATCAAGTATTAAAAGAAAACCACAATCTCAAACAGTGTAAAAGGGGGTCCACGTGTGGTTTTTATGATGAGTTGTGTTAAGGTTCTTAAAACGTATTCTCACACATTACTCTTTTCATTGGTGATGCAAGGTTAAAATGATTTTTTTCCCCCTGTTCTATTGCCTTTCACTTATCTGGGGCTGGGTCATGAGGGCAACAGCCTCAGAAGGAAAACCTAGACTTCTTTAACCCTGGCTGCATCCTCCAGTTCACCTGGGAGGATCCCGAGGTGTTCCCCGGCCACGTGTAAGACATAGTCTGTCCAGCTGGTAAAAGCCACCGGTAAGACATAGTCTGTCCAGCTGGTAAAGGGTCTTCCTCTGGATCTCCTCCCGGTGGAACGTGCCCAAAACACCTTACTTGCGAGGCGCTTGGGAAGCATCCTAACCAGATGCCCGAACCACCATATCTGGCTTTTCTAGACCCAGAGGAGCAACAGCTCCTCTCCAAACTCTTCTCGGATGGCAGAGCTCCTCATCCTATCTCTGAGTGAGAGCCCATCCTCCCTGCAACGGAAACTTGTATCTGTGATCTCATTCTTTTAGTCACCACCCACAACTGGTGACCATAGGTGACGGTAGGAACGTAGATCGACTGATAAACCAAGAACTTTGCTTTCCGGCTCAGCTCTTTTTTCACCACGATGGACTTTGCTCTGTATAAATAGAAAAATAGATTAATTGCACCAAAATTGTATTATTTTCAATAAACTTGCCAGAGAGAGGAAAACATGGCACAGTCAGAAGTTTACAAGACCATCCAGTTAGGGTCGCTCAACCTGAAGTACCTGTTCATTTGTTCCTAAGTTTGATAACCAAAATGAAATTCCACTTGCTATGATCACTCATTGATGTGATTTAATGTATTACAAGCTTTACACTTTGCACAAGAAAGGAGGCAAAAGACTAGTGAGCAACATATAATAACGTTCGAGCTCCATGAATACATCAGAAATACGGCCCCAAAGGGTGAAGCACTTAGTGAATGTCTCAGGCAGTGGAAACTGGAGGAGAAAGAACCACCACGGGAGGAAAAACCCCTGCAAACCCCTACATTATGTATTATTCATCCCTGTCCTTTTTCCACTTCTTCCTCCTCAAAGTGCGTAGATCTTACCAAAATACTCAGGAGACCAGACAAATTCATGCACAGTGAAAACACAGATGGACACACACCTGCTCTGTGTCAGCCACCCAAGACCAGCGCCATGTCACAAAGCTAATGCTTCTGAAAATAATCGGCACACACTGAGAGAACTCTTTCCCACAGTGGAAATACTGTCATCTGCTTGGACCTGTCTGCCTGCCGTGTGAGCTGCGCGGTGGCCTCAAAGTATACACTTTGGTCCTTTAGGGGTTGGAGCCTGGATAGCTCTCCTCTCAGACTGAGAGCAGTGTGCAGAGAGCAATTTGCTTGCCGAAATGGGTCAGCAATTAGCAGCACAGTGGTTAGTTTGAGTGAAAGTGGCTCCTCTGTGTTTCCCACTACTCCTGTAATGTAAATTTAATCATACCGGCGCAGATTCCTGTCAACAGGTTGTCCTCTGCTGCTGCTCGGGTAAAACAGGCTGACCGAGACTCCGGGGTGGTTTCGTGCTTTGTCAGTGCTAGGAGATGACAACCAGAGAGGGCTCCAGTGTGAATGTAATGTTTCTACTAACATAAGGAATCCATTTTGTTCAAATTAGCACCAACATAATCACTCTCTCCGTTCTCATTTTTCAGTGCCAGGTTTTTTTTTTTTTTTAATCTTATGAAATTAAGAGTAATTGCTTTCAGCAGGTTTCGAATTTGCGATGGTTTGTATTAAGATTTAGCTTTTGTTTTTCAGCAGCTAAACAGTAGTACATGTATGTCACTGTAGATGTTAATATACCTCCCTGAAAATGTAATGTGGATTTGATTCATTTTCTGACTTCAAAAAGGAAAAAAGCAAATATAGGTTGTATAGATCAACTGGTAAATCAAGAGCTTCATCTTTTCTTCCCGGCTCTGTCTTCACCATGACTATGCTGTTTAGCCAGCCTACCTGCAGAGGCTTCGTCTCTTTTCCACACTTTCCGTTGATCTGGACAGTTGAGTCCAAGTACTTAAAATCTTCCATCTTTATGTCCTCTCCCTGTAAACACACTTCTATTTGGGTCCCTCTCATTTTCACACATGTACGCTCTCTGTCTCAACGCAGCTAGCCTTCAGTTTCTCACATTCCCAGGACAAACCTCCACCTCTGCATCTTTTCCTCCACCTGTCCCCTGCTCTCACTACATTTTATAATGCCATTTAATTCAATTCAATTTATTTGTATAGCCCAAAATCCCAGCATTCCTGTCTCAATGGGCTTCACTTTGCAGATTCAGAAAGAGGAAAAACAAGAAAAAAGAGGAATGTATAAACACAAATACATAGCAAGAAAACTAATAAATGCTAGCTAGTTAATATTAGCACATTCCTGCCCTTAGACTCTCCTTCACGATGAGGAAAAACTCCTAAAAAACTCATCAGTGGAGAAAAATAAGAAACCTCACGGGGATCCACATGAAATAGAGATCCGTCCCCCAGGACGGGCATCCAATGTGTCAAGACTATTGTTTAAATATTAGCTTATTCTACTCTACAGCTAAATATCTAAAGAAGTCAATAGATGTTCTTCATCCTGATGGAAACATGCGGGACGCCTCAGCCCAGCAATGTCCAGGACAGGGATGAGTAGATGGATTTCGTCCTGATGAAAATAGGATGGTTAAGCAGCAAAGGGGCCTCCTCAGCCCGGCGATACCCAGGACAGGGATGAGTAGATGGGCTAATCCTGATGGAACAGGGATGATAGATGAAGCGTTGAGGCCTCCTCTGTCTGGCCATGCCCAGGACAGGAACGCAGAGGAACCATCAGGAATCTGAAAGAGAGCTCTCTCCCAAAGAGGAGGAAGAGAGAGGTTGACAGTGTGTGAATTGTACTGTACCAACTAGCAGTGTAAATCTAAATGAACAGACAATAGACAACAATGAATGAGATAGAAAGCCAGGGGTGGAGCCTTATAATCCACAGATATTCCTGTCTGATAACATCTGCCATTCTGTCCATCACCATAGCAACAAGAAGGGCCTCAGAGCAGATCTCTGATGCCGTTCCCCCTCTACTTGGCACTCCTCTGTTGCACCTGTAGGACTATTCACCACTGTCTCATTGTCCTGCAGCACGTCTTATTCTTTCAGCATTTCCCTTGAGGGGTCGCCACAGCAAGTCAGTTTCTTCCATCTAACCCTATCTGCTGTATCCTCTTCGGTCACACCAACTATCTTCATGTCTTCCTTCACTGCATCCATGAACCTCCTCTTTGGTCTTCCTCTAGGCCTCTTTCCTGGTGGATCCAAATCCAGCATCCTTCTTCCGATGAACTCTCTCTCCTCTGCACATGTCCAAACCATCTCAGTCTGGTCTCTCTGACTTTATCTCCAAAACCTCTAACATGTGTTGATCCTCTGATATGCTCATTTCTAATCCTGTCCATCCTGGTCACTCCCAGAGAGATCCTCAGCATCTTCACCTCTGCTACCTCCATGTCTTCTACCTCCCGTTTTTTTCTCAGTACTACTGTTTCTAGACCAAACAGCATGGCCGGTTTCACCACGGTTTGGCACACTTTCCCTTTCATTTTAGCTGAAACTCTTCTGTCACACATCACGCCCGATACTTTTCTCCACCTGTTCCAGCCTGCCTGCACACACTTCTTCACCTCTTTTCCACGCTCTCCATTGCTCTGGACTGTTGATCCTAAGTACTTAAAATCTTCCACCTTCTTCATCTCGTCTCCCTCTAACCATAGTGTAATAAAACATTTAAAGTCAATTTTTGGAAAAAAAATGCTACTTTTTAAATTGATCAAACTCATTTTGAGATATTCCCTTTTGATTTGAATTTCTAGATTAACTGTGTTCTGCTTTGCCTCTGCTTTGGCAGCTAGTGAAGAGATTGTACAGCCAGTTTCAGGCGTTTCCAGCTGTGATGATTCAAACTGTTCTGGATGTCGGGGAAAAAGAAAACATTTTCCTTTACCTGTCAAAGTTAAGCATACTTTAAAACGGTGCTTCCCAACATTTCAACTAAGGTTTTATTGGCTCAAATCATTTTGAGTTACACCAACCATAAATGAGCAGCAGTACATCTATCTGTGGATTCAGATGTTTTATGCTCCTTAGGGATACCATCACACAGCAACAATAGTTCTTTGTGGCAAAGGGAGATAAGTGCACAGCAAAAAGCTGCTTATTTTCTGGTACTTAGTTTTTAAAAAGCAGTTTTTCTTTTGTTAAACTTTTTTAAGGAGGAAATGGAAACAGCAAATTGATTGTCTTAATCTGATCCTGTCATCTACATCTTCTCTCACACAAACTACCTTCACGTCCTCTTCACTACGCTCAGAAACCTCCTATTTTAGTCTTCATTTAGATCTTCTGCCTGGCAGTTTGAAACACAGCATTGAATTGAATATACTTTCTTTATTCCCAAAGGAAAATTTGAGTGCTGCAATGCTACAATGTAATACAATATGAATTTTTTTTTAGCTGTTATGAGTGAAAGTTTAAAGGTTTGAAAGTCAAAGTTTGAATATCTTGATGGAGGATGGCAGAAATGATTTTCTTTACTGTTCCTTTGAGCAGCAGGGTTGCAGAAGCTGCTGTTGCTGAAGCTGCTCTTCAGATGGTCCACAGATTCATGGAGAAGGTGGGAGAGATTTAGCATGATTGATGACAGTTTTGCTTTCTTTCTGTCCCTCACCACCTCTTCCACGCAGACGAGGGGTGAGCCAACCACACATCCAGCTTTTTTTTTATCAGTTTGTTATATCAGTTTGTTTTTTATCAGTTTGTCTTCCTGCCTATTAATTCCCAATCCCTCATTGATTGTTTTTACTTTTATTTTTATTGCAATCATTTGTATTTTTCTTTTAAATTAAGGAAGCTTTAAATTTGATGGGACCCATACAACTGGAGTCTCTCTGATTCGTCTTTTCATTTCTCATGTCCGAAGTATTTGGAAATCTCCAGCTTCCGCTCGTTTCCTAGTTTAAGAACAAAAAGCATTAGTTTCCTCTCTGTTACAGCTCTGTTCCCATAAACACCAGGACACACCATTTTCCAATAATTGCCCCACACCGACCCACAGCTGTAATCAAAGTTCCCAGTGGATGGGTGTTGCTGGCACATGTGTTCATTACCATCATTTTCATTACTCCAACATTACAGGGAGAAACAAATTTTATGAGTCCCTGCCTGAAACTGTGACATAGTGCTTGTTTTCCTCTTGGGTGATGTAATTACCACATGAATTCAGTGGAACAGGCTGTGGTTGCTGCATTTTTCTCCTCTATTAATGAGTTTGTGATGGATGGAAGCACATTGCATTATCAATGGTTTTACATTGAATGTAGGTTATGATCATGTTGGTCTCAGAAAACCAAAAATAAGTGCTGTTATCCAAATGCTAACACCCTGTCTCCCGCTTTTTTTTATTTTCATCCTTTTCCCTTCCTCTCTAAATTTCCAGCTGCCATACTTTGTAATTTTGTGGTCTCTTCCAGGAGGGAATTTCTGTGCTGGTTATGATCTGAAAGCACTGGCCAATCAGAAAGCCCCTCTTAAATTGGAGCAAGATGTCACCAAAGGTCCTGGTCCGATGGTGAGCATAGTTTGGGTTACGATAGTGCATGTCTATTTATCTTTATGGTGTTACAAAAAATAAAAGCTTGAATTGAACATGAAACCAAAAAATGTGAGCAGCAACATGTGAGCATATTTTCTGAATACTAATGATTTGGTTTAAAAACGTGACTATATTCAAATGTCTCGACGAGCAGAAAGTTCATTGAGTTTTTCTATTTTTTAACAAAGACTCAGAATCATAACAAGAATGATGTAGTGCCATAAAAGCTCTAGGTTTTGTGTAATTTGCTTGGATTGCACGTTAAGTCCGTGGAGTTAAGTGGACCTCCTCAGCACAAAAAATGATGCCATTATACCTCATGCTGCAGACAGAGGTTTGTCTGTTCTGCTCCGACAAAACTTGGATAATTTCTTACTCTTTTGTCTGACAGTTCTGAGAAATAAATGAAAAATTAAATTTGGTACATTTAAGTGGATAAAGAGTTTAATAATACACCCGTTTGACCTGGAGAGTGTTGGTGTCCTTTCGTTTTACTTGATTAATTTGAAGTGATTTGGCTGAACATGTTTGCATTTACCTATCCAGCTGTTTCCTTGCAGGGTCCATCTCGTTTGCAGCTGTCTAAGCCGCTGATAGCAGCGGTGAGCGGCTTTGCAGTGGCCGGAGGACTGGAGCTGGCCCTACTGGCAGATCTGCGGGTTGTAGAGGAAAGCGCCGTCATGGGAGTGTTCTGCCGCAGATTTGGTACGTTTAATACCCACTGATGCTGCTACATGAAACAAAGATGTAAATAATTTATAAATTCCACAGTAAACTTGTGTAATTTATTGTGAGTTATTTGTTTTTATCTAGCTCTGTCTTCTGCATTCCCGTCTCTCACAACAACCAACTTTACAATCTCCATCCCATCCATAAGTGTGGATTCCCTGAAACCTTGACAAACATATTAGATGCAAAAAAGCATTATTTTTTCAATTAGAAAGTAAATAAATAAGCAGTATCATGTTTTTATGGGGTAATAATTCCGATCCAATGGGATTTATGAATTAACAATAGTGCCTTTTATTATCTTATAAATGCAATATTCACAGAATAAAAAGCTTATGAATATATTTATTCAGTTTCACTTCCATTCATCAGCAAGTAATTTTATCTTTGCCTTTGAGCGTGTTTGTAGATTATGTCTTTTAATACCACGAAGCTGACTGCGTTTTTAACGTTAGTGTTTGTGCCCTTTTTAAACGTCCTGGCTACAGTCTGCTGAGCAGTCGTGATAATTGAAACTGGCGATTGCCACGTTTTCACTAAGCAGCCGAACATGAGCTACTTATTATTTATTTCACACAAGTTACTCCTAAACAAGATTTTTAAAATTTGGCAGTTTCTAGCATGATTTGCTTGCTGACTCAGCCATACTTCAAAAATATGAAACACTACTTTCGATCCTCTCTTATTCCCTGTTAGGATACTCCTGTTCCCAGAAGCTTGTGGCCCCCTTCACATTACAAACTAACCTGAAGCAGCTCTTGAGTCTTTAAACCACACTCCTAAAAAACTAAAATACTCTGCAGTCTTTATAAATATAGTTTGGCACTATAATTTACTGGCAGTGCTAGATTTAGAGGGTAAACATGCAAGGATTATCATCTCAGGCCTATAATTTACAAGATACATTCTGTGAGATATCCCGTGCAGTTTGTTGCTTTCATTGTAACTGTATGTCTTCACTGCATGTCAACAGGTTTGTTAAGTTATGTGTTTGAATGATTATTTTTACATAAGATTATAGTTCATTTTTACTTCACTGAAATTAGTGCCATCCTTTCTAACAAATGATGTATTCTAAGCTGGAACGTTAATTGTAATCGTTACTTTTTTATTTAAAAGCTGGTTAATTCTCCATTTTACATAAATCTAAGAATGACTCTTGATACTCTGCTACGCTGCCTCATCAATGTGATACGCTTTATTGATTCCTTCTGGAGTTCCCTCAGGGAAAGTAAATTTTTCAGCACCCACAACAGTAATAATAAAATGTCTCATAAATACAACAGAAAACACCCTGTGCAGATCCCTCAATTCTGCATTGAATTGTTTTTAAACAACAGACCACAGCATGTGTTTAAGTGATTTTATGTCCAGCAAACTGGTTCTCAAATTCAGGGCTCACACAGGGATTGTGTAGACCTTCGATCAGACTATTGTTGACTTCGACATCTCAGCAATATGGCTGAAATGTGATTGATTAAATGATTTAACGTAAATCTACAGGTATGGGAGCAACCCAGCCTGATAGCTATGAAAAGTGGCGGGTAACCCACCACTAGATCTACTGTATTTTTATGTTCTATGTGGGAGGCATAGCTCAAAGGTAGAAGTGCTGTCTTTGGACCAAAGAGTTGCAGGTTGGATTCCCGATGAGCTCATGCTTAGGTGTCCTTGTAGAAGACACCTAACCCCCAGTTACTCGCACTATTGGTGCCATCATGGCAGCACAGAAACTGAAGAATGATTATTATGATTATATTATTAATAGAAATATGTATGCTATGTAGATATCCTTTATTAAACTTATTCTTGATTTTTTTTTTTGTTAAAAACTTTTGATCTGACTAACTTTAGAACTTGTATTTCACAAGTTCAAATGTTTGCCCACGTCTGACTCAGACTGAGTCAACAATAAGGAGTTAGTGTGGTTGTGAGTTCATTGGTCATTTGTGATCTTTGAACTTCAAAAACTTGTAAAAAGGTTAGACTTTAGTTCTCTGTTCTAATTAAATCTCACAAGTTGTTTCACCATTTTAAACCTTTATTGTCTGACTCAGTTTGACACCCTAAATATTTTAAATGTAAATAGTTTTACTTTGAGCTTTTGAACACCTTCAAGGCAGCTGAACAGCTGTGCCAGTCCAAGCCCACATGTGCACCAGCACTAATAACCATAGTGACAAAGCTAACACTCATTTAAACCAAACTGATTGATTCAACTCTGAAATGAGCCAAAATGATTAAAATCAAAACTTTTTTTATCCAGTGTCATGCAACACCCCCACAAAGCCGCGTAATTTTTTTATCACCCTACTTCATACTTTCTGGTTCCGTCATAGTACATAATTGGAGACAAATTTGTTTAGCAACACTTCAACTCACACAGTTTTACCAGAATATTAACACCTTTTGACATCACACATTTCATGCAAACTTTATAGCTGGTTTGTAAGCAGTGGTCTTAACAACCTCATACTGTACATGTCGGCATTCTGATGTTAATTTGTTGGCTTTCCAGTCTATTTTACAGTGATGACTATAAAACCTTGTGAATGAAGGAGTCAGACATTTATCCTCTTTCCCACATCCCGAAACCCTAATTAAAACAATTTATTTAAACGATTCCTTCAAGCAAAAAATCAATAAAATAATCAACGTTCCTTTGCCTGTTGTAACATTAGTTTATTGGTGGGTTTTTTTGCAACAAAAATGAGTCATCATTGTATTAATGGATCTTAATTAAAAACACTGTCTGATATTTCAATAAATAAACACAGGCCGATGTTCACTCACTCTCATCTTGGCCAGTGCCTGCATTGAAAGCTCTTCGATCAGCTCGAAAGTATGTTTGGGAGGTAATAAGAGCCATTACTGTGGTTTTTACACATCAAGTTGCACATTTCCTCCCTGTAATTAATCCTCGGTCTTTCTATTGCTTCACACTTTCAGTACTTGTTTGTCAACACGCTTGAGTTTCTTCCTCCTGCTGGAGTTGGAGGGGAATGTTAGAATAATGGGTATTTTTACTTTGACTTTTGGTTCAACACGTTTCTTCATGTACTTTCTTTACCAATTTTACACCCACACTCAGTCAGTGGGAGAGTTTCGACAGTAAATTCTAATAAGAAGCTTTATATATTTGTGAAGATACTGTATACATATAAATATATGTGATGGAGTGGGAGATCGACAAGTGAATCAATGCAGCATCCCCAATAATCAGGACGCTGCATTGGTCCGTCGTGGTGAAGAAGGAACTCGGCCGAAAAGCAATTTACCAGTCGATCTACGTTCCTACCCTCACCTATGGTCACCAGCTGTGGGTGTCGACCGAAAGAAAGAGATCACAGATACAAGCAGCCAACAAAAGCTTCCTCCGCAGGGTGGGTGAGCGGTCTGTCTCTTAGAAATAGAGTGAGAAGCTCTGCCATCTGGGAGGAGCTCTGAGTAGAGTTGTTGCTCCTCTGGGTCGAGAGAGGCCAGATGTGGTGGTTCAGGCATCTAGTTAGTATGCTTCCCAAACGCCTCGCTGGTGAGGTGTTTCGGGCATGTCCCACCGTCAATCTGATGCCATTATGTATATTTTTTTATATTTTATATATATTTTTATATTATGTGGGAGGCGAACCACTGGAGAGACTATGTCTCACAGCTGGTCAGGAAACACCTTGGGATCCTTCCAGGTGAGCTGGAGGATGTAGGCGGGGTGAGGGAACCCTGGTTTCTCGTCTGAGGCTGTTGCCCCTGCGACCCGGCCCCGGATAAGTGGAAGATGACAGAACGGAAATATATATGATATAATATATATAATTGGCTTCTCCTGAACGTAGTTCCACATTAACCAATCACATTCGAGCCATCCTTTGCATCCAGTGTAGGAAGTCTGACTGGAGACTTTCATAATTACGTTCTATGGGCTTTAAACTTTTTATTAATTTGATCAAACTTTAACTTGGTTTGTCTCGAACTTTCTATGTGGCCAATGCTATTTTCATATTTAGAACTTCTGATTGAGTTGTAAGAAAGTATACTAGCTAAAACTAACAAGCAGCATCTGCGGCCTGCTGTTGAGACAGTAAAATAGTTTTACCGAAATTAAATTACACTTTAACCCCTTGCAATTGCTAAAAAAAGTATAAAACAAAAAAAAGAAGAGAGAATTTGTGGCAAATTTACCTTCAATATTAGTTTAGATGTTGACTTTTCAAGAAAAACTGAACAGAAAAGAAAAAAAATCTTCGTGGTGTTGGGCGGTTTTTCACATTTGTATGGTTTACATTGACAGTTTTAAAAATGTATGCCAAAAATTCAACAGGCCAGACTCAACTAAGTAGAGTGAATTTAAACTACAAATAGTTGTTTAGTTGATAATTGTATTGAGTGAAATGTTGCTATTTTCTTTGGTTATGGTGGTTGTAGCCATTGAAAGAGAAATATTCACCACTTGTTTCTGTCTTGAGTAAGAGTTTTATTGTAGTTAAGCATCTGTAAAGCTGTGCTTACTTTTACAAATTTTGGAGTTATAAGATAATCTTGTAAAATAGTTACTACAGAGTGGATTTATTTGGACGGAGCACTACATAAGCCAGACTTTTGAAATACATGGAGCACTGCTGGCTATCACGGATTTAGATCTTTAATTAAGAGTCTTACATACATTCTGCCAATCCGTACTGGGATATGATCCTTCCTTCAAGTGGGTTGCATTAAACACTAAACATACTGTTATTCTGTGGGACAGACAGTTTATTTAAAGATCCAGTGCCCCTAAACCAGTATTTCCTTTTAATGGTTTTGTTTGGTAGCTGAATTTTTGGACCTGGCACAGATGGCAGCAGCTTGAGGGAATCCCTGGTGGCTTTGGATGTGAAAACCTCTTGGAGGCATGCCGTTTTGCTCTGATGTGGGCCTATGGCCACCGCAAGGATCTGACAGTTTTCTGGCATGTGATTGGCCGCCAAAACCTGTGGCTTCCTGTCTGAGGCCCCTCTGCCCTTCCCTGAAGGAAATGAGAGGGAGGAGAAGGTTGCGTCACAGGAATCTGGTATTAGTGTCAGCTGCTCTTTGAATTTTCAAAGACTTGAATGAAAAACCACGACGCTTACTCGATTCCCCAATGCTTCTCAGGCTCTTTTAACTAGAGAAAAAAAAAACTGAATTAAAAAAGAGCTGGCTTAGGGAATGGAACTTGAAATGCTACTAATATTTCATTGCTGAAGCTAAATTAGCCATGAAGGAGGTTCATTGTTGTGCTTCTTACATTACATTGCAAAGCAAAGGGCCGCCAAGAGTGACATAGTTGGGGTTGGGCCGCTTACAGGTCCTTTTACCAGTCCAGCTTCAGTTATCTGTAACTGAGTTATCGGATGAAGAGTAAAGAAGATGGCAACAAATCTTCTACCCAAATTTTCTGTCCAAAAACTGACATAAAAGCAGCCAGTTCAAACACTTGCTGAGTGAGTTTAAACCCGAGAGGAATTGTCCATTGCTTACATCATCTTCCTTAAAACTAACTCTTCTTCAGCGTAAATGGTTTATAGCACAACTCTTCATCCTGATAAGGAAGTATGTGACAATTGTGAGGGTTGACAGTTAAGAAGAATGAAGGTCCCTCATTTAAATTCCTTCCTGATATGATCTGCTGCAACTTTAGTTTCATAGTTCAAGTCTTACGGTAATTTTCAGCCTCTACAATCTTGTGAATTTGTAAAAGAATACGTTTATTTCATGTTGGAGGCTAAATAGATTAAATCCAGTAAACTGTGTGGCACTTATCTCTGACCCGGCCCCACTGGAGTGTTTTCTCAAATCTCTTGTGAGGTTTTCAAAGCAAACTTCCGATTGAAGGTCTGATCTTTTTGCCTCTGTCCGTATAGTCTGGAGCTATCCGGAAATTGTTAATCCACATCAAACTTAATCGCATTACCCTCATGGGAGGCCATTGTAGTGGGTTTTGCTTTGATGTGGTAAGGATGCCAGCAGCACCAGGAGCAAACGGGAATGCCAAAGTGTGTCATGTTTCACAATGTTCTCGGGTTATGAGTTACTGAGGACTACAGGTTGTGTGGTTATGTTTCGTCCCATGAGACCTGCTGTCAACGTTGCCATGGACTGCTTCATGTAAATAAAGAGTACATAAATAAACATATTATTCTGATGTACTTCTACCAAATTACTTAACTTAAAAACTCTTCTTCTTTCGGCATTTCTCTTCAGGGGTCGCCACAGCAAGTCAGTTTCTTCCATCTAACCCTATCTGCTGCATCTTCTTCGGTCACACCAACTATCTTCATGTCTTCCTTCACTGTATCCATGAACCTCCTCTTTGGTCTTCCTCTAGGCCTCTTTCTTGATGGTTCCAAACCCAGCATCCTTCTTCCGATGTACTCTCTCTCTCCTCTGCACATGTCCAAACCATCTCAGTCTGGTGGTCTGTCTGACTTTATCTCCAAAACCTCTAACATCTGCTGTTCTTCTGATCCTGTTCATCCTGGTCACTCCCAGAGAAATGCTCAGCATTGTCATCCTTGCTACCTCCATCTTTGTTTCCTGTCTTTTCCTCAGTGTCACTGTCTCTAGACCAAACAGCACGGCCTGTCTCACCACGGTTTTGTACACTTTCCATGACTACCGATGTCTTGCATTTCATTTTGAAATTCCTCTCTGGGAAGAATTCAGTGTAGTTTTTATTAATTAAATTTTATTTGTGAGCATATTGCAATCAAATGAGAAAGTTCATCATATTGTTCCCTTTTAAAGAGGACTTAATTGTTTCTTCGCTTGCTTTATTTCAACTAAAATTCAATTCAGTTTTATATCAATGGCTCAGTATCCCAACAGAGCTGTCTCAAAGGGCTTCACATAAGTAGTCAAACAGACACATAATCAAACCTAACACAATCATGACGAATGGATTTTATGTGAGGAAAAACTCCTTAAGCCCAATTCTGGGGAAAAAATAAGAGGAGAGCGTGTTTGAATAAATATTCTGTGTCAGGGTGCAAAGGTAGAATGTTGCTAGGACAGATAATTTAAAAATAAGCTCTGAAAACCCAGTTCATGCTCATAATATAGCAGATGGGCTTCATCTAGACAGGTGGCTAAGGGGCAAGTAGGATCCCAAGAAGTTTATTGAAGATGAGATTAATGGCCCGTTGTTCATGACAGAAGCACATTAGTAACTTAAGAAGCTTAATTAAATAATGATTGAAAGATATTAATGAATAGGTCCCAGTATTTTATTTTAAAATTGCTTTTACTGGTTGTTTACAAACCAAACCTTGCTTATTTCTGGAAAACAAACACCCATCCCAACAAACCTACAAAGTTTTCTTTTCTCTTTTATTACTGCCACACATTTTAGCATCAAAAAGTTTTTATTAGATTTTTTTCTACCTACAATCTCCTAGATTTGTTGTTATACACATATTCCCAGTGTTTGACAAGAAGTTTGAGTCTTTGAGGTATTTATAAGTTGGTGGAACGTCTTGACTTTTATCATTTTAAACATCCTGCATTAGAGGAAGAGACCCACCTCTTCTATTTGATTATCATAATAAAAATAGCTGATTATCTTTAAATAAAAGTCTGTACTTCCAGACTAAATTTTAAGCTACAAATGTCCCTGCTATTAACTCATTATTTTGTTCTAGAATTGCGAGGAAGCAGCTGAGATATAGTAATAAAAATAGTTTTCCTTTTTTACTACACACCTTCTACCAAAATGTTCCTTCTTTATGTGGGGCAGAGAACAGATCAGTCAGAGAACACACATCAGAGACTATCAGAGGAAGACGAGGATGTGGGGAGGAGGTGCTGGAGACGGGTGCTAAGGATAAGAAGGAAGCTCCTTCCGGCTGCTGATAGCCGTGGTGCCACCAGCAGCACCATAGACAGACAAGCTTGAGGTCAACCTGCTCTTTATCTCTTATTTGAGTCACATTTTGTCCTACTGAAACTTGCTCATTGTTTCACCAACTTAGTGTCTCCATCGGTCTTCTCCCCCGTTGCCCACTTTTCAACCTTTTACTGTAATCAATTCAGGGTCACAGAAGTGTCCAATTCTATCCTGATCAGTATGAGTTTACTGGTAGGGTGCACCAGCGAAATGTATAATTGAGTGTAATCAGCGTAGCAGTTGTAGTGTAGTCAGGGAGTGTTAGAGGGATCCGGTTTGGTGACCTCAGGATCGGATTTCTGCTTTTTGGGGATGATGTGGTCCTGTTGGCTTCATCGGACCGGGATCTGCAGCTCTCACTAGACCGATTTGCTGCTGAGTGTGAAGCAGCTGACATGGAAATCAGCGCATTCAAATCTGAGACCATTGTCCTCATCCGGAAAAGGGTGGAATACCCCATGCAGGTCGGGAACCGGGTCCTGCCCGAAGTGGAGGAGTTTACGTATCTTGGGGTTTTGTTCAGGAGGGGGAGAAAGATGGAGAGGGAGATCGACAGACAGATCGGAGCAGCATCAGCAATAATTAGGACGCTGCATCGATCTGTCGTGGTTAAGAAAGAGCTGAGCCAAAAGGCAAAGCTCTCGATTTACAAGTCAATCTATCTTCCCACCCTCACCTATTGTCACCAGCTGTGGGTGATGACCGAAAGAATGAGATTGTGGACACAAGCGGCCGAAATGAACTTCCTTCGCAGGATGGCTGGCCTCTCACTCAGAGATCAGGTGAGGAGTTCTGCCATCCGGGAGGAGCTCAGAGTGGAGCTGCTCCTCCTCCAAGTCGAGGGAAGCCAGATGGGGTGGTTTGGGCTTCTGGCCAGAATACCTCGCTGGTGAGGTGTTTTGGGCACGTCTCACAGCTGGCCGGGGAACTACACGGGATCCTTCCGGGTGAGATGGATGACGCGCCTAAGGTGGGAGAAGCCTGGGCCGTCTGAGGCTGTTGCTCCTGCGACCCAGCCCCGGATAAGGAGAAGACGATGAAAAGGAACGTTTTACCTGCATTCATTTTTAGTTCAAATATCATATTTTAATCATTTATGTGAGATTCCCAACAAAAGAATTGGAAAATTTCTTATTGTTAAATCAAAATCAGAATATACTTTAATAATCCCACACATGGGAAATTTGTGTGTCACAGCAACAACTTCCTATCTGCTAAGTGAGTCGTTGTAGAGTCCGATCACGTACGGAAAGAAAGACCTCCAGTATCGAGATGTTCTCGAGCGGAGCTGTCTGAGCCTCTTGGAGAAGGAGCTCCGTTGTTCGTCCAGGAGTGGGTAGAGAGGATGGTCATGATTGTCCATGATGGATAAAAGTAGATGGATAAATATTTCTTATTGTTAAATTTTTCTTCTAGGAGTTCCCCTGATCGATGGAGGCACTGTGCGTCTCCCACGTCTCATTGGATTATCGAGAGCTCTTGACCTGATTCTGACTGGACGACCAATCGGAGCGCAGGAAGCTCTCGCCTACGGACTGGCCAACAGAGTTGTTCCTGATGGCCAAGGTATGTAAGCTGGTTTGGCTTATTTCTTATGGTAATTGTTGGCCCTTTTGATGTATTTAAGATTTATAATGTCATTTTGAAACATTTCAGCTCACACTGGCATATAGAAGCAGTAAAAATCCAGGAAACATGACCTGTAGATAGTGTTTTTCCATCACTATCTACTGTAAAATGTAGTCATGCACAGGTTGAGGAGTGGGACACATTTTTATTTGAGAAGTTTATTTTCTTTTCGCTTGAAAAGAAAAATCCCACTGGATAATAAATTACATAAATTTATTCAAGTGAACCTGTTTTCTTTATTTGGCTTCAACACTGCCGTCACTCTATAATTCACCATTAGCAGCGTGCACGTCTGAGGATTCAGGCCAGCACAAATCTCCATGTGCCATTTACTTTGTTTCAGTAGTACTGGAAAGATCTTGCAAATTTAACGTCTCTGTGTGTTCTTCACAGCTCAATCACTTCTGATTTTCTAGCCACAGTTTATCCACTACCTAATTGCCTCTCTGCAGGATGATAACTTGGCCTAAATTTAACATCAAAAGGAAGGAAAGACGTGGCAACTCCTAAACACACAATGAGGGCATCAAAGTGTATCATCAGAATGGGGTTTTGTGTTTCCATAGAAGTGATTTGGATGCAGTCCAGAGCTTATTTGTGGGTCAGGAAGCAGAATGGCTGGGAACTTAGAAAGCCCAATAGCAAACATAAAAGGATCAACAAATCTCTGAATGTAGAAAACGAAAATGGAGACAGTAGCAGACTGGAAGTTTGTGTGTGTATTTGTGTGCATTCTGACCGCATTTTTATGCTGTATGTTTAAATCTTTCATGACTGCATGTTGACTGGCTTTCTGCTGCAACCACAGCTCTGCAGGCAGCAGTGCACCTGGCAGAAGAGATCAGCAGTTTTCCTCAGCAGTGCCTGAGGGCTGACCGTTCCTCAGCCATATACAGCTGCTATGATGCACCTTCTTTCACACAGGTACCCCACTTCACACGCCTGTATGTTAACCACGCATCTGCAGCATCTTGTAACTTCACGTCCAACTCGCTATGCCGTCATAAGCCTACACGTGATAGAGGAATAGATTAATTAGTATTAAAAGTAATGAAAAGCTAACTATTTGTAAACACTGAGTAAGCATCAGTCCTGGAGTTCTCTTACCTTACTTACATATTTACATAGTTTTAATTTTTTTTTAAAATATCAGTAATTTGTGCAGTTTTATGAAACTTATCAGGTAAACTTACATGTAAATATGACCAAACAAACTGCTTTTTGGACACAGTTCTGCTTATTTACATTTTTTTATGTTTCATACAACTAATGCAAACTTAAGATCTATGATTTTTAAACTTGATTTCTAATTTCAGTTATTTTAGAGTATTTTTCTCATTCTTTTCAGGCCATGCAGTATGAGTTTGAACACGGCGTTCCTGTTATCCAGGCAGAGGCCAAGGCTGGTGCATCCAGGTTTACTGCTGGGGAAGGAAGAGGAGGGAAATTCTCCTAGCATTTATATTTTAAAGACCTTTAAAAAAAATTAGGATTACAGGTGAACAAAGACTATTTGTTGTAACCACAAGACACATGTTGATCGACATCACACACATTTTTATTCTCTAAATTAATCTAAGTCCCATAATATTGTTCAGTGGTTTTTAATAAGATTTTTTTTTTAACATTGCTTTTTTTTATTTTGGTAATCCTATTTTGACCATCGAAAATTCCAAACACCAGACAACTTCTAATTTGGGACAAATCTGTAAAGAGCTTATTTAAGTTCAAACTAATTAGGTTTTAACTCTTTTCCTCCAAGTGACTGTCAGAAAACCCAATTTTATATTCCAATTTTTTTGCAACATTTACTTGATTTTTTCAGCAAAACTGGAACCTGAAACAACTAAAGAGTGCTTTAAAAGGATGTTTTTAAAAAAAAATTAGGAACAAACTCAACAAAGATCTGACAGTGTTCCTTAGAGATGTTCTTGGATCGTCATTGGACCCATTTACTGCCAGCCAAACCTCATCTGAAACATCTCCATGACGATGGTTGTCAGGAAGCTACAAGGAAAGATAAATGGAGACCAAAAAGTTTGCCAGATGATACAAGAGAAAAAAAATCAGTAGCAGCAGGTTTTACAGAGTGATGAAACCTCCGTGGAGCTCAACATGACTGAAGCAGTGACAGATCATCTGGATAGAGATCAGAAAAAAAGACTCAGAACATCCAAAAATAAATTTTGGAACGTCCTTCAAGAAACCTGGAGAAGTATTCCTGAAGACTGCTGAAAGAAATAACATGAACAAGTCTGAGAAAGCTTAAATATAAAGTTTCTAAGAAAAAATATTCACTTTCAAGCATTTCAAAATAGTGAATCTCTCTCTGGTTTTGTCAGACTTACACATGTGAAAATAAAAAAATATTCACAACTCATACATTTAGCGTCAATAAAAGTAAACTTTTGTGCATTTTCTCATATAAAATTGTTCTTTAACATTTTATATTCTTGTGTACGAAGTCTGCAAACTTTATTTTTCATCAATCAACGTTATTAACGTGTCAAACTAAGCAACATAAAAGAATTAAAGTCGAAATTACCTCAACTCTGTGACCTTAAAAGATCTCCTAGAGAGTAAACTAAAGCTAAAATATATGTGTATACTGTGTGTGTGTGTGTGATGGTAAAACAGATACAGATGGACAAAGACCTCATTAGGCCTGAGAGGTGTCCTGTCTAGACAGTGTGATGACAGGACACAGAGCTTCTGTTTAATGTTTCCTCCTCCCTCTGTTTCCACACATACACACACATCACTTGCTCTTCCTCAGGGGAAACACACACACGCACACACTAAATACAAAGCAATCTGTGTCAAATAACTACAGAAATATTTAAGTGCTCTTTAAGTTGCTCTGGGCTTGTTTATGTGGATTGTTGTGACAGCGTTGGAGAGCAACAGGGTCGAGTTTGTTTAAGATGACACGTGTGGAAGATTAATGGGCTGTGAAGTGTAAGACGTGGATCTCTCGTTGTTCGTACCCCGGCTGACTCACACAGTAGGGGATGACAGAAATGCTCGTCTCCTTCCAAAAGCATCTTACTGTTCATAAAACCCACTCTGGTGAAAGAATTCATTTCAGCCTTCAGCTCAACTTTTCTGCTGTATTGGGATCATAAATCAGAACCAAGCTTTCTTTCAAATTAATGGAAACATGGATTCCAAAAAGACTGATAAATGACTTCTATGAGAGGGTGGTTTCTGTCAGGTCAGGACAGCATTTGAAGGTCTGGTTTTGTTATTTTAGAGTTCGACTCACATTTAGGCACTCAAATAATTTTTTTATCAATTGAAATATTGTTTCTGCTTTTAATGTCTATCAAAGATATTATGTCTTATTAAATAAAACAAAATGTTGTAGAACTGTTGGGACTTTGTTGATGTGCATAAAGGTCAGATCTGTACTATTTAGTCTGAGAGCTCCTGTGTGTGTGTGTGTTGGTATGCGTAGCTTTGATGCAGCTTCTCACTCTTCACATACAGATAAGATAGGCTCTGGCAGCAGCGGTAGTAGAGACGCAGGGAGATATGGACACCTTTGGGCCTTATCATCAGGACCATCAAAGTCTGAAGGCTCGATGGAGACATAACACAGGGTAGGGTGAAAGGAATGATGGGAGGAAAAACTGAGAGGGAGGGAAAAAAAATAACTCTTCAAATATTTTGAAGCTCTGGTATTCCATCTTGTCAATTTTATAAAGTTTTAGTCCAACAAAAATGAGGTTGATTGAAGAAGGCAAAAGGTAGGTTACACTCAGGACAGGTCATCAAATCAAATAATTACATAATAAATAGTTTAATATAATAAGTTATATTGAGATAAATTTACTGAGCCTTGCAAGAAACTGGTGACCTTTTCAGGGTGTAACCTGTCCTTGTTCTAGTAAAAACAACAGGATATACCCCTACATTCCAGTGATGGATTAAAACAGTTCAGAAAATTGAAGGACAAATACCCTCAAAAAACATGTCTTAGTTGTAAACTACAAAATGGGCTTTTTCAGATGTTTGTTTCATTATTTAAAAGTTATAATCCAGCCCTTTTGATTTTACAATATAGGTCAAATGTTTTGTTGTAAAGCATAAAGCATTCAAATTAATATTTAAAACATAATGGGAAAAGTACTTAGAGTGCTTTAGAATGTTGCAGAAAAAATTCCAAAAGTGACAAAATACTGAAAAAAACTAAATAAATTGAACATGTTGCATCTGTGAAAAACAGTAGAAATGGAATTTTACGACTTTACAGTTCAACAGATTAAAAAAGCCAAAAATGTAACATTTTATGGAAACTGATTTTATCTGCCTAACTGAATTCCTTTTGCAAAGGCAAAGCAGAGATCCCACTGTAAGGCAGACTAAGAGGTGTTTAAATCTGATGAAAGAATCATAGGCAAAGAAAAAAGAGAGCCCTTGATCATCTGGGCTTGAAATTTCTATATTATTACCGAAGGAATCATTATTTGTTTTTTCATTTTTTACACTTATGATCAAACCAAAAGAATTGAATATTCCCCATGCATCCAAAGAGCAGCTAAAAACAGAGGGGGTCTGGGCCTGTCCGGTGTGGTTGAGAGAGTGAAAGGATTGTTTATCATTCTAATGCACAGTGTGTATTCACTTTATTACAATGCATCATATGGTTCTAATGTGGAATGATGAGTGGGAGGGAGGGAGGGAGGGAGTTTGGAAATAGTAAAAGTGTTTACTTTATCCATCCGTTTTTCAAATCATGCATCCACTGACATGTCATGAGCATATTTCTTCTGTGCTGGCCTCCTTGCACTGGCTTCCAGTCAGCTTTAACGTACATTTTAAAATTCTATTGATGGTTTTTAAATGTCTTCTTATTTTTCAGCACTTCTGTCGGTCCGGGTTCCACTTATCAGGGGTCGGGTGGTGGGGGCAACAGCCTAAGACGGTAAACCCAGGCTTCTCTCACCCCTGCATCCTCCAGCTCACTCGGGAGGATCCTGAGGTGTTCTCTGTCTAGCTGTGAAACATAGTCTCTCCAGCGGGTGCGGGTTCTGACTTTGGGTGTCCTCCTGGTGGGACGTGCCTGATACACATCGCATTTGGGAGGCATCCTAATCACATGCTCGAACCTCCCCATCTGGCTTCTCTCGACTCGGATCTTATTTTAGTTTTTTTTTGCTTAGTTGCTATGCGCAATGCACTTATTATTGCCTGTGTTTCTGTTAAACAGTCCTTTTGGTGCCTTTTGTTTTTTTTAATGCCCTTTAATAAATAAACTTGACTTGAATGTATATAAGTGCAAGTTTGAAGTAAGCAATAAATGTAAAAACAACTAGCATGGTGAAAAACTTTGGGTTGGATTGCTGTCCCTACAGGAGTGTTTTCAACCTCTGTGCCGCGGCACACTAGTGTGCGTCAGGAGAGATCATCAGGTGTTCTGTGGGAAATTATTCTGTTTTACCTCATACAGTAATCGGGATCTACCGGTAGCTTCTACAGATTGTTTTGGTTAATCTCGTGGTGTGTGTGTAAAAAATGGATTAAAGTGTCTCTATCTCTAACAGTAGGAAATCTTGTTATTTTATTTAGAGATAGGCAGGGCTGCCCTGTAACCATAGCAACCCACTCTTCTCTGGTTTTTGCTGCATGCCTCTGTCCATTCCTACCAAAAACCACCCCAAGGCAGTGGATTGTATTTCCTACATTTTTTTGGGACATGATGAGAGCATTCAGGTTTTAAAGCTGAAAAATTGTGAATTCTAATGAAATCTCACAATTTCTGCCAGACATTGAAGAGGAAAAAGTAACTGCACTTTTTGTTTGAAAGAAGAATCATAAAAGATGACCCTGTGTTACTGTATGTCTCCATCGAGCTTTCAGATGATGTGTTGATTTGATTCATATTCAGGACACTTGGATTCGGATCACTAAATTGGTGGTATAGGTAGCTGTAGGGAATCATTTTTAACATTTTTGGTTGGTGGTGTACCTCAAGATTTTTTTTTTGATGGAAAAATGTACCTTGGCTTGAAAAAGGTTGAGAAACACTGTCTCAGAGTGTTCTGCTTGCTGTTTCCAGATCCATCGTCAGGGGTCGTTCCTCCACTGGACATCAGATCTGTAAGACTTAAAACCCTCCATCGGACCTGCTTCATGTGGTGCGCATCATACTGAAGGGACGCAAACATGGTGAGGAGCTATTTAACCCATAAATGAAACTAATTTGACCCCAAAAAAGTTATATATTTCATATCTAAAAAGAGAAAACAACTGATTTCCCATCTGATGGGAAAATCCAGATGATGATTCCACTTTGCGTAAAATATAAAAATATGATATTAAGACTTGTGTGTGTTGAAAGAGCTCCACCTCTCTGAGTGCATACAGAGTGGGCGGTTATCTGAGCGCACACACACACGGATTGAGGTTGCACACACGTGCACGTACGCATATTATGGACTGCAACCTGCTGAATGCTTCTGGACTCTGATACAACCTGTAGGAGTCACACCGCCGCGCACGCAACTGGAACAGTTTTAAACAGAGCGCATCTGAGAGGATAAACACCTCCACCTCAGGAGAATGGCATCTTTAATAGGAGTTGTTTTGTTGTTGGATGCCACATTAACCAGGGTGTGATCAGAATAAAGTATCTCGGGAGGATCAGCGCAGAAATGAAAACGGGAGATTTACTTTTACGCGCATTTTGATCCGCTTTTTTCTTTTTACAACTTGACGAATTGACTTTTACGCGCATTTCTAATTGGGAGTATCTTCAATGGCTTGAATTGATTTTTCTCCCGAGCTTTTTGGAAGAAATAGCAGCATCTTGGGTTGATTTTGGGTAATATTTACGCGCATTTTGCGCATTTGACTTTCGGATCAAGTGAAGCTCCAAAGCGCACAGCAGGACAGCACCATGAGCAGCTGTCTCCTGACTTTGCTCGGATTGTGGTGGAGCTCTTATCACTGCACTTTGACTGTGGAGGGGAGTCACTTTTCTCTGGATGGAAACACCGAGGCGCACCCGAGTTTCATCCACCGGCGGCTGAGGACGCATGAAAAAAGAGAGATGCAGAAGGAGATCCTGTCCATCTTGGGGCTCCCACACAGACCGAGACCTCATTTATCTCACGGAAAGTTCAACTCAGCTCCCCTCTTCATGTTGGACTTGTATAACACTATTTCCAGTGATGAGAAAAGCCAAGTGGAAGTTGTTGTGGACAGATACAGAGCCATGCAGACAACCCAAAGCCCTCCTCTTACATCCTATCAGGAATCAGCTTTTCTAAATGATGCTGATATGGTGATGAGCTTCGTTAATTTAGGTGAGTTAGTCAAAACAGTGATTTATAACCACATTACTGTACCACATTCTGCCATCCAGGAGGAGCTCGGAGTAGAGCCGTTGTTCCTTCAGGTTGAGAGAAGCCAGATGGGGTGGCTTGGGTATCTAGTTGGGGATGCCTCATGAACGCCTTCCTGGTGAGGTGTTTCATGCATGCCCCACCAGGAAGAAACCCAGAGACAAACCCCAGACTTGCTGGTGAGACTATGTCTCACAGCTGGCCGGGGAACGTCTGGATCCTCCCCGGTGAGCTGGAGGATGCAGCCGGGGTAAGAGAAGCCTTGGTTTCCCGTCGGAGGCTGTTGCCCCCTTGACCCAGTCCCAGATAAGTGGAAGGTGACAAAACAGAATGGTACTGTCTCACACAGTATAAAGGGTAACTTGCCCAAAGCACCTGTTAACCCTAATATACACCTGATTCCCACTGGTTGCTGCGTAAAAGCACAATTACGCATTTAACTTCATGGCATCATGCCAAATAACCCACTCACTTCCCATGTGGTTCTCTATATTCTTTGAGTAATTTATTGTTACATGCTTGCTTTCCGGGTTTATTTCCCTTCCTCGGTTCACTTATGGGAGAAAAATCCTGTGGTCAGACTTTCTGTCCAATCTGCCTCAGTGATTAATGCAGTCACAGGGAAAATAATCCCACTCCAGCAAAGCATCAACCGCCACCACTGGTATGTTGGAGATGGAGCGTTATCCCTGCCATTGACCTCCAGCGCAAAGATTTGCGGCTATGCGAGTAAATTGTGTCGCATTGTTTGTGTTTCCCAAGCACATTAGTCTTTAATTAACTCCAGCAATGATAAAGTGGGCGACTTTAATCACATGGAGTTTGGAACATGAAAGCTGAAAGCCCTGCCTTCCATTAGCAGCATTGGTGTTTACTGTTAAGTCTAAACAGAGAGCTTAGAGATAAACAGAGATCATGCCAGAACCACTGATGGAGACACATTGTCACTCTTCTTAAAAACTTCTCGGTCATTGTCATCATCTTTAAGAACAGTGGGGCATTTAAGATAATGGACGAAGTGGCTTACGAGACCAAAAGATGTTCAACTTTTTTTTTCCACTTTTGGTCATTAACCACCATAATCACTAAAATGACAAATAAGGAGACTTAACCATCTGAATGTGTTTCTGTGCTTGCTGCTCTTTTGAATGTTGGTGTTACAAAATGTGGTGATGAGAAGGAAGCCATGATTCTGGTATGAAATGCCAAAGCCCATCCTCTGGTCTCTGTGGGCGAGTGTGATGGTGGCAGCATGGTGTTTGTGTGTCTGAGGTTTTGTTCTTCCTCCGCTGTGTTAGTTTTTGGTTTATACTCCCGTGTTGTTGCACATCTGGCTTCTTCACTTTGATTAATCACGTCCTGTGCATCTTTTGACAATTCCCTCAGATTTCTGCGGTGACCAGGGGGATTAGGTTGCCATCTCCTCCAGCCGTACACAGAGTCCTAACCGCCCTGGAGGAGGGACGGCTTCCTCTGTGAATGTGATTGTAATTAATGTTGGACAGGCCAAGGCTTTCCATCTGCTTTGCAAATAAAGCCGTGCATGACTACTGTGTGTCACTGCCATCCGATTAGTTTTTAATGTGTCTCGTGCTCGATTGGAGCTTTTTTTTGTTTTTGGTTATTTTGTGGACGAACTTGGGTGAAAGAGGCCTGAAAACTTCTGGGTGGTCCATCTTATTGCTGAGAAATCTGGATATCATGTGTGGCCGGAGCGTAACTGTAAATTAAAATTAAGATAAATGAGAGAAAGAAACGCAAAGAGGCTGTACAATCTGTCTCAAATGATTGGACAAATACAGAGTGGGATGAACAGGGAGCTCCTTATTTGGAAAACTTTGAGGACGCTTTAACAAGGGAATGAATCCAATCAAAGCAGAAAAAAAGTGGTTCCTGATATCAATTTAAAAGCTTGACTCATCTATCATTGTGAACTTGTGCTCCCTCCTTACAGATAGATGTACAAATCGCTGACTTTAAACTGACCCACGGCAAAGAAAAACAGCGACAGTGATTTAAGGATGGTTTAAACTGATGTCTTTCACAGCCAGCGCCGCAGAAACACAGACAGACAGCTCATTTTCTGAAGCTATTCTCGTGGGGCACCCATAGATTTAAGAGGCTCTGTGTTACATCTAGTCTCAAATGGGCTTTCTGAGAACCATATGCCTGTTTGCCCTCCTCACCCTTGCATGATTCATATAAACCTGTTATTCAGTCATCTTTTCGCTCTTTTACTGTTCTCACTTTTTCTTAATCACTTATTTAAAGAAAAATCCCAAATGCAAGTTGTGGAAAAGTTTAAATCAGAAAAGCAGAAGGAGATTTTCCACCTCTTTTACATCTTCATTCCTAGAATAGCACATTCATTCCTGTTTGCCTTGCGGACATCCTGGTTTTCCTGATGCTCTGAGTCATCCAGGTTCCAACAGGTCCTAATGCACCAAGACACGGTCATCGTCACATTTCACCAAGGCATGCACACCTTTGCACTTGACTAAAAAACTAGCAAGAGGTATTCTGATTAACTTAATGAGGGCTCGGTTGATGAGTTACAATGTAGGAAAAATTCCCAAAGTCCCAGTGATGAGAGAATAACGGTCTTGAGGATGTATCAGGATGCATCTTAAAGAAACTTAGACACTATCTGGGATAGGTTCCAGTACTCTTGCAATCCAGTAAAAGATCAAGCAGTTTGGAAAATGAAATAAAGTTTTTTGCTCTTCTCTGATTACTTCTGGTGATTCAAGATGTTTCATAGTTTAATGTGCAGAAACTTTGGATGTCGTTTTAAAGTCATCTCCATTTAACTTTGAGGAGTTTCCTTCACTCTTGTTCTTTAAAAACTGTGAAAGCCTCTGAATTTGGCAGTCAAGTCTCATCTTCCTGTTTTCTGAACGTACAAAGTGGAAGAACTTGAGATAATCCAGGAAAATTCACATAAAGTATTGGATTGTTTTTCAGTTTCTCGATGTGCTCAAAATATAAATCAAACTTCTTTCATTTTCTGCTTGTTGGAGTGAATAGCACGTTTTTTTTAGAAGATGTTTATTGCTTGTTCTTTAGCTGCAATGATGCCACACACTTCCTGAGGCCTCGGATGAACCCACAAGATAATATCCCTTCACAACTTACACAAGCTACTTCTGTCTACTTAGACTTAAATTTGCAAGCCACTTTTTTTAGGTCCACCTGCGTAATTATCACAAAGCAGCAACTAATCAAGTATCAAATATCAAGCATCAAGATGAAGAAATGGGATTTAAGCGGCTTTTAACGTAGCATAACAGCTGATTTGTTACAATAGGAATACACCAGGAACCAAAGTAAGCCTTAGTTCCATTCAAGGTCTGTACAATAGCTTCTCTAAACACACACGTCCAAACTTGAAGTACTTGTTCTTCTACATAAAAGACCAAAGCAGATACAACTTTGGTTTGCTAAGAACAGAAAATAATGATTTATTCCCATGGTCACTTAAATTGGACAATATAAATTGGAAACATCGTGCATCGCCGGTAGTATGAACCTCCATTTTAGATAGCTCCATATTCACATAGTCAAGTAATAACTATTAAAAAAAGTTTTTTTTTTTTTTTTTTAGACTGATTCCAATACCCATTTAGAGGGTCCAAGTAAGGTGGACCTAAATAACAAGACAATTTCTCGTCAATATATTTTCATTATTATTCATTTATAAAGGTTGGCAAAATCAATGCTTACATAATAAACCATAATAAATCAAATATCTACGCAGTGTTAATCTTTCAGGATTGATCCATTTACAGTAATACATTTATAAGTCTTTTATGTGTGATTGTAGAACTAGGGTTCTTATCATGGATTGTCAAGTTATTGACAAGAAATTAGAAATTAGAAATGATTTTTCATATGTTTAATATTGCTATAAGATTTTTTTTAAAAGTAAATTTGCATGCATTTGTAGTAAAAGGAAGAAAATCAGCAGCAAAACACTCTTCATTCCACTAACGCCAACATAATTTTGTCCTTATCCCTCTCCTTTCCGCAGCTTACTTCATTGCATAGCTAAGCTGTCACTAACCCTCTTTCCTGAATCAACAACCCAGCTTTACACCAGCCTACCTCCCGCACTTTAAAGGCAAACAAGCCAGAAAGCTCGAAGAAGTGGATTTTTAGGAGATTAGGTTGGTCCAGACAACCTTGTGCTTATTCAGAAATGTGGTGCCCTCATTAAACGGCTGTTTAGCTTGTCTTATGATGCCTGGCTGCCCTTCTCAGTGTATAAGCGCAGGTAAGCCACTTCCTTTGCAGCGAATTGTGTCCCAAAGCCCCGGCATGATCAAATAATTAGTTTGCTCAAATCAAAGAGCCAATTGTTCACCACAAAGTGTTGCTTTGGAAAATTTTTCCCCCAAATCGTCTTGAAAGACTTCCTGCAAAGCCTTGGAGACCAGAACAGAGGACCACCCGTCACCTCACCTCAACCCCGGGAATTCACTAAACGGCATTAGCCAAAAGTTTGGCAAAGAATTTAAGCTGTTCAAGCAAAGTAAAAGATTTGTTCTGGGACATAAACTTGGCACTTAAACTCTTCCTACAATAGTGAGAAAAAAAATGACATTAACCAACTTTAGACCTATGTTTGTTTTCATCTGTTTACAACAGAAAATGTTTGACTGCTGCCACAAACTCTCTTGAACTCGCAGAGATGTTCAAGAATGGCCCAAGATATACAAATAATTCTGCCTCTTGAGTTTCAGGGTTTTAAAGAGCTTCCCTTTCTCTCATGTTTGGATTGTATTGGTTGTCAAGCTCTCTGTAAAAAACACACGGCTGCCTCGAGAAATAAACAGGCCTGATGTAGGAAACATCTCTGATTGGACTGATTATGATTTTTCCACTCAGGTTTACAGTATATCTGTCACAAATGATGAAGTGTTACGAAAATGATTTTGTTATCCAGCTTTTCTTTCTCATGTTGTTAATGGAGCAACTTTACCATTGTTACATGGTGCGGTTTATGAGCGGGTTACCACACTGCTACGGGCTCACTTACAGGAAGAACTACGACGGCTCACTTTTTATAACGGATAGACATGCAAACACACACTGACGGGTGATTGTAAGGTTGCTGAAAGCTATTTATTTGCAGTCGCACCGAGATTTTACAATGCTGTGATCAAAATACTTTATTTTGTTTCGTAATAATTATTTTTTGGAATCAAAATGATACCACCCTGCAATAGTCTGGCGTTCTGTTCAGGGTGTATCCTGCTTCTCGCCTGAAATCAGCCAGGATAGGCTCCGGCACCCTCGTGACCCCATTAGGGATACAGTAAGCAGTTCAGAAGACAAAACAAAAATTATACCAAAGTACACAGGATCGTAAACAATTAGCACATAAAGTATGTGTTAATTATGTTTCATAAAAATGGCTTCTTTGGTCAAAATTAAATTTTATTAGTGGTTGTTCTTGATTTTGTTGTTCCTAATGCTGTTAACACTTAACTTTATGGTAAAAAAAAAAAAAAAAGGGCAACTTTTTAGAAATTTGCAAAAAAATTCTGGCAATATAGTTTGGGACAATCCTAGAAAAAAAAAGTAGCAAAATCCTGGAGGAACTATGAATGTAACAACTCGACATAAAGTTACAAAGTCATATTTGTGATCCTTCTAACACTATACCCCAAACACGTACGCACATCGTTCGTCTTTCTCTAGTGCCCACCCAACCTGATTGTATCTCGCCCTCTCACGCCATAACTCTCCAACTTGACGAGATGGCAGCAAAGATTGAGGCTAAATACAGAGATTACAGCCGTCGCTGTGCTCGTCTTTTTCTCCCACCCCCTCTTCAATCAATTCTCGTGTCTTCGCCGGGCTTCATTCCTGCTCAGAGCGATTGTGGTGTGGGATGAAGGAGTGTGACCAGATAAGGAGGTGAAGTGCAGCACACTCCCTGCTGGTAACGATCCACTAAACAGGACTGATAACCCTGGAGGAACATCTGATTAGGACCTGCTGCTCCCATTTATCACATCAGGGTGCAGGCATAGAGGAATTTGCTCTGCTTGCTTTGCCGTGCCTTTGGAGGATGAGGTCGAGCTTTTCTTGCTCCTTCACCATCTGTCTAACTTTTTCTCTGTTGACCATGTTTCATATGATCACTGTGGTTTCTTCTAAGATTACAACCAGATATCTTGTGGTCTTTGTTGTCTTTGGTTTAGATGTTGTTGCATACTCTTGTGTTGGGACATAAGTGCATGAGTTTCTACTTAAAACAAACCAGAGGGAAGTGCGTGCTTAACTGCGTGCCTTTAACTTTTAAACAGGACTTAAAAACTGTCTCCTTTCGTGTTTGTGTTGTGTTTAGCTGTCTCTGAGGAGGCCTAGTGGAGAGGGTCATTAGTGAGGAAAACTGTTTGTGATTGTGCTTTGGTGTTGTTTGTGTTCTTTAAGTTCACACATGTGAGTCGGAGCAACAAAAATGCACACATATGTTACGCTTTGCATTTATCTTTATTTTAAAGCGCCAAACCACAAATGAAACCAAATATCAGTTCATTTGTTCAGAGAAAACACCTGCTTCCACATGCACTGGAGTCTTGTAGAAAAAAAAAAACCTGAATTTTGAATCACATTTATCAGGCTGTACATGTGCATGCTTCTCTTTAATGAATCTCGATCATTAGAAAGAAATGAGCTCATGCACATGAGCCTTAAAACCATGAATGGATGCAGACTTTTCTCTAATTGGTAATTTCCATATAAAAACATTGTGCGTAAGTTGATCAACCTTGATGGTGTGCAGACGGAGACACAGATGTGCAGATGGGCCATCGGGTGGAAGGAGCATGCTTGCTCAAACAACCTTTGGAGGCAAACTTATTCCAAAGAATCCTGCCCTGTCTACATTTTCTCATTCTCTTTTTTTAGCCTCATTAACATTATTGACCACAACCATCATACTGCAAATAGAATTTGCCTTGCTCATCCCCCTAGGCTGTTTTACTTTACAAGGATCTGATGACATTATGATTTTTTTTGTGATAAATGCAACCAAAACACAAAAAGACAGCATGATGACAGACATGTGAGATGTTTGTGGTTTTTTTCTAAGGTTGAAGTAAAAGCTCACATTGATACCTTGTCAGTTTCTTTGACCATCAGCCAACAGATCATTACTGGGTACAGCACCATGAGTGGTCAAAATTACCTCATTTTTCTTTGCCAGTGAGTGGAAAAAGTCATTTTATGGGATGTTCCAGACAAATGTTGGAACTCAGGGTGAAAGTGGACCAGTCAACCTTATTTTACTTACTCTAAACACACAAACAGATCAGAAGTCAGAAAAAATACAAGTTTCTTTCCCTCTTACCTAAATACTCTGGATTTTCCTTTTAAAATTTAAAACGCCTCATTTGTTGAGCTTCATAAATTTTCAAAGTTGACGGAGTCCGTTTTATCTTACTGGACGACAGCGTTTAGTGTCAACACCGCTGGTATGTCTTAGGAATGTCTGAGTGGGTAAAGGTTGTGAACCTGTGACCTAGTGAACTCAAGCAAGTGTGCCCCAGTGTGCCCAACAACGTCCATCCATTATCATAATGACCCCAGCGTTTTAAGGCTGACAGGAATGGCGTAAATGTCATGTTGGATGTTTTTTGCCGTCACATTCTTCTGGGAAACCGCCGGGAAGCCTGTAGGGATTTATCTCAGATCAATAAGGAGACAGAAAGGATAGGAGAATGGAAAGAGAAAGGCACACCCAGAGAAAGTTTGGAGGGTAAGAAACTTAGGGGCAGATGTCAGCTGATTTAAAGCCCATACTGACCTTGAACGAGTAGGGCCAGGAAAGGTGTGTGTGTTTTTTAAAAGGCTTGTATGCTTCTTTTTGTCTATGAATAACTGCAAAAAAAATACTTCATAAATTAAAATGAATCAATTAAAACATAAATAGGTTTAAAGGACTGTGGTTCAGATTTTAAAACTTTTTTAGTTTATAAAACAACTCAAACTAGACATGCAGTCTAGAAAGTTGTTATAATTTTAAATTTATGATTCCCACAAACAGGGATTATAAAAATATTACTGTTTATAACACTTATAAAGGTCTTTCATTTGTCTTTTATCCCTTTGTCTGAAACAGGGTTGCCAGAGTTCATCCCAGCTAGTAACAGGCAAGAAGCAGGCTACACCCTTGACAAGTCACCAGTTTGTTGCTGTATAAAACTAGTTGTTTCCTGCATTACTCATAAAATTTGCTACTTAATTCACAGTAGCAGCTTTAACTTCACCCAGTTCACCATAAAATTAAACCTCATAAATCAATTACGTTCTTTAAAGTGAATTTTCACCAGTTTCCTGATTATTTTTTACCTACAAATCATGGTTTTGCGTCATCCTCTTGATAATCATCTACTCTCTTAACTGGTTGTTCAACTCTGAATCCCAAAGATGCTGGAGCCAATCCTGGCTCTAATCAGGTGGGACGTAGGGTACACCCTGGAAAGTCACCAGTCTATCATAGAGCCACGTAAATACATTGACCTTTTAACTGGTAGTTTTATGGATCATCAGCAGTGTGTCTCTATTTCATCATCAAGTATTACAAAACAACTTTTTATAAAGGTATATTTTCATTTCTCCAATATTGGAATTTGATTTTTTTTTAAAGTTACAGGTATTTCATACAACTTGAGAAATACCAATGGCTCATCATCTTTATCTCGGTAATGAATGCATTAGCCAATAAGGTAACTTTAGATAAAACACGTACGTCCAGATAAGGCATATGTTCCAGATAATTCTCTAGATAACCTATCTGCTATCTGTAAACAGAAGATATGATTGAAAATAGTGGATGTGGTGGGCCATGTTGAAGTGAAACACTCCTCAAACCTAAGTCTTTAACGAATAGTTGATGATTAAAGATATAAATAAATGGGTATCACATTAGAAAGTGGGTTTAAAAGTAGTGATCATACAAACAAATAACCATAGAAATCTTTTTTGGCATTTCCCTTCAGGGGTCTCCACAGCAAGTCAGTTTCTTCCATCTAACCCTATCTGCTGCATCCTCTTTGGTCACACCAAGTATCTTCATGTCTTCCTTCACTGTATCCATGAACCTTGTCTTTCCTGGTGGTTCCAAACCCAGCATCCTTCTGCCGATGTACTCTCTCTCTCCTCTGCACATGTCCAAACCATTTCAGTCTGGCCTGAGATTTCCCTCGTTAGAGGTCTCCAAAACCTTAGACATGTGCTGTTCCTCTGATCCTATCCACCCTGGTCACTCCCAGAGAGATCCTCAGCATCTTCATCTCTGCTACGTCCATCTCTGTTTCCTTTCTTTTCGTCAGTACCACTGTCTCTAGACCAAACAGCATGGCTGGTATTACCATGGTTTTGTACACTTTTCCTTTCTTTTTAGCTGAAACTCTTTTGTCACACATCACGCATGATACTTTTCTCCACCCATTCCAGCCTGCCTTCACACGCTTCTTCACCTCTTTTCCACACTCTCCATTGCTCTGGACTGTTGATCCTAAGTACTTAAAATCTTGCACCTTCTTAGAAAACAACCTTAACCAGAGAAATATGAACTAATAAAAATAACTTCTTTCTTGTTTAACAGTGATACGTACTTATGGATAAATGCTTATGGATTATTATCGCGTCCATTGCAGTTCTATTTGTTTGTCACTGTTCTGGCCTAAAAAACGATTGAAGTGGCTTTATTTGGATGAGCCGAATATGTTGGTGACGTTGCATTATTTAGGTTCACCTGTTCTACAATTAATGCTCTGAATGCTCATTTGCTGAAAACTCAGATTTAAAGTTTCTGTTAATGCACTGCATTTAACTGTATAAATTCAGTTTTTGTGTGGCTGTAGATACAGTCTATCTTAAATGTAAAGAGCCAATTGTCTGGCTTTTTCTTTGATTGTCTTTAATTTAGTGGAATTTATTGAGCCTAAGTTCTGAATTTTTTCAAAAGAAATACTAACAACATTAAGAAATTTCTTTGGTTAGACGACAGCAAAACTTTATAAATAACAAGCGTTGACAAGATATCTCCAACCGTACGATCCCTCTTCCAAACGTAACCAATTTGTACTCACAAGCTTTAAAAAAAACACATCTGTTTTCTGTGCAAACTACTCAAAACTTTGGAACAGAAGCAACATGTGTATTTGGCAAAGAGAACACTGTGTTAGCCAACAGCAAACACCTGCCGAGTGAAGGATTTTTTAAAGTTGAATTGTATTTTTTTTTACTGGAAATCTTTATTATTCATCCTTAGAGGATTTACAAAAACAAGTCCTTGAAAACACAATGGCCATTGAGACATTAGCAAGATAAACAATAGATGTTTGCTTAACAGTGATAAGTTTGTTAGGGTAGAGTTTGCCCACAAGGTTAGGGTCAAGGATTAGAGAATGCATGTGTGTGTCTGCACTAATTGTTAGAGCAGACTGAATGAGTTGTTAAGCAGTCGAGACTAACACACAAAGTCTTCATCACACACTGCTGTCAGAAGAAAGCCGTACCCCTCAGCCTCTCAGAGGACATGCCTGAAACAACAACCGTGGCTCTGCATTAAGAAAAAGACCCCGTTTGAGTGCAAACGTTCCTGACCCTACAGAGCAAGTAGCCTCCCTTACTGGTGCACAGCTGCTGACAAATTTATGAGCGCTAGCCTGACCCACAGGCTGACTTTCCAAGCACGATTACTGACAGGAAAACAGTTGGAGGGATGGAGAAAGCTGTGAGATGAGAGATAGAGCAAAGAGTAAATCTAGATGATGCTGCCTTTTTAAAACGGAGAATATAAGGGGCTTTAACAGCCATCTCACGCAAACCATCATGAGAGTAGATGAAAAATCATAGAAAACAAGAGACACTTCTTCTTCTTCTTCTTCTTTTGGCATTTCCCTTCAGGGGTCGCCACAGCAAGTCAGTTTCTTCCATCTAATCCCATCTGCTGCATTCTCTTTGGTCACGCCAACTATCTTCATATCTTCCTTCACTGTATCCATGAACCTCCTCTTTGGTCTTCCTCTTGACATCTTTCCTCGTGGTTCCAAACGCACTAGGAAGTCTTATTAGAATTTGATTATTAAATAAAGTAAACGAAATATAATTTATATAGTTGCACAAGTTTGAGCCCTGATTGTGGAGACCCGCTGTTAAAATACTTCTATTTCCAGAGCCACGTGCCAGTTTGGATAAAATGATGTTATCTGTGAGGATGTGCAGGGGAAACTCTGCCCCGTCCTTCCTTCTGTACAGACGCTCTCCACACCTAAGTGCCGTCAGTCTCCTGATATCTTATCTATCCCAATGTTCAAAAGTCCAGGATCCTGTTCCTGGAGGAAGTTTCACATTTGTTATTTTGGTCAATATTCAAGTTTTACTTACACACAGGCATGGAGTAGATATGCTGTTTTTCATTCGCTGAACTGGGATTTCGCATTTGTGCACGACAGAATCAATCAAATTTTATAATATTTTTTACAGTATGTTTCTAAAAAATACCATTAGTCTGCAACTAAAACCTTTGGTAATCAACTGCAGGTATACCACATTTTAAAAAAAATAATAATTATGTTGCAATATGATGTACAAAATAGTACAAGTTTACCCTCAAAAACTTTTGAATTATTTGTACAGAAAATCCATTCTCCTTTTTTCCTTCACTATCACTAAAAATTGGCCAGCATAAATTGCAATTACAGTAACACCAACTAAACATATTTATTACTACGCCTACAGAATATGGAGGAGACCCTAGGGATTTTAATAAAACTGCCCACAATTCTGCCGTACTAACTATAGATTAACTGATAAAAATTTTTACCGTCATGCAACAAAAGGAAGAGGTCACAAAATTAAGGCTTGATATTCTTGTGAATAACATATCCCCAAACCAATGAAGGGATTTTAATAAAACTACTCACAGGTAGTCTTTTCCAACTATAGATGAACTGGTAAGGATGAGACTTGTAGAACACATTATGTTGGCATTCAGATGGACTTCTTGACTTTGGCTGAGCCTGGCAACAAAATTGGATTGGCTAAATGTTTCATTTTGGAAACAGCCCAAAGGCAATGGAAGGAAGTAGACACACCTTTTGGATTCATTTAATAAACAACTATATACAATATAACGACCATCAGTCCATCATTCATAAACTTGGAGGATAAAAGAGAAAGAGTTGAAGGCCCTCAAAGTCCACCACTCATGTTTACTGAGCGTCATCTGTAAAATGTGTAGCGTTTCCTGCACTGCAGGTAGTTTTAATTATATGGAAAATGCATCCACATGCTTCTCAAGTGAGCACCGTTTATTACCTTTTATTGCTAACTCCTTATGCAAATAAACACACAGCCCATATTTTCCCCTTGTAGAAGGTTCATGTTGCAAATCTATATCCAGCTACAGACCCTTGGTGCAAAAATACAAACCTGTGATGAAGACCACTGAGAACAAATTTCCTGACTTGGAAATGATCATAAAGCAGCTTGTTTTTTTTTTCCTCAGGATTGATCTAACACCAGATAATATTCCAGATGTGTTGTGTTTGGAAGAACCTGAAACAAAAATAAAACTGACATATGCAGGAAGCTTTAGGTGCTCGCTTTAACAACTTCCATTACAAAAACTAGTCATATTCTCTGTGAATTGTTACTTCATTTGAGTTCCCCTCCAGGCTAAAAACTTTAAATTTAATTTGATCGGTGTGCTGTTGGTCTTTAGTTTTTAGACATAGTCTAATGTTATTTTTTTTAAAAAAAAATAAATGTCAGCTGTAGAATCTGCTGTATTTGTGTGAAAAAGAAGATGGGAACTATCAAAATGCAAGTTCATCACTTAGTAATTAATTATAACTATAGCAATATTTTTTTTCTACACAGTTAATAAAATAATAAAGATATAAAATAAGGATTTATTTTTTAGGTTTGAATGTTACTGTCCCGATATGAGGACATTTGGCAGAGTCCATCTAAAACTAAACTGAAAATTGGGCTGTACATGAAGTATTATCTTATGTTATTGGGGTATAAGTGGCTTGGGAAAATTGACAAAGGTCGTGTTAAACTGTAGAAAATCTCTCATTCATTCATTCATTCATTCATTCATCTTCTGAAGTGTCCATCCATCCCTAACAGGGTTGAAGGAAGAATTTTTCTCATGAGTTTTATTTTAAAAACACAGTTTAGTCATATGTTTTCTTGCTCTTATGCTATTTAAGAAGGCTGATGATAATGTCGTCAACCCAAAATGAAAATGACTGGGTCTAACATTGATTCTTGGGTAGTCATTACTGTACATATAATTTTATGGATTCTTGATTATTTTTAATCCACGCATAAAATCATAAAAAAAAAAAACCATAAGAATTCTCTTATGACTTGTCAACTTAGTTCAATCGTCAAGGCTTCCCTCTTTGTTAGATTTATTGACTCAAAGTTTAGGGGTACTCAGATTACCCAGATTTGGGTTAAAAGGGATAAGTAAAAAAAAAAAAAAGTTGAAAGGGGTTGGTAAGTTTCAAATTTGTAAGTTCTCATCATTTCAAGGCAGATAGAAAACAGGATTCAATGATCATGAAGCACAAAAAAAGACACAAGTTCATTTCATTTGACTTCAGTTATTTTTGTGTAAATTTGATTTGTTTTGTTCAATTGATGAATACATCCATTCATGTCCAACTCTGGGTCACAGAAGTGTTGGAGACAACAAGTATCAAGCAAATGTTAGCCCTAACTTAAAAAAAATATATTACATGTATAACTTTAGTCTCCAGAAATAAAGTTCTCAATCCAATACTGATGTGTAGTAATATGTAAACTTGTAAGAGAGTAGACCACCCCATTGTAACCTGAAGGGATTTTCAGTTTCTGTTTGTTATACAATTTAGTCAGTGTGTAAGAGAAATGTACATTATTCTAATTTGGCTTTGATTCTCTTTGATGGGAAGGAGTGTAGTTAAGTCAAGTAATTTCTTTTAAAACTTTCTATAGTTTATGTTCTGACTTCTTAAGGAAAAAAAGTCATTTTATGTTCCGTGACAGACTGGTAACTTGTTTTGGTTGTACACTGCCTGTAACCAGTTACAATCCTTGAAAGACTCCTGCAAAATTCTGGAGGGGTTGCTTTAGGTATTCTCACCTCTAGTGGAAATTAAAATTGAATGGTGAGCACCAGAGATTTATCCGCTCACGTTACCAACACTGTGCTGACACCGTAGACAGATGTATTATTAGAAACTTTTGATTATTTTTTTCTGATTTTCCTCAAGACCCACCTGCTTTTCAAATATCCACATATCTAGTTACCATCGCTGTTTTTGGAGCAAAGCCTGTGTGTAAAACAAGCAGTGGTTCTTACGTGTAAGTCAGCCCAGAGGGAGACTCAAGCTAGCCTACACTGATTTATCAGTGGATCATATACTCTGCCTCTAAGCCGCTGAAATGCCTTGTGGTCACCGCAGTCTTTCCAAAGGGAATCACACTGAGGCCCAACTGTCTTTATGACAGAGAGGGTGTACGGGAAAGAAAGCAGAGGTGAAGATAGGGAGATATAATCTTCGAAGAGGGAAGAAAAGATGTGTGGGGAGGAGAAAACAAAGTGTTCACAAGGAGGGAAAACAGCATTACTGAATGAACCGGCCTTCTACCTTGCGTCTGTGGAATGCAAAGCCTCTCATATTTTGACTTCTCCTTTGGAAACAGCTGTGTTTCCCTTTTTCAAAGATATTTTTTCCTTATTTATCGGATCCCTCAGGAGAGATTCATCTCTCAGACCTGACGTTGGCTTCCTCCTCTAAATCTAGGACCAGACGATGGTTTCTAACACACACAAACACACACACTTACACGCATGCACACCTGTTGCCTTAAAGTAGATATTAACAACTAAAGCAGGTTTCTTTGCTGCCTGTACGGTTGTACCTATAGATCTGCATAAACGTACGCATGCTAAAAGATAGAGACAAATGAACCAGGAGAAACAATACATGAGAAGAATAACAAAAGGCCACCACACGGACAGGAGTCTCCGGGAGTCCTGAGATGGCTCCATCAAACTTTGACAAGTTAATAAAAGGAGTTTCTAAACGACAGTTTATGTGATGGAACATAAATAGCCCGAGGCCTGGTAGCAAAGTAAACTCACAGGAAAAGCTGAAGAAATCAATTTACGTCTAAAAGGTGGATGTTTTTAAAATAAGGAGACACATGACATGGAAATGAGGCAAAACTGCTCAAAATATCAAAAATCTGGATATTACTTTCAACTAATGGTTTTGCTAACATATATATGTGACAGATGTTAATTCTATCCTCATAAATCAGCTTCTTTAAAGATCAATAACTTCAAAACTGAGCAAATGGACTCAGCCGTAATCCCCAACAGATATCTAGTGCTCCAGACACTGCGGGGGTCTTTTCAATTATGTAATTTTCCAAACCAACCGAAGATAACAAGTCAAAATGAAGTGATCTTTATACCATCTCTGTCGTTTGAGCATCTGGCTCTTCCATCTTCAGAAACAGACCCTTTAACCACTGATCTGAATGCAAGCAAAGCCTAGTTCTTTCACCCTGTCCTAAGGCTGTTGTAACAGCTGCTCTAATGAAGAATTTAACTTCTATTTATGAACCATAACAATTGTGGAAAATTAAACTTGTTTTTTTTTTTTTTTTTAGCTCATTACTGTTTATTGGAATATAGTTTCGAAACATAAATGTTAAACACTTTTTGTACTGTCTATGGGTGACATCTTATGACACAAATCATCATCCAATGAAACAAGTTCTTGTTTTTTTTTTAATATACTTTATTATGTGCTGTATTTAAATTTATGTGCTGTATTTCACAGCAGCAGGCTCCCACCTGTGACAGTGCCAATGGTGGGGGAATCGAGGGATTAGGTGTCTTCTCCAAGGACCCTAGACGTGCACTCAGTGGAATTCGAACTCGCGACCTTCTGTTTGACTTCCAGTTCGCGGGTGAACACTCTAACCACTGAGCCACCATCTCCCCTCTTTTTTCCCATAAAAACAGAGAGAAATTAAATTTTTCTGTTTATTTTTACAAGTTCAGTTCAATTTTATTACGACAAAAGATACCTCAAATGGCTCTACAAACAGTTAGCAAAACTCACAATGAAACTGATCACAATAAACTCATCTACTCACCTTGACTATCCCACTCCCTGAACCCTCTTAGAAACAACACAGAGACCTAGTTGTACAAAAAAGACTACTCCCTCCAGATCGACACAGACTTAGATTATGGGTAAACCCATAAGACTCATTATTTGAAATCAAATGAATCGATCTGAATAATAAGGCTAAAGTATCCAAAACCGTTTTTTTATTATTATTATTGACAGCCATAATGGCACCAATGATGGGAGTAACTGGGGGTTAGCTGTCTTCTTCAGGGACACTTAGGCATGAGCTCATCGGGAATCGAAAAGCAATTCGTCAGGCCAAAGACAGCAATTCTATCACCGAGCTATGCCTCAGTCTGGTCATTTTATTGGTAGCTTGCATGCTGAAACTAAGTCATCCACACTGATCTAAATCTATGTTCATACTGCATACTGTATGAATTTCATTCAGACAGGGAAGCCCAGTTAAGATGGGGGTGTTCAGGAACTCCAAGAGTTTGCATGTGATTTTTTTTTTTAGACTAGAGAACATTTATAAAAATGCTACTGCACCTCAAAAACAAAATGTAATGTCACAATACTGTACATGTGGTTTGTTTTCACGTACGCATTTGTTTCTCTTTTAAATCAATTAAGTACAGATCTTTGGGCATTTTCAGGTTAAAACTAATAAAGCCAGATTTTTATGGAATTCTCCAGAATTGAGAAACAATGCTTATTTTTCAGAGCTTAAATACAATTCTTGCGAAATTAGAGAAAAAAATAAGAAAACATTGGAATTTTACTCTGATGCTGGACTTTGCTTCCTTTTTTTGAAGAGTTAAAGATAAAAATCTTATCAGAAGTTGAAGAAATTCCTCAAAAAAAACTTTTATATATATTTTAGATACACAAAAAACTAGAGTTATTTACAATTTCAAAAAATGTCTTCATTCTTTTGCTAAAATGTGCAGTTAATGAGAAAAGTTGATGGTCTCAAAAGTTCTTCAATTTCTTTCTGGAAGTTTTAGCAACTGATTTTTAAGCAATCGTCTAACAACTCATTCACAGTGTTTTTATTGCTCAAGTGTTCTAAATTGGTGGTTGTTGTGCCTCATTATAGTTACATGAAATTGTGCAGTTCTTTTCTTTGACATTTTAACTACAGAAGTCTGAACGGAAAAAATACATTTCAAATTATGCTACAATAATCTATATGCAATTGTTTTTAAAATTAATTTCAATCACAAGTGTTTTAAACTTTTTAAAGAAAAATAATTTTGATTTAAAGCTTGGAAATGTGGTCCTATTCTATATTTTTCAGGACAATTTACCTACTAATTTTTTTGGCTAATCCTGGAAGAAAGATTGTGAACTTAGGAAATTCACATCCAATAAAACTGAGCTTTTTCTCTTAAGCATGCAAATTGATCTTCACGTGCTATAAAACCAAAGAAAAAAAAACAAAAATGAAAGAAAAATACTTGAGTTGATGAAGGCGTTCTTAAAATAATGTCAATCTGTATCTACAGCACTTAGATGGAAGCCAAAAGACTGAACTGTATCATGGGGTCATTGCTGTAAAATTTTACACCATCTCATTTCTCTTTACATTCATCATACATAATAGAGAGCATTACCTTAAATACTCCTCATTACTTTACCTTGTGTTTCACTTTACCTCATGTTGCATCACTTTAAGGAATGGTGAATAACTCAGAGAGAAAAATGAGAGAAAAAGGCAGACATCACTTTACTCTTGTGGTTTGAATGCATGCGGCCTCTGAGTAAATGAGTCCACATGTTAATCCTGAGTAATAGTAGTTGAAAAGATGGAATAAAATCTGCTACTGACACACAGGTATGACATATCCAGCTACCTGGAGGCCATCTGGAGACTCAACAGAGAGCTAAGTCTGAGGCTGCTACCGCTCAGCTGTCAGTATATCGATGTGAAATACTGATACTACACAGCCGGACAGCCATACCTCGGATATCTATCTGTTAGCAAAGGCCAAGCAGAGTAGCAATTATATCCAATTATCCTCCTACCCTCGAGGTTTGGTGCGCACACACTCACACAAACCCACACGCATTGCACACCAGCTAAAAATCTGAAAATGACCAAAGATAGATGTGGTTCCAGACTTCATTTTATCATCTGAGAAGGAATGCAGCACAGTGGTGATAGAACCTAGCAAATGTGAAGAAAAATCCAAAACAAGAAGATATATGTGTGTGTTTATGTACGCTCTGACACAGTATGTGTCATGGTTTTAGATTGTCCTTCAGAAAGATCCGAACTCCAAATAGCTCTTCAGTGATTGTAAAAAATGTGATTAAATAGCATAAATGCAGCTTTTTGTTTCTGTAGATACCTGTTCAGGGAGGTAGTTGTGTACTCAATTCTGCAAGAACAAATGGAAGAGGGGTAGGATGGACACCCAGATTTTAAAATGATCGGTTCAAGTTTTCTAATCTTCACCAAGTGTGAAACTATCTTTTACATTTTCATGTTGATTTTGGTGAATGCTGGCAACATATCAGGCTAACTCTGAGACAAAAGGCCAATCACAAATCCTTCCATTACAGGGTAGGCATGGTGACCCCGCCTACCGGATTTGTTGTTCTACATTTCGTCCTTAGGGCTGTTTGTGTCCTGACTCGCACTCTTCTGAAATACTTGGCTCTCAACCTTTGGATGGCTCTGACCCTACAGCTGACTTTGTGGTCATGTCATTTTTATCTCTAATGATTACGCCTTAAAACAAATCTTTATTTGTGCAATCCTATTGTCTTCTGGTGTCTTACACTGCCTGGTAAAAAAGCTCTGTGTCAAAAACTTAGTTTTAAGATAGATGTGAACTGACTAAACAGTTTGCCTAACATGCCTAACTCACTTATTACCAAACAAGTATCTTGGCTGACGTGTTTAGTAATCAGTTTAGTTTTCTGCTGCCATTCACAAACACATAACATCCATCGGTTAATGGTGGTGTGGTAAAATACTTCTTTAAACTTACTGGACTTAGTAAAGATATGATGGCTCTTGTTCCCAGTTTGCTAATAAGGCTTGACGGTCTGTAAATGGGCTCGTCTCGCTAGCTTATAATCTTTGTAGACGGATGATTCTGCTAGACTCTAAATCCTCAGGCTGTTGACATCTTTGACTTTGCGGGTGTGAAGGGAATTTACTGAAAGACCTTTCCCCTGTGAGATTTCACCGCAAGTCTGATGTTTTAATCCAAGCTGTTTAAGGAGATGTTTCCAGCTCCTCGCATTTACAGGTCATAAACTCTCACTCTTGTCCACCATTGTCAGCTGGTCCTGTTGTGCTCTGTGTGTCTCAGTTTGATCTGGGGTCAAAGGGAGAAGATCAGAGCACAGGACAGTTTTCCAAAGACGCCCATACACATGTCTACAAACTGCCTTCCAGCTGATGATGACTCTTAACAGATGTCCAAGCCCTTTGGCTGTAGTTTAGCCACAGGAGCTGCAATGCTAGCTGACCAACTACAAAGAGCTTCTCAGCAGAAGGTAGAAAAGAGCTCCTGGTGGCACCACTGCAGTGTGCACTCAAAGATCAAGAGCTGTCTCTGTCTTGTGTTTTTCCAAACTGCATTAATACTAAAGGTTAAAGAGCTTTAAAAAACTCCTGCTATACTCTGGAAAGATGTGTTTACACCAAAAAGTTTTCCACTTGTTTTACTGGAACAGCATTGGAACAGGGTGGCACGATGGCGCAGTGTTTAACACGGTGGCCTCACAGCAAGAAGGTCAGGTTTCGAGTCCTGGAATGGGAGGGAGGCTTGAAACATTGGCCTTTCTGTGTGGAGTTTGCATGTTATCCCTTTGTATGCATGGGTTTTCTCTGGGTACTCCAGTTTCCTCCAACCCTCTAAAACATGCGTGTTAGATAGATTGGCCATTACAAAATTGCCCCTTGGAATGAGTGTGTGTGGGTGTGTGTGGCCCTGCGGCAGACTGGCGACCTGTTTGGGGTGTGCCCTACCTTTCACCTTCAATCAGCCAGGAAAGGCTCCGGCAACCCTCGCGACCTCATTAGTGGGAAGCGAAACGAAGCAGGAGGAACCAGTATGAGATGATGTTGGCTTGCAGAAAAGTTCCAGAGAAAATTTGTTAGATAAAATTTTGAATTAGATTTGACTTAAAAAGATTAGGGACATGGATTTGTGTGACCTCTTAGCAAATATAATGACCGAGAGAAAAACCACACAAACTATGAGATGAAATGACATAAACCCAGATGGATTCCTCTCATGCTTTGGGAATCCACAGCAATTTCTTTACTGGTTAGAGTCTGTAGCTCCTCAATGATACACTACACACAGTTTTCTCGTACGGACGGATTTATTCCATCAAACGCCGTGAAAAACTTGTGACTGCTTGTCTACTTTTGGAGGTCTTTAGGTAAAGTCAAACGTGGCTCTCACTCTGGAGTCCTTCTTCTGTGAGCGTCACGCGCACCGATGACCTGTAGTCTCCGTATTGGCCAAATCTAGTGAGACTTTGAACAATGTCAACTGTTTATATTTAATTATTCCTTTTCCTCTACTTTTCTTCTTAAGTCAGTCCTTCATTTTTAGGCACTTCAGGAAAATGTGACTCAGAAAGTTTATTTATGTAGTAGTGACTTTCAAAATAGCTTTTTGGACGCTTTGTTTCCTTCTGAAAACTTCAGATTGAGGATATTTTGCTATCTTAACGTCACATGTCTTTAAGAAATTGTTTCCTGTCTGTTTTATGTCTTTAACTGTGGGAAAAAAAGAGGTTTAAGATAGTTAGTCATCAGGCTGACCCTTAGACGAATTTAATAAAAGCTCCATCGTGACTCTTGTCATTTGGGTCACATGTGCTCTGTAATTTAGAGTTCAGATCCTTTTTGTTTGGATCAGACGTGTTGGAGCAAGGAAACATCTAAAACTTCCTGGATATCGCAGGACTACTGTTTAAAGTGTTTTCTTTTTATTTTATTGCATCTTTCAAATCTTTTGTTGATTAAATGCTGTTGTTTGGTGACTGACTCATGCCTTCCTGCTCTCCTCCTTTTTGTGGGCAAACCTTTACTTGGATATGCCTTCATCACTTTTTCCTTCTGAAATGTTTTGATTATAATTATTATTTATAACTAGGACTTTTGGACGTTCTTGAGGAGATAATAAACCAGTAATTTATTGCAAATGCTTTAACGGTCTTTTCATTTGAGTTGACCCATTTTGGTAACTGCAAAATAAATAAGATGAGGGAGTATTTCTATCTGTTTTTTTTTTTTTGTAAAAGTAGGCTAACTTTCCATCAAGTCTGAAAAAGTCAGCTTATCAGTGGAAAATGTGTGAATTTTTTCACTTGATGTACTTTTTCTCATCTTATCAGGTCTTAAATTACAGTCAGAACTTCTCAAAGGTCACAATCTGCTGAAAATCCTTCAGTCTTTTATTAGTTTTGCTGATTATGTTGTACTGTGTGTTTTTGTCTGATTCAGCTTTTTGAGACCATTTTTTTGTGCGTTATTATGTCTTCGAAACAAAATTGAGTTTGAAATTCTTGGTCCCAGGAAGACTTGTCCTAGTGGAAGAGTTGCCGTCTCTCGATTGGAAGAACCAAGTTCGATTCCCCTTGGGTGCTCAAACTCCAAATCATTAAAAAAGAAACACAGGGGGAAAAAAAATTGAGTATGAAATTCTTCCCAATCTGTTGAAAATTTTCTCATTTCAGACATGTTAAAAAAGTTTGATGTGTAATTTCTTTCCTATTTAAAGAGAATTGTAAAATTAGACCAGTGGATGAAAGTTATTTACTGTAGAAGTTGATTTAAAATATCTTTTTTACAAAAATAACTTAAAAAAAAGGAGTTGGCAGCAAGGCATCAAACATATTCTGTAAAAGATTAAGAGAACAACTGCTAAAATGACATTACGAAGCAGCAAACAGGAGGTTTGTAAGATCCTCCAGAGGCTTCAAGTTCTGCAGAAACCGCCGCTGAAAAATCTAATCGGCATAATAATTTTAACCTCAATAAGTATAAGTTTAGGAGTGTCAAGATCCAGCCTTTGAGGGGTTAGTATCCTCAAGGTTTTCATTGTGTTCCTGTTTAAATACAGCTGATGCACATAGAGTGAAATCAACCATCTATAAAATTTGTCACCATGACTCAACAACCTGTATCATGTGTGTAGATGCAAAAACACATGGAAAACCTTCAGGACACAGGCCTTCCAATACACCTCTTAGCATTCAAGTATAGTTGGTACTGAGTAACTGTGAGCAGTTTCATTCAAATTCCACTAGTGGTTTGGGAAATATAGCATTCACAAAAGTGTTATGGAAGCACGGTGCTAAATACATGCTAAATGTATCCTTGACATTCTGTGAGCGGAGGCATAAGAATACTTTCTAAGCCTTTGAATACAAAAATTATGAGAGCAAAAGGTAGACTCATATGGGGACATTTCAAGGTAGCATATGAGAGTGTATCTGTGTGTAGGAGGTGTTTGCAGTAATACCTACAGCAACAGAGCAAACAGCTTAGCCAGATGTTGCGCAGGTGGAAATGAGAGAACAGGTCTTGTCAAAGTGTCCAACTGATTCTGCAAATCCTCAACTCACTCTTTCTGTCAACAACTGCCCGTGCTGCTGCTCTGCTCATTGCAGACCAGACGCTCTCTTTCCTCCTTTTTTTTCCTCCTCCCTGTTTGTCTCTGAGCCTCTCTAATCATCTTTCTTCTTTTATTGTCTGTTTTTGTCATTTTACTCTCCACCTCATCAGTTTTTCTAAATGTTCCATGGTAGTTTGGTGAATCATTAGAAAAAATCCCCAGAATATTTTGTTTTTGAGTGTGTTTAAAATTGTGAAAATAAAAGACGTGTCAATGCTCTGAATGTACACCAAATCTGTGCTGGTCCCAAATAACCAATATTTTTATTCTCCACCCATCTTTGAGGGATTTTTTTCCCAAATGGTCCAAATTTAAATCTCTTAGCTCTTTGGTGTGTTCTTGTCTGAAAGTTTGTGGTGGATTAGCACAAAATTTATGCTCCCTCTATACACTGTGTGAATTCCTTTTGATTTTTTTTGAATGCATAGCCTCAGTGGATTTCAATCGGATTTCAAGCTGAGAAGGTGGAGCAGCAGCTGGAATGCTACTCAGTGGCTAAAACTGTGGCTCCCAGGCTGCTTCACAGAGAAATTTAAACAAATAAAACAAAAACTTGTATGATGTGAGATTTGAGACTTTGGGTGTCTCCATATTTCATATTTTTAATTGTTTGTCTTCACCTGCCTGCGGCTCAGAATGACTCCCCTCTCTACGATTAACGTAATGATGGATTGAGGAACAGGCTGGTGAGTTGTTGAGTGACCGAAAAGTTGTCTGGAGATTTGCTTAACACAAATGTATTTGTTACAAAAAACCTTCACAAAAAAATTCCTTTTTACTTTGGTGGGAACATTTTTTCCTTAGTAATTTTTTTCTCTTCTTGTGACTTTTTACGGCCCTTATGTGTTTTAGAGCAAGTTGTCTGCAATGTTGCAAGTTGTGAGGTAGATCAACAGATTACAGTAAGATTTATAAAATCTTTTATTTACGACCAATGTGAATATTTGGAGCATTTGGCTGCATCTTTTAGGTGGTTTCTAGATGTGTTCATCACAGATTCATTGACTGGATTTGCTTCAAGCCTTTCATTTATCCGACTACCTGTGGTTTATATTATTACACTATAAAAGAGTCCATGTGAAAACTCAAAACGTCAAAAAGTCACTCTTTAGTGTGGAGGAAAATAGCTTGAGTTGTATAAAATAATTTGCTTTGTTAAAATAATTTGTCATTTGGAACCTTTTTTTGTCTTCTGCTTATCCGGGGCCGAGTCGCGGGGTGAACAACCTCAGACGGGAAGCCCAGGCTTCTCTCACCCAGACTACATCCTCCAGCTCACCCGGGAGGATCCTGAGGTGTTCCCTGTTCAGCTGTTAGACATTGTCTCTTCAGCATGTCCGTGTCCTTCATCTGGGTCTGAAACACCTTACCAGTGAGGTGTTCGGGAGGCATCCTAAACAAATGCCCAAACCCCCCCCCATCTTGCTTCTCTTGATCCTGAGAAGCAATGGCTCAACTCCGAGCTCCACCCGGAAGGCAGAGCTCCTCACTCTATCTCTGAGTGAGAGCCCAACAATCCTGCAGAGGAAGCACATTTGGACGCTTGTATCCACAATCTTGTTGTTTCGGTCACCACCCACAGCTGGTGATTATAGGTGAGGATAGAAACATAGATGGACTGGTAAATCAAGAGCTTTACTTTTTGGCTCAGCTCATTTCCTCACTACAATGGACTGATGCATTTGTAAGCTTTAAATGTAAAATTTTTACTTTTAATAAACATTGGAAACTAATCCACACACACTCCAAACATACTAACTTTTACACAGATGGGCTGTTGTTCATAGTTTTTTTTTCATTGCAAAGCTTAGCTTATGAGTATTTTCCCCTTTAAAGTTAAGTCTTTCCTTGGGAAACCTATATGAGTCAGTTTAATCATATTGCTTAATGCCTAAAGGTCTCTTGTTGGAAAACTTGCATTCAAGCTCACACTATTTGCCATTTTGGTTGATTTACCAGCACATTGTTGACAGGAAGTACAATGGATCAGCACATCTTCTTCCAATCATTAACTGTTTCATCTGGAAACTATGTGACGGTTTTGTTTTTCATTTTCAAGTCTATTCTGCCCTAAAAATGCCAACAGCATGTTGAAAAATCTCCATGGACAGATTTTTTTATAAATCTAAGGAGCTGTTTTTAGATCCTCAAAACAAAGTCAAACAAACTTTTGTGTTTATTATGGGATCATTCTCACAAATGGTTCAACTTTTGTTTGATTGGTGATCCCAATGAGGCTCAAGTGAAATGTGTGGGTTTTGTTTTTTACATTTAGCTGATACGAGTGTCTTCTTACATTTATCAAACATAAATGAAGATGCCTTCAATATAAACTCACCCTGACCTTCTTCAAATTATCTTTCCAGAGTTATACCAGATTGAAATTTAGTATTTTTCTCACTCAAAAATGTGTTTGTACTAAAAATCAGCAAGTGTTGTAAAGCCATTTAGAGTAGCACGACCTCTGCATGAAGCTCTCACACACAGACACACAAAACTTGCTCTTCCATGTACCTGCCAACACAAGTGTGAACCGGTTATCACACACAGTGACTGCACTGTGTGTGTGGGCAGGTCACTGCGTAGGATGATGAAACGATCACTGTCACATCTGATAGAAGTCTCAGGGACTCGGATGGGAATAACATCTTGTTCTTTATTGCTGTTTTCTTGCTTTGCGTCAATGGAAACTGTGTGAAGTGTAGAGAAAGAGAGTGCTCAGACAGAAACCGAGATGCTTCAGTGATCATAAATTGTTTCAACAAATGGATTTGTAATAATTCTCTAAGATTGTTAACAAAAGTTTTGAAAAAAGTTAAACAGAAATGTATATTTTCTCTTTGAATTTTCTTCTTTGTTTCTTAAATTGAACATGTTGTGTTTTAGAAGGAACAGGTCATTCCCTATGAGGTGGGGTCGCACTGCTTATTGGTTCCAGCATTCTCACATCAACACAGATTTCTCCTCGGCTATGCCTCTGGAGAACTTGAGAAAGTTGACACATTGTGACTCCACCACACACCCAGTTACAATGGCCTTAATGGGACCGAAGGGCTCACCATGTCACTCCCTGTGCAGAAAATTCCAATTATGGGCATCAAGGGACTTTCAAATCAGATCCAAATCAGATCAAATTGTAATTTACTCCTTGAAACTTGGAGTCAGCTTGTAGCCAGGCTCAAAAAGTAGACGGGTATGTTGCTGGATCAAGTAGGAGGGAGAAAAAAAGAAAAGTGCCGGTCATGTTGGAGAAGCACAACAAATCTAAAGAAAAAGAAAGCCAAATAAATTATACAAAACATTCTTTTTTTTAAACATATTTTTTACTTGTATTTTTCTCTATGTCAAGTATCACAATAATAAGTTATCTCTGCAGGATTGGTGCATGGACCAAAAAAAAAATCTCTTTTTAGACCCTCGTACGGGTTAGAAAAAATAGAAGGAAACCTCATGGAGACCCAGTTGAAGGAGAAATCCTCTCCCAGAATGGACAAGCACAGTGTGCCTAGATCTGGGAATTAAATATCCGAGATTATATATTTCAAGTTCATGGAAATAAGCAGATGGGTTTCATTCAGACAGAAAAGTCAGAGTAGGTTACATAGGAAGTCCAGAAGATGAGGTCAGGACAGCAGCACAGATGGGATCAGCTTAGGTCCAAATGTCAACGGGACATCCACCATGAGCCAGGCATCTGGAACAGTCCCCTCTCTTGCGGATAAGAGTGAGAGAGGGGACAATTTGTGAATAAATGCATTATCAAACCATCTGTTTGAATTTTGCATTAAAAACAAGTCACATGAACAGAAGTGGTTGTTAATCTGCCTCTGGATCTCTTCTTAGTAGGTGTGTAGAAAATCTCATCAATGAAGCAATGGAAGCAGCAGCTTAACTGAACTTAGCTGACTTTTTTATTTCTCTGCACTCGGACTGTCTTTGCGTCTTCATCACTTTTGTGAACTCAATATCTCAAAAACAACTGAGGAAATTTGAATGAAACTACCTACAGTTAAGCAGGGACCAAAGATCAAAAACACAAAGAGTTACGGTCACAAATTTCTAGGGCAGGCGGAGGCAGATTGTTTGACTCCACTTATTCTCGTTTAGTTTTCAGGTGGGCATCACTTTACTTCATCAGGCATGGTTTTCTCCACATTTGGACAATTTTTTAAAAATGATTTTTTTTAGTATTTGGCTAGATTAAATTGGGTAAACAAGTGGATATGGGTATTGATAAACACAGTGTAAAATCGGTCTAGTCCTGGTCTCCAGTTTGTCTGCTGTAGTGGGAGAACCACAAGACCTGAGTGAAAATGGAAATGGTGGAGATGACTGTGAGGGAGTGTGTGTGCTGGATGCATTAAACTGCTTTACAAAGTAGATGTACTCATGCCAGATTTGGCAGGTTTTTTCTGTGTCATACATAAGTTCACAACTCATTAAATTGTCAAAGCCTGTCCAACATCCCCTTTTTTTCATACTCATTGTGTGTGTCTCAGATCTATGAACACGTCCTGGGATACAAACTTCCATCTGAGACAGGAACAATTCCCCAGAGAACACATTATCATTATTTTACATATTGATGCTAAAAACATTCCAGGAACAACATTTGTTGGGTTTTTTTTTTGTCTGAAGTGGTAACAAAATGTTTCCAAGTTTGTTGCTGCTGAAGTAAAATCATGGGGTTTCTTTTCAAAATGACGACAACAGGGGTTTATTTACGGAAACTGGAAGCCACTAAACCTATTAGACTTTGTATATAAATCACATGTTTTACGTGCTTGAAAGACTTGTGTGGTGGAGATCAGTGCAAAGGACATCCGCTCATCATTCACTCCTTTTTATTTACACAAGATTCCCGTTTTGTGTATATATTTTACTCCTATTTGTAGATCTTGAGTTTTTGGGTAAATACAATAATTGAGGTGGTAATTATGTTTAAACAGAAATCTTTCAAACCATGATGGACAGTTAGGTTTAACGTCATCCTCTATGTCTGTGCTTACTTTCGTCCCACAGTGGAGTACGACAGGGAGCTCTCTCCACACCGGCGTCACCACAAGGAGTTTAAGTTCAACCTCTCACAGATCCCAGAGGGAGAGGCTGTCACTGCGGCCGAGTTTCGTCTCTACAAGGAGTGTGTGAGCCAAGCTTTCCGCAACAGCACCTTCCTAATCAAAGTCTACCAGGTGATCAAGGAGCATCCAGACAGGTAACGCATAAAGTGAAAGCACTGCTTAAAGTGAAGCAGATGTTTGAACATCCAATGCATTTCATATACAATGAGATTTTTAGGAGGTTGCACACTAGTGTTTTGCTTAGTTTCTCACAGTTCCTGGTTTGAGTTCTACCATTGCTTGAGACACCAGTCTTTCTGTCTTATGTTTGCATGTTCTCTCCGTTTATGCGTGGGTTCTCACCAGGTATCAACCAAACAGATGCAAACAGGCTGATTGTTCATGTGTGGTGTAACGGACTGGTGAATTGACCAAGGTATACTCTTGCCTTACCTCAGTTGCTAATCAGGATAGGCTTCATCAACCCTGTCACCGAGTATTGAATAAGCAGATAAGAAAAGGGATGAATGTTTTTTGTTTTTTTTTGTCGTTTTGTTAATGTTAATTACCATTTTGTTTCTGAGGGTTCATACTCTGACCATAGATCACCTTTATCTAGTTAATACCAAGCAAATTCTTAAAATAGATTTTAAACAAATATCAGGAAATTTTTTTTTTTTTAGTCTGATTTCAACGTAGGTGCTGAGAACTTTGTTTCAGTGCGAGAACATAAAACTGTACTTTGAGTGTCAAAAAGACAGTTTTATATTCCCCCTCTCTGTGTGCAACTCTCATGTTTTTAATGTTAAATCAAGGTAAACTCCCTTCAGAAATAGCTCCAGTTTCAAATCCTCCCATCTTCTAAAACAAGCATACTTAATTCATACCAAACATTTACACTGCGTCTGTAGGGGTGGATAAATACGACCAGATTTCCGAATCATATTTGTGTTTCATAAAAAGCAGGTCATTAGAAGCAGAACAGAATTTATTTGAGTTCGTTTTTTTCGTTATAAGCTCAAATATTTAAATGGCCTAATTAATTTATTTATAACCAAATTGTTAAAAAAAAAGGAGGCTTGAAAATTTATTTTTTTTTTTACGCTTTTGCGACTAAGATTGGCATTATTTTTAGCTTTCACACAGACTCCTCACGTTCGAAAAAAAAAATGGTTTTGTAGTATTTCCAACGTGTCAAAAGGTTCATATGTTATCAAGAGCTACTTATTTACTGCATTCCTTTTATCATCACAATGACGGGTTTGTATACACCAGCCTTGAGGTTAAACCGTTTATTTTTTTAAAATTTTTTAGTAGATCAAAGGCCCCAAATATCTCCTATTTCTGTATTATTGGAGACTAGGAAGATAACAGCCTGCAATGCGCCGTATCAGGTGGAGTAAAAGACAAGGTTTAGCTTTGATTTATTGGAAAACAGGCGAGGTGTTACTTATTCCCACTTTAATCGTCAAACACCTCAGAAAAATGTTAGCGAAACATCAAATTTCACCTTTTTGAATCGTTTCTGCTTTTCCCCCTATATTTTACGTTCAACTTTAAAAAGTCCAGTCAGCAGGGAGCTTATAAACTTTTCTGTGTCCTTCCCACCTTCCTGTAAAACCTGAGTCCTGTTCTGGCTCTTAGCTGTAATGATAGAGCGCTTAATTAGTTTGACACCCTTTGTACTTTTCATTTGTTGATCATGGTTTCGCTAACAGCAGGCAGGAATGTGAGATTACAATGCCAGAAATGTTCGAGGCGTGAGAAAAAGCAGGCTGGTTCGAGTGCTAATCATAAGCTCTCAGCAGCATTTATTCTTTGCTAATATGTGACCCACACGTCTGTGTTTAGCCATTGCCTGTCAATCCTGAGAAATGATCTCTCCTCAAGGTTGGTTTTAAAAGAAAAGGGATGACAAAGCTCGTTGACGCTCACTGCACCGTCCCATGCTAACTAAACTTGTACACATTGATGGAGAACAGAAGAAAAGACATCAAACAGTGAAGAAAAGGGTTTTCAAAAACCTTTTAAGAAGTTTTACGAGTTCAGATGGTACTGAGAATAAACGTTTCTCCAAACATCCTTCTTGTCTTTACACAAGTCCACTCTTCTTCAACTTCAAAGCTTTTCATGATCTCCCTCCACTCCAAACCTTAAAATGCTTAAAATCTTTGACTGCTTTCAAGCTTTCAATGTCAACTCCTCCAATGCCCCAAAAGGATTAGGATGGCTTCAATTTAATTGAAAACCTTTCAGAGAACTTCATCTATTACCAAAAAGCTATTTAACTCCACTACCAATTATGTCTTGCTTCCATGTTGAGAATTTTGATTATTTTCAACTTGATCAATTCAATTCAATTTTATGTGTATAGCCCAAAATCACAGAATTTCTGTCTCAATGAGATAAAGTGTTAAATAAGGTTAAACAGTCTATTCAAACACACTCAAGACATTTTCTTTTCTTATTTGACCCTTGATCTTGTTGTTCTGGCTTATTTAAGGAGTAAACTATAAGAAGTTTTACAGTTTTCTCTCTGAGGTGGCTTTGCGTTAGAAGGCTAGTTCTGCATGCTGAGTGAAGCCATCACAAACACTCTCATTAATGACCAATAAAAAAGGCATGACTGCAGGGGCATTCTACAAACACCTGGATGATTGTGAGGCTTTGAAGCCTCTTCTGGAGGAGGGTCCGACTGGCTCGCCGCTGTGTTATTACACCTGTAATGTGACAGTGGGAGGACAGGCCTTCTTATCACTCCAACACTACCTTTTCCTTACATTCCCTCTGCTCTCCTCTCATTAAAAAGTCACACTTTTTCCAGCGTTTAAACACATTCCTTCACTTTTAAGCTGACTCATTCACACTAAATATTGAAAATGATATTCACATACATGAATTTCTTTTGCCAAACCTTTACTTCCTTCCTCTACTTTTGGCCCTCAGAGAGGTAGAATGTAAGGTCAGAAATGGAGCACAGTCTATCTCAGCATTTTCACTTAAGTACAGCGATCCATCTTTCTGTCTGTTTGTGATCATACCGTTACTCCGATACAAACCAAGAGCCATTCTGTTGCTTTTGGTTGCTTATAAAAACTAGAGCTGTCACGCCTGTTATCCGGAGAGCTCAATGAACTAGTTCACTACAAAATTTTATAGCCGCTGAAATAACAAGTGCACCAGGTTAACTCTGCGAACCAAATAAATGTTTTTTGGGAATGAGCTGCCATCCATTAGCTCGAATTTTTGTGTTCACTTGAGCTCAAGTGAACAGATCCCGCAAACGTCGCCGGAAGTTTGCGGTATCGGTCCCACTGCGCTCATGTAGGTCTCCTCGGGTAAGACACCGAGGCCCCCGTTTCTCCTACCATTGGTGCTGTCGTGGCAGCCTGCTGCGGTGTAATGCAGCACACAAATTTCCCTGTTGAGGTATGAAGAAACTATACATTATTATTATTTTCAACCTTAAAAAAAAGCTATCATTTTTTTTCAACAGTTTGTAATTTCATCCTGTCTATTATAGGATTAAACTGCCTTTGCAGGGTGTGGTGACCAGTCTACATAGATTCTAGATTCCATGTAATAAAAACCCAATATGATATTTTTAACAAGCAGAAAGGAAATTAGTCAAAAATAACATTTGTATTGATTGGTAAGCACTCTGATCTCACAACACCAAGTTTGTCAGTTTCAAAACAGTCTTCGAAAGGTTTGAGATGTGGTTACTATTTAGTTTTTACTTTGTTTAATTCTTACAAACGCAGTTGCAAAATAGTGTGTCAAAGTCTGGTTTTGTCAAAACAGATTATATATAACTTTATATATAACTATTACAACATAAAGTTTCGAATCATGTGCAAATTGAGTAGAAATCAGTTCAATATTTTTTTTTACAATGATAATGATGGTTCTGCTTATTAAAGATTTTTTCTACTTGTCTTAACACACTCTTCATCTGAGCTTTGCTGTTTTTCTGTTTTTTAGACCTAATCACTCCTACGCATCATGTGGAATGTTTCACTTGTATTCTAATTATGAAATTTATTTTAAGTTTATTGCCCTTTTGTTTATAAGATTACAGGCAACTTCATTGTGATATTGGCCTATCTAAATATAATTTAATTGAATTATATGCCGCACAAACAACCGAGTTCTTTGTCCATAGCCTCAACTCTGAAATAAAATAAACAAAAAAATCTAATGTCTCTTACAATCTTTTAGGAGACTTTATGCAATCACTGCAGCTGTTTACAGTCTCTTTTTGCTTATCCTTGGCCAGGTTACAGGAGTACCAGCGTATAGCTGTGGTGTTTTCAAACAACCTTCACTAGTTACATAAATGACAATCTAGTGCTAAGAAGAGTCAATATTTCATTCAGTGGCTAAATATGTTCTGTTTCTCTGGCTGTAGAGTATCACTGTGTACTTTTATTTTTACTAACCAGTTATTGGTCAACACAACTTAGAAGTTTTCACAAAAATATTTTCCAAAAGTCTGTCATCTTCCATTTATCCGGGACCGGGTCACGGGGGCAACAGCCTCAGACAGGAAGCCCAGGCTTCTCTCACCCCAGCTGCGTCCTCCAGCTCACCTGGAAGAATCCGAGTTGTTCCCCAGCTTGCTGTGAGACATGGTCTCTCCAGCAGGTCCGGGGTCTGCCTTTTGTTCTTCTCCCCATGGGACGTGTCCGAAACACCTCCCCAGCGAGGCGGGGGACATTGTCTTTTGTGGATCAATCTTATAGCAATTATAGACAAACATGCTACATTTTGTAGATGGGGAAATGTGAGACATGCCAAAAACCCCTTGTAAATTCATTCACTGTTCAGTTTTACTCTCATTTTGGAGATTGTGAAATCCCCCCTCCTCTCGCTTCCTGCTTAGTCCCATTCCTTTGGTGCGTGCATTGCGCAGCTTAAATCTGATTTGATGCGAAAAATACAGTGTAAAGCACATCAATGTAGCAAAGCTAGTGCATATTCTATTATATTCTTTGTTCTTAAAAATGTCACTCCCTGTTGGGATTGAGCGTGAGCAGAGCATGTGCATTTCTGCTGCAAAAAAAAACTTCTTGCTTATGTTCGAAAGTGGGCATTGCAGAGAACAAAATCCATGGCTTAGAACAACCCGGTGTTTGAATAACGTCTGATAACTCAAAATTAATGCTCAAACATGCATGAATAAAATCGAAAACTACTTCAGGTATGTTCTTATTTAGGAATAACATTCAAACATTGTAGAAAGAAGCTTTTCTGCACAAAATCTTTTTTTAAGACATGAATAGTTCACAATATGTCCATGATGACTGATGTTACTGTAGGAACAAACAATTGACTTACAAAAAAAGACACAAACTCCAGACATGGAGACAGATGATTAGATTTATTGGAGGCCTTTGGTTTTGGCCAAATTATGGTTTGTCATTATATAAAGAATTTGACCTCATTCTTTTCTTTTTTCTATTTTTGTTAATTGTAGAGAGGCAGACCTTTTCCTGCTGGAGTCTCGTCGGCTCTGGGCTGCTGATGAGGGCTGGCTGGAATTCGATATCACTGCTACCAGCAACCTGTGGGTGATGAGCCCGCGGCACAACATGGGTCTACAAGTCAGCGTGGAGACCAGCAGCGGTATGGGAGAATTCAAAAACTCATGAATGAATGAAATAGTTTATTTTTAGGAGTCAGTTCCAGAAAAGCTCTCAAACTGGGGAAATTCTTCCTTGTTTGTGGTTTCTGAAACAGGGCAGAGCATCAGCTGTAAGGAGGCAGGCCTGGTCGGACGAGACGGTGCACTGGAGAAGCAGCCGTTCATGGTGGCATTCTTCAAAGTCAGTGAAGTGCACATCCGCTCTACCCGCTCTACTAATGGAAAACGCCGGCACCAGAACCGCAACCGGTCCACACAACCACAGGAAGGATCCAGAGGGGCAGGGCCTGCAGGTCAGTCACTAAATCTCCAATGACCTCATCAAACATTTCCTCCCATAAATGTAGCCAGACATGAATCCGACCCCACTCTGACCTTCTCACATCCAGAACTTGTCCAGATCAGTGGATGTGCAGCATGTGTTTGAGGTCTGGCTCTGCCGGTTCTTGTTGAAAGACTTGACAAATTAGACCTACCTCCAGACGGATTTGTGTGTAATCTAGCTCCTGTTAGGCGGAAACTGTTGCTCAAGGTTGATGTCCAAAATTTGATTTTATAGCAGCTTTTCAGCATGGACCAGGGAAAGTGTAATATATCCCAAACTCTACATCCTGATCAGGAGATATGAAGTTTTTACAAAGAAAAAGTGTGATTTATGAAGGGGTTTTTTTTTGGAAGTCGAGTCAAACAGACGCTGGAAGGATTTGGACACAAATTTTCAGCCAACAAGATGTATGTCATGTAAAATGAATGTTAATCCAGAGGATAAGATGGAGAATATTTATATTTAAAAGCACAAAATTCCCCTTATCCTATATTTTATAAGATGAGATATTTTTATCCTCCATCCCCTTATTCTTTATTATATGATGCAACGAGGAGCAGAAATTCTGACATTATGAGTTCTGTAAGTTTTCTAAATTAAATCAAGCCCTAATCCACCTGTCTTTTACCTGCTGGGTCATTCTGAACAGACTTTAGGATGTTTTGATCTAAGCTGCTTATGTGGTGCTTCACTGTGTGACTAAATGGTAATGTTAGTTTGATTTTCTCTAATTTGACACACTTTTTGAGCCTCTACAGAAATTAATGTCTGAACGTAAAGCAGGATATTTTTTTTAAATGTAGTTTGATTAGTGATTTTGATATGTGATCTCATTTGGCGAGAAAGAAAAGTACTTCTGAAGGATTTTGCTAAACATCTGTGCACCTGTTCTGCGGCTGCTAACAAATAACTGAACTAATGTCTTTAGGTTCCAGCATTTGCGAATGTTTCCTGCCAGCCACTGAGCCGCGAGTTGAACCTCGACAAAAGAGGCTTAAACATACGCCTGACAAAATCTCCCCAAAATCTTGGGCAGAACTCAGTCAAGTTTTTTTGTGGTCCTTTGCCAGAACTCGGCTCAGTTCGCTGACAAAGAGCTGCAAACAGCCCATGTTGGCTGGCTACCTGGGAAGCAATCTACCTCTGCCTTGCTTCATCGGCTCTGGTTAATGGTTCCTCCATCTGTTTGGAGTCCAGATGTATTCGCAGGCAGGTCGGGTCTCTGGGAGCTTTTCTCCTCCTTCGCTGCATCTTCGGTGACTCCATCAGGAGGTCACGATGCTGTGAAAACAAGATGTTTCTCTATGAAATCCCTGCAGGGTTTTCTCTTCTTCTTCTTTTTTGTTAGTAATCTTTTTAAATGATAGCATTGGCAGAAACCATGAGGAGCAAAGATTCATTGTTTGTTTTGCTTAGTTAACTTGAGGTTCGGATTTGGCTCGGTTCACCTCTGATTTGAGGTAACTAGGTGATAAGACTGTGTAACACCTTGTTTAATGTGACTTTAAACCACTTCTGTGATGAGAGCTCGGAGATCTACTGCAACAACGGCAATCTGTTAAATATGCACTTTACATAACCCAAAACATCAAGAGTTCTCCGCCTCGCCACTCGGGACCACTGCGAGTGTAAATATTTAGATGTTAGACAGGAAGTAAGGAGGCCCCCCTCGCGACAGCCGTGTGTCCACGGCCAGCACAGGACTGCTGGGATTGGAGGGGATGGGAGGATCCAGAAGGAATTCAGGAGGGCATATGGTTTCAATACCGCATCACTCACTCCAGAGACCAGGAGGAGGTCGCAGTGGTCAGGAGAACATCCGTCTTATGCAGCGCATGTCCCTTCGGTTTTTGTTTGCAGCTGTAGCATGTGACTTCAGGTCACCTGGACTGAAAGAAACATTTCACCCGAAAATTCATCTTTTTTTTTAACCGAACAGGAGATCTAAAGCAATGTGTTTGTTTTTTGCTAATGTGCGTGTTAGCTTCAACACAGTGGCTTTTATAACTTTTCTATGAGTTGATTTTGGCTTCATACTTAAAAAAAAAGTCTTAATTTTAGATATTTGTCATCAAACTCTTCAGAAACCTCAACTTAGCTCCTACTGGATGTAACTTTTAACTAGGAAAATGTGGCTTTTCCAAATGAAATCCCTGTAATGGATCTGGCCTGTTATTTCTCATATTCATATCGTCAGACTGCTTAATTTGTAATGACTATTGAATATCCTCCAGATGATAAAGGATGTCCGTTTGAGCCAAATAGAGTTCTGCAACATTAGCACCAAAATAACCAGGTCACTGTTAATGCTATAAATCAAATTTGTTTTAACTTTTCACTCTTAAAATCGCTTAAAAAGCAAAACAAGTGAGCTTTTTTTGGCCCATTCAAGAGTCGTTTGAAGAATTCTTGATTAAAAGTATGATTTTTTCCACTCACTTTGGGTGTGACGGGTTTGTGCACATTGGAAAATGCTCTTGTGTAGCTCAGCTAAAGAACAATGCAACACCTTTAAAGGTAATTTGGGGTTTGGTGAGGAGGTTGAAGGGAGAGGTAATGGGAGTTGGGCTGGGCTGTGGGGGAGGTTAACAACCATTCGGGGAAGAAGTCTCGGCACTGCACCGCCGGCCTGTAATTAGGTCTAGCCAGTCATTAGCTGTGCGGCTAAAAGACTGACCAAGCTAACAGTATCACTCAAAGAATTATAATAACACGGCGCTCGGCCAGCTGTGTTTTTTCATCTGTTGCTCCTCTTCTCCCGCCCTACTCCTCACTCTCCCCACCCGACCTCCTTTTGTTTACGGTTGCAGTAATTAGACATGGCGGAGCTCCTTCGCGGGGTTTAATAACCTCTGTGATGAAAGACAGGAAGAAAGATAAACTTCAGTAGTCATGGTTGAAGAGAAGGGGAAAAAAAGAGGAGAAACCTCAAAGAGAAGCGTGATATTTTCCTTTCATGTCTTGTTGGGAAGCACTAGAACGCCACTCCTGTCCTTTCCACATGGACACTGGGAAATTCTGAACAGACAGTTTACAGAAATGACCTTTAGCAGCTTTTAGGCCACTAAACCTGTCGTCTGAAATGGCAGCACTTCATTTTGTATTTTTGGAACATGTGACAAATATAATTTACAACTTTTTCCTCCTTGCAGTGGGGGTGGTTTGCATGAATGGCAGGTACTGTATGGAAGGAGTATCAGCACAGCGTATCAAAAATCTCCCTGTTAGAGCAACACTGGCCATGTTCAGGGAAAAACTGTTTCCCCTGCTATTGAATAGACAGGATGGGAACCCCAGCCGCTGCCCCACCTCAATGACTTCAATGTCAATCTGCTGTTTTTAGTGTGGTGTTAGACTAACGTACGGTCCAATGGGATGTTTGTACATTTACAGAGAAACATTTCCAGGTGAAACACTGAGTTAATACAGCAGGAAAGACCTGTGCTGAGGTTTACTCTACGTTACCTGCTTATTAAAGGATATCCTTCTTTTTTTTTTTTCCTATGGCGGAGTTATTCAACTATATTGGACTAAACTATCAAGAGATACACAAGTATAAGAAGTACCTTTAAGTACTGCTATTACTAAAAACAAACATTAAACCTAATATTAATCTATTACTCATACCAGTCGTGGTAAATGAAAAAACACACAGAAGAACTTTTTCTACTGTTTTGTACTTTATTTCTTCTAATTTGGTTGGTTTGATTGGCCAGACTCATCCCCAGGCGCAGCAGTTTGTCTGGTTTCCAATCAAATAAATCGATGCTAAAATGTCCCAAATAGTTAAAGTATCGCTAGAAAAAATAGCTCCAAAAAGAGCTATTTTTCGGTCCCGGGGGAGGGATCTCTCTTTCGTGTGGATCCCCACGAGGTTTCTTATTTTTTCCACACTTATTTTTTCCCCACTGATGGGTTTTTAGGAGTTTTTCCTCACTGTGAAAGAGAGTCTAAGGGCATAAATGTGCTAGTCTTGTTTAGTTAGCATTTGTTATTTATTTTTCTTGCTGTGTATTTGTGTTAATATGTTCCTCTTTTTCTTGTTTTTTTTTCCTCCTGAATCTTTCATGTGAAGCCCATCGAGATAGAACTTCTGTGATTTTGGGTTATACAAATAAAATTGAATTGAATCATTCAAATTACAATCTTGACCAGAAGACGTCAGTTTGGGCCAAATTATAATTGGGATTTTTCAGGGGAATTTTTTACAGACATGAATAGATTCTCAGTCTTACAAAATCACAAATAGAAGACTTGTTTCAATCTTTGTATGTGTTTATGTGTAAGAGAAGGCTGGTGGGAACCAAAACACACATTAGGAGAACATGAAAATTCTTCAAGGAAAGACTCTAGGATGTCAAACTCAGTTTATAAATCTCAATTAAACCAGATCAAGGTGAAAAAACATCATCCATAAATTAAAAAAAAATCTCTGTTTATTTACTACTTTTACCTTACATAGAAAAAATTACTAACAATCTTCTTCTTTGGGCATTTCCCTTCAGGGGTCACCACAGCAAGTTAGTTTCTTCCATCCAACCCTATCTGCTGCATCTTCTTCGGTCATGCCAACTATCTTCATGTCTTCCTTCACTGTATCCATGAACCTCCTCTGTGGTCTTCCTCTATAGTCCTCTTTCCTGGTGGTTCCAAACCCAGCATCCTCCCTCCGATGTACTCTCTCTCTCTCTCTTCTCTGCACATGTCCAAACCATCTCAGTCTGGCCTCTCTGACTTTATCTCCATAACCTCTAACATGTGCTGGTTCTCTGATCCTGTCCATCCTGGTCACTCCCAGAGAGATCCTCAGCATCTTCATCTCTGCTACCTCCAATATCTTTTCCCTGTCTTTTATGAACAAAATTACAAACAATCTAAAAGTTGTATTTTTCCTCTCTATTGTTCTTGCTGTAACCTATTTTTTAAAAAATGTTTTTAGAGCCTAACATGCCAATAAATCTAACTTTATTTCCAATAAAACTAATCATTCTGATTCACTTGGTGTATGGAAATACCAAGTCTTTTCATTTGAAAATTTTTTATTTAATTTTATCTTCTGATCGCTAGAGAGGTCGTGGAAGGTGGCGAAGCCTATCCCGGCTGATTACAGGCGAGAGGCAGTGTACAAATAGGTCGACCAAACAGGTCGCCAGCCTACACACACTCATTGCTAGGGCAATTTCAAAGCAGCCAATCAACCTAACATGCATGTTTTTGGACAGTGGGAGGAAACCTGGAGAAAAGCTGCACATACACGGGGAGAACATGCAAACCCCACAAAGAAAGTCTAGTGTTTCAAGCCCCGCCTCTTTGCAGGGACTCGAACCTCTGACCTTTTTGCTGTAAGGCTACCATGCTAACCACTGCACCACCGTGCAAGCAAACTTTACATCTGACTAAAATAAGCTCAAATAGAGGTCCTCTACCCCTTTAATCAAGCTGAAAAAATCCAAAAACTAACTCAAACTATGTTCAAATGAGGACAGTTTGTGCACTACGGTTGCCTTTCATGATATCTCATTTGTAAACAATAATTTTTCCGGTATAATTTTTTAACAATTTGGGATGTTCTGAAAAATATCTAAGATATCTAATATTAAGTTCAAAATAGAATAAAACAGTCATATTAAAAATGGCATCAAGTGGACCAAAAAGAGCAAATAAGAAACGACTCCATTTGAATGACTTTTATTAAACAAGAATATAGAACATTTAGAATTCGTTTTTCAGGTCTCTCGTCACCTTTACTCGCTGTCAGCAAAAGGAAAAAGAAATGAATGGAAGCCTCATGGGAACCAGAGCTCAGCGGTAGCAGTGTGGCATTAAATTTTTACTGGCAGGAAGGGGAGATGTGGTTTATGGGCACCCCGAATCTGGGTCTTTACACTCAATGAAAGCCCACAGTAAATATCAGCTTTATTCCTCTTAAAGAGCCCCTCAGACTGTAAATGTTGATGGCTTTGAAAGCCTGAAGGTGTAAGAAAAATGTGTGGATGTGTGAGAAAGGAATTAAAGAGGGGATGTAAATATTTTAATTTGATATGCTTAAAGTTGAGTTTTACTTGCAAATAGTTGGAAACTTCAGTCTTAATTAGGAAACATGCTGAAAGTCGTCATAAAGAAGTGATAAGAAATTAAGTCAGAAGGTTAGCTGCTCGACATGTCGCCTGGTGATTTATGCTCTTATTGGCCTTTGGCGCTGAGGTGTGACGTGTGTGCCGGCAGCACTCCTCCACTCTGGTCTGCGATTTGACCCGAAGTTGAATGTCACGCATCATAAAGCAGACCTGGATGTGGGAGTGGGGGGTCTCAGCAGGGGTGTGTGTAGAACCCAGCTCCAGCTGGTTTATTACCACAAGTGCTGCATACAGTGTGTGACTTCTAGAAACCTGTAGACTGGTACTAATTTACTCATTAAAATTCCACTGGATCATATTTTAATCTTCATTCTTTTGAATGAACTAGATGCAGAAACACTGACTTGAGGTTTGATAATAACAGGAATGTGCTGTTTCAGTCTCTATAAACACAACTTCTGGGTCTAATCCGGTCAGCAGAGTTTCCCACCTAATCAGATTACTCCTTCAGTGCTTTTCCTCCATCTTTGGATGTTTCCTGTATATAAACACCATAGATGCTGTTACTGCTCCACACAATGCAAAGACAAGTGGATTTTTTGTGATTATGTTTCCAGTCTCCGCACAGTAAATCTGTTAAATACTTTCTACAGGATCAGGGTATGTGATGCCACCCCGACCCCCATCTGCTCCACACGCTGATGCTTGTCCATTCACAGACACGTGCACAGTAAAGTAGGAGTTTCCACATCGGCGAACTGCCCTTCCTATTGGAAAGGAAGGAGCCATAAAAGTGGGGAAACACCTGACTGTATCCTGCTCTTTAACCTCAGACCACCACTAACTGCTGCACTTTATATCGTTTCCTTTCTCTTTCTGAACGAACATATAAAGTTAAACTATCATTTTTAATCATTACATGTGAACATTTTAAGCTCAGGAATAGAATAACATTCTTGTTGCCCGAACAATACGACCACAGTGTTCTTTTTTTTCTTCTTGGCTCATTTATGTTTCTGATATTAGTCCAACTTTCTCCGCTCCTTTATCCTTCTTTTAATGTTTGAGAAGAGTCCAGCTAAAACACACGAGTCCGGGCAGTATGTTCAAATTTGTCCAGCAAAATGAAATTCAGTTTGGTGACGACATGTTAATGCAACCCGCTCCAGGGAATTGAAATGACGGGTTTTTGCTTTAATGAGCAGCTGAGTGTATTCGGGGACACTCATTTGTGGTTTTGCAAGTGTTTATTTCAACGTCGTGTAAATGCCACTGGTAACAAATAGAGACAGAAATATGTGGGGAAGTCAAATCAATGCGGCTTACATAATGTAAATGTGTTTGTGTGTCTGTCTGCCACCTCCAGCTGAGTAAACATGGCCGCTGTCAGAGAGATGGGTGGTTGGGTGGTGGCTTGGACGGATGACAAATCTGACTCATGTACTCTCTAACGGGCACGGACGCAAAACTTTACTGCCGTATATAAAAACACACACTCAACTGAATTTTGCATGAAGGTACAACTAATTTTTTTTCTGCATAGATTCACATTCAAACAACTGAAAACGGATTAAAAGATTTTGTACAATAACAAAAATAATGATCAGTTAAATAAAAGAAAATAATATATAAAACAATAATGATATTATTGGAAAAACTTGGCAGGATTTAATCACGACACAAATCAAATGTGTCCAAATTATTAACCTGTTTTTAATAAGTTTCATTCATTTGGATTTTTTTCATCATTTTTTATGCATTCAATCTTTTTAATTTATCTTTGGATTAGTTTTCTCTTTTAAAATTCCACTTAAAAATTTGTTCTTCCTGTCTAAGTATGGGTTTCCTCGCACCCTCCAAAAACATGCATGTTAGGTTGATTGGCCGCTATGAAAACTTGCCTCTAGGAATGAGTGTGTGTGGCCCTGTGACAGGCTAGTAATCTGTTAGGTGTACACCCTGCCTCTTACCTGAAATCAGCCGGGATAGGCTCTGCTACTCCTATGACCCCATTAGGGCTTAACGGTTTTGATAAAGAAACTTAGAAATTTAATAACCTTCTTTATTGGACACATATATCTATCAATCTATCTATTTATTTGTATATTAATCAATAAACAGATAGATCGGTGTGTTTACATGTACTTAAAGTCCATCTCAAGATGTGGTTGTCTAAAAAAAATTGCAGATAACAGAACTTTTTTTCTTCTTATTATCTGATTTTAGGGGTTGAGTCATAAAAATGAAACTCAAAACAATCAAATCAATGAGGCAAATAAATGAGCAGAAAAAAAAGTTCTTAAATCCTTTACTGGAAAGAGTGTGTCAGCATGTTGACTTCAGCATGGTGACCAGTGCCAGCAATGACCTTCTCTAGTTTAAGAACCAAAGCTGTACCTGTATGCTGGGCGGAGATAATTAGCTACAAACCGTGCCGGCAAAGCCCATAAACACAGTCGTCACTGTCTCAGATGTTGTGGATGTGCCAACAATGTACGACTGCTGATGAATTCAGACATGTTAGTGTAGATGGATGGGAAGCACGTCCACTGCTGCAGCTGCTATAATGAACACTTGTGCCTGGCTCCAGTTTACGCCCTCACATGTCGCTCCACCCAGAGCTTTACACCAGGCGTGTTGGGTTTTCCTCCTGCACTCGTATGCACAATAAAATCTTGGCTTTCACTCAGTATAATTGTAGGTTTTTACATCATCATTTACATGAGAAAGTAATGTCATTATCAGGCAGTCAGATGGAGTTTAACTAACAACAGCCAAGTTTAGTGGAGCGCAACAAAAAAGACAGAAAACAGTAAATCTAAAGTATATCAGTTCCGCATTTTCCCTGATGATTAATGCAGAAATGTTGTTTATGTCATTTTTTTTTATCTTCTGTTTTAGACTATAACAGCAGCGATCAGAAAACAGCCTGCAGACGACATGAACTCTACGTCAGCTTCCGGGAACTTGGCTGGCAGGTATTGCAAACTAATTTTTTTTTAAAGATCTGTTTGAAATATGCTCAGTATGTCTTATGTACTGTATGTATGAATGTCTAAGGGTTACACAACCTGGCTTAAATTAGAAACGTAAACTAAAAAGAAGCATTTAGATCTAAAGTTAAATAGCATTTCGGCTTCTTGAATGCCAAACTAGGAGCTGCCTCCAATTCTACTTTTGGAAACATCAAAAACCACAAGTTAGACCTGTGATCCAAAAGAAAAGTGTTGTGTCGACAGAATGAAACCACAACTCCTGCAGAAACAATAGAAGCTTGATCACAAATAGCTTGAAGTGAAAGAAAAAGAAAGTTAAACTAATGGGAGAGGAAATCAGGTTGGGTAAAGTTTGGTTGGTTAAAAGTAAAATCTTCAGGAGTGAACGTCTTGCACCTGCTTGCTTGTTTAAACTTAGTTCCATTATTCAGAAACAGAGACCAAGCAACTTGCAGGACTGCACAACAGTGTTTACTGACATTTGGAGACATATACACTTTGTAAATCTTGGTTTTGATGGTTGGAAGGAACATAGAATGAAAGGAAGGACAGTTACACAAGTGTGAGTATGTTTGTGCACGTTGATGTCAAAGAGAGAACGTTCTTTGATTAAGACAATTTCTTAGAATTACAAGGGAGAGAGAAGCCAAGAGGTGGTTCAGGCATCTGGTTAGGATGCCTCCCGAGTGCCTCGCTGGTGAGGTGTTTTGGGCATTTCCCATCGGGAAGAGAGACTATGTCTCACAGCTGGCTGGGGAACGCCTCGGGATCCTCTCGGGTGAGCTGGATGATGCATTCGGGGTGAGAGAAGCCTGGGTTTCCCATCTGAGGCTGTTGACCCACGATCCAGATAAGCGGAAGATGACAGAACAAAATAATGACCTAGAATCAGTGTGTTTTATTGTATTGTGCTTGTTTCCACTTCTGACATTCTCATAGCTGAGATGCAAACTCCAGAATATCACAGATAGAAAGTCATATATCATCACAGAGACGTTCACCTCACTGTCACCAGGATCTTACCATACATATACATGGTAGTGGGAGAATCATAATGAGGGAGTGGGGAACAAAAGGTGAATACAACATTTTAAAAGAGCTACTTTTACAAGAAAACCAGAAAACTTTAAATGTTTAAACACTTCGGTGTAAAGGTTTCTCTAGTTTAAAAAAAATATGAACATCAGGCCGATAGGTCATCTGAAATTTGTACCTGAGTGTGTGTATAAGTGGCTGTGTATGACCTGGTGACAGACTGGTGACCTATTCAGGGTGTACCCTGCCTCTCATCTGGTATTTAAGCAATTTTGGGTTATAAGTTAGAGTATATTTTGGTCAAATATTAAAGGTCCAAATAGAATATAAACGTTCAAAAGCACCCAAAGGGAGTTTTCGCTGCTTCGTCACAGTGGAAACTATTTGGTCTTAAAAATAAATCTAAAATCTGTCGAAACCTTTAAAATCATGACACAAAACAAAGATTAAGAACTCAAAGTGATTTAAATAATTTAGCTCGACCTTTTCCCTCTCCCACATTATAACCGCCCATGAGGGATTAGTAACTGGTACCAACGAGTTAGGTATGATGGGTGAAGAACAGTTAGTCAGAAGTAGCTGAGAGGGAGGAAGCACAGATGTTCATCTGAAGGTGTGGGAGTGTGTTTTTAGAGAGCAGGAGAAGGAGAGGAACAGAGAAGATGAGCAGAACTCTAGCTCAAAACACAGCACTGACACCTAGAGGGAGATCCCCAGCAACCGGTAAAAGAAGGACGAAAACCCACGTAACCAATTTTACATCATCACAACTCCTTTTTTCATGCTGAGATTAAATCATCACCTCATAAGTAGAGAAACAAAACCAGAAACGCAAAAGAAAGAAGTAAAAAAAACTAAGAATAGAGATCAAAATATTAGAACAAGTGGAAGGCTTATTTTTGGTTTGAGAGAAGCAGTTGGACGCAGAAAGGAAGGAAGGATGAGAGAAATATTGCTTCCTGAGCGATATCACAGACAGCAGCATATAAGAGGAATTTGTCCTCTGAGGCTGTTAACTCAGGTGGTCCACGACGTCAGGTGACACACACAGGCCACATCCTATGCATGACCACCACCATTTCTAAAACTTACTGCTCTGTTGCCACACAATAAATACCAGACATGGAGACTGAACAGCTGTCCTGAACTCGTCTCACGTGTGTCTTGTAGGACTGGATCATTGCACCCGAGGGCTACGCCGCCAACTACTGTGATGGAGAGTGTTCCTTTCCTCTGAACGCCCACATGAACGCCACCAATCACGCGATCGTCCAAACGCTGGTAAGACCAACTCAATACACTTACCATACTCAGAGTGTATGCATTTTCCAGACTCAACGGAGAAGTAATTTTCAGTCTGTCAGATTCCTCCAGAGAGAAAGGAGAAGTGCTCGTGTAGTTCATCATGTGAATGAGAGATTGTTGTAACAAGAAAAAAAAAAACAGGCTAATTACAGTTATTGTTATAAAATATGGACAAGTTTCAAAATTACAGTCTTATTTTTTTTTTTTTGTGAATTACTTAAGTTTTTGTTTTGTATTTTTTAAACAGAAAAATGCATTAAAATTACAAAACATAGAATAAAAATCGGTCAGTTGGCCACTTTCTTAACCTTCTATCACTTACTGGGTCACGGAGGGTGTTGGAGCCCATCCCGGCTGATTTGGGGCAAAGAACAGGGTACACCCTTAACAGGTCACTAGTCTATCGCAGGGCTACAGACTGTTTGTGCACGTTGATGTCATCCACACTCATTCCTAGGGGCAATCACATAGAGGCCAATCAACCTGTTATGCATGTTTTTGGAGGGTGGGAGGAAACCGGAGTACCTGAAGTAAACCCACACAAACATGGGGAGAACATGCAAACTTCATACAGAAAGGCCAGTGTTCCAAGTCTCGTCCCTACCTGGGACTTGAACCCCCAACCTTCTTGTTGTTAGGCCACTATGCTAACCACTGCACCACCGTACTGCCTGAATAAAAATCAAAAACGTTCAAAAGTGATTAATCTTCAGTCAAATGACTGAACTGTTTTCAGTCTCGATTTAAAAATGGTGACAGTGTCGGTCTGTCTCACAGCCTCAGGAAGTTTGTTCTCCATGTTTAGTCCTGACTCTGGACACCAGCAGGAAGCTGGTCCCAGAGGTCCTCAGAGTTCTAGATAGTTTATAAGACACTAACATGTCACACTTAAAGCAGAGCAGCTTTAAAGTCTATTCTCTGATCACAGGAAGCCAGTGCAGAGTCCTGAGCACAGGACGTTTGTGATCGTATTTTCTGGTTCTTTTTACGACATGAGCATTTTAGCATTTCTATAGTTGCTTATGTGTCAAAATGGGTTTTGCAGACATTTACTTCCTCTATTTTGTGAGGGAATTAAAGAGCACAGGTTATAAAAATGTTAAGAGGAATTGTTTGCATGTCTTTTTATATTTGGGAAGTTGTTCAGTAAAAGCTGACAGTATTTGGCTTTGTTTCAGGTGCACCTGATGAACCCCGAGAACGTCCCAAAGCCATGCTGTGCACCCACCAAACTCCACGCTATCTCAGTGCTCTACTTTGATGACAATTCAAACGTTATCCTAAAGAAATACAAAAACATGGTGGTGCGAGCCTGCGGCTGCCACTGACATCACCGATGAGTTTTCTCACATCATTGGAAATGAATCAGCCTGAAAGAAGCTTATCATCGGCTTTGTTTTTAAGGACAGCACAATAAAACCCACCCTCTACCCTTTATCAAGTCAACCAGGAAGGGGTCGATACAAAGATATGCTGCATCACTCTGTCACTCTTTTGTTAATCTTGGACCTTTGTTTCATGGGCCTGCAATGTACGCGTGAAGGGTGGCATCGACGTGCAGATAAATGCCCAAAAGGCTACTGCACCCACACTTAGAGGATAAGGGCTAAAGTGATCTGTTGCAGGGCCACTAGCGCTGCTTTCTTCTCTATCATCTCAAAGCACAAGGTTAAAGATGTCCAACTTCTCCATTGACTGGACCTTCTGCTCAGAGGACAGAAAATCTGTGTAGAGTTTAACAGGAATATACAAGTCCAGTTTTTCTCTTTTCAGTGCAAATATTAACTCAAACAATCCCAGTGAATGATACATTGGGGTCAGTACATCTCTGTTCCCTTCCTCAGGCCATATTTGCTTTCTCTAAATATAATATGGACCGGACCAGTGACCGCAGGCTATTTTAGTTGTGGATTGCTCCAAATAATCGCCTCAGAGTCAATATTTGCAAGGCTCAGGCTGTGCTGTGATTCACCAGGTTGGTTCAACATGATGCATGTTGTGGCTAAACTTGTGTTTTTCTTCAAAGAACTGAAGAATACAGTCCTATCCCTTCAACATGCCACAGATGTCCCATTCTCACATCGCTGCACTCATAAAGCTAACAAACATTTCCAGCCTCAACAGCTCGTTAAGAGATATGTGGAAAATTATTTTGGTGAGTCCAAAAAAAAAAAGTTCTGTCATCTTTCTGAATTTGCAAATTCAAGAGGGTTGAAATGATGCAACTGTGAGTCTGCAATGGAATGAAATCTTTTGAGACCGTATTTGAATAATTAAAATACCGTACGTGCCTAACCGATCCTAAAAATTACAAAATATACCTCTGGTAAGCTGCTGTTTACATTTGTGATCATTTTTAAACTGTTTTTATGTAAATACTTGTACATTTTCAGCTTATTTATTGCACCTTTTATTAAAAAAAGATATCACGTTATTAATGGACAGATTTGAAAAAAATAAAGGCAAACTTATTTTGGAAAACTTTATTAGGAAATCTCATGTTACAACGTACCATTATTCATTTTTGTACAAAAATGTGGGTAACGCACAACCCACAACACAACCCTCCCCCTTTGGAAAAGAAAAAAAAAATCCATCACTGGAGTTTTTTTTTTTTTTTTTTTACACCAAGTGCTTCATAAAACTTTTACTGACAAAAAAATGTTGTGTCTGTTTGTCTTGACAAATGGTTTGCATCCCATTTTTCACATCACCAAACTGGATCTTCCGTTATTAGAAGAAACCTTGAGTCCAAGAAAATCAAACAAGACCAAATGAATGAACAAAGAAGGGCTGGTCCACCTCGTCCTGAGCAGGTGCTCATTTGAACCTCTAACAACTTCAACGAGGCTGATGAAAGTTCACCTCGTATCAAACAATCACAAGAAAGCAGGGTTCGGTAAAAAATAGTTTTAAGTGAGCAAAATTTATTTTAATGACTCAAGTGGAAATCATTTTCACCAAACACTGTAGTCAGGGGTGGATCCAGAGGGGGGGGTTTTTGATCCACAAAAAAAAAACAAAAAAACAAAGAGAAGAAAGAAAACGGGACTAGTCAAGCTAGCCCCTTGCAGGGCCAGCAAATGGGCCGACACAATGCAGAAAAATTACTCCTATTTTTTAAAATGTTGGGGAGAGGAATGCCCCCAGGCTCCCCAATACTGGCTTTGTCAATGACCTCACGCCACCCCTTTTGGAAAATCCTGGATCCGCCCCTGGTAGTGAACCTGAGAGTTGAATGAAGCTCGACGAAGCTGAAACAAAATTAGGTATGGAGCAGTTTTATCACTTTAAAAAAAATAATAGCAGACTGGTTTGAATCCGTCTCAGAATGGATGATTTCTTCTCTGAACAGGTGTTTCCCTGAGAGGTAGTAAGCCAGAGAAATGACCAGCATTATGAATATAAAAGACACTCAACGTACAGATAGGTGTTAACGTTTATCTTTTCAGTAACAGCAGACAGAGTTGTGGAAAAAAAAAAAAAAAGAAATGTACATAAAATGGCTTCAACAGTTTTGTGCAACAGGTATTTGGTTGTGTTCATCTGGGAGGTGCTTGCAGTGGTCATCAGGCTTCATTAAAACACCCAAACAAGATTCTAATTTGGGCGAATACATTCACTGCTCGATTATAAAAAGCTTACAGGAGATGTGACCGACTGAACAAGTCCGTCACTGTTTGGCTCCTCCGTGGGAAGTAAAGAAAGAGAGACTAAGATTTGGTGACCTGCTGGTCAGATGATGTGCAGAGAAAGTTGCACATGGTGGAGAAAAAGTGGCTCGTCCATCTTTACAGCTCGTCTCTCGCCTGTCTCACCACAAAGTTGTACAAGCTCTCCATGTCTCGCCCTCCGTGGTGTTCGTCGCCTTGCTGGCCCGCTCTGAAGATGATCAGGGTGGGGTATCCTCTCACCTGAGAAGACAGAAAACAAGTGCATTATTATTGGAAAAAATAAAGAGCTAGAGACTTTTTCAGACATGATGGCATCAAACTTTGCGTTCCGTCATCTTCCGCTCATCCGGAGCCGGGTTGCGGGGGCAACAGTCTCAAACGGGAAGCCATGCTTCTCTCACCCCGGCTGCATCCTCCAGCTCACCTGGAAGGATCTCAAGTCATTCCCAGGCAGCTGTGAGACATAGTCTCTCCAGTGGGTCCGGGGTCTGACCATTGGTCTCCTCCCGGTGGGACGTCACCGAAACACCCCACTCGCGAGGCGCTCAGGGGGCATCCTGACCAGATGCCCGAACCACCCCATCTGACTCCTCTCGACGTGGAGGAGGAGCGGCTCGACACCGAGCTCCTCCCGGATGGCAGAGCTCCTCACCCGATCTCTGAGTGAGAGCCGAGGCCGTGGTCCTCGCCCAGAAAAGGGTGGAATGCCCCCAATGGGTCAAGGACAGGGTCCTGCTCCAAGTGGAGGAGTTTAAGTACCTCGGGGTCTTGTTCACGAGTGGGGGAAGGATGGAGCGGGAGATCGACAGGAGGATCGGTGCAGCATCAGCAATAACTAGGACGCTGCATCAGTCCGTTATGGTAAAGAGAGAGCTGAGCCGAAAAGCAAAGCTCTCGATTTACAAGTTGATCTACGTTCCTACCCTCACCTATGATCACTAGCTGTGGGTGGTGACCGAAAGAATGAGATCGCGGGTACAAGCGGCCAAAATGAGCTACCTCCGCAGGGTGGCATCAAACTTAAACCATAAAAAAAAGATTTACTTTTTTTTTCTATGATTATACAAAATAATGATGTTTGAAGGCAGAAATAAAAACAGCTTGACGAAAATTGGTTGAGTTTGTGTCAAATCAACAGTTCAGTCTCCAGTAGGTAATAAAGTCTGGAAGAGATCTATTGATCCACTTTGTTCTTCTCTAGCTCAGTCCCAGGACAGCATGGTTTAGTCATCATGGATGTCCCTCTTTCTGACCACAGGGACATTTTTCAGATTGCACAATGCCACACAACCACTTCCATGAACATGACAATAAATTTCCCACACTGGATCAGAAGTGTCATCATAATAAAACTTGTTTTTGTCCAAAATTGAAGCTCCACACAATCTGTGCAGAGTGTGTGTATGTGTGTGTGCATGACTGGTATCCTCTTAAGGATTTCAGTCTGCAGCATCTAATTGCATCACATGCTGCTGTATTACTTTATGGCTGCCACATAAATACCATCTCAGCTTTAATACGCGCTGCATAACACAAGTTAAAGGCTAAAGTTGTGTGTTTTATAGGCACGCGGCGTGGATGACATCCAGGTGAACTTACGGAGTACTTGTTACAGAGCGTGCGCTCTACAGTGCAGTCTACTTTGGCAATCTTGACATCTGTGAGGCCGGGGAACTCCTTCTTGGAAAGATCCTCCCATGTTGGAGCGAGATGCTTGCAGTGGCCACACCTAAGCAGCAGGGAAACACAAAACAGCCGTGACAGATTGTTCAGGAAAAAAAAAGAAATGATTTAAGAAATGTTTTAAATTTAATAGTAAAATAGATGGTAATGTTACCAAGGAGCGTAGAACTTGATGAACGTGATCCCCGTGGCCACCGTCTCATCAAAGTTGCTCTCAGTGAGGACAATCACACTAGACTGCAGACAGATAGTGAACATCGATGAAAAACTGATTGGTTTTTTTTCCATATTAAAAGTTTAAGCACCCAAAGAAAAAAATTCAGATTAATCTGAATAAAAAAGCCAAGAAAAGATGGGAAAAAAAATCTTTGAATGGCATCAAATTACAAAAAAGGTTTGATTTCATTTCCATTATTTACACTTTCAAATGCCGAATAGGGTGGTTCGGGCATCTGGTCAGGATGCCTCCCGAGCGCCTCGCTGGTGAGGTGTTTTGGCCACGTCCCACTGGGATTAGCAGGCCCCGGACTTGCTGGAGAGACTATGTCTCACAGCTGGCTGGGGAACGACTCGGACTTGGGATCCTTCCAGGTGAGCTGGAGGATGCAGGTGGGTTGAGAGAAGCCTGGGCTTCCCATCTGAGGCTGTGGCCCCCGCGAACCGGGTCCCGGATAAGCGGAAGACGACGGAACGGAACATTTTCAAATGAACAGGAAAAAAAATAATGGTATCTACAAAAGTTTGGGTTAATACCTCGAAAAGCTGCATCGATTGATTATTTCAGTGATCGATTAACCGATTGATTCTTTTCGGTTAATTGATCAATCAGATAAACGTGTACATTAAACTCTTTTTTTTTCTTGTTTTATGATTATTTGAGAAAATAAACACTTATAAACATATTGATTGAATATCAAAAAATTCATAAATTTAAAAGGAATTTTACAATAAATTAAATGTCTGTGTTTTTCTTCAAAAATTTTAAACTAAATGTTGAGTTTTTTGTTCATAAAACAAATCAATTTTTATCTGATGCATATGATTTTGATAAAAAATGTTGCACCTCAAAGGAGGTGCAGAGTGAAGGAGAGAGGATCTTAAATTGCTGCAGTAATCACTACAACAGACCCAACAGGATCAACGCTAGAGTAAAGAGGAACGTAAAGAACATCTTCAAGAAAAGTGGGACTGTGTGTTTTCAAGGTGCATGTTGCAGAGGTGTCCCTCATTCTCATGAGGAGAACATATCCAACGCGGCTCCAAATGGACAGAAAAGGGTGCAAGACGTAAGAAAGTCGAGATCCCAGGTACTAGCGGTACCTCCTTAGCACTAAACTATAAACTCCGTCATTACTTCTGAGAGTTTATTAGTTGTGTGCATGATTTAACGTCGGCGAGGAGAGTCTTTATCAGGGGAGTAGCAGAGAAACGCCAGCCAGGATCAACAAACAAGGGAAAGGTAGGTATTTGTGGGTATTGCAGTCAGTTGTGCAAACATGCACATGTGAAATTCTGGCATCAATCAGCAGGAAATAGCTCAGCTCACCAAAAACAGCGGTTTAGCGGGTATCGAGTTCTGCGATCTAGAATGTGTGTGTGCAGGTGGTCCTTTCCAAGGAGACATGACTGATCGTAGCTGGAACATGAAGTCAGTCTCCCTTTTTACAGCTGCTGCTGATTTGCAGCGAAGGTGCGCACAAGAGGTTTGAAATCTTTAAATGTGACCAGCAGCGAGTGAAATCTGATGGATAACGAATGAGATCTGTGTGTCGATGGCTTAAACAAACCACATACATGGCTAAAGTTTTTTTTTTGTTTGATTCTATGGTGCAAACTGACTTTTACTTCTTCAGATGGTTCGTCAGTTGGGATCTCGTTTGATTTCACTTCTTCTTTTGGTTCTTCCACCTCCTCCTCATCCTGGCTCAGAGCAGCCTTCACCTGGTTGTCCACAAATTCTTTCAAAGAATCCAGATCTCGTTTTCCTCTGTACTGATCCGTCTAGTGTCAGAAACAAGAACATAAAGTTAAAAAAAAAAGTGAAATCTCTGCATTCGTATTCTCAGATTAATATTCTTTGAAGGTAAAACTAACGTACTAATAATTTGTAATCCAAACTTTAAACTCCGGAAGTACTTTCTGAACAAAACTAAGCAGGATTATTTTGTTCCAAATAGTCAGAAATCTATATATTTTACTATTGATCTTCTTCATTTCCCTTCAGAGGTCGCCACAGCAAGTCAGTTTTTCCATCTAACCCTATCTGCTGCATCTTCTTTGGTCACACCAACTATCTTCATGTCTTCCTTCACTGTATCCATGAACCTCCTCTTTGGTCTCCCTCTAGGCCTCTTTCCTGGTGGTTCCAAACTCAGCCTCCTTCTGCCAATGTACTCTCTCTCTCTTCTGCACATGTCCAAACCATCTCAGTCTGAACTCTGACTTTATCTCCAAAACCTCTCAAATTTGCTGTTCCTCTGTTCCTGTCCAACCTGGTCACACCCAGATAGATCCTCAGCATCTTCATCTTTCATTTTAGCTGAAACTCTTGTCACACATCACACCTGATACTTTTTTCCCTTTGTTCCGCCTGCCTGCACACGCTTCTTCACCTCTTTTCCACTTTCTCCATTGCTCTGGACTGTTGATCCTAAGTACTTAAAATCTTCCACCTTCTTTATCTCTTCTCACTTTTCCATTTGGATCCCTCTCATTCACACATGTACTCTGTTTTACTCTGACTAATCATTCCTCTACTTTCTAGTGCAAACCACCAGTTGAAGGATGTTGCTAAATTTTTAAGCAGAATGAGAAGAAAGACGTTAAACTATCGTTTAATGAAGCGACACAATCGCTTCGTTAGCGACCCAACCAACGGCAGTAGATTTATTTCTTTTAAATCTGTGTGTTTTCAAACCTTGATGAGAAATCAAACGAGCCAATAACAGCTAAAAATATTAAGCCTGTGTTTTTACAGACGGATTCACGCAGACAACAGAAGACCAGGTAAGAGTAACTAATCTCGTCTGATAAGAACTTTAGTTGCTGTATTATTAACTATGAAAAACATCTGGGATGTACTTTTTAAAAAAAATGGAATACTTCTTACTTTCTGTCCGTTATAAAAGAAGAGCAGAGTGGGATATCCTCGAACTCCGTTCTCAGAACACACCTCGTAATGCTGAGTGCAATCCACCTGAGTTACAAGGAAATACACACGTTATTTACCAGGAGTGACAAAGCAAACAGTGTCTGACAAACATGTGAGACACTCGTGTGAGCAGAATGACGACATGTTGTTGGTTCTAAAATGGACGAAACACCTGTGACGACCCACCTTTCCAATTTTAACATCATCGGAGTGCTCCAAGGTGGAGGCCAGCTGTTCCCATGTGGGGGCCATGGCTTTACAGTGACCACACCATGGGGCAAAGAACTTTACAAAATGAGCCCCTGGAACAAAAAAAAAATCCATTCTCAGCCCAGATTTTTATATCTAAATAAAGAAAAATGAGACCATAAAAAATTCAAATCATGCACAACTAATTACTCTTATTACAGAATCGTGTCCAGAAAGTAAAGGTTGGACCAACAAATACTTCAGATTTACATCATATTCCTAATTTTTTCATCCATACCAAAAAGGAATTCTTTATTTTTCCTCAAAACCAAACTCCTAGCAGAATTTAGGAGGCGTCATTTCTCTGAGACCCTCATACAGAGTGCTGTTTATTTTTCTGACAATCCAGAAAAGTGAAGTGACGGGACAGCGGCGGTGCAGTCGTGGCGACTGATCTCGTGGATTGTGAGCAGTGACTGTGATGAAATGTCAGTTATGTAAATGGGGGCAATGAAGTGTTTCCATGGTCTAATGAGGGACAGAGAGGCTGAAAACTGGAACAAAACAGAAACTAACCATCTGTTAAAGGCAGGAAGCAGCTGCACAAACACACCGGATTGGGTTAAATATTAACTTACAACTACCTTCTGATGGAGTCATAAAACATCTTTACCTTTGGATATATGCTCTTTAAAGTTGAGGGCAGTGAGCTCGTATAAACCCTGTTTGGGCTCCGGAGCTTTTGGTGGTTCCAGCTCGCTCTCTGGTTCCTGTAGGTGTGTACAGTGAAGTCAATGAGCGACATCGTAAATCATAAACACACCTGTTTCTGGAACTGAGCTGATAAATGAAGGAACAGGACTCACTGAAGGGTCCTCTTGGAGGGTTTTCAACATCCAAGTCTCCAAAGACTTCAGGTCTCTGGCACCTGGGTACTTAACTGCTTCTTGGTCAGGCTTAAACAACTTTAACCTGCACATAAAATAACAACAAGGATTGGTTAGGTTGATTAAATTATACCCATCTTTAGGGTTCCAGTTGAAATATGTGACCTGCTGTGTTTGCAGGTTAGAAAAAAGCTGCTTCCAAAATATTCAACTAAATCATGGTCAGCATTTTATATCTGTCCTTGAGGGCTGAAAACATCTGTATATTTGCAGCAGCAGATTTACTTTCTTGTACAGTTCTGTCTAGTTAGGCTGCAAAGCCCAAAGAGGATTCAAAGAATTTACCTGAGTAATAAATTTCAAGCAATGAAGTTCAGACAGTGAACTTTAAATCTAAACATGTCCGTCTCACTTAAACACCTTCGTGTTGATAATTGTGTCTTCATTAAAAGGCTGATTGCATTTTGTGGCGTTAAAAACGAACCCTGAATCATTAAAAAAAGAAATCATCCTCAGACAGCCATGTTCAATTAAACTAAATATGATCCCATTGTGCCAGCGTCAGTTGTGCAGTAGTTAGCACGGTGGCCTCACAGCAAGAAAGTTGGGGGTTCAAATCCTGGAGTGGCAATGAGACTTGTAACACAGGCTTTTCAGTGTGGAGTTTGCATGTTCTCCCCATGTATGAGTGGGTTTTCTCCAAGTACCCCGGTTTCCTCCCACCCTCCAGAAACATGTGTGTAAGGCTAATTAGTCGCTATGAAATTCTTCTTCTTCTTTTGGCATTTCCCTTCAGGGGTCGCCACAGCAGGTCAGTTTCTTCCATCTAACTCTATCTGCTGCATCCTCTTCGGTCACACCAACTATCTTCATGTCTTCCTTCACTGTATCCATGAACCTCCTCTTTGGTCTCCCTCTAGGACTCTTGCCTGGTGGTTCCAAACCCAGCGTCCTTCTTCCGATGTACTCACTCTCTCTCCTCTGCACAAGTCCAAATTGCTCCTAGGTATAAGTGTGTGTGTGAGGATAGTTGTGTGTGTGTCGACCCTCTACAGACTGGTGACCTATTCAGGGTGTACTCTGCCTCTCGCCTAAAATCAGCTGGGATAGGCTCTGGTACCCCCTGTGACCGTATTACTGATAAGTGGTTCGGAAGACAAAACAAAACTTACCATGTCATGTGTAAGACACAAAATAGTGTCGAGTTTAATTCTTCGAGAACTTTTAAAAACTTGACCAGATAATAGCACAGTATTGAATCACCTTCTCTTCTCATTCAGAGCTTTTCTCAGAAATTCTGATTTTTATCAAGTTTCTTTCAGCCTTCATTCATTGTGTAACGGCAACATTATCTCTGGAAGCTTAAGTAACAAACAAACTAATTTAGGCCATAACATGAGCAGTTTTGACAATCAAGGTGACTTACGTAGGGTATCCTCTCACACCGTGGACATTGGAGCAGAACTTAGTGTCCTGAACACAGTCCACTTTAACCACATACGCCGGAGGATCATTCATGCCGTTGTATTTGTCTGCCAGCTCGTTCCATGTAGGTTGCAGCTTCTTGCAATGACCACACCTGTGCACAGTGATTCAAAACATTATAACATTTTACTGATCTACCATCACAAAATGTTTAAACTATTTTAGATTACATAAATGGATTATCAGGCAGGTTAAAAGAACATTTCAATTTTTTTTGATTTTGATTATTTTGAATTACTCTATTCATCCCTCACCGGGGAAATTTGTTTGCTGCACTCCTTACACCGCAGCAGGCTGCCCTTCAACGGCGCCAATGGTGGGAGAAGCGGGGGTTAGGTGTCTTCTCCAAGGACCCTAGACGTGCTCTCCGTGGGACGCGAACCCGCGACCTTCCGGTCCGCGGGCGAACGCGCTAACCACGCGGCCACCGTCTCCACCCATGGCATCCAATCATGGCATATGTGCAAATTTGTTTTAATTGACTTAAGAGTGCTACAATTTGAACTGATCAGACAATGAATGAGCTCAGCAGGATTTAAACCGGCAAATTTTCGATCCAAAGATGGCAATTTTCCCACTGAGCTATGCCTTAATCTATTGTCCAACAAATTCCCATTTTTGACTCGTTCTGTTCCGTTGTCTTCTACTTATCCAGGGCTGGATCGCAGGGACAACAGCCTCAAACAGCAAACCCAGGCTTTTCTCTCACCGGCTGCATCTTCCGGCTCACCCGGGAGGATCCCGAGGTGTTCCCATTCCAGCTGTGAGACATAGTCTCTCTGGGTCTGCCTCTGGATCTCCTCCTGGTGGGATGTGGACGAAACACCTCACCAATAAGGTGTTCAGGATTCATCCAAACCAGATGCCCGAACCACCCCATTTGGCTTCTCTCAACCCAGAGGAGCAAAGGCTCTACTCCGAGCTCTTCCCTGATTGTAGAGCTACTTCCTCTGAGTGAGAGCCCAGCCACCCTGCAGAGGAAGCTCATTTTTACCCTAGCAAAGAAAATGGTCACTTGTTTAAGTTACTTTGAACATTTAAAAAAAAAAAATCAATTAATAATTTCTTATCTTTTCTTCATTCATAACAAAACATTTTGTATGAACAGTTTATAGATTTTCTAACTGCATTGAAATGAATTTCAATGCAAATGAATTTCAAAATTGCTGTTTTTAATTTTTAAAGTAAAACCACATGGAACATTAATTATTTCCCACAAGGTGATCACTTTAAAGATGTTTTACTGACTTTAGGACAAAAAAAGACTTGTAATTTTACAGATTTCTAAGATAGATCTGATTACAGTAACTTGTTCTCTAGATGTAAAAAGTAATGACATAACTTCAGTCAGTGTGTGTGCCACGTAAGCGCTGCTTTAACACGAATATCTCCGAGTTGTCCTCTTTTTGTTTAAAAAATGACTACAGTGCTACATTTCTAACTTAAAATAAGTTTACAAAGCACCACACGAGCTTTAGTACCATACACGTTGACCGTTCTCCAAAAAATTCAATTAAACTGTAAAGCTAACTAGCTTAGCATCTAAGCTAGTTAGCGGCTAAGCTAACCACACCGGTCGTTTAAAATGAATGGGAGAGGTAGCCAACAGGCTAGCATGCTAACTAGCTCCTTTGCTAATTTGCCGGCTGTAATTTTTTATTTATCTTCGTATTAAAAATGGCTAAATCACATAATTTCTAACTAATTTAATGTTTTATTTAATCAACTTTACTTACCATGGAGCGTAAAACATGACAAAGTGGGGTGCAGTTGGTACTGCTTCGTTGAACATCTCCACTGTATACGTGTGTTTGGCATGTTCATCTTCATCATCATCGGAAAAGACAGCAACAAAAAGCGATGAAAAAAGTAGAAAATGACAGATAAGAGGTGTGAAATGCAGTGCAGAAGCCATGGTGATCCTGTTGGAGAGGAGGAAATAGAGTGAAGCAATAGCAGCATACCTCCTGCAGCCTCACTGCAGAGATAGGAAAATCAAGATGGGAAGTAACGAGGATCAAATCAATGTGTTTGCATTTATTTGACTGTTTTTAAAATAGATTTAACCCCCCCAAAAAAACTCATAATAAAAGATGGCATGACTTTATCCAAAACCAGTACGATTTGTTCTACATTTCCACCTGCTGTTGGGTTGAATTGTCATTTTCCACCTGATCATGTTAAAGACTATTTCCCCCTCTTAAATAAAAAGTATTGGGAGAAAAGTGCATGAGAGGTTGTTTGTCTCTGTCTGTGGCCTCGCAACAGAGTCACGACCTTTTGGGGGTGACCACATGACTTTGACCTGTGGTGTTCCCCAAGGGTCAATTCTGGGACCCCTGTTGTTTTTACCTTCACATGCTGCCATTAGGACAGTTGATAGCCAGTAATAATGTTTTGTTTTGGTATTCTGAACCACTTATCTCTAATGGGATTGCAAGGCTGTCCAGAGCCTATTCCGGCTGATTTCAGACGAGGGGCAGGGTACACCCCAAACAGATCGCCAGTCCATTGGGGGGCCACACACACAGACTCATTCCGAGGGGAAATTTTGTAGTGGCCAACCTACATAACATGCATGTGTTTTTTGGGGGGTAGGAGGAAACCAGAGTACCCAGACAAATCCCACACATACACGGGAGAAGATGCAAACTCAACACAGAGAGACCAGTGTTTTAAGCCTCATCCCCACTCTGGGACTCGAACCCTGACCTCCTTGCTGTGAGGCCACTGTGCTAAATAGCATGGACTTTTATTTCTCTCCCCGGACTCGCTGGAGAGACTATGTCTCACAGCTGGCCGGGGAGCGACTTGGGATCCTTCCAGGTGAGCTGGAGGATGCAGCCGGGGAGAGAGAGGCCTGGGGTGCCCGTTTGAGGTTGTTGCCCCCGCGACCAGACCCCGGAACAAGCAGAAGATGACGGAAAGGAATTTTATTTTATTAGGAGGATGAGGCCCTGGAGATGAGACATCTCATTTTTGAGGGGGGTCCTCAACCTAACACCCATGGTTTTTGGGTTTTTTTAGAGAGTGGGAGGAAATCGGAGAACCCGGAGGAAACCCAAGCATACACATGGAGAACATACAGTACAAACTCCACATGCTATAAGGGGAGAATAGCAACTGAAGAAATTCAGGAGGTAATGAAGATTTTAATAAACAATAACAACTGTGTCACCGGGGTACCTCACTAACAATGTATCTAATCACGATTATGCAAATGACTCAGACCTATGTGTCACTGACAGCAGGTGAACATGGATCTATGGATTCACTCTGTCATTGTATTTGACAAATCAGTGTCTGGGTGCAAGACAACCTTCTTGAGCTAAACTCAGACAAAACTGAGATCATTGTCTCTGGCCCACAGAAACACCAAAAAGGTGTCAGTAGTTACCTTCGATCTCTCACTAGAACCGACAAACCGATTTAGAAAGTTAGAAATCTGGGTGTAAAAATGGACTCAGATGAACTTCAAAAGTCAAATCAAGTCATTTACATTAGCAGCCTTTTTACCACCTTAAAACATTGCCAAAACCAGAAATTTAGTGTCTAAAGGAGATTTAGAGGTTCATAATCATGCATTTGTTTCCAGAATGTTAGACTATTGCAACAGTCTACTCATGGTTTGAACAAAAAAGCCTGAAAACAGCTGCAGATTATTCAAAATGCTGCTGCTCAAGTCCTAACAACAACTAGAAAGTATGATCACATTAGTCCTGTGCTCAGGACTCTGCACTGGCTTCAGGTGGCTCAGAGAATACACTTTAAAGCTGCTCTGTTAGTGTCTTATGAACCATCCAGAACTCTGAAGACCTCTGGGACCGGCCTCCTGTAGGTGTCTACAGTCAAGACTAAACGTGGAGAACAAACTTCCTGAGGACGTGAGACAGACCTCTACTGTCACAATGTTTAAATCTAGACTGATAACAGTTCTGCCTAATTGTGCATTTGACTGAAGATCAATCACTCTTTTTTAAAAATCTTTTTTTCATTTTAATGCTAAGCTTTATCATTTTAATGTAATTTTTTTACCCATTTTTTTTAGCACCAAGAATTGCCTTGTATATAAATTGTGCTACAAATAAACTTGCCTTGCCTGGATCATTACTGCTCAGCATGAAGATGTAAAATTCCTAAAAAGAACTACTTGTAGAGATATTGGTTGTAAAGATAAGAATAGATGGAACGTTTGAATGTCCTACTCTTAGTACTTTGCAACAGTTGTGCAATGAACAACTGCATTTCTTCTTGTTTAGATGTCCGCAAACCTGTGAAAATTTGGTCTAAATCTGCAAACCCAACAGTTTAGCAAACTATAAATAACCAAGCTTATGATCTAAGAGACAGTTTATTTACTCTTGACAACATTAGAAAAAGCCAAAGTGGGCGATTACTTTTGCTCCGGTAAGTCATACTTGACTGCACCACCTTGGCAGGCAGCAGAAATTTCCCCCACATCAAAACCTGTCAGTAGAGAATAAACTCGACAGTCTTATAATAAATGGCGATGTAAATCTGGTTAGACATACATTAAATGAGGATATATTAAGAAAACAGAGGGAAAACAGAAAAAAGCAGGCTTTTCACACCACAGATCAGGTGTGAGATCACTTCTTGTTATGATGACAGATGGATATTTAGTTTATATGAAAAAGTTCAGAAACAAGTCCAAACACCCCACTTATATGATGCTTTCAAATGGGTGGAAGTAAATTCAGCTTAAAGTATCGGTGTGTGATTAGTTTTAACTCATGCAGTCATTCCTCATAATGAATTATGTTTTTGTTTGTCTGTTTCCAGAGTACTAAGTCCTTAAAATTGTCAGTGATTGGAAAGCCCTCTGTTTTTTTCTTTCATCTGAACAGGAAGCGCAGGATCGGATCTCTGCTTTTTGCGGATGATGTGGTCCTGTTGGCTTCATCGGACCGTGATCTCCAGCTCTCACTGGATCGATTTGCTGCCGAGTGTGAAGTGGCTGGGATGGGAATTAGCGCCTCCAAATCCGAGACCATGGTCCTCGCCCGGAAAAGGGTGGAATGCCCCCTCCGGGTCAGGGACAGGGTCCTGCCCCAAGTGGAGGAGTTTAAGTATCTCTCGGGCTCTTGTTCTCGAGTGGGGGAAGGATGGAGCGGGAGATCGACAGGCGGATCGGTGCGGTGTCAGCAATAACGAGGACGCTGTTTCGGTCCGTTGTGGTAAAGAGAGAGCTGAGCCGAAAAGCAAATCTCTCAATTTACAAGTTAATCAATGTTCCTACCCTCACCTAGTATGGTCACCAGCTGTGGGTGGTGACCGAAAGAATGAGATTGTAGATGCAAGCGGCCGAAATGAGATTCCTCTGCAGAGTGGGTGGGCTCTCAATCAGAGATTGGGTGAGGAGCTCTGCCATCCGGGAGAAGCTCGGTGTTGAGCCACTCCTTCTCCAGGTCGAGAGGAGCCAGATGGGGTGGTTCAGGCATCTGGTCAGGATCCCCCCCGAGCGCCCCTCGGGTGAGATGTTTCGGTTACGTCCCGCAGGGAGGCGACCTAGAGACAGACCCCGGACCTGCTGGAGAGACTATGTCTCACAGCTGGCCAGGGAATGACTTGGGATCCTTCCAGGTGAGCTGGAGAATGCAGCCGGGGTGAGAGAAGCCTGGGCTTCCCGTCTGAGGTTGTTGCCCCCTCGACCTGGCCCCGGATGAGCGGAAGATGACGGAACGGAATGGAAAGAAAGAGCAGGAAAAGGAAGAGGTTACAACATGGAATTAAAGTATTTGAACACGGATCTTTAGCCATAGTAAAGCCGGTGCCGATTGAGCCAGCTCTTTTTGACCGTCCTAAAAAAAAGGGCAGAGATGATTCTACCATCCAGAGTAGCTGGGGATATATGGGTGTAATACATTGCAAGCGAATATTTGGGGTCTAGATGTCTGTGTTTTCTGTCGATCTTTGCTGTGTTTCAGACGGAATAATACAGCCTGCAGAAAATACAGCAGTATACTTTTGAGAGACTGAAAACAAAAATGTTTGTATCACATGTTGTGCTTCAGCTCTACTTTATTGTTGTTCTGTGCTCATCTGGAATCAGGTTGCAGGGTCAGCAGCCCAATCAGAGAAGTCATCAGATGGGATCTCAAGGTGTTCCTGATCTGGCCATGAGATTGTGTCCTTCCACTGTACGTTGGTCATGCTGGGACACACCTAGAGTTCCTCATCATGTCTTCAAGACACTTCCAAGAGACATGCTAGCTGGATACCTGAATCACTTTAGCTCAGATCTTTCTTCACCATGATGGAGCGTTGCAAATGCAGCACCAGTCTTCCAGTAGATCTATTCTCTCCTAAATTATGAGCACACCCCATAATATTTAAACTCCTTTACTTTAGACAGGATCCAATCTTTGATATTAGTATCAGATTTACATGTGCTGAATACAGGTGCTTTGATCATAGTATCAGATTTACAGGTGCTGAATTCTCCAGCTGTGCTTAAGTTTTACTTCTCCTTCTGGCATGTCCCTTCAGGGATTGCCACAGCAAGCCAGTTTCTTCCATCTAACCCTATCTGCTGCATCTTCTTCAGTCACACCAACTATCTTCATGTCTTCCTTCACTGTTTCCATGAAACTCCTCTTTGGTCATCCTCTAGGCCTCCTGCCTGGCAGTTCCAAACCCAGCATCCTTCTGCTGAAATGGTATGTTGTAAAGTTGTACTAAAAACATCTATTTGAACAAAAATATTCAAGTAAGTTTCAGGGGGGTGTAGGCAGGGAGTGAAATAGCGTCATTCTTGATCTATAAACGTTTAATTTCTTTGGATGTTTTCTCTACAGGGATAGTAAAAGTGTATCTTTTCACCCTCTTTCTCTCTACTACAAAGTAGTGAACAAGCCAACACTAAATCTGAGTTCTGTAGATTTATTTCTCCCTAAAATATTAGTCTCCCTGAATGCCCTGGTATAAAATCCAAAGTAAAAGCTCTCTAGAACCTTCTCATTTCACGTCAAAGGTGTTTTTGACTGTTGTTTATATTCCCACCCTGATTTAGTCTGCTGTCCTGACACCAAGGTGTTGGCAAAATGAGAGCGTCCACCCACAAAAACTTGTTTGACCTGCTAAATGAAAAAGAGTGACCTTGACTAATATTTTTGACAGACTGTTCCTGCCACCACCATATTTCCAGGTGTAGCCCACTCAGTAAAACACAAATAATTAGCTAATTATGGGAGGGAGAAAAACAAAGTTTTCTGTTAAAAGTATGTATTTTTTACACCCGACAAATAACATCTTTAAAAACTGTATATTGCAAATCCACTCAGAAGGCTCTGTTGTTGCCATGGTGAGCATCCATTCACACAAAATAATTTAATCTCAACATATCGTGTGGCTTTTGAAAGTATGACCAAATTACTGCTGACATACTTTACATTTAGCCTGCCGAACTGAAGGCCGCATACTTGTGGGTGTCTACTGGTTACCCATTGTTGATAGCTAGGCACCTCGCCAGGCCAGCTATAGCATGTTGTAATAGGAAAAAAAGAATGATAAATGGACTCAGGGGGACCCAAGGACATTGTGTTTGTTTTCTTAATGGCCTGAACTTAGTGGTTGGGAGTGAGAGAGCCGGCAGGCGGCACACAGGGTGAAAACTAAGAGCTGAGAGACAAGAAATGACAGCACATGTGAGAGAACTTGTAAATTTAATTTATTTTATATGACCTCTCAACCATTTTTATGTACCAGATCCATACATCAGCTTTGTAATTTCTCACATAGTATGAAGCATACATGTTGTTGAATTCTTCTGGCAGGGACGACCTCCAAATAACCTTCTCGTGGGCTTGTTTTCCCTGGTTTCTCCCATACATAAAGGCCATCTCCTGCAGCCTTCCTGTGTTGTTGCTTCTCCAGGAAAACTCCAGTGATCTTACACACCCTCCTCTCTAACATCAGTCCCTGGACGTGGCCAAGGAGACACCAAGAAAAAATATTTGGCTAACTCCCTGAAATATTTCAGAAGTTATTTCTGACCAGCTCTAATTCTGTCTCGTAAACATTTGGGAATTACCTGGTTGGACCTTTGCTTCGTCTGTGTAAATGCTTTGTGCTTCATCTTCCCACAACTCCACATCATGCAATCCAAAGTCAGAAGTATCAGATCCGGGACACAGGATGTGACCAGCTGTGGGGAACCAATTGTATTTCCAGACAGCTTGCTATAAAGCGCTGCTCTGTGCACCTGTGCTGGGAAAAATGATGGGAAAGGACTCTTCCCACATGACTGATTCACACCAAGAAAGCAAAAACATGAAAGGATGGAAATTAGGAAAGACTTTGTCTCTTCATCTGGGTGACTAAAGAGCGTGGGTATGAGTGAGTAAAAAGGAAAGCTGTGGAACACAGGAAATGAAAAGAGAAAGATCACGAAAGAAGAAAGTTTTATAACAAAAAATGGAAAACAGAAGCTAACAAAAGTGAAAGGGCCTGATGTTTGTGGGTTGCCATGACGAAGGCATAAAAAAAAAGGTATCTGGAGTGTGGGATTGCCGTGATTTTCCATGAGGCCTGAGCAGTCATTGGATTCAGATGACTTTCTGAGGTTGGAAAATTTGTTCAATACGGTTATAAACAAGTTATACACGTTCTTAAAAACAAGTTAGAAACTAATTTAAAAAAGCTTTAGTTATGTTTATGGATTAAAGGCTGTTTTTTGGAAAAAATAATACTTGTAGTAAGAATGTGTTCAGATGCACTGTGAGACTAAAACTCCACATTCAGTCTTTTGTCAAGCCATGGGTAAGATGTATTTATATGTCACAACTGGGATGGAACAGTATTTTATTATTTCGTTGTCTTCTGCTTATCTGGAGCCGGCTCGTGGGGGCAACAGACTCAGGTGAGAAACATAGGCTTCTCTCACCCTGGCTGTTTCCTCTAGCTCAACTGGGAGGATCCTGAGGTGTTTCCTGGCCTGACATAATCTCCCTAGTGGGTCCAGGGTTTGCCTCTGGGTTTCCTACCAGTGTCCAAAACACTTTACCAGCAAGGCGTTCAGGAGGGATCCTAACCAGATGCCTGAACCCCTCTATCTGACTTCTCTTGACCCAAAGGAGCATCAGCTCTATCTCCCAGTGAGAGCCCAGCCGACCTGCAGAGGAAGCTAATTTCTGCCACTTGTATCTTGAATTTCATTGTGATCTTTTCAAAGTAAAACATTAGTGAATTCTTCTGACGATTCAATGATTTGACGTTGCCTTTTCAATTTATTTGTCACACACTCGCCTTGAATAAGACGGGATGGGCTCCGGAACCCCCTGTAACTCCAAAAGGGATATACGGATAAGAAGGTGACTGACTATGTCTGAACCCTTTAATTTACTTTTTGAAAAATATTTTTAGATTAGCCACCACACACTTGTGACCGCTTTTGGCAGACATGGAAATGTTTTGGGGTTTATTTGTTTTGTTTTTTTAGGACAATCCCTGATGCAATACTGAATGGAACAGTCAAACATGTCTGACTCGTTGAAAACCAAATACATGCGCAGTAAACACAAAGATAGTAAACCTGATAAAAGTGTGTTAAAAAGTTTCCGTGTTGTGCAGGAACAAAAGGATTTGGGGAAAGTTCACAGTGTGCTTTGCTGAAGCTCAAAAAGCCACACGGGAGCACACCCTGTACTTGTACAGTCAGAGTAAAGAGGTTTTATGCTTTTAAATAATTGGAATATTCTTTGAATTATTTAAAATCATAAGGCAGTCAATTATCAGGCACCATTTGAAACACAAAAAGTCGGACGGAACTCCAAAACCACAAAAGAAAGAAGAGGTGTTTTTTAGATTTGTGTTGAAAATGGCAAATGGGCAGGCAGGTGGATGACTATTTCCAGAGTTCTGGTAGAAAGTCATGGTGAGGCAGGCATGAATGAATGTGGATATGGAAGATGGATATGGAAACATCCAGTTTTCTGTAGAGACGAGATGGAGTGAGTTGCAGTATAACCTACTGAGCATCTTCTTCTTCTTTCATGCAACTGAATCTAGACCAAACAGCATGGCCGGTCTCACCACGGTTTTGTACACTTTCTCTTTCATTTTAGCTGAAACTCTTTTGTAACACATCATGCCTGATACTTTTCTTCACCCATTCCAGCCTGCCCACACTTGCTTTTTCACCTCTTTTTCACACTCTCCATTACTCTGGAATGTTGATCCTAAGTACTTAAAATCTTCCACCTTTTTTGTCTCTTCTCCCTGTAACCATGACAAACATTTAAAAAAACATGACAAACATTTAAAAAAAAAAATACAAGAAAAGCGATGATAGTCCGGATTAAATGCAAGTTAGATGTACCTTTTGGTACAGGTAGCAGGAAGATTTGAAGAAGATTTAAAGCCATGCGATGAGTTGATGACTCTAAAGAGAAAAAAAATGAGGGAATATGTTAGCAGAAGAATACTGAACAGGCATCTTTCACCCTCAGGTAGGAATGTGTGTGTGAATGGGTGAATGTGAGAAACATTGCAAAATACTGCTGGTATTAAAAGCCAATATATACGTAAAGTCCGTCTGTTCTGTCATCTTCTGCTTATCTAGGGCCAGATAGGATTTATTTTCCTGCAATTCCGATGTTTTCTCACTAGATGGCACACTCTATGATATGAGAAGCCATTGGGCCCATTACACGCGCGCAACCAAGCGTGTTAGATGTTAAAAACAAGTAAAATGTTACATCAAGCGCTTAGATTTCAAACCTAGTGCCGCTAAATGCACGTTTTTAAGTGCTATTATACTAGATTTCAGACCTAGTGTCACTAGATTTGAAATTTAATGATCTTGATGTAATATTTAGCGCTTGTTTAAAATCTAGCACGCCTTTCTATTGGTTTAACCTAGCGATCCCCAAAGTATGCCATCCATCTGCTCCTGTTCCGGTCCGCTAGTCAAATGTTAGAACTCAATGTGGCCCGCGAATCAACAAGTTTGCCCACCCCTGCCACAGGCGATCAACTGCTCCCTCTACAAGTTGATTTTGGTTATGTACTTCAAGTTGCGCTAAAAAACCTGTATATTTTTCAAATTCCTGACCAAAAATGTCACTGAAAATGCAAAATACACTTTTAAAAAGTAGCGTAGTAAAAGCAAAAATATTTGCTGTAAAATGTAGTGAAGTAAAAGTAAAAAGTACAGGTCTCAAATTTTACTTAAGTACAGATCCACATACACATTTTTTTTTAACTTAAGTACAGTAAAGAAGTACATTTACTTCATTACATTTCACCACTGCTGATTACACATGTCTTGCATGGAAAGGAATACTGAAACAGTGTTGGGGGAGTTCACACTCTGTATACTGATTATGTTGGGCAACTGAGACTAAAATTTCTTCTTGTTTATGATGAAAAAGAACTGACGGTGCAAAGTCATTTGTAAATAATTAAACTTGTCACCTGAGGCGAGACAGTGTAGGTGGTGACAGGACTCACCTTGATTTGAAGGTTCGCTTTCACAACCAACAACCACTGCCTGGGTCAGCTTTCGCTTCACTTTTTTTCAAAAAGGCCCTTTTCCTGCTGGGAAAGCCATCAGGGAGAATAGACTTGAGTATGAGTGGGTTAGGATGAGCCACAGAAGAAAAATACATGGGAATGTGTTGGGAGATTTTCTAAAACCCATTATATCCGGGATTTAGTAACAAACTTTTTTTTTTTGTGCTGAAGTGTTTCAAATGTAACAGTGGGAATAAGTGGGAGATTATCCTCATTTTTTAAACAAGGCAAAGCCGGTCCTCTCCTTATGCATGGCACATTCACATTTACACAAAAATCCACAAATCAAACTTCTGCCATCAAGCCATGAAGTTACAAGACTCAAAAGCACAGTTTCAGCATCCAGTATTTCATATGAGGCGAGTCATAAATGTCATCAATAACCAAGTAGACCACATTTTGCCTGAGCTAAATACCATATAAGCACTATACATGGTTTTATTCTTTTTGGCCGGACTGCTTTTTAAGAGCAGCCTTGTACCCGAAATGTTTGTTTTTATTTTTCCGTTTTTTTTTAAAAAAAGGTAATTGCCGATGCTGTCACTGTACTCCTGCTGGCTCTCATGGAAAATATAAAAAGGGCCCAGCCTTGCTGAGGTCAGAGTGACATGGTGCGTGAGTGGTGGCCAAGTCACAAAACAGATGTTTACTGTTTTTCTAGCAATGATTTGGTCTTTCGCTTCATATTGACTTGATTCCAACAAGAGGTCACTTTAAGAGAGTGCTGTTTGAGTGGGTAGACTGGGCTACAATACTAGTACCGGGTGATAATGTTTTACTGCAAAAGTGGGACCCATTGTGTGTGTTTAATCTGAGGGGGAGTTTATGGCTCTGACAGGTGGTTGGGTTCGTTTATAATTCAAGCAGCTGCGTGATAAAATGATCAAATGGCTCACACATTGGAAAACTACGGCAATTGTGCTGTGAATGTGTTGCCCTGTGTGAGTTCAGAATAAGTCCTAAAAAAGTGTTTGTGTGTTTCTCAGTGTGTATGTCGGCGTGGGTGCACCTCAGAGAGTCTGGAGAGGCAGTCACAGACCCTGTAAAGGTCTCTCCACAGAAGCTATTAAGCAGTGCGTCTGGTGGAATAATGTGTTTGGCTTGGCCAGAGAGCAGCAGCAGGTGCTGGGAGGACCGGCTTGGAGCTGCTGCTTCTCTCCTGCTTTGATCTCCAGTCCAGGGACCAGTTTTTCCCTTTTGGTGTCCCTCTCCTATTCCTTCTTTGTTATCCTCCTTCCGCAACCTTGTTCCTCCCACCTATTTCCATTTTTCTGATTAATGTAAAAACAACTTTTCTCTGGTTATTGTGGGATTTCACCTCCTGTTTTTTTCGCTGAACTTGTTTTGTAACTTGTCATTCTATTCCTCTTTCTCAAAAAATATGTTTTCTTATTTCCTTTCCCTACTTTGTTCCAGTACATTAACAGTTCTTGCTTGGTTTTTTACTCCAGCTACGCAGCTGCTACACATCATGAAGTCTGCTAGGTGCAGAGTGGCAACGAAATGACAAATTTATGCATTCAGTGGATTTTTAAAGAATGAGCTGGAAGCCACTGACAAAAAACTGAAGGTGGAAAATTTCAATTTAGTCTTTTAGGATAGATTTAAAGTAGCTGTGAAGAAATAGACTGGTATACTTAGTGTTTCCTTTTAACTTAGTATGAAGTTAAGCTCAGGAAAACACCTCAACACCAATATTTTCACCTTGCGGATTGGAATATTATTTCATGGAGTTGTCAGAAGACAAGAGTCGGCAGAGTTACGTGGCAGACAGTTGCATAAAAACTGTTGCATAAAAAAATCAAGAAACCAAGGGAAAAGATTGATAACCAGTGAGCGATGGTGCTTGCAGGCACAAAAATATAAGAAGACTCTAAGAAAACAAAAGTGTATGACAAACTCTTGGTCAAACTTAGTCTCAAAACACTAAGACATTTCCACTAGCTGGCAAATATGAGGGAAGCATTAGCTCACTGGTAGAATGTTTGTCCTTGGACCGGGAGAAGCCGGTTTAATTCCTACTGGGCCCAAGCCGAAGTATCTCTGGAGCAGACATCTAACCTTCCTAGTTGCTCTCGCATTAGCCCCGTCAAGGCAGCCTGCTGCGGTACAATGCAGCAAAGTAATTTCCCCTTGAGGGATGAATACGTAGTAGGGTAAAAAGAAAAAAAAAAAGTTTTACTGTTAGTGCTTTTTCCCTGGAAAGAAATACCCCCAAAATTTTTCATGCCCTAAAATATGAATGTCATGACGTGGATGCAGGTGGAAGGAGGAGGAGCCACAATTGCAGGACAAGAAACATGGTTCGTTTAATGAAGGAGTCCAGTACATTAACAGTTCTGACAAAAAAAACCCATATGAATCAGTGGAAAGTTTTGAAGTTATTGTTCTAAATTTTTATCGTGGTCAGGCAACCAGGAACACCTGGCTGTAATAGAATCTGATCACCCAACACCTGAAGAGCAGACAGACTGCCTTTTTAAAGGCAGCTGCACAAAGACCTTCAGGTGTCAGGAATCAGGCAGATTAGGGGAGGCCCCACGGTTCCCTCTGGTGGTGGGCGAGTGAACCATGACAATGAAACCTTGTAGAGATCCAGTTGATGGAGATCCTCTCCCAGGGTTTTAGTATATTTCAGAATTACAGATTAGTTAATCTATATCTACAACATTACAATACTACTTTATAATTCTTGTTGGCTGGATGTGGCAGACGGGCTTAATCCAGTGGGTAAATATGGTGATGTTTGATTTTAGATGAGTGTAAGCCCATGAGGAATTATAAGTGAACCAGATGAGAAGACGACAGCAGCACCATGAAGTGGGAAATTCAAACTGTTGGTACCAAAAGTACCAGAAACTAATTCTGTCAGCACAATCAAGTATTATTGGAACCACCACTCCAGTTTATCCGTCAAAACTCTGTGGATCTCTGGTTCTTTCATTTATATGCCTCTTCTATCAAATTCGCCAAAAGCTACTTGCAAAGTCAACCAACATTTTTTGGACAATAGCGAAGGTAATGAAAAGTTTTGAACTGAGCCCTTCCGCAATTCCAGACCATGTTTAGCCAAAAAAGCTTCTTTCGTTGAGGATAAGATCATCTTGACCTTAACATATTAAAACAAGCATTTGGCCACCTAGTGAGATTTAAGAATTCAAAAAAAGGAAGCATTAAAACATTTTATAATGATGTGCTGTTAGATTATATTTGGAAATTTTGGTTTCCTCTCATTAGCAAATTGTTTGAAAGTTGTCCCGTCAGGAAAACATCTGTTCTTTAAACAATGGGTTGTTGTTTTATTAAGCCAAACTTTCCTTCACTCACAAAAGTCCTCGTAACATCGCTCACTTTGTTGATTTCAAACGGAAAATCCAAGTTTTTTTATTTTTATTTTTAGAACATTTGTAGACCTGCTGAATGAAAAGAAAACCCAGACTGAAGCCTTGCAGTTGTCATGACAGCAAGTGCTTAAAATCGGCACACAGTAGTTGAGTCACGATGAGCTTAAAGGTAGAACCATCCCATCCTTACTCCCCTCTGGTCTTAAGGTAAAGCCATTATGGTTAAAACGAAGGAGCAGCAGTAAAGGCAGCAGACCACTTCGGTTCACAGACACTGGGGAGGAAAACCATGAAAAGGAAAGCCCTGGGCTGTTCAGAAACCTTTATTGAAGGAGCCCACTCCCATGCATTCCACTGCCAAAAGCCGGGCCTCCCTGGAGAAAGCCAGGATGAGAAGCTGAACTCACATGTGGATCATGAGTTTGGAGCTGCTCCAGTGATACACAGACACACAAGTCTACCAGAGACACAAAGAAGTGTGCAATCACATAAACACTGATCCATGCACCTTGTTCTCCCACCTCCAGTCCTCTTCATTGTTCTGTCAGTCAGGATGCTTCTTCTAGCCATGATCCACAGCAGGAAATTTCTACTTCATGAATGGTAACACACACAGGCTTGTAAAAGGATAACTGATTGATTTATTGAGTTTCATGGTCTGAGGTAGGTGGGATATTTGATGCTCCTCGGAGATCTTTTTGTGAGATCATTGAAAGCAAAGATTTGAAAACAACAGGAGAAAATCCACTGGTTGAGGATCTCGTCTCCAGAAAGTATTTTTTAAAAAGGAATTATTCCTAAGCAAGCTTTGTGAGTTTTTATCTGGTGTAAACGTCCACAAACATATCTAGACATGATCCTATTAGTTTTAGTGAAGTCCAAAAGATGATAAAAAATGACCCAATTAAGTTGTTTTTATTTGTTGTTGCGTTTACCTTTAATATTATTGATCTTAAAATATTTGATTGGATTAATTTTAATTTAGTCTGTGATTGGAAACTAAAAACAAATGGAGGATTCCATTTCACCTTCATACATGCATTTATGGTGAAACCATTTGAGGGTGAATCAATCAAACAAGATTGTGGCCGTAAACTTAGGAACTAGATACCACATGTGCTTCTTCAGTGAGAGTAGTTTCTGATTTTATGGAGTATTTGAGTTTTTATTGTTATGTAAGTTTTTATGGCAGTTTTTTTCTGAAAGGCTGAAAGTAAAACGTCCCATTTTTAAAAAACGAGTTTTCCCCCCCTAAAATATTTCCAATTTCTATAACAAATTGAACTGTTTTGATTTTGGAAATATTAATTATTTTCCAGAGAAAATCTGTCCCATTGTGTATCTGGTATTTCAATTGCTACAAAGGTCAAAACATGATGTCAGGCCCAGAAATGTTTTCTGCATTGTTCCACATCTTCTTACCTAAAATCAAATCCCACGACCAATATAAACTAAAAATAACTCATAAAAAATTGGAAGATGTTTTTCTCCCATGAGTAGTGGATTGAATTGATATTACTCAATGGCTCTCAAAATGTCCATCCAAGATTAACAATTCAAGTGGGAGACGGTTGTAAATCTGCACAAACTGAGGAAGATTGTAAATTGAAAAAAGTTGAATTTGTTCAGCTTGTCTTTTGATTGGATGTTTCTTTTTAAAAACTTCTTTAATGCCTTCATTCAAGCATCTGTCTCATCAAAAAATAATGACCAACTCAATAATATTGTCTAGACATGGTACTCAACGAGTTTCTGGTTAGGTCGACAGTTATTTAACCTCTTGCTGAATTCAAGTGTCATTTGTTTTTATGTCACCTCTTTTAGTTTAGAACTTGTTAAGCGGACATAGTTTCATTTTGTCTTTTGACCACTTAGACCTAATGTGGTCACTGGGGTGCCGGAGCCTATCCCGGCTGATTTCAGGCGAGAGGTGGGGTACACCCTAAACAGGTCGCCAGTCTGTTGAGGGGCCACACATTCAAACAACAATCTACCCACACTCATTTTTATAGGCAATTTCAGAGTGGACAATCATCCAAACATGCATGTTTTTGGAGAGTGGGATGAGACTGGAATACCCGGAAAAAAACAACACATACACAGGGAGAATATGCAAACTCCACACAGAAAGACCAGTGTTTCAAGTCTCAAATCCCGACCTTTTTTCTGAGTCCACTGTGCTACCCACTGCACCACCATTCAACCACAAAGAAAAGTAACAATTATTATTATAAATCTGAATGAACACAATTTTCTCATGATTCAAACAATTCTATCCACACATCTCCTGCAGACAATCATATTCCTCTATGTAGGATTTTTAAAAATTTACCTTTTAAAAAAATATTATTCAGTCGACACAAAACATGTTTGGTCAAGGTGACGGCTGAAAAATACCTGTTTGATACAGAGAGAGGAGAAAATCAAAGACCCAGACCATGCTTGTTGGTTGGCAGTGGAGCCAGACATTCCTCACAGGTTCAGGAATCCAGACAACAACAAGCCTTGTTGCTGCTGCTTGATGACAACTTGTGTTCGGCATCGTCTCTGACGTTTGTTTGTCTTGTGATTGTCTGAGGAAGGTGTTTGTTGTTGCTGGACTCTCAATCTGTGATTTTTGGACAAGGCAGGAACATGCAGTTGATGTGTAAGTAAGGCTGCTTGTTGAAACTTAACAGATGCAAAACATCATGCTCAGTTCAACTGATTAAACCATTGGGACAGTGTCTCTTTTTTTAAAAAAAAAAAAAAAAAAAAGGAAAATTCCTGTCAGAGGCAGCCTCCAAGAATGAGATAAAGAAATATGACTTTCCATCATGCAAACAATAAAAATGACTATGTTTCACCAGGGAGCATATTAGTGCTTGCTAATAAGAGAGAATTGGCATTTATGGTGTGACGTGGAATATTTAATATCCATGTCTTTTTGTCCATGTTGATCGCTTTTATTTGCCACCTAGTTCTCGTTTTCTAAAGCTGCCAGGAAAACTATCAAACTATCCAGCCTGCTTTGTAATCATTCCCTTGAGAAATATCAATTTCATACAGCAGGTTTTAACGCTCCTATTCTTTCATGCAGGAATCCACAGGAGTGAGTGTTTCTTATTGCAAAAGAATTCATATTACCACCTGCATCCTGGTCCACCCAGGACCCATCACCGACTCCCTGATGTGTTGTTATGTTGGGTTATTAACTTGGAAGCTGTGCTTCTTTTTCATTGGCATTTTCATTTGGCACCCTTAGTAATTGAGTAACAGGGGCCCAGAATGTGGCACAAAAGAAAGAAAGTGAGCATGCAGAGGCTGAAAATTCCCATAAGCTGTCAGGAAAGAGAGGGTGACCTACCTCCTTTCTTTCAATTGTTCCCTCACAAAAGCTGAAATTGTTCTCATGTTGGACCTGCTTTTTCTCATCACTCAAGCAGCCTGAGAGGTGGTCAGAAATGACAAAGAAAGACAAAAAAAAAAAGAAAGAAAACCACACATAAATTTATCATATGAGATTTCTTCGGCCAAACTTAAATGAAAAAAGAAAACCCTTGGTAAATATCCAAAAAAAAAAAAAAATGGTTACAATTCTCTGCCCACGTAATAGAAGTCTCCAAATGGTTCCAGATGCAAACTATGGAGTGTTCATTTTGTTCAGAAGTATCAAATTCTTTTTTAGTTTTGTCTTCTGAACCACTTCTGCCTACTGTGGTCCCAGCGGGGGCTGGAGCCTATCCCGGTTGGTTACACACGAGCGTCAGGGTACACCCCAAATAGGTCGCCAGTCTGCTCCAGGGCCACACACACAAGCATTCACACACTCATTCATATGAGTAATATCATAGTGGCTAATCAACCTAACATGCATGTGTTTGGAAGATGGTAGGAAACCAGCGTTCCCAGAGAAAACCCACAGATGCACGGGGAGAACATGCAAACTCCACACAGGAAAACCGGCGTTTTAAGCTTCAACCCACTTGGGAGTCGAACCCGGCTTTCTTGCTGTGAGCCCACTGCACAACTGTGCAACCCTAATTCTTTTTGTATTCTATATTTTACTTTAAAAATGCTCAACAAAGAGGAAGAAATGAAAAAAAAGGACCAAAGAGATGGAGAAGTCTGAGACGTTTGGACAAGAGCACAAAGAACCTCTTTGGTCTTTGGATTTAATGTGAAATAGTCTGATTTTAATGATCAAAAATTCTGTTCATCCACAAAAAAACAAAGATGCAGTTAAAATTTTTCCATTTTTTTTTTCACAAAGCTACTCCTATTTCAGGCACTTTAGAAGTCTTGAAGTCTGACTTATATGTCCTAAATATGCTTAGACTAGAAAGCGACATGAGCAAAAGGTGTAAACGTACTGATGTTAAACCCTCTCTACACCTCCAAGATTCATTTCAATTATGAATCTAATGTAAAGATCTCTGACAACTATTTTCGTTCATTTATCTGCAAATCTGCACTGCACAGGTAATTCAATTGTGAAGAAGTGATCAGGTGCTCTTTTTGGCCAATTTAAATCTTTCCAAAGGGGACATTTCTATGCTGCTACATTAAAAACATAAATTGTGGTTTTCCGCTCAATGGATTGATTATGTTTTCTTTTAATGACAAACAAATGGAACAAAAATGAAGCGGTTTTTGAAACTTTTCCATCCTTGTTGTGTCTTCAAGTTTGCAGCTGGAGCTTCACTGTTGCACATACACACACACACACACAGTGGCAAAACAGAAGTTCATGTGATTTAGTGATCCAACCATTGGATGCAATACCTTTTTCAGTCATATTTATTCTGCAACAAATCACTTTGTAAATAATTATTTGGTGAATAAAATGTTTTTTTTCTTAGCTTTTCATTTATTTTATTTAGGAGCTAAATGAAGAAATGTGACAGGACATGAAGGAAAGCAGAGATGACTGCAACAAAAGAGTCTGTTGAATGTAAACCGGAGACACTGAAGTTCTTTGGATGTCCTCAGATGCCCTCTTTCAGATTGCACTTTAAAGCAGAGAGAAATTAGGAAAGCTCACGTTGGCATCCTGTTACATTCTTGCAGAATGAGTTGATGTGGGTCACAACGTTTTCACTCATCAGGAGGAAAATATTTCATACCCGGGATGAGATTGCACTGATAGGAAAACTTTTTCTATATTTTCAGGGTCTGGTTACACATACCAACACACTGTTAATCTCTGTCCTTTGCCTTGTCAAGCTCCGGCTGGGTGCTGCTGTTCCCCTTACCATTTATATTGGCACTGATACCGGCAGCTGTGTGGCCCTTAGAGTCCTGTACTCCATGCAAAACAGGAAGAACACACTGCTTTCAGATAGACACAGAAAATAAGCCAGACACGTCAGGCAACAGTCACAAGAAGATGGTAACATGAGATTTCAACAGATGCCCTTGAGATTCCTGCACACGTCTTTGAAAATGACACAAGGCCGCTTTCGGAGTTGCCAGACCAAACTTGATGCATGCAATTGTATTTTTTCCCTGAAGTCAACTTCCAATACTCCAGTTTGTTTTTAACCTTGATTTTCTATGTCTTACTATTAAATTAGTCTGGATGTCTCTGATTGGCTGTGGAACAAAAAGCAGCGGCACAACAACTACTTGACCAGGTGCTGATGTTTCAACATGTTCTCTGACTTTAAACCGAAAATCCTCTTGAATTTCGAAACCCAGTGTTGTTGCAATTCCTCCCTCACAAGCAGATGCTGATCCAAACTCCAGATTGTCTTAATGTTGATATAATTTAGCCCAAAGCAAGTCTTTATTGACAGAAATAGGACTTTTAGTGGTATTGGAGTAAGATGGTGAAAGGATACTTTCTATGATGCTTTTGGCTTATTCGTCGGAAGAATTTAGAGTAAAATAAAATCTTGATTTTTTTTCAATAAAATTGGCTTACTTTTACACAAAAAATACCAAAAAGTTAATCTCGGCCACCTTTCTACCTCATCCAAGCCAATTTGACACATTTTATTCTGCTTTCAATTCATTTTTAATTTTTTCTGCAAACAGACATGTCAAAACTCATTAAAACTCAATGAAAATCCCTAATTTATCAAGCCCGGCATGTGTTTAGTGGAAGCCATTGACCTTCTGCTGGTGAATAGCTCACGTTCATACGAATTAAGCTGGGACTTTGTTTTTCTTTCTTCGCTCTGAAGGTAAAAAAAAAAGTAAGTAAAGATGAAAGGATCCCCGAGCTGGAAAGGTTTGGTTCTGTTTCTGTTTTGTCACTCCTTGTTAACCAACGATGGGCCCTCTCAATGTTGGACTGATCCAGTCAGCAAGGTAGTAAGAGTCCATGCATATGAATACAGATGCAGACAGGACGCGGAGGTGCTGGCTTCAAGTTAAACATCTCTTAGCATGCTTCTGCCAATGTTATCTCTGATTACATGCCAACCATCGTGCTTTGCTCACATATGCCAGACATACAGATGTGTTTATGCACCAGAAGAGAGAAGCATGGCGACCGCAGAGGAGTCTTTTCATCATAGGAAACAAGGGTGACAGGTCACTGTGAGCCAAACAGAGAAAAAAAAGCTGCTTCTGAGAGAAAATCCAACTCTAATTTTACATCGAGATCCCTAAAGAGGAACTCCCTTTTCTACCAGATGCTTTGTTTCCTTTAGAAGTCAAATTTTGCTTCTATGGGTAATTACAAGACTTAAAACATTCACATGCTGAGCTTGAAAGAGTGCAGGACAGAGAAGTGTGAAAGGAGGGACCACAACTATTTCTTTTTTTTTTGCTTTAAATGAACTCTGCTCTGAGTAATGCCAGGAATGTGCCCAACCATCCATTAACCTGTCCGAGAGCACGCATTGTGCAGGGAAAAGAAAACACTTCATTAAAAGTGCTGCGTGTGCTAACATTTATATGACGAACAGGGGCGGCGTAGACCTTTGTTTTCTCTATAGGTCTGAGCAGTGTGAACCCTCATCAGAAGAAACCTCTTGTTCAACCATTTCTAACCTTTGTTCCATCCATTTGTTCAGTAAGCCATCACTCTTTTGACCTCCTACAAGTTAATCAATTAAACTGAATACTATGAATACTATGGTCTGGACAAAATGTGTCAGTAGTGTTCATTTTACCATGTTTCTTACAATAGGATTTCTGTATGTACAATCGTTGTAATTCCGTTCCGTTCGTTCCGTCGTCTTCCGTTTATCTGGGGCCGGGTGCAGGGGTAACAGCCTCAGACAGGAAGCCCTGGATCCCGAGTCGTCCCCCAGCCAGCTGTGAGACAGTCTCTCCAGCGGGTCTGGGTTCTGCCCTAGGTCTCCTCCCAGTGGGATGGGCCTGAAACACCTCACCAGCGAGGGGCTTGCGAGGGCATCCTGACCAGATGCCCGAACCACCCCATCTGGCTTCTCTCGACCTGGAGGAATAGCGGCTTGACACTGAGCTCCTCACCCGATCACATATGGTCACCACCCACATCTGGTGACCATAGGTGAGGGTGAGGACATAGATCTTGTAAATCGGGACCTTTAATTTCGACTCAGCTCTTTCTTTACCACGATGGACCGATGCAGCGTCCTAGTTATTGCTGATGCCGTACCGATCCGCTTGTCGATCTCCCGCTCCATCCAATCGGTGTGATACAGTTTGATATTTATTTTAATAGATACATTTTTAATAAGTTCGAGTCCGGGTGAGATAAGGCTGTGCACACTGGTCTTTTGTGTGGAGTTTGCATGTTGTCCCCGTGTATGCGTGGGTTTCCTTCCACCCTCCAAAAACATGCATTCTAGGTTGATTGGCCGCTGTGTAAGTAAGTGCCCCTAGCAATGAATGCGTGTGGATGGTTGTGTGTGGCCCCAAAACAGACTGGCGACCTGTTCAGAGTGTACCCTGGCTCTCGCCTGAAATCAGTTGGTATAGGGTCTAGCAACCTCGTGAGTTATTTAAATAATTCCAAAGAAGTCAAGAATACAAGGAAAAATTTTGTTCTTTTTAAACTTTTATTAAGATTTTACAATTTTCAAAAAGTTAGATTTTTATTCTCAATAAATGTGAAGCAAAAAAGAACAAATAAGAAACAAAAAAACTTCATTCCTATGATAGAAACAATTCTGCTGAGTTCATTTAACCTTCTTAAATAACATTTCATTGTCATCACAGATCAGAACTCTACGGAATGATTTCTTTTAGAAACTTTTGAATTCTTTTCCGTTAAAAAAGAATTGCATTTGCTCAAAAGATTGTTTTCAGTGCCAAACTTTGGTTTCTTTTTAACAATTTGTCCATTTCTCATGAAGGCCTTGAGAGCAGCGGTACATTGTGATACAAAATGTTGAAACATGACATCTAAGAAGGATCTCTAGGCTGAGATATTCCAGACATTCATTCGGAGTATTTTTCATTTACCTACAAATGACACTTCCTTATTGATAATCAGTATTCCATATTTTATGGTCTAAAAATCAGAAACAACAAGCAAACATTTCTCAGTAAAAAAGTTTATCAAACAAAAAAGTTGGTTTTTTTCACCCGGAATTGTTATGAACATTGTAAAAACAAAAATGCCTTCATATTCTGACCAATCAGACGAGTGAATATTGAGCCAGATCTTTTTTCTTTTCATTAAAACGTGTACTAAGTTCTCCCACAGCTTTGGCGTGCTCCTCATCCACCTCTTCTTTTAATCTCTGCTGCTCTTTAAGAAACTCGGCCCAGTCCTCTTTCAGTTTCTCTACGTTGGCCTGCAGCTGGTCGCCCTAGCAGGAGAGGAGGGTCAACACATAAGTAAATTGTGCAAGTAGATCATCTGTTACAGAGTGTGGGAAGAGGAGTGAGCCTGCTGATGAAAACCCAGCCAGGGATGGACTGACACCTGCTGACAGACATGCTTTTAGTTTTACCTGCTGTGCTTGTACCTCCCTCTGCTGGACTCTCTGAGCCATGTGATTAGCAGCCTCCACTGTGAGACAGATTCAAATCAGTCCTCGATTGGAAAAAAAAACACACTTTGGATAAAATAATTCTACTTTAAAGTTAATGTCTTACATCGTTTGATGACATCAGACAGTTGCTGGTTCACGCCCTCTAAGTTTGCGGGCTGCATCTGCTCGTTAGTATCATGAACCATTTTATTGAGGTTCTCCAGCAGTCGGCTTTCCCTGTAGCCCCGTTTCTCCTGAACAGAAGAAGCAAAGCAAATTGTTAAACTGTGTTGGCCTGGAAGGAAGAAAGTAGAAATAAAAATAAAAACCGTTCTGATTTTCAGAAATAAAATCATCTTCTGTTCCCATCATTGTTTAAAGTGACTAATAATGCAGGGGCGGGTCATCCGAAACACCAAAATCTACCAGATGTGACATCTGCAGCAAGTCTGTGTAATAGCTCATTTTTCACAGAGTGATTTATCGTTGAAAATGCTTCAATGTTGTTTCAATGAAACATTGTTGAAGCATGAGACATCGAGACATTTCAACTTCCATTCGAAAGTCATTTAAAACCTGGTGAAACCTGGCTGATTTCAGACGAGAGGCGGGATACACCCCATACAGGATGCAAGTGTGTTGCAGGGCCACACACACAAAATCCCGGAGTCGAAGCGAAGTTTGAAATACTGGCCTTTCTGTGTGGAGTTTCTGTGTGGGTTTTCTCCAGTTATTCCCGTTTCCTGCCACCCTCCAAAAAACATGCATGTTAGGTTAATTGGTCACTGTGAAAATTGCCCCTGGGAGTGTGTGTGTGTGTGTGTGTGTGTGTAAATAGGCCAGGAAAGGCTTTGTCACCCTCTGCAACCCTATCAGGTCTAAGCAGCTCAGAAGGACATATTTTGAAACCTTATTGACAATACTGAAAAATCAAAATCTACCAAAATCGACACAAAAAGTGACAGAAATCCACTGATACTCAAAAAAATCCACCTACTTTTTATCTTCATGCTACACTGATGTAGAGCTATGCTTGAAAGGTTTTAATTTAGATTAAATTATTCTGTTTAGTCTCTTGTCAGTTCCGTATAACATTGTAATTAGAGTCACATAAGCACCAGATTTCAGCACAATTACATTTTGGTTTTTAGAATGAATGGAAATGAAAAAAAAAAGACTTTTTAAGTAGATTTTAGTTAGATTCCATGATTTTTCAATTGATTTTTGAAACAGGGAATGAACATATAAATAATTTTAGATGGATTTCAGTTGATTTTGATAGACTTCCATGTCTGTGAATGAAAAAATATTTACATTTTAAGTGGATTTCAGTGAATTTCACCAGATTTTCAAAACTCGGAATGAAAAAATATGAACATTTTAGGCATTTTTTTTTAAATGTCAGTATATTTGGTAGATTTTTGTGACTGGAAATAAGAAATGATTCAATTTGAAGTAGATTTTAGTAAATTTCTAATCTAACAAATTTTAAATTTGGTACATTTCTATGACTGAGATTGAAAATATAAATAATTTTGGGTGGATTTCAGTTAATTTCAGTCATCTTTGTTAGATTTTAGTGACTGAAAATGAAAAAAGATTACATTTTAAGTGAATTTCAATGACTTTCAGTACTTTTAGTGTTGATTTAGGTACATTTCTGCAAAGATTCCTGTAAATCCGTGTGGAATATCTTTCTAACAGTGCATTATTCACAAATTTAAACATTATGATCAGAGTAAATAAATCATTACCTCAAACTCTGTGACAAAATAACGGATCTCTGCATTGATGACAGGTCTGTGGTCCAACAATCGAGATTGGATGTCCCCCACATCTACAAGATCAAAAACAGATACAGAATTTAACAAATGATGACAATGTTCTTTATCAGATTAACTGACAAAAACTCACCTTTTATGACTTTCTCCATTTGTTTAAATCCAACTTTCAGATGTTAATCAGTGAAGCAGCTATGCTATGCTAATCTAACTAGAACAATGAGGTTAAAATAAAGAGATCTGCTTCACTGATGGAGATCAATCGACTAAAATCAAATATATAAATTATTTTTCAAGCAACGCTAAAAAATCGGAACAATGTCACCAAAACAAATCTGTAAAAATAACACTTAAACTGTAAACCTGAGTTGTGTAAAACTACTTCCGTGTTTACATCCGGGTTTTTATTAGTTTTTTTTCCCATTTAATTTCTTAGCAATAAACTTCAATATATTTAAATAATAATTATGCTTAAATATTTTTAAATGTTTTTTAAATACATGAAAATTAATAACGTTTATTTTTTTAAAAGAAAAAAAAAATCAAAACCGTACATGAAATGGACTGAACCAATCAGCTGGAAGAGTGGTGTCACAATCAAATATTCCTTTCCCTCTCTAATTATATTTTTTGCTCAACACAAAATGAAATATTGTCATCTTAGAGGTGCTGATTAGTAATAATTTGCTATTTATGTGACATCTTAAATGTTGACGGGCTTAAAAAAACCACCACGTTATTGGTGTGCTCTGGCAGATTTCAACCAGTAGATGTCAGTGTTGCACCGCTGAAAGCAAACACACTGATTAAAAAAAAAAAAAAAATCAAATAAATAAAATCATACCCTAATTATCAGAAAAAAAGTTTTGCAAAATTTATTTACTTGATTAATATTAATTGTACTTGTTTCAGATAGAATCTTCATTTGGCTATTTTTAGGCTACTGCATATACTGCTAATAAATTCTTCATAAATTAGAAATAACTTTTGATCTTTCCCCTGGGAGTGTTTTTTTATTATATATTTTTAAAATAGACTTAAAACATTTAAAATTTTAATTTTTTTCATTCAGGCTGAACTTTGCATGTTTGCAGTAGTTATAAAAGGTGCAACCTTTAGAATAATTAATTTTATTTGTTGTGTAGGAGAGGGAATGAGGAGGATCCAAATGCAGGTTTAACAGTTTATTAAGTGTTGAACAAAGGAATCCACAGCAGAGAGATAACGGCTTCAGGCAGTGCTGGATGGCCAAGAGGAAGGGCTGAAGGTTCCTGTGAGGAGAATAAGAAAATTAGTCTGATATCAAAATTTGACTCAGCTTAGAGGTGGTCAGTTTACCACTAGAATCGTTGAAGACCTGACAGAGACTGTGGGTGACACCAGGTCTTTTATAGCCACCGGTAAGTCTGTGCAGCTGGGAGCAATCAGCCAATCCTCTCGTTAGAAGCCATCCAGCACCTGTGAGTTTTGGGGGAGAAAAAAAACCAAGCAGGCCTAAAAGGCCTCACACCACAGTACCCCCCCCTCTACGGACGCCACCTGGCGGACCACCAGGCCTGTCCGGAAAGCGGCGGTGAAAGTCCCGGACCAAGCCAGGGTCCAGGATCGCTGAACGGTGATGTTATTAAGACCCCGATAATCGACGCACGGACGGAGGGAACCATCCTTCTTACCCACAAAAAAGGACCCCGCTGCTATGGGTGCCGAGGAAGGGCGGATAAGCCCCGACGCCAGGGACTCATTGATGTACTTCTCCATCGCCCCCCTCTCTGGAGCAGACAGATTGTACAGGCGACTGGCGGGTAAGGTTGCCCCAGGGAGGAGGTCGATGGCGCAATCATATGGCCGATGAGGCGGGAGAGATTGTGCCCTCTCCTTACTGAAGACCTCTTTGAGGTCATGATACTCTGCCGGGATAGACGCAACGTCCACCGGGTCGATTGAGCCTACCGCGTCGGAAGAGACGGTTGTCACGGCAGATTGGAGGCAAGTTGCATGGCACTGATTGCTCCACCCGACGATACGCCGGTTTTGCCAGTCAACCTGTGGATTGTGCAACCTAAGCCAGGGGAAACCTAACACAAGGGGTGAGCCGGGTGACGAAATAACGTTAAACGAAAGGTGCTCACGGTGATTACCCGATACCACCATCTCCAACGGGGAGGACTGGTGGGTCACCCTGGTGATAACGTGTCCATCGATCGCCGTGGCATTAATGGGTTCTCCGAGTGGTTGGGACTGGAATCCACACTGACGGAGAAAATCTGCGTCGATGAAGTTGCCGTCGGCCCCGGAATCCACCAACGCTTCGACCGGAAAAGAAGAGGAACAACCAGAGGTTAGTGTCACAAGAATCATAAGCCTAGGGGTACCATGACATCTAGTTGTGCCCACCCGTAACCCTAGGTCTACCGGTGGGCCCCGTCTTTTGGGCGACAAGGGCAAGCTGAGAGTAAGTGACTTCTCGACCCGCAATAGAGACACCTCCCTTCTTTTAGTCTAACCTCTCTTTCCTTTTTGGTTAGATGCATCTGTCCCAACTGCATTGGTTCTGTGGAAGGCTGCTCAGCCTCTTGTGGAACAGATGCAAATGCCCTAGGTGGGGGGCAGACCGAGGAAGGCTGTCGATGGCTGTGAACTGGAGTAGGGTGTAGGGCCCGGGTGGTATTTTCATATCGTTTCTCTCTTTGACGATTGTCTAACTGTATTGCCAGCGAAATGAGTTCCTCCAATGTGGATGGGGTCCCCCTGCCAGCTAGCTCATCCTTCAGAGGATCATTCAGAGCATTTAGGAACACCCCTCTTAGTGCCTTCTGTCCCCAGCCAGCCTCTACTGCTAGGGTCCGGAATGAGATGGAGAACTCCGCCACAGATAGAGTTCCCTGGGAAAGGTGGAGTAGACGCTGGGAGGCATCTCCAGCCCGGTCCGGTACCTCGAACATGGTTCTGAATAAACTCAGAAAATCAGATGTTGAGCGATCAGCCAGGGGGGCTGCCGCGTCTTCGGCCTCGGCCCACTCCAGTGCCCTGCCCCGAAGAAGACCCACAATGTACAAATTCTTAACTTTGTCTGATTCGAAGGTCCGCGGTCTTAGAGCAAAGACATTTGAACACTGCAAGAGGAACCCACGACATTTCCCCAGGGTTCCATGGAAAGGTTCCGGGTCCGTAATATGGTGGTCCATGAGTGGGCTGGGCATAGCTGAAGGAGGTGCCGAGGCTGTGGACAGAAAAAGAGAACTTAGATTATTTACTTTGTCTGTTAAAGCCTGTAACTGTGTTTTTAATTGAGTATTTTCGTCCATAAGGGCCTTTATGGCCTGTTGTTGTTGTCCCAGGAATATTCCTTGTCGGGTCAGAATCTCTGACACTGAGGGTGATGCAGAACCCGCTGGATCCATTCTGGTCAGGTCTTCTGTTGTGTAGGAGAGGGAATGAGGAGGATCCAAATGCAGGTTTAACAGTTTATTAAGTGTTGAACAAAGGAATCCACAGCAGAGAGATAACGGCTTCAGGCAGTGCTGGATGGCCAAGAGGAAGGGCTGAAGGTTCCTGTGAGGAGAATAAGAAAATTAGTCTGATATCAAAATTTGACTCAGCTTAGAGGTGGTCAGTTTACCACTAGAATCGTTGAAGACCTGACAGAGACTGTGGGTGACACCAGGTCTTTTATAGCCACCGGTAAGTCTGTGCAGCTGGGAGCAATCAGCCAATCCTCTCGTTAGAAGCCATCCAGCACCTGTGAGTTTTGGGGGAGAAAAAAAACAAGCAGGCCTAAAAGGCCTCACACCACATTATTAATTTGACTCACTGACTTTAAGTTGCATGATTGTAAATAAATTATCCTTGACAAAATAAAGATATATGTTATATGTATCTGTTTTTTTTGTATATGTGTTACACTTTTTATAACCAGATGTTATCAAAGTCCCCACATTAGGTTACCTCTACAACCTGCAGGACCCAAGAGCCTGATTCATCTTACCAAATGCTTTTAACCCATTTCATAAAATTCAAATATATCAGCATAAATGTCTTAATAAGCAAATAACTTGTGGCAAGAACGAACTACATTCAGTAAGAGCAAGAAGAGGCGTCGTTCCAGGCAAATGTTGCAGATAAGTTGTTGAAGTTTCTCTTACATTTACTTGAACTCTCATGTCCAATTGAAGCAAAATCATAAAGACACCTCTTTAATATGCCAACGCTCCCCCCTCTGCAACCCTTCTATGTCCACATTTGTTTTCTTAAACACTTGTTACATGCACCATTAATTCTATTACAAGGGATTAAATGATTGATTAAAAGCCAGGGGACATGCTGGGGTCCTTCTCTGCCTCCTTAAGTTTCTAAAAAGATGTCAGGCAAGGAAACAGGTCAGTGTCGAGAAAGAGTTGTTTTGTTTATTCATAAATCTGGAGGCTGAAATTAAAAACCATAAGATTCAATGTAACATTGGACGAGACCCATGAATAATTAATAAACAGCCTCATAATTAATTGTAGTTATTTAATTTATGAACATTTAAATGAAATTTTATTAATTGTTATCAAACTGTTTTTTGTATTTTGTTACTTTTACAATCAAATTTTTTAACTTCGAGCAACAAAAAAAATCCAAAATTTATTTTGCAAATTGGTTTAAAAGTTATTCTTTAAAATGTCATATCTTATATTATTTAATCAATATTGTACGCAATAAAATCCATCCAATATTAATCCAAATGATTAAAAAAAGGTCAAACATTCCCCAAAAATGCATTCCTTTTCACCTTTAATTTATAATTATTTGAACATGTTTCTGTTAAATAATTAATGTATAGTTACATAATTACTCTAAAACATATCGTATATTTTAAATTAATCCTAATCAAATGGAAATGTTTTTATTATTTTCTAGAGTACACCATGGTGTGACTGCTTATTCCTTCTTTTTTAGTTTTAGAGAGAGTGTGTTTGAGTCCGGTGTGTATGAGTGTTTGCCCCCCTGAGTCCCGATGATCTCCTGCAGCACTTCTACCAGCAGTACAGCAGGATGTCTGTGGGAGTGTGTTACCGAGCAGGCCCAGTGGCCCTCCGAGCTACCCTCATCTGACCACCGACCCCTGCACTGATAGCGTTTGGACAAACCCACCGGGTATAATTATGCTGCATTTATCTGCTTCTCAATTTCTTTCATGTTTACTATCTCTCGCTCTATCTCTCTCTCTTTTTCTCGGCTTGGCTGGGTCTTAACTCTGAGGTCCAAGTGGAGGCCCACGGGCCATTGCTTTGTGCTCACGCCACGCTGAGCCTTACTGACTTCACCACAGATCCAAACAGGTAGGGGGGGAATGAAGGAAAGAAGGAAGATGAGGAGGGATCCACTGGATGCCAAGGCCTCTGGCTTTGAGTAAGAGGTGGGAGGAAAAAACTCCTCTTTAGCAGCCCAACTACCTGCTTTTGTCTTTTTTTTTTTTTTTCTTGTACGCCCATCTTCATTTAAAGGTAGCAGGGGTCATTCTTATCAATCCAAATTTTGCAGTAGTGCTCAAATTTGCCTTCACTGGTTGGACTTGTGCTTAAAAATAGATTTAGTGAAAATAACAAAAACATGTGTTTTAATAATTTGTGAACTTTCTGATAGATTGAAAATCTCAGCCAATCATTTTATTTGGCGAACAAAAAAGACTGGCAATTTCTCTGACTTTCTGATTTCAGCAACTACAGTGCTGCTTTTGATCATTTTTTTTCTAAAATAATTTTTAAATTTATCTGAAAATGACAGCAGAAAATAGAATGAAAGGCATAGCATTGGAAAGTTTTTGAGATTCAATCCAGCAGCCTGATAGGTCACCACGTGGCTCACAGCTTGAGAACCAACATATGTATCCGACACCATGAACTTTCCATGGAAGAAAAAAAAAAATCTTTTTTTTTGTTTTGTACAAAACCTTGTCACACCCTGCAAATGCTGCCTGTTCTCCTTCTGGCAGGAGACCCCTAAATGAGGTTGAGTGTATGGAGGAAAAGAAGTGTGTCGACTAAGATTAATTTCAGCAGCTAGCTCCTTATGCCATTCCTGTCCCAAGTAGCTTAGTGCCTACCTACTTGAGGGTGACGAGTGTCTCCAGGTCCCGTCATGCCATGGGGAAGTCTGCAGAAGCAACAAGCTGGAGGAGGCTTTGAATGTTTACTAGAAGATCATGTGAAGAAATGTGCACGGTGAAAGTAACAGATGTAAAGTGGATTGAAGGATTTGTGTCAGAAAGTAAAGCGTGTGGGCTACAAGAACACACATGTACACATAATGTTCACAGGATGACTCTACAACGCTTCTTAAAGTTTTCATCTACAATGCATCCAGAAAGTATACAGAGCATTTCATTTTTTCCACATTTTTATTATGTTTTTTATTAAATTAGTTCTTGATTTTTTAAGAACATCCTATAACGACAATGTCAAAGTTTTTCTTAAAAAAATTGTTTTTGTTTTTTCAGCTTTTGTATTTTGTGTCCTTTCGCATGTTTTTTGTGGTCCTAGGGACAACTTGGGACCACATCAAACCAGGTTCTCCTCCTAAGCCAACACCCCCCCGCCCCCCTGACCAGACTGTTCTATTTTTGATTGTAATCAAAAATAAAAACTCTGAAAAATGATATGCAATCTCAGATTCTGAGAAGCAATCTGAATAACAGAGTATTCACTGTAGAGTGAATAGCAGACATTGTGCTTGCATCGTCAAAATATGGAAGGATTGAATTGAGAACACTTCTGTCACTGTCCCTTACTGGTCCAGCCAGATCCAAGACCTGAATCCAGTTTAACATCAATAAACAGATCTGAAAACAGCCGTATTTAAACGCTTCCCATCCAGCCTGATGGAGTTTGAGAGGTACTGCAAAGAGGAATGGGCAAACCTGTCCAAAGAAAGATGTGCCAAACTTGTGGGTTCATAATCAAAGTGATCTGAAGCTTTAATTGCTGCCAAATTTGAGGCAACTAAGTATTGAGAAAAGGCTGTGAATACTTGTGTAAATACAAATTTTCAGGTGATAAATTTGCCACAATAAAAACCCAACTTTTTCAGCTTTATTATCGAGGGATATTTATTAAAGAAATTTGTAGGTAGAAAAATTGATTTAATCCATTTTGAAATGAGGCTGTGACATAATAAAATGTGGAAAAAGTGAGGCGCTTTGAACACTTTCCAGATGCACTGTATGCGTGTGTGAGAGTGTAAAAAGAGAGCTGGGTGATATTGAACGTGGGACAGAAAGGCAAGGAGTGGAAGGGAGAAAACAAAAAAGAGGGGAAAAAAGGGGGTCTGCCCTTAGGGTGGCGCTCACATGCACAGAAACTCAAACACATACACACACATACTTCTTAGGCTGCTGTGGCATGTTTGGAGCGGTGCCTCGTCAGATTAGGGCCATGCTGGCTGTGTTTGATGGCCAACCTGGACAGACAAGGCCTGCCAGGCACAAACTGCTCAGGCACATGATGTCAGGGCGGACGTACACACACACACATGCACACACACAAAAATTATCCTGCGCCAGACCAAAGAGACAGATGACACCCAGCATGAAGCTAAAGCCAAATCTGTAAGCATCCGCTGCGATCCAGCTGGCTAGCCCTAGGGTACCTGTCTCTGCGAAGTGGAATCAGCGTCACCCCCGTGAGCTGTCAAATTAGCTCACAGGGCTGGAAATGCTGAAGAGATTTGGCCCCTCGTTGTGGAAGAGCAAAAAGAGGGAGGGGGTAAGAAAGAAAGGATGTATTAAAATATGTTATTAATTCATCCTCCTGTTGGGAAAAGTGGTCGAACTCCTGACAACAGAGATGGGAAAAGGTGGAACTGAGGAACGTTAACCTGTGGAGCTCTGGAGTGACCATGTTGTAACAGTGTGCTGTTACAACACTTGCACACTCATACATGCAGAGACTAGCAGATGCATCCCCTCAAACCCAACAAAAAGAATCTCGGTGCATGCACACGCTTTATGTTTTACACACATTTAACCCACCTCACACACACAGAGCCAGGGGCAAGTTTTCAATTACTGCCACAGCTAAGCAGTCACCTGGGAGAAACCTAGCATGCTAAAGCGGAAAGGCATTTCCACCAAGACTTTCTTATTTATTTCTCCGCCTTCACTTCTTGTCCCAGTTGTCAGACAGCTGTGGATGTCGGCTCGTGATCAGAAATGACATTTAAGTCAACAGTAAATGTTTTCTACAACAAAAAAATGAACCAAACTGAGAGAAACTGTTTTTGATGGGAGACAAGAAGTAACTGTTGAATGTGGGAAGATGGAACTTTGTCTTAAAGATTAAGTTTAATTTGAGCAGATAATATCATTGAATATGCATTTAGCGTATCTGGGGGCCACCTGTTTGATTTCAAGGTAAAAGGAATCTTGTATTAGCCAATCAGGTTACAGGAATTTATTCTATGTTCATGTCAAAGGAAATTAAAGCCACAATTAAAACATTTTTACAAAAACCGGACGACAGAAAACATTGCTTTTCTGATGAGTCTGAATCTTAGCTGCAGATCTAGATGTTGACTTAGAATTTAATGTTGCAACTCTCACCTGTTAGAATGAATAGAATCTACTTCAACCATGAGAGCATGTTTCTCACTTTCTGATCACAATCATCTGATTTTGCTTTCATTAGGATAACGAACCATGTCCAAAGGATCACAACATTTACAGCTGGTTGATTTTCCTTCATGCAAAACGAACTTTTTGAAACGTTATTTATTCTCACATCAAAAACATATCTAACATGTTTTTTCTATTTCAATCATTCATCAGTGTTTAAGAAATGTGCAAGCTCTCCTATCCGGCATTCGGATCATATTCAGATGTCAGGTTGTTCTTGGTCAAGAATTTTGTTCTCTGCCACACCCACATAATAAAGTAAGCAGGAAGTGTTTTTTTTGCAGCAGAAGAACAATTTTTATGTAAATGCACCAAATAACAACATCAAATAATAAACACTAGCTTTGCTAACTAAGTGAATTTGAGGGCTCAAAAAAAGATTTACGCTGTGTTGTGCACACGGCCAGGGAGCAGGAGAAAGCGAAGAGCGAGAAGAGGTGGAATTTGTTTTCGTTTCGTTTCGTCATCTTCCGCTTGTTCCGGGGTCGGGTCACGGGGGCAACAGCCTCAAACGGCTGCCCGGCTGCATCCTCCAGCTCACCTGGAAGGATCCCAAGTCGTTCCCCGGCCAGCTGTGAGACACAGTCTCTCCAGCGGGTCCGGGGTCTGCCCCTTCGTCTCCTCCCGGTAGGATGTACCCGAAACACCTCGCTCGCGAGGCGCTCGGGGGGCATCCTGACCAGATGCCCGAACCACCCCATCTGGCTCCTCTCGACCTGGAGGAGGAGCGGCTCGACACTGAGCTCCTCTCGAATGGCAGAGCTCCTCACCCGATTTCTGAGTGAGAGCCCAGCCACCCTGCGGAGGAAGCTCATTTCGGCCGCTTGTACTGTACCTGCGATCTCATTCTTTCGGTCACCACCCACAGCTGGTGTCCAGAGGTGAGGGTTGGAACCTAGATCGACTTGTAAATCGAGAGCTTTGCTTTTCGGCTTTGCTTTCGTGGTAAAGAAAGAGGTGGAATTCACCGAATCAAAAAAAGAAGTGAAACCGAATAAATGAATTTCAAAGTAATTTTTTAGCAAATATCAGATTTCTGCACTCATAAAAAGTAGCATGTGTATCTATAAGTGCTGAGATATGATTTATCACCCCACAAAGGAACAAGACACGATCAGTGTCTGATAAAGTAGCTTTAAGATGTGGTAGAACAGGAGGTCTTCTTCATGGAAGATGTGACGCTTTCATAGATAAGTGGTAGAAACCTCTGATCTAGAACAATTTTTTCTCTTTATTGATGTCGATGGAGAGGGAAAAAATGTTAGAAGTGAAATTCTCATACTGGACCTTATGCAATGAGCATCCTCTGCTCTGACAATAACTCCCAACTTCCATTAGAGTTGTCATGTTTAGCCCAACGTCTCAAACAGATTGCTTGCTGACTTGTAACACAAACTATGAATGACTAAATAAATAAAAACTAGTGGGGTGAAACCCCTCGGGATCCAAACCAGCACGCTAATGGTCCCAGCAGGTCATCTGTGTGAGGTGACACAGAGTTAGAAACTGCCAATAACCTCCTGGTGTGTGTGAAAACACACTTGAAGAGCCTTTTTCGCCTTAAGACAGCACAGTGTGTGTGTTGCGGTGTTAGATAGAGCCTGACTACCAGTACCTACACAATGTGGCAGGCACAACTCCTTTCAATTTTACAGTCTGATTTTGGACAGGCTACCATAACAGATTTAATATTTGTAGGATGTGTCAAATGGGCTTCAGCCAGAGAGGAGTGGTCTTCAGGGGTGCAGTTGGGATTAGGTTAAAAGCCCACAGTGTAGTGGCACCATAAAACTCATACTTCAGAGTTTGGATTTGCTATGATTTTTATAAAATTTAAAATATTTAATTGATTTTTTTTTTCAGATTTTACCACTTTATAATTAGAGTGTCTGATTTAGATGTGGTAGCACAGTGGTCTCACAGCAAGGAGGTCGTTAGTTCGAGTCCCGGGTAGGGACGTGGTTTGCATGTTCTCCCCATGTCTGCGTGGGTTTCCTCCGGACACTCCAATTTCCTCCCACCCTCCAAAAACATGCATGTTAGACTGATTGGCTATTGCCAAATTGCCCCCAGGAATGAGTGTGCATGTGTATGATTGTATGTGTGCGACCCTGCGACAGACTGGTGACCTGTTCGGGGTGTAGCCTGCCCCTCGCCTTCAATTCAATTCAATTTTATTTGTATAGCCCAAAATCACAGAATTTCCGTCTCAATGGGCTTCACAAGAAAAAGAGGAATGTATTAACCCAAATATACAGCAAGAAAAATAACTAACAAATGCTAACGAAACAAGACTAGCACATTTATGCCCTTAGATTCTCCTTCACGGTGAGGAAAAACTCCTAAAAAGAACATCAGTGGGGAAAAAATAAGAAACCTCGTGGGGATCCACATGAAAGAGAGATCCCTCCCCCGGGACGAGCAACCAATGTGTAAAAGATTATTGTTTAAATATTAGCTTATTCTACTCTACAGCAAAGTATCTAAATAAGTCAATAGATGTTCTTTATCCTGATGGTTACACGGGGGACTTCTCAGCCCAGCAATGCCCTGGACGGGGATGAATGAGCCAGGATGGGCTCCGGCAACCCCATAACGGATAGACGGTTGAGAAGGTGACTGACTGACTGATTTAGATGTCCACTTTATGTTTTGATCAAACGATTAAACTAATGATCAAAAAATTCTAATGAAATGAGAAGAAAACATATTGATACAAACATCTAAATAAAATATGTATTATAACCTGCCAATTTCACAAGTTTTTGGTTCTCAGGTCGTCTTACTTGTTGAAAGTTAGGGACAACCTAAAGGATAAAAGTGATCTCCATCTTAACTCTTTTCTCTCTTCGGTTCTCTGCTTCTCTTTGTCGATGTCTGTCCCCTGGAGGAGCTCTCTTAATGTGTTTGACTAAACTTCAGCCAGTCTTGACAGTGACGGTGCCCCATAGGAAGCAAGTTGTGAGGATACCAATATGATTGTAATGGAGGGTTTGCGGGCAGGGTTCATCACACTGTGTCACTTATAAAAAGCACAAAAAGCCAACCGACGGGGTGCATGGCACCTCTGGCTACAGACATGGGAAAAAAATCACTCATGTATTTTTATTAGAGAGGCTGTGAAGTGAAGGGATGTCTTCAGTTCTGTTTCAGCACAGAAGACTTCAGTCACACCTGAACTGAAAATACGACCCAACGGAGAGGTGACTTTATCATATTTTAGTGTCGGACACTCAATGTTTTACTTGACCTGGAGGTATAAACTCTCCTATTCATTCAGCCACATAAAATATAAACTAATCTTACTATAAAAGAGATCTGTACGACTCCTTTGAGATGTTTATGAAAGCTTCTACCCGGAGCACCTACTTTTTAACTACTGTATCATTAGTGTTGTAACGGTGGATCAAAGTGTGAAACTTCATTTGTAGAAATAACACACCGCATTAACACCACGCCAGCCTCAATCTCACCCTATTCACTTCTCTATATTGATTTCTGTACATTTAATCTGTGTGTACGTGCATGTGTGTGGGTGTGTAATGTGCAAGGCTTCATCACATGCTCCTGTCCCTTAGGTTAGTGGATGAATGAAGGCTGTAAAGAGGAGCATGACAGCGGCAAAAGTCACAAGGGGAGTCCACCAGTGCTGCTCAGAAGGCAAATTTCCCTCCCTCCGGGCATGACCTGGGTTTTTCTGTCTGCTAATACGTATCTCATTGATAATGTATGATAGTTATAATGTGTTTGTGTGCATATTTTTCTTTAAAAAGAAATGTGTATGTAAGGATTTGTGCGTTTTTGTGTCTGTTTGTTCTTCCCGAAGCTAAAATGCTCCACAGGAGAACTTATTGTTGAGACTATCGGCACTCTATCAGCATCCCACATCCTCAGCCTCCTCGCTCATTTGTGCTTCTCATCAACAGCATCTTTCATTGCCGGCTCATGCTCCCACCGTCTCCCCCCTTTGCCACCCGCGGGCACACAGTGTGTACATGTGCGGTTTTTCAGAGGGAGACTGTGTGTTCATATCCTCAGGATTCACTTCAAAGACTGGTGGTTTTAGATGGGTCAAAGTTTGTGAAAAGCAGAAGCACATAGATGGATAGATAGTCTAATGTGTATGTGCGCGCAACATTAGCAAGAATCAGGAGATAAAGAGATGACTTTGTGTTCTCCTGTCCAAATGTCGATTTCACGCCACCCTCGTTTGTGGGTTCTTTTCAAAGAAGTCAGTGATCAGCTGTGTGTCATGTGCTGTTAAATTTAGCCTGAACAACAAGTGTTTTTGGGTCTCCCCTCAAGATCAAATGCTATTAATGCTGCTCTAAAGCACACAAATCAGCGTCTGTCCCTCTGGGTGACTTTAAACAGGAGCTGCATACAGGAGAAACATCCCCTCATGACATTTCACCTAATCAATGTCTGTTTATTCAACTGATCAGTTTATTGAAGCCGCTGTTTGCTGAATGTTCTCCTTTGATACTCGACTCATGCTTGGATTTAGAGTTGGATCAAGGCCTCCCGCTGGCCATCCACTTTGACAACAAGGCCCACCAGCTACTGAGTTCCACAGTTAGGTTGTAATTCATTTCATGGGGCCCAGCCAGAGTAAATAAAAGTGGTCCTTAGCACCACACTCTGCAAATTGGTAAAAACTTTGCCTTTAACCTTTTAGCGATCTGTTTGTCTACTGCTTATTCATGCCTGTCACTGTTTAACACTCATTCTACCCTAAAGCTGCAGGGTTTGTTTCTATAAAAATGCATTTGGTCAGAGTGTGCTGAACAAGATATGACTGTTTCTTCACTACACCTTTCTGCTGTGGTTGAAAGTACCAGCGGCACCACGTTCGTACCGTCTCATAACCTCAACGTAAGGATAGAATGGTCACCCAGTGTGAAGATTGGTGAGAAATACAATATGAAACGTAATTACCATGATGTTCGCCTGATAAACAGTAATATTTCCATCATCTGCTTTAGTCCAGGAAAACTTGTTTAACATATTTGCTGTTTGTTTACATTCCCGACAAACTGCCATTTTTCTTTTCTCTCTGTTTGTGGAAATTACGACAAATAATTACGACATATGGGTTAAAGATGTTTCCGTTCCCACATAGGAGTGGGGCCAAATGACAAAACTTACCGATGAAAGCAGTAGATTAATTAAGAAGGATTGTTTTATATAGTGCGGTTTGTATGGTTTGGGTTTTTGTAAATTTTCCTATCGTACTTAGATTTTCTTTATAGGGATACAACACAGATCAAAAACAATATCTAAAACAGAAATCATTTCCATTTTTTTTATCATATTTTTTTTGGCATCCTTCTGTCTCTAGAGACAGTAGAGTCTGCACCTGGATACTTATCTGTTTGTGCAGCATCGGCTGTGGCTGTGTAAGCTGATGCGGGAGCTGCAGCTCCTACCACACTTTGCTACAAATGTGAAAGGCAGTATGAGTCATGGGGGAGCAGTGGCTGACTGACTTTTTTGCTGTTTCTGCATCTTTGTGGCCTCGCACTGGATCTTTCTGTTCCCCTCTGCCTGCTCGCTATCGATTTTAATAGTTGCACTCCACCTATAGCGTTCATTGGTCACTGACTCAAGATCTGTTGCTGATTGAATTTTCCTGCCAGTACGCTTGTGAGGTGTCAGTTTCAGAATCCAAGTATTTTATAGAAGTATGTGAATTTTTTTTTTTTTAAAAACTTCACAATATTTAAGAAAAAATTAAACTTAGATGCAGCAAAAACATTGTATTGTCAGTCAGTCACCCTCCATCGGTCTATCTGTAACAGGGTTATGGGAGTGCCGGAGCACATCCCGGTTGATTCAAGGCGAGGGGCAGGGTACACCCCGAACAGGTCGCCAGTCTGTCGCAGAATATTGTATTGTGATTGATTAATTTTATACATTTGACATACAGTGGTCTAACAGTAAGGATGTCAAGGTCTGAGCCTTGGATCGGGCGATGCTTGAATCCTCTGCCTTTCTGTGTGGAACTTGCATGTGTTGATTGGTCGCTGAGAATTTACAGTACCCCTGAGAATGAATGTATGTGAGACTGGTTGTTTGTCTATGCGTGGTCCTGCAACAGACTTGTAACCTATTTGTGGTGTAACCTGCCTTTTGTCTGTAATCAGTCAGGACGGGCTCCGGCATGTCCCATGACCCGAACAGGGATAAGTGATTCAGAAGGTGACCGACTGACACAGTGAGCAGCATCCTCAGCAGTGGATGATTTTCCCCTCGATATTTTATTCTGATTCATCAAAAGAATCCACTCCTGCTCTAAATTTTGGTGACTCTTACGCTAGCCCGATATTTATTACTTTTTCAACATCAATAAAAGCTAAAGCACATGCTGTAGATGAAAAAGTGGACCCATCCAAAGGAAACAGTTTAGGCCGTTTGTGTGCACTTTAAATATGTTCAAGAGGTGGGCATTTAAAGCGTGAGAGGATATTAGACAAATAAAAATGAGTTCAGGGGAAACTATGGAGCTGCATCAAAAAAAAAGAAATGTTTGTGTCTTGAATTAAGCCGTGCCCAGAGGAAACCGGTGATTCTCAAGGAAAAGTTTACATTTACTTCAGAGCAGTGAAAATTGTCCACAGATGGCTTTTTCCATTCTGTTTTAGATATTTTTTCTGTTTTATATGGGAAAAAAAAATATTGTAGTCATTCTTCTGTCAGCCAACACGGCCTCATCACCACCAACTAGCTGGCTCACACACAAGAACAATAATCAGAGGTTGGCAAGGCAAGGCAAGGCAAGGCAAGTTTATTTGTATAGCACAATTCATACAAAATGTAATTCAAAGTGCTTCACAAGAAAGAAAAGAAAAAGAATGCATTAAAATCACAAAACATAGAATCAAAAAGTTTAAAAAATTAAATAAATAAAATCATTAAAACAGATTAAAAATTGAGCAAATTAATAAAAAGCACAGTTAAACAGAACTGTTTTCAGCCTAGATTTAAACATTGTCACAGTAGAGGCCTGTCTCACGGCCTCAGGAAGTTTGTTCCAGACTTTTGCAGCATAAAATTGAAATGCAGCTTCTCCATGTTTAGTCCTGACTCTAGGCACCAGCAGGTTGGGGGGTCATTAAGGTAACCACTCATACGAAACCTCGTTTATGTTCCATGAAATGTTTTTTAATCATCAGGATAAATGAGATGCATCATTAAAAAAAAAGGAAAGAGCTTAACTGCAGGTTTAAATAAATTTGTCACCTCAAATTAAAACCATGCTGTTAATATTTAAAAGAGAGATAGTGACGTATGCAGATGAGACGAAAAAAATATGCAAATGAGAAGACTGTTGGTGGGGTTTATTTTCCCATGGAGGTCATATTACAGGAAAAGGCCGAGGGCACCGGTCTCCATGCCCCCTCCTTTTGCTTCTATACTCTGTGCTGATTTTAAATGCCATCCTCCCTGTGTTGCACTCTTTGCTTTCCCCCCCTTTTTTTTCCAAAGCACACTCCGCTGTCACAGGGTTTCAGCTGCAATTACTTTTAGTATCACTTCTCAGTGAGAAGTCAACTTCCCCCGAGCTTTTCTATCAGAACCTATTACAGCAGGGGGGCTGGCTGAAGTTAAGTGGCATGACCTGTGGGTTGGATGGAGTCGTGAGAGAGAGAGAGGCGAGGAAATGTATGTCGACATTATGAGAAATTTGAATCAGAAGAGAAGATGAAACCAAACCATTCAGATTCCTTTTTATTTCTAATTAAATACTTCGAACTTTTTGTGTGAATATTTTCTGACCTCATTCAGCCAAGTGAGTCCATCCGCTTTCCATTGTTTTCCCCTCAACTTAGTTCACCTCTGACCCCCGGGGCTGAAACTGTGGCCCCAATAGATGGGTGCAAGACAACACACGCTGACAGAATATAGCAGAAAAAGCTGCAGCTGAGGTAGATCTGCAGGAAACAGAGCGAAGAGCAACCGAGGCGGCTAATTCAACAAGAGTCATCTGTGTGGAGGAAAGTCAGAGATTTAAGGTGCAGGCTTGTGCAATCTCCTTGCCCCGGGTCACACATATGTAGTTTAGCAGCGAGGTGCCGAGTCAGCCAGCCATCTCTCTGATTGATGAGCTGAGTGGTTGCATCGCGTAAAACTCTGATCTTTTCGTACACCTGGGATCCTTACGCAACCCAAAGAGAGGTTTTGTTTCAGCAAAGATGGAAAAGGAATGAAAAGAGCATTAGACACCATTAAAGTTACATTAAAATGAACAATCTGCTAAATTTAAACAACAACAAAAGAAAAAAGTCACTATCCCTAAATGTATGTGTTCATGATGGGAAAAGGAATACATTACTGGGTATCAGATGGATTTGAAGGTGATCTGTTATGTTTATTTCTTGTTTAATTTCAGTTGAGCATGCATGTCCTGTTTATTTACTAAATTACTGTTCATATTTTAAATTATATCTAATTTTTCAGACAAATAAAAAAATAATTACAAAAAAATTGCAACCTGAAACATAAGATTATATGACCTACCTTCTATCCGTGGGCTACACGGTGGCACTGGCGCAGTGGTTAGCACAGTGTATTCAGAGCAAGAAGGTTGGGGTTCGAGTCAAGAGTGGGACGAGGCTTGGAACACTGGCCTTTCTGTGTGGAGTTTGCACGTTCTCCCCATAGATGTGTGGGTTTCCTCCAGGTACTACCCTCATTCCTTCCAAAATTATACAAGTTAGGTTGACTGGCCGCTATGAAATTGCCCCTAGTAATGAGTGCATGGATGGTTGTGTGTGGCTCCACAGCAGACTGGCGACCTATTCGGGGTGTACCCTGCCTCTCGCCTGAAATCCATCGGGTTAGACTCCGGCAGCTCCGCAGCCCCGTTTGCGATAAGCAGTTCAGAAGACGAAATGAACCTTCTGTGTTCACAAAGCAATGGCTCAGAAATACAAACTACAAATAGGTATTTTCTCATGCGTGTTTTTTTTTAACACGTTAACTCTCAGAGATTGTATGATGTCAAAAATTTGTTTAGTGTTGTTTTAAAAGTTATTTTAAACTCACATTCAGTTCATTCATTCATAATTTACAAGCATGCGCATCAATTCAACTCAGTTCAGTTTCATTGTTCTAGAACAGTACCTAAGGATTCAAACCCAGAATAATTGATCTCTGCAGATGCTGGTCAATTTTTTCGGTGATATAGTGGACAACAACAACTACACAGAAATAGAATTATAACAATCTGATGCTGAAATGTCTACAATAAAGAAGACAACATGTTTTATTCCATCTTTTTGGCGTGTATGCTGGTTTTATTGAGTATGATTAGTGCTTTTCTTGTAGAAGACTTGAGTGTCTTCTGCACCAGATAGACAAAATCTTTAGACTATCATTGAGTTATAAACTCAGTCCTGAGTGTTAGCTAAAATGAAAGTAAAAGTGTATAAAACCATGGTGAGATCGGCCATGCTGTTTGATCTAGAGACAGTGGCACTGAGGGAAAGATAGGAAACAGAGATGGATGTACCAGAGATGAAGATGCTGAGGAACTCTCTGTGAGGGACCAGGATGGACAGGATCGGGGGAGCAGCACATGTTAGAAATTTTGGAGATAAAGTCAGAGAGGCAAGACTGAGATGGTTTGGACATGTGCAGAGGAGAGAGAGAGTGATAGAGAGTACATCGGAAGAAGTATACTTAGTTTGGAACCACCAGGTAAGAAGTCTAGAGGAAGACCAAAGAGGAGGTTCATGGATACAGTGAAGGAAGACATGAAGATAGTTGGCGTGACCGAAGAGGATGCAGGAGATAGGGTTAGATGGAAGAAACTGACTTGCTGTGGTGACCCCTGAAGGGAAACGCCGAAAGAAGAAGAAGAACATCATCAAGTCATGAACTTCATTCTGATTATATTTAATGTTTGTTATCTCCGTCAGCTTCAAGCGTCACAAACCTCAATGTCCCCTCTTCGGTATGTGCAAGAACAGATGGAGTAAAGAACCTCTGAGGCTACAAGTACATCATCTGCTTTCAGTTTTCTTTAACTCTGATGCTGTTTTTTTCCCCTCTTTTTGTTCTTGAATCTTGATCCTCAAGTAATCAACATTTTATAACATTCGTATACATTTTGGTTCTGATTTTAAATTCTTTCAGTTTGCCAAATAATTAATTAGGAAAGTCTTGGACATAAAAGCAAGATTTTAAGTTAGGGTTGAAAATCAAAAGGACTTTCCTCTCTTTTTTATTTATTTAAATCAACCAGCGAATCGGGATAAAACCCTAAAGGAAACCAATGAGTATTTATACTGAGATAGTTAATGAATTAACAAGAAGAAGATGGAGTAATCAGGAAAGACAATCACGGAAAATAGGCAGGGAACCCAGCGAATGCACATTTTTTAGGCATGATCACCTCTTACCTTACACGACACAAAGCTAGTGAAATTTGATCTGACTTGTTTTCTATGGAGATGGTGTCTTGGTTCTTGTTGTTGTTGTTATGCATGTGTGCGCGTGTCTAATAACCAAGAGAGCAAATTCCTGACTGAAAAGATTCAGACTGATATGTTCAGAAGAGAAGCTGGAGGAGGAAAGGGAAACTTTTTACCAGGCTTAGAAAATTCCTTTGGTTTGAATTTGGATTCCTCAATCCTTTTCTATCATTTTTATTAATAAGTTCTTTATTTTTATTTAGTACTGTCTTGCTCACATGTTGTCCCTCTCTAGGACTGTTCCACATATCTGGATTTGAGTTGGTAATCTGTGCTCCTATCCTGTCCTGTAGACTCTAGACCTCATCATACCTGACTTCATAACCTCTACTTCCATCTGGATTAAGATGATCTGCTACATCCTACAAATAGAAATGATTACCTGGTTCATATTTTTAGATGTGGCCCTGCAACAGACTGGTGACCTGATCGGGGTGCACCCTGCCTCTCGCCTAAAATCAGCCAGGATAGGCTCTGTTATCCCCTGGAACTCATTAGGGATAAGCGGTTCAGAACACGAAACAAAAAAGGTTTAGATGTGCTAATCTGGGAGATTTCTCTTTCTACTCAGTCTTCATTAAGTCTCTTCTTTTTTCATCCAACTGGGTTTTTAGGTGTTTTTTCTGCTTGAGATGAATAATTTAAGGAAAATTATTTTTTTTGAGGACACTCTGTTGACATACCAAACTATTTTTACAAAAATGAATTGAAAATCCACTGTCCTCATTTGAAAAAAAGTTCAAGTGATAAAATAAAATGTTTGCATGTGGTCTTTGTCGCTGTATATATCATCAGATCACATGCTGCATCTAAGACCTTTTCTCAGCCATGACATAAGCACACAGGCGCCTGATGTCTCCAAAGAATCATTATTCACTTCCACGTGTCCTGTTTGGGGCTTTTGGAAGGACTCTGGTAAATAATTTTGTTGTGCAAACAAAACCACGGTCGCAGTGACTCATTATTTCTATCTATGACCCATGACCTGCTATCTGCAGCAGAGAGGAATGCAAAAAAATAATCACGGCACTCTATTCATTAATTTTGTGTTATGAAGTTGCAAACAATTTTTTTTTATCTCTCGCACCTTCTATTTATTTATATATAGATACAAATGTGGACATTCCATTCACATTGCTCTCCTTCGTGTCTAAGTTTAGTGAAGAACATGTGAAGAACATGTGAAAAACACATGCCCCCCTTCCCTCCACGGCCCTCATTCCTGCATCCTTGCTCACACACTCGTATAATTACAATGGACAATCAGATGCCGTCTTTACGAGTGCATGGTACAACTGTCACAATGCGTAAGTGTACAGTAAAATGTGGTCGATAAATCCTGTCAAAAGAACTTACAACATGCTAACGCTTCCTAACGGTGGTGATGGTACCACTGGATCAGTCAGCAGGAGCCGGTCGGTCATGTTCCTAGCAGATGTCTTGGCTGATGCCTCTCTCTCAGCCTGACACGGCTAATGAGAATTAATGAAAGATGGTGGCGGCTGACTGATGGCTGCGTAGGTGGAGAAGGGTTGTCCATTAGATGTGTTTAGTAAACCTAACATGACAAAGGTGTTAGGAAATGATGAGAGGGGGAAATCAAAGTGACACCGGAGAGATTCCTGCAGTTTTTGTCTTTTGTCTGACTTTAAGCTGTGTTAACTGCTCCCATTAAATTACTAGACGTTTTTTGAAAGCTTACGTATATATCATGCTTTTTTAATTTGGTCAATATTTATCATACTCACATCGTAATTTAAATGATTTACACGCCCAAGAGTTGAATGTTCTTATTAGAATTTATTACTTTAAATTAATTGAAAAACATTTGGTTGATGTAAAAGCAACATTTATCATAAAAAATGTCTTTTCAGTTGTTGCATGCTTTCTTTAAAAACTTGCACATTTCTTTTCACCTGAGATGCAATTTTACAAAATATTTCTAATTTCTAATCCTGTCCATCCTGGTCACTCCCAGAGAGATCCTCAGCATCTTCATCTCTGCTACTACCATGTCTGTTTCCTGTCTTTTTCTCAGTGCCACTGTCTCTAAACCAAACAGCATGGCCGGTCTCACCACGGTTTTGTACACTTTCTCTTTCATTTTAGATAAAACTCTTCTATCACAGATCACACCTGATACTTTTCTCCACCCCTTCCAGCCTGCCTGCACACGCTTCTTTACCTCTTTTCCACACTCTGTTGATTCCAAGTACTTAAAATCTTCCACAAGATATTCTTATCATTTGCAAATGCTTCTTTTTTTTTTTTTTTAGCTATTTTGATAAAGTTATTTGTCAATTTCGGGTCACTATTTTAGATCATTTTAAAATGTTTATTGTTATATGAATATAAGGCTTAAAAATTTAGAATTGAATTCACTCATTTAAAAGAACAATTAATATTATTTTCTAGTATAGTGAACTTTTAAAGTGATAAAAAACTTGATTCGTCAGATCAATTATGCAATAATTTAGCATTTTAAATCATTGCTCCAAACAAATAATTTCTTTGTAGACATAGTTTAACAAAAATAATTTCAATAAAAATAATTTAAAAAGCAGACTCATTTAAAACCTTTCCAAATGGACTGGAATTTTTTTTTATCAATGGGCATAACATTCCAATTATTAACACTGTGGTGCACATTCACATTACATGCAATTTGAAATGTTTGTGGCTCTATTTTAAGTTTTTTTTTTTTGTGAGCTCTGGTTGGAACATGCAGCCTCTCTTCAGGGGGTAAGAAATCAAAGCAAAGTTGCATAAGAGAATTTGAAGATTTGGTAAGCCGTTGGAAAAAGAGAAAAAAGAAGTGAAGAGAAAAAAAAAACATTTTTGTTTTTTTAAAGTTACAGGCTCGATTTTGGGATTTGAATTGATAGTACTTGCACAGTTTTGTCCGAGGGAATATATTTGAAAAGAAAATTTAAAAAATATAGCACAGAGGACGGACTATCTGAGTTATCATTGGGTTAAGAGTTCTGTTTCAGGTTCCTGATGGATCCTCTGTGTTACCGCCCTAAGTGTTGCCAGACTGAGGCCTCTGTGCTTGGCCTAGCATCCTGTTTCCATCAGGATGAAGCCCATCTACTGATTTCTTCTGATATAAAGCTGTAGAGTAGAATAAGCTAATATTGAATTAACTGTCTTACATACGTTGCTTGTTCGTCCTGGGCGGGATCCCTTCTTCATGTGGATCCCCATGTGGGTTCTTTTTCCCCCCTTTGTTCGGATTTTTTTAGTTTTTCCTCACCGTCAAGGAGCGCCTAAGGGCAGGAATGTACTGGAATTGTTTAGATAGCTTTTAACTATGTATTTGTGCATCTATTTTTTTTTGTCTGTTTCTTGTTTTAGTACTTTTTTTTCAATCTATAATGTGAAGCCTTTTGAAACCATTTTTTTGTGATTTTGGGCTATAAAAATATAATTATGACAAATTAAAAGTATGCACAGGTAACTTGGACATTTCTAGTAAAGCTCTAGTGCAATTCTCTATTAATTTTGTTCAGTAAAAACTATTTTAAATGAGCATAAAATGTTCTCCTCATAAGTTCCTTAACTTCTAGTGGAGTCCTCAGTCGTCTACTACCCCGTTCTGATTATAATCCTGGTTTACCGACCCTTATCCTCTTCCTTATTTTGCAGCTAGTTAAACTATTTGGCTGCTGGCTCAGCTAACATTGATGGGGGATCTTGTATGTGCTGAACCATGGCCTCAACAGAAGATCTCCCCTGTTGGGTGTCTTCATTTTGGCCTTCAGATCCTACTATCAAGGTCATCCTTAATTGATATCTCCATCCTGGTTCCCTGCTGAGGCCCCATAACTCTGTCTAGGTTTGATGAGGAAAAACCAGACTGTGTGAAAATAACCATCAAAGCATTCCAAGATGATGCCATTAGCATCTGCAAGAAGAAATGAGAAAAGTTTCTTAAATGTGCATTAATCAGAGCTGGAAGCATCATTTTATTATAGCAGCTGATAGCAAACTCTAAGTATTTGTTTTGATGTTGTTATCTGAAGATCAGAAGCTAATTATTCTCTTATCTGGAGATTAAAAAGCTCGTTTTTAGGTTGATCTAATTCCCTTTAGAAATCTGTTTTGTTGTTTTCTCTATGTGACCTCTAACTGTGACTAAGTCCAAGTTATGCAGATGTCAAAAGAAGATCAAGGTAAGCTAAAAAGAAAATTAACGGTTTGCATTCTGCAGCTAATTGTAGTTTTGATCACATTGAGTCTGAGAAAGGATAGAAACTTGATGTGTGGTTTGGTCCGATTCCTATCCCTAAATACTTTCACAAGAAAATCTAGATGTGACACATCTAGATTCATAGCAACATAATTACTGCAGTATTAGAAAAAACTGTTAAATTACAAATGATTTGATTAATATTTTAAAGCCTGATTAACACTGGCAATCACAGTTTAAAATACAATAACTAATAAAAGAAAAAAAAAATTATCAATGATTTTTTAAATTTTGATCCAATTAGTTGATGCTTGTTTAGATCTTTAATTCAATTCAGTTTTATTTGTATAGCCCAAAATCCCAGCATTTCTGTCCCAAAAGGGTTTACACTGCAAATTCAGAAAGAAGAAAAACAAGAAAAAAGAGGAACGTATAAACACAAATACTGTACACAGAAATAAAACTAACAAATGCTAGCTAGACAATATTAGCACATTCCTGCCCTTAGACTCTCCTTTACGGTTTAGGAAAAACTCCTAAAAAACCCATCTGTGGGGAAAAAAAGAGAAATCTCATGGGGATCCAAACGAAAGAGAGATCCCGCCCCCAGGATGTGCAGCCAATGTGTCTACTGCACGAGCGATCTCTACTCATCACTAAATACATAAAATAAAATATTTTATCCTCAAAAAAGGGTAACATATCATAATGCAATATCAATTATTAAAATTATTTTGGCAAATTTTGATTTTCAAAGTAGGTACATTTTTAACAAACAAGCTTGAATCAAGTTATAATTGAATACAATTACAACACTTTTTTTAATAGATGGGATTAATGGGATATTCACTCTACAAGGATCATATGTTTATGACTTGATATTGTTTGAATAATTGTCAACGACTTGCACAAAAGTGGATCATTTCTCTTTTCCCTTCAACACGTAAAATAATTTTATAAAATAAATGCATGCAATTAAAGGGAAAAATAATTAGAAATGTTTTAAATGGTTAATTAAATCTTGTATTTAATCAGATTTACAAAATAATTATACTACACAGTCTATTAAGACAAATTAATTTTTTTATTTTATTTTGAAACTATGACAATTATTAAATTGTACAAGTTAAATGTAGAATTAAGTGTTTACACAACCAGATTTAATTTTTTTAAAAGCTTACTTATTAGATTTTTTTTTAAAGGCAAGTATTTAAAAAAAATCGTGTTTTGGTTTCCACAATAATTTCCAGCTGTTTTTAAGGACTTTCCATAAACTAGTGTTCAGAAATTTTTGGCCAAATGCAGCTTTTTGTCGGCAGACTTGATCATTTACACCTCAAAAATACCCAAAGTAAAAGGCGATAAATAGAATTCCAGCAGAAAGTTAACATAACCGGGAGGACAAGGCCTTCTTTTAATGTGAGAACACAGTATAAACTGCCTTTACTAGTCACAAGGCTCGCTCAAATGACTTGGAGCTGTTTTTATCTTCCACATCTACTTTGTAACACTCGCCACAAACACAGCGAGCCGTCTCATGGAACTTCACTGAACAATATCTTCTGTCTTCTGGCTGCTTTACGCAGAAGAGATTCTCAGAGAATACCAAAGTACACATTGAATAATCAGTAGGAAAGTCAGGGGTCATGGGCTCTGGATCACTTTGATTTATTGGCACCGGATAAACATCATGCTTGCATCAAATGAGCAAAGCCAGAAACTTAATCTGTAGAGCCTGTTTAGCAGGCGGGAGGTGAAAACTGGCAGGAAATCAGCTGAAAAGTTTCAGCCTGGAAAGTGAAAACAGGACAAGTGGAAAAAAAATAAGAAGTTATTCCCTTTAATCAAAGCTCATTTTTATCTGTTTACCTTTAACACACATCGTGCCACCAGGATTTGTGTTAATGCTGCAAACATCCATCCGGCAGCAGTTCGGAGGCACAGATCATTGTTCACATGTCACAAAAAGATCCCTCGGCCCTTGGGTGCTCTTTTTTTTTTTTTTTTTTTATCCCCTAATGTGGCCTCCATCATTTCAAACCCCCCACCCCATCCTTCTCCCCTCTCCTCTGCGTTCGCTGCCTCGCTTCGTCCTTCTCTCTCCGGCAGCCCTGTGGGAACGTGAGGGTTGAAATGACACACAGTGGCTGGCTGTCGCCCGGGGGCCCGGCTTTCTGGCCCTGGCTGGCTGGATCTGTGTGGCAGCTGGTGAGCCCACTGCCCTCTCTCTTGGCCTGCAGCATCAACAGTGGTGGTAGTGGGACTGATTGGAGGCTCACTCTGATCTCTGACTCTGGGGCTGACGTGCAACTGCTCGCCGCTGCCCACACGACTGGTGGCGAGGAAACCAGAATGAGGAGGTAATCATAGATGGGTAAATACACGCTCGCACTAAAACAGAGAAACTAAAACGTCCAGTCAAAACAGCTACAACATCCAAAAGTAGTAATAAAAAGATTAAAATCAAAACGAAGTAAATTCAACAGAATTATGATCAAACATGCTGACAACACAGCTTTCTGTTAATATGCATGTTCAGGGCTCAAATTAAACATTCATTTATAAATAAAAACACCTCTGAATGAGGCCAGCAGCACTACATCACCACCTGTGCACTGTTCCCTTTAAGACAAATAAAAAAACAAAAATATGTCATCTCAAAATCGCTTCTGCTTTGACAGAAAATACTGATAAACATGCAAAAAAATTTCTACTAACAGAGTCAACATGTCTGAATGTTTGTGTTTAATCGGGTGGTTACTTTTCTTTCTAAAATCTAATGTTGATTAGCATCATTAATACAACCAATGACGTTAAAGCGGAAAACTGTTGTTAAATTATAATCAGAATAGTAACAACTATCCAAAAAAAACAGACATAAGAAAATGATGCGCTGAGGTGACATAGTTTCTTATTAAACTGAATTATTTGCCGGTGCTTGCTCAGATGAGTAGTGATGAGGCAGGAGGGGCAGGTTTGGGGGAAAGACGATGTTCTCTCGCTTTCAGTGATGCCTGCTGGTGTAGATTCTGTTCCTCAGCAGAACTAGTGGAGGGAGGTGGTGACGGACTCCGGGGCGGTGCTGGATGTGGTCGAACCATCGTGCTACGTTTATGTACTGCTCTTTTTCCTGGATGGATAGATCCACCTGAGGAAGGAAGGACAGTCAGATATGAACAACGCAGCTCATCAAAAAATGAACAAACAACCTCCAAAGATGCAGAGATTAAAAAACAAAAAAAAAGGACCTCCTGCTTAGATTTATTTCATACCTAAAAATACAAAAGTTTTTTTTTGCATCAATAACACTTTGTGTCTTGGAAAAAAAAAAAAAAAATTTTAAATAAATAAAATGTCAAGTGAAACATCTTTAAATATTCAAGTGTTATTTTTCTTTTTCCAAAAAGTTCTCCAACTTGATTTGTTGATGTTATACAATGTTACAAATTTGCATAAACTATAATAATTGTTTTATTTATTTCATTTTCAAGAAGAAAGTGTTCAAATTGAGTAAAATGTCAGAACATCTGAAGCAAGTGAAAGACAATTTATTGCCTAACTTATGAACAAGCAAAACCCTTCAAACATAAAACAACTTTTATTACTGAGATCATTTGGCTCATCGGGGAATTCGTTCCACTTTTAAATTAATTAGCTGTAAAAATATTTGCTACCATACAAAATAAAATTATTGTCTTAAATCCCACTGTAAGAAAAAAAAAGTCTAAAATAAAAGTTTAAGTGCAATCCAGTGATTTTGTTCGAAGCAGGTGGCTCCGTATCCAGCACGGACCAACTGAGACGTCTTTGTTAATTAAATCTAATCAGGCGCTTGTTTTTCATTATCTCATTAAATGAAATATGGAAGCACCCCTCGAGACAAGAACCGAACCCTAAAAGCGTTCTAGCATCAGTCAGGTTTAATGTTTGTTTTGCGTGAATTGAACATCGGCGCGGGCTGAGGCTCGCTGACCTGCCGTCCCTGAGGTTAAAAAGCGTGCTGATTGCAAAGCGAAGTGACGCTCCGCTGCCTGGTGGCGCGAGGCAAACTTCCATCTCCGCCACAACCGCTGACATCTCTTTACATGTGATCTCTCCCCTCCCTGCATCTCATTCTGCCGCTCTCGTTTCTGAACTCACTTTTCTTTTATCCTACAAGGCGTAGCAAACTTACTTGTCCCTGGTCTGAGGGGGAAAGGCGTCGCTATGTGCCACATCACTTCATCTGTTTGAAGAGGACTGAGAGAGGGTTGATAAGCCGGGTGTTTATTGCCAGCTTGCTCTGGATGCCCTTTGGCCAGATGACTGTTCTAATTGTGTCTTGTATACTAGAACAAATTGATAATTAGAGCTGCGGTTTGACTAAAGTGAGCGCTGATAAGGAAGGAAGAGGATGGAAAGAAGAGATGGATGGCCGAGTGGCTGATAAACAATGGTGAGAACGCACCAGAAATGAGGTGATTAAACAAATCTGGATCTTTAAAGTTTCAACGTAACGTCAAAAACCTGCCTCTTGAAAAACGTAAGGGAGAATAACCGACCTATACAAGATCAGACTGACTGATACGTGCAGTGAAGAAGAAGAGAAGGTGACTTACTAAGAGTGGATGGAGTCCAAAGTACATGAAAGTATCAGCTATGGTGAACTGGTTCCCAGCCAGGTAGACCTTATCTTGCAGGTAGAGGTTGAGATCCTGAGAGAGAGAAAAAAAAAAAGACATTACATATGCTAATGAACGCATTTTCCCGTAAACTGACTAGTTCTCACACTGTAGATGTCGTCCGCTATTATTAAAAAGCGGACCACAGATTTCTCTTACGCTTTTATTTTAAAATCAGATAACAAAATTCAGCCATATTTGATTATAATGATCTCATATGAAGCTGCTGAGCAGAGGGGGACACAACAGGTTCATTAACCTATATTTCTGTGTGTGTGAGGTAAACCGTAGCCCGGCCCGTTTGCATGTTTGTGATGTGGATAATATATGACCTTAGGGGGAACATCGTATCTCCTCGTGACTGGCGACTAAGCGCAGATGCCGAACAGGACGGTCTGTTTGCTTCACTTCAACTCCGGCTTCCAAATCTAATGAAGCTGCTTCAAACTTTGATAGCTTCTCTTGCGTTCTTCTGTCAGTGTCTGCGCATGGACGTGCTGGTCCCACGGGAAGAGACCATCTTTTAGCACTTGTACATCATGCCATACGCACACACGCACATAGGCAGGAATACAGAAGCATCTTGGGGGCAAATAAAGTTATTGTGCGGCAAAGAATGGGCCATGCCAAACAAGGCATGAAGACTACAGACTTCCTTCCCTTCAAGAATCAGATCCTTGATTTTCCTAGCCTACAGCCATGGAACCGAAGCTTAGTCGTGCATCAGAGGAGAAGAAGCTCTCCTGCAACCCCCCTCACACCGCACAAACCCCATCACGTGCAGCTCAAACCTGGTTTCTGTCAGCTCTTGCTTAAAAAAAGTGCGATTCGGGCCAAAAACTTTTCCAAATGCTGGAAAAAACTGAAACCATTTTGATTGAATGTTACTGTTGCTCCGCCTCTTCAGACATTGAACAGAACCTTTAAAACACTCCTGGACTCAAACAGTGAGCGGGATCACTCACAAAATTTACCTGCATTTTCAACGTCCCTTTGTGAATACATCCTGAAAGTTTTATGAAAATTCACCCATAACTTCTCAAGTCATCTTGTTTGCACACACATCCTTTCCCATCACATAATCTCATTGGCGGATGTTCCACAGTGGACTTTGAGGGTATTAAGGTATACTGGTGTGTTTAAAAACAGTAATGATATATAGGACTAATATTGGACAAAAGAATTAGATTTACTGTCGCTCTACTCCAAGCTCCTCTTGGATGACAGAGCTCCTCACTCTATTTCTGTGTGAGAGCCCAGATATAACGAATCCCAACCTCAACCTCGCTGGTGAGGTGTTTTGGGCACGTCCCATCGGGAAGAGACTCAGAGGCAGACTTCGGAAAAGCTGGAGAGACTGTGACTCACAGCTGGATGGGGAACACCCCGGAATTCTCCTTGGTGAGCTGGAGGATTCAGCCATGGTGAGGGAAGCGTCTGAGGCTGTTGCCCCTTACACCCAGCCTCGGATAAGCGAAAGCCAATGGAACGAAACTGAATTTAATGCCTGAAATTGATTCTATGTTTAAAAGCACTCAAATATGGGTATACTTTCAGTCTTACATAAAAAGTTAATATGCCTTAGTCTAACTTTGATAAAGTTCTAGTAGGTTTATCAATATATTATAAATTGGCGTCCCAAAGGAGAGATACGGGGCAGGTCAAAAACAGGGACAAAAAATGGCAGGTTGTACAGAAAGAAGAAAACAACTTGTACAGTTTGGTAATATTTCTGGTTCCAAGCCAACGAGAAAGTCATCGGTTGATACGACACCATATCTGCCCATGACAGTTCAAAAATTACACCTAGCTAGTAACTAAAATCTGAATGCCTCCAAATAAAATGGCGCATGTTGCACATTGAGTAGAACTACCTTCCGTTGGTCACTTTCTGCTGTTATCTATTAGCACTGATCAAAGGAATGATATGATTTACCCAAAACAGTCTTAAATTCTTGACTTGAGGTCTTCTTTTGACTTTTGGTAGTCATCATACAAATCTCGCCTTAGTTTAAAGGAGAATTCTACAAATAAAATATCAACAGAATAGGTCTGGTGCTCATGTTGTTGCTGTGGATATTTTCTGCTAAAAACAGGATGCCAGTGGATTTTGTCGACCACAGACGCAGTAATTAGCTGGATGCTTGAGTATCTGCATCATAAAACAAATGACAGTCGTTAAAATCTGTGGCTACAAGTTTATGTCGGCGAGTTTGTTTAGTACACAGTCATCCAAGCCAAACCAGATCTGCCGTGTTTATTATGTTCACTTTAGAATCCTGTCTCAACTTTGAAGAAAAAAATAAAAATAAAATCTGTTTATTTACATCCTGCGGTTGTGAAGTTTAAGAGCTCCAGCTGTTGACACTTTCTTTATTTCTTATTTTATCTGCGGGTAATTTAATGGGAAACGACTGGTTGAAAGGAGAGTGTGAAGGATGCGGCCGGAGTAGCAGGACAAGACGGGGGGCCACCGGGCACCAGCGCTGTGCCCCTTAGGGCGACTTCCTTCTGTAAGTGGCACCATTAAAATATTTAAGAGGCCTGTCTAGATAACATGCAGCAACACAGCATGACTCCTCAGCCATGCCACGACAGCGTGTCACGCAGGGAAGTGTCCACACACACACATAAACGCAGACATTTCACGCTGACAGGACGGTGCCAAGAGGCGCCAAACGTCCAGTGGCTGACGATCCGTTTCACACTGACTGGCGTCAGGCACATTAAAGCCATTTTCTCTGTTGTGTGGGGCCATGTCACTGAAGGGCCCCTACATCAGTCTTTATCCATTTTGCTTGTGCTTTAACAGGCTGAAGAAAGGTTTGGCCCTCTTAAGATAAAATCTCTTCAATTTTGTGAAATTAAAATGTTCCTCACCTGGAAAAGGGTGGAATGCCCCCTGCAGGTCAGGGACAGGGTTCAGCTCCAAGTAAGGAAGTTTAAGTATCTTGGGGTCTTGTTCATGAGTAGGGGAAGGATAGAGCGTGAGATCGACAGATGGATCGGTGCAGCGTCTGCAATATTCAGGACGCTGCATTGGTCCGTCGTGGTGAAGGAAGAGCTGAACCGAAAAGCAAAGCTCTCAATATACCAGTTGATCTATGTCCTTACCATCACCTATAATCACCAGCTGTGGGTGGTGACCGAGGGAACACGATTGCAGATACAAGCGGACGAAATGACCTTCCTCTGCAGGGTGGCTGGGCTCTCAGAGATAGAGTGAGAAGCTCTGCTATCTGGGAGGAGCTTGGAGTAGAGCCGTTGCTCCTCCAGGTCGAGAAAAGCCAGATGAGGTGGTTCGGGCATCTGATTAAGATGCTTCCCAGACGCATCGCTGGTGAGATGTTTTGGGCACGTTCCACCAGGAGAACCACGGGGAGACCCCAGACCTGCTGGAGAGACTATGTCTCACAGCTGGCTAGGGAACATCTTGGCATCCTCCTAGGTGAGAGAAACCTGGGTTTCCTGTCTCAGGATGTTGCCCCCGTGACCCGGCCCCGGATTAGTGGAAGGCATCGAAATGGAAAGAATGAAAAAAAAAAAAAACAAAACCCATGGAGTCATAACATATCTTGTAAATAGCATTGGATTATATACCTTCAAAATGATCCTGATATCTTCCTTTGCACAGCCGTCCAGTTTGGTAACTCTGTACTCCAGCCACTGCTGTACAACTGCTCTGGTCTCTGCAGAGTCCCCCAGCAGCTCAGGTCGTTTGGCTTCTTTTACAAGGTGACAGGCGATGGTCACCAACCCCACCAATGGAGCACCATTGTTATTTTGTAACACAGGTACCTAGAGGGAATGTGGGACACAAAATTGAAAAGAAAAGGTTACTTTTTGATGCTTAAATTGCTGCATGGACTATTGGGTGCCTAACTTATACGTTACTTTTTTTACTAAAATAAGCAGGAATCCATTCAAACCTGCATTTGTTATTTTCATACATTATTTACTGGGATAATTCATTTTGATTTAAATATTCTGATTGCAATGATATTAAACTGATTTTAAACTAAACTTTATTTAGTAGATCTCATGTGTTGATCAGCACGTTTAAATCAGCCAATAGATGGCAGCTGACTCCACCTTGCTTTGTATGGAGATCCACAAAAAGCATGTGGCTTATATTATAGCTCATAATTTGGAGATATATGTCTACAAACAATCGCTGATGCTTTTATCCTAAAATAAATTGAACAATCAATAATGTGTTCGTAGTTACATTGTATTTAAATCTCCATTCAGTCCACATGTTAGCATTAGCATGCTAACGCCACTCACTGAATTCAGATGATAACAAGCCTAATTTCAGACACCTATCGATGTGCTATCAATAGCAGAGAGGGAAGCAAAGAACGACTATAATTACCTTTTTATCTCCTTGTGTACTGTACTTATTTGGCTTTTTAAAGGACAGATATTTCTCCAGCGATGCTAATTCCCGTAACGCCATGTTTGTGGCTAACAAGGAAGCGTTTCACTGAGCGACGGATCTGATTGGATGACAGGGTCAACTACCGCCCAAAATAATTGATAGACAGTAACGACAACCAATAAAACTGAATAATGTATTTGCCAGTTGATTTCTTTATATTACATCAGTGAGATTGTATGAAAAATCAAATTTTATATTTAAAGTTTAATTTAAAATGATAAATTTAAAGCTGTTTTTTTTCTATTTAATAAGGATTCCTTGTTGAATCTTTGTCTTAAACAATAAACCTTTTTTTTTTTTTAAATCAAGTTAAACCTAACTCTATGGAACATGTGGCATATTTTATATAAATCTGAAATGAATAATAAAAGCGAGATGATGATCATCAGCTTGTTTTAAATGCAAAACTCATTGTGGAGCATCATCATAAGGGGTTTGATCCCCTCTGGGGGGAAAATGAACTTAAATTTTGATCATTTAGTGTTTTAGATGATATATTTTTACTATAATATTTTGCTTGATGTGTCTGTACAATTTTACACTAGATCACATACTACATCTATGGATCTACATATGTAGATCCTTAGATGTAGTATGTGATCTAAGGATCTACATATGTAGATCCTTAGATGTAGTATGTGTTATCTAGATCTATGGATCTAGATATATAAATCCATAGATCTATACACCTTCATAGATCCCTAGTTCTAGATCCCTATATAGGTCGCACATAGGTCTACATCGATAGATCTAGGTTCTACATAGATATAGATCTATATATACATGCATAATATAAAAATATATGTACCTAGATATATGATTATATTTGTATGTGTTTATCATCTAACCTATCATCTAAACTTGTTTGTTTCAAGGCTCTTGTATGTCACAGACTTTCATCCTTGTAGGGTTTCCATAAATACATGCCTGCAGCGTTAAAGTGCATCTCCTTTAACAAAATGCCTCCAAGCTGCCACATCCTGTCTGTTCTCAGGCGAGTTGAGGACAGCGATCCCTACTGCCTCGGCCTAACTGTAGCCTGTGGGAGTTTTCTCATGCTCAATTGTGACACAGAATCTAGGGTCAAATTAGTAAAGAAATTTACTGTGTGTGTGGGGAGTCACTGATAGTGCCGTGGGGTCTTCCGAAGGCAGGCATAGCCATGAACGCAGCCCCAGACCTGGAAGTTATATCCCCCGATGCCTACTTGGTAGCTTACAATATGCTGTTACACTGATTTGTCTGGCTGGCTTGCAGGGCCTGCAGCACTGCCTGTCTCCTTTCTTACCTTTTATGACCTGTGAAATCTCTTTGCTGTGTTCTAACCACACAGATGCCCAGGGAAGGGAAGAAGGAGGGGGCAACAGTGGTGAGCAGTAGGCATGAATGCTGTCTGCACAGATTGGTAAAATTGCATATTGGTGCTAAGTCGGATTCCCACTGCACAGGGAACATGGGAACAGACGCCAGGCGATTGCATGGTAGTCTGAGAAGAAGCTGAAGACTGACAGATGTATTTGAACGGGGTGGGAGGTAGTTGGCTGCTTGTTCCTAGAGTTGATGTCAGGTTGTGCTTTAAATTACAGTTTGCATTGAAATTTATGTCAGGTACATACATATAAAGCATTGCTAATTTTCCAAATAATTCTAAGAAAGTCTTTAAATGCCTCAGAAAAAGAGGATTCAAGTTTCATCAGAAAAATTACAAGATTTTTTCTTGAAAATGATCCAAGGTCTAGTTTTAGCACCAAGATTTACTTTTAATGTTGTAAATGATCAAGTCACATTTCTCACTATACAGTAAGTCACTTTTAGTCTGACTAACAGTGGTGTGTGTTCTGGCTCTGAAGCTGCTGGCTCTGGAAGTGAAGGAGAGTTAAAGGATGCCAGAAATGTTGCAGCTGCAGGCGGGACCCCGTGGGCCGTCGTGACGACAACAGTGATGGGATTATACCAACCACCCTGCTGCTCCGTGCACAAGCAGGCACCCAAAGGCTAAAAACAACAAGCGGGTCCCCTCACTACATCACACATCCACACATGCAAATGAGTGCATGTGTGAGTGTGTTTCCAAAGGGATAGAGTGGTGACATTTTTGTGGCATTTCATGTCTTTCTTTAACATTTGTGACACAAGATTAACTTTGGAAGGCATAATTTTTTACTTTGTGTGTGTGGAAGGAGGGCATCTGGGATTCTGATCGGGAGAGGCCCCCCAAGACAAATAAGACAGTCTCTGTTTCCTCCCACTTTGCTTGGATGCCAACCCAGTAGACTGTGGGACATGCTGGGGGGACATAGGCATCTTACAGACCCCGTCCCTTCCTCCCATCCAGCAGTAGTCACTTAGGAGTATTAATTACCGCTTTGGATTTCTTCCTCCCTGGCCAACCGTGTCCCCTTCAGACAAACAAGAGGAGGAAAGGATCTTGATTATTATAGCTTCTGAAAAGTCAGATTGTCTTTTATTGAAGTTGCCCACTGGCCATGCAGGTTTCTCTCCATCTCACTGTGTCTCATTCTCTCTTGCTGTGCTGCTTGTCCATGATTCAGACTAAATCCTGGAGGAAGTCATCGTGCCGGTGCTATTGCTGTGGCCTGGAGCTTGATCAGGGAGACTCCCATGTAGTTAGAGATTTGAAGACCCACTAGCTGAAGTCTGGCCATTAAAAATTGAGTTTTGTTTTTCCCCACCAGAGAGCACTGTGGATCTTTCAAAAAAACAGTCCATCTTCGCTCACAGTGCAGCTGCATCTCAACTAAAGCTCTGCCTTGTGAAAATGAACTTCTTATCTGAGGCTGGAAAGTGACTGTTAAATAGAGATGGTGGAAAATCTTTACAGGTAAGAAACAACCAAATGCAATGCAGGTATAATACAGATTGTGAATAAAAACTTAGAAATCTGGTTATAATTCAGGCATAACGTAATAAAATATGTTGTGGCTTCTAATAAGAGATAAACAGGTTTAACCCCTGCTTTGCTAAAAGTAATCATATACCTACAATTTCATAGTTTAAAATGTTTAGGAATCACCAGTATATGAGAATGCATTTGGGAGACCTCAGCCTCCTCCTTATCCACCCTACTCATCCATCTTCATGTCTTTAACCCATTAGTTTGATTCACTGCCTCTGGAGCGAGAGAGTGAAAGCTCTGGCCGGCACCTGTCTCTCCTATGACCATGTCCACTATATCCTTTCTGCGTGGCACTTTATGGCCTTTTGAAAAAAGAAAGAGAGAGAGTGTGGCTAAAATATAAGATGTACCATCAAGGGGGGGGGGGTGAAAAGATAGAAATAGGGAGATTCAGAAGGTTATTTGTCCCTTTTCTCCTCTCCAAGAGCAAGGAATCATGGTCTTCATGACAGGTCACCAGCGCCCGTTGGGGGTGATCTATATGAAGCCCTCTTTATTGGCAATTTCAACCCAGGGACAGATGAGACTGCAGCCATCCAGCCGGACAGCCAGACTATGATGAAAGCAGCAGGACTCACCTGTGACTCTCACACTGAAGGCTAAGAGAAATAATGCATCAGAGGTTATATGTGGAGCTATGTGCAGAGTGTGGTGTGTAGATGTACGAGCAATGAGTGTGAGGTAGAAATAATGTATGTCTGCTATCATGCCCAGAGGTCCATCTTTAATAAAGGGCGGGGGAGAATGACTGGGCTGTGTCGGAGGATTTCCATTGAGATGCTTTAGATACTTTACATATTGTTGGAATGTAGGGTAAATAATTCAAATGCTAGCATGAGTGACTTATTGCTTTTGGCTTCTTTGGAAGAACATAGCTGTTATTTAATAACGGTGTCTATAGTGCACCAAATGTGAATCCCATAAACTTCTGCGTGTGCTGGAAAAGCTGAATTCATCTGATTGGAAGAAAACATTAAACCATTAAAGTCTGACTAAACTGGCATATAACTCCATTCTCCCACAGATTTTCTTAACATCTTGCACGGGGTAATGCTGATATCACACGCACTCTTCTTTCTCCCGAGCCTGCGAAATACATTTTCAATTTTTCAAAGTCCTCGAATCACACAAGGCAAATCACTGGGAACTAGCATGACAACATTCATGCTCTGAGCAGACAATATGTCCCCGGGCTATTCCTCCAACCAAGGCACCGCTGAATGAAAGACAGAAGCTTGCAAAGTGACGAACACCATGAAATAGCCCTGTAATGAACAATTGCTCTTATATAGGAAGGCCTGTTCAGTCAGGAGCAGCCATTAGACCCGTCTCCCTCTTTTCGCTTTGAATCGATTAGTACACTCTGGAAAGCATTGATCAGCAGTTCACTTTCAAGTGCTGAGACGGTGGAAAGGATTTAGAAAAATACAAATTTAAGCCTGCTGAATTTGTTGAAGAGTAGATTAAAATTTTCTGCGGAGAATAGTTTGAGTAGACCAAAGTCATCTGTCAGTTTCCTCAAATGTTCGGGGAAGTTTCCATTTCCTAATCAGGCTTGTTGATGGTAAAGGGGAAAAAACCCAGGACTGGTTGTTTTTGCAACTGTTTGACCCTAAACAACAAGAAGGTAAAAGCAATTAAAAGAAAAAAAGGAGGCATTGTGGTAGATTTTCACCTCATAATGAGCCAATTAATCACTTGATCAACTAATTGAAACAAGCTGTTTAAACACTAACTTCTAAACTAAAGGATCCAAATAAGAAAAAGTTCCAATGTGGAAATTTTGAAGTTTCTTTTTACCCATTTTGTTCAAGAATTTGTATTTTGGGTGTTAATGTTTCAGCGTTGTGTCTGTAGAGGGGATTACTCTCTTAAACCACATGGAACTCAATATGCTGCACATATGATTTCACTTCCATCCACATGCAGGTGCACTGGATTATAGTATTTAATTTCAGCAGGATGTAATAAGGTCAAAGGTTGTGTGCTTTGAAGTGTGCGTATGTGATGATCTGCCTCATTTAACAAATACATATTTATAACCATACGTGTGTTTTAAGTGCCTTGTTTTTAACAGCATCATGTATTCTCCAGTGGTCGCTCCTCGTGTTTGTCATTCTGTCTGTCTGTGCTTCTCCTCCCTGCCTCCATGTACACTCAGCCTAATTAACTTAATAAAGTGTAGCAATTTTGACATTTAGGGGCCTAATTTGCTCCACAGTAGCGGACCGGCTGACCGGCGCTGCAGATAACGCAGACTGACAGGATCAGAGAAAAGTCTGTTTATCTGGGGAATTAAAGGGTACAAAGAGGCCTGGCTTAGTGATAGGTGCTCTCCTGTATCGTGTGTGTTTGTGTGTGTTTGAACTTGGATTTATCAATTTGTCTATGTGAGAGACACTTCCACTTATTACTTAAATGGTTTATAGGCTGATGCAGGAAGGGTGCTTGTTTCGGCCAATCAGTGTTGTCCATCTTAACTGTCGAACTTGTGACCTTTGCGTCAGGTTACTCCGGGCTTGCTGGTGGCGTTTCACATGCGCCGTGTTCTGCCCTTGCAAAAACTCCCTTGTAATAAAGCTATCAGATTTTCCAACGGGCCAAAAGATGAGGCAGGGACACAGCAGTGCTCTGTTTGCAGATACAGCCAAAGACAATCTTTCCATCTACCTGGGGGGACCTGCTAGCGCCGGCGCTCGCGGCTATACACATCCTCCATCAAAACATCACCGACAAGTCAAGTCGCTTTCTCTCCCCTCTCGTGCCACCTCCGACCCGTAACCCATTTATCTTCAGATAACTTTGTCAGATTGTCAACCAAACTCTCCGGTGGGAGCCAAACCCAAAGCCTATTACAGAAGAATCAGCGCAGGCCGAGCCTGGTCACTGCTAAATGGATACTCCCTCCGAGCACCCTCTGCTTTGACTGCATTATTGGAGCTGCTGTTCCCACATCCTCTGAACGCAGTCAGTCAGGCTGCCAATAATCAGGTTGCTCAAGTCCCACTCTACACAAACTGAGCTGGTTTTATTGATTACACCAACAAAGCGTGGATATGAGTGAGAAGCTTGTAAAAAGAGTATGACAACAAGCAGCAACATTGACCTCTCTCCTGCTCTTCCTTCCTGTTCTCCCTCTGGCTGTTCAAAAAGAAATGTGTGTACAAACCAAGAAACAAAAAACACTTAATTTAAGTGGGAGTTATATTGGGTGGCAGTGAGAAAATGTGTTTGTTTGTGTGAGTGGGTGTTGTGCATGCATGTGTGTGAATGGTTTCTTTTGCACCAATGCCTTGTGACATGTCGCCCAGGACACTATGCTATTCCCGTCCAGGAGACCTTGGGTTCATGAATAATTTGCTACCGTTAATCTTGAGTGGTCTTGATTTATTCTGGGATGCGTTTGAAGCGCTTACATGCTGAGGGCTTCACAGGGACAACCACCAAGCCGAGGAGACTAACGGGAGCAATAAAGAGAACAGAGAGGGGAAAGATTATAGTGAGAAGGGATGAGGGGAATCTATTTTTCACACAAAGTTTCTTCACTGTTTTTGTTCTTCAGATAAGAGTCAAAGACTTTAAACAGAGATGTAATGTTACTTATTGTGCAATAATTAAAAGTAAAATGTTAAATTTGACTGACCTTGGACTGAGTTTTGATGACTAGACACTGTCTGGTAATCAGACAAATTTTAGTCAAAATTGCTGTCAATGCTTTCCATTTGAAGAAAAAGGATTAATCAAGAAGACAAAAACTCTTTCTGTTCCGAAAAAAAGCGTGTGTATAGTGTATATAAAGCTATTCTAAAAACTATAAAAGCGACTTGCCAAGACAAAAATGTCCGAACACTTTTGGTATTTTGCTTTTTAGTCGTAAAGCTAGCTTCTAAGACTGGGGACCAATTGGCCCCAGAGATTAACAACAGCTCCTACAAACATGTTAATTTCTGCACCAATTTTTTATTGCAAAAATGGAGGCAGTTAGTAATAAGGGTTGAAAAAAGATGTCTTGTGCTTCTGGTGGCTGTACTGTTTTTTTTTCTTGTCTTTTTGTGTGTTATTAATACTCATTTAATCAAATTCTACATGACAATACATCTGACAAAAGAGCAGAGAACTAAATCATTGACAAACTTTGACCATTTTCACATATTTTTATTATAAAATTCAAGGGAATGCAAGTTTGTAATTTTTTAAAACATACTGTTTAACACTAGGACTACCAAAATTCTAGAACTACTAGAACTCCCAGAACCATCAATTTGACGACGTCACACACGAAAGTTCCTCAGTGACTGATAAAAGTCCTCTCAAATCCATTCTGCCCTCCTACATTTCACCTGAGTGGTGCCACAAGTAGGTTATTAGGCAACAGTAACCGCGCTACGGTCAGACACGAAGAAAATTTACAATGTATGCAATAGAGGCGTTAAAATGACGGGTGTGGGAGTTGGAGAAAGAAATGCTCAGAACTCGGTTTTTGTGTTTTACTTCAGTTAAATTACAACATAGGAACAATATACAAAAAGAAAAAGTCAAAAGTCCAGGAACGTCAAAGATTAATGTAACTACAGTAATTTGACGTCAACTTCTGGTTCAAGTGTTTGATCATGGCGTAATTCAAAGTATCACTAAAATAATGACAAAAATATGTCCATGTGGCACCCTAATTATGGTTAGGACGCCATCACTTTTAAACATCACACTTGTATCTTATTTTTAAAATGTTAGAAGTCAGTTTTTACATTTGAGTTCAGTATAGCTGTATTTATCTGTCAAATTATTTTATATATACAAATTGTACGGTTGTGGACATTTGTGATGTTGGTTTCTCCTCATTCCATTATATTGTTTCACAATGAAACAAACAGCTAGACATACCAGCAGTCTTAGATATTTGATTCTTTTTCCTTTTTGTCTGCTCTGCTAATTCTGACTCTTAAATAATATGCCAAAGATTTCCAAAAAAACCCCAAAATTTGTGCAGGAACATTAAATATTTAAATAAAGTTATCACAGAAGACAATAGGAATGATGGAATGATTGGAATGATGTTTTAATAAAAGTGAGCCACGTGTACTCATGTCATCTTGCAGATAGTCATCTGTGTGACACTAGTTTAACCACGTAATGACCCGGCACTAACACCTTTCATTTGGCGATTGGGTGCGGAATCCATGCGTTTCTTGAATAACTAACCAAACATAAAGACACGTCACAGTTATTAGCTTAAACAAATCTAATTACACATATTCACAAATTGAATTCTTGGTTCTTTTCTATATTAAAAGAATATTGTTGGTCTCAGGATGTTTATTTTTATTTGTATAGTAATTGGTCTGTTTGTTGGTTAGATAATGGATTGATGCTTCAGGCTGCTGTCTAAACCATTTTTTTTTAGAAAATGGTGGTAATGATAATTTTAACAAATAAAAAAACCTTAGTCCGAGAACACAGTTTCGCTACATGTCTGTTTGTTGACCCTTGTTAGCGTGGTGTGCATGTGTGATGAGCTGTGTGGTCGCAGGTGCTCTCCCCGACATGTTTTGGGACCACCAAACCCCTGAAGGTTGTGCAGAGAAGGCCGGTTGTTTGGGCTGGAGGGCTTAGGACTGACATTTATTCCGAGGTGGAATCAGTAAGCTAGTCATTCCCACTTGGATCTACTGGTGTTTACGGACTAAACCTGAGGCAAACTCAGCAAACTGGTTTGTTAGACCACATTCGAACACCAACGTCACTGCAAATGTGACTTCAAAGTACTTTCTATCAGAGGGATTTGAGTGTTTCTTATGTTTAGCATTGTCAACATCGTCTAAAGAAAGTTACATAAGAATGTTGTAGCATATCAAATGATACATGTATAAGATGCGCACAACAAGGAGTTCCAGATTTGCCAAAACTGATCATTAGCTTTATAAAATTAAAATTAATATGGCACAAAATTTTCCCATTAGTAACCAAGCAACTCTTGGAACACGGCTAAATGAATATACAGTAAAATGAATGAACATAAAATTGTATATTTATTTTGGTATGATGAGCAGCGTGTTCACATCACACTCTGGCACTGCCCACGACCCAGTTGGGGATAAGCGGTTTGGAAGAGGAATGAAACTCAATTTATCTGGTAAAGCTAGCTAATCATTTGTAGTATTTTTACATACTGTATGAGACTAACTTGGTCGTTACTGGTATTTTTTTTTTTTTTTTATTTTCTGTTATTGTACCAAAAAACTTTTGGTTAAATAACATTAATATCTAATGTTCCTTTACTTACATTTTAATTTTGTGTCATGATTAACAAAGGTCGGCTTCATGGTGGTGCAGTAGTTAGCACGGTGGCCTCACAGCAAAAAGGTCAGGGTTCAAGTCCTACAGTAGGGTTGAGGCTTGAAACACTGGCCTTTCTGTGTGGCCTTTTGTACTTTTACTTTTTAAAAAGTACTTGTACTTTTTAAATCTGCAATGAGAAGCCTGTTGAGACATTTTTTTGTGATTTTTGGCTATACAAATACAGTAAAATTGAAGTGAATTGGACTGTATGAAAGGATCCGAGTACTTCAATTTCCTCCCACCCCCCCAAAAACATGCATGTTAGGTTAATTGGCCGCTACAACATTGTGCCTTGGATTGAGTGTGTGTGTGGACGGTTGTCTGTGTGTGTGTGACCCCACAACAGACTGGTGACCTGTTTGGGGTGTATCCCACTTTTCACCTGAAATTCAGCCAGGCTAGGTTCTGGCATCACCCGCAGCCCTATAAGGAATAAGCAAATCAGAAGACAAAACAAAAAAGAAAGGCTTATAACTGTCCCAAATTTGGAAAAATAACTAAACAGACAAATGGGCATACTACTACAGGCTTCCAAAGGCAAAAATCAAGACATTAAAAACTCTTCACATTTCGGTCTCGGTTTTGATTATTTGTTCAAATGCAAATTATAAATCTAGAAATCACGTAGTAATATTGATTCCCATCTGCAAATGTACTAATGGCTGTGCATGTTTTCTATTATCAACAGAAATCTAGCAAGGTACAATTCAAACACCGTTTTCAGATTTCCTGCCTCCAAAGTGGAATATTGGCTGACTTTTGAAGTGTCTTAATTGAGACTCAGTATTGATAGATATTTGACAACTTGATAAGCATCGCGATACAGTGCACTTTGGATTTATCTTAACTTTCTAAAGCAGATTTGATTTGGTACATTAACTCGAATTTATTTTCACAATTAAACAATATCAATGGTGCATTTAGGTTATATTTATTAAAGAGCAACAACACAAAGTGCATTTGATAAAATCACTAATTAGAAAATTACAAAAAATGTCTCAATGTTTTTCTGCTGAAAATGAAGGCCGTGGTTGACGATTCTTTTACTTCTGTCCTAGTTCTTCTTACATTTTTCAAACTAGTTGATGTTCTCCGCTGACAGCACTGACATCAGACATCGCTGAGGGAAAAGCAAACAAACAGAAAAAAGGCCATTTGTGGATATGGATCTAAAACAAAAAAAACACTGTAGCTGACATTCACTGTCCTCTGACATGATGCACATTGTAAGCTCTGCAAAAGAAAACATTGGCACTCTGGTGTTGATTTCAAAATCTTTTTTCATAGCTTACATAATGTACAAAAACATGGACATTGTGTGTTTTGAGAACATTTGAACTTTTTCAGAGCTGCCTTTAGGGCTTTAAGCAGAAAAGTCTAACATACTGTACCTTAATTTAAAGTTACTTTATTTCCTAATTTCCTATGTGCATTACGCACTTAGGAAACTAAGATGTGTATCACCCTGATAATAAAGCCACTTCCTCTATGCATCCGTCCAAGACGTCCTGTTCAATAGTAATCATTAAATAGAAAAAGACTTTAAGTTGCCATAAATAAATCTGCTGCTCTTTTGGAAAAAAATCTGACACAATTTTAAGAAAATGGCAAGTTTAATCCTCTTAGTTGTAGGAACGGTCAATATTTTTTACCAAACTATTTTACAATATTTTTCATTTCCGTATTTACTGCGAATTTATTTAGCTCAAAGTATCTTAGAGGGAAGCCATACTTTCTTATTTATTCAGCGTTTTTTTTTGTAAAGATAACATGAGTCAATTGATTGGGTAAAACAAGTAAAGTTAAAATAGCCTTTAGTTCTTTTTAAGAGCATCTAAGTATGAAGTAGTCTATAGAATGACCGATTTGACCTGTCTGAAGACAATAAGAATACATGTGCAGTGGCCGTGACTAAGTGTCCACAAATTGTAGAAGAAAGAAGGACAAGGCATTACACTGATTTCTCTTTTTTGGGTCTTATGCTTTGAGGGCGAGCGGTAACTGAGCGAGACAGCTCCGTCATTACCAAGCGAGACTCCACCTCACCTTCCCAGTCAACTTAAACCAAGAACAGGGTGGGTGGATGGGGCAGCAAGAGAAGGAGGGGGGTGTATCGTAGATTTGTAGCCGTGGCGGAACGGGTAGCCTGCCTGTCATCTCTGTCTCGTCTATGCTCGCCAATCTCACTAACGACACTCCTCCGTGCCTCAACCTCTCACTGGCCGGGTTTCCTGCCAGTGCTGACAACCCATATATAATTAAGGGCCTTGAATGCAGTGCTACCTATGAGTAGAGCCGACAGCAAGAGGTCTACCTATAGCTGCTCTCTTCCTTCATCCTCTCTTCAAACTTCCCTTGCACACCCGTCGGAGCAGTAGATCAGACTGCTGGACGGTTGGGGACCCACTGGCCCTAATTGGTGATCTCTTATTCAGGGAGGGTGGGTCTGGGTGGATGAGTGAAGGCACCGGGGTGGCTTTCCTGGATTAGGGGGTGGCTGGATGCCTTTCCTTTCACCACTTCCCCCATCCTTGGTACATCTCCTGTTTTCTGCCTCTGTTCAGCTTTTTTGACACAGTCACCTCTGCTTTTCAAGATTTTCTATTGTTACTTTAAAAATTAGCTTAGATATGTTGTGCCAAAAGAGTAAAAAATAACTAACACTCGTTATATATTTCAATTTTATTTGTACAGCCCAATTTCACAAAATAATTCTCTCAATGGGTTTCACATTGTAGATTGAAAAAAAAGGACAACGAACAAACAAATGTAACCATGCAAAAACTAACTAAACAATTTCAGCGTATTCCTGTCCTTAGACCCCCTTCTTGATAAGAAAAAACAAGACTTTATAATAAGGCTACACAATAACAGCTGAACATCACTCCGGTGCTAGCCAGACTCAGTGAACATGGGGAGTAGGAAGTATGGGGGTGGGAGGCTGTTGCTGAAATGGGGATTTCACTCTGGAGCCGTCAAGTGATTAGAGCAATTATTCGTCAATGATCTGTCACAGTCAATCCCATCTGACTTAGTTTCTGTGGAGCCTAGCGAAGGGGTGACCCAGACCTGCCCGCATCCACTGCAACCCTGACTGAGAGTGCGTTTGCATTGCTAGTGATAGTCAGTGATTATGCAGGGCCCCCATGCTTTCACACACCCGAGCTCATTATCTTTTACTAATGATCTGGCGAAGCTTATAAACGACAAGTGTTGCTATGCAGTGGCTAGCAATGGGGGTAAATACAAGTTGTGTTGGCACGTATCTGACCACGTGGGGCTGCCCGCTAGACATTTGTTAGTGCAATTTTATTTTTTGTCTTTGTACATGAAAAGACGTTAAGTGGACACAACAAACTAATGAATATGTGCGTGTTGAGTTGGTATAAATACACACAACTTTTTCCAGCGTTAATCTTTGATATTTCATTTTTATTGGTTAGTAGCAGCCAAATTTTGCCTCCTGATCGAGCTTATCTCTGCAGCACAGGACAGTCACAGTAATAGTTTTATTCTATTGGAGCCAAATTCAGCCGGAAGAAAATTCTAGTTTATTATTGAACTCATGTTGTTTTTGTTCTTGTTGTTTTCTGTCAAAGAACAGAAGAGTTGGGGATCAATTGGAGTATAAGAAAAAGTATTTTTTAAACATTAATTGGATTGATTTACCTTTCTGACTTGAACTTCGGTTCCTTTTTTGTTTCAAATACATTTACCTAATTTCTCTCTTAGCTTGTAAATTCAAAGCAAGGACATTGAATGGAGTTTTTTTTGGAGGCGTAGTAGTGTTATGGATGTCTGATTGGATTTACTGATTCTCTGCTTTGAGATTCCTGCCAGTACAGCTTTATGGTTTCTCAGATGACCTGTGCTGTACATTGTGAAATTGTAACATTACAGATGACATTGTGATCTGTAGTGAGAGGAGGGTTGGAGGAAAAGCTGGAGAGGTGGAGGTTTGCACTAGAAAGAAGAGGAATGAAGATTAGTCAGCGTAAGACAAAGTACATGTGTGTAAATGAGAGGGATCCTAATGGAAAAGTGAGGTTACAGGGAGAAGAGATAAAGAAGGTGGAAGATTTTAAGTACCTAGGATCAACAGTCCAGAGCAATGGAAAGTGTGGAAAAGAGGTGAAGAAGCGTGTTCAGGCAAGCTGGAACGGGTGGAGAAAAGTATCAGGTGTGATGTGTGACAGAAGAGTTTCAGCTAAAATGAAAGGAAAAGGGTACAAATCCATGCTGTTTGGTCTTGAGACAGTGGCACTGAGGAAACGACAGGAAACAGAGATGGAGGTAGCAGAGATGAAGATACTGAGGATCTCTCCGGGAGTGACCAGGTTGGACAGGATTGGCAAATGTTAATAGGTTTGGAGATAAAGTCAAAGAGACCAGACTGAAAAACTGGAAAGACTGGAAACCCAAAGAGGAGGTATGGATACATTGAAGGAAGAGATGGAAGAAACTGACTTGCTGTGGTGACCCCTGAAGGGAAATGCCGAAAGGAGAAAAAGAACATGACTTGTGCTGTTGTGAAAACTCCAGACCTTAAACATAACTTGATCTGTGCAGAACCTAATCTGTGGCAAGTTGCTTACAGTTTTTGACAGATAATTTTCTTTCGCTTCACCAAAGACACACAGTAATGTAGTGGTGAGCTACCAGGGCCTTCATGGCAATCTCTCCTGACCTAAAACATGCCCAAATTATAAAACTGATTGTATTCATATTCAGACCATAAACCATTTCTTTGGTTTTCCAACTGAATTGCCAGCTTCCTTTCATAACTTTTTAAGTTTGCTTTTAGATACGTATATGATTTGACAATTAAACATTCAACATAACCAAATTTTAAGTGAATAAACTGAAGTTTTTAAAGTTATTACTGCCATTTTTATCCATGGTGGCTTTAGTTGCAGTAGATTTGGATACTGGTAGCTTGTTTATTGAGTAAAGGCATCTATTGCTGAGTCATGTATCTGAGACAAAAAACTGTTTCTACAATGTTTCACTGTAAGATTACATGTCAGGGTACAGTCTGGTACTCTTAAAAATGTAGTGTTTTGCCAAGTAAGTCATCTCCTAAACTTGTAAAGTTGCAGGGGTTGCTGGAGCCTAACCCAGCTGATTACAGGTGAAAGGCAGGGTACGTCCTCCCTTTCATTATGAATGAACTCTAATGCCAATTTGTTCCAAAAGGGCCACATATAACAACAATTTACACACACAATCATTCCAAAGGTCTATTTTACAGTGGCCAATCAACCTGGCATGCATGTCTTTGGAGGGTGGGTGGAAACTGTCATACGTAGAGAAAACCCACTCAGAGAGAGCATGCAAACTCACAGAGAAAGACTGGTAGTTTAAGCCTCACGCCATCTGGGTCTTGAATCCCCAACCATGTCACTATGAGTGCACAGTGCTAACCACTGCACCACAAGTTTTGCCAAGTGATTAGGAAAATGGAATGATGGGTAGATGCAGTCTAAAAAACAAAAAAAAAATTTTTGTTTAGAAGAGTTTTTACCTCCAGGAAGTGTGGAATGTACATGTACGTCTCTGGAACACCCGAGGAAGAGCCAAGACACACTGCAGCGACTATCGTTCACAACTGACGTATCCTGGTGCAAGTTTGTTTCTTGAAATTTTGAGGAAACGTCTTAAATTCAATATTTGAAAACTTTGATTATAAGGTGTTTACGTTTTACTCACTAAATGCAAATTCCTCTGATTCACTGTATGTTGCAAAAAAGCCTTTGTTACTATCTTGCTTGAAAGTGTACGCCATTCATTTTAACCACCACACCCTAAAATATTCCCCAAAAAATTGTGTTTTTTTTTTTTATTATTTAAATTCATGAGATTCTCTAATACAGTAATCTCCCATAACATTTTTTGAACATCTTTCCATTAGAATGATGATTACCCGTTTCTTCATGATTTAAAAACAAGTGCATAAAAGGTCACAATACTGGAGAGCTGTCTAGACAGAGATGAGATAAACAAAAGGCCAAAAAATGAAGCTTGCTTGTCATAATCATTACATTAATAAAAACTATATGTGACCGTATGATGAGAATTTGATCAAATAAACTTTTTGCACAAATTACGCCTATTTACGGACAAAGAGCTGTGGTTTGGTCTCTATGATTATAGATGAAACTCTACAGACTGTTGTGCACTTGAGGGAAAGTTTAATATCTCTTTAGAAACTCTTCTTTGTGAACCAAATGCAGAAAATTTTTATGAAAAATCAAAGTTACCGAACCTTAGGATAAAACGGGAATGAGTTAAATTACTATTAATGATGTCAAAAACACAGAAGTGAAAATAGATCATAGACTAACATAAAAAGAAGTTTTAACTCCAAATGAAGTTTCTACATTTTGTTAAAAAAGCACACATGAGCCAAATAGCAAAGCTCTCGATTTACAAGTCGATCTACTGTACGTTCCCACCTTCACCTATGGTCACCAGCTGTAGGTGGTGACTGAAAGGATGAGATCGCAGATACAAGCGGCCGAAATGAGCTTCGTCCGCAGGGTGGTTGGGCTCTCACTCAGAGATCGGATGAGGAGCTCTGCCATCCGGGAGGAGCTGGGTGTTGAGCAGCTCCTCCTTCCAGATTAAGAGAAGCCAGATGGGGTGGTTCGGGCATCTGATCAGGATAGCCCCCGAGCGCCTCGCTGGTGAGGTGTTTCGGGCACGTCCCACCGGGAGGAGATGAAGAGGCAGACCTTGGACCCGCAGTAGAGACTATGTCTCACAGCAGGCTGGGAAACGACTCGGGATCGTTCCAGGTGAGCTTAGAGGATGCAGCTGGGTTGAGAGAATCCTGGGCTTGCCATCTGAGGCTGTTGCCCCTGCGATCCGGCCCCGGATAAGCGGAAACACACACATCATTTATGATCATCTCTTTGTTAGAATATGACCTACATTAAATATCTCACTTTATAAATGGATTAAATATGAAGAAATATAAGTAGATGTTTGTCAGTTCTGTTCACATAACTTAACAGTTTTGCACTCTGGTGTGTTCTAAGAAATATTAAATTCATGGGTGTTATAATCTGTGAGTCTACATGAGTAACGTGTCAAGCTGTTTTTTAAACAAGCATGAATAATTTCAGGTTTTGTATATATATTTACATACATCATGTCCTATGTTTAGAAGACAGGGGTGATTACGAGTGATTATCCTCAAGAAGCCGTGCATGTAGTTCATGAATGTCATATCTGTGTGATTACGTGCATAAACACAGGATTACTACAGTAAAGCCGTGCAGTTTTGAGTGTACGGGCTTCCTGCCATTTTTCTAAACTTTCTCATGTTTTATCATTCAAAATCACAAAAGAAATGAACAATTATTAGAATGGGTTTTCAAATAATTTAATATTGTGTCTGCTTTCATTTGAAGCTTTAAAGTGATTTTTATTTTCTCCTGTATACATGTCTGCTTTGTTAAGTGGGCTAATCTTCCTTAGCCTTTTGGAACAGCGACCACTAAGAATAGCAAACAGTGACAATCTGCCAGAAACTGTGACTGGCTGGGGCTGGGAAAGGGTGCCCTTGGGCGTTTTCCAGCCCTATCTCAAAACCTTACATCATCTATTATTCTCCTGTTTATATTGATATGCAATGGTTTTGTTTGATCCATGTACAAATTCAAACAACAAATCACACAAAGCAAAGAAAAACTAAAGAACTCCAGATGTAATTTCTTTTCCATTAATATGCACATAAGGATATTCCTATGAATTTATTTAATCTTTATCTATCATTCGTGTAAATGTTTCCAAAGCCAGATGTATTGTTTGTGATGTCTTCTCGCTGTCCAGCTGTCACCAGCCCCCAACGTCTACATTCTGGATATTATTTCTGGCTTTCCATACTCCATCTTGGGGCACAACTGAGCCTCTTTTATTTTATGTGTCATAATGCGATAGCACAAATTTCCCTGCGAGGCATCACACTATTGGAAAAGCGAATAACATATGTTGTGTCTCAAACTCACCCTTCTTCCTCTCTTATCCCACTGGTGCAGATGACCAGTGAGTCTGCCAGTGCCAAGGGCTGAGGAAGAGGAGAGTGTTCTGGAAGCATGTCACATAAGCTATCATTCATCTCTACAGTAAGGAGCAAAGTAATTTGAGATCGCCAAATCAAAATGCACATGAAGAGCCATAAAGCATTAAAATCTACGTACCTACACCACCAAACATATTTCTGTGTGTTGTCTGCTTTATAGTTATCAAAAGAGAATAGTCTGAAGCGCCTTAAGGAACCCTATAAAGCAGATTATCTTCTTTGTCTTTGTCACGGACGAGGTTGGTGCTTTCCAAGAGGGTGCGTGTTCATATCTCTATTTTTCTTTCCTTTTTGTTTTCTAGTTTGTGTCGTGTTTCACAAGGTGGCTTCTCCACGTTAATCCTTCACTCAACACCAAGCTTGCAGGGCATACTGGGAGCTTCATCATGTAGGGGGGAAACATGGCAGTAGCGTTAGAAACCCTAAGCAACGTATCCATAATGAAGCTTCGCCAGGCAGGCGGTTTCAGATGGATTATCTTATCTCTTGATTGGAGGATGAGGGGAGGTTATTAAAGGGAGATAACGAGAAAGTGAAATGGAGAGCAACTGATTGAGCCGGGGAGTAGGAAAAGAAGGAGAGTTGCTAAAAGTGAGAACGAGTTCAAATGAGGCGAGAGAGATGATGAAAAGAGTAGCCACTTGGTCCTTTGAGACTTCTTTTCTTCCCTTGCTGCCAAATTAGCCCAATTAGTCAAAGTGGCCTCTGTTCAGGCTGCTGTCAAACCCCAACACCGCAGTGCAGTGCCAGCGGTCATTCTCCCTCATTTAAGGCTTTTCGACTTGCGTCTCTTCTCCTGAGCCACCTGCACACGTCTCCGCTGAAATGATCATTCTAAGTATGTGTGAGTATGTGCAGAGTCAGAGATCTTCTGAGAGTGCCTGCATGTGTTTATGGAGAAAGCTTAAAAGGAAGACGTTCTCTTTAAATCACTCCCTGCTACCCCAGCGTGGTGCCTTTGCGTCCTTTTAGTTACAGCCTCTAAAGCAGAGGTGTGAGAATTTTTTTAAATACCCGAGGTAAAATCAACCAAGTTTCTTTGAAAGGGAACCATCACCAAAAGCTCTTTAATCTCGCAACATCTGAAGAGCTGAAGTCTTACAAAGTCCAAAGGAAAAGATTCAAGAAATAGGATGTAGAGAGTGAGTAAAGTCTAGGTAAATGCCCTCAGCAGGAGTGCAGATTCAGTCATTTTACAACACAATAACAAAACCAACAAAATAAATGGCTTCAATTTGATGTTATTGTTTAGTTTGTCATGCAAAAGCACAAAAAATTCCTACAGAGAATAATGTCCGCAGTCACCCTACAGCATCTCCCATGACATCATTTAAACACTGGTAACTTTAGTCCACAAAGTCCCTTTAAAAAAGTCACTCCTTGTTCCTAAGATGAAGGAATTTCTCATAACTCAATAGACTAAGTCATCTTTCATTTCAAATCTCTGAAATTGGAGAAAAACTGGTGTGTGATAATCACCTGCCCAAGGGAAAACGGGCCGAGAAGAATCGAGAGAGACATAGATATGAGAGAAAAGAGAGAGAGGAAGGTGGGTTAATTGGACGACCTTGTTGCAAGAACATGAACAAACACACCTTAAGCCACATGAATGGTGGCAGGGAGATGGCGAAATCACTAAGTGAGTCAAAGTGCAGGCATTCATCTTTTTAATTTACCTCACTAGGGTTGGATTTCACCCTGGGCTCTGTCAATGAAAAGCAAACACAGGTTCTACCAGCTCAAACCAACCAGGAGGGTTATTTACCTGTGCAAAGCATGCCAACGCTCAGAGGTAGATCAGAACTAGAAGCCTCTATCTCAGAAGGCATCACCCACTCAGAAGTATCAAACCTTCTTTTTTCTGATACATAAAAACACAATATTGTCTTAATTTTCACACACGGATGCCACTATCCTTCCGCTCAGATTGATGCCGTTAGTTTTGACATAAACAGTATGTGATAGTTTCATGAAAGTTAAAAGCTTTCTTAGATTTCAAGCTGAACATCAAAGGACTTTGACATCTTGTCCACGTATGGAAAAGTCTCGTAGTTTTATTACCGTAATCATTTCCCATCAGCCTTGACAAGGCCTGTCAAAATCCTGTCGAAACACGGTGTCATTGTTCTCAGCTAATGATGATCCTGTTGGATTTGTGTCAAAAGTTGTTTACAGAAGTGATTTGAAAAGAACAGAGGGGAGAGGAGTACACTCGTAAAACATCAAATAAAAGTATTGCTTTTCATTTTTTTCCCTCATTCCTTTTTAGTATTCTAATTTTTGAAGGTGGCAGAGCTTTGGAAATGGATGTGTCTTGGCATGTGAGCTGTGGTTTTATAAAATTGTGAATGTTGTTAACCTTAAATAAAGCAAAGAGCTTGTTGTTTCATTTTTTTTTTTTAAAAAAGAGAGATTTTTCTGCACAAAGACGAAAGGTCCCAATGTTATTTTCAATACATCATCCAAGTAAATGAATTTCAAATGTTTGAGTGAGATCTGAATTTTTATTTAATGGATTGAATGAGTTCAAATGTTGGAGACAAATATGACGCAGTAAATAGACAACTTACAAAAAAGTCCCTTGTATGCATCATGGTTCCTGTAACAAAAGCGACAAAAACCTTTGTTCTATCGGCAAGACCTTTGATTAACCTATGGACTTCTGTTGATTGGTAAAAATGGCTGATTCTGTCAATGAATTTGATTCTTTCATGTCTGTGACAAAAAAAAAAGAATCAATAATTATTCAGTAATTCTAAACCAAAAACAGTAATCCTGGATTTTTTGTTCAATGTATTGTTTTCTACTAATCCCACTAATCATGGTGGGTTCTTAGCAACTATTACTTAGGATCAACAGTCCGGAGCAATGGAGAGTGTGGAAAAGAGGTGAAGAAGCGTGTGCAGGCAGGCTGGAATGGGTTAAGAAAACTATCAGGTGTGATGTGTGATTGAAGAGTTCCAGAGAAAATGAAAGGAAAAATGTACAAAACCGTGGTGAGACCGGCCATGCTGTTTGGTCTACAGACAGTGGCACTGTGCAGAGATGGAGGTAGCAGAGATGAAGATGCTGAGGATATCTCTGGGAGTGACCAGGATGGACAGGATCAGAGGAACAGCTCATGTTAGAGGTTTTGGAGACAAAGTCAGAGAGGCCAGACTGAGATGGTTTGGACATGTGCAGAGGAGAGAGAGAGAGAGTACATCGGCCGAGGGATTCTGGGTTTGGAACCACCATGAAAGAGGTCTAGAGGAAGACCAAATAGCAGGTTCATGGAAACAGTGAAGGAAGACATGAAGATAGTTGGCGTGGCCAAAGAGGATGCAACAGATAGGGTGGCGACCCATGAAGGGAAATGCCGAAAGAAGAAGAAGTTCTTAGCATCTGTTCTTCTTCCTATTGCTGCCAAATGTGCTCAATATAATAAGACCTTTAAACTTTATAAACTCAAATCAAATGAATTTGTTTTTTATATATTATTTGTCTTTATTCCATCAGTTTTATACTTTTCCATCATTTCCTTGTTGGTTTTTAGTTCATTCAGTTTTATCTAGTTCCTGTCAGAACAAAATTGAGCTGAAATGTGTGTGTGTGTGTGCTCGTCCAGGGTGTGTAAACTCAGATTATCCTTGTTGGCTTCTTTTGTTTCTCACATGTGCATTTCCTGATCTCAAAGTAGTGATTTTTAAATTAACATTTTTTCTTTTAGCCTGAAAGCTTAAAATCGCATCTTAACGCCAACAAATTTGGAAAAAAAAGAGCTTTCCATTCAGACTGTGTGCTCATCAAGTTCAACCATCATGACATTGTGTTGATTTTGCCTTGAGGGGACTTTGTATTTATCAGTACTGATACAGTTTGCTTTTGTGTCTTATGCTGTTTATCTTTTTAAAAAGAAATTTTAACACTGATTTGTAATTTTTGAACAGCACTACATAAAGCAAACTGCCTCAAATGAGGATCCTTTTTGGTTAAAAATCCTGACAATTTAATAAATTATCATCTTTAGTTAATTTGTTGCTTTAATTTTTTTTTTTTACAGTCAAATGTCATAGTTTAGAATGAAAAACCAAGAGGTTTAGTGGAAAAAAATAGATTAAAAATAGGGAATTTTAAAATATCTTTCAGGTGGTATCGAATCAAGCAACTGTAGTTTAACCAAGTTGTTGTCATGACACCAGGACACCATATGCTGCACCCACTGTAGTTTGTCCTAGAACTGTGAAGTTGTCTCCAAACTTTGTAGGGAGATTAGAGAGGAAAAGTCAAGCAAAATCGGTCCTGGTCAAACCGAGCAGAGAGCTCAAAACACACCCTTGAAGGACCCCAGTGTCAATGACAACAGTGGAGGAGGTTAAACTCATTACACAGTAACCGAAAAATACTCAAATGCTGCCATTGCTGTTATGCAGAACAGCTTTGCTGTACAAAAAGAGAAAAAAGTAACATTGAAACATCCGTAAAGTTTGAGAAAACTCTAACTTGTAAACCAACAAGCTGGAAAATACAAACCAACCTCTATTTTCGTTCATTATTTTTTATTATGAACGAACAAGAAGTTTTTGAGCTTTTATCAATCTGCTCTTCTTCAATTTTTGCTTTGCTGGAGGGGATTGAGTGGACCACATCTTAGGCCCTCCTGGCCACCTCTTAACCTCAGCTCTGGCGTATGTCAGATTGCTGCGGGACCTGCCGGATGCTTCCAAAAGCCCACAGACTAATTAGGCCCTCCGCATGAGTCTGATAAGAAGAACTCGCTGGTGATGGAGAATCGACACAGTCCTACTGAGCAGCCAAATGAGCCGGGCTCTGAAATGAACGAACAGACAGATGGCTGCTGGCTGACTGTTGAGAAGGGGCCATGCAGGGCTGTAAAGAAGACCCAAGGGCCACAGGGGCCAGGCGAAGGGGGTCGAGCCAACAGAGGTCTGGTGCCATCCAAGGAAGATAGACAAGATTGAGATGCAAATGAGAAGAAAGTTGCAGATGGATAAATGAAGCAGCATAACCATCATCTGGAGATAATACTTGGGGCAGAGGGAGTAAATGTTGCCGTGGAAACTGGTGGTCATAGGTTTTTCTCATTAACCCTTTGTTTACTCTTAATATAAGGTTGTTTACTAGTTTCACCCGAGGCATGTTTGAGTACAGAGACCTCTGGCTCTTACTTCATGCTACATCTCAACATGGGTAATTACAGCTATTCACAAGGGACTTATATCCCAACAATCAGCTGGATAAAAAGAAAGATCGTCCTCTGATCTTTCTAAGGCTTCTGAACATTTTCAACTAATAAAGAAACAAAGATTCCTTTCTGGCAAAATTTATGCCATAAAAGGTATATCCAGACAAACAAACATGCTCGTTTTTCTGCATGTTTGCCTTTTTTCATATTTAAGCTCCTTGCATCAGCAGATCTTCCCCAAAAATGTGGAGATGTGTTTACTGTGAAGGTTAATTTGTCATAAAGTCCACACATAAGAGAAGAAATAGCATCACAGATAACATTTCCGTATTTGTGACAGCTAACGTCCACCCTGGTGGCATGCTTCCAGCTACCCCCTCGGTCCTGCTATGACAGGCCTTCAACTAGAAGAACAAGGAGATGAATAAAGGTGTGTCAGTGCACACATGGAAATGCCTACGTATTATTTCACATGCCAGAAGCATGATGTTTTGCATTTCAAGGTGGGTGAAAGCTTCAACTTCCCAGCTGTACATCCAAAGTCTCAGACGACACATCCAAAGTTCCAGTTGGCAGGCCGTTGGTGGACACAGATTAAACTGGAGAGACTGAAGAAAATATGCTGAAATGGACATTTATGTGTTATAGAAGAAAATGCTCCTGTGTTAGCAAATTTCTTTCAGATTGAAGATATTTAATTTTTTTTCTTTTTGGCATTTCTACAAGGAGTTTTTGCAAGATTTAATTAATAAAAATATTAAAATAATTATGGTGACCAAAAGAATGATGTCGCGGATACAAGCGGCCGAAATGAACTTCCTCTGCAGGGTGGCTGGGCTCTCACTCAGAGATCGGGTGAGGAGCTCTGCCACCCGGGAGGAGCTCGGTGTCAAGCCGCTACTCCTCCAGGTCGAGAGGAGCCAGATGGGGTGATTCGGGCATCTGGTCAGGACGCCACCGGAGCGCTTCGCTGATAAGGTGTTTCAAATACGTCCCACCGGGAGGAGACCAAGAGGTACACCCTGGACCCACTGGAGAGACTATGTCTCCTAGCTGGGTAAGCTGGAGGATCCAGCCGGGGTGAGAGAAACCTGGGCTTCCCATCTGAGGCTGCTGGCTCGCGACCCAGCTCCGGACAAGCGGAAGACGACGGAACGAACGGAACAGAAAGAATTTTACAAGACTTAACAGTTGTCCACTCCGGTCTTTTTTTGGCAACAATTTGACTAAAAAAAAGAACTGTCTGTATTTTATTATTGAATGATTACATAATATAAGTACAAAAAAATGAAGCACAACTACAAACTTGTTCCAGAATATAAACGGAATTTTGTATTTTAGCTGTAAAACTTCATTCCACAGAGAAAGAACAGAGACGTCAACAGCTCCCTGTAAATTTTTTAGGCTGTTGCATTCACCATCATTTTATCCATAGAAAGATGCTCACACCAGTTGTTCCATCGATCCAGCTAACAGCTACCCACACGGTAAGGGTGGAGTTAGATGTAGAGATCAGGGTTTGCCAAACCAAATGTCCCAACCAGAGCCGGAGGCTTTGGTGGAAACTGGGCTTCTAAAAACAAACCTTTTCACCCTGCTTTGGAAAAAGATCATACTTTAAACTACAGACACACACATACATCTTCTGCCCACACCATGAATTTTTTTGGCGGAGAAACATTAAGATCCTATGTGACCATTTTTTATTTATTTATTTTTTATCATTGGAAACCCAAAATCCCATCTGAGGAGCAGAGAGCATTTCCACCAATGTTCTTGTATTTCTCCTGCTTCACAGAGGAGCAATGTGTGTGTTTGAAATACACTTAAACACACTTAAACCTTCACATTAGAGGCTCACAGAGTGAACACCCACCTAGAGAACCCGTAGTTCACGTTTTCAGAAATAGAAAAAGGCTCAGTTTTTCTTAAATTTGACATCCAGAGCAGATGTTCATGCCCTTTTCTGGAAGCTTTTAACAGCAGTCCTCACAACACAATGAGCATGGGTGGACCTTCAGGGATTCAAACCATGTCTCTTTTTTAATGGGTCTGTTATGTTTTCTATCTTTTTGTTTTGAGGTGAGAAACTGAAGATCTGTGTCTTCTGATCAAGAAACCAATCAGAGTTCAGCAGCTTAAAAATATTACAGAGGAGATGAATGTATTGACACAACCACACAGCTTTCTCATGTGTGTTTGTGTGTGTGTGGTCTGTGTACGAGTTGTGTGCATGTGCTCCATTCCGTCTTTCCCAGGAGGCCTACCAGTCTCTGCTGTTTAAATTGGAGCTGATGACAGGTCTTTGGCACAGATGTCACCAGGTCCGAGTCCTTTCCTGGCTTATCAGATCATGTTCCACTTTCAGAACCCTTGTTTCACATATCCCTACCTTTCCACCTCTTCCCTGCCAACAGGGTCTACCTGCTCCAGCTGCCAGGTATCCTAAAAATATTTTATGTTGGGCCAGCATTCCTTTTCTTCTGGACTGCTGTCTGTTGTAATTTCTGTCTTTCAAAGGTTGCTTGATTTTCAGCTAATGAAACTGATTCAAGTTTTTTTTTCTCCATCCAAACAAACGTGTCCAGTTGCGTCTAATCACCCGCTTTTGTAGATAATGGACATTTTTGTACAAGTTTAAAATTTCCTCCAAATACTTTTGTAATGTAACCCAAACTTTCTAAAAAGTCCATTAAAAATAAGAAATTAGATATTTAAAGTGGTATTAATGTTTGAAATTAATACAAGAGCAACTGCTGCGTAAATTCAAAGTATTTTGTTTGTTTTTTTAATAGAAAATCCATCATCTAGTAAAATATTTTATGACTTATTCATTACAGAAAAGCTCAACATTTAAATTTTTCCAGTTTTTCTCAGACAACATGGTTTAAAAACCATTAGACATTTTGACCTGTGGCATGTCGTTGCATAAAAACATAAATCTAAACCTAGTCGATTTCTGACAATGGGTAAGTGCAGCGCATTTCATAAAAATAAATACGCGCAGACACCAGTAAGTGCCCATAAAGATGTAAAAATGCAAAAAACATTGCACATTAAGTACACAGTTGTTTGGAATTTTACCCTCGCCAGATATGAAAAATGAGGCTTGTGCATGAATTTACAATTCAGATGGGTTTCCTAAGGGATACCCATTTAGGATGCATTGGTATAATATATTTGTTGTCTTTACTGCTCACCACTGCCATTGAACATCATTAGGTAATGCGCACTCACTGGTGGAAGGGGAGCTTATGTTTATCATCATTTACTTGGCATGGAGTCGTTAGCCGGGGCCTTGGGTCGACTCTGTAGTGAACCGGCGTAGAGTATTACCACCATGGCTGTGTTTCACCCTGCTCTATGTCTCCTGTGATCATCTATCATATCAGTTTTACATACTAAAGACCAAGCAAGATGAATTCCATTAGCAGCATGTGTGTAGCGATGTGAGCACATTAGCATGGCGGTGTGTGCAAAGTGGACGAAATATTTGTACACTGTGTGCATACTCGCCCACATTTAGGCAACATGGATATTCACTTTCTGCTCTACACGCTTTTGGGAATGAGAGCCTAATAAATAAATAAAAAGTCTAGACAACAATGTTGGTCCACAGAGGGAAAATAAAATCCACGCTGAGTGGATCCTTGTTGCCTGCTGTGAAGGGATTAGGAGAGTCATTTTCCAGGGTCTTGAGAAGAGATCTATATGAAACCCCACAATCTGGGTTTTAACTGCATTATATATTTCCCTGTGGGGTGTAAGAGAGACCTATCCATCACATTTTAGGGGAGAAAAAATAGCATAAACGTCTTCTTCTTCTTCTATCAGCATTTCCCTTCAGTGGTCACCACAGCAAGTCAGTTTCTTCCATCTAACCCTATCTGCTGCATCCTCTTCGGTGACGCCAACTATCTTCATGTCTTCCTTCACTGTATCCATGAACCTCCTCTTTGGTCTTCCTCTAGGCCTCGTTACTGGTGGTTTCAAACCCAGCATCGTTCTGCCGATGTGGGAGAATAGACTTTAAAGCTGCTCTGCTTGTATTTAAGTCTGTCCATGGCCTAGCACCAAAGTACATCTGTATATATGTTAGTACTTTATGAACCATCTAGAACTCTGAGGACTTCTGGGACCGGCCTCCTGCTGGAGCCTAGGGTTGGGACTAATCATGGAGAAGCTGCATTTCAATTTTATGCTGCAAAAGTCTGGAACAAACTTCCTGAGGCTGTGAGACAGGCCTCCACTGTGATGATGTTTAAATCTAGGCTTATGTTTAATTTTGCATTTGATTAATTACTCTTTTTATCTGTTTTAATGATTTTTTTTGTTTTCTTTTTTTAAACATTTTGACTTTATGTTTTGTGGCATTTTTTCTACCTTGTGAAGCACTTTAAATTACGTTTTGTATGAAATGTGCCATACAAATAAACTTGCCTTACTCTCTCTCCTCTGCACATGTCCAAACCATCACAGTCTAGCCTCTCGGACTTTATCTCCAAAACCTCTAACATGTGCTGTTCCTCTGATCCTGTCCATGCTGGTCACTCCCAGAGAGATCCTCAGCATCTTCATTTCTGCTACCTCCATCTCTGTTTCCTGTCTTTTCCTCAGTGCTACTGTCTCTAGACCAAACAGCATGGCCGGTCTGAAGCATGAAAAAATTTCTGAAAAAAATAGCATGAACGTAAATGCGTAAAATATATTGTTATTTACGAAACATCTTATTCCTATAATGTTAATTTGAAGCCTCGTATACAATCCTATTTTTACGGGGAATAATTTTCTTAATGAGAATAAACCTATGAGCTGTTTCTAATTGTTTAGACACTGATTTATTTACTTTCTTTTCTATTCTGACCATTCAGGCTATTAGCTTCATAGCAACATTCAAGGCAAATCCTGAGTCTAACATTGCCCTCAAGCAAACAACACAAACACACACATACGCACAAAAATTTGTTTAGGTTTTTTTAATACAGAGCAAAGCTGGAAATACTCTCTGACTTTGGTTAATGGAGAGATTCATTTGACATGACATTGCATGTTCAATAACATTTCTATCCACTCTTTTTTAAGTTTTTTACAGCACTTGTGTGGATAATAGAATTAGGCATTTTAGATTATTACTCTCGACCTTTTGCTGTTTTTAGTTCTTTTTAATCTGGATTTTCCTTTTTTTTAAGTAAAATATTGCCAATTTGATCAAAAATATTCTTATTGTGTTTGACATTCCTTGATTTAATTACAGTTTTATTTAAATATTTCACATGAATTCATGTGTGTAATTACATCCACCTCACCTCATCCAACTCATAAACATATTTCTGTGTAAACACACACATACATTTATACATATATGTTTTTCTACTATGTGTCATTCTTTGATTCACCTTAAATCTTCAAACTTCCCAAAAGATTTATTTCATCCCTTTTTCCTCCATTTCTTTTTCTCTTCTGCTCCTTAACTCTTTTCTCACTCCCAATATGCCGCCCAGGTTCCCGCACAGTGAGTAATGTGAATGGACTGAGTCTCCCGGGTGTCGCGGCCTTCTCTTTAGCCTCGCAGGCAAACAGCAGCACACAGAGCTGCAGCCGTCTGTGGGGGCAAAGAATAGGACGATGTAAAAGAAGGATGATGGGTTTCATCTTAGACTTGGGAGATTGTATTGCCTGCTGCATCTGGAGCAGAGCAGAGTAGGGAGGGTGCTACTTGGCCAAGGCAGAGCATTCCTGACACTGCTTTGTTTTGAGTTGGTATGGACTTGACATATGCCTCAAATCGTTTGCTCTCACCACGCTGCAGATCCATGCTCCATCCTGATCGGAGACAGGGCCCTGCTGTCTGCTGCTCAGTCTGTGCGTTTGTGTCATTTTAAGTATGTTTGTGTGTCACATATGCGATTTTATGTGTGCGCTGGCGTGTTTACAGTGCGTGTGTTTGCTTTGTGCAAACATGATGGTGAGCTTGAACGGCAACATCCGACAGTGCTGTTTTCTGCTTCAGTGCCTGTCCGTTGTTCAGTTTCCTTCCATGTTGCTCTGTGTAACAGAGCAAAAAACTGCTTGTTAAATATAAGAAAAATAAGATTTTTATCGTTTACTTATTGACCTTTCAAAAATCTAAGTTCTAATTAAACTTTGACTTTTTGTCAGGAAATTCTGTCTCCGCCCCCATCCTGCCTGATGACTAATTCATAATTATGTGGCACATATGTGCTCATTTATTCATTTTCTGAACTGCTTTGTCTATTAGATGGTCAAAATGGGTTATTAAAAGTTACCCTGGCTAGTTGGCATGTTAGAGGTAAGGTACACTTTGTTCAAGTTGCCAGTCTGTCTCAAGGCCACAAAAAGACCAACAACCAATAAGATGAGTACTCACACTTGTGGACAATTTAAGCCAAAAAGCCAGCCTAATGTACATGTTTATGGCAATGGGATGAATTTGGGGTAACGGGGGAACACATGAACCAGTTTGTGATTAGCATAAATTTTAACTAGGATGCTGCATTGGTCCGTCGAGGTAAAGAAAGAGTTAAGCCGAATAGCAAAGCTCTCAATTTACAAGTGGATCTACGTTCCCATTCTCACCTGTGGTCACCAGCTGTGGGTGGTGACCGAAAGAATGAGATCGCAGTTACAGGCGGCCGAAATAATCTTGCACCGCTTGGCTCTCACTCACAGAAATAGAATGAGAAGCTCTGCCATTCGGGAGGAACTCGAAATCAAGCCGCTCCTCCTCCAGTTTGAGAGAAGCCAGATGGGGTGGTTCGGGCATCTAGTCCGGATGCCCCCTGAGCACCTTGCTGATGAGGTGTTTCAAATACGTCCCACCCGGAGGAGACAAGAGGCAGACCCTGGACCTGCTGGAGAGACTATGTCTCATAGCTGGTTGAGGAACGACCCGGGATCCTTCTGGGTAAGCTGGAGGATGCAGCTGGGGTGAGAGAAACCTGGGCTTCCCATCTGAAGCTGCTGCCTCACGACCCAGTTCCGGATAAGCGGAAGACGACGGAACGGAAATACATTTTTGGGAAAACGTTGTTGTAATTGAAGCGATCAGACCACCTTTTCTGAATCTGTATTTATTTAGATTTGTTCATCACAATTATGCTTGCTTTCTGTTGCCACAATTTGCAAATGAAAAGTGCATCCCTCTTCATAATTGCCACGAACACTCAGACATATTTTCTTCGTACGTCTAAAATGTCCAACATTTGGTGCACAACTTCAATGAGCGAGCTATTCTAACGTAAGTTGCAATTGATCTAACATTAATAGTGTCAGCAAATAAAAGCAGTTTCTGAATGTGTGATGGTTTTGGGCACCAGTAAATTGGATGTCCAGGTATGTTCACACAAGCGTTTAGACTACTAAATGTGAAATGGATCATCAGCTCTCTGGCATCTAGATCACTAGAGCATAGTTGCTGCATTTTATGCTACAGTAGTCTGATTTTTAAGACTTAATCTGCTCATGTGAATGTTTTATGCTTAATTTCATGGAGTGGAGTACTGGCTGATGCTGCGTGGGCACAACCATTACCTGGTCACAGTTGGTGGTGTTGAGCAGCGTGGGGGGCTGGGGTACGGTAGGGGCAAGGGAGGGGGTGAGCACAGCACAGTGAAGATTTTTGAGTTAAAGTCCTATTTCACCTTGGATCGAATAATACATACAGTATGTACCAATGTTGAAAGGGTGCTGGGCAGTCACCAACGTAGAAGTCTTTAAGAAATAAGAGTGGATTTTTCGGGAGACATTGATCCATATGAGAGTTGTAACTTTCTGAGAATGACATTTTAAAATAAACACTCTCAAAGGTGCATAAAGGAGCATTAGTCACGCTAAGCCCGTCATTTGTATCGTAATTAGGAGGGTAAAAATGTGATGAAAGGCATATATAAACTCTAGTAGAAAAGTTGAGTAAGACAACGCAAGTTTTTTATTAGTGTAAAAAAACAATCCGTAAAAGGCATTAAGTCCACTAACAATGCCGTATAAATCCTAGAAAAGCTGACACAAGACAAAGTCCCACATAGCACTGTCTCATTCTCAGTTTATACTGCTGATAAACTGATGAACTGGCACTGAATTAGGCACACACTCTGGTTTTTTATTGTGTGGGTAATCATGAGGACCAAGTGCATCTAATCAACCAACCTGCAGGAGAGCTGGAAACACGAAACACATACAGGACATGATCCCAACAAATTATCCCTAAATGGCTGTAATAAATGTATAGATAAGCACATGTAAACCTGTGTGCTCCATGAGTGTTAACATCTTGCTGCTGTTGTCCACCACGATGGTGTGCTGCAGAGCTGCCTAATGAACAACTTGCGTTGCCCTGGAGCAAAGTGCTAATCAAGGCTGTCCCCTAACTCCAGTCTAATTGTCCACATCCAGCTGATGAGGCAACACAGCTCTTTTTTTACAGAGCACTTACTGAGATCATTGATTTGAGAAATGATCCAGTGGACTGTACTAACTCAAATATTATTGGGTGGCCATTTAATAGCATTTGGGGGATGGTCTTGTTGATGTCTACTGCAGTGCTAATTGTGTCTAATTTACTGTGAAGTCTTTCCCAAAGCTGCAGTTGCTGAAAGAGCCTAATGGTTTTAATCTTCACTTTCTATCAATCTTAAGCAGGAGGAGACTAAAGGAAAAGTGAGTGAAAATTCAAATTAGTAGCTATTATTAATGAAAAAAAATTGTAGATGGAAAACATACAGTTTTTTTATTTATTGTCGTACATAATTTTGTTTCGTCTTTGGCTGCACGGTGGCGCAGTGGGTAGCACAGTGGCCTCACAGCAAGAAGGCTGTGGGTTCAAGTCCCGGGTGGGGGCGAGGCTTGGAACACCAGCCTTTTTATGTGAAGTGTGCATGTTCTCCCCATGTATGCGTGGGTTTTCTCCGGGTACTCTGGTTTCCTTCCACCCTCCAAAAAACATGCATGTTAGGTTGATTGGCCGCTACATGATTGCCTCTAGGAATGTGTATGTGGCCCTGCAACAGACTGGTGACCTGTTCGGGGTGTACCCTCACCTTGAATCAGCCGGGATGAGCTCCGGCACCTCATGGAATAGGTAGATGGTTAAGGTAGTGACTGACTGTTTAGTCTTCTGAATCGCTTATTCCTTATCGGGACTGTGGAGGGTGCCAGTACCTATCCCGGTTGTTTTCAGGCGAGACACAGGGTACACCCCGAACAGGTCACAAGTTTGTTGCAGGACCACACACATATACAACCATCCACACATACACTCATTCCTAGGGGCAATTTGATAGAGGCCAATCAACCAACATACACTTTTTGGAGGGTGGGAGGAAACCGGAGTACCCGTAGAAAACCCACACATGCAAACTCCAAAGGTCAGTGTTTCAAGCCTCATCCCACCCAGAACTCGAACACCAGCCTTCTTTTTGTGAGACCATTGTGCTAATCCCTGCGCCACCGTGCAGCCCATTAAATAATTTATTCCAATTAAAAGACATTATGATTTAAAAATGGTCTTCTCATTGTGTTGCTAGCTTGCATCTCATCAACCATGTCTGTTATTTGCATATTTTAGACATTTGTATTGTCCTTTTAAAATCTGTCAATGACTTGATCTGGAGCACATAGTGGGAAACCCCAAACCACATGCTGTGCAGTCATAGGAAATGTTCACATGTACGTTTACTCGAGCATACGACATGATCTCAGCAAACATCGTACGGAAGGCCTTCTCGTTGGATACTTATTAATCTTCTCTGTGCCCATGCCATCAGCTTTAAGGCTGTGTAATGACTCGTAACCAAGGCACTGCTCTGTTCTTAATGTGGGCCTACTGGGATAACCCCATCCTCAAACACCAGGTTGTCCACTCATCAGTTCCAAAGGACAACCGTTTTTTTCTCTTCTACAACATATTTGCTGTGCTATAGTTACATTTCTTTGTTTTTATTCAGAAATGATTAAATGTGGTTGACATTCTCAGTTATTTGTTTAAAGCATTCCTCCATTATTCTAGCACACATATTTTATTTATTCATCGTCCTCTTCTTCCATCTATTTAAAAAGAGTGACCCAATTATTGTTTCTGTTGCGCTCTAGGTGAACTCATCACCTCTGTGTTACCTCTGGATTTGCCCCCTCCACTCCAGGTCTTGGCTCTTTTCCAGGCCACATTATTCCATTTAAACTTCAATCCTATTTACAGCCTATCCTCGCCTGCCTCAAGGCATCAAACTATTCATCCGGCGGACTTCGTATCGCCTGGTTCCTCCATAAAAGCTCCTGCTGGGGAATGTGTCCTACAGTCGTGCATGTTTGCCCATGTGGTGCAAAAGCCGCTGGTTGAGTTTGCATGTTTATGTGAACACTTACAGTGAGATTGAAGAAACAAATGCTTTAGCTCCTCTATATTGAAAATGTTCGTTTTTTGTAAACAATTAATACGCCAAGTGGTTGTGTATGGTCATATAAGATGTATAGCATGCTTTTTCTTTCAGTTATTTATTCAAGTGAAACACCTTCATTTTGATTTAGTACTGATGGGTTTTTATTTTATCATTATTTGTTTTTGTGAAATTAAATGACTGCATCAAGAAAATTATGTATGGTGATAATAATTGTTGATAAATCAATAAACCTAAAAAAATTAGTTAGACGGCAAAGAGAACCAGAAATGAAAAGAAAAAATTAAATGTAGGTTTGACAGCATTATGACTTTGATGGCATACATTCACATTACAACAGCGACAGATGCAGAAGTCATTTCCTGAAAGCCCCCCCACTATGTCTGTCAGGATCCCCTCACCTACCGCCAGAGGGAGCCCTAGATGTTCCTAATCAACCTGATTAGGGTCACTTGAGGATGATTCCTGATTCCACATATCTGTGAACCCTGCCATCTATTTAAGGACAATCACCCCGGACTTCCCTGTCGTGTCATACCATTCCTTCCAGCCAGGTCACCCTGGTTGCCTGACCATGTTTGAAAATTGTTATTATTTGAACTTTTGAAATCCTGAGTTAATCCTGTGCTCTTTACTTTACAGACTTACCTGAATTGTGTTAATAAGCCTTGTTTGATGTCCTGCAATTGGGTCCTCCTCCTTCCACGTCTCTGAAAGCCTGACAATGTCATGTAAAGAAGGAGAGGTTTTGTCTTCCCTAAATTTTAGTGTTTACCCACATCCTTTTGGTTCTTCATCTATGAACTCCAAGAAACAATCAAGTACAACGTTGACGCTTTCAATTTGCAATCAATTAATCCTTCTTCTGAAAAGCTTGTCCAACTCAAGTTTGCAGGGACTGGAGCTCATCCTTGTTTTTTTTGGTTTACATATTTTACAAATTGTTAAAAATTTTAGATGGTTTCTATAGGTTATTGGTGTTTTTGGATAAGCAAAATTTAATAATGACATGAAAGGGCACATCACTTGCTTTCTTTGCTTGCTCCATCAACAGACCAGTCCTAACCTGAAGACCTTTAAGCTTGTTTCTTATAGATTTCCTGAACAAAGATACCTCTTCTTTGTCAAAACAAAGTACATCTGCTATATCTTACTAGCTTGATTGTGGATTCAATTAAACTCATTTTACTTAACAGTTCTCAGCTCAGTATGCTTGTCCATCCAGACAGAAAACTCTCCTTAAATTGCCTGACTACAAAAGTCACCACATATTGCCACATTTTTCAAATCTGGCAATCAAATAAAAGGGCCATTTAAAACAACAATTTAGAAAGAAGTCAAAATAACAACTGATGAAGGTAAGAGTTTAAAGATAAAGTCTAAGAGTTCAGAAGAGGGTGAGGAGATCACAAAGCATGCTATCAAAGAACGTAGGCCATGCTAAAGGAACTGAGAAGGAGCTGTCAACTTATGGCTTAACAGACTTCCCCCTTCTTTGACTTCCTCTCTCATCCTAGATTGTGCCCTGGTGAAACCTCCTGCATCAGCGGAAAGGAGAAGCAGAGGAGAGGTAGGATAAAAGAAATGCCCATCACCATCCTCCTCTCCCTGTTTTTTTGTTGTTGCATCTTGTTGTTTCCTCTTTGCCTTTCACGTGGCATCTACTCCTTCAATTAATGTGGAGGATGCTTCTAATGGGCCGCTGCAGCTACGTTTCAGGCAAGGCTCTTTGGTGTGCACAAAGTCAGGGAAAGCGGGTGATAGAGTGAGACAGGCGAGAAGGGCGATAATGTGAGGCGGATTGACAAGCACAAGGAGGCATTAGGCAAATGGCATCATTAAAAAGTGCAGTTACCTGAGCCAGGCTTCCTGTGGCGTCAGATAAGAGAACGGGCCAAAGAGAGAAACATGTCGAGGCTTTCTGCCTCCAGCTTTGCTGCTCTGGTAAATTTGATCTTCTTGCTCTTCTTCTCTTGTTTTAATTTCCTCCACCACTTCACTCGAGGCTTGCTCATGAGGCAGAGACCAAAGGAGAGATGCAACATTTGGAGCAGACCTCTTTGATGGCATCACTTCGTGTATGTGGGAGTGTGATAAAGATTCATTGGCTTGTGTGGAAGATGCAAGATGAGGTGGCCACTGACTCCAGGTGTTAGCTAAGCTTTGACTACAGTTATTTTATCAAAATTAAATTAAAAAACAATTTATCATGACTAAATGTGATTGGTTTAAGTAGTTATTCTAATAAATCCTAACCATGCACAGTGTCTAAGGAGAGTGTTTGTTGGACGCACATGCGACTGTCCTCTGTTGGTGTACTATATATTCGGTGGCACAAGCAGCCAAGGAGAAAAGGGAATGTGAAATAATTTGACTGCAGAGATTCCTGCTGATATGCCTCTAGCAGCTATTTGCAACACACACACTTGCACAGACTCATCACACATCTTTTCCCCACAAATTAGGATATTCAATTCTTCCAGCATAGACCAATTAGTGGGTCCCAAAACCTCACTTGTTGATGAATAAACATGTGAGTTCATCCTGTGGATCAATGAAGGCCACACATTAGTCTATATTGAATCCATGTTTTTTTTTTAATTAAAATGTTTTATCTATAATTTTGGATTATACAGTTTGATAATTGTAATCTGAAAATTGTGTGTGTAACCATTCACCCCACCCTTCCTAGTGTGGGTTAACATATCGGGATTTATATTTGATGATCTTGCGTTGCTCAAGTGCCATTGCATCTAGATTTAGTTGGTGCTGGGGGAGCCCTGGCAGGGTTTTCTCTTATGCGCCTAGCTGGGCAACTCCTCGGGGTCCCATGATCTGGATGAGCGTGGGCCCGGGTTCCATGTGTCTCTGCCTCCCTCGTTCCAGTCTTTTGGGGCTGGTGAGGATCTGTTGGTCCCTAGGTCCTGATAAGCACATGGTTCACATTGACAGCATGCATATACTTTTACTCATACTTGCACACTGTATCACACTGTTGTTATTGAGAGTGATTCATCGATAAAGCCATGTGATAAACTGGTACACCTGTCCCATTCTCAGACTCGAGATAGATCCTCCTCCACTGTTTGAACCTGTTGTGATCTTCCTCCCTTCCGGAACATTTCCTCCCTCCTGATCCTGTCCTGAATCTTATGTATTTGAGCACACATTGTCTCCATTGCCCTCCTGGATGTATGCATCTGTGTCTCATCTTTTCCCAGCTAATTTAACCCATGGTATCCAGCACTCCAGTGTCAGATCATCTGCCGTTCTGCTCTCCTGCCACAGCCATGACAATGTCCCTCCACATCGGGAGAACTTGTGAATTTCTCCAAAAGTTTTGATGTGGGATTAACATTCAAATGTGAATTGTTTGAAAACAGAACTCCCAAAAAAGTTGATTTTGCATAAACTCAAATTTCCCATGTTTGCCTCGTTCAACCAATCAGCTAATCCAACAAATGGAGAACATTTGCAGCCGTTGTTTGTATCTGAATTTCACTATTAAGCAAACTGATGCTGATCAAACTGCTGCAATTGAGTTGATTAGCAAGGTGGCTAGGGATTAACCATAAAATGTATCCTATAAACAAGACTATAAAACCATCAAAACATCATAAAGTCACACTGTTTGCAAAAACTCTTCATATCTGGCAGAAATGTGTGTTGTTCTCTTTGATGTTTCTAATCTTGTTAAAGAATTTTATGCTAATTAGTTTAGGGATGTGTTGCTCAACCAGAAAGAAATTATTCACCACCTATGCTGTTTATAATGACTTGGTTAATAGCACTTCCTCAACCTCTGCTCTTACACACCTTTTATTCTTTCTGCCCTTGTTTGTTTTTTACACCTCTTCCAGAGTCAAAGATAGGTCTGCCCTGTTTGGCTGTCCTTGTGTGTCCCCCTGTCTCCACCAAAGACATGTCCATGATTAGAAATAGGTGAGTGAGCACTTCCAGTAGTTGTGTCCCCTCTGACTTGCTGTTGTCCTATTTAGTGTTGGTGGCCAACAATATTACTCCCCTTGGTGATGGTTAAACTGCGGCATGTGTCGACCTTGTTGGGCAAAAAGACGGGAAGCTGTTAATTGTGGATTTCACAGTGGACTCTGTTTGGGTCTTTGTAAGAGAGGCAGAGTGGATAATATGTCTGAATGTGACAGGTTGGAGATCCTAATGGTGAAATAGCGGAAGAATCTCACAGAAATGTTGCTACAAGGCCAAAAAGATTTCCAAGATGCAGTGGTGTAATGCAGCACACAAATTTCCACGGTGAGGGATCAATAAAGTATACATTATTATTATTAAAACCAAGAGCCCCTTCTTTGAAATTGAAATAATTTTGGTTTTTCGAGATTAAGAATTATTTCCCAATTTAAAAATGTAAAATAAGGTTTTCATGCAGTAAAAAATGGGGCCAAGTAGATTCTTAGGCAACAAAAACTGATTAGTTAAAAACATTTTCCATATTTTCCAATTTTGTTCCATGCATGATTATATCAGCATACATTTTGAAAACTTTTATAATCAAAATAAGTTTATTTTTTCTGTCTCTTGTGTGACAAGGTGAAACTTAGTATCATTCAAATTCAAAGTTTTGATAAATTGTTACCCATTAAGCGTATTTAAGTAACAAAAATTAGACATCAAATGTTTTATTTTCTTTCTTTTTTATTAACTTTCACACCTTATAAACTCGGTTTAACTGCCTGCAGTAGTGTGTTTAGATACCTGTAGTCTCAGTGGAGTGAGTCTGTGACTGATACCGACAAATCGACAGGACTATAATGGTAAATATCTATTTTAGAGAGCCCTTGTCTCTTTTCACCCTGTATCCAGAAAGCTGTGCCTCATTGTCTATATAAAGCCACTTTGTGTGGTTTGTGCATATCTGCAGGCAGCACACCTTGCTCTACACATATCATTTGGTCTAGTGGCAAAGGACCCAGAGGATAGGAAGCACACACTCAGAAGCACACACACACACACACACACATTGAGTTACATATTTCCTTCCTGAGGTCTTCCATTCGTTCTTTCATCTTTTATTCAAAAGCACTGAGCTGGAATGAAAGAGTTGGACAACCCAGGCAGAGGATGCTGTTTGGTGTTAGTGATGCTGAACATGCATTTACGTACTCGTCTCTTTTTTTTTTTTTTACTTCTATTGTCAGCAGAGAGGCTCTCTAATCACGTTTTACTGGTATTTACTAATGTTTCATTCATTAAACTTCAGCAGCCACAAGGGAGGCATCTTCCATCCGCTAAAGTGGAGGTTATTATCGCTTTAAATCATTTCGCTGCGTACCTGTTTGGTTGGCTGTCTCAGGCCGGCGGAGGCCAGCCCCGGTTAGGCCCCTCAGGGGAACGGAGCTGTCACTCTACTCCCCCCACCACCACTTTTATTCCTCACATTACTCTCCTCTCTTGTTGCATCTTTCTCTCTTCCTTCCTTTCTTTATCATGTCTCACATTCTACTCATATTTAACCACAGCCAGGAAATGATTAAACAATCGCCTGCTGCTTAGAATATGAATAACACACAATACAGGGTAATATGTTCAAATAAAATGATGCAATCGGTTTGAAAGTTAATAAAATGTTGTTGAAGTCATTTCTCTCTTTGGTTCCAACCACGACTAACTATTGTCCTAGAGGCACTTAGATGTTTTGTCTCCATGTCCTTTTTCTCTCTTCATCTTCATTGGCTTTTCTCGTCCTACCATCATCCTCTCTCAGCAATCCTTCATTTTTGCTGCTCAGCACAGCAATTATCACCCCAACCTGCTTTGCTGTGACCTCTGAGATGATTAAGTGAGATTACCTGTACAGCACTCGTATGAAAAGCATGCTGTGAGGTGTGTGTGTGAATGTGTGTCAGATACAGTAGGTTGAGTTGCCTTTAGCCACAGGGCAGGTGAGCCCTACAATTGTCTGTATGGCTTGCTGTTGTACCTCACAGTGATTTGTAGACTGCTACATAAATGAAGAGCTTACCATTTTTGGTCCAAATGAAAAGATTCAAGTATAGATGAAAAGCGAGAAGCAGAAAATATCTTCAACTACACAAAGTATGTATAAGTTTGTACAGTAGACTAGTCCCAGACATGTAAAAACTACATTTTCACTTGTTCTCACAGATTCTATACCCTTAAAATGAATCACAAGTCCTCCAACACGCTCTAATTTGAAGGCTTGCGCCTGTTCTTGGGCGTTCCCTGCTTTCATTACAATATGCTTCTCATTAGGTGTCCGATGCTCCACACCACCTCCGGGTGGAACTTACACTAATGAGGACACTGCATCTAACGAACATCCTCCTCCCTCTGTCCTTAATTACAGTGCCATGCTTCTCCCCAGGCCAAGGCAGCACCCAGAAATCCAAGACAAAAAAAAAGAGAAGAAGCGCCGCTGAAACACTAACACAACACACCATTTTGTCCCTGAGAGACAAAACAGAAGACACGTGTCCATTGTGCTGTGGCGCCATGTTCTGAGGGTGTAATAGTGAGGCTGTGTGCGTGTCTTTGTGTTGGGAAGTGGCTGTTTATTCATTATATGGGAAGCTAAGCTATTATTTGATATTAACTATATAAAACAAGCTGAAGGCTCCTGGATTGATTGGTGATCTGGCACGTAGTTAAACATTTCAGTGCCATACAAAGCTTGTTATGGCTTTACCACAATTAAAACGGCCATAAACTTGCTATTCACAATGGAATGAGATTTTTTTTTTCTTCTGTAAATCTAAAAAGCTTTGTTTCGTCTTCTAAATCATTTCTGTGGGTGCCGGAGCCTATCCCAACTGATTATAGGAGAGAGAAAAGGGTACACACCGAACAGGTCGCCAGTGTGCTGCGGAGCAACACACACACACACACACACACACACACACACACACACACACACACACACACACACACACACACACACACACAAACTCATCACTAAGCAGAGGCGGATCCAGGGAAGGACGTGGGGGCACATGCCTCCCCCCTTTTGGTTGACGAAAAAAAAAGTGTTCGTACTACTTTAATTATTATAAACTGTGGGCAAAATATGCACCACAATGCAGCAAATTACTTATTTTTCAAAATGTTCTGGGGAGGAAGGCCCCCAGACCTCCGTATACTGGCGAGCACCAAAGGTCCTCGTTTTGTCTATGACCGTACGCCCCCCCCTTCTTTAGAAAATGCTGGATTCACCCCTGCTAAGGGCATTTTTACAGTGGCTAATCAACCTAACATGCATGCTTTTGGAGGGCGGGAGGAAACCGGAGTACCCGCAGAAAACCCACGCAAACATGGAAAGAACATGCAAACTCCTCACAGAAAGACCGGGGTTCCAAGCCTTGACCCACCCGGAACTCAAACCCTGACCTTCTTGCTGGGAAGCCACTGTGCTAACCACTGTGCTGCCCAATCTAACAAACTTTTTCAGAAAAAATGGTTTAATTTCAAAGAGAAAACTCATTGTGTTTGAACTTTTTTGGTTCAAGCCACAGGCTCAAGACATTTTACCAGTTCTGATGATAAAGGGATGTTAAAGCCCCAATGCTAGTTGACGTAGGCTCAGAAGCGAGACAAACTGATTCATAGTAACAATTGAACCAAAGAGTAAAGTAAGATCAAGAGTAAGTGATTAAAATTATTGTATTACACCACTTTGCCAACTAATGTAAGTGTGAATGTTGTACTTGTAATAAAGTGTAAACCTAAATAAAAGCTAGCATGGCTGAAATGTCCTAGAACCCCGGTGGCTAGCATAATACTAGCAATTTCCTAGTCTGAGGTACGTGTTTGTGAGATGTTTTTATAACCGATCCTTGACCGATAACATTAGTGAGATCTACTTTAGGCCCATGGGAAAACTCAATAGGAGTATTCTTGTTTTAATGCCAAGAGGGCAACATTAAATGGCTTTAGGTCAAAAACTGTTAAACCAAAAAATGCCTAAAAGACATATTAAAAGACTGAAAATACTTTATAAAAGTTATAAGATCATCAATTTGTAAAAATAAAAAAAAAGAAAAATCACCTGAAGGATTTCAAGTCAAAAAGAAAATGAATCATTGGGTTAAAGAAATTCTCAATAATGGAAACACAAGTAAAATGCGGTTTTAAATCAAACGGCTGAGAAAATGATTGCTTTTTGAAAAAAAGAGATATAAAAGTTTGTGATATATACAGTATAAAAAAGTTGAATAAGTAACCAGTATGCATTTCTAAAGTGCAATTATAACCCCACTTTTTTATGACATATCTAGACATTTCATCACAAATTGAGGCAGTAATTTCAATTTCTGCCTTGTGATTCACTAAATCCTTTAAGTGTCTCTAGCAGCAAAGCCCTTGAAAGGATGAAATGCAGCTAATCCTCAGTAATAGGCAGAAATTATGACCAGGGGATGTTGGATGGCAGCATTATCTTTGGTCAAAATAAGGCGATGTAATTGGTCATTTTCAAGCATCTGAAGATTTCTAGTAACATTTCACGTGGACATGCTTGTGGGCCTACATTCCCCATGCACACCTTAGGTTATTATGGGCAGATCTCCTATGATGTCTAAGAGACTGACCCATGGTCACTGCTTTTCTCCTCCCTTAAAGGCTTAGCTGGGATGGGAGTAGTCGCCTAATTAGGGCAAAGTGGAAATCCAAGTATGCCTCAAAACTTTTGGACCCACTTTAATTTGACTTCTTTTCTTTTCTCATGACTGAATTAAAATAAACTGTTCAATCATCCATGTGCACTCAAATCCTTTTTGTTACTAAATTATCCTTCGTTGGTTACTAAACAAAACACAGCTTCTACTGATGAAACAATCATTTTAGATCCTCTGCCATTGCCACTTTTTCTGCTTATCCCTTTTTCTTATTTGTCTTTGTTATCCCTCCCTCAACATTGTCTCTGGTATCCAAGGCACACCTACATCTGATTATAAAGGACATAGGCTTTTAAATTAGAAATTAATTTGGATAATTTGTCTCCTGCTGTCAGAAACACGTTAATATATCACATTAAGTCATTTCTGAGCTCAGAAACGCATGCTTACAGAAAGAGAATGAAAGCAAAATGGACAGCGAAGAAGGAAGAGGGCACACTTATCAAGGTTGGATCTCTAATTAGATAGGCTAGTTTTCTGCGCATGCTTAGTTAAGACCTCGCTCCCTTTCTGCTATTACCTGAATGCTGGTTCCAAGTATAGTAGATTGAAGTCAGAAGTTAAAAGCTTAAGATAGAAGATGAAATATGAAGTTAATGTGTAATGTGGTTGGAATAAAAAAGGACTAAATTAGAAAGATATACCTATGATTTTTTGGTAAAAACAACCTTTTATTCTTTTTTTTTAAATGTTTTTTCAACAGCAATGACATTTTGCTCTAAACTTTGGGTATTTCAGTAAGAACACAATTAACCATTAATAACCAACTAACAACTTCTATTATATAGAAGTATATATTATGTAGAATATTAGCACATTCCTGTCCTTAGACTCTCCTTCACGGTGAGGAAAAACTCCTAAAAAAAAACAAAAGTGGGAAAAAAAACCAAGAAACCTCATGGGGATCCACACAAAAGAGAGATCTCTGGCGTAAGAGGAGCATCTGTCTCATGTGTCTAAGACTGTTGTTTAAATATTAGCTTATTCTACTCTACAGCTAAATATCTAAAGAAGTCAACAGATGTTCTTCATCCTGATGGAAACACGGGGGACTCCTCAGCCCGGCGATGTCCAGGACGGGGAGGCATAGATGGATTTCATCCTGATGAAAATAGGATGGTTAAGCAGCAAAGGGGCCTCCTCAGCCCGGCGATACCCAGGACGGGGATGAGAGGATGGGCTAATCCTGATGGAGCGGAACTGATAGATGAAGCTCGGAGGCCTCCTTGGTCTGGCTATGCCCAGGACAGGAACGCAGAAAATTTTAAAACTAGAAAATACGTTTTATCACTTCCAGAAGAGCTTAAAAAATTCTGTACTTTTAATCTTAAAAACTAAAATATTATTATTATTATTATTATTAAGTATCGTTAGTGAAACAGGACTGACATTTGCTGTAAAGTTCCTCATAAACTTGGTGAGACTTTTTTATCACGGGATACAGTACATTCGTTCATTTTCTCCACAGCTTGTCCTTACTAAGAGTCAAAGCCAAACAAATTTCCTCTGGAATGGCTCCTACAGTCTAAGTGATTTTTAAAAAAGACATCAGCTCAACTTCCTTTAAGTTATGCATTTTGAATGTTTAGGCAGCTAAAGTCTGTAAGTCACAAGTAAACTACATTGGAGAAAATGAAATCTGAGATTTCCTGAGAGCATTTATGAAAGTTTAGTGTGACCTCAATAAATACTTGTCTCGTCATAAGCTTCGGCTTAGAGGGATGTTTGCTTTTTCAATAAATGCATTTTTTGGTGATAACGTGGACGGTAGAATGGAATGAAGGTCAAATTTAGTGACGATAGTGAAATGTGTCACGAAAAGAGACAACATTCTCAGTTTTTTTCAGTCAAATACATTATGTTCAGTTGAGTCTGCTCCTTTATTTTACTTGTCACCTCTCCTACTTTGTTTTTATTTTTGTATACTTGAACACACAAGATTTGTACGTACTGTCCATGTGTCTTTTTAGCTTAAAAAAATCAGAAATGAATCAATTCTTCACAATGCAGCAAAAGAAATAAAACTGTGTATATATGAGGTTAATATGCTTCAGTACTGAATCATTTCTTCACTGGGAACATGCTGGGAATTGAATGTGAAGAAAAATGTCATGGCAGCCATGGGGGTTGAGTATGCTAAGAGGAGCCGGTGTGTGTGTGCATGTGTAAATGACTACAACCTGAGATCAACTTCACATTAAGAATCACCCTGTGGGTAGTTTAACAATGAGAGTGCAGGCTGGGCGGGATGAAATATGCATGGCTGTGAGACGGAGGGAGCACGGAGGTTATAGACGCACATTTCATGCTGTGCATTTTGACCAAACACTGTTTAATCTGTTATGGATTGTCCTGCCCTCTCTCCACCTCCCCGTATCACTTTGCTCTGTAAGTTTGACACTCTTCTCAGGTTTAGCGTCTCTTTGACTCATAGCCAGTAATTAAATAGTGTGACATCATTCAAAGACAAATCTAGAAAAAGCTGTCATGTTGCATGTTTTGTTACTTGGGTGGCCTGGTAGTCTTCTCTTTGCAGAAAGGAGAGGATATTCAAAGAAAAAAATGAATTAAAGAGAAAAAAACATTTTCTCCCCACTTTCATATTTTCCCAAAATCCCAAATTGTGGGAAAATAAAGTGCAGTTGAAAGGATTTCTAATACATCTTTTGCATTATTAACAACTATGATGTAACAAAAAACAACTTTTTGCTACTTTGGGCCCAAGATAAAGTAAACGTGGCTCATGACAATATAAAACACAACAATTGTTAATGCAATACACAAATGTTTAATTAGGCGACATTAATTAAAAGCCTTCTCTGTACTTTTTTTTTTTCCCATTTCTCTCACTCTTCTCATCCCCCCTTTTTTGTGATAGATCTTCAGCGTGACCCCCTAGTTAATTGAAACCCAGGAGACTCTTCTTGCATATAATCAGATTTATCTATCCATAAAAGGATTTTGTTAAAAATAGTCCAAATCCTGTGGCTCACAACTAAAACCCTCAAGCTACTGAGGCGAGCCAGGCTCCAACCCCTTTCGCCCTCACTCGGTTGCCACGGTAAAACAAGTGCTGCCTATTGCTAACTAGCTGGGGACTCATTAATTAATTGCAGGAAAACACAGACATTATGTCTGTGGGGCACATTTTTTTTCTTACCCAAAAAGAAAGGAATAACTGTGTGTGTGTTGTCCCTTATCCACAGCTCTTGAACTATCTCCTATGTCCCCCAGACTCTAATAGGAGGAAAGTAATGATGGGCCATAGTGATAATGAAAAACCATGCATCAAACAAAACACAGTGATTCTAGGAGACAAGTCAAATGAATAGCTAGCGGAGTGACAGGATGATGGTCCAGGGATCTTGCTCTCTACAAAGGATGGGAAGAACATGTGTTTGTAGCAAAGTGAATTAAGTATTGGTCATTTGTGTGGGAGAAACTCAAGGTGGTGAAGTCTGTATGGCAAGTTATAACCTGCCAATTTAAAACAAACCAAATAAAGTGGATGTTGATCCCTGTCTGTGCAATCCTTTACTGTGCCGATGTACTGTCGAGATCTGCGGCCCCGTCGAGATCTGCTATAGAACAGACTTCCGAAAAGTGAGGTCTCGCGAAACCCCACGAGATGTGAGAAACATACTAAATAAGTCTCTTATTTGGAAATGAGGAAAGTACAGACGACAGAACTAGAAAATAGCAAAAACACCAATTAGGTTTTGCCACTTTTTGTTGTTGGAAATCATGACCAATACCTATCCCTCTTACAATGCTACAGTCACCTTGAATGGTTAGGATTGTCGTGGTTGCTTTGGTGATTAATCAACACATTATTTTAAGACCCAAGTCTTGCATTGCATTTAGGCATTTGAACATTGTAGCATTTTTTTTTTGCTTTGGATTGAAGATTAATCTCACAATTGTTACACAATTGGTACCAATTGTTACCAATTGTCATCCAGCTTTGTCCTGGGCTGCTCTCTGGACTCAGTGCGGGAGGTGGGTGACAGAAGGGCCCTGAACAGACTGACATCTATGCTGGACAACAAGTCCTACCCCTTGCAGGACACTCTGTCAGCACTAGAAAGCAGCTTCAGTGGCAGGCTGCTCCACCCTCGCTGTGCAAAAAAGAGATTCAGGAGGTCTTTCCTTCCTTCTGCTGTGAGACTCCACAATGAACAATTTTAACCATGCGCTATAATGGCATAGCGCTAATAATGGTAGCCACGGTAACTATTTGAATGGTAGTTGTCTTTAATTCAATTCAATAATATTTGTACTGTATAGCCCAATACCACAAAACAATTTTCTCAACGGGCTTCACAAAACCATAAATCAGCATATCTACAGATAGACGCATTTCAAAACTTTTTTTGTTATGAACACCATCACTGAGATGTAATAAAATAGAAAACAGGCAATTGGGAATTTGTGAGTTTTGTAATTCATTAAAAGGAACCCAATATTTAAAATGAATGCATCCAATAAGCATAGTTTGTGTTGAGAAGCAAAGGGGGTGGGTGTTTATACTGGTGGAAAACCCTCAGGAAACGCATCATATGGGCTTTCCTATCTTTAAAATGTCCTTAATAATTCTCTATCTTTGGACACAAAGCAGCTCCATGCTCCCTTATTACCACTAACTTTGTGGTGAATGGCGGCACTATGACATGCATTTATTTGCATGTGTGTTTCTTGTTTGTCTGTGAAGTGATACATGATGTGGTTGTGCTGTCCCTCCAATTGGTGCTTCCAGCCTCCCCTCTCTCTCCTTCTACAAGAAATTAATAGGCAGCTGCCACTGATGCGTTAAATTGCTTTGCATTGGGCACCTCAGACAACTGGATTATTTATTCGCTATATGCACCGTATTATAGCAGCCTTCTGCCTTGCTTTCAAATAAGGCCGTGTTTTGCAGGGTAGTAGTAAAAGATAATAATTCAACAACAATATGTACAAGAATATGAATATAAATGAATATTTTGATGTGTATGTGTGCATATATCTGAATAATATTAATACAAAGCCTGCAAAAATGTAGAAAAGACTTCAAATTACACCTGAAAATGGCTGAATATGCAGTGATGACACTGTGATTGGTGTTTGTTTTCAGTCTAAATTAAATTCCTGGCACCAAGTTTTATTCCTAAACACTTTCATTCCCATTTTGCTCTAAAAGACAACCTGTGAATTGATACAGACACTTTAAGTTCAATTCCAACCACAGCTATGCCTGAATTGTTTCTGGTTGTTTAAATACCACTGATGTAACGTAAAGGCCAGCTGGTGGATAGCAGATGCATCAACATAATGTGATCATTTATGTGGAGAATTAGCAAACTCTGGGCTTTACTGGAGGGTAGAGTTAGATTTCATTTTTAAAGGCTACTGGTTGGAAATGTTGCTTATGTGGACAGCTGTTGTGCTGCTGGTGCTGTATTTAAATATAAAAGGGATTTAGCTGTGAATAAAAACGTTTGACTGAGCAAAATGGCTTTCAGAAATAAATACAAATCCCAAAGAAAATGAACAATTTTATTTTAGCTGGTTTTGTTTTGTAATGAAAATTTTATATTAAGCAGGAGTTTTTAGCAAAGATTATTAGTTGATTGTTAAAATCGTGACATTTTAGTTTCTCATAATGGTGTAATAATGATCCTGTGTTCTGCTGTCTTACGCTGTTGCCTGGAATGCCAGGTTTCTTAGGGAGTTTGAAGAAACAGACTAGCACTATCCCCACCCTCCGCTTCTTATCTGACTCCAAAGCTGAGATGACTCTGAACTTCAGTTGAACTAATTGGGGGAGGTTAACCCTTCAGCACATCGATGCATTAAATGTTGTAGAATCAGAAACTTAAGAAGAGATTTCTCCAGCTCTTCACATGTGCACATGTGATCCATACAATGAACTTGTAAAGAAAGCAGTTGACTTTTTCTTCCACTGAGACTATTTTCCATCACAGTTTCAAATAAAGTCATCTGCATAATAGTTAATAAAGAATGCTAAAAAAAAAAAAAAAAAGAAAGAGAAAAGATTTACGCCAAATCACATTAATACAAAACAATAATATCCCCATCATCACAGTCCAAAACTAGAAGAGAGAGTCATAAAGTCATCAATAAAATAATTATTATACAAGCCTTTTGGTCCAACATGACAAAAAGGGGTCTGGACATTATTTAACTGGTCTACTATCCAGAAAAATTCATATTGTGCCAAAAACAATCAGAGTTAAATGTTTCTAAGATATGAGTTTAAGTTGTGTGTTTGAGGTATGTTTTGATAGAGTGTGTTTTTTCTTTTGGCTTCACTTTTTTCTTATAGGTTTTATTTTTTTTTTATTTTTCAAATAAAAATGAGTAAAAGCAAAAAAAAAAAAAAAAAAAATCAGAATAATGTTATTCATCTCTATGAGGACAATACAAAACAATGCATCCATCTTACCAAAAGACACATGCAGTACACATGACAACACATCAAACATGATGATGCAAATGCATGAAGAATAAAAAGAGATAAAATACAAGTAAATCAATACAACAGAAATAAAATAAGTACATAAAAAGTAAATAAGTAAAAAGTAAAAGACCTCAGAGTTTTAAAACCGAACCACAGATGGAATAAAAGATATGGCGTAGCAACTTGTTTTGATCAGAGGCCTCTGATACCGTTGACCTGAGGGCATTAAAATAAAACAAGAAGATAAAAAGTGACTCCGATCTTGATCAATAACTCGACATCCTTTCCTGGTGACCTAACTTTTCCAGAGAGACAAAAGATCATTCTGCTGGGCACCAATTACTTTGAACACACTGTTTAATAAGCTGTTTTCATCTTTTACAGAGAGACGTACAAATTAAGAAATAAATAAAAAAGGGAGGAGACTCTCAAATTATAAACAATAAATGAAACTCTGACAATTTTGTCCTTTGCATTAAGAGAAGTTTGCATACAATAAATGTACTCTGTCATGCTTTTTAACAATCATTGTCATGTAAACTTGAGTTTAGAGTCAAACATGGTTACCGGACATTTGTAAGGCTCAACCAATTGAACTTCTTCACCATGAGTGAGACTCAAGGTGGGGTCACATTTCCTCTGAATCATGACCAAAGTCAATCTCAGTTGCTCTGAACACTTTTTTAGTTGATGCTGAATGTTTTTTATTCTGTTGAGAGCAGCTGGTGTTTCTGTAACTGGGTGGCCTTTCTTCAAATCTATAAACTGTTTGTACTCTTTGGTTTCCATCTTTATTGTCTGGGATATTTTCTGGGTTCTTCCGTTTTGAAAAAAATATAGCTACAATACTTTTCTGTCGATATTTTTGACCGGTGTATGAGACTTTTTAAGAGCTGATCTAACTCTAAATTATGAAACAAGCAAAATAAATTCTTCCTCAAACTAAATACAACATTAGGTAAATAATGACAGCTGATATTACAGCATCACCCTCATTCCTCTTATTCATATTATTGATGCAGCTTCCTGTCTTTGTCTTGTTGCTAGGATAGCAGAATCTGTCCCCTTCCCCCTTTGGACCACTGTCAGCGGGAATCTCCCTCAAACCTTTGCTGCCGCCTGGCCTGGCATCGTCTCACGCTGCCTGTGCACATATGCATGTCATGTGGTGTCAGTACCAAGGAGTTTTCGTATGTTATGGGGTCTGATGGTAGCATATTCCCCCTGCTGAGTTCAGGTGAAACTCTGAGTGTCTATCTCTGTTAGTCTCCCCAGTTTTAGCATCCTCTGGTTAAATTTGCATGGATTCGAAAATGAAAGGATGCAGACTGGCTTCACGTCATGCAGATATTTCAATATATCATATATCCAAATCAGGATTTCTCTGACTGATGTTTTATTATTATTTTAGATATAAACCAGATACAGAAATATCTCAATAAAAAAAACCCTAAACTTCATCATTATAAAACAGAAGTTTGCCAATAAATTCACATATTTTTCCCACTCATCTTAACACCAGCAGTGGGTAATATTCCAGTTTGTTGTAATTTAATTTGACATTTACAATATTTATTTTTTTACCTCTCAGACCAGGAAGCACCCATGGGATCCTCCTATGCTGCTACACAGTTAACATTCTACGTTTGTCCAGCACTCAGTAATTTATTGGATCTCATCTGTCCAGGTTTTGATTTATATATTGATTTGAAAAATAAATAAAAGTGATAGGAACCTGCATCGGGGTGTAATGATGGACTATGTCGACATGCAGGAGTAGGGATATGAAACATTGGGAGGAAATTAGATATTATGCCCCCAAGACAACTGCAGCCAGCAGCACATTCATTATTGGCTGGATATTTATTATTAAGAATTTCTCTTCATGAGTGACTGCTGGGGAATATTTCAACCGAGCCTGAGAAGACAAAAAAAGGGGGTGTTTGCATGAGGGTGCGAGAGCCTGCACAGCAAGGCATTTGTTTGCATGTGTGTACACAAATGTTAGTGGCCATGCTGTCAGCCATGATGACAAGACCACTTCGTTTGTCATGTGAAACCTGCAGGGAGACCACACAGAAATGTTGCAGCCCAAGCTCTTCAAGAGCAGAATACATGCAGGATAAATGGATTGTGATGGTCTTCTACATCCCAATTCAATCACATAATATGGCAGAGGCTAAAAAAACTAAGATCTCTCAAAGCAAAAACTTCTCGACAGGCCCTTCATTGCTGTTAATCACAGCACAGTGAATATCAAGCAAGAGGGCCGCTGTCCAAGCCTCTGGAATTTTATTTCATTATTTTCCTCTCCCACTTCTGTGCTGTAATCCACTTCAATTATGTTTCCTCCCATTTCTCCTGATCACTTTACAGCGTCGCAGCACCTGTGCTAATTGTAACTGCAATGATTGCTGATATGTTTTGCATCCTTTAAGGAGTTTGAGATGGGGGGATGACAGATAAACATCTAGCCCCAAGGCTTTTTGGGAAGCGTGGCTCAGCTTAGCAGATGGCCATCATATTATATGAGGGAAGCTTCACACAGAAGCTGAGGTATGGGTGGGTGGGTGGGGTGTAATGAGTCTGAGGAAGCAGGAGAGCAGCTGTGGAGAGTGAGGGGATAAGGAAGGAAATTAGGGCAAAGGATACACGGTCTTTTTATACGATCACTGTTTTTAAAGCTAAAGTCTCATTTTAACACCTTTCCAACTTAAAGGTGTACATTGTTTGGCCTAAAGTCTTCTTCTTCTCCTTTCGGCATTTCTTTTCAGGGGTCACCACAGCAAGTCAGTTTTTTCTTCTGTCTGCTGCATCTTCTTTGGTCACGCAAACTGTCTTCATGTTATCCTTCACTGTATCCATGAACCTCCTTTTTGGTCTTCCTCTAGTCCTCTTTCCTGGTGGTTCCAAACCCAGCATCCTTCTGCCGATGTGCTCTCTCTCTCCTCTGCACATGTCCAAACCATCTCAGTCTGGCCTCTCTGACTTTATCTCCAAAACCTCTAACATGTGCTGTTCCTCTGATATATTCATTTCTAATCCTATCTGATAGTTTGGTTCCATTTAAACCACCTCATTCTGAGTACATCAGGAACAAGCCTTTTAATTGAACTCTGGCAACTTTTCAGGAATTGCGGGCATTAAATTTTATTTGCAACAATCAGAAAACGTCCAGCCAATCAGCAGAGTTGAGGCTGTGACATGAACATAAGCATCCATCCATCTGGGCCATGTTTGTAGTTCTGTAGCTGAAAGAGGTTTAAAAAACCTTATTTAGAAAGTTTATTCAGCATCAAGGCATGGTTGCACGGGTGCCAATTGGAAAAGTTTGTTTTTTCACTATTTTACAGACTACACTGATTGTTCGGGCATATTACATAAATCAAGTCCAGTCCCAACCAGAAAGGAATAATTGTTTAAATAAAAAATACCTGCACACTTTAGAGCGAGCAAACCCCAATGCTACGAGATCAGGCTGTTTTCACTGAGTGAAAAAAAAACAGTTGGATGTATCAGGCTAAAAATTCTAATGCTAACCCCCAATATTGGTAAAAAAAAAAAAGAAAAAAGAAGAAAAGATCTTGTAACGCCACACAAATGTGCTGCTCTTTGATAGTAGCCAGCAACTCTAACCAGCTATCTATTTAGTGAATATCTGAATTGGAAGAAAAAAATGTTAAGGTTGAATTTTTTAGTTACTTCGAAATATGGTGGGCCAAATAATAAGCCTTGAGGGCCCTCACATGGTCTTCGTTCCATAGTTTGCTCGCCCCTGGCAAAGGTGGTTCTAAAGTTGGCATGCTCTTATAAAGTCCACCTTGGGTTTGTAAATGTTACCAGACAATAGGAAGTAACCTTCTAATTGAATCCATAGTTTCTGTACTTTCCTCACCTTCTGCACCGATTGTACTGTAAGAAAGCTGCCATACCTTATGCTGTGTATGTCCAAGGTCTGGTCTGACCACATACTACACTGCAACCCATCGGAGGTGAAGCGTATATTATAAAGCAGACTATTTGCTGGGATGATGAGCTCCGGACACCTCCCATTATTTATCAGCCTGAACCACACATGGAATGAGACAAGAACTTGGACAGCCCATGTTGGTAGATGCATGGGTGTCTTGGGAATTGAACAAAATAGAAACAGAAACGATGGAGGAGAAAAACACATTGAAAATAACTTAAAAAATGAGACAAATAAGAAAAATGTTTGTGTTTAACAATAAACCCAAAGAAAGGAACAAAAATAATTCCTTTGTGGCTGTGAAAAATGAGTGAAAATCTCTGTGTTCTAACAGGGGTCAGCCTGCTTTGTTAGGTGTGTTCTCCTGGTGCTAAAAGACAAATGATGTACTTTGCCTCAGGTCAACTGGGCTTTCCCATCCCATAATGACCTTTTAGGGAGCTGAAAGAGAATAGCTGTTCCCATAGCGATGAAGCCGTATTGCACGCCGCACATCAAATGTGTGTAATGGCAAACTAATGTTTTTAGTACAGCAGTGTGACCTCTCCACCTCTAATGGACTCTTTTTCTCTTCATCAATCATCTAAAAAGCGGTAGTTAGGCTCGGTGAAAGGTATCCAGAGCATGTTGTACCCTTATTTTCTTCTTGTGAAGAAACAAACTCCAACCCTAAACAAAAAAACATCCAAAGTTACTCATTTTAAATTGAGTTATGTTCTCCCAATAAGACCAGTAAAGAAAACTTTGTCCTAAGTACGTGAGTGTGTATTGCTGTGCCAAAGGTTTCCCTGAAGGAGAAAGGATCTTTGTCAGTTTGTCATTGCACAAGCTGCCAAATTTTGTGAAATACCAAGTTACTAATTGGCTCAGCATTTAGTTTCCTGCTTGGAAGTGAGACGATAATGCATGGCTGTTTTTAGTATCACATCGAGAAACACTCGGCTCCCAACGTCAAGTTCTTAGTTTTTCTGTAACTAAATTACACCTGACATTGGTTATATTGTAACATCTCACAGCAGTTTAATAAATTATGTTTCAAACCAAAGTTTCTAACAAAATGCTTCAACAATAGTGGGGACAGAAAAAAAATCACTTACTGTGAATAAAAGCAGGATGGGACTTTAAAACAACTTTAATGGTAACCACGCACAGCTGGTGACCATGAGGGAGTTAAGGATTGTAGATCAACTGATAAATTGAGAGCTCCACTTTTCAGCTTGGCTCTCTTTACCACAACAGGTCATGCAGTGGCCTAAATAATGCGGATGCCTCACCAGTCCATCAATCAACCTCTCACGCCATCCTTCCCTCACTTGTGAACAAGACTCTATTATACAGGCCTGATCTAAATTTTTTACAAAAGCAAAAAGGAGGTGTGAGAAATCTATTGAAATTAATGAGCATATGAAAATAAGTTGTTTATCAGCTGATCAAAAGTTTAAGAATACCGCTCAAAAAACCCCTCTCCATACCAGAACAAAAAAAAATCTCAAATAGACTCAGTAAAGAGTTGCTCCTCTGATCTAGTGAATCACTTCAAAAATTTGTTTGGGCATACTGGACTCAGGTGTTTCCAGGAGGTTTATGGGGCATTGCTTGAAGTGGTGAAGATGGCATTACGAAGAGCATCAACTGTCTGGAACTGATTGTCATTTTTATAAACTTCCCTTGCCATGTATCCCTGAATGTTTTTTTTTTGTCCAATTTGTCTAAAAATTTCAAATGACCGTCTTACTGTGTCTAACCTCAGCAGCAATGGCATGCTGTGAGAAGCCTTGCTTATGCACCACGATTTTTGTCTTTTATAACCTGTGATCTCCAACTTCTGATCAGCCTTTTTCAGTTTACTTTTGGTTTAAATAAATTCCTTTAAAAAAGTGCTTTTTTATCTCATTCCATATTCTTGCTTTTGTATAGTGTAGCTTTTCTTAAAACCTCGTGATCCAAATGTGTAAAAGGTAAATTCCAGCAATTTTCCAGAGATTCTGATTCCTATCCTAGCACATCGGCTCAGTATAAGTTGTGACTAAGGCTAAAGTTAGCTGAAAAAGTTACTTGTTGGCCGAAAGAATTATAAAGTTATCATGAAGAAAATCAACCACACCAATGTGTTACTAACAAAAATTAATGCTGAACCAGAAACGCTACACAAAAAAAAAGAGCTCAAAGTAACTTTGTGAACACTATATAACACAAAGAGCAACTTTTGAAGAGTATCAGCCTACAGAAAACCTAAAAGTTTGCATAAAGAACAACTGCATAGCTTTGCAAATATGTTGAAAGTTTAAGCTCCTACAACACTGTCCTTAATTTTCTGTCTACAAGAATTTTTTTCCCCAGGTTTCCAAAGCTGCTCATGACCACAAAAGGGATGGTAAACATACACAAATTTTGGCATCATCTCAACGCCTCCCTTACTTTTCAGTAGAACCATTCAATTTGTTGACCTTAAATTTGTATTTTTAGACACTAAATTCAAGTTTTTAGCTGGTATAGAACCAGAATTATTAGCAACAAAAAAAATTAGGTTGCCATTTTGAAATCCAATATGGCGGCCACTTCCGGGTGGCTCTATACCTGAAAATGTGAATATAAAATTCTATGAATATAAAATTGAGAATATAAAATTCTACCATTCTGCCAAATTTGGTGCTTCCTTCACAAAATGCGCAATTCTTGATCAAATTTGAGCTATGCCACTGCACTATAAGCAGTAGAACAGCATGAGGGGTTGGCTCAAGATCCATGCACACATACACGCTTAGTCAATACTAAATACATCTTTTATTGTAAAAACAGCTTCAACCTTTCACCCAAATTACGGTCAGGAAATTATGGCAGTCGACACTGTGAAAGTATACAGTAGAAGAGAAAAACCATTCATTTTAGATTTTTTTTCCCTTAAAAATTGATCACATGATCACACAAACCACATGTTCTGTTTTATAACAGATATAAATTACAAGAAAAGCCACTTTTATGAAGACAATTATGTAACATCCATCTTTCTGGCACATGCGATGACAAATATGTTTCTTATTAATATGGATTCATTTGATATATTTAAGGGCGGGCGCCATGATACGTCATCTCATGTCTGCATGACACATCATCTCATGTCTGCACTCAGTTTCCCACACTTCTTTTTACCGACCATTAAAGGTTTTTAAGTGTTTTAGAGTAGATACCAGTGCAAAAGTGTGCAATTAGGTCAGGTAAACTGGCCTCTCCATTAAGAGTCTCTAACATACTCGGCGTTCTCCACATTGGGAATGTTTCTGTAGGTCTTAAAAGTACATAATGCTGATTCCCCTCATTTATTAAAAACTCTTTTACATGTCCTTCAGTATCCGACAGATTCAGTTAATTCATTACCAAGCATTACGCTGGTAAATATGGTTGAAAACCAGGGACTTGGTTGTCGCTGGCTGGAGGTCAAACCCTGTGTATCCATCCTTGGCTCGGTGGCACTCAAACTGAGAACCGACGTCACATCTGAAGCAGCAGGCTGAGGCAGCCTGCTTATGCAGGATTCCAGCCGAACCTGTGGGTGCCTCCTAAATGTCTTGGGAAAGAAATCGAACTTTCTTTCTTGTTAGCATCCAACTCCTGAGATCCTTGATTGACGGGAGCTTCATTTTGTCTTTGTTTTTACTGTAAACATTCAAAAAGATGCCGAAGAGCACCAGAAGGCCACCCCAGATGTACCTGATAGAGGGGAAATGAAAGGAAACGACTAATTAAAGCTAATGTGAGAACATTGACTTGGTATTAAGCAAAGCAAAGTAAAACAGGATGTTGAAAAGAAACAGTTCATAAGTTTTCTATTAAATATCCGGTCATATGGGACCCTGCAGAGTTTGTTTTTTTATAGGGATAGTTTCTTGTGCATGCAGGTAAAGATGCAGCGATACTTTGGAAATGTTGATTTTAAAGGAAAATAGACACAAAAATTGTTAAAAATACAAAACAATTACAAGCAAATGGAAATGTATCAAGCCTAAGAGAAATACCAGGTTATAAGAGCTATGTTTAACGTATTTTACAAATAAACACTTATTAACAATAAGGAATTCTACTTATATAGCGCTTACCGGGACTCTCAAAGATGCTTTACATATGCATTATTCATTCACTCCATACCAGGTGATGGTAAGCTACTGTTGTAGCCACAGCTGCCCTGGGGCAAACTGACAGAAGCGAGGCCTTTTGTGCCATCAGCCCCTCTGATCATCACCATCCAATCACACACGATATCCAGACTAGGCATTGTGGGTGTAGTGTCTTGTTACAGCGACAATTTAACCTCAACGGCCTTCCCACTGTGGCACCTGGGGTTCCAGCGCTCAACTTTGCAGCCCAGGATAGGGACTTGGGGGGGGTCATGGGCCGGGTTCTGGTAGTGTCCCATCCAAGTACTGCCCAGGCCTAGCATACTTAGCTTCTGAGGTCCGACAGGATCAGGCATTGACAGGCTGATATGGCCACTACTAATTTTAGTTTTATCTTAAACTTCAAGTTAACTAAATGAGCTACAATGCTAAATATTTAACTTAATTTACTCCGGAAACATTTCTCAATAAATTGTTAACTTTCCAACTGAAAACTTAGAAACCTCTCTCTTGGTCAGTGTTAACCGGAGTGACTGAGAGCAACCATGAAGCAGCTAGAGGGATTTTGGCCAGGATTCACCAGAAGTTTAGAGGCAAAATGAACATCCATCCAAGTCAAAAGTCACAAAGTAACAAACTTGGAGCCACTCTGGAAACTAGTTTCCTCGGCAGTGTTAGAGGGCGAATCAGTGGGAGAGAAAAGAGTGAATGAAAGGGTCAGTGTGTGAGAGTGGACGTCGGAGATAAAAGACAACATCAGGTTTTATTAGTGAGGAGTTATGAGCTGACTCATTTCAAACTGAGAGGAAAATTGTTCAAAGTGTAAAAGGTGGCCATACTTACTGAAATGTGAAAGGTTTTGAGAAGAACATGAAGGAAAGCACAATGGTCATGGCCTTTCTCCCTGTGGTCACTGCGAAAACAAAAAGCAACACATTTATAAACACTCTGAGAAAGTTTAGATCTTTTCCTAAAAAAAGTTAGAAAAATCAAACTGAATAGAAACAATTCGCAGGTTCTGAAAGCTAATATTTGACTTTGATTAGAGAGAAACTTTAACGTCCAACAAAATAAGAGCTAAACTTGCATTTGATGGCAGCAAAATAATGCCAAAAAACAGCTGATACCAAATAATAAAAAAAGTTGTGAAAACTTTTTTTACCCATTTATCTCCAGCAAATTAGTGGAACCAAATAGTGAATTCCTCAAAAAAGTATGCAATCTGACAAAAATAAAACACTAATTTAACTAAATAAAGTTTAACCATTATTTTTACTATTTCAAATTATCTATAATATTCCAAAGTGTAGGAATATTTGACATAAATAACACAAAAGAACAGAAAAGCATTATTTCTTACTAAGTTGTTGAAAGAAAAAGGCAAGGAGAAAATAACAAAAATGTTATGGGGAGTTGAATTTTTGAGAGCCCAGTTGTCCCAGAATGAGGTGATAAGCGAACCATTTGTTTTGAACACAGTTAAAACTGAATTACTTAGGATTGTTCTAAAAATAGTAACAAACGTCCCTGTCTTGCCTGTCTGACTGAACTGGATTAGTATAATTTAATCCAGCACAGCAGCAAAGCTTTTCGGAAAGAATTCCAGTACAAAAGCGAATAAAAAATGATGAACAAAATAAACTTATTAGAGAAGCAATTTTCATAGAAAGGTAAGACGATGAGGACACGTTTACTTTCAAATATCAACAAGCTGTTTTCTTAAGCACTAAATGTCCAAAAAAAAAACAAGTAGCAATTTGAAATCTGATTATTTTTCGTTCCAGACAAATCCAAGATATGCGTTCATAATATTAACCATTTCTTCCACAGTGATCACTACAGTGGAGAGTTATTCAACAGTTACAAATTTAGGTGAAAATTTATTTTTCATTCCAAAAGAAAAAACACTGAAATAAAATCTCAAAATAGTCGGTCATAATTTTTGCATAAAAAGAGTTTAAAAAAATGTATCTTTTTTTTTTTTTTTTTTAGATAAATTAAAAATTTTATGGAAACAATATTGCTGTTGTTATGCATGTTTTTAACATTAAGCCAATAAATTAGTTAATGGTAAAATTCTAGTGTATAATAGCTACGATTTTAATTCTTGGACATACAGTGCAATTTTCAGCTGAGGGCATTAAAAAAACTAAAATAAACAAGTAGTGTATACTTTATATGTCTTACCTGTGACTGCAACCAGCGCTCCGAAGAGCTTGATTAAGGCTAACACGAAAGAAATCCCAAAGTAACCCGTGAGAGAGAAGAAGAAGGCATAACCGTACGTCTTCACAGGATGCTGGAAGGCAGCAGATATGAAATATAAATGAACATACCAGACTTCTTTAGGCTATTCGGTTGTGTTAGGAGTATATCAAAAGAACATAAAACATAGGATCAGGAGGTACATTTATCATCATAATGGACTCTGGCACTGATTAATCTACAGTAAATATACACAACTGCATTATCGCCTGCGACGTGTCCTCAGAAGATAAATTCACCTCAGAGCAGAAGGCTACAGCAGGGCCCAGCCCACCCACACACAACAGGCCTGTGAGGATGTAGATGAAACCAATGGAATACGAGTAGAGCACCTGCAAACACAAGACCATACAACCAATCGAACATTAAATGTGCTGTAATATACACCAGGCATGAACACAACAATGAAAAAATTCCTCTAAATCTTGATATATTTTTAGTTATTTTTGTGGAAAGATTAGCGCGGCAGTTACCATTTCAGAGTTGGAGCCATTGTGTAGTTTCATGGCTTTCTCTTGCACGTTCCCGATCGCAGCGTCGGCACAGAGCGCCAGCGAGATGAGGAAAACACCTGCAAACATTTGTTGTTTGAGGATGAGCAGACATATGCAGGCAGCTCTGATAAAACATAAAGTAAAATGAAGAAAAAAAAAAAACCCACCAGCTAAACATGACAGTAAAATTACTCAATAAAAGATTTTCCTTCAGTATTCCTGATGTTCAGACACTATCATAACTATAGCCATCTTAAGTGTGTAAATGGTAAATACAAATATAAATTTGTGATTCAGAAAGTTTCATGTTGTAATTGTAGCCATCATCCCCAATTCATTGTTTTGTTCTAACTTAGTGATTTATGAGCCACTGTTCTGCAGAATAACGTGAAAGTGGGAAGAAAATTATTTTTAGACTATTATCAATTCAGTGTAATTATTTTTATTTGTGTGCAAAATAAATTTTTATTGTAACAATAAAATCAGTTAGTGTACATAAACTCCAATGCAAAAATTGTCACTTGTGACCCACAAAAAAACATAAAACAAAAAATTAAGCATGTTTAAAAAATCAAAAGTTGGAATCGAGATGCAGAACTTCAGGCTTTATAAACCATCTCTAAAAAATCATTCAACTGAAGCCTGCATGTCTTGTTTGGTTATACCACTCTGCCGGATTTCAAGAGATCTTCAAAGTTTGTTAGCAGGTGGGTTTTGGTAGAATTACCTGTGACATTGAAGTTGGGTGCTACTGTGCTGTCAGCGAGCGTAAACCAGATGAGTCCCAGACTCATACAAATAGCAGCAGACACATCCGCCAAATTATATCGTTTTCCTTGAACACAAAAAGAAATCTTTATACAAAAAGATACAACCACCATGCACAAGACCTACACTCATTTATTATCTCTTTAAAAATAATCTGTGTCCAAACTGGTGCAAGTTTTCTTGTAAGGCACCTACTATTCAAAGTTTGTGTTTATGTGCAAGAAACAATGCAGTGAAAAGTGGGAGAGAAAAACAACTACATGAAAACAGAGTGATGGATGGATGCCTTCAGGTTGACAAGGGGCACGCAGCATCAGGTTGGCCGTGGCCGGCTTTGATTCTCCTATTCGCCTTTGAAGGGCCTCACATCAGAGGCAACTCAAAAACCCCTCTTATCATCTATCCATCCATCCTTCTCTTCACTTACTTTCCTCTTTGCATTCTATGTGAACAAATGTTTTCCACTCCAGCCCCTTAAGGGACCCCTGTGTTCCTAGCATCTACTTAGCCACAAGAAGAAGGAAGAAAAAAAACAACTAAACTTGTCTGACGTTTGCAACACGGAATCTTGAGACCAGTTTGAGGATGAACAAAAGAATGAAAAGCAGGGAGAAAGTGTGAAACTCTTCGCTTGCACTCTGGTGACCAAAAAAAACTGTTATTCTTGAGAGTTGAAAGGTGGCCATAGCTTCAAAAGAGTCCTGTGATGACAGAGATGATGTGCAGATTATAACCTCCACTATCGTTTACCCATATGGCCTTATTCTTTCTCTTGTCAATAGCGTGGTTTTTTTTTTTTTTTTTTTTTGTGAAAATGATGAAACAACCTTCTCGTTAGTATAAAACACAAAAATGATTTATATCAATTAGGTCACATTCTAATTCCTGTAGTAATAATCAAGGTTGCAGTTACAATTTGCAAACTAATATGAGACTCAAAGAATTTGAAAAGCATTGATTTCTTTACACGCTCCTTTAGAACATACAGACATTTTTTATGTTCTTTTGAAGTGATCCTCAGTTGAACTTCTTCAAGCTTTTTAGAAGAAATTTCAAAGTTTGACTTAAAACTACTTCACTCATTAACAGTCCAGCCAGGTTAGTTTCAACAGTATGTCTGGTCTGTTAAGTCATTTAAATTGAACCTGAATTGTATTGCGTCAGAAAATGTTCCCGACGTCGTTAGGACAGACAAAAAATAAGCCAACAGCTCATTATACAATTTTTTTTTTTTTTTAGGTTTTTGTCTCTAAAAACTTATGTTCATATAATTTCTTCAGTTGCATAAAGTTCTTAAGAATAAAATGATTTCTATTGAGCATTCATTAATATTTGTACTTGCATGGTTCAAAGAATTGCTCCAGCGGACTGTAGTTTGAGTGGAATTTTATTATAAAATTTTTTTACCTATATAAATGGATGGTTATGCAACAAAGAACATGCAAACAACTGACCTTGTATAAAGACACCCCCAATCATGACTGGAATGAGTTTGCAGCACTTGAAGATAACTTGTGTAGGATAGTTCAAGTAACCCAAAGAGGTGTTGGACAGGCCCATTGTCCCCACAGTTAGAAATGCTATGATCATATAAGTTTTCCCTGGAATCCTAAAGAAGAATCACAATAAGATAAATGAGGAAAACATGAAGTTTGTTATTCCAGAGGAAATCACGTCCTTACCTCCTGCGCTTGTCTTGTGTGAGCTGGAGTTCAACAAGTCCAAAAAAGGAGTAAAAGCCAAACTGGACCAGCGTGAGGTACCAACCAAAAGGTTTGAATCCTTCTACAGAAAATATTAACTCCTGTGTCCAAACACATGACAAAATACTCAATCATATAGCTACAATTACATACAATAAAAACAGCAGCAATCTTAAAAGTTAAAAGATCTATGTATTTTACCTGGAGATAACCATATATAAGGTAGAAGAGAAAGACCCCTGCCACACAAATTAGGAATTGTGTCGGTGTGTTCATGCTGGTGAGATTGATTCCCAGAACTCTCAGCTCTTCCACAGACTTTATGTGCGGTGACATCACCTCCGTGGATGAAGGGATGGAGATGGATATGTGCTTCCGTGAACTGTTGTAGCCCACCAAGCCATATTTGGCACTCATGGTGTCTGTGGCTTCGGGAAGCTTTGGGAAATAAAAATAGATTTAAGATACAATGAGTTTTCAAAAGATGTGGTGGGATCAACTTGTTAAACAGCTATAAATACAGACATTGATTTCTTTAGAAATTATGCTTTCTGTTTTAGTATTTGTATTTTTTTTAAAGTAATTTTTTTTGCAGGCAGCATGGTGGCACAGAGATTTACACAGTGACCTCACAGGAAGAAGGTCTGAGGTTCGAGTCCCGGAGTTGGAGTTAGCCTTGAAATACTGGCCTTTCCGTGTGGAGTTTGCATGTTCTCCCAGTGTGTGCATTGGTTTTCTACAGGTACTCCGGTTTCCTCCCACTCTCCAAAAAACATGCATGTTAGGTTAATTGGCCGCTTCAAAATTGCCCCTAGGAATGAGTGATTGTGTATGAATGGTGGTCTGTGTGCGTGCCATGCTACAGACTGGTGACCTGTTTGAGGCGTGTCCTGCTTCTTGCGTAAAGTCAACCGGATTAGGCTCCGGCACTCCCTTGCCCCCATTAAGGATAAGTGGTTCAGAAGACTAAACATTTGTTTGCACTTTCATTGGAAAGCTTTGAGTAGATAAATAAAAAAATGAGAGGGAATGGAGGCATAGTGAAACACTGCTTGATACCACAACCTTCCCACCAAAGTGGTTGTTGACTTGAGTCCCCACTTGGACATGGTTTAAAATACTAACTTTGGTAAAGAGAGACCATGTTTTTTCTTTATCTCCATGGGCTTTCTCTGAGTACTCCAGCATCCTCTGAGACCCCACAATGTGGGGTGATTGATGATGAATTACTCTATTCATCCCTCACCGGGGAAATTTGTGTTCTGCACACCTTACACTGCAGCAGGCTGCCCTTCGACAGCGCCAATGGTGGGAGAAGCGGGGGTTAGGTGTCTTCTCCAAGGACCCTAGACGGTGGTCTCAGTGGGAATCAAATCCGCGACCTTCCGGTCCGCGGGCGCTCTAGCGCTGATCCACCGTCTCTCACCATTGGGTGAGATTGGGTGAAATAGTCACTTTTAAATTTCCTTGAAGATTAAATAAATGTTTCTTGTTGTTTATGTGAGGTTTACATCAGACTGGCAATCTATCAAGGTGTACCCTTTCTCTCATCCGATAAGTATATGGGATACACTCCAGGATTTATGGCCTGCCTCCAAGGAAAAACAGGCACAATATCAGTAATTTGGAAGTTGGGAATGAAAAGAAACAATTGAAAAATTGCTAAAAGAAAGATTTTCCTTAACGTTATTAACACTGGAATTCTGATCTGTCATCTTCCGCTTATCCGGGGCTGGGTCGTGGGGGCAACAGCCCCAGAGAGGAAACCCAGGCTTCTCTCGTCCTGGAGGATCCTGAGGTGTTTGCTGGCCAGCTGTGAGACAGAGTCTCTCCAGCAGGTCCAGAGCCTGCCTCTGGGTCTCCTCCCGATGAGACATGCCCAAAACACCTCACTAGAGAAGCATTCTAACCAGATGCCCGATCCACCCAATCTGGCTTCTCTTGACCCGGTATTGGATTGCTATAATAGAAAATTATTAAATTAGTTAGATGTGCCTCACAGAACAGCTAATTTGACAACCTTCAACAAAATTTGACATTGTTATGCAATGTAGTCTCAATACAATCAAATAATTAAATCCCCTGTATAACTATTAAATCAATCAACATATTTATTTAAGATGATTTAAAGCGATCAAACAAACTAACACAACAGAATGCACTTATTCTATTGATTTACAACCGGATACATTAAGGATAAGTGTTTTCCTTCACTTCATGATAGATCGACGTGGTAATCTGAATACTTGATTTAATTTTAATGTCATGCTGTTAATAAAGCTACAATAGCAAGCCTGTTACCTTTTCACTTCCGGGTTTTAATGTTACTCCTGTTTATCCTCTTTATCAGAGGTAATACTCCTTAAAATCATTCCCGGCTTCATCTTTTGTGCATCTCGAAACGTTTCATTTTGTTACTCCCCGATGATATAAAATTTTAAACGCGAACTTGTTAGCCGGGTGATAGCAACAACAATTAGCTTCATGAGAGAAAACAGCTACTTCCGCATTGCTGGGACCTCTGAACTCTGACGTTGGCGACGTCATCACGTTGAAAAAAAAACCAAACTAAAACAGAGTTTAATTGTTTTAACGAGTGTAATTAGTTTTTATGGGTTTTAAGCATTAAAAACGCAAGCTAATTTAATTTTCTCCCAGGATTTAAAGGTAAAAAGCACAGAAGATGTGGTGTACTTACTTCTTCAGGTGTGGACATCAGGAGGTGAAGAGTTGGTCTCCAAACAGCAGGTGAAATCACAAAAACAAGTTTTTCCGGTAAATCCTGTTTCCTAACTGCTTTCTGATTTGAAATGATTAAGAACACACTCTTTGTTTGCTGAATAATCACAAAAAATAATCATTTTTATTTGTTTAAAAAGGAATTATGACTAATGAATAAAATCAATCGTCATAATACAAGGTGTTTTTTTTTTAGAATAATGTAAAAAAAAAATGTCCTTAATTAATTATCTCAAATTACTAACAATCATTTAGTTTATTTACTTGTAAATTAATTAATTTAGATTTACAGTTGATTCAATTAAAGTAACTATAGTTTTTGAAATTTTAAGCATATTTCCTGTTAAAAAACTACTGATTTCTTACAAAATAATTATTTAGAGATCACCTATCTCCATCAGGATGAAGAACATCTATTGACTTCTTTAGATATTTAGCTGTAGATTAGAATAAGCTAATATTTAAACAATAATCTGTGACACATTGTTTGCTCGTACCAGGGAAGGGATCTCTCTTTCACGTGGATCCCCATGAGGTTTCTTATTTTTTCCCCACTGATGGGTTTTTTTTTAGGAGTTTTTCCTCAGCGTGAAGGAGAGTCTAAGTGCATAAATGTGCTAGTCTTGTTTAGTTAGCATTTGTTAGTTATTTTTCTTGCTGTGTGTTTATACATTCCTCTTTTTCTTGTAAAGCCCATTGAGACGGAAATTCTGTGATTTTGGGCTATACAAATAAAATTGAATTAATTACTCTCTACATATTATTTTCAGATGGCATCTGTACTGATCCAATAAGGATCTTGCTTGCCAAAATAGCAGGGTGAAAGATATATCCTGGAGTTTAGAAAAAATCTACCAGTCTATTTAAAGAGGGTCAAATTATTAACATTAGGTTGAACAAACATCCTTTTGGGAAGTCTGTAACTACTAGTTATTATACTGAGAAGTTTTCAGATCATTTTAAAATTAAATTAATAGTGGGAAATGGTCTTCTTCCAAGAGGAAATGAGATTTAAAGGGGGAGTCTGTGGAAGTGATGACTAGAACAAACTGAAAACATCAAATGAAAGAAAAGAATCAGTATAATTTAGAAATAAGGTTGGATAGTTTGATGAATTTTATAAGTGATAATGTCACAAATTGCATTCAATAATATCAAGGTTAAGAATGATAGAGATGCAGTTGTTAAAACGTTTAATGTCTTCTGTACAGGTCTATGATTGCAATTTCTGTTTTGTGTTTGCAGGCCTTAGTTAGAAATGTTTCAGCATCATTGTGTCTCAAAAACTTTGGCACTCACATTAAAGGCCCAGGCTGCATGGTGGTCAGTGGTTAGAACGGTGACCTCATAGCAAGAAAGTCTGGGTTCGAGTCCCGGAGTGGGCCGAGGCTTGAATCCCTGGCGTTTCTATGGGGAGTTTGCATGTTCTCCCTATGTATTAGTGGGTTGTTGACAGGTACTCTGGTTTCCTCCCAGCCCCCCAAAACATGCATGTTAAGTTAATTGGCCACTATAAATGAGTGTGCATGGATGGTTGTGTGTGTGGCCCTGCACCAGACTGTTGGCTGTTTGGGGTGTACCCTGCCTCTCGTCTGAAAGACAACAGGATAGACTCTGGCACCATGTCAATCTAATGGGGATAAGGGGTTCAGAAGATAAAGCGAAACATTGTGACCCCCAAGTTGAAGAATGTTGGAATCTTGGGGTCTTGTTCATGAGCGAGGAATAATAGAGCGGGCGATCGACAGGCAGAATGGTGCAGCAGTCATAGTAATTAGGATACTGCATTGGTCTGTCGTGGTGAAGAAAGAGCTGAGCCGAGAAGCAAAGCTCTCGATTAGAGAGAGTCCATCTACGCTCCTACCCTAACATATAGTCACCATTTGAGGGTGGTGACAGAATGAACAAGATCATGGATACAACTGGCCAAAATGAGTTTCCTCCACAAGGTGGCTGGGCTCTCACTCAGGGATAGAATGAGGAGCTCTGTCATCCAGGAGAAGCTTGGAGATGGGGTGGTTTGGGCATCTGGTTAGGATGCTTCCTGAATCCCTCATTGGTGAGGTGTTTTGGGCATATCCCACCAGGAGGAGATCCAGAGGTAGACCTCGGACCTGCCAGAGAGACAATGTCTTACAGCTGGCCGGGTAACGCCTCGAGATCTTCCCCGGGTCAGCTGAAGGATGCAACTGGGGTGAAAGAAGCCTGGGTTCCTGTCTGATTCTGTTGCTTCCTTACCCAGACTCAAATAAGCGGAAGACGACAGAACATTATGAACCCTTGTGTAAGGAACATTAGAATACTGTTTGTTCATATGGCTTTCACAATCAATAAAAGATCTCTGTGTTACGCTGAATGGAAGTAAATCTTCAGACATTACACCAACTTGAAAGAACAATCCCAGATAAACTAGTGAAGCTAAAGTTTGTTCCAAAACTGTTAGTTTGTGTCCTTTTTTAAGCATTTTGCTTATCAAAGGATAGCAGAGGCTTCTCATATAATAAGAATCTTAAGAAAAGTTGCAAGTTTTAGAAGAAAGTTACATGATTGTTTTCTTTTTCTTCTTCTAACAATTGAGCTAATAGGGCCAATAGGCTGGTTCATTTTAGGGAACGCTCCAAAATTATTTAAACATGTTTAGCGTTGTATGGGGATTTTAGATACACATAGTCCACAGTAGACTTTTGTGGGAGTGTGCAATGAGAGCAAAGAACATGTACAGGTTGGAACAGGGTTGAACCGTTGTACGTGCATGGTTCTTGTCGACTGATTCCAAGTAATAGCAAAAACTTAATGAGAGCATGTTAACAGGACAAATAAGAATGAACCTTTATGAATGAATCAACGTGGTCTTGAAAGAACTACTCATTTTAAGTTATTTGTAATGTCTTAAACAAAAGTTGGTTGGCTTTTTAAAGAGTGTGAAGAAAGACTGTGCAACCACATGTTAAAAGTACTGAGAAAGTTCTTCTCGTGCTGACAGCCCAACAACTTTGTAAAAACTGGGGAAACTTTAAAAACCGCTCTAAACGTTTCCTCACTTCTGTTTGCATCTCATGCCAATTGAAACACTTTTGCAAAATCCAAGAAGTCATTGTATTTGACAGGCTCTGAGCCAATGGTTTTCACTCATCATAAAAAATGATTGGGTAAAGTTTTAATGTCTCACAGATCCCACAGTTTATTAATAAGTGTTTTTTTATTTCAGTACCCATGTTTATCAGGATGAGACTACACAGTGCAGGCAGATTGAAGTAACCTAGCAAAACATCAATTTCTACAGATCATTCATTCTACATATAAACACCCAGTTTTCCATGGATTGAGTGCGTACAACCCGCTCCCCCCAGAAACTGAAAGGTGGCTTTGTATAAGGAAAATGGACAACAACGCATTATCCGAGACAACATAAAGATGCTGCAGGTTATAGCAAGAACACTAATTTCCTGCTCTAGTTAGTCTATGTGCAGGTTGAATTAAAAAAATAAAAATACAGATGAGTTGTACATGGAAAAATGACCATAACATAAATTTGATAACAGGATGTTTGATAAAACTACTTTAGTATTTTTTTTTTGCAACCATTTTCTTTACAATTTTCATTCTGTTTTATATTGTTATTTTTGTTTGATTGCACATGCCTTTAAAACTTCATTCTTTCTTCAATCTTATGTCTTGTATCTTCTCTTAATTTTTTCTTTGCCTCCACCATGCTTTCCCATCCCTATCAGCTTTCTCATTACACTTTTTTCCCCCCACTCTTTCCTTCTCTTTCTTTATTACATTATTTCTTTCCCAACATTCTCTGTTCTGGCACTGTCTCTCAGCCATCTCATATCTCTGCCTCTCCCTCTTTAGCTTTCCCTTGAAGAAGGCACGAACTTTCATTTTTTTGCCTCCCTCCTCCTTCGTTCACCACAGTCCAATCTCCAATCCCTCCCTCGGCCTGCCTTCATTCTCACTCTTTTCCTGTCCTCTCTCTCTCCCAGCCAGAGGTTAATACACTCCAGGATGGCATTATTTCCTCCCTGGCCCTCCGACAATATAAAAATTCAGAATGGACAGCTCAATCCCTCTTCCATCTCAGATTTGATTGTAATGGTATTGCCTCCTGTCCCTGGGAGGCCCCTGCTGCCTAGCAAGCCAGCCTTTATGACACTAAATGGCCAGGATACAATTTTTCCATCTATTCAAAAAATTCTGTTAATAACTCATTTGGAATGAGCCATCGAGACTCCCCTGACCCAAATGCGGCCAGGTCTGTCACCTTTTGCGCTCACACAAGTCACAATATACAACAAATAATGCATGGTTGAATTGTAAAGGGAAATGGTTAATTAATACCTCAGAATTTACAATCCTACCCCTCATGCCATGCCTCATATACTCCAACTGACAGTCCCAAAGAGACAAAGAGTCATATTTACAGCCTCATATTGAGGAAACCCTCAGCAATGGGAAGTCCGACCATTTTTTTTTTGTTCTCCCCTGTTCAACTTTACATTGGTGCTCATTCATTTCACATGATAGATTTATGTTGTAAAACTCATTTCATTTTTCCCTCATGATCCCATTAAATAATAAAATAATTATTTATTGATTATTCAGAAAGGTACATATGCGCAGGTAATGACTTTGTACCACATCACCAGAGCTGTAATAAATAAGGCTGATAGAATGAAGCAGGTATTGAGGAATAAAACAGAAAGTAAGCAAAAGAAAAGGGACCTGGAGAGCATGGAGAATGTGGACTTTGTTTCAGCTTATTTAGTGCACATCAAGGAAGACGACGTTAGATTTTAGAAAAATTCAAATAGGATTTCAACTCATAGGGAGTTTTAATTGAGCTTATATCACCTTTTTATAAGTTTTTAATTTTTGGCAAAATAGGTTATGTCACAGCAGGAACGAATAGGTGTCAAAATGTAATGCCTTAACCGCAATAGCCCAGCAACTCTTTGCAGACAGTTTGCAAGTTTTAGAAGAGATATAATATAATTTTGTGATATGTTAAAACATATTTGTATTTAAATATTCATTATAATATCATGTCCTATGATCTTGATTTCTCATATTTGCTACTATTTGTGTGTAACCGTTGCACCAAGTGCTGGCAAAACTGCAGCTTGTTTTGCGATACGCTCGTTAAATGCAAATGAGATATTTCACACCCTTTTTCTGCTCCTGTGTTTCTCACCTGTGTGGTCATAGATAAAATAAACAAGACCATGCGACTTTGCAAACTATTCCCCAGTCAGATGTTCAGGCATGAAAATTTTGTATACTGTTTTACGTTTTATTCTAATACATTTTTTTCTACAGTAGTATTCTTGTGATAGTTGTAATTTAAGTCACTTATGACATATATAATTTATAAAGTCTCAACCCCAGCCGTAATTGTGGAGCAAATGTTCGCTGGCAAAGATTTTGCTCGTGGACATACGTAGATAAAGTACAATAAAATTTTATTTGAAAAAATGGTCAGTTTTACTTTTGAAAAGTAATCCCGTCGAATAGAACAAAAATAAGCTACCCAGTGTTCACGCATCGTTCTTAACGCCACAGTTTTGGTTTCTGTCTGCATGTAGGATGAATGGTCCAAGATGGCGGCTGTGTTTCGTTTGCTGCAGCAACCAATGTGTCTACCCTGTTAATTCCTCTGAAAACGTGTGACGTAACAGATCGACCTGAACCAAAATGAGGTATCTGAGCCTATATGAGCAGGAACAGAAAAGTGCGAAAAATTATGTTGATATATTTGCCGTTACTTTATGGAGTCAATTCAGATTTTCTGAGTCTTCTTCTTCTTTTGGCATTTTGCTTCAGGGGTCGCCACAGCAAGTCAGTTTCTTCCATCTAACCCTATCTGCTGCATCTTCTTCGGTCACACCAACTATCTTCATGTCTTCCTTGACTGTATCCATGAACCTCCTCTTTGGTCTTCCTCTAGACCTCTTTCCTGGTGGTTTTAAATCCTGGTCACTCCCAGAGAGATCCTCAGCATCTTCATCTTTGCTACCTCCATTTTTTGAGTCTTCTTCTTCTTTCGGCATTTCCCTTCTGGGGTCGCCACAGCAAGTCAGTTTCTTCCATCTAATCCTATCTGCTATATTCCTCTATTTTTGAGTAAAGCATAGATATACTGTACGTAGCTGTCATAGAAAACAAGAAGTTGGTGGCACGGTTTTTGTTCACCATACGAAAGTCCTCAGTTTATTAATATATAAGTTTTCTTAAATTTTATTTTCAGATCCCCTTTTTATAAACTTGAGTCCAACCAATCAATTCAGATTTAAGAAGTATAACAAAAAACTGAATTTATGTCATTCAGTACATACACACATTACCTTTAAAGAGTTAAAAAGCTTCCAAACCAGTTGCTCAAAGGTCCTGGCCTTTGTTAGTGCGTAAATACTTCTTTCTTAAAATTTAAATAAATACTTATCAGCTTATATAAACAATCTACCCTTAAAGTTATCCCTTATTATTTATTAATCTCCGTGTGTATCAGGAAAAAAAATATCTCCAGCTGTGGATCATCTCAGAAGAGACACTTTAATGTCAGCCTGATATTACATAGAGGGCTTCTTAATAACCCATTTGTGTTTGGCCTTATCCTCGGCTAAAGTGCACCCACTCTCCGTTGTCTCTTTCCTGGGCTCGTCTCAAGCCTCCTGCATACTACGGAAAACAGATGCTATCTCGGCTATATTACTTCTCAAAGCACTCATATCCTCTCCCATGTTATTTTCTTTGATCTGCTAGGCTTTCTGCTCTTACGTTTCTCTTCCCCTCCTCCTCCTCTCACGCTCTTTCCTTCTCTCACACACTCCTCACTTCCCACCCCTACAACTCTTTTTCTAATTCCCCCCTTTCCTCTTGTAGAGAGCAGAAACTGATCAGGGAGAATAGCTCACACCACTTCTGGATGTTTTAAACTTTCATTTTTTTCTTCTTCTACGTTGGATAGATATATTTTTTTTTTTGCCAAAATATTCAGGAAAACATCTTTTCAGGGGTCAACTGGAAATAAAATAATAGTATATCGAAGTAATGATATGAATAGCTGGGATATATATTCAAATTCAACATTTTACAAAGTACAAATTACTTTAAAACCAAAAAATACTTTACATTTATCCATACAAGTTTTATACTGAAAAAGGATAAGATCATTATTAAAAACATTTGAAAGAACTATTACAGTATATTTTTTATTGTTGTTGGTTTCTGAGACTAAACGAGTCATTAAGAATACAATTATTTTGTTAATAATGGTCTTTTTACTGAAGGAAGATCCAATAGTGATGCCAAATGTTCTATGTGTTGGATGGTCAACTTCTTATCGCCACTTTATCAAATGCAGATTTTGCAGAAACCATGGTGACACAGTGTCATTTATTTCCTCGTACTGTACAAATAAAATACACCCTCCATTGTTAGGACTTAAAAAAGACTTTTTCCCATCTCTATTTGTTATCAGAAAACAGGATATGTACTAGCACAACGCTTTTTAAATTTATTCATCTTCTGAACCGCTTATCCCTGATGTCGTTGCGAGAACTTATCCCGGCTGATTTAAGGCGAAAGGCAGGATACACCCCAAACAGGTCGCCAGTCTATCATGGGGTCTAACACACAAAAAAAACATCCACACAGACACACACACACATTCCCAAGGGCTATTTTTTTGCGGTCAATCAATGTAACATGCATGTTTTTGGAGGGTGTAAGCAAACCCACGCAAACACCGGGAGAACATACAAACTCCACACAGAAAGGCTAGTGTTCCAAGCTTTGTCCCCACCTGGGATTCAAACCTCGACCTTCTTGCTGTGCGGCCACTGAGCTATCCACAGCGCCACCATGCAGCCTGCTTTTAAAATTATATACTGAATTCTGTAACTTCAAATCTTCAACTTTTCTTATGAAGTGTGTTTCCTGATTTCAGAATACGTCACTTTTTTGGGGGAAAAAAGTAATTTTACTTTGAAAACTAAAACTTAAAAATCGGTAAGTATGTATGATTTCAAACACAGACACAGACACATACAGTATGTAAAGATCAAACGGGCAGTTAGACAGATTTGTCCACACAGGGGTCATAAGCAGCAGCAACAGGAGACCAAGGCATCTTTGAGTTTCTTGTGAGCAGCCAGGAGGGGGAAGCATCCCTCTTTGTAAGTGTACTAAGATAAAAAAGGGAAAGAAAAAGTAATTAAGCAAACAATTTGCCAGGAATTTTGCGTCTGCTTATCCAATCTAGCATACTTGCTTTCGCTCTAATAAATACAGACAGAAAATTGTGGTAAAAGAAAAAGAAAAGATTGTTTCTTGTCTCCTCAGAATGACGTTAAATGACACACATGTTTCATTGCCCATTCATTTAACCTGCGCTGCGTGCTCACGGAGAGAAAAAGGATTGAGAAACAAATTATGTAGTGTCATTTAATTAGGAGTTTGGCTGTGAGCAGTAATCCTCGCTTTTTCTCATAACCTTTAACTACTTAATGGATTTGAGAAGCTATTACCTTTCAAGATTTCTGTTTTTAATTATTCTGAGTATTGTCACCAATATGAAATGTCAATCACAAGCCAGGATTAATGCCACGGTTTGTGGCTAAATATTATTTACTTATTGGCTGATGCTGGAGGACTTCTTTCAGCTGACAGGTTTAGAAAAGGAAAAATATGCAGAAATCTGTTTAGTGGCTTATTTAGCTTTCACATGAACCTACACCCTTTACTAACAGAGCCTAATTCTAAATCCATGAGAAGCCATTATTTACATAGATATTATTACTGTGTTTATCATTAGACGAAGCCATGGTGAGTCTCAAAGTAATATTAGAAATGCGCCTGTATGAATCTGGGATTGGATTATAATAATGACTGAGTTTTAATATGTACAAACCCAATTTATAGTTTCCTTCATTTGCTGTTTATACTGTAGGTGTGCATGTGTGAAAATGTAATCCATGGTGTGTGTTTGGATAAGTACCTCTCACCCTGATCACGTTTTTGGCTTTGCTTGGAAAGTCGCAGACAGAGTTTGCATAGTTTCCCCTGGAGGACACACAGCTTTCTGCCAACAGACACACGGTGACACCAGGCCTCACTGTGTCTCAGAATATTACCTTAAACACATGCGGTGTGTGGTGCGCGTATGATTTATTTTGCCTGATGCTCGCAGCTCTTCTACCACATACCAGTAAAAAGATGTGTGTAAAATTCCCAAGCAGATCAAGAAATGTTTCACCTGATCTAGCTCGTCTGATGAGTCTATAGTTTGTTTTTTTATTGATGTCTTGGGTAAACCAAACGCACCCCGAGCAAATCAAACCTTCATAGATTTATTCAAATAGCTGCTTTTTCTACATTTTTTGACACGGCTCTCAGGCTGCCGTGTTGGCTCCTCAGACCCCCCGTGGTACGGGGCATGTAATCATCCTGAAAGTCTCTCTGGGTGTCTGCACCCTCATAAAGCAGGAAAATGGATCGTGTGGCCCAGGAAGGGAAAATGAAAGAAAAGGAGAATGAAATTACAGACCTGGCTGACTGCACAAATCATGCATATCATGTTTTATGGCTTGCCAGAAGAATTCAACACCTGTGGATCACCGTAGCTGTAATTGTACATGAACACACAAGGATGAAGGTGGGAGGAGAGCTGTGGTTTGTGTGTGGCTTGATGTGTCACATTGTGTGTGTGAACGTGTGCGTATGAGGAGAGGAGGTGATTATAAAGTGTGTTTTTGTTGGCATGACTGAATTTTTTTCTTTTTAATAGACAGAGGTAAGAAGATAAAACAAAGTTACGGGAACGCCTCACGTTACCTTCTTCTGCACATCTTGGGTGAGCCACCCACAGCCAACATGGCTCGCTCACAGAGGCTTCATTTACCATTGTAATTACCCTGTTTATTTACCCTACATGCTTTTGGTGGTAAAACGGCGGCCAATTCAACAGATCAGGACAATCTGGCTTGACTTTGGCTCTTACCATTTACTTTAATTAAATGGGGCAATCAGTGAATCATAAATCACCGCTCCCGTGACCGCCAGCTCTGTTCTAACCTGGGCAAAAACCTTAAAGTAGACACTTACAATTAGCCTCGTCAGCAGGTTGTAATCAGTCTTTATTTATTGTCACCCTTTATATTGTTTCACAACTTTAATATATCTCACCAGGAACTTTAGAGCAATTTTGTTTTGAAAACTTTTCAAAAGTTGAAATTGAACTGGTGGGATATGAAAACAGGTGAAATCTTAAATACGATGACATTATAACAGATTGAAGTGTCTCCTCTCCCTCTTTTATCTCTCTCTCTTTCTCTCTCTGTGCTGTGTGGATGCTTGAGTCAAATTGATTACAGCGCTCCATCTGCATCGCGACTGGCCTCCTCCTGTGTTTGCCGCCTCTGCCTACAGCACAGAGTTAGTGTACAATTACATATAGTTTAATATATCTGCCTGAGCACCTTTAAATAAGCATCACAAGTCCACAAGGTGATTTGTCTTCCAGCCCCATTACTCCATTGTACATCTTGATAGCCAGGGATCGCTCCTAGCTATGTTTAAGCATTAAATAGTGTATTATTATTTCACATAAATCAGCCTGAGATGTGAGGGGGGTATTCATAAATTTTGCATTTCTCACAGACAGTGTTTTAAAGCCCCCTTTTTTCCCCTCCTTTTCTTTCCCCACCACTCAGAATTTGGAGACTAAAGCAATTCTGCTCCCTTCCACTTGATAGCTTAGATGGGCACATCATGGTGTTATATTCAAAACAACATGTAATGTAGTTTAGATTAAGTTTGAGTGGCTTTAACACATTTATCACAGCTCTGTTTGCATCATAAGTACTTTGCGCATGTCAGCGATGACACACAAGCAGTCTGTGTTGTTATTCTCATGAATAATGGGACAAACACTAATAAAGGCCATTTATCCTAATATTCTTCTTGCTACTGGATCCCTAGTCTGTGTTTAAGGATAAGATGATGAAATTAAATTGTAAAATGAAACATTTTCCCATCGGCCTGCTTTTAAGGATGAGTTTCCCTGAATTCATCCCCCCCCCCCAATTTAGTTATTAGCCCTGTGTTTAGGCAAAACATCCATAGAGGAAATGACATCACTCAGGAAACGGGGTGTTAAGAGAACAGCCAACGTTGCAGCTGGAAGGGCAACATTTTGTCTTATCACTCTGTGCGTCCACATAAGAAATGACAAAATCGGAAATTTGCCTGGTAGTTGTAATGATTACTGCTTTTATACATTGCACATTACATCTTATTTTCTGTGTCTGTAGTTTTGATTGGTTCAGAGTACCAGATTTGTGATGAAACCAACATATGGTGATACATAATGTTTTTTGTGTCCAACATAATACCATAATTTGAATGGATGGCATGGCGTTCTTCAGGGTTTGTTTTTTATATGGCATACAATTAAAAAATAATAATAAAAAAACACAATTTAATAATGCCACTCACCTGTATTGAAGCACATTCATGGTAACATACAAACTTGAACATTATTATTATAGAATTAGATGAGTCAAAAGTGCCAGATTTAACCTGCTTGTTCATCTTGGGTGTGGAAATCTCCTTCAACTGGTTCTCTGTTAGGTTTCATTTTTTCTTTTTTACCAACAGAGTATCTGGTTGTGTTGATTGGGTGTTTGTCTTGATTAACCAAGTGTGGAGCCCTTTGGAACAACTCTTCTGTGAGATCGCCTTATAAATAGAAAATTGAATTTACCAACCTTTATATTCTAACCTCACCTGGTTTGCACTCACCTGATTCCATCTATAAGAGAAAAATATTCCTTAAACTGTGTGTATTTTACATGCCGTGCGAAAAGCGTAATCATATATGAATCAGACATAATTATTCACTCAAAATTATACATAACACTGATTTAGTTTGCCTAAATTGTTTAAATAAGGCAGAATTATGGCAAGTTTTTTTTTTTAAATACTTTGAAGCTTAAAATTGAACTGTACACCACAATTAAAGCTAATTCACACTTATAAAACATGCTTATCATTTCCCAACACATGATAATTACGTGACCTCCTGGCTCCAGGGGCTTCAGCGCTGTAATGGAGTTATAGAGAAAGAAAAAAAAAAAAAAAAGAAGAACTGCAGTAAAAATGATTGCGAATTGGAAACTGACGAGATGCCAGGACAGTAAGTAAAGCAAAGTGGGGGGAGTCAGTTTGAGAAATAAAATGCCTTTGAACTAGTTTTTGCTTGCAGAAAATATAGCTTCTGGCTTGATATTCTTTCTGAAGTGTTTTATGACAGGCAGAATTAGGAAATGCAGCGCAGCGCCAAACCATTCGTTGGAAAAGACTACGCTCACCCACAAGTATTCCGTTCTCATGACATCATGTGTAAAATTTATGTTATTTTGAGGATGAATACATATTTACTCACTTTCAGCAGCTGTGACTGAGGAGCTCATATGAAAGCCGACGTGAGAAAAATTTTCTATCTTTGTTGGAAGAATGCGTCTTCCTACCTGAACGTGTGCAGGCTGGCTGCATGTTTCCAGCTTACAGTATAACTTGGAAACCTCACTCATGTCATCTCTCCTTGCACTTGGCTTCTTTCAGCTTCCATACACACGACAATACCTGGGAGGATAAATGTTCAGTTAAATAGAACAAACATGATCCAGACATACTCCTTTCCTGCTTGTCTGCTATGACTAACTTACAGTTATTCCCACAGATCAAATGTCAACTGAAAGGCCAACATTGGGTTTTTCTTTTTGCTCTTATGATCTGATTATCAGATTTTTTGGCCGCTTATTCACAAGGTGAATATATTGTTAACATAAAAGATGCATTAGGATCACTTGAGTTGTTCTCATCGGTCTGACAGTTCATTTCATGACTAAAAAGACAAACCGAGTTAAATAACCCACCACTCCCTTTATGCCTGTTTATGCTTCAAATGCTCAGATGTTCTCATGTTAAAACATAGAATCTACCTGTCTATCATCTTAGCTTGGGGTGGGGCTGGATTCCAGCCTTTTGAAGTGAACTTGTCATGGAAGTTCGGCATCATCAGAGTTCACCACAGTCACAAGCACAAGATTAATTGTTTGCGGTGCACCACTTCAAACATTTTCTTCACAAAATGTATTGTTTTTTTTTTTTTTTTGCCTGTGAACACACCTGCACTCTCTCAGAACTGTTGCATATTGTTGAACGTATGAATACAAACAAGTTTTATGTCTTGAGAAAAAAATGAATCAATAAATGCAAATATACATGTTACATGTTGTACTGATGAGGGACACTCTCTTCCAAAAACACATGCTGGTAGAAAAATGCACAACTCCAAACAGGCTGTAGCAACACAACATTAAGCGGTTTTCTCCTCTCTGTTATCTCCAGCTTCCTTTTTGCCCTTTGGTTAAACATTCTCTTGGCATGCATGATCTCATTTAACTTTGATTTCCTCCTTTTCCAGGACGGCATCCTCGATGGTTCCAATTTCCAGCCCATTCCCCAATTTTCAACCCCAATGACAGACAACACACACTGGAATGGCTGTTTAGCTAAAGAAGGGAATTGGTAAGTGATGATTTAAAATGCCATTTAAGATAAAAGAGGGAGTTTGTGGTAGATAAAGACTTGTCTTGGCCAAGAACAGGAAGTTTGGAGATGCCAATTTGACTACAGTGTCGTGGTGGCTGCGCACATTATTTGTGCGGCTTCTTTCAGAAAATCCAACTTATCATTATATTTGAAAAAGGAAAAAAAAAAATCAATTTAAATGACTGCAAATTGCTTTTACAGCTATTTTTTTTTTATATGTAAATTTGCATAAAATATTTAGAAATAAATTCAAATTTTTATTTGATGTTTAAAAATGACGTTAGAAATATAAAATTCTTCCAAAATATTTCAATCTTGTTTTGGAAAAATGTTTTAAACCACTCGTCACTAAAAATTTGAAATATCCTTCATTATTTTGTAAATCGCTGTCATACATTTAATTAAATTATATGTTTTGTAATGACTTTAGACACATTTTTCATCTGCTGAAAAGAGAAAAAGAAAAGAAAAAGAATAAAGAAAGTAGGGCACCGATATAAAAATGCTCATGGTAAAATTGCTTAATTTGTTGCTGATTAACCTTTAGAGTGAGGAGATTATGTCCAACACAAAGGCCTTTTTTTGTTTCTCCATTGAAAAGAGCCGCTCATTGTCGAGCTTTAAGTGGTTTGTGTAATCCCCCTACAACCTATAGCATAAAGCCATAGGATTCTGGGAATCTGCTTTCAACACATTCTCAGTCGGAGCGAACCTGCAAATTCACTCTGCGCGTCTCTTCCCCAACTCCGTCATAAAACAGAGCACCCCATTTCCATATCAATCGGATTAGTTCCAAGGCCAGGGAAGTAGGAGTAATGTAAGTAACCGTACAAATTTAAATATAGGACATCAAAAACATTGTTAGGCATTCATTTATTTTTGAAGCAGCTCTGGCTCTCTCTTCATCGCTGTGAAGATGAGATGAAAATACATCTTCTTAATTTCATTTTCACTTTATTTTAAAACAGTATTTCCACATTTTGCCGATGCCATGCGGCTCCTCTTGTGTGCTTAACCTCTTTTGTGAAATGAGTATGTCACATTAAGCACTGCACTTGTATAATAAAGCAACACTCCGAACAATTTGAGTTGGCCAGCATTCACACAGACTCTGCTGTCAGCATTATGCTTTTTATTTAAAATTATTCCATTTCTTATATAAAACCTGAACCATTTATTTTCATAACTGACTTTTCTACATCAAATAAAATGGACTGAACTGCATGTGCTTGTTATTTATCTTGCAAACCTTGAACACGAGGAAGCCATTAATTCTTTCAAACACTTTTTTCAATGTTTAAACATGGATTATGAATTGAAAATTTGTCAAAGTAAATAAGTTTAATGAATGTTTTAATAGTTAAACAAGTTGGTGTCATTGCACATCGACTTTCCCAAGTAACCGAATGTAAAAACTTTGAGTCGGGGTGACGAGGTGGTCAGTGTGTGTGAGTAAGGCAGAGATGATTCAACAGTCTGTCTCGCGGAGTGATCGCAGCAGTAACTCCACGTCTGGATGAAGAGATGGAAATACAGATGCCTGCGTGCGCCTCTTCAGCCTTTCATGACTTAGTCTGTCTCTCTGTAATTGAAAAACTAGCTGGGCTGTGTTGTCTTGGGATTTGTCCTTTTATAATGCAGCTTCAAAACAGGAAAACCAATAGTGGGAATAGACCCTCAAATGTAATTAATTTTGTGGGGGCGAGGGGTAACAAAGTGGGGGTGGGTTATGTGGTGGAGGAGTGAGATGGGGGAAGGCGGGGGGTATTATTGCAAGAGGAAGAATTCTAATCAGTTGCAGATTCCTTCCTGTTTGGTTAGCGTGACCGTGGCCAATTACCAGTGAACTCTGTGTTACAGTTTCACTTCCTGCGCTACCCAAAAGAATGGACCACGGCCGACGATGCAGAGCCGGCTGAGAGATAGAGCAGGAGGGAGAGGAGATAGAGAGGGGAGAGACTAAACAAGTAGACCAGACTGAAAGAGAGTAAACAAAAGAAAGAGAAGAAGGAAGGACGGTGAAATCTCCAGCCAGATCTAAGGTGCAGAGGCAAATAAGCACATAGGTCTTTTATCCAGCTAATAAAGGACATGACATGTGGTTCGCAAAGGAAATGAAAGGATTTCAGTCCTGACTTCTTCTACGACTTGAGCTGTTCTCAGGTAGAGGCTCAAAACTGCAGAGCAACAGAGTCAAGCAGAGGCACAAATGCAATAACGCATAACTCAATCAGTGCTGCGATGTTATCGAAAGACAATTTGGCAATGCTGTTTTCCCCTAAATCGAATCAAACTGCAGGACTAAACAACTGAATGACAATTGGTGAAGCACACCTGAATTTGCATCCTTGTCTTCCTTATAAGCTCACACAAGTAACTCAATATGCTGCGGTTCTCCTTGGAAATTGTCCACGCTTATTAACCCGGATACCATTTTCGCTAACGGCTTGCCAAGCAGGTAGTTTACACCACATCTTAATGTCATTCACAGTCTTTTTTCAGGCCTTGTCTGTCTCACTCACTTTCTCACTTTGTGTTGCTGACTGTTCACGGACATTTTTGTGAGAAAATCTGCAAAAAAACAGGAGGTTTCAGTGGACAACTGGAGACGCTCTGAGTGACAAACCCCCACTGCGATGCTTCTCTTTGGCTTTATCCCGCCCCTCATTCCTTCTTTTTTTAATCCAAAGAGGCCCTTTTCCAGAGTTCTCCCATCTGTAATAACTTTTGGCATATCATTCTTCGATGCTATCCCAAAATTCACTCATGATGTCACTACTCAGATGTAGAATTAGAAGAAGGATGTAAGATGGGATATGCTTATCTGGTTTGCCGATGGGACATTAATTTGTTCGTTCTGCTGTGATCTGATAGGTTCTTTATGCTTTATGTTTTGTTTATCTGCATTAAGTGCAAAAAAGATGGGATTTTTTTTATCTTTTTTAGATAAGAAAGTATTTAGTAGTGCCAATGAAGTCACTGGTAGAAGATGAATAAAAACAAACTCTTGCTTTTATGCGGACATGTTCTGTAAATGCCTATGAGTGATAGGATCAAGCTCTCTTTTCTAGTAAAATCCAAGAAATCTGTTTTGTGTTTCCCAAAAGATGAAATGACATTTATTACCATTTTCCAGCACATCTCATGAGGCGCGGCACTGAAGTGCTTACAAGCAGAGTAAACTGCTTAGAAGATGTTCAAGGGGGATGATGCACAAAACTGGCAATATGAATGTGAATTCCCTAGGAAGCCTTGGTTTTTCCACACATAGTGAAGAACATGAGAAATGGGCTATGAGCCACGCTATTCGGTGTAAACTATAGGGTCCAATTCGCTAAACTAATCCTAGGTACCACAGGATCCCCCATTCAGCCGAGTCTTTTTGCTGCAGCTGCCTGGGATCATTTCACAAACACAAGGTATTCCTGGAAGAATTGATTCCGTTAGATAGTACATTGATCACACACGTTGCCTGCGGACAGAAGATGGCTTTACAAGCAATAAGATGGGAGACAATTATATTATTTTAGTGAAATAAGACGGAGTACAAGGAGAGAGTGCCAATAGCCTGGGTGAGGGAGAGGGGGCTGAGAGGGAGGTGGTGGCGGCCCCCTCTGTGGCTGCCTTGCTGTGTTTGTGCTCCATCCTCAAGTGGCACGATAATCCACTAAACTTTCCTCCACCCGCTTCTCTCAATGCAATCAGGATGCGAAGGCTCACCAGTGATTGCATTCATTTGTAAAAGCATCCAAGCCAAAATTGAACCCCAAGGCTGATAAACTATAAAGATGCTGATCAGATCGCAGCTAAGGAGTCCATACTGGAGGGCAGAAGGTGTCAGGGCTGCAGCCAAAAGAGCAATGACTCTGTATACCTCACTCGGAGCCAGGCGACCGCCCCAGAATACAAACGGGGGGAGAAGAGACATAAAAACGACCACAAACTGCAGGATTTGTCATCGAGCTGCATCTTTCAGAGGTAGAAGTATTATCTGTTCAACAGATTAGAAGCTTGTAGATGTTTGTTTTTTCTTTTTATGGACTCTGCTGGTAAATGGAGTTCATTTATTGCTCAAACTTTCACAAATGTGTTTTATCGATGAGCCGCGTGTGAATTTCATAATGCATCACATGGAAAGTGGAACAGATGCTGTTCCGGGGAAGTCGTATGTTTATTGTCACCAGACTAAAAAACATTAATCCAACTTATCTCACAGCTATTGCACGGTCTCACTCTAAATGAACAGTGTCATTACTTTAAACACACATCACACATATCTGCCTTCACTAAAGATAGAAGACAGGCTGTCGGGGTAGAAAAAAAGAAACAAAGTAAGAAGAGGAAGATCTGAGGATGTTTTCTCCTCTCCATCCTCGTGGCCCCAGTGCGTTAAATGTCAAAGAGCAGTCAGCGGGAGAGACTGATTCCAGGAGGCGATGTGAATGGGACGATTGAAGACTCACGTTGATTGACAGCTCTTTCTCTCTCACTTTGCCCCGAGGGTGATCGACAATGTGGTTCATCTCACATTTTGTGACTGAGCTAATCCAGTAAATTCCTACCAGACGCTGCTCAACTCAGCAGAGACCCGCCGCTCCTTTCCCAGGTGGAGTTTTCATTTTATCTGTTCTGCTCTAAAATAAATATGTTTTTTCCATCTGCGGCACTGAAAACAAACCGGGGCAGGAGGGTGAGGGGGTTCGGAGATAAAATGATAGAAGCGGGGGTCTATAATTAAGTGTAAGTGCATAATTAAGCAAGTTTAGGAAAGCAGTGTTTTTTCTATGAATTAAAATGTAGACTAATTACATGTGGGAATTATCCTGCTGTTGTGTTAGTGATTAATATTGTCATAGGTTACCGTCTCAATATGCCGCCAGTTGGAAATGGAATCACCTTACTGGAACAATTGATCTCTTGCCAAGTTTAGTAATTAATTGACTCAACAATCACTGACACGCAACTGTCTCCGAATACGTCTCTCCTGCCCACAAGGTGCGTTGCTCGTCTTCCTGACCTTGCACCTGTATTTTCATGTTCCCACTACTTTGGCTTCCATCACGGTCTGCAGCTGGCTTTTCAAAGTAGTCAAGAAACAACAATCACAACTTTAAAAGAAAAAAAGAAAACTGCAAGCGAAAAAAGTCAAATCACACAAGACCTTCACCCCGTTTTAGGTCGACCGGGGTGCGTCGCATTAACGCAAGCACCCAATAAGGACAGGAGTGTGCAAAATATTTGACACCTTCATTAATCATCATTCCTAAACGATCACTCTGTTCGGGGATTCATTTAAGCATGATTAATTGCAGTGGGTCTAATCAAGCAATGAATTACCTGCCTAACCTTTTGCGGGAGGTTGGTGTTAACCTCCAGTCAAAGCGCTGGAACCCAGAGTAGTTAACCGTGTCATGGAAAATTAAGATGCTGGAATAATGAGAGGTGCTAAAAGCAAATATGTCCTCAAACATAGATGAAGACACCTATCATCTGAAAAGTTAAAGAAAGAAAATTGATTTTTGATTATGATGTGACCGATAGCTCGCAGCCCATTCCCCAACTTTTGGTGTGGTAATTTATCATCAACACAGACTGTTGCCCAATTTCACAAACTTTCTTGTTGTTTTCTGGTTGGAATTGTTTTGATTCTTCCGAAAACTTTGACACAAAGTGATTACATGAAGTATTATCCCCTGAATAACTGTGTATCACCACACATTTGGTTTCTAAGGAATGTCTATGCAGCGTCTCAGAGACAATAGCTACATTGTGTGCAAACCAAGCATTTACTATCTAAATATGATGAAAGCCAACCACTTGTGGCAAAGCGAGATGATAGCTCAACCTCATGAACTTGAACAAGCTTCACACTTGTGTGTGGCGTTGCACTCTCAACATGGTATGCTTTTGAAGTGGAAAAAGCTGACGGCTCTGGCAGACAGTGTCTAGTCCGTCCTTCTCTGCTGCTCTCTTTTAAACTGTATACACACAAAAAATTTATATCCAGGATACATCGTAACTAGACAGAAAAGAGTCAAATTTAAAAAGTATAAATATTGCATTAAAATATGTTCCATGATTATCATTTTTTCAGAGCCAATCCTCATTAGAAGGAAATATTTATTTCACAAACACAAATGAGCCTCTTATTATCATATAATTTTATGCACAATTTAAATTCAAATCATTCCTTTTTGACACTGCCGATACATCTGTCACACACCTCCCCCCCCCTTTTTTTTTTGGTTGAATAATTAAAAAAAGAAATAGAGAAACATACTAATGAGAGAACTTAACTTGAGGGCTTTGCCGCTTCACTGACTGTCATATTAATGTATTCCTGTGTGAATTAAACGCATCATCAAACACTTAAGTTCCCTCTGTATTTCCCTCTGAGGACAAGGGCTGGACACCGATGTCTACCTTAACCTCTGTGAAATTGAAGGGCATTCTTCATTATTACAACTTCTATGATTACTTGTTAAGAACCACATGATAAAAGTCTCCTCTTTAAATAGATCTGGAATTTTACTTTATATGTCAATGCCATCTAATCAATCTGAAAATCAAGTGAAATTGGGCCCAATCTGGATGTTCATCAGTGTAAACAAGCTTGGTTTATATGTGTTACATCTCATAGTTGGATGTTTAATGCTTTTCAAAAGTTAAACACCTGCAGTTAACACTAAGTTTTCTGTTTCTTTTCACTCTTTTTCATTTTCTTTGCCTTAAGCTGCTGGTGTAATCTTTGCCTAACCTTTCCACACCTCCGTAAACCTTTCTCTGTTCCTCCCTCTTCCCATTTATCCTTTCATCCCAGTCCTCCCCTCCACTCAGCACAAACTGACAGTCATCCCTTTTTCTTTCTCGTGAGTCTGTGACAGCTTCAAATGGCTCATTAAGGAAAGAAAAAAGAAATTGCGTATGGAGTTATTTTAAAGGCTGCTTTGTAGCTACAAAAACATGTCCACTCATGCTCCAAAAATAATGGCTCGTTCAGGGTGGAGGAAATATGCTAGATTTAATAATCATAATAGACCATGCGGCACTAAAGGTGTTAAAAAGGTCATGCAACTTTCTCCTTGGTGGGAAAATAAAAGGCTTTTAAAAGAGAAGAAAAGGCACTGAAAGTATAAAGCAACAAAGCACGGAGTTAAGGTGGGACCAGGGTGTTAGTTAGAATATTTTGAATAGATTTGCCCATAGCTGCTTCTAGAGCAAAGCCTGCAATATGTGATTGATCACGTCCCACAGGGGCGACAGCCAGCGCGCCATTTATACACAACAAACGGGTTGGCTACACTAAACTAAGCTCACACAACCTATGCAGATAGCACAGTCTTTCATTTTAACATGTGCATGCTAAACCTGGCTGATAAACGATTTGCCTAGCAGCACTTCCGTCCATATTTTATCACGGCAGACAATGCTTGGTGGTGTTGCCAGACTTGGTGTATATCCAGTGTTCAGGCAAAAAAAAAAAAAAGTGTCTTCTCAACCTCTCAACAGCTTGGCTCCCGTAATTAACTTCCAGAGGAGTGATGGGAGCTTTAGTAAGAGGTAACAGAAATAGAAATAAAATAGATTTGAGAAGAAAAAAAAGAATGAACATAAAATGATAGAATGCAGAAAGAGATTACATTTGACTGACGTTGGTCTTTGGACAGTTAGGCTTGAAGTTTGTGCAGAAAACCAGTAGAGAAAAAAAAAGATGAAGAAAAATAAAATCTCCTGTTTAGGGCAGAGATAGCTAAAAGGATTAATGAACGTTTCTACTTAAACCTCTGCGGTTGCAAAACACATCAAAAAACCTCTGAGCTGTGGCACGCCTGCAACATTTTAAGCCAGCCTTCTGAACATGGCGACATTGCCAGCAAATATGAGCCGGGTAGAGCGTTAACGTTTGTATCCAGAGGCAAGAGTCCTGGTAAATCTGGAGCTTTGGATTTATTTATTTATTTTCATTTTTAGAAAAGAGCTTTGAAATTTTAACGTGTCAAATGAAGTAAACAGACTGCTTAGACTTCTGATGTCTTCTTGCTTCCTAATCGTGCTACAAGTTTATTTTACAATTTGATTGCAACCGTTTATGTCCACAGACTAGGATTTTTTATGCACTTGTTCGTTGAAATTTTTTTGCAAATATTATTTGCCTATGTATTGTGTAAAAATAGACTTTCCTAACGTTTTTCTCAATGCTGACTTTTAAAACCAGGGTTCTAATTTTGCCTCCCCTCTCTTCAATGTAATCTCCCCCAGACAGATCATGCGAAGGCCCCAGATGATGTCTAGACTAGCTGCGATTGGACAGGTCACACACGTGCTTTTTGTTAAGCGGTATCATTAATAGCTGGGCATGACCTCTGACCATCCCTGCAAATCATTAGCTGGTCAACTGGTGCTTTTTATTTACCATCTTCATTGGAGATCCTAAAAAGGAGGACTTGTTTATGTCAGAATATTAAGTCAGTTGTTGGTATTCTGTTGAATCCCATCCTGTTTAACCTTAAAATCCAGAATAATGAATAGTTTTAAGATCTTACATTGTCTTATCGTAGCTGTAATGAACAAAGAAAACATCATAGAAAAGCCCATCTACGCTTAGACTGAAACTGTGGAAAAAAAAATAAGATTTTGAAGTTACTATGTTACTATGATTGAAATGTCATAATAGTACAAATTTGCAAAATAACCCCCCCCCCCGATAAAAATAGAGGACAAATTTACATTATGTTCCTACTATCACATTATTAAAAAAAAAAATTGCAATTTTTTTTTTTTCTGATTACAGGTTACTCTGTCGAACTGAATCAACATACAAAAATCTCTTGTAATAAAATTGCGTTAAATTTCAACACTAGGCTGATGCTCTACTTTGACATAAAAGATTTATCAAAATAGTTTACTTTGACTTTCTACTTCTTTGGAACCAAGTTAGGAACATTAGAAAATGTAGGTCAAGACATAAATTGATATAAATTAGATTTAAAATGTAAACATCTTGATATAATCTAAACTCTTTTAAAGTTGCTTAAAATTCATTTAAATATGAGGACGTGTAATTTTATTATTTAGACAAACTCGACGTGTATTTTGATAGGCTTGGAGATAGATTTTGGAAACATTTTTATTCTTAAATCTTTAGTTTGAAAATTCAACTTTAAGAAAAATGATTCATTTCAGAAAGTTGAACACGTACAATCATTTGTTCCAGGTTTGATTCACATCTGTGTCCATTTCCTTGCTCATGCTTGTGTGAATTAGAAGGCAGGGCAGCTTCCATTCACTAACTTACTGTATCACCTAAATCTGGCCGCGAGGCACAAAGTCCATTTGTCACGTTACGCTTTTGCTATCGCACTTCTCTTCAGAGAAAACAAACAGCGAACGGCACAAACGACCTCAACAGAAAAACGCTGCCTCATTCAGCAAGAGGTCTGCTTCGGAGGAGATGTGGAGAGGAGGTTCGCTAGCACAGGAGGATGGAGATGTGTGATTAAATATGTGCGTGTTTGACTGTCACTGTGAGCAAGTTCATGTGTTTGTGAGTCTATATTATGTGTGTGTATGAGAAGAATACCCGGAGCCTTGCCGTAGCACTCAGTGCCTAAATCATGTGTACAAGCTGTTTCCAATAAACTGTTAAATTTGATAAAGAGGTCTGGTATTATATTACGGAGCCCTGGGGGTGCTCGGACCCTTTGCTATCATGAATACATTTTGCCTGATAATAACGCTGCGACTTCAATCGCCGCCACAGGAAAAAAGCGCTGCCCTCCTGGAAATCAAGTTGTGTGGCTGGGTGACACCTGTATAAATGGACAGGTGATGAGATTATAATATATTTATGCTTTCTGGGTTAGTGTTAAGGGACTCTTACAAGTGAGCATGAGTAACACAAAGGGCTGCAGGGTGGTGTTTAGGAGGACCAGGGGCACAAAACCTTTCACCTCAAAGACAAGGAAGTTGTAGATATACAGTCACATTTGGCTGTAAGTCATACGGTAGTCCATAATTTTAACAACTGTTCAGCTTCAAAGAATTTTCTCCCACATCATAAAATTTCCAGTAAATTACATTTCAGACTTTCATGACTACTATGTTAAAGACCATTATCAAACAATATAAAGCTGTACACATGTTTTAGAGAAAAAAGAGCACACAATCTTAAAGATGGATTTCATCTATCATCCGTAACTTAATCTGATCTGACCAATTTAAAAAAAACAGTTCCTAATTTCAGTGAATCAAAGCAAAAATGGAGATTTAAAACTACATTTCTAAATAGGCATGAGAGAAAGTGAAAAACAATGAAATGCATACAGTTGGAGAAGTTTCTATTTACTACTGAAATACAAGGTTGATTGAGATGTTCACAAATAAGTGGAAGCTTATCCGAGCTATACCATTTTTGCATTTTCATTAAGATATGTCAAGTAATCTTTGATAAATAAGATCAATATTTTATTCATAGAACTAAATACGTTATCTATGGACAGGTAGAGCTATTACTATGTTAACAGCAGTGCCTGTATTCCCGATTGTGTACATGTGCTTCGTATCGCCAGCCTCCACACAACGTCTGGGTGGCTAAGAAGGTGGGCAGGTGATGAATGTTCAGTAATTGTAAGAGTTGAGTTGTAAAAAGATTCAAATCCATGACAGTGAGAAATGGAGGAGAGCCCCCCGGGGAAATTTCAGGCTGTGAGGAGGTGCATCCAACCTGTCTAAATAACAGATCACACCTCAACTTGGTCACTTGCTCAGAATGTACGCTCTCATATTAGAAATGTGCCTTCATTCTAAATGAGTGCTGCGGTGCAATGAAAAAAGCTTATTTGCTGAAAAACAGAACACGCTGGAGAAAATTTACATTTTTACTCATTAAATATTTTGTTTAGAAAGACACTTTGTGCAACTGTGATGCCTAGTCTATTTTTCTGGAGCACTGAAGTTGTGCAATTCACCGACTTAAAGACATTTTGAGCATTTTAAATGAATATAAATCATTTTTTGCATTCAAACACAAATTCTGCATTTTACGTCTTTTAAAAAAAGCAGAAAATTTCAGATGTGGCTGTCTGGACTAAGTGTAAAAGAACAAATTAAAGCAGATACAAAGTGGTTTATTTTTTTATTATGAGTGATTTATAATTAGTATTGCTACGCTCTATTGTAACAATATTTTTGACCAGAATGTTTGTTTTGCTATCTCAGATAAGCACATCTGCTACCTGTAAGTTCTTATTTGCAATGCTATTATTCACCATAAATGTCTGCTCACATATTTGCCATGATAACCATAACATGCAATTACTTCACACTCCGTTTGACACCTCGCCATTTATCCGATCAAGCTTCAATCACACAGGCAGACATGCCCGATCCAGTCCAATATTAAATGTCAAATAGCAATTATGAAACTAAAAGATCTCACAGGAGATTTCTGATAATGCTACGTTCAAAATGGTAACTAAACCTGCTCTTTTATCTCATTTTGGAATCCTAACGATTATTACGGCGTCAAGCTCGCACCTTATTTTGCTGTATTATCTTAATTTACCCATCAAAAGGAGACATGAGAACAAAATGCTTGAAGTTATCAACAAGTGGCTGTCACTAACTTTTATAGCATTCCCATGCTTTTGCCAATACGGATTATTGAATATCTGACAGAGGAAGAAAGTCTTCAAAGTGGAGGCTTGTTACAAAGTTATAACCAAAGCTCATGCTATGTTTTAGGTTACATAAATCATCAAGGATGCTTACACAGAACAGCGCCTGCGGGTGTTTCCCAAAGCTACAAAATAAACCTTTTCACTTATAGCATAGAAAGACTTTATTACTTAGTCTCAGTTAAAACGGCGAACAACATCAAATGAGAGAATAAAGCGATTTAATGTCAAGTGTGATCACAAAAAAAAAAATTCTTTGATCTTTGAATCTTTATCATTACGAAAGTGCACATATGGAGACTGTCTTCTATTTGAAAGAACATCTACACATTGAGATGAAAATGTAGATATAATGCAAAAAAAAAAAAGAAGGTATTTACTTTTTGTGTTACCCATGGAGATGTTGTTTTTGTTAAATTACTTGACAATCAACGGACAGGCTAAGTTTGACTCAGTACTCAAAATATAGTAAAAAAACAAAATAGGATTTGTCTGCTTCGCTGGGAGAAAGAGAGAAGGGGTGAAGGGTAGTAAGAAATCTGACCTTTGCAAACAACAACAACAAATGAGCGCTGTTGATTTCCTCCTAAGTTAAGCTGTAGAAATACAGACCGGACGACCGGTCTAAGCAGTGCAATTACTGGTCTCTTTCATTATTAATGACATAATTATTGCATAAAGCAGGAATGAGGGGCAGAATCCATGAGACAGAGTTAAAGATAGAAAGAAGTGAGTTCGTTATGACAACAAAAAAGACAAATGAAGAGGTTTCCAGCTTCTAATATAGTGTTTAAACATTGCCTTTTGGGGTTTGCAGAAAGGGCATCATTCTCTATTTTGAGTAGTTTGAAAGTCCCACGCTGTACCTCACCATTCCATACACTAGTAGCGCCCCCCAAGGTGCAGGGAATTACCCCGTCTGCCTCCACTTCTCTATATTTAGGCCATTTAAGGTTGCATGGTTTAAAAGGGAAAGTCAAAAGATGCCATTCTTTATGAATGTCTGAGGATATGAATAGGGTCGCAGCTCCTCTCCCTCCATCCCCTCAGGAGATCACCTTTTCAAATATAACGAATGCCTCAATTAAAATCCCTTTCAAACACCATGCTTATTTTTTGATAACAATCGTCCGCTAGACCCTCCACCCCCTTATGTCCCCTCCATTCCCTGTTTTTTTTTCACTCCGAGGGGTGATGTGAGGGTACAATGCAGAATGAACAACATTTCTGTGTGCAGAAAAATGAGGTAGAAGGAGAGAGACAAAGATAAACTTGTAGAAAAAGAAGAGGAATGGCCATGGGAGAAAGTGTGTGGGAGAAAAAGAGAGACAGAGAGAGGGAGGGAGGGATGTAGGTGGGGTTTAGGTGTGTGATGGAGGGATTGATGCAAGGTCTGGGATGATGTGAGCCAGCAGATGGCAGGGTAAGAACGGTAAAATGGCTACTTCTACTCTGTGTGTAGCCAGACAGAAAGTCTGTGGGGAATCCTCAGCCTACACACAACACACACACAGACACACACACATGCGAAAAGGCAATCATGCATTCTAACAATGTTTTCTTTTTAAAATTAATTTACATTTATTAAAAATTTGAGTTTGTCTTATTCAACAAAACATATATTTTAATACCTTTAATACTAATACGATCCAGCATATGAGGACACACATTTACATCAAACACACACAGTCACATCTTTTTTGTCTCTTACACAAAGTCTTTTGTTGCTTTTTTTCAAACCATGGAGGTGGCGTGCCACTTCTAAGTTAAAACTCTGCTTTCCAGAAAGTTTGTCGCCCTTTAGGGCTGAAAAGGAAATCACAGTAATACTGAATAATGTAATGCTAGGTCTTCATTAGCATTGGAATCGTATAATGCATTAAGACTCTATGGAAGATCGCTGGCTTTAATAAAAGACCACTTAAAGATGGCAAACAAGTAAATCTAAAAAACATGCTCCTGCCATTCCGTTAAAACCCCTGGACATTATCAGCAAGCTGTGTGTGTGTGGTAATGGAGATTAACTCCCCACTGTTGTTTAGCTTAACTTCATCTTTGGCTGTGTTCGATTAAGATTCACCGTGGAAACCAAAGGCACATTTTTTTCCCATTCAGTAATATTGACTAATTCATAATTATGTCAGCTTCCTCTCTCACTCCAGTGTTTGCGTGCATGATGGGGTAGTGGCCATGATCACAGAGCAGATAGAAGAATCCACAACAACTCTGCTCACTACAACTCATGAACTACATGCTAATCCATGCTGTTATATCTGACTGGGATAAATTATAGCTTAGCTTTTTTTTTCTGAAAAAGAAGTGCATTGAGTTATGAAAGCACATCGGCCCATGTGTGAAGCTAACAAGCTGGTTAGTTGTGAAGCTGAGTGTGTTTTTCATCCAGAGCTCCAGCTGTTTCATATAGAAAGACATCAAGAGGCTCAAAGTTATCTGTATTTTTGCTAAGAGGCGATTTATTTTAAATTCTAGTCTTTCTCAGTCTATACGTGACTGTCTCGCCCCCACTTTCTTTTTTTTTTTTCTCCCTTCTGGTCTCAACCCATCGCTTTCTTTGCCAGTCTAAAGCAATAATGTATGATATCTTTATCTTGAGAGTCACGGTAATATTGTTTAGCAAGCAGACGTCCCTACTTCCCTTTTGGGCTTTTCTGCCTTTCCATTGAGAGGATTGAGAATGCCTCCTGACAATTTCTAAAATGCAACGTAATGGTTTGTTCATGATTATTTTCTCTTGAAGTCGTCCTTTTGTCTTGTGACTGTTGTTTATAGAGTGACACACTTGTAAATTGGACAGGGAAGTCCCTGGTGATCGTGTCTTTTCAAAAACACATTCAAGTGAATAAATCACTCGGAGGCCAATAAAATATGTTGCTCATCCATATGAATCATACAAGGGGACGTGTATTCATTTCTGACCATACTTTACTTGCTCCAGGCTTTCAGATTCAGAAGATATTTGGAAATAACCTTGTTATCAGAAAATGTATCAAAAGTAATAACAAGAACGATTAGAGTTTAGGATGAATTTATTTGGTTTTACATTTTGTTTGTGGTAGTTGAAATTAAATGAGATCAAGTAAATTTCTTTAACCATCTTCTACATGCCATGACACCACTTGCCCCATCTTTCCTACCTACCAGCACTTTCCTAATATTATCTTGCTAAACCCAAACACTGTATTTTTTTCTTTCCACATCTTTTCACCTTGTCAGGTCACAGTATTACAGGCAAGTTGAGGCAGACCTCTATTTAAAAGATGGTGAAAATGTTTGGGTGGCTCAGCCCTTTCAAATGAAATGGATGGCATCCCGGGGAGGCCTATCAAAAATGATTAAAAAGGGTGGAAGACAGCATGTGTGTGAAGTGTCAAGACGAGTCTGCACAGGCTAGTCGACCTGCAACGAGAGCCAGGAAGCTTATTAGCATTTCAGCGCATAGCAACCTGCCTAGCCCGGAGCACTGATCTTAACGCGGTCTGTCCAAAACCGCACCACTTTTTTTTACCCTCTGCTCCTCCTTTACTTCCTCCTGCATGTGCAAAATACATTCATGTCAAGTCAGAGGTTCACTCGAGTCAGGAATGTTTCTGTGTGTTAATGTCAAATTGCAGCTGGAGCCTGACAGAAAGTGTTTGTATACAATACCTCGAGAAGTTTATTGCCATTCAAATACCATGTGGGGAATAGCAAAGGTGATGGCAAGTTCCCAGCTATCAGTTCAAGGCATCAGATTGGAGTGTTGAAATAGATTATCGCTGCGGTTTCCAACTCTCTGTGGTAGAGATGGATTTTGACTCGGGCTCATTAAAACAGCAAAATTCCTGTCATGTTTGGACCCAGCAGAAGTGTCAGTTTATCTGAGTAATAAGTGTAAAAATTCAAAGTGCCAACCATAACTTAAGTTTGGAAATGCATTTGGTTGGCAAAACCTTTTCACTCACACTGCCTGGAATTAGTCTGATTTTAATTAAATTCCTCAAGAGTGTCACAGTTTACCTTTCAGCTTGCCAGATCTTGCCCAATTGATTCTTCTAGTCATAATCTTTATGGGTTTTTTTTCTCTTTTGTTACATATTTGGAACTAAAATCCCACATTTTTGGACAAAAAGGTTAGTTTTATGAAGTTAATTTGTGTAATTGTTTTAGCAACTTCTTCGTTATTACAAGATGATTAACAGAAACCAAGTAATAATGTCACTAAATACAATTTTAATGATTTACAGTCAATTAAACTAATTGCTAATTAGTTTAAACTAATAATGTACATAAAATACCAAAAAGCCCTCCTAAAGTGAGAGAAATTGAGATTCTTTGTTGCTTTTTGCATCTATTTCTCATTTTCAGTCCCAGCATTTTGTCTTCTAAGAGTATGAGAGCATCCCAATTGGACCGGGGCACTTAATCAGTCACCGTGGCGTGACCATGTTGCTATATCAGGCATTTCATATGACTTTATCGACTCTGAGTTTTTATGCTCTTCTTCATCCTGACAGTATAAAGAATGAGCTGACGACAGTCTTCCAAGATTGTTGGCCATTTTGCGGCCCGGGCTCAGTTATGTGACTAATAGGAAGCCCTGCAGGATTTTTAGAGGTATCAGTCAAAAACAAAAGTTTACAACAAAGAAGAAGAGAGTTTTGTTTACTCTTACACTTTGCTTGAGAGCATTTTTTCTTTTAAAAAAATGCACATTTCTATTTCCAGTTATGTTTTCTTCTTTTTGAAAAACTAATTAAACTGTCAAAATGTGAGTTTGCATACAGCAGGTATCATTCGTCCCCTGACTAGCTTGTCTCACTGAAGCGACCTTGGGAGGGGGAGCCTGCGTTATAGCTCCCAGCTCTCCACAAGCCCCCACAGAGCATCTCAATGTCTGAAATTAAAGATAAGGTCTGCCTATTCTGTGTACAGTAGCTACCCTACCTTTGGCATGTGGTCGTTGCTAATTACTTTGAGCTGTTAAGGGAGGCATATCTGGGGAGACACGCAGGAGGGAGAGACCTACAAACCCAGTTTAAAAGAAGAATCTGATTTTCCTATTGCTCCCGATGGCTTTGTCTGACCTGTTGGGTGTGCATTGTTCTGTCTTGGATGATTCCAGATTGGGTTCTACCTGTTGTTTTTCCCCATCTGTGTGAGGAAAAGTTCCTGCAGCCATGTGGGCGATGTTTACAACCACGTCTTAAATATTGCATCATGTAGAAACAAATAAAAAAGCCCGGTGGGATAAATGATTGTTTATAGTCTTGTGATTGTGGGTTTTCTTTCATTGCTAAATTTTGATGACATTATTATTGTGGGGTTTTATTTTTAAAGAAGGGATTAAAAGGACAAATTTCTAAAACAGAAAAAATGTCCTTTGTGATGACAAATGAGTTTTAAAAAGCAAATTAGCTGGAATAATTCATCACCCAGGTTGTTGCAAGAGGTGTTGTTGGTGTCAGGGATCTGGTTTAGCCTGCTCACTGTCTGGTAAACTGCTCCATTTAACTCCCCTCCCACTCCCACTGGCTCATTGCTAAATAAGGATATCAATTAGGCTAAAGCACTTGGCAAAGGCTCCCAAGTTAACCATCAGCCGAGGCATGAATGGATCTTTTGGGATATTGACTGCAGCGGCAATAGGTTTGTAAGTGGGCTGACCAAGGGGTAATTAAAGCAGCATTATCATGTTACGGCATTTATGGTTCATCTGAGGCTCTCTGCTGTCCTCGCAAGCAGGAATACAGTGGCAACAAGTAAGTTAATGATAAAACAAGAGAAAAAAAATCTTGCTTGACATATTATTATAGAAATGATTGGATTTCTTTGATTTATTAATTTCCACAGTTTTTTAATTTAGTCCTTTCCAAAATTTTGTAATATAAAAATCTCAAAACATTATAAATGTATGAGAAAGTTCCATCTCTAGTTAATACGAGGGGAAACAATGGACAGCAGGCTGAAGGCTGCCCACTGTATGAGGTGGCCTTGATATATGTGCAATTACAGCATAATTGCAGAGATAATTACTGTATGGGCAAGATTAATAACTTTATTAGCTAAAATGGTTCACTTTTAAAAGAGGAAAATGTATATATTGGTCTAGTGGATCTAAATTTACTAAAAGTCAATTAACAGGCTGATTTTGTATCTCATTACTCACGCTTCACCTTGGAAAGGCACCTTGAGGAGCTAAATTTAAAATGTAAAAAAGGTCAGGAAGTCCCTCATACAATTAAGTCAGAGTTTTTGAAGAAGTCCCTTTCTGTAAGGAGATGACAAAGTGTCTATTTTAGCCGAATATATATTCATATATATGTTTATAAATTAATTGTGCGATTGATACACAATTAGGAATTGATTGTGTGATTGGGAACCAAACAAGTTAACACCAGTTCAGGATTTTTTTGTTCTGCTTTGTATGTATACTTTAAAAACGTTCATTTCCAGTGAGTCCCAATCGGCCCCAAAGCTTTGTAGAAACAATAATAACTTCTCTTTAATTTAGTCAACCTCACCATGCTTCACTGTTGACAGCGCTAGATTTGTCTTATCAAGACCTATTAACTATTTCCATTTTCTTATTAAAAGACTGCCATACAATTTGTGATTTTTTTTCAAACCTGATGTAATTATGATGTATCATTTCCCTCAAATAAAGGCCCTGTCCTCTCTTGGTGTTAATTTGAGCGTGTGAACTTTATACTTTGAACTAATTGGTTGCTGTCGAAATCCCCAGAATGTGAGTAATTCGATCAGGTATTCCATAACCATTGTACAATTTAATTTGAGTAATTTAATTGGATTTGACTGCTCATTTCTGGGCCACTCTCCTCTCAGTATCCAAGAAGTGCAGAGCTACAGAAGTATCCCGAGGCGAACGCAGAAGCTGCCACCAGTTCCTCACTCATGCAGAGTTGGGGACTTCCTGCTAGATTGCTGGATAAGATCGGTGACATTATGCATTCTGTGTGGCTGCATGAAAGAACCATTTGTATGCAAAATCCACTGCAACAGCTTTTAATCATAAGTATTTGTCTGAGGACCCATATGGTCTTACTGTAAGATAATCTTACTGTTTTTTTTCTTTAATTTTTTTAGCATTCAACCATGGTTTACCTACAATAAATAATAAAAAAAAGAACAATTACATAGAGCATGTTTAGATTGGATGGAGTCTATTCGAACAACTACCTGCTGTTATGAACGGTCTCGTTTTCAGTTGCTTATTTTTGCGCACATATAGGTATCAGGGATTTTACTCACAGCATTCATTATTGAGAATCATCCTGTTCCACAAAAGAACCATATTGTCATCTCCATCTACCTCTTATTTGCCCAACACAACCTGATCAAACTTGTACAAAAACTCCATAAGGAAAATCAAAAATACAGTTTAACGTTTTTGTAACAACTTTCCAAATCGTAACCAGTAACATTTTTAAGATCTGTTATTAATTTAATAGAGGAGTCAAAATTTGTACAAAAACTATGTAATCTTCAAGATGAATATAGTGATAACTTGCCCAGAAAAAAAAAAAAATCAGGATACAAATCACAAACACGGATTCTCACAAGATCAAAATTCATCCTGTGTTGACAAAACAATGATGCATAATTTTGTGCAAAATGCTGTAAGTGTAAATTTTTGTGGACATGGTAAAATTGGCAATGAGGACAAATCACCGTTATGTCACTGGGTAAAAACAAACATGACTGAAATCTACTTTTCCAAGACATAATTTAGTTCAGGCAACATGGACTTTAAAGTTTGTCTTATAATTTTTTATAGTGCTGAGCAATATGAAAAAAAAACACCCTAAGAAAATGGTCTATTTTATGCCGCAATCCCCACATAAATCACTAAATACCATAACGATATTCATCAGAATTTAAGCATGTTTAGTTATTTTCTGAAAAGTTGACAAAAGTTTTATTGCATCATTTTGTCCGACTTTATGTCAAATTGACATTAAATTAAACTGTCCCAAATAAGAAACATACATTTTAGTGTAGCAATATTCTTCATCTTCTTTCATCATTTCCCTTCAGGGGTCGCCACAGCAAGTCAGTTTTTTCCATCTAACCTTATCTGCAGAATCCTCTTCGGTCACACCAAATATCTTCATGTCTTCCTTCACTGTATCCATGAACCTCCTCTTTGGTCTTCCTCTCTGTCTCTTGCCTGTTGGTTTCAAACCCAACATCCTTCTTCCGATGTACTCTCTCCTCTGCACATGTCCAAACCATCTCAGCCTGGCCTCTCTGACTTTATCTCCAAAACCTCTAACGTGTTGTTCCTCTGATATACTCATTTCTAATCCTGTCCATCCTGGTCTATTTTAGTTCTGTTCTATTTTGGTCTGTTCTATTTTAGTGCTGTAATATAATTCTATAAATAAAAACAGAAGCTGGGAGTAAAACAGAATTGTCATTTGAACAATTTTACAGTTGATTTTGGTCAAAATGTTTTTTCCTGGTCAGTCTGCTGACTGTTTCTTCAGATGAAACACGAACCTGTTAGGGGTTTATCTCTCAGCACAATCAAGATGAGAGTTAAAGAACATAGAGCAATGTGTTGTCCCGCACTTACTAGAATTTTCTATACTTGTATATAATTAGTGTAGGAAGCAAAGATTTAGCTTAAAAAAATAGCTTGTCTGCAGTGTTTATTCAAACAGAAATTTTAAGGTTGCTTCCTAATCTGACGTTATACGGGCTGATCGAAGGTCATGTATGAAGCTGAAACTTTAATCCTCCTAATATTAAGTTTTCTTTGAAGTTAAAATGAAAGTTACAATCTTTCATGTTATTTGAGGGTCAGTGCAGATTATTATCAATCACAGGAACCAGGTAATACGAAGTTAATAGGTTTACACAAGCTATATGTTTCTCTATTATGCACTAAAACGGAGGAATTGCTCTTTAGAAATTACATTAACACGGACATCTGTCCTTAGAGTGTCAGCCATCTTCTTTTACTGATAGCACAGGCCTGTAGACTTGGTGGCGGCAGAGTGGAAAAGCAGCAAAGACAGGCTCCCCTGCCACCCTGATGTGCTGGGAAAAACAGCACGAGGAGCACGCTGGGAGACAGGAAGGGAGAAAGAGGAAGAAAGGGCAGAGAGAGTGGGAGATTAAGTGCAGTGAGGAAGAGAAAGAAAGAGACAGAGAATCACAGAATAGAGATAGTGAGTGAACGATGCCCATGGGCAAGACGGGCTCTGTGTATGCTAGGTTCTCCTCCAAGTGCCAGAGACAGAGATGACGCTGCCACTCTGCATCAACCTTATGTAGTATTCATAGCAGCAGGTCCTTCTAACACAATTCGTGACCTCCACCCAAGCTGAAGAATATTGGGAGTTTAACAATGGGCAGGTCGGTAGGGAGTGAGCGTGCCGAGACCCCGTCCAACAACTTCCTGTTCTATTATTTCTCTTTTATATATTGTGTGGAATGTGTCTTTTCTTGGGAATTCTACAATAAAATGACTGTTATTTATCATTACCAACCTCTTTATCATTTAGTCAATAAAGGGCCTCTCACTTTCTCTCTCTCCTTCCCTCCATCGCGGTCTGGGAGTCAGATATCTGTATTAGTCCCCCCCTGCCTCGGGGCAAGCTGTGTCAAAAGCTAAATCATGATCAGCTATGGCTTTCTGGCTAAATTGTGTATGAAGGCCCCGGGCAGAAAAAGGTGCACATGCTCATTATTGGAGACAGAGAGAGAAAGAGAGAAAAGTTTGCACACATTCACACACACCTACACACAAACAAAACTAGAAAGAATTGTATCAAGTATATACTAAGAGTACATAGGTCATGAGGATTTATGGATAACAACTTGAAATGTGTGAGTCTTACTTTCCTTAGTTAGTGAGTAACTTATGCTGCATCTAGTCTGAAAAGAAAACCAGAAGTTACTGATCTGTTTGGAGGACCAATGAAAATAATTCAAAAGGAAACAACTTTTTGTCACACCTGCTTTTAAGGAACATTCAATATGAAATATTTTTTTAAATTGAAACACATTGACACAATTATGAAAATAATTTCATTATCACAAGGTAAAAAGAATTAATTAGAAAATGTAAAATTACAGCAAAAATTCTTTTATTAACAAGAAAAATCTGGTAACGTAAATTTGTATCACATATTAACAGTTTATTCTAACATAGGATACTATTTGGGGAGACGGTGGCTCAGTGGTTCGAGTGTTTGCCCGCGGACCGAAGTCAACCGGAAGTTTGCGAGTTCACCTTCCACTGAGTGCACGTCTAGGGTCCTTGGAGAAGACTCCTAACCCTTCCGTTTCTCCCACCATTGGCGCCATCATGGCAGCCTGCTGCGGTGTAGGAGTGCAGCACACAAATTTCCCCGGTGAAGGACGAATAGAGTGAGTAAAAAAATAAAATGATTTGAGTTAAATGCAGAATACTTGTACAAACTTTCAAAGAAACAGTTTGAGTGTTTGTATAGGACCCTAGTTCATAAATTGATCTAAAGTCTTCTGAAATTAATAATTCACACGGAAAAACTATCTGCAAATCTCTTGCTTTAACTTCATTTTCTCATAAACTTTCAATCTCTCACTTTTTCTCAACTTTGTATCCATTGTGTGTGTTTTTTTTTTTTATCGTCTGAACCACTTACCACAAATGAGGTCGATGGGGTTTCCGAAGCCTATTCCGACTGCTTACAGGCGAGAGGCAGGGTACACACCGAACAGGTCGCCAGTCTTTTGCGGGGCCACATACTCACAACCATTCATACACACTCATTCCAAGGGGCAATTTTATAGTGGCCAAACCACCTGACATGTATGTTTTTTTTGGAGGGTGAGAGGAAACCAGAGTACCTGGACAAAAACCCACACAAAGATGGGGAGAACATGCAAACTCCAGACAGAAAAGTCAGTGGGTTACGCCTCGCCCCAACTCCGGGATTCAAACCCTGAACTTCTTTGTGTGAGGCTGTATCCATTTTTCAAATAATTTAATTTTTAATATTTAACAACTTTTTTGTTGTAATTCTAATTATTCATTTGAAAGCATTTTTTTTACTTGTAAGATAAAACCAAGTTCTAAGTAGAAAATGCTTTGCACTCATACAAATCTAAAGAAAGTAATTATTTTGTCAAATGTTTTAAAAATGTGGTTAACATGGTATAAAGAATTTAAGTTTTTTATTTTTATTGTGAGTGTATCAAATTAGAATGAAAACGGAACGTGCAATTAAATTATAAAAATGAATAGTATTTATATCTAACAATGCTGCACTTGTTCAAAGAAATGTACATTTGAAATCCTGTAAGTAAAATGAAAATTCCTGTTAAGCGGTGTCACTGCCTATCCCCCAAACAGGTCGCCAGTCTGTTGCTGGACTAAAATGAATAGAGTATTTAAAATAAGTAAAATTTTCATAATAAATTCCTGTAGACTTTTAATTTTTCTGTTATATCATGTTTGTGTATACAAATATACTTTTCACAAAAGCCCTAATTGGTGTTTAGCATGTTAGAGTTTAACACGAGGGATAAAGCAGTGAACAGGTTTTACCACCTGTTCACTGCTTTATCCCAACTGTTAAACTCAAACTGTTAAACTCAATCAGTAGCTTTGGAATACCTCTATTTTTCTGTTTTTTATTTTTACTTATGACATATTAGAGGTTTTGGTGATAAAGTCAGAGAGGCCAGACTGAGATGATTTGGACATGTGCAGAGGAGAGAGATAGTACATCGGCAGAAGGATGCTGGGTCCACCAGGAAAAAGGACTAGAGGAAGACCAAAGAGGAGCTTTATGAAAGCAGTGGAGGAAGACATGAAGATAGTTTGTGTGACCGAAGAAGATGCAGCAGATGGGGTTAGATGGAAGAAACTGACTTGCTGTGGCGACTCGTGATGGGAAACGCCGAAAGAAGAAAATTTTTACTTACAGTATGACATGTGGGGATTAAAAACACATTTACTGTATTCTTTAGAAGTAAATGAACAACAACGTTCTTAAGGTAAAGCTTTACAGATTAAAGTTGATATTCCAGGGAGGTTAATTGAAAAAAAAAGTTAGCTTAATGTTAGTTTAATTTTTAATTTTATTGAGCATTGATAAATGCAAATTAGTTTTAGAGAGAAAAAGTGTCACAATATAAGAGATTTGATGTTCTTTACTCTGCCAGTCTATGTACAGTTTTCATTTAAAAACAAGAAGAAGCTATCCCTCACATTGAGAACGATCAGAAAATATATTCATTGGATGTTTTAGCTGTTGTTTGCAGAGTGTTTAATTATTTTGTCTTTACACACAGCCTTTTTGTCTCTTTAAGACACAAAAGGTTTCCCACAAGAACTAACTTTCTGCTTCTTTTATGTCCACCTCAGCAGATCTGATTATAAGTCCATCCATAATATAAGACTTTGACTCTGTTTCCCTTTATTTTAATACTAGATAGCATCCCCAACTAAGCACAGAGGACTTGGTCTCCCCTTTAGGACATTATCACCTTGACCAGCTCTCAGGAGGGCCCTCTTCTCCCAAGTGCACCACTTCCTGCTAGCGCTAATTAATTAAGAGGGCAGGCTTAGCCACGGTGGAAAAGAGGCCCAGAGCCTTTTCATCTGCCATCAAACTACCAGACAAAATGCCAAGAGACTTATCACCTCCTTTCTGAGTAATGCCACTACACAGCCGACAGTGGAGATTTAGGAACAGGTGAATTAGCAAAGGGAGTTAGCGCTTGCTTTTGTATTAAGGCAGCACTTTTAAATTCCTTGAGAGCTCAGTAAGTGTCTGCATTTCCAATTAATTTAATAGGTAACCACTCCGTTGCTGAAATGTGTTACTTGGAAAACAAAACTCAACCTTTAGATCAATAAATATATTTGTAGTATCAAACTATGCTACGACACACCACTTAACACCAGCGTACGTCCCTGCATTATAACATTTGCACAAGGTTCTTGAACAGACTGGAAATAAGTGTCAGGAGGAAATAGAGCTGGGAAGCAAGGGGGGGAAATAATACAGCTACATTTAATGAAAGGTTAAATTTTCATTTACTCACTATTGACTGAGCTGAAAGGGCCATTATTTATTGTATTGGCATGATGTGGCCCATTAGTGCTGTATTGGAATTGGTTTGGCTTCCCTCTCTCCACCTTTCCCTCCAACTCTCTGTTGCTCAGTGTTGTGAAATCGCTTCAAGCTAAAGAGTGAGAAAAGACCTGTTTATGAGCGTAAGTGTGTGTGTGTGTGTAAGACTTCACATGAACGCACGAGAGAAACACGGATGTTGGCTGATGTGCGCTCAAAATTTCTTACTCCGAGTTTCTTTTGTTCATTTATCTCTCGTCCACTTCTTCAAATATCGCTCGGTCATTCGGCCATCGATCTGTTGTTCTCACAATCTCACTGACACATCAATGACAATCTAATTCCGTTCAACGCGGTTTATCGGTTGCTGTCTCCGCAAAGTGACAAGACACATTGTGGCCGTGTGTAACCTAATAAAAGAGCCCTCTGCTCAATCCAGATTAAGTCACGAGACAGCGCGGCTCCACAAACACACAGCACATTCATTTACCCCGGCCTGCTAATTGGGGTTGTTGCAGAAGAGCCATGAGCTGTAAATGTTGCTTTGTTTTCAAGTCATAGTCGACCGTATATTCATTTGTTTATTAGCATCCCTGCACACAGACAACACAGAATTGCTATAATGAGGTGACATCTACATAATTCCACACTTAACGAAAGCACCCGGAGGGCCAGAGTTTACTCAAACATTCATATACAAGATCAGGTCAACAGTTTGGAGGTTAATAAAGGTAGCGGCCTCTTATCTGCCTTATACTTTTGTTAATATTAGCATTTCTATTTGTTTTTTTTTGGTTTTTTTTTACTCTTTCTTTATTGCTCTTTAATATAAGTATTTTAAACATTAGTAACCATTTGCATCCATCAAAATTAATGTGTAAGCCATAAAAATGTAGTTTTGCTCAATTCCCAACAGGAGAGAAAACATGTTTTTGTATGCTGCTGTATACAAAACTTCAGTTCTATTCTCTTGGTTATCAAAATTCTTTGCAAAAAAATACTAGAGAGTAGGATGAATAAGCCACTGACCTTATTTTTTTCAATGCCCACTGATACGGCTTGGCCTAGCCCCAGCTACTGCACACACACTATTTTACAGGTCTTGATCTAGGAAAGAGAAAGCAGGGTGAGGGCACCAGATGGCCAGTACTACAGGCACACTGACATGGATGGGTAAGACCTCATAGTGTCATATTCACACAAACATGGACGTAGAAACAAAGTTATTCATGCAAGTGGGGACTCTCAAATACACGCATTTTCTGTTATGTCACAGAGGTCAACATGCAAAGTTAGGCTTTGCCACTGTGAGTGCCATCTGGCAAACCCAGGTCAAGGTCACTTCTCGGAAGGGTTAGCTTGAGCAACTCGGCTTTTTCACATTTAGTATGTGCTGGAATTTGTGGTGCAGGAATTTAGATTTTTTTTTGTTATATTGTCAAGAATTTTTACTGTATAAACACAAACACACACACACACACACACACACACACACACACACACACACACACACACACACACACGATAGTTGTGCATGCATACTGTATATTAACAGAACAAACAGACATGCCTGAATGGCCTTTAAAATGATTACCACCATCATTTTCCTTTAAAACAACTTCCACCCTTCCTTCTTCCTAAACTCTACATAAACAGCATGACGCTTTACTGCCTATTTTTGTTCCTGTCTGTTGGCGCACTGTGCTCGCATCCGACACTAGCTCCCTGCCACTTTCACAGGCTGTAAACATCTGGGCAAGGCCTTTCATCTGGTCAATGTGGTAAGGAGACCCAGGGGCTTTGATTTAAAATCATGTTAAAAACTTCCTTTACAGAGCTTAAACCCCACCAATGCAGTAAGATTTGTTTTTTAAGAAAGTAAAAGGAAATAAAACAGGCCAACACCACAAATTAATAGCTTTTTTCCCAGAAGCCAAAGTTATTCTAGAGTAAGTTTATTGCAGTTAAAAACATGCCCAGAGCTTTTTCTTCGTCAAAATTGAAAGTTTTTGACCTATGAAGATATTTTCAAGCTGTTAAATTAGAAAAAATGTTAGATTATGAGCTTCAAACCATAAAGCAGGCCCATAATATCTCTCTATACTGAGGTACGACTATGATCTTCTGACCTTTTTGTTCTAAACTTCATGGTAAAGCTTCACTACCAACATGTTTAGTCTTCATTCATCTATCTATATATAGAGGCACATGGGTATGTCTAGTATGTGTTTTATCTCACTGAAAGGCCAAGTGATTTTCTTTCACCGCTGTGTCAGGGTTGAGATGGACTGCAGTTCAACAACATTAATATTTAAGGAACCTCTGCAACCAGCCTCACCCTCATCCATTATTTGGGCATTTCTGACACTCACAGATTGTTGTCCCTTGGTGACACAGACTGCATCCAAATCTTAGTTCTCCCGGTGTAATAGCAGAGATGCTCATGGGTGATGGATCTTCTCTCTGGATTTGTGACTGCTTCTCTATTTGATGAGCCAATGAGAGCTATTAATATTGCACTTGTGTTCATTTGCTTGTAGGGTAACACGTATGTTTTCCTCTTGAGCACAACGGCACAAATATGCTTTCCTTCTTTAACTAAACTCACAAATAGGCTGTTTAAACTATTAAACAGTTTCATTAACAGGAAGTAATTTCTGAAAATTTTGGAGATTTTAGCAAACCAAAACATGGCAACAAGAATCATCCACATGCTCAATGTTTCCTCTTGTCCACAACCTCACGGTCCCCTCTGAACCTCTACCTCTATGTCAAGTTTCTTGGAATCAGTAATGCATCCCCTGACTCCCTCTATAACAGAGCCTCTACAACATGCTGGAACAAATCAAGTATTGACCTGAAGCAGTTACAGTATGTGCTGTAGAACATTATATTCTCATCTGGGTGGCGTAGTGCTGGTAAAGAACACTGTTTGCCATGAAACATGGCTTTGCTTATGCACTCTGCAGCACGTTCAGGCGCACTCAATGCTCGTACATCAACCACTGGTCTTGTCGCTTGCTTTATTGAGAGGGAAAACAAAGAATTGAGCTTGGTGGAATCATTTTTTTCTCAAGACAATTTTTCAAAACAGCACCAAGAGCTTTCCTTTTGGGGTTTTAGGGTGGCCGAGGAAGAGAGAACGGGCGATAAAATTGATGAGTAGCAGATTGATGGATGCCATCCATCTGTTGAGGGGAAAAGCAAGAAAGATGTACATGAAGCTTTTTTGTTCTATTCTTGTTTTTAGAGTTTGGAAAAGTAACTTGTGACTGATGATGATTGGCTACACCCTAACGCAGAGTTAGTTCATAGTCACAGAAGTATTGGAGCGCATTGTGCGTTATGAACTACCTGGATAAATGATATCATTTTTCAAACCCATGGTAAATTCTTACTTAACAAGATTTCTAATATTTTTTTGTTTTGTTTTATCTAGAAATGACACAAACTTCTCTGATATATCGATGTTAAATACGTACTAATGTGGAAAAAAATTGCAACTTTATTTACATTTGAACAAAAGTCTGCATGTCCAAAGTTATCTTTATCCTTGTTGATGAAACAAACAAAACTTCATGAACCATTGCAAAACCTGAATGCTTCTTGTAATTTTAGACCAACTTTCTGCTTGTCTTGCAATGAGCTCCAGCTTTTAAAGTACATGACACTTTGGTTTAAATGTAAATTAAAGTTGCCATTTTTTTATACATTGTCTGGGAAAAAAAACTTGCATGACTTTCTGTGCAAGAAAAATAATTTTTGGGCATTAAAATCAAAATTTGCCACAGTTAAGGGTAAAGTGTGAGCAGCATTGTATATGTTTATTTATATCATGCAATAGCAATTTAGGGTTAATTTTGAGTTCTCGCGTAGAAAAGGCTTCAAAGTTGTTTTCTGGACAGTGTATTTTTTTATCGAGAAATTTCAACTTCCACCCGGAAATCATTTCAATCTGAACCCTATCTTGATGGAAGTCAAAACAAAAATAACTGATTAGATACAGTAAATGATCAAGAAAGGTGTAAATATATTGATAGTTTTCATTTTATCAGTTTATGCACACGTCAGGCTTCCAGACGTGAAGAGCTTCTTCTTCTCCATTGGGCATTTACCTTCAAGGGGAGCAAGTCAGTTTCTTCCATCTAACCCTATCTGCTGAATCTTCTTCGGTCATGCCAACTATCTTCATGTCTTCCCTCACTGTATCCATAAAACTGACTTGCATATTTGTATTTGGTATAGTTTTATGTCGGATGCCCTTCCTGACACAAACTCTGTAATTATTTGGGCTAATGCCCATTGCACAACCATTTGGATGGTTAGCATTTAGATGTTTCATTGCGGAGTAAAAGCAATGTAGTTAAATATTAAATAGGATGTGAAACAAGTCTGTTATCTATGGGAATTTTTTGTATTCGGTCTTACCATAGACGCTGTTTGATTTTGCTTTTACAACTGGAGTTCAAAAGCTGGACTCTGGATGCCTCTAAGTAGAATTTACCTTCATTCAATTTTGAGAGTATTGAAGTAAAGTTAGAAACACTATTACCACTACAATTTATATTTATGAAAAGAAGTAGAGATTATGTTAACCTACGAAGGATTTCTTTCTGCTTCTTTTAATTAGTTCCCTAGTTTATTTTCAAAAATACGCACCATGTAGGTGTAAACTCAATCTTGTTGAATAAATACATTATAAGTAGGTCATATTTTGTTTCTTAAAAACATAACCTACATTTTATACCCTATGCCTTTTTCTTTCTTTGTCTCTCTCTTTCACTGAGTCAATACGAGGCCTTAGACTTTAATAATGACCCATTAAACAATGCGTTTAGTAAATTGATCCGTGAAGAAACACACAATCATCAACAGGCACTAATGAGTTCCCATTTTTCTCAGAGCGTGCAGAAGAGATAGAGTGCGTAGCCATCATCCTTCTTCCTTGTCTTTCTTGCTTTCATTTATTTACTTTTTCTGCTTTCAGCTTCAGATTATTTTCTGTTTCACCACTCCGCTCTGTGTTTGCTCATATCTCCTGCCAGGCTTCTCTCTCTGTCTCTCTCTATTCTACCTCCCTCCTCTCCCTTTCCACCACCACCTAAAGGACACAGGTGACTGAACCCATGACTGTCCTGGTGTCAGAGGATGATACATAACAGCTCAGCCTCAAATGACAAATCCAGCCGACACTGGGCCGAGAAGAGACGTATTGATTTTTCAATGATTAATAAGTGGAAAATAATTGTGTTTCATTAAGATGGATGGAGTTTCATTTAGTCCTGTCTCCTCTTCTTCACTTCAGCGCAAGGCAGGCAATCAAATCTGCCAACGCTGCAACCCGTTAACCTGCTATGGCAACAAGGCCGGCCAAATGTCCAGAGTGTGTGTTTGCAGCCGGCTGCTCTTAGACTACTGGGAAAAAGAAGTGAAATGTGAAAAGGAGATGAGTGTCCATGTCTCAACGGGGAACGCGTTTATCAGTAGCAATTTGTAGGCCAAAATATGTGGACCCCATGGAGAGATCACACGCCAACCACAAGAACTTTTCATCCTCCGAATATTTCAACAACACTGATTATGTTTACATACACAGAGATTTCCCCACGGAATATAATTTAGCGTTCTGGTTATGGGTCAGTGGGTTGGGTAGCAGAAAAACCCTTTCCAATTCATGCATGGATTATGGGAACTGGAAACTGTTTGTTGCTATCAGTAATGCCAAAACAGACAAAAATGAAGACTTTTAAAATCACAGAGCTCCACTGTCAACTCACCTACCTGTTTGTGGTTTAATAGATTGGGAAAGAAGAAGACAAACCAATTTCCTCTCTGATGGTGGTTTTAACTTTCAGCTGAGGCTATTGCATCTAAAATCCTCAGGGTAAATGTAAAAAAAAAAAAAAAGAAAAAACCCTATCTCCTTTCTTACCCAGCTTTTAAGTACTAATTATGACAAGTCGAGACATGGTGCATAATTATGGGAGATGTGGGAAAATGTTAGCTAAAAGGAAAGAAGATAATCTGGTTTTTAAGTAAGCGCTCATGTTGCAAAACAGTTTAACTTTACTGATACAGTTGTACGTGTATACACTCTTTATTGCGCGAGTGTTTTTGTGAAGCTGGTACTATGCAGGTGTTAGATATCCTCTGGAGTCCGGCCAAGCGCTGCAGAGTTTGATAATACCTTGTTAACGTGCCAACAGTTTTGCAGGCTATGTGGTGGGAACAGCATGAATGCTAGATGAGATTTTAACATGCAATATAGTGTCAAAGTGATGTTTAACTTATATTTACTTTATTATGTTCATCTCTAAAGTCATTCTTACCTTGGTAAAAGCACTCCTTGTTTAACCCTTTACGCTTTCTGCTGAAAAACAAAAAACAAAAAGAAGTTGGACAAATTCTTTAAATTAAACAAGCGCATTTTTCCTGGATTTTGCACTATTTTGCATTTGTCCGAAAATTTACATTTTTTCTACCCAAAATTGTTACCATGTTACCATTGTTACCGTGCGTTCACAAAGAATGCAATAGCCTGTGTTTTTTGTCACACGACCTGCTTATTAGAATGTGAAACAATGGGATCGATAGTGGTCATACTGATAAAGATCCTTAAAGTTGGCAGCACAATGGCACAGTGGTTAGCACAGTGGCCTCACAACTAGAAGGTCATGTGTTCAAATCCCAGGTGGGGGGCAAGGTTTGAAACACTGGCCTTTCTGTGTGCAGTTTGCATATTCTCCCCGTGTATTCGTAGGTTGCCTCCGGGTGCTCCGGTTTCCTCTCACCCTCCAAAAAAAACATGCACGTTAGGTTGAGGACCCCTCGAAAACAAGATATGTCATCTCAAGGGGCTTATCCCTCTAATAAAATAAATTAAAAAAAAATATATTAAAACCAATCAAATACTAATAGTGTCTGATGTCTAATTATTTGCTTCAATCCCATAAATTCAACCACTCTAAAGTAACTAAAGTAGTTTAAACTTTCACTTCATTTGAAAACAGACAGAAAATGTAAAAAAGTCAGATTTTTATGAAAATTCATAAAGACTTTATTTAAATACTTTAACTCACTAAACAATAAATTGACCAAATCGATCAAATCGATTAATTGATCAAATCGAATAAGATGCACCTTTAAAGCCAAGCTGAATCTTTTCCATTTCTCTAAACAGAAAAAGAACTACAGTATGCTGGAGCTATATCATTTTAGCATGTTGTTAAAAAATATTGCACACACACCCCAACACACTCATCACTATCTGCTTCCTTTCTCACGGAAGCCATCTATCCTAACATGTTGTAAGATTGCTCTTTAGATTTACTTTGACAGACCAGTGAACTGGCGTTATCAAATTATTTTAACCTGATCTTCTTAGTAACAATCAGATGTCTCATTTTAAGTGTATGATCAAGTGTCAAAGCGTGTGATTGCCTCATTTTGGAGGATAAATCCATACAAGATAAGGCCTGTAAATAAAGGCGTCAGAGGAGCAGCGGGTGGATGGTTGGAGTGTTGTAGTAACAAGGTCTTCCATCCCTGCATCCCTGTGTATCACTTTAATGTTCATATAATGACATCCCCTCCAAGTTTGTGTCATGGGCCATCAACAATCATAATTGTAAAGTGATTCATTGAGTGATGCTGTCAGCAGTGTAACTGTCAAGAGAAACTGATACCAACAAAAGAGAATAGGACCCTCTAATGAATATATCAATAACCAGTGACAGGTGAAGGAGTGCTCCTGACGAAATTTCAAATAAGCACTAACACCTCTCCTGGATGCTCTCATTTGTTTTCCTGTAGAACACTCAGACTAAGGTTAGCAAGTAAATAATACAGTTACCAGCAAAAATACGATTACAAATCAGTCCCCAGAAACCAAATCAATACAAAATTATTTTTCTGCATGAGTTTAAGATGTTGAGATTAAATTTTTTTTCGAGTTCATTTTTATAAAATTGTTATGTTTTTTTTTTAAAGTTGTTGGCTATTTTCCAACACACAATGTTTGCATTCATCAGTCACTGTTCACCATCTGAAGTAATTCATTTGAAATAACTTGTGTGCTTCATCATTGCTTTTAGGAATGTAAAGTCTCTGGATTCAGTTACGAATGTTAATTAGACCAATCTTGGATCTACCTTATATAAGCAATCTTGAAACTCAATGTTTTTCCTAAGGACCAAAAAACCTTCCTTCTAAGATTTGCATTTTTTTTTTAAAATTACTTCAATTTTAAGAAAATTAACTAGGTTGATTAGTCACATAAGACTATCCCCGGCCAATGAAGACTGTAGTGCAACTATCACTTGTTGATGCCTTATGATATAAGACAAAAACTTCTGAACTTTGTGCTGCAAAAATGATAGCTAAGCGTTTGCTTGCCTATACTAGCAGCAAAACAAAGTGGAAAACTGAAATTGCAGGAGAATTATTTGTCGTTTTCGCCACCATGTGAGTGTTTGTGTTTGTCTTTGTGTCTGTGTATAATCACCCACACACTTCACAAGGGAATGCTGGCGATACATCACACAAATGAGGTCCAGTCAAGGCCATGATCCATCACCAAGTGTCTCGTCTAACTGTGGAAGTAATGAGAAAAGAGCCTATGTAACATGATAGGGTCCATGATGCAGACAGCGGTATTGATGAACAAAGGACTGACCATCTCTTTGAGACCTGTTTGGAATTCACAGAATATAAAATAAATGTACATTTTTACTTTTAACATTCAAAATTTATGAAAACAAATGATTGTGGTCATTACTATAACTGTCTGCATGCACATTAGGGTGAAAGTAAATGTTCACATATCCTCTGCTCCTTCATACACCTGTCATCCTCGCCCTATCTTAAGAATAAAAACCCGGCCGAAATGCAATTAAAGGGCCACTGCGGTACTCCATTGTCACGTCATGCAGGTCTACCTCACTCTGCCTGCCGCATTAATAGGGTTTCAATTGCCAGAGCCTGCTTCTTAATGGCTGATTTATTTCATTTTAATACCCTTGTCAGGAGGCAAGGCTTCGTCTCAGGCTCTCATAGAGGGAGCCTTTCCCTCTGTCTCCAGTGGGAATGCTTGGCTCTAAAGATCTCCATTTGATATGTGAACTGCACCCTTTTGACTGAGGAAGCGAGGGCATAGGGAAGTAGGGGGGATGGGTTATTTGAATATAAAAAAGAGTTATATATAGTTATTCATAACTGCTAACTGACTGAAAATTACTTACATTGAAATGAACGAATTGGGATTAATAATGTTGGTTGAAGAAGTGGAGGAGAGGGATTAAGAGAAAAAGAAGGGGTGCAGAAGTCTGTGTCTATGTGTGTGTGTAGGGTGTATAAACCAGAATTCTATACTATTATTTAAAACCAGGAAACAAAACGTTTTACCTCTCTTTGTCTTTCTTTTTCTGTCTCGCATTGCAAGACAAAGGCAAGTCTTTCCCCAAGAGAAACCCAATTGACTGGAACCTTAGTCATTTAACACACTATTAATTGACTAATGTGCATCACATTGTAGTACAGCATAGGTAGACGAGGACCATGAGGTATTATCAGGTGCATTACAAGAAATTAGGTGAAACAGCCCACAAAAATCCCTGCTGAAACAAAACAGGCCCATTCCTGTCTTTTGTCAGCATCACAGCAGCACAAAATCAACTGTGGCAGAGCGGATGTTGTTTGAGATTACTTGCGCAAAGACGATTATTTTAATCACTTAATTCCGGCATTATGAGGAATCTGCTCTGCTAAGTGTCACGTCTCTTTTTTCCCTTGACAACTGTGAGCGAAGGAGACTTTATCGATGTCATTACTCACTGCATTGTTTTATCCAAACAACACTAGCATGATTGATAAAAAGGCAAAAGACAGTGTACTGCCATAATTCCCCAAAATCAATTACTCACCACTACGCCACAAATTAGCGCTAATAATTCTTAATCACACACTTTAAATGAGATGCGCAAATTCAGTACATCACTGCGTTGGTCTAATAATTAACATTAATGTATTAAGGCCTATTGCTTGCGATACAATGCTTAAATTTATGCAAACATGCTAGTTTTTTTTTTTGTTTTTTTTTTTTTTAAACTCAATATGTCCATGTAATTGCATTATGTGCATTACACGTTGCTTTTCCTGGATATCACACAATAAATGAAGAAGACATATTTCGGCAATGTCTTCACCAACACGCTGTTTACAGTACGTAGCCCCCAACTGTGAGCCGCCATTGTACATGTTGTCATTAGCATAAGGAGCTTTACATCCCAATGTCTCCTTTGGCATGATCATCAAAGGGCAGTTATTGCAAAAGGAATCACTAAAAATGGCACATTTTAGATTTTTTTTTTTTTTTATGGTATGAAAAGAAAATCAAGGGATTTTACAGAACTGTGGGAGTCGATGGCTTAGTGGTAGAGCGCTCACCCTCAGACCGGAAGTTTATGGGTTCAAATGTCACACCTAGGGTCCTTGGAGAAGACACGTAACCGCCATTTCCCCCACCATTGGTGCCGTCGTGGCAGGCTGCTGCAGTATAATGCAGCACACAAACTTATACATTATCATTATTAACTAAACCTGACATTCCTGACTAATATTTGAAGCTTTATTGGGAAAAAAAAAAGAAAAGAATTTGTGATGTCAAATAAAAGATATTTGATTATGAATTGGAATCTATCCATTCACCTGAGTTTTTTTTTCTGGCAGAAAAGCACTAATTAGCTTTTTGTCATTAGTTTAGACATTCATTAATTGATTGATTTTCTTGTCTTTGTTACCACTTGGGCTGACATTGAGCTCTAGAATAGAACGAAACGCAAAGACAGCCAAGTTTGTGCAAAAGGTTAAACTAGTTAAGCTTTGTTCCTGCTAAGCAGACAGAAAATTTACAAAGAAACATTGCATTTCTTTGTGATATTTTAGTTGGTCTTATGCTTGGATTTTGTGTTGAGTGAGAAAAAAATTTCTGCTGGACATTTATTCCATCAGCTGACCAATGGTGTTGCCGAATCAGATAAAACCCAAACAAGCATTCATACCACTTCTAAAATAAGCAAAGATCCAACGTCGACTGGGTGGTGACCGCATTTCCGTAATTTTCTCTTCTATTTCGTTCTTTTTCTTTTTTTACCGTTTCCCCTTCCGTTTTATGAAAGCGGATTCAGATTCGCCGCCATGCTCCACCCACTGATATGGTATCGCGCGACGCCAGTCACGGTTCAATGCGGAGATTACCTTAGTTTTATTTAGAAGGACATAGTTAAACTCTTCTACAGTATCAACCTTTGCACCAGAGCTTGCTGCGCCTGTCAATGGGAAAATAAACAGATGTACATTTTCTGTTTATAACTGCTCAGAATGATGGATTACAGAACACAGATAGCGATAATTATCGGAAAACCATTAACATTCCTGCTCTATCCATACCCTTACACACACACTGTAACATGCTGTGGACATGGGATGTCAGAAGTACAGTATAGAGAGAACATATGTTGAACAAAATAAACACTTGCTTAAATCCACTCGCCTTGCCCTCGGGTTATCTTTATCCTGTATTTATTTTTACCCCTATTTTCTCTGATTCCTTTTCTCCACACCAAGGTGTACGGCTTTCCTGTCATGCAGATTGTATGGGAACAGCCATGGCATGCATTGTTCCCATGTGACAGCGTCTCAATAGATAATCTCTGAACGTCTTGGATTTTGTTCAATCTAATAACTATAATAGCATATATTTAGTGCTTTCTAACTTTGCCTTGGGCTTCTGTCTCCCTAACACAGCCCAGAAAATGGCAGCCTATTAAAAGCAACAGAATAACAGGCTATGTGCTTGTTGATAAAAAGCTGAAAAGCATTTTGTTTGTATTGGACAAGAGACAATTTATGTGTAACTCACAGCGATGGAAGCATTAGTGCTTTCAGTCTTTGGTGACTGTAGGTGTATTTCTAGACAAACTGATAAACCCTAATAGATGCAACAACAAAAACCACCAGGATGAAGAGGAATGAATCACTACAGTCTGCAAAGAGTTCCCTCAACGAATGAGGAGCCTACTCATCCAGAGACGGAGCACAGATGAGTCACAAAAACACACTGAAGCTCCATCCCACTTCTCTGCATCTGCAAGCACACACCCATTCCAATGGTTCTTTGCTATGCTTGTATTCTCTGGAACAAACTCAGATAAGAGAAGAAACAGTTTTACTACTGGCTGTACTGATGGTTAGCTCAAAGCCACCTGATGGACTACCGGATTAATTTAGTAAATACAAGTTTGAATATTTCAAATATTTGAACAAAATTAAATAATAAGTATTGTTTCTTCTTCTTCTTTTGGCATTTCCCTTCAGGGGTCGCTACAGGAAGTCAGTTTCTTCCATCTAACTTATGTAGTGTATCTTCTTAGGTCATGCCAAATATGTCTTCCTTCACTGTATCCATGAACCTCCTCTTTGGTCTTCCTCTAGGCCTCTTTCCTGGTGGTTCCAAACCCAGCATCCTTCTTTCGATGTACTCTCTCTCCTCTGCACATGTTCAAACCATCTCAGTCTGGCCTCTCTGACTTTATCTCCAAAACCTCTAACATATACTGTTCTTCTGATCCTGTCCATCCTGGTCACTCCCAGAGAGATCCTCAGTATCTCCATCTGTGCTACCTCCATCTCTGTTTCCTGTCTTTTCCCCAGCGCCACTGTCTATAGACCAAACAGCATATTAAAAAAAAAAGAACAACTCTTTTGGTCAAAGCATCGTTATGGCATTTTAAAATAACATTTTGTCATTATCTTCTTATGTTCACATTTTGTTAATCAATCTTTTAATATTGCTCTATTGTGTGTTTCATTTAGTCTTCTCAACCGCTTATTCATAATAGGCCCTGGAGGTGCAGGAACCTGTTGTGGCTGAAATCAGCCAAGCGGCAGGGTACACTCTGAACAGGTTGTCAGTTTATTGCCGGGCCACCCATGCACACACTACGGGCATTTTTGTAGTGACCAATCAACCTGACATACATGTCTTTGGGGACTAGGAGGAACAATTGTGTGTTTATTTCACAAAATTTCTCATGATCAAAATAAACTTCGTCTATAAGTAATTTTGTACCAGCAAGTGACTCAAAGTAGTATTAAAATGATTCATTCTCTTCACAGTTAGAACTTCTTATTCTTTCGGCGTTTTCTACAGCGGTCGCCACAGCAAGTCAGTTTCTTCCATCTAACCCTATCTGCTGCATCTTCTTCGGTCACACCAACTATCTTCATGTTTTTCTTTACTGTATTCATGAACGTCCTCTTTGGACTTCCTCTAGACTTCTTTCCTGGTGGTACCAAACCCAGCATCCTTCTGCCGATGTACTATCTCTCTCCTCTGCACATGTCAAAACCATCTCAGACTTTATCTCCAAAACCTCTAACATGTGCTGTTCCTTTGATCCTGTCCATCCTGGTTTCAAAAGGGCAGCTTTTTTTTGTGTGTTACATATGACTAATTATTAAGCTAACAAAAAGCACAAGAAAGTTGGCAATTTACTCATGCGTACACTAGATTTTTTCAACACAAGTTGGTTTAAAGGTGAGCTCATTTTTTAAAGAATGGGAAATAATTTTTCTGTCCTAGCATTAATAGCTAAACATAGAACCTTTTACTGGCTCAATACTTGCCCCCCCAAAAAGGTTGTAAGTGCATTTATTCAGTTTCACTGTGAATTCCCCCCTCCAATTTCCTCCTGTTTATTCCCTCCCATAGGTTCATGCTCCACACAGCATTAGGATGTCGGGGTGCTTGACAACAAAAGGTGCGGCCAACAAGAACCAGGCATTGAAATGTATCTGAAAACTGGATGGAAGCACTCGACAATTGTTCAAACATACATAAATGAAATAAAATAATAATAAAAAACCCCACTTCAGGTATGTTTTGATGTGAAAGTAGTGTTCAAACAGGACACTTCCAAAAACTTGATTTCTCATAATAGCCCTCTCTTCAACTAATTGCTAAGGTAAATATTGCTTGTTAAAAATATCTCAAATCCAGGTCGAGAGAAGTCAGATAGGGTGGTTTGGGCATCTGGTTACTCTTGGATATTGTGTTGGGTAAGGCACTTAACAGCGAATGCTTTGCTGGTGAGGTGTTTCGGGCACGTCCCACCGGGAGGCCACCCAGAGGCAGACCCCAGACTTGCTGGAGAGAATATTTCTCACAGCTAGAAGGGGAACACCTCAGGATCCTCAGGAGTAAGCTGGAGGATGCAGCCCGGATAAGAGAAGCCTGGGTTTCCCGTCTGAGGCTGTTGCCCCTGCGACCTGGCCCTGCACAAGCAGGAGACAACGGAACAAAAATAAGCATGTGTCATATTTTGTACGTTTCTATTTTTATATTTGTTTTTAAACTTCTAAAAAAATTGTGTGTAGCCGTACAAACGACTGGCGACCTTTTTAAGATAAGCAGTACAGAAAATTGAGGGTTTGGCAACATTTTTTTTATTTAACCGTTTTCTTTTTAGAAATTCTAAAGGATTCAGTTTAGTTACTTGTGGGAATTGGTAACTGAATTTCTAAAGCCATGACCCACTTCTATTCTTGTGAAATAACTCTAATTCAGTTAAACAAAGCACATTTTTGTGTACGCAATTGTAAGTGATTATCATTACATTGTTGACTACATCTGGGAGATGGTTGCTTGTTGAAAACATTCTGTAGTACACACACAATCACATACACTTCAGCAATTTTTCTAGTTTTTGCTAAACATCAGATAATGAATGGATTAACAATAAAGTAGAAGTGGATGTAACATTTCTTGCTGGAAGCAAGCCAGAAACATTTCCTTTTAATTTGCAAGAAAATTGTTCATCAATTCTCCATTAAAAAGGGGCTTAGAAGAATATTATATTCCAGCAAGTTTGAACACTAGAGACATCAACGAAAGATTAAATGATTATTTAAGTGTTTTGCACACTCTGGAATATCACAGAAGATGGATTATGTCTAGCTAAAGTTCAGCTCTCTCAGTTTCTTTCTTATTCGCTGAAAGTTACAGTACAGCAACCGGAAACACAAGTCTTGTCTCAGATCGAGTTGTTAGTGGGTGGATAAGGAAATGAACCATCAAGATTTACTCTAATCTTTCCTTTGCATCATGTTAAGCCAATAATAACAAAAAGAGCAGAACTAGAGAAGCCCTTTCTCTGATAACCTCACAATTTCCAGGTTACTTTAGATAAGTCAAACACCACATCCAACACCACGCTCACTCATTAACACCGAAAAATGGATGAAAAACTTCTCATTTTGTCTTGTCGTCATTTATACTCCCCTCATTTGCACTAATGGTGTTGGTGTTACATGATTAGTGGCCACTATTTACAGTAGAGACATTTGCTAATCAACCTGCAGAGTTATGCTAAAGGTCTGGGAACAATTAAGTCCAGACAGAGTCCATATTTACAGCACACACATACATTCATGGACTTCATCTTATACTTTCACACACATACACACACACTTAGAAACACATCAATTACCAAGCCCTACGTTTTACATTTAATCTCCTTATTGGATCCTTGTTAATGTTAACCGCTTCCTTCCCCTGCAGTTTATTTTGCTTTGGTGCATGTGGCCTCTGCTCTCTGCAAAACGTTCCAAGGACAGACCATTCATAACCAGCACAGACAGACGGACACCTGGCTTTTCGTAAGCATCGTAGCGCTCAAATTAAATCATCTGCTTAATTTGTGGATAGTTGTTGCCATTTTTTTAGCCTTTCACCTCCAAAACATGACAGCGAGAGCGATCAAGTTCACTAATGCACTTTAATAAACTCATTTGCCTCCTCACTTATATACATTTTGCCACATCTTTATCATTTATAGAATTTTTAGGTTGCAAAATTGGGAAAAATAATGCTCAAATATGACAAAAAAATATGCATCATATGTCTAGTCAGAGTAACTAAATTGGCCAAAAAGTTTTAACTAGAATTAACTTAGAAGATTTTTTTAAAATACTGAAAGAAATTAATCGATTGTAAAAAATTAGTTTTAATTGAGTCAAATTGTTGCAGTTGCTTTTGATCGCTGTCCAAAAACTAAACTGCTTATCATCTAAACAATAAAACTGTGGATTATTAATAACTGCCCTGCAGTTGGCATCTTTTCCCATCAAACCTTCAGATTCAGTGCACAAATGTTCCCACCACTTATCAGAAAACCTGCTGCTTCTCCTCCCCCAATCTTGTCTAATTACGTAATCAATGTCCTTTTAAAGGTATAAGCAAATCACTGGCAGGGCGAGCAGGTGACCCTCTCCACGAACCTTTGCGGCGTAGAAAAAACAGATTTGTACCAATCAGAGAGAGCTGACGCTTGACTTGGAGTTGAGGATAGAGAGTCAGGACCCCTAATTAGGACTCCTAACCTCTTACTGACAGATAGATTTGTTTCTGCCTCGGCCAGTGTTTGGCCAAGATCTGTTGGGACCCCAAGATCATCAGATATGCGTAACGAACTCCAAGCATCCAGCTATTGGCGTTCATTAACTGACTTGTTCAAACAAAACATAATCAAACCCCCAGAAAGCTGCTTTGGTGCACCAAGGCAGTCCAAATTAATAGAAATAATAGGTCTTTTCCTTTTCATTTTGACCCCAGAAAAACTCATATTTCAGGAATTAAAAGTTGTAAATTACACTAAAAATACACAAAGGTGGAGAGGGGAAAGATGAGAATTATTTTACCTGGAAACTAAGAGGTATGACTTCTTGTTGATAATTTTTGGTAATAATAATAGGTAATGCATGGAAAAGAAGCATGCAGTCCATAATAACTGATCTGGTTAATTTTATTTCTGATCCAGAAGGTTAGTTGGGTGAAAGAGTGAATCCAGGCCGACACTGCGTCCTATTAACCAACTCTGGTATTTTCCAAACAGCTGCCTTTGATTATTCGCAGCAGGGACTGCCACAATACCGCCATGAGATAGCATCAGCTGCCTCCAATGGCGCAGCCAGGGACAGGCAACAAGGACAGGATGCAGATGCAAACTCATACACACACATGCCAAGTCAAGACAAAGGCCAAGCAGCAAAAAAGGAGGAGGTAAAAAGAGGGGGAGATGGCCTGCAGTGGCTCTTCAGGGCTTCCTGTCTCTTTTTTTTTTCTTTTCGCACAGTGCCTTGAGGCCAAAAGTTCTTCCCATGGCTGGTTACACTCATCCAGACCATTTCACAGAGGAGCCAAACCTTATTTGATGTCATACATAACCACAAACCAGCCAGAGCCACTTCCCTTCTTTGGAAACAGCTTTTATGAACCCACCAAGTGATGCTTTTACAGAAAGTAGACTTGCTCCCATTATGCAGACATGGAACTGAATAATTTGAGCTTTTAGCATTATTATCAATTACTGCATGTGTAATGCATTAAGCTGTGATAGTCTCTTAAGAGGACACAGATGTCGCTCTGTGGGCCGCCATCCATAAAAAGCTAATCTGATTAGCGATAAGGTGAGTTAGAAATAATACGTTTTGTGACTCATCACATTGGCTATAAAACGTTCGCTTTAATGTTAGCATAAACAGCAATATTTAGCAAAATGATAATCAATCACAGCACCGGATGATAGTGTGTAATTTCCGTAATAACTCCAAATGGAGCTGCGGTCTGATTAAAAAGCCGAGGTGAGGTATTTCAACATCATCTGGCCATTTGGGCAAAATTGAAAATAAACTTAAAAGAGAAAATAGTATGCGTGCGTGTGGAGGAGAGCTGCCAGTGGTGTCAGTGTGGTGTTCATAGCCTTTTTTCCATTTGGGATCAAACCGAGATGAAACTTCCCCCCGCTGCTCGCTTTACAGCAGGTGCTTCATGGTGCGTGCCTCTCTAAACTCAACCCCTTTTACCCGCTGACATTTAGCAGACACACACATTTTGATCCCCCGCTGCCACGCTGCCAAATATTGAAAGGCAACGAGGAACATAAAGTGCACGTATTTACTCAGTGACGGGAAAAGATAGCAGGGAAGAGGTGGAGACAGACTGAAGAGGGGAAGTCATAGAAAGCTCAATCAAAACAGATTTATAGTTTTTCAGAAAACAGCCATTATTGCAACCGTTTAGCCTCTCACAGACTTTTAGGTAATAATAAGTTTCTTATTGGTCTTAAATAGTTGCTAATTGGAACACTGACCTCAGCCTGGCACCTCCATTCTAAATCTAAACTAAACAGAACCAATCTGTTTAATTGCAGCACGAAAGAAAGATATTTTCTTTTTTTCTCTCTTTCAATGAGGTGGTGAGAGGTAATTGACCCCCAGTGCAAAGGACAGATCCTCGAGGGAATTTTGCTGAAATGGATGTTTAAATGCAAACAGTAGTCAGTTCATTCCTGAAAGAGGCCAAGGCACCACACGGTGATGTGAAATCCCAACTGAAATCTTATGAAAATCAAACCGTAAAGTAAAATGTTTACTAATCAGAGGGGCTCATTCTGCTACGATAACCAAAGAGAAAAGCTAGAATGAAAGTTGTAAATGAAGCTAACATTTAGTATAAGAAAAGAAAGAGAAGAAAGAAGCTTGAAGCAAAGAGAGAGAGAGAGAGAAAAAGAAGATTAGTGGTTGGGTGAAAATGTTTATTTTCACACTTCAAAGTTCCCGGCTCGGTGTGTGTGTGTGTTTAAGATCAACCGAGCTTGTGATGAACAACCTGCTCCGTGCTGGAAATACATTCTGTGAAACACAACAGTCCTCTGTAGGAAAACGACAAAAGCACCGACTTGGGAGCGTTGAATTACAGTTTGGCTGCACTCGGAAGCAGCGAGAAAAATCCACTTTTTAACCTCTAAGATGTCCCTGTTATCAGCTTATTTCAGAAAACACAAAGAGAAACCTGCTGAATATGACACACACATCCTGACCCAATAGCACACTTAACACTTGCTCATGTCACTACTATAGTTTGTATTATTATTCACTTTACACAGTGACATGGCTTTATTTTAGTGTGCAAAAAAAGGAGCAACTTAATTTGTAACGCAATTTGTTTTTCTAGAATTTTAAATAAAACATAAAGCTTAACCTATGAATATAAGAGTTACTCACATAATCTTGTGTTTATCTTTTGTTTCTGATAAAATCACATAAGTTGACTTTGATTTCATGGATGTTTTAAAGTTTAGGGTTTTTGATCAGTATCAATCACGTTTAGTTTATTGAGGTATTTTTTATTTTTACCCAGTTTAAAAAAAAACAGCAAAACATCAGTGATGCACTATTATGAGAAAAGCATTTACAATGTGAACCACATTGGATTGATTAATTACTAAGAAAAGCCATAGAAAAATGTAAATGAAATCAAATGCATATAAAAAAATCAAGAGCAAACTTAAAATCGAGTAAATAAACTGAAAAATTACAACAATAAAACTATCTTAAAATTTGATTTGAATCTGTCATATTTCAGCCTCTGACATTACTCGAGACATACAGTGACCCATCACAAGTTCTCCTCTCATTTTAAGTGCCAAGAGATGGCAGTATTTCACAGAATATGTATCAGAGTAGACAAGGTGGGGGATTATCCACAGCCAAACTGGTTTACAGCTTCTTCTGCTTGAATATTAAAAAGAAGTCTTTAAAATACTTGTAAAAGAATATTTGATGAATATATTGTCATCTCATTACTCGTTACATCTCAATAGGTCTTTTTTTTTTTTTTTCATATTTAGATCTCCCGGATGGATTAAATACTGCTACTGGCCTCTACTCTGTGTGTGTTTAAAGGATAAAGAGTAAGTTGTAAATGTTAATGATGTCGTTTACTATAAGTCCATGTGTTTGGTATCATGATCAGTTTGTCAGGTTAGGATGACAACCTTCATTCAGTTAAAGAAACAATTTTATTTATGATTAATTGTGTATTATTTGGGGTCAAAGTTAAAAATCCTCTTTTCATCAGCCACTGACTTTTGGTCTTGAACAAAATTTTCTTTTAATTAGGTGAAGTTTTCCATGAGTTAGATCTTTCTAGAATTGATGAAAGTTGAACAAACTTATTTTTTTCTAATTAAAAAAAATTCTATGTTAATTTACGATGAAGATACAACAGTTTTTCTGTACAGTTTTCTACTGTATAGAAGCATTAATCAAAAGCCATATGCCAAATATGAAGTACATGTATCCTCTTTTCTATTTTCCCTCATGTCCCGTGCACAGTTGTGTGTCCTCTCGTGTGTGTGTGAGTGTGTGTTATAGTTTTTTTGAGGGGAGAAGTCAGGCCCGGGCCTTTGTAATGAGCAGCCTGGCTTCTTTCTGGTTCAGCTGCTCCTCTCTCTTATTTCACGCTGCGCTGCTCCTCAACTCCAGTCGCTCAGTGACTCGGAGTCCTGCCTTTCTATCTCCCTCCTCTCCCCAGTTCAAAATCTCTCCCCGCATGTGCCCTCTTTTCTCACCCTCTCCGGCTTCTTTGATTTCCCCTTTCTCTGTCTCTGTAAATCTCCCCCCTTTTTTTTCTACCCTTTTTATCGTCTCCCTCTCTCTGCATTGTTGCATCCACAGATCTCAAATAGAGAGCAGTAAAGGGGTGGGCAAAGAGAGAGAGAAGCGAGAGAGGGAGGTAAAAGAGCATGCATGACTGGTCACTACGGCTTCATACCATTCATTCCAGTCAGCGAAGAGGACTGCCCTGCATCTCTCCATCTCACCTCCTCTTTTTTTTTTTTTTTTGCTCCCAAGCACCACCACCTCCTCTGCAGGCCTCTGTGGCCGAAAGGTTTGATCTGCTTTAATGCTGAATAGTTTTAACAAGAGGCTTCTGCACACACACATAATCTGCATTGCCTCTCCTGTCTTAGAAACAAAAGCCACAATTTTGTTTCTTTACTCTCACTCTTTTCCATTTATTTTTATAACAAACTACTCTGTAATTACACAAAAAACAGTTCTTTTTTGTAGCAAAGCTTCAACCATTGAAGCTTAGAATACAAATGCAGGCAGTAAAGTGATACTGCCTCTCTGTAGCATCCCAAATACACACTCAGGGGTTGCATTTAGATGTGTAAAGCATGAACCAATATGGAGTATTATTGGAAGAGTAATAAAAGGAGGGGGGATGCCACTACGCCTTTACTTATTTTCCTTCTTTTGATGAGAGGGAAGAAAGGACGTACCACAAAGGGTCCAATAAAAGCAAGCCTTCCCGACTGGAGGCAGAGCGACATGTTTTTGAACTCCAAGGGGGAAGAAAGCTTCCAGGCCATTCGTTGGAATGGGTGGGAATCCGTCGCTCACCGATGTAAAGGTGTGCTGTGGAATCTAAAAGCTCCATGAGTGACATTTTGAGGGCAACTTCTTGGTTCTTTTTGTCAGGATTTCTTTATTGATCCAAGTTGTTAAACTTGGCATGTAATAGTAAGGTAGTAAAATTGGGCATTCTGATTGCTTGTTTTCATTGTTTCAACCCTTTGAAGCCAATACAATGTTGTAAGTCTTATTTGCATAGGATAAGCATTAGCACTCTGCATCAGTGATTCAGGAATTATCGCTCCAAAGTAATGTTTTAAAGACTTATTTATACCAGCAAATACATCAGACTTCTTTTTTTTTGCAGACATTTTCACAAACATTGCAGATTTATATAATCTATGCACTACAAACGACCTCTTGCAATTTAACAAATAAACTTGGGTAAAAGTTTGTGTTCACGGAGATTAAACATAAAAAAAAAAAGTTTCAAAATTTTATATTTTCTCCCAAATTTTTATGTTTATGTGTAAAATGTGTAAAAATTGTGAGCCAAAAAACAATCTTTGGAATTTTTTTGTTTTTAGCAAATGTGTAATGCGAAAGCTTTTCCACTTTTTTCTTGTGTGACAGCAATCCTCAGAGAATGAATCAATTTACACCACACTACGGATATTAAAGCAGGTGATAAATATAATCGTCTCTGGCGATCACCTTCCAAAGTAGCCGTGTAACTGTTTTCAGCAGCGTGAAATCTTTTATCAAGCCGTCGCTGGTTGACAGAAACAATTATCCAGAGAGGGAGGTAAATGAATAAAATTAGCACTCGGAGCCCCTTTTGCACATTCCTGCCCGTGGCTATCGCCACGCAACAATGTCCCAAACTCTTATCGCCAATGCAACGTCAGATCGGCACAGGCTTTGTGTCACGTGGTGGCCCTCATCGTCTCACAATCCAGCACACACATAGAGTGGTTACCAAGAAGTGCATGTAAGGTTTAATCACACAGTTGTGATTGGGTTTTTGGTCTGTTGTTCATGGTATGCCTATTCCTGCTGTGAAGGACCCCAAACCTAAGCACTGTTAGCATGTGTTTAGGGTGGCACCATACATCAGGCCGACCACTCACAGTCGGTAAAACTACTTTCTGGTGCCCAAACTTCACAAAACTAGCTTCCTGGCTGGTCTGCAACTTTTTCTGAAATCAATTTTGCTTGTAGGATGAGAATAAATGAAAGCATTTTGTGTTTTCGGTGGAGCTTGAAAATGTAAAATAGCAAAATTTTATTTTCTCATTATTTTCTTTGGTTCTGCTCAAGGTCACACGACACCCCGACCCTCGAACACCGCAACACGTTTCGGGGAGAAGATGCAAAATAAACAGAGTAAATAGGTGTTTTAAGCAAGAAATAAACATGGTTATTTTATGATATTCATTTGATTTCGTCATACATACTTACTCCATTTTATAACCTCCACCTGTTAATATTATGGGTTTCTTTTTTGCAAGTTTATGCATTTTAATAATAGTTACAATAAATTGATTTTATTTAAGTCCCTGATTATTCTTAATAAACCATTTAGGCCGGAGGTGTGTAAAAACAACATATTGTAAATGCAATTTGTACTTATTTTCCTAAACAGAATTGCAACCACCTTCATTGAACTCAAAGCATGGTTATTCTAAGTGTTTGTTGAGAAACCCAAAAATAATGAATGATATAAAAACTATCTTTAATGACTAAGCCAAACAAATTATCATACTTACCACCACAGTATGCATTTTTCTCTGGAAATGTTATCAAAATGAATAATCAACCACAATTTACCCTGATTGGTGAAGGGATTTCCCATTATTTCTTTTCTTTAGGCTGAGGGAAAATCGGTGGTCTCTTGATCATACGCAGGTTCATACAAATGGGGAAATAAAAGGTTTATATTTTACATTTTTAAATCCCTAAATGTAGTGATCTCACTGAACAAATAGATGTTTAGTTTTTTTTTATTTTAATGCTAGGTTCATTTTTGAAGTTTTAAAAAAAAAATAATATGCATTATTTATATTATTATATAACTTTTATCTAAATCATGTTGATTGGCTGGTAAAATGTCTGACTGACCTGTAAAAAAAATATTTTATCAGCCCGGCTGGCAGGTCGGTGAAAAACTGAGTTTCCACCCTGTCGAATGTGCATGTGGCATCAACAAGCTGTGAGTGCAGAGGAACTTCGGTTCACATACTTGACATACATTTTTATTGCAACAGGAAACACTTAGGCCAAATGCTTGCATGTTCAGAGGTGACTTGTGGTTTTGAAACTGGGCATTCCTTTCCGATCTCTGCCTGGGAGCCGAGAGGAGGAGGTGTTTGTGTCTGTGTGTGTATGTGTGTGGGGGACTATTAAATGAGGTCATAATTGTTTCCTCCCTCCATTCCTTCACCCCCTCGACGTTCATACTCCCCCACCTCTTTTACTGGTCCCCTGCATAGCATTTCCTGTTCGGACGGCGACCAGACGGCCTTTATTTAGCCTGCGCTCATTTCCCTATGATAATACCCTTCGCTCACATCTATGGCAAAGTTTCTTGTTTTAAGAACCCAATAAAAGTTTGGTAAATGCTCTGCAATTTGTTCCAATAGCTAGAAGTGAGTGTGGAGCGTCACTGGGAGAAAAGCAAGTAAATATCTTCTTCAAAGAACACTGAGGAAAACAAATAGCTGTTGCATATTTGTTTGGAAGAACGCACAATGTCCAAGTACATTGCTTTAGATTATGAACGTTTTGATAAAATTCCTAATTGTTTTTGTTCTCATTCCACCATGTAGAAATGAGTTAAAATTTCTACATCTCTCATAACAGACTACTACTGGTAATCCTCATAACTCTTTGGGAATCTAATTCCTCTCTGGGCTGGTGGGCACTGAAAGATTAGCACGGCTCAGACTGAGTGTGTGTGGTTTCTTTTTAAACTCAAATTAGGACTTTCTTCAATATTTCAGATGACTTTCTTGCCCTTCTTCAATCCTCATTTTGCATCATTGTTTGAAGTCGAGAATGACTGAAATGCATCCAGAAAAGAAGAATGATCCAGTTTGTTGGACTTTTGAAGTAAAAAAAAATGGTTTGAGTTGCAAAATTAGGATATAATTTTCATTTATGCAGTGTGTTTGCCTAAAAATCTCAAGTGATAGAAGAAGGATCTGGTCTCCAAGAAGCATTCAACCTTTCAAACGTTTTTAACCATTTAGTCCACGCTGGGAGGAGGCCTTCCTCTGTCTCTTCAGTAAGCAAGTGAGATGCAGGGTATGTCTTGTAAAGATCACCAGTTTATGCTTGACAGGCCCCTATTTTGATTTTCGAACTTTGCACATGGTTGGCGACAACTTCACAAAAGACAAAACCTCCGAACCAAACACTTTGAATTTCACAATCTTTTATACAAGATTTTAAAATGGCACTATTTACCTACATGTTTGCATTTTTTAATGGATTTCATCATACAAAGTAAATGAAAAAACGTAGTTTTCTTCAAACCAATGCTTAAAATCAAATAACGTATTTTGCTCTTGACAACAAAAGATTGAACTGTTTACGCTAATGTTTCATAGCTCATCATACAGTACTTGTTTTATTAATGAAGTTTTATTTGATAAGAACTGTATAGATTATAGACTAATCCATCTTAAGGTCGGGTCATACTCACCTTTTTCCAATCTTTAACTTAATGGCAAAGTAAGTAAACAACACAAAATGTGTTAAATATCAAAATTAGTGCTGTCATTTTAACGCGTTAATTTGATTAACTGATGATGCCGCATTTTAATGCGTTAAAAGAATTAACGTAATTAATTATGACGTATTATCGGGGGCAAGCCATTGCTTGCGCATTTGAATTTTGGCCCACTGAAGTACCCGTAGATTTCTCGGCTGTGCTACATCGCCTGTGCTGGCAAAATAACAAGGCAGCAGTGGTCAAACACAACAGACATGGGCAAGACTCAGGAGGAGTCTTCGCCCACCCCGCCCAGCCCGCCTTAATAAGATATTCATCTTTGGATCGACACAAATAGATGTCTCAGTGATGATCAATAATCCACTTCCAAGTTTAATTTTCATAATGTTGGTGTTAGCTCAGAACTTAAAGAAGCTGTTCTACACACCCCAAATTGATGCCTCAATTCAAGTATGATTCAATTAATATTCAATTTTTTAAAATCAAAATGACAGTTTCTAACTAAAAGACTATTTGATCTCACTGGTGTCCTCTGTGCTCTCTATAAAACCTTCCCTTGACATGGAAACCCAACACATCCAGTCACACTCACACAGGCAGAGTCCCTAAACCATGACATCCAGGACTGTGCTATAATTACAAGGCAGATGAACACATGGCGACAAAGCAGTCTCTGGAGGGGGTAGCGCAGCGGCACAGGCAATGATCTCTGGAACAAAGAAGCCGACCTGGGAGAACAGGTTCAGGAGTCAGCCACAGGGCCATGCAACACCACGGGCACGACCTTGGAGAACTTTCTCTATAGCAAATGTGTCTCCCATGTTTATCTCCGAGTGTGTACTAGTTTGCTCGTGAGTCTTTGTGCACATGGGTTGCGTTCAAAGGCAGACGTGTCCTCGGGGGAGGAAAACCCTAGAAATTGGTTATTGTATCACTGAGGCTATTTACCTATTTTGGGGATTAACATATTTAATTCCCCCTCTTAATCCCGTTGGAGTTAATGCCCTCGCATTTCCAATTATCTGAATAAGTGTAACGCAGAGGGAATCAGGGCTTCGTCTCTTCCCTGTAACCGGGTTTAGCATGCAGGTTGAAGAGCTGTAGCTACAGTGTGGTGTCTTCAAAGGCAACTTGTTTACGCGATATTTTAATTAACTTACACTGACTAACTTCCCGTTTTTTATCTTTTTGCTAAACAATGCAAGACATCACATGCACAAAAATGCAAGTGGCTGATCATTTTTTGGGGCCTAAAAACAAAAGTGGAATCAAGCAAATGAAGAAAAAGAAGGATAGATAAAGAGTTACAGCGTTTTTATATCCAATGTTGAAAAAAGTGGACGAGTCTTTAACTTTCACAATTGAAAAACAATTAATTACAACTTACCATGGGCACAGGTGACATAGGAAAGGGATTTCCCGGTGTGCATGTGACATTAAAAACGCAAATGAGGGAGTTTTTTTGCAATAGTGAGGGGAACTCAACGATATGAAAGTTTGGTTATGCAAATCCAGGAAGAGATGCAAATCATAACACAAGCAAAAATACAATAAAAGTACAAGTCAGTCAGCCTTTTTCAATTGCTGCCTTAAAAGTGTGTTTTTTGCATGATATGTCACACTAAACTGCATGGAAATGATGCTATCTGAATGTAAGACAGACAGCAATACATTTCCTCTAAACTTATTATTTTTACAGCTTGGTCCTATTTTCCACATATTATTTATTAAAGAGTCTGTATCTGGTTCAGAGAGCAGCTTCAATGAGCTTCATTCAGCGTCACTGTTGGAAGGAGTTTTTAGGTTTTTCCTTCTTGCTATTGTTAAACTGAACTATGACCAAAACGTCATGTAACTCATCCCAATGAGATCACTTTTAAGTGAATTTATTTGTCCATATGCTCCTCTATTTACATACAGCAACACAATGCCGTCCCATTAGGGATAAGCGGCACAGAAGACAAAACAAATAAAAATGACTTTTTATGTGAAATAATAACTTTTGTCATTGGAGGACTAACTGAGGTGTCTCATTTAATTATTTCTGGCAGACAGAGTGTACTTTTTTAATTTATTTGGTATTACAATCATATGTGCAATCGATCGCATGTGGTTGTATATTGAATTGCGTGCGGAAATTATGTCAGGCTTTTTAGCATGAGCTATGTGACTTTGCAAGTCTGTTTTTATGATGTGTGTCTGAAGGTTTTGGCAAAAAAATTAAAAATAATTTAGTAGAATGTGGGAATATATATTAATTAATTACAAATGCAATATTTTCCCATTTTTTTTTGAAAAAGGGGTCAAATTTTTATCATGTCATACTAGGATTGTCAGAAAGTAAAATAGAACAAAGAAAGAAACAAGAAATTACGCAGAAAAATCCAAAGTTTTTTTTTTATTTCTTGCACAGTTAGCACCAGACGTTCAGACGTTTATCTTAATCCTCTCATTTGTTTGTTCTACTGTTTTTTGAAGGGTGAAAATTTCCTTATTTCTGCCTATAATTTAAACATAATCATTGACACACATGTAATTACTTTTTGCAAGTTTGGAATTATCTTATTTGAATAACAATCACAAGTCGGTTTGAAATGATTACATAATAAAACATTATCAATTGTTTTAAGTCAATATCTTCATAGAGGAAATTCATATTACAGTTGAACAGCATTTCAGACACATAATTGCATGCACCAAAGCAATTCTACATTTCTTAAGTGTATGAACATTCACACACCAAAGCAGTAATCATAGTGAGTCTGCTCCACATGAAACTGCTAAAAGGAAAAGTTTCTTGGAACAGACTGGTCCACTTTGCCTTTATTTGTATACAAAACTAAAAATACTATCAAAATGAGCTTTTACTATCTTCAACCATGCATGTGACTATTATTCACTATCTAAAGAATAAAACGTGCAGAGGGTACTTAGTTGAAAACTCAGGTATGGTACATATCTTTGAGTCATTGATGCTAATGCTAAGTGCAATCTTATTTTGAAAAATTGGCACCGAATGACTTTGTGAGCTAAAGATTCCAAAGAAGTTGTAAATCTTCGTTTTGGCTTTTACAAGTTCTTTATAATTGCTATGTGCCAGTTCCTGCATGCCAAGCAGAGGCAGACAGCATGTGCATCTGTCAAATCTGATTAAAGTCTCAAAATTCTGCATCATTTCTCATCTGTTCTGTTTGAAATATCCCAAGCAAAAAAGTGAAATGTCAAGCTCGATCTATAACGTGCTCTTTCTATCTTCAAGGAGGTTTGTTTTCAACATCTGCACTTCTTGAAAGGAAGCAAAAATTCTCGACACTTCGTCTCAACCAATATCAAAAAGACTATTCACATGCACAGCCGTTACCAATAAGCCTCCCATTGTAGAGGAAGACAGTCACTGTCACAAGCCTGCAGTCCATTTGGCATCATCTACAAAACCGTGTTTCTGTTAACTAACCATTAATGAATGTATCAGATTGACAGATGAAACGTCGAGCCGCATGACGTACCGCGTCCTGGTATGTTGGTCTGAATCAAATGTGTGTGAGTCATTTTTTGCTTTGATTAGACGGGACTTTTGACTTGACAAATTAACAGAAATTTATGGGTTTACAGTGAATCGGGCAAGCTATGTTAAATTTTCTTACAGATATGTTAAAGTTTCCTTTTTCTATCACACAAAGAATACAAATCACTGCAATAAAGCGGTCATGTCTGCATTTTAGAAGAAGGGAAACTAAAAAGAAGTTATTCAATGTTAACGCCACAATAAAATTTTATGCTACCTATTGGTATTCCTGCATAAGCGATTCACTAAATCTAGAATTAGTAAAACAAATAACTGATCAAATCAGATTATTTTTAAATTGCTGAGTTATTGAAGAACCTTATTTACTCCAAGAATTGTCGTTGACATTCTATATTTAATTTACTATGCAACCTAAACTGAGTATAATAGAAGAACAAATGGCTGCATTTACGTTTTACAAGTAGACACACAACCGAGTCAGTCTGGACAAATTCTCTGTTCACCCCTCTATATAAAGATCTCTTTATCTGCCCTCTGGAGTGACAAGGCCAACCCAGCATCGCTCCTTTCCTTCAGCACTTGTTGAACTACAAACCGTTCCCTGGAAAGAAAGGCTCCAGTCTTTCAGCTGACAAGTTTGAGTCTTCCTTCTCTTGCTCTCCCCCCCTTTGCATGCTGCAGAGTGGTGACAATCCAGTCATTATATCATCTCTCCCTCCCTGAACCCATCACCACATCACCCACACTCCTGCGCTGCCCTGGGTTCTTCCCTATCACCCCTCCCTTCTCACCGAGCTACCATGAGCTATATTACTTTGACCCCGGCCCATCAATCTGCTTCAATTGGATAATGATCTGTAATCACGTTCTTTCAGGGGAGTCTATAAAACGAGCCAGGGCCTCAGCACCCCTCCTGAGAGGACTCCTTCTGTTCTTCTAGTCCCCCCCAACCAACAAGCACACACATTTGATCCAAACGCTTCTCCTTTCAGCTTTCAGGCCCCCACTAAATACCCTCGCACATGGGCGGCGGCTGCAGCCGGCGGTGGGCCTTGTAAAGGAGTGGAAGAGGGCGGGGTGGGGGATTGATGGCTCCACTGTTGATTTTTCATGGACCCTGCTCTCCAATGGGAAGGGGTCTAAGAGGGACAAGGTGGAGCTCAGCAGGAGGGAGCAAGGGACACAGAAGGAGGAAAACTAGGCTCAGATCTTACCCCCCCTTCCTCCTACGCCTCTCACATTAAAGCTGACCCTCCATTAGGTCGTTTTGTACGACAGGCTTGTAATCGATAGAGCCTTATGAGTGAACAGGAGGAACGGAGAGAGGTGGAGCTAGATGGTATTAGGGTGAGTGTGGAGGCAGCGGACGCCATGGGTGTCGAGGAAAGAGTAGAAGGAGAGGGATAAAGAGAGAGATTAGGATAAGGTTGATGGACATGGAGAAAGAGGCAATGAATGAACAAGTAAAATGAAAAGAAAGCAAATGAAGCCATGAGCTCTACCTCCCTCCACCACCTCAGAGGTACTCTGTAACCTAAATTGGGCTTCAAGAAAAAAATAATCTCAACGTTGAAAAAAAAAAAAAAAAAAAAATCAAAGATTAACTTAAAAGATAAAAATCTGCAGAAAAACAGCAGCTAATAATGATCTAAAACCAAATTTCATTTCCTGTGTTTTTTACATTGACATTCCTCTTCAGCTTGTTTGGAGAGGGAAATGACTTAATGTGTGTTACTGTATGAGATCTTAAGTGGTGTTATCACATGTGGAGATAAGATCGGACGACGCAGAGTGAACACAAGAGGGTGTTTTCACAGCATATTGCACATTTCCAAGTCAAAACTGACCCGGCCTGCCACCACGGTTCACAGTTATCAATTGTCCTGTGAGGGTTTCCATTGTGACCGCCAGCTCACCAAGCTGCGTTTCCCCCTGCGCACAACACTCACACGCATTTCCAACACAGTTCGGAATTCGAGCAGAGCAGCTTGACCGCGATTTAAAACGCCATCAGTTCAGCGGGGGCTTTTGTGGAATATTTTCTGCACCCTTGAATCTACATAGAAAGGCCGCAGAGTTTTTAAGGACCATACAATAAATGAATGAATGGAGTATTTTCTCTCTCTTCCTCAGCCGCTCTCTCCGTCTGTAAAGAGAGGGGCCTGTCGTGTATATCATTATTCCCTCCACCCATTCTTTCGCAGGTTTAGGGCTCTCACATGTGGAGCATATGTCTATTGAAAGAGTGGCACCATGCAAGGCAGGCACAGATGGAGTCACCCTCCCTGTCAATGGGTAGACAATGGGAAATGGAAATCAAAGTTAAAGGGGTGCATCCAGACCCATTTAGCTCGTACAAAAGATGCTTGTAGGAGGCAGGCCACGCGGGATGATGGGAGGGGAGAGGAGTGTTGGAACATGGCTACAAGAGTCCATCCTCAGCTGGTCTCTCCATCACTGGGGCTATAGAGACATGCTGACACCATGTTAGACACCCCGGCTCTACTTGATGAATTACACCGAGTGATAATTAAATTCTTCTGTTTGTTTTTTAATCTGCGTCTCACTTTCAACTGCGTCTCGCACTTTACAGCTTTAAATAAGAAAATGTAACAGAAAGGGGCCTCAGCTGGCTTTTTCTAATTAAAAAATGATGCGGTACTAAATGGGGAACACTGTATGCAGAAACATGTGTAACATGTTTAACGACCTGAGCTGTGACAGACGCGTCCGTTTCTGACCATCTAATAGTAAATAAAAGCATTAATGGAGGAAGTCAACCCAACTGGAGAAGGAAGTAGAGGGCCGTCCATCCTGTTGTTGTGGTGGATGTTTGCTTTGAACGCAGCTCTGATGTAACCTATAAAACAGTGTGTGCTTTTTTTAAGAGACAGTGATTTTGCTCTCATTAAGAAAACAGCACTCTACTGTAAACAAGTGTGTGACCACTGCTGTGCACGGCCATGTCTGAAACATGCCTGGATGAAGAACAGGTGAATTTTATGCACAAATCATTTTGTACCATATCCTAAAATTGTCAACTTTTTGCAATTTGCTCCATCAGTTGCACAAAATTACAACACATTTAGCCAACTTTTAAAGATTGATTGTGTAATCTCCATATTTATAACCTCAGTCAGTCGTACAATAATTATTTCTTATGAACTTGTCAAGATTTATTGCTTCTTTCTGACAATAATCTTCTATTTGATCTATTTTCGCGCAATGTGTGTTGAGCTTTTTTTTTGTCGTCTGGTGTCAGGCTGTAATGAACTTTGGTCTGACCTTTGACCGCACACCCCCAACAGTACTAGCAGCTGACATACAGGGGCTGCTTGTGTGTTGCAGCTCACACTCATAGACGCACACATACGAACACACATGTCCACAGAAGAAACTCCATTTAAACTTCGGTCAAGCCAACAAAAAAATCAAAGAAAGGATGCAATTCATCATTTAAACAAAAGAGAGCCTACATTAAATTATATAAAAAAATGTAGCTCATTTCTCAAGAGACAAAAATAATTCTAAATACTTTATGGCCTTGCCCTTTAAATGCCCTTTTTTCATGGGGTGATATAATTGAAGTATTGATAATCCAGTACATCAAAACTTTTTTGTTCAAAATGACTTTTTTGCCACTATTTAGTTGCACTTTTGCGTAAAAAATAGACTGAAATGCAAAAAAAAAAGTTTATATTCTTACTACTGTAAGCTTTTAATTTATAAAAACGAGTGGTGTTAGTTGGGTTAAACATTTACAAAACTCTAAATTAAGTGGCCAATGTTGCAATTGTGAGCTTTTACTTGGTAAAAATGGGGATCCAATTATAGCAAGAGATTTATGTAAAATAAACTGACCACTGAGCATCCTGGATGACCCAAATATTGTATGCTGTGTTTACACTTGCTGACTGAATGTACTTCTGTCTTCCACCTCATCGACATCCTTAAACATTTCCACAGCAAAAAACAAAATCCACTGTAAGCCACTTAACTCCATTGGTAGTGTTACACGGGTTCACACAACCACACTGTAAGCTTAACTTTTAGTGTGTTTGGAAGGCTGTGCTGTACTGTATTTACTATAGGCTGTGCAGAAGAGGCGGAGGATACACACAAGCTCACACAAACTCGTCCTGTGCCAGCACTGTTCGCGCCAAGCCCCTGCAATAATTGACTAAGTGATCCAGCTTGTAGCAGCTCCAGCTTTCCTCTTCTCAGTGGCTTATTCCATCAGTCCAAATTCTTGTCCAAAATGACATGTCCCTTAACAAATTATAGCAGATGAAATAACCATGGTGGTGTCGTTACGTGGGCGGGACGAGGGTCTTATTGCTCAGCATGACGTGGTTAGACTGTTACCATGCTGCTTTTTGTCATCTGTCTTCATAACCTGGAGATAAAGCCACGTTTATTGTGTTTAGATTTCTTTTTTACACATTTTTGAAACCTTTAATGTTTACGTTGTTTTCCAATACTTGTCTCAGGTGCTGTTGTAACATGTCGCCATGGCAGCCTGTGCTCTCCACATGAGTCTAGTCACTCACCTTCCATTCATGCAGCCAAATCCATCGTTTTCTCCCATTGCTTCCACTCCTCCACCACCTCCTCAACCATTCCAGAGCTGACGGCAGATGGTGTTTTAATAAAGTCCAGTAGGAATAGGACTGTGAGTAAACAATGCAGCACATGCCAACTCAGTAATTGCTGGGCACTATTACAACCTCTGTGTCTGGCAAGGGAAGGAAGGATGAGGAGAATTTTAGAAAAAAGGGAATGCAGCAGACACATAGTGAGAGGACAGATCAGGAATGAGGAAAAACAAGGAGGCAAGGGGAAAATAATCAGGAAAAAAATGGTGAAAGATGCAGAGGAAAAAGAATTCATGGAAAAGGGGGTAGAGTGAGTGGGATACGCACATATACACCTAGCAGCTGGAGCCAGAAAAGCGCAGCTGGTGGAGGTGCAGGGAGGCCACACAGAGGAGGGGGGCTGTGTAGAGCTGGGATGGGTTAGTCTGTGCTGTGCAGTGTTGGGCTGGTGTAGGCCAGCGGGTGCTGTGCACGGCCTACAGCCTCCAGGCTATGGGATCTGAGCCCAGTCTCCGAGTCCCAGGCACCGCTTCATGGTCTCCACAGCTGACACATGGCCAATCCGGTCCCCTGTCAAACTCCAAGTCAGTAGTCAGACACACTATGGAGAACGTTGACTCATTCAGGAATAGAGTTAAAGCTCCTGTTCCGTGCAACTAATAAAAAACAAGAAACCCCTCCGCCCCCTCAAACTCTTATTTTAGAGAAACTAGGCACGCTAAAATGCATTAAACTCCTCTAAAGTAAAAATGAATGTGCTCTCTGAACTTTCCTAAATATGCACATAACTTGCCATTTGATCCTGTCTCCACACAGCCTTCATCACACATAAAAGAGGTCCCTTCAAGTCTGCGGAGAGCTTTCCCATGATGCACCATTAGGTCTCTTGCCTCCAGGGGTGTCAATCAGAAACCATCCGTTTACAACTCTGACAGTTCGGCTACTTTACGTCTCGCACCTGTTCGGTTCAGGTACTCAAAAGGAAATATGTTAATTGAAACACAACAGAAATGTAAGTCAAGTATCACACCTGTCAGCTGTTTGAACGCACACAATTTTCCAACAGTTCAAAATTATTTATCTGGCACCAGGTAAATGTTTCACATATTGATCGGGTTGCTAAAACAAAATGAAGAATCTTAATGTAGTGAAAAGTAGAAAAAAAAGCTGTCGTGATATTAAACTTGTACCTGGTGGAGCTTGATAAATTATCTCCAGCAGCTATAGTTAGTGGCTCTCATCAAAGACAATTAAGGAAAATGACTTTTATTTCAAAGCTGAGGTTAAATGACCAGTCTCTTTAACCTTGAATTTCACCATTCACATGAATATTGAATGATTCTTAACCTTCTGTTTTAATGCTCGTTGAAGCAAAGGAGGAATATTACATATTTGTAATTAGGAGCTGCTGGATAAGGTTTAAACTCAGAGTCTCATTAACCTAATCATGACAACTCTTATTAATTATGCAGGTGGAGGTATGGTGGTAATTTTAAAATATTCCGGTCGAAAAAAAGCTTTTTTTTTTAGGTCAGAGTAATTATTTAGATAAATTCTTTTAGATTATGTCATTTATTCCACTTTCAGAAAAAGTAACTATTCTGTTATTGACTGGAATATTTTGGAATGAGTCATCGAACCTGCTGTATCCACCTAGGATATATAATCTTTGTCAAGGCCAAACTTTATGAAGCTAATCCATATGGAAGCTAACAAAAACACCATGCCTGAGGACATAAGCCAGATACAACATCAAACGAGCTCCTGACAGGTTTGCTGATGATCACAAACAAGGTTTCAAGTCAAAACCCAACTTCTCTCTAATGACATTTTGAACTTCTGTCCGACCAAGTCTTCTCACATACTTTCAGGGCCTGAGAATTTGCCTTTTCTCCCTTAAGGCACTAACGCTGAGAAACAGAACGAGTGAAAGACATAGAACTTGGCGGATCAGAGAGAGTGAAATATGAGCTTCTCTCTTCTGCAACAAGATTAGTAAGATAAGTCTTCACCATAAGGACCGTCCCTATGGGCTTGCCATATATTTTTGAGCGCAATGTCATACGCAGCCACACAGAGCACCAACCTAGTGCCCTGAACTTCTGTCAGGACATCTTCCCTATTCCCAGTAAGCCAGCAGGTTTGGGTTCACACCATTAATCTTGACCGTGAGTTCATGAAAGGAGACGGCATCGGGGAGTTCAGAGGAGGTTGAAGAGGTGGAAAAGTGGGTCAGAGGACTCCGACCGAAGCGGAGGCAGCTGCCCCTCTACCACCTTGGTCCTTCTCCAGAACTTTCCACATCACCTCCATTCTGTCTCAAGGGTTTTGTGTTGGCAGTTGGCACGGGACCTGTAAGAGGTTGGCATGTTGGCGTTGGCTCTTCTCTACTAGTCAGGTGTGCTACAATGAGATGTTTCTAAGAATATCAACAGCTCTAAAGTGAGGTCACATGAAATTAAGACACCCAAATGTGTCCCTGATGAAAACTTGTTTTCTACTTTATTTTAGGTTGAGCCAAATGAAACAGAAGAGACTGTTTTTTTTCTCAATGGAGGCAATAGCTTGTTTTGGATCCAGGGTTTGACTTTTGAATTAAACCATTCTATTTAAATGCTTACCTTGACCAAAATGTTTGCGACTCTAAACTAATGCCATATATGAACAACTTGATCTTATTTGTAGACGGTCTAAAAGCAGGATTTACAAACTTTGACCAAACGACCAGACCAGACACATTGTATGTTTAGGTAACCTTCTTCTTTAGCATTTCCCTTCAGGGGTCGCCACAGCAAGTCAGTTTCTTCCATCTAACCCTATCTGCTGCATCTTTTTCGGTCACGCCAACTACTGCTTAGGAAAAAGATAATATTGCTTGAATTCAAAACTTAACATTGTTCAGCCCCTTTTTTTTTCTTTGAAATGCTCATCTTCACAGAAGCTTTGATAAGTTGTTTCAATTAATCTCAATGAAGCCCATCTGCAACAAGAGCTACTGTGTTTTAATCCTGAGCAAAATCAAAGTTAAATTCGATCAATATTAAACACAAATGGGTTCAATGTGTTGGAATGATGCAAAAAAAAAAAAAAAGACTTTCCAACAAGTAAAATTTAAATGAGCTGTGCTGGTAAAAGAAACTTAGAAAATCTTATTTACCAACACTGCATGAACGCATCACTCCTCCATCAAAGTTGAAGTGCTCCGATTCCATCTGGATGAATCCCATCTGCTTCATTTTACAAACATAAAACATGTTATCATAGATTTAGACTGATTAAGTAAACGCATACATGCATTATCTATGGGATCTATGTCTATGAAAAGACAAAAGGGGTATCAAAGGCATTTTCTCAAGTTCTCTGGGTCGGATTTAAAGTTCACAAACCGCATATGGCAGATAAACCATAGACCGGCTGTGAAGCTATTGCAGGCCAAACATATAAAATAAACAAAAAACTTCTTGTGCAAGACATGTCTTTTCAGTTAAATTACAATAGTGGTGTTACTTTTCCATACATGTTCTTTTATTGGATAATCATTTCAATATATGCGTGAGTGAGAAATGGGGTACAAATGGTGCATGAAAATTTCTTCAAAGTGTACAAACTAAAACCATGCTTCCTCCCAATAAACTGAGCGAACTTAGAGCAGCATCTAGGTTCTCTAGAAATGATACATACCAGTGGATGCATTAAAAATTGCCTTTACACCTCATCTATCATGAGTACAATTTCATGGGTCACCTTTTTAAAAATTAATTTAATTCCTTGACCTGTTACGAGTGAAAGCGCTAACATGGGTATGCTCAGAGTTAAATTGCACTTGCAACTTCATGGATCAGATTTTCAATTACCTGCAAACAGTGCTTGATGTATGTGTGTGTTTGAGAGAAGAGTAGAATCGGGAACGCGGCCCTCTCAAACATCAACTTTATATAATGGGACAAATGGCACGGTGAAGTGGGATTTAATGAGCTATGCTAACAGTAAGACAGAAATGGAGTACACAAAGACATATCCAACAGTCAATGAGTGGTAGCCATTAGATTACACACCATCTTTGATTATAGCTTTTGTTAAAAAAAAAAAAAAAATTTGAACGAACTTTGCATTGACCTAATTTTTAAATTTATCTTGCCAATTTAATAGAAATTTGAATTATTTCTTTCTCTTCAACAATACATTTTTTAACAGATGTGGACTTCTGTCTCTTGCTAGTCAGATTTCTTTACTTTGTTCAATTTCTTTTGAAAAGTCCATTTTGAAAATGATCTTTAAAGTAAATCCATCATCAAATTTATTTGTTCTCCTCCTTCAGTTTGATGATAAAAAAAGTATATGATTAATTAGGCAGAGTGGTCTGGTCTAATTGATTTGACCCAAAAATAATTTACTATATTGAAAACATTGAACTTCCTCCGCGGGGCGGCTGGGCTTTCATGAGCGATAGAATGAGGAGCTCTGTCATGTGGGAGGAGCACGGAGTAGAGCTGTTGCTCCTCCGGGACGAGAGAAGCCAGATGGGGTTGTTTGGGCATCAGGGGATGCTGCCTCCTGTGTACATCATTGTGAGGTGTTTTGGGCACATCCCATCACGGACCCACTGGAGAGTCTATATCTCATAGCTAGACAAGGAACACCTCAGGATCCCCCCCAGGTGAGCTGGAGGATGCAGCCAGGATGAGAAAAGCCTGGGTTTTACGTCTGAGGTTGTTGACCCTGTGACCCGGCCCTGGATAAGTGCAAGTTTACATCAAGAAATTGTGTGTTAACTTTAGAGCATTGTGTGGAAGAAAGTTTTTGTCATCCAAAACAGAATAAATCCTTATTATTAGTTAGATTAATCAGTTAGATTAAAATTTTTTATATGTATATAAATCTGAACTTTAGAATTTGTCGTGGAGTAAACATCAAATATAAAACCATGCTCTGAATTAAAGCTAAATGCAAATATTTGCTGGGTGTTTTTTTTTAAGGATTAAGAACTCGTCACAATCTAAATAGTTACATTGGAAGGCCATAAAATAAATCCACTTAAATTCTGTTTACTTTGGAATTTAGATCAGATATATTGCAATTAAAATGATACATTTCAAGATTTTTTTCAGAATATCCCTGATATTCTCTGTAGCAATGCATTTGGACTTGTACCCTAAGACCAATTAGTATAGTTAAATACTATAGCATCAGTAGTAAAATAAAAGCCTGTTTTACTATATAAAGAAGCAAAAAAAAAACTACAATTAATGGGACAACATATTTAACTAAGTGATCTATTAAAATAATAGCTAGGGTTTAAAACATATGTATCATATTCATGTTTTCAAAGAAGGAAAACCACTTTATACCGGTGACATGTACTTATTGAAAGCAAATTGTCTCAAAGGTTTAAGTTAAGATTAAGTAAAACACGTTCGACACAACAGGAATGTAAGATTGTGACATAATTACAGGACACTTAAGTAAGCCAAAAAGCTAATGTTGACTTACCACATAACCTTTCATCTGGATAATTCCCTCCCCCTTTTTCTGCTATGGGAAGAGGTGAAAACATATCCGCCTCTTTCCTCAGGGTGAACTGTCTTCACCGGCATTAGAGAGGAAAAAAGAAGAGAAGTTGCTCACTGATAGATATGAGAGCGTGTCTAGATCCCTTCATCCCATGTCAACCACATCCCGGGGTGAACAGGACACATAGAATGATTAAGTGGGAGCGCTTTGCCGTTTCATTATGTCAGTATTATCCTCATGTTGAAAGTAACTTCTGCATGTTGAGGTCGGGACAGGATTGTTTTCATCACTTAAGGCAGGTAAGCCAATTTAAATAGGAAAGCTGCAATGCCTCCGAGGGGGAAACAACCAAACTATGCTTTTTTATACTTTCCAAGATTTAATTGGCAGCAGTTGCTTTTCCAACGTAAAAAAATGCAATAATTGCATTAATGATTGAAGATTTGTTTCTATATTTATTCTTAATGACTAATAACCCTTATTTAATTATATTTTGCTGAAAGTAGATGCTTTTGTCCATATATTTCCTTGCCCGGTTTTTACTGTGCCACTACTGTAGTCGATGCCAACCGAGCTGTAGTACGAGCTTGGAGGATCTTCCATGTGGATGTAATTTTACCAGGATTATTTTTTTTCTTCTAACCGCAAATCAAATAAAAGATACAGCTTGGAGGGCAGAAAATAAACCCAGAACTGATCTGCATTACACCGAAACAAGAGAGAATGAAGTAAGAAAGCAAGAGAGACAGAATCTGAAGGTAATGGTTGTGGAGCTATACACATTTCCTTTGATTACAAGGTATTAGTGTCATCCATGGAGCCATTGGCAGGAAACGCCAGGCTGCTCACCACATTGGAACAAATACAAATGTCAATGTCTATTAATTCAGTTATAATCATATTTGAATGGATCTTCACCACTCTGCCATTCCTGTCTTTGACTGTGCAGTTTTGAATGAATGTTCTCAGGGATTCAAATATCATGGCCAAAAAAGAAGTTTTTTAAAAAACTAATCGTTGGTGGAGCGGAATTTATTTATTTATGTTTGCAAAATATTCATTAGAACTTGACTCTTCAATGTTGAAGACCCTGGATCCACCAGGAATGTGACACATTCTATGGTCTGATTGGATACAAGTGACCCCTTTAAGTAAGAAAGAAAAAGAAAAGAAGGCCACTTATCCAAACATCTATTCCATTCCATCTAACGTCAAGTAAACGGTTGGCCATACCGGAGACAAGTCACCTGTTGGTTGCAGGTAAAAGGAGTCCAATCACTTTTTATATTTTCTTAGGTTCTTTTTAAACCACATGCATTAGTCCAAGAAGTCGAATGCTAACTTTGTGAAATATATCCACATTGAAACCCAAAATCCACTATTTTCCCCTATTTTTTCTATACAAATGATTTCCGATTAAATATATCAATTTAATTCAATTAAGAGGACATATTTTCTTGAATTTCTATTTGTAAATGTTACAAGATGTCCTGCACTTGAACATGCATGTGCAACCATGAGAAAGTTTAGTGTAAACATCTCATTGTTACAACTCATAAATATTAACAAATTTCCTGCCATATTTTTCAAAGAAATATATATTCTTTTATTTTTATTTTAACATATGGTAATAATCTCTTGTGGGAAAATGTCTATGCTGCATTGCACCACAGCAGGCAGCCAATGGTAGCACCAACTGTGGGAAAAACTGGAAATTTGGTGTTTTCTCTAGTAACAACTAGGCATGAGCTCAACAGGTTTCTAATGGTCAGCTCTTTGGTCCAAAGATGGCGATTTTTTTTTTTTACCACTGAGGTATGCCCCCTTTTATATCTACAGTAAGTATCCGTTCTTACAGTTGTTCTCCCTGCTAAAAAAAATGTTCAAAGAAAGGATTTCAAACCCAATTTCGGTTCAACAATTATGCCAATGATGAATGTTTATTTATTTCTGATTGGAACCTTATGCTGGGATTAGGATAAAAAAAAGTAGATGCTTCAGTAGACGTTTGAAAAATTCTGATCTTGATTCCCGTTGAGTGCATTTTGTGGAAGATTTAGAGGAAAACATGACCAATGAGTACTGTATTTCAAGATGTTTCACTATGTTTATCTCATCAGGATTAATTCTTCTGCTTATGTTCAAGTCAAGTTTACTCTTTTTGTTGAGATTCACCAGAGGAACAACCGAGATGTGGCATTAATGTCAACTTCTATCATTGGTTTCAATGTGAACAGAGAGGAAATGGAGCACAGATGGCCACTTTAGCCAATGTTTCCATGTATTAAAAACAAAAAAAAAAGCCTGTCTGTTGCATCAACTCTTTCCTTCTGGATGCTCCAAACCACTGTTGTCATTTTTAACATTTCACTTGGGATTTGAAAAAAAAAAGAAGAGAAGAGGAAAACACTTTTTACCACCAGGTGACAAAGTTAATTTAACAAAACCATTTTTCAGCGATGACAAAAAGGCCATTTTGCAAAAAATGGAGACCGTGGGTACAATAAAATGAATGGCGTTCAGCTGTGTTAACAAATGGTTTGAGTAGTACACCACAGCCTCTGTGCAGCCTCCCAACAGTCTTCCCAAATAATCAGGCTTATCTTCACCTTCATCACTGCTGTCAGTCACGCTAGAAAAACCTTGACAGCAGTGCAGATGTGTGTATCCTTCAATGAAAGAAAGCACATGCATATGTGCACATGTGTGTGTGGTTAGTGTGCTTTCCATTCATGGATATGTGAATATGTACATGCTTAGAAAGCATTAAACATCTGCTTTGCACCTCTGCAAACGGACTAATGAAATTTTTCTCAGGCCCGATGCTCTGCCTGAAAGCCTTTAACACCACTCATGGATGGAGCTCAATGTGCTAAAAAATGTGAGTTTGTTTCTGATCGCTCACTTCTTTCCTCTAAACTGACCTAAACAAGGTAATTTATTGTTTCTAACCTGCGAGTAGTTGAAATGATCAACTTAAAGCAGGACTGTGAAAAAAACTTGCGTTATTACTTCACTTCATAGGGAAAAAATAAGTTAGCTTTGCCAAAAAATGTCAGCCACACAATAAAAAAAAAAAATCTACCTCATTGAACACAAAGTGGCTCATATTTGCGCTTAAAGGGGAGGCATTAGCTCTTTGGTAGATTGTCCATCCTTGGACTGGGAAAAGGTGGTTTGACTCCCACTGGGTCCATGCCCAAGTGTCTCTGGAGTAGAAACAAAATCTCCAGTTACTCCCACCATTGGTGTCGTCATGGCTGCCTGCAATGCAGTCACATTCTTAACCGTCTATTTCTTAAGAGGTTGCGGGAGTGCCGGAGCCCATCCTGGCTGATTCATGGCGAGGGCCAGGGTACACACTGAACAGGTCACCAGTCTGTCGCGGGGCCACACATATACAACCATACACACTCATTCCTAGGAGCAATTTGGTACAGGCCAATCAACCTAGCATGCATGTTTTGGGAGGGTAGGAGTAAGCGAGAGTACCCGGAAAAACCCACGCAGACAGTGGGAGAACATGCAAACGCCACACAGAAAGACCAGTGTTCCAAGCTTCGTCCCCACCTGGGACTTGAACCCACGACCTTCTTGCTGTGAGGCCACTGTGCCATTTTTTTGATAAAACAAAAAACCTTTGATTTTTATATATTTTATATAAAAGTTTGGAGGCGAATATAAAACAGTATTAAAAAAAACAACTTATTCATTTTCCTCTTAAACATTTATAAAAATTAAAGTGTTGAAAATTTTGTAAGTCAAATAAAGTTTCTAGAAGTACACACCAACACAAAATCAGTTCATGATGCATTTAAATATGAATCAAATCATTTTGACATTAAGACCAAATGAGATAGAGCAACAAAAAGCACAGAATGATTGCAAATGATGTCTTCTGCAGAATTGCCGTGGGACCCTTCCTACATCTGACAGTTTTATGGAATCTTTGTTTTGATAATCCGTGTATTGGTGATACCTGTCACAGCACACAGTAACCACCAAGCCCCCTCAATCTCACAGCTAAATCTCCCTGTCTACACAGCATTGGCCCTGTGATAAGAAGGTGACACTGTCACTCCAGCCCACACACACTTAAACACATCCACACATCCTGATCGCATAAACACACTAGCTCACACACTTATGCACATGCACGTACGCACAAACAGCCTTGGAGGCGTTCAGTGTGCATAGGCGTTCAGAATCATGCTAATTTTCATTGTTGTGATAAAAATAAACAGGTCTGGGGAGCCGAATTCGAAGGCCCGAGGGTCAAGGCGCGCTCGACTGACAACAGGGGAAGCGGGGAGGGTGTGAGGGCGGGGTGGGGGGGCTCAGACTGAATTACCTTGATCCACCACGACAGCTTCACATCACTGTCACCAGCCTGTTTGGAAGGACTTGATGGGGCCGGGGTGCTAAGTTGGAGTAAGCCGACTGCGATGGATGTGTGTTGACAGTGCACTGTATTCAAGGGCACATTGAAATGAGCTTGTGAAATGGGGGAAAGTTTGCTAAGCCATGTGTGCCATAATTATCCCAGGGTCTCCTTGTGCCTCTTATCTGGTGGCTAGTTGTGTTTGTCAGATGAGTGAGGGATTGACTTTGACATATTTCCTGTCACACAATGGCTTCGATTCCATAACGTAGAAGAAATATTGTCATAATTTTATCATCACATTTCTTTTTTTTTTTATTTTACAGAAGGTTAATATTTTTACTTAAGCCAAAACTAATATAAAAAATTGATCTATCCGAGAATGATTCCTTTTCAGTAAACAATAATTCAATTTTATTTGTATAGCCCAGTATCACAAAATAATCGTCTCAAAGAGCTTCACATTGTAGATTAGAAAAAAAATACAAAAAAGAACAAAAAAGGAAAAAAAGTACTTTATAAACACAAATACACACCTAAAAGCTAACAAAACAAAAGCAAGCTAAACAATTTTAGTACATTCCTGCCCTTAGACTTTCCTTCATGGTGAGGAAAAACTCCAAAACGCAGCTGTGAGGGAAAAAAAAGAAGAACGCTCATGGGGATCCACATGAAAGAGGGATCCCTCCCCCAAGACGAGCAGCCAATGAGTCTTAGTCTGTTAATTAAAAAGTAGAATACCTATATTCTACGCTACAGCTTTATATCTGAAGAAATCAGCCGATGAGCTTCATCCCGATGGAGACAGGATGGTAGATCAAGTACAGAGACCTCCTTAGTCCGGGAACGGCCAGGACAGGAACACAGAGTATCCATCAGGAGTCTGAAATGATAACCAAAGAGATCTTTCAAAACAGATGCTCTTTAGAGCCCTAATTTACCTACGTATTAAAACATGGACATATTATTTTTTCAGTGAAAAAGGAGGCAAACTATTTGTCTGACGTGTGAAAATACTTTATTGTTTTTTAATACTTGTGACTGTTTATTTCTGATTTCACTGCACGTATCATCATCACATTTCTATCAAATAAGTCTTATCCGTTCTTTCAGTTACCTGTAATGCAAAGGACACCAACCCTGATTACCTGTTCTGATATCTTAAATTTATTAGTGGAATATTTGCTTAAATAAATCAAGCATTTCTAATATAATCACATACAAATTCTATATCTTAGTGCTCGTAATTCCTGTGCCATCCATCCATTTGGTGTGTTGAGCTCCTGATTTTAACAAATGAAGGGGTTTAAATCACAGGTGAGGTGCCACACTCAAGCACTAGGTGGTGCTTGAACACAGCCCTCTCACCCTAACTCACACACGCACAATAACACACACACAAAACATCATCATCCCCCATTCTATTCTCTCTAAGAGAACAACAAAACACCCCACACCCCTGGCCTTACATGCGAGTGCACACGCACACACATTCAAAGACGTGTACACACAAAAGGGGGGTGATGGGAGGGAGGGATTGCAGGGCTCAACTTTCAGACCTCTTCTCTTGTTCATTTGATATTCATCAGCTTTCCTTTCAGGCCTCCCTCCTCACCTGTCACACAAACAAATGCTCACACACACTCACATATCCACCTCTCGCTCCACCTTACTCATCAAATCTCGACCACACGTGTCTGAAGTTACGATATCTAGCTAATCATCTGGCCCCCTTCAGGTTTGGAGAGAAGATGTGGTTGCAGGCGAACAGTTGCAAGACAATAGGCTCCCACTCTGGGACATATCTTACACACACACTTAAAAGCATCAGAAAGTTTGGGCGTTTTGGCTAAAATGGTTTCTTCTGGACGTTTCGTTTGTGTGCGAAGACAGAGCTTCATCAGCAGATTAATCGAGAAACTTATGTTCCTCAATGTTTATTTTATTATTATTATTCTTTCATTTTAATTTGACATGGAACACCAAACAGAAATGATCTTTGAGAGAACTTTTTCTCACACTGACCGGAACGTAATTAGGCCATATAGTCTAAACCAGAACCTTCCAGGTGACATTCTGAACATGTATTTGCACGTAAAGGTGCCTTTCTACATTTGTGCCTGTAGTATGAGATTGAATGGATCCATCTGGGGATCTGTTTGTGTGTGTGTGTGTGTTCATTGGTAGGTCCATGGGGCAGCTGCGTGAGCATTCCCATTGACGTTAAGCAGCTAAACAGTACCAGCTTGCTGGGCTCTTAGCCTCCCCTCTTAGAGAAAGAACCTAATGAAGTCCTGAAAGGCTTCCTGACTCCCTCATCTGGCTTTGTTTAGACTCAGCTCTGCCTCTCTCTGCTTGAGAAAAGCCATTAACCCATTGAAAAGACAGTCACACAGACCCGAGAAGACAGGTTTACATGGTTTAAAAATTGTGTGCTAAAAGGTCTTTTTGAGGAATCTAAGTTATTGCTTGTGAGGTGCTATGAAAAGTTGGGCTTTAAAACTTTTGTCATTTTTGTGTCTTCTTTTCTAATAATGAGAACAAATGAGTTTGTGTCTTTGCAAGTTTAAATTCTGAGGATTGTTCCACCTCCGCCCCTAATCTCTTCTCCTGAACAGGAAATGAAAATGAGGATAGAATGGCTCCAAAATCCTGCAGATGTATCCACCTCACAGCTGAAAGTTTTTTTTCTCATTCAAATTAACATGTGGAGTTTGCTAAAACTAATAAAATAATTATGTACCCCACAGTTATACACAATAATTTGGTTTCACCACACACAGAGATTTTGTTTTTTAAAAATGCATTTAAAAAAGATTTTTCTTCTGAGGTGAAAAGCACATCGAAGAGTGGAAAACGAAAGTGAACATCTACCAACATGCATAAAGAGTTGAAGGCAAAATTTACAACGTTTGCGTGAAGAAAGATAGAAGAAATAACACCATGAAAACATCATTCTCCGTGCCAGAGATTCCTCTCGTCCTTTTTTCCCCCTCCACACATGTAATAGCACTTAATTTTAATTTTATACTTTGTGTACACTCAATAGGAGAAAATTGTTTCTACGTGGTTATGCCAGTCTATTGAGAGAAAGGCAAGTGGAAGGGGAATGGGGCATGAGGGGGTATGAAAAGGGGGGTGGTATGCATGGCAAATAAAAAACTGCGGCAGTTAAAATTGAATTTGTATTCACCAGGAAGTGGGTTAACCCAGTTAAAACTCAGGGAATCCAATAGCACAGCCTGATATGTGGTGTCGAGACAATCTCCTTTGGGGAGCTTAGACGCTTGGCTCATATGCTGCCTACCCGGGCTCAGAGCATGTTTTCAGGTAATAATAATACATCATATTGCTTAACGGCGTATTTATGTAAGAACTCAGCGAGAGGAGGCATCTGGAGTGCCTTGGTGGTGTTCTTTGAAATCACCTCCCTCAGATATGTGCCACTCGCAGTTGTTATGTTTTCTCTTCCTTATCAGTTTGCAGAAATGGAAAATTCTATTACAGAGCGTATTTGGTTTGTCACAGTCAGATGCGTTCTCCTCAGGTTGCATTTTGACGGGGGGACGGGAGGAGGTGGGGTAGAGGCATTTTCCCCCCAGATTTCTTCTTTTTAACAGACAGCGGAACAGTGTTTGTGTACATGTGTGGCTCCAATACGATTCGTGAATGTTCAAGCCAAGAAAAAGCATGTTTTTGCTTAAAAAAGTTTTTATAAAAGAGAAAAAAATGAAAAGGGGAATGGCAACTCTTGTAGTCTTTGTTCTAGGAGTATATTGACTGCCCTTGGTTCATTGACTTTTTATTACAGGAGGTAACACAACTGTCAGCAAATAGAAAAAAAAAAATGTTTCGGCCATTTGCTTTAGCACATTTCAAGCCTATAATTTTCCGATCCCATGTACACATTATGTGCAGTTTTTTCTATACGTCAGCAAATAGCATGGTTCTCGTTGTCTGCATGTGGATCTGTGTGTAGGAGGTGCAGCTGAAAGCGGTGATGATAGCGTGTACAATAAAAAGGAGGAAGAACTGCAGACAGAGAAAGAGATAGAATGAGGGAGGGGTAGAGGGAGAGACAGCCAGACAGAGAGGTGGTTTCGTTCTACCAGGAACACACAGCACTAGCCGCCAGCAGTGTGTCAGTGGTGGTCCCCTCATCCAGTCTGCTGCAGCATCTGCCAGAGAGGCACCAGGCTGAGTGAGACCCAGATCCATCCGCGGCCCCATCTCAGGACCAGAGCCCCATCAAGCTCCTTCTCCTGCGGGCCCAGCTGTCTTCCACTTCTTCCCGCCCCATACCTCTCTGTCTTCACACCAAACCATGTTAGTAACCCTGAATTAGAACCCTGAGGCCTGTTTCTTCTCTTTTCAGGCAGCCTCAGCAGAAGCCTCCTGTATGTTCGTTCCTTCATGTTCCTCTGCTGCAAAACCAACCAAATCATCTATCCTCCAGACTTTTCAAGTCCATCTGGCAAGTCACTCCATGTGCATTCATAGCAGACAATAGAAAGCAGAAATCCAGCAGATAATCTGGATCTAACTGGAGTAATGTGTGTTTAGTTCTGTTTGCTATCGAGTAGTAGAAAGATTTGGACTGATGTGAAGATCTCGTGGTAAGGACCATTTTATGTCAGGAATCTGACAGGAAGACTTTGTAACCAAACAGTCTGACCGTCCGATGGACTTTCTAGTTTTATAAGTTAGACCGTAGTCTATCTTAATTTAAAAAGAAACGTCTAAAAATGTTTTAATTCATTGCTCTTGCATCACAAATACTAAATATAGTAAACACTTATGTCTCCTAAATAAGAGGAAAAAACACCATCACCTCAAATTTCCGATCTTTATTTTTATCTTCCTGCTTCTTTGTACTTCCCAAATCCCACCTAAAGCCCTCCTAACCTTTAACCTCAAGTTTGACCTGGTCCTCTCCCCTTTTACACCTTTTCCATTCTTCCTTCTTTTGGTCCACATTCACTTCCCACCACGCCTCTGCAACCATTCTCCTCGAGCTCTATCCCCATTTAAAGCCCCTTTCTCTTTCCCTGCTGGGGCTGGAGAGGGGCCGAAGCTGCAGCATCTCTTCATCCGTTAGCCAGGAGCCAGAGATCCCAGCCAGAGATGCCATCTGATACAAGTCTATCATAATGAAGGTCCAGCATGGGGCTAAATGAGTTTCCACCTCAGCCGCGCGAGGGGCTAATGACAAAACAGCCTCCCTGTGCTCCTTGGCCTGCCGCTAGCTTTAATCAGGGCATATGGCACTCGCCTAAACTGCTTGCCTATGAGCAGAAGAGTGGAGGGAAGAGGAAAGAAACAGAGAAGATATGAGTCAAAATGTGACAATAGAGGGGAAACAAAGTCTTCAGTAAGTAGAGTTTCAGATTAGTGAAGATTGTTGGAATATTTTCCATCAATAAGTGAAACGAAAGCATTTTGAATCTTTCTGGAGTGATTCAGCAAACAGGCCTTCATAACATTCAGAATTTTTTTGAATATTATGAAAGTGTTGTAGGTTATTAGTGATTTCAAGGCTTTACTGCTTCTTAAACGGTGGATGATCAACAAGGGGAAACAAAACGGTGCATTACTAGAAAGGGGTGGGAGCTGAACAAATAGGCTACTCTGTTTTCATAGCCCACTTTATGGCTCCCCAACTTATCCAAATTAGCTTAAAGGATTGATAATTCTTCACTAATATAACTGTTACTGAGCCTCTAAACTGTGACTCGCCCCTTTTAGTTACTCAAACCCTAAATAGAGGCTTGGTTGTGGAAATTAAATTAAAACCGCATAACAAGGCTTCCTTTTAATTTGATTAATTCTTTGTTGTTGTTTTAGATCCCTTGCGAAGACACCCATGACGTTCTGAGGTTATTTGTTCCACCGTCTAATGACAATTTTCCTGCACAATGACACCAGTTAAATAGCTGCCTCAGAGCTAGTTTTTTTTTTCCTTCTCAAAATCACAGTCGAGGCTAAGCCAAAGGGGGACTAATAAACCTTGCCTTTAATTTCACAGTGCGGCTACTGCTATCAAGTCCCACTTTATAACTTTTCAGCAGCTTTAATTGTTTGAAGATGAATGAACGGGACATAAAATTAGCCTCCCTCAATTGATAAGAATTTTAAAGTTGCAGTACTTTTGATAAAATGTTTTACACAGATATAAACGTAAAAGCCCTAATCAGTCATTCTCTCTAGTTTGCAAAGTTATGTAAGTTCACAACAAGATGTTTTTGAATGTGTTAGAAAAGGTCTTATATCGGCTTTAAATGATGTTGAAGAAAGTTTTTATTCAAAGCTTTTTTTCTGGTTGCTATGGCAACCTTTAACCAATGGTCTTTAGTTCTGATTTTTTGGCATTCTGTCTGCACCAGGCTGCACTCAGCATGGAGAAAATGAACCTCTAAAACCCATGCTGACAGTTTTGGACCCTACTGATCCTGATTTTACCAGCACCATAACTACGCTTGGCATCCAGTAAACCCTCAGTACAAATTAGCCAGTTGTCAGCAGGGTGTTAGGATTGTTTTAGCAAAGCGGAGCGCTTCGTTTATCTGAGCAAAGGCCTTTACAGACAGTTTTTTGGACTTTCCACCAAAGCCTCCAGTTGCTTCTCCTGCTGTAAAATATATCTTTCTCCATCTCTCTGACACAATCCTTTCTGGCTCTAAGCAGCATTGCCCAGGTTTTCCCTCTGAGCTGTGTGATCGCTTGCAGCTGGGGTGCATTGAAAACATTTTAATATTATGCAGAAGATTAGAGCAAACTAACTACATTATTCTCCAATTACACTCATTTCATCTAACTGATGTCTTTATATCCTTCCCCTTGCCTCGATTAGCCTAATGCGAAAATGGAAGGGGGGAATGTGCTTAGGACCGTACCGATTGTTCCTCGGTTGCCTATTATTTCAGAGCACCATTAAAAGAGAGGCGTCTTTATAGTGAGTGTAAATAAAACGATTAGGGGCAGATCCAGCCGGGTGTTGTGGAAGATTTTATTCCAGGGATCTGCTTATCAACGTTCTTGGAAGGTTTTGAAGGATTGCGAGGACGAGATGCCACCTTCCCCCCACCTTCATCCCACCGTGTCTCTGTCTCTCTGAATCCGCATTACGGTGGCAAATCTCACACTTGCTTAGCATTCTTGTCATAAAATAAATAAATCAATTACATTCCCACACACATGCACGGATTCCATCACGAAGCAGGTGCAAATTGTTTCGTCTCAGACGCCTATAAGCCGGCTTAATATCCCACAAAGCATGTCCAGATTATTAGAAAGTGCACAAGTGACAATTGTCAGCCAATGCTGGTGATCCACATACATGAATATTAAGTACTATCTGACGCAAATTGGAAAAGCTCGATCATTTTATAAACCACTTGCCGAGCGAAGGCTTTCTGAATTGTGGGTGTTCTACACAAAGCAAATGTGGGAAAAAGCAGTGGAGAAGACTCCAAACCAGAGGGTTTCCTCCAGCACTCATATTTCAAGGCTTTCATTTCTACATATGCAACAAGTCCAAAAGCTATTCTCACAGCCATACGGCTCCTTTATAAAATTATTCAAAGACTTTGGAGGACTTTGACCTATCATCATACAAAAAACACGACTGGAAACTCAATACTTCACATTAACCTTCCATCAGGAATTACTCTCCATCCACTTATCCAGCAACATTGCCTTCAGCATGGATAATGTTTAAGAACATTTGAATAGTATCGAATGTAATGGGTGAACCTTGTGCGGCATATCATAAAAAAATAAATATTTAGAATAAAAGAGGGGTTTTCTGAAAGTATAGAGAAGTTTTGAAGGTTTTTTTTATGCCAAACGATGCAGACACGTCCAGATTTATCTGGTTTTTATTGGTGTTTTTGTCCCCAAAAGTTTATTTTGAAGACAGTGATATGGAGATTCACTAGAATAAACCAATAAACACAAACTATTATCAACTGATCAATGTAGGATTAAATAATTAATAATAAAACTACTCAGCGTGAAGGACTTTAGATATGCCAACAAAGTAGGAACTTTTTGCGAGTTGCTTCACAGCTTTAAAGTAAAACTTTTAAAGACTTTAAATCAGATTTTGAGTTGTTTTGTTGTAAAACAAGCTTGATTTCAGAAAGTTTGATTAAATCATAAAAAAAGATGCCCAGTTATGATTTCAAGCCATTACGTACTGTACCACAACAATGCTGTGGCATTACATTGAAACCCCTTTTGGCGATGATAAAACACTCTTGTAATGTTTTTCTTCGTCTTCTCTCTTTCGTCCTCCTCTTTGGATTGACTTGTCTTTGTGTTGGATAGCAGGGATGCAGTGTTGATTTCACTTGTACGATGCCTGTTTCATAGCTCGCAGCGTGTTTGTCTATGGTGGCATTCCTCAATTCCATTCAGCACATAAGAAGATCCCCTCAGGCCGGGCATATCCCAGCATTCCCTACACTTTCACCAAACCAGTGATGGACCAAGCAAATACGATCTCCTACCCAAAGAAGGCAGCATGGCCCTCTCTTTCTCACACACGCAAAGTGAAACAAAACAAAACTGCAGTGGCACATGTGTTTTCGTGCACACTTAAGCACAAGCGCCACACACACACCGCACTCTGCACTTGCTCTATCATATTACCACAAATCCAGTTAAGAGGCTCTGTGGGGAGAGAAAATAAGAGATACAGTTACCAGGTTTGTTAAGGTTTGACCTAAGCTGTGTCATCATGTACTGATGTTATTGTTTGATGAAATATTGGAAAATGACACATCCACAAAGCCTTTCACGTTTCTACAGTAGTAGAAAATTTTCCACCCATTAGTTCCAATTTTTTTTTTCTTGAAATTCTTCACCTATTTGGGCTGAAAATCCTTTAAACTGTACATATCACCTCATTTAAATCCTCCCAAAAATCCAATGTTAGGTTGTAAATGTTGCTTTTTCAGTTCTTTTCTATTTCTATTATAAAACAGAACACCTCTACTTTTGAGCCATATACTGTAAACCATCCTTGTTTTTCTGGATAGTGTCCTTTGAGAGCGCGACAGATCTCAAACCTATGATGGACTAGAATACTCTGATGCTTTGACTTTTTCCAAATAAATCTGAGCAGTCTTTATCAATTCAGATGCAAAAACTGTCCTGACAGGGGCTACCTGATCTGAAGCTTTGGAAAGCTTGCTATTGTCTAAGAAAAATTAACGTGATACAGGTCAGGCACTGAAGGGAAAATGAAGGGTTGGCAATGATGGCTCAGTGGTAAAGCATTTGCCTGTGGATCAGCAGTCAACCGGAATTTCGTGGGTTCGATTCCCACTGTGTTCACATCTAGGTTCCCTGGAGAAGACACCTGACCCCCTGTTTCTCCCACCATTGGTGCAGTCGTGGCAGCTTGCTGTGATGTAGTAGCGCAGCACATAAATTTTCCTGGTGAGGGATGAATAGAGTAGGTTAAACTTAAAAAATATTGATCTAGAATTTCACAATTACAGTTTTTCACTGTACCAATATGATGGAGTCCACATTCATCTTCTGAAGCGCTTATCCCTAACTGGATTGCAGGGGTGCCAGAGCCTATCCCGGCTTATTTCAGGTGAGAGGCAGGATACACCCCAAACAGGTCACCAGTCTGTTGCGGGGCCACACACGCTCACAACCATTCACACACACGCACACACACACACACACACACTCACACTCATTCTTACAGGCAATTTTGTAGCGGTTAATCAACCCAGCGTATCCAGAGAAAACCTACATATACACAGGAAGAACATGAAAACTCCAAACATTAAGGCCAGTGTTTCAAGCCTCCCCCCACTCTGGGAATTAAACCCTGACCTTTTTGCTGTGAGGCCACCTTTATGTTGGCGTTATGGCGTTAGTGCATGGCTTCTCTCTCTAGAGATATCAGGATTGTCCATCAGAAGAATATATAAATGGGATAAAGGATTAATAAAAAGTTCAGTGCCTCTCGTCCACCTTTTATTTTGTGTTTGCAGAGACTTAACATTAATTTGAATTCATGCTGATTGTAAACATTCAATTTGAAAGTTTATTTGATTTCTATAACATATAATTGTAAAACTTTTAGTTCTGTTTAACAAACCTTAACGTTTAAGAGACTCACCTTTTCTTCATTGGTTTTTAATAAACTTGACCAAAAACATAAAATGCAAACAAAGTTTATAAAACATCTGTCCTTTCTGAGATAATATCCAGCACAGACACGCTGCAAAAGTTTTTTTTTTTTTTCTGCTGCAGAAAAATGTCAGAATAAAGTTGTCTTAGCCATGTCCTATCAAAGAAAAACACTGGTTAATTTATATGTTATGATTGGCCTTCTTTTACTGCAGATAAATACAGTGTTACCCATCCAAGAATGTGCCTTTACCCAGACTTCAAGTTCTAAAACATCAATATTTAAGTCGAAATGCACTCTGTCTTTGTTTAGAATAAAATATTCCTACACAATTTGATGATGACCAAAAGATTCCAAGCAATCTCAAACCACAACGCTTCACTCACACTTGGAAATAATGGGTTTTGCGATACCAATCAGGTCTGACATAAACAGAAGACACAGTTACATACTATCAATCAAGCAATGATGATATGTTATCATGGAAATGCACAATGCTTGGCACATGCAGGAGTGCCTCTGCTTTAGATGGTGGATGCAGTGGAAACTTTGATAAGCTCGCTCTGCTCACCTTCCCCCTCTGCTTCGCTCACTGGTCTCCTCACCTCATGTTAGATGAGTTAAAAAACAGATCATATTTCCACAGGTGGCTGTGACACGAACCTACCCTGGAATGTTGAGCCACATAAATCTCTCTAATTGCATGGTATCAATCAGATAACTAAGGCTAGAACTGTTGAGGTTGACGCCCTTTCAATACCATTTTTTTCTGCTTTTATCTGACATTGAGAAGGGAGTGGTAATCACTGCTTGCGCGCACACACACTTTCTTTTTAACACTGGCAGACACATCGGTGTCTCGCTGAGCCGCTGACACTTCCACGGAAAAAAAAAAGAGTAGACGTCAAAGATGTGCTTAGAAGATGTTTTGACTGCTCTGACTTTGACTGCATATATTGAAAGTATTCCCAGAGACTCAGAAGCTCCGTGACATCAGTGTCCTGTAATTGATGGGACAATGTCAAGACTTTTAAAAATCTGTAAACTTAAAGTTACGATGAGTTGACTGAGGAAAGAGAGACAAGTCTTTTCATCCAGGCTGACTTCCATGACGTGTGCTCTGCATGTCTTCGCTCATCTGTGCAGAACAAGGCCCGAATCTTTCAGCCACGTAAACCATCACACTTGCTTGTCTATGCGTCTAAAAGCATGCCAAAGCAGAACATTTCTCAGCTTTAGGATCTTTCTCACTGTTTCAGTTTCGTTTTTCTTAGTCGGTTTCTAGATTGTTCAACGCTTTCTTTTAGGTCCGGCTGCTCATGAAGAACTGGTATAACAAACTCCAGTGTCCACTGGTCTCTGTTAAGTTTAGTTAGTTTATTTACAAGCTGTTGTCCATAGAAAGTGGAGGAGACAATAAACAGTCAGGCTTTCTATGCGTCCGTTTGTGTGTCCGTGTTTCTGCACTACTTTTGTGTTTGCAATATCTCCCAAAACATTAATGGGATTTTAATAAAATTGCCCGCCATAACTCAGATCCAACTATAGATGAACTGATTAGGTTTCCAGGGTCATGCAACCAAAAGTACTGGTCACACAGTCTTGTGGTTTGACAGCATATCGCCCTCTTCACACCACTATAAAATTCAAAACTGATTCAACTGTTTGATGCCTTGTTGTGGACTCGTTTTTGTTTCCTACTCAGCCTCTGATCATCCCAAGGGTTCAAGTCAACAAAAAAAAGAAAGCCAATCAAATGTAAGAGCAATAGATAAGGCCAGAGAGCCGTACCTGTTTATAAACCAGTGTCTGCACTCTTGTATGTGTCCTAAACAAAACAATGTTGCTGCAGTTACTTCTCTCAACTCTGGAGCCTGTGGTTGCCAGGAGTGACATCACCCACCTCAGACACAGATCATCTCTCCCCTGCAGGCATGGGGTGGAGGGCAGGAAAGAAGGTGGGATGGTAGGCGGAGAGAGAGAGTAGTTGGGGGATGAGAGAAGGATTTGAGGTCGGCTGGTAAAGGGGTTGCAGGTCTCCTTATCTGCCAGGTGTGCATTTCACACACATATACACAGTGACACACTCTTTTTCTGTGGTGTGAGTGGTGAAAAATGACTGAACCGGACACTGGAGCCGGAATGACAGAGAGAGCTGCTGTGGTTGTGGTGAAGGATTCCCACAGATCTCACTGTTGTCATTCTAAGAGGAAAACACCAGAAATCAGTACTTAAAAAAACAGATGAAAGTAAACTTAATTCCTTCTCTTTTAGGAACAATACATTCCAAGATTGGCCATACGTTCGAGTGCAGATTAGTGATGGATTAGCCTATATATGACTGCATCCGCTGGTGCCTCCACCACCTGCATGCTGGCACCAACTCTAAACCAGTTGCAGATGATGTGTGCCGACTCCACAGCGGTGGGGACAAACATCCCAGGTCACCGTGCCATCCGTGCCCTGCCATTAATTACAGTTCAGCTGCTGCGTGTAAACTAGTAAAGATTATGTGAGGACACAGCAGATTATCTCCGGATGTGAGCTCTTTGAAAAACATAAATCTTGCAACTTCTTAGCCGGCCCACGGCTTTGTCTGGGAGACATGGCTTCTTCACGTGGTGTCCATTATGCTTAAGTAGGAAACTGATGACCGGTTAAGACCACCGAGGCAGTTAGTCATACTGCCGGCAGTATTAACATTTCTCCTTTTTTCCTTTACCTAACTTCTTCCAGAGATTGGACGTAATGTTTTCTGTTTGTAAACACGCTAATGCTCACAAACAGAATCAGATGATTTTTTTCTTTAATAAGTGGATAAACAAACTATTTTTTATACATTTTATCAACATGTTATTAGTCGTTGCTCTAAATCTATTTTTTCTATTGACCAATCTATCAGGTTGTCTCTCTACCTCAAAATATTCATGACAGTAACTATTTAAAACTTAAATTAAGTCTTGATGGTGCTTTAAACAAGAACGGTGGGCTATGCATTAGATGGATGTGGGAGTACAGAAAAAAAATCCGATTTGCACGTTTTTCTTATTTAATTTCTCTCTTCATCTTTCAGGATCACTTGAATAGAGATCAAAATCAAATCAACTGATTTCCAAATGGTATTTATTTGGTCTTTTGTTGATTGCTGCATTATTTTATAATAGTTCAATTCCTCCCTGGAACCAAAATCAAAGCAATTAGCTCATTATAAATGCTAAACTTCCAATAAACAATTTTCTTCTGAATGCACACGGACAATTATCAATGTTAATAATTTTCCCTCAAATTTGCTCCCTGTGATTGCATAAATCACCCTTTAAAAAAATATATGTATAGCTGAGTTATGGCAAACATCTTTTAGCAAATTCATTTACATAGAAAAAGTGAGTCTCAGCATGAGCTCATCAACCAAACATCCCCTCTAAACAAACGGTGGGATGACTGACTTTGTGCTTTATCTTGAACAAAAGGTGTCTATGGTTACAACCTCTTGGTTACAGAAACATGACACAGAGTTTTTACTCCAATACTTTCGACTGATTCCAGATTGTCCTCCCCTGGGGCTGCGGTGTAATTTGGTAATTTGTCTGCAGCTACCTTTTAGCAATTTTTACAACTTTTAAAGGAATGCAGTCACACAAAAAGCCATGGCTTCATCATTAAACAGTACAATGAGTCTCTGGAGGATCTTTTTTCTTACCCATGATGCATCAGAGTTAGTTTACAGGAATACAGTAATTCTGAGTTTGGGTTACACGGATGATAATGATGGCCGATGGTCTTTTTGGTTGCCTTAATGGCCAAGGAATTCCCCAGCTCTCTGGCTTTTTGTTAAAGTGTCAATGAATCAGTGTCACCTATGGGAATTGAAAGAAAATACTCTCCTGAAATGCATGGAAATTACCAGAATATTGTATAAGTTTTTCTAAATTGTCCATCACAAATTTGTTGGTTTAATGCTGCTTTTAAAATGAGTCATTTTAAAAGCCATGCTTTGCTGCAGTCAGATCAACTAGGTGAAGGGGACCCAGCAGGAAGTTAGCGCTCTTCCCATTACTGACCATGAGGCTCCACTTGGCTGATACATACTGTCACCCTTCTATACAAATCTCCTCGATATCTCTTCTACACACGCTTACACTCAGAGACAGGCGGCCTGAACTTGCTCTGTCACTCTGCCATACCCAGATTCCTATAGGAAAGAAGGGGCCCCCACAGGGACCCAAATCACTAAAGCAAAGGGTCATCCATCAAGTCAGGCTCCGTGGGGACATAAGGGGAAAAAGGCAGAGGAGGGATGAACAACAGGGGTGGGAGAAGTAACGGAGAGAGACAGAAACATGTGTTGGGAGGGGGAGATAGAGATAGAAACAGATTGAGATGCAATAATAGGGGAGAAAAAGAGGCAGAGCTGAGCTCCCTGTTTGTTTAGGGTTGTCTCTGCCATTGTGTCGCCGTGGAAGAGGGGTCGCCGGGGTGCTCCTCGGACACCGGGGGCTGCCGTTCTCCGCTGATGGCTCTGCGACTGAGCATATGTCACAAGTCTAGCGCGAATGAGGGCGCTGCCTCTGCCGGGGCACACGTCATTAGCACCATCTGCGACAGTACCCACCCATGAGGCCTTGCTACACACAAATACACCATTTTTTTTCCTCATGAAAAGGGGACAGAAACAAGGGAATAAGAGGCATTACATGTACATGTGTGTATTTATGTGGTCGCTGTTGCTGAAACGAACGTTGTATTGATGGAGCAGAGAGGAAAAAAAAGTGTGAATGAATTGGTGAAAGTGTGAATGTGTGTGCATTTGAGTGACTCAGAATTATAGTGTCTTGTGTGCAAACCAGTGGGTCCAGGATACCAGTATGGCAATGATTATAGCCCTTTGGGAGTGGTGGGATGTGGGGAGGAGGGAGGCAAGACAGGCCCAAGGTCTACTGGCTGCAGTCGTGTTGAGTCCAGATAGAGGAAATGCTGGAATAATAAGAACAGGAAGGGTAAATGGCCTATCAAACACACCCCTTTCTGACCTCCCCTGAGCCCGGCCGACTAGGATGAAAGATCCAGCCACTTTCTTCTACTTAATGGTTTCCTCGGTAATCAGCGCAGCGGAAGTGCTCCAGTCCGGGGTGATTAGCCAGGGCTAGGATCCCTTAATCGCTGCAGTCCCGTTCTCATGCTTTGAAAAAAAGAGAAGGGAGTTGGAGAGAGGAAAGCGGAAGCAAGAGTGATAACAGAACAGTATGTTAAAAAAAAAAGAAAAATGAGTAAAGAAGCTTTAAAAATGAGCATATGGTGAGCCTGATGTCGAATCATAAAGTAAACACTAAAAATCCAGACAAATTGATTTTGTTCATCAGGTCAACATCACAGGTACAGATCATAAAGGTTTTATAAGTCATAGGTCAAAAGCTGGAACAGTTAGTCACTGAGAAAGCAGACAGGTAATCTGAATGAAACACAATCCTACCAGACGAGAGTGACTCATGGCATAGCTTACTCACCGTTTAATTCGTTATTCTTCTCTTAATCCGTTAACATGGTGTCATTAGGACAAGGTGATCTAAAATCCCCCACAGTGTTACGAAGGGGATTTGTTCCCACCATTTGTAGCTTCCAATTTAGGCAGTAATTAATAACCTATGAATGTAAAGAATAAATAGCATTTAACATTAAAAAAATGTTCCACGCACTCATCTTTTTTCTTAATGACATTTTTTTTTTAGCTGGGTTTCAGTTACAGAAGGAGAATATTTCGGCAGCTACAGCATGGTTTAGGAAGGTGTGTTTCTCAGACAGTAAAAGAGAGTGTATCTATGGGCAAGTGGTGACTGATGATGGGGTCAGAGTATTTAGCTGAACCACAGAAATGGCACAACACATTAGTCACTGTACAGACAACACTCTCTCATCCTACTGCTTTGTGTTGAAAAGAAAGTCTTGGGTCCAAATATTTGGATTAATTAACCCAGAAGTGACTGAGCTACTTTAGTGACTAAAATGATGAAGTGCAGTCAATAGTGATCATACTGACTTTTACATTGGTACAGTCAGTCAGCCACCTTCTTAACCGTCTATACCATAGTGGGTTATGGAGGGTGCCGGAGCCTATCACGGCTTATTTGAGGTGAGGGGCAAGGGTACACCCCGAACAGGTCGCCTGTTATACAATTATAAATATATAATGTATATAATTACATTAGGGTTCTTGCAACAAAAGAAAGTAGCAAACCTCTTCTGCCAATTTCAACATGTATGCTTAATACATTTTCTGTCATATGTTTGGATCCTATTTGCAACACTAGTTGAGACATTTTCACTTCTTCTTCTTCTATTTTGGCATTTCCCTTGAGGGGTCGCCACAGCAAGTCGGTTTCTTCCATCTAACACTATCTGCTGACACGACTTCGGTCACCCCAACTATATTCATGTCTTCCTTCACTGTATCCATGAACCCCCTCTTTGGTCCTCCTCCAGACCTTTTTCCTGGTGGTTCCAAATCCAGCATTCTTCTTCCAATGTACTCTCTCCTCTGCACATGTCCAAATCATCTCAGTCTGGCCTCTCTGACTTTATCTCCAAAACCTCTAACATATGCTGTTCTTCTGATTCTATCCATCCTGGTCACTCCCAGAGAGATCCTCAGCATCTTCATCTCTGCTACCTCCATCTCTGTTTCCTGTCCTTTCCTCAGTGCCACTGTCTCTCGGCCAAACAGCATGGCAGGTCTCACCACGGTTTTGTACACTTTCCCTTTAATTTTAGCTGAAACTCATCGTCACATCACACCTGATACTTTTCTCGACCCCGCTCCAGCCTGCCTGCACACGCTTCTTCACCTCTTTTCCACACTCTCCATTGCTCTGGACTGTTGATCCTAACTACTTAAAATCTTCTACCTTCTTTATCTCTTTTCCCTGTAACCTCACTTTTCCATTTGGTTGGAAAATTTTCACTAAATTCTATTAATTAAATTGAGACAAAGAAATGTCAAAATTTTGGTTGGGAACGTTTTTTTTGGCCTTTAAATAATAAAAAAAAGTGGTGGAAAATAATATACCCCATGTCACTTACTGTATGTCCTACATGCAGTTGCTTTCAGGTTAAATATGAATTCAAACAACATTATTTAAGAGTTTACTTTGAATTTTGGGTGTTTTGAGTTTCATTCGAAGGCTATATTTCCAATTCAACAACACCAGTGTCAAATTTCCTTTTGCTGATATCCAAATGTTTTATGCACTGTTGTGCGCCCTCCTCATCTCCTCTTGTCATCATCCACATTGTACATTGGCAACATTCTTCAATCAAACACACAAACAGCCGAGCGTGTTTGACACTGTAAAGGTTTGTTTTCATCCAGGAATTCCCCCGGCTCTCATGATACTTTCTAGTTTCCCACCAAGACAAACCGGCTTGCAACTTGTATTGTCTTCCCAGCTATTTCAGTGATCATGTTACAAACAGTTGGCTTCCAAAATGTCTTTGGTAATGTGAACATGCTCACAAACAAGTATCATATATGTCCACTAATGTGCATGACAATCAGTGACCCCACCTGGGCTTGTCCCTGAGATTTGCCGTGTGAGAGCAGATCCTCTCATGTGTCGACCTTTCAAATTCCCCCATCCCCTTACTTTCAGCAGATCTTTCTACATAGATGAGCATGCACATGAGGGCACCCAAACTGTGATTATTACAGAACATTTAAAGTAAGCTTAAAAGATTGCTTTCACTCTTGGCAGGTTGAAGTTTTAGTCCTCGGGGCTGAGCAGGTGTGCCTCTGAATCCATTACTCTCAAACCCTAACACACCTCCAGCACCTGACCTCGACCCAACTCGGCCACTATCCTCCTCCCCATTTTCAGCCATTCCTCTGCATATTTTGCTAACAATACCCAAATTGCCTGTGTGCACATGTCACATTAAATCATCCTAATCTCATATTACAAAACTTCAAAAATGCCCTGGAGCTGACAGGTGAGCGAAGGATGTGAAAGGTAAAGGTTGGGAAAGGAAAATCTCTTCCGCCGGCCGCATATTTGACCCAAACAACTGCAACATCTTTGGTGACAAAATGTATTATTTTCCCACCAGGTGTTAAAGTTCCCAGCACACAGAGTCCTTAACATCCAACTATTTAAGCCTTAGTCAATGTCTCATGTTACTGTGAGGCTCTGCCGTACCACAGCGGTGCATGATAGCGAGCTGAGTACAAGATGACAGGCCTGCAGAAGACTGTACAAAACAGATAAGAAGGAACAAAAGATGGGAGACATGGAGATAAGTCGGGCGAGCTCGACAGACAGACACACCAGGCATGTCTGTCTCACCATCCTGCAGTCAGTAAGCTGTCAGCGATCCTCTTCGCCTGCTCTATGGGTACAGCCCCGCAAGCGATAGCATTTCAAATAGCCTTATAAATCAAGAGTTATGTTATGTCACCCTGTCACCGCCATTAACACACAGAAGAGAAAACCACTTTTTTCTTTTTCTTCTGCAGCCCATAGGGTTTATATTACTGCGTGCATCCCCGGCTGAACCATTAATACTCTGCATTAGACGGTTTAGCAGGAACTAGCTGAAATGTAAGAATTGTATCCTTAATTTAGGTCAAGTTGTAAAAAAAAAAAAAAACTAATGGGAGTTCTTGTTAGTGAGAACTTGAAGTAACTTGTTCCAAAGCAAAGCACAAAACTTAGAAATGACTGTTTTTTTTTTCCATTTTCTTTCTGATTTCTTGCTCGTTTTTCCAGAGGAATGCATTTGGCAACTATCAATCATTAGTCAACCCATAATATGAATCAAAGGATGCATGTTCTCACAGAAGATATGGTTTCCATGAACTCTAACCTCGTACAATTGGCTCACTTTGGTCTAGTCTCACGTAGGATTTCACCATCCATGCTCAAGCAGGCTTATATCAGGGTAAACAGGAAGAGGGGTGCTCTAGCTGAATGCAGTGAAGTTCATAGTTCTGCTTATTTTATGAGTAATAATTTTACGTCATTTGGTCTGCGGTGGCTTGCAACCCTCTCACAACATGTTACTGAAAAGGTTACTTGGTTTTGTATCGGTTTTGGAGTATTGCAAAAATGTGACGTCATGTTTTGTTCTAGACTCAGGCATTGTTCCCACTCCCATGCAAATACATATGCAAATACATCAAATGCACCCATCGATGGTTGGAACTACCTTGTGTGACTTCACCTTTAAGCTTAAATTTGTGACATGAAACTTTTGATTTCAATAAGTTTATTTACCAAGACTACTTCTTCTTTCGACCTTTCCCTTTAGGAGTCGCCACAGCAAGTCAGTTTCTTCCATCTAACCCTATCTGCTGTGTCTTCTTCGGTCACACCAACTATCTTCATGTCTTCCTTTACTGTATCCAAGAACCTCCTCTTTGGTCTTCCTCTTGGCCTCTTTCCTGGTGGTTCCAAACCCAGCATCGTTCTTCCGATGTACTCTCTCTCTCTCTCTCTCTCTCTCTCTCTCTCTTTCTCTCTCTCCTCTGTACGTGTCCAAACCATCTCAGTCTTGCCTCTCAAACTTTATTCCCAAAATCTCTAACATGTGCTGTTCCCCTGATGTACTCATTTCTAATCCTGTCCATCCTGGTCACTCCCAGAGAGATCCTCAGCATCTTCATCTCTGCTACCTCCATCTCTGCTTCCTGTCTTTTATCTATCTCTTATTTTTCTTCTTTTATCTGTCTCTTATTTACCAAGACTAATTTCATTAAAAATATAACACTCTTCACTTCATCAAAGCATTAAACTTTAGAATAAGTAAATCGTTTTGTCTATGAAGTCTTCAAACTTTCCCCATTGATATATAGATGGTAATGGAGATTCGTAGCTCTGCTGCTGAGTTTTGTGTCACCTTGAAAACTTCCATCCAACCCACTGCACCTGCTGCAAACACCGTTTTTTACCTCACAAAGCAAGTCACCCACACTACACTTACATCCTTGTTTTAAACATAGGAATCATGCACAGAGGGGGTAATCAGGAGCTCTCATCTCAGGATTCCCCCCGAGACTGTTCCGTGGCGTGTGACATGGCTGTCAAAACACTGACGGATTGTTTTACCAACACACTCACACAAGCACTTAGGTTCATAGATGCTCACACGCACACAAACACACACAGTTGCATACGGAAATGTGCACACAACTTTGTGCGTGCACAGAATCACATTGTTTTATCAACTCTACGGGCTTGACTGACATCTATTCCCCTGGGGTCGCCCTCAGCACTCCACTTCTTTTTTTTTAAGGTAAATACAGGCAAACAATTCAACATAGCAAGTTTGTTATTTCATCAACAGTTTAAAATGACTTTTTCTAAATTCTATTTACAGACATAAATTACGTACGTTTTTCTTTTCCTACACGAGGACGACCAAACTGACTGAAATAGCGCAGGAACCAAATATTCTGTTGAATTCTGCCAAAAACAATCTTCTAAACGTGTTAAAAATTCAATAACCTTAATAAACAACACTGGGATTACACAGGTAATTTGGTTGCCGTATGTCACTGTGTAAAATATATTGGTTAAATGCTTCCTGAGACAGATGCTACTTTTAGGCTAATCACTAGTAATTGATGATGCAATTCAGTTATTGTTGACTTGTTCTGGCCAGTGTCTTTAGCCTGGAGCCGTCATGGGGCGGGGGTTAGAGTCACAGACAGACTGGGACAACACATCATACACAACATAGTTTTTATTTGTGCATTTTATTGCGTATAGTTTCGGGGAGTTCAGATTTTCTTGGACCGATGCTAAACGTGATAGTTGAGTTGTTAGTTAAGAAAAATACCAAACTTCTGGATTTGAATGTAGACCCCTCTCCTTAAATATTAAAGACCTTCTAAAATATATGGAAACTGTATTTAAAATATCTGGAAAAAAAAAAAGAAATAGTGAAACCTTTTTTTCCGTTAATACTACAGTTTGCAGGGTTTTCAGACATTTTTACAGCATTTGGTCGCCAACCCAAATTTTAACGTCTCCCAAACTGGGAGACATAAATAAAATTGTATGGCAGAGCGAGTTTGTGCCGTTAGCGGATTAATTATTGGGTTGAATTGTTGGACATGTAGGATTAGCATTTCACGGCATGGGATACAGTTCAGATGCTGAACCAGCTCAGAGGCGTCGCTTCTTTTGAAGGACTGACAGAAGGTGGATCTCTTCATGTTTGGTTTGTATACAGTAGTTTCGTTGACAAAACTAAATTATTTAATCTGGCTTTAGGGGCTGTTAGAAAGAAGCGGGGAAAGTACAAAAAAACTGTGAAACCAAAACCAAAATCCACACAAAAAATAAAAAAAATAAACCTTACTTTGCAGGTAACAAGTTTATAGCTTCGTTATTGGGAGAGAAAAAAAACACACACACAAAAAAAACTCTTAAAGTTGTTTTTTCTTTCTTTTTTTTTTTTTTTTTTTAAATCTCATATAAAGATGATTTAAGAGAAGAACCAACTACAGTAAAAATAGAAAGTTTGCCACTTTAAAAACTTGCTAATGGATTAAAAAGGTAATTTGAATTTTGTGAATCAAATGTAAAAATAAGTCCAAACAAAAATAATGAAGAAAAAGGTACGGTATTCTACTTTGTACTTCTGACAAGATTCTTTTTTTTTTGCTAGTTTTAGATGCAAAACTTCTATGATATAAAATGTATGTTCAGTAACTCCAGATTAAACTTCCAGATACAGAGAATATACAGTAATTTCTCTATGCTAAATTTAGCTTCTGGTCATTTAACTGATTTTGTTATAGATCAGGGGATGAAGGAGATCCAGACACAAGTCAATAATCACAAAAATGCAAATTTACAGTATTGAATAACAAAAGGTGTCCACATGGAAATGGAGATAAATCAGGCAGGACTAGACGAACTCAGGAGTACAGGACTGAAGGGTTTCAGAAAATACAGGCAATAGTTTGTAGAATCAGTGACAGTATCCCCACAAAGATTATTGCTGAAAAACTGAAAAGTCTTGACCTGAGCCTTGGTCTTAAATACTAAAGTGTGGCAAGTGGATGACCTCATCAGGCCAGTCCTCCAATCAGCAGCCACCAGCAGCAGAGACTACAGTAATTAAAGAAACTAAAAAAATGTATACACTAAATACATATATAGTATGTATGTACTATATAGATTTTAAAAAGAGCTGAAGCATGTTTTATTAAATCTGTAAATAGGATTTATTAGATTGCTGTATTGTTACATTTCCAGCTTACAAAACCACTTAGACCAGCAAAAATAACACATAGTAACATAGTGAAACACCTCAAGATATTTCTAAATGAATAATCCGTAGATTAGGACATGGAAAACCACTCTAATAATGCTCAGCAAATCATTTGACACCTCATCTCAGCATGTTTGCGAATGGCCTTTAGACTTCACTTTGTTGCATTAAACATCAACCCACAGCCTAAATATTACATTTGCAATCCAGGGGCAAATCATTTCAATTGTGTGTGGGGGCTGGGGTGGGAAGGTTGATTTTTATGCCCTGGCAATTTGATATCGCAGCACTTGAGAGTTATCAGAGTGGCCGTAAGCTCTGAAGCAATTCATAATTGTGTTCTCTCATCTCATATTGCAGAAGCTGAAGTTTTTCATTTTTTTTTCTCTAAAAAAAAAAAAAAGAACTACTTTCTCTCCAGCACACAAGTAGCACAAACATAAGCACACAGATAATCACACAAATGTCTCATCCCAGCAGTTTTTTTTTGATGATCCATTAAATGGTGTATAGCTTCATCTTGCTCAGTGTGCACATATGCATCTGTGTGTATGTGTGTGTGTAAAAGTAAGGGTCCCTCCACCTGTGCCGGTTGGGAGTTAATCCGGTTAGGTCCCAGTCTCGTCTCCATGGCTGAGCGGTGTGGTTGAAGCACCACAGTGCCCCGCGGGGACGTGGGACGCATCTCCAGCCCAACGCCTTGGCTTAAGCGTGGAACGGTAAGGAGATGAGGCCGGCTCGGCCCTCGTTACAGAAATTAGGTGGATCAGGGAGTAAACATAACCAGCTTTTTATGCGATCCTGAGCTCAGAGCAGACAGAAAGCGGAGAAAATGGAGGGGTGGAAGGGGAGGGAGGAATAGAAGGCGAGATTCCTTCTCTAATTACTTCATGGGTCACTGCTCCTGCAGGCAGATGTCAAAATCCAACACTTTCTGATGTGAGGAGAGCACCGGGGAACGGGAAAGTAAAAATATTATAAAGGACGGATAGCAGGAGCTATCCAAATTATGCAGTAATGCAGACATGAAAAGCTATTTAGTTTTTTTTAAAGAATGCTATGGATGGGTCTTTGGTAGAAGAAAAATGGTGAATGGGAGAGTAGATAAAGATAAAGCAGGTTGAGGATAAAAGAATGGATGAAAAGAGAAAGTGGGGGTGGGTGTAAGAAAAAGGGAGACTAAGAGAGAAGTGGGACGGATTGAGGGGGTGTAACACGTTGTCAGGAAAGTGGGAAAATGTGCCAGTGATGACACAGATTGGTTGTGGAGTGGCGCTGACCTGGGATGGCCTCTGTCTGGCAAAAGGTAGCAGACAAGACATTTCAGATTCACTATATCACCCGTGGCCCAGTCAGAAAAACAAACTGACCCCCCACCTCCTATGTGCATACATATCTTTATCTACATGTGCATGTGTGACTTCAACAGTCCTCTAAGATATACAGTCCAATGACATTTTCCTTCTTTCCTGACTTGTAAGTTAGAGGCTACACACCAACATCCAAACACAAAGTTCTTCCAAACCATCTCATGTTAAACCGAGGCTGTGATGATATCTTAGAAAACAACTTCTAACGGTATTTGTTTTGATGTGACATCGATACTGCAGCGCCAAGAAATCTCAAAAGCAGTTGGAAAGAAACTGGGAAACCTGTTCAGTTGGCTGTCTAACAAGCACTAAGCCGCTCAGAAATGTCCCTCCATATTCATTCATCCCTTTTATTTGCTTCAGAAAGAAAAATACGTCTGTTGCAACTCAATCTGCAGGCCTGCGTACATCAAGCCAGTTAGCGTCTAAGTTGTCATTCAAAGAAGAAACAAAGACGATCTTGCGAATATCCATTTGTGGAGAAAAAGATAGTACCGCATGTGTTTGAGCAGGTGAATGAAAATAAATGAATAGAAATAGAATCTGTGCTGACAGTTTGAATTGGTTGTGTTTTTATAACACCTACATTTTCCAAGAAAATGCATTACTTTTCTGATGTGTCCATAAGACAATTCATATCAGAGCTGGAAATGTGGTAAAAAGAGTTGAGGATTTTCCCTCCATCGTCACTTCTTAAATCAATACCAGTTCATTCTCAGCAGTTTGATGAAGTCTTCTTCTTCTTTCGGCATTTCCCTTCAGGGGTCGCCACAGCAAGTCAGTTTCTTCCATCTAACCCTATCTACTGCATCTTCTTTGGTCACACCAACTGTCTTCATGTCTTCCTTCACTGTATCCATGAAACTCCTCTCTTCCTCTAGGCCTCTTTCCTGGTGGTTCCAAACCCAGCATCCTTCTGCCGATGTACTCTCTCTCTCCTCAGCACATGTCCAAACCATCTCAGTCTGGCCTCTCTGATTTTTTTCTCCTAAACCTTAAACATGTGCTGTTCCTCTGATGCTATTCAACCTGGTCACTCCCAGAGAGATCCTCAGCATCTTCATCTCTGCTACCTCCATCTCAACAATTTGATGAAGTAATAGATTTAAATGACTTTTTATTCAATATTGCTTCATTTACATAGTTACAACTGGTATGTGCAAAAATAAATTAAAATGATGAGAAATCAGAAGATAAATATTTTATATAACACTGCCAGGCTCAGTCGCCAGGCTAAGGAGGCCTCCGTGCTTGCTTAACCATCCCGTTTCCATCAGGATGAAGCCCATCTACTGATTTCTTCACATTTCAAGCTATAGAGTAGAATAAGATAATATTTAAACAACAGTCTCAGACACGTTGGATGCTCGTCTTGGGGGAGGAGTCCTCTTTCATGTGGATCCCCATGAGGTTTCTTATTTTTCTCCACTGATGGGTTTTTAGGAGTTTTTCCCTCACCGTGAAGGAGAGTCTAAGGGCAGGAATGTGCTGAAATTGTTTTGATAGCATTGCTAGCATGATGCATCTACAGTATCTACAGTATGTACACTGACTTTGGTGAACATAAATGTGGGGAGATGTTACCTTCTGATGTTTTCAAATCATAAATACATTAAACACAGTTTGGCCAAATCCATTGTAGCTGCTAAAGTGAGAATTAGATTAATAATTAGATTAGAGACAGAAGGATATAAGCTAGTCACAGTATATATTGACTTAACACAGCTCTACACAACGAAGAGATAAAACACAAGCCAAGTTTTTGAAGGATTTCCTCTCTTCAATTTATATTTTTTACATATTTATTTAAATACAATGTTATTGCTTGCTATTTTAACGTATTTTAGCAGGAGAAAAGGGTGCTTACACATTGACTAAGAAAATGGATCCTAATACCTATTGCAAACTGCAAATATGGTATCTGTTGTTGTCTGTGGAAATGTGTTGAACTGTGCACAATATATGCTGAAATGTCCTCAAATCCATCCTAATATGGGTTTATTTCTACACTGCAACATAGAAAACAGAACAAAACGTGCTACTTTGCTGCCAAGATACTGCCAGTTAATCTCAACAAACCTGAAGTGAATCTTTTAACAGTACATTCACTCACACACACTAGAGCGCACAACCCTAGAGAAGCAGTGTTTTGTGAGTGGGTTGCTTGTTGGTTGTGGGTCAGTGCTGTACAGGACTCTCTGAGGCCAGATTGAGGCTGATTTGGTCTCAGTGAATATGTTTCACTTCCCCCTCAGTGAAGCAGGCATGCCCTCAGGTCCTGATTTACTCCTGATTTGTGGGCTGCTTCTGTCAAAACCGGGCACCGTTCAGGCCTCTCAGAGACATGTGCTACCGTAAACACAAACTCACCCAGATAGATAGATTGATAGATAAATACAGTAGATAGATAGATGGATGGATGGCTGGATATATAGATGGATGCATAGATAGATAGATAGATAGATGGATAGATAGATAGTACCGCACACAGGCAGATGGAGATCCCTTCGGCTATAACTTCTAAGCCCGGGTCTCCTGGGGCCTCTGGTATTTTCATTTCAATAGACCCTAAATATTCATCGTTTTCCCTCTCCCCATCCTGTCTTTAAACCCTTCTGCTGATCTTTTAAAGCGTGGAGTCTCTTAAACTGGCAACTAAGCCAGGAGAAGCGAAACAAACACCGAGCCGGCATCGACCAGTAAGTGGGTGGATAAAAACTCACAAATTCACACGAATGTACAACCTTACACATGCAGTCCGACTTATTCTACACTCTCACACACACACACACACACACACACACACACACACACACACACACACACACACACACACAGCAAATACACACTCAGCAAACACAGAGCCAAGTGCCAACAACGTGTCTTTGTTTTAAATGGAAGCGCTCTTATTAAATCAAATATCAAGGCCGACTCTTAAGCCAGCCTTTGTCTGTGTGTTCAGCTCATTCCTCTCTGGCCTCTCGGCCCCCAACGGCCTGTGTATGAGTGTTAAGAAAACCCATTGACATCGCCGGATTAACATATATTAAGGGGTTAAATGAAAGTGCCATTATTGTGGTTAAGCAGTGAAAGCGACCCGTGGGATATTATGCTTCCCACTTCAAGCTATGAATGGCTAATGCTAAACAGCACTTTATTATGGAAGCACACTTCATTGATGGGGTCTATCAGAAGTGGGAAATCTCCTCTTGAGAAGCTGTTGAAGTTGCTAATGCCTGGCTAAACAGCTTAAATCCAAACATGTTTAGTTGACATTTCGAATAGCATAATTTTCACTAACCGGCTTCTGTTTTTTTTTTTTACTTTTTTTTTTGCATCTGACTTTTCTTGCAGCCATATTTTCTGCTGATTTACGCAAATTTCTTATCAGTTTGTTACTTTTGAGTCATATTTAAAAAAAAAAAATCTAAGACATTCTCAAATTTTAGTGCTTTGGGCACTAAATAATTGTTTATGTTCAGAATACAATCAGATTTACTATCTCTGATTAATCTAAAATTGTTTCTAACCATGCTGGCTTTGGGCTAGGGACATCATATGTAGCAAATATTTTAATTAATTTCAGCAATTATCATGCTTTCAAAGGTTTTGTAGTTACTTTATAATGACAGAAATTAAATCCAGGAAAGTGACCCGTAAACTTTTGTTGGGATAAATATATACATACTGTATATTTAAATTTTCAGCATTTTAGGTCATATGTAGGTCTCATTTGTTAGCTATCTTCTATTTTGAGGGTACTTCAGAAACACTTGACAACCTTTTTTTAAGATTACACTTGCAACACAAGAAGAAAAAAAAATCCTAACTGAATTTAAAAAAAAAAAAAAAAAAAACTTGTTTTACATATTAAATCCAGCAGGACACCAAGTAATCTTTAGAATGAAGACAAAATAGAAGCAAAGTCATGGTAGAGATAACCAATTAGTAGTGATTTGGTACAGTGGTACAACACAATAAGCAAAATGTGTACCTACATGTGAGAAGAAGAAAACTTTTTAGGCGTTTTATTATTATTTCTTACATTCATGTTGGCAGCAAGGTGGCACAGTATTGTGAGCACAGTGGCCTCACAGCAAGAAGGTTGTGGGTTCAAGTCTCGGGTGGGAACGAAGCTTAGAGTACTGGCCTTTCTGTGTGGAGTTTGCATGTGCTCCTCATGCATGCATGGGTTTCCTTCCACCCTCCAGAATTATGCATGTTAGGTTGATTGGCCCCAAATGATTGCCCCTGGATATGAGTGTGTGTGTGTTTGGTTGTATGTGTGTGGCCCGGTGACAGACTGTTGACCTGTTCGGGGTGTACCCTGCCCCTCAAATCAGCCGGGATGGGCTAAGGCACCCATCGCAACTCCATAAGGGGAAGAAGGTTAAGAAGGTAACTGACTGACTGACATTCATGTTTTAAAAAGTCATTATCTTCCAAAGTCGTTTTGAGTCATTTTATATGAAAAGTTTAAGAGATGATGAGAAAAAACCTCAATGAACATAATTCATATTTTAAAAGTAGGTTCTAGCAGATGACTTTAATAAAAACTTGTGGAACAATATGACTACCCAAAAGTGCTTAAATAAAAAAAGGGCGAAATGATTTGTTTTCTACTGATAAAAAATTTGCATATTCCTTTTGTGACTATTATTTTGCGTTTTGTGGTGTACAGTATGTGGCTGCTGGTGTCAGTAACAGCGTGTAAGGTGTGTATGACGGGGATTTCCATAATCCGTTCTGTGTTGACATAGATGTGAGAATCAACTGAAATTGAGATGTATGATACTGTCTTGTTTCATCCGAAAAAGAAAAGGATCCAGTTGCTCCCATCTCAAATGAAAAAAAAAAAACACCTGGTATTTTAAAGATGCATTCAATTTCAGATGCAGCCATGTCATATTTAGAATAATCAAAGATTAATAAAATAAGTACTCATAGTTTGATTTGACTTAATGCAAGATGGCATTAGTTTAATGTCAAAAAGTGTGTGTGTGTGTGAGTGAGTGTACGTGTGTTGGCAGATAGTAGGACAAGTGGATGAGTGCAAGGCGTCCATCTCCTGCTTTCTGTGTCGTCTCTGTCAGAAAAAAAAATGACATTGATGAGTGCAAACTGGATGGAGACAACGTCCATCCAGTCAGAGACCTCATCATTATGGCTGCAGTCCTTTTGATCATCCCCTTTTTTTCTGTTTCCCCTCTTCTTCTGTCAGTTTCTCTGTCTCTGCTCTCTTCATATGGTCCGAAAGCAGACGAAAGCAGTTGCTGTTTTGGCATGCCACACACTCTTTTGTCTTTTGAGTTTTTCCACTTCACTTCACTGAGCCCCCCACCGCACCGCACCTCACCCCACAGACCCACCAATCCAATTCCTTTAACCAGAAGTGTTGGGCCAGCTACTCCAGAACTGTAGTTTATTATATATTACTAGTTACAGAAATAAAATGTAATACAATTATATTACAATATTACTTCTTCAAAAATATTACTAGTTACAATACTTTAAGTTACTTTTATCACATGTAATACAAAAATATTGTACAATACTGACCCAATACTGAGCACAAATGAATTTAGGCACGTTTTAAACTGGTTAGCATGATGGCCTCACAGCAAGGAGGTTGGGGGTTTTAGTCCCGAAGTGGTCTTTCTGTGTGGAGTTTGCATGTTCTCCCTGTGTATTTTTTTTTTTTTTAAAGGTTCTTCGGTTTCCTCCCACTGTCCAAAAACATGCATGTTAGGTTAATTGGGCGCTAAGAGATTGCCTCTACGAATTTGTATGTGGCTTTGCAACAAACTGGTGACCTGTTTGGGGTGTACCCTGTCTCCCATCTGAAAGCAGCCGGCATAGACTCCGGCACCCCACACGAGATCAACGGTTCAGAAGACGAAATGAAGCAAAGTTTTAAACCACAAGACTTTATCTTTTTGGGCAGGCATAGCTCAGTGGTAGAATGGCCGTCTTTGAAACGAAGAGTTAACGGTTCAATTCCTGATGAGCTCATGCCTAAGACATCTAGCCCCCAGTTACTCCCACCATTGGGGGTAACCTATCACAATATCAATGCACTTGATTCAAGCAGATATGTAACTTTCGGTGGAGGTTACGACGAGTTGTAAATTCTCAGCTTTTTTCATCAGTACGTACTATTATGGCATTAATAAAAAAAATAATTAAACTGCTGTAAATGGTTACATGTGCAATGCTTTACTCCGAACACACTGTGCACATATACATGAATCCTTCTCCAGCTGATAGGGTGGATCGTGAACCAAGTCCTGCACTGTCATGTCCTCGAAATGTTCTGTAGAGTGACATAAGATTGGTTACCGACCATATAGAGTTTTAAAAGTAATTGTTAAACACCCCATGGAGTCCTTATTCATAAAAACAGTTTTTCACTTCAGTACTCTTTGAAATATCAGTGGATTTCCCATTATTATATCTGTGTCTACTTCTTGTACTCTAAAACTTAAAAATTGGGAATGTGTATGTTTTGTAGCATTTTTTTTTTTGTCTTAGTCCTAATTTTTTAGGCAGAAAATAAAATCCAAGGTTTTATTTTTGGACACTTTGAAAGAGGCTTTTTGTGCATTTACTGGTTGTAATATTGACTTTGTTATTTTTATATATAGCTATAAAAACTGATGCATAAAAGATTGATAAAAATTTAGAGATCTTATTGACTCAAAATTGCGACACCATTTGCATAGAATAACATCTAAATTCCATATTGACCTTTTATATTTGTCGCCACTGCAGTTTATCTTTAAAGCATAAGAGCATCTCTGAAGATCATTACAGCTCTTTGTTGACTCGCTCTGAGTCTGATTCTTTATTATTAAGATTAAACTCCCGCCTGAAGTCTCTGTAGACCGAGCAAACAAAGCTAATAAAATATATGCTGGCCTGATTAACCTGCTTCCTTTTCTTGTTTGCATTGAACATCTTTAGTAACAACCATCTAATTTCTCCTTCTGTGGAATAAGAACAACTGCCTGAAGATGATCTGCTCTATAATATCCATCGTTAGTGGGTTTTATTGTCCTAAAGTGCTTATTTAGTCTTTGTTTAGCTATAAATTACATCATTTGTCTGTGATACGACTTATTTTGAACTTGCTTGCATTTAACTTGTGCATTTCTGTCTTGTTAATGCTTTAAATGATCAGTGGAATTTTTTCTTCTTTTTTGAAAGGGGGTAAGGTTTATCCATCCGGAGTTCTTTCACCAGTAAAAAAGAAAAAAGCTTGTTTTATTGTGTGACAGAGCAGGTTGATGAAGAAGCGTTGACAGATGATTTCCCTAAGATGCACAAATAGTACGAGACAGACGCACAAAACCCCGTCCTGTGACAGTTGATATCTTGTGAAACTGCTCGCTGGTTCTCAGGAACAGCAAACAAGATTATTAAAAAAAAAACATAACTGATAAAATAGAGGAGTAAACATATTTTTGTGTATTCTGTTCTCTTTTTTTCTTTAGTCCTCGCAGCAATGAGGCAGGAGTAATTGTCCCTCGTTGGTCCCAGGGTCCCTAAGGTGGAGACCCACCCTACAGTCATGCCCCCAGATACAGAGTCTGATGAGAAGCACCAAGCCACGGAGGCTTTCCCTGAAAGCTCAAGGGAGCGCACACACATAAAAAGGCAAGCTAACACAAATGCATGTGGGCACAAGCACAACCAGCCAGACACAACCATTACACATTTGAACCCACAAACAAACAGACAAACACAAAAAGCAGGTGGGTGCACTCGTTCGCTGACACACTTAAACACACATAGACACTGGCGTACAATCAAATACACAGTAAAACACTCGACCAGCACTCAAACACAGACGCCCTGGCACAGAAACTCATAACTCACATCAAACAAGGAAGTGCAGAGTCAGAAATAAAAACCATGTTTGGAATCAATACTTTTACTTTTTTATTTGGATCTATTCTTTATTTAACCACACGTCACAATGGGATTGACATCTTTTTTACAGGGCCAAAAAGACAACGCAATAAAACTGGCAGCGATAAAAACAACATGTGGAGTTCATGCAGTTAAAGGGGAGTTAGTCTTTCTTATTTCACATTTATTGATTATAGAAAACTTGTCAGAATACAACCCGACTTTTTTTTCTCAGCTGCATTCCTAAACTAAATGCTGCACTCTTTAAAACTACAATCGTAACAAATCTGTAAGTAATCTGTAAGTATTTTAAATATCACAGTCCAGGTGGCTCAGTGGTTAGAGCGTTCGCCCGCGGCCTGGAAGTTAACCGGAAGTTCGCGGGTTCACATTCCACTGAGTTCACGTCTAAGGTCCTTGGAGAAGACATCTAACACCCTGTTTCTCCCACCATTGGCGCCATCGTGGCAGCCTGCTGCGGTGTAATGCAGCACACAAATTTCCTAGTGAGGGATTAATAAAGTATAATTAAAAAAATATATATTTTCTAGCACATGCTTGGGTTGTGATGAATTTAAATTTAAAAATAGATTTTGAAATTACATCTGAAAGACTTTTAAAAAAATAGCAGAGTAAATGTGATCACAAGCTAACAAGAAAATTGTTTTAAATCTTCAACGTTATTCCAAAAGTAACCAAAAAAGATGAACAAAGTATAACCAGTTGTTGAAAATATTAAATTTTATTAAGAAAGATGGATAGAAGTACAAAATCACATCTAATTAACAATCAAATTGTTTTTAGTTTTGTCTAGCTCGTCTATTTACTCTCTTTGTTGTAATTTTCTACCATAAGAGCAACAAACTAAATAACCCTTGTTTGACCCGTCCAATCAGACAGATTTCAGGGATCAGACGTGAGGGGGGTTGTGAATAATCTAAAGAAAAAAAATGAACAAAGTATTACCACTGACAAGATTTCATGTCTCCAGCACATGGCCTTGAATTGTTGCCTTGGGCCTTGAAATATTCTCAAAATGCGCGCACCTCAGTGGGACCAATTTTTGAATTTCTCCAAACAAACACAATCCAGCAGCAGATAAAAAGTCATCTGCTATTGACACAAAGAGCTTAATCCTTCTACCACTAACTAGCTCTTCTAAGAGTAAACCTCTCACCTCGGAGTTGGCTAACTAGCCATCACGCTTGCCTGTTGGCTACACACCTGTCCCAGCAGCACATTGAAGCAGGCGTGGGCCCCAAGAGAACACACACACACACACACAGAAGCTCACATGTATGCTTCAACAAGAGTATTCACCCCACATAAACTCAGACTTAAACAATAACTGCCTTTGACACACATGCACGCTGTCTTTGACGTACTGTACGCACACACAATCGCACACATTGATGCACGCAAATCTTCACACACACACACACACACACACACACACACACACACACACACACACACACACACACACACACAGTCCATGGCATTGTCTGCTTCCCCTGACTGTGACAATTATGGCTAACAAATAAAAACCTGGTGCTACAGAAACGCCCAGCTCGCTGGAATAAATGAGTAATATTAGGAACGTGCGCTCATCATTTGGAGTCAATTTCCTGTTGCTAATGAGATTAAAACAATACTGTCAGTCAGGAGACGGAGGAAATCCATTTCCATTTTGTTTTTTTTCTTTCATAATCAAGCCACCGGTGTTATAATAATGAAAATAGCAGGATGTGGCAGCGCTGTTTAATTACATTTTAAATATTGTGGAGTTTTTAGACACTTGAAAATGTCATTTTATGTGATGTTAGATTAATAACAACATGTAAGACCCACGATATTAAATATGAATGATTATAATCTGTTTGGTATGACAAGGAAAATGATAATAAGGACCAGAAAAGTGATGTGATATCCTCCGCATGCATCATCCTTTAACTTTTCTTTTTAATTAGTTTCCTGCTTTTCATTTCACTGCTTGTCTACCTCATCCACCCTCCATCACCACCTGGACTGTCAGCCTGGATGATGGTGTTGGTGACCAGGAGAGGGCAGACATACTGTATTTAATCTCACATCCTTTTATATCCCTCCTCTCCTTGCCTCCCTTCTGTCTCCTCAACTCTCCTTTGGTGTCTAAATTTTGAGAAAGAAGGAGCTCCGCCCACCATCACCACAATTCCCAGCCAACTCTTTGAAATGGGCACCAAAATGGGGACGAGTCCTCAGGTCTTCATGAAAAACATTTGTGGTGGGCTTTTTTTTTTCTTTTTCTTGTCATTTGATTTAATATTTTTTCATCCCAACCTGTTTGGTTAAAACACAACCACATATGTATTTATTTTTTATGGGGTATCGACTTGAGCCATCTTGCCCAGTGCTTAATGCCCCTAACAATGTCACTCATGGCAAACAGGTTCTAGGTTAGGGGCCAGAAAATTGTGGCTTGTAAAACACTTACAAGTACAGACTTACGACTGTGGCCAAGTTTCCCTTGACCAGACGTGGATCACTGGGGGCCTCCTCTGAAGCCATGCCCTCAAGAAGGGCATGGGAGAGAGGGCCATATGGCCAGAGGTTTGCCCATGGGACCCGACCAAGCTCAACACGAACACGGAACATGGGTCTCGCTTCCAGTAGGCTCACCACCTGCAGTATGGGCTACAGGGGTCAGGTGAAGGAAGAGATGGGTGGCAACCAACCCTGGAAATCCAACCGTTGAAGTCATTTCTTTGGAGGGGAAGAAGCCGGGCTGTTGTGTTTCCGATTAGATATATTCAGACTCACCTCGGCAAACACAGCTTAGGCTCTGGAACCAGTCATCTTGTCAGGGGTTCGACCCTCTTCTCTTCCGGAGTTGCCCTCAGTCAAAGGCTAACCAGTAATTTCTGATGTCTTTTAAAACAAGTTTTCCACGTATTATCTCAGATTTTAGAACAACCCCGGTCTGTGCACATGATTAAAACCCGAAGTAAGCAAACACTCCAGGTCTGGTGATGATGTAATGTTCCCATAGATCATAATGCAGATATGAGGAGCATCACAAATAATTAACAGGATATTTGTTTATGTTTATGTGTAAATGCATCTCATGTATGCTTTCTCATCCAAGAAAATCAACGAACTGGATCGATTAAAACCCCTCCTGCTTTCCTCTGTTTTATCTGATCACACAGAACAGCAATGACCGTTTCTCTTCCTCTCAATCTTGCTCACTCTGTCTTTTATTTGCCTGTAACCTCCTCTAGTGTATTTTAAAAAACTTGGGCAGCCTGAGGCCTGTGTGCACCTCATCTTTGCACCCGGTCTCTTCGTTATGCTAATGAATCATCGGTGCTAACCATGCACTGCTAGATAGACCGCTGATGAAATGTAAATGGGCAGTAATGAGCACAATCACAGCCACTTGAGGGGAAATCTGCCATAACCAACCACACAGTCCTGTCTTTCCATCAGAACACTCCTGAAAGACAAGTCAGGGTCCCAGGGTAGGCATGTGACTGACAGGGCCTGGCACCTGTGCTCGGGGGACAACGGTGGGCCTTTGGAGTGGCCCTTCGTGAGTGACCGTAGGGACAGGGATAGTGACGACGACTCGAGCCTCGCTGGCCGTTCTAAACTGGTCCATTAATTACACAAAACCCTTAGAGGAAATTAACAGGCAAATTTGATAACAGGGAGAGAAGGAAGTGTGTGTATGTATGTGTGTGTGTGCGCGCTTGGGATTGTATTCACACAGCAGTACATTCAGCTCCCTGCTATTGTGTGATAGAAATGCTCCAAGGTTATTGTCACAACTGATACTCATCTAACAAAGCTTCCTGACACCAAAGGTCAGTGATTAGGAACCAAAGACAGGTTCAGTGACAACAGCTCCTTAGCAAAACTGAAATTAAGACTCGCTTTGGTTATCATAAACACATATTTTATACACGCATATTCAATGACATCTAAGAGGCTGACCATTGACATTCAACCTTTTATGACCTTTTTTCAGTAAAACTGTTGTTGTCAGTAGTAATTTCCTGACTAATAATGATTTATTGGATGGTTTATTTTGAGTACGTTAGAAAAGAAAACAACAGATGAGTTGAGTATACATTGGAACAAGTTTTTGAAAGTGTTTTTAAAATGTTGAAAACCAATTTTTTGGTCAAATATCAAACGTGCGAGATCAAATCAACACCTAGATTTTATACCAACCCATTTTATTGTTTAGTTAAGAAAAAATTACCAACAAATCAGTAATTAATCCTCACTTCTATATTTTTCTACGCACTGAATTTGCTAGAATAGCTTTTTATCGGAAGGTAATTTTAGTTTTTGACTCAATTAAATTTATTTGCATAGCCTAATTTTACCACACAACTGTCTTTATGTGGACAAATTCACAGTTCAAATGGTAGATTGGGAAAAAAATGACAAAAATGTACACAAAAATTAGTAATAAGATTTGTAAGAAAAAAAAAAAACTCAGAACACTCCTACCCTTGGATCCTCCTAAGTGAGGAAAAACCCAACAAAAAAAGAAAAAAACAGTCATAATTTCCACTTGAAAGAGGGACCCCCATACATTTGGGAGGATTGCTTGATTTACATTTAAAACAAACAGAAACACTATTGTTTTTAAATGCTGCATTAGTTCATCGCCAAAAGAGCGCTGAGTTGAAAAGCAAAGCTCTCGATTTACCTGTCGATTAACGTTCCCACTCTCACTTATGGTCACCAGCTGTGAGTGGTGACTGAAAGAACAAGATCGAGGATACAAGCAGCCGAAATGAAGTTCCTCTACAGGGTTGTTGGGCTCTCGCTCAGGAATAGAGTGAGGAACTCTGCCATCAATGAGATGCTTGGAGTAGAGCCATTGCTCATCCAGGTCCAGAGAAGCCAGATGGGGTGGTTGGTTGGGATAACTTGTGAACGCCTATCTGGTGCATGTTTCACCAGGTGCATGTTTCATCAGATAGGTCTCTACTCTGGGTCTCCTCCTCTACTGAGAGGTAGACCCTGGACCTGCTAGGGAGATTCTGTCTCACAGCTGGACAGGTAACACCTCAGGATCCTCCCGATGAGCTGGAGGATGCAGCCAGGATAAGAGAAGCTTGGGTTTCTCGTCTGAGGCTAGCCCCGGATATAAATGCATAAATAAGGTCTAAACTAGTGAAAGATAACTTTATAAACTAGATTTGCTCAATTAGATGCAGGAGGACACAAGGACAGCAAACCAATCATACTTTATACAAAACCAAGAAAAACTTCCAAACATTTTATTTAGAAGACTGTCTGTCCGAACTAAGCACCATCCTTAATTATCACGTGATTCTTGCAAAGAACCTCAAGTTCCGTGTGCATATCTCGATATCATACCAGGATTCTTTCTTGGTTTGGGAAAGTCTCTAAACAGAATTGTTGTGCGTAGGGAATTTGGTGAAAGGAAATTCAAGTTGTGAGAGAAATCCCAAGGGAACCGTCACTGTATTATTATGTTGTGTTTTTGTACTGCTATACAGTATTTTAGTGCTCTGTTCACTCGTGCACTGAGCTGTTCAAAGATGAGTATGCTAATGCAGAAAGTAGTTGGACTGGCGTGCTACTTACCCATCACACTTGATCTGCTAGAAAACAGTACAAAACCATCAGCTCGGCATATATCAGCAAGCACAGCTGTGTGTGTGAATGTAGATATGGAAAATAGATGGAGTGAGGAGTTTGGTATAGCTTTGGCCCACTTCTCCTTCTACTCTGTATTCCCTCATCCTCAGCGGTGCCGTCGGTGTCCCAGGGGTCTCGGATAAGCCCTGCTGCTATAGGTAGGCCGAGGCTATCAAAGTACACGTTTTAACTTTTTAAGACTTTGCAGGTTGGCTTTGTTCTCCTTTTCTCTCTGTTGTGTGGGCTCTCATGGGCCTTGAGTTAGGGAGTCTCTCTGGGTGCTGGCAAGTGGCTTTGGGCTATTAAAAAACTGCAGGTTATCTACTGGGAGAAGTGGAGAAGCTCTGCAAATTGAAGGAAGAACTTGCCAGAGAAACAGAAATGGAGGCAAAGAAAGTGAGTTGCATCTGTACATACAGTAAAAGCAATATGAGTTTCCACATAAATATATACATACGAATATTATGTATAATATATGTATACATACAGTATACATATACATATGTATGTATGTACATACTATATCATCTATGTCTCTATCAATAACTATCTATGCATATATATGTATTAGAGGCGAGATCAAGCCTAAAAAAATCCAGCGTGACCCGACCCGGCCCGTGAGTATTAAAACCCGACCTGGCCAGAGCCCGAAGCAAACCTACAAAAACCATATTTTATTTGTAAGGACTCAGCAGGAGGAGAGTTATTTATAAATAGGAACATTTTCAGGAACACGGTTTTTAATTTTTTAGTACATATTTTCTAAACATATATTTATTTGAAAAAAAGTCAGCGAGAGAGAAGCCCGACCCGACCCGAAGTAATGATTGAAATTTTAGGCCCGACCTAAATTTCGGGTCAGGTCGGGCTTGGGCTCGAGCTCGGGCTTGGGCTAAGGCTTAAGATCTTATCGTTGAGATATATATATATATATATATATCAATGTATATTTAAATATATTTACTGGACTTTTTTTTCAAAAAGAAAGAACAGAATACACCCCCATACCTTGTGACTACTCAGATACGTAAGTTCCCACAAACACGTGCAGACATCAGCTTCACCCCCACTTTCCCACATACACACGCACACAAAACACACACATCTGCTCCATCTACCACCACTACATGGAGACCATGTCTCCAAAAAAAAAAAAAAAAACAGGCTTAAAGCCTTTTGGGATGATTTGATTAGCAATGATATCTGAAAACGGCCTCATCGTGCTAACAAGATTAAGCTGAGGCCCTGTCTGTTTTCACTGCTGGAAATTTGTTAGGTGATTAAAACTGTCTCTTTCTACTGGAACAAGAGCCTTAGCTGGCTAGTGGGACCGTTGCCAGGTAACAAGACATGACAGCTGTTTTGATGATACGATATGTGCAGGGCTGTAGCTACGCTTTACTGGTGGAGTTAGGAAACCTTTGTCCTCGGCCAGGTGGCCCAAAAGTGTGAAGTATCTCCTTTTAAATCGATGCAGCATACAGATTAACTCCTCACCACTTTTAAAGCTCTACATAGGAAAGTTACTAGTTCGTTGTATAAACTTCCTGATCAATACATAAAAATATAAATAAATGTCTATGAATGTCTGTATGTGTGTGGGTGTGTGCATGTGCATGCAACACAAGTATCAATAACGATGTATGAGATTTTACATTTACCTTTTCAATGAATATGTTTCAGTGAATCTCTTCTCCTGCAAACTGGAGTTGAGCTTCTACAACTTTGAGTTTACCATAAGAAGGATATTAATTCTTCATTCCCAACACTGTATTTATTCAATTGGATTATGTATGCATGGAAGACCTAATGAGGGCTTAAAAATGCAATTATTGCTTAAGCAAAAAATGTGACTTTTTTGATAAATGTTTCTATTCCCTAATAAATGGAGAATCAACAGACTTAGGAAACTGCTTTATTCAGGGCTGGAAATTAGCCCATCAATCACTTGGAGAGTTTGTTCACTCTTTCTCCTTCTTTTTCTGTTTCTTGCCTCTTCCTCAGAGGTCTGGTAATATGCAAAACAGGAGAAGGAATAAAAGAGGTAAAGAGGGAAGGAGCACAGAGACAAGAAACTGGGTGAGATAACACTGGGAAAAACAGGGTGGCAGAAAGTCATCTCAGTCGAGGCTAAAACCACTATCATTGAGGTTATGATGTCCTGTAATGAATGAACTATGGTAATGAAGTGCATTTATAATTCATAGAGTCTATAGACACAGGTCAGTGGCGAGATGTGAACAAGGTTAATCATAAGCAAGGAGGTCGTGCAATGCCAAAAGGTCATCCTGATTGTTTATGAGCATATTGATTATGTTTTCAGAACAATGAATATCACACAGTGCCATATCTGCATGCTATCCTATTGATTTCATTTTGTTTTTGTTTTTTTTTCCATTTGCGACCTGCAAATAAAAGGTTGACCCTAAAAAAAAATAACTATGACGATATGCAAAAAAATTCATTAAGTAGGTCAAAACTCACCAATTGCCTGCACGAGACAGCTCAAATAATAGACAATTTATTAGCAAAAAATGATAAAGAAATTGAGTTTTTAGGATGGTGACTCCCACCATTGGTGCTGTTGTGTGGCTGCCTGCTGCAGTGCAATTCAGCAGTTTTTTCTCCATTGTGGGACTAATAAAGGAATTCTTCCAATTAAAAATAGAAACGACATTGTGAATGAAGGTGTCTTTAAATGTGAAAGCTAGTCCTTGAAACATTTTATTATACATTTGTGTTTTATCTTTTTTTTTCTTATAAGTTAAAGCTGAAAACATTTATTAAATTTTATAATATTGGCAAGTGACTTGTTCTGGAAGAACAAAACAAATTCTGGTGTCATGAAGTAGTGTACAGGTGGAAGGAAGAGGACCCAATTGCAGGACAAAAAAACATGGTTTATTTGAGTATGACAGTCCAGTAATGCTGTGAAGGAAAAACATAAGGTTTAGTGGCCTTGCGAGGGGTTATTGTTCTGAATGCATTTTATGGTCAGGTAGCCAGGAAGACCTGGCTGGAATGGAAGGTATGACCTGACAACTGAAGGGAAGACAGGCTGCCTATTTAAAGGATGCTGCACAAAGACCTTCAGGTGTCTAAAATCAGGCAAATGAGGGAAGGCCCTGGGTTCACTCCGGTGGTTGGCGAGGGAATCTTGACACCTGGAAGTGACCAGGATGGACAGGATTAGAAATGACTATATCAGAGGAACAGCACATGTTAGAGGTTTCGGAGATAAAGTCAGAGAGGCCAGACTGAGATGGTTTGGACATGTGTAGAGGAGAGAGAGAGAGTACATAGGAAGAAGGATGATGGATTTGGAACCACCAGGAAAGAGGACTAGAGGAAGGCCAAAGAGGAGGTTCATGGATACAGTGAAGGGAAAAATGAAGATAGTTGGTGTGACCGAAGAGGATGCAGCAGATAGGGTTAGATGGAAGAAACTCACTTGCTGTGGCGACCCCTGAAGGGAAATGCCAAAAAAAGAAGACTTGTTCTGGGTGCAAAGAAGAGGGTGCAAAACGAATACCAATGTGATTTGTGATTTTGACTGCCAAAGTGCAAAAATGGATAAAACGATAGTGCTTCTGCTAAAAACACGCAATTCAAAGATATTCACAGTATGACTGATTAATATCTTTATTATTTTGAAAAAAAAAGCATAAATATCAAAAGCAGAGTTTCAGTAGAGTGTCAGTACCAAACATCTCAGTCTGTCCTATCTGATTTTGTGTCCAAAACTTCTCACATTTACCATTCCACTGATGTACTCATTCCTGAACCTATGCATTGTGGTCACTTCCAAAGAGAACCTCATCATCTTCATCTTTGCTGCCTTCCATTGGTTTTAATTCATCATGCTGTGATACATGGTTGTAAAACTAGCTTGGTTAGTCACGTCCAACTTTTTGCCCCCTTTTTCAGTTTATTTTTATTTGTCTTCCTCCATGGACCACACCTGTAAACGCTACGCCACAATTCTTCATACTATCTCTTATTTTATGGCATCAGGTTCAGTTTATCTGCTATTTGCCGCCACATATCGTAATCTAGTTGACAGAAACGGCTGCGGTACATTTATGTTGATGAAAAACAAACAAAAAAGCTATTTCTTTAGACAGCCTAAATTAAAGTGGCCCTTTGTGTCAACGTTGATTGGAAAAATATTGCGATATGGGGTGATGCATGACAAGGGACAGACAACATGAATGCTCACACATTCCGCTGTGCATCACCTCACACGCAGGCGATGGGAATATTCCAAAATATATTCATGGGATGTTCAGAGCTATTTCAGCAAGGGATCACATAATATTGCCACCACACGTTGATAAGATAAGGTATTTTTTCATATTTCCATGTATTTTCATTCATTTTCCCATTTTGGGAAAGTAGGAAGAAGAGTTTAGCCTTAGGCAAGATTAATAAGCATTTAAAACGGTTTCAGTGCTAACCAGCAAATCACAGTGTGTGTTTCAGAGCATTGTTCACTACTACTGAGTGGCCATGAATGACATAAATAGATTACCTTGCTATATCTCAGCAGCAAGCCACTGAAGGCAGGGGCAAATAAATATCCTAAAACACAAAGTCTACCTATAGGATTTCACATAAATGTACATGCTAATGCAACATGGCAATCCCAAACACACAACCACACTGCACACACCAAATATACTGTATTCAACTTATATTCCAGCTCCCAACTGAGCTATAATTAAATGAAAACTTGCCTTGCGGTGGCTTTTTTCCTCAAAAGACAGAATTCAAAACACTTAACCCCTATTAGATAGCAATTGACAACAGGGCCTAAAATGGTTGCTGCAGCCGTTGGCGAAGACCAAGTTAGTGTCAATAACTGGCCTTGAGCTTGTGGATGTGTGTGCGTGGCGATAGACTGCTTCATCATCGAGAGGAAAGCCAGCCTTCCAACATGCACCGAAATGAACAAAGCACGATTTAGAACAAAATAATTCCGACACCATCTACGAGAATGAAGGAATGCGTTGCAAAAATACATTTATTGAGATTCTCACACATGCACGTGTTATCCTGTACACACACACACGTACAGAAAAAACTTGTGCCCACTCATTACAGCTGTAACACAATTTAATGGCTGATGTTCAAACAAGCAAACGCAGCCGACATAATTGAAGCCCTCCCCAAACTGTGTTTTTATTTTGCTCCCCAGTTCTGAAATATAATCAGTTTGCCTAATTTTATTGCATTTCCTAATGATGCTCGCCCAGAGCAATTGTTCTGTGTGTTCCTTAGCAAACAGCGCGTGTCAGCTCACTGAGATTAATCTTGATTACTTTAGCCCTTGATGAAGTAGGCTACAATAATGCTTTAATTGGGGAATATTACCACATAGAGGAGGAAAAAAACAGTGATAGATAGACCAGGAGATGGATGTTTGACTCCAAACTGCACTAATTGCAATGCTGTTTGGAGTGATTAACTTTGGATGGATCAGTGGCTGTGGCGGAAGGCTGAACACAAACAATAAATAGGGATACACACATCCATAACTCTGGAATGCTGTAGTCATTGACAGGTTGTCTTTGATGAGCAAGTGGATTTATTGAAAAACACTGATTTTATTACACTTTTTGATTGACTTATTCATTGTATTCTAAAGTGGTAAAAGTTGTGCAATTTATGTTTTCAAAGTTGCTCCTATGATTTAGCTTGAGCTCGTTAATACTAGTGTAAAGGATTAATTGGCACGTGATGGAGATTTTGGATTCAGACAGACTTTTAAATTTACATAGTCAAGCTTCAATCCACAGATCTTTAAAGTTCTTAGAATAACTTAAATCTATTTATAAAAAGAATATGAACAGTCAGTCACCTTCTTAACCGTCTATCCCTTCATGGGGTTGCAGAGAGAGCCAGAGTCCATTCCAGCTGGTTTGGTAATTTGATTTCTGCTTCAAAAATTAAAAGATTTTTACCAATGTTTTTTAGTTTCTGCCATAATTTGTGTTTTTATAATAACTTTTTCCTAAGTTTTTAAAACTATGCAACCTCTTTTTAGAGAGTTGCTGCTTACAAACTGATGGCATGACAATGAAATTAAAAAAAGACAGAGACTTTCTATTGATTTTGAAAAAAGAAAATGGGTAAAATGTTTTAGGTTAATACCCATCTGACAGGAGGAATTTATGATGCATTAGTAATATAAATCTATAGGTCAAGTCCCTTCAGTCAAATTTCTCAAGCAGTTTAAAAAAGTCCATTTTTATAAATATGCTAGAGGAAAATGGAAATTTTCCGCCTCCAGCCAGAATTAATTGTAACATGGCTTCTCTTCATACTCTTCTTCAAAATCTTAATGACTCAAGAGCTTCTTGTGTGAGTTAAATCAGCTCCAAGTTGGAAATAAAATACAGAGTTATCGTTCCAACATCATTACCTGGTCCTGCAGTGAATAATCAAACCGCAAAAATGCGAGTCCGAGGCCTGTCACGTCCGTACTCATGGAGACTCCAGCGCACACACCCTCGGGCAATACCCGATTCTGCCCATGCAGCTCTCCTGCTATTCCGCCCCATCTTCAATTGTGCAGTATTGTACGTGACATGCACACACACACGCACAGTGCCACACCATGCTTGTGCAAAGGAATATGCTCAATCTGCTTTGTCGGGGTGGTGGTTTTGTGAGGTGTTGTACGCTAACCAGACATCCGCTGACCTCTTCTAATTTTAGTTTCTATTTATTTGTTTATTTACTTACTCATGTGCTTTTTTTTCTGCTGACTTTTTATCTGGTGCCTGATAAGATTTATGTTGGGTTTGTTTGTGAGCAAGTAAACAAAGAAGCTAAATTTGTTTAATCAGATCGAATAAATTCTGACTCGATTCAGTTTAAATGAGTATTTTTTAATTGAGACATTTTTTAAGTGAAATTCTACTGCACTATTTTCTACAATGAATTGTGTTCTTGACCCAATCAATGCATGCATTATATTCTTCATGGTAACTAGCTGTTCATAGAGTACACTGTTGGGGGCAACCCAGGTGGGTATCCACCTGGGTGCCCTCGGTAGATAAACTGAATTTCGGCACCTATTGTTCATAAAGCTTCTGGTCTGTAATTTTTTTTTCTCCTTGTAGATCATAATTATAAAATAGATCTTTTCATTTTTTTTTTCATTAATTTCTATGAACGTTCCTAAAGTTACATCACTGCCCAATTTTTGCCAACCAGGAGTAGTATAGGTATACTACTCTTGGTTGGAAAGTAGTACGTATGTCAACCGGCTGAAATGAGCTTCCTACACAGGGGGATTGGACTCTCACTCAGAGATAGAGTGAGGAGCTCTGCCATCCAGGAGAGGCATGGAGTAGTGCTGTTGATCCTCCAGGTCAAGAGAAGCCAGATAGGGTAGTTCGGGCATCGCCTCGCTGGTGAGGTGTTGCGGGCATGCCCCACTGGTAGGAGACCCAGAGGCAGACCCTGGACTCGCTGGAGAGACTATGTCCCACCGCTGGACAGGGAACACCTCAGAATTTTCCCAGCCTGGGTGGATTAGGGACTCCCGGTTATACGGGACAATGCAGCTGGAGTGAGAGAAGCCTGGGCTTCCCGTCCAAAGCTGTTGCCCCCGCGACCCAGCCCCTGATAAGCGGAAAATGACGGAAAGGAGTGGTAGTGTTTCCTCTTTTCAAGAAAAACAATCTATAAAATTAGATAAATTGTAGCTGAATCTTTGTTTTGATAAAATGTCTTGCGATAAATACACACAATAATTTTATAATAGTTGTGAAGCATTATCATTCATAACGATCTGAAGCAGTTTTAACTCCATATTTTTTTTTGAGTGTTTAAACAAAGAAAAGTGTGAAAATGTCAATGGTTGTCTGAGAGAAGTGTATAAAATGTGAGAGATTTTTTTTTTTTACCAGCCTTAAAAACCTATAATCATTAAAAAAAAATCAGAAAACAAAATTTTGAGTAAGAGTGCTATAATAAGTGTGAAAAGACAAATTCGTCCCGTAAAAGGTAAGAAAATTATTATAGAAAAAAAAGCTTATCAAAATTTTACATTTGACCCATGAAACACATGTTGTAGCAAAATAATTAAGTGAAGCCAAACATTTCTTGTGTTTTTTATAATTTGGTGAGTTGATCTGAACCTTTTGTTTGGTAGCATATGTAAAATAAATGGGGTCGACTCTCCACATTTACACTTTTCAGACATCCTAATGTTTGCAGAAGTCTTTCACACTGTTTCCTTCTCTGTACAATTCTCCTGACTGACACCTGACAGAATGTGTGTGACTGGAGTTAAAGGTAAACACACGCGTGCTAACACCTCCGCAAAGCATGTCACCTGCTCTCAGCAGGCAGCTTGAAAAGAAGAAGCTAGGATGGGTGATGGAGCATGGGGACAGCAGCCTAAGCGTGTAGACATTGGTGCTGTCTTGTGAAGGTGTGAATTTGTCTTTACAAAACAACACACAATCCCAGACATAAAGGAGCAGAACAAAGTGTGTTCACATGGCAATGAAAGCTCAGAGCAAAGGAAGACAGTGTGGTGTGGTAGCGCTACATTGAGGAAAAATTGGGTTTGAGTCAAATTTAAAATCCAAATTTTATGAATGAAGTTGAAATATTGTAAAACTAATTGACATGTTGTGGGGGGAATCAAATGTCAAGAATAAAATCAGTGTGTGTCAAGATTAATGCTTAAATATCGAAATTAAAGTTGAAATTTTAAGAGTAAAGTCAAAATTTAACAAATTATTGTTGAGATTAAAGTCAAATCAGATTAGATTCAAATTGTTTGGATTAAAATCACATCATCAGTTGGTGTAAAAATGTAAGTTTTATTATGAATATAAAAAAGTTGTGTTATCTGCGGCACAGTGGCCTCATAGCAAGAAGGTCATGGGTACGATTCTCGGGTGGGGACGAGCCTTGGAACACTGGCCTTTCTGTGTGGAGTTTGCATGTTCTCCCCATGCATGCATGGGTTTTCTCCGATTACTCCGGTTTCCTCTCACCCTCCAAAAACACGCATGCTATGTTGAGTGGCCACTACGTGATTGCCCCTAGGAATGAATGTGTGTGTGTATAGTTGTATGTGGCCCCGTGACAAACTGGCGACCTGTTCGGCATGTACCCTGCCCCTCGCCTCGATTCGTCCAACAAGGGCTCTGACACCTCCCGTAAGGTATAGACGGTTAAGAAGGTGACTGAGTCAAGTTTGGTTATCATTTAAATTTAAGAAAGAAGGAGAAATGTCAAGAATAAAATCCAAATGTATTGAATATGGTTAAGATGTACAAATTATAGTAAGAATGTTGACAAAAAAAAATATCAAAATTTCAACATCAAAGTCATAATCCCAAAAAACATAGAAAAATGTTCAATTTTAAGTTTTAGATTAAAGTCAAATTTTGAGTTTTAAGTTAACAAACAAGAATAAAATTCAAGGGTTTGTGTGTTTAAGTGACCTTTTAAAGCTTGAGGCTGATTTCCAAGTAAAAATTTTGAGATTAACTGTTGAAATTTTGAAATACAAGTCAGAAGCGGGATCGAATCCCACTGAGCTCATGTTTAGGTGTCCTTGGGGAAGACACCTGGCCCCCCGTTTCTCCCACCATTGGCACCGTCGTGGGAGCCATTCCCGTTAAGGAATGAATAAAGTATATACTTATTATATTTATAACATAACAATCTTAAGATTAAAGTTGGAAGGTTTGAAATAAAGTTTAAATTTACGCACAGTTTCAGAGTTGATCTCCTTAATTTTATTAAATGACATTACAGTATTTACGTGTTAGATGAAAAACGACTTAACGGAAGCGTACACAATCTTTTAGCACAAAAAACAGCGATTATTTGTGTACACTTGGCAAATATTAACACTCGCCTTGATCTTCAATGACTTCTTCTGGCTTTGCTAATATGCTACTAGTGGGAAATAAAAACGTAATTCAAAAGAGAAATAAAAAAACCACAAAAACTAAACAAAAACATGTCTCACAGCTAGCATCCACATGCATATGCTACCTGCAGTTTCAGTCCACGCTTGGGACCAAGAGGTCACCAACAGCACAGCAATGCACAACTGTTCACAATGGCACGTCAAATCCTGCAGCAGTAGTGTTTTGCATGTCAAAAAGGCCTTTCTCTGAAAGGCCTGACAAGATGCAGGAAGATCAGTCACGCTGTAACGGAAAGATAACGTCACCAGAATCTGCTAGGACATATTGAAGGGGGGAAAAAATCACACTGTGACACATACCACAAAAGCTGCATTTAAAGCTGGAGCTGTACAGTTACAGGCTGAGATTAATGTATAATGACAACAAGGGAAAAAAAAGAAAGAGGGGGAGGTTAAAAAAAAGGAAGAAAAATCAATACAGTTTTTTATGACATTTCCATCTACTATGGCCAGCGCATCTGTAATGCTATTGAAACGGCTGCATTGGTGAGAAGGTATGGTCAAAGCTTCTATGGAGAAGAAACAATAGAAGATGAGAGTGTTAGAGGGTCCACAGATAGCTCGCTGGAGGCTGTCTGCAATGGCATGAGATGTTTTATTTTCCCATTTTCTGGACGTAATCGTAAGAACAAATGGAGTGTGTGCATTTGGCAAAGAGGTCTGTGGGTTATCCTTATGTTTGAAATAATCCGGCCTGCATCCCACATCTTGCATACAAAACGTAAAATCACACTGAAATGTAATGTTTAAAACACGCTAAAATATTTAAAACGTTTTTTTTTCTAAAATGCTCATAAGTTTTAACACACTTAGTTGTTTTTTTTGTGAATGATAGTTTTATGATGAAATCCAGCTGCAGGTTTGGCTTTGAGGAATTTTTTGACAGTTTAAAGTCACTCCTGGATGGCTTGTTAGAGCTCGGGAAGGCAAGTACAAACGCACACCGCTATGCACACACAGGAGCGAGAGGGAGAGCCAAACTGTACACTACATAAACCTGCTTGTCATAATAATGATGAGAGCCGACTCCATTATGTTCTTTTGAGTTTATTTCTCTGATTTACCGGAGTCGAAGCGACGCGTGCCTGGGATGGTCTCCAAGGTTGCTGTCAGGGGGAATTTAATGTCCTTGGCTTTAGCATCTTTCTGGGAGCCTGTCACATCGGCTCAGCGCTGACTGGCACACCAGCCGGGACCTCTGGCTTTGTGAATATTAATAGAATATTGATACTGCCAAAACACTGTGATGGGATTCTTATCCTTTCCACTCCAGATTTTTCATTTTGCAGGACATTCCTGCAACTTTTTGTTCCCGTTACCTGTTCATACCTGAAGCCTTACCTAAGTTAAATTAAATGCAGGTTTGTTTGATGCTTGTGATGAACACTTTCACACGAATGCTTCTGTCATTGCCGCTGCACCGTGCATGTACTTTCATGTGGACATTGCTTAAAACAGTGACTCAACCCTGAAGAAACTGGGAACTCATCCAACTATTGTTATTAATCTTTCTAGTTGCACCAACTGGTACTGGCATGATCTCACTGGTGCTTTGATTTTTTTTTTCTTAATAACTTAACAGACGTTGGATTTCTTTCCCAGGCTTGTTTTTGATCTTATAAAGAGATAATTTAGTGTCTTTATGACAAGTGCTGGATCTGGTGTTTTATATTTAAGTTACACTAAAGTGTCAATTTCACTATTGTAAAAAAAATGAACAAAAAGAGAAGATGCTACTATCTTACTACGGTCTATAATTATTGATCTCTTTTCTTTGAATTATTTTTTTAAGTTTCAATACAAATACTCTAAAACAGGTGGTTTAAGATTGCATTAGATTAAAATTCAGTTATAAAAATGAATGGTTTACTAAACAGATTTACTCTTTTTAATAAAAGTTAAAAGGGTTTGTAGCAGACAGACACTTCAAATCCTTTTTAGACATGATTCCTCAATTTTTTAAAGAACTTTTTGGGATTCCGTTATTAGATCATTTAGTTACTTATAAATACTTGTCAAACTTATAAGAATTGTGTGGGTTCTCTGAAGGACATTAATGCGGAGGGTATTTTATATTTGATTTACCGTAATTATCCAGTGCATTGGCAACCCTGTTGTTTAAAGAAATTCTCATGCAATTGTGGTTTTATATCCATTTAACGTGTTTTTGAAACTTGTAAAATGAGAGACACTGAGGATCTCTCTAGGAGTGACCAGGATGGGCAGGATCAGGGGAACAGCACATGTTAGAGGTTTTGGAGATAAAGTCAGAGAGGCCAGACTGAGATGGTTTGGGCATGTACAGAGAAAAGTACATCAGCTGAAGGATGCTGGGTTTGCAACCACCAGGAAAGAGGCCGAGAGGAAGACCAAAGAGGAGGTTCATAGATACAGAGAAGGAAGACATGAAGATAGTTGGTGTGACTGAAGAAGATGCAGCAGATAGGGTTAGATGGAAACTGACTTGCTGTGGCAACCACTGAAGGGAAATGCTGAAAGAAGAAGAAGACTCTTAGTGAGGGTATCCATATTTGTGAAAATTCTGTAGAAATACTGACACAATGTGCAAAGATGGCTTTTTCTGCTGTAAAAAAAAACAACAACAAAACAAAACATCTAAATGCTCCTATTTAAACTAAATCAACCTTGCACATTCTCTGCGTGCACTTTTAGTTGCCATACCGGGCTTTGGCACCAGAAACTATTTTCAATAATTGATTCTGCACCCTAATTGAACAGCAAGACTGAAAGACATAGCTCATTACTTTACTCGTTAGTTAATTATCGGAGAAGTAGGACAAGTCAATAAAAGTGAAGGCAGTAAATTCCAATACTAATTATCCGAGCTTCCTTCGAGACATATTTAAAGGCAGATTAGTTACCTGAATGTCCCGTGACAAAATCAGAGAGGGCAAATGAGGGATTTTGCGGGGATGGCGAGGGGTGACACTAAAAGAGGAGAGTCGGTTTCAGAGAGCTGCCTGGAGTCATTAAAACAGAGATGTCATAGTTACAGCAGTTTAATGAAGCTCCCCAAAAGAGAAAGTTTTCATCCACTTGGGGATTTGAGGTGAGGCAAGCAGAGATGTATAGATGGGGAATTGGACATATTTAAATAATGAAATCAGTTGTCCTCCTTTCTGCTGAAATATTTAGCTGTTTTATTACCATCAGGCTGTAAAACTCTTTCTGTATGACTTGTAATAATGAAAGTCAAACTGGAATAATTTCACATGATGCGTCTGCGGTATCAGCTGGGATTTGGGCCTTTGACACACAGCCCCAAATTGATTAATGAGGAGAATTGATTAAAACAATTTTTCCCCCCTTTCATTACCAGCCTCTCTACCTCTATTTGTTTTCCTGGCTAACACTGCCAATAATAACCGTTTGACATATCGGGCCCAGTGCGAATACCCGTGACCGGGTTCAAGCACTTCATGAGGGGTGGGGAATGATAGACGCAGAGGGGTGTGATGTGCTTTGCAATAGTGTTACACAGATGCCACATCGGCCAATCAGAACGCAGAAAAAGTGCAGGGCCAAGCGAGCGTTAGCGTCTTTTTTCACATGCAAATGCTGCAATGTGATAATAAACACCTGACATGGAGCATGACTGAATTATCCTGCCTGTTTAATCAAAGACTCTCCACTCCTACCCCTCCTCCTTTTGCATCCTCCCCTTCTTGCTTTTTGTAACACTTCATCACCTCCTTTTCTCTCTCTGTTTTTTTCTTGATTCATACTCTACTCAGTGTTACTTTCAATGGTCTTTTTTTTCCCTCCTCCTTTTCTCCATCCTGTCTTCACTTCCAAATCTGTTAATCTCCCTCTCTGTCACTCTCGACCTCCCATCACTCAGCTGTTTTCACAGTCATATATTATCACTTTTTCCGTCAATTGGCTTTAGCTGTGGTAAGTTTTGTGAGGAACCATTGACGGGGGCCCCTTTGGGGACGAGGAAATGACAGAAGGCGGCCTTTATTTACCTCTGTGGCCCCTACCGTGTCATCTGCTTAATCATGTGGCTAATCGACAACACTGTCTCCCCGCTCGCCCGCACCCGGACAATGGGGAACCTCATTCATATTTAATACAATGGAGTGTTTAAGTCATTGCACGCGTCTGAAGAGGAGGATATTGTGTTTCATTGTGAAGAGCTCCACAGAGACCTCCTCCCTGCCCACCCAGACCTCCCTATCTGCCCTCCTCCTTCCAACTAGCATATGCTTGGCACTTCTGGTGTTAAGCAGGCGGGCCGCGGCCAGTGCAGCTGGCTGGATGCGAGAGCCTCGGCCTGGTATCAAAGCATTAATTCTCATGATTAATTCAAATGCTTAATTCTGCTTTATCACGGGTTTAGAAAAATAACCAAGACAAATATGTACCCCACTAAAGAATGAATTACATGGAAGTGTGTTTAATTATGCAACAGAGTGTATAATAGCGGGATCTTTTCCCAGCACTAATCTCCATGCCACCTCCACTTCAGAGAGCATGGTGTCAGATGCTGAGTACCATGTGTTGCCTCTTTTCTCTTAAAAGGAGATTTATCCCACAAAAACAGCTTGCTGTGTGTGCCGGATCTGTTTCGTGTCTGTTGCTACTTAAACACTCAACATGGAATTGCAACGGTCCAACTAAACTGCAGCTGAACTCTTTTAAAGCTGAAAAACTTCTTCTGATGTGAAAAGTCAATATAAACTCCCTCACTGCATCTTTCTCTCTCTCGTCTGCTCACTTGCCTGTTTCTTTAAAAGATTAACCAGGGTCATTAAGGACATGGAGAAGGTTCGTTTTGTCATTATGAGCAGCAAATTAATCATGAGGTGGTGGTGGGGGTGCCATTTAATGACACACTTCCACGGACTGATTACTTGTGTTCTTGCTAATTACATCAGTTAACTACAGTGCACCTATGATGGTCCTTTTGGTATTTGGTCTCTCAAGCCCGATGGGCCTCCTTAAAGACGCTTTATTTTCTCCTCAGAGCAAATTAAAGAACATAAAAGAAACAGCTGTGTACGACACCGTCCCCTGATGAGCCTATTACTGTCCCGTCTGCCCGCGCCACGGAAAGGAACTTAACTGTGTCCTATAACCTTAAAAATGGAGAGAATGCCACTCAACAGTTTTACAGTCGCAGGGCAGTTCGCCGCCTCATCTCTCACTTCTTGTCTAAATGAAAGGAGCACAAAAGCTCAGTGTCATTAAAAACCACCACCATTAGGGGCCGGCTGGCTTCATTTGTCCTCCATTATTAGCCAAGACGGCTCAGCCTTTAGAGCCTCAGTGCTTACGAGCAGGGGGCCAGGCACCAGAATACAGGTTAGACAGAGGGCCGCAGCCCAGATAATAAGGGAGGGAATCTTGGGGCAGGTGAGGGTCAAACTGGACACTTCCTAGCATGCACCAAAGAGCCATTCATCTGAATGGAAATGTCAGCGGAGACCATCAGGTCAACAGCTCCAGGCTAACTTGGACCTGGGTGTGACTCCTGACACTCAACAGTGGACAGGGGCCAGATAATGGGTTTAGGACCCTGATGGTTATCTCCTCAACTCTGGCTTGTTTTCATTCCTTTCCTCCACTGCCCCTCCTTCTATCCGTCCGTCTTCTCCACCCCCTTCTAATGACAACTGAGGAGGGGTCAAACGGTCCAATTCCACAGAGATTTTTTTTTTGGGGCGGGGAAAAGATATGTGGTAGATGTATTGCGATAAACTCGATGTTACTTTGAAAGAGCAACTCAGGAGTCAGGAACATGAATGAGAATCTTGTTTTCTTTGTGATGTGTGCCAGTGCTATTTATAGAGTGTGTGCAAACACCCCACGTCCTGCCTCAGGACCGTCATAATTGGTAGCTTTATTTATTTTTCTTACGATACGAATCAGATATGAAAATATTTCATTCATCATTACTCATCATCTCCGCCAATCTGAGGGCTAAAGTTTCATTTTGATTCTATCTTAAAGTATAAAGGTCCTCTACAAGTAAAGAAAAAATAAATCTGTTTTTATGGTTATTAAAGAAAAAATATTTGACAATTTGAAAACTAATAGTTGCAAAAAATTGAGATATTTTATAAACACTTGTTTTTATCAGAAAAGTAAACTTTTTTTTAGCACGCAGATAAAAATCCACATTTTTCTCATGCCAAAATCATTTGAAGCATTTGGATTCTTTTGATTCCATTTTTTTTTTAGATTGAGACAGCTTAGAGGAGATCCTGAAAAGACCTTTTGAAACGGACCAGGGCAGCTAGTCTGGCTATTTTGTAGACCCCCCTTCTCCTTCTCCCTTTCCTTGGCCTGTTTTACAATCTCATTAAATCGGGCCTTTGTTTTGCCACTTTTCGAAGCTCTGATCTCTGGCTTAGGACGAGTCAAGAGGCCGAGACAGTTTGAAAAAGGCTCCGTCCTCCACAAAGAAGCTGCTTGTTCGCAATCATTCCCCTCTTCAACATCGCTCAGACAAAAAAAGAAGAGGGAGAGAGCAAGAGGGTCATTCACTGGTGCGATATCGTGAGAACTTAATGAAAGTTTTATAACTCTTGAAATGTTTATGGCCTTCCCACTCAGCAGCTTGTCGTTCCAATTAATGGCACATTCTGACATGAGCATGTGATCAGAGCTGCTCCAACAGGCGGCTAAAAGAAAAAAAACGCTGAATACAGTGGAAATTTTACCCATAAAATAAACATTTTAAAGGACTATTCTGATGTAGTGTTTTTACATTGTAACGTTTTTTGCAAAAAAAAAAAAAAAACTACACAAACTTCTTTATTGACTTCCAAATCCCATTAAGTTTTTTAGCTTGATCAGTGTGTCAAGATGGAATTTCATTACTAGAAAAATATTCATCAACATTGGCTTTCTTCTGCAAGACTACACATAATTATGTTATAAATTGGATGTTAAATTTTAAAGGACTTCCGAAAAAGCTCTTTAAAGGCAGGTTGTGTTTCTGTCACTACATCATGCAACAATCCAAACAATGAATGGGTGAGTGTTCCATCGAACGGCCAGAAATGAACATTGAACGCAGCTTTCTACACCCAGCAGACAGTAGTTACTGAATTACTCATCTAGCGGGGACTTTAGCACAGATCCGTCTTGCAACTGTGAACCTGTCATTGGAGCAATGAAGGGGAATCCAGCGCCCATCTGAAACAAATGACAAAGTCTATCGCCCAAGGCCCCTCTCTTCCTCTTCTTAACAGCTACGCTGAGAAGCCATCACTGTCCACAAAATATGATAAAACCCGTGCCATAATAGGATTCATAAACATGCCCAAATACAATTTGCTGAGATGTATTTCAAGAAAAGACAATCATTTACAACTTCTGAGGGGGATTTAGAATAAGTATGTTTGTATGCAAATCCGGCAAGCACGTTTTATGTACTCCGCTTCCACAGATCATGAAAGCGCATTAGATTTATGGCAATGCCTGTGCATAATTGTGAAAATGCCGGGGTGGGGGAAGAAGAAGAAGAAGAAGGAGGAAAAAAGAAGAGGTCTCAGGATTTGTAGTGAGACCTTTTTTGGGGGTTCTGATTAGTGTAGAATGAGCCGAGCTTTTATGCCCTCGACATGGAAAACAATTGCTGCCACTTGGCTGAGTCCTGGGCATCCAGGCCCCTATTGCTTCCACATGGGATGACGCCAACATTTGCTTTTGGCAAAAAAGATAGCTGAGGACAAAAGACAAACAGCAAGTCTTTTGGCAAACTCTTATTCGCAGGCAGGGCCTCCTAATCTATACTTTTTTCTTTGAAAAGAAGGGGAATGATGAATGAAAACTTTGAAATAATTAGACTGTTTTTTGAGAAAAACTTGCAAAATTTGATTACCACTTGGCCTTTTATGAAGGTCTAGTTTGAAAAATGACTGCTCCAGTCCTCAGTAAACACAAGTAGAACATTTTAACCAATAATGTTCAATCTACAAACCCATTTATTACCAATAAAGAAGAAGAGAAACACCTGCTTCTTGCCACCTTAACCTCATTTTGCGATATGTTTTTCTTTCTCACACTCATCTCGTGTGGAAGGTCGCACTGTGCAATGTGGCATGCATTTAGGCGTCTTAGACAGCAGCCGCCTCTTCCTCTATCTGAACTGCTGCCGGGTGGGGTGAAGTGGAGTGGAGGGGATTGACCCAGGAATCCGGAGTTTTTTTGGAATGAGAGTTCAAAGGAACTCCCCGCAGCCTACATAAACCACCCTCAATTGGCACAAAGAGGAAACTCAATTTGCAGGGAGCTGCGCTGTATACTTTTTATAGAGGAACTTTTAGTCATTAGGCCATATACTTCATCTCACTCAAAGAGCCTGGTGACGCGGCAGGAGGCCGCAACGTGCTTCTTCTACAGAGAAAAAGAAAAAAAAAATGAAGCTGGATAGAACCCCCAACTCCATAGAGGAAAAAAAAAATCTCTTAATGAGAGCCTGGTTAGTTCCTGTGTCTTCAGATGGTGTCCTGTTTGTTCAGTAAAGCAAGGGGATCTGCGTTAACCCTTCCACAACAAAATCTGCTTAGAAGGTGTAATCCTATCTAGTATGCATGTAGCAGTCTTCAGGCGGGGCTGTGCAGGAAAAACAGCCAAAGATGCTGTATCAAATCAAACATATGTGTGGAAAAAAAGAAGAAAAAAAAGCTCTTTTTGGGCAACAATCAGTCGGCATTGAATGAGATGGAATTTTTTTCCTGAAAATCTACTTTAAGGTTGTCATATGCATTTTAGTCAAATGGGATTTGGACACGAAACGCAGTTTGAAACATGACAAAAACAGGTCCAATAGTTGATCTGTTTATAAAAATCAGTCACATTCAATGTGCCAGTCCAACTTAAATGGCATACAGTCAAACAATAAGGATCATAAAATAATAATAAAAAGTGACATTTCAATCAAATCGCTGTTTATTTTCAAGCTGAGTTTTTTTTTTTTTTCATTGAACTTTTTTTTTTTATAAACTTTGGAACAATTTAGCAACTGATAATTTTTTTTTTTATTATTTCAATGATTGTATACGACCCAATTTTTTGGGCTAAATTTAAAATGATCATATTTTTCCACAGCATAAATGAGTGCACCTTTTTTTTTTTTCCTTACTTTTATGTAAGTAAAGATAACCAAACATTGAAAAATATTTGACCCATTTTTATCAGTCATCCAACAAATGCCAAAACTTACGAAATAAAAATTTCAGGTGTACTAAAAATTTGTCCTTTAATGGCTATAATTATCATAATTTTGCCTCTGTTTGGGGTCCACGTCGATGCCATCTTTCATAAGTTCTACATCCTCCAGCCCACCTGCGTTCTTTGTAACCTTTGTGAACTCTGACCTCACCACGCAGCTCTTGCCAGCCATCATATTTGTCTCTTTGTGTCCTTTGTTGCCCTTCCACCCCTCCCCTCGCTCCCTCCACCGTGTATGGCAGATTAATGACAGCTAATAATATCTGATGTTCCTGGACATTGCGTCCGGTAATGAGATGCATTCCCAATGGGTAAGCAAGGTGTCACCACTAACAAATTCACCGTCGCTGTGTGCAATTAGCCTGTAAAAAGGCTGGAAAAATACACTAAATCAGTACCGGCGAAGATGGATGAAGCGCACGGGAAGAAAAATACCCCTTTGTTGCCAAACAGCCAACACGGAAGAAGAGAGAGAAAGAGAGGAAAAATGTCCCTTTTCTTTCTCCACATCTTTCTCCTGTAGGAGATGTGGACAGGTTACCTTTATGGAAACATTATTCCTTGACTGCTCTCTGGCAGGAGTTCATTACAGCTCAGCCTAACGTTGAAATATTCTCTGCAAAATGTCAGCGTATGTAAATGAGGACTCAGTGCTCATTCGCGTGTCATGTTTTGTTAAAAGTTGTTGCAACCTTTCTTTGCTCCTTATTTCTTGCTTTCAGTCTTCCTCATTGGGGGGGATTCAGCCCAAAACCCTCTGAGAAAAGCAAACGAAAACATCACGCTTGCTGTCTGATGTTGGCCATTTAACATTACTGATTGTAAACAAAAAAAAATAATCTGTAATTTTTAATGTGAAGTAAAGTCTAGAATGAATGTTTTACATAAAAGTTAAATCAGACGCCAAATAATCGATTTTCTATGTTGTGACTGTTTTTTATCTGCACTAGTAGGCCATATTAAATCATGTTCAACAGCATTGATCCCCCAGGGCAGTTTAAATATTAGTGAGCATTAAATCAATATCAGTGCATGCTGTTGTTACACACTAAAAAGGACGCTGGCATGATTCAACATTTATGCAAAACAACAGCTAAACTCTGGCAGAATGTCTTGGCTGGTGCCATCCTCGTTGTACAGACCCCGTGGCTACCCAGAACGATGAGAATGGATAGATCGTCCATTTTCAACAATCCATGTGTGTCCGGTCACAGAGCTACTCCTCCAATGTGACAGTTCGCACAAGTGGCTAATGCTATGCTAAAACGCTAGAACCAAAACAGTTTGCTTCACTAGAGGTCGATCGGGTTAATAATTTCCTCCTTTCTGGAGCTTGTACTTACTACTATATAAATCCATGAATGATTCAACTTCTCATTGTTACACATTCAAAAATTTATTTCTTGCAGATGCCAAGAATTTCACCTAGAGGTGCGAGAAAGGCGGTTTTGTTGCATTGCGCCTCTGAAAAGAATACTGCAGTGCTCCCGTATTCAGCTGCCGACTCCCCGCTCGGCTTTGTGCCCCCTGCTACAATGCACAGGCTGTTCTGTGAGGCTTCTATCAGCCTAATGAAAATTACATTCACACCCGCACCGCTCCTGCCTATACAATCTACATTATGCAACAGATGAGCATTGGGGCTGAGTGCCTAAGTTTTGGTAGCTTTTCTTGAGCAGGATCAAACTGGAAGCGCGGGTGGAATGTTGGCTGTGATGTGAATTTGATGAGTTCAACAGTAAAAATATTCACTTTTCCAGTATAATGAGAACGACAAACAGGCCTTCACAGGGTAGACTTTTCCAGTTGACTTTTTTTTTTTTTAGGAGAAAATCTTCTTTACGATGTGATTATGAGGGGTAAAATTGATATAAAAATGAACTTTTTGGAATAATTGACTCTGTGCTCATAAGGAGAAGGGATCCTGTCATTTATTATGAGCCAAATGTATGCTACAATCTGGGAAATCCAGTTAGAAGAAAAGTGATGAGTTTCAGGAAGGCACTGAAATCTACATGCAAATGCATAATAATCACACATCTACAATATTGCAATGTTAAGAAGAAAAAAAAATACCTTGAATTCAATTATCTCGTGGGCTGGAATAATCATAATGTTATTGGAAACTCAATTATGGAGGCAAGCCATGTCTGGAAATTAGCTGAACTTAGCTAAGGCAAGTCAGCCCCTTGAATTCATCAAGTATGGATTATCACAATATTACATGTTCACTTTGATTCTGCTGTCCAAAGACAAACATTCCCAGTCACTGCAGCATAGTCCCTACGTTTGTTTTATTCATGAACTGTGCTCTGATCTATTATACATACAAAACTGATTCTATGCTGATCGCCTCAGGCTAAGAGGCTCAGACATAGAATTAATTATATTATATACACATGCATGATAATTGTGTACGATTCGGTCAAACACAGAAGTATTTCTCCATGTGTGATTACCATTGTTGCTTCACCGGCAATTATTTTCATTATTGTTGCTAATATTGTTAATGTTATTGTTTTCTCATTACAGCATTTCTCTGGGGCTTATTTGGAAGATATTAGGATGTATGTGACCACTACTCTGGAATAAATCATGGCTTTGGCTGACGAGGCCCATGACATTAATACACAAGCGGCACGCTCATACAGCAAGAAAATTACTTTGAAATTAAACACCAGGCTAGTACAGGTCAGGCACAGGAAACAGTGATAAGCACGCTAATTCATTAAAAATATTAATGAAATATCCCCCTCGACACAGTGTGCACGGAGACAACTATACATTTGAATATTGCAACATTAAAAGCATTTCCTCTGGCTGATATGACTACTAGATCTTACTTTATTATTAATACTACAGCAGTTGATACTTTTACTCCTATTTTTTCATGCATGAGCATGATTGAAAATATCATTTCCATTTGGTGCTGTTAGCTTCACGCATGGTTTTGTTATCAAATTCCACCACACACAGCAATGCCCAATATGATTCCAGTCTCAGATTTGCCAAAGACATTTATAATAAACACGCCGCCTTTATGCAGAGAGTTGGACCTACGGAGGTCAATTGCATGCCTGGTTGGCATTTCTAATGAACATTTGAGCATGGACCATGAAAATAAAAAAGAAGTGGGCTGGGATTTTTTTGCTGATATTTGCATAAATCTATCCACAATGTAAACGCACAAGTAGAACAAAGTTTTTGGTTAATCTTAATTCTTGTGGCCATGTCTTCTTTTTTAATTCTTCTCGTATTAAGCTTGTAAACACCTGTTTTCTTAAGACCCAGCATCAATGATTCCTGTAATGTGTGCATTCCTCTGAGTATTTGTGTCTGTTTCTGTCAACTTCCAGAGTTGCTTTTTGGTTCACTCTGTCATCAGCCTTCCTTGTGTTCCCTCTGCTACCCTGCCTGCCACGGCTGAGCCGGGGAACATGCAGCCTCGCACCGAGACGACTTCAATCCCCTATTATCAGGAGAGCGCACATTGCTGCTCACAAGGGTTTAATTTATTTGTGCCTGTTTCAGCCCAAGATTAAAGTTTAATTGGCGCTGACTGGCAGCTCCCAAGTTTTGACTAATTCTCCTTATCGGGAATCCTTACCGAGTAGCTTTGGGCAATGTGAGGCCTGCCTGGTTGCTTGGCTGTGTGCGTGGCAGCGGTGCCCACACACACACACATATATACAATTGCACACTTTTGCACTCTAAGGCCCAAATGTAGCAACAATATAATCCCTTTTTTGATTGGTTGGTACATTCTGTACCTGTGACATGTTATTTTGAGGTGTAATTTTTTATATGAGTGCAAAGAAAATTTGTGTGTTTTAGTCTGTAGATATATGAATATGTGTGTGTGAATAGGAATGTATGTTAGCTTCATTTTATTCTTGGCAAGGCCCTCTAAAGCTTCTAGATTGTTGGGTAATTAGACATGCATCACATTATTCACCACAGATTTTATAATTGATTTGTAAAAGTGGAACCATTATGCTGCAGTGCAGACCACTCATGTTTGTGGAACGCACTATTGTGACTCAATGTATATGGGAAGAAATCTAAAAGTAACATTTCCCAGCAGTAAACAGCAGAAAAGAAGAAGCTGTGGGTTGATGCTGCTAATGTTGCCACATTTTTCATAAGTCGTTCTACCATAAATCATTATAAAGTGTATTACCATGAAAGAGATGCATTTCCATAAATGTGTGTTTATGCCGGAGCGATACACGAACATAAATAACGCTGATAATCTCCGGCTGTGTTTGATCAGCCAAATCTGAGTCTGAGGGTGCAATCATTTGTGACCTGTAATATTAGCGGCAGCTATTAAAAGCTGGAGAGGATTTGCAAAGCTTCATTTAGTCAGATGGGGAGATGTGCGTGAAATAGAGTTCTTTTGGTTGTAACTAATGTCTGTAATTCTAATGAGCGCGGTTTCTGTGTTGCAGATATGAGCTCTTAAACTAGGAAGTATTGGATTAGGAGTGTTCTTATAAGGGGAAATGGACCCCAGTTTAAACACAATGACTCAAAAATTTTCTCTCAAATTCTTTCTTTTGATGTATTTAAGATGAGTGAATGAACATACACTCATGCTTACTTTCACTCCACCCCGTTTAGTCACATATTGATGCATGATACTGACATTTTTCCAACATTACATTTAAAAAATGCCAGCATCTTGCAGAAAGGGCTTTGCTGTGACTCACCACTCGGTCATATTTGCAACTAAAAACAAGTGTGTCAGAGGCTTTGATGCACTAGAATGACTTCAGAGAATGAGATAGAAAGCAAAAGGAAGAATAATAGGGAAATGGGTTTCATAGTCAGGTCTGAAATACAAAAGGTTTAGGAAAAAATGATGCTAGTAGAACATTTAGGAATGGAAAGTACTGACACATCAGCATAGAGAAGAAGGGAAGAAAAAAGTTGGAAGCAGCTTTTCACTTGCCAGAGGAAATCCAAAAGGATGCCAAATTTACTATTAGCATGTGTGCTATGTCCAACTGGGGACAAACAGCTCTTTATGTGGAAGTAAATTCAGTGACATGGTTCAGCCAGAAGGAGAGACAGGAAAAAAATTACCAGATGGTCCACCATAACACTGATAAAAATAGAAAAAAAATGTGTAAACAAAAATTTATAATCGCTGTCATAAAAACACTACCGAAATTAGAACTTAAAAGGAGCTTGTATGTAATACAGATTGTGTCATGATCCTTCTGGCCCAATATTATCTTGTCTACTCTCACCACATCTGCCCAGGACCCAATCCTGCCCATGTTGGGTACCAAACTGACCCACCTGTCTCTCTTGTTCCCAAATAAACCAGCAAAACATGGCGCATTTACTTTGAGTAAGGTTAAACTCGTTACTTGAAAACGCATGTAGCCTCAAAGACGAACATAGCCAAATTATCACCAAAGACAAAAATTACAATATTTTTTGTCTGTCAAAACCTTTTAGCATGTTTGCTCATAGTTCTAGTTTTATTCCAAAACTAGTTCCTGACTGTCCAGAAACACCAGCTCAAATGATTGTGAATGGTTTAAAAAGGGGGGAGACGGTGGCTCAGTGGTTAGAGTGTTCGCCTGCAGGCCGTAAGTTTACCAGAAGTTTGCAGGTTCGCATCCTACTGAGTTTAGGTCTACGGTCCTTGGAGAAGACGCTGTCATAGGTGGCAACCTGCTGTGGTGTAGTGCCACACATAAATTTCCTGGTCAGGGATTAATAAAGTATGCAAAAAAAAAATTAAACATACCAGCGGGTTGCTTCTGATTTCATAATAAAATATTTTCAAGGCTGCACACTGAGTACCTTTAACGTTAACAATTTAAATGCCCAAATGATATTTTAAATTCAAAGACAAATTAATTTGTTCAAAGAAATTGACGGATAACTCATTGGATAAAAGAGAGATCATTTGTTACCAATATTTTAGTTGCTGGCATGTTGTTTGCAAAAGTGACACTGGAGCATGATCCATTTATACAGAGGACACACACACACACAGTGATAAATTCACACACACACACACACGCACACACACACACACACACACACATACACGCACAGAGATGGACACCATATCCTTTGGACTTGGTGAGATTTTTAGCTTGGAGTCACTATTTGGATCAGATGAAAATGGAGTGTGTTGACCATGTGTGTATGTGAAGCATGGGTGTAAGTGTGAATGGCTGTCAGTGTGTTTGGATGGGGGGAGGCTGGTTCTAATGAATCCCCCAGGTCTGTGGGTCTTGCATTGACAGCTGCTAATTTCACCTGACAGTGCAATGCCGCCGCTGAGCACAACCTGGCAACCAATCGGCACGCATCAGTCTCAATCAGGAAACGATACCCCCTCCTTTGGTGGCCGCGGACAAGTAGAAACCCTTTACTCAGGGTTAATGCTTGGTATCAGGATTTCCTCAACCCCAAGGAGACCACCTGATCCAGACCAGGAGAAAGACTTTAGTGAGTCTAACGCTACCTGACCTTCAGGTGACAACCACTGTTCCAATTCTGGTGTCACTTGTGTGGCACCAGAGGAAAAGGGGGATAAGCTCTAGAGAAGCATATCGATGCAACTCTCTGGACCTCTTCTCAATGCTACCGCCTTGGCTTATTGCCTCATTTTACAATACGTTCTCTAAAACACTGTGTAGGCCACCTGATGAGTGTGAGAGTGGATTCCTCTCAAACAGAAGCCAAGCAGCACCCAATGGACAGATGGCGTCACGCTACTGAGCTGAAGCAAAGAGTAACGTCTGCCAAATACCAGGGGTTGCCAGTTGTGGTGTAACATTGTGCATAGACAGTATATGAATGTGTTTGTGTACACTTTGGAATTTTATTAGCTGTACGATTGGTGTCTTGACGTGTCTCAAACCGTCTTTGCATGGGCTAGGCTTTACCCCAAGAGATTTGTAGTTTGAGAATAATCTACACTCATTCGCACAGGAAAATAAATCTTATGTTCAGAAATTTTACGTAGTGTATGACATACAGGCATGTGAGAAAATTAGGACACCCCATTAAATAATCAGCTTTTTATTTAGAAATGGTTCACATACCAATATCCAGTCATGTTTATATGTATTTTTCAAAAAGAAAGTGATTTGATTGCAATTTAACAACAAAAATGAACATTGTTTGACTAATTCAAAAAAAGAAAAAAAATAAAGTATGTATTTTAATGGAGGAAAAAGTTAGGACACCCTACCCCTAATAGCTAGTGTTGCCCCCTTTGGCTGATATAACTTCAACGAGACGCTTTTTGTAGCCTTTTACCAGTCTCTGACATCGATCAGGAGAAAGTTTGGCCCACTCCTCAATGCAGAATTCTTTAAGCTGTGAGATGTTTGAGGGGTGTCTTGCATGTACAGCCCATTTCAAGTCACCCCACAGCATTTCGATGGGATTAAGATCAGGGCTTTGACTTGGCCATTCCAGGACTCTCCACTTCTTTTTTAGCCAGTCCTTGGTGGATTTGCTGGTATGCTTTGGGTCATTGTCTTGTTGCGGTATCCAGTTACGCTTCAGCTTTAATTTTTTGACAGATGGTTTCACATTTTCTTCAAGCACCCTCTGATAGACAGTAGAATTCATGGTAGATTCTATGATGGTGAGCTGGCCAATTCCTGCTGCAGCAAAGCAACCCCAAACCATGACACTGCCCTCTCCATGCTTTACAGTTGGTATGAGGTTCTTTTCTTGGAAGGCTGTATTTGGTTTACGCCAAACGTGTCTTCTGTTCTGGTGTCCAAATAATTCAATTTTAGACTCATCTGTCCAAAGAACCTTATTCCAGAAGTCGTGGTCTTTGTCTATGTTCGCTCTGGCAAACTTCAGTCTGGCCTTGATGTTTTTTTTAGAGAGCAAAGGTTTCTTCCTTGCACACCTCCCATGCAAGTCACACTTGTGCAGTCTCTTTCTGATCATAGAGTCATGCACTTTCACATCGACAGTTGCCAGAACCTGCTGTAATTCCCTTGATGACACTTTAGGATTTTTCAGGACCTCTTTGACCATCTTGCGTTCTGCTCTGGGGGTAAACTTGCCCGAACGGCCAGATCTTGGCATGGTGGCAGTTGTTTTAAATGTCCACCACTTGTAAATAATTTTGCGAATGGTGGAATGGCTGATGTTAAATTCTTTTGAAATCTTTTTAAATCCTTTACCAGACTCGTAAGCGGCCACAATCTTCTTTCTGAGGGCATCAGGAAACTCTTTAGACCTCACCATGGCACTCACCTCAACATCTCAACTGTCAGGGCCACACCAAACTAAATCTGAGGTTTAAATAGGGCAAGGCTCCATTCAAATGCTGGGTAACGATGTACTAATCATGTGCACCGGATGTGATGTACCTGTTTGGGATTTTCAACATTTTAAGAGGGATAATATAAGGGGTGTCCTAATTTATTCCTCATCAGAAATTGAATTATTTTTTAATTACATTTTACAGAAAGTTTTAAAAAGGCTTTTCTTATTTTTTTATTTTTTAGTTATATTACTTGGATACCTGAGTTTAATTAAAATTGACATTAACTACCCATATGTCAAAATATATTTTAAAATACACAGGATTTCATAAGATGTCCTAATTTTTTCACATGCCTGTATGTAGATGACATCACAGTTGTGTAACATCCAAGTGCAGGGAAAATTGCAACTATATTTTGCCCAACTGAACCATCTATTTTATATTCGCTCTTAAAGATGCATTCTTCTTCTTCTTTCGGCATTTCCCTTCAAGGGTCGCCACAGCAAGTCAGTTTCTTCCATCTTACCCTATCTGCTGTATCCTCTTTGATCACACCAACTATCTTCATTCTTCCTTAACTGCATCCATGAACCTCCTCTTTGGTCTTCCTCTAGGCCTCTTTCCTGGTGGTTCCAAACCCAGCATCTTTCTTCCGATGTACTTTCTCTTTCTCCTCTGCACATGCCCAAACCATCTCAGTCTGGCCTGTTCTCAGTCTAGTCAGATAATCCCAAAACCTCTAACATGTGCTGTTCCCTTGATGTACTCATTTCTAATCCTGTCCATCCTGGTCACTCCCAGAGAGATCCTCAGCATTTTCATCTCTGCTACCTCCATCTCTGTTTCCTGTCTTTTTCTCAGTGCTACTGTTTCTAGACCAAACAGCATAGCCGGTCTCACCGTGGTTTTGTACACTTATAGATGCTAAAATGCTCACAATATTTATTATAGACAAACAGCTATTATAGAGGGAGGGGATAGCATTAGCTTAGTGGTAGAATGTTCGCCCTTCGACTAGAAGTTCTCCGGAAGTTTGCGGGATCGAATCTCACTGGGCACATGTATATGTATCCTTGGGGAAGACACTTATTAACCTGCCGTTTCTCCCACCATTGGCATTGTTGTGGAAGCCTGATGCGGTGGAATGCAGCACACAAATTTTTTCCGTGGAGGAATGAATAAAGTATATATCTTTCTTTTTCTATGGGGATTCACTCAGGACAATAATCGGACTAATTTTGGCTGAAATATTGTAATTTTTGGGGAGAGTTTTTGCTCACATTGTTACAGACAAGGCAGATTCACACAAGTTAAAAGCCATAGAGTGAAACTAAAATCTACTCATTTTCTGAGACTCGGTTGTAGAAAATGTTCTTTTATACCAACAAGTAATAACTCTCATTTTCACTCATCATCCTCCTACTGGTCATTTAGGTGAAGAAAAATAACATCATACATACAAATTCTGATGCAGAAGTTGTTTTAGCGTAGGACAGAAAATACGACTGAAAAATTAACTTTGTCGTTTGGCTCTTGTGAAACAATTAATGTTGCTTATGGTGGGCAAAAACACCCGCAGCCAGAAGCCATCCCTCGTCTTATACTTGTGTATGCGGTTGACTTAGTGAGTTCCTTACCGTGTCAAAAAAAGACCATATTCAAATGTGGATGGCTATTAAATGTTAATTTGCACAACAGATGAATGTCAAGCCCAGCGCTCTATCAACAAAATGCCTTACTGTTCAGTGTGTAACGGGTGGGGCAAACCCAATGATTTGAACATTATCAGTCCTCACAAGGCATTTCATCACATCTCTTTTCTTTACCGATAAAAGTTTGAACATGTTTAACCCTTCATCACCTAAAAACTCCTTAAAATGATTGAATGTTTTAGTGGTTGGGAAAATGGACAGTTTAAATCAGCCATGGCTAAAATCTTTGTTCAGCTTTACACACTGTAAAGTGTTGAAGAGAGAGCCTTTTAATACAGCAAGATTAGTGTGTTGATAGATGGGGATTACCCGTGTACATGCTGGCTTGTGCTTCTCAACACCTTACTGAGAAATCCAAAGTCAAACAACGTCCCGCTGTGGTCTCATCTAAGCATACACAAGGTTAATTTCAGAGAATAAAATAGGTTTTGTTGATTTCTTTTCAAAGGAGCTTTACAGTATATTCAGTGGATTTGAATCACGTCCTACACATCTTCCTTGGTAGAAAGTCACTGAAGCATAGTGTGGAGATGAATCAGCCTCCTCACTTTCATGCACTAAAGTGCTCCTGTCAGTAGTGCTCCGATGACCACCAGCACATACACACCTGACAGCTTATACCATCCACGTCTGCACACGCTCACACTTACTATCCAGATGCTGAAACGGAGACTCAACGTGGGGAAACGCTCTTCTGTAGCTCACACCGATGCCTGAGCTGATGCTGCCTGACACGGTCACAACAAAGCTCAGTGGTTTCTTCACCGCTACGTTAGGCATTCAGGCTGGCATGTCAGGCCTTACCTGCTTCCTGTTGGAAGGCTTCGCTGTTACCCATGGTGACGACCCCACCTGGTCTGTGTCAGCAGAAGTCAGTATAAGTCTCAGAAGAGATAAAGGGAGGAAGTGAGATAAAGGCAAACGGTCTAAACTTCTGTTGAACAAAATACACATTTATTTGACTGAGTTAATTAATTTGACTTTTTAAAAAACTGTGGCAAATTTTTTTGTCAAATAAAAAGTATTACATCATCATAAATTTAACATTTGTGAAGATTGTGACTACAAGCCACAGATTCCCAATCAAAAATAGTCTCAAAGTTCAATTAATATTATTTATTCAAAGTGAAATCAAATGTTCGAGGTGAATAAAAGTTTAATAAAAGTAGGATGTCGCAAAAGAACTTCAAAACAAAAAGTGAGGAATGGTTGTGTGTTTGCAACCTTCCCCCAATTTGAGGCCACACTTTTAAGGTCAGCAGAGTGTGAGGAAGTGCAGCGGGTTGCAGAATGTTGCTGGCACTTAGCTCGCCACACTTCTGAACCTTGCAGACGTCTGTGGCAAGGTCACCGCAGGAAGCATAAATGGGAGTTGATGGCTCCGTTGTTCCGTGTCATCCGCCGTGCTCTCCACCACACTATTTGGAGACGGCACCACTGAGTGCAGCTGACATCATGTACGTATATGCACAAAGGAGGCAGGCGAAGATGAAAAAGCGTGGCAAAAATAGAGCCCGGGTTGACATTATTAAGACACAAGCTTCAGTTAGCCCGTACAATGTGATGATGGAATATAATTGATGCATTTTCATGTTTTCAACCCAAAAGAGCTTTTCATCCAGTCCCATTCAAACAAACATTTCTCGACTGACCGCATGTTTGTAGAAAATGTTCCTTTTTTTGTATTTATGAGTGTTTTTTTCTTCTTCTTTTTAAAGCTCTTCACAAGAAAACAGGACACAACATGCTAATAGAAACTCTTGATGAGAGTCCAGAGTGACTCTGATGGTTTCTTCAGCCCTTTTCCACTCAAACCCATTTTTTTCCAAACTCAGGAATGCATTGTTTTACTGCAAATTATAACCATAAAAAAGCCCCTGATCCACCCATTCTGTTAAATTAATAGAATTACGCAAAAAATGTAATGATAGCAATTAAGTCTTGAAAATGCAAATTTTATAGTCAAGGACGATTACCTCATTTATAGCATGTGCTGGAATGATGCCAGACGAAGGTAATTTAGATCCGGGTTGCTCACGGTTACATCATGATGAATATAAGACGAGTACGGGCTCATCAAGTACCTCTAGTCGCCTGGCTCAATCAGACAGAGAAGTGGGGGGAGAGTTTGCAGAGAAGAGAAAGATGTGCTCCAACAAGAATAAAAATGAGATAAACAACATGCATCAGGAATATGAAGTACAAAAGATCTACAGGAAGTCCTTAAAAGTTATCAAGGTTTAGTGAAGTATGGGTTTAAAATAAGTATTCTAACAACACCACAAAGAAAAAAAAAAACCTGGTGAGCCTTTTACAACAAGTCCTGACATTTTAGACCTGATGCATTTGTCTATAACATGAGCTTGATGGAAGAACCTCAGGATGACACCAGAGGTTTTGTAACCTCATAATGTTTATTGCTTGAGACTAAAAGATCACATCTAAACTCCACGCCCAAATGACATTTACATGAAAGGATTTTTTTAAACCCTAACTTCGTTTTGCTGGATAAAACACTTCCATTAGTTAATTATTCGAGAAAGCGGCTGTGGATGGCATAAATTTTTTATGGGGTCCTATCTTGTGTCATGAACCCTGATAGCTTAACATTTTAGTTTAGCACTTCATCCCAACCTCACTGCAATCATGGATTGCTAATTTAACAACTCGCACATGATGCATATCCCACATTTGTGTGTGTTTGTGTGCTTGCATGTATCAACTCGCCTAAAATATAATCAATCCTTATTCTGATGTTACTTTTATATGAGCTGTGTAGGTTCGCCATTTTTAATTCGGTTTGATTCCACTGAGATGGATTGTAAAAAAAAGCAGCCTCACCAAGCAAGAAAAGCAAGATATATTCCCATCCTGCTTCTTTTAAAACCAGAAAGCTATTTAACTAACATTTCATCCAGGCCTGGCCATTATACAGTCTATTGACACACATTGCACCCCGGCTGGACTCTTTCTCAACCCTATCCATCGGTCACACAGATTGTCCCTTGGTAGGCAGAGGCCTGCAACGTTAATGGAAATGGGGCGATGCTGGAAGCATAGAGCCTGGAGAAGCCTGGATGATCCCTCAGGCCATGGCTGCCACGGGATGAAATAGAGAGACTATTACAGCTGAGTTGTAAAGCCCCACACGCTCCACGCACTATCATAATAGAATATTGATTCTATCAGATGCCAGGCCCCGGCCTGTCCCCGCAATGAAGGAAAGAGCACTAAAGGTCATTGTGTAAGAGAACAGAGTGGGGGAGAGAGACAGAGGAGCAGAGAGGAGTGATGGAGACGAGGGGAAGCATATGGGCAGGGAAGAAAAAGTTAGCCATTGTTGCAACATAAGCTGCACGGTACACTGCACGCTGAAAAACTATAAGATTTAATATGACCAGAAATTATAATGATTTCCATTTTTTGTATTACATTAAATAAATCTTTTTTCCGTTCATCAATTAAACTCATCTTTTTTTTTTCTCCCCATCATTGCCACATCTGTCTCCACAGCCATAAGTAACAGGGAAGCAATTTCAACCATTAATTGTTGATCAAGACGGTTGGGAAAAGCGCCAAAGGAAAAGGATGACAAATAAGCCCCTACCACGCAAACAGCAGTACAAATTACACCACAAGCAGGAGACGTTTATGCTTGATTGGAGCAATTTAATGTTTTCTTACGGAAAAAAAAAAATCCCACAAATCCTGGGAGGACAGTTAAGAAAATGACTTTTTAATCATCCAAGGAGCCTCTGTGCATTGTCTCTCTTGATGGCCCCATATTGAACACTTAGGGCCATTAAAGAAGACTTCATTGGTTGAAACCAATCTGAGCATCAGTTGAGGATTTTACAGAGAATTTGAACTGTTACAAAGAAGGCAAAAGATTTTTATTGCAATTTAGAAGAGTTAGTTTTTTTTGTTTGTTTTTCACTGTTTAGGCCAGGCAAGGGCAAACTACGGTCCGCGGGCCACATGCGGCCCAGTAAACATTTTAATCCGGCCCGTCGAACTTGAAAAAATTAAATAAATAAACCGTGTTAATGTTTTATTTCCCTGCAATACTGATGTTTTGTCACTAAATGGCGCACTCTGGATATATTGGCTTCGTTGAAAAAACAACAACACCGCTCCCATTAAAATGTGTGACTCCATGATGTGAATGCTGTCAAAAAAAACAGTGTGCACAGATATGGAAAGCCATCGAGCACAATACACGTACGTAAACAAATGTGTTAGATGTTAAAACAAGCAAAATGTTAAAGCACAGAGATTTCAAACCTAGCGCCACTAAATGCACGTTTTAAGCGCTAACGTACTAGATTTTAAACCTAGCGCTGCTAGATTTGAAATTTAACGCTCTTGATATAACATTTAGTGCGTTTGTTTAAAATCTAGCGCACCATTTATCGGTCTAATCTAGCGGTTACCAAAGCATGCCATCCATCTGCTCCTGTTCTGGCCCACTGGTCAAATGTTAGAACTCAATGTTTCCCGCGACCCAAAAAGTTTGCCCACCCCTGGAACAGGCCAATTCAAAAATATAATCTACGTCTGTCAGTATGTGTCTTTGAAATTTTATGTATATTGTTGTATCTAAGGATTTGATTGAATTTTTTTAATCAATTAGCTGAGTCCCTCCTCCTATTTTTTCAATATACTTTATTAATCCCTGACCAGGAAATTCATGTGTTGCACAACAGTGCAGCAGGTTGCCACCTACTACAGCACCAATAGTGGGAGAAATAGGGGGGTAGGTGTCTTTTCCAAGGACCCTAGACCTGAACTCAGTGGGATGCAAACCCGCGAACTTCCGGTTAACTTCTGGTCTGCGGGCGAACGCTCTAACCACCGAGCCACCATGTCCCCCCACACACATTCTTGCCTGCAACCAAGTCACATGAGGCACGTGCTTAATATTTTCACAATATATTAAGAATTTGACTAATCTTTGTTGTGACATTATGGCCCGGGTAGAAACTTGATGATGAATTCTGTTTTTCTCAGGCCATCAGAAAATATATTCATGAAATTCCAATGTCCGATGAAACAAGTCATCTTTTAACCAGAGCTTGACTGTGACACGTCATTCCTCATCTCCATTCAGGGGAAAGTCTTTATTTTAGTAAAATAAATATCCATTTTTCTTGTTCTGCTTTTTTTTTTTTTTTTTCCATTTTTCCCCACCCCTCCAATCTGCTCTCAGTCCCTGTAATTGAACTATGGTTGTTATTGAGGGTTCCTGCAAATGAAACTGCCATTGTAGCATCGAAAATAATCAATTTGATGAGTCTTGTATATACTCCCATACTCAAAGTAATGTGATATTGATTCGCTGCTCTGATATAGTACTCTTCTCCTCCTCCAGAATGATTATTGGCTTTTGACAAATTCCATCACAATATTTTATTCCCGCTGCTCCACCTCTCTGCCTTTTTCCCTCAGCTCCAATTCTTCTTCAAATTGCGACTTTTTGTGTGTTTGAAATACTCTTAAACAATAAAAAAAAAAAAAAATCCCTGTCCAAAAAACAGAAACACAATTTACACCCAATCTCTAACATGCTGCTAAATTTGCATTTAAAATAGATTTAATTTAAACCCCTTTTTTTGTTTCTCCATCATTTTATTTGCTTCACACACACACTCCCACCTTTAAGTTATTACATATCACAGAGGAGTGAGGTATTGTGGAAGGTGGCTCTGAAAAACTAATACATTATTTAAATCCAAATCACCGTCCGCTGCCCAGCCATGTTATAGATGATAATAACAACCCACTCACACATAGCCACACACACCTCTTCTACTTGTCACACCTCACTCGCTCAACCAATCCCTCTTGTCCTGCTGAATCTTGATCATGAAAGCCAGAAAATCCATGTATGAATTGAAAGTTGGATCATGTGAGGATAGGATAAGGGATAATGGATGCTCGGGTAGATAGATGGATGAAATGTAAAAGAGAAGGCAAAGGAGGAGATGAATGATGAATGTTGGGGTAGGAGGTGGGGGAGAAGGCCACAGAGTAAGATGGAGAGAAGGCCGGCCTCAGCACCGAGCTAGACTCTATCGACTGGTGGGTGTAATAAAGAAAGCGATACACCTGGCCCCAGAGAGGACATGGTTCACTTGGTGTCTGCTTTAACAAGGAGTGTATGTGTGTGTATTGGAGATCTAAAGACATTGAATATGCCAATGTGTGCATTTCACACACAAAAAATGCCAAAGGGTGTCTTTAGAAATGAATAAAAGAACAAGAACAGTACGAATGTTTGGACGTCTGTGTGTGTGTTTGAATGCACCTCTGAGTCGGCCCTCACTGGGTACGCAAGCGTGTGTTTGTGTGTGCTGCAGGGTGCAAACCCTGAATGAAAACACTTCACACATACACAACTGTGGTCTGCTCAGTAAAAAAAAAAAAAATCAATATGATGGCGATAGAAATATGCTTGAATGTTCTCTAGGTGAGAGATTGATCTGAGCTCTACAGAGAGTTTGTCCAAAACCAAATAATGGTTAAAGGCCGCTGACCTCCAGATCTTTACAGAAAACAATAATTATAACCACATCGTGGATGTCCGAGCTAAGCATAAAGGCCAGAGTCAATGAAGGCTAAATGCTAACGTAGCAAAGGTGGCATTTAAACATCAGGAGAAAAGCCAGGTTTAAGAGTAATTGTTCTTTTAATTTTTTTCAATCTATTTCTTCCAGCACTGGAAAGCAAGAGATGCCAAAATACATTCCGGGGAGTTAGTGGGTCCGAGTTGGGTACATTCCAATACATTTACCAATCCATCACAGGGCAACACAGACTCTGACAACCAGTCACAAAAACACTGTAACTATGGTTGATTTAAACCGACCAACCAAAAACAGCATGTAAAATGAACATGTTGTCATTCCTTAAAGTAATTATGGTCTGCATTTTTATGAACTAATGCAACATTATTATTATTATGTAAAATAAAGTCAATTTTGATGTTATAATGATCCTTTAGAAGTATTGTCTGTTTTCATCCAAATTCTCAGCCTTCTCTTGAGCATTGTAGGGACGCAAGACAACAGGCTTCTTAAAAGATGTTCGTTTCGAGAAGTTTTAGAATCTTGAAGCAAATTTAAAAGGTTGACTTATACTACGATAGTTAGATAGGCCACCAAATAATCTTGTCTTCATCAACGAGGAATATTATGAGCCCAGGTTCATTTTGAGTGATGAGTCTCCTACAGGAACCAACAGCTGTATGTGCAAACCATGCATATAAATCAATTACCAAGGCCCTATGTACTTTAAATGCACCCATTAATTAAGCAATGTCAGACACAATGAACCGTGAAGTTCATTACATTTTTAGCATTCAGACCCAGGAATGTTTGAAGAGTGTATGAGAGAGAGAAAGACGGTTTTACCTAATGATTAGCCCCATAGCTCAATGTCGGGAAGACGCCAGCGGAAATTTCAGGAAAGCTGTTGCAAGTAGAGACTGAGCAGCAGTGAGCTGTCTCAGCATTCTACAACAAACAAAAGGTTTGATCAAAAGAAAAGTAAGAATTTCAACAGCCATGAGCTGTGCCCACTTTTTTTTCAACTTTATTTCAAAGGAGCTGCATAGAAAACCTTTACACAACAGATCCACACATGACCAGCCTGATGGATGCATCCATTTGTATTTAATCATATGTGACAGCAACATTCACTGACACATCAGCAGTGATCAAATTTTTCCACATGATACATGTTTTGTCAAATGTCTCTTTATTTTTATAAATTCTAATATAGTTCTAATATAATAATGGTAATGATGTATCTATTTATACATTTAAATGTAGAAATGAAAGGCCCGTTTGGCTGCCTACGGATCACAAATGTGATTGAGCTTATAAAGCAATGAGTGGGCTACTCTTGATCTACAGGAACTACAGAGTACCACTTTTTGGAAGTAAACAAAAAGTCCCATTTCAATCAAGACCTATGAGTTTTTTTCAAATTTCAAGTTAACACACACTACGAAATTACTTTCTTCACTTTAGTCTTCCTTAACAGATCTCTAAATTGAATGCAAGAGAAAGAAACCTCCTCATCATGAAGTTACTGCCACCGTGCTTAACTACTGCCTCTCCACTGAAATGACATCATTTGAAAACTAAATTTTTGAGTAACTAAAAACTAAAAAGACAAATAAAAAAAAGCCTTGAGTTTTGTTTTTTTTTATTTAACAGAGATGATGTTTGAAATCAAAGACTGCCTAATGGGGTGTGTGTAGATATTTGGTTCAACTTGTGTGTTGCATGACAGAAACAGTTGGATGTTGCGGTGGGGAACGGTGGTGAGGGGTGCTCAGAGAAGAAGCTGGGCCCAGCTGCCTGGCATTAAGCAATGACCTCTGCATAATGAAAGATGTCGACAACATTTCCCACTCATTACAAGGTTCCACACTGCGACAAGATTTGCATATTCATATATTTTTCTCATTGCGTCCCCCTCCTTCTCTTCTTCCACCGAAAATGATTTTTTTTTCCCAGTGAGCAGGACATCTGCCTCCCTGACACTGCTCTGGATCAGAAGAAATAAATAAATATGTGTGTAGAGAGGCACATGATCCATCCAGATGCCACAGTAATATGGCGGGATGTCGACGCTGTCGCACAACCCTATCTGATATTTTTTTTCTCCCATTTCTCGGCTTAAGCACCTGGAAATCATGTTTGGGGTCAGTGGAGAAGAATTGTACTTTGGCATAAAAAAATGACAGAGGTCTGGAATTCAGATCTATTTTGCATACGGCTGTTCTTCCACTAGATTAGAAATGTCAACCTGGGACTGGTATGCAGGTGGAATAGAGAATAGACGATTTGCTTTTTTTTCTGTACAATCTTGGCCTCTGTTTTTTTTTTAGATACCTCTCGGCAATCATGCACAGCATCCCTTTAAGAATTCTTTCTCTTTTAGCATAAAAATGCTGTAAATTTCTTACGTAGATTTTAGTTTATATTGACATTAATGCAGCATGATTCACTGTAGTTCGTACATCCAAAATTTGTTCTGTTGGAAACTATTGAAGTGAAGTCAGTGGAGTGTCATGGTGGAGAAACAAGTTGGAGATTTTTCAAGCATTATCAGCTTGGCCTTCTGAAAATTATGTTTAGTCCAAAGGGAAGTAAGAAAATCGTTATACCGCAACCTTCCTGAACTGGAAATTTCTTCTAGGTTTGAAATTTGTTTGAATCTTTACGTCTGTGAGTTTTTTGGTTCACAACAACACTTTTTTTTTCTCCCTCTTACTGAAGTTGAAACTTCAGTGAAATAACTTGACAAACTGCCAAAAAGGTGCTGCCATGTATGTAACAACATGATGTCACAACCATGTGGATGAAAATAAGAAATCTTGTTAAAAAAAAAATATTCGTATTCATACCTCTCTGATTTTTTTTTGTTTCTTGTTATAGAAACAATTATTTATGTTTCACTTTTCTCTGTGGGGTCTCCGGCTTCTTTTTGATTAAACAATAATCATCAGAACACCACATACCATAATTATATTCCAACATCAAACAGGAAGGTGCTGTATGAATCTGTGTAAACAGAAAATATAGACATGCATGGAGAAAAACAGAAAATGCATTAAATTCTTCATCAAAAGAAATATTTTAGCGGTAGCCCTAAGATTATTGTAGGTTTGCAAAGTTTAAAAAAAAGAGCAAAGGTAGAATTTTCAATCCCTTTCTATTGAGTTGAGCAACTTTGTGAATAAGGCTGAACTGAATCCGCCAAGCATGCCTGAAGAGTTGCCGATCTCCACGCTCAGCATAACGATCACCGCAGCACTTCTGAATACAAACTGTTTTATGTGAACACCTCAAGCTGAGGGCTACATAAATATAGAATTAGACAAAGTGTTATTTTTTCTTTTTATGTTTTATTTTCTCCCCCCTCTTTTCTCACACTCTCCAGCAACATCCCCAGGTTGGCTTGGCTCTGAGCACATTCAGGCACTAACTTCAAAAAGTTGCAGCTCCCTTATGATAGCACTGCAAAAAGCTTTTCTTTTAACTTAAATCAGCAAATGTGTGGAGCAGAGACCTAGCGGCATGTTTCCCTCCTTCCGAAATAATTGCTCCCAGGGATCAATTTGAAATTTAAATTGCGGTGAAACGGTGTTTGTCATTAACAATCAAATATTTGAACCAGTGAAATACCTTTGCCCTCGCCGCGGCTGAGCTCGTCGCAGCTCTGAATGCGTTGCACGGGGCATTGTTTTGATGATCATGAATAGAAAAAGGTGATGATTCTCTTAGAAGACATCAAATAAGAGAGAGAACGGGAGGAGAAGCAGGAGCCATGCATCATTTTTAATAACTTGACATGAAAGAGTAACATATCAAAACAAATAGAATATTTTTTGAAGTTGCATTTTCAGACCACCATCACTTTTAAATAAAGACATACAGAGAAATGGAGAAGTTTGCTGCAGGTGTATACTGTATACTGTACGGTGGGACAGTCAGAAGAGAGAAGCTCCTTGTCTTCTTTGAAAGGCAGAGACAGTTCAGCCTCTTAATGAATTAAGAGGCTGATTGAATTGGGGGTGTAGCTCTGTCACTGTTAATGGAGTGATGTCTAATTGGAGAACATTAGCTTCATGAGCACTGATGAGTGTCAAAGGCAGACATTACAGGATAGGATGCAAGACCAGTGCCACACATCCTCCAAATGGAAACGTTTCACCAAAACACGTCAAGCAATTTCCACATGCGAAGGTTAAAAAGTCTTGGTAGAAAAATGCCTTGCCCCTTTTTGCCATTTTTTTCTGGCATTATTAGAGCTTTAATAAAGCTTTAATTGTCTATCAGAGCATTGTAGATGCTGTGTGTGTGTCCACTGTGCTCCGTATCCTAAGGGTTTGAGGATGAGGAGTGAGGAGCAACTTCAAGGCCAAAGTAAGGTGTGTTCTCACTAATGATGAGCACAAATGGCCGCTACCTACATCCAGCAGGACCCAGAACTTGATCTGTAATAGCCGCATATACGTAAAGGGGAATCATCATCAATGAAAATGACAGGTTATTAAGATGCAATTTTAGAGGGGCTATGGCTTTAGTGTGATAGGTTAGCTATCTATAAAAGCTTTAAAGCCAAGCCCTGAACGACACCAGCGCCGCTCCACATCTTCTTGCAGCCTGTGCTGCAGACACATGCTAATAAGCTCACAACCTTTAATTAAGCAATATGTGTAAGTAGGCGGCTATTTCAACCTGATTTGTGAGCCACTTCATTACACTAAGCACCGGCTAGCAGACATATATTCAATACAAATCAAGCTGGCCTGGATATTATCCTGTTTAATGTGAGGCCAAAATTTATATTTTATCACTTGTCTTCAGACTAGAGACTTTAAGAATCTTCATATTTCAGTGCGTTGAGGTAGTGAGGACACTTGACAGCTTGTATGTATCACAAGTGTTTCTGAAATGCCCATTTGGTCACATCTAGCAAATCAATTCACACATCATTTCAACAAAAATGTCTAATATTATATTTCTTTCAGCAGCTTTCTGCAGAAAACAAGTCCAATGTACCGAGAGTATTTGCAGAGTTGATGTTGTACTTTGCATTCGCCTCTCTCTTTTTTTGTCTGTTATTCATGGAGTTCTTGTGGTGCGAAACTAGAACCACTTCCTCCTACCGGCTCAACACGATGGCACCCTGAGGAGGACAAAATATTTAAATACCATCCAAGTGCAAATATGATTCTAAATGACAGCTTTATGCTTGAGAATGCTTGAAAACTAGTTGTTAGATTTTGCATGCAAATTTTTTTTCCAATAATCCCCAATAGCACAAAAATGGTTACATTTCTTGTAACCATGTAAATAGGCAAAAACAGCACAAATAATAAAAGTACAATGTCAGCAAAATTGCATTTGCACATGGATAGAAAATGCAAATTTTGAGCAAATAATTTACAGAACACTACTAATTGTTTGGCTTAACGTGACTGAGGTAACTGTGTGATTACAGTGAAAACTGTAAAAAAAAAAAAAAAAAGAAACAAAAGTCAGACTTACGGCCAAACAGTTTCTTTCTTTTCCGCAGCTGAAGTGAAGAACAGGCACCTCCTTTAGCTTTTGTTTGACTTGTAGAACTCTGATCACGAGAGTGCTCGAGTATATCTGCTTTATCAACCCCCTCTACCTCACCAATCACCTTAAGAAAAAAAAATACAAAAGCACATAGCTTGATAAATGGAGATTGAAAAATAATTAAATTATTTCTGTCCTGCTACGTAGAGGGAACTTAAGCAAAATTAGAAACTGAGACTTTGCACATTAGTTATTTTGGCCTATTTGTGAACATCCGAAATATAACAAATAATTAAAAACAATATTTAACTGTAATAATAAAAAGCAAAAATGTCCTTGAGACTTAAAATTACAACAGGAAAAAGTCTAAATCTTTCTTGTGTAGTTTTTCTAGATAATTACATGTCACCTGATTTGGAGAAGTCTTTCTGCTAAGCGAAAAATGGCTGCCAGCAAGGTATTAATTTCCTATAACACATACCGGATAGCCAAGGACATTCTCCCCCATCTCCCTGCTTTTCTGATAGTCTTATTGTCTCCCACACACGCCGGAGACATGGCACGCTCACATTGCACGGAGCACAGCCACTTCCTGTCCAAATCAAATTCATATTTCTGACGGCTGCTGATGACCTCACGGTAAATGAAGCAGAGGTCCTTGGCTCCACAGCGGCAATCAGAAACGCAGCAGAGTAATTACAAAAAGAGGGGTAGGAGGGAGAATTGATGCGGTTTGTCAATTAATGTTGCTGCAAGGTGTTTTTTTTTTTCCTCTCCAAAGGTTAACTTCTTCATATTTTCTGCATGCTAAATTAGTTCAATAAGGGGTCGGGCATAGTGTGTGGACACACGGAGGATTGATCCAGACAGAGAAAAGGAAAAGTAGGCCTTTTTTTAACTAAAAAAAATAAATAAATTGAACAATCATAACTTTCGCTAACTTTATATCTTGTTTTTTATTTCAGCTTTAAAGTAATTAAATGTGCAAATTAAAATACAGACACCCTCTACTCGACACATTAGAACACATTCATTTTCACAAGGTGAAAAAAATCAAATGCCGAAGATATAAAAATACTATTAAATAAACTGCAAATCTTTTGTTTCTGTAACTCAGTGCATCTCTGAGAAATTGAGAGCGAGAAAACAGTAACAGTGGAAAAAGCAGAGAAAAGTGTTTTTTTATTTATTCAAGTCACCAGAGATGCTCGTCATCAGCGTTTTTTCCGAGCCATAAATAATTTGCAGAGAGGTAATATTCAAGCTGGCAGAGCCTTAGTTGTGCATCTTTAATGGAAGTTTTACAGAAGCTGAGCCAGTTCTTGCATATGCTGCTGCCTCCCATATGGAGGAACGGAGACAAAAGGAGCACAGTTGGCTTGTCCTATCTTTTTATAAGTCCATAGATACTTAAATGCTAGCCTCAGAGAAAAAAACGACACAGGGGGACATAAACCCACTGTGGTTTTAGGAGGGAAGATAACGACTTTGCCTGCATTAATTTCTCCATCAGCCATCTTGTTTCTACAGAAAGAGTGGTTATGAGTCCTTCTCTGAAGGTCCTGGTTTTTATACAAGCATATTCCTGCATCGTTTTGGCCCTAACAGTTGTTGTCAGCAGTGCTTTTCGCGAGTTAGCAGCTGTGGAACATCTGTTTATAGGTAATGAGTGCTTGAAGAGCTACACCTCGCTTTACCTTTAATGTCTTTTATGAGAGCGTACCGATGGGCGTGTTGCTTTAACTTCTTGTATTGTTATTCAGAGAAATGGTTGCTGCAACATGGTCAGTATCACATATGCTTGCCTTGGGCAACAAGAAGAGCACAGGACGGATCATTAATATTAACTTTCTTTAAACAGAAGTCAATATGCAAGTCAATAAAGACTTCATAATCATTATATGTTTTTTACTACACATCCAGAACTTCCGCTTTATTTCCTCCGCTGTGTTACCCCTCATTATAAGGATTCAATGTCACCTGAAACAACATTTAATCAACATCGCTAGTTCAACAACAGCTGAATAAACAAAAGAACTTTTAGTTTCTCATGAGTCTTGCTCAGTTTCTCACTCGCCAGCAAATCAAACAGGACCCACCTAACAGTTTGGTTCCTGCCAAACAGTGTCTTACAGTGTCTATAGCTCAGGGCACTTCTCCTAGGACTTGCTCTTCAATGTGTTCATTTAGACTAATTTTTGGGTGTAAATGTGTGGTTATTATGCAAAGCTTCTGGCCCTCCTGGAGCTGTGATCATGTTAGTCTACGCCGGGTGGAACGAGTCCTTCGGGGCAATGCATTGCAGGACACAGCCTGCAAAAACACATGTCTTTCAAGGAAATGGGCCATTCGTCAATCTTTTCTCACTAAATGGAAGCAGACTTGTTAAGTAGTGCGATTGGTCACTTAAGTAGCTAGATTGGCTGTTTAACTAACTAGAAAAGTGAATAGACACATTAACAAAACAGACATTTAAAAATTAAGACACTTTTTTGGCGTCGTCAGCATAATGACTCGCTATGCTGGTGGAGTTTAAAAAAAAAATATGAAGGAGTGTGAAGATCCGGAAGACAAATATTCCTTAAAATGTTTGTTATGGCAAGTAGATTGGCACCCTAACCCCTCAATAAGTAACTTACCGGTTTGAATCCCAGCTAGGTGCTATTTGAAACACTTATGTTCTTGTGTAGAGTTTGTATTGTGTTCTCTTCTTGAATGCATGCGCACTTCTGCTTCCTCTCATCAGCTAAAAACACACATTAAATTAATTGTGCTAGTAAAATTCCCCCTAGAAATATATTTATGCATAAGATTGTCTGCATTTGTACCCATTTGATAGCTGGCTGACTTATCCAGAGTGTGACCTCTTATTTGCCCACATAATTGTTGCAACCTTGAGTTGAATAAAGCTGCTTTAAGAAATGAATAAATGAATCTAATTTGCTTCAAAAAGATCAAAACATGACAAGATCCTGATTAGTCTTGGCCTTATTTTTATTACTGTATTTATTTTGAGGTTGCAAAGATTCAATTTTACATTTTCAAATTTTCTACAGTCCCACCCATTTGGATTTTCTCCTTTTATGGATCTGTCATCGTGCAACTCAAGGCCATTTTGTGCACACCATGTATATTACAGCCTGAATTATATCAAGCACTAATAATATCAGTTCAAGTGTTCCGCCAAGAGCAGAAGATGGCCTTTGGTGATTCCTGGATCGCACTCTATACATAAAACCAGTCTATATATTCAAGGGAGGATTAGTTTTGAAAATGTAAAGTAAGGATGTGTGCTTGGAGGCAAAAGGAAGAAGCTAAGGCTCTGTCGCCGGCGCCGCACGTTGGTGTTATCACCACCCGCTACCGACGGTTATGAGACGCCATCAGCGGCTCTTCCTACTGAAAGTCTGAGCCTGTGAAGTGAAGAAAGAGCATTCAGCAGACAGAAAGTATCTGTGGATGTGTAGTAGAAGAAAAAGAGAACTAGCAAGCAAGAGAATTACAAAGTGTGCTCATTCTTTCTAAGGACAGTGAAATCTTTCTTTCAGTGAGGGTGACTCTTCTTTCACTATGTCAAGAATGTGGAGGCATCAATTTTAAGGAAAAAAAAAGAATAAAGCCTGTTTTTCTGATTTAGCTGAACTCTTCTGACTAACCTACTACAGCTGCAAAGTGCTGTGACACCATCAACTTATGTGTGTTTATGGACAGGGCAAAATTTAATGGAGATTTACGTGATCATCATCATTTATTTTCCTCAGAGAGAAAAGATCAGCGCGCATGCTTGTGTACGCCACATTCAGCGATGAACAACCCCAGATGTCTCATCTGCTATGCACAAGTCCACAGGCTACAAACACACACACAAACAGTGTGACACCAGTTGTAGATATACCAAGCAGTGTGTTTACCCACACAAACCCGTCATCAGTCAAATTATGATTGAGAGCTATTAGTACCCGGCAGAGCCTCAAAGCTAATTGTTAGTGCATTAAACACCTTCCTTCCTTACGTTGATGACAACCAAACTTTAAAATATTCATATTTTTGTCTGGATGATCCAGGTTGCTTGGGGAGTGACAGAATGATTGAGGACAGAAAAACATTTGTGCTGCTGTAGAAGTTGTCACAAAAGACCATGTTTAATTAGGCGCCAATCTGTGAGTCAGTCAGTAAAACTTACCTGCCTCATGTTGGTATGGAAAATTATTTTTCTACTTAAAGGCGGTGTGGAAGATCTTCAGCACTGACAGCCCCAAAAACTTTTTGTGAATCCTCTGCATGCCAATCGCAAGATGGTTTTCGGGTACATTTGAAAATGGACAGAACAATTGGTTGACTTTTAAATTGACAGTCGAACCAAACATTAAAAAAGTGAGAATACTTTTAAATATTCAGTCCAAACGAAAAAAAGCCACCATCTGTGCCTTTGTCTTAATTGTTGAATGTTGATAAAAAGAGCCCTTTGCCTTAAATCTCTCTGGCATCCCCGCATCCCATAAGGGATAGACGGATAAGAAGATGACCGACTGACTGATAAATAAAATTAACGATATAAAAGGTTATATGAGCGATTATTTGGGAGACGGTGGCTCAGTGGTTAGAGCGTCCGCCTGTGGACCGGAAGTAAACCGGAGGTTCACGGGTTTGCATCCCAGTGATTTCACGTCTGGGGTCCTTGGAGAAGACACCTAACCCACCGTTTCTCCCACCATTGATGCCATCATAGGTGGCAGCCTGTTGTGGTGTAATGCAGCACAAAAATTTTCCAGTGAGGGATTAATAAAGCATATTAAAATAAAATTAAAAAAAAAAATTTGGGAGGAGGCGATAGTTCAGTGGTAGGATGTCCGCCCTTGTACCAGGAGAAGCCGGTTTGAATCCAACTGAGGTCATGCGCAGGCGTCCTTTGGGAAGACACTTAACCCCCCATTTCTCCCACCATTAGTGCCGTCCCGGCTGCCTGTTGCAGTGCAATGCAGTACACAAATATCCCCATTAAGGGATGAATACAGTACGTTTGAATACCTTTGTAAAAAAAGAGACTTTAGTAGTTCATTTTACACCTGCACCACGTTGGACATGAGACAGAAACACTGTAAAACTATATGAATATAAGTTTGACTTCAGGCAAACACCAGAAACATGTCTGTTTTTCCCAATTACCTGATGAAGATAGCCATTAGTCTCACCTCAGTTATAGTCCCATCTGCTTGCCGAACAAAGTGCCTGTGTTTTTGCTTCATCCCACTCAGATACAGAGTGTAGATGATCACATGAGTGCTGGTCTCTCCTTCCGTTGGACATGGTGCTCCTTCCCTGTGAGGCTCCTCACCTTCCAATGGGGAATCTTCTGCTGTCCAGGTGTGGTCATAAACAGCTACCTGTTTACCCAAAGATTTAATCATCAGTCACAACTGGTTGTATTTTACTCGGCTTCAGTTGACACTGATTTGTGCATTTTAGGTTCATTTCTAACAGAAAAAGTATAAATGCATTCATGCAATTGGATCCATGAGACAACCTTCACTGGTGTAAGTAAGTGAGTCCTATGGGACCTGAACGGTAGCAGGTAAAGAGACAGGTTCGGTTTGGGATTATATGAGCTGTATTATCTGGATGGTTGGCTTGTTTATGAATCCTTCTTTGCGTGTCCATGTGCGTGTATCGCAGGCGTACACACCTGTAATATGCTGCCCTTCTGTATTAGGGTGAGACATGGGAGTAAGCGGGGCGTGTAATGTGTTATATAGGTCATGTAACTCGAAATCATCCATGTGTGAAGATCATGGAGGCTCTTTCCCACTCTCAGAGTGTCGACTGGTAAAGACTAGAATGTTTAATCCAGATTTCAAAAAGAAGATAAAATGTCTAAATCAACTATTTCTCTTTAATTTGACAAATATTTTATTAGAAAAGTGGAATTACGAGTATCAAGCACTATGTGACGACTTATCTCTCCGTGCTGTATAGAGTTAAAATAAAAATGCTAATGAGGAGTAACAGACTTGTACTTGTGAACACTACACACAGTTATAAAGAGAACGAAGTTTCTCAAGGTGACCCCTAATTGGCTGTGTAATTATGATTCGTCTAAAAAATACAGAAAAAAGAAAAAAAAAAAGGCAAACTCATTCTGGTGGTCATGAGTGGCAGGGTCAAGCTGAAGGAGAGGTTTAATTTGGTGCTGTATCGATATCACCCCCGCACTTATAAACGGTTAGCCAAACACAACTCCAGGCACTTGACTGAGAAAACAAAAAACAGTGTGAGCCATTACCACACTAGTAATTAGAGACGTAGCGCAAAGTGCAAAGCAGGCAACCCTGAAAGTATAAAGAGCCCTTTGTCAAAGTGTCAAACAGTCATGAAAGCAGAAAACAAAGAGTTAAAGAAGGTATGTGTGGAAGGTTAGCATGGAACGCCAGGATCCACCACTTTAGCTCTAATTTAGACTCATCTGTAAGATCGCTTCAGGAGTGCCTCACTGCCTGCCTGTCCTCAGCCCACACTGAGAGACCGATTACCTGAACTTCTTAAGCAATCATGCAAAGCAATACCCAGCCTGTTTGGTTTGCAAGTGTATGTTAATTTCCTTCTTTTTTTTGGACCCAGCCAATCAAACTTCTTCCTAAATGTTCATTCCTAACATTCAGTGAGGATTCAGACAATTTTTATAAACAATCATCTCACTTGCAGGACACTATTCCCTCACACGCTCACAGGAAGTGTTGCTATTAGCTAGCTATAGTTTATCTTCAGCATATGATGAGCCAAGCTGTAGAAGGGTGATAGAAACAACATGCTTTCTGGTTCTTTGCTGTCTGTCACTTTGGTTAAACACACCTGCTTAAATCGTCCCTCTGTGATGTGCATGTGTATCTGTGTTGGCTAGCATGAAAATAGATTTTTGCTTTATGTTAGCAATGCTGCCATCCTACACTAATCAGCACGTAAAATCCAGTTGACAAGACAAGACAAAAGGCTTGAAAAGGTGGTTGTGTGTGTGGTTTGGGTGATGCCATTTCATGCAATGCATCATGGCTCTCAGGAAGCATCATAGCAAAAAAGGGAAAGAGCATTAGAGGCCCTGTCTGCTCTGTGCTACTTTGTTCTGGTCTGTTGTGTTGCGTTAGGGTTCGAGCCTGGCTTCTAGCCCTAGCTTGAGTGCTCTCTCCACTCCACCATTGTTCCATTTGATAGCACTAAGTGACTGATTTAGGTCCAATGCCTGCATGGAGCAGACAGGCCAGCTGTGGGTTAAGCAGATATCATTCAAGTGAGCTAACCCAATTCAAACACAATCATGCCAGGATTTATTGTTGAGGTCTGTATTTAGAAATCTGATAGAGTCTGTATCAGTCCTTTGACTTGTATCAGAAGAGACCGGCCTTATTTCTTTTAGTGGAGGGCTATAAACAGCAAACCATGTTTTCGAGCAGGGACATAAATACTAGGATTTGTAGACATTACTGCAAATGCACAATGGGAATGGGAGGAAAGGACAGGGGGACAGGAAGTGGGGATGACACAGCTGCAGACATGGCTCCATGGTTAAAAAAAAACAAAACGCCTGAATGTCTTTCTTGGAGAAAATGCAATTTCACACTTCCAGAATCATACCATACCACACAGGACTTTAAAGGGAAAACAATCAATTTGTAAAAACAATGTAAAAGTTCTCTTTCATCATAATCCACTGCAACCTGTGATCAAATTTGGGATTAATTTGCATTTAAGTTTACGTAAATCTATTGCTAATTGAAAAACAGATTTTGATTTGCTGCCACTAATCTCACAAGATTTTTTTGTCATGGTTTGAGGCCAAGCGATCTCCATTTCAGGCTCAGAGATAAACTCAATATTCTTCTGGGTCATGTTTAAAAAGCGGCCTATATTTATACTTAAACTGGGATTTAAACTATCAAGAAAAACTCGAAAAGGAGGAAGTGAGCAATCCTTAAATAGTTGCATTCCACTGGGTGAAAGACTGGTCAAGACTGGAATAAGTACAATGTGTTTTGTATATTTGTCTCAGATGTCCTTGGCGTTCACATTCATCAGTGTTTGACATCTTTTCCCTCAATTTCTTGACACAACAGATACAAAAAGTGAAGACAGTTATACCCAAACTTGACCTCAAGACCTGATAGTAAACCCTCTCCATTGACAAATCAGAAATGTTACACTATTTTTAACTTTAAGATGATCTTTTTGTGACTACAAGAAAAGTAAAGCTTCTCTATGGACAATGATGTTTGCAGATGACATTGTGATCTCTAGTGAGAGGAGAGAAGAGGTGGAGGAAAAGCTGGAGAGGTGGAGGTTTGCACTAGAAAGAAGAGGAATGAAGATTAGTCAGAGTAAAACAGAGTACATGTGTGTGAATGAGAGGGATCCAGATGGAAAAGTGAGGTTACAGGGAGGAGAGGTAAAGAAGGTGGAAGATTTTAAGTACTTAGGATCAACAGTCAAGAGCATTGGAGAGTGTGGAAAAGAGGTGAAGAACCGTGTGCAGGCAGGCTGGAACGAGTGGAGAAAAGTATCAGGTGTGATGTGTGAAAGAAGAGTTTCAGCTAGAATGAAAGGGAAAGTGTACAAAACCCTGTTTGGTCTAGAAACAGTGGCACTGAGGAAAAGACAGAAAGCAGAGATGGAGGTAGCAGAGATGAAGATGCTGTGGATCTCTCTGGGAGTGGGACCAGGGAGCAAGTGACCAGGATGGACAGGATTAGAAATGAGTATATCAGAGGAACAGCACATTAGAGGTTTTGGAGATGAAGCCAGAGAGGCCAGACTGAGATGGTTTGGACATGTGCAGAGGAGAGAGAGAGAGTACTTAGGAAGAAGGATGCTGGGTTTGGAACCACCAGGAAAGAGGACGAGAGGAAGACCTAAGAGGAGGTTCATTGATACAGTGAAGGAAGACATGAAGAAAGTTGGCGTGACCAAAGAAGATGCAGCAGATAGGGTTAGATGGAATGAAATTGACTTGCTGTGGCGACCCCTGAAGGGAAAATGCCGAAAGAAAAAGAAAAATAAAGCTTTGTTTTCTTAGCGAGACTGAAGATGTTGATTTTCAGTTGTTGGTGCACTTAATGTACAAAAAACCCTAAAACTTACTGCATGGTCAGATGGACCAAGGAGATAAGAAGATATTTACAATGAAAGTAGTGTAGAATTTACTATTTTTTGTTTATGTCGAAAGCACAACACGGCTGATGTATTTTGATTAATGTGAACAATACAATTAAAATCCAGTATGATGGATTCTGTACACGTTTCCCTTACAAATATTTGGTATGTTAGTCATCTTTTGTGATTAGAAAAAGTTACAGTGTTGACCCTCTCTCTATCACCTGCACATTTTTAGCAGTCATTTTCCACCTCTTACAAACTCACTGTAGGAGGACAGGGGGCTTTCTCCACTGACATGATCCTTTTTGGTTCAAAGTTCTGTCCCACTTGGCTTTAATTTACAGTGGGAAAATAATTAGAATCTCACTTTTGCAAAGAGTGGAGTGAAAATGTAAACAATGCTTCCCTGCGGGCGGGTGCTTCATCACTTTGACAGGTGCATTTGAATTTGCCTGGGTGGCGGACAGGCTCGGTTATTTATGTGTCAGTCGCACATGGAAGCCCCGGCTGCGATTGTAGTTAGGACTCAGACTTCAGGGAAGAGTCTGAAACTCTGAAACCGAGTTGGTTTGAAATTGGGGGAACCCCAAAAAATGTTTTGGGTTTGAAACGTGAAAGGGAAAATGGGTTTGTTGCTGTTTGGTTTTAGAAAAAGACAAGAGGTTTGAGAAGTAAAAGCATGGAAGATATTTACCATTAAAATTAAGAGGCATGATGATGCAATCTTGTCACAGTAAAAAAATAACCATAATAACCAGCAAGTGTTTTTATTTTACTCTTTGCATGAAGCATAAAACTAAGCTCATCCACAAAATGTACTTAGTTAAAGGAAACGTTAAAGCTGCTTGAAGAGGATTTATTACATTGGATCATGAGCTTTTTCAGCTTAAAAACTTTGTGTGGCCTTTTTATGGTTTCAGAAAGTAAGAGTAATATTTTTCTCTTGCAAACTGCACTTTATTATAAAAGATGCTATTTGAAATGCACCTAAAATATATCAATGGTAGTGTTATTGAAAATGGGTGTGGCAATTAGTGAGCAGATGGGCCATAAAAGTCATCCAAAACAATAGTGTTTCTTTGGATAATGAAAAATGTGAACATTTAGTAAAGCTGTAAACAACTGAAAATAAGTCTGTGTAATCCCTCATTCATCCAGGGGTGTTCCATTGTAGAAAAGGACAGTGTATTTCTAATCAACGGACTAGACCTCAGGTCCATTCTATCAGATTGAAAATGATTTCTGTATGGAAGTTGAAACGATAATCAAGATACAGTATGTCTTGATCATCAAACACTCTGTCCAGAAGACAGCTTTCAAGCCTTTTCTACGATTGAAAACAAGTTTTTGAGAAAACAAGTACCGGTAGTTTAAAATTAGTTCTCAGAATATATAAAGTTGTCTGAATTTGAGCTAAACTGCGACTGGTGGGTTGAGATGTCTTTAAACTTAATCTAACAATTTGTATTTAGACACGGTATCTTTTGTTAGCTGAGAAATTTGATTTTCGCTGGAAAAAGAAGTATGGATGCATTTATTCAATTTCATCTCCATTTTTAACAGGTTGCAATACCTGTTCTTCTTACCCACCAGTTAAAACGGCCCTTACAACACAACCTAAATATTTTTCAGGCCGCAAACACAGTGTGAAACACACCATGTTAGCAAAGCTAGCGCATATTTTTCTGTATTCTAATTTTGGAGCATTTACCGTACATATAAATCTGCAAATTTGTTGAATGGAAAAATCGCGTGTGAGCAGAGGATCTGCATTAAGAAACTTCCCGCTCATGGTAGAAAATGGGTGTGGCGAGGAACAAAAGGAGTGGCCTAGAACAGTTTGTATAATAATTGAATATTTGACTTGAAAACTTGTAAATAAAAAAACGACTTCAGGTATGTTTTTATGTAAAATAAGATTCAAACATGGCAGAAGCATCCAAGTATTAAAAAAACCCTTTAAAACGAGCTTACATTGTCTCTAAAAAAAGGACTCACTCACTCTGATAAATATTAATAACTGACCCAGATTCTTTCTGTTCATTTTGGACCTCAAGCCCATCACAGAAAGGTGTAACCGACCTGCCGGTGCAGACCCCACCAAAAGGAGCATCAGTGATTATTGTCAAGTGACAGAAGAAGTAGACATAGTTGCTTCTTTTGTCCGCACACAGACACACACACACACTAACACATGCTAACACACATATATCTACTCTCACAAACAGACAAAAGCCTCACACAGTGAAGCAACGCATGCGTGCATCTCCAATGCCTGCGGGCGCTTGGGGCTGTGCAGCAGGGAGTGGGGGAGGACTCGGGGTGTGGAGGGCTGTGGGGTGATGGGAAGGTGGTGGGGTGGGATGATACTGAGTGTGTGTGTATGTGTGTTAGGCGGGTGCTATTCGCTGAGGCTCTTTTAGCTATTACGGGTCAATTCTGTTCTCCACCACCAAAATTATTCCTCTCAGACTTTTCTTTTTGGGATTTTAAGGCCCAGCTGCCATAATTTCTGACAGTAGTTAGTCACTCAAACAAACCTTCCAAGGATTGTCCTACACTAAGTCCTACACTCCTGCATACGACTGTGCATGCACCAAAAAACAAAAACTGTGGGATACACGTGACAATTTAAATTAATAGATGCACGTTATAAATAACCATAATTCAAAAGTGGACCAAACTGCATATATGCATCTCATCAAAAAGCATGAGTAATAGCCAATCGGGGATCATTTTTTGTAAGGCTGTTTCAAAATAAAATAGATATACCTGACTTTTTTTTTTTTTTAATCAAATTAGAATGACTCAGAGTTGTGCTTTTAAGAAATCCTACACACAAGGTAAGCACATTCAAACACTCACACATTTACACAAAACACAAATTTATTTTTGGATTCCCATCGCTTGCTTCCAGTCTTATTAATACTTTTGGAACAGTTTGTCCACTGAGCGTAGAAATATCATGCTTTTAACACTCTTATCACAGAGCTGAGATTAAACATTGCACAGAAGCCAACAACAAATGGAACGGTACAGAAAGGTAATTAAAATAAATCCCACAACAGTTCAGTAAAATGATATACGTTAATTCTTTCTACAGCAGGTAGTTTAATCACATTAGTGTAATATGAACTAAGTCCTACACTCATGCCTACCACTGTGCATGAGTGCTCTAGTGGATCCATGCACATACTCATAAAAAGCCAAGGCACATTGCACATGGCTGGGAACAGACCGAACCACAAAGCATGAAAGACCACTGACATACATGCATGGATAAGCCAAGCAATGTCATCCATTAGAACAGAAATAGATATGCTTTTATTGTAAAATTGGCCAATATGTGGACGCTCAGCAGATATAATTGGAGCAGCTTGAAAATGGCATGGATGCACACTGTCTGCGTTGAGTCTGATTTGGCTGAAGCAAAGGTCCGTGTCTGGTTAAACGCACCACTGGACAGGACAGGCCACCCATTCATATTTGCATGAAAGGGCACAAATAAAAGCAAGCACACACAGTGACAAAATGGCTTGTATACTAAAGGAGCTTTTACCTGCCCCCTCTCATTACTGCATGTTGGAAACAATATATTTTTAAAAAAAATGAGAATGAAAAATTTCCTCTTAGATGGTCACAGTTAAGGTGTAATAAAAAAAAAGACTTCTTCAGAAAAACCAAAGTAGGTTTTAAGAAATTGTAAACAAGCTAAAAAGTCTAAATAGACCAGATGACTTTAAAAGAGATTATACATCAAGATAGCATCTCTGAGTGTCTGAGATAATCCAGAAAATAAGATATGCATAATTTGCTGTTACTAATCTCTTTTGCAGAGAGCCTACTCCCATCCTACAGTAAACAACTCAGATAGCAGCTCATCTTCTGACTCACCCTAGGCTCTAAAGAGATCACTCTTCCAGGTTTGGTTTGTGGCACCCTGAAGTTTACATACAACTTTAATTAAAAAAGTAAAACAAGTCAGCTCAGCCTTGAAATGACTGGCTGTCATGTCTTAATCAAGTTTCTTCAAATACCAAGTGATCACACAGGTGATTAAAATCTTGAACACAATCCATATGCAAATATGGATGATCAGAGCTGCCATAAAAACGCTCGTGGAGCCAGACAGATCCACACAAGTACCACTTCATTTGGCATCTAACCAATTTCAATTTAAGCTCCTAATATTTTTTTTTCTTACCAAAGCCAAAACCATCACATGACCAGAACTTTTACTAACAAAATTCAGCATTTTTGGCATGTCTCTTACAGGTAATCCCTTTGTGATGGAGAAACATATTTCTCTCACTCTAACAGGATGGTGCACATATCTCAAGATGCCATGTTCACTCTTACAAAAAATTATGACACCTTGCTTCGTATTAAGATGCTGCAGACAGATGCCAAAGTTGAGCTTAGCCTTTGATATCTTGAATTTTGACTTTGGAGTAGCTTCAACCTAATCAAGCCTGGGAGGCTGGAGGTGATAAGTATCCAAGCCAATAACTAGAATGAGACCTGTGAGTCAGGGGCAAGGCATATGAAATGTGCATGCACATACACACTCATATGGAAGAGCTTTATGGAGTAAAAGAGGGGAGAAAAAAACAACCTTCAAATATCTATCACCATTTGGAATGGCCTGGGCGGTCTTCTAAGACGTGACACCTGTAACAATGGTCAGGACTCCGTATCACCTTGAGGCTACAGGAAGCTCCCAGGGTCAAACTCTTTAGAGGGAAGCAAGGAAGTAAGGGGGGAAAAAAACTAACAACGGATCGCCACAATGAATCTGGTCCGTCAAAATTTAGCAATGGAACCTCTAAAGACGTGTGTGTGTGTATGTTTGCAAGTGTGTGTCTGAGGATAAAATAAATCCCTGACTTCATTGTTGTATTAATTGGTTGAAAAGTTTGTCTTTTTTTTTCTCTGTGTTATAGAATGGTAACAACCTCCCAAGAACTCTTCAGAACTTTGACCAATTGAACACAAAAAAGAGAAAAAGTGACGAAAATGACCAAGAAGTGGTAGAAGTCTGGTGTCAATTTGAGCTCCTCCCTCAGCACATGTTTGGACAGCTGATGGTAAGTCTTCATATTACAAAAAAAATTCAAGAGAAAAACTCGTTTCCACTAATGGATCCATAAATGTCCCAATTAGCCCATTTCTGTGTTTTCAAACTATATCAAAACACCTTAACTGGATCCATTTGTGTGAGGTTAAATATTTTACATAAAGCCAACCAAAAGCATTTCCATGTTTAGACAAATTCTTCTTTCCCTCTCTCCTCATTACCTCGTCATACACTGAGAAGTCCGTTATTTCCCAGGCATTGGTAGATAGTGATATCCTCGGCCAGGATTAATTGTAAGGGACACATTAAGCAATGAAGTTGACACTCCCTGTAATTAAACCATTCACTCGGACGAGTTCATACTGGAAGATTTTCTTTTTTCTCTACAGGAAGTATGAGCTTGCTTTAAGAAGGTGTGGTTAGAGATCACTAAGTTTGGCATAAAAATGTTTTTAGTTATAACACTGACTCACAATTTTTATAATTATAACCTTGTAGCTAAACACACGCAGTGATTTCCCTTTCAAAAACACACACACAAAAAAAAAACTGCATAGCACTATGTGTCTAAAACTAAAGTTGAGTTAGAGATCACAAAAACAGACGTTCCAAACGTCTGCATTGTGTATGCAGAACTTAGTTCAAGTAAGGTCAGAAGTTTTTTTTTTTATTTTATTTTCAAATTCAATGACCAATTTGCTTGGCAACTTGATGGTTTCGTAACAAAACCCAACCCAAAAACCCTCTTAAGTGGTATTTTTCCAAAACACGCTTTATAAGTACTGCATAAGTGCATACTTATACAATGAATTGAAATGAAGGTCAACAAGTTTGATGTTTCTCTGCTTTACTTCCTGCTTTTTGAACACTGCACAGCTTTCACACATTACTACTCAGCCAAGCCTGTGACCTTTTCAGGGACACGGGCATGTAGTCTTTGCAGTCATATCTCATATTGAGCCTCCCAATGCTCCGAGTGTGGGTGCTGTGCTCACTGTTGTGTCGCTCCTGTACTTGTCTCCCTGCTCACTACCGCCTCAGGCTCCATGGCCCTTCAGCACTGTCCACGAAAAATAAATAAAAAGGACATCTACTGTAATAGAAGAAGCCACTTAAAAGTGACATGCACATGTGGACCAAGAGAGCAATTTCTATGCTCACACTCAAACGGTTAAAAGATGGACACACATGCACAGACATACAGTTGCAAGTCACACTGTGTGAACACAGGCAGGTTTGGATTTGTCCAGATGCAGCCAAGCACAAAACTGTGGGCACACACTCGGCCACATAGTGCCCACATTGCTCTTCGGTTAAAAATAATTGAGGTTTGGAAAGACTCTGCTCATCTAATTCTTACACAGCCTCCCACACACACAGATAAAGTTGCCCTCTGACTCCACACACCCTTCCGGTGCCATTGACTTCCTCTCTTTTCCTGGTGTTTCTATGTTGGTGTTATGGGTTCCTCTTGAAGAGCTAAAGGTTGTATTGTTATGTGACAGTAGTTCCTGTGTATCCTGTCATGGCCTCCTGATTCTTCTGTTCACCTTCCTCCACAACTCTTCTTCTACAATTACTTGAGTTTAGATCATCATCTTAGGTGGGCTGTAGACTTCTTACTGTACACGTTTTAAAAGGCCTACATTTGACACAGTGGCCTCACTGCAAGAAGGATTCAAGCTGGGTTCAAGTCCCAGCGTGGGGACGAGGCTTGAAACACTGGTTTTTCTGTGTGGAGTTTGCATCTTCTCCCCCGTTTTCTCTGGGTGCTCTGGTTTCCTCTCACTCTCCAAAAACACGCATGTTAGGTTGACTGGTCACTATGTGTTGATGGTTGTCTGTGTGTGGCCCTGCAGCATAGTGGTGACCTGTTTAGGGTGTACCCTGTCTCTTGCCTGAAAGCAGCTGAGCTATCAGCTCTGGCTGATTTTAATATCTGTCTAAATATTTTATTGTAGTGAGATACAAACATTTTTCCCATTTTAATTTGCTAAAATGGACTTTTTTCTATTTTGTGTGTATTTCTAGTGAATCTGAGAAATTCACGTTTTTGTATCCAATTAACTTTATTTAAATTATCTAAGATAAAGAACTTTTTTTCTTTTTAAATTTGCTAAAAGTGGTTTTTCTTTTGTGTTATGCCAGCTGCAGATTAAAATGGAGGAAACATCCCAAATGATTAATAGCCAGTCTCCCAAACCTAGGTTGTCATTACCCCTCCAATCTGTGCTGCTCGACTCTCAACAGGTTCACTCCCCACCAACCATGCTGCAGTTACAAAACATCCTGGGTGTTCCCAAACTTGCCCGCTGGTAAGCCATTACCCAGACATACAGTGACAAACGGTGCAAACGTACGCAAATGTTGATGCAATCAGGTTGAGAAAACATCTCCAGGGCCACCACACAAACCTTTTTCTCCCTTATTCCCTACCTCATCTAATCTCTCCCTCTCTCCTTCAATTACCACAGCACTGCAGCACCACTGGGAAACTTTCCTTTTTGGAGAATTAACAGCGAAAGAGGTTTATTGCAGGTAAACCTGAGTTCTACTCTGTCATTGTCAGGGTTGTGAATCCGACAAAACAGTTTGCGTACCTGCTTAAGTATTACAGAAATGAACACCTTCCTTCCAGGTACAATAATCAAGGGGGTGACAGGAGACAATTAATTAGGTCCATCTGCATCACTGCCTTTACATAATTAATGGGACTCATTACTGAAGTGCAAGTATGATGTGTAGCACTTTCTAGCTTACAGCAAGCTAGTAGGGCAAATGGACACAGAAAAAGTGAAGATTTTCACTTTATTTTATCAGTTTGGGCAAATTTGTCTTTATTTTATTAAACTAGAGGGTCTCAACTTAAAAATTTGAAACAGTTCAATAGCTTAATCTAGAGGTTTTCAACGTCCTCTAAGCTGTAATTCATATTATTTGCAGCTAATACTATTTTACTAGAACTCATTATTTTTTCTGCCCTTGATCATAAAATCAAATTAAAAAGCAACGAGGGAGGAAGGCCGTCTCATATTCATCTTCTTTGCTTTGTCAGTAAACTCTGCCGCTGACGTCTCACCCCATCAGTAATGGCTAAACCTCGGAGCAACCTAGATGATCATATGGGATGGAGAAATCAATGATATAAAGTTAATTGGAGAGAAGTAAAAATTAGATGATGTTTTATAACTGCCTTGTGAAAATTACAAGTTTGATAATAATAGGCCATTCGTAGGCTGGTTATTGAATGTGAATTATTTTATTTTATTGTTTCAGAGCTGGAGGGAGTTAGCGCATCACACAGTTTTCTTTTTTTACTTATAGCACAGACACTTCCAGGATACTTGGTTTTATTTAAACGATTACTTTGACCCGTAATAGGATCTTAATTGATGTAATTAGGTCTCTTTTGTGTTCTCATTAAAAGAAACAGTGGTAAAGCTTAAGTATGATGCTACTGACGTGAGACATTTAAGGCAGGATGGTACACCGCGGTATAATTAAAGCACACTTTCATTAACTTGTATCTTCTGTTTTTTTAAAAAAAAAAATGAAAAGGAGGTATTTTAAGAAAACAAAGATTTTTTTAATAGACTTGAATGAGTCGATGTCTTCTGTCTCACCTTCTAAAAACCCAAACAACTAAAAAAAATTATGTTTCAACACTTTGTAACATTTTTCAACCTTTTGCTTGACAATTAGTGAATGTTTTATACTGATTGGGACATCGATCAGATATGCGAATTAAAATATATATATAAATTTTTATATATACATACAGTATATACAGTATAAAGGCTATTCACTCCAAGTTTCCAGGTACAAAATCTCTACCAATAAGCTGCTTCAGTGTAGTATTAAGTCCTATATTTGGGATTGTTTGAAGGTTTAATTGACAGATTTTACTTAGCCAATGACAGCAGGAAGCCAGTTTGTTGTTTTTCAGTAGCAAGAGTGTGTACCTTCAAAAAGCTTACTCATGGTTTGCAAGGTGGTTGCAATGCAAACACATATTGGAGCAATGACTGCCTATTTCTGGCTCAAAAAAAATTAGCGTAGTACCATCTATATTGGCAAAAAATGGTGACTGAATTGGTTTAATTAGAAGTCGAACGTAATGGATGCCTTAAGCGCACTGGGTCCACCCTATCCACAGTCAATGTCTTTTGTAGTGTTTGTTTTATATTGAAAGTAATTCTTTATTACTTTATTACTTTGAGTTTCCTGTTTGAATCACACGTGGTCCTGGTGCTGGTGATTCCAGCAAGAATGCCGACCACTGTGGATTAAGGTTTTACAGGTTTTACATACAGTATGTTTGTCGTCACCCTGCAGTTTAGGATTACTGTACTTTACAATGGAAGCTGTTCACTTGAAGAGTAGAGCATAAAAAAAAATATAGGTACGTAAATAATAATTAAGGTAATCCCCACTTGATGATAAACTTAAAGAAATCATCATGGACAATTTGGACACTCAAAACCAAGGCACCACTGATTGTGAATTTATTCCAGATCTTGATCTTGATGGTGAACCAACAACCTACTCTGGTTTAAAGCACCTTTATAAACCATCTAATTTAACAAAAAGTTTCTGCTGCATTATGTGAAACTACCACCAAATTAGCCAAAAATAAACAGGGTATTTGTGGCCCATTTTTTCTCAGATCACACTGTATTTCCTAAAAATGTCATTCTCTGCTTTTTGTGGAATGTTATTGCTCAATAACTTTTTATAAAATGTCTGCAAACTGCAGCTGTTCCTGTGAGTACGTTGTTTTCTTTCCTCTCATCCCTCCTTTTCTTTCAGTCAGCTAATGAAGGCCTCGTAGCCCACTGTTATTAAAATTACGCCCTTGCCTCGATATTAATTGGGTCCGTAATAAGGAACGCGTTGGATTCATTATTTAATTGCAAGGGCACATTTGGAATACAGTTTCTGAAATGTATTTTTAATGAAAAACACTACATCCTGACCTAATCATATCAACCTTATTCTATCTAATTAAGGATGCAAAAAATCATTAGAGTTGCAAAATATTAGTTTCAGCTCTGTCGAGCTGCTCCTTCGCTTGCTTTCATGAATATTTTTTTTCCCTTATCCGTGATAAATAGTTAATGAGAAAAAAATGACAAAATTTGCATGTAGGCAAATTAGTCTAATAGGAATATGTCTTTGCTGAGTTACGAAAGTGACCCTGTTCTTTTGAGAAATTGTTACAATAATTATGAAATAGTGGCAATGCTCATCTTATTTTGATGAAAAATTGTCCGGTTGAATCATGTGGAAATGTTAAAATGCAATAACCCTAAATTTTCATCACTTCACAGGATGTATGAATGCGCTCACATATTATTAGTTTAATAACCGCAAATTAGGTACAGTATAAAATGTGCTGTAATTGTTGCTATGTAGGGAGACGTGTGCTAATGTGTGGATGATTTAGGAGGGCAGCATTGAAAGATCAAATCAATGGCTAAATAGGGTATTTTATTTATAATTTATTTATTTAGTTTGAGTTGCCATGCTTTTAACAGGTTTGAATTGCCATTAAAAAAAAAGACCAATTATACCAGTTGAGCAAAGTATTGTCCGACAACACAAACTTGATGCTGCAAGTTTAAAGATGTATTTTAAAATACATTTATCAATCTGACAAGTTACAAAAGTCTTACTTTTATTAGTGCAATATTTCTTTATCATTGTTGCTAACTTTAGGTCATAATACAGCAAACTTACTTTGCCTACAACTAAAAAATGTATTACTTTGGACTTTTTTTCTGAAGGGTCTGCTTCTAATTGGAAAGATAAAAAATGTCTCCATTTGCACTTTGGGAACTTGGATTTAAAGTGTTGGTTGTGTGTGGACGGGGTTGCACAGGGCAGCTTATTTCCCTGATTAATAAAATTTGTACAATTATGTTGCTTGATCCCTCTAAGGAAATCTCACGGCTGACTCGAGCTACTTCTAAGTTCATTCCTAGGAGAAAATAATGCAAAAGTTTCCCAACAGTGTGACCTGAAACTAAAAATTTACAGCAGTGTCTGCTTCCCCCCATAATCACATGAACTTGGGGAAGCAGGGAGCACTGATGTTAATGAACATGGAGAATGTGGTGTGATACTAACACAGAATACATTAAAAGAAGGGCTCCGGTTTGATTGCTGCCTTCTATTTCCCTTATCTCCACAAGTCACATTTTCAATCACTATGCAAAGATTGAACATCGGATGTGGGCTTGGTGCTAATGCACTGCCCTTCCCTCTGACATCCCCGCTGACCTCGCTTCAGCTGCCAATCGTGTGACATCCTCTCTCACTGAGAGTAGAATTGCCTTCAATGGCATGCGAATGTCCACGTGAAGGAAATTCCTGCAGCAGCACGCACATATGCATGTGGTGATTGAGCGGAGTCTCTTTAATGCAATATCTTTGGAAATTGGTTTTCACAGACTAATCAGGCACCTCGCTAGTCAAATCTATGTTTTGGTAATTATCTTCTACTAATTAGAATGAAGCTAAAGACCTCTGAGATGATTCCTTAGCTTTCTCAAATGTAACTAAAAATATAATGATATAAAATTATCTCAATTTATAGATATGCTATGATTATAACGTGTCTTTAGCCTGACCAGTGGCTGCCTAGCCTCTTGGCGGATACTTGCTGGGTTTACAGAAACTTTAAAGTCCAATTTAATGCAAAATAACTTTTCTCATTGCGTCTCATGCACATAAGCGATCACAATTTGGATTTTGGAACATCAATTACACGGCATTTTGGAAATATTACTGATTTATAGCGCATTAACACAAACAAGGAACTGTGAAAGCCTGAGTATTGCTCATTCTCCCACCTGTTATCAGAGAGCAAAGGCTATTTCCTCGAAATTTGACACAAGTTCTAAGTAAACCTCCCATACTCTCTGCCAAAGCCATAGGGGGAAGCAGGGAGGTTTCATGGGGCGAGAGTGTAACACGCACTTGTTTGTTGTCAGAAATACTAAAGCAAAACCGTTGAATTATGTCAATGAGGGGAAAGGATGGATCAGTGAGTATGCAACTGCCCCGTAGGGTTGAAGATTCGATCTCCGCTAGGAGCTTATGCCGAGGTGTCCTTGAGCAAGACACCAAACCCCCAATTGCTCCTAATGGTGGTTTGCACCTTGCATGGCAGCATCACCATCAAGTATGAATGTATGTGAATGGGTGAATATGAGCTTCACTGTAGAGCCCTTTGAGTGCCAACACGGTGGAAAAGCGCTAAATAAGTAGAGTTCATTTACCATATCATTTGAAAAATGAGCTTGGTGGCAAATACAAGACCCAGACATTATTATAAGACGGTAGAAAGCTCTGACTAGTTGATTTTGTATGAGATGGGACCTTTAACCAAGCAAAGAAATTAGAAGATCATTCAGTTAATCATGAAGTAGAAAATGACGTGAGCTGATGTTTACCTTACGCCTCTCCCCATTAAAACCTCTCCACTGCTCTGCTTTTTTGATAATGTAGCTCAGCTCCTGATTGGATAACTCCAGGTCTTGTGGTAGGAAGTATGCACCCTCTTTGGCGGTGAGTCGCTGGAAGATATCTTGCATGTGACCATTATTGTGGAATCTGAAAAAGTCAATTAAAAAAACATACTTTTGACATACTTCTTTGTGTGTTCACAATGACGGCGTTATATTGTTGCCTATCAAATTGACCTCCTTTCATGAAGCAGGCCAGTGGAAATATTCATGCAGCTTTTATTGATTAGACAGAGCACATTTGCAGGGTAATGCTCTGTAAAATATATGAATTGAAAAAGCAAAAGAATTGAAACAAAAGTTGACCTATGAGTGGGAATTACTTTGTTAGCGCGGGCCGACTGGCCGCATTTGGCACGGTGTCTGTGTGGCCGTGAATCTGCTCATGTGTGGGAGTTCGATCCTGGGATTTTCTTGTGTTAATGTCTAGCTTCAAACAGATGAGCATGTGTCTGGAGAGCCTGGCTTGAGTCACAAGAAAATGTTGTTCACAGTAGAGTGCTTATTGATTCATACCTCAAGATGAGTGCACATTAACCAAAGAGTTATTTTTTCTTCTGCCACACAAGGGTTGCATGCAGCCAACCCTTAAAAAAGAAACACCATGTCTGTAAACAAATGCTTTGGCTGACCATCAAAACCAGAAGACCTTGTGCCCTTCCACTGAGATTCTCGCCTGTCAGAGGGTAATCAGCTCTCAAATAAAACCGACATCAAGGAGGCAAGGATTTATACAAGAAGCTGGTACAGAGCTTTGAACTCGGCATTATTCCCCATCGCTCTTGGGAGAGGAGTGTTTGTAGAATCTTGACCTCAGACACAGGAATAGCATGCAATCGTTTTCATCCTACACTTGAATTTTGCTTCTCATTCATTTATGCACTCTCTCACTCTCTGTTTTCCTCTCTCTTGGAAGAATTCATCATTTTTGCATCTTTGTGCTTCAAAAAGAATCATTTCCATGGTGGTGGAAGAGTCCTGAACTTCAGTGTGATCTTCTTATATGCAGGGCGTGACCCAGATGATAGGGCTCACATCAAAACCGTTTCATCCAGGGGTCGCCATAGAAACACCTCATTGGTTAACGCATAGAATACACTTTAGCAGATGATAATGTGACAGCTATCCTTTAAAGCACAAAAATAAAAGATTACAACACAAAATGTAATTTAGAACATTTGTTTTTGAAAAATTATTTTCACTTTGAATTATTTACTTCAAAGTGGAATTTCATGCAAAATGTACTTTTTGGAAGTTTCTACTATGTTTGAACGTTATTTTGAAAAGGGACAACTTAAAAAAAGTTTTGTGTTTATCTATGTATACTGTGAGATGAGAATTATTGGCCCATAAAAACACAATAACTCTTCTTTAAATATTTTATGAGGAAACACATTGGCACCCCTTTTTTTTTAGCTTGGTGTATATTAAGTTTCAACAAAAAATAGAAGTGTAACATGTATTTTTGAAAGAAGTGAATAAAAGCTGCCTAAAATGTAATTAAAACGGATAACAGTCCATTCTATCTACACATATAGCCTGAGGCATTTTTTTAGAAATAGGTCACGGTCTGTGTCAGAGCACCTTCCTTGCAGCCAATAGAAAACTGTAACCCATAAAATGATCAGCTTTGCTTCAGCCTCGTGGCCTACATTCAACACAAACCTGTGTGCTGCTTGAGTGGCAGAAGTCATTATACTCTGCTGCTGTTTTAATATTGTCCATTTAGTTGAATCCTGATAAGCTTCCCGCTTACGAAAATTAGATGGAACTCTTTCCTCTGCCCCCAAATCTCAAACTGATTTATTCAATAAGGCTTCTCTTTACATTTAGAGTTGTTAATGGAATTTGGTCTCATGTGAAAATGGGAGAACACACCTTAGATGAATTCTGTGTGACATTAGCTGTAATTTATCACCTCTCCTTCTTCTAGGTTAGCGCTCTGCAGAAAACATGCTCACTTAATCTGTGATAAAGAGCAACATTTTATCTTTAAATTCTTTGTGTGTGGGATAAAAATTTAGCAAGTTGTTGCTCGAGTTGTGTTCATGTGGCAGCGGGTTTTTACGGTTTCTCATCAGATTGCTATAAAGCCGTGATCGCAACAAATATATCCGAACTCACTTTGAAAGAGCCAAATTGAGTGATGACCCATGAACAGACACTGGTTTTAAGCTTATTTGGTCATCAACAAACAGTAACGATATACACAAGTCACCATTTTGTATTCAGTTGCAATACTTTTTGACCCAAAATTGTCCTGATTAGTATTGAATACATTAAATTATTATGTCAGTTTATTTTGAGATGACGGTATGGATATGAACATCTATCATAATAGTCAGGGCCGATTTGGACGTGTCAAATAAAGACTGCTTAGCATTCAGAAAGTGTGCGCCTACTATAGACTATAGGCTGTACTATAGATTCTTTTTGTCATTTTTATGTTGATTTTATTCCTTACCTGTAAATTTTTCTCTCTGGCCTTTTTTTTTGTTGGACTAAAACAATGATTGTCAAGTAAAAAATGAGCAAATTACGCATAAGACAAATATACACTAACTTAAAAAATATTTAATGAGAAATAAACCATAATCTATTTTATCTTCTGACAAAAATTAATTTTTTATCCATTAATAGACTGTTAATGGCTTATGAACCCACTAGTTTTAAAAAAGCACATTATGATACTGTGACAAACTCAGCTTTTGAAATCAAAATAGAAATGACAAGCAAAAGCTTCAATTGGTCGTAAAAAAAAAAAAAAAAAGACAGCGAGATAATCTTGTAGCAGACTTTAAATAGTTAAAAGTGTGATTGAGCACCCTTAAAAATGATCTAGATTCACCCCTAATGATAGTCTTCTTATCATTAAAGATGTTACCTTAGACTTGGATTTGGTGATTACAGAGCACATTGGAGAGCAGTAAACTCATTGTTGTGTTCAACAAATTTGAATAATCAGGTTTAATAAATTTGTAAAGTAATCTCAAGAAGATATAAAGGAATTGCTAGGATCTTAATACTATTCAAGTAAGACGAGGTGGTCAAACTTTATTTACCGTAGTTTATGCAAACAGTCCCAAAATCTGCCAGGGTAAAGACTCCCATATCATTATATCGCTACCTCTGTGCTTAAATCTTTATAATTCTGAGGACAGATTGGTAGTTATTCATAAGTTGTACTAAATTCTGAGACTATTTTTTTCAATGATCATTTTTGGGTGACACAGACAGTTCCCTCACGCCTTAACCGCCATCCAATGTTCCAGGCTGTTTGAATCTATTTTTTTATGCCGCATTTAAATTTGAGGGACTCTTCTAAACTTTATCAATTCATTGTTGGTGTCTTTAATATTTACCTGACTTTGCAAGCAAGTTCATTTTTTAACTGTACATTTCAGTACAAAGACAGTTTAATGTTCAAATTAATCAAATTATAAAAAAAAAACATGAAGAAAATTTCAAACAATGCCAACACATCGAGGTCTACTGAGGCAGAAAAAATTAAAAAAAAATTTAAAAGTTACAATAATTAATGGTCTTGGTAAGAAAACTCAGAATGTACAGAGATGTATGATTAAAGGAAGTTTTTGTTTAAGGTTTCTATATTTAGTAACAGTTTCATTTTCACTGGTAATTTGACCTGATTGTTTGACCTCTTTACAAATTTACATTGCATGTCAGGCAAAATCGCCTGCAATCGCATTGCAGGCGATTTTTAAATCTAACCATCCCCCTTAACTCAGTTCAGGCCAAAAAAAAATTGTGTCTACATTAAAAATGTTGTTCATTTACAAGTATAGCCAAACTTGCGGAGGCAGTGGTTAAATTTGAATAGCTTCCATCTTTTGGCATCATCATGTATCCAATTATTTTTGTTCACATTTAAACTTATAACTAAAGTTCTGCTCAAATCGACACTTTGGCCAGAATTTTAAAAAAAATATCATTTTAATGGCATCTCTTTCCAGTTTTACATGATCAAAATCGATTGATTTATTTCAAAATGTATAATGTGTCTTACTAACTAACTTTGCATTTGAGCCGAAATCAGACATTTTAGTTTTGATCTATTGTGGAGATTAAGCACCGATAGCATAGGAATAAATTTATTCAACTAACTTTGAACCAGTAATGGTTCTGTTTTTGGTTATAAAATCTAAAAAACAAAACTAAATAAAAGCTGGTGATATGAGCTTTAAATTATAATGGGGAATCTGAACTTTTTGAATATTTATATAAAATACTAAAAAAAAAAAAAAATTGGTTTGATTTTGAGAAGAATTACTACCATAATATTTCTTGAAGATTGTCTTAAGACATTCTTCTCACCTCAGAAAGTAAACAGAAAGGATGGTGATGGAAAGCAGGAAGTGGACCGTGTACAGAAACAACGTGATGATCACACCCGCTGCACCTGATTGGTCAGCTCGATAGAAATGCCAGTAAAGCTTTGCTGCATCACCCACTGGTCTGTCTGGATCATAGGAGAGACGCTGAGGAGAAAAAGACAAATAAACAAGATGTGTGTTCATCTATAAGTAAATAAAAGATCAATTAATGTGAATAGCAGATGTTCAGTTAGTGAGTGTTTGGGTGACACAAACTGAAGATCCTCTCTCTTATTAAGTGTTACTAAGGAATATTTTTAACGACACCAGTCAACCAAACTGACAAAACTTAACCCACTGCCAGAAAGACCCCTATTTAACCTTGCACGGTTTCTCTCACGCGCTCCTCCAACCCTCCATCACCCTTTTTTGAGTAATCTAAAGTCACTTTGCCAAGCTAAAGTGAACTCCTATTTAAAGTGCACAAATGTCCAAGTTATTTTTAAGTGACTTACCCCGAGGACGGCGTCTACAGCAAAGACTGCCAGGGGGTCGAGGACTGTCCACACTCCCTTAGCCATGATAAACTTTGACGTGAAGGAAGGGAGTGAGCCAAATATCAGTTGACAGCCCCATCTGATCAGAACCAGCAGGAACGTTACTGCGTTCAAGGTCAGGGGACCCACCACCACCATTGCCAGCTCCTCCCGGGTGTGGAGCAAAGAACTCTGGTAGACGAGGTCCACTGTGTGTGCGTGGAAGCTGAATCTGAAAAGCGAGAGAGAAAAAGAGAGGAAAGTGTCAATATGTGTGCACCATATTTATGTTTGTGATGCTTTGCTGCTCTGGGGCGACTAGTTGCTGCAATTCACTCACACTGTTGTCTTATTTGTGGTTGATTCAATCATATTTAATTAGCTTGATGACAATTTGCATTATAATTAGCTGTTGTTTGCCTCACAGGTCACTTCCTCTTTTAAAGAAGGCTTTGAATGACATAATGATTCAAATTAAATTCAATTCAAATTTGATAAAAATGCCAAAAAGTTAACAGAGAGCTTTTAAAAAGCAGGGCTTTCCAAAGACCCCCTTTTGTAAGTCAAAGTCGCCATTTACAGCAAGCCTCATGAGTTCCTTAATCTTCCCATCAGTCAGAGGGAGGTAGAACTAGTGGTGGAAGAGAAAAGGTCCACTTTTTCTCATTAATTTCCATCTGATTTGCTCCAAGAGTCAAACATCTTTCAGATTCTGTCCATTAATCTGACAGTTGAAGCCCATTGGTGTTTTATCCGAAGCAAATCTAACAAATTCACGTCGTTTTGAAATGTAAAAAATTACCCCATCAGATGACCAGCAGAGAAAAAAAAAGATAAATTTAGTAGGATTCTGATTTTTAAAGTAATTAAAAGAATTTAACTTAAAGAATGGCTGGAGGAAATTTACTCTGATGGGGAGATAAAGAACCGTACAAATGAAATATAAGTCATATTTATTCATGAATATACTTTGTACTTACTTAATATATTTAATAGTACTTAATATCACCAATTGTGAAAATCTGAATCTTAGAACACTGTCTCGTTGTCTTGGTAAACAAATGTGAAAAAGATGGAGATAAAGAAACAATCGTTCTAATGCATCCACACTGAGTGCATCCAGACTTCTGTTCTCTTGTAATGAGGAGAGCGATGGAAGGATTCTCAGGAAGTAGGAAGCAAACAGAGATCAGAGAGGAAGAAAGAAAGGATGCAAGGAAAGAAGGGGGGCTGTCATCATCCTAACTGCTCTGACTGTCACCGCTCTCTCACTGGACACCAACAGCTCTGACCACTGCATGGAGAGAGAAATGCTCCAAGGGAGAGCAGAGGATTCGGACATGTGGAACTTGTCATCCGACATTGACCCCCTCTGTTTTCACATTTTTTTCCACCTCCTATCTACCCCCTCAGTCCATTCTTCCTCTTTTTTTTCATTCGTTTGCTTTGTTATTTTTCCTTCCTGCTCTCCTCAATCATGTTCCATGATTTAATGCGTCATGTTCGCACCCCTGTGTTATTGTAATAAAACCTTCTCGTATGCATGTTTGTAACAGCCTTTTTTTTACTGGGAAGAATTAAATCAGCACCATATGCTATTGCCATGTGATTTAACAGTTCTGCTGTGTCTCATTGCTGTTTATTATCAATCCTGCGCACCAAATAATCACAATAAATTCCTTCCTAATAATGTAGCCTTTTGGGACTTGAAGCTGTGTGGTAAGCAAACTCCCCCAGCAAAGGCTCGTTGGTATGGAGAGAGTCTTGTTAAAATGTTAATAGGGGATTCCAAACAGATGATCTGGGTGGATCCAGCTTGAATGTTTGGCAACACACACACACTCAGACAGGGCACATTTTCATTCTCCCACCACTAGTTATCCACTCCGCTTCCTATCCTGTAATGATTATTCTTTGCATGTGTGTGTTTCGGAATGCGTGTGCTCATGTGAATTTGCAATTTGCCAATATGCTACGCTAATCTTCTGTATGTACTGTATCAGTACTCCATTTTGTTAATGGATTTCAGCAGCACTGTGGGTTCTCATGTCTGTGTGTGTATCCAAATGTTCTTCCTCACTGTGTGTATGTGTGAGTGTGTGAGTGCAGAGCAATATCAAAGGAAGCAAACTCACTTGTTGACAGGAACTGCTATGGCCTGGAGGTAGAGCCACTGGCTGCAGTAATGCAGGTAAAGCCTCACAAACCACATCAAAGCTAGCAACAGCATAATGAGGCCGAGCTGCTGAGCGGAGCCATGCCAGCCTCCATGCAGTTGTTGTTGTTGTTGTTGCCTCGGCAACGGCAGACCTAGCTCGGATGGCAGCATGCAGAGGGCCAGGCGGGCTCGATCAGAAAGGCATGGGGGACGGGAATCGGGTCCAGTCGGCGTTGACCTGTTTAAAAACATACTCATTAATTTTTTCATTAAATTTTTTTGTCTCAAATTGAACTTTTTCTTATTACACTAAGTTTTATGCTTTAGTTAGCTAAGATTTAAAAAGAGGTTCAGAAACCTACAAAACAAAGACAAATGTGCACATTTTCTTTTGTTTTTGCTTTTTCTTTAATAAGCCATTGTTAGGCCGTTGCATAGTTTTGTTTATTAGTTAAATTTGCGAAACAACAATGCAAATACTTCCTTGTCTTTGCAGCGCATCAAGTATTCAAATGCTTTCTTTGTCATTACCAGATGCACTGAAGGCAGGGAAATCTAATATTCAAATCAACACACATTCTTCCATACACACAACTGTTCATTCCCTCCCTATCTCTCTCTCTGTCTCTCTCACACACACACTTTTCCCCTCTCTCCCTATCACACACACAGACACATAAACAGATAGGAATCCCTTCCAGCGGTGCTCAGCTTCCCTCAGCACCTCTGCCTCCTTTGTGCCGCCCTTTGTCAGTCCTGCTCAACTATTCCCTTTCATACGGAGGGCACAGATGGAGCAGTTGGAATCAAGCGGAAAGGAAAGAAGAAGAAGAAAATTGATGTTCTCGTATCCACACCATGTATATTTGTGAGTTAGGTAAATTAGCGAGCGCAGACAGAGCTCGCAAGCAAGCAGACACCGTCCACCACTTTATTACCTGACTGACAGTAAATAGAGCAAAGCAAAGCCAGTCTGTTTACATCTATGGTTGGCATCACAAGATGAGACTCGAGGCCTTTGCCTTTGGACATCTCCATGTTTCACCACAGTGTCCCAAAGCGCAGTAGGAATTCACTTTGTTGTGTGTATCTTGGGAAAACGGTTCATCGCCTAAAGACGAGAAACAGAATCAATTGTATCGCTCCCACCCCCACGCCTTGTTACCCAATAATTAGGCTTAAAATGAGGATTTACTGCATTTTATTTCCTGCTTCTGTTGAAGCTGAACTGTCGACTCTCACAAAAATGTAGCTGAGAGAACCTAAAAAAGTCCAGACAAGTATTCTGTTGAAGTCTTGCGTTACTTAATTTTTTTTTTTTCTGCAGACACTATTTAGAAGATATAATGTTCATGTGGGAGAAGTTGGGGCTTATTTACAAAATGGTTAGTCAACAATATGGACCGTTAAATATTCATAGCAGCACAGTCGCCTCACAACAAGAAGGTCGTGGGTTCGAGTCCTAGGTGGGAACATGACTTGGAACACTGGTCTTTCTGTGTGGAATTTGCATGTTCTCCCCGCATGTGTGTGGGTTTTCTCCAGGTACTCCAGTTTCCTCACACCCTCCAAAAACATGAATGCTAGTTTGATTGGCCGCTACATGATTGCCCCTAGGAATGAGTGTGTGTGTGTGTATGGTTGTATGTGTGTGGCCCCGCGACAGAGTGGTGACCTGTTCGGGGTGTACCCTTTCCCTCGCCTCAAATCAGCCGAGACGGGCACCGGCACCCCCCGTGACTCAGTGAGGGATCGATGATTAAGAAGGTAACTGACTGACTGAAATATTCATAGCCTAACAAACAAGATCAAACTGAGAAAATAAACGTGTCATAGAAGCAGTTTCATCCCAACTTTACTTTGAGATTCAAAGTATAAAGTGATGTCGAATTTATGCGTTATGCGTTTATAATTGTTCCAATTAATACAAACAAAACCAAACAAATCAGATTTGCAGTACAAATTTTAAAATGTTATTAGACATTCTATAAATCTCATAGCTGTTTTTTTTTTTACAGTGTTTTTATGCTTTAATCTTAAACAGTGGGACATTAAAAAAAAGCCCATGTGTCCCTTCTTTCTCATCATAATTTGACAAGGGCACTTCCATTTCATTCCAAGCCTTATAGTGACTTCCTCCACCACATGCGCGGTGTGAAACAGCTTTCCGCACGTCTGCAAAAGTGGAATTACAGAGTAGACAAAAAAAGCAGTGTGTCACAGACACAGGCAAGATGCTACCCTGTCAGCTGGCTTTGAAAGAAAACAGCAAATCCAACCTGACGTCCATCTTTCATATAATGAAGATATTGATGATGCATGAAAGAGGAATATTTTTAGACGCCTTCATGTGGTGGCCTCTTCCAAAGGAGGCTGGTAACACGATGTGAAATCTGTTATCTCCGCTGAAATGATTTCATTATGGCGGCCGCAATTATAAAAGTATGATACTGAAGAAGAGGGAAAGGCAGGGAGGGGGTGGAGGTGTGGGATTTTTTCATTCCAATATCACAGCTTGTCCTCTGAATGGCTGATAGCATGTGGCATAGCGGCCCCATGTTGAAACTAACCATTCCAACAGGCGTGCGTTGGCACATAATGCTATATTTTAATTGTAGCTGCTTGAAATCCGGGCCAGAAGCTGTTCCCTTATTATCTCAGTTTTGATATAATGTTTGTTGTACATTCCTGTGTCATCAAAGCACATTGGAAAAAATCTCTTCGTACTCTTTAAAGCCTTGCTGGATGTGCCAAAACCTGTAAATCAAATTTAACTAGCGTGCATGTGTCAGTTTTTGGAGTAAAACACCATTTCCTGGACTGCTATTCCCAGGCTGTGTCCCTTAACGTTGTTTGGCACAACAAGAAGCAGTAGCTCTCCTCCTAAAATTAGCGCAAAAAGAAAGGCGAGTAAAGACAAGTATTAAACCTGGCATGAGTAATGAGAGATGGAAAGGTGAGAGAGGAAAGGAATACAGTAGTTTTATATTTAAAACTCTGCATTTGTGATCAAAAGGCCGCAGGGCAAGTGAAGGTAACCCGTAGATCCACCTTTTCACAGGCCTAAATCCTCCAATGTAAGACCACTTGAAGTGTTGGATTTATCCCTTTATTTTGGAGGATTAAGATGTTTGCTCTCACTTTCTTACTTGGGCCAGTGGCATCAATAATAAATACACCAAAACCACGAGCTGTTTGCTGAGAGGGAAACAAAAAAGTGTGAAAATAGACTTAAAGAATTACAATTACGGAAGACTTATCAATTATTGTCCAAAGAAAGGTCTTAAGATAAAGAGATTCTGCTTGTGTATTAACTTTTAGAAATGCCAATAATAATCTTTTGTGGGTGACACATCGCGCCATGTCCTTTTTCATTTGGTTGCATTGCGTAAATCTCTTTAAGCTTTCTACATGGTTAAAAAAAAACTTTATGAGAGAGATTAAGGCTTTAATAAACAAATGTTGGGTTTTATTTGTGCAAAATCTCGAGCTAAAGTGGTGAAAACAAGACAGACAAACAGTTTAAGGCGAAACGAAAACACGCCATAAAGACACCTGTTGGAGCACCTTTTAACAAACAAAATCCAGTTGCCCACAGGCGCTTTAGCAAATTCAAAGAGGAGAATTGAATAGTGACAGTGACCATTATTTGTCTTTTGTCTTTATGAGCATGCATATTCCGGTATGGTTGTTAGCGCCACAACCTCACGAGGAAAAAGGTTGCTGGTTTGAGCCCCGGCGGGGAAAGCTTGTAACATTGGTCTTTTTGCGTGAAGTTTGCATATTTTTTCTCACAATGAGTGGGTTTTATCTGCGAGCTCTGGCTTAACAAATAAAACACATTTGTCAAGTAACTTGTCATTAAAAATTGGCCTAAAGGAGTAGGTCTTTATAGTTGTCTGTTTCACCTGGGGTTCATCCCCTGTGACCTTGATTAGTAAGAGACAAAATAATTGATGGTACACAAAAATTTAAATAAAATGAGCATTTCGTATTGTCTTCTGAATCGCTCATTGGGTTCCGGGGTGTGCCGGAGCCGATCCCGGATAATGCCAGGAGAGGTGGGTACACCTTGAGCAAGTTGATAATATGTTGGAGGGCCACACGCACACAATCCTAGGGGCAATTTCACAGTCACCGATTAACCCAACAGCCCTGTTTTTGGAGAGTGGAAGGAAACCAGAAAAAACCCATGCGAAATCAACACCGAAAGGCCAAGGTTTCAAGAACCCCCATTCCAGCACCCTGACTTATTCACTGCAAGGCCACTGTGCTAATAACTGTGCCATGTTGTAGCCCTCATAAAATGAACATCATTAATTTCCTATGCAATTTTCTTAAAAAAAGGATGCAAAATGTGTCATTTTCAGAAGTCAATTTGATCACTTGGTAATTAATTACAAAGTGCAGCCTTTAGTTTGCAGCAATGGAAAAAGTAGTGCTAAAAAACTTGGTGCTAACAATTGTTTCCACTGTCTAACATCAGTGAGTTTTATATTCCCAAACACAAACATAGTTTAGATAAAAGCTGGCAGGACGTTTTACATGTGGGCACATATAACACAGGAAACTATAAACATGCAGTGAACTGGAATCCACAGCAAATATTAATTTCAGAAGGATGTCATCAATTATACACGTTTGATTGGCTCATTTGGCAATTAGAGTTAAATTTAATTCATTTACTGTATTTTAAAAACTACTTAGCACAGCACTGGTTTGCAAGGGGTTGTCGGAGCTTAAGCCAGATAGTTAGTAAGTGAGAGGTGGGGTACATGTTGTAGAAGTGACCAGTCTGATCCAGGGCCACAAAAAAGACAAACAACTCATCCCACACCCTTTCGGCAAAACCAAAACCAACTAATTAGGTTAATTTGCTCATCTTAGTAGTTGGGAAGATACCAGATGTGCATTAAAGACTGTGAAAAATCATGTAAAAACTATGCAAAATAAAACAAAGTGAAGGACTTTTATTGATACATTTTCTTACAGATAAGAATGGGTGTCCCATCTTTCCAGTGATACAACTAGTATTTACTGTTACAAACTCCTCCATAACTGATTAAAAATGTCTAAAGCTTTTCCCCACACCTTGGAATAGTTTAGATGTGTACATGAGGTAGCTGTTTTTATTGCAGAGCAACATGTGGCATTTTTATGGAGCTCCTGACTTAGCATGAGAGGGGATTAAACCATGGAAATGGCAGATCCCTCGGTGTGCCATAAACAAGGGTGGAAACATTTCAAATGTAGATGCACCTGGGATCAACAAACGCATCGGGACTTCCCGAGAAACGAATTACACCAACAGCTACTGCAGCAAAGTCATTCTTAAAAATGATGAACAGGTTGTTTTTTTCTCTCCATGAACTTCTATTTCTTTCACGAGCCCTGAGAAAAAGCCAAGAGCTGTGATTCTAGATGTGAAGCACATTAAATGATTAATACAGGACAAATAATGAATGTTCTGCAAAGATCTATCCATTTGTCAATTTGGGTGAAGCATGCAGGGAGGGATTCTGTGGAGGCTGAGTATGGGCCTCCAGAGAGTTGCATCAGTATTTAAATGGATTTCACTTCTCTGACCTTGCCTCATATCTGCAGGACATTGTCACCAGAGAGATAGTGACAGGGTGGAAAGAGAAAGATGGAGAAAATTAGAGGCAGAGAAAGTGAGATAAAAACAGAATTAACAAGCCAAGCGACAGGGAGAAAGAACGTAATTAAAAAAGGCTTATGCAAAGAGAAATTACAGTAATAATAATTGGAGGCTTTAGTAAATGTACAGGAAAAGTTTGGTATTTTTCCAGCGGATTTGCACGGATAACATTTGAAATACTGGAGTGAGCTACAAATCAGTTACATGCAAGTGTGTTTAACTTTCAAGAAACCATATCTTTGAAAGAAGATTACATGTAAAAACTTAAATATTGCATTGTAAATTGATGGAAAATTATGTGAAATGTTTAAGTCACACTACACGATGACCTGGGCATTCAATAGTTTATTTTAGGTGAAAAAAATCAACTTGTAACCAACTTTTCAACTGCAAGTTACTTTGAAATGGCAAGACATTAAATATCACTAGTTAACGAGAGAAAAATGTAATACATTTGTTGTTCGATATTAATGCTCATAACTACTTACACCACTTTCAATTACATTTAGTTGATCAAACATGTTACTTTAAAGCATTGTGCTTACTAAATGTATACTTGATCACAAGTGGGGAGGCGATTTCTCAGTAGTAGAACAATCACCCTTGGACTGGAAGTTAACGGGATTGAATCCCACTGAGCTCATGTCTAGGTGTCCTTGGGGAAGACACCTAACTGCCTGTTTTGGCGCCATTGGGGCAGTGTAATGCAGCACATGAATTTCCCCGTTGATGGTTGAATAAATTAAATAAAGTGTATTTCTATTCTATATTAGGGTCCTTGGAGAAGACACCTAACCCCTCATTTCTCCCACCACTGGCACCATCACACCGCCTGCTGCGGTGAGATGCAGCACTCAAATTTCCTGGTCAGGGATGAATAAAGTATATGAAAGTTAAAAAAAAAAAAGTATGCAATTTGACTTCACAAAATGTGATCTTTTTTTGCATACTGTATATAAGATTGCATGAATTTATAAATCAAGTGAATAACTATTTCACATCTTCTTAGCCAATCGGTGCATTAAAAAGTGTGCAACAGCGGGAAAACAATACCTAACAAATATCAATAGGAAGTCATTCTTCTTCTATGCTACCTTTCAGCTTTAAACTTTATCGAGCTGTTGTTTCGTTAGAGTATCACACTATTAATGCACTTGATTTAAATATGCATGTAATTTGAGTTACTGACATGGTAACAAGTGATATTTTGTCAACTTTTTTTGGTGTAAATACTGTGTTACCGTAACAACAGAATACTGTATATTATAGTAACTGCTTACATTTACAATGCATTAGTCACAACACTGGCTGTTGCTAATTTTCCTGCATGTTGTTACAGGAGAACGTGGAATTTAAACGACACTAAAACATATGAAGCAAATTTTTCTACAAAGAGAAAAGTTTTGTACTAGTTTTTCTAAAAATGCGGTGTCTTTCTACATTCTACTTTGATGCTAACTCATGTACTAAGTTCAACTTCAATTTTGCAGACGATTTAAGCAGATCTAATTTAAGATCTTTCATGTTTCTGCTTTACTTTGTCATGATAAATTTGGCCGCACCTCTTTTTTCATGCTACAACTTTTGACTCATTAACAGGTGGTGTTTGTTCAATTGCATAAAGTTTCAAATTTCATGCAACTTACAGTCATTTTATTTTCACTATTTCTAATCAATTCTAAACAGCTGAACAGATTTTTATTCCTCTTGTGGTTTAAAAAAATGAAGGTTTCTCAGCATCCATTTCTCTGCTGATTGACAAATCTTCCAGCGCCATTTAAGTAGGTCAAACCTTACTAGGAGCTCAATTTATCCTGTAAAAATGGGCATTATGTGAGTGGACAGGCATTTACTTTGTGCTCATTTAAATATATAACAAATAATAAATATAAAGTTCTTTTCAAATCAAAGTTTTTGACTTCTTAGTTATTTATTCTTGCCTTTTAGGTGAAAGGAGGACAATCTTTTGGTTGTATTTCAGACTTTTTTTTAGAGTTTTTATTGATGTGTGCCATTTTTATTTATTGTTTTTTTAAAGTGCTTTTTTCACTGTGGGAAAAAAGCTATTTCATTTTAAGAAGAGACTTGAGAAAAGTTTCACCTCTGGCTTTTTCTCAAACACACTGAAGTTCTCATTCACAAATACCACGCAATCACTCATATGTTTTCACATATAGTTCTTGCCCCCTCCCCTTTTTTCTTATATGTCAGTGGAAACACGTTCATTTGACCCAGACTAGCTTTCACTCCCATTGACGCCCGCATCATCGCAGATTAACCAATCATACTGCAGCATTAGCCTGTCAGGAAACTGACAGCTCTGATTTCCATAAAAGCAAGCAGCACGTTGATTTTGTATGTATGTGTGTGTCTGCAAGATCTGAAGTGACCCAGGGTGCGTCTGGCCACAAAAAAAAAAAAAAAACCCTGACATGTGCACCCAGAACTGAGGCAGCCAGGGGCATTTCTCTCACACATGCACTCGTGCACTTTTACGTGCACGCTGTAGATGCATTCTTGCCTTCTCAGCACAGGAAAGAGCCCAGAAAAGCAGTGGAGAATCAGGGGTGATCAGCAGTGCCATCTCCACCCACCTCTCCTACCAGCGTTACATCAGAATTGATTGACCCTTGCACTGAGTTCTGATTCGGAGCAGCAGTATCCTGTGGATTGACAGCCTAGAACTAGTTGTTATTTCAGGTGCTTTTCTCTCTCTCTTTGTATGTTACCACTGGCTGTTCTCAATTTCCCTCCATCAGACCCTAAGTTCCTATCAGCAAGTCATTGATACCACACTATGAATGTTAATAAAGCTTTATGCTCGTAATGCTCTGAAATTAGCAGTGTAAAATAAGAAAAAAATGAGCAGCTCTGAACAGAATAACTGCTCACTCCACTGCTAATCTTATATTAGCGCGTGGATACAGGCTCAAACAGATGGAGGGCACAGAACGATAGAGACCCGAGACACACACTGAGGGAGTGCTCTGATAGGCTCGGTTGGGGGAAACGAGTGGAGAGGAACATTGGTCCCCAACGAGGCGAGCTAACTGGGGGAAATTAGGTCAGTGTGTTCCCTGTGACTCCACAGCAAGAACAAGCTGTGCATGTGTATGTGCATGTGTATATTTTGCGGGTGCACCTAGGCTATCTTGCTGAACAACCATTGCAATGTGCTGCACAGGTCTGTGTGTATTTGTGCAGGCTAGGAACATGACAACGGAGTGTTTCTAAAAACTGAGCGTAACTTCACGACAACTTATTTAAACACAACTTCTAAAACCAAATTTAAATCTTGAAATCAGCACAAGAAACATATTTAAAATAGACCATATTTATGTTTTATTTTTAAACCAATTAGATTCACTGGTAATCCTACTGAGACATAAACATGGAGGTAAGTAATCACTGCATCATAATGGTTGAAAATATGGGCGATGGAAAAAAGGTTACGTGACATTTATCCCCGTGTGGATGTTCAATTTTATAACAAGAACGCTTTTGGGACAAATGCTGTCTGCTTTCGAAGAGACTCTAGAGACTGAGGACGTTCTTTCTTTTAGCATTTGTCTTCACTTTGTGTCTTTTCTTGTCTCCAGACCAGGACAAGTCACACATAATATAATTGATATGAGATTTAGAGGGTATATTTTAATGTAATTAGAATCTTGATAATTGGACTAATTAGATCTAATTGCTATGTGAGGATGACTTTGATTAAAACAGGTTTCTCTCCTCAAATGAGAGTAGAAAAAAATAGTTGGATGACATTGGTGAGAAACAATGCTGAAGCTAATTGACAATAACCAGTGATGCATAAAAATGAAGCCTAAAGGAAAAATGAAGAGAAATTCTTTTTTTTTTGTTTGCTTTTCACCTGAGGAAAACAGCAAAAAAATAAAAAAGAAATCTGAGAGTATGATTAGATTTAAAATCCCAGCCAAAGTGCCCTCTAAAATGCAAAACGAATCTAGTTTAAGTTTGTTTGTATTCTTCCAAATTTACTGAATTGGTATGATTGAATTACAACCAAATTGAATTAGATGCTTTGATTGTGCTCAGTCTTGAGAGAAAACGGGCGTTTAAGCTCATAAATCATCAAGTAAAGCAAAATGATTTGTAAAAAGAGATGTTCCTCATGCATGTTAATAAATAATAATAATAAAAAAAAACTACAATAATTAAAAGTTACTGTTTGTTTCACTAAATTGACATCAAGTTTAATTTATCCTGCAAAAAAAAAAAATACGGAGAAATGCATTATTTAGTATGTTACTTAAATAAGTTTAGAACATTTAAACTTTCAAAAATTTTCACAAAAGATCAAACTAAAAGATGAAACTGCTTTTTCTCTGTTTTCTTCAACACACGTGCTTTTTTTTTTTTTTTTGAACAACAAAGACAGACTACAACAAAATACTTGTGCTGTCACCACATTTCATAGAGATCACTTTATTTTAATTAAACGTTCATCACATGTTAAGGGTTTGCACAGTTCTTCTCACACAGACAAATCTTCTGTCTATTTGGAGTCTACCAAAGTGTATGTATTTTCTGCTTTACACGTTTCCATCAGGACGCCTTACCACAATCTCAACGAGCTAGGTCTCTTGCGGCTCAATAGATGGCAGTAATATCCCTCAATCACCGCAGTATGAATCCTTTTCACTGATAAAATACATGAACACACAGACGTGTGTTCAAAGATATGAACATACGTTTATATCTATGTAGAGGTTTCTATTTATCTAAATGATACACACACACATATAAAGAGAAACAGATTGATACCTAAAGATATCTCTATGTTGATATAAATGTACAGTATGTATATAGTGATCCATACAATAATAATGACTAAAACAATATAATCAGCATCCCTGAGGTGTGGATCTTCGAAAATGTTCATGTACAGGAGCCCTTAGCTATTTAAACAACACTGTGGGAGAGAACAGTGAGAAGTTTTTCACAACTTCCACCATCATGTTGTATCTTTCTATTTGTCTGATTAGGTGGGGGTGAAAATATCTGCCTTTAGCTCATAGATACTTTATTGTGATGTGTGTGCTTGTAAAGATGAAATCAATAGGAGCAGCACCTGCACAGAGGCATCAGGGAAACACAGAAGCTCAGACTCAACAATGTCCAATATATACACCTGTAAAACTGACAGCAAGGTCTCATCTTACAGAACCCGGCAGCAGCTCCGAGGTAAAAAGCGGCGGCACTGTGCATAATCGTGAAAACCATTAAATTGCGTCCCTTTTGTGTGGAGTCTGCTTGGGCTCTGTGTTCAATTTTGTATCCGCAAGACACTCCCTGTGTTGCCATTTGTTGGCAGGATACGCTGGTAATCACTTAAATTCAGAAGAATGTTCAGAAGATGTCAGGGTGTAGTCTCTGATCTTGTTTAATATGTGACCAGCAGCTATAAATTACAAACTCTCAGAAACAAGGTAACACGGTAGAAGTCGCTTCATGCCTCTCTGTTTTGTAAAAACAGACTTCTCTCTGATTACCCCCCACCTTCATCTTACTAGTAAAGCTGTGTCTGCTAATCTCCTCCCCTTCGTTTAGTTGACTTTCAAATAAAAACAAATACCTGTGACTTTCCTTTTTTATTGAAATAAGTCATTTCGCTTTTGGCCTGATTTGAAGCTCCACAGGCATGCCGTGCTCCACCTTGTTGCTTTGTTACACATTTGACCGAGGTTGTAAAAATTCCATGCTTCTTGCTCTGCTTGTTTTTTTATATACCCAACTTTCTTTTCATTTAAATAAAGGCTGTGAGCCACAAAAAAGATGAAAAGTAGTTAGTAAAGAAGCGCTCATGCTAAAGGCTGGGTGGTGTTTGCTTTGCCCTCATGTGCAATGTTAAAACAAACCCCAGATGATTATATTTTTCTTCAAACTGGAAAGTGAAATTTAGACTTTGACTGATTTATATTCACATGAAGCCATCCCGTATAGGACATGTCAAGCTAGAAAACTATAAACATCTTAATCTCAAAATGCATGGAAAGAAACCGTGCTTGTTGCATTACTTGGATGAGCCTAATTTATTTTTGTATTAACTTTGTCAGAGAGGAGTAGATCAGTATTGAATACTTTACAATCAAGAAAAATTTGGGGTGATTTCAAAGTGATATCCGATGAGTTTGCATAGGATTAATTTCACTTGGTGACTTTTGAGTAGTTTTAAAGGATTACCCACGACTCAACCTTGGATAGTTGGAAGACTATATTGCAGAGCTAATCTTGTCTGTGTGATTTTTATCCTTTTAAAGTTGTTGTGTCGTTCAAAAGGTCTATCAAAATTCCCTTGTTATCATCTCCCATAACTCAGCCAACATTGTTTTTGGACAGGATCAGAAAGCCACAGTTGGTTAAAGCAAAAATATGCTCACCCACCATGGGGTGGATGAACTCTGATGGTGGTACTGTTTCCACAGAAACTTATGGTTGTCTTCTGATCATTTAAATTTTATGCAGATCCCTATGGTATGGATTCAGGTTGTGTTCTGGTCAATTCATTGTTTCCTATGGATACTGTTATATGTAATTACCAGTTTTTCAAGCCAGTTATTTAAGCCAAAATAACAACAAAATACGTAAGTATAACTTTTTTCTGGTAAAACTAAAAACACCTGTAAAAATGTAACCAAAAAGCATGTGAAAATTCCAAAGGAAGCATTTTAGAACATTTGAAGCTTTTTTTTAATAACACGTAGGGCTAGAAGAGTTGCATTTTAATTATTGAAGATAACATTGTAATTTTCTCTATTTGTCACAGAAGAGGGTGGCACAGTGATGTAGTGGTTAGCATAGTGGCCTCAAAGCAAGAAGGTCGGGGTTCGAGTCTTGGGTGGGACGAGGCTTGGAACACTGGCTTCAGAGAACTCCAATTTCATCCCACTCTCCAAAAACATGCGTGTTAGGTTGATTGGCCACTGTGAAATTACCCCTAGGAATGAGTGAGTGAGTGTGTTTGTGTGTGGATGGTTGTGTGTATGTGTCGCAGCAGAATGGTGACCTGTTTGAGGTGTACCCTGCCTCTTCCCTTAAATCAGCGAGGGTAGGCCTGGTCACACCTTCCGACCCGGGGTATAAGCGGTTCAGAAGACAAAACGAAATGTCATAGTAAATAATTACTTTACGTTACAATCACATACATGTTATAGAGTGAACAAAATCCTAAGTTAGCTTGTGTAATGCAAATGGGTACATAAAAAACTTTGGCTGGACTGTTGTGAAAGTGGATAAGCTAGGGAGTGGATAGATTGTTTGTCGGAACTGTTTGGGAAGTTACTCTAAAATAATACATATATATATCACTTGTTGCAAAACTAAAGAAATATAATACATTTGTATTGTAATACTACTGCTTCAAAAAGGAAACTAAGTTTCAATACTTTGAGTTACTTTTTGCTAATCCAACATGCCAGATACTGAATTGTGTAACACTGATCCCATCATAGATCAATTTTTATGTAAATATCACACAAAAGTTGATCTTTTCTTTTATATTTTTAATCAAATTTAAAAGTTAATATTTATAAGACACAATAACCTAACATAGAGTTTGTTCGCGTTAGCATTGGCAACAAGGCTTCCGCTCAGGCGTCTGAACAGGAAAGGTGTTTCCACTGTAAGTCTTCTAAACTTTTTTTCAGCTCTTATGCATACAACTCACATTACAGAGATTGTAACAAGTTCATAATTTTTTTTCTCAATATTGTGGTATTTAATTATGGAATATTTAACTGCAATGTGTTACATTCATGGGGGTAGGAGTCTACCCCCAACACTCTTGGTAGGTAAGTAGATAAGTACATAGGTAGAAAGAGACAGAGAGAAGGTAGATGAATGGATAGCTGGAAAAGTTTTTATTATTATCATTCATCCTAGCCATGAAGTAGACATGGTTCAGATGTGAAACTTACTGTAAGGAGAACATAAACTCTTCCATCTCCTCTGTGGTGAGGTTCTCCACTGAAGGCTGCATCCTCTGTTTGTCAGCCTGCTGAGGCGGTGCACTTCTGCCTCTCATGCTGGGACCACAGCTATTTGTCTTCTTGATTGGCTTCTTCTGTGAGAAGCAGAAATCGGGGAGAACACATACGGATGTCATTTGTAATCAAAGCAGGAAACAGGCCTGGGAATTTATCTTAGAGGATCCACACGGCAACCCTGACAGTGTGCGTGGCACTTTGGAGCTTCTCCTATAGCTCACCCTCGCCTCAACTGACACGAGACAGGAATGATGGCGGTATTGCATACGGCACGCCATCCTTCACAAGTCGACTTCATTTGGGGAATGTGCGTACAGTGGCGGTTGGCATTAAATATGGGAGATTTGAGCAGCTGGCACTGTTTTTTCTTCACACAAGTCGTTTACTGTCATCGTCATAAACACAGTCAAACGGAGTTAGGAAGTGGGGTTTTAAATTTTTCACCGAGGTACTTGGGAGCAGATATTATTTGTTAAGCCGCCAACACGTTAACGGCTTGCTTCGCCTGGCCCTGTCAGCCTGCTCGTGTTGCCCTTGGGTGGGCTTAGTGCCTTTCTGCTTGAAGTTGTGAAATACACACTGATGTATGTTAATGAGATCCACAGTTGGAATAAGCAACCTTTTTTTTTTTTTGCTTCCACCTTTCTGCTGTTCTTTTTTTTTTTTCATCGTACCCCTGTGCCTTTCCCCCTACGATAAACTAGGCCCAGGAAGTAGTAAATGGCCAGAGTCCCATAAAAGCTTCATCCGTTTTCATTGGGCAATCTTTGCCAAAGCAAGCTTGGATTCCAGAGTGATGATCACAATAAAAAGGTGGAAAAGAGCGAGAAGGAAAGCAGAAGAGCGGGGTAGTGGGGTACGAAGGAGATATATAAACCACAATGTTCTCCAGTGTCTCTCCACAATAAATTTAATGCAATACCTTAAGAGGAGATTCTGTATATCGCTGGATTCCTGCCCTGTGGGCAAAGTGGTCGCCTGGAGAAAATTCATTTTAATTAGGCCTGCACTGCAGGTTGAAGGGCTGAAATCTGATCCCTAGTGCTCCCAGGCTGGGGCAGGTTGGAGATCACTCCACTTAATCATTAGACAACTGGGTTCAACACCACGACATTTGACAGAGTTAGCAAGATTTTAAAGAGTGAGCAAAAAGAGGGAGAAAACACCAGTTGAGAGATGCTTCAGACAAATAAAACCTCATATTCACAAATGTGGTTGTTCTACATTGCTGATCAATGATGTTCTGAAGAACCTCTTAGATATCAGCGAAAAATGGTTTGCAAGAATAAAGACTTATATGGGGTAGAAAGGCAAGGCAGGAGGTGAGTATGTTTCTAGGAGAAAGAAGGGCGTGATGTTTTTCATAGGCCCCTAACTACCCCGACAATACCATCACACAACAAAAGGCCGCAGCGGAGGCACAATGGCTGGGGCGGACCGGGAGGCAGGCAATGCCAGATCAGCACACGGAGTAATTTTGCAATTACCACTTCAAAGTATGGCAGGTAACACACGGGCTTTGATTAATTTAGCTTAAGTCTTCTGTAGCACAGGAAGAGGTGGGTTTTGAGGGGGAAAAAAAAGAGGTCTGGCTGGCGTTGCTGATTTCACAGAATTTGAGCTGCTTTGGCTTGTCAAGCAGATCAAAACTGGCTTTGAAGGCTGAAAAATACCTGTTAGTGTGAAATGTATTTTGACAAATCTCAGATAATAAGCCAGGGAGGTGTGTGGGGTGCAGAGAGAGAGAGCGGGAAAGAGAGGGAGGTGATAAAGGAAAGTAGTAGGGAAAGTAGACAGGGTGCTCATTTTGTTAAAGGTGGGAACTACTTCCTCCCAGATTGACAGCAATACCTTCCAGTGAATCCCACCGTCTGTTTTCTCCCGGCATGGATCACTCTTCTCCCCGGTATTTCCGCAAAAACCTTCAGAGGAGTCATTTTTACCTGCGAAAAGAAGAACTTTGCAATGATCGTACAAAATAAAAAGATTTTGTCAAACATAAATCTATTTAGTATATATCTATATGCCTATCTACCTATAAACACGACAGAATAAAATGGGGATCATTGTATGAAATCGTAATTCTACGTATTTGTAAAAATAAATCATGATACAGTTAAATATAAAATATTTCTTTTCATTAAAATTGAATTTTTGTTTGCATAAAAATATAAACTTACTGTGCTACTCTCAAACTAAACCACACGTAGTGTGACTTCCCAAGTGTTTCTGACTCAATGTATTTAAAAATATAAATAAATAAAAATCCAACTTTTTTTTCCTTTAAGAAAACTACTGCTAAAATGTTTTTCATCCACCTATTTTTTTTTCCTGTTTCCTCTATCTGTCTGACTTTTCTTGCTGTAATTTAAATGGTAAGCCGCCAGATGTGTGTCTCATGCTTGAAGAGTCGGAGATCTGCATTATTTAGCATATTAACATTCACAGAATTTAAAAAAGGGTTCCTGCTTTGCCTGGAGGTTGTAATTAAGTAAACCTTAGCTCGATACATGTAAAAAATCTCACTATGTGAAACTTTTTCCCCCCGTGGAACCAATCACATCTATATAATACATATGGAAAACTCAGGAAAGATATCTTCTTTTTTTTTTTTTTGCCACAGGATTAAATAAATCAGTAATAATGACTAAAAAATATGGACCACATATAAAAAATCTTTCTGACAGCTTAAATATATGACATGCAAACGAAAAGGTCGGCTCATTGCTGCTTTTAGGTGGGTAAAATCAGGCACTCTAAGAAGTGAAATTTCGATAATTGGGAGTTTATTCTTAAATACGTGATTGTCACATAAATGTAAATCAGTGAATTAGAAATTAAAAATGAAGGTTACATAATAAAGGTTACAATTTTAATTTGTTTTAAATAATTTAAAAGACAGAAATAATTTAGTGTTTATGTGACATAATTTTTGCCGCCCATTGATTCCTATTGTTATCTAATCTAAACAGTCAGAGGTGTTATGGAAGATTGCATGAAAATACACCACACTCTTGATAGTGTTCCTTCTTCTATTGTTTATAAAGTAAAAAAAAAAATCCTTCTTAATAAGTGAACCAAATCAAACTATTTGTTTTGGTTTATCAATGCAACAAAATTAGAAAAAGCTCATTAAAGCATTAAGATTTTTAAAAAGTCAGTAAATCCATAGTTACACTTGCATAATTATAGAATAAGTACATAATTATCACAATCCACATCGTAGTTCATGTGCAATCAATCTGAGACCGACTTGTGCAACCACCACCACACACACACACACACACACACACACACAAACACACACACTAGCACCTACACACAGTAACATCTCAACCTTTATCAGCAACTGCATCTAAACTCATGGACTTGGACCCCCATGGATTAGAATACTTGAAAATCACTCAACCAAACACACACATACACATTTATTCCACTTGCTGTTGGTCAGATGTTGTGAAACCAAAATCAGTGCGGAGGCAGCATCGACAGCTCTGACAGCTGAGGGCTACGTCCATGAACTCAGAGAGCCACAACTTCAGCCTCTCTGGGCACCCAGGGCCAACAACAAACTCCTTGTTATCCCCCGTTCGCTCTGAGCTGTGTTCAGACCAGCTCTCATGCTCATCCTATATACACATGCTCCACTGATGCACCCACACACCGAGAGGCGAAGATATCAATCCAGACACTTGCATATATGCACAAACACTTTGCCAGCGTAGGAATGTGAGAAAGTACCTCACAACTGCATAACTCAACATGCCTCTATTCTTTTCTGCTTCCACACAAAGGCAGGTTGAGTAAAGAGAAAAGCCTGAAGGCTGTGGCACTGTAGAGACCCTATCACTGCGCAAGTGGTAAGATGGAACCAGACGGAGATGCCGGTTCTCGCTCACCTAGGCCCCTAATTGCTGAATGACTGGTCGGAATTTGCAAAAGAACTGAAGGTTAGCAGCTTGCAGATTTCTCCAGAGTCCATGACAAGATCTCGGGTTAAGGTTGCTGTGGCACCATCGGTATTCAGCGCTGATCCCCCCAGGAGGGTATTTTCTTTTAATCCATTGTATTTTGAAGGCAATAACAAGCATCTACTGAATACTAATATGCGTGTATCTGTTTGTTGTTTTATCCACGCAAGCCATGTACAAGTTTAAACAAAAACTAGTGGTTTGGACGAATTACTTTTACCATTAAATGAACTTGTACTAGCCTTGGATTTTTTTCGTTTCCCTTAAAATAACTAAGAAAATTTCAGTATTGCCAGTTTGACCTGACCGTGAGCCTCTGATACAACAGTCTTATTACTGGCTGCGACCTGGAGGAGAGACCATCTCTTAGTTTAGGGCAACTTTCCAAAAATGACATGATATGAATGAAGACTCTTCGAAACAACTAGTGCTGAAGGGTACGTATGTTAGATTTAGTTTGTTGCAAAAATATAATAAATATTGCTCAAATTTGGCAAAATGAAGCAGTGAAACATTTATAAAAACTCATAATCTTCTCCACAAAAAGCAATCATGAAACAAGATGCTGATCTAATTAGTCATTTGGGTTCAAACAAACCCAGTGTAAGTTGATCATTTGGTTAATGTGAAAGGTCACTTTCCCCAAAGCGCCTCCAGCTAATCAGAAGCAAAATACACTCCATTATTCTGGGACAAGTCAACTGAGGTAAATCAGATTATCATGGAATAGAAAATTAATCTAGAACTTCTAAACTATACGTCCACACAAAAATGCTCTCCCAGTAATCCTCTGATTCTCTGATCAAAACTTGTCAGAGCAATTATCTTGGATTGGGTTGTCAGGTTTTGTTCCGTTACAGACACCTCACATGCTCTGTGACTTTTCTATGGGGATTAATTAAGTTAAGGCCTCAGGATTGAAACTTCCAGTCTGACTGTCAAGCAGAACTCTGTGTGTGTTACCAATGACTGGGGGTCTTCGTATACTTGTTGCAAATGGGTAATGAGGAAAATTCAAGGTTTACATGCGCAGAGAAAGTGATCTCATCAGAAATAAGGAGGCCTAGAATAGGAAGGAAATGTCTGAAAGACTAAGAATCGAGGAAAGAAAAGGTGGGGGTAATTCGTTCCTCTTTTCCCGTTCTGAATTGGATTTCCATTTTTGGCTAGTTTAAAGTTGTCCATCCAATCGTTTCCTTCAGCCATGACATATCGCCACATCTGAGCACCATAATCCGCTCCAGAGGTAATGCAACATGAACGGATCTGTATGCAAATGCGGCACAAACGTCAGGTCGGCTTAGGGAATGGCGGAGATGAGGTGTTGTGTGGGACACCTTTTGATCCGTTATTTCATTCTCGGATCAAGTTCACTTCCCTTACAACCTCTTTCACCTTGCTGTGAGAACATGTGAGCATGAGCCAGAACTTGCAGATTTGCTCATTGAGAAGATATGATGTGTTTTTCCCTTGTGTGGCAAGAACATAAATCTCCAATAGTGAATGCGTCTCTCCCTTTTTTACTCCTCTTTCGCTGCTTTGGAAAGGCAGTCAGTTCGTTGGGGACACTTCCCTTGTGGGCGTTAGGATCTCTGTGGGGGGTCACAGGTCAGCCAGCGGAGGAAGCGACAAGCTGTGAAATGTAAAAGACCAATTTCTTCCACATGTTTCAGTGCTGGGAGAGCACTGCCAAGCTGTCAGCCGGCATCATGTTTAAAATGGGCCAGGGTGCTACCCAGCAGACCTGTCACAACTCATTTGTAATTAAAAAGCTTGTGTGATGTTTAAAGCAGAGCACCCCAGAAACTTTTGAGGACTGTTAAATAAAGATGAGCTGTGTGTGCAAAAAATGTGTAGAAAAAAAATAGAAAGACAAGAATGACTATGTATTAATAACAAAGATGTTTGCCCGTCTTTGTAGTAAATCAATACCAAATGAACATATCTATTATTTCTGGGAATGGTCATTGTGTTGGATGAATTTGGAGGAAACCAGAACAGCATCCCAGCAAAATACAGTAAGAGCTCTTTGGAGAAATCCTTAACCCATTTTCAATTAAATTACAAGGGAATTACAACCTGATGCAGCCTCCCTCAGTCATCATTTCCTAACATACTGTATATCATGGCAGAATGCAAAACAAAAGGTTTTAACCTAAAACAAGCATAAAAAATGAAGTTGTCCAGTTTAAACGATAATGAGATTAAATGTGTTTATAAATTCAGTTTTTGCAATATTCAAATCTGCTGTCACTGGTTGGACTTCTTCTTTTAGGTGTACTGAAAATAAAAAATGCATACATAAGTAAATAAATTTCAGACCTTGTGGGACTTTAAAGACTTCAGTTAAATGGTTTTGAATGATGAGTTGAAACCATTGGCCCACAGCCCATCAATCACAACAAGTTCCAAGGAGTATTTCTACTGGTTGTTGACGCAAATTCAGAAGAATTCAGAAACCACAAGGCGAGTCTAAACGCTTCCCCGGTTTTGTAAAGTTGGTGGGTTGTTAGCTGTATTACCTTTAAAAGCAGTGCTACACATGCAAGATATAATCAACAGGATAACGTAGCATGAATTACTAAGGTTACAAAATATTTGCTGCTTCATGTTTTACTGTTTCATTTATCCCCACATGGTCCAACAGCGAGAGCCTACCAGATTTACACATGCATAATTTCAGCTTTAGCCTCAAGCAGATTCACCTATGAGGCCTGCCATTCTTCTTTTCCCAATTCTGGCGACATTAGGGTGACATTTCCTCCCCAACTGAGCCCCCAGTAGGAGTTTTTTACCAACGGACCCCTACCTGGTAGAGATGAGGAAGAGCAGGCGGACCCGGCTGACAGGTGGATCGGTGACCCCTGGTGAGAATGAAGCACAGTGGTGGGATCCCCTGCTCTACAGCCTGGACCGGCAAACAGCTGCGATTGGGACTGGGGATGAACTGGCTGTGGACAGGACTGGGACTGTGATGTGGGTCTGGGTCGAGGAGAAGGGTGTTTATGGGGTCGATCGTGATGGACCTCAGGTTTGAGCAGGGGAGGTGGTGATGCCGCTGTGAGGAGCTCTTGCTTTTCATAAATTCCAGGTGGGAGTCTTTTTATCTAAAACACCACAAAGCATGACGCTTTTATCAATAAAGGTCTAGTTTTGGATTTAGTAACATTACTTTAACCAGTTATGAGTTGCTATAATTTTTTAATATATAATCTCGTGCATCGCCATTGTGGTTAGGAAAACAACACATGCATCTAATTATATTACAGGTGTTTATAATCAAACTGCAGGCGAAGAGGATTATTAGAATTTGTCATCGTCTGCCATCAAACAGCTCAATTAAGCCTTAAAAATGACAAGAACATTTTATTCTTTCTCTTTATGTACATTGAGGAAAAATACTCAAAAAATAGCCCTCAGGAACAAAAGTAAACTGTAGACAAGACTAATGATAGTGGAGTAATACAAACAACATGTCACAGTCAAAGAGACAAATAAAGAAGCAACAGACAGAGAGCTTTGTTCTGGTTCTAATTTAATTAAGATGTTTACTAATCTAATCAATGCATCAGCTTGAATGCATCCGGATTGTTGGGAAAAGATGTGGTTCTTGTTTGCTCTCTGGGGCCAATTTCTCTGTAAAAGCTTTCTATCAAAACAAACATCTCGGCATCCAAATCCCTATCTTTTTAGATCATCCTGCCTCCTAAACATCTGAAACAATAGACGAGAATCTAAAGCTGGATAGAAATATATTTTTTCTTGTTATTAAAATGAATTCAAATAGTTTGAACATTTTTTTTTAAACTGAAACAAGTTTGTACCTGAAAATAAAGATTGCACAGCCAGTGGTCAAGATCAGAGGAGATGAGGTTTTCGATTTTTTTAAACTGGTTGAGTCGTGTGTTGGGCTCCCCCCTGAGCAGTGGAGTCTTAAACCTGCATTAATGAATAAACAAAATGAGATTGTCATATTAGAGGGAATTAGATCAGATTTGCTGTAATCTCACCTGCCTTGGACCAGATCCAGATTTGTCCCACACACAGGAAATGCTCCCCAGGCTTCTATAGAGTTAGGATGGCCGCCATGGTCAAATACGTTGATGAGTTTGAACACCAGTATCATGGGAGCGGTAATATCACCGCTTGGTAGTAAGTTCTAAAAGCACAAAATAACTTATAATTAAGGTGATAAAATAATTTGCCCAAATGTTATTGCACTAGAATTTTTTATTATCTATTCCTTTATTAACTTAATCCCATACAACGCTCAGTGAGGGCTTTGCTTAGCATGTGGTCCCAATTCTCATTTCTTTGAGTGATCGAGACGAGGCTTGGAGAATGAATCTAAGAGATTGTACGGACGTCATCAATCAAACTTATATTATTACGGGTTTCTCGCATGAACCAAAAAGTGTTGGTGGTTAGCGCTCAATGCTAAACACATGCATTGTTATTTACTCTGAGAACAGCGGCTTTGTTTAAAAAATGAAGTCACAGTCAGTGACAGTCAGGTGTGTGGGACTTCATCCATCACGAGGTGGAAATACTTTATCCTTTTATTAGTTGTAATGGGAAATGTAGAGAACCTGTTTTAACACATAAATCATGTGTATCACTGCTAATATGCTATGCAACTGTGAGAGAATGGCTAGTAGACATAAATTCATGGAATCAGATCATGGATTACAGTTATTGAGGATATTGAAGATATTTGTTTTATTTGGTTAGCGCTGGAAATATGACCTGCGTAAATGGAGATTTGTGAGCATGCATGAAGACCTTCATGTAGACAGATGGTGTGTATACTTCTGTGTGAGAGTCTCAAATCACCACAAGAGTCACTTTGAGTTGAAAAAAAAGCAGTACATAAAAAAAATCTGGGCTATTATTTGATAAGCAGACCTTTAAAGATTAAATTCATGCAAAAAAAAATCCTACAGAGACAAAAAATACAATTCTCTGTTGGTTTCTTTATTGCATTCTAGATGCTTGTATTTAAATGATCACCTCATCACATCCACCTTGTTAGTTGAAAGTGAAACTGTCGTTCAATCTCCCTTCAGGGTAATATGAGTGACAGAATATGCAACAAATATTCTCTTATTTCCTTAAAATGCTAAACATTTCTGTTGTTTTTGCATTTATTGTTTGATTAAGGTCTTTTTTTTTCATTTTTCAGGTTGCTTCAGAACTTTTGGGGAAGTTAGAGAATAGAGACAAAGTAAAAAAAAATCACCAAAAAAACCCCAAACCCTTCTATTTTTAATATTTTAATCAACATAAAATTAATGTTTGTAGACAAGATTCCAAAGGCTTTTATCCAATTGGCCGTGTAGATTTCCGGTCTAATGCATCTGATATGATAGCTAAACCTTTGAAAGTTATTACTGTAGGAACTGTCATTTAAATGTTATGTTAATGTTAATTGTGTTTTTCCCATGGCATAATTAGCCTATTGGTGTTGTTTGGCTATAATTTTGTTTACAAGAGGTGCATGAATCTTTTGGAAAAGCTTCAAAGTTCATTCAGACTGAGTCTCTGACAACTTCTGAAAAAAATTTCCTTTCACTTGCGAGATACCTCCAACTCAACTGTTCTGTTTGTCTATGTCTGAATTAAAGCAAAATGCAGGGGAAAAAAAGTGGGAGAAGGAGTGAAAGCTTCAAACCTCCTCCTACTGTCACTAATTCCTTATTTCCTCTCAGAAGGAACTGCAAATACTTCTGAAATGCCACAGTGTGGGCAAGGGGTAAAAGAAAAAGAGCTAAGCTAGTAGTCTCAGATAAATCTGATCAGCATTTCCACCACTGTCAGAGAGAACAACAACAGCATGGTTTGAGCTCGTGGTTTGGAGAGAAGGAAAAGAAGAGTGACATGAAGCATTTACCATCCTTACTTAAATCTGTTTCTTCTCTTCTTTTTACCTCTGAATCAGATCCTAGGTCTTTATTCAGTTCTTGCCAGCTTTTACCCCATCTTTTATGTTTGATAGGAGCTGGAAACAATATTATCAGGAAGCTCTTGCTCAATGTAAACGCCCACCAGCACATCCACAGTGTCCACATGTGTAAAAGGCTCCAGCTAGGCCTTAAACAGTTGCCATCCGAACACAGAGCCTATACATGATTGGATGGGATCAAGAGGGACACTGAATTTAGCGGCTTCTGTTTGAAGGGTTTGCTTGTGAGCCTTTTGTCCTGCACAAACATCAGAAATGAATAAACATAAGCGGCAAGTTCTAATCCACTGGTCAATGTCAACCATCTAGAATAAGTCTGTCGGTTTTTTAAGCTTAGTGCTGCTTCTATAGAGGATGGTTTCTGTCATATCTAAGGGTTTAGGGTTGTGGCAGTGTGCAGATTTCATCAAAAATAATCCACTGTGTTGGTTTATCTAAAGAACAGCATGAAAAAGAATATATTCTACTTTTTATTTTGCATCCCAAGTGAGGGTTGAGACGTCTTAAAAAGCTTTTCAAAGTTTAACTTTTTGTACATGCCATGGAATTTTTCTGGGCCGACTTTGAATGCTGCAAACTATTATTTTAAAATAAAAATATCCCCTATTCTATGAATGAGTAGTTTTCAAACCATTGGGGCTACGTTTGATCAATCTGATCTGCTAGAGTGAACATATTTAAGAAGTTCAAATGCTTTTTGAGGAAAAGGCTTGTTTTTTCAAACTGTTAAAAAAGTTTGTTTTTTTTTTAAACCATTTTGGTATTCAAGTTAGTTCATTATTAAAGAGCAAAACAGTCAGTCTTCTAATTTAATGTAAAGTAAATGTAAAAGAAACAAAAATGTTCATATGATAAATTTTTGGAAAAAAATATGAACGTCTAAATACTTTGTACAATAAATTTAATTTGCTCCTTCTTGTAGTCTTTTAAAAATCTTCTTACTTAATTGTGTTTTCGTCTTCTGAACCGCTTATCTCTAATAGGGCCACAGGATGTACCGGAGCCTATCCAGGCTGATTTCTGGCAAGAGGCAGGGTACAGCCTAAACAGGTCACCAGTCTGTTGCAGGGTCACACACATTCACAAACATGCACGCACAAACTCATTCCTTGAGGCAATTTATTGCAGCCCATTAACCGCAATGAACCACTTGAAACATGTATGTTTTTGTGGAGTGGAAGTAAAACCAGGGAGAACATGCAAACTCCGCACAGAAAGACCAATGTTTCTAAGCCTGAAACCCCGACTTTCTGTGAGGCCACTGTGCTAACCACTGCACCACCGTGCAGTCCTTTCTTTAATTTAAATTATGAATTATTGTTATTTACCTAATCAGTGCAATTCATGGTTTCTTCATATTTCCCTAATGCATATTCTCATAACACTATGGGATCACACTTTTGCAAGAATGGAATTCAGACTACCATTATCAGGCTCTGGTTGATCTGCAGATTGTGGTCATAGAAGCGTCCTCGATGCTCTGTTGGCTGAGTAAACACAGCCCAACTCTGCAGCTCTTTCCTAGTTTTCAGGGCCAGAGCAGGGCCTCCAAGATGGCTGTGAAGTGCCACACTAACAGAGTACAGACCCCTGGGAAGCTTGTCCCTGGTCGCCCGAAGGCAATAGACACACACTTCCACAGGCTGAGGACAGGTGCTGCGATCCTTCTAGAAAAACACACACACAAAGTAACAAATAACATACATCACTATGTGAAATACTGCAAAATTTTGTAGAGTTAAATTTAGCTTGTTTTTATCCAGACATTTATATAAAGAAAATACTTTCACTCAATAAAAGAAGTATTTTTGGCAAAGTTTGAAATAAAAATCCTACGATAAACATACAGCATGGTAAATGACACCACAATCTCCCCTGCACTCAACTTTATTCAGCGGTCAAAGTAAAGTAATGATCAGATCTTAAAGGACTGGTTATCTTTTCATATTTTTGCATGTTTTAATTTTATGTTTTGGAGCAAAACTACTTGTCAAAAGTAGAAATTTAATTAAGGAGGGGATATTGTGCTCCTCTCGCTGCCCACCTAGTCCCACTGCCTGGGCACATGCACAAGAAAGTATAAATCTTACTTGAGGCTGTAAATACAGTGCAAGGTGTATTAAATTGGCAAAATTGGTGCAGAGACTTTCATATTCTTATTTTCCTGGACATACATAAATACAGCAGTTTCTGTCGTGCAACTTCATATGTACGATCCCCGACCCGACACAGAACATGTGCACTGCTGCAGCTGCAAAAACACCTCCTGTTTACATTAGAATGTTGAAGTGGCCTAGAACAAAACTAGTGGCCAAGAACAACTCGGCGTTTGAATAGTATCCCTATACTGAAAGAGAGAGCCCTCAAATAGCTTAAACATGCGTGAATAAAATGAAAATCTCTTCCAGTATGTTTTTGATAAGGGAATAATGTTTAAACATCATTGAAACCACCAAAAGGTGATTTTGCGTAACCCACTTTCTTCAATGCCTTTTAGATTCTAAGGGCTAACTAATTCAGACAGATGGGCGTTTAGACCTTCTGGTCTTCTTCTTCTTTCAGCATTTCCCTTCAAGGGTCACCACATCAAGTCAGTTTCTTCCATCTAACCCTATCTGCTGCATCTTCTTCGGTCACACCAACTATCTTCATGTCTTCCTTCAGACATGAAGATAGTTCATAGGAACCTTCTCTTTGGTCATCTCTAGGCCTCTTTCCTGGTGGTTCCAAATCCAGCATTCTTTTTCCGATGTACTCTCTCTCTCTCCTCTGCACATATCCAAACCACCTCAGTCTGGCCTCTCTGAGTTTATCTCCAAAAACTCTAACATGTACTGTTGCTCTGATCCTGTCCATCTTGGTCACTCCCAGAGAGATCTAATAGGCAGAAACTCAGGTTTTGGATGTAAAATAAATACACATTTCAATCTCGTAATAGACAACAATAGACAAAAAAAAAAAAACCTTAAAGATAATTTGAAGCCCAATTTATGCTACAATGATCTACCAACCTTATGTTTTGCTTTGCGCCGTCATCTCTTCTCGGCTTGTATTCTTCACCATCCTGCTTTGCCCTCTTTTACAAATGTATCCATTTATTAATATAAATGTCAGAGTTTCTTATTCTTATTTATTTTATGTTCTAAAATTTACAGCATGTTAACCAGATCCTGCGGGTAAATTTTGAGTGTCTAACAATTAAAGCGCTCCATTCCAATCAATGATATAGTTCCACTGAAGGGCTACCGTGAGTAATCACAAACACCCATGTGCACACTCTTTGTTTCCATGCTGTGAGCCAGAGCATAATTTACTGTACAAAGTACAACATTGCTTCTACCTGTGACCCTTCACATACGTAAAAACACAGCAAGTAAAAGGCTAAGCTAGCATTGGGGGAGGAAGATCTGAGCCGAGCCCCGCAGTGATGCCCCTAAACCCCCACCTCTGAGCATCTTTGCATATCGAAAGAACTTTAAAAAATTTAGGCTGTAGTGAAATTAGTATAATTGATGGCAAAACGGTTTAACCCACACGTGAGGAAGGCCTCCAAACCCCCACGTTGGTTTTAAGATGCATAGTGGAAAGAGAGAAGAGGGGGATGCAGAATAAAGGAGCAAAGAAATGAAAAACTAAGTAGTTTTCTGTTTAATTTGCAATATGCATATCTAAAAAAATGTATTGTTATAATAATAACATGGCAGGCATCAGAGGAGACAGAAAAGGTAGAAGATGAAGTGAGCCAATGTTTTATTTCAGAGGTGGTTTGTTTGCCCCGAGCCTGAGTTGTGCCTAAAGTGCCATAACATTACAGCACTCCTACAGATGAGATCAAAGACTCCAGTGAGGGATCCTCCATGATTTTGCTGGCAAGCAGTTGTCCTTTCCCGCAAATATCTTTTCAGGGCTTTCCACACATTGACTGATCACACAAAATGCACCCTAATAGAGACAGGAAATGCCACATACAAAAACTTCTTTTCTTTCTAAGTACGGGCTAATATTCAGAGATTAAGCTTCCCTGTTAATTATTTTCATTTTAATTAGTAAATCTTAATTAACAATGAACATTTACCCTTAAAATTTTTTGGCTTTGGAATGACGAAGGGGGGGTAGAGAAAAAAAAAGAGAGAATAAATATGACAATCTTTTCGGGACCTCCGGGCAGGATTACTGATGCAGGCTGCCTTAGTTATTAAACACGTTCTAAATTAAATGCCTCCATGAATTTTGCACAGAAATATATTTTCATAGTTTTGCATGCCAAATGTGACATTTTATATTTCAGATTCATCTCGCCGCAGTAATTTTAGAGAAATGTCATATAAACAAAGATTTTGTCATTTACCAAAAGAAATTACTATGCGTGGCAGGTTTGGCCATTGCTTCTCTCTTTCTATCTTCCTCTCTTTTCCTTTTGCCTGCTTGCCCCCTATTCTGCCTGTGCTAGTTGTTTCAAGTCAGCAAGCCATAAAAAATCTTTATCTCAGTGAAACACAGCAATTTGGGAGATAATCGAATGGTGACTGGGGGGCACAAACGCCAGTCTGAGGAATTATACCACAATCTCCCCTGCATTTACAACCTTCCTCAAAGCCAGTTGTCACCCTGGAAGGAAAGCCCCCGACTGAAGATTCATTACATCTTTAAGCCAGCACTGTGGCATGGCAGGCTCATCCCCAGATGCAACACAACAGCTCACTCCTCCCACAGCTGCTGATGCTAGCGCTAAACCTGCACTCCCCTTCTTTCTTTTTCTCACTTGGTTTCTTTTTCTCTTCCTTGCCTCTTGTTTGCCTTTTTTCCATCTCCAAAGACTCCATTTTCCACCTACTTATGCTCCTAAAACCAAAAGCATCATCCACATGAAGATGCAGCACATTTCCTTTCTATCCTTTATGAAAATATTCTGGCTGGTAAGCATCATGGCAAAGCCTAGTTTTTTTTTTTTTTTAGTTTTTATTCAGAGTTGTCTAAACCCTTCCCTGGTTTCTGAGCCGGTGTGAACGTATTGAGAGCTAGAAATCAAAGTCTTATAATTTCCCTATTTATTGTAGGATTTCAAATAATTACGTGATGTGGTTGTGTTTTTCTTTATTGTGATAAACGGTGATCACCTTGAGATCAATACATAGCTGTTGAAGACTTAATGCAAATTCCATTTTCTGTTAGAATATCTTTCTTCACTAATCATCCTTGACACATCTCACCTTCCATTTGAGCCATGACGTTAAATTGGAGGACTCCGGAAGTTCTGTAGTCTGTCCATATTTCACTTCCTCTCGGCCTTCTCCCAGCGCTCTGATCGACGGGTCTTCCATGCTTCCACTGTGACGTGCAACACAAATATGACACACAAAACACAAAAATGCTAACCCTGTTTACACCTCTGTTGTTTCATCCCGTGGCTCAATCTAATAAGAAAATGCTTTACAGCAGCTTTCTCTCTTTTTCTATGTGTTTCTCATCTTTTTTTTCTCTCTCTCCGTCTATCCCTGCCTTTCAATCTTATCTGTGGTAATGTAATAAGCGATTGCTTCACTCTGTCTCTACGCCACCTCTCTTAATTCCTCAAAATAAAGCAATATCACAGGGGCCCCGGCCTGCCTGTGACTGGGGATGAGATGCTTGTTAAAGGAGGGATAATTCAGCAAATAAATGCTCTGCATCAAAACCAAGCGCTGGGTCTTTTTTTTCTTTCTTTTTCTTCTCTCTTCCTCACGCTCTCTCTTCTCTGTTTGCCTATCAAAAGTATTACACATGCTTTCATCAGTTCACAACAAGGCACACTGTGCTTCCTAATGCAATTACTCAACCTCCATTAAATCAGAAACAGTGGAAACAAATGCATTACACATTTGTTACAAAAACCACAAGTCAGCTGTGTGTCTGTTCCCTTTTCTTTTCGCTTTTTTTTTTATGCTTTCATAGGCATACAGAGAGAAAAATGAAATAATTTCTCATTCAATTTCAGGCAGATGTAGCCCTAGGTGATGCATAGAAAGTCTCCCATGTCTAATAGCCACCCACTATTGATATCAGAAGGAATTTACAGGGTTCAAAGCTGTCTAGAGGAGGTCATCTTGCTAAACTCCAGACCACATTCATCTGACAGGGCTGGTGTCCGACTACCACCCACCCATAACACAACCCAGATAAAGATGCGTACAGTAGTTTCTTGATTTTATCACGTCAGCCAGCCTGGTAGTCCATAATTACTAAAAACTTAAACATGCTAAGCTGATTGCCCGGCAGGCTTTCGCCATAAGATGTGATGTGTGATCTCTGACTAAAGTGGATAGAGCAAGAATTGATGCACCTCCTAGCCCAATGACATGGACACATTTCTGTGCCCTGGAGCTAGATTACCCACAATGCAATGGCTGTCGACAGGAGAAGCCATGCAGAGGACATATGAATCCTGAATGTCAGAGGGAATACAAATGCTCCTCACACAATTAATGATTACAGTCATGTGACATCAATTTTACATATGGAAAGAAATATGATTGTACGTACCACTGAAACGGAGGGTTCACCCGGAGTGCCGGTCTTTCTCTTTCATCACAATCTCTTTGTAAACTTGAATCCTATAAAGATGTTAAAAATTTTCTGTAGTTTTAAAAATTATTATTAATATTATTTTTAACACAACACTACAAGTACATGTTTTTTTTTACACTTCAGCAAACAAAATATGGAAAAAAATTCAACTGGATGCACATGTTCTGCTTGAAAAGTAACCCATGAGCATAAGCCTTTAGCTCTTATCCCAATGCCTCAAGGCAAGCTTTAGCTAAAAATAAGCAACATACAGTGCATGTAGATATTCAAGATGTAGGGCTTTACCTCAACATTGCCAGCAAAAAATGCCATTAGTCTTTTTCTCCTCTTTGCCCACTCACTCTTCTTCTCAGGTCTCTTCTGAGCCAGTTGCTAAAAATACGTACAGATACACACAGATGTTTTCTTTGGATGCAGCTTCATGAAACAGTACAGTGTGTCATAATGGCAGAATTAAGCACAAGGAGCAACTGTAATGCAATCTGCAGGCAATCAATACCAAGCCAGACCCTAAAGACATGTAGCGTTTGATGAGTATTTCTACCGTTTTTCTATTCAGTCAGCACATTCTCACTTCCATTCAGACACATTGACTCTGCTAAGTGACAGCGTCTCGCCCCGTACGGTCTTTGTGCGGCAGAATAGAGAAAGAAGAAAAAACGCTATAATTTTCAAAATAGATGTGAAATCTCTGGTGGATAATGTGTTTTCAATAGGAAGTGGGTGTGGAAACAGTAGGAAAGCATCTACGTACTAAAGCAGAATAAGATAAAACTGATCTCAATGCAGATACAGAAGACAGTAGACACTGATTATCCGGACTAAAGATGAGTCAACTGTTGCTTTGACTTCCAAGAGTCACTGAAAATATATATTTTGTTCTACCCAATTACATTTGTTTCTGTTCACATAATTTAATTCTCTCGCTGTCTCTTTTCAAATGAGATTAGAACTAAAAATATCATGGTGAAAAGTTCAGTTTTTTCTTTACATTCCCAGTGATGTCTGCCATTCGGTGTAATCTAGATTTTCTAAAACAATGCACTCTTCGTTTTTGTGAACCAAATTTCTCTTCAAACTAAGGAAATGCTAAATATTTAAAGGAGCGTCAGATCTTAATTCTAGTTTGCAAAATCCCTGCTCCCTTGTTGGGAAAAAATGAAGTCATCCTCTAGATTTTTCACTGAAAAGATTCTAAGATGGTTAAAGAAGCAAGAAAATTGTGTTTTTGTCAAACTCGAATATGCATAATAATGCACAATAAAGTAAAAAAGACAGAAGAATGTGTGAATGAGAGAATGGCACAAGCATACCAGAAACAACACAGAATGGATCATGCACTGATTTAGAGATGTAGATGAATGAGTAATCTAAACTCTAAAATACCTTGAAAGCTTTTTCTTTAAACAAAATGAAATTTCACAGCTGAGATTTAAATCATCTTGCATTAAAATCAAAATGTCAGGTTTTCATGCAAGGTGGAGGACAAAGAAAAAAAAAAAACAACACAGAATGACAGAAATTAAAATGACTAAAATGAAAAGTCACACACAAACAAGGATGTGAATAAATGTTCCTGTACACATGCGGACATTCTGCGTCCATTAGCCACTGATACACAGCATAATGGACATGGCTGATGCACTGGTGACTATGGGATGATGACACAGATATTCTTCTTTGTAGCCCTGACCTGCTGCAGTAAAAGGCTGCCAAGCGTGATCATGTCAGGCCGCACGCGCTCCCTCAGCTGCTGGGCGTAGTGGGGGATCACTTCCTCATTTGTCTTCACTGCAAAAAAATAACTCACAGCTTGAAAAATTCCTTAAAAAATGCAACGTAGAAGCATTAATTTTGTTGTGATAAGCTTTGCAAGTTCACTAATTATATGTTCAAATGTCACTTAAGAGGAACAAACAACACAATGAAGATACAAATATTTATAGGAAATCTCAAATGTGTTTCAAAAGCAACCCTTATTGGCTCATGTTATTTATGTCGTATTTTATTAACGTATTAAATAGTTTTATGTGGAATCAATTGGTTTCATTCTGCATTGATGTTTTGCAGATTTTTTAGTGCAATTTAAAAAGCACATTGTTTTTTGCGTCCCATTTGATGCATTGTGTTCTGCGTGCTCATTGGTTATACATTCAGTAGACCTACCTGCCCACTTGCGTTAGGTAACTGCCTTTTAGTGCCCATTCTTTCCAAAACTACCTTTCCATCTAGCCAGTAACATTTCTGAAAGCAATTTGGCTTTTTAACTCACTATAAATGCAGATTGTTTGCGTTTTTGGGGTTGAAAAGTGAAAAATAGTCTATGGACTTTGTTTTGTGACGGAAGATATTTTCCCAGCCTGGAGAAAAAAAAATGGCGAGTGTTTAGTTGTTTTTGTACCTGAATCTTTATTTTTTGATCATTTTTGTGAGAAATATACATTACACTTTCATGATTTTTTTTTTATATATATCTATACTTTATTAATCCCTGCCCGAGAAATATGTGTGCTGCACTACCACCTATAACGGCGCTAATGGCGGGAGAAACGAGAGGTTAGGTGTCTTCTCCAAGGACCCTGGACGTGCACTCAGTGGGATGCAAATCCGCAAACTTCCAGTTAACTTCCAGTCCACGGGCGAACGCTCTAACCACTGAGCCACCGTCGCAATCATGGAAGCATACGCACGCTATTTGGAACTGTCACCGTTTTATCTGTATTTGATTTTTTTTTTTTTATGAGAGTGTGAACCTTGTATGTAAAGTTAATGTTTTCGTTTTCTTAACCTCTTATCCTAAATGGAGCTGCAAGGGGGGCCAGAACCTATCCCGTCTGATTTCAGGCAAGAGGCAGGATACACCTCGAACAGGTCACAAGTCTGTTGTGGGGCCACTCACACAGACAACCATCAACATACACAATCATTTGCAGGGACATTTTTGTAGCAGCCAATCAACCTAACAAGCATGTTTTTGGAGGGTGTGAGTACACCGAGAAAACCTACACATACATGGGAAGAGCGTGCAAGCTCCACACAAAAAAAGAAAACAGTGTTTTAAGCCCCGCGCGCATGCTAGGACTCAACACCCTGACCTTCTTGCTGTGAGGCCACTGATCTAACCACTGCACCTCCATGCAGCCCAAGAAATTAATGTCTTTCTGAAAAATGTCTATAAAGGATGCGATGAGGAGGTTTTACTGCATTAAAACATCTGCAACAACCAAATAAAATGAAAGTTGACTACTTTGCAACCCCTGCGATTAACAAGAAATCACTATTTCACATCTTTTGTACAAAAAAACTCCAACAAGAAGCAAACAAAATAATATCATTACTTTTTACAGCGCTTTCACTGCCCATTACCGTCCTTCTTTCTTCGAGTTCAGCCTCTCCTCCCAGTTCAAAACCACCCTCAGCCTGTGTGTTGGCATTGGTGGGAGCCTGGGAGGACCTGGAGCCTGAGGCATCCCCACCACTGTGGAGCAGCGGTCGGCGCTGAAGCACCAGATCACCCGCCTTCACCTCCAACACCTCCTCATCCCTGGAGGCTTGCAGCGTACCTGAAGAGATATGCATCGGTGAGTATGCACTGACACACACATATGTACACACATGAATGTGCATTCATAAACATTGGCACATGGATTCATATACTGATGGATGGTTGTACTTAGCTGAAACACACACACACACACTCACAGAGATGTGTATAGCAAGTTATTACCATATGATACATGAATGAAAAATACTGTATGTGGAAAAAAAAATTCAGTAAGACTTTCTTTTTTCTTAAAGTAAAATGTGTCAAATATAGCCAGAAAAAAGCGTGAAATAATTTTCTAAAGACTTAAGTTTTATCCAGCACACATTTCACGAGTCTCCCTGACAATAGCTAACCTCCTTCCTGTGTGTCATTTTGGCCTTCTGAGAATCAACGTGTGCAGTCCAATTCGTGAAACAGCCAAAGCTTAATGCTTTCCGCGTAGAAGCTCTTATCAATGCCTAACGCCTCACACAAAACTAGACCGCGCCAGTTTCATGTTCGTACATTTCTGAGCCAAAGCAGAAGAATTCTCACTGATGATCTTCGACAGACAAAAGGCATTTTTCCTGGATTTTTATCCAAGGGAAAAAAAAAATCAACCTTGCTGGCCAGTTTCCCTTTTATTAAAAACTTTGCCTCTTTGAAAAATGCTTTATGGTGGGCTGTAAAACCAAAAAGCAAACAGAAGCATGAGAACCGGTCTTTAAACATCAGGATCAGTTTTGATACACTCATTCTGTTGATGCAAAGACCACTTGCATCCTGTACCGGTGGGAGGCATCTATACAACTACACAAGGTAATTGTCTTCAAGTCTATTGTAGCTGAGTGAAGTGCAAACTGGCAGTCGCCATAGATGGACTCCTAAACAGAACTAGAAGCTCTCCATCTGTCTTCTGTCTTTCTTCCCTGTTTTCCAGCCTATTGCATGAAGCTGTTAATCCGAGATCCTCTTTACTTTCTCAGTGGGATTTTATGAACATTCTGAGACAATGAATAGGCCTGCTAATCTCAACCATACAGCTAAATCCAAAACAATAGCAAATAAAACAAGCCTGCTAAAGTCTACCGTGTTGAAGCGGGCCTAAACCCATCACTTGTGCGCAGGAATTACAAGAGAGATGTGCGTCATGTCAACAAGATCTGCCTTCATCCTGAACAATGCAAAGCTTTAGCCATCTCAGTGTTGCCTCGATGACTACATGTTTAAATAAAACTGAGCTAATGGGTAAAGGCACGCCTACTGGGAGACAATGGCTGCTCTTGGAAAGCACCGTCAAGAGTAAATTTCTAAGTACCGGTATTCTTTGTTCTTTTTCAGCAGTAGTGCAGCTTCAGTTAGAATATTTTTTTTTTTGTTGATAACAATATTTCAGCCCATCAAATGTAACTTTATTAACACCAAATTTATCTGTATTCTTAAAATTGTTGGATAGGAATACAAATTTTTATGCAAAAAAGTCTTGATGATTTAAAATAAAGGCTTACTCTCTATTCATTCCTCACCGGGGAAATTTGTGTGCTGCACTCCTTACACCGCAACAGGCTGCCCTTCGACGGCGCCAATTGTGGGAGAAACGGGGGTTAGGTGTCTTCTCCACGGACCCTAAACGTGCTCTCTGTGGGATGCGAACCCGCGAATTTCCATTCCACGCGCGAACGCTCTAACCGCTGAGCTGCCGTCTACCCTTGGTTACAGTGACGGGATATACATATATATAAATACATGCAATATTTGTGAGACATAATCTTAATTTTAAAATGTCCAGATTGCTGATGTAGTTTAAAATACATCTTTCCAGGTAATTTGAAAATGCACTGTTTTATTTCGTCTTCTGATCCGTCCGTCCAGAAAGGGATTGCTGGGGTGCTGGAGCCTATCCTGGTTGATTTAAGGCAAGGGGTAGAGTACGCCAAGTTCAGGTTAGATGCAGTGTAAAATTCATCAAAGTTGTGAAAACATACCAGGTATGTCTATCAAAGTATCGTCCTCATCCAGCAGAGCGGCCATCTTTTCATACAGCTTATTTTCATCTGCATTCAGCATTGCTAAAAAACAAAAAGAATCACAAAGTGAACAAACTTTTTAAAAAAAAAAAAAAAAAAGTGGAAAATTCCATGCATTTCAGTGCCGTAAAATGACTTTCTGCTTATCAGGCGAGTCAATCTAAACCACATCTTAACATTCAAACGTAGGATAACAGCTGTGGTTGAAGAAGCACATGGAGAGGGGTAATGAAATAGAAGCATTAACATGCCTGTTAGCTGGCCTGTCATCATGTGATGAGATTTGATTTGGTGAATCCTTTGATATTACACGGCAGTGATATCCAAAAGATACAGGTGAAATGGTTTCTCCATTAATAGCCGGGTTTCATTATAACATGCATATCACTTGGCTCCCAAGAGCTCACTTTTAATAGGCCTACTTTAGGAGGGGGGCTGCAAACTATTGATATGGCTCCGCATGTGTCATTTGACAGGAGAGAGAAAACTCCACAGTGAAATGAAAACTGACCAATGATACGTGACCTTCATCAATGACAACGAGTTGGGTGGCTGATCTAGTAATGCCGTCGCTTGGTGTATTTACATAGACTGTCTCGCCGCCACAAATGGCAGCCAGCTACCAGTGATCTCTCTCACCCCTCTTTAATGAACCGAGGAGAACCATTATGACAGAGAAAGGCATACTTAATTCCAGCTCATCTTCGGCGCTGACCCCAGCCGCGCTGCGATGCCTTGGGTCTGCCTGCGCTGCCGATGATGGGTCAAAGTAATTTTGGGCACGTTCATTTCCTGTGGAAAGTGCGAGAGGAGAGCGAATGAGAGAAAGAGGGGGTGTAAGAGAAGGGAGGGAGGGAGTTGAACAGGTTCAGGTTAGTGGTTATTAGAAGCACATGAAGCAAAATGTTAATTTTGAAACCCACACTGTCGAAGGGCAGTGTCAGCGGCTGCTACCAGATAAGGCAGAGCCAAGATGAGACAGAAGTTCAGAGGCAAAGAGAGAGAGAGGGAGAAGTGGGAAAGTGACTGCTGGGCTTCTCAGAGCACCTCTCTGCGGCCTGCTGTGCTCTGGGGCCTAATTAGCATGCCGCAAAAGGTCACGGCAGGCAATCTCTTAAATACGACTGCCATATGTTTGCCGTGTTCAAAAGGAACTAATGAGAAAGTCTACAAGCCTAAAAGTACCTGGAATTTCAAAGACAATACCTTCTAAATACTCTGAGGTCAGCGGCCTAAAGGACCAGCCGAATTTGGAGGAGCAGATCCGAAAGAAAATAACCCGAGCCCATGTCTCATTGACTTCTTATTAGCAATCACTGACCTATGGGTATCAAGTCTGCTCCACAGAGTTTATGAGGGAATCGAATGGCTCCGGGGTTTTTCTGTTAAGAGTACACCCCATCAAGCAGCTTTTTTAACCCTAAATCTTTCTCATTACGAGCTTTGCATATTTCTCTTCAATCTAATTTGCTTTACTTGAGTTTTTCAGGTTATGGGGTAAGAAAAAAAAAAGTTTATTTTTATTAACTCATGTGACATTTTCTATACAAGAACTTCCTGTGCAGAAATCTGAGAGGATTTGATCTCAAATGTGTAAAAAAAAAAAAAAGTGAGCGCATGTGTTTGTTAAGAGCATACAACAGAACTACCAAAGTAGTTATAAACTTCTCAGGGAATCCTTTGTGTTCCGTTAAAACGTCTTTTCTTGTTCATATTCTCGATAAAACACTCAGACTGAAATACTTATTAACTGAGGAGCAGCCGTGTGACTCTTCAATGGCATCATAAATTGACTGTGAAATGCACGTGTTAAATCCCTCTACACTGTTACCAGTGAGTTTGAACAATTTCTCCACAAAATAGCTCTGAGGTTATGAAAGCCTTTTTTCAAATACAAAATTTGCATAATGGTGGTAGCTTCGTGAATCGCCTTTTGAGTCATAGCTGTGATTTACCTAAATAGTCTGGCTGCCCTCCAATTCATCCCTCTAATGAAAATTTCAATTATCTATTCTTATATGCACAATATCAGTAAGTAGCATTTCTCGCGAGCTGAGAATCTAGTGAACAGAGACTCAGAGATAATGGAAGATTTTTTTAGTGAAAAAATAAAGTAGAACACAAACTAGGAACAATGGGATTTTGGATTTTTAAACACAGCAGGGTAAGAAGTCATTCAATTCATGCATATTTACACCGTGCATTCAAAAAGTTAAAAAATCTTATACTAATTGCTTAATTTTTTAAAATTTTTATGTTAAAATTAATTTTTTCTTTTACAATAACAAGTATAAAAACCCCACTTTATCTATAAAAAGACAAATAAATTAAAGAAATGAGAGATGCTTATTTTATGTTTTGTCAAACGTATTTTAATTCATTAATAAGATTCTGCACAATTTAACAAAAAAAAAAAAAAAAAAGGTTTAGAAACGTTACCAATTTCAGGAGTTGAAACGGAAAGGAACAAACTTGACTTCGATAAGTAGCGGTGTTTATATAAAAAAGCAAAATGTTTTTGTCAATCGACCGAGAATCTAAATTTCTAACCATTCATAAAGCTTGAGATTACTTTTTGTCATTGATTGTGGTTATGAAAGGACTAATCTCCTTCAACTCACAAAGTATATTCATTTACACATCTGTATTGACACACATTTTTATTTTGTTTTTTGAGGGAGGGGAAGACTGGGTAGTTAGCAGGCAGGGTGCACCCTGTGCAGATAGAGAGTCTGCCACAGGTCCATACAACACAGGTGCCAAACAATGAATCCCTTGCAAAATCATACCCATAAGCACTTGAAACTAACAAATAACACATATACAAAAACAAATATATTTAGCTCTATAAATAAATAGATGGACTTGATTTTTTTTTTCCAGTTTTAAACAAAACACAGACAGCCTGTGAAAGAAATGATAGAAAAAAATGTGTTTGGTTTTGTAAATTGCTGTCACTAGGATTCCCTCACACCATAAAACTCACAACGTAAAGGGAGTACAAACCTGAAAAAAACCAAATCAACAACTTATTCTTGAGTCATGGTTACGAATAAGAAAAATGCCATTACCTCCAGTATCGCTAACCATACACCGTAAACGTGTTCATTCAGGTCAGTTAGTGTGTTTATCATAGAGTAAAATAATATTTGTTAGACCCAAAAAAGCAACTTTAAATCATCCTAATTTCTCACATATAAACATAATGACAACAGAAATAACAAAAGCCAATCATTAAGAGCGAGGAGGAAACAAAGCTACATAAACCACATTAAATCAGGATTCTAAATTGTGACTCATCCCTGAGAAAAACTGGCACACTCGCAACCTCGAACACATCCTAATTCACCATCCCATTCCTCAAGAGTTCTCCCTGACATACTGAATTATAAGGGGGCATATTCGTATGCCTGATTGGCCTTAAGCCGTGTTTCGGGGGTGTTGTGAGTACACCACACAGACAGCGGATCGGCTTGGTAGCATAGTAGCATATGTAAATGTACTCTCTTATGACTCCAGCCCACCACAAGGCACGTAGCCGAGAGTGGGAGTCAAGGCTGATTGTGTCGAAGGTACTTCTAGATAGAGATAGAACACCCACTAGTGCAACGTTCTCCAGCAGAGGAAGAAGTTATATGAGGGTTGCTTGTTTGGACACGCTTGCTTTGGAATGCCAGGACCAAGGGCCCCCCGAATGGAGGGAGAGAGAGAGACGACTTGAGAGAAAGAAAGAGGAAGCGAGAGAAAGGTTAGATCAGGAACACATCTACTGTCAACAGATTTGAGGCTAATGAAGAATGAAGCTTCACCTCTTTCTTTGGCAGGGGCTTGCAGCTCCGTTTTTTTCCCGTGAGCTGCAAGGGTGCTATCTGGCCTGTCACCTCGGATTTTTCTCCCCAGCCAACTCGGAGGAATAGGAAGCTCAGAGCTTCCTCCTCCATCGAAAGCTGGATTTTCAATGCCCACTATAGTTGCGCTCTCTTCTCTTCCTGATTTAAAAAGAAAAAAACAGAAACTTAAATGGAAAAGAATGACATGACGTTTTAAACCAACAGCTCAGTTAAAATGACTCATAAAAATAGAAAATTATTTATAAACAAAATTCTATTTGGTGTTTTTTTTTTTTTTCTTTTTGAGCCACTAAATGTTCAAGCGCATCCTTCTTGAATGATACTAAAACACAATTAGGTTAAAATTAAATCAGAATCTTGCAGGAAGAGGAGGAGGGGGGAAAAGAGAAGAAGAAATGATTAAAATAATTACAAATTGCGCCCTGACAAGCAAGAGCAAAATTTAGCCCAAAGCCATTTGTCTGTAATTAGTTAATTAATCCTTACACAAATTATGAGCAATAACTCATCAAGCAGGACTCACCCATCAGAAATTCAGCCGACTTGGATTTCTTCTGCTTAGGTTGCTGCAGAGCCTTCTGCTGTAACTTCTGGAGGGAAATTGTTAAATGAATAAATTAGCTGCAGAATGAAGATCATCATTTATGATCCGCAACTAACGCAGTATTTTAAATATGGGACGACACTGAAATGTCATTTAATTTACATCGCCGCTAAAGGGGTCAAGCACTAATTGAACAACAGGAGTGGAAAAGAATTTAATCATAAATAGATAAGAAAAGTTGACATGAATGTGTAATGAAGGTCACATTAAAATCCTTCCTCTGTGCTTCTTTTTTTTAAAAAATATAAAACAAACGAGGAACAACAGAATCTCGTAAAAAAACGTGTTGTTTTTTTTTCACACAAGCTGCACAAGAAGACACAAATTTGGTGTGCAGATGCGAATGGAAATGCAGACACACTTCTTATTACTTCCATTCACATGAACTCAACCTAAAAAAGGGTCTGCTTTGAACCCATTGTATCAAGTCTCATGTTCTGAGACAATTTCATTGTGGCATTTGTCCTTAAAAATGAACACAAATGTAAAATAAATTCAACACAGGCGACTCTGAAAGCTATGTAAACATGCTAAGCAAGGAGTATTTTGACTGGTTTGTGGTCTTCGCTGAGATGAAACAGAAAGAAAAAAGGACGGAGGAAAGCAAGTATGGCTTTCTTTAAAAATCACCAGTTTGTGGAACAAGCTGCACTCCCACATTTCTCTCATTTCTGTCGACATGCAGAACAATAGGAAAGCTGAGGTAAAAGGCAGAAGTAGTTGTTTTTTTGTTACTGATATGTTTACACAACTGCACCATTTGAAGGAGCGTCTCAAAGCGTATGGAGCTTCTCAGAGCTTCATTTTATGCAGATTTCCGTGATGAACTGCGTTCATGCCCGTGAACAGCATGTATTTGTATACAATATTTAATTTCAAAGGCAAAATCAAGGGACAGAATGTTTGGCGGGGTGGGTGGGAGGGCTCCTTTCAGCTCTAAATGACAGAGCAATTAAAATAGCAGAAGACTACTTCCAGACCAATCTGGTAAGAGGAGTTTTTGTAAATCTGTTTTTACATTCAACAAGCCCTACAGCAAGACATTCATTTATACCACTGAGATTAATGCTTATCTAATTGTAACTTATTTAAAAACCATTTTCTATTTCAACTGGGTACCAATCATTTTCTGGGACTTGTACATACTGTAACAAAGACAAGCGACAAATTTGGCATTGGCAGCGAACGCACCATTGTATTTTTTTCTTTGAATGGTTTAAAAGGAGTGTTGCCACTTTGCCGTAGTTAATTTGGAATCTTTAAAATAAAAAAGTGAGTTTATGATTTGTTTTGCAGAAATACTTTTAGCTTAAATAAATGTTATTTTTCAAAATAGCAATAAATCCATTTTTCCCTTCAATAATTTAACCTCTTACATGTGACATCATTCATAATATTTTTTGAAAAACGGAACGGCCGTTTGTCTCTCACAATCAAAACGCCCTTTTTGTTCCTACAAATTGAAACTGAATGAGCTCCATGTCCTGCAAATGTCAATAATTTACATGATTGCTATGAAAGTGTTCATGTTGGTGAAATGTAACCATGCTAAAGACTCAAATTTGAAAAATTCTCAGCAGTACAGTATTTGCTCCTCAGGTCTTCTGCTCCAGGTTACTGTCACTGGGAATCTGATCCGTGCACCATCATGGAAGTCTCTGTCTGGATGACTAAAAGAAATGCATGGTTCTCATCTCTCCTCTCTAGACGCCACCGACACTGACAGCCTCCTCGGTCCGTACACTGACTGTTTGATATGCCATGAGCGGATGGAACATGCAGATGTTGCACTTCTGAAATGATAGCAGCAATTTAATCCTGAGGAGGAAAATGTCATGGAGGTTTATGAAGTACACTAAGATGTTCAGAGGCAGAGATGACTGTTCAATGAACAAGAGCTGCGTTATAGGAAACCGTCCCCAAAAATTGCATGTGAGTAGGTGGCATTTCGTGAACATGTGCCAAGAAAATTATATTATTATCACATTTATTTAAAAGCATGCAGCCCCGAGTTCATTCCCATGTCATCCACTCTTAAATCCATGCAGTTATTTCACTGGGAACCATGAAAATGCTTAGTCGGTAGTTGCAAGAGAACAAAGTTTTTTTCCAAATAGTAACAAAAGAAATCAAAGATTTAATTTTTTTGTACATGTGATTGTTGTTTTTAAAAAAGAGAGAATCGAGTACAACAATGCATGTTCAGTTCTTGTTGCATTCAAAGGCATAGCTAGAAGGGTTTGGGGAAGACCGCTCGCTGCTGGAGGCTGGTGGGCACAGACCAGCTAGAAAGTGAATTTTGCATACTGTACGGATCATCGCCCAGTTCAGCCCAGTCACATTGAATCTGCCATCAACCAATTGTGCTTCATGAAACCGTCAACCCTCATTTACGTCTGCCTGTTTTCTTCCCCACACAGCTGTAAACAAGGCCGCAGCTTTGAGCTGTCTTCCTCTGTCCCTTCCTGTGTGTAATGTTTGCCATGGGAAAGCAAGCAGCTAAATCCCATCCTGACCAAGACACTTAAAGCCTCTGTTTCCAGACAAGAAATCCTTTTGCACCAAGCAGAGAAGTCAAAAAGCAGGTTTGAGTTTTTGAAAGTGACAAAAGTGTTACAAGCTTGGTAAATTTATATTGTTTCCATCATCAACTCCAATTTGCTCTTTTACAAATAAAAATTATAAAACAATTTGCAATACGTATCGACAATATAACAAGACATAAAAAAGGTGGGAGTGAATGCTTCGCTAAATCAATGAAAACATAAAAGCTCATTATGTTTTCATGTTTCGGAAATTTCTTTTTATCTCCCAACGTAATAAAAATGGCAATAGAAACTAAATGTCATAAGAATAATGAAAACATCTACAAAGCATCTCGATTTAGACGACCGAAGATAAGGTTAGCATTTTGTTTCAAAGGCGTACAAAGCCAGTCGTACCCTTAAAATGTGAAAGTATAATTTGTAGAGCAGCCGTACGTGCACGCGGCTTTCCAAACGGCTTCTTCTAAACAACAACCGCGTCACTCAGTGTAGACAGAAAACATAATTAGTATTCAAGCTTAATTAATCTACGCTGGCCCCCTTAAAGTGAATTAGTCAATTATTTATGCATGTGTGCTCCTTTGATGCTAACAGATTATGTATGTTAGTGAAAAAACCTTGGAAAATGACTTTGAAAACTTTCCACCATAAAATGTCACTGCAAGCTTTTGCATTGAGTTAGAAATGTCAGTGAAGGCCATGAAAAGCTCACTAATCACAAAAAATAACGTGCAGGGCCAAGAAACTATAAATTTTTATTGTTGCCAAACAGCCGTGCCAATGAGTCACTGTCCGAAAGCAGGGAGCAAGAGACAAACTAAATCAGCCAAATATGTGTGCGCTAATCCATGAAATGGAAATCTAACACAGGTCGGATAAAGGTCTTTCCTAGGATCATGGGAACTCCTTGGGATTTTCAAGAGCCTTTTTGTTTTTACCCTTGAGAACCAGGCGCTGGCCTCTGCACCCCTCAATCCCTTCATTGAGAACCCAGAGGCAGCACGGAGGAATGCTAAATGTCAATGGTCAGACTGCACCAGTACCTTCAGCAAAAGGCAGAGATGGAGGTACGAAATCTGACCTCCTTGTTATCAGCTGTACCGCTATGAGGAGCAGAAGTGAAACTGCACTCACACTGCCAAAGGTGTCCATCTCCACGCACAGCTAAAGATCATCACTGGCTGACCTCCGACTACGAGCAACAGCAACGCCTGCAAAATAATATAAAAAAAAATGTGTCAAAATAAATCGAGACTGCGAGGATTTTAACCTATACATGAGAACGATGATTGGCATGATCTAAAAGTTCAAAATTTTCACTTTTGAGGTGGATTTTGTTGCAGTTTATGAGCATTAAACTGTTTTAATAGCTTAGTATGCAGTAGAAAATCCTTCATTCTAAACAGTGTTTTAGTTTCCTCTCCACTCTTGTGTTTAAAAGTATTCTCTCTGCAATCCATCTCACAAAATAAAGAACAATAAGCACTGTTTATTATAACTTTTAACAAATTATAGCCTTGATTATTCAAATAGTTTATTAATTTACTTCTAAGACAATATTATTTGGTATTTTTCTCTTCTTTTCCTATGGTAATTCACATGGCTTGCACAAGTTTCTGCTGAAATAGCAAAACAAACCCCAGGCAAAATGTGAAAGATTATCCCATACCATGCGAGCTGGGATGAAATACTATACTTTTTCACACTGAACACTGCTCCACTGGGTGTGATTGAAAAACATGTAAAGCTATTGAATGTGTGGTTTGTACATATGTGAGGGAAAATGAGTGTTGTAACAAGTGGGCTAGTGTTTTTGTAATTGTTTCAAATTACACTCGACGTAATAACTCAGTGAAAGTGGAGCCGATGTGCGGTCCATTCACATTAAGTAAGCAAAGACCACAGGATATCCCTACACCTTATCATGGCCTGCAAAAAAAAGGGGCTGGATTGTGTAAACAAACGGAAACAATAAACTCATTTACTATAATTCTAAATATCTGATTATTTTCAGTTCTTATCACCAAAAGAACTACTTTGCTTCATTTGATTTAACACACATATCACATTGAATTCCATATCCAAAAATTCCTGGTTTTAATTTGCGTAACTATTTCTTGGCTTGTTTCAGGAGGTGTGTGCTTTTGCGCGTGTTTGAATGTTCTTGCATGGGCTGTAAAATTGTAATCCTGTGAAAAAATGTCCATTAGTTGTTAAATCTGCTTGCCTCCTGCCAAATACTGACTCCCAGCGAGGAGGACTGCCAGCGATGGTGTTAACTACATAAACAACTGATTTACTTTTCTGCTTTGCGTTCAGGCTTTCTGTCAAAAGTCTTATGGAAATATGAAACTCCCCCAAACTCCTTTAGACCACAGTGTATTTGCAAAACTGGAGAACCCACTGACGGAGACGAAGATATGAGAAATGCTCCTTTTCTGTGTCACATCATATGCATGCAAACACACATAAACGTCCATCTGCAAGTTGTCTGTTTCGAGTTTGTTGTGAATAATTCTGTTCATTTAACCTCACCCCAAAACCTGATGGTATTTTCTGTTTTATTATTTTTTTAATCCCAGCAAAATCCCCCAAAAAATTATCCTCTGTTTTTTTTTTTAGTTTGGTCTTCTAAACCCCTTATCCCTCACAGGGTCCCGAGGAATGCCGGAGCCTATCCCAACTAATTTCAGGCAAGAGGCAGGATACACCCCAAACATGTCGCCAGTCTGTTGGCTGGCTTATTCTCTGGTAAGAGTGTATTTTTTTGTATACATTTTTTTAACCCCTTTGCTGTCCAGTGTCATTACATGGAAAAAAAAACAAACACTTTGGCATTTTCTTTAACTTTTCAGATTTTTTTTTTGTTATAGAATTCTGTTTTGTACCATCATCTTCCGCTTAACCGGGGATGGGTCATGAGGGTTTATACAGTCCTAATTATTGCAGACGCTGCACTGAACTGTCTACTCTGTCCTTCCCTCATTGGTGAACAAGACTTACAGATGCTTATGTTTTTATGTATATATATATATATATATATAGTAAAGACTATTATCTATATTTGTATTATTATATATGTTCAAACATATAAGGAGGTAAAAAATTATTAAGACAACATTGGTCTTACTTTATTTTAAAACGATCATCCGATAATGCTATTAAAAAATATAATTTGCATATCAATAAAAACTCTAAAATAATAGCCATAAAAATAGGCATTGCATAGGTTTTTCATCCTGAATAAAACTTTACCCAAAAGACAGTGCCATCCATGTTTCACCTTTCTTTTTTTTTGTCAATAATATAACTCAAAAGCCATGCAGAAGCAGAGAATCATTTATCAAAGACAATTTTAAAAGTTTTTGCTTCCATGTTAAAGTTAAATGCATTGCAAAACTAACAAAGAATAATAGTTACAAAAATACATCTTTGCACTGGTTTGGATTAAAATAAACGTTACCTTGTGAAGCTTGATCTCACCCTCTTCATGGCTAGCAACTCCTCAGTTACCTGGGTGATAATGACGTTTATCACAGCACACATGGCTTCAGATGACCTACCGATGATCACTCTCACTGAAACTAGAGTACACGACAAAGTTCTGAATAATGCACATCCATGTTAGAAAGTGATGGTAGAAACACAAGCTTATTGATTTATTTCAGGACGGATTTGTTTCAAAATCAACTACAAGAAATAGTGACCACTAAGTTTCAAAGAAAAACTTTAATCTGTGTGATCGTTTCATTTAGCAGATGGTATTACTGTTTGTGTTATCAACTATTCAACAATGGTGAATTATTAATCAGGAGTGTGGCACACCACTTCTTCAAAGAGATGTTAACTTACTGTTTCACTAGAGCACGTTTCACAAGCAAAACCAGTTGCTTTGTCTTTTTATCTAAATGTTCACCTTCATGTGTGGACATCGGTCACATAAAAAAATGACAATTTGTGCAAAAAGTTTTTCTTGTAGGTTGACAATAATATTACTCAAACAAAGACAGTTAGGCCTTAAAGAATAGGTGAAGAATGCCCAGTGGGATTTAGGATTTCTATTTGGTGTAAGACATATTTCTACTCATGTCCCTTCAAAACAGATCATGAGCAAATACTTCCCTTAGAACTAACAGACTGATTTATTTATGACTGTAAACCCACTGTGCCATTGGTGGCCTTTTCAACGGAGGAAGAGAGATTGCTCACATGTTTCAGGCCTCATTCGTTACTGTGAAAACTAACATGTTGTTTTTATCTCAAATTTATCGCCATGTGCATTCCCTTCATATCCGTGATCTGCATTTCAGTTTTTGTTGATTATCTGAAAACAATCAGGATTCAACAAACCACAACAATACATCATTAAAGCATATTTTAATCCACAGGGACCTTTGCAGCACCTATATTTCCAACCACAGGAAGACTTTTTGCTCATTAAGCTGGTTAAATGTAATCTAAATAAGATGCCCACCGATTTAGACCTTCCGTTTTCCGGCTAAGCTGTCGCTGATCGTTTATGCGATTAAACAGACCTAAATCTCCATCTTATCCAATTAATTCTCAGCGCAGGCATGAGAGTGGCTAATGATGTTATCTTACCTAATTAACCTGTATAGGGATCCAACTTCAGGACAAGGGATTGTTCATCCTTCATCCGAGCCTTCATTATTATCATTACAATCATTATCATAAAGGGGCTAACTTATGATGTTGGCTATTTTACCACCATTAATCTAGATTGAGTAGGGTTTTTTTTTTTTCGTTTTGGGGAGAGAGAGATCCTTGGGGGTCATTTTTAATTATCACAAAGAAAGGATGGGAATTCTAGTGGAGCTGGGTAAGTTTAGTTGTGGTCACCGCAAAGATGGAGTCCCAGGAGTCCATTGATGTGGTTTAAATATGCATGATTTGGGAGAGTTTCTGCTTGTTTAGAGACCACTTCCTGCACGCTGTTAAACTCCCTTTACAGTTCTTTGTCAGCTCTCCGATTGAGAGCTGCCTTCAACCTATTAACGCTGCATACTTGGAGAAGATCAATAGCCTTTATTCGGTCATGTGTCATTAGTTAATCGGATATTGATGAGGGTATTGACACACACCTAATTAATCTCAGGCCCAGCACTGGCTTTCATATGTTTCTTTAATTATACACTTCATCTTAGTCTTTACACATCAGCGGATTGGCACTTCCTGTTTGCTCAAAGTTAGTTGTTAGTTGTCCGATTTCCAAACAACCCCCATGTCACCTCCCAACCAAACACATTCACTCAGCATTTTCACAGTTATTTAAATGAAACCAGAAGCATGTTTAAGTTAAATTACTTCAGTTCAACAATTGAGTGACAAAAATATTTTTAATGTTTAATTTAAATTTGTCCTGTTTAAATAAATTCTTATTTAGTTTCTAGTTATGAAACTAGGTCAAGTAGCAGGGGGTGTTGGAGCCTATCCCAACTGATTTCAGGCAAGAGACAGGATACACCCGGAATACTGTAGGTCACCAGTCTTGAAATATTAATTTACTCCCATTTTATGACTAATGCTCATTTCATCAAATAAAATGTATGCATCTTCACGTGAATATTAATTTTTCTGACTCACATGAACAAACAAAAATAAGTTTTGGGGTTAACCCATATTAGAACTTTATAGATTATTTATGTGTGACTTGCTTCTCCTAAATTGTGAGCATGCAATCCGGTCCTGTCAGTGAGCTTTCATACATGAGCCCTATTTGTGTGCACTTTGTGTGCACCTGCATGTTTGTATGTGTTGTGCCGACACATCCAGGTTGATCAATATTAACATGCTGATGTGCAGATGAGAGAGAGAGCACCTGAAGGTGACCCTGACTACCGGCATCACCACAGGGCTCCAATAAGCTGCTCCTCAGCCGCTGCTCCGCAAACCACAAATCTGCAACTTTTAGCTGCTGCTGTTGGTTTGATTATTGTTTATAGATACAGCCGAGAATTAAAGCATGGCCCGCAGGCAGCATAATTATTTACAGCTGAAAACTCATATCATTACCAGCATGCTCCTAATTGCCAGAAGTAATATCAATGTTAGTTGATTAAGCGATTTTTTTTTTCATCTTTACTCTCCATAATGTGCAGAAATTGTTTTTTCATCGGCATATGGGGCGGTGGTTTATCTCAATACAGCTGTTCATCTGGCTTCACTCCGACTTTTTTTTTTTCTACCGTTCATTCTAAAATACAATATTGCGGTTTCTTCAGAGGGTAGAAATCGATTGCTCCGCTTTTTTGTTGTTTGCTCGCAAGGTCAAAGAAAACACAAGAGATTCATCCTTCATCGCTCAAAAATAATTTTACTCTGTAAAGATTTTCCCTAAATAGATCCAGATGTGACTTACAGCAGCTACTCTTTGACTCATGCTGATATCAGAACTACGGAGACGGGCCGGAAGGCTGGAAAGCTACCTTCATTTTACAATCAAATGATTGATTAAAACAAATGTTTATTTGGCCCAGACCTCTCTTTCTCTGCTATAGACTTGTCAAAATATTTCATCTTGTATTTAAGGTGGAAAGAAAGATGAGGCTATTAATAACATCACCCATGAAGGGAAAATACATAAACCTTGAAGGCTACTTTATTATTCACATGTAGATTATTCAAACCGAATGTGGCTTTGCAGTAGTAGAAACCCCATTTGGGGATGTGAGCGTAGAGGTCCTACATCGGTAGGTTCAAAAACTAAAAGGGCAATTATCAAAGTTTTACATATTCATTCTGAACTGTTGACAATACTGGTCACATTCCAATCAATGCTTTGGTCATTTTTTGCAATCTAATCTCTGATCTAAACATGTGACGTGTTAGCCTCTGTGCAGCTAACTTATTGAACCAGGATAAACCAACCATGGGAGTGTATTTACATATGACTCTGAATTGTTAGTGTCATTCTGTCAGAAAACATAAGCATCTGCTTGTCAAGTGCTGTTGTTTCTGGACTGTGTTTGCTTTGCTTTAACTTTGACCACAGTTCATGCAACTTCAGAAGAACAGGCGTGAGTGACGTTTTTGAAATTGGCCTCCATGTGGAGTCTTGGTTTTTCTTCCATCAAACCTGGGAACCAACACTGTAGAAATAAACTTTCTTGCGTGATAAAGCAAAAGTCTGAGTCAAACTCACGGAACACGCTTCAGAGTTCTTCCTCGTTTTCTCTGAGTGTGTCATTTTTTGAAGAGAAAACTGACATGGCCCCAAATGATTGTATTTATAAGGGAGTTAATCACAGGATCTCATGGTTCTACGGTTAAAATTGTGCAAGGGAGTGGAATAATTGTTAAAAGGGCAATGCAAATAGTGATTAAAAGTGAGCCTTGGGTCATCATTAGGACATGATTTCTGAGAAATTGAAAATAGGGAGGAAGTGTCTGAGAAGCATCTTGCTGATCAACTGGAGCCATCATGCATGCCGCTGAGTCTTTCCGCACTTTTTGACAGGCAGTGAGTCTACCCCTGTTGATGAGTGCACTAACTGAAAGTTCAGACATGAAACGCTCCAGGAAATTAGACAATTGTCTGAATAAAACTTCATGCGATGAACGCCATTGCTTTCTTTGCCATTAATTCTGAGATTGGGTGAAGTCATGAGCCGGTGAAGATCCTGCGATCACGTTTTAAAGAGCAAGAGGCCATAGGCAGTGATGTGTCAAAGACTGGAAGGCTGGATAAGAACAGGATATCATATAGATTACAGTCTGAGACAAATGAGTATGACTTTAGCTTGATGGAACTTCAGTTTTATGAGTCACTAAATCTAGGAAGACATATGGAAACCTGGACAGTAGTAAGAAGCGTGGTCTAGTAGGAGTCATTAAACTTTTAAAAAACAGATCTTTTTAAACATAAAAGTACATTTTTGCATACTTAATTTCCTTTTAGAGCTGCATAGTGGTGCAGTGGTTGGCACAGTGACCTCACAGCAGAAAGGTTGGGGGTTTGAATCCCGGACTTTTCTGCGTGGAGTTTGCATGTTCTCCCCGTGCATGCATGGGTTTTCTCCAGGTACTCTGTTTTCCTCCCACCCTCCATTAACAGGCATTATAGGTTGATTGGCTGCTGCGAAATTGCTCCTAGGAATGAGTGTGTGTGGATGATTCCTGAGTGTGTGGCCCGGCAACATACAATCGACCTGTTTGAGGTGTACCATGTCTCTCGCCTGAAATCAGCCATGATAGGCTCCAGCACCACTTGCGAACCAAATAGTGATGAGCGGTTGAGAAGACGAAATGAATAATTTGGTTGTCATTGCCTCTTTAAATTTATGGGAGTAAAAAGTTTTTTCCTTTTTAAAACTTTTTATTCTTATTTTGCTTTTCTTCCACACCAAACATTCTTTCACATATTTTTTTTTTTGCAACTTTAAAGCAAGTTTAGCCAACAGGTTCTCAACACACAGTTAATAACTCCCAAAACAAAAAAGAAATGTATGTTAAATTTAAAAACTTGATTCAATGAATAGGAAAAAAAAAAGCATCCAAATGAGTTCTGAAGTAATCGAGGTGGAAAGACACATCCTGTCAGGAGTCACATTCCAGGAAGTTGTGTTTTTTCCCAGTAAACTTTTGATGTAATAGCAGCTGATTACCTAAAATGAGTTTAACAGTGATCTCTGAGGTCGCTAGCTAAGCCACACAACTGTCTAAATATCTTGAAAAATGTTTGAAATGTAAATGTCCAACGACCAGCTTGCATTCAACGGACATGCAACACTGACCCTCCAGGCAGTAGCAAAATCATTGGACTATTCATAGGCTGTGTCCTCTGCTTCTTGCCTTTTAAGTTTTTAAAGGGTATAATGTTCACTCTGTGAGTTTAACCTAGATCTCTTTTGAACTTTTAATGATCTATTTCCTACAGTTAATGATTCAACACTCAGTTTACTACTGTGTGTGCACACTGATTAACACACAAGCGAAGCAAGGACACATTTAAATGTAGAAGTTAACTGAGGTAAGACTGTATTCCCCTGGTTTGACTTGGAATTGACATCGCTTCAAACTATTCTTTTTATGAATTGTCATTTGATCTAATTTCAGTTTTAATCATGTAAGTAAAACCTACCAATCCAATTTGTAAAAATCATAAAAGTAATCGAAGGATATAACATTTTAAACAGATGAAAAAAATCCTTATTTTATTACTTTCACTAAATTTTATTGGTTTATTTTTTTGCAACATTCCAATCTGGGGCTTTGTATCCCGGTGAAGTTTCAAATATATATTTATTTTCTTTTAGCAATCGAACAGCTACTTTAATGCAGCCATTAAATTTTCTCTGTCGCTTCAGATTTATTAACTAGTACCTATGCACGTCTTTTTATGTGCGACCTTTGATCTATTTGTATTAACTTGTGAAATAAAATTTAACTCTGTATCCGTTTCTTGAGGTGCGGCTTGTTTTATTTACTATTTTTTCTGCTATCGGCTCGGTGCCAAGACTTTAATATTCAGTGTTTCTACAGTTACGGATCACAGGACTAACTAAGGGCATCAGATAAAGGAGACACAGAGAAGTCACATTCTGGGACAGTTGTCTTGTCTCTTCTTCCTTTTCATTTATTCTTTTTGAATAACATTGAGACAAATTTGTATAGCTTGAGATTCTTCATTTGTCCAGTTGAGGACATTTTTTTAAATTTCCGATATTGACCAGAATTATTTTATTTCGATCTATGGTTCACCTTTGATTAGGGTGTAGTTTAATAAGAGGCATGTCAAACTGGGTTTTTGCAATCGGATTTGTAATCCATGGTGCTTGATTTACCGATCTAATAACCCTTTTTAAATGCTTTAATCTTAGTTTCATAATTTTCTGTAAACATAAGGCGAGATAATCGGTTTAGATTAGTTGGCAAATGAAGTAGAAATGCCTTGATCGCCACAAAACTGTAACCACTTTCAAAATAAATGACAATAAAATGTTGTTTTTTTTTCATTTAAGTATTTATTCAATGATTACCCACTGATTTTATTTATGATCTGAATACTGTTCTATTATTATAGAATTTCTATACAATTTCCTCTCTTAATGCAAAGTTTTCTCAATAAACGGTTTCTACTCACTACAATTAACTTCCTGACCTGTTGCCATGTCCTGCTGCTGGGACTGCTCCAAGTTTGGAACAGTGTAAAGGCTTGGGAGAGACAGATCATGATGGTGTAGCACATGTGAGATGCTTTGTGTTAACACGCTGACATCTGTATGGTAAATGAAAAAAAATGTACATGCAGTTTGAGGATTGCTTTAGAAATGCATGCACTCAGTAAACATTTATTATGGTAGATTGTGTTAAAAATGATTGAAAAATCTAATAAATGATATTTACTGTATCTGACTCTTGTCACTTCATAATAGTTGACGCTTGTGAAACTACTGCTGTTTGTTAATTGTCAATTTTGCAAATATGTTATGTTTGCAAATCTTCTGAACTGTTTATTCCTAACCGGGTTGCAGGGATGCCGGAGCCTGTCCAGCTGTTTACGGGCAAGAGGCAGGATGCACCCCAAACAGGTCACCAGTCTGTTTCTGGGCCACATACTCATTCCTAGGCGTGATTCATAATCTCCAATCAACCTAACATGCACTTTTAATAATGTAAAGTACATAAAAATATTGTTTTTAAAGAATGCGTTGCTATTATGGTGGTAAGCTCATATTGTACGTCCTTTATTAACCCAGTTCAATTACTTCTACCCACCAAAATCCTTTAATTGGATTGAAATAATCTCTGAAAAATGCTTGTTTTGTTAAGTATGGTACCAAGCACACAAAACCTGTCATACACAAAACACACGTTTTTTTAAAAGCATCCTACAGGCATGTTGACCAAGTTTTACGTTGACAGAAATTATGACACATGCTGTGTTGATTTAATCCCACAAGATTTGAGGCCTGACAATCAAACTCAAAGCAGTTAAATTTTTATTAATAGATTCCCTAAAGCTTTTTAAGCCAAAGACTTTGCAAGTTTGCGAGAGGATAAACCTCACTATTACTTTACATGTTTGGTTTTGACTAAGATTATACCCATGTGATGTATTTGAAGCATGTTTTTTGTGCCGCTCACACATGTTGGTTCCTGTACCGGCTAATGCAGTTCAAAGTCACTCAGATCAAATACATACAGTTACATTTATTTAAATCAGATGTTACGTTTATTCTACCATTTTATTACAAAGTTTCTTCGTTTTATTAAAACTTTAATCTAATTCAATACAATTTAAATTTATCCATGCACCACTAAATTTAATAAATCAGTCATAGTTCATCTTGTGGAATTCATAACATAAAAAATAACACAACTGATATTAGGTTAAATAAAAAAGAAAAAGAATGCATCGTTCTATTCCGTCGTCTTCCACTTATCCGGGGCCGGGTCGCGGGGAAACAGCCTCAGATGAGAAGCCCAGGCTTCTCTCACCCCAGCTGCATCCTTCAGCTCAACCAGAAGGATCCCGAGTCGTCCCGCAGCCAGCTGTGAGACATAGTCTGTCCTGCGGATCTGGGGTCTGCCTCTTGGTCTCCTCCTGGTGGCCCGTGCCCGAAACACCTTACCAGCGAGGCGCTTGGGATGCCTGAACCACCCCATCTGGCTTCTCTCGACCAGGAGGAGGAGCGGCTCGACACAAAGCTCCTCCCGGATGGCAGAAATCCTCACCTGATCTCTGAGTGAGAGCCCAGCCACCCTGCAAAAGGAGCTCATATCGGTCGTTTGTATCCGCGATCTCATTCTTTCAGTCACCACCCACAGCTGGTGACCATAGGCGAGGGTGGGAACGTAGATCGACTTATATTAAAACTCCAATTCAAAAATTCTCAAATGCTCAAACTATTGGGTCACACTATAAAAAATAAAACCTTTGAAACTGAGGTTGTCATAGAGAGTTCTAGGACGGATCTCAATTTATGTTGGTCATGAATAAAACAGGACACAAACGATTCTGAATATCCTACATATCCTAGTTTTTAATTACCACCAGCACTTTGTTGTCTGCAAATGAACATTTACTGACTTTAAAAAACAAGAAATCCATTAGTAGTAAGTACATTTGCTGAAACATTGTCAAGTTTTTAGACAGAAGTCCAACTAACGTCTTTTTCTTAGTTGCTTTCTTGTCATTTCCAAAACTTCAAATTTGCTGCCAAAAGATAAGTCTGTCAAAGCTGAAGGCAATCACAGCCGCATTCTCACATGAGCGAACGTTAGATGTGGGCCTGTGTGGAGCACATCTAAAAGCCCAACATCTCCAGCTCATAAAGTTATAAAGAAGATAGAAGCAAAGCATCCTCTATTGTATAAAAGTCATATATCGCTCGCAGGCACCAAAACACAAAAGAAGTTGAGTCGGGAATGTATTATGAAACAAGATTGGAGAGTGGCAAATTGGTAATTAGCCTCTACATTGCAAATGAGCATTACAGTCTTGGTTATGACTTTCCTCTCTGGTCCCCAAAGCCTCTTCTATTAATTTAGCTCTGAGGGGCCATCCATAAACAGGCTGAATAAGCTGTTAGCCAAAACGACGAGTGCAAATGAAGGACCGGTTAAATATGCTGAAGGTAACAGAGATAGTGAAACATCCAACACTGAAATTACAGAGTGTAGAAAGAGAGACGGCTATACAAATAAATGAGTTTTTCTGCCTACCTGTAATCATACATAGTCATAGAGTCATTTTATAAAATGTGCTGGATCACTTTCAACGCTTGATATTTGTCAAATAAATGACTTTTCAGTACATCTAAACTTTTACTTTTGCTCCATTGATTTAAAAAAACTGTTAACCTATAAATTCAGCATCATTTCCACATCAAAAACATACATGAAGCAGGCTTTTTTTCTTTCTTAGATGTCTGAGTTTTGTTTTTTTTGTTAACATACTGTATTCATCCCTCAAATGGGAAGATTTCTGTGCTGCATTGCGTTGCAGCAGGCTGTCAGAACGATGCCAATGGTGGGAGAAACAGCTTATTAGGTTAGGTGTCTTCCCCAAAGACACTTAGGTATAGCTCCAGTAGGAATTGAACTGGCTTCCACCGGTCCAAGGGGTGACATTCGACCACTGAGCCAGTGCCTTTCCCATATTTGCAAGCTTTTTCATTCAGTATTCAGATTCAATTTGAAAGCCAGGTTGTTCTTAGTTTCACTTTGTGTTCTTTGCCACGCCCAAATTCCAATATAAGTGGGAAGTGTTTTAGTGCATGCGCTCTGCTCATGCTTGGTCCTTCCTATAAAAAAGGAGTTCTATTTCTTATCCAAATGCACCAAAAATGTTTGTGAAACAGGGTAAACATATTTCTAAGCTTTTTTACTTGAATATTAAATTCCTGCTCTTACAAAAGTTGCCATATTTATCTAGATACGTCGTGAGATAAGAATCACTACCCCACAAAAGCGCAATGCCCTCTTTTAATGCCACATGACAATTAGCAACTATATCTTCTTTTCTGCATCCAGTGGTTTAATAAATGTAGTGTCATGGCACTGAGTTCATTTGCAATTGAATCTTTGGAAGTCTGTCTCCCTTATGAGGTCAGTCTCCAGCTTCGGAATTAATTCAGCCCTCTGGTTGTCCTGCATTAGAACAAGTATGGCCCATTACTAGCAAATGAAAGGAAGTAAGACAGAAACTTCTAAATTAATTTATGGTAAAATGCACCTTACAGGTAACTAACTTGAGTTTTTATGTAATTACTCCAGCAACCATAAATGGCTGTAATTGAGAAAAAGCCTTCAGCATACAAGGATAACAAATGGTGAGTTAATGGAATAGTGAACGTCTTAGTTATTCAGATTGATGTGTGAAGAAGAGATAGCTGGCTTCTTTAAAATGGCCCATTCTTGTACACACTGTACACCCCACCAACACTGCTGGTATCACTGCTGCCCTGTGCGTGCCCTCCCTTGAGCATCGCACTTATATTCAGATGAGCTTGCCATTAGCTCTAAGTGGTCTTTACTCTGAAATTCCTCTATTTCACAAATTAGCCAATATTTAATATGAGATTCTAGCCAGTGGCAAGGGTCAAAAGGTGAGCTGTGGTAAATATGAGGTTCAAGCCTGAAGTTAAGGGGATTAAGATGAGCACCACCTGAAGTACTTTAAAGTTAGAATGTCTAGAATGTTTCAGAAAATGAAGTTTGCTAGCTATACTTCGTGATTTAGGCGTCAATGTTTAAAATGTAGAGAATGTTTCAGTGTGCTCGTCCTGTGTGACTTCAGCTGTGCATGGTGCAGGTTTAAAAGCAAGTCCATTTTTTTTTTTTTTTGCTGTGCCCTACATTGTGGCCTAAATGGTCACTACATGGTTTAATGCAATGGACAGCATTAACGCTTTGCTCTGCATCCGGAGTGTGCAGAAAGGCTTGCGAGCCCTGCAAAATAGACTGGAAATAGAGAGAGAAAGAAAAAGAGAGAGCACTCTTGCATCCCTGTTCTTCCACTCCATCGAGTGTGCACCACGGCAGACGGACATATGGGTGACGCTACATTCTTTAAAGGGAGTGAAGCAAATTCCTGACCCACCCTTTCCACCCCCATCCCTGTCTCCCGCCCTGCCGCTCACAAATTGCCCGTTCGAATGTCAGTCCTCCTCTTTATCAAACAAGTCCATTGTCTGCCAATTCATGGGGTAATGACAAGAAGAGGCCTGCAAACTCTACCGTCTGTGAGCATGTGTGTGTGTTTGCTTGCTAGCTGGCATATTAGCAGTCAGCGTTTTGAGCACACAGTCAGACACGTAGCCAAAAATCAATACAGCTTTACATGGGACTGACCCACATACAGGGAGCCTAAAGCCTGCACAGTCAAGCCTGTTTCATGATACTGAAAGTGTGAGTGTGTGTTCTTAATGATTCAAACATTTGTAAATTTATGGCCATTCATGTATGACCAAATTTTTGTGCCCATTTCCAAGGGTACCCAGAAAAAGGTTGTGAGTTTTGTTCACCATGCTCATAAAGAGTAAACAGACAGTCATAAATGTGTGCACATCTGTGTGTCTGCATGTAAGTCAAAGCATTGGACCAGAGTGGATTCTGAGTTCACACAAGCCCTTCTTGCTGCCTGACTTCACTGTCACTGATTGCAAGCGACGCAGAGCTAATAAAAGAGCAAAGCTGACTGTCAGCAGTGATTAGCCTGGCTACGCAGACAAGACAAAGAGAGGAGTGAGCACAGCAATATTAGTTATGGTCATTACACAACTTGAGACAAGAACATTTTCAAAGTAACCTGGTCTATTTAATAGGAATGGCAGCATTACGAGACCTTTAATATTTGACATTTAATTGAATTCACATCAGAAGTAATTCTGGCAGAGATTAGGGATTTTTTTTTTTTTTTTTTAGTTCAGAAAAACATTTTAGTCATCTTCAATTTTTCACATCCTGCATGTGCCCTCACAACTACCTCTACAACTTTAAAGACTTCACACTACACTGTGTTAGTTTTAGAATTGTCATACTCTGTAAAATTACTGGCCAAAAATTTTGAATCCAACTTCTAAGTAAACAAATCCTAACTTTATTTTTTTTTGTCTTTAACAATACAGAACATTTTGTTATGCTGATAAAAAAATATATATTCCAACTTTTGAAAAAGTTTATGACTAATCTTTTATTTTCTGTTGTCAATGTGTAAGATTTTTAAGCACCTTTAGTTTTGATTATGTTGCTTCATCTTTACTTGCCTCGTAAAATGTTCACGCACTGGTCGTGGGATGTTTGAAAACTGGTTTTGGAGCAAGCTGTCATAGTGAGCATTGTTATTATATTTTATTAAAATTGAAAGAATAATTAACATTGAACTACAATAACATCCTAAATCAAAGTCTTTTAAAAGAGAAGTGATTGAAATTAGATTGATTTATGTTTAAATAAAATATTTGCATTTTATAAACTTTATTTCTCATTGAATACTTTTTTTTTAAAGTATTTTAACAAAACACATAGGGGTTGCACAGTGGTTAAAACAGTAGCCTCACAGTAAGAAAGTAAGGGTTTAAGTCCCGGAGTTGGGGCACGGGGTTGAATTATGGGCCTTTCTGTGTGAAGTTTGCATGTTCTCCCTGAGTGTGTCTGGGTCTCACCAGGTTCCCTCCCACTCTCCAAAAACATGCATGCTAGGTTAATTGACTGCTATGAAGTTGCCCCTAAGAATGAATGTGTGTGGAGATGTTCGGCTGATCGTTTACCCTGCAACAGACTGGTGACCTTTTTGGCGTGTAACTGCCTCTTGCCTGAAATCAGCCGGAATAAGTTCCAGCTCCCCCTGCAACGGCATTGCGGATAAGCAATTCAGAAGATGAAACAAAACAAAACACATAGAATGTGTGTGTTTTTTATGTCATCAGGTTCATGTCTGATGAGAGCAGAGATTAAAAAATCTTGGACATTTTTTTTTTGTTTTTTTTCACATAATAATAATAATATAATAATGTGATGATTAGAATTGTAAATTATTTTTAATACAGAATATTTTTCTCACAGTGAACTAAAAAACTTTTTCAAAGATGAAATCAGATGTTATTTTGAATACTTGTAGATGTTATAACCCAAATTTGTTAAGATGAAAGCTCAGTACCCCAAACTGTGGAACTGAAAGAATGAATAAATGGATGAAGGGAAACAGGGACGAACGGATGGAGGTAATTAAAGGTGACCTAAAAGCCCAGACAGGAGGCAGTAAAAAAAAGCAGTTAGAGGTGCATGTGTGAGTTCTTAGTAAAATATGCAAGAATCTTGTAAAAGGATGTCTTTCTTTAAATGAAGCTTTTGCCTCAAATAACTCATCAAGTCTAACCACAGTAACCAGAGCACATTTACCACCCTATTCTGTAGCAAATTGAGTCAGAGTGCCAGTTTAGATCTGCCTAAAATCCACTGAAAGAATATGAATCTCAGTGCGAATATCAAATGTTAATGTTTTTTTACCCCTCAAGCACTTTAGTCCAAATAAAACAAAGGGAATGAACGCCAATAAAATTGAGTATTTTCCATTCTTTTGCTTATAAATTCAGACACAAATGAAGGATTTATTTTTCATTTTGATTAAAGATTAAAAAGCTACAAAAAGTCCCGAACAAAAGACATTGTGAAATCTTTTTGTTGCGCGCATAAAGAAATATATATGAGTAAGGTTGATTCACTTTGGACTAACAGTGAATATCATGCTGCTTTTTAATATCTTTTCTCTTTGTCTATCCTTCTATTGATAACAATGCCTTCAGATGATTATTCTTCAAGTTTTTTTTTTCTTTTAATTATAGATCTATTTTGCCTCCCACATTCCACACATGAATGCAAATGAGCATGTGCATGTGGGCTTGTTAACTGAACTCATCACACAAGAAAAGAGTGAATATGAACGACATATTCCTCTGATCCAGACACAGAAAAACACAAACAAATAGAAAAAACAAAACACACAATGACTCAGAAGAACAGACAAGCACACGTACACACACATAAAACACACTAACAAACTCAAAGCCTGTTTTTCCTGCTTGTGTTAGAAACGACTGCCAAGAAACAGGGGTATCCCACAAGCCCTGTAGCCAAGAGACCAAGGCTGATAAGCAGATTGAAACTAGTGTGTGTGTGTGTGTGTGCAATGTCTAACTGCTGTTTTTATAGCTATTTTAAATCTGCTCACCTTTGCTATTTTTCAGTGTGGTTGTGTAGTAAATTTAAGCTTGTGTGCGGTGGTGTGGCAAGTTTTTTTTTTCCTCGTGTTGCGTTCATTTGTTAGTACTCAATGTGCTTTGAGTGTCGTGTCTATCCCTCCCACAAACCTGCCTTTGAAGGTGTTATTGCTCCCCTTTCCTCTGTAGGTCACCCTCCGTATGAAGAGGTTGGAAGTCTGCCCGCAAAGTCTGGCCTCCCCGGAGGTCTCTTTGAGAGGAACCTAGAAACAAATCTTTTCCTTTGTTTTTCTTTTTAATTGATCACTTATCTTAAAAGTTTTAAAAGTTACGTATCATTTCAGATCAAAACATGACAGTTAGAAATTGTGGTAATTAGTATGTTGTTATGTTTGCTGAAAGGTCATAACTAGATTTTAGCATTGCTGCAAAATAAAAACGTTTCGTCTGACTTTCTCACCCGAAAGTTTAATGTTTTTTTATTCAAAATAGCTTGAAATGTTCAAGAAATCATTTTTTTTAATCACCTTGAAAAAAGGGCTGCACAATGGCCCAGTGGTTAGCGCGTTGGCCTCACAAAAAGGAAGCAGGAACAAGGTCGGGTTTCGAGTCCCAGGTGGGCATGTGGCTTGAAACATACGCTGGTCTTTCTGTGTGGAGTTTGCATGTTGTCCCAATGTATGAGTGGGATTTCTCCTGGCACTCTGGTTTTCTGCCAGCCTCCAAAAACATGCATGTCAGGTTGATTGGCCTCTTGAAGTGAGTGTGTGTGTGGCCCTACAACAGACTGATGACCTGGTCAGGGTGTACACTACCTCTTGCCTGAATTCAGCTGGTATAGGCTCCGACGACTCCCATTGGGATAAGTGGTTCAGAAGATGAAACAAAACCATGAAAGAAAAGAAACGACAAGTTTTTGAAAGTGGCAAGTTATACCACAAAGTAACACACTTTGTGTTCAAGTGTACAACATCCTCACAATGGCTGTGTCACATAACAAGTATTAGATAGATGTGCTGTAAATGCTAGCATTCACATTTAGAGGAATGACACTGTGTGTGGGAAGAAAAATACAATTCTTGGAAACCAAATTACTATTTTTCTTTTCTTGCTTTTCTTTTGGACATACAGCATATTGCAGTTGAGTAGTTATCCATATGTAAATCTGATTTATCTTAGCTTGCAGCCAAACAGAGTGTGAATGAGAGATTAACTTGCCAAACATGAATAAGAATGTCTTTGAGCCATCAGCCATTTCTGACATTAGCCGTTCCTTCACAGTTCTGATTAACTGTTGTTGGTGGCTTTGTTCAGATTTTCTGTGACCATAAAAGCCTGTATTAAAAGCAATGTGGTCACCTGTTTTACTTCACTCTACCAAACAGACCTCAGCTGTAAAAAGTGGTTACGAAGTCAAACAGACTACTCCGTAATTGTTTAGTGATTCCGAGGGATAAGCAACTTCATTAACAAGACTAATTGACTTTAAATGGACTAAAAAGCTCAGATTTAAACAATTAGGCATTCCCATTCTCCATGCAATACTGGTAAAGGACAATGCTAAAAAAGTTCTGAGGGTTTTCATTAATCAAAGTTTTACTTGAAAATGTGACATGTTCTCTACGGACCGGGGATAAGATTCCAGAGGAGTGAAAGTACTTTGGACAAGTGAGGCAAGGATGTTGCAGCAGATCAGTTAAGCGTCCTCAGGTGTACAGATGTTGACATTGAAAATGAGTTTTCTTCGGCTCTCACTTTGAGATAAGATGATGTGCTCTGACATTAAGAGGGGGATCAGAGCAGAACTACTGCTTCTCTTGTTTTAGAAAGTTGCCCAAAAGAATCATGCATGTGGGAAATCGAAATAGAATTTAATGTTGTAGCATTGTATATTCATCTTATCATGGTGTGATCAGCAGAAAATTAGAAAATTGAGTTCTACTTTTTAAGAATATTTGTTTCTGGGTTAGACAAAACACAATGTCAAAACTCACCAAAACATTCATCCAAACAAATATCATCAGTCTGCGTGGGTGTGACAGAAATTTTTGCAAAAAACCTCTGTTAATCTTTTTTGGGAGGAATGTGTTTGAATTTGAACGATTATTGTTTGTCCTTCAGTATTCAGAAATGTGCTTGAACTTGCAGGACATGTACCTTTGAGCATGTTTAATAATAATAATAATTCAAACCTTTATTAGTTCCAGAATGGAAAAATTGCAATGTTGCTTTGCACTACAGCAAGCAGCCAGGACAGTGCCAATGGTGGGGGCAAATAGGGGTTGGATGTCTGCTCCAGGGACACTTTAGAGAGAGAAGAGAGAAATGTACCTTATTCATTCCTCAATGGAAAAATTTATGTGCTGCATTATACCGCAGCAGGCAGCCATGACAGCGCCAATTGTGAGAGTATGGGGGGGGGTTAGGTGTCTTCTTCAAGGACACCTAGACATGTGCTCAGTGGATTCAATCCTGTGAACTTCTGGAGAACTTCCAATACAAGGGCGAACGTTCTACCACTGAGCTATCACCTCTCTGATTGGGTTTGAAACCCAATCAGCTATTACTAGGTGATAAGGCCATTTGAGGCCCTTTGAAAACTTGTTTTTTGATAGATATCGGGTGATAGGGCAAAGGGAATATTACTTTTTAGTTTTTGTACCCTACATAGAGAGGAACCAGGCGTAGGCATTTGCTCAGGATACTTCTTGGACGTCATGCTGATGAGATGTCTGACGCATGTCCTACTGAAAGGAGATCCTGAGCTAGACCCAGGACTCGCTAAATGTCTAAGGAATGAACCGAGAACTTCTCAGAATCCTCCTTGATGAACTGGAACTGGCTTGGGGAGCCAAGTCTGAACTTTTCTGCCCCTCCAATTTGACTTAAACTAACCAAAAGATACTATAAAAGTTTTAATTACTTTCACCATCTCAAACTTATATTTAGGAACCAGGTGATTCATTTTATGTCTGAAGTCTGGTGTTGGTAAAGACGAGTCAATACAATACCCACAATCTGATCCACATCACAAACAAAGGCAAGCTATTGCACACATTCACACACCCACTTAATACACTCAATATCTCAGAACTCTCAACATTACCAACAATCCCTTTTTTGAGCTTTTTCACATACTCTGCAAATCAATACAATTATCTTTTGTTCTCGAGATGTGTTTTCTTTCCCCAATAAAAATCGAAATGTATTTTTGTATGCCTAACACACAGCGGCAAAATGTTCAATGACAACACAGCGTCTGGGGAACGAGGGAAGACTTCGTCCCGGCAAACAAATGCACGCATGCTATTTTCTGCTCCTCCAAGATCAGATATTTGGGGCAAGGTGTTCGCAGTTTCCTTGTGGGTCTCTCGGGGGAGTGATGTTTTGTGCTTCGTCTTCGGTCTGAGATAAATGAAAAACCTTTTGACTTTCCCTCCAAGGAGAGAGCGCAAACGGGGAGGAACTGTGAGCTATGCTGAGCAGAATGCAGGATGCCTCCAACGGAGAAAGAAAGAGAAAAGAGGGGAAAACATTAATAAAACAATTTCTGCTCATTATAATACAGTTCAGCTTTCTATTTTTATTTAGCGCTGAGGAACCTGCATGTCACTTTTGGTGCGAATGATTAAACATAACAGCCTTTGCAACAGTCGCATATTGATGCATGTTTTTGTCATTACTCAATGTCACATTTTTTATGACATTCTATAATGTCACATATTTGCCTGTTGAAATAATCACAATAACAGATTCATATTGTTGCCAGTTTTTTTTTCCCTCCTGTTTTTATTAAACCTAAATCTACACCATTTTTATATCACTAACTGCAAGTAATGTTTCCCTATTTCTAGGAGAGTGATGTGAATTTGAAAATGACAAATAGAAGGAATATTTGCAGTTTCTTTAACTTTTACCCTCAAAACAAAAATTCAAAAACTTTCCACATGCTATTTCTACTATTAAACATTCATAACACTAGTTATTTATTTCTTCATTTAATTCTGTCCGAACAGCTTAATACGACCCCAATTTACATCCGATAGTTTGCTTTAAAAACTTTGATTAGTAATTAATGACCCACAGATACTCTTTTACGGCTGATCTCAAGCTGACGAGATCATCACGGCTAATGATGCTGCAAAACAAAGTGAAAAATAAAAGAAAGAGTACAAGTTTTTTTTGTAAACCTTATGTAAAAAAAAAAAGTAGTGGTTACATTTTATTTACAGAATAATTAGCACACCAATCGGCACGGTGGGCAGTGGTAAGCATGGTGGTCTCACAGCAAGGAGATCGGGGTTAGAGTTGTGGATTGGGACGAGGCTTGAATCACTGGTCTGTATGTGTGTAGTTTGCATGTTCTCCCTGTGTATGTGTGGGTTTTCTCCAAGTACTCTGGTTTCCTTCTATCCTCCAAAAAAATACACGTCAGGTTGATTGGCCGCTATGAAAATTGGCCCAAGGAATGAGTGTGTGTGGCCCCGCAGCAGACTGGCAACCTGTTTTGGGTGTACCCTGCCTCTTACCTGAAATCAGCTGGGATAGGCTCCAGCTATTAAGGATAAGTGGTTCAGAAGATGAAATGAAATTACTAGAATGCCACTAAAATTGTAGGAGCAAAAACTGGAACAAAGTTTCCTCAATTTTTTTCCAAAGCAGCTTGAATTTGTATCAAAAACAGCTTTAAAAGGTATTCTTTTTATTTGTTTTCAATCATAAATAAATTGAGTAGTAAATACAAAAAGTAATTTATCATATTAAGGGACGCATTTGTTGTCGTATTTTACTTGATTTTTTTTGCACTTACAGCAGCAACTATTGAATTAATTAATAATCCAAGTTTGGATTTAGTTCAAATGTTGCTGAATTTCTTTTGGCATTGACTCATTCACCTTACCCCGTTTTGTAAAGTTGGCAAAACATGATGATCCAACGCTTTGTCAGTCATTATCAGTAATTATCTCCAGGGGTTAAAGCTAATATAAAAGCAACATCACATAAAAAATTGTTTAAACAAAATTTGCCAATGATGATTCAATCTTATAGTCTAACTTAAGTCATTAAAAATATGTCATCATGGCATAAATTGTGTGTTTTACTACCTTTCATCCCCAACTTGTGAACACAAAGTTGAACGGGTACAAAAGTTGAAAAGCTATACTTGTGATGAGTGATTCCATAGATTTGAACGCTTTTATTCACGTACACATTTCAGTCACTAACCCCATAAAGTGCAATTGTTTGGGTGTGTATATGTGTATAAAGTAGCATTGGGTGGACAAAACATAGAGAAGGCGTCCTATCATAAACAGCTTGTCTCAACCTGTCAGAGTTATGGTTTCTAAAAGGTCATAGATTAAAGTGTTGATGTGCGTCTCCTGACAGGTTAAAACAATGACAAGTAATAAATGCATTTTTGTTTGTGCAGTATTCCCATGATTGCGGTTGACACCTAGAAACACATTTCAAAACTCCCATCTTTGATGTTGCTTGCTCACATTTCCAAAAAAAAAAAAAAAAATCAACTGCCGCCCTTCGTTAGGTTATCTATCTGATCTTCAATCTTTTTTCTGTGGGAAGTTTTGGTTATTCAAAATTTAGTCTAGAGGTTTGCAATGAAAATGTGGCAACGCTTTATGTGTTCCATGTAAACAAATATTTTTTTTTACATAATTATTTTGTTATGGACTCTGGTCGTTTAGTGTGGTTTTATTTGTTCCAGATCGAGGAAGACCAGACAAAGAACTACAGGGAGTTGTGAAAGACGTTTTTTTCAACCATCTAACTTTCAGTTATAGGGTAATAAATAAAAGTCTTTTCGTGCCTCTCATTTATTACACTTGCTCCTTGAAATTACTAAGAAAACCACGTACATTTCATCACTGATAAATGAGAACACCTCAAACGGTTATAAAAGCAGAAGGTGTGTCATTTATTTTCTTCATTAAAAAAAAAAAGCCAAGAAGGTGAACCAAAGCCCACTCTATCATTTTAGTTCCTAACCACATGTTGAGAGAAGAGAAATCCTTTAAACTTGCTCAAGTGGAGGTGTACGTTCAACTTAAGGCAGGGCAAAAACATCATTAAAAAAGCTCAATGTTCCCCAGTAATCCAATCGCATCACACCAGTCCCTAAATCTTTGTCGAGGAAATGCAATTGTTATAATGCATTTATTGAAACTTGGGCAAGGTTTTATTTAATCATGCCTTGCTTTAACAGCACCAGCGGTAGATGAGAAAAACACACAATCTTTCATCACACCATCATCCTTGAAAATCCAATTTATTGTTGTTGCTCTCACCTCGGTGTGCAACACACGTGATTACTGCGTGGTTAAAAGACAAACCAAACTCTGTCTTGGGTGTTATTTTCTTTTCATGTTGTATGTGACTTTTTGGCTTTTTTTTTTCATAATTACAGGATTTTTTTTTTTTTTGCATGATGTGGATTAAACAAATATCCACATTCAAACCTAAATGAACACTTAATTGATATTTTATTTCGCTAATGTCTTCATTGCAATTGAAAATTAACTTGCAAAATGCTACACCAAAGTCAGTCACATTCTTAACTGTCTATCCGTTTCGAGGTTGCAGGGGGTGCCAGAGCCCATCCCAGCTGATTCTAGCCGAGGGGCAGGGTACACCCCAACCAGGTCACCAGTCTGCCATGGGGCCACACACTACCATACACACACTCAATCCTAGGGACAATCATGTAGTGGCCAATCAACCTAACATGCATGTTTTTGGATGGTGGGAGGAAACCCACGCATACACGGGGAGAACATGCAAACTCCACACAGAAAGGAGAGTGTTCCAAGACTCGTCCCCACCAAGGACTCGAACCCATGACTCTTGCTGTGAGGCCACAGTGCTAACCACTGCGCCACCGTGCTGCCCGCTACACAAAAGTGATATTTTAAACTTCATTTGGACTCAAAACAACCGAGAACTTACAGCATTCAAAAACCATGCTTTCCAGTAAAGCTGTTTATAATAGTTTGGGTGATTTTGATGACTAAACCAAAGTGTAAAAAGTTTATTTGTCCCCTTAACTCAAAGTTTTCTGTTTTAAAACCTGCATCCACTTGGCCAGTAAATTTGGTCACCATTCCTACACTTGCAAAAGCAAAAAAACTGATTGTATTGTCACTAAATGCCTAAATACCGCAGCATTCACAACTTTTTTTTAACAGAGACGGTCATATTTTAGAGAATTGTACAAAAATTTTATTATGTGCTTTATTACTTTATTAAAGTTATTATTATTATTATTATTATTAAATGTCGTAATGCTGTTTGGGTAGAATAAATTTACTCATTTAGCTGTTTTTTTTTTCTACAGTACAATTTGGACAGTTAAAAGTCTTAAGTATACTTTGTAAAACTATGTATTCTCCAGAATGCTTTCTTGTGTTTGGACGTCTGTTGATTTTACTTCTGTTTTCGAAGTGCATTCATACGTGAGCCCTTTTGCTTTGATTTTCTGTGAGTTTTAGTAAAGTAGACCTGTAGTGGAGGCCTCCTGAGTAACAGAAACACACTCACACCTAAGCCTCAACATTATTTACAAGAGTATTTGAGTTGCTGACAGCTCCCAGGTCGGGGGCTCACGGTGCCTTAGGAGCAGAGCATGGGTGATGATTGAAAAATGGACTGGGCCATGCTCTCACTATGACGCCTTACAAATTTGTGTGTGTGCAACAGAGACTGCACCCAATGAACACTGGGACATTTTCCATGTGCTTTTCCAAACCAGGCACAAATATGAAACTCTCCGGCACAAAGTGCTTGGTATAGACAAACACCACACCTTGGTAATGGGAAGTCTAGTTGCTACTTGTGAGTGCATTTGAGTGTGTTTGTGTGTGGTTGTATAAATTTTGGGTTGACTGCTTCTCATTTCTCCACCTGCCAACTTGGCATTATTCTTTTCTCTCAGTTTCTCATAAAATTTGCCAGATGTTACAGATTAGTCAGCATTTGGTTCTGGCTCTGGTGTCAAATGCCATCACCCCAAACCACCCTTTGGTAACCATAAAGGCTTGAGGTTAACCAAATGAAGGAGGGCAACAAAATATACTTGAGCATTGTTTGCAGATGGGAAACCTTATTGGTCGTAAACATGAGAGGCTCTAATCCAGCTGTGTTTTCAGCCATTAGTGCCATGTAGCCTAAGAGGAAAGGAATTTTACTCTCACAACACAGCCAATTGCGTGCTGTTCAACGCTGCAGACGTGGTGGACGAAATGCTGAAAAATAGAAGCCGCAGTTAAAACTTTTTTTTATCAGAGAAGCAATGACAAAGGAACAAAGAAGCCCTGCATATCAATGTCACACACTGGGGTTTGTGTATTGACTCTGTAAGCAGATATACTGTACAGTACATTCTGCCGTGATACAAATGTGCATCTGGATATTATGTATTTGCATTACATGTCTGTTACCTTTGTTTTCTAGTTGATTAAGATGTTCTCTTTATTTGCATGTCTTTTGGCTATTTGCAAGTCTTTCTTTAGCCGCTGTGCATTGCGTTCTCTTCCCTATTGTTTAAAATACTATCTTTTTAATCTGGTAGTTTGGACCAAATCAAATTTGTATATCTCTATTTTCTGTTGATATTTTATAACACCTTAAGGCTACTGCAGTGAAAATAGACACATATACAAAGCATTTGGATTTTATGTGACAGGGACCCATTGAAAAGCAGTGTTTTGAATGGGAAATTTGCTATTGTTCTCTTGTTCCTAGAAGTAAAGCAGTGTTTTTTTATTGTGGAAATGGATCTGTCTCGCCAGCTTATCTCGTGTATTGATAAAGATTTTTTTTTTTTTTCCTGTTCCCATTCTGATTCCGATCAACAAATTTTATTCCCATAAGCTCACATGTACATATACACCCACTCTTGTACCTTGTGCTGTCCTCACGACACGTGACTGTGTGCAGCTAGACAGCCAGCTAACTCTTCCAATGAAAAAAGAGACTCCCACACAAGGCTTGCTTTTCTTGTTTATGTAGACTCTTCTTCACAGGATTATACATATATGTACGTATATATATGTACGTGATAATAGTAACTGAAACAAAACAAACAAAAGAAGTGTATTACGAGCTGTACATAACGCTGAGTCTCCATGATCGAACACACGTTAGCTTAGCTTGAAACATGCGCACGTTAGCTTAGCTTGAAACATGCGCGCCCACATCCTAAGTGGCTTACTACATAAGACGCTATTCACACGTTATCAAATGAAATACAATCTTAAGCATGCAAACAAAGCACATAAACACAAAAAATACTTACAAAGACTAAAGTTATCCCAGGTTTTAACAAGTTTTGAGCGCAGTCTACTTCCGTCTTTTCAATTTCAGACTCATGCTAGATCTACTATTTTCGAGACCTCTCACTCTGCTGTTAGTTTAAGAAATTATAAAAGATCTTTAGAAGAGACAGACGTCTCACTCTGACATATACTTCAATCAAAGACATAACACTCCCCGCTTGATATAAACATATTATATCACCACATATCGAAACATAAAATTTACATAGATAATATCTTACTCCGAAAGCAAAACAACAGTCTCTGAGACTGGTCTCAAAAACACCTTTGGAGTTCCATCTTTGATGATCCGTAGCTCCACTTTACGAACCTTCTTGTCACTACTGGGTAGAGTCTTAACTATCAGTCCCATAGGCCATTCATTCCTGTGGGCTAGAGGATCTTTTAACAACACAATGTCTCCTTCTTTGACATTTGGTTGGTTTTCAGTCCACTTTGTGCGCTTCTTCTTGCACCGAACGAATGATGACATTTTTGGCTTGAGTGAGTTCATTTGTGTTACATTCTCTTTCAGACTTCTCCATCCTGCTTGTTTATTTGTCTTTTGTTTCAAAGAAACCATAACATGAATAAGTTTGGCTACTGCTCTGCATGCCGTTGTCCAACTTGAAAATCTTTCGAAACGTTTTGCACCTAACTGAGTTGTTGTGACGGTAGTTGCAAGTGTTTTTACATGAGCTCGTATTTCTTTGTCATTCTCAGGCTCTACAAGTGAGAATGAATAGTCTTTTTGAGATTCATTGAGTTTTTCTGAACACAGAAAGCTTGGGCCTGTAACCCAATTACTGTTTTTGAATTCAACGGCTGGAATAAATCTAGTTGCTAGGTCAGCTGGATTCACATCTGTTGAAACGTAATGCCACTGGTCAGGTTGAGTGGATGACCTGATTCGTGTGACGCGGTTAGCTACATACATGTAGAATCTTTTTGAGGAGTTGTGTATGTAACCTAACACAATGCGACTGTCAGTGAAAAACTTGACACTGTCAATTTTGAGGTCTAACTCGTCTTTGATTAAGTCATACATTTCTACTGCAAGCACGGCAGCACAAAGTTCTAACCGTGGTACGGTGTGTGCAGGTCGGGGTGCTAGTTTTGACTTCCCCATCACAAAACCTACGTGATACTTGCCTTGAGTGTCTAAAGAGCGCAGGTAAGCTACCGCACCTATAGCTACAGTAGACGCATCTGAGAAAATACAGAGTTCATTAGTTTTCATTTCACCTAAAGAACCTGAACTGTAACACCTTTTGATTTGGAGATCTTCTAGAGTTTTCAGTGAGTCTCTCCATGAGATCCATGCGTCCTCTTTTTCTGGGGAAAGAGGTGCGTCCCAGTCGCTCTCCTCAGTTGAAAGTTCTCTGAGTAGCGCTTTGCCTTGCACGATTATAGGAGCTGTAAAACCCAACGGATCATACAAGCTATTGACAGTTGACAGTACTCCCCTACGTGTGAATGGTTTTGTCTCATTGGATACAAGGTAAGTAAAGCTGTCAGTTTGCAGGTTCCAACATAGTCCTAAGCTCCTTTGAACAGGAAGTGGATCTACACCAAGATCTAATTCTTTCAAGTCCTTTGCTAGATCGTCTGCAGGGAATGCTTCCATAACGAGGCTGCAGTTGGAGGCAACTTTGTGTAGTCGCAAATTGGACTCTGCCAACATGTTTTGTGTTCTCGTTAACAGGTCAACTGCTTGTTCAGGTGTGGCGACTGAAGTGAGCCCGTCATCTACATAAAATTGTCTTTCAACAAACCGCCTGGCATCTGAGCCATGTTCCAGCTCACCTTCGCTTGCTGCCCGCCGCATGCAGTAAATGGCAACAGCGGGTGATGGGCTATTCCCAAAAACATGCACTTTCATCCGATATTCGACCACATTTTTTGTGACGTCATTGTCCTCAAACCAGAGATAGCGCAGATAATCTCTGTGATCTTCACACACCTCAAAACAATAAAACATTTGTTGAACATCAGCTGTCAGGGCTATTGGCTCTTTTCTGAACCGTAACAGCACTCCTAACAGAGAATTATTCAGATCAGGTCCACTGAGTAGCACTTGGTTCAGGGATGTTCCTTCACACTCTGCACTAGAATCAAAAACAACACGTATTTGATCTGGCTTTTGCGGGTGGTATACACCAAACGTTGGCCGATACCAGTGTTCTTTACCTTCGGGCAGAGGTGGAGCGAGTTCAGCTTGATCGTTATCCAACATTTTCTGCATAAATCGGATGTAGTGATCTTTCATTTTTGGTTTCTTTTCTAACGTCTTTTTGAGTGAGTATAGACGTTTTGAGGCTTGAACTCTGTTGCTTGGGAGTCTCCTCCTTGGAGAGCGAAAGGGCAATGGAGCGACCCAGGTGTTTTCTTTGTTTTGTTGGACCGCCTTGTCCATTATTGTTAGAAAGTTTTTGTCATCTATAGACAGTGCCACCTTGTCATCTGACTCTGTACGTTCAAACACAGACTGACCTAGCTTGTGTGTGTTGCCTTTAATGTCCACACTATTTGAGATTAAAGGTGTGCTTTGCTGGGGCTGCTTGACATAGTCCTCTTTCACTGTAAAGACGTTTGGACATGGTTTAAAATGAGTAGTCCGTCCGTTGTCTAGCATGTGTGTTCTGTACACGTTGACTTCTGTTGTGTTGTGAGTTTTGCCCAAGCACACTTCCCCTATCACAACCCACCCCAAGTCTAACCTTTGGGCGTATGGTGCGTTATTTGGTCCATTGATCTGTTCTCTTACTTTATGAATGCTGAGGAGGTCCCTTCCCAGCAAAAGGAGAATAGGAGCATGATGATCGACCGGTTGGATTTTGCTTGCAATAGGGAGAAGGTGTGGATGGTGCTTAGCAATCTCAGGTGAAGGAATTTCAGATCTTTCGTCCGGCACTGAATCACACTCGATTAAAGGAGGCAGTTTGACATTTGTTTTTCCATCCATGGACTCTACTACAAAATGTTCTGCTCTCCTACCTGCAGTTTCAGCTTTTCCTAAGCATGTTTTCAGCGTGTATGGCACAGGTGCACTTTTTATTCCAAACAGGTTGAAAAAGTCCGTCCTAGCCAGGGATCTATTGCTCTGTTCGTCAATCACTGCATACATTTTTATAGCTCTGTCCTTTTGACCTTCTGGATATGCTTTCACCAAACAGATCTTTGAACATGAGCGTGGGCTGTCACTTTGTCCACATACCTCTGTGCACTTGGAGACTACTGCAGGATGGTCTTCTGAGTCCTCCTTAGCATCTACATTCTTTGAGGTGTCATCTTTTGGGACAGGTGTGGGACCCGGATGGAGTGCTGACAAGTGTTTTGGACTGTCACACTCAACACACTTTACTGCTACTTTACAATCTTTGGCTATATGTTGCACAGACCCACAACACCTGTAGCATATACGATGCTCTCTCAGAAAAGCCTGTCGTTCCTCAATTGATTTGTCTCTGAATAACTTGCATTTTTTCAGAGGGTGTGGCTTCTTATGAATTGGACACAGACGATCTGGTTCTTCGATTTTCTTCTGTTCAAAACTCCCTTGTTTTCTTTCCTCAATTTCCGTTCTGTGTACTGCAACAGTAGCTTTTCGATTATATGGAATAGACTTTTCAGTGCGTGTGGTAACTTGGTTGCTGCAGCTGGATGGGGAAAAACTTGGATCATTTTTCATTTTTGCTTGTTGCTGTACAAATTGCACAAAGACAGAAAAAGGTGGAAATGACACTCTATTGACTTCTTTATACTTTGTACCTACAGTGGTCCACCTCTCCTGCATGTTAAAGGGGAGTTTTTCAACTATTTGTCTAACCCCTCGAGCCGTGTCTAGATATGCAAGACCTGGCAGTGTACCATCAGACTTAGCACACTGCAACTCCAACAAGATGTCACCCAGCTCCCTTAATTTGCCACTCTCTTTGTTTGTCAGCCTTGGAAACTCCTCCAACTTTTTTAACAGTGCATCCTCAATGACTTCTGAGGAGCCATAACATTCCTCTAGACGCTCCCATACCACTTTTACACCTGCAGCGGGATTGAGGGTGTGTACTGCGCGAAGCCTTTTTGCTTGCTCTGAAGATTTTGGCCCTAACCATTTTGTGAGCAAGTCTAGCTCTTCTCTAGGGGACAGATTCAAGTCTTTAGTAACACTCGTGAATGAGACTTTCCATGCCCAATAGTTTTCGGGTCTGTCATCATATTGGAGTAAGCCAGTGCTAACTATTTCTTTGCGGATGAGATATTTTGCAAAATCTTGTACGCTGTTTTGCTCTATTTGGTTGTGACTTGTAGGCAAAAAGGTGTGAGCTTGGGGTTTGAGTGAGAATGTGCTGGTTGGAACAGCTTCTGGTATGTCCTCATGTTTAACATCGTTTTTCATTGGGAACTGGACATGAGTTTCTTTTGTTATTATTGATCGACTTGGCATTTGAAATTTTGTGCTATCATGTGTAGCACTAGGTAGCGCCTTTAGCTTACATTGTTGTTCCACATAATCACTTATGCGTTGTACTGCATTTAACGTCTCACCTGTAATAGGAAGTTCTGAGTCTGACTCCCCGCTCTGACTTTCTAATTCTTCATAGGCTGCAGCTTCTGCCTCAGCTGCTGCTATTTCCTTTTCACACTTCAAAACATGGAGACTGGCCTCCAAATCTGCCTGTTGTCTCGCCGAATCTGCCTTTTGTCTCATCAGACTAGCTTCTTTTTCTGCGAAACGGAGCTGGGCCTTTGCTGCTTGGGCTTTGGCGTATGCTTTTGTGGCTGACACACTTGAAGCTGCTGTGGTGTGCGACCGTCTGCTGGTGGCTCTGGACCTGACGCTGTGTGGAGGTGAATGCTGCGGCCTCTCTGACGGCTGCCTCTCAGGCGACAGCTGGTCTGCAGGAACCGGGTGATTGGTAGCAGCCTGGTCATCAGCTTGCTGCTCTGAGTTTGCCTCTGGCTCGAACTGTGATTCATAATCTCTCAAGTAAGTCTTACCTGAGCGTAGACTCATGTTGACTGTGTAGCTCAGTGTTGTTTAACCCGCCGTATAGAAGTCTTTTTTCTTCTATTTAAGTCTTTTTACTTCTATATAGTCTTTTTACTGTGCTGTCCTCACGACACGTGACTGTGTGCAGCTAGACAGCCAGCTAACTCTTCCAATGAAAAAAGAGACTCCCACACAAGGCTTGCTTTTCTTGTTTATGTAGACTCTTCTTCACAGGATTATACATATATGTACGTATATATATGTACGTGATAATAGTAACTGAAACAAAACAAACAAAAGAAGTGTATTACGAGCTGTACATAACGCTGAGTCTCCATGATCGAACACACGTTAGCTTAGCTTGAAACATGCGCACGTTAGCTTAGCTTGAAACATGCGCGCCCACATCCTAAGTGGCTTACTACATAAGACGCTATTCACACGTTATCAAATGAAATACAATCTTAAGCATGCAAACAAAGCACATAAACACAAAAAATACTTACAAAGACTAAAGTTATCCCAGGTTTTAACAAGTTTTGAGCGCAGTCTACTTCCGTCTTTTCAATTTCAGACTCATGCTAGATCTACTATTTTCGAGACCTCTCACTCTGCTGTTAGTTTAAGAAATTATAAAAGATCTTTAGAAGAGACAGACGTCTCACTCTGACATATACTTCAATCAAAGACATAACATACCTTATTAATCCTGAACCCAAACATTGCCACAGGCCCACATCCAGGAAGCCACACTGCACACATCTAGTGTATGTTTCTGTCTGAGGTCCTTAATATGTGAGGTTGAGTGTGGATTATAAAACACTTTCAGTGAAAGCTAAAGATTTGTTTGTGTAGCCATGTAGTATATGTTTGCACAATTATATCTATGTCATTGAATGAGTGGTGGGGTTTTATGCATGTCTGCTTTCTTTTTTCTTGTGTGTTTTCAGTATAAAGGTGCTTCTGATGTTCTGGAAGCTCAGACCCTCTGGCTTCAGCCAGCTGGAGTTCACTAAATTAGCCCAGCATTTCATTATGCAGCTCCTGTCTCCTCTTTTTCACTAACACCCTAACTCTTGCCTTTATTCTGCACCCCCCACCACCTCCTCGTTTCGCCTTGTCTCTGCTCAAAATCTATAATTATCATTCTTGCCAAATCTCCCTCTGCCGCCCCAATATTCTTTCCAATTATTGCTCCCATTCATCCCCCCTTTTTTATTTCAGTATCCATACCCCATCATTTAATCTTTTATCTCCTCATCTTCCAATTGTGTGTTAATATTTACTTGAAAGGCATCTGAATGGGTTCAAAACAAATTGACAAAGAGTACATAGTTTACCGTGGTTGCGATCACCTGCTCTTTTTGTATTGTCCCACCACCTCTTTACTCATCGTTACCTCCTTCCTCGTTTGCCTCTCTCCCAGTTTCTGTTTTTTTCATAAATTTGGCTCCAGGTGAAACAGCGAGCCAAACCTCATGATGCTTTGTGTGAGAAGCTTTTGTCCTCTTCCCTGTAATTGCACTGAAGCTCAATGCACTGTTGGCGTGTCTGCAGGACCACGGACTCTACACACATGTGTCAGAGATAAAGACAGAAGGAAGAAAGATAGGCTGCTATGGGAAGACAGCTGGATTGTTTGAACTTCAGAGAATATGTGTGCACACGGACTTTTGATTGTGTCCATATTTTTTTTTAAATCAAAATCCACAATTGACTTTTTAAGCACAAAATACCCAAATTTGCACACATAACTAAAAGCCTGCTGCTTGCATTAAAATTCTAGCAAATTAGCTGATAAAATCGGATGATTTTGCACATTGGTAATCTGCAAAAAAAATTGCCGATTGGCATTGATGGAGTTCTGTCTGAAAGCCTATCACCCAAACGCAATGTTTTACAGAGTTTTATTTTTCTGTTGCATCCCATCTGATCTCATTTCTAGAATAATTTGCACGTCATAATACCTGAAAATGTCAAAATTTTTGTGGTTGTGTTTGAATACCCAATTGAACACCATTACACTATAAGTCGATAAGCCAAAAAAATCATAAACGTAAACAATAACTTTTTTAGAAAAATTAGAAAAAGGAATTATCTCTGTAATTATATAACTATTGATCAAGTATTTTGCAAGATCATTTCAATAACAATTGGAATTCAGTTTTTTTTTTGTTTGTTTTTTTAACTCACTTTACGTATTCATTCCTCAATGGGAAAATTTGTGTGCTGCACTCCTATACCGCAGCAGGCTGCCACGACAGCAGGAATAATGGGAGAAACGGGGGGTTAGGTGTCTTCTCCAAGGACCCTACACGTGCACTCTGTGGGATGCAAACCCTGGAACGTCCGGTTGACTTCCAGTCCACGGGCGAACACTCTAATCACTGGGCCACCGTCTCCCCCATATGATTTTTTTTTTTCTAAATTCTGTCATTGTATAATCATGACTGTAAATGTGGATATGATCAATTTCATATCCACAATAACTGGAAAGTTATCGATATTAATATTGTTTACGATGGCAACATTGATTTCGACAACCGCACCGCATGATCAATAGCATTTTTTTTTTCACAAAAATGGAACAAAAATTTTAGAGTTGGCCAATCAATTTGAAGTTGAACTTTCTTGGATCCTTTGAATTAGTTTGTATCAGTCTAAAAACCATAATTAGCTGGACCGTGGTTAGCACATATCATTTATGTTAGCATTAGCCTAGTTAGCCAACTCTAGCCACAGTGCACCCCCAGTGAGGCTCTTTCTTTCAATGCAAGCCTGGGATTTCTCATCGTTTTAGGCCTGTAGGGAGGGCTATAGATCTGCATGCACACACACACACATATGCACACACATACGTACATCGGTGGACCTGAGGGAGGACCAGTAACTGAGCCACCAGCCAAGGGAGCTGGACCAATTACATTGTTAGGATAAATGTAGCGCTGGCTATGCATGGATTGTGGTACTTAACAACCGCTGCGAAAAAGAAAAATCCTCCCTTTTTCCCTTGCCTTCTTCTCTTTCCTGTTCGCCAGGGTGTTTTTAAATGGAGGGGAATTTAAAAACAGATTTATGGGTCAGTTAAATATAGTAGGCAAAACTGATTCCCTTACCAACCACCCCTCCTCACTAACTTCTTCCTTCCATTTCTCCTTTGTATCACAACCATCCTTCCATTCCCCCACCCCCAGTTTTTGTCTCCATTTCCCTCCCTTTGGTCTTTTATAAAATGATATATCTTTTAAAAAGGATGGAAAAGTTCCCCCTGTGGAACGCTCAAACACAAATTGACAATCCAGGCCTTGTGGTTAAATAGGAACCCTGTTTCTCTCTCTCTTTCTCACTCCTAAGCTTCCCCTCTCTATCTTTCCTTTTTTTATTCTTTCTATCTCCATCTCCCTCCCACCCACCTCCCTCCTGTCTCTTTTTCTCCTGACCAGCAAAGACTTATTAAATGAAGCCTTAACTAAATCTGAGTTAATGAATTATTCTAACACCTTCGATGTGATTATTGTAATTAATGGACTGACGTGCCTACCTTCATACCAGGTTCCCTAAATGAACATATCGCTCAGGTTTAATGTCTTTCTTTTTGAGAAGGATTTAAAGCTTCCTCTGCACACTTTTCCTTCTTTCCCAACTAACAAACCCCAAATGCACCATGGGATAGAAATCTGGGTCTGACATTAATTTTCTTCTCTTAGGAGAGAAATATCCCCATGATTATTCATATTATGGTTTTAATAAAAACCAAGAGCACAAAGATGAGTGCTTAATGGATTATCATGGAATGTCATTTTCTTTTATATTGACACTATTTTTCTGGTAAAATGATGGCGTTTAGATGATCCAACTTCATCAACTTGTTTAAGTTCATTTATTAAAATGTTTAGAGCATAATTCATGAATTTAAATAGTTAGTTCTTCCTCTTTGGCATTGCAATTTTTGGAAAGATGGCTTTATAATATATGAGAGGAGGGGGCTTTTTCACTAAAAATGTGTTTACCCCGCTATACTGAGAGTTGTAAATGCAACGGTTAGCAGGTTTTCAGCAGCATGCATGGAGGTGTGAATCTTTTCCTCCTCACCACATGCTACCCTCCAGCACCAACACATGCACACACTATTTTTTTTTTCTTTAATACACAGTTGCTTTAAAACTCTGCCCGCTCTTGCTAATCCTCAGCACCAACACAATCTCTTTTAGAGCTCTGTTGCAGCCACAGCAAACAGGCCAAAAGTTGATTGCCCTTTCCAAAAGAAAACTGTTCCAGACCACATCAGCATTTCTCAAAGTTCTAGTAAGAAATTAGTAAATAATAACAGGGAGAGAAAAAGCACATCCGGTGTCGGCACTAAATCTCATTCTTGAAGCTCGTGTGAATAAGAAAAAAATCAGAGCAATTACATTTTTTTAAACCCATGCTAGAAGATTTTATCAAGCTTGATCTTGTGTTTCATTCAAATGTTCCTCTAAACTGGGAATTGTTGCTGAATGATATACAGTGTATAAAAAAAATCATTGGTTTCTTTTGTACGTCAGACCATTCACAAAGAGAATGTTTAGAGAAGGCGGGACGATATAAAACGCAACATCATGTTTGAAGTAACAGGATCAAGTTGCAATGCTGAACATCTTTCAACACTATTCATTTGAATAAATACCAGAAATAAAAATAATTTCCAATCAGATTTTGTTTAGCCTGATGACATGATCAGATGCACACCAGTCAATGTATTTAATGGAAAAGTTCAACTTCTTTTTACTCTCAATTTAGGGACTCTTTTTGTTTTTGTTTTTTTTTTCCCAAAAAAGTGTCAATCTAGTGGCTTTTCTGCTGTTACTGGAGATTTTTGGGGTTTGTTGGGGTTTGCGATGGCAACATAGGACTGTTACATCTCAGGAGGTTGATATTTGTAAAGTAGATCTTGGGACAAAAAAGGTTGGGCACCCCTGTTCTAAAAGGTTTGATTCATGCCTTTTGTACTGCCTGCCTTTTACTCCCTGTATAAATTTTTTTTTTCTTTTTTTTTTTTTTCTTGTTTAGATTTTTATGTTAGCAGCTATACAAGATTCTACTTTTAAATTTACATCTGATCTACTTTGGATTCTGATGATGTCCATCTCCTTGAAGTGCAAAGTGAAATGAGCCATCAGTCTAACTGGTGGTCAATATTTAGATAGGAGATTTTTTTTGGAAAATTAGACAAAAATGCACATTTAAGTTGCAATATTTTTCTAATAATTCATGAAGACAGGAATTGAGTTTTTATTATTCATCTCTGTGTAGACTTTAGATTTTAATGTGTCATGTTTTGTTGCAGAAAAAAAAATGGTGTTGTTTGGGAGGTTTCTTGCTTTTATTTCTTTATCAGCAAAACCTGCGTATTTATTTTTTTTCCCAGAGTTTTCTTTCTCTCAAATAATATATCTACTAGCCTAATGGCAGAGATACACCCCTCTCTCAGGTATGCTCATTGTGTGGAGATGTGAGGGCTACAGGACTGGGCCTTATGGACTCTCGGCTGGTCTGTGTGCTCCTTGCCTGCAGCAAGAGGCAGCCTAGTGCTGATGAGAATCCTTATAATTGGCCCAAACCTTAACACATGGCCTGGAGCTCCTCCACTCTACATCACCAATGAGTGAGTTGAGGGTAGAGATGGAGAAAGTAAAGCCAAAAAAAAAGTGAGTGATCTGACTGAAGATGCACTACCTACTGGTAACTAAGAAAAGATCTAGAGCTTGTGTTGCCAAACACAAAATAGCAGCTTCTCTTTTTTAAATTACACACTTTTCCATGCAGTCAGTTGGACCTTGGAAACTCTCCTGAGGGACATGAAAATAAATTCTCTGCTTCTGTCTGGATTTTTATTCACTTTCATTTATACATCCAGCATCGGTTGTGCTTTTGAATGTCTCTTTAGCACCATCTTTCTTATCCATCTTGATCCATGTATTGTTCCATCTCCTTACATGTGTGGATGTTTGTGAGTGTGACGTACCCCTGCAAGTGGGCCTGCTATCTCCTAGCCACACTTCTGGGGCTGGCAGTGGGACAGAACATCCCGAGGGTCCAAACTTTCCCCGGGCTTCTCAACCCTCCCTCCTTTCCCCATCTCTCTGTTTGTTTGCCATCCAAGAATATGCCAGTCAGGTCCTGGGCAATCTGCACGCTGCCCTCCTGCCATCCTCCACCTCTTTCCACTCTTTATTTCTCATTCTCTTCTACTGCTCAGGCCTTTTTCCTTTCTTTTAATTTCTCCACCTTCTTTTTGCATTTTTTTGTGTCCCACATTTTGCCTTCACGTACTCTCCGTGCTCCTTCCACCCCTGGCCTTTGGCAGCCGCAGTAATCCCGCTGCATGTGGCGGTGTTTGTTGGTAGCTCAGTGCAGTATGTGTGGTGACACCCGCTGGACATGTTGGCAAGCTTGCTGACAGCTTGATTCGGGCCCCATGTTGCTGAGAGTCACATAGAAACTGCAAATTGGTAAACTGGGGCGCGATATCACCTTCATAAAGCGTGTACTAGTTGCATAAAAACGCAACACAAATTCCATCATTTTGTTTCAGTTGAAAAATAACCTACTTATTTTGAGTTGTTTTAACATCAGTCCCATCATCATCAGCCATAAGAGTTTTTGTTCTGTTTTAAAGTGTCCAACACGTGTCGCAACTGTCAATTTGAATAAGTGCTGACATTAATTTGCATGTCTCAACTTTGCATTTCTTTCTTGCAATTCTTATTCAATGTTTTTTGTTTCTCAAGTTTGATTGCCAATTTGCAGAAAGGATTAAAGTTTTATGTCTTTATGAAACATGTGTAGCTTGTGTAGACTACATAAAATTATCTGCAGAATCGATTTAGCAAATAGAATTACTCTTGTGATTACAAGAGATGATATAAAAACTACTTGTTGTCTTGAAATTAGTAAGTAATCATCGGCTGTTCACCATTTAAAATTCACAAAAAGTCAGAATTTCAAGGTAAGAAATATAAATAAATCCTTGGTTCCTACTGAGGAAGACCTCCATTGAAAATGACTGATTAATGCAGACTCCTCAGGGCTAAGGATGGAGGGATGGATGGATGCTAAAGAGGAGAGCCTGGCAGCTAGCTTTTAATGCTACAGGGACAGTGACAAGAGGGAGGGAGGAGAAGAACATCCGGGGGCAGGAACGTAGCTGCAAATACACATGCATGTATACACACGTACACACACCGCACGTGGGGAGGATTTTGACTCTTTAATCTTGCCCTGTATTGCTTTGATAAGGAAAGAAATCCTTTCCTTGCCACAAAGATAGAGCTGTTCTCCTTTTGTCTTAAAAGTTAAAGGCAAATTTATGCATGAGTGCTTTATTTGTCACCGACTTGAGAAATTAATTTTTCAAAGTCCTCCAAAAAAAGAAAGTTTTTGCATGACTTTTCAGAGTATTGAAATTAGGCAAGTTGATGTTAATGGAATGACAGGGTTATCAATCAACTACCTCTAAATAATAAAGGAGCTAAATTTGCATAAAGTGATGTTTACTAAGCTTTTTATTCTTGTTCCTTCAAGCCCGTCGTTCAAGTTTCTCAAGAACAAGTGCACATGAAAGTGACTGCAAGTCACTTGATATTCAGTGTGGCCCACACCCTTATCTTCTGAAGTTTCAGATTGATTTCAACATCCAGTTTCTTTATAAACTTTTAAAAGGGAGTGTTGCAATTTAATTTATGTAAATGGTAAATGGACTCTACTTATATGCACTTTTCCACCTCTGTTGGCACTCAAAATGCTTAACAGTGTAGCTCACATTCACCCATTCACATTCGTACCTGATTGGGATGCTGCCATGCAAGGTGCAAGTCACCATCAGGAGCAATTGGGGGTTTGGTGTCTTGCTCAAGGACACCTCACCTGGTGAGGGGATCGAACCGGCAACCCTCTGATTACAGGGTGGTCACCCTACACACTGTGCAAGTGTAGGTAAATGTGACTTTTTTTTGATGGATCAGAAAGGGAATGATTACTAGAATAAAAAAGAACCCTTATAAATAGTTTTCTTAATTCAGTTACATTTCTGTTTTGGTCAATGTGAAACTTAATTCTGCCCACTTGGCACGTGCATGACACAGCGTAAATCGAATATACGCCCAAGTTAGCGTATATTCTTTTTCGACTTTTTCTTTTGATGCCTTTGCAAAAAACAGACACTCCCTTTTGTACAAACACAGAGAACTAAATTTGTGGCCAAATTAACTTGGCATTCGAATGGTATTTGAATCTTAAAAAGAAATGCTTGCATGTTGCGCAAGCATGCATGAATGAAATAGAAAACCAGCTCAAGTATGTTTTTGATGTGTGAACTGGTAGAAATCTAAAAAAAATTACATTGAATATTTTTGTCTTAAAATAAATCTGAATCATAGTAATAGGTTTTTTTTTTATCAAATAAGACATAAATTCAAATTTTTCACAGATTAAGTGTTCATGATTTTACACCATCAGTCCAATGCTTTTTCAGTCCAGTTTTAGTTTGTTTTTCCAAAAACGGCTTATTTTACCTCACACACACAAATACACACATTTAAATGCATGCCACACAAACATCATAAAGCTGTCAGAGGTGCGTTGCTCCGTTTTGAAGCTGGTACAGCCTTTGAAGTCTCTGACCTTTTGGTCTGGCTCGTCACACAGCGACGCTGAACTGGATTGTCAAGTTGCTGCTGCCATGTGCCACATTCTGAGGAAACAGCAAGCAGGAATCCATTTTTAAAAATCATATTTGTATCACTGACACAAACTGGAGCCGAAGTGAAGTCATTCAAAACTGAAAACAAGCAGCTAACTCACCATGCACACACAAATCATAAACATGTCTGCGACTGTACCTCCCCTTAAAGAACACAACTTGTCTCTTTGTGTCCGTGTGTGGCAGGGAGACCTGCATACATCTGTTTATGACTGTGTCGGCATTTTATGTCTGTTAGGAGAGTTTTTTTTCTTCTCTTTCTTTCTTCTAGACAGTTACTCATGCACTTAATTTATTGCACACCTGCAGAGAGTATGCGTGAGTGTGTGTTCACGTCTGTGTGGTTACTCTGAGCTTCACAGGGGAACTGTTGATGAAGGAATTCTGTTCCCTCTGACTCATCTGATGATTTGTCTCTGACTCTGTGATCACCACAGCAGGCAGATGCCACACAACGGGACGGTATTGGGCAACATGTAACAACAGATTTTTTCAGTTTAAAGTTTAGGAATTACAAATGAAAATAGAACATGTGATTTAGCTAGCATTAGCAACCGAAGCAACAGAACACGCTCGATGTTTATAAAACTATATATACTGTATATATCTATATACACACACACACACAATCATTTATGTGGCCAAACTCTTTAAAAAAAGAACAATTATTTACCGAAAGGAGAAGAAAAAATAGTGAAATGGAAAAAAATAGAAAAAATATTGTCCAGGCTCGACAATTGCTTACTAATGCCACACATTTTCCGACGTCCTAACTTATTTCACGACAATTAATTATTTTACATGAAATGGGACCTTCATTGATCATGTGGTAGTGTGACCAACAAATGTCAGTGGGCCCTCAAAATAAGTCAGAAAACCATATTCGTCAGGTCAGAAAGTTTTGGTGTTACTTTCATTGTGATCTTTAAGAGACACTGTCATTCTACAAAGACAAAAGCCGTAAATCGTATGTCATACTTTTGACTAATTATGTAATCATTTTAAGAGTTCCGTTCCGTCGCCTTCCGCTTATCCGGGGCGGGGTTGCAGGGCAACAGCTTCAGATGGGAAGCTCAGGCTTCTCTCACCCCAGCTGCATCTTCCAGCTCACCTGGTAGGATCCCCAGTCGTTCCGCAGCCAGCTGTGAGACATAGTCTCTCCAGCTGGTCCTCTTGGTCTCCTCCCGGTGGGACGTGCCCGAAACACCTCACCAGTGAGGCACTCGGGGGGGCATCCTGACCAGATGCTCGATCCACCCCGTCTGGCATCTCTCGACCTAGAGGAGGAGCGGCTCGACACCGAGCTCCTCCCGGATGGCAGAGCTCCTCACCCGATCTCTGAGTGAGAGCCCAGCCATCCTGCGGAGGACGCTCATTTCGGCCGCATGTATCTGCAATCTCCTTCTTTCGGTCACCACCCACAGCTGGTGACCATAGGTGAGGGTGCGAACATAGATCGACTTGTACATCGAGAGCTTTGCTTTTCAGTTCATCTCTTTCTTTACCACGACAGACCGATGCAGCGTCCTAGTTATTGCTGACGCCGCACCAATCCGCCTATCGATAGTCTAAGAGCTGTTGTTGTTAAAACCACTAATTTAGTTGAGATTAAGTGAGGAACAGTGTTAGTGTGTTTATTTTATGGAGAATTGCCTATTTTTTGATGATAATTAAATTTAGGGACATGAGATATTATTATTACAATGTCTTGATTATGTGTTCCGGGGTACACCCGGAACACATAATCAAGACATTGTAGTGCTATAGGTAAAATCCAATTTATCTACTTTCTCAACCACTGAGTCGCATGAGTTGTACGAATCCTATCCAGATAAACGGCCAGACAGGAGGCGAGGTGCACACTGCGAAGGGCAAGAGTCTTGCACAACCTAACATTGAGTAACTATGAAATCATTCCAAAGATTAAGATTCTTTTTCACTTGTTCTTGGCATCTCCAGGAAAACCAGTTTGACCCATGAGATTATATCATTAATAAGAAACATAGTTTAAAGAGCTCAAAGAGAAAGAAACTTGTCTTGAAAAAAAAAAAAAACGTGCAATGCAAAAACTGCTTTGTGATCATGCCTCAGTTTCAGTTTTAGAACTGTGTAAACAAAGAAATATGAGCTTATTGTTTAGATTTTATTCGGTCGGGTCAAACTACATGTACGTATGTTTAATGCAAAACTGGATCAAAAAGGTATTCTAAAACAAAAGTTTTAGGAAAGTATTCAGTGTCACCTTCTTTGCATTTGTTGTTATGTCTGCTGATTGTCTGCCGTGCATAAAACATGTGTTTACAATCAGTAACAGCACATGACATAAGCTTGGAGTCCTGGGAAAGAAAGAGGAGATATGGGGCCCACATATGCTGTGTTAGAGACGAACAGGAATATGCATTTACTAATCCATCACAGTTTCATCAGAGCAAGCTTTTGTGTGTATTTGGCCGGTGCTTATTGTTGAAGTAAATATTCCTCAAGAGATGATTTCTCTTCAGTCTTTTTCACCTCCAGTGTCTCATGAGACGCCATCAACATTAAAATACCTGTAAGGGATCAGCGTTAAAAATGGCTGCTGGGTGGTGACAGTCAGGAGAAGCAGCAGCGTGGGCCCCTGCAGCCATGTGACAGTGATGTGATCTAGTTTAAACAACAGCTGTTTGTGATTCCATGGGAAATTAGGAGCAAGATTCCCCCTGAGATGACAGTGGCTCACCACTCCGGTTATCTAAATGAGATGTCTCCTCATCTCACTTTATAAAAACACATTACCTTCTGTGATGCTGTTACATCTTCTTACATCTGAGCTTCTGCTGTGAGACAGCATCCAACTTTCTGGTTTACTGTGCATGAAAATACTTTTTTGCTTCATTTGACTTTTCTTTTATTCATTCCCCATGTTCTCACAGTGTTCTTTAAGATTTTATGAATATCACTTGTTGTGTGTGTGTGCGCACATCAAGCCATCTTCCGGCCCGACTGTGCTGTATTGAAATGATTAGTGAGCCATTTTTTATGAAGCCAGCCTGCTTTTCTGAGCATGTGAGTACTTGTAGAAGACTTTGACCACACTCGTCTCTCCATCCCCCAGCTGTACCCTCTAGCTATCCCTGCCATGTTCACTAAAATAGTAAAATGCAATTTAAAGAAATAGGCTGAGATAATCTGTAAAGTTAGCAATGGTGGTTTTCTGACCATAGAATTTAAATCTTGCTGAACTTTTATGCACTGAACTATTGATGAAATGCCATTCATTTTTAAATTACTGGTAAAGATATCATAAAGGAGTAAATATTTCCATAATAAAAACTGCCAGCTTAAAAATGAGGCTTTTAATATACCGTTAAATTATTTGATCAACCGGTAACTTGAAACCCGGCTTCTTCTTCTTCTTGTTCAAAAACCAAAGTATGTGTAACATATAGTACATATGGATCTATAAACTGGTCCATTTGTTGTTTGAGGAAACTGAAAACCACTTAAAGAAACATTTGGATTCCAAATTTGACTAGCATTAACCTTTACGTACTTTCTCTGCTCTCATGTTTTTTTTTTGGCAAAGATGGAATCCCCGCATACCCATGAAACCCTAGAGAGGCTCCAGTCCCACACCTCCCTCTTATCCCTACAGATCTTTTTACCAGGTTGTATTATTCCTGTTCCATGTCACGTTACCAGCCAACATGTGTGTGTGTTTAATTAAAGTTATACAGCCACTATAAATGAAGTTGCCATGATGGATGGAACCTTTATGGGTGCTTAAAAAATTTAGTACTTTCTTTGAAGTATGAACCCTGTTTTGGTTATGAAAAGAAAAGAAGTTGTGAAATTAAATGCACCGAAATAATATTTACTTTTTCTTTTTGCTATCCATAAAACACCTGGTTTTGATGTTAAACTTTATTGTCCTAGCAGAGGTAATAATTGGTTATTTCAAGAAGATTATATTGGCCAAGTTAGAAGTTTTACAAACTGAAAAGCACATTGGCAACATATGCACGAGTACTGATGTATAGAAAGTGTAACACACCGCTAAATGGAAACACAGCTTGAAAAATCTTCGGTCTACTGCTCTAGGAAAAAAATGCAATGGCTAAATATTTTATCATGTAAAATTAGTTTACATGAAAACACACAAATCTTAAACCAAATGCAAATTTTAACACTTAGCGGATAGCACAGTCATGGGGGTACCAAAGCCTATCCTGGTTAATTCCAGGCGAGAAGCAGGGTACACCCCGAACAGGTCGCCAGTCTGCTGCTATACCACACGCACACAAGTATCCAAACTCACTCATTCCTAGTGGGGAATTTTTATAGCGGCCAATCAACCTGCCGTGCATCTTTTTGGAGGTTCTTTTTCTATAAATTATTATGGTTATTATTGAAATGAAAGAACAGATAAAGCATCCCTCTTGGACAAACTTCAGCCTGATGGTGCCATTTCAAGTAGGAAGTCTAGTAAATGATGGTAAATGATAATGCAATGATTGTTGCAACAGCTCAACAGTTGTCACTAACCTACAGTTAGCAGTTTCTGCCATTCATCATAATCCACTGATAGACGAGGCAAACCCACCGCAGGTTGATCAAAACTGGGTGTGTCCCCCATTGTGAGAAGCGTTGTCATTTGGTTACATTTGGCTTCCGACCTTTCGGCCACACCTAGTGACTCTTCCTGCTGACAGCGTATTTGAAAGCTTTCGATTGGCCTGCCTGGTGTCTACAATCCGCTTCCAATTTTTTGTTTAAATGCCTCAACAACATCCTCCCCATTTGCATAGCACTTTAGGACTTACTTTTTGGGATGGATTAGCTTTAAAAAATTAAGGTATAATAATGTTACATTGTTAAGAGTAAATTATCTCTCTATGCCGATGATAATATGATGTTTCATTGGCAAACATAAAAATAAATATCACATGTATTATTAAAGTTTGTGTGAAGTGGGAAGATTTTTCTTTTCCTCACATCCTTCTCGATGCTTTTATTCTCGCATTCCTAGAGCTAAAGGCTTTGTTGTCAAGTTCTAGCAACAAAAATAACTCCTCACACCAGACTGCACATTGGCCACCAGTACTCCCACAAATATGCACTCATTCATCAAATCAATGCATTCCCCTCCCATTCACAGAGATCTCCTCCAGCAGAGAACAGCGCAGCCCGACACAGCAGCAAACTAGACATGTCTGTTGGAGACTTCACAATGGTTCAGCAAGCAAACATACTTCCCTTAAGGCCCTTGGGACAAACACAGCATCAAGCAGAGGGACTCTGTGAGTGGCTTCTGCTGTCTTTTTATAACTTGTGTGTGTGTGTTTCTCAATGTGTATAGTGTCTTTGTGTGATGGCCAGAGCATCATGGTACCTGTCTTTTCCTATAAAAATGGACATTGCCCCCATCAAGAGTCAAACTGGTAACAATGCCCTTTTGTAAACTACATCAGGTTTTTTTTTAAACAAATCTTTTTTATTTTTTATTTTGTCATCCCATCTCTTGAAAACTTACAGCCGGTCTGTTATGTAATATTGAGAAAAAAATACAAAATGAAGGCAAAAAAACGTCTGGTTTGGAAGAAAAGGCATCACCACAGGGTTGGCTTAATGAAAAAAAAATTTCCTAAGGCGCTTCTGCATGTATGAATATAATTGTGTTGGTGAAATTTTAAATGGACGGAACAGATAAGATAAAATTTTACTTTGAATATTTTACTTGTTGAATCATTTGCAGATCTATCACCACTCAAATCACCCACTCCTTTGGGCATCAATTTTCTTTATTTGATATTAACTAATCGTTAATTGTGTAACATGGTGCTCGTAGGCAGCGAAGTACACTCAACTTTTCAATCAAATCCAAGTTAATTCAACAAGACATCAGTCTGGCAAAGCAACAATGTTGATGCTTCAAAATCTAAAAATTGGAGTCGTGATACAAACACAGCTATGTATGGGTTGGTATGAATCACTGAGCAAAGAGACTAGGGGGTCCACATGGGTTGGCAAACCATACTGTGCTTGTCAGAAAACTCAGGAGGAGTAAGCATCCTTCACCTCTCCTAGAATGACACCTTCCACAGCGAATCCCCTGTCTGCTCGTTCCCCAGGCTCCAGATAAGAAGCTCATCTGTCATCCACTGGGGCCGCATTAAATTTTAACTCTGGTTACCGAGTGTGGCCATTCAAACTTTTATCTCAAACCTTCTTTATCTTCTTTTCATTAAGTTCTCAAGCACTAATAGCCCTGCGAGTCTCCGCCGGGGTAAGGATGATGTTCTGAATAATGAAAGCTCATTATTTCTCCACAGAATGCTTGTTAATTCAAATGATGATATTAAAACTATAGTAGCCCTCAGCAGTCGGGTGATTTCTAGCATACTTTATCATGTATCAATATATACTCTGTTTGTCAAAACTGCCCCGAGCTTGGGCTGACATTCTCCTCCCGAGGAGTGGAGTGCTTCAGCAGGCTTGCAATACTCTGAGGTGACAACTGGCAGAATTTGTGCCTTTAGGAAAGGAGGAGCGAAGGAAGGATGAAGATGGTGATGCAGAGACAGATGAAACTCAAAGAGCCGTCACTGTGCTCCCGTGTCTCTTCGACATTTTTTTTTTTCTATCACGCACACATGAACACTCCTCTCTTTCCACGCACACACATTCTCTCATGCAAGGATACACTTGCATCTGTCATCCTCATCTGCCTTCCCTGATATGTGCACGTGTGAGCAGACATTTGCACATATTCACATAAGTTTAAAAAAAAACAAAACACATGCAGCCGTTAATTTTTCATTATGCATTTCTATTTTTTTTTAACGCCCTGGGATGTTGATGTTGTAATTAGGAATTCATCCTGATATGTTTACGTACTAGGATCAATTATAGTTCTTTCTCATGCATGCATGCTATTTACATCATTGAGTGCAAGTCAAACAAGGGTTGTTTGCTGGTCGGTTGAAGCAAAAAGATATCTATGACGACAGTGTTTCGTATTTTCCAACTGTCCTGGTGATTTTCAACAAGTTTCCTTTGCTACACAATCCAACGTCAGTGGGGTTGTTAGTCTTCAGATGCCAGATATTGTGATTTACTAGGTGATAAGACAGATGCATACATAAACTATTACATTTGATTAGTTTGTCACTCTCACCACCTGTGTTGTCATTGCTTGTTTTTATCTAGGTGAACTCATTGCTGTTGTAATCCCACAGAGGATCTCACTGCTCCAAATTCATTCCTCTTATTTCATTACCCGAAGCACCACATTTATGTTTTGGCATCACCAAGAAAAAATACCAGTGGTTCTTTTCTTGAAATGCATATCTGAGGGGTGAATTCAATGACAATATATTTCAAATAGTGCAGAGGGCATATTTATTTTGGGTTGCTCGAGAGAACAAAAGCAAAAGAAGAGTAGAAGAGAGGCGAATTTGAAAAAGGCCTTAGGTGCTGTAGATGACATGCTTTGATAGGTGCGTTTCTGGACACGCCTTGTTAACGCTGGGCAAAATAATATGTCATCAACTGCACCGTGTTTGTGTTTGCAGGGTGGAAGTGTGCAAATATATGCCCAGAGAGCATGCATGTGTGTGCAAACACTTTTTAGGACAGAAAAGTGGGCAGAGGGAATTTTAGAAGTCACGGAGTGAAACTTTTACACACACTAAAAAAATATAAGATCACTACAAGCCGCACCAGACTGACTGGTTGGTTTACTCTGCTTTGACTCGCATAAAAAGAACTCCAGCCGACCCAACCCGATTATCTGTAAGCTTTGCTTGGGGCATCAGGTTTCATAAGAAAAAGCCTTTAGCACATTGGCGCTAAGCCACAAGCCCGAAGGCCTTTAAGTTGTATACGCAATACGTATCCATATTTGACATTTCTGTTTCAGAAACTCGCGAGAGTAAAAACCACTTTTATAGTGGAGAGCAAATAGGTACGCGGTGAGTAAGGCATTTAGTCAAGTTGGGTTAATAACTTCATGGCATGTTGCTATTAGAGGTGTAGAAATAGGTGAAGATGTCAAAGGTTAAAAGTCAAAGGTGCTAAAATTCAGGTTAAACTTCATACTTAAAGGGTACGGTTAGCCCGAGAAGCTACGCACAGACGAGAAAACCTGTCTTTAATTTTATGATCGATATGGAGCACTTAAAAAAGGTGATTTATGAAAGATACACAATGTTAGCTTAAGTATTGTAAGTTTTAAACGATGATTATTTCTTAGGTTTTGGGTTTTTATTTAAATGTTTACGTGTGTCTATTTTATCATTTTTTTCTTTTTTTTTGCTTTGTGCATCTGAACTTTTCCTTGAAAGGATTTTAAGGAGCATGGTGAGTACTGAGAGAGTGGCAGGCAGCCAAGGACATCAGACCTGGGGGGTATACAGCATTAGACGAGAATTAGACACACTCACGCTCAGACTGGCACACTGGCCATCACTACTGCTACACTGGCCTTTGGTTAGACCATACCGCATCTGTGAGTGTGTGTGTCCATGTGTGCGTGTGTGTGAGAACAAGTAAATGTTGCCAGTTGCCAGTGGGGGAACAGTTTCTAGTTTTCCAGCCAGTATCTCAGCGTGCACAACGCCACAAGTACACCATCAGACAACAACGCAACTACACGGGCCTGCTTGGATGAAATGTTTAGTGGAGATTAGTCGACACCTTCTTCATGCCTACCTGAAAGGATATACATGTCTTCTATGGTTCTCTTTTTTACTTAAATGCATTGATTTTTTACAGTTGGCCTGACGATTACCCTCTAAACTTTGACATCTGGAAATTGGAATGCAGAAAATAAAAGAAAAAAAAGGCTGCCATTTGACACAGATTCACCTAGCCTTATCTCTTTAATCATGTGGGTAATTCATTGAGCTACTCAGGTGTCAGAATGAATTACACACACTTGAAGAAACTTGAGCTTGTCTAATTTTGTGTGCAGACATGCCTCGATGATTTATTACTCCATACCGTACTAGTAATTAACTTAAAACTAAAATCATGGTGAGAACATGTAGCTATAGTAGGAGAATATACATAAATTCTTGTCAAGAATTGACACAAAGTTTTTTCCATGCGTGCTACATCTTAAATGGATGAGGTGAAATAAAGTCCTCCTTTGAAACTGGTATTTGTAGTGTTTAATTTATGTTTCCATTGGTTCATAATCTGGTCTTGAAAAGCCAGTCTGGTTCAGCTCCCCCATCTCTCCACCCTTTTTTCTTTAATACCTCTCTTTCTCCACGTAGTACACAGTGAGAGTGAAACAGTGTGGAAACTGTTGTCCTACCTGATAATGGATTTGGTGGCCCCCCTGCAGGCATGAACCATTGGCACATACTGAATACCACTGTGAGATCAATGAGAGAACCAAGAAGAGAAAAAGAGGGAGTCTAAGGAGGAAGGGAGAGAAAGAAGATGAAGAAGGGATGAGGACTGAAATCCTGTGGTTTTCCCTGTTAGCTAGCAGGGTAGGGTAAAGCTGCTCCCGTAATCTGTTGTCAAGACACAAGGCTTCTGTAATGTCTTCCATCAGCAAGTGGATTATGTGCAGGGGAATTGTAATTTACACCAGCTTCACTTTTATGTATCACTCGGCTTAAAAGTTAATAGCATTTAGCTCAACAATGGCCCAGCCACATCGAAGCCGGTCTGCAGCGATCTACAAGTGAGGTGTGATTGAAACGCAGTTGTTCCGAACCTGAAACAATAGGCTGTTCTCACTGAGCTAATTAGCTGATGCCTGCCTATCTCCACGCCACACATGTCTATTGTTACTGTCACCACACGAATCTCCGTCCCACCGTATTGTTCATCCAGGTTCTCTTCAGTAATCCGATGTAACGCCTGCATGTTTTGTCTTTAGGTTGCCAGATCTTAGTTCTGCAGTGACATGACCAGACACGTGTTTTTTCATTATTGTTTTTTTTTTCTAAATTTTTTTCATTTTGCCAATTGTTTTAGTAAGAAATGATGGAACTTTAAAGACGAAGCTGTGCATCTAAAGTTTGAGTTTTTTCAAAGTTAACCAAACACCATTTTTTCCAAAATTATTTTAAAATAACCAAAAAATTCATTCAAAGTCGATTGTCATCTTTACCCAGACATGATGTAGGTCAGCTCATTAAAAATAGTAACAATTAGCAGGGGAATTTTTAAACATTCAGTACTTTGTTTCAGACTGCCAGCTGGAAAAATTTGTCGTGATATTGTTGATGGATGACAGTTTCCAACATCGGGTCAACCTCCTGAGTCGCATTCCTGAAAGATGAAAGAAAACAGATCCAGCAAGCTGTAGTCAGAGAGGGGAAAGTCAAACCTACGTCTAATATTTTCCCAAGCCTCAATGCCCCTGAGGGAGGCAGGTGTGATGAAGAAAGGTGTCCTCTGGTCTATTCGGGAGTAGTTGAGTGGCGTGTATAAGGATTCAGAAATGGAATAAGGGTGTGGAAGGTTGAAATTCACACATAATCCGACAACTTGAGTTATGAGTAAAAACAGCTCCGTTCAGTCATCTGCTCTGCCAAAACAGGTGGCAGATGAACGCTGACAATCACTCAAAAAGTGACCTTTTCATTTCACTGTGGGAAAATGACATCAATCTTACAAAACTCTCATGAGCTTAAATAATGTACCAAACAGGAAGCCAAACTTTCCTGTTAAAGAAAGATGCTGGAATTTTGACTTGGTGTAGTGGGAGTATCATGCAAATTAAATTTTTGGAGGTTTATAATTTATCCAAATTAAAATTATATCTGAAGTGGTTTTCTGTTTTGATTCATCCATGTTTGAGTAATTTGTAAGCTCGGATACTGTTTGAACACCTGGTTGCTCTGCAAAATTTGGTTATATGCCACACCCACATTCTAATGTAAGCAGGAAATGTTTTTTTCAGAGGCAGTGTTACTATGTGCAAAGTTGTGTAATAAAGAGTGCTATTTTTGTGTATTTGCATCAAAATAAGAATTTAAAAGAATATCTTCTAGCATAAAAAACTTGATGCGTTTTAAACTACATTTGTGGCCTCAAACGAGATTTACGGTGTGTTGTGCAAACACCGAAGATCTAGGACTACGTGGGGAGTGAGAAAAGGGGAAATTTACAGTTTAAAAATGGAAGTAAAACTGAACAGATGGATTTATATGCAGTTTTCAGCAAGTTTTGCATTTCTGACAAGCAAAGGCCACCCCGTTCAGCTTCATATGCTATAAGATAAGAATAATTACCCCCCAAAAAGTATTATATTTCTTCAAAGGTATGTAAGACAAATAAGTGTGGAGTTTTGAATAAGTAAAACTCCATTTCAGTACTCTGCTCTATTATTAATACAGAGCAGGCGGATCTTTGATTAAGCTGCCCAAGTGTTCTTCCTGTGTGAGATTTTGATTAAGACTGGGCGAGGTCCTGAAGCAGAAAAAAAAAAAAACAACCATTCATTTTACAAATCTTATCTGTTAAATTCATGCTATAATTACATCCATTGATGCTCTTGTTTGCATGTTTGTGTCCTGCACATCTAAAGTGACCTTTTCACTTTAACATCTTTGGCCTGAGTGAAAGCCATTTGTCATTTGTCGGATTATTAAAAGTTTCGACCTCACCAAAAACAACTATTAACCCAAAATAATTCAACATTCTTCTCTGGAAACGCTAGACAAGTATGTGTTGTTGCACAAAAAGACTGACCCATTGCCTCTTTTTCTTTGGCTTTTGTTTTTGGAATGTTTTGTTTTATACTAACATGTCAGGTTAAAGGATAGAGGGATGTAACTGAACTGGTGAAACATGTTTAGGTCTGTCACATAGAACAAATGATCAGGTATCGAAGTCACATAACCTTATAAAACATGTTACAAAAATATATTTAAATAAATGTAAAGATAATTCCTGCAAAGATGGTGCTCCAAAGATACTCCTATTGAGATCGTTTTTTCTGATTTTAGAAATCTATGCAATTTGCAAACAGCAAATTTGCTAATTTATGACATATTTCTTCACCAAGAACTTTAGGGTCATCCAACACTGATTCTACAATTTGCAGCCTTTCTGCAGGAATTCTGCAGTTTGTTACTTAAGTTTTCACGTCGCTTTTAAAGAAAAAACACTCCTGTTTGTGACTTACTGAGACATTTTTCTGACGTTAGGTCAGAAGAACCTATGTGCCCCTGAAGCTGCTGTTTTATAAGCAACACATGTCTGTTTTTGTCTTTAAAAGTGACGTGAAAACTTAAGTAACAAACTGATGAATTTCTGCAAAAAGGTTGTAAATTGCAGAATCAAAGTGTGGAATGACCTTATATTTCTTGGTGAAATAAATTTAAATAGGCTGTTTGTTCCCCTGTCCTTCCTGAATTACATGCAGCACACACACTTGCACACACGTGCGTGACATGGAAACACAATTGAGAAAAAAGGCCAATTGTCTTCCAAAGACTTCCTCCTATCCCGAAGGTGCTTTGAACATCATCTCAGTGAGCTGAGTTTTTCCTCATGATCCTTTTAGGAACACCTCCTCATGCAAAGCCCTCTCCTCCACTTGGGGCAACTTCTGTTCCATTATGCATGGTGGCAGGATTAAAACTGTAGATGCCACGGCTTCCCCCTTTCTGTCACGTGCGAGCGCCAAGTGGCCAATGGTGTGCGAGTGTGGCACGCAACAGGGCACCAGGCTTGGCCACCCACACAACTAGAGAAGAGGGGTGTGTGTGTGAGGAGCACGGTATCAAACGGGGAACATCTGTGGCCACTGGGCTGTAGAGACCGGGGACAATGGTGGCCCCAGGGCAGCTGCAGAGCCCTGGACCGTGCCGCAAAGGCTAGACACAGGCTAGAAAGCCAACCATTCATACACACACACACACACACACACACACACATTGAGGGGTGGGAACCATGCAAGTGCACATCCCACTGCAGCAGAAAATAAATAAAGCTTTTGAAAATTAATATCTGAAACACACACAGTGCAGATCTATGTTAATTGAAATGCCAAAAAGACGTTTATTGTAAACTCAGTTGACATAAAAAGATATCAAATGACAATTAGAAGTTGTTTTTTTTTTTTTAAATGTAACCTGGTGTTTAAAATGTGGCTGATAATAAAAGCGGCTGTTTGATTAGATCCTTACATCAATGGACATTCATCTGCTTCCAAATTACATACAGTTTATTATTGCAAGCAAAAAAAGCATAAAACAGAAAGAAAATACCTGTATAATTCAGAGCGGCATAATTGTTGAGTATATTTCAAAGCAATTTTATCTAGTATAAAAAAGTTTTTAATGACTTAACGGCCATCCTTGTACCTCAAACTCAGGTGGGTTTTGGTTTGAGGTACAACAACTTCACAGTGGTAAGTAGAGGAATGTATAGAATGTAGTAAGTCCCTCCAGCCCTGAGGTCCTCTGGCAGGCTGTTCCACAGACAAGGACCATAAGCAGTGTCAGCTTCTATTTAGTAAATAATCAAAATAAGTCTAATAATCCAGAAACTGTATAGCAAAATATTAAATATTTCAGGCTTGGTTCATTTGAAATATGCATTTGCACAACATTTTACCCAGCATTACTTCATGTGTTTAAATTCTACACAAATACACTTTTTTTCAAATAATCTCTGCCATTTGCTGACATGTGGAAAAAAGGGTGTGATTTTTGCTGGATTAGATATCTAGATCTGAGTTGTATCTAACGGTGATAAAGTATTTCAAAATGCATCATTTGACTTTTGTATATTGTATCTTTTTGTGATTTAAATTCGACCACCAGGTCACAAATTTAAGGTGAATAATTGTTAGTTTAATGTTGATTTCTTGTTTGAAGCATTTACGGAATAAAAACTGAGTCACTCATTGCCAAGCTGCTGTAAATGCAGAGAGGTAAGTGATTTCCTACAGGCTCCCCATCGAGCCACATCAGCGTCGTTTATTCTTACAAGCAGAGTTGATAACACAAGCAGCACACACACATATTAATGCTGCGACGCACACAAACAGTCACACACCATTTGAATAACATATTCCACAGCTGCTGCATCTCTCAATGGCCTCCCATGTGGCTTTTGTGTGTTGACATGTGTGAAAAGTGTGGGCACGGAAACAGACACAGATGCACATGGACACAGAAACATTCACACGTACTCAGCGGAGCTCCTTATGCACCGTGATGTCACCTTGTGGAAAAAGCCCGCTCCACCCTGTCATGTTATGGTATCCCATGTCTGCAATCAAATGCCCACTGACATGAAATATGACATTAGAGAAGTGTGTCTGTGTGAATGTCTGTACATGTGTGTGTGGACCCAGGTGCACAGAACTCCCCATTGGGAGTGTATAGGCGGGTAGTGCTTCATCTCACCATATCAGATCCCATGTGTGTACACACACACACATATTCACACCTGCGCAACACTTGCAGAAACTGGCTTTGTGTTATGAGTGACAGCAGAACACTTTCATATTCATGTGAAAATGTTTAAAATCCTCTTTTTCAGGGAACGTCGGCACTCTGCTTTCTTCTTTAGATCCCACGTTATTTAGACTTATTGAAGAAAAATAGTTACAAGGTTGCAGGCGATCATTTCTTAGGTTTGTCATTCGATTGTAAATTTGAGATTCGGAGCCTCAAAGTTATTATCTTTGAAGACATCTGTACCATCAATCATTTTGCAGGAGTAAATGTCATCCGTTTCAGGAAAAGGAATTCATAACTAAGGAATAAACTGTTCCCTGTGATACAAAGTGTTCAGGTTTCACAGTAACTTATTTATAATTCACCTTGGTTTTCTCACACGTTAAACATATGACTTGTTTCACCACTGATGGGTTATTCTTATTAGTCATCATACCTCTTCAACATGACGGGGATGTTTGTTTTAGTTTGAGACAACAATGCTTCATGCAAATCTTTCATGTGCATTTCAGTTGAGTTTTAGATTTCAAAGGCGATCTAAAATCAAATAGATAAACACACAATTTAATCAAACACATATTTTTTAATTGATCAGTCATTCAGGGTGTTTTGGGAAGGGATTAATGGTTGAGGGGTGGGAACCGTGCAAGTGCAAGCTTTTGAAAAACACACACAGTGCAGATCTATGTTAACTAAAATGTCAGAAAGAAGTTTATTGTAAACTTAATTGACATAGAAAGATATCAAATCACAATTAGAAGGTTTTTTTTGTTTGTTTTTTTTTAATGTAACCTGGTGTTTAAAATGTGGCTGGTAATAAAAGCGTCTGTTTGATTAGATCCTTACATCAATGGACATTCATCTGCTTCCAAAGTACATACAGTTTATTTCATACATTTTCATACAGTAAAAGCATAAAACTGAAAGAAAATAGTTTGAGACAACAATGCTTCGTGGAAGTCCTTCATGTTCATTTTAGTTGAGTTTTAGATTTCAAAGGCGATCTTTATTCAAATAGATGAACACACAATTTAATCAAGCACATATTTTCGAATTGATCAGTCATTCAGGGTGTTTTGGGAAGGGATTAATGGTTGAAAGACTGCAAAAGTCAAGAAAGTATGTGTGGGATGGTAATTAAGATGGCAACATTGTAGAAGATTTTGGTAAAAAGATAATACCATAATTTTGTCATAGTATAATTGATATTATAAATGAATATTGAATAATTCTAAGGCAAAAAACCATATACAAGGTATTTGAGCACATTTATAAATATTTATTTGGTCCCAGAGGGCGTTGGTCTAGTGGTAGAGTCACCATCTTTTAACCAGGAGAACCTGGATTGAATCCCACTGGGCCAAAACTTTCCCTGGGACTCTGGAAATGCACACTAAAAGGATTTAAAGTGAAAAATAAAACAATACTATATATATTTGAATAATGATTATTGTTCCATCTAAAATGACGCCATTTTTATCACACATTTTTTTTCTTTGCTCATTAACTTCATCTTTTTTGCACAAAGTTTCCTATTTGACTCCGGCTGAGCTAGAAGAACATAACGTTTCTGAAAAAATAAAGAGCGGATGAATGAGAGAAAAACTGAGCATTACATCATACAAGTAAGAAAAGAATATATGGAGCCCCTTGAGGGTAAACTGGTAAAGTAAATAATGCACCAGAAGTGGAGGAAAATTTAACCAAGGCCAGGAAACGGATTGACATTAGACCAATGCCATGTCTTTTTTTTTTCTCCATGTCCACTTTAATCCAACTTTCTTGAACGAAATTGCAATTCTGATCTGTTCATTAATGCCGTCAGTCACTGTGCAGCTCCGATAGTTCCTAGATTTGAAACATAACAACAAGGAAATGTCATTTTAAGAAGTCATTCTTTGAGATTTCATAATATGTACCTCACCTGGAGATTGATAGACATGGATGGATTGACTCACGGACGTGCAAACATTCCCTCTCTCAGACGGAGAACAAGTTGGTTTACCAATGGGCTGTAAGAGAGAGAAAAAGAGGGAATAGGTGTGAGGTGGAAGGATAGAAAAAGAGAAGTGAGTGAGAGGGGTTTGATATTTCTGTGGCTGTACACTTGTAAGCTCAAGCAGTTTCTTCCCTCCAAGGGACAGGGTCCGTTAAGTAGCTCTCCAGTGCCTACAGTTTAGAAAAGGACCCAGGCAATACAGGACTAATTTAATCAAAGGTTACAGGCCCAGCATAGAAACACAATATTATGGCGATTGTACAGAAAAAGGAAGGTGGGGGGATGTGTCATTTCACCAGGCGAGGCTTAGACCTGCTACTTTATCTCAACAGTGTGAAGGCTAAGTCCCCCAACAGTCTCCAACTGCTGCCACTAACACACATTACCATTTTAGCTAGCGGGCCAGCTACGTAGGCTGATATGTGTGAGTAACTGACCAGCAAGGTGAGTGGCTCTGGTATTTTTTCTATACAAAATAATCTTTTATAAATTTTAGATAAAGACTAGGATCATTGCTCTAGTTTAAATTAATGTGTTAAATCATGTCGTGTTTTGTTTTTGTTTACATCTACATACCTCAATGAGAGTTATCTCGGTCCGTTCTTTTTGGATCCAAAGGGTAATCTTTGGCATATTAATTCAAATTTATTTTTATCTCCCAAATATCATAACAGGATTGTCTCAATACACTTTATATTTATTGTTAGATATTATTTGAGCAAAATTCAGACTTAAGATAAAAAATACTGTAACTAATGTTTAAACAAAACTTACCCGCCCGCTTACGTTCCTGGACTTAGACCCTCATTCTCGGTAAGAAAAAAACGTCTAAACATTTTTTTTAAAAAGACCCTGTAGCAAAAAAAAAAGAAGAATGGAGATCCACACGTGTGTGAATATTGACAGGATTCAGATTTTAATCTGTTTAGCCTCACTCTCTGGTCATGTTTCTGTATAATAAACTGTCATAAGTGTCAGTGTTTCACCCTTAGGGATGTGTGTATGGGACCATGTTTATGTGCCTTCCTTCCTTTCCTGTCTGTGTCCATGACTCGAAGAATGACTATTTTTGTTCACAAAGAAACTATTTTATTTTGGTTTTCATTTTTTCCTTTTGTTTGCTTGATTTTTAATGACTGGAATCTGTGCAAAAATGGAAATAAAAACAACACAATTTAAATTTAATGTGGTGCAGCTTATACACAGATTTTATTGTCCATGGAGCTTAGATTCAGATATCATATCCCAATCTTGATTAAAACAATAATAGTTTACATTAAGCTCCCTTTATAGTTGCAAACATTAATCAGATAAGTTTAAATTTTTTGTCATAAATCCCATAAGGAGCAAACAAGCTTGATGGATTTACAGTAGTGAGCCTTGGTTTGTATTACAGTCAGAGCCGTTTCCAAAAGCAGAGGTAATCCAGCTGGTCTACGGTGAGATTAGGCCTAATGCAAACTCCACATTACACCATAAATACCTCCTAATTAAAAACATAACTTGATATGTGACTATTTACTCTGTGCAAAAAAGAAAAGTAAGCAAATGCGCCACTTGCAGCTTGAATGGGCGGTTGTGCAATTCAGACGATATCGAAAGATATCATATCTGTTGGGGGAAAAAAGTTTGGTTTATTTTCAGGATAAATGGACCTAAACATGTGAGAAACTGGATAGCATTAATTATTAATTTGAAAATAAACTACCAACATGTGAACCATCAGTGTTTTGTCGCTCCGTGACAGTAGAGAGGGACCTTTGGGTGGAGGTGGGGAACAGAAGGCGGGTGTCAGGGCTTGAGTCTATCAAAAAGAAATCAGCTCGCCAGCTCTCCGAGTGCAGAAAGGCGCATCTCGTCGGCTTTCACGGACCAAGATTGCTTTCACCTGCATTCCCCGGGGCGACACACAAAACACAGGCTTCAGCCGGCCTACAGGTCGCACACACTCGTGCATGGACATACACTCTAATATGGGCAGAAACACACACATTCTTTCTATCTTTTATGCCTGACTACAATAGAATCATATTAACTCACTTCATGCATTCCCAAACATCCACTATTATACGGGAACGTTGGACGGTGCAGAAAATCTCAATTATAAGCGCATACATTTAGAGTGCTTTTGTTCCTCCGCTTCAATCTCTGTGTGTGTGAATGTGTTTGTCAGCATGTAGTGAGTGTATATTCCCATACATGTTAGGTTGTGTGTATCTGTGTGAGAAAGTGTCTAATAGATAGTCTGAAACAGTCTGAAAACTGCATTCAGTTGATCTTCCAGGAGGTGGAAAAATGATGTCAAAAAGGCAAATCTGTATTTACCAGCAGACAGGTATCCTTGACTTGACAGCTATACAGTCATTATCTGCCTGTCATGTGTCGCCTGAGGCCCACCCTGCTTTCTCCCAAAGCCCACGGTTCCCATGAATCAGACGCAGCCCTATTAGCTTACCTGTTTCCAATTCAAAGGCCATCGCCAACCAAAAAGACGCCAGAAGGACAAAACAAGGTGTCATATTTATGAATGTGTCAGCACGGGCCCTCCTGAAACTTGGTGCACACCTTAAGCAATGAGCCTGACAACTCAACAGGGGCCTTTTCCAGTCAAGAGAAATGATACCTTCAAAACCACTGGCGGGATGAAACCGGAATCTGTGCTGAAGCAGCAGTGGCATGAAGAGGGAGGAAAAGTACTTATAAATCACATTGGTATTATTCAGCACCAATTAGAGGAAACTCAACCTGTTACATTGAATAAAAGAGAGAGAATATCAGATGCTGAATAATGACCGCATGAGTTTTAAAAGTTGAACATAAGACAGAAGAAATGGAGATGGGAGCTGGTGCCAGTGATGATCACTTCACTGTTGAATGTTCAGGTGTTTGTGAGTAAAAAACACAAGGAGGGTTGAAAAGATGTCATGCTTAGATTTAGAGCATTTCCAGGTGTTCTCTTTACATCAGAACACTGAGTCTACGTACAAGTAAATGTTCTAAATGTACTTATCAGATTCCAAACAGAAGCATGATGTTTCATCAGTGTCTCAACAAGACTATTCTGTATGCTTGTTTAAAAGTTCAAATTTTAAAAATTGTTTATGGGTTCAAGACGGAATTTCATGCAAAATCAACTTTCTGGAAATTTTTACTATGTTTGAATTAAAAAGATGGGTTTTTTTTATTCATGCATGTTTGAGAAGTTTGCAAACACTTCAGTCTAAAACTCAGATACCACTTGAATGCCAGGTTTTTTTTTTCCTTGTCTTTTGTTCTCTGCCACGCCCCAAACGGAAAATTTCAGCAAATATTTAAAATCTTCTCAAACATCTGCAGAAAAGCAAATGTTCCCTCTAGCAATGAACATTTAGCTATTAAAAATTCCATATACAAACTATTGATGAGTAAGCTCGCAATTTTTTTTTTTCTTACTTGAATTCTGCTCCCTCCTTCCACCAGTTTCAGAGCCAAAAGCATTACAATCTGATCAATATGAACTGGTAGCTGAAAATTTATAGCATCAGCAGCATCATTGATCTTTATCAGCAGTTTAAAGTTTTAGGGGCAAAAGTTATGCACAGATTTTTTCACTGCCCACATTTCTTTCAGCAAACCGAGTGAGTGATGCATGGAGAAATGATGACTATGTAAAGACTACTTTTACATCCAATGTACTCTGCAGCACTTTTGCTGCCAGGAATCTTGCTTTGAGAAGAACAACTAGTGGTATTTGTACTAACGGACAAATGGGTAACTTGGTTGTTTTAGTCATAGCGACTTCAATCTAACTCTATTGGTTTTTGTATTTTAATTTAAACACACACAAACTAATTTACATATTCCTAAAAAGTGGTTTTATTGAGCTGAATTACTTCTACAATTAAAAACAGTTTGTTCCTCATTTATTGCACACCCTAAAATAAGGAACGCACCATTAAGATTTGTAAGCAGCTGCATGTGTGGGGTTTTTTTTTGTAACTTTGATGGAAACAATAAATTGTTCTTTCACGTCCCTTTGAAAAAAAAAAAAACAATAAAATCCAACGGTCGTAGGTTGTTTTAGGGTTTTTTTCTAAATAAAAAATACTTCCTTTTTGAGGAACTGTCTAAATAATAATTTAAAGACTAAAGATTACATGGTTATTATGGGTTGTTTGTGTTGATTGTTGGAATCTCAGTATGAAAAAGTGGTGGGAGGGGAACCCCACAGTTCTTTTTCTTGCATGAGAGAATGGCAGGTGTCCTGGTCTGGGACTGCAGCTTTTCTAGAAGACAGAGCAGCTGGACGTGTGTATGTGTGTTTTTGTGTTGGGGGACTGTGAATGTTAGATTGAGGGGGAGGTGGGTGGGGCTGAACATGCTTCTTCACCTCAAAAAGTGGGCCATTTTTAAAAATAATACCCTGAGTGGTCCGATGTGATGACCACTGATCCACTTTCAGTAGGAAACCCAACTTATTTTTCTCTTTCAAGTTGGATCTGTAAATTCTATCGTTTGAATTTCTCTTGCTGTTTACGGTTTCACAAATGAAAAGAAAATCATTTTATTTAATGTATGTTGGAATTGTAGCTCCTCATTAAAATGAAAGTTTTTTCCTCACCCTCAAGGTAATGACCAATATGCTGCCTGAGGCAATATATTACTTGAGTTTTTAATTATGAGGGAAAATAATCCATTCTTAGGTTGGTTCTTTTTTTTTTTTGTCAAGTTGTCCATAATACAGCAGTTAAAATGAATAAATTTGGTTCGCCTACCATTTTATTCCCATTATTGATCCACCAGTAAGTGAGAACTCATTAAGTCATTAGAACTGGTAGATAACACAGTTTATTCAATACTCTGTGTTCCATGTGTCCATAAATTTTTACCACCATATTTTCATTCTAGGATGTCTTGGAATTGTGTGTTTGCCTTATGTATAGCTTTATGTCATAATCAATATTCATAACAGTAATAATCATGGGATATCAGAAAGCATATGGAATTTTTCTGCTTTCACTTTGTTTTCGTCCAAAGATGCAACCATAGAGGACACGAGACATTTTAAAAATATGATGACTAAAACAGAAATGCCTCTAAAGTACAAGGGATTGTGCCTCCTGGTAGATTTCTTGTGTGAGTAACTCCTCTGTCACCAGTGATGGAAGTCTGTGCTTAAGGCCTTTCTCTAAAACAAACAAATGTCATTTATGCAGTCATGTCTTTCCATCCCTCTGCACCACCGTTTGTTTGTCTATGTGCTTACACCGTCTCCAGATCATGGTATCTTTTCACAGGTAGATGGATGGATTGATAGACATCACCACAAAGAGAAAAGGTAGTACGCGGCTTGTCGCTCTGGCAGCTCAGATCTCTCTACAGTCCCAGTGGGATAACAGATGCACATTTTCCCAGAACCTGCATCAATATACAGTATACACGCACACGCACGGTCCTGCTCCATTAGGGAAGAGCTGCTCAACCATTGTGAAACAGAAGCTAACATATCCGTCGTTTCTGACCTTCAATATGGTCAATATTATAAACCATTTCTGGATTTCTGCCGTTTCAGAGGATAAAAACTAGTTTTCAGACATTTATTAACAATATTACAAACTAAAACAGTGGTGGAGAAGACTAATGGATGTTTCCAACTTTTATATAAATAGAATGTTTAATTGTTCAGCGGCTCCAAATCCAAGACCATGGTCCTCACGCGTAAAAGGGTGGAATGCCCCCTGCAAGTCAGGGACAGGGTTCTGCCCCAAGTAGTGGAGTTTAAGTATCTCAGGGTCTTGTTCACAAGTGGGGACAGGATGGAGCGGGAGATCAACAGGCGGATCGGTGCAGCGTCAGCAATAACTAGGACCCTGCATCGATTTGCAGCGGTAAAGAAAGAGCTGGGCCGAAAAGCAAAGCTCTCAATTTACAAGCCGATCTACATTCCTACCCTCGCCTAAGGTCACCAGCTGTGGGTGGTGACCGAAAGAATGAAAACACGGTACAAGCGGAAATGAGCTTCCTCTGCAGGGTGCCCGGGCTCACATTCAGAAATAGGGTGAGGAGTTCTGCCATCCGGTAGAAGCTCGGTGTCGAGCCGCTCCTCCTCCACGTCGAGAGAAACCAGATGGGATGGTTCAGGTATCTGGGAGGATGTCTCCCGAGCGCCTTGCTGGCAAAGTGTTTCAGGCATGTCTCACCAGGAGGAGACCAAGGGGCAGACCCCGGACCCGCTGGAGAGACTCTGTCTCACAGCTGGCCTGGGAACGACTTGGGATCCTTCAGGGTGAGCTGGAGGATGCAGTGGGGTGAGAGAAGCCTGGGCTTCCCGTCTGAGGCTGTTGCCCCCACGACCTTGCCCCAGATAAGCGGAAAACGACGAAACGGAACAGAAAGAATGTTTATTACGTTTTATTAAGTCTAATATAAAGGTTACAAATGATGAGTTTTTTAGTTTAAATAAAGGAAGATGCTACATAATTCCAATTAAATACACAGTATTGAAAATATGCCCACCACTTTGTAACCTTCGATAGCTCAGTTGGTAGAGCGGAGGACTGTAGTGGTTTCACAGACATCCTTAGGTCACTGGTTCAAATCCGGCTCGAAGGAACACATTTTAGGGGGAGGTGTTTAATCAGTGGTAGAATCTCCATACCTGAACCGGGAGAAGCCGGTTTGATTCCCACTAAGCCCATGAAGTAGACATCTAACCCCCAATTACTCCCCTTTGACGTCGTCGTGGCTGCCCTCTGCGGTGCAATGCAGCAAAGTAATTTCCCATTGGGGGTTTGATAAAGTACGGTATAAAAAAAATCCCATTTTTAAAAAATAGAACAGAAGCCAAATAAATAAATTTATACTTTTTTTGTATGTTGCATTTTTAAGCAAGCACAAGGTAGTGTGTTAAATATATTTGCTGTGAGATAAATATATGTATGTATATATATTATTCCCACAAAAGGACAAGATCCCCTCTTTTAAAATCCACTTTTTTGGTCTGATTTATTCAAAATGGGTGCAAATGAAACTATTCATCAGTGATATTTTGCAAAGAGTGATTTCTATAAAAACAGTGGCAGACCTCATGATAACCCCTAAAAACAGCATTAATTAAAGTGTGTGAATGTGTGAGGGTGTGTGTGACCATGTGTTAATCCATTTCGGTGACTCTGTATGTGTGTGTTTGCCTGTTTGTGTTCTGTGCTGAGCTTAGCACCTGTTAACAGTGCCAAATAATGTGCTCTGTTGAAATTTTAATCACCTGCAAGTGCAAAACAAGAGCAATACAATCAGGACCTAATTAGCACAGCAATTAACACCTCTCTTTCTCACACTTTGTGTGTGCCAGAGCTCACACGTTCAGCTTGTGTGATTGCAGCTTCTCTTTTCATTAGCATTTATGCTTTGATTGAATATGTTTTATTTATCAGTAAACATTTTTTTGTGTTGTTATTGTTGGGGTTTTTTCTTCAACGAGTCCCTGTTGCCTGGTGTCTTTCTGGGATCAGCAAAACTGTGATCGTAAAAATCTGGAATGAAAAAAGTTTCATTTTAACAAAATACTCTGACCTACTGGTTTTAGTTTAGAAAGGAAAGCAAATGATTCAGCTTTGACACTGATTTACATCTTTCTAAGTCATTGTGAAAAAATGTCCTTCATCAAAATACTGAGTGCATTGCTGTAATAATCACAATAAATTAAAGGGTTAAAAAATAGTTTCAAATAAACACTTGATCATGTAATAATAATATTAATAAAAAATTTATTTGTAACGCACTTTATATCTCAGTGGAGATCTCAAAGTGCTACAATGACCAAAAGGAACAACAAACAGCAAAATTAAATAAAACCACAACACAAAAAATAACACTAAAAACTTTGCTGAAAAGCCTTTAGAAATAAAAATGTCTTCCGTCTTTTCTTAACAACCTAAAACACTCTGTGGAACCCTCAAGCTCTCGGGAAGATCGTTCCAGAGCCGTGGAGCAGCTGCCCGGAAGGCCCTGTCCCCAATAGTGGAGAGTTTGGTTCTTGGTTGGTGCAGGCAGTAGGAGGAGGTGGAGGAGCGCAGGCTTCGGACAGTGGTGTGGAGGGTTAGGAGTTCTTGGAGATAAACAGATGCAGTGCTGTGTATGCACTGATGGGTGAGGAGGCAGACATTGTACTGAATTCTGTATTTAACGGGTAGCCAGTGGAGGGATTTGAGGATGGGAGTGATATGGTCATATTTTGTGTAAGTACATTAGATGATTCGATTATCTATAAAGTAAAAAAAAATCATGATCTTTTAATATTTAAATGATTAGTGTCCAACTCACACATGTGACCAGTTTTTCCACTCTGAGTCATTTTTCAGCTCATTGACAGATGTGTATTTTTATCTTCAGACTGTGTTCAAACTGGATTGAACTATTAACACTAAATTGTTAGTACTGTTGTCATTAAAGAAACATAATGACATACTTATCTGTGAATCTAACAAAATAGTTAGATGTGATTTCCTTCATAAATATCTCAAGTCAGTCTCACTGTGAAGTGAATCACTTGGAGACTTTGGCTGACTTCAGCATTTCGTTCTGCACACGCATGCTTGACTGTTCACGGAGTAATTGTAAAATATGAATAATTAGATTTTGAATGGCATATGTGACAATTGATCAGTGACCCAGACGTGTCATTGATTCCTCTACTTTTTACACCCTGTTCAAAATCACATCCAGCTTGATTCACGAATGCAGGTGTACACACATTTTTTGTACTTATTAAAACTTTCTCAAGATATTTGTATAGACATGTCATTCTCATATGACACTGCATGTTTTCCCAATGACAGGTGGTGGAGTACACTGCGTTCGCACATTTAAAGTTCACTGAAATATGCCGTTTGCTGACTTTGTGTCTTACAGTTGGGGCTTAAGTGAACAAGGTCACTGATGACTATTGATCAGGCGGCTGCTCAACCAGTCAGCCTGGTCTGTCATGTAGGGAATGGGGATAGATTTGTGTGTCACTCTCTGTCTGACTGCAGGCCTCCCGGGGAGCAGAAGCGTGTTTGTGTTTTCGTCTATGTGCTACACTATGCATGCGTGTGTGTGCACATGCCGGCCATAAGGGTTATCCATTACAACCTGTCTAGGAAACAAATAAGCTTTACTTCAATTTGAGAAATATTAACTTTCCCCTGGATGGCAAACTAATTACGACCACAGAACTCTGATGCCTAACCTTGTTTGAGACAAACGGCATCACTGTTATGAAGTGAAATTGGCCTCAATGACAACAGCTGATCAATATGTTAACATATACAGATGATGAAAAGAGGGGTTTGACATGTCTGTCTGATGACATTGACTTTTTGTTCATTTGTTTATAGAATCTCAAGAGATATGAGCTGAAACTGAGCTTTTTTTTTTTTTTTTAGTAAAATGATCAAAGAAAATGACTTGCCTTGTATTGCATCGATAGTATTTTTTTCAGTCTGGCTGATGTGTGTTAACACTTCAGAGAATTGCAATGAAATATGACCTAAATAATCTGCTGATGAATTCACCAAAAAGCAGAATGAGATAAAAAAAAAAAAATAAGACATGCAAACTCATGTCTCCACAGCTTCCACTTCTTACGCCTTTAAAGTTTTTTATCCTGCACAAGGCTTAAGTTTGTAAAAGTAACCATGTTTTGTTCGTGTTTTTCCACTGAAATAATGGAAAATAGGGCTTGATTTTGATCCCTAACCTTCCTGCTTCAAAAAGACTTTTAATGGGGTCCAATGTTGTAAACCTTGTTCATCTGTGTCCGGGCTGAGGAGTCCCCCAGTTTTTCCATCAGGATGAAGAACATCTACTCATCCCCGTACTTGACATCTCCGGGCTGAAGAGCCCCCCGTGTTTCCATCAGGATGAAGAACATTTATTGACTTCTTTAGATATTTAGCTGTAGATTAGAATAAGCTAATATTTAAACAATAATCTTTGACACATTGTTTGCTCGTCCCGGGGGAGGGATCTCTCTTTCACGTGGATCCCCATGAGGTTTCTTATTTTTTCCCCACTGATGGGTTTTTTAGGAGTTTTTCCTCACCGAGAAGGAGAGTCTAAGTGCATTAATGTGCTAGTCTTGTTTAGTTAGCATTTGTTAGTTATTTTTCTTGTTGTGTATTTGTGTTAATACATTCCTCTTTTTCTTGTGAAGCCCATTGAGACGGACATTCTGTGATTTTGGGCTATACAAATAAAATTGAATTGAATTGAATTGAATTGAATTGAATCTGTGTGACACGTTTCTATAATCAGTGCATTTTATTGTGTTTGTTGTTTCTTTTGATCTTTTTCTTTCTAATTTTTTTACTATCTATTTAGCACTTTGGTTATTGGCTTAATTTTTATAAAGTTGGTACCATTAAAGAAGAAATGCACAATTTATTTAGTTTATATGTATTTATAACCAGAGGTGGGTGGTAACGCATTACATTTACTCCTTTATATTTAGTTTTTGAATAAAATGTACTTCTATGAGTATTTTTAATAGTTTGTACTTTTACTTTGTAAATTTATAAGTAAATAACACTACTCTTACTCCGCTGCATTGGGCAAATGTTGACCCGTTAGTTTTTGTGCTTTTAACACGTTTTTCAGTACAATAGTTTGTTTTGTTTTTTGAAAAAAAGAGCGCTTCTTGCTTTGGATGACCGTAGACAACGGTCCTCCAATCAAATGTCGAGAACACGGTCACATGACTCCATCTGACCTATCAGACGTACTCATGCCCGAACTTGCAAGAAAACAAATTTAGCACGAAAAAGTTATTTTGGAAAACAAGTTACTGCTAGAGCAGGTAAACAAGGAGGCAGCAAATGTCCATTGTGAACAAAGTGGACAGAGCAGAAGATAGCGAATTTGGCAAACATCCTTCGCCTCTTATTGAAACTACTTAGTTTGTGGTAAACACCAAAAACAGCTTGTTTATATTCTTATGTCTTCAAATAAATCAGATGTCACTTTTAAAGTTAATCAGTACTTGAGTAGTTTTTTCAACGCTTACTTTTTTACTCTTACTTGAGTACATTTTTATCGGTCTACTTATTACTTTTACTTGAGTAAAAATATTTTGGAGTAACTGTATTCTTACTTGAGTAAAATTTTTGGCTTCTGTACCCACCTCTGATTATAACACATAGTTTTACTTTTTAGTAAATCTAGGCTCAAACGTAAGATTTCTTTCCAATTTTTTTTATCAGTTCGGGATTCTGTCTTGTTGCGAGAGTATTATTTTTTGCACAGATGTTTTTGAGTACTGTAGCATTACTGGTTTGAAACTGGTTTCAACACAAGGGTATTTAAAAGCTTACTTTAGCCAAAATTTAGGAATTTTATCAGAATTATATTTTAATAGTTAGAGTCTATTCAGAAGATCATCTCACTTCATACTTTTCCCTAAATCTTGTAAGTTTTTTTGTGCAGCTTTTCAGTCAGTCGTTACCCTCATCATCGGCTCTAAATAGGGCGTACCGAATAGATATAGTGAGTCATTGTTAAGTGGCATTACTGAATGCTAGACACACAGAGCTGTGTAGACCCAGACAGTGATGGTGAAGACTGTCTGCCACTTCACAGACATGTCTGACTTCCTGTCAATGTAAGAAACTTTGTTTGCCTTCCATCAGTACTTGTCCACGTCAAGTGACAGCATCTTTGGTGGTATTTCTGGTTGCGGTATTTTGGGTAATTGAATGTGCCAGGGCGCCATAGATCTAATTTGATTTGAACAAATACAGAAGTGACATCACTTCCCTTTCAAAGCGCATATTTCGGTGTCTATGTCATCCGCTTTATTTTGGAATTCAACAGAATGACTGACTGTGAGCTTTGAGTTTAGGTAAATAAGAGTCTCTGGATTAATCCTGACTTTTGAGTTTTAATGGAAAAAATAAGTAAGTGTGAATGATAGACGTGGGGCCTTTAAAACCGTCGACTCCCATTCGGTCCAAACATTATCTTTTCTTCACAGATCATCATTGCTGTATTCAATGTGATGGAGTCAATATCAATGCAAAACCACAAGAAGTGATCGGGTTTATTTGGTTTTAGCCAAGAAAATCTTAAAATTGTCAAAGCGTTAAATGAGATGTTTAGTACACCGACAGTCATCTGATCTGCTGCCATGATGCGAGAGAACTACTTGTTTCCAAGAAGAAAGCAGAAAAGAGAACAGAGAGACAGCGATTTGCGGATGCCACCAATTCGCCCTAAGGGCATCAATGTTTTTTGGCATTCCAGAGCCATGCAGCGATCAGGCCTTGTGTATGACCATGACTCCCCAATGCCGCCTCATTTACTCGACCACAGTTCAAGACCAGAGCTTGGGAAGCTCCCTCTCCTTTGACACGATTTTCCCAATTTTCTGCTTGACTGTGAGGAGAACCGTATGAAAGCTCACTCTGTGCTTTTTCGAGGACTCACCCCTCACAGATGGCCTTGTGTCGAGCTGCAAATACTACCCAGTGCTGGAATCAGGAAAACAGTAAAAAGTGGATCAAATGAGAGATGAAATAAAATTTTAATGCTACACCAGTGGTAAAATAAAAGCCTATGACTGTTAAATGTGTCATGTATCGGTGGGAGTTTGAGACAACTGCTTTTATCGTGATGTTGTTTTATTCAGTTTAACAAATTTGGTCAAAACACAAAGCACCTCAAAATCTTATGAAATTACACCCTGAAAGTTACCATCAACCGTTCTAATTTGCTTCTCTGAATCAATTAGGGGAGGAGGCGTTAGCTCAGCTGTAGAATGTCCGCCCTTGGATAGTGAGAAGTTGGTCCGATTCCCGCTGGGCCCGTGTCTAAGTGTCCTTGGGGAAGACACCTAAGCCTCTTTTAGTCCCACCATTGGTGCTGTCGAGGCTGCTTTCTGTGGTGCAGTGCAGCACAGAAATGTCCTATTTTGAGGGATAAATACAGTATGTTTAAAGATATATATTGTATCTTCAATTCCAAAACAAGAAAGAGATAAAGAGCCATTTTTCTTCGCTGGATTTGGTTTAATTTCTTGGGTTACTCTGTTATTTCTCAAAATTTAATTTGTTTGCAATGTGCCTTCCGATATTTGTATGAGTTTTTATCTCTATACATCAAAACAAAAGAAAGAGGACTGATGAATAGAGTATGAAACAGCAACATTTTGTCGTAGACATTATGACTAAATTTTTCTGATTATGAAATGGACAATGTTCCAGTCTGCTTAGTGATAAATTCATCAGACATACTACTCGATTCCGAGCCATAACTCTTGGGATTCCTTTTGGTTTTTAATTTGGAGCACACTTTCACAGGGGAAATCCTGCCATTTTTCTCACTCTCACTTGAGAGTTTTTTGTATTTTGTATTTTTTTGTATTTTGAATTACTCTATTCATCCCTCACCGGGGAAATTTGTTTGCTGCACTCCTTACACCGCAGCAGGCTGCCCTTCAACGGCGCCAATGGTGGGAGAAGTGGGGGCTAGGTGTCTTCTCCAAGGACCCTAGACGTGCTCTCCATGGGACGCGAACCCGCGACCTTCCGGTCCGCGGGCGAACGCGCTAACCACGCGGCCACCGTCTCCACCCAAAGTTTATGGCTCACTTATGAGTTTACCAACAAGACCTACATCGATGGTCACCAGGAACTTAACAATTATTTTTATTTTAAATTCATGCCATTTTTTGTGTCATATGCTGAGGATTATTTCTTATTTACTGAAGAGCTTTAAAAAAAAAATTTCCTCTTAGAAACATAATTTTTGTTGAAAATGACCCATTTAACGGTAAAAAAAAGTATGTATTTTTTTTCATATTTTATTATTTATCTGTCTTCATAGTTTGATTAGCCTAATTTAAAATTATGTAAAATTAATTCAAATATAATATGATTGACTTATTGTGTCAAAAAAGTTACACATTTCTGGCGTCACTAAAATATTAAGGCAATACAATAAATCCCCCAAATTGACTAAAATGCCAGAAAAAAAAACATTAAATCCGCATTTTATCAACAAAAAGAAAATTGACAAGGGTTTGATCGATGGAAAGACAAGAACTTGGTAAATATTTTTTTTAAAAATCAGTCAAGTTTTTATGTATAGAAAAAACAACTTTCACTGGCAGTAATGTTTCATATGGAGACTGAAACTAAAAGCAATAACTCGAGGGTAAATAAAGATTCATGGATTGAACTGGAGCTAATCTCTGTAGGTCCGTCTGTCTGGAATCTGCAATTATGTCAACATTTTGAACAGGCTGAACTGTAGAGGAAAGTTGAGCTTATTGAAGATGTGTCAGTTACAGTTGCCATTTGAGGAGTTGCTAGTCCAACCCCCCTTTGTGTTGCCTTTGGGAGTTGTTGTATAGGAGATAGCAGTCGTTACTGTAACTCCAGTTCTGTAAGTGTGTTTTTACCATAAGAACAATGAGGGTATACATTGCTACTTACAAGGAAAGCATGTGAGTATCCAGTTTTAGCAGGTCAACCCACATGTAGCAATACCAGCCTAAACACGCTTCTTTTGAAGCTTGTTGCAAGTGTAACCAAGCTAAGTGGTCAAAACAGACCACACAACTCCAATTTTTTCCACAATACTCTATCTCTATTTATTTGTTTACCTTCTTATGAAAAGGATGACATAATTGAACTGTTTTTGAAAGAAATATTTAGTCTGTAAATAGAAATCTATTAGCTCTGCATTGTTTGCACGTTCCAATACACAAATTTTACAATCTGACATTCAAGTAACTGCAATGTTTTAAATGATCTTTCAGCAAGAAGTGATTATTATCTGGAATCTTGATTTCTTAAATCGTTTAAGAAGGTTTCACTAAATGGATTTACGTGTTAACTTGTAAATAGATTTTTATGTGATACATCAACAAGGTGGGCTGCACGGTGGTGCAGTGTTTAGTACAGTAGCCTCACAGCAGCAAGGTCAGGACTTGTGTCCCAGGTGAAACAAGACTTGAAACCTTGGCCTTTCTGGGTGGAGTTTGCATGTTCTCCCCGCGTATATGTGGGTTTCCTCCGGGGTACACTGGTTTCCTCTTACTCTCCGAAAACATGCATGATAGGTTGATTGGCCACTGTAAAATTGCTCTTAGGAATTAGTGCGTGTAGAAAGTCGTGTGGGAGTGTGGACCCTCAGCAGTGTGGCGACCTGTTTGGGGTGTACACTGCCTCTTGCCTTAAATCCACCGATTTTCACCTATTTCCCATTATTTAGACGATGCAGGTTTGTAGCAATAGATGAAAATAAGGGATTTGTTATTATTTTTAACCAATTTGACCCTTTTGTTGCTGAAAAATTATTGTAGAATTTTGTTTGAAAAAGACTTCTGGTTTCATTGTTAAATACTCCATTTCTTCTGACCTCATATGATTATCATATTTCCAAACCAAAAAACTTTTGGTTATCACCAATGGGGTTGCAAAAGTTGCTGGAGCCCATCCCAGCTAACTTCAGGCGTGAGGCGGGTTAAACCCCAGACAGGTCGCCAGTCTGTTGCAGGGCCACACACACAACCATCCACACTCACACTCATTCCTTGGGGCAATGTCATAGCAGCCAATAAAACTAACACACATGGTTTTGAACGGTGGGAAGATATTGGAGAACCAGAGGAAAGCCTATACATGGGGAGAACATGCAAACTCCACAAAGAAAGACCAGTGTTTCAAGCCTTACCCCCAATCCGTGCTAACCATTACACCACTGTGCAGCCAGAAACTTTTTGTATACTATTAATATTTTTCTTAATTAACAATTTCTCTGTTTCCATTTTTTTCTCTTCGATCTAACCTGATAAATGTTACATTCATTTTTATTAAAGCATATACATCAGAATACTTAAAGTTTATTTGTATAGTATTAGTTATACATGTAGTAATGTTCAGAAATATAAATTGGTATTTTTTAGAAACAAAACAAGGTGAAATCATTCTAATTTTGAAGCTAAAGTATGGTGTGTTAGTGTATAGATCAGTATGGAGGAAAGGGTTGTGGAGTGGATGGAAGTCCTCATATGTATCTCCCTCTCTCTGTTGGAGGTGGGTAATTAGTGTGTTGAGGTTGGGGATTTGTGTGTTGGGGGGGTGAGAGGTCTTATAATCTTTTGCTGAGAAGGCACCTTGTCCTCTCCCCTGTTTATAACATCATCAAAGTTGCGCCTCTGGGTGCCCCCAGCTTCGTTAATAATTTAGGAGTGTGCTGGCCTGCCTGGCTGAGGCAGGAAGTCCTTACTTATTGAGTTTGTAAAACCACACGATGATTTACAAGTGCTGCACCTTTGCATTTGTCATTCAAATTTAAAGAAATATCCAAAACTGTTTTTTTCTCTTTTTACATGAAGATAAACAACTTTTCTGGGAAGTAATTTTTTACAAGGTAATGAGAAGAACTTGTGAACGGTGAAATCAGTGGAAATAGAGGGTCAAAAGGCAGGGCAAAAGGGAGAAGACAGTTACTTTATAACATGAGTTTTACAGTGTAATGAAGCACTATGTTAAACCAAATATCCTTCCACTAAGCGTTCTGTTCCTTTATAACCTGCACGCTTCTTTTCTCCTGAGTTTTCTTTTCTGTCCAGCGTGGTGCAAAAAAATAGAAAAAAAAAGTGGCAATAAAATTAGACTTAATTCCATGTTTTATACATCTATTCATTTATTATTCAACAATCTCTTTTGTAAATTAATTCCTCATCTAAGGGCAATAATGGATCCCAGTGCCTCCTCTACGACTGGATAAATGGGGTGGGTCAACCCGCCTTAAGGAGCAGCTAACCCACCTTAAAATCATTTCATTAGTCTGCTATGGTAGAAAGTGCTTTAACCCAGATGAGAATAATTTTCTGCTTATTCCAGTAATTTACAGGCATTATAAAAGGTTGAATGTAATGCTTTGCAAAAAGAAAATCAATACGTAAATGCAGAGTGGATCTGTTTCCAGTAGGTAACGTTCAAAGACCCGTGCTGGTCAAACCCTGTAGATGAGTTTCAGTGCTGCACGGTACCATATCAAGTTTTCTTTTTGACAGTTTGCTTGAACATGGTCACGCTTAGATGACAGTCAAAGCGGCCGACTGACCTTCAAATAGCACTCTCCGGTTTAGCTAATAGAATTGATTGTGGCATGGCTGAGGTGAGGCTAGAGGAAGCTACTCAGCAAGGGGCCTTAAAGATGGAATATTTTGTCATTTTAGGATTTATGGGTTTTGGAAAGTGCTTCGCTACATGTGGAGTGAATGATTGGACAGTAAGGGTATATGAATGCATGGAGGTGAGGCTGCAAGGCGGAAGCAGGATGTATGATGATTAAATAAATCATTAAAGAAAAAAGGGTTTAAAGCTGCAGAATTGATTCAATTATTTTAACTTTTTCAAACTTTTAAATAAGCATTATCAATAATTTTGCTAAAATTCTAATAGATGCATGTAAATATTTCAAACGTTATAGATTATTTATTTAAGTACAAATTATGCTTTGCAACCCCCTAAAGGCAGGCCAGCTCGGATCATTTGTTTGTTTTACTGGCTTGGCTGTTGTTTTAAAGTCAGTTAGGCCAAATTAACACCATTACATCTCTTCTTTAAACACAGAGTATGTTGTTTAAACCACTCATACTTTGTTTGTTCAGGAAGCAACCGTCCATCTTGTCAATTATTGAAAATACATCCCAGGAAATTTTGAAAGTAAACATGCGTTCTTTCGTTGTCTCTCTCGCCAGCGAGAATCTACATGAGAGACATCCGTCACAAACTTCGTTTTTGGACTTTCCTTCCCGTCCGTGCGTTCTGATTGGGTTTAGATGGTGTCATCCTAATGGGTTTTACAGTTTTTAAAGAGATAATTCTTGGAGATTACTAACCTGAGCAGGAGGCACGTTAGAAAGGTTCAGAAATGCCTTTGATGTAGTAGAATGTAAACATAACCTGAGGCTACTGCGCAAGGAGGGGCCCCTGTTTTGTTATTCAGAGCCACGGCCCTTAATTGTAACAGTCAAGACAAAAGATAAAAAAAATCCTAACATTTTTTTCTGCCTCACAAATAGCCAAGAAATGCAAAAGTCAGGAGTCAAAGATTCTACGATAGATAGGGTTTTAAATCTACTGAGATGTTGTCTTCAAAAAGCATTTTGAATGTATTCTCTTACAAATAATATTGATTTAGGACAATGTGGACTTTAAATCAGCCTAAACAAGCCTTCATTGGGACTCATTATTGTCTCTCTAAAAGAGCAAAGAGGCATTCGACGCTGTGATTCCTCTCAATGGTTTAACCCACAGCGCCTGTTATCCTCGGTGCAGAGATGAGCTCCTCTGTTAGCGTTATGGACATGCAAATAGGTCTTAATGTGTCCACATGGCCCTCTAAAGACAAATACTTCTACTCTCAGCCGTAGAATGAGTCTCCCTCTGGTGCAGTGTGCACTGAGCTTTGCTCCGTTTAAACACTAAAGTTAATGTCTGCTCACTTCAATTTGGGTAACATTTAATGTTCATGAAGCACTGTGATGCATCTGCCTCGGCAAGTCATTAAGAAGTTACTTTTTCGTACGTGGCTGTGTACAAGTAGAAAGTCTCGTCTTCACAGTTCACAGTTGTGACACAAGATATTGAACAGTTGAGCCCTTTTCTTCTGGCAATAAATGAGCTATTGGAAAACAAACATCACATCATAAAACCTGAGACGAAGCCGCCATAGTGTGAAAAAATAGGGGAAAGAAAAAGGGAAAGAAAAATGTTTTCATTTCATTTGATTGTGAGTCGCTATCCTGGCCCACCAAAAAATAAAAAGCAAATCAATATTGTCATTCACAACTTCAGATTAAACCCACCTTCGCTTAACTGCTTCTGTGTGCTTTTTTGGGGTCATTCTATCTGCTGTAGCACTGACAAACGCATCTGAATCGATCGTTGGCAAGATCAGCGAATTAACAAGTGGAATGTTCTTTTATTTATTTCTCTATTTCCTCCTCCTCTTCTTTGTTTTTCACCAGAATGGGCGAGGAGCGGAGCAATGGAGCAAAGCACATAAAAAGACAGCAGTCATCAACAAACACAATAAAATCCTGATCTAGGAACCACTTTCTGAAGCAAAGGATTGGTGTATTGCTGTGCAAATGTTTTTGCAATTTAGAGTCCGTTACCACAAACCACTAAATGTCCTTAAATAGTACTGAGCAGTTAAGGTTTTCAACAAGAGAGTAGATCCAGTGTTTTTTTTATGTGGAGCCAGATGCTGGCATCACCAGGGGACAAAAACGGCAGAAAAAAAGGTGGAAAAAATGTTGAAAATATACTTGATTTACTTTATACATTCACATGTGTAGGCCATGTGGTTTAAGTGGAGATGTAAATGAAGGTTTGCAATGCCACGTGGGTATTGGCATGTTTCTCCGAGAGATAAACTGTCCAAGATTTTCATCTTAATCCCTACCAATACCAGTACAAAGACTAAAAAGACTGGGGAGGAACTTTTGGTGTTCTGACATCAGAGCCGAGAGCAAGTTGGTTGGGTTTGCCTCCATAATTAGACAGGTACTTTAAAGCTTTAGAAGCAAAGCTAGCTTGTTGACAGGAGATGGAAGAGGATGGCTTGGTGCATCTCCTCTTGTCTGACACAGCGCCATGGCGGATTAAAGCTAGGCTTTGGTTCATGAATATGTCACTGAATCGGCTCAAAAGGGTGAATGTGGTTTCTGGGTGTAACAGATGCAGGTTGAGGTCATGGGTTCACATTCTGACTGGATCAGCATCATTGCACGCTCAAGTGTTGCAGTAATGCTCACCTCCCCACCTGCTAGGTAGGTAGTGTGCCAGTTTCAACACAAACACACAAACACAAATCCTCTCCTCAGTATTAACCCAGTGTCTTCAAATGATGTCTGCATCTAAAAGTCTTAAAGAAGAAAAGGTGATTTAAGTCGTTGGATAGAAGCCGATGACTGGAGCTTCAGAGGATCACGCTAGGTTCTTTCATGCACTCGTCCTCTGACTTTTTGACCCCAAAAAGGTCAGAAAACCAGGTGAAACTGGATTGCAAACAGAGCCTATTAGACAAGAAAATTGCAGTTTGAGGCAATACAACATGACGCAAAGTCGAAGGTGCAAAGTGCAGCACATCTCAGACAGAGATCGCTCAAATTACGTAACTCACATTAAACATGATTCTATACACACACATACCATGTAATTCACACATTTTCTTAAACAAAACAGAATAAAAAGTGTTGTTAAAGACTGTGTCAGCCATAGCCATGTGTGTTTACACGTATGATTACTGACATATGTCTTTATGTGCCAACGTAAGCATGTGTCTGGATGTGTTTGCTCTACGGATATGTTAGCGGAAATGTGTGTATGCAAAGAGGTACATACATCAGAGTTAAATGCACCCACTTCCAATTGTGTGTGTCTTGGTTGGCCTCTTTGAGCTCCTCTAGCTGTTAATTTCTCCACACAGTGGAGGAGAGGTCACACATCAAAGCGGACAATGGTGATCGCATGAGAAAAGGGCTCAGTAGGAAGAACTTGCCCAAGCTTGCTCTCTGAATTTTAGACTCTTAGCAGAGAATAAACAAACTGATTTAATTACACATCAAGACACACGCACATGTGCTGTTTTGGAGCATGTTGTCATTAGCAGTTTTTTTGTGTTTACAACTTAAAAGTGTCCAATTAAAAACCTACTACCAAGGAATGGAATATTTTTCCATTTAAAGTAGCTTTAAATACAGGTCCTGCCCCAAGTGGAAGAATTGAAGTTTTTCGGGGTCTTGTTCACGAGTGGGGGAAGGATGGAGCGGGAGATCAACAGACAGATTGGTGCGGCGTCCAGAATAATCAGGATGCTGCATTGGTCTGAAAGAGCTGAGCCAAGAAGCAAAGCTCTCAATTTACCAGTCGATCTACGTTCCTACCCTCACCTATGGTCACCAGCTGTGGGTGCTGACCGAAAGAACGCGATCACGGACACAAGCAGACCAAATAAGCTTCCTTCGCAGTGTGGTTGGGCTCTCACTCAGAGATAAAAGAAGGATTTCAGAGTAGAGCCGTTGCACCTTTAGGTTGAGAGAAGCCAAATGCAGTGGTTCAGTCATCTGGTAAGGATGCCTCCTGAATGTCTCACTGGTGAGGTGTTTCGGGCACGTTCCACCAGGAGGAGAACCAAAGACAGACCATGGATCCACTTGTGAGACTATGTCTCACAGCTGGACAGGGAACACCTCCAGATCTTTCCGGGTGAGCTGTAGGATGCAGCCGGGGTTAGAGAAGCCTGGGTTTCCCATCTGAGGCTGTTGCCCCTGCGACCCAGCCTCGGATAAGCAGAAGACAATAGAATGGAACTTTCAATACAATTAATTCAACTATGATTTGTCTAAATAAGACAATGACCTCTGATATGGGGACAAACGAAAAGAACATCCTTCTACTCATTACATAACCGTTCCACTGTTTAACTGTGACTTTTTTTTTTTTTACCACAGCGACATTGATATGCTCGTGGCAAAGCCCACCAAAACGCCTGAAGAGGTATTACTCTGATAGTTGTCTCACATCATTCTCTCCAAGTTGGAGGAAAAAGTCATTTTGATTTACCACTCAAGCTGACCAAGAAAGGCAGACTTTGATCAAACACTCCAGTTTATTCACATTGCTGCTTTAAGGAAAATACTGAGGTTATTCTCCTTTGGAGTAGTCCATCAGAAACAAATACTAAGCACTTTTGCTCTTCGTTTTTATATTTGGATGTTTTTACTTCTTGTATTGCAGATACTAAAGTATTTTAAACAGTTTTTCTTTCTTTTCAATCAAATTTAAACACCTCCACATACTGTATGTCACACACTGTAGCTACAGGATCACTTGTTAAACAGAAAAGTTCACTTCTTTATTTGTTCAAACAAGTAGGGAATTAAATAATGATTCAGTCAGTTAGTCACTTTCTTAACTGTCTATCCCTTTTCAGGGATGCAGGGGGTGCCGGAGCCCATCCCGGCTGATTCTAGGCAGAAGGTAGGGTACATCCCGAACAGGTTGCCAGTCTGTCACGGGGCCACACACATACAACCACACACAAACACACTTATTTCTGGGGCAATCATGTACCGGCCAATCAACCTAGCATGCATGTTTTTGGAGAGTGGGAGGAAACCAGAGTACCCGGAAAAAACACAACCTTCTTGCTGTGAGGCCACTGTGCTACCCACTGTGCCACTGTGCCACCAATAATGATTCCGTTCCGTTCAACATCTTTCGCTCATCCGGGGCCAGGTCGCGGGGGCAACAACCTCAGACCTGGTCCCGGTCTGAGGCCCAGGCTTCTCTCTCCCCGACTGCATCCTTCAGCTCATCCGGGAGGATTCCAAATCGTTCCCCGCCCAGCTGTGAGACATAGTCTCTTCAGCAGGTCCGGGGTCTGCCTCTTAGTCTCCTCCCAGTGGGACGTGCCCAAAACACCTCACCGGCGAGGCGCTCGGGGGGCATCCTGACCAGATACCCGAACCACCTCATCTGCCTTCTCTCAACCTGGAGAAGCAAAGGCTCGACACCGAGCACCTCCTGGATGGCAGAGCTCCCCACCGATCTCTGAGTGAGAGCCCAGCCACCCTGCGGAGGAAGCTCATTTCGGCCGCTTGTAATGTTTCAATGCTTGTTATTATTTATTCCGCAGAAAAAATTTAACCCAGAGATGCAGGCTTCTTCTGATATTGCAGACAAAATAATAGTGTGTAAGAAAATAACATGGACTTTTATTTACATTTAAACCTTTACTTGAAGAACTGGAGCTGATTGTGAAAGATAAATGGGCAAAGTACCAGCAAGAAGTGGGTCTACAATTAGAAGTAATCTCTTGCAAATCTGAGAAAGATTTTTTTTTTTTATTTTTGTTTTTTTAAATGAGTGAATTTGTTCAATGGTAGTTTAGAAAATGCTTATGCACATTTGTACAACTTTTAATGTCATATTACAAAGACACAATCTTTAAAAAGCTTGTTACATTTTCAGTAATGTTTGTTCAAGAACAAATTTAAGAATAAAATTTTCAAGCAGTATATTTATGAACACCTGACATTTTGTTTGACTGCATTTTGCAATTAAATCAGCACAACACCATTTATACGTTCATCTACGTATATCTACATACTGTAGAGGTACAGTTGTGTGCATCCCCAGCGGTACTTGAAAAGACAAAAAAAAATTGCAGTCAAAACTTCCATAATCATTAAAAAAAATACATGTACTGTAATTGCAGAAACTAAGAGCAAAGCTGTTGAAGGAAGAATGCAACCTCAACCGACCACCGTAAGTTCCAAATTCTGTCTAGTCCATCCACTACGAACTGGTTTGAGTTGACCAATAAAAAAGCAACCGCATAAGTGTTTTGGCTTTTTTTAAATCTTTTTTGTAGTTATTAATGAAATCAAAGCAGAAGAAGTCCAGATTCATCATGCTTACCAAAGCATGCTTATCAAAAATTATTACCCAGAGAACAAAGACAATTACGGCTGCAAATTACACACACACACATGCATTCTCTAATTCAGGGAATGCAGATGATACAGGACATTATCTGGATTAAAGTTAAAAGACACACACACAGGAAGCACACTAAGGTGTGTCGTCCTTGCAGAGATGGTAAAGTAGGCAGGTATTTACAGTCCTGCTTGGCTTATCAGATTTCAGAAGCTCCCCCGAGGCGCTGTAACACAAAAAGATAGATAGCCATCCAGGCATAACCTTAGACACACACGCAGAGACGAAAATGGCAGATAGATGACAACCCAAGCATGACATCAGACATCATCCCTGATTACCGGCAAGCTGTGAATTAAATGAAGGCATAAACAGAACAACTCTTATACTTCTGTGGGATATTTTGCAACAAAATCAAGGAGTGTGTGTGAACGTATCTGTCATCAGTCACTCGGGAGTGTTTACTATTCTCATTCCAGTTGCGTTGTCATAAAAATAAACTGTTCACATAAAATAAAAATCTTGGCAGTTTTTTTTACATAAATAAAGCAGGTGGGAGTTTGATCGTATCACATCTGAGTTTATTTTGTCACCTTTAACCACCGCAATGGGATTTTTTTTGTAGAAAAATGCATACAAATTGTAATTATTTAGTTGTGAAGAAGGAGGTTAAAAATGCTGTTATTGTTTCAGAGCAAGGTGAGCCATGCCTCACCTAGAAGATAGCATCTGATTTCACATCAGCTCTGCCTCTAGGCCCCGCGGACACACCACCATTTATTTAACTCTAATCATTTTAAGGTATCTTCTCTCTTCCACTATCACTAAAGGTAGATTGAAGGAGATTAAAGGAGAGGAAAAAAGAGCCAAAAGAAAATGAGACTGCGAGAAAGAGAAGAAAAATTTTTTGAAGAATGATCATTCCGATTTAAAATTTCATTTTTTTAAAAATGTGTCACAGAAAAATAAGACACATAGATGATAATGTAACGAAGGGGTTTTTCAGAGGTCAATGGTCAAATAATGTAAGTGACAGCACGCACTTTGAAGTCTCGCAGCAGGTATCCCCGCACCCTCCTCTTCTTCCCATCCTCCCTCAGGCTCTGTGTCTGGCTTTTTCATACTTTCCCTGCATTTTTTCTCCGAATCTGCAAAACCTGTTTCTGCACACTTTGTTTACGTCCCTCTGATGCAAACAAAATAGTTGGATAATAATTGCTATTCTTCTTTAGAAAGTTTCTGTTTCTTATAAATTACATCATTTTTCTCACTGCTAAATATGCTAAATAATAAGATTAATGAGATTTTTTACATGATCTTATTGGGGTCATTTTAATATATTTATGGTTTAAATAAATTTGCAAGGTTATTTGTTGGATTGTTTAGGGGCAAATTTAGAAACAGCAGTTTAGAAAATATTTGCAAAGTCATAGAAAGTAATCGAATAACCTTTGTGTTTTTTTAACTAGTGCACATTACTAGAATTAAGTCTTTGGATTTCAGCCAAAATGCTTGAAGGTATCCAATTTTTTTTGTTTGGTTTCAAAGTTTAATGCTTAGATTTGAAATGATCAGATTTCTCAAACTGGTTTCAGTTCAAATTAAGTTCAAATGCCATTTACACTTGTGTTTGACGATTCTTTATTTTAGTTTATAAAGTTCATCTTATTGCAGCAGGTATGAGAAAATAGTACGTCCATGTCAAAATAAAGTTTATGACAGATTTGTGAATCAACCCTGTTTGGTTCATCACTCTTTCACTAAGTTTTTGGGATCCAAATACTTCCAATCATTTACAACTTCTAACTTGTCAAAGTATTCCATGATTAAAGCAGTTTTTGACACTTTTTCCGACAAAAAAAAAGAACTTTGGAAGAGGAGTAACAACCCAAGACAGACATGAAATGTTTAGTGAAAACATTCAAGAAAAATTTTCTTTGCCTTAGGGATGGATCTGAGATCTGCGTGTGGAGCCTGCACACACAAACCTCACAATGCATACACATCCACCACTTAGCACACCTTTCTGTACGTATTTCCACACAATCACAGATGCTATTAGCTATTATAGGATTGAACGTGCACGCACAGTCACACACAGAATTACACACAAGACTCTGGAGGTCTCACACACAACCGTTCTCGGATCAGTTTCTTTTCAGCAGTTCTGCAGTGTCCCTGGAGTGCCATAGTAGCAGAGCGCCGTGTCATCTAAAGAGCAGACATTTGTACCTGTTACTCCTTTGCTCTGATGAGAAGCTGTGATGCCACCACTTCCAGCAGGTTCTTTCGTGGGTGTGAGAGAGAGAAAATAAAAAAAGCAAGCTGCAAAGAGGAAGCTGTTGATAGAGAAGAGGAGGATGACAGGCAGGGAATGCAGACAGAGGGAGACAGAGAAAAGCAGCATCAATGCCAAAAGCCTTTGAGCAGAAACGAAACATGATTCCTCACATTTAAATACAGAAGAAACTTTTCAAACAGATTTAATCTGGGTCTTTTAAGGTGTTTTTACTTGAATTTGTATGATAATCATTATCGTTATAGTACAACTCTGAATCCGCTGCTTCTTTAAAAAGATTATTCTTGCATCCTTAAAAACTAAACGAATCACCAACAGTGTTTGACAAGTTACTCTGAAACTGTAACACATTAAATTTAAGTAGTTTCAAAGATAAAAATGTAACACATCATTACAATACTACTGCTTCAAAGTGAATTTAGATACTTTTAGCTGAACAAATGTGTTTTAAGACATCATGCAATACTGATTATATTACATTCATGCATGATTACTGCTTAATTTATGCACATTTCATGTCACAAAACGTATCATGTTTTAACAATCTTTCATTTAATTGAAAAGTGCTTTCATCATGTGCAAAAAAAAAATACAAATTACAAAACAGTGCCTGAACTATATTTTCATAGATTGAGCAAAACAAGTTACCTGAAATTTTTAATGCATGCTGATTAAAATAAAACAAAAAATTGTGGCATTCGAAACTAAAAAAGCCACATATGAAAGACTTCAAAAGGTCTTGGTCTTCATAATGCTGAATCCTCTCCCAGCTGATTTACGGCAAGAGGTAGGGTACACCCCGAACAGGTTGCCAGTCTATCACAAGGCCACACACACTAATTTCTAGTGGCAATTTTCATAGCGGCAATTAAACAAACATGTTTAATTGTCCAATGTTTTTGGACAGTGGGAGGAGACCGGCGTACCTCGACAACCCTCCGCATACACGGGGAAAACATGCAAACTCCACACAGAAAGGCCAGTGTTTTAAGTTCGCTCCAACCAGGACTTGAATCCAGATCTTCTTGCTATAAGGCCACATAGCTAACCACTGCACCACCGTGCAGCCCAGCTTGAATCTTAATATTTAAATTAATTTTCATGAGGTATAGATAAAAACGTGAGAATAACAATGTGAATATATAACAAAAAAACAAAACAAAACAAAGAATAATTAAGCACGTTAGCATTAGCAACAAGTCTACCAGGCTGCTGAACAGGAAGGAAGTCAGCACTGTAATTCTTTATTTACACCGTTTTTTAGCATAATTTTTTTTTCATCTATCGTTTTCATCTAATTAATACACATCAAAGCACTTCATTTAAATACACATGTCATGTTACTGACATTGAGATTGTAACAAAAAATATCAAATTTTTTCTTGGCAATTACGGAAAAAATAATAACCAATGTAAATCTAAGGAATAATGTGTTGAATTTGTAATTTGTTACACCCAACACTGATCAACAATGATAAATCTTGGACTGAAACTGAGAGGTTTTTTCTATTTTATTCTGTTACAGTGACAAAGAAAAGACATGAATCTTTCATTTGAACATTTCAGTTTGAGTTCTCAATGTAATTGAGCCTCTGGGAATAGTTTGGGAAGGTCTTTTTGGGGTCACTGCCAGAGGCAGACATGCGTTGCCCCAGGCAGTCTTTCTGATCACCTCTTAAGCTGAATTAGCCTTGGGGACTCACACAGTTGTACGGTCATAATTCTTTTTTCAGACACAGTTATGCATGATTTTTTTTTTACTAAAATCAAATTGTGATCATCACATCATAGATTATTTCGGTTTTAGCTCTGAATATTAATATCAAACATTGTTAAATCCATTGTAAAGTTACTTTTTTTGTTAAAACATCCTTACTTTTTTCTAGTCGAGAGCATGTATGTATCCCAGTTTACATGTTTTAGTTGCCTCTACGTTACACACTAATGGGTTGTCCTCCTCTTTTTTTTTCTGCCTCTCTCTGTCTCTTTTTTCCTCCCTTTCTCCTCATGCTGTGCTCTCACTAATGGACAGATGGCATCCCATTGTTTACTGAGCCAAGGTACAATGCCTTATCGGCCATATTAGCGGAAACTGGGCTAGCGTTTCTGCTTGACCCAGCTTAAATCTGCCACCAAAAATAGGAGGAGGGGTAAGAAAGCAGGATGAAGAAAAGAGGGAGGAAGTAATGAAAAATGACCAACCAATGAAGATTCTTACAAAAAAATACATGTTTTCTTTGCAATGCCATTTTTGTCTCCCTGTTACCTTGTTGACTCTGTTGTGTGTTTCTGTGTGGTATGATGGTCAACCCCCCCATTTTCTTTCTTACCGTCCAGTAATCAAGTAAGCTGTGACAACCCCATTATATACACTCACTAACATGTACACACACATATACGCACACACAAGCCTTGGGGCTAAAAGTTGATTTCTTTACAATGGGATTCAATCAGTTCTGAGCCAATCAGTAATGAGGCTTAATCAGCTGATCGATTGGAGAAGAGTGGCTCTGCTGAAGCGATCCCCGACCCCTTCTTCATTCAACACCAGACTGATGCCTTCAATACTCATTGCCATTCTGTTTGGAAGGTAAAGAGGTGGACTGTGTGGTCAGAGTTATGACTCTAAGCTTGCAAAGGAGGTAGCCTCAGAGAAAACTGACATGCTTGCATGAGTGCGTAAATTAAAAACTGTGACTTTAAAATAAGGCTGGATGGAAGGCCTTTAAGCTCCAGGTAGTGGTGACAAACGTACCTATGGCTACATGTTTGCAGAAACTAGTAGCAGAACTTGTAAATACTTGGAAAGTGGTTCCAATTCACCAGATCAGAAAAATAGGTGATACCATTTCATGTTTAAGGTATTCTGATATGCTGAGACGTGGCAGACAAATCAATGTCAGACAAATCAACGATTAACAACAATAGGTAAGGAAAGTGTTTCGTTTTTTCTTTTTTAATTAAAACACAAATCATGTAGAAGTGTCTGCATGGTTTTGGACATTTGTAACATCAGCTGTACAGTAGTGCAGAGGTTAGCACAGTGGCCTTTCAGCAAGAAGGTCGGGAGTACTAGTCCTGGAGTGAAAGTGAGGCTTGTTCGCATGTTCACCCTGTGTATGTGTGGATACTCCGGTTCCCTCGTACCTTAAAAAGGGCACCTGTGTCAGGGCCCAGGACACTCTTGATAAAGGCATTCATAATCTCAATGAGTTTCTCCTTAAGAAATAATAATAAAAAAACATATCGGCCCTTTACGAACTGTTTCAGACTCTGCGAAGCTCAGGAATGAATCTTTTATTGGTGACCAGTGTAAGAACTAAACTCAGGAAAGCAGGTTCTTTTGGTCTTCCCAAAACGATGCAACAGTCCTCTACTTTCAAAGCATTTAAATCCAGACTCAAATCTGCACTTTACGGTCATTCATATGTCGATTGAAAGCATTTGTTTCATCTGCACTCTTCTTAAACTAATTCTTAACTATTCCCTATTCATTTTATTTTACGTACTTTTTATACTGTTGCTTTATATTTGGTTGTGTGGTGCATTTTTTAATTAATTTTTGTATGAAGTGTGCTATCCATTATCATTCATATAAGCTTACCACCATATGGTTGAAATTTATTTGTATCTAGCATGATAGACATAGAAGATCCTCTAGCACTGACATCAGTGACTCTTATTGAATAATGTTGGGCAAGCGTGAAATCCCGTCTTGTTTTTTCTACTTTTCTTTGGGTTTTTGTCTCCGACCAATAAAAATACTCACCTGGCATCAAATCAGAACTTTGGATTGGCTGTGGGTTAATGGTTTTAGTTCACCATATGAAAATGATTAGTAGATATTTTCAATGTCTGACAGTGTCTGCAGTTCATATATGTACAGGTATATCATTTTTAGTACACGTACTGTATTTATATGCACAGGTCCAATCAATGAAGGCTGGTAATCAACATTGCAAATAATACTGTAAATGTATAAAGACTTTACATATAACATGTAACCTGTAACTATTAACATGCATATCTTCAAAGGTTTGCATTTTTTTGAGAGTTGTGGAAAGTGGTTCGGATTTTAATTGGACACAAAATCCAATCAATTTTTTTTATCTATTTTGTTGGTGCACTCACCCAAAACATTGGCTACACATCAGAAACGAGGAAAGCCCCATTTGAGTCACTCGAAGCTTTTGCTCCTCCCCACTTTTTAAACCCTAAGGGCCTGAGACCTGGGGAACTTTGAATTATCCACAGACTCAACTCTCTTCTTCAGTTGCCACTGAATGGGCAACAGGCTTTTTACTACTTACTGAGCCATCAGTGCCTGAATAATAATAGAAAACAATGTCAGCATGCGGGGAGAAGTGTCACGGAGGGGGTTTACACTGTGGAGAGAGAGATAGAAAGAAAGAGAGAGATAGGGGTATCATTAGATAAGCCTGTCGGTTAATTAGCCCTGCTTCAGGAGGAGGGGACCCCCCTCCTGACGCCAAGAATGGCCATCAGGCGTTATCCGTGATCGCCTACTTTTTTATGGTCCTTTACAGACTCCACTGAGAAGGTTGTTAAGCAGCGTGGAGGACATATGGAGCCCAGATAGAAACATGCTGTTGTCAGTCAGTTGCACATTGACAGAGAGGAGAGGAAAAGTTTTAACATGGTTGCAGAGGTGGGACTGAAGGTGTTTGGTTCCAGTTGTTTGTTTGACAGGGACTATTAAATAGAAAAGGTCCTTCAGCATGTTGGAGGTGTTCTGACTATTCACCAGACTATCTGCGTAGGATGAAAGCTGACGCCATAGTTTACTCCATCAAATGTCTAAATTTCTTTCAGTTTACATCAGCAGCAAAAAAAAAAAAAAAATTCCCAAAGACATCAGCCAGAAACTGAGCTGTTGAGATGTTGGGTTGTTTGGATAGGATTTAATCTTATTTAAAGGGTCAATTCAAATACCAGAAATATTTTTTCCACTTCCTGTTGGCAGTGAGTCATCTAGAAAGTCTGAGTTTTCTTTGGACAAGTCTTCAGACGTCAACAATGTTGCCAGGTTTGGTTTTTAGGAAAAACATATGGCATCGAAGTTTATTTAGTGGTTTTTTTGGATGCATTTTGGAAACATTCATTCCTGAAAGAGTTACGCTTTGATTTTTGATGCAATCCACAAATATCTTATTTGTATTAAGTCTAGCAATAAAAAAAATTTACGTTTTTTTTTTTTTTTTTTGCTTGACACATAAATTTTGTTTTACTTTAGGTGTGTCTTTTATTGCTCAATTTATTGGCTCATTTTATATTCGGGAATATTTAACATGATGATACTTAATTAAAGTAATTCTAATCTTATCTAATGATTACATTTTTGTTTTCATAAAAGAGGCATTATCACCCTATTCCACAACTTTTCCCTCTTCTGTGTCCTTTTTTTCACACTTTCCTTCTTCTGCTCTTTTCTATCCTTTATCCTTTATCCACACAGCACTTTGTGAAAGCCACTACATTTTTTACATCACCTCTTCACTCTTCTCTCCTATTCTCTCACTGCAGTGGCTGAGCAGGCCGAGCCCCGGGGCAAGAGAAGCAGCGCCCAGATCTGTTCTCTGTCGTATGACTAGTTATTTTTATCTCCAGTCACTTTCTAGACCCAAACAGCTCCATCTCCATCTCTCTAACATCATTCTTTCTGTTTCATTTTGTTTCCTTTTTCACTTCATTTTGATTTTTCTTACTGTTTCTTGGCAGGGGGCCTAGCTTACTCACCACGCTGCAATTGCAGAGTACGACGAGGTGAGTGGGCAGCGCTCGCATGCATGCACGCCTGTTTGAGTGTGTGTAGTAAAGTGATTCAGCTTGCTTTTTGTCATTGATGTTAAAACACAAACCTGCTATGTCTGCTGGTAAACAAGGAAATGCTCCTGAAAACCACACACTTACCTAAAAAGGAACACAATAACCTCAGGTGATGACAATTGATGACTGAATCTACGAGTGACTGAATTTGAATCACTTGCATTTGCAGTTTTAACAAAGTATTAAAATCCGTTAAAAAACGAGCGTGTATACAACTCGCAGCCACAAAATCAGACTCCAGCTAAAGAAAACACCTCAGAGAGTTGTGGGCATTTTGGTAAGAACTAAATATCATGTCAGAAAAAAAAAGACTCACACAGACACACAAATTGATGTACACTACACATTCCACATCTTCTGGAGGAAGCCCATTGTGTGGAGGGGAGATCGATGGAGGGGTCAGGCCGTGTCAGAAGAGGTAAGGCAGAAACAAGCAGAAGATTGTTTTCTGCGTCTCTCTCTGCTCCGCTGTCTGGAGACCCTGCTGATCAGTGCTTTGTACCAGGTTGCAACCTTTCAGTTCAGGGAGAAGGCATTGCTCACTCGCAGCAACAGATTTTCTCTGCTAACGGAGTGGAAAATGTAAAGCGAACTGCTGTATATCACCCCAACAAAATGTTTCAATTTGTTTTTTACACAAACCAAATACATAAATTTGGTTTGTAAAGTTTTGTAGCAGGATTTCTCTTCAGTGATTCTATCTAATATATATATATATATATTCTGCTTGGATAGGTAGAGAGAATCCAAAGTAATGGCGGTATTGGTGTATATCTGGTATGAAATGCATTTAGCAGAAGGGCACTCTGTCTTTATCATAACTGTTCATTCTTGGCATCTCTAGCTGTTAGCAGCCATAATGTGTTATTTTCAGATGCTGGCCCCTAACTGATAACTGTGGGAAAAGACCATGTGGTCCACCACACTAGCCCTGCAGTCTCATCCACAATGCTCTGCTTTGTCCACCTCACCTCCCTACTGCCCTATCTTGGGCAGTACATAGGGTTGGCATTGTGCTTAATAAAGTTGTAGTAGCCCTACGACGCCTGACTTCCTTGTGCAGCAAAATCCTCCACATCGGGGGTGTAACATGCTGGGACAAAAGACTTCCACTACCATTTCACCCTCTTGTCAATCCGAGTGCTGCTCCGTACAAAAATAAAGAATAGAGCTACCTCTTGTGAAGTTACATCAAGCCATGAAATGCAATTATCTTTTGAAAACCTAATGGTGTGGTAAATTTCTGATGTATTTAAAATAAAGGGGATTCTGTCTGGAGGGCAGATCATTGACATAGCTAATGAGTTGGCCCTGGCTGGCACCAAACCAAGCTAATGATTCACTGGAGCGTTCTTATGATGCTTCAGCCCTCATGTGACCCTTTTAACATCTTATTAGGGTGTTGTTAAATGTGTATGGATGTGGTGTGGAGATGCTAGCAGTTAAACTCAAGGTACCTGGTCGGCATGGACTTTATTAGATGTAATCTACACCACTTCACGACTTCAATAGATGAAGCTGCTTGATTTTATTTGTTATTTTCATGCAACGAGTGTCTTTATTCATTAATTTTTTTTATTTATAGCAGGACAATAGAAAAAAAATTATCAGAAATAAATCAATTTGACTGAAATTACAGCTTGAAAAATATTAGGAAGAAGAAAACTTAAATCCTGATCTTGTTTCATACAAAAAAGACAAACAATTGCATCTTATTGCTGAATGTAAGAGTTCAAAAAAGTAATTTTTTAGTGACATAAATCATCTATAAACATATAAATAAGTGTGATGAAGTTTTAACAATTGTCAAAATGAGCCGAGGCCAATGTGATGATAACATAATGACAAGGAGATTTCATCATTTTTACTTCTCTTAGCCACATTAAAGGCTTTATTAATTAATTTTTTAATCAAGTCCAAGAAGACTATTATTGATTAAGGCCAAAATCTTACATCATATGAAAAATATTTTTACCATGTGCTATGATGCAACTTATGAAATGTTAACATCGAATGTCATACAGTTTCTATTTTGATTTCAATTCATGGCATTACTGTACATCTCAATAATGAGTAGCGGTGCAAGCTGCTTCAAATTCCTGCGAGTATCTATGGGATATTATGTAGCAAGACAAGTCATACGTGCAACATGCCACAAGAATAAAACCACTGACAGGTAGTTGTTCCAATGTAACATTCGATTGAGAAAAAAAAAGTTTTCTCTTATTGAATTGAATATACTTTATTGATCCCCGAAGGGAAATTTGAGTGCTGCTGTGCAAAGATCAGGTGTTAAACACCTCAATGCCCCCTCGACCCAATCCACCAGCGTCCCAGTCTGGTCACACTGCGTCCAACCTGGCAACCCAAAAGCTGGAATCTGGAATGGGTCACAAAGCCAGGCCGCAGTGAAGAACACCAAATTGGCCTATCTGTATTTCACTGGGTCCAAGTGTGCGCCTCCAGTTCCTCAAGCAAGCAACTGACTGTTTCCATGGAAACCGCAAAAACACCGGACCCGAAGCACCTCCTCTAGACAGTTAAGCTTATATTAAGGTTTCTTCACCTGGGTAGATGTTAGCTACTAAATTGGTGCAGAAAGCACCAAACTAGAGGCAGTCAGAAGATACCAATTATCATTTTTATAGCATTTGATGTCATATGTTGGGAAGTAAACCTCATCCTCAAAGATTTCAAATATATAAGTTTGTTTTTGCACAAATGTTTATCGCACATATCTGATCTCCCACAATCACAAAATTTCAACCAGAATAATCAGCCAGCCAATCAGGCGCTTCTGTTGATCACTTTGGTATTTCCCACCCTCTCTGCTGCATGTTCATTTATTTTTTTCTATATTGAAAATTTTGTTTGCCTCACAAAATACAGCAGCTTCTGCCAAAATTGAAAGAGCAAAATGTCATGAATTACGCGTCGTACCTTCTCCCATTTAAAAGTTTGTCATCTCCATACAAAATGAGTCCAGACAGTTGACATTTCCAATGATTGAATGAACATTGATCAAACGGTGTGTGTTATTAAAGCAGGTGTTTTCAGAATTTCTAATCCCTTTTTGATCTCTGGACATGTCTCTGCACATTCAGTTGGATTTGCATACATGCCGCTTGGGGTTTTATTTCACCAAACAAGTTGGAGTTGGTGTTAGTTAAAGTGGGAGGGGAAGCAAGCAGTTAGCTTGCTGTCTTTTCCTCAAACTAGCTGCACAATCGAAGTCAAAGATTTTATGGTCATGGAAACATTTTGACTCATGTGTCATGAGATGCCGAGACCTCCCTGATCTTGTGCTGCTTTGCAAACGAACCCCATTAAGAAAACTCTTCAGCAAGGCAACATAAACAAGATACTCTTGCTCTTGACTTTTTCTAGTCAGGGCAGCCCTTTATCACCCTCTCTGAGTTTTATGAAGGGAGGACTATCTTTGAACTATCATTTGACATCATGTACACATTCCTGCTAGCAGATGCTCCCTTGTGATATGCTGCGTGTGTTTCCCCCTATTCTATGTTGCTCAATGGGTTGCTTTCTTCCTTTGCTGGGTACCCCTCCTCCCCTTTATCCACACACAAACATATAGACCATGTCAGCCACAAAGTCCATTCAGCTGATGGAGACTGCTGGCTGAGGGAGGGGTGGGGAAAGCCACCACATGATAGTGGGCCTGGCCCCTCACAAAAAAACCACCTTTTCTGTCTGAGGGGAGAAACAGACAATGCTTTGTGGGCCGTAGAGAGGGAGTCTACCCCTTCCATTAAAGGCACTGACACCCAGCTGCTTAAGCACGTCAGCCAAACCATGGACCATTGTTTCATGCATGCCTGCTTTAGTCTCAATCCTTCCTCGATAGGCCTTTAGAGATGATCAATGGCTACGCTCTGCTGGAGTGGCCGAGGGTCTGCGGCACCCCACAGGTCTCAATACTGGGCCCACTCTTCTTCTGACGGATCGCCTGTCACTCTCCACCCACTCCACACCCCTGGCCTGTAAGAGGCACTCGTCCTGTCTCCTCAATTAAAGTCACACAGCAGGTCATAGACTCTTCACGACTGGTTGCTGGTTTTGTCAGGCCACAGCAGAGCAGTGTTTTTTCCTCCTCACAAAAGTGCAATTTTTATTGGTTTGGAGACAGCATGAGATAGGTGTAGCAGTTCTTATAGTCTCTCATTTTACAACAGCTTTTAAAAAGCTAATGTCTGTCATCTCATCTGTTTGGTGCAATTAAATTCTTCTTTTAGTGGTATTGTGAGGAGGCCTCGGCGAACACGTCCATCAGAAGAAGAGCTGTGCATAGAAGACATGCTCAGTTAGACCGCATGGTCATAAAGGTTATATTAATGGTTTATGTACCCCACTGCAGCATTGTTAATGGCACATGGCATTTACTGGGTGCTGCAGAAGAAGGCCATTCAATCCACTGTATGGTTTATCTATCATGTCAAGCGCTCAATAAAAAAGCCCTCAGTAATATCAAAGGAGATTCCACACAAAGACTCTACCCCAGGGCTAGGTTTAAACCTTCTCTTGTATTCTACATAACAAAATGAATAGTTTATACTTTCAAAATCCGTCTGAAATTAATCAAATTTAATTCCTCTTTGTGCCATGTCTAAGTACACGGACGCACATAGACGAGTACACACTGCACAGACATGAATGTGTGTGTACACCAGGCAACAATACCCTCTGCTCTGAGGTGAAACAAACCCTATTAAAAGAATTTTGGGGATTGTTTCCAATCTGGCTCGGCCAAAAAGGTTGAGCTTGGTATTTATTTTTTTTTGGTGTTCTTATTCTTGTGGAGGGGTTCAGACTTGTCAAAATGAGTCCTGTCGAGATGGCACCTCTGCCCCAAAACACAGTCAGTTTTACAATCCAGGCTATGTTCATGCAAAACATGATAATAATGATGATGACTGAGGTTATCATGGAGTATTTACTGTGCATGGTGGATTCCACACAGTGTGAATGAGCAAAACATCTAACCATAAGAGAGTGAAATGGGGAAATCAGGAAGAAACATTGGTGAAGGGTGGGAGTGTGTGTTTGGGTGGGGGTGCTGTGTCTCTAAATGTGTTGCTTGATTGAAGTACGTAAGGTTCTGAGCTAATTACATCCAGAACCACAGCCTAGGAACAGATGCCACACTTGTGCATCAATAAATGCTTATAAGTAACTTATTTAGAGCTGCTTGCCATGCAAGGAAATGGCATGACTTAAAGCACAAGTGCCCGGAGGCTATTCCCCGGCTCTTTGTCTTGTCATCCTGCATCTTTTAAATCTATTCACCGCTTCAAAACAACACAGCCAGACAGAAGGGCAGGCAAAAAAAAATGGTAGTGGAAGGGAAAGAAAAAAAGAGACAAATATTCTCACTTTGCAGACAGTATTGTGTTTTCCGTTTAAGTTGTCTGCCATCAAAGAAACAGTGTCTTCTCTTGCATTTGTGAACCATAAAGTAGTGGTGAGAGCTCTGTTTTAAGGCCGGGATTCTATTTGATGAAATGCAGCTGTTCTTTAAAGTTTTAAGATAAATATGTTTTGACGGGAGCATAGAGAAATATATTAACTTGACAAGTTGCTGCCTATGTTTTTTCTTGGCTTTTGATCTAATGAAAATGTGTTTTGTAACAAATTAAAGGTTTCTCCCACCTTTATGACGGCATCTGGGGTGAATGCAATTTTTTTTCGGTTTTTGATTTGCTGATTAAGCGGTACATGCCATCATCTTTCAAGGCCTCGCTGAGTGACAGACTCAAACAGTCAGTTTACTGAGTGGATGATTCGCATATATAGAGCTTAAAATGTGTAATCAAAGCCAGACGTTAACTCTCTTCATGGATAACAAGCGATTCCTGTTGCCACAGGTATGAAGCTTCACTTTCCATTACATGATTTTTACTGACAGTGAAGCTCAACATTAGTTTTGAACTGTCTCAGGCTTGAAGCAGCATTTAAGTTAAGAACGTAAGACAGATTGAAACCTGCTTTTGTCTTTTAAATTCTTCCATAATTGCTGTGTGACCAGTTTTACGTTCTTCTTTTTTTTGTCCAAAGATTCCCGAGTGACAACCTATGCAAATCAAAAGGAAATACAGAAACACAAATTTGATTGTGATGATGTGCATGTTAAACACTTAGATTTGCTATTTTAAGCTATTTTTTTTTTTGTGATTGAATAAATCTCAGGACGCAAGTCTGCATTGACACAAAAGACTCAGAAAAATTTGGCAAATAAAAAGAAAAAAACATCTTCAGTCATCACTTTCTCAAGCGTATGATGTAAGCCTGTGAAATTACCTGGGAATTCTAGCTTGTATGACCAGCTTGTGCACCACTCAGAACAAAAACATGCTAATTACTGAACAGAGCTATCACTACTCCCTTGACTATTTGTTCTCTTGCTGAATGTGAGACGCTGTTTTGGAATAGATGATTGTCCCCCACGAATAATTAGACAGGTTTGCATTTTTCATGAGACTAACTCATGGTTTCTACTGTACATTTAGTCACCCCGCATTGCATATAATCTGAGAAATTAACATATTTGAAATATGTATGATCTTTAAGGGCTGTGCCTTGTGTTGTTACCATCAGCAACCTCTGTAATGAACACAAAATTGAATCAAATGAAAGCAGAATGCATTTTATTTTTTAATAATTACTAATATGAACATCTTTAAATGTCTATATTAACCAGCACAAGCCCAGAAACACTCATCGAAGATAACATTTTATACCACAAACACATGCAATTCTATTTTAAAAAGTTGCATGGAGGTCTTTGCACGCAATTTGCATCGGTGTTCGTGCACACTTGCTTACAAATATGTGTCTAATTAGCCAAGCTGTTTATGAACTCTCGTTGTGGACAAACAAGGAGGGGACTAAAAGGAGCAAATAGAGATGTTTCTGGAGAAGGTGCTGCTACCAAACATGGTCAATTTTCCATGACATCACTCAGCTGGTATTAACTACCATACATCTATCCTCTCCACCACCCAGATGAGAAGAAAGGGGCAAAGAAGTTGCCCGTGTTCAGGTTTTATTAGGGTGGCTCGGTGCCAGAATCACTACTCAGTATGTTTTACCATGTGAAACTTTTCGGGATGCAAATGTGGTGTTGCTGTACAATCTGATAAAGCAACATCATCAATCAAAGTTTTTTATTCATCTTTTATAAAATGTAGATCATATAAGATTGAGTAAGATTCAATATTTCCTAGAGAGACAGCAGAGTAGTTAGTAACTCTCCCACAGTGTGCACAAAGCTTTTATTTTCCACACAATCAGACTTCAGGCATTGTTAGTAGCTAAGTACGTGGAACATAACTTTTCCCGATGTGGAGCGTGTCTTTAAATAAAGCACAGTGTGTGATAAATATATAAAAGATCAACAACCCCTAATCCACAGTGTCTTGTTTCACCTCCAGGGCAAGAGGTGGAGGTGAGCTGTTTTGTAGAGAAGTACCATATTTTAATGCCTTAAAAAATTACTGCTCGCTCTTTTCTGACTTGTTCAGGCAGCACACTAACACTCCTGGCATATAGACCTCTTAGATTCACTTCTTTCCTGCACCCACAGCTGCAAACACCACCCCTGATCGTTTTGATCTAATTTCCTCTTTTTTTCCTTCTTCCTTTACCTTTCCTGCTGAAATTGATTTCTGCTTGTTTGGTTTGGCAGTAATAAGATCAACAGTGGGATCATGTTTCAATGGCATACTACCTTGAACCCCAGGCAAATGATTTGTCCAAACTTAATAATGGAAATACTTAGGATGTATTGGGAGATGTAAACAGTAGTTGTAATAAAAAAGTGCCGGAAGCTAAGCGCTCCTTTAAGTTGCAAAGCCTTTCCACTTATGTTGGCCGTACACACCTCAGGCTCTCCCCAAACACCATGAATAAAATGTATCCCCATTTAGCCCGGCGAAAAGTCACCCAATAAAAGCTATTTAACTGGAGTGCAGTGTGGAGTGTGGCATGTTTAGTCCACAAAGTTTGACCGCCAATGACAAAGCCATCAGCAGAACAGGAAGCAGTTTATGCTTTCCCGCACAGATGGTTGGTTTAAGCCACAGTTCAGGTTGTACACATTTACAGAAACTGGTTTCATCTAACTTCGTAGTTTTTAATACTATACCACTTTTTACTTTAAATCCAAGCAAAAAATCACTTGCTAGTTGGCCTTATGAAAATGACTTTGTATGGTTAAGTTGAAGACTTAATGGGTCTTGTAAAGGATTTTAGGAGGTAACATCTACTTCAAAACCTCTTGTCAAAAGCTTGATTTGATAAAAGTTGCTAAACTAGCAAAGTTCGATTAGTATTTTGATCCATCGGTTTCCAATCAAATCCATTTAGAGTTTTGTGTACATGCTATAGCCTCACACCTTGGATGCATTGGGCCACTGACATTCCTCAAAGAGAATTAGATTAGTTACACTCCATGCAGGATGGCAGACTAACTCCCTGTCTTCTGCCACAACCTGAAAACGAATCCATTCAGGAAACGCTTCACATCCGACCTCCCCTTTCCCACAGATCTTTTCCTTATAAAGATGCCTTAATACATGACAGAAACTTAGTGAGCAGAAGCTTTCAAACTAATTTCTTTTAAAAACTTTGTAGAGCTTGTTTTTTTTCTCCCAATACTCAAATCATTGAAGTATCAATCATTGCACAAACAAATGAACTTTAAATCTTCTCTTAAAACCTCGAGTTAAAAATAATAACTGATTGTACATGAGCAGATGTGACTCAAAAGCATCCAAAACCTTCTGCAGCTGCACTCTGTTGAGCTATTGACCGAAAATAGACATATTCATGGTAAGTTTAGTTCTGTGTTGTGCTCAGTGTTGTAAGCCTCATGAAGTCCTTGTGACTAGGCCACAAAATCAAGATAAATAGTTTATGGCTAGAAGACCAAAATCCTCACATTTCTGAGAAGTAAAGACTCAAATAAAACAGAAAAAGTTCAAATTGGGGAAGATGTTTGATCACATATATTTTCAAAGTAGTGTATAATCAAAGCAAATTAAAAAAAAAAAAAAGAGGTTCATTGCTTCCACATACAACCAACCTGCAAACATTCTTTCATTCACAATATCTTCTCCAAAATTCTTTTAAAACAGATACGACATTGTTAACCAAAAGTCAAAGGTCTTTTTATCCTGTGAAAAATTAAATATGTCAAACAAATTCTGTTCAAATTGAATTTGTCATCATGTAACTTTAATTTCTTCTTTCTTTCCATGAGTGAAATGGTCAATTTGACACGATTGATAAGCCAAGAAGAAAAGCGGTGTCAGACATTGGCTCGCTTTGTTGGGACTCTGCTAATGACTGTGAGTCTGACATGTTTATACTTAAATCAATTTGTATTATTGCAGTTCGAATCAGTGTCCAGACTGTCACGGCTTTTATTATAATGACTGTGTTTTCGCTGCATTAGTCATTTTGTTTCTTTGAAAAAAATAGACTGACAAGAGAATCAGTCTACGTGTTTAATTTTCATCAATTCCCATCAACAATGTTTCATGTCAGGAGTTTTTTTACTGGAATTACTTAATATATTAGACCAAACAGGAAAGAAAGAATAAACTGTATGATTTGAAGCTGTCATCTCCTTAGCTGTTTAATTTTTTTAAACCCTTTTGCAGGGGTAAAAATGAAAACCCACAAAGTTGGTTGGAATAAACAGCGGGATATGTGTCGTGTGGGGGCGGACTCGTAAAACACCTGTTTGCAGTATGAGGGCCTGAAAGCAGAAGTTGTTAATTGCCGACCATAAATCGCTCACTCCATTGTTCTGTCACCAAGTTTCAAGCCTGCTTTTCTCTGTTGGATTCATAAAAAAAAAAAAAAACTAAAGCTCGGTTGAAACTACACTACAACGTCCCCCAAACGCCATTTTAGCATCAAACGGTTGAAAGCATCAATCAGCAAACGCTCCACGTGAACCTGTAAAACTGGAAAACACACTTTTGAGCTGAAACCAGGATCAAAGATTCAGTCGGGGTTCTTTTGAATTCTTTGTAGATCTTTTGTTAATCTACATTGAAACACTGCTTGTATTTGAATTTGAGATTGCCAACTTTGTGCGAAGCATGTAATTTGCCTTTATTTTAAAAAAACCCTCCAACATCATTTATCAGTATATAGCTGCTGTTGACCTTTTGTTAGACCATGGGAGAACCAGCAGAGAGGGTTCTTTCTCTTTTCCTTTTTTCCCCTAATCAGTCTTTTGACAACAAACACAAATTGTTTGGGCCACAGAAAACACTGAAGGTGTGTGGATGTGTCTGAGAAATCCATTCAGACCTGTGTGTCACCTGGACCGCCTATGAACCTTTAGCCTCCTTTGACTTTTTTTTCTCTCTTCTTAAATGGGATGTCTCAGTCAGTACAGACAAGTCTGGACTGGTCAAGAGGATGACCTCTCACCCTCTGGCTGCCATCCCTCAGAATTACCGTAGAGTAGGGGAGCAGTTCACTGTAAAAAAAAAAAAAAAAAAAACTTCACAAAGACGGGAGGAGGAGCACAGAATATACCTGAGATCGTATGTGCTGATCATTTGCCTGCAGGGAGGGCCTCAATAAAAAAGCAGGCCTGTAGTGCAAAAAAAAAAAAAAAACACCAAGAAGTGAAGAAAAATAACACATTGAGTTGTAATATTTGGGAATTTGAAGATAAAATTGCAATGTTTCTTTATAAAGTTAAAGCAAATCATTTAAATGCCTGTTTAATTTCATATCTATCTACTTCCGTAGGGTTTAAAAAGTATAGTCAAACGAAGAGTGTGGGGGGCATTGTGAGTATTTCAATGACTGACAGAGGGAGCAAAAACAGGAAAGATAAGAGCCGCACCAGCTTTTCTACATTCTCAGTCTAGTTAATGTTGGGAGGCTCTAATAAAAAGCCACCATGTGCCAATTGAGCGCCTACAATTAACAGATTAGAGTGATAAAGAGGTTGCATGGCTGCGAGGCACAGGGCCGCCTCCCCGCGCCCTCAGGGCTCCAAGATGGGCAGGGGCTGGAGAAAGACGAGGAGGAGGGAGGTTGAACTGCTGATGAAGGGCCCAGATAATCTCTTCCTCCCTCCTTCTTTCTCCCCTCTTTCCCTCCTCCCCATTGCCCTCTCCTCTCACTTCACCTCCCCTCTTCCCAGCCACCCCACCCAATCCCTCGCACTCTGTGCCCCGGAGCACCTTTTGCAAATACCTGCTCAATATTCTAGTTGGGGGTTTCAGCAGCAGCCACGGTGGTGGGGCATGTGGTGTGTCTGCAGAGGGGAGATACAACACACAAAAAAGCTGCTTGAAACAAAAAGCGGAACATCTGCTAAAGCGATTGCGGGGTAAATATGTTTGACAATTATTGTTTACAGTGACAGTGGTAACAGTTTCAACACCGAAATCAAAACCCCACCATTTCTCTATTTGCAGTGAAACAGATGGGCCCTGAGCGATCCATTAGCAACCTGTCAAAAGCTTCATTCTCAACTTACTTTTATGCCTTTGCTTCTTCACAGTGTGACTGAGGAGAGGCTCTATTTGGGCGTAATGATTATTATCTATTTACCCACCATTAATCAGACACCTACTGTTCATTGTCTGGATAATTTTTTACACACACTCTCCACTTTCTACTCTTGCTGGTGTCTACTGCTTATACCTTCCTTACACGTTCATGTATTATTGATAGACACACTGTACGATGCATAGATAACGATTGGTTGTTTGTTTCAGCGGTGAGCATTTCTGATTTATATGAAAGATATTTTTCCAAACTGAACAAATTATTTAGAAGTTGTGTCCTTCATCTTCATCCTCACGCTACTGCACCTTAAGCTATGCAGACATGCATTTCAAGGAGCTTTCTTTTTTTTTAACAAAAATCAAGTATTTCATAGCAAGCAGATCATAGAAGTCATGCAACTCAGCTCATTTTATTACCTTCAAAAAGTCCCCCAAAAATTGGAGGAGTTATTTGTTGCATATCTCACATCAACGTCCAGAAAGATATTTTCTATACCACTAACCTTGTTGTGTTCCTGTGTAGCTCTAAATATGCCCAATCAAATAATGTGTTTGCTATAATTAACCCCACAGCCCTCTTTTGGGTCTAATTGGCACCTATTAGAGAGCTGTATGATTTCTTGATAAACACTGAGGAGAGAGAGGCACACTGGCAGCAGCGGTGGGCGTAGGTTTGATTGGTAAGCAAAGTGCGGAAGCAATGCATACCGGGGGTAACCAACATTTAATTATCAATGAGGTTTTTCGCAACACTTTAGAGAGGCCCCGGGCATCGTTTCCTTCAGTAGTAGTAATGGGCTCTTTTTAATGGAACTTGTGTTAAACACGGTGCTGCCACTGCTAAGCTTTGGCGTTCAGCCCCAGTCCTTAGTTGTGGCTGCTTTAATTTAGGTGACTACAGAGAGAAGACAGAGCACATTTAGCCTGCACGCTATAAAAGAATGCACCAGGCCCACAAAGGAAGATTAAGAGCTGTGACACTTTCTCAAGTTCTACATCTTCTTAAACTGATTAAATCTATTCTTTAACTTGTAATGCAAATTTTTTTTTTTAAAAAATCTCCATGTTTCAAACTTTTATGCCACAGCAGCAGAGTTTCATCTTTTTAATGGTTTGTGGTTGAATGTTTCTCTAAAATCAAACTTGGCCAGTTGTCGTCACAGTTGTTAATGTGGTTTCCCAGCGAGAATTTTATATGATCTGTTTCTGAATGTTTTTTAACCAAACACTTTTTTTTCCTGTATTTTGCCCACTCTATTAACCCTGTGGAGTCAAAATATGTTTTTCTTTTCTTTTTACAAATGTGGGCTATAAACACATTGGCAACTCGAAAACTTTGTTGTCATGAAGGCTCAATATGTTTCCAGATTTTTCGAGTTGAATACTGAGCCTCTGCTTTGGGAATTTATGTACTTTTGAAAGAGAAATTCCTTGTTTTATAGCCTTTCCATTACTTGGGCATTTATATGTATAATTTGATACCTTAAAACACCCCAAAATGCATTAACGTATTTCATTTTTTGTTACTGTTTCAACCCAATGCCATAAATTATTTTAACATATCGAGTAATTAAAGTTGCATCTTTTTGTGATCGTCCCATTTCTCTTTGTTTTGCAGGATTTTCTGTCAATGAAAACATTTTTATTAATTTTAAATTTTCTTTGTTAAAAATCTATAAAAATACAACAGAAAAGGTTTTGAATTTTTGAACTGAGCCTTCATAATTTAATGATAAATTTTAAAGTTCACAGTGGTGTGTGTGTGACTTTGAGTCTGTTCGAAGGAGCTCTGGCCTTCCTTCTGAGGCCTCAGGCTTTATCCTTCTCTTCCACTAGCACTTGCATTGGGACCAGAAGTGGGGTAAAGTGGCTCCAGGCTGCACCAAACCAAAGTCTGACCCAGTTTTCAGCGGGATGGGGTTTCTGATAGCAAGCGACTGGGACTTTCTGGATAACCCTCGATCAACACCAGTTCCTGTAATCTGGCCTAGCACGTGCCAATCAAGCAGACCACGATGACAAGCTCATGATGACACGGACATCGTCTGCTCTTCTCCATTCGCTGCCTGGACATCTCAAAAGCAAGAAAACATCCCAGTGATTATGGCATTTCAGTGTCAAGTGGCATGTTGAGTTTGGCCAAAACCTTGAGATTGACAAAGGAGAGACAAGATTATTTGTGAGATTTTCAAAGTTTATTGAGAAAGATTGAGGTTTCTTTCCAAACAACTCCCTCTGTAATGTTGGCAAGAACTTGTTTGCAGAAACAAACGATCAGATCACATTTACATCTTTCACATTTCCAACAAGCATGAAAGAAAATATTTTGTAAGTTTTGTTCTGTTCTGCGGTTTCCTGCAAAAAATAAGAACAATACAAGTTGAAGTTCAGAGATTCAAAAATGAAAAAAGTGTTTTATCAACAGAGGAAATTCCCCATTTTTCTTTTATCTCTTTTTTTTTCTTTTTTTGGACACTGAAGTACAATGGCGGTGAGAGACAGAGAGATACTCACTGAGAGAAAGAAGGTGGGGGTGGAAGAGGGGTTGCACATCTGAAAATCCACTGGCATGAAAGTGAGCCCCTCAAGCTAACAAATTCAGAGAGAAAATTACAGTTTTGTACATTTGTGTCAATATGCATGTCAAAAGGTAATTGGGAAATTGTACTGCAATGTCAAGTCCTTTTGGCAGTGTTTAGCCTGTGGTGAGATCAAAACCATTTCTTCACAGGCTCAGAAAGGCCGAGCCCGAGCTCCTCCAACTCTCCCAACCATGCAACACTCCGCTTTAAGCTAATAACGTGGCTGTTTATCGTAAAGTTATTACGTTACTATCAGCTGGGTTTAGAATCTGCCAGAAAAATGACAGAAAACTTAATTGTATCTCTGACCTGTCACAAATAATTTCACTGCATTCACAAGAGGCTGAAAATTCAATGACGATAAACATGAGAAAAATAATCTTCTTTTTCTTATAGATTTGTACAGGTAATTGAGTGGTTGTTTTATTAGTGAGAAAAAAAGATGGTGGACAAAATAATGCATGTAATTCTAACAACAGCCCGATATCGTCCAATACAAAAAATTTGTAAGATTACACGTGATCATTAAAAAAAAAATGAGGGGTGACAAATTAAAATATGAGCTACTCATCTCTGATATTTGTCCAAAAATTAGCCTCACTTTGATTTAGTTTTGGATTTAATAACTAATTACTTTACCTTTTTATAATGGCAGTGAAATCTGTTGGTTTTCTGTCTTAAAATATGAGTTTTGTCTCAAGACTGTCAGTCGAAAAATTTGTATATCACTTTTCGGTCTGACAGAAAAAAAAAAAAGTGAATGATGTGGAAATGAGAGGCGAAAAAATGTCAACAGCTTTCAAAAATGTTTTAGATGATCAAACCGTTATATTTCTATTTTAAAGGAGATGATTCGTTCAGATGGGTTGACCAACTGTATTTTGATTTGATCAGCATAAGATTTGGATCACAGTGAGGCCGAGATTTGGGCTTTTTCCCATCTTTTGTCAGATTTGATAAAATGTTGAAGAACATCTCAAAAACTTTTAAAAGACTTCCAGATTTTGGACTCTCGGGTCTGAAAATGATCAATACATGTCATTAACTTAGCTTTTAATCAATTATAGTTTCCTATTTTGTTATTATGCCAAGGATAATTTGTAATGATAATCAACATCCATTGTATAAATGTCTATTTTATTTTATTTTTTTTATTTATTTTTTTTAGATTGATCACAAACAACGACGTAGCAAACATTCTAAATAATTTATCAAATTATATTTTTGTAGACCAACCAAAACTGGAGCCAAAATAGAAAAAGGTGCCAAACCGTTGTTCAGCATTAAAAGTTTCTCACTAACGGAGTAAAAGCTTTTCTAACAATCAATTTATTCATTTTTATTTTTGGCTAAAATGATTGAAAAATGTCCAAGGATTTTTTTAAAAAATAACCTACTCATTGTCTAGAGTTTACAACTTTAAAAATGTATTTTGGAGGAAAAAAATCCCATTGAAAGTTTTGAGTTAAAACAAAACTTTTCTCAGTTTATTTTTTTCTTGCTCATTCATAAAAATTAGCCACATCTTTTATTTTGTTCCTTTACAGTATCAATATCCCTGAGCTATATTATCGACTCCTTTTTTTTTTTTGATGGTGTAATATAAATAATAGTGGTATCATTAATGATAAGAATATTTTTCAAATGTTTTGTTAAATCTTAGACAACAGGGGCAATCCAAAAAAAAAGTGACTGAAAAGTCCAAAAGAGAAATTAATGAAAGGGAAACAAGGGCAAAGAAAGAAAGAGAGAAAGAAAAAAAGGAAAGGGGGATGTATACCAATCGTTAAAAGGGCCAAGCCAGTGAGTTGATTAGGTTCAGAAAAAAAGATAGAGAGAGAAACTGCGGCTTTCTTCACGCACAGAAAGAGTATAAGTCCTTTATCATGAGGAGGCACCGGCGTGGCCTCGAGCTATTGCTGGCCTGAAGCAAAGTATCAGGGAGAAGGAAAAAAAAGAGAGGGAGAGGAAAAGAGGAACAGGGGAGGTGGGGAGAAGGTGGGGGCTGCCTATCATCAAACTTCATAATAACGCTTGGGGTTTGCCACAGCTGCGCAGTGACCCTTTTATTTTGCTGTGATGGAACAGATAGCTCACTATGAAATAGTGTGAAATTATCATGTCTATTAATTCAGTCAGACATCCACGCTTCTGCTCTACACCCCACCACACCCCTTCATCCTCACATCCTCTGCTCTGTCTCATGTATTCTATGCGTGGAAATGTGTGATTTCCCAGCAAATGTTTCATTTAATACAGACCTTTTTTGTCATAGCTGATTCATAGAAAATAAAGCAAACAAAGGATAGGGTTTTTTTTTTTTTTTTAAAGTAGCCCAAGTGCGAAAAAGAGACTGAATGAGAGAAAAAGAAATCAAGAAGAAAATTAATGTGAACTTGGAGAAACTTTTTCAACTTGCAGAAGAAATGTGTTTGGTTTTATAATCTACTTGATTATTAAATTATTATTAATTTGGTCATTGTGACTATTATTATTCAATTCGATTCAATTTTAGTTTCATAGCCCGATATTGCAACAAAAAATCCACAAAAAACGGTCATGAGATAAAACAACAAAGCTCATTATTAAACTACAGTTAACAATCACAAGACGTATTTATTAGCTGAATTTTATTACTTTTTAATTTGACAAATATGTTTTATTCTGTTTTTTTTCCATCTGTTAAAACCTTGACACGTCTTATTAACAAACTGACTTCTGTTTAAAGCTTTTGGGAATAAATTTATCGTAATAACTACAATGTTCCAAAACACAGACAAAAAGCACTAATATAATCCTAGTTATTGCTCATGAGACCATGTTGCCCCCTAAAAAGAAATAGTTGCTATAGTGTTGCACTGTTAAAGATGGTGGTCCATTAAACGTTGACCTCACAACACCAACAAACAAAGAAGCACGTGTTTAAAATGCATCAGATGCTTTTGGTTTTTTAAAAAAGGGAATAATAAAGGGTCTGGGGGTTGATAGAAGGGACATAGACAGAGAGATGGAGAGTTGATTGAAATGGCGTGTGCCTGGTTGACGGGAGCCAGTGAGGGACAAAGCCCCTGCGAAGCTACGGCCACTCGAGCAATTATTCCTCCACGCTGCATTTGGATTAGCACGATGGAAAGAAGCATATGTTTGGCCCGGGGCGACACTACCCCCCTGGCTGGCTGCAGAGGATGTAGGGACACACAGAAAGAGAGAAACACAGAGAAAGAATGACTAAAAAAAAAAACTGAATATCAACTGTTTTAAAAAGTGAGGAAAACATTAACACAATCTGAATCCATTATTCAGATATTTGGAGGAAAAAAAAACAGTTTTTATTCCTGATGATGATCTGATCTCTCACAGCAGAAATATTTTTTAAAAATCAGGAGAATATCATTAACCATTTTAATAATTAAATTTTTGCAAAAGATTTTTTTTACAAAAACACGAGCTCAGTTGCAACTTTTTCTTTTTTTCTCATGGATGATCCAAATCGGATAATTGACTTCTGAAACCGAAAATGAGTCTTTTTGTTTATTCAAAGTCACTTAATGTTTTCTAATCGATTACCTAATGTCTCAAGTAATCAAGGGTGATTTTGTGAAGTCGTTGACCTCTCATGGCTTCAGAGGCCTGGATTGGAGAGTGGGCAAAAGGGCCCAAAGGGGGGTCAACGCCATGGAAATAAGGGGGGAAAGAAGGGAGGCGTACTGATGTCAGAGTTGAGGACAATTAGCCATTTTGCGCTTCATTGCAAACTTTAAAATCCTATAATTCGATTGCGCCAATAACCGTATCAAATGTCATTTAAAGGGACCCTGCATCATGTCCAAGCCACTTCTTATTAAGCTGCTCACAGGACAAATGGGAAGCAACTAGGCCCACTGAGCAGATTAGGATGCTAAAATTCTGCTGATTAAAAAAAAAAACATGTATGATTTTTTTTTCCAATTTTCCATTAATAGTAATACTTATAAATTCTCAAATAAATAATCTTCAATCATAAACTTTTACTTTCTGAAATCATAAACTTTCCGCCACAATGAGAGCACCAACTTTCTTCCCAAAATTAGTTTTGTCTCTCCTTCTCCACTACTAATCCCACAATTCCTTCCACTTTCATCAGACTCTCAGATCCCTCTGTTTAAATATCAGGAAGACAGCTGGATTTGAATAAAATTCCAGTCATACCATAATGTCTGTGGCAGTACTATGTACAGATCCAGGTCTTACAGACTTCTGGTATCTGTTCACGCTTGAGGGCTAGCATCCTAAAGTAATGCCTCCAAGCATCAGACTGTTGTAGTGATGCACTTCAGGCTAATTAGACCAAGCAGACAGTCCATGCACCAGCAATAACACAAGCAAAATCAGAAAAAAAAATCACTACACAAATAAATAAGCAAAAATAGATCAACTGTGGGAAGAAAATTTGCGCATGTGGAGGCAAGTTTTTAAATAAAGATTTAAAATAGATCAAAGCAAACTGTAACTTTAAAAAAAACACAATTAAATAGATTTAGTATCATCTTTTCTTACAAAATTATTATTTTTTAAAACTTCGATTTTGCTTTTGAGGACGAAGCAGGCCGTCCAGGTTCTGTGACTGTGTGTCTGTGTGTGCATCCTTCAAACCATCTCTACAAACCATAGATATCAATAGTAAGCCAACCCACTGAATCTGTTGCAGATAAACGCTTATGGAAGTAAAAATAGAACATTTCTATCTTCTCATAAAGCACTTCATCGCACAATGGATCTGTCCAAATAATAAAATATCGTCTTTCATATTTTTTTCTGCAACATTCGATAACAACAGGTCTCGTGCTTATTAATTACTACATAAGAATCAGTTGTAATTGCTTTAGTTGGCTCTAGCTGCAGTTATGGATTGGATTATCTAAATTCAGCTGGGTATTTCAGACCTGCTTCTTTTCACACACAACTTTCAAATTTGCTTTGAGGCATGTAAACATCTAGTTGTACCTGTTTAAGTTAAAAAAAAAATTAAGGTAGAAAAACAAGCTTGTTTGCATTAAAACGCGAGTATCACCACAAACAATGAGGGGCTTTTTCAGTTTCTTTAACACCCAAATTCCATTACACAGAATAAGCCTCGTCTTCTTTTAGTAATAATGCAAGTAAATTTGCATTATTGTCGCAAATGCAACTATTTCTAATGGGTTTGTTTCACCCAGAAAAACCTGTTTTCTTTCCAACCAAACCCCCTGATAAATTTATTAAATACCATTAGCATTAATGACACAGGCGAGAAGGTTTCCTGTTCCGCTAATACCAATGAATACACTTTTTTAACACGATTGTTTTCCCTTAAAGTGACTATTTATGCTACCCCTCCTCATCCCTCTCCTTTCCTCACCACCCTCCCTTCTTCTATCCACCATAGCAGGAGCAGCCGGGTAGTCTCTCCCCTTTATGAGTGAGCTATTGTGCCTGAGGACAGGATCCCACACACAATCTGAGGACTGAGCCAACAAAAACAGGCCCTGACAGACAATGCCTCGCTTCACCTGCTCCAGCACTGTGCATCGCAATTATGCCAAGGACATGTACAGTTAGGCATCGTTCACTCTCCCCGCAAAGAAAAAAAAATAAAACACACACAACTGCCTCTGAATTAAACCGAGGCCTGAAAATCAAGCAGATAATAAGTGTGGCTGCTGTGAAGAAGGAGGAGGAGTGAGGGGGTCGCCTGGTGCTACATCTCCCAGAGTTACAATATTTTAAACTGCATGGTTACCAGACAGTGAAATAGGGAAAGCAGGAAACAATACCAAGATGCATATTTCACCAGACTGATTCATGCTCCAGACGAGATTGATTCCGAGCCATGGGTGCCACACCATCAATGTACAATCAAAGTCAACTCAGATGTTATGCAATGGATCTGCACGCAAAATAAAGCAGAGGACAGAAACAGATTCACCATTAAAAGGAGATACAACCACGTTCATGGGCTTTCCTTGAAAGGCTCAACCACAAATAGGCCTGCACGTATATAGAAATATGCTGTAAATTCATTTACAGCTATAATCATATATATACTGTATCTACATATAAAATAAATGTATCACATTTAGGAGGCGTTGGCCTATTGGTAAAGACACCGTCTTTCAACCGGGAGAACCTAGTTCAATTCCAGCTGGTCCCAAGCCGTCCCTGGGACCACAGAAAAGACACGAAAGCAAAGAAAGAACAGAAAATAAAAAGACAAAAAATAAATAAATGTATCAATACTAACATAGTTATCTGGTTGAATCCAGTCAGTCATCTTCATAACAGCTTAACACTGTTAGGCTCGCATGGGGGGCCGTAGTCTATTTTGGCAAAAGGTGGGGTACACCACAAACAGGTCACTAGTTTGTTGCAGAGCTGCACAATAAGACAAACAACCAATCATACACACTCATTCCTAGGGGCAATTTTTCAGCAGCTAATCAACACGTGTTTTTCGAGGGTCGGAGGAAATCAAGCACCTGGAGAAATTCCACACATACACAGGGAGAACATGCAAACTCCACACAGAAAGGCTAGTGATTCAAGCCTCGCCCCACCTGGGACTCAAAACCTTCTCGCGAGGCCACCGTGCTAATCTGACTGTGTCCCAGCATTAAAAAAAGAAAACAATAATAAGTGTGGCGGATTGTTTCCCAGCATAAAAAAAAAATAAATAAAGCCAACATATTCATACCTCATTGTGCATTGATTACACTAAGAAGCAAACAACATAACAAATATTTGATGCTTGTCTTTGAATAAAGCTCCAGCACAGAAAAAACGGGAGGAGAAGAGCCAAATATAGCCTGTAAGAACCAAACAGTACACACCAGGCCCTGTATACATCTCAGAGGGTTTTAGCTGGAGGGGTGGCGCTGCACACTTCAAACGCATAACATCCATTGTTGTGAGCCATTTGGCCTGCATAAGATCCTGTCTTCTCAACTAGGGAGTTTAAAGCAGGATTTATTTTAGATTATTATTAATATTATACTTGAGGGAAACAATAAGTTCAGCTGTTTGTTGCAGAGGAGCAATCATCAGGGGGGTTCATCTCATTACTGTTAAAAATGCAAAAACAGGCAAAAAATAAAAATAAATTGTGAATAAAAATTGAGATGAAGCGTATCAAATATTTATTTTTTTCTGGGCAACAAAGGACTATAATACATTGACAGGCATAGGAACTATTGCCAGCACATGTCTATACAATACAGCTAAAACCGCCTCCAATTTTTGGACATTATCGGACATGACAAGATATCAGGTGGTCCCAAAAAAGTTTTTTTTAATGTCTTCGAACATTGAAAAAAGAGACAATATTCCATTTATTGCTTTTATGGTGCTTCAAGGAAAGAACAAGAGGTGAAACGTATTCTGATTGGCACAACACATAAAAGCTTGGATAAAAACAAAAATAGACACACTAAAATAAATCTCCTCGGGGTCTCTAATGCTCTGTCTCATCTCAGATTTTTTTTTTGTTAAAAAAACTGAATAGGATGATATATATAGAGAGAGAAATGGAAGTTTATTTCTATTCAATTTGTTCACTTGCTTCAGTGTTGCCTCAACATGCTACAAGAGGGCTGATTTGAAATATCCCAGAGAAATAAAAAATACCCCAAACTTTTGCTTTTTTTTCTAGAACCATAAAATCACATGAAGAACTAACCGAATATTCAAACCCACTAAAACAGGAGGCACCAGATAAATAAAAAAAGAAGTTTCAACAGACGCACCATATTTACAATTCCCATTAAATTACACATAAATAAATATATACATACATGAACACTGATTCCCTTATATAATCGTAGAATCGTGTTGAAATTAAAAAAAAAAATAAAGTTCAAGTTGGTCGCTTGGAGAGAGAAAGAGAGTCTACAACTGAAGTCATGACATGGAGAGCTGTTTGGGATTTTGATTTCTTTTCAAGTTTATTATTCACAATACTGATAAAAGAATTCATCCTCTTTTAGCTTCAGGGTTGTGTGTGTTGCTTTTTGTCCCAATTGTAAAATTGAGATGTAGAAGGGTCGCTGGATTTTTAGTCCTTTCGTTGCAGCTCATAAAAAATTGGGGAAGTCCATAAAAAGTCTTGTGGAGGTGAAGCCATACACCTTTTTTGTTCCCCCCTTTCGCCCTAAAGCTGTTCCTTTGCAGCATTTTTTCTTTCAAAATAGCAGGTGTTGGGCAAAAAAAAAAAAATCTTGTTGAATCCAAAGATGTGAAAATTTAAAAATAAAAAAAAAATGGAGGAAAAGAGAAAGATCAGGAGGTGGCACATTTTCATTTTTCAATAGTATTTATAAGGTATTTATAATATTTATATCAGATGAGTGGGCCCCTGGGTGGAGAGGGGGTGAAGAAAGGGGGAGAAGAGGTGCAGTAGATAGTAGATGGACCCTAAAGGGGATGTTTGGCCCCTCTGTGAGCAGGTGGGATGCAAAACATCACTTTCTGTGCTTCTCGTCTTTGTCTCCTTTAGTGCCGTTATCTGAGTGACTGTTGGGGTTGTTGTTCAGGTACATTTTGTCCATGGCTTTAATAGCCTCGGTCAGATAGTTCTGCAGGGCGGTAACAGCCGCGCAAAGAGCTGGCGTCCCGAAGCCGTGTGAGATTAAACTGAAGTGGGTCAAACAGCTTTGGATCCCTGGTTCCAGGATTGGTTGTGGTCGCGAGTTTCCCAGCGGTGAGCGATCCTGTGACAGGAGGTCTGTGAACTCTTTGCAAACTTGCCTAAAAATAAAGAAAAAAAAGATTAAAACCAAACGAAACAATCCAGGAATTCATTCCCTGATTTAACGATTAAAGCTGATTCATCTGAGAAATATCCGCGCCTGAGGGTCATCTTTTTTTTTTTAAATCACTTTATTTTAGTTCAAATATCCTAACTTTTCCAGCATGTGTGATTTTTCCCCCCGATTTTATTTTGAGACAAACATTACAACTTTCTGTCGCATGTGTGATTTAAAAAAAAAAAAAAAGTTGCGACTTTGCGCTCTGCGGGTTCATTTTAAAAAAATCCGTTTTGACTTAATTGCCTCATTTTTTTTACGTCTTTTTTATGTTAAAAAAATTCTCTCAAAGTGGTTAAAAAAACTGATGATGAAAAATGATAAAAAATAGATTTAAAATAAATTGACGTTAAAAGTAATTGATTTTTTTTTACTTGGATTAAAAAATCAAAGCAAAACACTTTTATTTATTATGTTTTATACTTTTAAAAAATCTGCAATAAGTGATCATGACATCTGTCTGATTCAAGCTGATATAAAACTCAGTGTCTCCATGCTTTGAGAGACTTTATTTAATGCACAGGAAACAGCAGAGGGATGGAAACCAGTTATATGTCAGAATCTAAAATTAGACACTAAATACAATGAGCATTAAAAAAAAAACATGCACCATAAGAGCAAAAAAAAATGGTTAGGATTTTAAAAAATACTCAAAATTAAACAGCTGTTCAATTGCAAAAAAAAAAAAGACATTTTTGATGCATTAATATTTGTAATGAATCAATAAAATGTTTTTGTGATATAAGTGGCTTAGTAAAGTTATTTTATATGTGTGTGTGTGTGTGTGTGTGTGTGTGTGTGTTTGTGTGTGTGTAAGCTATCCCACAAACACATATTTCTGTTGGAGCATGCACTGTGACACATTGAAATGTGATCATATCACTTACTTTGTGGCCAATAACATGTTTTTTCTTTGGACTTGTTCGTTTGGGTCGGAATGCTGACGGTTTACATATTCAGCTACTGCCTTGGCTGGAAACTCAGTCTCACACACATAACCAAAATCTCTGGCAAGGTGAACTGCTTCCCCTGGAAGACAAAAAAGGGCAAAAATTAGTCATTGAGTTTTTTAAATTTATTACTTAATAAAGTTACATCAGCATATGATTAATGTCCAGTGTCCATTCAGATAGCAGGATTATGGACGTTCAGAAACAAAACTGATGATGATAATAAGAGAATAAAATCCTGGATAAATAATAAGAATCTTGAAGGCAGCATGGGAGCTGTCATTACATATCAACTTCTCCTCTTCATACCGTGAGAACAGTTCAACATGAAGGAAAAAAACTAAGTGGAAATGAAATATAGAAGCATGCTTAACACTGTGTCATTGATTACCAATGCTTGCATATAATTAAAAGTCCAGTAGATTAACAAAAACCATGAAGGAGACTGGAAGCTAAAATCTGAAAAGTCTGAAGGATTGGACATTTTTGATCCTGTCTGTTTTTGTTTCTTTCCTTTAGATTTTAATTTCCTGAAGCTGCTGTGTTTTTGCAGCCTCATTACAATACTTTTTTTTTTTAGAAATACAATGTATGGCCTATTTATTGCATTTGGGGGCCAGTCTGTGATAATGATTAACTGGAACCACTGAACCATCTCAAGCTTTCACCTTTGGAAACAGCAGCTCACCAAAATACCACTGCACTGAATAATCAGGCTCAACTCTGCAAACCAAATGAATTTATCCAGTGCGTAAAAATGCATTTTCCTTCCTTTCTTCTTTCCTTCCATAATTGCCTAATTTATTCTTTAATAAGCCCAAACATCCAGACACCAGCAGGTCAAATCAACACCATATAAATTCAATGCAAAAATATAAAAAGCTATTAATAAAAAAAAAAATTGAAAACATTTTTTTCTCCTATATGCAAGCTGTGTATTAATGTTTGAAACAATGCAGGGTTAATAAATCAATCGACTTCTCATCCATGAGGTGAAACAGCTCCCAATAAACAAGCAGCACTCAATAATTAACTGGACTTCAACACAAATTAATCCGCAGAATAAACTAGGCCAAGCGTGGACCTGCAAGTGTGCTCCTGTAAATGGAAGAGCAACACTGCAAAGCCAGTAAAATCACCAGCACCATTCTCCCCATCTCTCTCTCTCATACACACACACACACGCATCCTTCATGCTTTATTACTTGCGAGGCAAAGTCGGTCCACATTACACGGATGAGTGCATATGCTGATTTCCAACACAGAAAGAAAAAGAGGAGCTAAAAAAATTTTTTTTGCATAAAAATTCTTTTTTAACTACTTAACATCAGGAAAAAAAAAACAAGAGAAAACGTCATTTACGTAAACTTACCTTCCACTAGTGACGTCAGTAAGGTGACGTTTGCTGCCTTGCGTCTGCCTGCAGGTAGATTCAAACCGATTTTATCTAGTTTCTCCCTTAAGGATCTGCCTCCGTTCTTGGATTTGGCCCTGTGACAGAAAAAACAAAAATTCAGAAATGGAGTGGTGCTATATTTTCTTCCTAATTGGATCATGAAGACTCTACTAGTCTAATAACTAGTGCTTTTTATTTTCTCTATTTAGGCTAAACATTTAAACAGATGTGATCCTACTATTATTATGGGCTGGATTTACTGTCTCATGTCTGATGCACACAATAACTAAAATAAAAGAGCTGTAGATAAAATACTTCAGGCTTCCTTCCTTTTAGGCAAACTTCCTGCGGCTATGAGACAGGCCTCTAATGTGACTGTTCAAATCAAGCCTGAAAACAATTCTATTTAATTGTGATTTTAACTGAAGATTAATCACTTTTTTTATTTTTTTTATTCAATGTTTTGTGATTTTACTGCATATTTTTCTGTCTTGTAAAACACTTTGATTGTCTTGTGTATAAATTGTGCAATACAAAAAAAAAAAAAACTTGCCTTGCCTGTACAAAGTGAATAAATAAAGTCCTACTTAATAGGCAGGGCTATTATGGGCTGCGTGTGTGCAGCACTCACTGGAGACCAATGTTTTTATGTGTAATGCCTTCACTGGGCCTATAGAGCTGGGGTTGAAACAGACTAGGCCTACATTAAAATGATAGAGAGCAAAAAAAAAAAAAAAAAGAAATAGAGAGAGCTCCAAAGGGAAGTTAATATGGAATTTACCAGAACCCTCCTGCTTTAAATGCAAGAGAGAGGTGTCATGGTTGGTCGATTTTAATTATTCTTGGTACAGAGGATGGAGAGAGAGTGTGCAAAAAAAAAAGAGAGAGAGAGGCAGAGAAAGAGAGATGCCACTCTGGTGTGGAGAAAAATGATTGGGGGAGAGAAAGAACCCCTTTATCAGTACAAAAAAAAAATTAAAAATCACCTCCTCAGCACCCCACCCAGTAGAGATGCGTTGAGGCACTCAGGTGGGGAGAGACGTCTCTGCACCTCGGCCACAGTGACCTTGTATTTTGATGTGGAGCTGAGGAGAGACAGACGACCCGGAACCGAGCAGAACACCTCGTTAGGGTTAACCACCCCTCCGAATAGACCGTCTTTATTTACTGGGATGGCGGAGACGCTGTTGTTCTTGGATAAAGAAACTGGACCTAAAGCCAAAGAGAGAGAAGGATACATGAAGAAAAATGAACTCGATCAAGGGTCCGCTCTTTGTGTTTGGATTTTGACAATAAATCCTGTAAATAAATACATTATGATCGGAAAAAATAACACGATTCCCGTGCGCAATTACGCAATTTTTTAGCTTCATCTCCACATTTTTAAAAATCCTCTTTATATCATCACACCAATATTTTTATGCGCTCATTTTTGCAGCTGACAGTGAAAAACAGCGCTAAATCAGCGCCAAAAAAACACTCATATCTTCTCATTTTTAATTTTTTTTAAGCAGATCAGATTTAACCAATTCTTCCTTTTTTCACAAATCCAACAATACGCCGTCGTCCGTGTATAATTTCACACTGAGGGGGGAGTGTGTAGAAAAGAATAAAAAAAAAAAGGGACAGAGCTGCTTTGCCGGGATTTTGCACCGTTTTGCTGCGCAGTAACCGCAGACAAAGAGGGACTGTGCGCCTTTGGATAGATCACTTGTGACATTAATGGCTCAAGGGAGCCTAATAGAGACAATAGGAGTTAAACGAACTCTTGAGATTACTAATATAAGAAGCCAATTATCACGTTGATGTGCAGATAAACTGATCCAGAAAAAATGCAGAAAAAATAATAAGAAAAAATTAAAAAGCAGAAAATAAAGGGATGAGATAAAATCCATCCATTGAGGCCTGATTTGACAACATGAGAATAAAAAGGCCTTCTTATGTTGGATCATCTCAGATATAAATCATAAAAATCCTGAATGAAAAATAGAAAATAATAAATAATCCAACTCTAAATGGGGAAATTACATTTCCACTTATTTAAAAAATACCCAGCCAGTGATCTTTCATTTTCATGCCCAGGTTTGATCCCCTTCTAAACATCATATTATCACCCTGCACACACTTGGCCTGCACATCATTCTGCGGTACAAACTTCCATTTTAGATTTGGCCATGCAGTGTGATTGCTGCTATTGCCTTCTAAGTGCCAGCATCGTCTAAAGGGGTCTGTATCTAGGAGCATCAATAGCACAGGGCCTACAAAGCCCACCAGCTCCACTCATCTCCCCGCTGTGCTGAAACGCTCTCAATAAATTCCATCAGCAAAAAAATGGGGGTAGAAAAAAAAATGGTAGAGCCAGTTTGATGCACTTGGAAAGCATGTAATGAAAAATAGGCTACTGCGTATTAGGATCAGTCAGGCATTACTGCATTGCATCGAGTTCTCTGGAGCAGAATGGTGAGCGGTGTGTGTATGTGTGTGTGTGGAGGGGTGAAACCGTGTGAAAGCTTTATGAAACATGCAGGAAATCTCAGGAACCTGCTTACCTTTTTTAATTACAGTCTGGTCTGGAATGTGAATTCCTTGATCCTCAACAGGCTGTGACACAAATGCAAAAAAAAGAGGGAATTGTAATTTTGCTTGAATGAATGAAAATAAAAATATAAATCTCCCTGATCATGAATAAATCTCAGACAATTAGCAGTAACTAGGAGCCAACATGGAAGCTGCTGGAGGCCCTTCATACCTGTTTGTTTCCTTTCTACAATCACCCAAAGTCAGACTTAAATAACGAAGCCCCCATCATGCTGACCTAATTTCTCTTTCAGATTGTCTCAGCGCACAAGAAAACTTCTAATCTAGATTGGATAGTAATTACGCCAGCGTAGCCTATAAAAACTCAATGAACTAATTAGAGAATTATTGCTGTTTGTTTCTGATTAAAACCATAAAGCCCATTTTTTTCTATGAGAATTTACCATTTTTGACAGCTTTTAAAAGCCATTCAATTTTATTCTAAACTCAATTTAACAAACTCGTTTTTAATAAAGTTATTTTGAAGGAAAAAAAATGAAAGAAATAATTTAGAGGTTAAACAAGCATTTTGAGTAAAAAATAAAATGATTGATTGGGTTTTAAATGGATTTGATTAAAGTGGATAAGCGATTTTTAAAATTGACAAATGTCAAATAATTTAATTTTTTTGTTTATTATGGGAATTTTCTTCAATAAAAAAGCACTTTTTGTAATTTATCAGCATATATTTTTGATCGAAATGTTTTTGATCAAAACCATTTTCTACTTTTAAATACTTATATTTATAAAAGTAGAAAAATTTTATCTGCAAAAATTCTATTTTCAATTAAATACATGAACAAATTCTTTTTTATTATAAATCACCTTAATACTGTTTTAAATCATTCTTTCTAATGTTTTTTCAAATAATCTAAATTAATTAGATCAACCTTTATAGTATTTTTGCTCCATTTTTACTTTATTTTACCAACTATTTAAAACAGTTTTATTATTACTATTTTACCAACAATTCGAACAGATTTTAATTTTTTAGAGAATAAGAGGAGAGTCCTGTCTCACCTGTACATCTTCTAAAGAGTGAGCTATTCCATGGATGGGGATTGAGTCTGACAGTCCTGTATCGATGCCGTGGCCGGACGGTAGCAGCACTTCTCTGCGGTAATCCCTGCACAGTTGGTGGGGCAGACTGCGGTGCTGATGCAGGAGACCAGTCTCCTGTCCCTGCCTCTGACCAGGCCAGCCAGGATGCTGGGACTGCTGTTGGGCGTGCAGGGTGTTCAGGGAGTACGGATCATTGACGTGAGAGTAGGGGTCCTGAGACTGCGGGTAGATGGGCTGGTACGGTGGAGGGAAGTACGGAGGCTGGAAGTCTGAGTTTGGAGTGTGAGAAAGCGGCGGTGCACTGGTGTAAGGACTCTGACCAACACCACCCAGCTGAGGTAGCCTGGCTGTCCCGTTGCTGGTGCCATCGTGGCGGTCCTGCAAAAAAAAAGGACGGAGAAAAAATTAATTAAAAAAAAAATATTTGATTTTTCTTGGGAATTCTATGCATGCGCGTGGCATGAATGACAAAAAATTAATCAACGTATTAAAAAAATAATGTGGAAAACAAACCAAAAAAAAACCGTTACAACCATAATTTTCCCAAAAAATACAATCTGAGAAGGAATGAATTTTTTCCCGCGGGTTTTTTCCCTTTTTTTTCTATTTGAGGTTGAATTATTATGTTTCTTTCATGCAAAAAAGAAAATGTGAAACAATGAGGCTCCATTTAGAAAATAAAAACTTACCATTGCTGAAAAACTGTGTACTAACATCTGTGCGGATTTTTGGTGCAAATCAAGACAAGAAAGAGGAAGGAAGGGAAAAAAATAATCAAGAGAAAAACACTGATTGTGTTTTTGCAATTAAGGGCAAGCTGAAAAAATTAAGCAATAAAAAAAATCAGAAAAAAATTGGCCCTTGAGATGATTTTTTTTCCCCTGCAGAATCACGATGGTTCCTGCGGTCAGAAACAAGGACGATAATCCATCAGAAGCAAAGAATAAAATCCGATCTGCCCTTCATTTGGCTTGAAAAATTAAAAAAAAAAATGCAGATGTTGTTTTTTGCTGGTGGATTTTGGAATGAAAAGTTTCTGTGGTTCTCCAAGCCTGTTCTCCTGCTTCTATCACACTTGCATCCTTGCGTCTGAGCTCATATTGCGCGCTTCTGTGTCTCCCTTTTTGCGCTCCTAATAACTCACAATCATGACTATTAAAATTACAGGAATACTTAATAATAAGGAGGAGAAAAAGTCGTGGAGCTGAGGACGCAACTCGAGGCAGGAGTCAACGCTTAAATGACGTCCATTGAAAGGAGGAATCAGTATATCTAATCAGAGATGGAGAGAGAGAGTAAGAGAGAGAGAGAGGGGAGTGGAGAGGGAGACAAAAAGAGGGTCATTCAATTCCATCTGACGAATCAGAGAGAGGGGGGAGAAGAGGAGGGGATGGAGAAAGAGGAGGGGGAGCAGGGCCAAAGCGCAAAAAAAAAGAAGTGGAAGAAAGAGAGGAATGAAGGGAGATTGAGCAGAGAAGACATGGAATGAAGGGTGAGAATCCAGCGCAGGACGCGCGTTCTCCACTGCTTCTTTTCTTTTTCTTTTCCAGAAATCTCCTCTGTTCTTTTATTTCTTTCAGAAGAATAAATCCAGACAGTTCTCCAAAACCACAACAAGACCAAATCCAAGGAGATAAAAAAGGGGAAAATCCAGAGCTAAAATAGGGCCGCTGGTTCAGGCGCGTAAAGCAACTTTTACGCACTGCTCCGCACCCTTTCCTCTCCAAACTGGCTTCTTTTTAAATCCCCTCAATCATAATCCTGCTGTCTAAATATGTATTTTAGATTATTATCAGGACGCCAAGTAAAAAAGGATTCTATGATCTTTTTATTTTTCTTTTCTTCCTCATGCGCTTTGCAGGACGCACAAAAAAACACGTTTGACAGGCTTCTCCAGTTCTAAAAAAACACTGATATTACTGCTAAACTTTGTACATGTTCAAAATATAACACCCTCTGCACGCACAGCACACACACACAAAAATGTAATGCATTAAAAACTGTAAATGATTAAATTATTTTACAATTAAAAAAAAAATCCAAATGCATGAGATTAAATCATAAATATGTCAATTTAAACACAAGGTGGATTATTTAAAAATAAAAAAATGATTGTAAATAATCTAAATAACATTTGTGCATTTTTAAAATATTGCAATGATTTTGATTTTTATTTTAAAATAAAAAAAATGCTAATTTTGTTTTTAAAAAATCACAGTAATATAATTAAAAATAAGAAATCTTTATAATTGTCAATATCAATAATAATTGTGATTATTTATGGTTGCACATTAATCTGTGATCATTAATAATTGTGATAATATCAGATTAAACCTCCTGCTGTTTTCAGCTAATAAATAACACAACTTTTTATTACATTAAAAAAAAATCAAATAAAATTTTTAAAAATCCTTACCTCGCAATCTTCATATTTAATATTATCAGTTAATTTCCAAAGCATTTTCATGAGTTGTAGAAGTGCCTTTTGGAGTGTGAGGATATCTTTAGTCTTGTTTTGTGCTCCTTGCACAAGAGAAAGAAATAAAAAAAGTAGTTTTATTGAAGCAGTGGGCTGCTGTCTGTCTCACTGTCTGAGATCTCCCTCTAATGGTAGAAGTGAAAGGATGGAGCAGCTTGGTAAGAACACTGGCATAGGGCCTCATTAGCATATCAACAGCACTTTCTGATCCCCCCTCTCCTCCCTTCATCTCCTCCTTTACCAATCTGCTCAGCAGTGGACAGCATGCAGGTAAAAACTAAAGATGCACATGTTTGTTGTTGCTACTGTTCACTCAGGTGTGTGTGTGTGGAGATGGAAATGGTGTGAACACAATGTCTGGGGATGTGCATACAACTACTTTTGCATGTGATCTTGTATTTTTAACTGATAAATTGTGATTTTTAACCATTCAAATACTTCTTTTTTTTAACTCAGTCTGTTATTTTAATCCTATTGAGATCTCAAAAGCTTCAGATGTAATTCTTTAAATGTTATGTTAAATTTCTGAAGCATTCCACTGGTTCATTGACTACCTGTAAGGTAGCAGGTTTTTATGGGAGGGGGTGTAAATAATTAACACAACAACATGGTCTTGTTTCATTTGAATGAGTGTCTAAGGGAGTTTGGATCTGCCCTGTCGCCGACCACTGGCCTCACCCCAGCAGGTTGTGGGTCAGCAGACAGGTTACTGGTGTTTTCAGGCTTTGGTTTCTTTAAAAAAAAAAACAGGATTACCATTTTTGGTGGAGTAGCTTTTTTTTCACCCCCTTTCTCTTTTGTTTTATTAATGAATCTAAAGCATGAAAGTAGAGGTTTCCACGTCAAAGATGTGCTGATTCCATGGTAGTGTTTTAACTACTGAAATAAAAACTGTTTTTTTTAACATGTGTTTGTTAAATGAATTTAACACACTTTTTCCAGATGTGCAGAATGAGCCGCAAAGTCAGTGATCAGATTCAGTCAGGATTTGGAACATCTGGATGGAAGAAAAGTTCAAGACGCAGTGGAGGAAATTCAAAGAAAAGCTGCACTTTTCTGGCGCTTTTTTTTTGCGACAAAAAAGCAAAAACCCGCAAAATCTAACATTGATCATAAAATAAAGAAGTTTTTTTTTTTTTTTTTTAAAGGCGCACTTCGAGGATAAACCATCCCAGAATATAAAATAAAACACACAAAGAATGAGCAAATATGAACACACACACACATACTATATGAATACATGCATATGGATGTATAACCTATATATGGCTACATATGTAGTTATAAATACAAAGTTATGATTTTTAATATGTATATCTAGACCTTTATGAATTTTACAGCTGGATAACTCCAACGTTTTGTTCTCTCTTAACCCGTCAAGACTTTTCCCTGATTTTTTTTCTTTCTTCTAAATAATGATCACATACCTGCCATTCCCCAATTTTTCCCATAATTGACATTCTTTGTCTTCTGCTGTCTTTGCGGTGTTCTTTGAGCTCCTTCTTGTCTATCTCATCTCATTCCAAAAGAAATCCTTCACTTTTTCTGATCGGATCGTCTCACCTGGCCATAAAAAAAGAGGTTTACCTGTAGACGCATGCGCACTTACACGGGTGTGGACAAAATGCATAGATACCTGGGAAATGTGTGTGTGTGTAAGTGTGTGCGAGTGTGTCAGAGGGGGTTTGCTGTTCTAGATAAAACTTGCAATGAATTTAATCTTTAAAAAAATATTCACTTTTATCAGCACATCTTCAAATGATTACATTTAAAGATTTTGTTTTATGTATTAAATATTTTTTATTGCTAGCTTCATTTTCTAATTTCTAACCTAATTAAATTATGTTTTACATTTAGATTAAATTACATTTGAAAGAAAATCTGAAAGAATTTTTTTAGTAGTGTTTGTGCCTTTTTTTGTTGTGGATTATAGTGTAAAATTTTTAAAAAGTGTGTGAAGTTTCCAAACTTGCAGGTTAACCTCCAACAGATTTGATCCAGTCTGCTATTGTGAGAGGTCATCATTTATTTATCCTCTGTTTATTTCTAATACATGCTTATGTAGACCCCTCAGGCTAGAAAGAGAATGAGCTCTCACACAGTTGTTCACACAGACAGAAAAACAGGAGACAAAAAAAGAAGGTACACAACACAAAAAACTCAGTGAAAATGAACAAATAACAATAAAAAAATCATTACATAAAATAATTTTTTAATGCATTCAAACTATTTTTTTTTCTAAATTCTCAATAATTCATTTTGATTTTAAAAACTTTACATACTTATTTCATCTTTGTTTTATCATTTGATTTGATTTGATTTTTTTTGCATTTGCACAATCCAAAGGTATCTATGGATTTTTTTTCTTTATGTTCTTAATATTTAAAAACAAGCCTTCATGTTTGACTTCAAAGATTATTTTTAAATGCACTGCACAAAACCTGGAGCAAAATGAAGCTACACAGAGGAGGACAAGGTGGAGAGGTAGGGATGAGATGGGGTGAAGGGGTCAGAAATATTGTTTGGGGGCTCTGTGTAAAGAAGTAAGTTTTTAAATGTGCAGACAGTTTTCATGTGTGAGGCTTCCAATGATCTTCTCCATACCTCCTCCAAACAGCTGACATCCCATCATTTTCATCTTCATTATTGCTGTTATCATTGGTTGTTAGTCAATGGGTATTTTTCCTCTTTTAGATCAGTTTGAGTCACTTTCCAAATAAAAAAGAAGTGTTTTTTTAGGTTTATGGCTTCTTCATAACTGGTGCTTCTTTCTGAGAGAAATGGGAACTATTCCCTTTATCACTTGGACAAAAAACATCATGACATTGAATTGAGAAGATTTTAGGCTCAGTTCAACGTCTGAGGATGATAAGTTGTGTCCTGACGCCACCTAGCGTTAAAAAAACACAGAAAAAAATCTAAAGTGTAAAAAATTCTTAAAATATTCTAAATATTTTTATGTATAATGCACGTTTTCTCATGTGGTTTCTCGGCAACATAGTTCAATTTTTATGCAATTTCTTAAAATAATTATGAGTACCCATTTAACTTTACTTTTAGTTATTATAAATTTACTTTGTCACATTATGAATGTAAACTGTGTGTACTATTCTTGACTTCTGCACAACAAAACTGCAGATCCAGTGAGCATTGAAAATCAGTCATTCTTGACATTGATTAGGCCTACTTCTGAAGTGGAAATTATTTCAGGTGACTACTTCTTGAAGCACATTGAGAGAATGCAATGATAGTGAAAAACAATAATTCTTTAGAAACTATGAGATGTGAATATGAAGCATGTTTTCATTTTTTAATGCAGTTTTTTTAAGTACACAACTCCACATGTGTTATTTCATAGTTTTGGAAGTGTTAGTAAAAATATACAATGTAAAAACCCATGCAAATAAAGAAACAGCATTTGAATAAAAATCTGGGTTCAAACTTTTGACCTGGAATATTAGAATTACTTTATTGAGCACACATTTGGAATCTTTTTGTTGGTTACAGCAGCACTATAACATAAAAGCGATATTTAAATGGTATGTGCATGTAATCTGTGCAGGTGAGAGTGCATAAGTCTGATAAATGTGACATAAGGCGATGGATTGCATGATCAAGTTATGTTTTACATATAAATAAATGTACCTTGGTTTGCAAGATTGATAGATATGTATCCATGTTTGTAAAATTTATTTTTTGTGCTTACATTTAAATTTTGCATGTTTTAATTGGAAGAAAAATAAGAAAAACTTTTGCTGCAGCGTTTAGACTGAGAATGACATTTCCTGCCCTGCAGCACCATCTTGTGGCAATAAAGCGTACAGCAACTATTTAAACAAATTTTCTATTTTGTGTAAAATTTATTAATTACCTGAATTCTTATTAAACTTGTACTTGGATTTTTGCTAATATTTTTTGGAATGCATTAGTAAATCAACACTATAGACCAAAAACATTCATTATGCAATATAATAACCGCAATGAAACCAACATTTTAACAGTCAGATCATACGAAATTTGAGAATACAATAATGCCTATATTAACTGAATTTGGTCCTGTACCAAACTGACTTGTTAAAAAAGTTGATTAAACTTTGAGGTAGAAATAAATCTGCACGATCTGCATGTCTAGTGAAAAAAATAATAATTAAAAAAAATGTTGAGAAATGATCATTTAAATTTTAAAACAAAAAATTTATGACTTGAGCTTTGAGCAAAGTTTGAATCATTTATCCTGCTTAGAAGAAAATTTTATGAAATGCACAAGCCTGATAGATTTTCTATAAATTTTGTGCATTTATTAAAATGTTTTATTAAAATAATTTTTCTTTTCAAAATTTTAAATGAATAATTTTTCCAGTGATGATAAATTAAAATACCCCCCGCCCCTTTTAAAATCTGTTTTCAACGGTGCCGTTTCAACTACAAATTGTATACTAGTCAATTCATTCCGGACTACATTTCCCATCAGCCATCTGTCAGAGATATGTCACATTAATTTGTGCCCGGCAGAAACCCAGTTTGTATTAACAGTGACAGAGGGCAAAGAAAGAAAATAAGGTAGTAAAGCTCATCTTAATTACTTTATTTTATTCTTATCACTCCAAATTTAAACGGTAAATGATAAAATAAGGTTGCTCGTGTTAAATAGAAACTAATCAGCTTCGTGAGTAGGTTATTGTTCAGTTATGCTAATCTGATCCTAGCAGTAGCTTGGTTTATCTCTTAAGACAGAAACACACATGGGTTTCAGTTAAACTTCTTTCAGAGAATCATAAAATTATTATTGTAACAACCTGAAAAACTTTTCTGTGTTAGTATGTTTGAGTTCATATTATGTGTGAAAGATTATTCTAGTGTATATATTTTTATTCCATGTTTTTTTATTATTATTATTATTTAATTTATTACTTGTGTTGATCTTGCAGGGGTTCAACATGTCTGTGGATTGGATTGGTTATGGTTATGCCACTCTTATTGCATCTGGAGGGGTTGTTGGATATGCAAAAGCAGGTATTTGAGGGTTTTTTTTATACTCTTTCTAACCCCTGGACATTTTTTTATATGTTTCTATATGTAGTTTATGTGGTCGGAGTTCTCAGATTACCTTCACTCATTAGAATATTTGTTGGATAAGTCATATTTGATACGTCTGTACTGTTTCGTCATCTTCTACTTGCCTGGGGTTGGGTTCCAGGGGCAAAACCCTCAGACAGAAAACCCAGGCTTCCCTCACCCTGGCTGGCTTTCAAGATGCCAGAGCCACCCCATCTGGCTTCTCTCGACTCGGAGGAGTAACGGCTCTACTCCGAGCTCCTCTCGGATGGCAGAGCTCCTCACTCTATCTCTGAGTGAGAGCCAAGCTACCCTGCAGAGGAAGCTCATTTCAGACGCTTTTATCCGCGATCTCATTCTTTCAGTCACCACCCACAGCTGGTGAGCATAGGTGAGCGTGGGAACGTAGATCAGCTATTTTTTTTACCATGGCAGACCAATGCAGTGTCCTAATTATTACCGACGCCACACCAATTTGTCTGTCGATCTCCTGCTCCATCCTTTCCCCTTTTGTGAACAAGATCCTGAGATAACTCCTCCACTCATACCATATTTGCTCCATCTTCTCTTATTTCCTCAGGCAGCGTCCCATCGCTGGCTGCTGGACTTCTTTTTGGAGGGCTTGCTGGTTTTGGTGCCTACCAGATCTCTAATGATCCCAGTAATGTTTGGGTATCTTTAGGTTAGTACTTTAAACGTGTGTTTTGCTTTGTTTTTTAATCAATGACTTTACTTACGTTGTAATGTGTTTTTTTTTTTATTCCAGCTACATCAGGAGCGTTGTCTGGAATCATGGGTAAAAGGTTTTACGGATCAAGGAAGTTCATGCCAGCTGGACTGATGGCAGGAGCCAGGTCTGCTATTCCTCAAATCTTTATCAAGAAAATTTTAAATAATGTTAGATTTGACTTAAGTACTTAAACTTAACTTGGATATGCATTTATCCTGGAAAGAGTAAACATTTTATTTCAACTTATTTGGATCTCATTTATGGTATAATTTACTATCTAATTTTCTGATTTCAGTCTCCTGATGGTGGGGAAACTTAGCATGGCACTGCTCCAGAAACCTGCAGGATCTTCATGAGATGAAAAAAAAATTAGTTGACAGAAAAATCCTCAGCATCTGACATCGTAGTCTGGGTTCTAACTGATGAAAGATGTGATCGATGTGAAACCCGTTGAGACCATTTTTTTGTGATTTTGGGCTGTACAAATATGAATGAATCATGAAATCTGTCGTCCATATACAATAAAATACTTCTGTTGTCATTTCTGAATAAAACTGGTTTATTGGTTAAAAAAAACATTACAAAATGTTTATTTCTTGTGTAATACAAAGTCTTTACAGCATGTGGATTCAAGCTTGCATTAATGCATATGATCTAAAATCTTTTTATGTGACGCAGAATGCTTTGCTTTAACATTAAATTTTATCATCAGTGAAGTTGAAATGTATCACAAAGTTTTAAAAAAAAGAAAAACTCTTAGAATTTCTAAACACTAGCAGCAACGTTGGCTCTCACTGGATCCATCAGGACAGCAGTGGGATTGTCTTGCAGAATGTACTGGTCTTGGCAACCATCACCTCCAATGAACATGTAACGCAAACCTGGAAATGATCCCAACTAAAAAATATGATTGAGCTACAAGCCACAGAACAAAAAAACGCAAGTTGTGGATCAAAAGTTGAAACGTCCACTTTAAAAAGCTTCTTGTACTGTTTTTGTCTCTATCGGTTTCCACCGTACTTTGATGTCCAGTCCACTCTCCCGTGGACAGGCTGCACAGCAGGAGGTCTGCTCAGGAGGTTTCCTGATTGTTTCCCCAGTGCAGAATAGCTGCTCCCCTTCACCTGAGTCCTGTCTGTTCTTCTCTTCCAGCCGTCGTAATCTAATAAAACAGCAGAAAGCTTCATGTTCAGACTGAATATATTCAATCATGTCCTGTAAAAGTAGACCCATTTGGGCTGAAGTTTATTTTTTTAGTATGAAATTTAAGGGATCAGGTTTTTTTTACAAAAACAAGGGAAAGAACAAGCTTAGAAAGCATGGCTTATTCATTTTCTCTGAGAAAAGAACATTGTAAACCTGAGTTTTTCTGCAAAGCATTTGAACAAATAGTTTGATGCACTATTTCCTGTAATAGTTTGATGAAAAAAAGTAGATTAAAAAAAAAAAACAACTGAAATAAAAATGAAAGTTCATCAATGATTCAGTCTTGAGATGTGTAACAAATTTCTACAAACAAGAAAATGAATCATTTTCAATATTCTTTACAGTTAATGTTAACAGATCTGAATTAAAATTGCTTCAAAACTCAAAAGTAGTGAGTTTTTTTTTTATACCAATACCTTCACTAGTTTCACTCAGAGATGAGTTGGATAAGGGCTTGAGTTTTCCAGATTTTGTCTTGTCTTTTTTATTATCAGGAGAAGAGGAAAGGTTGACTGAAAGAGTTAATAGAAAAGACAAAGTTGGAAAAGTTTACTTAGGATAGAAAATCAGGTGAAAAACAGAAACAAGAAAAAAAAGCTTAAACTGCACAGTGCTGCATGACAGTGATGAAATACTTATGGTAATTTCAATTTGAGATTTAACACACTTTTGGTTTAAATTTTTTTTATTTTTTTTTTATTGCAACTACTTTTTAAAATGTTAATTATTGCAACTATTATGAAATAATTGTTCCTTCACTGAAGGAACGCGATCACGGATACAAGTGGAAGAAATGAGCTTCTGCCGCAGGGTGGCTGGGCCTTCACTCAGAGATCGGGTGAGGAGATCCGCCATCCTGGAGGAGCTCGGTGTCAAGCCGCTCCTCCTCCAGGTCGAGAGAAGCCAGATGGGCTGGTTCGGGCATCTGGTGAGGTGTTTCAGGCGCATCCCAGTGGGAGGAGACCAAGAGGTAGACCCCAGACCCGGTGGAGAGACTATGTCTCACAACTATCTGGGGAACGATTGGGGATTCTTCCGGGTGAGCTGGTGGATGCAGCTGGGGTGAGAGAAGCCTGGGCTTCCCGTCTGAGTCTGTTATCCCCGCGACCCGGCTCCGGACAAGTGGAAGACGACGGAACGGAAGAAATAATTGTGACTAATAATCCACTGCATGATGCAAATGTCATGCAGTGTTTTGCTATAGTAAACTTAGTTTATATTTTAGATTAAAAATAGTTTCATATGAAAAATATTTCACCTTGTTTAGACTCCAAAACCTTCTCATCTTAATCCAGTACTCTAATTTAATAATGGCTATTTGCAATGAGTTAATTACAGATGTTGATATCGTGATGTTGATCCATATTGATATATTTTGCAGTCCTACCAAACTGTGTTCAGTTATGGTGAAGGTTAGAAATTTGCTTTATTCAAAAAGAGAAGATCAGAAGAATTTTAAGAAGACTAAAATATAATAAATTCTTACTTGGGTGCTGACCGGCCAAAGGGGCAAGCTGAATTCTCTGACCCACTGAGCCGACCTCTTTCTTTTGGAAAGATGGGATATAACCGCCAGAGAGGTTGTATTTGGTGCTTATAAAGTTTCCTTGAAGTGAAAACAGAACATGTCAAACATTTGCAACATCAACATTTTGCCGAGATCATCCCGACATAAAGCACTAAACAACCAGTAAACAAGCCACACATTCATATTTTCACTAGCCTTCAAAACTCTAGAAGTTATTTGTTCCGGTACCTTTGGAAAGATCTATTTTTTCCAGAATTCTTTCTTTGACAACAGTTTTCTCTGGCGTGCTTTCTTCAGACTTAGAGGCATTTTCTTCTAATTTAATGCCCCGAGCATGAACAACAAGGAGATGTAGATGCAGTGAGAAGAAAAAAGAGGACAAACAAAGACATGATTGAAAAGAAGAATTATAAAAGACCCGAAAAAAGTGTAGCACTGAAGGTATGAGTGACAGAAACACAGTAAAACTATAGACCAGAAGTGCTGGGTCGAGAAACGTAATGACCTGCGTGGTCCTAGTTAATCTACTACAATCTTAATCTCATAAATAGATCATGCAAGGTGACGGAAAGAGACAGACAGAGAAGCAGACAGTTATTTTATGTCTGTCTGCACTGGAAATGATAAAGAGATGCGTCACCACTCTGCAACTGCTATTTGGACTCAATCCCGACACTTCTCTGTCCAGTGATCCATGACTACTGAGCAGTAGATATTAAGTGCTTCTTTAGCATTTAGCAGCTCCTTGGCACAAAATCCCTCGTATCACCTAACAGCAGACAACACCAGAGGTTCACTGGATGATGCGGACATACAGTAAATAGGAGTTTACTGTCCTTGTTTTTTAGCTTTACACGTCTTTACATCCCAATTTCAGATAAAAAATATTCATACAATAATTGTAAAGCATTCTTTTTAACACAACAACAACAGCTCAAGAGGATAAATACTTCAACAACATGCAAAATCGAATCATTTTAAAGTGCGGTATTGCCTTAAATTTTAAGTCACAAGGCATTCAAACACCTTTTATTATTTCTGCTTTGGGAATAAGCGTTCCTCACCTGCGCCAGGTCTGACAGATAAGCCTCCAATTGGACCCAAAGGTTTATTTCCAGTGTTGGAAGAGTTTTCCCAAAGGTCCCTCAGCGTCATCCCACTCAGCTCTTTATCGCCCAATGGAGTCTTTCCAATCAAGCCTTAAAGCAAATAATCATAACATGAATAAAAAATAGACTATTTTAAAAGTAATATCTATCGATTCTTCATCATCATAAAATAAAAGTAAAAGTTTAATTCATTCTACTCAATGAAAGTTGTTCCATGAAGAACAAAGCTGCCATCTTGTCTTACCTGGCAGATAGCGTGACTGACTGAGATAGTGCTGCCGTGCTGCCGAGCCAGGCAGGATGGAATCTATTTGGCCGACCTTAACATTACTTGGTAATTTGGTAACAGTGCTGAAGGAGTACAGAGGTTTCTGATCCTTGATCCTGAAAACAAGAAAAACATTTAAGTGTCTTGCATGATTCATTCATTACAAACTAAAAACTTATGAGGCAAGATTATTTTTCTCAAAGATCAAATTTGCAGCCCAAATAAAGTTACTCACTGTGCACCATGCTCTTTAGAACTTTTCTCCTCCTCCGCTGTTCCTAAGCTGGGTTTTTTGGAGTTGGAGGCAGCTGTTTCTGATTGGTCGGATTCCTCCCAACTGCCGGAAGTCCTGGCCACCGTCTGTCCCCAGCGACGACGTCCATTTTTTAATATACCCATCCCAGCAATCCCAGCAGTGTTCTCTGTGCCCACTGGTGCTGCTTTCTGCATTACAAAACAGTTTTATAGAGTCTCAGAAAGATTTATCTCCTACATTCTGCTACAGTCTGTCCTCTACGGGACAATAAATTTGGAAAGATAATGTTTTTTCACCAAGTTAATTCTGAAATCTCTACAAGTTTTGGTGATGTAATTTATCACAGCTTCCCAAAAAATAAAATATGGACGTACAGTATATTGATTTGTGACCACTCACTGCTTGGCTGGATCCTCCTGATTTACTATTGCCCTGAGGCATGGGGATCTGCTGAAGAGGCTGGTGGTTTCTGGAAGAAGTTGAGGAAGTTTTGGACTCAGAGGAAGACTGAAGAGCATCTGCCTTTGACTCAGAGGCTTGTTTGTGAAGAGCAGGTCGAGTCGGAACTTTTTTGGTCTCTTGGCTTTGAGGACGAGGACCAAGGACCTGGCCCACTTGAAAGTAAGGATAACGCAGGGCCTAGAAAAAAATCCCAAACATTTCTCATTCACTTTTAAAAAGTGTCTTCTCTCAAAAAATCTTGTGAAAAATTTAATCAGTAAAGATTTTTAATTAAAATGGAATGAAATGTATGAAAAATTTCTAAAAAAAAAAAACCCACATCAAAATATCTTAGGAAAAAGATCTATGAACACAAAAAGAAAACACAGAGCTCTGATATTATTTTCTTCGATAACTTCATCTTCTGAACCACTTATCCCTAATGGGGTCATGAGAGTGCCGCAGCCTATCCCAGCTGATTCAAGGTGAAAGACACGGTACACCTCAAAATGGCACACTCATTCCTACGGTCAATTTCATAGTGTCCAATTATCCTAACATGCATGAGACAACCTACATATACACCGGAAGAACATGCAAACTCCACACAAAAAGCCCAGTGTTCCAAGCCTTGTCACACCTGGGACTCGAAACGTAACTTTTATGCTGTGAGGCCACTGTACCAAACACTGTGCCACCGTGCTGCCCAAGAGCAACAACTTACTCAGCTATTTGCTGAATAAAAATACAATACAGTTTTTTAATGACTGTTCAATTTACAAAAAAAAACTTGCCTCAAACTCGCCTCAAATCAGACAGGATGGGTTCCATCGGGCCAAAGTAAAAGACGGTGGTAGGTTGGAGGTGCTTGCAAGCTCCATTGGAATAGCCCGTATGGGGCTACTGGCCATCCCGTGGTCCCATAAGGGATAGACGGTTGAGAAAGTGACAGAAATATTTTTGCAACACTAGCGATCCACATTTAGTGTAAGCTTAAAAAAATTGAACTAAATGCAGCTATTTGTCATCTGTCTTGGGTTAAAAACATTTAACCAGGATTAGTTCTTGTTATCCTTGCAAAAGACTGATGATCTGTACCCAGCCTCTCGCCTATAATCAGCCAGTAATAGGCTCCTTCCCCCGCACAATTCCAACAAGAATGAGGATTTTAGAAGATGAACTCATGAAGTTACCCGCAATCAGTAACGACAGTGCATACAATTCTAGAAAAAAAAAAGTTTGGGCTATGTTTTTATTCTTACCTGTACAGCTGTGGGTCTTTTTTTAGGGTCCCACTGCAACATGTCTTTCATCAGTATGATAGCTTCATTGCTTGCATTTGGGATGAGCGTTTTAAGTTGAGTTGGGACACATTGAGGAAACCGAAAGTTCATAGCAGATGCTAATTGGTATCCTTCTGGCCAGTCCATCTAATCCAGAAAGGACATACAGGATTTCATATGGTCATTGACTTATTAAAATACTGATGTTTAAATGTCTAGCAGATGGGTTGAGATTGATCCACTCACCTTTTTAACAGTTCCCAGAACCTGGCAGATTTTAAAAATTTCATCAACTTCACTATTTCCGGGAAAAAGGGGTCTGAGCGTGTAGAGTTCGGCCATGATGCATCCCACCGCCCACAGATCAATAGGAGAGCTGTAGGTAGATGACCTTAGCAAGACCTCTGGAGCTCGGTACCTTCAGACAGAGCACATAGTTCCTCAGCAAGCTGTTGTAGATGGGAATGTGTTCAGAGACACAGATGTATTTTAGAAACATGCTCTCACCATCGGGTTGACACGTAGTCCGTGTATGGAGGTTTAGAACGAATCTCTCTGGCGAGACCAAAATCAGCTATTTTCACCAGTTCTGGACCCATGCATAACAAGTTCTCTGGTTTCATGTCTCGATGGAAAAAACCTGATAAAAAAACCCATATTAGATTCATTTAATTATAATTATATTCTCACAGTGGACACATGTCCTTGTAAAAACGACAACTTTTTGATTTCTTATTGTCTTGTTTTAAGTAGTTCAATAAATGTTTTTGTTACTTTTAATGATTATCGCTCGAGAGTTTTAGACACTTTTGAATCGGATTCTACGATACTAATCAAATTAATTTTTATATGTGAGGAAGAGATCGAGTGAGGAGCTCTGCCATCTGAGAGGAGCTCGGTGTTGAGCTGCTCCTCCTCCAGGTCGAGAGGAGCCAGATGGGTTAGTTCGGGCATCTGGTCAGATTGCCCCTCGAGCGCCTCACTGCTGAGGTGTTTCGGGTATGTCCCACAAGGAGGAAAAAAAGAGGCAGACCCCGGACCTGCTAGAGAGACTATGTCTCACAGCTGGCCGGGGAACAACTCGGGATCCTTCTGGGTGAGCTGGAGGATAGAGCCGGGTTGATGGAAGCCGGGGCTTCCCGTCTGAGGCTGTTGCCACTGTGACCCGACCCCGGATGAGCGGAAGACGACGGAACGGAATGGAAAAAATAACATAAACTAGGCAAGAAACTATTCTGTATCGATGAAAAAATAGTATTAAAATATTTTTTTAAAGTTTAAAAACAAAAGCAACTTTATATCTTCTCTTTAATTAAATACAGATGAAAAGACTGTTATTTTTACTTTGATATCGTGCCATAGTTTCCTAGTGTTTTAACTTTGACACAATCTTTTTTGGATGCAACTGAAATTCTAGACTAAACTAAACTAGAAAAAAGCTATTTTTTTCTGGAAAGGAAGGTGACAAATCAAACCATCTTACCATGTTTGTGCACAAAAGCCAAGCCAGATAGCACTTGGAATAAGATGTTCCTAATTTCATTCTCTGAGAACATCTTATTCTCTCTACCAGCACACCAGAGAAAGAGAGAGGGAAGGATAGAAAGAAATGTGTTAAGAAAAGATGAAGTACAGAAAAAAAGGTACATTGTGGGCGTAATCTGATTTATTTAATTGCAATTGCAATCTCAGATTGAAGCAAATTATAGAAAGTGATATTAAGTAGATACAACGCATTCACATGTACATTTATTATGCAGAAAGCATGCAGACCAGAGAGTTCAGACAGTTTCCACATCCATGAAGGGTTCACATACTACAAGACAGTACCATTTTGTAACCCGTATTGATGCTTGATGGAATATTTTTTTTGGTTTGGCAGAGAAACTTGCGTGAATTTGAGTAAAATCTTGCAGAATGAAACCCCTCCCGCAGGCTTGCATGCATGAATGAAACCCAGTTCACCTACCATGTTTGTGAATAAACGACAGACCTTGTAAAATCTGAAAGCTTATGTTTCTTATCACTGACTCTGGAAACAATTTTACTCTGTAAACATAAAATTAATAGAAGAAGTTTGGCGAGCATGTTCGTGTACGCATAAATTCTACTTTGCTTCCTTTTTCCTTTCGTAATAACAGCAAGCTGTGGTTTGCACACACTCTATAAACAGAAGTTTTTCAAAAGTTCATAAAAATATGAAAAAAAAATTATGCAAATATACCTTCAGATTTCCTCTATCATAAATGACAAATGTGCACTTTTTCTTACCTGTCCTTCATCAGCTGGTAAAGGTTCTCCTTCATGTACTCAAAGACAAAATAGAGATGATCATTTTCTCTGATAACCTCTTTAAGTTTCACCACGTTGGCATGGTTTAGCTTCTTCAATGACTGCATTAAAACATGCAACAAAAAGATTAATGCATGCAAATTTAAGTTTATTAGGGAAGTTTACAAAGAGCTCATTCCTCTACCTTCACTTCTCTTAGATTCATACATTCTTCCCATGAATAGAACTTTCTCTTCATCCTGTAAAAAATTTGAAAAATATCGTTTTTATGTACATTTGCAAAATAATAAAAGGTCTCCTGCAGATTACAACGGTGGCATATATTGCACAATATGAAAGTATAACTGCATTTGCAAAATTATTGTTGCAACGGCATCAATTATTCAACTGTTTTAAGTCGTGTCCGATTTCAACATACAACAACCCTTAGAAAAATAGTTATTTATTTGCAAAATGTTTTTAACTAAATTACATGTCAATTTTAATTTAGTGTGTTTTTCTATTTTTTTACTCTAACCACTGCAGGTTGGTAGTGTTTTTATTAGTTGTCTTGCCACGTGCAAGATTACAACAAGCCATCAGGCATTTATTCTTCTCTTTGTTGCCTCTCTCTCCCTCTGAAATTACATAAGACTTGAAAGAATGAATAGATATCCTTGCCCCCCTTATCTCATCCACAATGTCAGCAACCTGACACACCCCCTTCTACTTTCACTCCCTTTTACCGTCACCACATGTATTATCTTGCATGGTAACCAAATGATCAACAAGTGAACGCATCTCATCGGTTTCTTGTCTATTATTGAACACCATGACCGCGTTGCAGAAACAAAGCAAAGTAAACTGGTTTGTTTGCCTTGCTGATGGTTAAGCAGCCGGTGCAGGGCAGTAGCCTCTTGTAAGGCATGATAAAGAGCATATGGTATAGATCATCTGGAAAAACAACAGACACTATTAAAAAAATAGGATTATCTTATTTGTCAAACTGTGTTGCACAAATTGTGAGTTGTGAGATTTAATTAGTTCTACTGTAATAAAAATGTAGAAATGCAGCAAAAATTTAAAAAGGTCAAGTTTTAACTCTTTAACGCTTGAATTTGAAAAGTAGAGCCAGTGTTCCTCAGGTCGAAAGAGGCCAGATAGGGTGGTTCGGGCATCTGATTAGGATGCCTCCCAAACGCCTTGCAGGTGAGGTGTTTCAGGCACGTCCCACTGGGAATGGATCCAGAAGCAGACGTCGGAGAGTATGTCTCCCAGCTCGACAGGAAACACCTCGGGATTCCCCCGGGTGAGCTGAAGGATACAGCCCGGATGAGAGAACCCTGGGTTTCCTATTTGAAGCTATTGCCCCAGTGACCCGGCCCCGGCAAAGCGGAAAACAATGGAATGGAACACTTGAATTTCTTTAGATTTTTACAAGAAAAATGACAAAAATTATAAATAGTTTTTAACAAACACAAGCTTAATTAAATATTGGAAAAAATATTTTCATGTACAGTATTTGTGACTTTGGGCGACTCTAAAGCGTCTCAACAATAATAATGTGTCACATAATGAACATGCAGTGTTTGTGTACCTAGAGTGCAGAAGGTCTAACGATTTTTCTCAAGAAAAATAAATGGTTTTAAAGTGAACCTACTCACCTTTTTATAGCTACAAGTTCCCCTGATTCGTTGCTTCTCCCCATCAGAACACTCCCGTAGGTGCCATCACCCAGCTGCTTCAGGGTGGTGTATCGATTCATCATCATTCATCAGTTTCTAAAACCTTTCTGTTTGGGATGAGCCGAACAAATCAAACGACCTGTTCAGTTTTGTCTTTTCACCTCAGTTTCCACAACAAGCTAATTATTCTTTCCCAGAATGAGCAGTTGTTATCTGGTCCGACATGTCACAAATCCACAGAGAGTAGAGCTTGAAACACATCTTCCACTGACTGTTCGTTTTGGTGACGAAGCCTGAGACAGCAAAAAAGAAAGGAAAAACAACCAGCAACAAAGAAAATTGTTTAAGATAACTCAAATCTTCAAAGAATAAAATTTTGAAGGGACCTGTAGAGTAGGTGATGCTGCGACAGGATGTCTTCCTGTTTTCTTCTTAATAATCAGAACTAGATAGATGCCCCATTGGTGCGCCAACATAAATGCTCAAGGGAGATGACATAGCCAGCCTAAGGGAGATTAGACAGAGATGTAAATAGGATGTTACATCATCAGCATGATTACTGGCAGTGAAAACCCTCTCCGAGGAGCCGGCCAGGCAAGAGGATTTGACTCACATTAGTCTTCATCAAACTAAATTTTGAGTTTCCCATCAACCTCATTTATTTGTATTTCTTATATTGGTATTACTAAACATCATCTATACATAGAATCAAACACTGTAATTCTAAAGTTATATTTTATTGAGTTACATGCATCATATCATATTGCATCATATTGCAGAGATGATGCACAGTATTTAAGGAAACGGACATTTAATAGGAAAAAGAAAAACAATGGGGCCTAAACATGCAGGTATACTGTAGTGTGATTGAATGGGTAGTATAGCAACTAACAAAACTACTACAAGGAGAGCCATGTGCACTAATCTGGATGTACCTGATCAAGATCCGTGTGCTTGGATGGATTTTTTAGCACATGTTTTTTGTCCTTAAAGTTAGACTGTGACTTTGCCATTTAAAGTTTTACTTTTTCACGCAAACTATTTCTGTCTTGGAATTATGTACAATCCGATTTACCCAAAAACCACACACACGGTTTGAAAAACTTAAAGTATAGAACAATAACTTTTTTTTTCCACACCAAAATTATTGGTTGGTAATGCCAGGAAATATATTTTAGACATTTAGTGTGATTATTATGAAACTCAAGAGAAGTAATGGAGGAAATTTTGAATTTTAAAAAAATGTGAATTATTATACCTATCCTGAATATTGCAACATGATACCTCCCTCCCAAATCATGTTGTAATATTACTGGATGTGAGAAAGTTGTCCTATTTTTTGATTATGATAATTAGTAAACCCAAGTAAAACAGAACTGAATGCCAACAAGACAAATCAAGGGTAAAATTGATTCATATTGATATCATTCATTTATGGAACTTTCTGATCAATTTGAAGCTATTTGGAGCTCTTTAGAATCAGAATCAGAATATAGTTTATTGATCCCACACAGGGGAAATTTGTGGAAAGAAATCCACACAAACAATGAGTTGAAAAAATTATGAATATAATAATCTATTTACTTCATTATACTTTTTAAAAACAAAGTTTACATAAAAGAATAAATGAGGCTGAAATGCAAATAATCAACAGAACAAATAAATTAATTAAACATCTAACTTAGTTTTACATATCATATGACAACTTAGACTATAAAAGTCACAAATACAAAAACATAAACTTTAAAAACCTAGCATTAGAAGCTTTTTGCAATGCTATTTGGATTGTAATTCATGTGCAAAACAAACAAAAAAGGATATGTCACTTTTTTTCCGAGAGTCATTACTGTAGCTAGTTTGCAAATTAACCCTAATCACCTCCAAATAATGCAACACATTAAAAAAACAATGCAATGCAAAATTGAATATTGATATTTAACTATTACCAGTATTATTAAAGATCAATTTTGATTTGGTTCTTGAATCACCAGCCACATCCAGCATGAGGACATTTTTTTTTTCTTTTGCATAATGCATTGAGATAATACATTTGAACATTTTTAATAATTGTAAATGATTTGATCTGAACAGCTATGCAAGTCTGACAACTAAATCTAGTTAAGGCTATTAGTTAGCAGAAGAGAACTGCTCTGCAATCTGTTGGAGAGGGATTTGTAGGGAATTAAGATGCAGCCTGGTCCACATGACATTAGAAAGCTAATCAAGGTCAGTCACATTGGATAAACACAGACACAAACAAATGAGATCTAACAGGAAAAAAAGTATTTAGGACGGAATTACATCAATTTAACATTTTTTTTAAAAGTTTGATTTCTTCAATATGGTCATATTTGTCATTTTAACTCCATGATTAGTCAATTAAACAATTAAACATGATCATCTGGATGTATTTAATTTACTTGGTTATAAGTGCAGCAAGATTGTAGATTGATTTAGAAAAAATAAACTACATATTAGTTTTTATTTTATCTTATTAGTTTATTCTATTTTATCATTATTATTTAACCTATGTAATGTTTCTTTTTTTCTGCCCTTATAATTATTATTATTTTTAAACTCACCAGTTTTCAGGCTGGTTTTCTCCTCCTCCTGGTCTGATCTGATGCTCCAGATAAAATTTTTCTTTAGGTCTCACCCTGTTCTTATGATGAGATGCTTGCACGCCTGTTTGCGTGACCCATCCCCATGGAAACGTGAATACAAACCAGACGCCGGTGACGTAACGACGTTATCAGCCGTGGTGCTTTATGGGGTTTGTAGTCCCAACCTGCCTTGGTCGCAAAAGAAGGGAAATAGTCGACGTCTGATCAAGTGCAATGTTTACATTTATTTGCATATTTAAATATACGTAATTTACCCAGGAAACATTGGAACAGAATCGTCAGAAAGTGACCCTTTCATTGTGCCACTGTTACCATAGCAACCTTAAACACATGCTTCATTTTCATTCATTCACTTATTTTAGTTTTCAAAATTATTAAAGTAATATAAAGAGCAGAAATAAAACAAACAAAAAAAAAAAACAGTAGCATCCATTAAAGCCCAAAAACTACAGGGATGAAGAAAAATATTTTTGAGTCCCCCTTTTTTATGTAAATCAAATTAAAAACAAATTATTTTTTGTTTTCTTCTATGATCAAGAATACATATTAACTCATAAATAAATGTTAAAATCTTGTTTAAACGCAGATCAACACAAATAAATGACAGAATGAAGCTTTGATTCTTGTTATAACTTGAACAAATCATTTTCTATAAACTTTTGTAGTATTTGGATGTGTTTTATTTCACATAAACTTTTACAAGTGGTTAAAAAATCCATACCTTTTCAGACTGTAAATAGTTTCTTTAAGTGTAAAAAAATTGTATATAATTCATTAAAGACTGATTGAACACTTTGAAATCAGTTCGATGTGTGATATCATACAAGATTTCAAAATGTAAGTGATTTAGAATAGAGAAAAAGATTGTATTTAATGAAGAAAAACTTTATTGATGATTCAATGCAAATATAGAATTATTGGTTCATCCATCATTAGGGTTTGTGTGCTATTGGTTTCTTTTAAGAGTGCATTGCACTGTGGACATTAAAATAATAAAAAGAAAAAAGAAACAATCTAGAAACTTTTATCTCCTTTATTTTTACATTAATATTTAAGGCTGGAGACATGAGCAATGTCTTTTTTTTTTTGGCTGGAAAAAAAACTAACTTCACCAGAAGTCTTAATCTCTCACAAGTTATTCTCCAAATTAAATTAGTCTCAAACAGTTCTCACACAAACTTGACAAGAGCTCAAATTGGGATCACATTTGAAAATTGGATTAGTTTTATTACACTCCATTAAATACTTCTGTTTTTTTATTTGTAACCTCTTTGAAATCCCGTCTAAAATATGCCTGTGATCCTGTGTTACTGATGTTACAGTGTTCTTTCCAGCAGAGGTCATCAAGAGACTGTAGTTGGGATTACTTATCAAAGCAATGAAACTATTTAAATCATAAAAAGTAACGTGAACAACAAGTTTAACTTATTTTTTTATGTTTAATAGCACCTTGACTCTATGAAAGAGATCATATGCACATTACCAATTAAAAACCTGGTTTTAACCTCATACCAAGCACTATTCCAGGCAGATTTCAGATGAGGAATTGTCTAGTCATCATGTCACCAGGTCACATCATCTTTGTACATGAGATGATCCATTGAAGCTGATTAGAACTCGATGCACAGTCATTCAATCCATCTAAAACTCTGTGACTTTGGAAACTTAAATGGTTCATTCAGAGTTTCTACACTCTGATTCTACAAGGTTTGGTGACCATGAGAGGATTCCATCAAATTCAATAACTAATTAAGCCAAGAATCAAGAGAAAAAAAAAAAAAACAGGACAGGACAAGGAAGAGACTGTAATAAGTACAAATTCCATCTAAGAGGATTAGTGCAATCGTTAGCTCCCCGTCAGTCTTGTTAGAGATAGCCTCCAAGAGCTCGGCAGAAGGAACAAGACACACCTGAACTGGGTCGAGCATTTTTCTAGAATTTCTAAGATGCAGAAAATACACAGACTTGATTTTGATCTCCCAGGATGACTTTTAAGGATTACCACCAGTTGAGAATGCACTGCAGAAGGTATGAAGCAGAGAGAAGCTTCCTGACTGCAGGTTTTAAAAGCTTTGGACATGAAGACAAGACCTGCAGGGATTGGTAATGCCAATGCCGATTGGATGGGATCCCTTCCATCCAAACTCAGTGCCATGCCCCTCAAATACCTTGCAGTGCCAGGTATGCACGCTTTAAGATGCTACGTTGTTCTACTGAGAACCAAAAGAAATCGGTTTCAGTTGTTATTTCTTTAAATAGAAGTCAGCTGTCCTCAGATGTAGACACACACCAAACTAGAAATTGTGTGGAATCCTTCTCAAAAGTACCATTACTTCAAGTTCTTTCGTTTTGTCTTATCTTTTTCCCATTTCTTGGCTCTCTTCCACCTGTACTTAATTTTTTTGCAGGGTCTCATGATTCTTTCACTTTCTGGGTGGATGTGCATGCTCCTGTGGGACCTGATCAGAGGGCTTATGTGAAGTACCTGGCTACTATGTTTAGCATCTTGGCCAAAAAAGTCATGGTGAAGTGGTCTATGACACAGGTAGATTTAATTTAACAATAAAAATTATATAAATTGCTTCTATATTATTGTGCAATCTGTTTTTCTAGAACATGACATTCAGAGAGCAACTAGATGCAGGAATTCGTTACTTTGACCTCAGGGTATCTTCCAAACCGGGTGAACTGGGAAATGAAATCTATTTCATTCACGGCCTGTTTGGACACAAAGTAAGTGCAAAACTTGAAAGTTTGCAATGAAATGTCACTAAAACTTTATAATTGCCTGCAATTTATTTTTACGTTGTAGGTTATTTGCTCTCTTAAACTGATTTTAGTTTTATTAAGTCCATAATAAACATCATGAGATACAAGAGGAGTTTTGAAATCCCACGTAAAGTGAACAAATCAGACCAATAGCAAGCAACGGTTGAATTTATTGCAATGCTTTATAACATAAGGTGGTGACATGTTGCTTTCAGTCCCTACTTGTGTGTAGGTGTGTGTAATACCAAAAAGTTTTTTTAAATAATTGAAATCACTAAGGCCATTTATTCCTGTCTCCAAAGGTAAGGGACGGACTGATAGAAATCAACCACTTCCTAGGAAGACACAAAAAAGAAGTAAGAAGCATTCTTGATGATTTGAAACACAAACAGATTGTAAATGAATGTTTTATTTTTCTGCAGGTTGTATTTTTGGACTTCAATCATTACTATGCAATGGAAAGTGAGCACCATACGTACCTTATCGAGATGCTCCAGGAAGTGTTTGGCAGGAAGCTGTGCAGCCACAGCATCGTGGAGAACATTACACTGGACTACCTCTGGGAGAAGAAATACCAGGTGAATGATTAACTTTACAATTAAAATATGTGCATTGTAAAATTTGAGCGGGGCATTAACGTGTGAAATAGGTTTATAGGTGTGTATGTGATAGCTAACCCAATGAAGGCCAGGTAATCCATGCCACTTGTGACATTCCTGTACTGGAATTAGTGGTGAGCATCATCCCATTAACCCATCTACTACAATCCTGCTCAACTTTCCCTTTTCTGCATGCTAGTCTTTTTATTTTTACCTTTTTTCTTTCTGGTAATGACTTGGACACACAGCTAATCTCATTCTTTCTTCAACTGTGCGGTTAGTTTTAAAAACGGACACGTGTGGAATCCCTGACAAGATGAGCATGTGCGTTCATTTTTGCTTCAAGACAAGTGTGTAATCAAATAGCTTTACAATCATTCCTGTTCCCATGACCTTAATCTGTTGCTGTCTTACTTGGCAAACAACACGTGAAGTGTAATAGAAAGAAAAGAAGAGAGTAGAAAAGGGTTGCAATTCCATTTTATTATGTTTTAGTGTTTTATCACATAAAATTTAAAATAGAAATTGCTGATTTGAAGTTTTGTTCAATTTTAAGGAAAAAAAGGGGAAAAGTGCAGGATAAAAGTAGGTATTTTTGTGAGAGGACGATTAGGACAGGAGCCGTTGCTCTTTCGGGTTGAGAAAAGCCAGATGGGGTGGTTCAGGCATCTGGTCTCCCGAACATCTCACTGGTGAGATATGTAGGGCATGTCCCGCCGGGAGGAGATCCAGTGGCAAACCCTGGACCTGCTGGAGAGACTATGTCTCACACCAGGACAGAAAACTCCTCAGGATCCTTCTGGGTGAGCTGGAGGATGCAGCCTGGGTGAGAGAAGTCTGGGTTTCTCTATGAGCCTGTTGCACCGGTGACTTGGCCCTAGATAACCAGAAGAACGGAATGGAACAGAATGTTTTTTGTGCCCTTATGAAACAGTTTTCTGGCTTTTTTTAATTTACTGTTTGTCTTCTAGATTTATTTTCTACTTTCATTGGATTCAACACAGTTTTTTGTGACTTTCAAAAATCCTCCGTTCAATACACAATTTTTTTTTTTTTGCTAGGTTATTGTGTTCTACCATCATCCGTCAGCTCAGGGTATTCCTGCCATGTGGCCTGGCTATAAGATTCCAGCTCCTTGGGCAAACACTACTGAACCCAACAAGCTTATACAAGTAAGAGAACAAAACCTGGACCTGAAAAAGTTTTCAAAATCTGTCTTTAATAATCTTTTTATTCATTAATATATTTTTAATTCTTTAATTAGGTAATTTAGGGTAGGGTTAGGTTTATTTTGAGAGTGCAATACAAACATTTTTTAAATGGACTTTTTAATAACTTTTCTTCTTTTTATCTAGTTTCTCGAAACAACGAGGAAGGAAAGAGCAAAACATGGAACCTTCCATGTTACTCAGGCCATTCTCACTCCAAATCCAAACACAGTGGCCAAAGGCTTGATGTGGGGTCTCCGCAACTACCTGGTAGAGAGGTCAGTGATTATCAGCAATGTGTGTGTCTGTACAGGAGTGTGTGGGTGGGTAAAAAGAAAGTGTGTCAATTTTACTGAAAGTTATGTAGAACTACTGTAAAATTAAACTTACATTAAATTTATATATGTTGATAATATATTTATTTTTATAGAATTACAGTTTTGTTTTTTAAAAAAAGGTTTTAGCAAAATTATTATATTTTGTAAAAACTTAAAAATACATTTTTTTTCTGCAAAATTTCTCACCATGTCAAAGGTTCTGGTTAGATATTTTTTTAAGTGATGGAAAAACAACTTTTTGCTTGAATTCTGACTCAGAAAACTTAAGCATGGCAATCACCTCGTTTCAGGCAATTGCCCAAAACGGACATTCTGGCGAGACAGGAGGTGGCCCAATTTCTGCACTTCTGGGGAAATTGTATTGTTTACCAGTCTGAATAAACTTTATAACTTCCTGGTTTTGTTCTGCTGGCTGCTGACACATGGTGGATAATTCAAAGTGTTGGTGGTGATGCAACCACCTGAGATGTGATACTCTGGATCACAATAGTGATTCTTTGTGTGTAAAAAGTGTCTTTTGGAAATCAAAAATAATTTTTTTTAGAGGATGGAAAGTTTAAAGAAAAGTATTTTTCAAATGCAAATTACTTTACAAATGTTCTCATAAAACTTTTTTTTTTGGTCCAGAAACCTGCCAACCATCATGTCTTGGATCGAGACTCAGAAACCAGGCGTGAACGGAGTTAACATCGTCACTTCTGACTTTGTCGACCTCACTGACTTTGCCAACATTGTCATCAAACTGAACAACCTGCTGCTTTCTGAACAGAACCCAAAATCAAGATGACACAAATTTCATATTCCACTTTGCAGAAATGCAAAAAGAAATCCATGACACTCCTATGGGGTTTTTTATGTTATAAACAAGCAGCTCTTCTAAAACTGAGTGATTTATCATCACCCATAAAATTATCATCCACTTTGTTTTGGGATCTCAAAACCTTTGTATGTCTCTGGAACTCATTCAATATGGTTGCAAACTTATTTTCCTTTGGTTGCATGATAGAGGAAAATGTATAATTAAACTGAACCAGACACCAGATCCGACCGAATGTATTTATTTGGAACATTTACTTTCTTAATACGCTCTCTGTTCATTGCTTTTTTAATTAGTAAAGACATAGTGGTGGATAATGTAAAGATTTAGCAAGGAAGTGAAAGTTTGACCATCACTGATTGTCAGTTCTGTAATTCCCCCCCAGATTTTACAACCTCGTGTAGCAAGAATGTAAGGACCTTAATAAAAAGAGGTTAGGTGATTAGCTTTCACAGAAAAGTAAATGCACTTATGTATATTATTTGGGGGAAGTGTCAAGGTGCCACATTGTGAAACTACACACTAAAGTATTTTCAACCTGAATCAGTCTCCACAAGACAAGTCATGCATTTTTTTTTTTTGCAGTAATCTTGTTTTGCACAAGTGTTGGTGTGTATCTGTGTGTGTTTGTATGTCTATGTGTTTGTGTCCTGCCGACTCTGTGATTATTTGGCATGACCTAAACAGTAGCAGCGTGAAAGTCAGCTTGCATTCCTGTGGTTAGAGGAGAGGAAAAGAAGAAAGAGAAAGCAGAGGTTAAAGTGATTTACAGAGCAGAGAGAGGAAAAGGAGAAAGTGATAAACTAGTAGAAAATAACAGACTCGACTTGTCTCGTTGGTTAGAAACAAGTGTAAGAAAACTGAAGACGGGCTGGATGGGACTTGTTTTTTTTTTCTTCTAAAGGCAGCAGCAGTATATTCAAGAGAAATACAATATTTCTTATTCATTTTATGTGAAGTTGCCAGTAATGTCCAGGCCACATTGTTGACACAGTTGAGCTTGGTCACCAAGCACAATGCGGTTCACACAGACACGAGCTCAAGCACTTTAATTGTGGAGTAATTACACATACCAGGCCAGGCAAGTGGGAGAGAAAAGAGCAGTGGATAGAACTGAGAACATTCCTTTCTTGTTTGTATTTGTCCGCTCCCTCTCTCTCTTTCTGTCCCTTTTTGCCATATCCCAGCTGGCTTCCCAGGTTTCAGAGGAGAAGTCAACATCTTAACCTTCACTTTTTAAAATCTCAAAAGAACACAAAGCAAAAAAGATTACTTTTTAACGGGTGTGTACTTATTTACTTTCATTAAAAGTTATATCACAATTTGCTCACCCATTTTTTTTATTGTTTTTCATTTGTTGGACAAAGTTGTTTTGCACTCCTCCTCTGGTGATGGTTTACTGGCTATTTATTTTCAACCATATGTCATTACTATCCTGACAAATTCAACACATGGGTGTCCACACCATGCACACCACAAGATACAAACAGTTCCACTTGGAATATTTTGTTCTATAAATCATTTGGAAACTCCATCATGAACCAACATGGAACCATTTGTTGGCCTTTTGGTGCCACTTGCAAAAGTTTTTGTTTTGTTCTTTGACAAATTCAGTAAACTGATAACTCCACCAATTAGACACAAATATCCCGTCTTTAGACCACATGTGTCCAATTCAGTGTAATTAAGCCGCCAAATGGTTCGAAATGGCCAGGAGAGAAAAGGGTAAATAAAAAACATTTTAATAAAAATCACTATTTTTTTTTAATTATCCACATTAGTTTGCATTTCTGAATTTAAGTTTGATACCCTTGCCTTTGATCCTTTTTCCTGATGAGGAAAATTTCCCAAAAAAACAAAATTGCAAGAATAAAAAATTAAGAAACCTCATGATGATACAATCGAAAGAGAAATCCCTTCCTGGGATGGAAAGATAGAAAGCACCACAGGATGATTAATAAAGACTAGCTGATTTAGATCCATCCACAATATCATTATTCATGTTTTTTTATGTAGCAGATGTGGGAGTGAGGTGTTCAGATGGGATGAGTTTAAGGGTCACCATGTCAGGATTTTCCAGTGTTCCCAATAAGAGTCAAGAAAACCTTTAATAGTCCCAACAGTCTCTCAGTGGATAGAGGTGGAACAACCGCTTGGTGGAACAGAGATGGAACAGCTTCCTTGTACAATTTGTTGGGAGGTGGAACAGCAGCGTGGTGAAATAAAGATGGAGCAGAGCTGGAACAATCGCCCAGTGGAATAGTGATAGAGCAGCTGCCTGATCGTATATAGTTGGAACAGCTGCCGAGTGAAATAGTGGTGGAACAGCAACTTGGTGGAACAGAGCTGGCCAAGCTGTCTGGAGGAATAGAGCTGAAACAACAGCTGGGTGAACATCACACATGACAGAAATGATTCTCAAACTAGGATGAAAATGATATTTGAACAGCTATGAAAACATGTGGTTGTCCTTGCTCTGTGAGATCAAAATCATTCAGAGAATCAAATTCATTCAAAGAAAACTTTTCCAGCAACCTGGAAAAAAGAATCACCTCCTACGTACCTACAAGCTATAATTTTATAAGCATTTTGATTCTATTCATGTATTTGTGATTTTTTTAAAAAAAATCTAATCAAATTTTATTTGTAAAGCACTTTTTCAATATAAAGTTACACAAAGTGCTGAACAGAACAAATAAAAACTCAAACATTAAAATACAGATCATTAAAAAACAGTAAGTCAAAAACAAGCATACATCAAATATCACACACTCACACAAAACACTGCACACATGGATCGACATTCACAGAGCTCCCACCCCCCTCGCCCACACACACACACACACACACACACACACACACACACACACACACACACACACACACACACACACAAGCACACACACACACCTTCCGGCCTGATGCTGCTGTGAGGAAATAATAACTGGGGATCGATCCACACCTGGAGTTGGCCTGCCCATGACTGTGGCCAAAACCACAGGGGTCCACCCAGCTCTAGGAGACACGGGAACCCACAGAAGCCACCTGGCTAAAGTGAGGTACCTGCACCACCTAGGCCAGTCTGACCCCCACAGAGAAGACCCTACAGACAATGCAGGCTGGAGGATGGGATGGGGTATCCCCATTTATTGCATTTTGATCAAATAGATCCAAACATACTAATGTGTCACCTTATTTACACCAAAGAATCCCCTTACAGCAAGAAAATCTCAACAAAAACCAAATTTTGGTGGAAAAAAAATAATGTAAAGAGAGATTCTTTTCCTAAACTGTTTTGACATGAAGAGAAATGCTTTTTAAATAACTCTCTATGGTTGTGCTCGATTCTGCGAGGCCCTTGATGGTCAGTTGGGAATTGAGGAATTTTTTTGGGAATGCCATCAGACATTCTGCAGCTCTTTCATGCCCAAAAGACTGTGAAAATGACGTCACGGGGGAAGCAAAACAGCTCCGCTTGCAGGCACCCATGGAGCCATAATTGAGTAATAGCTTCTGGAAACATTTGACAAGAAAGAACGTTAAAAGGACATTTTCTCCACAGGATTATCCTGGCAACATTTAGCCTTGTATCTTTTCCGTTTACTGCTGTTGTAAACAAGATATCAAGTCCTTAAATGAGCGTGCCACCTCTGTGAATTTAGACAATCTTAAGAGCAGAGGTCATTGGGTTTTTTGAAGTTCATGTAATTGTTGAAAATTTATACCTTGAAGCTTAAATTACCAGAGGTGTCAAGTAACGAAGTAAGACTACTTCGTTACCTTACTCAAGTAGAAAATCTCGTTATCTTTACTTTAACGAAGTAATTATTTTTTTGTCTACTTTTTACTTTTACTCACTACTTTTTTATGCAATTATCTGTACTTTTACTTCGTTAGTTTTATCAAAAGTAGTCGCTACTTTCTCCATTTTGTCACCGTTATAAAGCCGCGACTGTTTGTCGGATTTTTTTTTTTTTTATGAACCCTGAATGCATCAAACAAAGGAACAGATGAATGATTGGCTGAAAGGTCCAGTCAATCATTACTTTGGGGCGAGTAGCCCCGCCCACAAACTTTTAAAGAGCAAGGACGTCAATTTCCGTGTTTGAGACTCGGGCTCGGAAATCAAAGTGTTTCTGATGCTGCAACACTGAACTTTGATTGAATTATCAATTTTTTTAAAAAAAAAAACAACAGCAAAGAAATGTTTTATTTTTATTATTATTTTCAGTCTGCAGTTATTGTAAACGTCTTTGCTGAAAATGTCGTAGATGGTATTTTTATAAAAATAACTTTGATCTGTGACGCACTATTTTATCTTTAGAAACAAAGCTAATTGAACTGATTAATCCATAAATAGTAGTGGATGAAGTATTTGTGCTTAAAAGCATCCAAAATGTTATTGATTAGTTTATAAAGACTGACTGAGGAGATTAAAACTACACATCGCTTAGATTTTGTATCATGTAGATGTTTGGGTTAACATAAAAAAAAAAAAACCTTTTATGTACACATATATATGTAGATATGTATAAATATAAATTTATATATACCGTCTCCTAGGTCCCGCCCCTACTGGTTTTTTTAAATCTTATTTCCCTGGTTATTTTTTCATTTTTATAGTTCTTTAAATTTTAGAAAAAGAATCCAAGGATTTTGCCTCCTGTGTGTTTCCTTCACTCCCACTGCCTTACGAGTGCATGTAAAGGGTGTTATTTTGTCAATGGGCGTGGTTTTACTGGGTGTACGATATTTTTTGTAAAATACGATAAGTTTACGTCATTAGTACGATAATCCAGCACCTCCCACCTGGCGACGCTGGTTCCATGCGCTGGTTCCATTATTAAGAAATAAATAATTCTGATTCATAAAGTTTCACCAAAACACTTTCATTTATTATCATATTTTCTGCTCCTTAAAGCATGTGATAATAGTTAAAAAATATGTTCATACGCTTTTGTTAACAATATTCCTTTTTTTCTGAAAATTACTTTTACTTTTTTTACTTTAAGTAGTTTTAAAATAGGTTACTTTTTACTTTTACTTAAGTAGAAAACTTGAGTTGATACTTCTACTTTTACTAAAGTAGTTTTTTAACTCGGTATTTATACTTCTACTTGAGTAGAAAATGTTGGTACTTTTGACACCTCTGTAAATTACACATGAGTTTGGAATGAGGAGCTAAAAGCAGGGATAAGCGGGGGGAAGTAAAGCAAGAGTTAGTGTTTTTGCTTTTCTTCTTTCCCAGAAAGAGATCTGTTCAGTGCCTCAAAGATAAGTTTGTCCTGCTTCTATGAAGATGAATGTCTGCATACGGGTGTGTGTGTATAGAGATTTTTCTTGACCTTATTCCATAACCAGAGGGTGTTTAATGTTTTATTGACCATGGGAACTCTCTCATGCGTTACACAGCAGTGGGTTTGTGCTAGCCTAAACAAAATTCCTCCTGACTTGAGGTTGTGTCATGGTTCTCCAAAAACCCAGTGCTTTTATCACACCCACCACACCTACCACAATTCATACATCAAAAAAAGAAAAAATACCCAAATAAAATTACCTGCCTGACAGGAGATTAATAGTCTTTAATTATATCTGCAGAGATTTTCAGAACGATGCATGACTTGACATGCAGCAGACATTTTTCAGATGGTGTTCATAACTTACTGACAGTTCCACATGTGGAGCGCCAGCTACAGAGGGAATTGATATGAGGTGGATTTTTAAAAGGGTGATCTAAGCCATGATAACCTACACGTGTTTTCTCACAGAACTGGATCCAAACAGGGAATTCATGGAATAAAATTGCTCCTTCGGAAATTTCAATTTGGCCCTCAGGGAAATAAATAGCAATAAAATTTTCTTTATGTTTGTAAAGAAGCTTGTGTGCCTAGTAAAATGTCATTTCAGAGGAACAATCAAATGAATTTTGTTATTGCAGAAACTCACTTTCTTTAAACTTTTTTAAGAACGCTGATAGATTTGATCAATTAAGTTTGTAGCTACAAATGCATGAAGAAAGACATTTTTGTTGCATTATGAAAGTTTTTCCTCGTCTGGATCTGCGGTGTGAGGCCTGGGTCATGTCTCACTGCTGTGATATTAACTAAACACGCCTATCAAGTTTCTTATCTTCAGCTGCCTAATAACTCTTAAAGAATGCTCTTTCACTCCCCTGTGAGATTGCCTATACCCTCTTTAGGAATAAAAGGTCTTTTCTTTGAATTATTTCTGTCTAAAGTTCAAGTGTAGGTCTGTTAGCACCTCTGCATTATGTTGCGCGTGAGTATGTGTGTGGGGTGTGTGTCAGGGAGACACCTTCAGCTCTGCTTCCAGCTGTTCCGGCATTCCTCTACAACTCCAGATTGGCTGGAGCCAATGTGTTGCAGAATAAAATGTTCAAGCAAAGCAGAAGCGTTTGCAGCCTCTTGGTGGTTGTTTAGTCTCTCTCCCCTTGTGTTTCTGGCCTCAAAGTGGCATAAACTAACGTGACACAAACGGTATCCTCATAATACCAAAGATTTATAAAGTTTTATGACTTAATTGGACTTGACTTGGACTCGAGCATTTATTTTGAAAAAGCAGCCAGAGCAGGTGAAGGATCCAAAAGCAGGATTCAAGAGTTTATTAACCAAAAATGCAACTTAAGCTGTCCAAGCAACCCTGGAAAGGAAAATGTAAAACAAGAAGTGGTCCACAAAACCTGAAGAAGCACAGGATGTTCCTGGGGTGCTGGGCAAGAGTCAGGAGGTCAGGCAGGAAGCTAAACCATGAGAAGAACCGGCGAGGGGATATGGAGGAACAGCCTTTTAAAGGCTGGTGATGAGGGTGTCCAGGTGTGCAGGGGCTGTAGTTGGAGCAATTTAGGGGATGAGAGAGGCCGATCCAGGGCTTTGCCTAGTGAGAGGGGGATGGAACCATGATAAAGCGTATTACCTTATACTCGCAAAACAATTACGCAAGGCAAAGAGGAACAAATGTTGCTTTAATATGGGAATCTTAGCATAAAATGAATAACCATTATTTTTTTTATCAAATAGTGCTGTTTTTGTCTTGCTAGTTTGAACAAAATTAAGCAACATTAAGATCCTATTAAGATCCACAAATCTCTTCATTAAAGTCTTTTTGTTTGTTTTTTTTTTCCACTGGAGCATTCTATCTTTGTTGCCAAGTTCACCCACATTCTGTCCAACGCAGCACCAAACTGTCATATGTGATGTCCACCCAGCGGTTGTTCCAGCTCTGTTCCACCAAGCAACTGTTCCACCTCTATTCCGCTAGGTGGCTCTACCACCATTGTTCCGCCAAGTGGAACCAGAAGATTTTTTTTAATACGGTATACGTGTGTAAAAAAACAGAATAAAAAAGAATGTCTTCAGTTTGATCCTGAAAACACACTGCCATATGGTTTAGGTGTACATTATTGCAGAAGAAGTCTAACAGAGGGTCCTAGAAAGAGTGGTTACATGAACAGAAGGAAAGTACAGTTTAATCTCTTTTTGACATGTAAGATTTTCACTCAGCGGCTGTTTCAGCTCTATTCCTCCAGGCAGCTTGGCCAGCTCTGTTCCACCAAGTTGCTGTTCCACTTCTATTCCACCAGGCTGCTGTTCCACCTGTATTGTACAAGGCAACTGTTTCAGCTCTGTTCCACCAAGCGGTTTTTCCACCTCTATTCCACTGGGCAACTATTCCAACTCTGTTCCACCAAGTGGTTGTTGGAGTGCTATCAAGAAAGTCAAATTACCCCAGCAAGAGTTTTATAGAGTAAATTGAATTGAAAATCCCCAGCATTGAGGCTAATTTCCACAGTAGAGATGATTTGAACAACTAGTAACCCTTTCAGTGCCTCTAGTTGACCATGTGTATGTTTCTGAATTGGAGAAAATGTTAACATTAAGGATCTGGAATAAATACTCAAAGGGCTTACCATAGATTTTTAATTTTAGGCTTTAACAAAAAGATAATCAAAGTGAGGCGGTATCTTGTTGAGCGCGATCCCGCACGCACGCACGCACGCACTCTTTCCCTGTAACTCCCTCTCTCTCTTTTTCCCTTCTCTTTACGTTTGAAGGGACCACTGTGTTGTGAGTGTGACAGAAGATCACTCCTTGCTATGCGGGGGTTTGAAGAAAGGACAAAAAACAGAAATAAAGGAAATTAAAAGCAGTTGGATTTAACTTTCAACCACAATTCCTAAACGATTTGGACTTGATTCCTGCAGGATGACACAAGTGGCAAGTCCTGTCTCACTAATGGTAAGAACATTTTAACACCAGGGGATTAATATCACACTTTTATTCACAATCACTTTGAGTAAAAATAAAGTTTTCTTGTATTTTTTAAGTTGTTTTCCGTCTAGATCACAACTATGAAACTTTTTTTTTTTAAAGCTACTTAATCCAGCTTTTGCTTTACACAAAGAAGGAATTGTTAGCTTTTTTCCAAGAAACTGGAACTATTGATTAAGCATGCTTTGCAAATCTGATTATTATGTATGCACAAAAGACTTTTTCTAATGCAAACTGTGACAGAATTTCATTTAGAGACAGCATCTGGAATGTGACACTTTGAAATCACACACTATGATTCATAGAACATTGTTTGAATGTCTGCAGATTACACAGGAAAGGTTTTTTTTTTAAAAAAAAAGAACAATTGAAAGTATTTTTAGCTTGAACAATAGCAATCTGACTCTTTGAACTGACCTGACATGACTTTTTTGCAACTTAAATGAAAAAAATGTATGTACAAAACCCCCCCCAATACATTAATAACTGATTTTTTATGTTTAAATCACACTGAGTTGGATTCAGTCTGAAAAAAAGGTTTCAGTTTGTTTGTTTTCCATTAATCTGATACAAATTTAGTTAAATTTTTATTAAAATATTAGTGTCAAAACTAACTTTCAACGTTTCTTTCAGAAGAATGCATTCCTATGAAATCAGGTTTTATCTAAAATTCCATTGCAAAACTTCAAATGTTTGCGGTCTTTCATAAAAAGTTTTTTTCCATCCCATTTTTTTTCTTTTTTAACCAGATGTTGTGTATCTAGTTTTTCTCTTATTCTCCTCACAAATCCAGCCTCTTTCTATTATGGCTTTAAAGTCCAAAAGTATTTGCCTCTACACAGAAGTCACGGATCAGTCCATCTCAGGAGTTATGCATTTCAGATTTCGGTCATATCCGGTTCATTCGGAAACCAAACATCAGTTGATCCCCTGCATATGGCAGGTGGAGTCATCCAGACTTTTCCACAGATACACACCCCATTTCCTCTAGCTCTACGTGATCTGAAACAACTTTTCCATTTCTTTCCTGCAAATATCCTGGCTGTCTCTGAAAGACAAAAATAAATAAATAAGTAAAACAATGTAAGCATATCGGAAACCAGGAGGGTAAGGTCAGGTTGTGTTAATCAGCTGTGAGAGGCAAATATGACACATACAGCATTGTTTCTACCTAAAAGGTCACATTGAATAGACAATACTTTATTGATCCCCAATGGGATATTTGAGTGCTGCACTGCAAAAAGAAAGACCAGATGAAGAAGAACCGTTAACTACCTTCAGATTGGTAAGTACAGACTAGAGGATTTACGGTTAAAGAGTTTGATGGAAAACTGCAGAAATGATTTTCTGTACCGTTCCTTTGAGTAGTAAGGTTGCAGGAGTTTGTCAATGAAGCTGCTCTTAGGATGGTCCACAGATTCATGAAGAGAAAGGGAGGGGTTCAACATGATTGACAACAATTTAGCCTCATACCGTCCCTCACCAACTCTTTTACCCTGGATAGAGATGAAACAACTACAGATTCTTTTTGAGTTTAGTAAGTTAGTTTAGACTGTCAGCGCCCCAGCAGACCACAGAGAAGAACAGGCCCTCCTCCATGATAGACCCATGGAACAGTGAGACCCTCTCCCTGATGGACCCGTAGAACATGGAGAGCATCTTGTTGCAGACAGAGGAGGACCTGAACTTTCTCAGGTGCCACAATCTACTTAGGTCCTTCTTATAGATGATTTTTGTTTTGGTGGACTGGTTCAGTTCACTGTTCTTGTGAACGATCAAAAATCTGTACGATGACCCCTGCTCTTAAAAAAGTTTTTGGCCACATACAGTCAGACCATATCTCTGTGTTCTAATGACTTTCTGAATATGAGGGACACTGAGCGAGGGACTTCATGTTAATAGCATCTGTGACACAATGCTGGCTTTGTCAGGTGGGAGGAGGAGACGGTGAGGCTGGAATGTGAGGGGAGGGTCAGTGATAGAAGGAGACAGAAAAAAGACAGAAAAAGTCAGAATAAAACATTCTCATAAGAGGCAAAAAAGACAAGTTTACGTAAAAGATGAACAATGAATGCACCTGCATACCTGCATGAAAGCCAAGCGGTCGATATTTCTGCAGTGGCTTTGCTTGTATTTTATTTGGCCTCAGGCAAATATTTGAAGAAATAATACTAAAAAAATAACTTAATAGGGTAGAAAGAAAGTGAACAGAATAGTGTCTCATATCTTGCCTGTTTCATTTCGTCGAAAGTAGAATTTTTACTAAGTTGTCAATTTAAAAATCCCCTGATTTCAATAGGATTTTCTCTTAATTAATAATCCAATTGGTTGCATTTTGGGTGGGTTAGAGCCTTTCCAAGTGAGAGGTAGGCTGCAACCTCGATCGGTCACCAGGTCATGGAAAGGACACAGAAAACAACTTTTAATTTAGAGTGAGCATGTCAAGCAGTTAGAAGAAGCCACAGTACATTTTGGATGACAAGGCATGCAGAATGTTGTTTATGGAATTATTCAGGATTTTAAAAAGATTAATTAAGCCTAAACTTGACTCTTTTTAAAAAGTTAAGAACAAATAAAAGAATTATTATTTTATCTTCCACTTTATCTTTTTATCACTTTCTTTCTTCCTCTTTTGCTCAATTCTGTTACAAACTAATAACATTTGAAAGAGAGAGACAGCTGTTGGAAAGATGTGATCAAATGGAGATTTTGTGGGACTTTTATGTGCTGTAATACTTTCTGAGGATTAGGTTGCTACAAAGTTGTCACAGTAAAAACGAAGTATTAAAATGGACTAATATTGTCATTTGATTATATAGCTCTATATACATGCCTCCTCATATTTAGATTCTTCTATAACAAGAAAAAAATGATAAAAATCTTAAATATTTTATATATAAATATCTTAAATATTTTATTTATACATATATGTAGTATATGTATAAATAATTATAGATGAACAATTATTTATATATCTATAAATAATTATAGATATACATACACAAATACACATAAACGTAAAAAAATGGAGCATCCTATTTATACCAAAATCACCAAAATATTAGTGAGGATGCCAGAGTCTATCCCGGCTGATTTCAGGCGATAGGCAGGGTACACTCTGAACAGGTCACCAGTCTGTTGCAAAGCCACATACACACAACCATCGTCCCACACATTCATTCCTAGGAGCAATTTTACATTGGCCAATCAACACAACATGCATGTTTTTGGAGGGTGGGAGGAAACCGGAGTACCTGGAGGAAACTAACACACACAAGGGGAGAACTTGCAAACTCCACACAGAAAGACCAGTGTTTCATGCCTTGCCCCCACTCCAGGTCCCGAACTGCCAAACCTTCTTGCTGTGAAGCCACTGTGCTAACCACTGCACCGAAATCTTCATTTAAAAAAAACAAAAACGTGTGATGTAGCTGGTGTGTGAAGAACTTAAAAAGAATGTACCGTATTTGGCGAATAAATACGTACATCATTAATATTTTTATCAACTTTTCTGCCATTTTTATTCATTCAATTGAAGTATTTCATAACCACTTTGAGCTGAATGATCATCACCCATTTAAACTAATTCTTTTTAAGGTTGCAGAACCATGTTTTTAATCTAAAATTCTTTAACTCATTTTTTTGGGTCATGTTAGTTGTTGGTGAATAGCCTGGGGGGGAATGTAGCATCTGGGTGTGACGCTTCTCATTGCTGTGTTTTAACCAAAGTAAATAAAGTAAAGACTTGCCCTGACCTGCACATGGGGGAGCTTATCATTAGAACGAAGCAAATTAGTAACTGTAGAACAAAAACAACGCGTAACAGTGGTGAGACACAATTAACTAAAAATGGCATGGAAGAAAAATTGTAGAGGGACCATGAAAAAAATGGTGCTTTTGCTTTGTCTACACAGGTGGTGGATAAAACTAAGGAATGTGAAGCCCACGTCTTTTTGTTGGAGAGAAAAAAAGCTGCTGTGTGGCTTTATTTGTGGATGTTTTGTGTGTGAATAGGGGCTGTGAAGGTGGCTTAGTGTGTGCTTGTGTGTTTGGAACTGGGGCGTAAAAAGTGTGGTGGTGTCAAAGTGGCAAAGGAAGCGTCCTCCAAAAAGGAAACTGCTGTTGAATTAAAGGAAGTAGTGCAGTCCTGAGTTTGATTCACATTTCCCTTTGCTAGAGATTGGAGCAGAAAAGTAGTGGCGGTAAGAGCAAGGAGGGATTCAGGGAAGAAAAGACATTTGCAAAAATATGTGAACTGTACAAGAAAAGAAAAATTGAAAGTGCAGCCGCAGTTTTAAGAGGACAAGTTTAGATCATCGAAAGAATTTTTACAGGAAGGAAAAGGTAGAATAAGTAGTGGAGAGATGGAAAAGCGGAAGGAAATAGAGAGGGGAATGTGAAATGTGATGTGGTTGTGGTGGTTTTATAAACTGTAATCATCTCTGCTTTGGTGAGAAGCATTTCACTCACCCATCTGGGTGGGTGTGCAAACTGTGTTGTTGACTGTGTTTAGACACAGAAATAGAAATGACGTTTCTATTTTTTCCTCTCTGTAGAATTGCAGGCTAGTGCCGGGATTGTCCTTGGCACACAACTGGAGTGTTTTCACTCAAACAAACTGCACATAACTTCTTACTTTTTAGACCCTCCTTTCTTTTCATTTTCATTTCCTTTCATTTCCAGCCCAGTTTCCAAACTTCTTACACAGACCCACCCAGCATCAAATATTTGGGATTCATTTGTGTTGTTGACATGTTGGCTTTGTGTTAATTAAGAGGAGGAAAGCAGAAATGAAGCCATGGTTAAATAGACTTGTACTGACTTGAATTCTCGAGGAAATGCACCTAAATCCATCCTAAATCTTTAGAAGGACATGAATGCGCTTAAGATAATCTTCTGAGTCTGTTGGATTTGAACGATAAGGGGACGTGTGTTCAGTGAACACGTTGACTTTTGACCTATTGGATTAGGACATAGCTAAAAGGTTGTTGAAAGTGGTGCAAGACACATTTTTGGGGGAAAGTGTGTTCCTTGTCCTTCACATATTCAGTAGTACAATTGGCCTGAATTGTTGGTTGTTCATTTTATTTTGCACACTGCATTTCTTATTAGCTTTATTCACTTAAATTCTGGAAATAAAATGATGTTTAAGTTTTTTTGCATTAGCAAATGTGCTGAGTCACTTAAAATAACTACTTTGTAATATGCTTGTTTATGAGGTCAAATTAAGGACATTAATGTGGATTGAAGAGGGAAGTAGATTCTGTCAAATGAAGTTTATCTTACTTACAAACCATCAACCCTCGTAAGATGATCAGTAGAGCGCAAAAAAAACTCTTGCGGTGTGCTTAGTGAGCTGCAGGCTGTTGTAATCTGATCTCCCCTTATGCACATCAGGGTTGATTAGAAAGGGCTAACTGTTCCCAGGAGGTAATTCTATGACCCCGACCTGTAACAGTGCATTCAGCTGAACGAATATAAAAATGACATATTAATGTTCATTGAAAACTCATCTTACTAAAATAAAATCAATTGATGCCAAACGGCAACATTTTTGCCTATTACTGATGCTTCATGAGAGTGCAACATTGGTCTATTTAAGTGGCCAACCAGTAAACTTGTCCAGTTTAAGTTTGTGAGACAGACCTGAGAACAAATTTGGGTTGTCCGTTGTCATTTTAACCTGCAAAGTATGTCTTCTGAGTCTGAAAATGAGTCTGTTTTAATATTGAGTAGAAAAATCCCTTTTTCTCACCAATTTTCCTTCCCACTATCTAAACAAATATGTGTGCATGATTCCTTCTACTTCACTGATAACACTGTGATGAACAGTCATGTCTTACATCTACTCCCGTTCTCAATGTGTGTACTGATACAGTGTATCGTCACGTTTGCAGATAGGTTCTTTTTCCCAACAACTTCACATTTTCTGAACTCTCTTCATGTTTTTTCCCACATTCAATGCAGCAGGTTGTGTTAACAATAAATAAAAATTAATTGGAGGGTGTGTTATATAGATCATTTCAACATATATCACAGTGAAAAAGCACATGTGCATTTTTATCTCCAAGTGGTATTTTCTTGTTGGAACATTTTCAATTTTTCTTTCAAGTGCCAGAGGGTAAATACTGAAGTCAGTGTGCATGGAAAAGTGTTTACATCATAGTTTTATGGGCATTTAACAAGTACAATCATGTAGATTTCATGTGCTGTGCTTATACTTCAAATATATCTGGTAACATTTTGTTTATCTTCTACTTTTCTTTTTGTGTGTGCGTGCATTCAGGAATCTGAGATGATGTTTCAACCGGAATCCGATCAAATACCCCTAAAGGTAACTTAAATCTTGTCTTTGAAAGCATGTCATGCTGAAAAGGATTCAGTGTTATTTTAATAAAAGGAATAATCAGTCTAAAACTGAATTTATGATTTTTTTTTTTTCCAGTCTCCTCCTTTGGACTTAATCGACACAGGAAAGGGAGTGAAGGTCCAAACTGCAACACCACATCTAGTTAGTCTTGGAAGCGGGAGATTAAGTGTAGCAATCACCTTGTTACCGTTAAAAGAAGGTAAAACAGTCACATGTACAGAAACTCGTAAAGTAGAGGGTGGAATAATCAAGTCATGTTTCACTCAGAAAATTACTCAATCAATCTGAACGTTTTATTAGTTGTGCAAAGCTATGAAGTAGAATTTGGAAAGTATCCAGATTTCCACTGTGTCCTCATAGTCTAACCCAATCTTTGTATTGGCCTGCTCCCATTTACTGCTGGAAAATTCTTTAGTATGAATTTTTCTGTGTAATCCTTCATTTCTCCATCTGTCGATTGTTTTTCTTATATGCACATATATAACTGGAAAAATTGAACTGAATATGTGTCTGAAAATTATTTCTATCTTAAAACAAGTGAAGGTTTGATAAGAAGCCAAAATTTACTCCTCACACAGGGTGTGTTTAGGCAGAAACATTGCAAGTTTTTTAATCTACATTCCTTTTATGTTTTATTGCTGGTAAGGATTAAAATGTGCAATTTAATGTGGAAAAAACTTTGTTTTTAGTTTGCAACACAATAAGAATGCACATCATTGACGTTCCTACATATTGAAATTAAAAAATCATTTTATTATGTCTAATCTCTCAGGAGTGACGCGTATTGGGAGAGAAGATGCTCCAATTCCTCAGGATATCACAATCCAGGGGCCTGGGATTGAGGCAGAGCACTGCCTCATCTTCAATGAGGGTCAGTATTAGTAAATACTGGCAAACAGTATTATTCACATAATTTTCTGTTGTTCCAATCCGTTGTTTTCCACTTATTGGCCGGGCCATGGGGGCAACAGCCTCTGGCGAGATACCCAGGCTTCCCCCAATTCACCTGCAAGGGTCCCGAGGCGTTCCCCAGCAAGCTGTAAGGCATACTTTCTTCATTAGGCACGGGGTCTGTCTCTGGGTGTCCACCCGGTAGGACTACTCCGAAACACCTCACCAATGAGGCATTTGAAAAGCATCCAACCCAGATGCTCTAGCCACCCCATCTGGCTTCTCTCAACCTGGCAGAGCAACAGCTGTCCTCCAAGCTCCTCCCGGATGACAGAACTTCTAAATTTATCTCTGAGCGAGAGCCCAACCACCCTGTGGAGGAAGCTTCCTGTTATGAATTTTTTTTTTTTTTTGTTCAATTATGTTTACGATTTTAATTTAAAAAAAAAAAGAAATAAGAAACTTTAAACATTGAAATATAAACATCTCCATATTGTCAAGAACTTATACCTGTTGTGCTTTACTTATGCAAAATAGTAAGATTTTTTTTCCAGAGACACATCATTAATCAAAATGTATCATTGTGTACATATTTTGGAAAAACAAATCAGATAAAAACATGAATTATTTTTTTAGGTGCAATTTATTGGCCTCTTTTTTAATATAACTGTTTTATTTTTGTTGTTGTTGTTGTTGCAACAAGAGGTTGGGAAAATTCTTCTGAGAAATTACTCTAGATTTACATGATAACATCCCTGTTGCTGCAGATTTGTCAGATGCTCATCTGTGATATGTATCTCCTGTTCCACCACATTCCAGGGGTGCTTTCTTGCTGTGGGTCTCAAGATGTTGTCTCAGATGCACAAAGCTGTGGACCATGTGTCCTCCTTACTTTGAAACCCCCACCCCCAAAAAACAATACTTAATACTGTACTTAGCTGTGTTTTAAAATTATTTAGGCAAGTATGTGAAATTCCTCTTGATCATCATAGTGAGCCAACATAGAAAAGGCTTCAAAGTTGTCTTCTGGACAGTGCGTTTGATGATTGAGACGTTTCAGTTTGAAAATGATTTCTGAATGGAAGTTGGTACGTCTCAATCATCACATACACTGTCCAAAAGACAACTATGAAACCTTTCCTATGATCATTATTTAAGCATTCAAATTTTTAAAAAGCAAATTTTAATAGACTTTTTTAACATTTTTAAAAAAGCAATTAAAGTAATTTGCCTTTTGCATTTCTCAGACATGTGATGCAAAGTTAGAATCTTTTGTGCACTGAAAACCCTCATTTTATGTTAATAAGACATCAAACTGAAAAAGAAAGAAACGTAAAAGAATTCACTTCAACTTGTTTTTGCATAAACATAGGTTTAGTTTCCATCACACTGGCTGTAAACGATCAAAGCTCCTTATCTAGAGGTCTTGGGAGTACAGTGAACTCATTGTCCTGTTTGAGAAATCAATTGGAGAGGATTCAAGTAAAGTAACATGGTTCATTACCGTGCCAGAAATAGTCACCAAGAGATGAAGGAATATGGCCTGCAAGAAATCTAAAGTACCTGGTGGCACTTCAATATGCTTACTTAATGTTAAGCATGTAAAAACAAAGCTTTATCAAACACACCTACTTGTGTGATACAGATGTTAAAAAAAATGTACCCATTCAACCAGGCGTTGTTTCCATCTTGCCCCATTTTCGTGAATCTGTTTGTATACTAAGCTTAATTTTTTGTGTTCTTAGCGCTCAGCTTGTCGACACATCTTCAGTTAAATTCCGACATTAAAAATGTGTTTTCATTCACGAAGCTCCAGGCCAAATCTCAGACAAATATTAGACAACTAAAGCTTGTTTTAATTTTTTGTGTTCTCTTATTTTCTTTGTTTTTTAATCTGACACAGAAAACTCCCTCCTTTGATCAAATCCACTTAGAGACTCCTTTTATTCCCCATTTTGATGCTCAGATTGAACTTCAGCAAATTGTTGTAATCTTGTTGAAACAATTACAGGCCTTAATTTATTGAGTTTTAAACCATGTGATCAGCTGTGATTATGTGCTAAAGATTTTAAAAAGTGCACCTAATAAACTGAGGTAGTTAGAAGAGGTTTTTTTTCTTTCAAGAAGATTATTAAAATGAAACTGGAGCATACTTACGTTATTAAGCTAATTTTCTTCAAAGTAATTGTCGGGATAAAGTGGTTTCTTGATCGAATGAGTATAAGGAATGAAAACTTTGGAATTGATTCAAATCCTATTGTTTGTTTTAAGTTGAACATTTGAAACAGAAATTATTACCCAGGGAGAGATTTTATAAGTAATTAATATTGCATGGCTTACAGCATGTGACATCTGGAATGAAGCATTTTAAATTTCACATGGGAAAAAAAAACCCTACTCTCAGTTTCATTTGAAAACTAATTTAGAAGACATAAAATAGCAAAATGAATTTTGAAATATAAAAACTTGAAAGTGAAGGAGTCACTAAGCTACCTCTGCCTTCAAAGACAGGCATTGAAAAGATAAAAAAGATCGTCATATAATTTAAAAGTTAAAAAACCAAGTGAGAACCGAGTGAGACTGAATTACCCGTTTGTTTTCTGTAAACAAAACTTTAGTTAACAATGACGCTCTCCTTCTGATCAATATAAACAGGAGGAGTCGTGACCCTGGACCCCTGCGGTCATCTCTGCAGCCTTGATGGTGTCCAGGTCACTGTCCCGACACCACTTACACAAGGTAAGCAAACACACAGACACACACATCTTGTACACTTTTTAAACTATTGCCGCCTACTGTTTAAACGGTAATACTGCATTACATCAAACTTAGTGCTCAGAGAGCAAATACTTTTAGTATTTCATAACTTTTAAATACTTGTATTTGTCTGTGTGTGTGTGAGGGAGGATGTTTAAAGAGAGAGAGCAGAAGAGAGAACGGGTAGTTTGTGGTTTGCTTAGCTTGCATTCCTCTCTGTACGAATGAGTCACATGGGCAAATTAATGTTATGCTGATGTTTTGTATTTAAACAGTATGTGTAAAGTTTGCGTGTGTGAATATGAAGCATCTCCTGATTTTTGTGTGAGTGATTTAAATGGTGTGCACACATGTGTGTGTCTCTGCTTTGGTTTAATTCACAGTGGTTTGGAAAAGCCTGGTCCAATAATGAGTCACAGCTTCCAGCATTTGCAGAGAAACATAACCCTTCAGTTTCTGTCGCTGAATGTTACAGGAAAATCTGAAAACACACTGACACTACCTCTGAGTTTTGTTTTTCTTCCTTATCTTGGTGGTCATGAGGCCGATGATCCTGTGTCTGTTTTCTGTTTGCTTGTTTTGTGATTGGTTTATCTGTCATTCTTCTATCTCATCAGTTCTTTTCCTTTCTCACACTTTCGGTGTTTCCTTGTGTCTGCATCTTTTCCTTTTCAGCATTTTCCATCCTAATATTCTTTTTTTAATTTAATAGAATACTCTCTCTGATTTGTTTTTCCTTACCATTTATGCATTTGGATCTTTTTAAGTAATAGCCCGCCTGTTTTTGGTTAAACATTGACTGAGCTATTTATCTTTGAGCCGTGCCCGACTGATTCAAATATTGACATCATTTTGGCTGAAACCGTGGACACGAAGACGGCATTGTAAAGTACTTGGGGGGTGAGGTAAAGGGCAGTAAAAAGAGAAAAGGTTTTCAAAGTGAAAAGGGCACAGTTAGGAAACTTGCTGAGCAACAATCAGCAGAACATCGCAAGATTTCATATGTTCTGAATTGGGTAAGTAAAGACACATGCTGAGGGTAAATACACAAGCATGATGACTTTTGGATAGTCTGGAGAAGATTAACTATGTTTAGTAAATGATCTGTTCTGTTTTTGGCATCTTGGGGTTTCACCTGGAATCACATTCACTTTGCTAGTAACTTACCGGAACAGCTGGACGATCCTTGTGGAATAATGATTAGAAGACAAAAGTGTGACCTCATTGTTAAATATTGGGAATTCTGGCAAAGTATCACCACATTTGTTTGTATTTCATTGATCTTTTTTCAGGTTGTACTGGTCTAAGAAAAGTGTCTGGTCCGCACATGGAAATTTGATTTCATACACAAAACATAACTCCTCAGATCAATTATTGTCATTTGTTTTTCCTGTCTAACTGTATCACTGTATACTGTACAGGCAATGGATTTCCTTTTGGAAAAACAATGTGATACTTAACCTTTAGAAAAAAAGGTGCTACCAGTGATGGCAGCAGATCCGTGTAGCGCTCCACATTTTTGTTGGATTCTTTGAGTTTTTTATTGGAGTTTCAAGAGATGAGGTACTTCATCAGCAAAAAATGTTGAGGGGGAGTGGATGTGTTGAGATGTTTCGTGTTTGAGTGAACTGAAAGGAGAAGGTTTGAAGACAGGATCTATTGAGTACAGCTTATTCTATTTTACAAACACGGCTGAGCGACATTAGAGGTGTTTCCAATCTGAGCACACCCAGTTTTACTGTGGTGTGTGTGACAAAGATGTGCAGCAAAACTAAAGATGGTGGACCAGTGGTGTTTGAGAACAACAAATGATGTTCCACCACAATGAAGGATTTGTGAGTTGCTATCAAGATGTGGAGCTTTTGGTGATCAGTTCAGATGTTACTGTAATTCAAATGAGCTTTCAAACATTGTTGCCTTGGTAACCACATTCCGCCCAGTACAGAGCTAACTATTGTCTGATCCACCAACAGCTGTTCCAGCTCTATTCCAACAAGAGGCTGGTCTACCTCTGTTCCACCAAGCAGCTGTTTCAGCTCTTTTCCAAAAAGTTGCTGTTCTACCAAGAGGTTGTTACACCTCTGTTCCACTAAGTTCTAGTATTATTTCAACAAGTGGCTGTTCTACCTCTGTTCCACTATGTGGATGTTCCACCTATATCCCAACAAGTGACTGTTCTACCAAGAGGTTGTTACACCTCTGTTCCACTAAGTTCTAGCTTTAGTTCAAAAAGTGGCTGTTCTACCTCTGTTCCACTAAGTGCATGTTCCACCTATATCCCAACAAGTGGTTGTTCTACCAAGTGATTGTTTCACCAAGTGGCTGTCCCAGCTCCATCCCACCCAACTCGGCACCATCTATCAGCTGTTCAGAAGCTGTTTTGCAGCTCTCTTTTAGACTCCGGAGGGCTGTCGGACACACAATTTTTTCCTTACGAAGTTAACAAAGTATTCTGAATCTGAATACTTCTCAAAATGTCTTACTTTCTGTAGAGAACTTCTCATAATACCGTGAAGTTTTGTTGAGTCAATGTGTCAACAATTTCAAGCAAAATCTGTATTTGATCATCTTTTGTTCTTAAAATCAAATAGTCATTTTCTAATAGTTTGATCATTTTACTTAAATAAAACCATCAAACTGAGAACTTTAGCTTCTTTTCACCAAATAGTTTAGAATTCCACTTGTTCTGAAGGGAGAAATCAGAAAAATAGGTACAGAGACAAAGAAAGTCTTTGAACATACCAAGTAAAAACAGAGGGGAGACAACATGTTGCACTATTGTTGTTTTACAGTGTACGCTTAATTTTATATTTATACTTTATACTTTTAACTGCAAAATTTAGATCCAATAGAAATTTATTGTCATACATGCAGATTTAAATGCGTTTATAGTTTTTTGCACCCCTCTTTTTTTCTGAGATGGTACAGTCCCAGACTCAGGCTTGTAAATCATGGAACTTTCTCTAAAACGGATTAAAAGCGTTACATCTCAGAATCAGACAACACTGGGCTCGTTTAAACTACATTTCTTTCTTAAACTTTATAAAGAAAAGAGATTTAAGTAATTTTTATGGTGGATCGTCCAACAAGTAAGGAAGAAAAAAAGACAGTTTTGTGCGCACTGAATGGGAATCACAAGGTTAGTAAGAAATCAATCTGTTTTATCTCAGGAATGTGGATCATTTTTTCTCTAAAAAGTCCTACTGTATGTATAAGTATTGTTATTTTAATTTTGTAAAGTTATACGGTTAAAAAAATAATTTGCTCACTGTTTTGAGATATTTTAACAAAGAAAAATGACTTTTTACAGCCTTCATCATGACACATTCACTATGGTGTTTTATACTTGTGTTATTAAGTTAGAATTGTCTATTTTTTATGTTAAAATAGAATTACATTCTTTTTTATTCTTGATTTTTTTTGTTAAGAATGTCATTTTTGTGTCTATTCAATAGTTTCAGACAAAAATGTTGCCATTTAAGTTTTATTAATAGTGTTTTAATTCTTCATTTTTTTCATCATGTTCATGATAAAGGGTGATTTTAGTTGGTTTTATTGTTATCAGGAAAAATATGGTACTCATATGGTAGTTAAAGTCAAAACTCCTTCAAAAAGACTTCAATCTACTTTAAATATATATATATATATTTTTAACAGATTTGATGTTGGTCATGTTCAAGTTATGAAAGCAATATTTGCTTTTTTCTTTGTCACTCCAGGTTTAAAAATTGGCTGAGGTTCATTTTATTCAAGTAACATTTCTGATTCAATTCCAGATTCTTGTACTATAACTTCCATTACGACAAGAGAATTACAGTGAATTGTTTTATTTCAAGGAAAGTTAACGTGCACACGTGTGTGCCTGTGGGTTAGAAATGATATAACTTGCAAATGATTGGACGCACGAAGAACTAAGAGGTTAGGCCATCAGGATACCTGACACCTGAAAGCTGAGCCTTCGTCATTGTCTTGGATGGGGCTGTTTTCTACCTGCCTTTAGGATATTTCTTGCATTTCTGTACTAAGTTTGACCATCTGGGGGGTTGCTCACAGTAGAGCCGTTGCTCCTCTGGATCGAGAGAAGCCAGATAGGGTGGTTTGGGCATCTGGTAAGGATGCCTCCTCAATGCCTCGCTCGTGAGGTGTTTTGGGAATGTCCCACCATAAGAGACCCAGAGGCAGACCCTTGACCTGCTGGAGAGACTATGCCTCACAGCTGGTGAGGAAACTCCTCGGGATACTTCCGGGTGAGCTGGAGGACGCAGCCAGAGTGAGGAAAGCCCGGAGTTTCCCAACTTGTTTGACCATCATCCCACAGACAAACACTTAAACTCTTAGATCAGTATAATTTCTGAATAAATATAGCTTTGGTTTCTTTGCTTTTTCTACTATAAAAAGACTGGAAAACACTCACCAGTGTACAAGATTAGAAGTTAACTAGAGAAATAGTAGCTTGGTTAAAGCGTGACTGACTGATCTTAATCAATCCCCAGAGAATTAGGAACCTGTTCTTTCAAGAAGTCAGTGTCGAACCCTTGTACCACATCAAGGATTAATTTGTGGTTTCGAGGTCAATTTACCCTCCCACCGGGACTTGTGTGCATTTGCACTGTTTCGTGAATGAATGAAATCTGCTTTTAATTCAAATTTTAGGGATCAAAGTAGCATTGACGTACGCGGTTCCAAATAATTTGTTCATTTGAAAAAAAAAAAAAAGAGTATATTTGTCAAACTGTACTTTGAAATATTCAGAAAATATGCATAACATAGTTGGTTTATTTTTCATCTCAGTCTAATGCTCTCAATTTGGCAAATCCTCCACTTGCGTTAACCAAATAGAGAAACAGATTCCCCTCCCATAACATTGTGGTAAGTTTAGATCTGCATGGGAACAAAAATTGCCTCCAGATTCGATACTACCCTACATCTGTGTCCTCAAAGACTCTGAGGTTTGACTTTGTAGATTTGCAAACTTTAAATTATCCTATAAATGTATAGACAGACTAATTTCAAAGTGTTTTTGTTGCAGTTCAGGGTCTCGTTACAAAGTGTGTATCAATTAGGAACCGGATGGTCTGACTGTGAAAGCAAACTCAATTTTCTAGTAAACATGAAAGCACGTGAATGACATTAAATGCTTTTATGTGTGTTTTAATAAATGCAAAGACCATCTGACTTGAAAGATTTTAAGATTAAAGTTGGATTGTTGGTGCAATGGATCAGTAAATATTCATGTCAATGGATTTTTGAAAGTTGTTGCCGTTGAACATATTTGTACATTTACTTCCATCAAACTAGAATACATTATTGTAAAGGATGAAAGGGAGAAACAGGTTGGTAGGAGTTTTTTTTTTTTTTTTTAACAAGGGCTCCATGGGAGGGAGTTTATGAACAAATAGGGACATTGCATTTTACTCTCCACTTAAAAGGTGACATATGGCGAGGTTATTGGTGGTAGGAAATTAGATTTTCACAAGAGCCAATAGCTAACTAAGTGTGTCTGTGTGCTGCCTTGTTAAATACTGTAAGGTACCGTGATTCATTAGAGAGCCTGTTACAAGCCATGCTTCACAAATACACAGAACATGTAGCACATTTTAAACACTTATTACTCATGTCTGGCAATGGTGAAAACATATTATTAGAGCTTACTCACTTGGAGACATAAAGAAGTTTGATGTTTTGCTTGCAGAGCTTTGTCTTATAGTTTTGTCTGTTATGGTGCCAGTATGTGCCCAAACCTGCAGGATTCCGTTTATAAAGGAACAGATTTGAAAAGTTCACAGTCCAGCTGTGCAGACTAAACACTTGTCATATTGTTTCATATGTGTGATGTTTACCCCACCTCTGCACCACAATCAGGTCTCCTTGTGTGCTCTGAGCTGCTGGGGCAAAGTCAAGACTTAACACCACTGCTTTAATGTTGCTCTTTAAAAAACTATTGATGTATTGTTTGTCATTAAAAGGCTTTTAGAAAAGTCAAAGGGAGAACATTTTAGAGAGGAAAAAGAAAGAAAAACAAGTTAGACAATCTTCCATTGGGTCTGTTTCCGTTCGGCCCCTTTTTATCCCCCACCTTGCTTCAGTGCTGGTGTCTGACTTCAGGTTCAAGGAATCTAATGTGACTGTAACAGAGCCATCATAGTGGTGATTTTCCAGCTCTATATGCTCAAGTTAATGGGATTTACAGTACAGTGTGACACTGAACCCTTCAGGAAAACTGACAAAATCAGCTCAGAAAAGTTAATAATGAAACAATCTGGAGCAATGTTTTTCTCAAAATTTTTGTCAGGTTTGAGGGTTTTTATTTTTTTGCTTTTTTTTTTCTAGTTATTTTCTGCAAAACCAACTTTTTTTCTTAGTTTCAAAGAGCACTGTCATCAATCTGCCTTCTGAGGTATTTGGACAGCTGTAGCAGCTGTGTGTATTACAGAGGTTGCGACCCTGACATCCTGGTTAATACCTGGCCCTCAGAGCTTAATTGATGGCCAGAGCAAACACTGAGGTCTGGGATTGCCGACTGCTTGCAAGCTTGGACGAGTTTGTCTCACTGTGGATAAATGTTCTACGTTTACAGTCACTCAGTGCTTTACTTTAAGAGTTTAAATCCATACACGTTTAAACTTAACTACACTTACCTCTTCGATTGTAGTCTTGATGATGCAACTTTTTTCACAAGTCATTCAAAGTCCTTTTCTAATTTAATATTTATTTTTGACAGCTTTGGTTTTTTTTTGTGAACTAAACATTAAATCACTGACATTAGACAGTGTTTATTACCCAGTCAGGAGGGTCACTGGAACAAAGTGCAGTCTGACCACAGCTGTGTTCCACATGTAAACACAACTAGGGTCATTTATGAACAAACTAAAACTAACATTATATAGAAATTGGTGAAAGCAGCACTATATTGTAGTAGTCATTTTTTAAATCTGCTATTCTTTTTTTTTTCCAGGTTACGCATTGTGTTTGGGTAAGTCCTATTTGTTCCGGTTCAACCATCCTGAAGAGGCCAGCAGAATGAAGAGCATGCTTCCACAAAAGAGTCCAGTGTCAGCTTTGGCTTACAACACAGGTACATGGAGTGGGAACCCTTTTGTTTTATTTTATCCATAACATCTTTGTTTTAAATTCGGTTCTTTCCTTCTTTGATTCTTCTCTTCAGCCACATCATCTTTTTAAACTGTGTGCCGATTTTTATGCTTTGCTTAGACATCGTGGACATTGTTCACTTCTTATTCTTTTTTCAGCATTTCCCTTCAGGGGTCGCCACAGCAAGTCAGTTTCTTCTATCTAACCCTATCTGCTGTATCCTCTTTGGTCGTACCTACTATCTCCATGTCTTTCTTCACTGCGTCCATAAACCTCTTTGGCCATCCTCTAGTCCTCTTTCCTGGTGGCTCCAAATCCAGCATCCTGCTTCTGATGTACTCTCTCTGTCTCCTCAGTACATGCCCAAACCATCTCAGTCTGGCCTCTCGGACTTTATCCCCAAAACATCTAACATGTGCTGTTCCCCTGATGTACTCATTTCTAATCCTATCCATCCTGGTCACTCCCAGAGAGATCCTCAGCATCTTCATCTCTGCTACCTCCATCTCTGTTTCTCGTTCACTAAATCCATTTAATGCCTCAGTCGTCCAGGTTTAATCCATCATAGAAAGGTTTTCAAAGTTGTTTTCAAATGAACTGTCCAGAATTAAGTTACCAATCTCCCTAAATTGAGTGTCAATAGATAGTTGATAGTTTCTATACGTACATGGAATCGAATGCAAAATATTTGAAGTCCGTCCATTTGAGGTTTGAGCTGCGGAATAACGACTCAGCAAATCGCATGAAGTAAACAATGCTTTTATTGAACTTTATTTCTTTGCTTACACATTTCAGATCTTATGCTCAATGCCATCCAGTGGTCACTCTTTCTGCCACTCTGATCATCAGAGAGTGTGTATGCCATGATATTCTGATTTTTATTAGTTTCCCGGGTTACTATAAAAACAACCGCCTGATCTGATCTAAGCCTCTGAGACACATCCAACCAGGATACTTTGATTTAAATTCACCCATCGTCACACACATGTTAAAACTTAACATTTTCAAAGCGTTTTGGAATATTTTGGTCATCTGGTAGCTTTTCGGTTGCCGTGGCGATACAGCTGGACTCTGCTGTCTTCACTGTGATTGATCGGTTTGTGGACGCAGCGTGTAGACTTTTAAATGTTTGAGCCACATTCAGTCAAATTCCTGCTCTTAAAACTTCAAACTTAAGCTCCAAAGCAAAACTATTACTTTATATTGGCTTCTTTTCTTTGCAGAGCACTTGCAAACTAAATCAAGACGAGCTCAACACAGTCTAGAATTCTGATAGAAGAAAGTTCAGGCTGTGCGGGCCTCTTTCATAAATCTGCCCTTGTATGGACACAAACACTCAGTGTGTGCCTGTGTCTCCCATCTCATGTCTTTCATTTTCCGCCCTGTTTGTTTGCACCATTTAAGGTTTGACAAAAGGCATGTGTCACACACTTTTAGACTTTTGAGAATTTGAAATACATAATTAAGGCCCGTATGTCCGTAGCATTTGTATTTCTCTTCGGCAGATCTGCAGAAAAAGCTTTTTTTTCTGTGTGTGCGGATGTGGCAGTGAAACACTGGGTGGTCCCAGCTTGAACGTTGTAAGGCTTCTTTCCACATAAAACCACAAATAATTTGAAAAATGGGCTGTTCTCTGGAATTTTGTTGTGGTGAACGTATTTTTACCTGCATGTCTAATGACAAGATATTTAAAGTTTAGTTCCAGAGGGCAGGGAAGTATAGTTTACGGTGTTTGACTTTCTAACAATCTATTCTTAGGGTTTCAGCTCAAGTTAAACTGTTTGTATTGGATGTAATAGTGTGTGTGTGGTGTGTGTGTGTACGAGAGTGAGAGAGAGAAAGAGACTGACCACATTCATGAATAATTTTGCAGCTTCAGGTACAAACACAAACCATCTGTTTAATTACTATTTTGATTGTTGTACTTTGTTTTTAACCATTTTTTTTTTAAGAAAAAAATACACTCAATTTTTTCTTCTTTTTCAAGTGTGGGTTCACCAAACCCAACGTTTTGGAGGTTTCTGACATCTTAACGTAATTCCCACATCAAAAAAAACTCCTGAAGTGGTTTTTATGCCAGGTTGTTCTCGACCATGCCTTTTGTTCTCCGCCACACCCACATTTTAATATGAGCTGGAAGCGCTTTAGAGCACTCGCTCTGCTTATGCTCCGCCATTTCAGTGTAAATGCACCAAAAATAAGAATATAAAAGAAATTGCACTACTTTTGCTAACTTAATGCACTCTTTGCAGCTTCAAATGAATTTTACACTGTGTCGTGTACACACACAGAGGGTGTGACTAAGCATAAGTAAGAGTGATTGAATTCAGTACTAGTTCACTTATTCAGAAGTAAAACGGAAATGAAACTGAATAAATGTATTTATTAGCTTTTTTTTTTAGCACATTTGGGAGCGTATATATTTATACGTTTCTATGCTACGGGATAAGAATTATCACTTTACGAGCGCACAGTACTCTTTCTTTCAAGTCAACCCTCCCTTTTTCTAAACATAAATGAATTGATTTTTAATTTTTTTCTTTCCTCTTGTAGACTATCTGAAGTTCAGCAGTGACTACAGCCATTCAGTGGTGGGTGGCACCAACAGTGCCAGGGGGATGCGGTCTGCTTCTGAGCTTAGGGATCTGATGGACACACTCCAACGCAAGAAGATAGCCTTGGAAAATAGCCTGAGAGCCAATGGGAATGCTAACCCTTCCTATTTTAGTGTCACACAGGTCGGGCATCCCTAATACAACTTTTTTTATTTTTCTTCCCATTTTTTTTCTGATTTTACTCACTCTTTTGTTCTCTTTCAGTCTCCTCCCACCACGCCCATCTCAAGCCTCGCAACGTCTTCATCCACCTATCAGGACAAAGTGAGGCGTTTATATGGTTCAGATCGTCCACCTGTGTCTTTAAAACCTGGAAGGAGGTCGGAACCTTCCTCTCTGGGTTTGCGCTCCTCGGTTAGCCGCAGTCAAGACAACGGCGGATTTGGCGATAACCGGCGAATTCACACTTCTTCTTCTTCGTCTTTACTGTCCACATGGAACGGTGGAGGTTCCTCTAATTCTGTCGCTGCTAGCGATAGTTTCCTCCTTTCTCCCCCTCCTTCATCTTCATCCCGCACTTCATCCACAGGTGGTGCGGTCAGCATGCCTTCAAGCCCTCGCCTCGGCCGTCGTACTTTCAGTAACCAGGAGCCATCATCCAGTGGCAGAACTAGGAAATATTCAGCAGGCTCACTGAACAGTATGATAACAGGAGGACACAGCCGCTCACTGCCACGCCTCTGCCCCTCTCCGTCTCCTCGTGGTGACAGCACTCTTAGCTTGTCAACACTCCCTCCACGCCGCTCCGACCTTACCGGGGGTTATAAATTTAGCAGTCAGAATACAATCTCTGAATTCAACAGCAACTCTAGTAACTCTTACAGGAATCAAATCCAAGCCAAGTCTCAGAGTGAAGGTGTTGTTTCTATCTCTCTTTCTTCCCCTAAATGCTCCCCTTCAGTTAATCACTCCATCTCCTCCACTGCTGCCCCACCAGATGTAACCATCCCATCTAAGCCAGGAGGATCTTCTTCTCCTCGTGTAGCCAAAAAACTCAGCCTGACGTCTACCAGCTCATTGGGCACAAGTGGGTCTCCAAATTCAAGTCCTCCAGAGGTGAAACGTCCAGCCGGCCAAGGAATCCCAACAGTTCTAGATCTGTCATTTGGTGAAAGAGAGAAACGAGGAGGACCGGAACTAACTACTTCTTCAGGACAAGGACTTGGTGAGAGGAGAGCTTCATTTGGGAAAGCAGGGCTAGAACCTGGGCTCGGTTTGGGGGAGAGAAGGCAGTCTTTTGGAAAAGCGGGGTTGACTCCACCTGGGGGATTCAGAGAGAGAAGAGGGAGTATCAGCTCACTGAGTGGGAAAGAAGAACTAACAGATTATCATCAGCGCCAAAAGGAGGAGAGACTTCGTGAACAGGAAGTAGAGAGACTGGTGAGTTGAAAAATAACAATGTGCTAAATAGGGGTAAATGCAAAATCAACTTTTCGATTAAAACATACCTGAATAGGTTTTCTATGTCATGCATGCATGTTGGAAAAATTTGCATGTCCTCCTGTCCAGTGTTCAGATATTACCAGAATGCCAGGTTGTTCGTTGTCACGTCTTTTGTTCTCTGACTCGGTTATCTTCCATCACTTGCTGCATCGGTTTATCAAGAAATCTAGTAGGAGCAGGAATGCCTTTCTGCAGGGAAAAACAAAATCTCTTTGGACTTCTAGCGTACTCTCTCAGGGAGCTTAGCGCTCACACTCAGTGAGGTTTACCACTCAGCAGATGCTTATGGCAGGAAACCCATCCTCACAAACTATTCTTAACTACCTACTTGGATCGTGCATGCGTATGTGTGTGTGCATGTGAATATGTGGGATGCATGTTTATGTCTGTGATCTGGAGGTCCGCCCAGTGTGGTTTGTACCACGGAGGGGCCACAGAACACATCAGTCAGCTGCGGGTCAGAAAAACCAAGATTACAGAGTGATAGTGTAGCAGGTGGATAAACACACAAAAACTCAACAAGTAGGGTTATAATCACACCGATTTCCTGTCTTTTTATGTGTAACAGAAAATTTAATGACGGTAAAAGTTTGATTTAAACCTGAACTCATGTTGGAAAGTCATTTTTTGTCATTCATCATCTATAACACACACTTTTTAAATTACAAATGTAATATTTTTTAAGTAATATTTTTCAGTCATTAGTGAGCTTAAAAAGCTGAGTTTAAGTAATTTCTTTAGATCGCTATCTTAAAGGTCCCCTATTATGCTTTTTTTCCCTTATTTTATCCTGTGCTATGTATCTGATATGCATAATTTTACATTCCGCCACAATCTCAACACAATAGTTTTTAAATACTACCCTGTTTAGGAGCGCAGTTTCAGACCCGGAAGTCAAAACAGCTTGTTTCAGTCTTTTTTTATTTTTTTTTTCCCGGGACCCGCCCCGTTGGTTGCGATTGGTTGTCATTCATTGTGATTTCCCTACCCACCCAGCACAGCGTGGAGCGGGAGGGGCGAGGTGTGCTTCACAGTAGAGTGAAGCACGGAAATGGGTGGATATCAGGGTGGAGAGCAGGTAGAAGTGGGGGAGGGTGTTTGAGCTGCAGGGGGCTGAACAAAAAACAGATGTACGTCACTATGTTACACCAGTCGTTAGAGGTTTGGAGAACACGCCCCTTACTTTGACTTTAAATATCTCAAAATAGCATGAATCACAATAAAACACACTTTGGGGGATTGTTTGGGGTAGTACTAAGTAAAATAAAAGGTTAAAACCTCATAAAAGTCAGTTTTGCATAATAGGGGACCTTTAAACGCACTAAAAGGTAATGTTTAAATATTATTATTAAACGTCCTGTTTTATCCTATTTTGCCATCTAGTGGTTATTTTTTGAATGCACAAAGTTATCCATTAAAATTATTAATAACGCAGTTCAAGTTTAATGAGGTATTACTTTGCCCAAGTTACTTTTTTTACTTTAAGAATTCTGCTTGTGTGGTAGTTATGTTGCTTTTTACACAGACACACAAATACACACACACACACACACACAGATGGAAAAAATAGTAAGAACTGTACCAGTGAGGGAAAAAGATAGTATAACATTAGCTGAAGTAAAAGCAGTAAAATCAAAGCATATAGACATGTGGAGGTTTTTTTTTTTTCCTTCTATATTTCAAATACAGGACTGCACGGCGGCACAGTGGTTAGCACAGTGGCCTCACAGCTAGAAGGTCAAGGTTCAAGTCTTGAGTGGGACAAGGCTTGAAAACACTGGCCTTTCTGTGTGGAGTTTGCATGTTCTCCCTGTGTATGCGTGGGTTTTCTCCTGGTACTTTTGTTTCCACCCACCCTCCAAAAACATGCATGTTAGGGTTATTTGCTCCCATGAAATTCCTCCTAGAGGTGAGTGTATGTATGGCCCTTCAAAAGACTGGCGACCGGTTCAGGCTGTACCCTGCCTCTCACCTGAAATCAGCCAGAATAGACTTCATAAGAAGAAATGTCTCAAATACAAGGGCATTTGGAATAAAAGCACATCACAGCACAGAATTTCTCTTCTTCCACTGGGTTGAGCTAGATCAGGATCTCATCATTATTATTTTCCGTCACTCTTTCACACCTTTTTTTATTGTTTACTCTTGCAAAGTGTTGTTCTCTCCTTCACTTTTTCTCTCCTCAGCGAGCTGTTGAGCTTGTCACATCTCCAATGTGTAATTGTTAGAATAGAACTGGGTGACAAACTGACGGACTTGTTTTGCATTGTATCACACGACATAAACAAGATGTGTTTATCTGATATTATTAACTTTAATGTCAAATGTACAAAAAAAAAACCGAACCAATTACAAGATGATATTTCGTTTTGTCTTAAAAAGATTGTGATCCTTAATTAAGTGACATCTGAGTGTAGCAGCCCCAAACTGATCCCGGATCTTTTAAAATTCCTTGGAATGTGTCCCATATCCTTCGCAGCATTACACATGAAGACATTCATGCATTTGGAGTCACGACCTGTTCTCATAAACACTTCCGATTGTAGTTGACAGCTGTCTGCCTTCTCATTAACCCACTCGCCTTCTCTCAGTGAGTTGTGGACACACCAACCTGTTTCTGTCTGGATCTAATATTACTTCCAACAGACTTTCTGTGGGGATCACATGCTCCAGGCTTTGGAGATGATGATCCTTTTGACTCTCAGCAGCTTCCGTAACTCACTACATATACTGTACATATGCTCAAGCAGCTAGGACTGTTGGAAGGGTAAAACTTGCAGGTTTCATTAATGAATTGAAAGAAGTGATTATATAACTTTTTAGGAAAATTATTGAGTTTAAACAAAATACTGCTCATTTTGGACCTAATTTGGAGACTTTAATTGGAGTTGTTATCGTTTGTGATGCTTCCCCAGGTAATCCTGCACCATATCTTTAAAGACAGTGACATCTTTTTAAAGTTTTTGTTTGATTTTGTAAAATTTGACTGTGTTTGTTTAATTTTTTTGTAAGAAACTTTACTCAAATGATCTTTTTTGAGAGCTTTACTTCTTAAAGCCTTAACAATCTGTGTCTCTGATTATCTCAGGAGAGGCAGCGGTTAGAAACCATCTTATCTTTGTGCTCTGAGCTGGGCCGAGCTGAGAGTGATGGAGGTGGAACGGCAACAAAATCTGCCTCGGCCGTTGCTGATCTTCGCAAGATCAATCAGGAGCTGGAAAAGTTACAAGTTAACGATGAGGACGACGTTGATGATGATTTGCCGTCTGTGTTTTCCGACTCTTCGTTTGTTAACGGAACAACAGGGAACGGCCGCTTATGCTCCCCTGGATCAGCTAACGGTTACTACGACAACGACGAGGATGATGATGAGGATTCACAGGTGCAACGGAGGCGGAGCAGAGGACTTCGGGACTTTAGGGCGGAGTCACCTGCTGTTAGCCTGAGAGGGTTTGCTCCGTCACCTTCTCCGCGTACGCAGAGAATAAATGAGGTATAACATGTTGTAATATTTTCTCATAAGAAATTAAATTCAATGAGGAACAAATAAAAAACTTTTTTATTCTGAGTATAATTATTTTAAGTTTGTTTTCAATAATATAATGTTTAGTTTAAGTCTGAATTTTTTGTAAAAAATAGCTCAAAAGTTGCATTATTTGTTTGAAAAAGACTTTACCACAACCAGCTTCTTCAAACATCAATAGTTGGGATTACTTGGGGAAGTGTCCATGAGTTTTATTTTGTCTGGAACACATGAGCGTAACAAGGATCTTATGTTTTAATACCCGGAAAGCATAGATATCCGTCTGACACACAGGTGGAGGATATTTACAGCTCATTTATTAGATTAGTGAAGGCCAAGTGTCACTTTTTGGAATTTTCTACTCCCTAAGTATCATGTTGTGTGCACAGAAAGGGTTTGGTTTTAGTTGATTATACATCTACCTTCATTTTTTTATAAATGGACTAAAGTATCAAAGAAACAAATTGGATTGATTTGTTGTAATTCAACATGAAAAAAATGGTTCAATACTAATAATGATGTCATACTTTGTTGTCGATTTAGTCATTTAAACCAATTTTTGTTCAAATCATGTCAAGTAATCCACGTAGATGTATCTTTAGCAGTTTATTTAGCGACTTTCTATCTTTTTAGACATTAGAAGATTCAACTCATCGTCGAGGACGAGATGCAATGCCTTCAGAGGAGGAAGTCCGGCGTGTGGAGGAGGAGAGGATTCAGGTGCTGAACAACATGGAGGAGCTAGAGCAGAAAATTAAAGAACTGGATAATCAAATGGAAGAATCAGCCCGAGAGGTGACAATCTTATTAAAATAAGCTCTAAAACAAAGACTTATTTTAATCCATGGATGTTATTTTTATACAATTCTTTTTCTCCTTGAAGGTTGAGGTGGAACGAGCGCTTGTTGAAGCCGAGCAAGAGTCGGAAGCTGCTGCTCTTCAGCAGGAAAAAGAAGCTTTAGAAACACTTCATAGCAAAATCCAAGATATGGAGCTCAAATCCCAACAGGAGAAAGAAAAGGTACCCTGATAACTAATAAAATTAGACTTTGGAGATTTAAAACCTTTTAATACAGCCTGCCTTCGGAATCCCAAAACTCCCCAGATAAACACATTTAAATATATTGCTATCAAATAATTTAATAATCCTTCTAAAATTAAAAAAAGAGAACATGTTGATTCCATTGCAGATAACAAGCAGTCTGGTCTCACATAAATTTAAAAATCATGTGACCAAGCAGTAGGTGTTAATCCTTCTCACGCTCTCTTTGGTCCAAATATACATCTGCTAATACAACCCAGGGTGTTCCAGTCACCAAGCAGTTCCAACACACACTTTTCCAAAACAGCCACGGAGGTATGAGTGTGTATTTGTTTTATACACTCTGCCACTATATGTTGAAACCGACCAGTTGGAACGTGTAAATAAACAGATGGAATTTGTTTGATTTGTGTAGGTGTCTGTGTGTGTCATTCCTGTTTGGTCACTTGACGTTCCTGTTTCTTTTTCTTTGGATTGAATCCTGGTGTACAGTCAGAAGTTTGCTCAAAACCTCAGTTAGTGTAGTGGATAAACCTCCATCAGGGAAAGACACCTAGATGTATCTGTGTGTTTGTTGTGTTAATATGAGTAACTATTCATGTGATCGGTAATCCACCATGAGTCATCCCATGTGTCCCGTTCTCCCTCCCCACCCATCTCTTCTGTCATTTCTAATCAAACAAACCAAAACAGACCCAAAACTCATTATTTACAACCCCGTAAATCAGCACCTCCTCAGTCCTTTAACCAACTCTCCGTTGCTCCGCCAGGTGTTTTCTCCAGCTTACTCATTCCCTCCCTCAAGACTAGCCTCACTGACCATGTCGTCGTAGTAACTAATTGTGGCTCCTCAACACCCCACTAACTCAGCCATCCTCTCTCTGTCCTGTGTGTATGTCTGTGCTCGTTCTTTTTTTTTTTTTTTGCATTACTGTGTGCACACGAACAATGTGCACATGTCGTGTGGCAACATGCGTACGTGTGCCAGGCGTGTGAGTTGCTGCAAGCAGAAAGGGGCAAAGTAGAGAGGTTGGCTCAGATTGTGTGTGAGCAGCGCTCCCAGCTGGACAGCTGCCCTGAAGCTACCAAGGAGCCCCTGCAGGAGCAGCTAGCCAGGGTCAGTACACACACACACACACACTCATGCACACATACACACACACTCATGCACACATACACACACAGTCAAAGGGACATATGGAATATTTTAAGTCAATGAAACAATGTAAGGAAAACGTACCAGGCAGACAAACAAAAATTGAAGTTAACATGGAAATGTTAAAGTTTTGCATAGATGTGGGCGAGCACAGTGGTCATGGCCTTATGGAAATGTGCATGGTGCTCACACCCTTCAAATGCATGCTAATTTGCACACTTTTTCATTGCTAATGCTCTTCAAGCTTCTTCACAGTCACCTTCATCTTTTAAACCAACTGTTGGATTGTGTGTCCCTGTGTTATTTCATCAGAAAGGTTAAGTCTCTGTCGGAGTGTAAAGTCTTAGCATTTAAGCTTCAAGACCTCTAAGACACATCACACAGTTGTGCAAATTGCTTTAACTTTTCAGTTTCGGGTGCAGTAGCTTTTAAAAATATTTTTAAACATTTTCTCTTAGAAGGACTTCATGTAGTTTTCCAACATGGTGCATGTTCACTAAAACAGAAGTTTTGCATTTGTGTTTGCATGTTCTCCGAGAAACATTAAACGTATCCCTCTCTGGTTTAATCTGTTATTTCTCTTCCGGGTTACAAACTTTGGGTTTGAATGTTAAACACAAATGGCAACGTGTGGGTTTTTATCTCTTTTTAAAATTTATGTTTGCACTAACATCAAGGGATTTACATGATGAAATATTCAAAATCTGTGTGTCATGTAAACACAGGTTCAGATAGCATGTCATCTCCCCTCGAGCAATTTTTAAGATCTGCCAGTGTTTACAACACAAGAAGTACATCCTCAGGTGACTGAGAAAAGGTGTGACTGGACAGGCTTTTTTTTCAGCGTGAGCAGCTCAGGAGTGGAATAGATTACCTGTAGCTATCAGATAGATGGCACATACGACACATTTAAATTACATGTAAAAGGGTGGCTTTTTTTAAAAACTTTTCAATAAATATAAATTTCTGTTGTTTATGTTTATATTTTATTATATTTTTATAAAATATATTCTTTATGATAATTTTGAAAAAAAAAAAAGTTTGTCTTCCTCTACTTGTTTTTACACTAAAAAAAAACACTAAAAAGTAACGTTAAGAGAATCGATAAAGGTATTGATAAAGGTACTAGTATCGATGAGATGGTATTGACGGCACAGTTTAAACAATAAACTAGTAAAATACAGACCAAAATTTTAAATACGCTAAGTTGACAACTACAATTTTAGACCTTTAATCAAATTTGATTATCTATTTATTAGTTATCAATTTACGTAGAAACGGAGAATTGTAAAAGCTTCACCATCTGTACATCATCATTTCCTATGATTTCAATCAGTTTTTTAAATCAGCAAATGAAGTTGAGTATTAAATGTTCAAAGTGCCACTTTTTATAAATTTATCCTGCTTGTTTTTTAACTTGCGTGCATGTTTTCCTTTGTGCATTAGGACTGTGAGGTACTTGAGGCAGAAACAAAGCGTTTTGAGGACCTGGAGTTCCAGCAGCTAGAAACAGAAAGTAGACAGGATGAGGAGAAGGAGACTCACACCCAGCAGCTTCTCAGGGACATCGCAGACTACCAGCGAAGCACCGTCACGCGCAAGGTGTGTGATTCTCCTCTCAATCGAAGGGAGGAGAATAGTTAAACGTAAATGTGTTTCAAGTGGTAACTGTTCCGTTCCGTCATCTTCCGCTTGTTCCGGGGTCGGGTCGCGAGGGCAACAGCCTCAAACGGGCAGCCCAGGCCTCTCTCATCCTGGCTGCATCCTCCAGCTCACCCGGAAGGATCCCAAGTCTTTCCCCGGCCAGCTGTGAGACATAGTCTCTCCAGCGGGTCCGGGGTCTGCCCCCTGGTCTCCTCCCGGTGGGATGTGCCCAAAACACCTCGCCCACGAGGCGCTCGGGGGCCATCCTGACCAGAAGCCCGAACCACCCCATCTGGCTCCTTACGACCTGGAGGAGGAGCGGCTCGACACCGAGCTTGTCCCGGATGGCAGAGCTCCTCACCCGATCTCTGAGTGAGAGCCCAGCCACCCTGCGGAGGAAGCTAATTTCGGCCACTTGTACCCGCAATCTCATTCCTTCGGTCACCACCCACAGCTGGTGACCATAGGTGAGGGTTGGGACGTAGATCGACTTGTAAATCGATAAAAAAAAATTCAATTTAAAAAAGTAATATTTTCTTTTACTTTTAGGAGAGACTTCTTACTCTAAAAAAGCAGGCGACGCAGATCATCGAACAGGCCCAACGAGAGAAGGAGAGCTTCTTAAAGGAGAGGAGCAACCTGGAGTCAATGTTGCAAAGAGTACGAGCTTTTCTAAGCGAACAACTTCAATCTGCAACAGTAATAAGCAAATCTCTTTCAAATCTCTCTTTCCTTTTTATCTTGTAGGAAAAAGAGAACCTGGCCTTACTGGAAAGAAAATATGCCGACCTCACCGGTGGGAGAACTATAACTCTGAGGGAGGTAGGTTTGATCAACAGCTAGAAGACAAAAAAATAATTCCCTTTTTTATACATCTCAGGACATTTAAATTAGCCATAAAGTTTGAAGTTCATTATCTGGATTTCTCTTTTTACTTATTAGGATTCAGTATTTTTAGCAGACATATGTCACTCCCTGCTTTCCTCTGTTTTTCTCAAGAATGCAAAGGTACATTTGTTTCGCTCATGGGAGCTTCTTAAGTCTATTCATCCTTCGGCTTGTCTTTGTTTGTCCCTTGCTGGAATTATTAGCATTTTAAATGTAGAGATGCAAGTTTGAATAACTTCAATCGACTTTTATTTCATTAACTGTGTGATCAGCTTAAACCCACATGCTTTCTACTGTACTGTCTGTGATGTGTATTTAACAGAGGTATGTGTAAGTATTGAGTTGGAGTCATCTAACAACTAATTTGTCACGTGTGAGATTTTAATATGGCTGACTTACTCCATGCTTCATACCTCACCCATTCTCTCCCCTCCCTCTCTCTTCGTGATACCTTCCAGGGATATGTCACTGTCAGTGAAATCAATGAGCTTTACTCACAGCTTGGGCAGGATTCTAAAACTGCCCCTGCCCCAAAAGCCTCTCCCGAGTCCGAAGTAGACCTTTCCCCTGACGACAACACCCCCAAACCAACGGAGGACGAGGTGTGTGTAGTGGTGTGAAGTGTCTTTTTTTAAAAACACTTTTTCCTGGTTCTTTGGTTCTTTTTTAGTTTTTGCTCAATTTTCTTCTTTTTTCTCCACAAAGCTCTGTCATTCTGCTCCACCAGCCGATTCTCAGCCCTCTTACTCTTCCTCCTCCTTTCTTAATTCTCGCCCTCTTCCCAAAACACCCTCTGTGCACTGGCCAGAAATTATGGCAACATATCGAGACCCCTCTCCCCTTCCCGACTCTCCCCCACCTCCACTTCCTGTCAAAAATCATCACCAGCGATGCAGGCAGGTAAAGTTGGTGGGACGCCATCTTACTATATAGTGTATAACTATAAAAAGTTTGATTTAGATCTCTTTTGTTTCAAAGAAAAGACATTTGCCTGGAATTTTATTTTGAAACTCAGAAAAAGAGAATAATGTATAGAAAGAAAATCCACTAACTTTTTTCCTGGTTGAATTTTCAAGTGAGTCTATTTGCCAAAGACCTTTTTATCTAAACCACCAGAATAAACAACTCCTAAATATTAATTGAATTAATTTCCTCTTCAGTTAAACACACAATCACTAATAATAACTCAGTCAAAACATCTTTTATGTTGAAATAAATCACTTAAAGTCAGGCTACCCAAACAAACTAGAACACTAGTTTAATAGGTTGTAGAAATTTATACAAATTGCAATCAACTTGGACAAAACTTTAAATTGTCTGAAATTCTGATCCTTAAATTTGTAGATTTTTTTAGGACCTATTGGTGGCATGTAACAGACAGAGCATCTAACACTAGGACCAGCGCAGCCGTCAATATGACTGCACTCCACTTTAGTATGCTAGTTAGAATAAATAAAACACAGTCTAGGAGGCTGAACTTTTATGACTTTTAATATACACATGTTTTCTATTTTATTATGTAGTTTTTGTGTTCTAAAAATATACATTTCACAATTTACAAGCATTTTATCTCCTCTAACCTGCTGCTCCCCGCAGCAGCTGAGAGGAAGCACACATTGCCATTGCTATGTTTATTGACACATTGGCACTCATAAGTTTGTGTGTGTTTATATTTGTGGAGAGAGACAAGGAGGACTCTGATGCCAATACAGAAACAATTTAGAAAGGTTGAGTGAGATGCAATTGAAAAGATACCGTGAAAAGAGTAAGAAAATTGTTGTCTGAATAAAGTGTGTCATGTTTTCTAGATAAGTCTTGAAAGTTCAGGTTAACATATTGGAATATATACATATGGCCAAGTTATAACAAGGACATTTCTGAAGCAGCAGCGCAAAAAAGCGGGAAAAAACTAGGCTATTGACAAATTACATCATTTTACTTTGATATTTGCTTTTTTATTCTAGGTTTTAAAAATATTTAACATTTTATCATTATTGTTACTTTAAAAATTGAGTGGTGTAAAAAAAAATGTATGCAATATAGCAGCACAAAACATAAATAATTACATAACCATCATATTGTCAGTCAGGGTTTTAGTTTTCATTTTGTCTTGTCTTCAGAACCAGGTGTCTCTAAAAGGGTTGAAGAGGGTGCCAGTAGCCTCTCCTCTGATTTCAAGTGAAAGGCTGGGTACACCCCGAACCAGTCTGTTGGTACACTGGATTGTTAGAAATCCCTGAACTGTGTATCTTATCTTCAAATTAATAAGGGCAGTCTTTTCTTGACTTAAATTGTGCTCCAGCGTTTTTTTTCTATTTGACATTAAAATATAGAAGGTGGTCAGCTGAAATATTTACAAGCTATAAAAATCATTGATTAGTCAGAAGTATTTCTTCATCCATCAGCAGTAAAACAAAACAAAAAAATTAAAGAAAGTATTTACATCGTAATGAATACAACTTTTAATTATTGAGACAAATTAAGGTATAAGTGTGGGAAAAAAATGTGAACATTTTACATTATTAGATACTAATCGTGACCATGTTTCACTCTCTGTGGGTTTAATCAGCATTTCCGTTTGATGGAAGAGAGAAAACGGTCTGAGAAAGACTGTGGGTCACATCTGAGTGATACATTACCCAGAAAGAAGATCGCTCCCTCTCTGAACTCTTCATTCGGATGTGCCACACTCGGACGGAGCTTCCCAACTAAGGTAAAGTTGTGCAGTGAAAAGATGTGCACATCACACTGGTTTCATAGATGCAATTCTACCCCGATGCAATTACTTTTTTTTAATTACACATTTAAATCTATATGAAGCTTTTTAGCATTTTACATAAATGTTCTTTTTGTTTCTACAGCCGCATCCACCTTTGGTGCAGAGCACAAGTTGTGGTAGCATCCTGCCGAGGATTCTGTCTTTATCTAACAAAGAAAGTGAAAATCGACGTCTTCATAAAGGTAAACCGTTACAGATAAAAAATAAAGCTTTTATTCTTGGCTCAGTTCTTTCTTTACCACGACGAATTGGTGTGGCATCCTAATTATTGTGAACGCCGCACCAATCCGGCTGTTGATCTCCCGCTTCATCCTTCCACTACTTGTGAACAAGACCCAGAGAAACTTTAACTCCTCCACTTGGTGCAGAACTCTGTTCTGACCTGCAGAGGGCATTCCACCTTTCTCTTTTGAATTTTGATTCCCATTTAATTTAATTCCTTATCTAATTTATTCCTTAGTCTAAAATCCTATGATCTAACTCAGTTTAAACTAGCTCAAATAACTTAAAAGGGTATTAAAACACAACATTAAATCACAACAATTAAACATTTGCAAACAATGTTCAGACATAGACTTATCACTAAAAGAATCTAACACAGGGGTGCCCTAAGTCGGTCCTCGAGGGCCGGTGTCCTGAAGGTTTTCATTGTGTTCCTGGTTCAATACAGCTGATGCACAGAATTTGGCAAAATGACTCAATTAACTAGATCAGGTGTTTTGATGCAAGAACATATGGAAAACCTTCAGGACACCGGCCCTCGAGGACTGGATTTGGACACCCTTGATCTAACATACCAACTATCGATAATATGAAGAACAACTTTAAAATAAATGTGCAAGAGTTTAAAGGGTTAAATGTTTAACAGAGGAGCAAATATCTTACAAATCACCGTCAGACAGATTTGAAATCTCAGAAACATTTTGATATACTTTTGAAAAAATCTTTGATTAATCTTCTTAACCGTAATAAAGTTTGGATCTAATTTTGCTTGCTGTTTAGTTTTCTTTTCCACATGGTTTTTTAAAACTGAAAAAAAAAAAACAAATATACTGTATATAAAATGACTGATGTTTAGTTAGTGTGTGTTCATGTCCTAATCTTTGGGAAAATGACAGCGGTGCAAATTGGTTTAATCTAGAGATAGTGAAGGAATGTAAATATGTGATGGTAGACGTGTTATTTCTGTGTAAATTCTTAAAAATATATACTTTTTTCAATTGGTTTTAGCAGATAACAAAGAAAAAATGGGATGTGTTTTTACTTTGTTCAATCTTTCGTTTTATTTCAGCGGGAAATGATTTGTTAAGATGTTAAAACTCTTTTACGAGGATGTAATCATGTGCTTCTAATCAACATCAACCAGTTTATAACCAGAATGTGGGTTGTTTTTTTTTACTATTTTAGTGCATTTGTCTGTCCCAATTGTCTAATTGTTTTGTTTGTTTTTTGGTAACTACATCTGGTCCTCTGGTTCCTCGTTCCCTTCATCTGTCTCATCTCATGGGTGGGTCTGTTGTGTGGCTCTGATGCTATCACGTTTTTTTAGTGTGCGTCTTCCTCTATTCAGCAGTCTGTCTTCAAAGTATCTCTCCAGGCATTTTCACATCATTTCTCAGAGAATTTGCTCGTTTAGATGCTTCAGTCCTACGAAAGCGCTTATTGCGTAGTTTTCGATTCCTTAATGGCTTTATTCAACATTTTATTGGTGTAGCGTTCTCTCAGGGAAGAAGTTGTGAGTCAGTTGGCTGGATTTTTTTTTTTCCTGAGACGTGTGGTGAACGTGTGCCACGGTGGCAGGGCATTGTACTCAAAATCTGAAGTCGCCAGGGCAAACTGTCCCAGATGGCGTATCGGACACAGGTACCACACAAGGGAGCACGATGAAATGTTAGCACCTACTAAAGCTTCATGTTTCTCTCTCTCTTTGTGCTTGTTTTTGCTTTTCAGGCCAGCCGGGCTCTCGAGCTGCTTCACAGACTAACGTCTACCTTGACGCCTTTGGATACCGTGACAACCAGCCCTTTGACACGATGAGTGTAGACAGCAGTGACTCACTGGAAACCAGCATCTCCGCTTGCTCACCTGATAACATCTCCAGGTAAATCTGGCTTTTGTTGTGTGTGCAAAACACATTCATGTAGTAACTGAAAGATCGAATAAGATCAAACTCACTTTGAGGACAAAAGGCCGAACGAGAAACCGAGGAATGTAATTCCATGTTCACAGAATGAAATATTGGTATGGAGGTGTGGGGTGGCGGGGTGAGAGAAGGAGAGCCAGGTTTAGAGACAAAATAGGAAGTCAGTTAATTCAAAACGTGTGAAAAAGTTTGTCTGCTTTCATGTTTCAGCTTTGTTGAGCCATGTGGGTTGTAAGCGTTACAGAGAAATTTAGGCTGTGCTCTCTGGATCAGGTTACAAATGACTTCGAACACAAGTGTGTGTGTACATGTGTGTGTGTTAACGGTTACTCTCCTTTGGTTCTGTTGAACTGAAGTTTAGAGGTTCAGCCCCCCATCTGGACTAAAACCATGTGTGCTGATTCTCTCTCATTCCTCTTCAAATGTCTATATCCATCTATTTTCCCCCCTCGTCTTGTTTCACAGAATGGTATGGTCTCGTTTCTGCAGATTTGAAAGCATTCACAGAGTGGCCTCTTTATAATTTTTGATCTTAGGCTTCAGTTGGTTTACATTGATCCTGCTCAGGTTGGATTGAAGAACACGCAGTGAGACGTGGATCTATCACAGATAAAAAAAAAATTGATCTTTTGACACATTTTCTTTTATAAGATATGCTTTGTTTTGGGAATTTTGTTTATTGCATAAAAAGGTTTTAAAATAATCTAAACATTTAAAGGAATAAGTGATATCTGGATTGAGCCAAAATGATTATGAGCGCAGTTACTTCTCATCGACGAAGGTAAGAGATTCTCTAAAAAGAAGTTACTGAAAATAAGAAGCAAATTAAAATTATTTGTTAATTCGGTCGTTAAATTTGCAAAAAGAAATCGTATCCCTAAATTTTTATATTGAATTTGATTCCAGCTACAAAAAAATTCATAGAACACATGACGCAGAGCGGGAAAAGAAATCTTTTTAAATATAATTTTTTTCTCCATCTTTCATTCCCTCCCATCTTGTTCCTTTTTTCTTCTCTGTTCCTCCTTCACCCCTCCCCTTCTTTCTCTGATTTCTGTATACTTTACAATAATGGGCACCATTCCTCTTTACAATGTTATGACATCATCACACACCAACTCGGGTATCCATTTCCCCTGGGCTGCAGTCTAGAGAGGACTGTGTGTGTCTCTGTGTGTGTGTTGTAAAACTAATGTTACGAGATCGCCTCAAATGCCGTGAGGCTTTGGAAGATTAGTTTTTATTTTTAGGGTTAATAGATTTCTATATTTAAAAGGAATGTGGTGAAATAAAAATGAGGCAAAATGAAAATAAATGTCCTCATAAGAGACATGTTTTTTTATGTGTGTGTTTGTGAGAAGAGGGGAGCAGAACTGAGGGGGAAAATTAGCAGGAAAAATTGTGTTTACTGTGACAGAGTGTGTGTACACAAACGCTTCCCTTTCAAGTCTGTGAAGAATTCACATAATGTGCACACCATCTGTATCTGAACATCTACTTTTATTCTGAATAAAAACAGCCTGAAAAACCTAAAAAGAATTTCCCAAACTTGGATTGAGTTATTTTTACTTTTACAGTAGTAAAATGACAGTTTTTTATTTTGTGTGTGTGCAAAATTTTGTCCCTGTTTTCTTATGAATGTTTTGTGTGTTGCAGTGCCAGCACGTCCAATGTGGCAAAGCTGGAGGAGATGGAACGCCTGCTCCGAGAGGCACAAGCTGAGAAAAACCGCCTCCTTGAGCACAAGGTTTATAATTACACACTTTATACCGATGTGAACAAATTTCTCTTTCATTGCTTGATGTGCTTTTATTCATCCTTTGTGACAATTCAAGACTTGTTACCACTTTGTTTTACTTGTTATAGATGAATCGAGTCCTGCATTTGAAGGGTTGATGTGAAATTTTTATTTTCAGGAGCGTGAAATGGAAATACGAAAGCAAGCTTTGGAGGAGGAGAGGAGAAGAAGAGAAGAACTGGAAAAGAGATTACTGGAAGAGACGAGCAGACGGCAGAAACTCATCGACCGGGAGGTTAAAATGCGGGAAAAACAAAGAGCGCAGGTGAGAAATTAAAAAAGAATGTTTGAATCAGACTTAAATGAGTAAATTCTAACTACACTATCAAGATGTTTGTCTTTGGTTTCATGTGTCAAGTTGCTACTAACTTCTGCCCTTTTATCTAGTCAAGCTTACTTAGAAATCCCATCTTTAGGCTTTGTTTCGTCTTCTGAAGTGCTTCTTTCTAACCGGCTCGCGGAGGGTGCAATAGACTATCCTGGCTGATTTAAGGCGAGAGGCAGGATACACCCTGTACAGATAACCAGCCTGCTGCAGGGCCAAAAACAAACCACCATCCACATGCATAATCATTTCTGGGGGCAATTTTATAGTGACCAATCAACCTAACATTCATGTTCTAGGAGGGTGGGAGGAAAATGGAGAGAATCCACAGATACACAGGGAGAACATGCAAACTCCACACAGAAAGACCAGTGTTCCAAGTCTGGTCCTTTCCTAAGCTCGAACCCTGACCTTCTTGCTGTAAGGCCACTGTGCTAAACATCGCACCGCCCCCGTCTTTGAGTAATAATACAATTGACTTTCTTCTACTTCAATGTCAATCTTTTTGATTTGTTACGTTACTTATTTAACTTAAAAAATTCAGCAAACATTTCCGTTTTAGTGCCAGTAATTGTGAGTTCTTCCTGGTTGACACACCTACCAAAAGTGTTTTACGTCCTACATCCTTAAAAGCACAAAATAGTGAACAGAAAGTACACACATGCAATTGAAAGGGTTTTATTGCAGGTTAAAAATAGAAAAATGCAACAGATACAGTATGTGCCTGTAGCTGCAATCCATAAACTTTTTTTTAGAGGGTGCTCTTTTGTTTTTTCAAAGAAAAATGAACCCAAATCAACAAGTACAGGGCAAAACAAGTTTGAAGAACATTTCTAGCCCTCAGAAATATGTCCATAAACATAAAAAGTATTGTGTTCTTGTGGGAAAATTGGCAGCAGTTGCTTGATTGTGGGTTCTGTATGACCTGCATTGAAATATCTAACATGGTATGTTTTAACTTTTGCTTTCAATGATACATACTGAGGCGATCTGTGAGGAAAAAACTACTTTTTATTAGTTTGGTTTTACATATTGTCTTCTATCTCATTTTTTTGTAGCTTTTGTGTGGACTTTGGGCTTTAATCTGAATGCTTTTGATCTTTCTTTGTGTCACACAGTTTATTATAATTATCATTTATTTTTTTCGGGCTTTGTTTGAATTATGAACCCTGGGCAAATGATAATGAAGATTTCTCCCCTAACATGTGACACATTTGTGTGTGGTTCACTGTGAAATGATGTCTAAATGATCACTATTTTAAACGTTCATTTTCTCTATTAATCCTTGATCACTGTGTTCCACAGTCACGGCCACTGACGCGATACCTACCGGTGCGAAAAGACGACTTTGACCTTCGGGCTCACATTGAGTCAGCCGGTCACAGCACAGACACCTGTTATCACTTATCCATCTCGGAAAAAACTTGCAGAGGGTACCTTGTAAAGATGGGAGGAAAAATTAAAACTTGGAAGAAACGCTGGTTTGTGTTTGACCGCAACAGACGCACACTCTCATACTACTCAGGTAACTGGTTTGACATAAATGAAGCCCAAGTATTTAATATTAAATGATATTTACATTTATTTTTTTGTGACACCTCCTCCAGATAAACATGAAGCCAAGCTGAAAGGAGTCATTTACTTCCAGGCTATTGAAGAAGTTTATTATGATCACCTAAAGAGTGCCCATAAAGTAAGTGGAGTGCATAAAAACAATTAAACTTTTTTGTCTTCTACATTGACGTATAATTCACTCATTTTTGTTGCTCCGTAGAGTCCAAACCCTTCCCTAACATTCAGCGTAAAGACTCACGACAGAGTCTATTACATGGTAGCTCCATCTCCTGAGTCAATGAGGATCTGGATGGACGTTATCGTAACAGGCGCTGAAGGTTACACCCAATTCATGGTGTAAATAAAGCACCGAGAGATATACGTGTTTGTTAATCGAGACGCAAATGAAGCAATGAGAGGATTTGTTCTAACAAGTGCTTTATATTTCAAAGGCGGGCAACAAATTAAACTAAGTCTGACCGTTTATGGACTGTTGAATAAAAGGAAGAGATACTTTCTGCTCATTTCAAAGTCAAACTAAAGAGTTTTTAAAATACCCTCAAAAAAAATCCCAGTGTTTTTTATGAGCTGACTTCGATTTTTAAAGCTTTACAGAAGAACCTGCATAAATGTGAAGGTTAATACATTTCTTGGTGCATCCATCTGAAGAAATTCCATTTTGATCAAAAAGAGGTTGTGATACCAGGGGTGCATGTGGCAGTGGGCGGTGCACGCCCCGCCCCCTTTTTGGTCCACAAACAAACAAAAAAGAAGAAAGGAAAGAGGACTAGTCAACCTTTTTCCTTGCAGGGCCAGCAAATGGGCCACCAAAATGCAGGAAAAATACTTTTTTTTTTTAATGTTCTCGGGGGCCTATACTGGCTTTGTCAATGACCTCACGCCAACCCCCTTTAGAAAATCCTGGATCCGCCCCTGGATACAACAGTCAGTCTGGTGAAAGCTTGGCATCTGCCTTGTGACTTATTTTGCTTTTAAAAAACTGGGTGAAACCCTAAAAAAATTTTTTGGCTCTCTGAGCTTTGCATAATGTTCAGAAAAAAACCAGACTGTGACCCAGCAGTTCTTTATTGCTCCTTTCTATTTTTCTTTTATCGTAATTCTGTCTCAGGTTAAACAGTTTTTATTGACACATATGCATGCATCATGGTGATGTGTATCTGTTCACATCAGATAAAGAAGTGCCTGTTTAGCTGCAAACATTATGTCCATGTCTTCTTACAATGAGCTGTTATTTTAGCTCCTTGGTGCTATTTTTAAGACAGTATCTCGCAGCGTAGTTTCACTTTAGAGTCCTGAAAAATTCTTTCAACAAACTCATTATGTTTGAGTTTTTAGTGTATTTTTCATGACATGTTTACAAAAATCTCACCAAAGAAAAAAAACAAAGACACACATTTTTAAAATGTGATGGTATGAAATAATATGAGCGTGTAAAATTGTGTGTTTTGTACATTTTGTCTCAGTTTTTTGAAAACACCAAAAACAGTGACGTTCCTTATCAACTCTGATGATGTTTGTGACTTTTGGAATTATCTTTAAGTGGCAGTGTTTTAGTTTTGTTATCATCGCTTATGATTCATTATGATACATTTACATTTGTTCTCAATTCCAAGGATGATATTTTTATTTCATGCCAACAGATTAATGGTACATTCACGTCATTTATCAGAATTGTCTGGTTACTGCGCTGCGTTTCTACATTAGCTTATACTTCCAGGTATCACCACTATTTAAAGTATTGCTTTATAAAAATATTCCGTTATGATTGTTGAAGCTGCTTTTATAACATGTATAATAATTCAGTCCTTTGATAATCATGTACCATCTTTCCCTGCATTATTTGAATTCTTTGTTTTTCCAAAAAATGCAAACAAGTGCTAAATGTATATATTTTCTATCTTCTTCTATTTCAAATGACACTATATGAAAAATTATTAATATGTACTCTTTCCTACCACATGATAAAGCTGTTTCAGTTTCTCTAGCCCTACATTCTGTATTTCTTATCATTATATTTTTTTTAATTCTAATGTATTTATATTTTTATCAATGCATGTTTCATAATTTTGTATTTCCATTTTAATAAATGATATATCTTACACGATCTTTTGTCTTGAAGTGTTTACATTTGTGCAAATAACAGTTTCCTTAGAATAAAATTATGGGGAAAAACTCTGTTCCGTTCCGTCATCTTCCGCAAATCTGGGGTCGGGTCTCGGAAGCTTCTGAGGCACCCCAGCTGCATCCTCCAGCTCACCCGGAAGGATCCTGAGTTGTTCCCCGGCCAGCTGTGAGACATACGTAGTCTCTCCAGTGGGTCCGGGGTTCTGCCTCTTGGTCTCCTCCCAGTGGGATGTGCCCAAACCCCTCACCAGCGAGGTGCTCTGGGGGCATCCTGACCAGATGCCCGAACCACCCCATCTTGCTTCTCTCGACCTGGAGGATGAGCAGCTCAACACCGAGCTCCTCCCGGATGGCAGAGCTCCTCACCCGATCTCTGAGTGAGAGCTCAGCCTACCTGTGGAGGAAGTTCACTTCGGCCTATTGTATCCGCGATCTCATTCTTTCGGTCACCACCCACAGCTGGTGACCATATGTGAGAAAAAAACTCATCTATTTGTATTATCAGTAGGATATCAGTTATATTCTGTATTTATTTGTTCATCCTCTAAACCCTGCATCCCTGTCAAGTATATGGGGAGTACCAGAGCCAGCTGATTCAAGGCGAAAAGCAGTGTACATCCCAAACAGGTCTCCGGTCTGTCGCAGGGCCACAGACACACACAACCATCCACATGCACACTCATTCCATGGTCAATTTTGTAGCAGACAATCTCCCAAGCATCTTTTTGGAGGGTGGGAGGAAACCAGAGCATCTGGAGAAAACCCATGCATACATGGGGACACACAGAAAGACCCGTGTTCCATACCTCGTCCCCATACTGGACTCAAATCCCTTACCTTCTTGCTGTGAGGCCACCATGCCACCCACTGCGCCAACGTGCCACTATTTTATATTTATATGATATTATATAGCAGTTTTTTATTGCATGTAAGTATGCTATAGTTATGTTATGAGACAAATGCATTAATAGGCTTATTTCTGATACAAAGTAGACCCTTTAAATATGAACCTAGATAAGTTTTGCTCAAATACTTACTGAACAAGCAAAGCCAAATATCCAACAGTGTATGATTTAACATTGCAAAAGTTACTCTGGGTTTGGCTGCATGGTGGTGCAGATGTTACCACTGTGACCTCACAGTAAGAAGGTTAGGGTTCAACCCCTAGTGGGGTGACGATTGTAATGGTTGTCTTTTTGTGTGAAGTTTGTATGTTTCGGTGACTCCTCTATATATGATGCGACATGATGCGTTATGATATTTCCCATTGATTGGCTTTGCAATCAATTCAAAGGCGTATGCACGGTAAATGTGAAATTTAGGGGGCTAGATTTAACATTAGCGCGCTAGATTGCGTGCGTGCTGCGGCCCCAATGGCTTTCCATAAAGGCACGCTATTGTCGCGCGCCTTAAAATGGCATGGCTCGCTTGGAAAACGCGCGTCGTAATGAAGTGCATTTTTACGTGATTCTTAACTCACTTAAAAAAGCGCTCTAACACGCTTGTTTAAGAGCAAATATTTGCCCTGATGCGTTCCATACATTTTTTTAGAGGAAAACGGACAAAAGTAGTGCGCGCCGTGTTTGCTCTCTTGCCCGCCTCCGATGCTATAAGTTTTTGGTCCGGTAAAAAAAATCCTGACATGTCATCGGCGCTGAACGGTATCCCATCCCTAGCTGTAGGTCATTTGATCATGTCTTTGTGGGCTGAATATGATTTTTCTGCAGGCCACTTTAGATCCACGGGCCAGACTTTGACCCCTGTGAATGAATTTACTGTTTTGATCCCCTGCTGAGGAAATTCAAGGTTCCCGTTGTGCTCCAAGCAGTTTAAGAGAGAGCTCCAAACAGCCTCTAAGGTGGTGCAATAGGTTCAGGTGTGGTCGGTGGTGTCGAGTTAGTTGGGATGGATCTTGACAGTCACTTGGTGGAACATAGCTGGAACGCCTGCTTGGTGAAACAGCAGTGACGTGAAACAGCTGCTTGGTGGAATAGAAGTGAAACAGTTGCTTGGTTGAACAGAGCTGGAATGACCACCTGCTCAGTTCAACACTGTCCTGCCCTGTCATGTCCTAGGACAGCCACTCGGCCAAATAGAGGCGGAACAGCCGCTTGACGGAACAGAGCTGGAAGAGTTGCTTAAAAGGACAGAGCTGGAACAGCCACTTGCCCCAGCAGAGGTGGAACAGCAGCTTCGCCGAACAGGTGGAAGAGTCGCTTGGCCAAATAGAGGTGAAACAGCCACCTAATGGAACAGGATTGAAACAGCTACTTGTTGGAACAGAGCTGGAACAGTCTCTAAGTGGACACCAATTAGTTTTTTTTTTTGCTTGTTTCTTTCAGAATTAAGCTGACTTTAGAAAAGATAGCCGTTGGCCCCTCTCTGACACATACAGCCCCAGCCCCCTCCTCCTCTCTACTCTCTCCTCCCTTTCCGTCATTTCTACAATCGAGCGTCGAGCTGCATGATTTGCGCCTCTGCATCGGGATTTACTCACACCTCGAACCGCTGTGGATTTTCTCCAAACAGACAAACCTTCAGCTAACTCTGTGTTTCCAGATAGGTTTTAATTTTGACCAGATTTCTGTGTTTTTTTTTTTTTTGTGGGTGATTTTGTGTAAAGGCGTTCGGAGCTGGAGTTGGATCTGTGTGGTTGTTTATGAAAGATGAAGATTGAAGACATGGCCGAAACGGAACACATTTCACTCCATCTACACGATTTTACAAGCAACAAAATCTTACCCAACACTGAGAGACAGAGACAAATCTTCTGAATGACAGTCTTAAGGTGAGTCAGAATGTTATTGTCATCATATTTTTATTTCTGATTTCTACAGGCCAGTGTTGGATCTCCACAACAACTGGCCTTGCACCACAACCATGATCTGCATTAAACAGAAATCAAATATGTAAATTATTTTTTAAAAAAAACCTTGCTTTTAAAATGTCTTTTTCAGTCTTGTCTTGCATGCTGAACATTGTGTTCCAAGCTTTAAAAAAGAATGCATCATGTTATGCAAACATGTTGTAATATGTAATAAAGATGTAATAACATTATATTGCATTGCAACTCATAATCCAGGAAGAAACTGAACAATCACATGCTGTAAAGAATCATTTTAAAATGTATTTGCTTTAGATTTTAGACTAGATTGGTGTTATTTATCTCCATGTCTATTTATATACCATATGGGACTCCTAAACACACTATTCGCCCCTTGGTGGGATCTTTTTTTATATATAGTTTCTATTTTTAATGCACTTTCAATGCAAAATTCTTTATGAAATAGTAATGCATTTTTTACACCTTCTAAATTTGATAAGGTTTTGATCAACATGTGTGATCAAACTTGGACTTTCTTCAATATTTGGTGCCTGATTTTGAGCTTTTTCAAATTTTTCTTTTTAATGTGCACTTCAGGATATCAACTGTTTCCTGTCTTTTTTTCCTCATGACCTTTGGCACCATTTGCCCTTGGTTACAAGTACCCATGTTACTCTTGTGGGCCTCAAAACATGCATGTGCATGTGAAGCAATCCAGCATGTCAGAAAGCAGAAGATCTTGTACGTTCTTGGTGTGTGTATGCACGTACTATGTGTTGTGGCCTACTGGGTTTTAATGCTGGTTTAACTGATATTTTAAAATGCTACATTACATATTAGTTACAAAAAGCTTTAAATATGTCAGCCAAACCACCTCTGAATGACCTTTAGGAAGGGGATTGCCATTCATTCCTGAAAAGTGAAAAAAAAAAAACAAAAAAAAGATAAATTGCTTTACTTTTTTTTTTTTTTATTACTAATGAATTACCCTTAGCAAATAATCCCACACAGTGGACTTCTACCCCTGACACACTTACATAGGGGCAACCAGCCAGACTGCATGTAGAGCTGCTAAATTTGGATCAGCGTAAGTAAACTTAGCCTTCGCATGAGTCTAAATGTAAACATTGTTTACTGGTCATGGAGCAATAATCTGAGCAAACTTTGACCGTCCGATGCTTTTTATTATTGATTGTAAAATCTTTGGAACAAAATCAAAAGTTTAGGTTCAATTTTTAAAAAAAAAATGTATGTATATTTCAAGCTGCAAAATAGTTTCTTAAAACGTTGAAATGAACTTGTGGTTTTCATTCTCGTGACCTTATCAACAATGTTAAAGCCTTATCTAATGAGCTTAGTGGTTATCAGGTTCTGAAGGACACCTTTTTCTGTGAAACAGTTGTAATCGGTATCCCGCATTTTAAATAAGAAAAAGACCTGCAAACGTCCGATCAATTGTTTTTTTTCCTTTCAGGAGCTCCATGTGAAACATTATAATCTATAGACAATGTTCTTTTAAAAATGTTTGCTTTGCAGATTTACTTTTTTTCTGTTTTGTGATGCCAGCTGGATGTAACCTATGAATGCAAGTGTTTCATTACAATTGATCTGAGTCTGTTAAAAATGCAAACAGGACAGTTATTTGATAGGATTGATAGGAGCATTGAAAATCCAAATGTTAGGAGGTATTGGTAGATGTGTAAAAATACCTCAGATTATCACCTAGTTTAATCTATAAAAAATTAGCAGTGATCAAGACTTTTTTACATCAGAGAAAAAATATGCAAGAATAATATAAGTGTAAACAGCTACAAAATACAAAGCAGGCTGTTTCCTGAAAACACAGCTTTTCATTCAGATTAAAAAAAAGTGGATTACATTGAAATTTTCTTCTCACTTATTGTCACAAAGTTAAAGTTTGTGCTGTTTATATGCATGACAAAATATAAATTTGCGTTGAGTTCTGTTCCTATCTTGGATGGCCTATTAAAGAACAGAATAAATCCGACTTAAAGCTCAGTTTACTCATACGCCTCTTTGAATTGAGATGGTTGTTCATAGTGTAGGTGTCGGATTATGCCACAGTAACATTTACTGCCTTTGACATTGAATTAGACAAGATCCAAGTTTAGAATGTCTATGGTGGAGAGATATGATAGATGCGTTTTGAAACATTTGTATTTTCCCTTCACCCCATCAGGTCATCTGGAGTCACTGTTAAGCATTGATTACAGCTAACAAGGTCATAAATGATAAACATGTAAAAGTTTAGAAATCTTATTAACTGTTAAGAAACTGGTTAAAATGAAACTAGTCTGAATTTCAGCTGGATCCTGACTAGTTCGTTGTGGAGATCCTCAAACGGGAGCTTTTCATATTTAATTACACCATTGCAAAGCTTTGCATTATTGAAGTCTCACTGTGTCTCATTAATATTTATTTAGCACCAAAATTAACTTTGTCCTGTCACAAATATGATAGTAATGGTGATTTTCTTTATGTAATCTGTAGCTTGTTAACTTCTTACAGTAAACTCCAAATGTTTTTAAAAAAGACCCTTTTGGGCGGAAATGCATAGATACATGCGGTATGTACAGTATGTATACCGGTATTTAGAATGTGGCCCTAGGTAATCATAGTAAAGTTTGTCTTTGCTTGGCAGTGATCTATTATTACTGAAATGTTTAACATGATGCAAAACAAATTTTATTGCTCAATGATCGCTGAGTTGGTCATTAATTGTTTTACACAATGTTTAACTAAGTTGACAAATGATTAATGATGCAAGAAATTGTGACGTAGTAGGTGAAGGTTTAAATGAAAAAAAAAAAAAGCTGTGCCATCAAAAGAGTTCTTTTGTCTGTCAGATGTTATTTAGTCACTATCAAGTTTTTGGCTTTACTTTATCGTTGCAGATCAATGTAAGTACAGTACTTAAGTTCATTTAGAAGTCTAACATAAACACGTCATCTACTTTTCTAAACTGCATTTTTAAAGTTAGTTTCTAATTTGATGAAGTAAACTCTGAACTCTGTAAAACCACACATTCATTGTGAAGCTGAAAACTAGAAACACTGACTTGTTCATCAATTCGATTCCTTTTATTCTGAGTATTCATACTGTAAACAAACCCATTTTTGTTGTGGAGCTTTTGGGTAATGAATGCCGTTTTAGACACTCTGTTACAACCATAAAAAAGACAAAACGGTGGTCCCACATAGAGCAGATGTCTCCGTTGATGCCAATGAGTCTTAATTGTATCACGTCTGCTTGTCATTTGAAAGGAACATTGTTAAAACTGGCTGTAAAAATCACCAAAAACATTCATTTCTGTGGTTAAAGTTTCTTTGCTAACCTTCTTTATATCATCTTTTTTTCCCACAGTGGGGTTGGGTGGCCATGGACCCATTCACCCAGCTCATCCTCACCATCTCGGTGATCAGCTTCTTTACCTTCCAGTGGCTCTTCCACAGGGTCAGCCCATGGATGTCCATGCGCATCAGCACAGGCTTCCTCAGCCTCAGTGACAAGCAGAAAGTGGAGTGGAACTCAAGGTGACCTGAAACTCATGCCTTCATGTCTGTCCACACAGCTGTTAGCTCACATGTTTGGCCTGAAGCAATTCTGTTTTCACTGAGTTTGAAGACATGCAAGGACATTAAGCTCGCACATTCTGACTCATACGACAAGGGTGTGCTTCGTACCTTGCAATGTTTTCTGGAGATGAAGTGTTGAAATAACCGCTACGTTGTCTTCCGCTCATCTGGGGCTGGGTCGGGGGGTAACAGCTTGAGACGGGAAAGCCAGGCTTCTCTCACCCCGACTGCACACTCCAGCTCACCCGGGAAGATTCTGATGTGTTTCTTGTAAGACATAATCTCTCCAGCAGGACCGGGGTCTGTCTCTGGGTATAGTGAAGAATAACACCGTTGCAAAGTTTCCCTTGCCCGGATGTGGGTCAGTGAGTCTCGAGGGTGGGGCACGAAAACGGGCACATGGTGGCTGGGCTTTTACCCATGGAGCATAGCCAAGCTCATCCCGAACAGGGGTTATGGGCCACTCTTCCCGTGGACTTATTACCTGCAGGAAGGGCCATTGGGGTTGGGTGTTGAAAAAACCAAACATGAAAAACTGAATAAATGACCTAACACAAAAAGTTTGCTTAGTATCCTCTTTGAGCCGCCACGTTGTAAAGCTGTGTTCCTAAACGACATGGAACATCTCCAAATGTAGGTTAAACACACATAAACTGACAATTCAACCACAAATATTGTTAAATATGGATTTAATTCTATCTAAAAATTACTGTATGTACTTTTTATAAATGCATTAATTTATAATGACGGTATTCAAACTGATGCTGTTGCTTTTTTTTAAAACACCACCAGAATACCATCTGATCATAATACCACCAAACCTAAATCCCCAACACGATCATTTAATTATCAGAGTTTTTTCCTTTGAAAGAGTAACTCTAGGGCTTAAACGTGATGAATAATTGCCCTTTAGATGATAATCAGAAGTGCTTGTGGCATTTAGTATTTCATCCGAGAGGTCTCCACTTCAACCCCAAAATGAAGTGGCTTATAATAAACTCTGTAAAAGATTCATAAAAATACCAATAATTAGTTCATTTCAAAATGATAAAAGATGACTACTTTTAATGAGCCAGACATCTGTTTTGACCAATATCGTGTTCAATTTATTTTCTGTCGGACTTTTAAACATTGGAAATAAGTCAAAATATTAACAGATGACCAGAAACTTGCAAACTTGTTTGATAAGAATTGAAATAATATCTTTTAAATCATGAAAAGAAAATCATTTTAACCGTTTTTTTTTTTGTTTGTTCAAAAATGAAATTTCCTTTTTTTCCAAGAAAAGCAACGTAAAAATGTATTTTTTTTGTGAGCTTATCTAAAATCCCTTTTTGCTCATTTATAATCAAAAACTAACGAGTGATGTTTTCAAAAAGGTCTTTTCACTAAACTCAAACAGTCATTTTAGCGTTTTAATTCAAGTAATTGATTAAACTTCAGTGTGAAAAATGAAAGAATGATTCACTTTTCAAAACTTTATGACTTACTTGCTTTTGACATGTCATTTACTGTTTATAAGAATCGGAAAAAAATGTATTTTAAAGCGTTTGTGGCAACCTAGAACATCCAGATGGAAGAAATGTTCAAGGAGAGCTGAGTTTCTCCAGCCAGCATCACATACTCATTTCCATTTTCTTTCATGCTCAATTTTATTACTCGAGAGAACTTTTGGAATTGAAATAGTCACATGAGTTCTTTGAGCAAATGGAACTAATGATAAGCGGTTATAGACTCCAGCTAGTGGGGATCCCTGCAGAGGTCTGTGACTTTGCAAACTGCTCAAACAGTCCATTAGGGAAGCTTTGCTGTCTTTCTCTTTCACTGACTGACTGCTGAGAAGAGTCAGGCTGTCTCACAGTGTGAATGACAGACTGGGATTCAGCGCAGCTCTGCCTGACCCATCAACTGTATTTAATCTTTTCGTCTAATTGGTCTGAATCTGTGTGGAACCACGAAAGGCAATTAGGTTGCTTCACTGCAGTACAGAAAAACTCCTCTCTTCCAACCACATAGTAGTTACAAAGCCTGAGTAAAGAGGAAGAGCTTTACATGAAGCTGTGTCTTTAGAAAATATGTAACAAGTCTGTTTTTCTTTTTTCTTTCTATTTATAACTTCAGGACGGTGTCAACGTTCCACGCGCTCTTGGTGGGAATTTTTTGTCTTTACATCCTGTTCTTTGATGATGCCGTCAATGAAGATCCAGTCTGGTGAGATACTTGCAGGAAATGTGTCTTGTCATATTTGAGCAACTACCGCCGCTTCAAAGTTCAGAGTTTGAACTCAATGCAATCATGATGAAATAGTGTGGGTGGGTTAGCAAAGACTTGGCGTGGTCTGCTTTTGCCGCTCTTTTTCAGCATTCTTTTAAAATCAAACAGAAGGTTGTTTCTTGGAACAGTCTCAATTATAAAAATAGTTTGAAGCATGTTGTCTAGCTTTAGCAACCCAACTTTCTAAAAACAATCTTGTTTTTAGTGGCTGATCATTAATCCAGTTATTTTTAGTTTCATTAGTATTGCATCTCCAAAAGCCTGCATGATATAGTTTTTAAAAAAATATTTTTTGTAATTTAAGGAGACTCTACAAAGATATTTTTAACTCTGTATCCCAAAAATCTTTTTGTGTAACTTTGAATCAAACACAGACGCAGTATACTTAATCCCCTAAAGGGGACTTTTGCGTGTCCAGTAGCACTCCAAGCAATCCAAGAGAGAGCTCCAAACTTCAGAACAGCTGGTTGGTGGTGCCGAGTTGGGTGCTATCTGCCTAACCACTTAGGCAGTGGTTAGGTAGGTGGCAAGTGTGGAAGCACTTGCTGTTGCAGAAGATCATAACTGTCACTAAAAGCTCCACACCTTCATAGCAACCCACATCCTTCATTGTGGTGGGAAAAAAACATATTTGCTGTTCTCAAACTCCACAAGTCCACCACCTTTAGTGCTGCACTTTTCCACGTCGTTGACTGCATGCACTGTAGTGAAGCTGGGTATTCAGAAAGCAATCACGTCTGATGTCTCTCAGTCAAGTTTATCAAACAGGCAAAGCTGCACTGAGACGACCACGTCTTTATATCTTCCTGCATGACATATCTCAACAGGTTCACCCCGACTCAACATTCCTCTCTGAAGAAATAGCTCATCTCTTGAAAATTCATTAAAAATGTTTTAAAAACCCAACAAAAATGTAAAGTGCTACATGGACATGCTGCCATCACAAGAAGCGCATTTTAAAAAGAAGTTGTTTTTATGACACTTTTTATTAGAGAAGCAACAATTGTAAATAATTTTAGGTTGAATATAAATATTTTCTTCTTTTGTTACAAACTGTAGGCTGCACAAGAAATGTGGACAGCACAAAAAAGAAATGCTGATAAAAGAAGTTGTAACATTTTTGTTGCCAAAAACCGCATACAAAGCCAAAGTATTTAAAGCTTGTTTTCCAGAGATAATATTGGCTGTTGAATTTTGTTGTTGTTTCATATTTTTAGAATACTTGAATTTAGTGTGAGAATTACTAGTTTGTATACCATATCCATTCATCTTCTGAATTGCTTGTCCCTAATAGGGTTGCGGCATCGTACCTACTCTAATATCTTTTCTCAATAGGGGGGATCCTACACTGGTGAAGACTAATGTTGCAATCACAACAGGCTACCTCATATCTGGTAAGAGACAAAATGTAAAATGATATGCATAGCGTTTCTTAATTGCTGCCATATGTTTGATTTCTTTCCTTTATGCTTTTGTTTTTCAGACCTGCTGCTTATATTTTACTATTGGAAGGCGATAGGAGACAAGTTTTTTGTAGTTCATCATCTGGCAGCATTGTATGCTTACTACTATGTACTGGTGAGTGCCCTATTGTCCAATAGCAAAACATGCAGGCAAGATGGGAAGGAGACAACCAAGAGTGAACAGCTCAGTCCTTTTTAAACGTGTGGGTGTTTTTAAATAAGCCACTATTCAGTAATTGGGTTTGAATAAGTCAATTTCAATTATTCCTGTAGTTTTGATTTGTTTACTAAAAAAATCTTATTGGAGGTTAAAACTGAGAGGATTAATCATATGAAACACAGTTTTTCATGCTTAAGGGTGTAAAATAGAAAAATATTACTTCATTCCTTTAATTTATTTGAAAAAAAAAACAGTGTAACAAGACTTGCTTTCAAATTTGTGAGAATTGCAAGAATAATGGTTTTCTGTTTAGATTTGTCATAATTTGACTTTAAAATATCAACTGAAACATAATTTTTTTAAGTTAGAGTATTTGATATTTGCGGATGCAGTTTGCATCCTCAACTATAAACACTCGACTGTAATTGTAGTAGTTTCGCCCATCCTGTGTTTATGATCAGTGCTGTTCACTCCCGGTTGAGTCCACAACCCTCTAGGTCGACAGGATCTGTCGCGTAATTTCCAAAAAGGAATGACAATGGTAATTTTTGCATGGAATGCTCAGTGATGGTACTGGCTGATGACCCCTTCCCTTCTCACCCCACCTTTTCAATTTCTGTGCTTTTTTGTTCTTTTTGTTTTGCTCCTTCTCTTTTTTGGGTGAACTACTCCGACATCAGCTGAACTGTTTAAGCTTAACACAGCTGAATGCTGAAGTGTAACCACTGTTTGCATGCACGTAGCTCTGAAACGTTCTACATAGGCAAGGTTTCTTTCTTGTTAACGTGCATGCCAACAAGTAGCATTTAATTTGATTAGTTACTCACTTGCTTATCTACAGTACCGTACGCCTGTGTGTTTCTGTCCAAGTGCATAGCTCTGCTTCTTCTTTCTTCTTTCACTTCTAACAGATAGGCAGGTCTCTATCCAGATACATGATGAATATATTTAAAAAAAAAAAAAAAAAAAAAGAAAATTGAGTCTATTCGACGATGAAACAATCAATTCTTTTATCTTCAGTTAAATTCACAGAAAAAAAAAATAGTTTCCTTGAGCACTATTTCATTTTAGAGGAATGCAGGACATACAGTGTGCATTGCTCTGGATTTTTGAATTTCACAGGATCTGTTAGTTAAAACTAGATACTTCATCGTTGCGTTGTGCTCTCCATGTATATGCATATTATGCTTTGAAAACTGTTGAAGAGTGGGGAAAAAAATACCTCACTGGATGTTTTATCCCTGATTTCAAGTTTGAGTCATTTATGAGACATTGGTTATGATAACAGATCGTCCTGTCTGTTGTTTCTTTATTTGTCCTGATATAACCCAATTATAAAAACAGTGTTACATGCAGTTGTTATTTGTAGAAACAGAGCAAGCACCTGTATCAATACCGATTAGGTAAGTGGTTTTTTGAAAGTAGGCCATACTGTTACTGGACACTCATGACTGTTTCCCTCAAACTAGATCTGCAGTATTTTTGGAAAAGAAGAAAAATTAAGATAGTAGTTGAAAGAAGTAGTCCATTAAATCTCACAGTTAAAGCTGACTATGAAGCTCATTTCAGTCGGATTTGTCACATGTTGTCTCAGATGTGTTTATGTCATTCATTTTTTTATGTTTAACACCCAACCAATTTTATTTTTAATTTAATTTCTATTTAGTAGCTGCAGCTCATTAGATTTAGCCAAAAAGAAAAAAATCTGTCTCACTATTTTACTAATCAGAATAATATCTAATGTGTTTGATGTGTTTTAATATTGATTAATGAGTGATGAACGGCTTGTTCAACATGCTGTTCAAGTCTTTTACAGTTTATTGGCAAATAATCTACTTTTTGTGTGTGATTTAATCTTAACTTGATAAAATGTTACAGTTAATTAGACGCATGCTTTTTTTCTCTGTCGTAAATGTTGCTTCTTGTTTGTTTCCAATTTATTGTGGCCTTTTTTTCCCCCTTTCAATATATCTGTCTGTCTCTGTGTCCTTTGCTGACTTTTAACACAAACAGCCCCTCTTCAAACCCTACATGCAAAAACTACCAAAATCAATTTGGGATGTGACATCCCAGTTCATGCAAAAACTACCAAAGAGCCTTTATGGTCTAATTGGACACTAGAAACTGCTCTTGATTTAGATGTGGATCCACTTTATTCCTGTCTTGTCTGCTGTTGTTGCTGTTGTGTTGTACTGAGCAGATATGATGCCCAGTCACAGTATGGACTTACCAGTTCCTAGGGGTACTAGCATGTACACGCTGGTGGAAAGTTAACAGGAAGTGGTACAAAAACTGCAAAGTAGAAGTACCATGTTTTTTGTAAGTATGTATAAAAATGTCCAGCTTCTGTTTCAGCTCACACGGTAAGTATTCTGTCCAGGCTGCTTGCCAAATAATCTCAGAGTGATGTGCTGTTTCTGACTAAGTTGGTCAAATTGAATTACACTTGAGTTTGGAGTTGGTTCAGCCAGCATTTAGTATGTTTACTTATTGCACTAATGCACTTCACCACTGCTCATCATTCAGATGAATTTGGACAACACTGCAGTTAGTTATGACCCTTGGAACTATTTAGAAAGTTGGATCTCAACTTTTGTTTCAGAACTGATGCAATGAGAAAAAGTATTTGACACATCATTAATTTCATTAGGGATAGGAGATAAAGAAGGTGGAAGATTTTAAATACTTAGGATCAACAGTTCAGAGCAATGGAGAGTGTGGAAAAGAGGTGAAGAAGCATGTGCAGGCAGGTAGGAACGGGTAGAGAAAAGTATCAGGTGTGATATGTGACAGAGGAGTTTCAGCTAAAATGAAAAGAAAAGTTTACAAAACTGTGATGAGACCCGCCATGCTGTTTGTTCTAGAGACAGTGGCACTGAGGAAAAGACAAGAAACAGAGATGGAGGTAGCAGAGATGAAGATGTGAGGATCTCTCTGGGAGTGACCAGCATGGACAGGATTAGAAACGAGTACATCAGAGGAACAGCACATGTTAGAGGTTTTGGAGATAAAGTCAGAGAGGCCAGACTGAGATGGTTTGGACATGTGCAGAGGAGAGAGAAAGTACATTGGAAGAAGGATGCTAGATTTGGAACCACCAGGAAGGAGGATTAGAGGAAGGTCAAAGAGGATGTTCGTGGATGCAGTGAAGAAAGACATGAAGATAGTTGGTGTGACTGAAGAGAATGGAGCAGATAGGGTTAGATGAAAGAAATTGACTTGCTGTGGCGACCCTTAAAGGGAAATGCCAAAAGAAGAAGAAGATTAATTTAATTAGTAAGTGGACTTCTAAATGGAAAATTTTCACAAGACGTAAATATCAAGTAAAAAACATTGACACAAAGACTAATGATTGAACTCTTTAATTTTTATAGGTTGTTAGATAGTTATAAGTGTGTCTCATGAACTCGTGTTACACTCTACAACATTTTACCTGAGGCTAATTCCCAATGTCTGTCTCTCGTTGGGTTTTACACCAGATCAATACAACAATACAATACCAACAGGACAGGACAGTAAAACAACACAGATCACTAATACAACATAGGGCAATTATGGTTTCTAGTCTGACCTGTGATATCAGACATGGGATAAAAGCTGATTCGATGTGGCTTGTTAGATCAGACAAAGTAAAAGTCTTGGTCTGATCAAACTGAAGATGTTGCCTATGACTCCGCATGGCTTTGGATTGCTTCCTCCATTAGTGGCTGGCTGAATGTTTGTATCGGTGCACAATAAAACATGTAACATGCTGTTTTTTTTCCATTGTATTTTCTCACAGCTATTGTAATTTTGGTCCATTTTGATAGTCTGAGTTGACATGTTCATTCTTTTAAGTTCACGTGTATGATAGTATGTACCAAGAGAACATATCCAAAAAAAGTTTCAAGAGGATTGAAATATAATGAACTAAGAAACAATTTATGAGTGTGTATCTCTTATCGGTTTACCCATAATTACACCAGACCCTGCTCACAAAGTTTCCAGGGGTTAATTTTACATTCCGTTGTTTTTCGCTCATTTGGGGCCGGGTCGCAGGGGCAACAGCCTCAGACGAGAAACCCGGGTTTCTGTCTCACCCCGTTAGGATCCCCAGGTGTTCCATGTCCAGCTGTGAGACATAGTCTCTCCAGCGGGTCCAGGGTCTGCCTCTGGGTCTCCTCCTGGTGGGACATGTCTGAAACACCTCGCCAGCGAGGCGTTTAGGAGGCACCCTGACCAAATGCCCAAACCACCCTATCTAGGTTCTCTCAACCTGAGGGAGCAATGGCTCTTCTCATGGCTCCTCCCAGATGGCAGAGCTCCTCATTCTGTTTTTGAGAAAGAGCCCAGCCCCGTTGTGGAGGAAGCTTTCTTCAGACACTTCTATACGCAACCTCTATCTATTGGTGATCACCCCCTACTGGTGAAGGTAGGAATGTAGATCGACATGTGAATCGAGAGCTTCGCTTTTCAGCTCTGGTCTTTCTTTACCATAACCGACCTAAAATTTCTCAACCCTTTTTTTTTTTAAAACAAAGTAAAAGAAATAGTCGCCCTATTGAAGATTTTGTCGACCACTGTGGGTCATGTCCTTATTTATTCCAGAATGTTTGCATTAGAAAAAAATGCCCATTTGAAAAGTTTCCCCATTTTTACAACAAAACTATGTTGAAATAAATCTCAGTTTACTCTAAAATCTACTGAAAAACTTATTTAGCACATTTTTTCTCACCAAGTATGATAATAATTTTCAATCATTTTGAGGCAGAAGAGGATTTTCAACAAAACTATTGCACTTTTTTTTAACTTCCACAATTGGATAAATAATCCTATTCCCTCGTGTCGAGTTGTTTATCAATGGATCGATTTTTCTTTCACAAAATGATGTTTCTATTTTCAACAACTGAATTAGAATAAGTGTCTGAAAACATTTACTTTAAATGGTTTTCTTGTGGAACAGGTGTTGCCTCAGCTGTGTGCCTGCTGATTCAAATGACCCCATGTCTTGTTTTTGTCCCTTTCACGTCTTGCTGTTTTGTGCTTGCCTTGTTCCTCCAGGGCCAAGGAATGTTGCCTTACTTTGCTAACTTCCGCCTGCTCGCCGAGTTTTCTACACCATGTGTGAACCAGCGGTAGGTACTGTCTTATAGCCTGCTTTGATCATGTGGTATAGCCTGAAAAGGAGTTTATTTCATTCCTTGCTAACGAGCAAACTTTAATAATGATGAATTTCTGTTTGACCTCTATGTGCCTGGTGTCGAAGACTTTAATGTGTTCATCTAAAAAGATATAGTAGAATTAATTTCAGCATGCTTAATTCAGCTCAATCAGATAAATACTAAGTAAATGAAGACACATAACTGATGTGCAACTACGCATGTGTTGTCAGAATATGCGCTGCGCCACAAAGCCAAAATCTAAGTTAGCAGAGAAAAGACAAGGAAAACACTTTGTCTTGCATCTAAAAATGCATTTAGAGCACCCAAACCCCCAAAAAGTGGCATTCAAATATTGTGGTAAAAAACTTTAAGATGCAAATTAAATCCTAGAATAAGCTAACGTGCACTATTAAGTTTCCAAACAAACTAGAATTTTATTGTTGGCATGTTTTCATCTGTCATGTGAATTTTTGTAGCGTTAAAAGCAGCAGTAATGATTGTCATGACGTGGAAAGAGGAGGACCCAATTGTAGGACTTCAAACAAGGTTTAATAACACAATTCAGGAAAGGCTGTAAAGCAAGACCGCACAGGGTTAACTCAAAGTTCAAACATGGTCAGGCTGGGGTTGCCCTTAAATAGATGGCAAGGGACACACATGTGTGGCATTAGTAATCAATCTTAGGTGTCCCCCAATCAGAGTGATGAGGACCATCCAGGGCTCCCTCTGGTGCCAGGTGAAGGATCCTGACAATGATACTGATGACTGATGATGTTGAACCTAGGTTTTTACACACCCAGCATTTTAGTCTCAAAGCCTGACTTGTTATAAATGAATCATTTAGACACCTTACTGGCTTGACCTTGTGTTTTTTAATTCAGTAGAAAACGTAAGAACTCCTGATCTGCAACCGCAAATTTTAAAAGTCAAACTTTTGTTTCAGATCAAAGGAAATCTTTTTATTTGGTTAACTTTTCAGTTAAATTTATTTTTATAATTTTATTTTAACATACTATACTATAATTTAAAACTAACTTAAACTGAAAAAATAAATGGCTGCAGTCATGCTGCTTTTTTACTTTTAGCAGCACTTTGATGACTGTTTTTTTTTTCCAGAAAAAACATACTGAAAGAATATTAGGGAAACAGAATAAATTGATGAAATCAAGACGTCAGATCTCGGTAAAAGAAATAACGGCTCGGTATTTTGTGTAACTGAGTGGATTTATTAAACGTCTGATAATAAATGACTGTTTACTGGAAGACTCTTTCATGACAGGTGATTCAAAGTGTTTACCTATTAAACATAATAAAAGCAATTTCTATAATCTTAAAAAAATTGTAATTTTCCTATTGTGGAACTAATAAAGATTTTCTTGATCTTGATTTTGAAACATTTAGATATGCTTTAAGGTTAAACTGACCTTATGAGCAATAAAATTATTTTTAGCATCGAATTGACTTTCGGAAAAGATCCAACGTGCATAAAAGCATAAAACCGTAAAGTTATTGTATTGAGGTCAAATCCTCCCTCGGATCAGATAATGTAGTTTAAAAATGATAACGACCATATACGGTATCCCTTATTTAGAGGTGGTTTGCAACTCCGATGCTCGATGATCATTTGATTGCTGGAAAAAAAAAATATTCTATGCACCTCTGTTAATAATCCATTTAGCCTCAATTAAATTATGTCATGTCTTCTGTAAAATGTCAAGTTAAGCTTCTTGTCTCATGTTTTATCTTTGAACCTGTTTTCTTTCAGATGGTTCTTTGAGGTACTAGGTTATCCCAAGTCCTCCCGTCCCAACATGGCAAACGGCGTTGCTATGGCAGTGGTCTTTTTCATGGTCCGGATAGCCGTCATGCCGGTTTACTACAGCCGCATGTACGCTGTCTATGGCACCGAGGCCTTCTACCTGGTGCCGTGGGGCGGTCGCGTAGCCTGGATCTGCTCCAGTTTCTGCTTGGACATCATGAACGTTATGTGGATGCATAAGATCGCACGCGGCTGCTACAGGGTGCTGCGATCTGGACACAAAAGCAAAGCTCCTCAAGAGAATGGAAAGACAGATTAAGGATGTTGTTAAACAGAGACAAAGTGGTGATGCAGGACCCTCACACATCAGGCCACCACAAGCTCGATACAGCAGGACTGAATGTAACGTGGAAAACTTTTCTTTCCAGGAAAGCAGGCACAGTCACTGAGATGTACTGATGGATCATTTTAAATGGTCGTTCTTAAGCCATGCCGATGACCTCTAAGCAATATTTTGTGCGCATGGCCAAGTACTTTTGTTTTTAAATCGTTTGCAGATATAGACAAGGTCATCCTGGGATAAACTGATTGTTATTCCCACTGCAATCTGTCGAAAAGTTTACTATCCTTTACACACTTAATGCTCAGAAGAAGAATATGTTTATTTTTTAATCATTACTTCTCACGAAGATGTGAAAGAAAATTTGGTGTAAAAGGAAAAGAAAGATTTTGGACTCCTCCAGTTCATGTCCTTTCGCCATCAAGACTCAACAAAGATTTTCTAAAAATAATTTGATTAAAATACAAGTAAATGACATCAGGAAAACATAAATTTGTCAATGAGTGAAGCCAAATCTTTCATGTTGTTTATTTAAATATCTTAAATCTCGGTTATCTCGCATGCTTTTTAAATTTTTGTTTTACTTGTTTTTAAATTTGCTCAACAAGCATCGTATGTCTGTGGAAAATTCATTTTAGCTTATAAAATAAGAAAAGAAAAAGTAGTGATGCAGAGCGCACTTTTAAAGAGGTTTAAAGGGAAACTCAAAGATTTGTTTTAATGATAAGATCAATTTTCTAAAGGATATAAATATATATTAATATACGATTCAGGTCGAGAGAAGCTAGATGGGGTGGTTTGGCCGAGCGCCTGGCTGGTGAGGTGTTTCGGGCACGTCCTACCGAGAGGAGACCAAAAGGTAGACCCCGGACCAGCTGTAGTGACTGTCTCACAGCTGGCCGGGAAACGATTCGGGATCCTTACTTGGAGGATGCAGCTGGGGTGAGAGAAGCCTGGGCTTCTCGTCTGAAGTTGTTGCCCCTGCAAACCAGCCCCGGATAAGCGGAAGACGACGGGATAGAATATGATTTATAAAACAGGGAAAATGAAAGTTTTTCTGTTTGATCACAATCAATATTTAAAAATGATTAGAATGAACACAAAATGACACTATTAGAATGCATGGCACTTAGTTGGAGATGTACATTTTTACTCTTTCCATCTTGGAATATATTTAGTAAAATGTCCCACTTTTTATTTAAAATGTGGAAAAATTTGCCAAAAAGCAGCACAGCTGTCACCTGCTTCTAAAAAGTCTTTTCTGATGTGTTTTTTTTTTTTCTTTGCATAACTGACTTAGAAAGCAGTTCTGCCTTGCCACGTGTGCTTTTTTTATTTATTATTTTAAACTGAAGCAAAGATTGTATTTTTTTCTTTAAGCGGACAAAAATATGTCGGGATTATGTGGAATTTTCTGCTTTAATGTCACAAGAACAGTTTGATCAAAATACTTTTAAGGGAAATTATTGAGATGAAACAGAAGTTGACGTGTAATTTATTATTTTTTGCTACTTTTTCATTGTGGCTGTCGTTACTGTTTCATGGTGAAGAAACAGGGATTGTTTGCTTTTAAAATTCGCCTTGCTATTGCCAGCTTTTGATTTTGTTGCCTTTATAGAACAACACATGATTGCACAATTAATGAATCAACTCTTACCATTACTAGACGGTTTAACGATTTAATCATGTCTTTTCCAAGTTCAACGCCCATCCAATGTGATTGTTTAGGCCTTGTAGTTTCTGATGTAAAACTGAGACCTCATTTTTTGCCAGTTCTTCTCTGTGGTAATTGCATTATGACCATGGGATTTACTTTTTTTTTTTTTTTTTAAAGGGTATTTCTTTGATTTAATAATTTGTGTGGATGTTTTTTTTCTTAATCAGACTTGTGTTTTCTTAGCATGCTGTGACGGAGAGGATAAGTTTAATTAAACGTGTTAAAATGGTTTGACAAACAATTGCTGTTATTGATTTGCCAACTTTTAAAGATGCAAATGAGTTTTCTTTTTTTTCTGTTTTTTAAATGCACTAACTTACATCTTTGTGCTTTCTGTCAATATTTCACTGGGATTTAATAGAAATCATGCACTGATTTCTGGATACTGAGTGTTGTCTGATGGAATCAGGGTGTCTGTGCAACTCATGCATGGTCATAATGCTCATCTTCTGTAAACTTGCATGTGATATTGCATGGGTTTGCACTGTGAACAAAACAGCATATACATTTACAAGACCAATTTTTTTCTTTTTTTTTAAGTACATGTAAATAATGTTTATTTAAACGTTATTCCTGTACTGTGCCACATGATGTATGTAATCCACAGGTAATAATGACGTGATGAAAAAAGCAGATGTTTAGTATACCCAGAGCAGAAATACTAAGTAACGGAATACTTGAATACTAATCAGCACAGTTTATAACTATTTGGGCAGTGCAAATAAAACATTACTCTGATGAGCATTTCATGCTTTGTGTGTTCTCTTCGACATGTTAACAGACGGTCAAATGAAAGAATAGGATGTGTATGTTTTTAATGTGTCTTGAAGGGAATTTAATGAGTAGAAATGTTTAGTGGCATTCTATGAATGTACTAGTGACAAAGCAAATATTTGTCATAGAACGTTTTCATTTATTCTTGGAAATAAATACCAAATTAACTGCCATAAAGTGTTTCGTTTTGTTAAAAATATCCATGGTCACAACATGCAACGCAAACATGCTCCATTTGATTTGTTGCTTTGATACCAATCATGAGATTACAGCTGTAAACTTGTTTTTAAATGACAAATGCATGTGAAAGTAGACTATAAACTTTTCAGATAGTTAAACCATGCCAACATTTAGTGGGTTATGGCATGTCTCTACAATGAGGTTAAGCTGTAAATGAGATAGTGAACATGAAACGAAGGTAGGCTTTTTTTGTTTGTTCTGAATTCAATCACATATAGGACTTAATTTTCTGTATAAAAACCTTTTTAAAGGTAAAACTTGAGTTATGTTTTTTAAAATCAGAAAGAGACCTTTCTTACAAGGTAATGTCTCATATGACTCACTAGATGGCCTTATTGTCTTGGCTCCCTCTTTCAGTTTGAACAGATTAAACTACCATACTGTTCAAAATATCCTGAATGTGGTTGCAAACCATGATCATAACTATTTCACTATTTCAGATTTTATTGAGACTTGTATTACCGTAGTTAGCATTAGTGGATTTTGTCAGCTTTTGGGGTGTTTTTTTTTTTGTGTGTGTTTTTTTTCCACTCTTTGCACACTTTTTATTATTTGAACAATTTGAATGTTTAAGCTTTCTCTTCAATAAGAGTAATTTTCCTGCATTTTGATCAAATAGATGAATTAATTACTCTATTCATCCCTCACCGGGTAAATTTGTGTGCAGCATTCCTTACACCGCAGCAGGCTGCCCTTCGACGGCGCCAATGGTGGGAGAAGCGGGGGTTAGGTGTCTTCTCCAAGGACCCTAGATGTGCTCTCTGTGGGACGCAAACCTGCGAACTTCACGAACGCTCTAGAGCAGGGGTGGGCAAATCCGGTCCTCGAGGGCCGGTGTCCTGAAGGTTTTCATTGTGTTCCTGGTTCAATACACCTGATGCACAAAAAGTTAAATCAACAGCCAATAAAATTTGGCACAGTGACTCAATTAACAGGATCAGGTGTGAAGGTGTAAGAACATAGAGAAAACCTTCAGGACACCGGCCCTCGAGGACCAGATTTACCCATCCCTGCTCTAAAGGATAGCTTGACCAGTCCCCTTTCCTAACTTCCTCTTTTTTTGTTTTTTGTGAACCAAAAGAGATGTGGTTATGGGGGGTTTGCACTCCCAAAATCCCCCTTGGATCTGCCCATGATTATGTCAGAGCACCTGCTTTTCCTGAACCAGCTTCTCCTTGTCCAAGGACAAACAGTTCACCACTGAGCCAACGTCTTTTCAATCTTTAGAGAAAATTAAAGTCAAGAAATGATTTGACTTTAAACTGTTATTGTGAAGTTTGACAGATTTTTTTTTGAAGCAGCATCTTTTGCCATAAGGGAGATAAATGGATACTAACCACAACAGGTGTCACGATCCTCTCAACTGGAACATTTTGTCCCTCCAAACTTACTCTCTGTCCTAACTGATCACACCGGGTACTAGTGTCAGATCATTCGGCTGCACTGTGTGCTGTTGTCATGCACTCCTAAGACAGCCCTGCTCTTGGTGTCCCTTGCCTCGCCTGCTGGACTCGCCTTGCCCCCTGGAGTCCCTCGCCTCCTGTTGTCTCTTGCCCCTCATCGTGTTGTCCCTCCACTTCTGACCCTTCATCTTGTTGTCTCTCCACACCTGGTTCCTCATTCCGTTGAGCTCTGTCCAGTTCTGCTCTCCTGCTTTCTCCAATAAACTGACCATTCATCTGAGTCCTACTTACCACCAAATTTAAGCAACAAAATTCAATGAGAAAAAATAATGTTGATACATTTGGAACATGTTCAAGTCAATGACACGTTAACCCAGTGCAGATCAAATATCCACTTCTGTTTTTAGTTCAGGACATAAACACATTCAATCGAGATTAGATTTGTTTTACAATTTGTCTTTCAAGGAAACGATGGAAGATCAGCAGTGAAACAGCAATAAATGATAAATCCTCTCGTTATCTGAATCAGTGTTAAAAAATAGTCAGGTTCACATCTGCAGTGGCACACACATTTGGTATTAAAGATCATTTTTGAATAAGTGTAACCAAATGTTATAGGACATATTTGAATAAATAGCAAACTAGCCACTGTTCATCATATCAGAAAATCTATGTGGCGCTTTAAAAACTCGTAGAACAAATATTGCTCGTAGTTATTGTCATCTTGATATAATCACAGGGATCTGGATTCATTTTCTTGGTGGTTTTAAATTATTTTCAGGCGAGCGGAAGCATTTATTTTCATTGGAAAAATTAAACGTTTTGTCATAAAAGATGTTCAAAGTGCAAAGTGATTATCAAAGAGGATTTTTACAGCTCATTTCCATCATTTTCAACACTTCAAATTCCACACCAACTTCAATGATAAAAAAACTGGAGTAACCTTTTTATTAAAAAGAAAACCCAAAGAATCTATAAAATAATATTACAACAGTTTAAAATCCTCTGGAGCTCTAAATGAGCGAAAAAAAATATAGGAACTCCTGTTTTTATTTGTCTTAATTTGGTATTTTAACAAAATATGAATAAGAAATAATGCAGCGTGAAAAAAATATTTTCCCAGCAGTGATATAAGACTAATATTGAAAACATCAAATGAAAAAATAATTATAATAGTAAAGTTTATGAATAACAATTGTGGCCTGCAGATGCCGGGGGGGCCAGCACCTGTCCTGGCTGATTCAAGGTGAGAGGCAGGGTACACCTCAAACAGGTCACCAATCTGTTGCAGGGCCACACAGACAACCATCCACACACACAATCATCATGAGGGGCAATTTCGCCGTGGCCAATCAACCTGACATGCATGTTTTTGGAGGGTGGAAGAAAACCCAAACATCAACAAGGAGAACATGCAAGCTCCACACAAAAAGACAAGTGTTTGAAGCCTTGTCCCAGTCGGGATTCAAACCCCCCAATCTTCTTGCAGTGAGGCCACTCTGCCATCTACTGCGCCATGGTGCAGCCCACATCGTGACATTTTAATTTAATATTGTCATGAGGTGGAGTACAGGTGGAAAGAGGAAGACCCTATTTCAGACAGAAAACATGGTTTATTTGAATTTGGCAGTACGTTAATACAGTGAAAAGAAAAACAAAGTTTCAGTGGCATGGCAAAAGGTTGTTGTCAGAATGTCTTCTTGGTCAAGCAACCAGGGAGACCTGGCTGGAAGGGATGGTATGACCCGGCAGGGAAGTCCGGGGTGATTGCCTTTAAACAAATGGCAGGGTCCACAAATGTGTGGCATCAGGAATCAATCTCAGGTGTCCTTAATCAGGGTGATAAGGAACTTCCAGGGCTCCCTCTGGCGGCAGGAAATGGGGTCAGGACAAATATTTAATAGAAAACTACAGGTGGAATGTTGTGTACAATGAAAATATCCCAAGCATGGGATTACATGAAAGTATAACAGTTTTGATTCATTATTGACATCAAAACTTTGGTATACATTTTGAAACCATTACGTAATAACTGGGACTTACAGATAGAAATCTCCAGATGACATTTTCATCTGCACCTTGGAGATAGTTCATAAAATTCTGAGAAGAATCACTTCACAGAAAACAGGCTATATATAAATTCCATGGATTTAATGAGGTAAATGTGCCAAATGATGTAACACCATAAAACAATTATACTATCACAGGGACAGGAGCCAATCAGAAAGTGATTTGATGGTGTTTTAAACCCCATTAAAATATCTACAGTTAAATTGAGACATATTGTAAACGACTTTATCTCAAAAGTATCAATATCTTATTGACTTAACCCATATGATGATTGCTTTAATTAAACTGACCTGGTTTGTATGAATGATTGAACAAAGTGAAAGCCAGTGTGATAAAAACAAGCATATGATGATTGCAACGTAATCTAATGTCAAAGTCTAAACATGAAGAAGAGTGCCCATCGGAGCTTTATGTGGCATTCCAGGTAAAAAATTGTTTGGAGAAGAACTCTAGCAGTATTCTTTGAATTCCTCTTCAATTGCGGACAGAGGCACATCCCTACACAGACAGATAAGATAGCTAATGACTCTTTCAGACAAACTCCCTCCCACAGAAAAACAGGGCTTTAAAAAGAGAGTTTTCCTCAATCTGGTTCATTCAGGTTAGTCCAGTCAGCCAACATGTGTGCAGACTTCACAAAGAACGCAACAGAGAGGCCGGAGCCTTTTAAAGCAGAAGTTAAAGGTTTGTGAAGATTATTAACAATTACAAGATTTTAGTATGACTTTATGATTGTTTTTTTTTTTTTTTGCACAGGAGACATACCCACCTGGCTGAGAGGTACGCTGCTGAGAAATGGTCCTGGGATCTTCTCTGTGGGGGAGACCAGCTATAACCACTGGTTTGATGGGATGTCGATCATGAACAGCTTCTCTTTCAAAGATGGTTCGTTGTGGATTTCAATTCAGAAAGTTCAAAATTCAATTGGTAATCTTCTAAGTTTTTTGTCCTGGTTTTCTTTGCTGTTCTAGGTGAAATAATCCACAGAAGCAGGTTCCTCAGAAGCGACACTTATAATGCAAACATGGCAGAAAAGAGGATTGTTATTTCTGAAATGGGTACGATGGCCTATCCCGATCCAAGCAAGAACTTTATTGTAAAGTAAGTTGTTTTTTACTTTTAGCATGTTTTTTATTAGAGTTTCTCATTTATTTACATTCATAGTATTTATTCCAATAATTCTGTAGTTCTAAAGATGTAAATGAATGATTTTGAAATATGTGCTGATCAACTTTTACTTGTTAAATAAGAGCTATTCAAGACATTTGCATAGCTACAACTTTAAGATGTAGAAATCCCTTGTTTTATAATAATGACCAAACCTTTTAAGAAGTGTGTGGTTTTTTTTTCAAGAAAAGAATACCTTTTCTTTACAGGGCTATCACTTTTCTGAACCACACTGTCCCGGATTTCACCGACAACGGTGCCAGCAACTTGATTAAATATGGAAATGACTACTACGCCACTTCTGAAACCAACTATATCCGAAAGATTAACCCTGTTACCCTGGAAACTCAAGACAAGGTGACACATTGTTCATGACTCCGTTGCTTTTTAAAGCAAAACTGAAGAAAAATCTTTTCTGTGGATTCATTTTTTTCATAAACTTTACCCCACAGGTGGACTACATGAAATACCTGCCCGTAAACTTGGCAACATCCCATCCTCACTACGACAAGGAAGGCAATGCTTACAACATTGGGACATCTATTGCTGAGAAAGGAAAGACGAAATACACACTGTTCAAAGTCCCTGCAGTTTCAGATAAAGGTAGGCAATGTTATAAAAGGCTTTTAGTTGTTAAGCTGTGTGTTCTTCCGCTTCAACATAATGAACCATTTGAGTCATTAAAACATCACATTTACAAGTATTTCTGAAAGTAAATTTGCTTTGAAAATCCCTGGTTTGCTACATTTTGTCAACAAATATTTTAGATTTTTTAAAATTTTTTATACAAAGTTGACTTTTGATTTATTTAATTATAGATTAGTCACTAACTGACTAAATTTGAGCAAACATAATTTTGTATTTATGCATTTCATCATTAGTAAACACAAACACAGCACTATTCTTTATTATTCGTTTTTTTTATTTTTTTTATCATTTATCTTGGACAGGGTAGCATGTTTTTAAATTAGTATAAACATTCTTCTGTACAGCAATTCAACAGGAGTAATAACAAAGTATAACAAGCGCACAAATCAAAGTTTCTAATGTCCAAGAAGGAGTGGGGAGAAGAAAACTTATTTAACCCCACCCCCAGTGCTCATATGATACATAATTACAATAATTAATTCATTTTATATTATTTCAACCTTAAGAAAATTAAATGAAAGGATAAGGACATGGTTACCAATACCAACATAATAGGAAGCAGTAGTAAGAGAAAAGCAAGTTCTACAGGAAGGGAAAAAACAAAAAGAAAAACACACACACAAAAAAAAAATCATTCATTTGTCTTCTGAACGACGTAGCCCTATCGGGATCACAGGGTCCATTCTTCCTGTCCATTCATTATCTTATCACAGCAATTGTATTCCCTGAATTATTTACATGACTCAGATCACTGTCGACAATAATCACCTGTAGATACATAGAAAGCTAATTTCATGGCAAACATGCATCGTTTAACATGGAATATAAAAGTATCAATAGGTTTTTGTTGAGCTCATAAAATAACTATAGTGTTTTAAGGCAAAACTTTGTTCATAGACACCTTCGCTGGGTAACGTTGAGAAAAAAATCCTACCTATGCACACCAAACTAGACTGTCTGATTGAATATTCCTTTTGGGTTAAAAAAAATAGGTAAAACATAATTTGTGGACAAATGCAAAAACTGCAGAGTTTCTTCATGGAATGTGACATATTATTCCAGGTTACCCCTGTTAATTTCAAGCGAGTGGCAGGATAAGCCCTGAACAGGTCATCAGTCTATTGTGGAGTCACACATACAGACAACCATATACACACATTCATTCTCAGTGGCAATTTTATAGCAGCCAATAAACCTAACATGCACGTTTTCGGAGGTTGTGAGGAAACCAAAGTTTTTGGAGAAAACATACATGTGGAGAACAAGCTAATGCCACAAAAAGGCCAGTGTTTCAAGCCTCACTCTTATCCAAAACCCAACCATCTTGCTGTGAGTTCACTGTTCCGACCACTGCACCACCATTAAGCCCTTATGTGTTTCAAAGATAAAGTCACAGTAAAGAATGGCACCCAAATTTCGAGCAGCAGCAAATTTTGAGTCCAGGTGCCAAATTTTCAATGAAGTCTCTTGTGTTTTTTTTTTTGTTATTCTTGGGTCAAAAATGTGTGATTTCACTTCATTTAACATAAGTTTTGCGACATCAAAGAGGCAGTTAATAACACGGGTCAAAACTTCTGAATCATTAATTAGAAGTGGGATATATAGCTGCATATCATCAGCATAACAATGAAATTGGATGTTGTGTCTTCTGATGATGTGGAAGCGCTTATAATGAAAACTCTGGCTCTTATAGGAGACAAAGGCAAGACGGTCCCAGCATTAAAGGGCGCTAAAGTGATCTGCACGGTCCCTTGCCGCTCACTTCTCACGCCAAGCTACTACCACAGCTTTGGTATGACGGAGAACTACATCATCTTCATTGAACAACCTTTCAAGCTGGACATCTTGAAGATGGCTACAGCTTACATGAGGGGAGTGAACTGGGCGAGCTGCATGAAGTTCTGTCCTGAGGAAAATGTAAGCTACTGCTACTATTTGGATCTTTTAGATGGTAGAAAACTTCATATCAAAACAACAATAACTATTTCTGTTTTCCCGCTTCTTCAGACTCTGATTCACCTTGTTGACAAGAGGACGGGGAAAGAGGTTGATATCAAGTACTATACCGAAGCCATGATCGTCTATCATCATGTGAATGCCTTTGAAGACGATGGTCATGTGGTTTTTGATGTCATTGCCTATGATGATGACAGTCTTTATGAAATGTTCTACCTGGACAAGTTGAGGGAGAAAACAAGTTTTCATGATGGAGGTTACAGCAAACCAAGTTACAGAAGATTTGTGCTTCCCACTCACTGTGACAAGGTGAACATAGATGAATTAATAATACCCTTACAAAATTTTACCTAAAAGTTGACCGGGATCACCCTTTTTTTCAGGGTGTTGCAATTGGGGAGGACTTGGTGAAACTCAAGTACACAACAGCCAGTGCTGTGAAAGAGAAAGAAGGCAAACTCATCTGTCAGGCCGAGGTCATCCGTCAAGGTAAAACAATCAATATTGAATATGTTTCGGGAATGAACAATAAAAGTAAAACATGTGAATTTTAATCTCTATTAGGTTTCGAGTTACCCAGAATCAACTATGACTTCAATGGGAGAAAGCATCGGTTTGTCTATGGGAACGTGGTGGAGGAATCTGCCCTGTCAAAAGAGGTGATTTATCCTGTTTCTCTGGGTCAGACTGCACTGAAGTAGAAATGCCAACAACTTCTTAATTTTCAAGTTTCTAACTCCATCAAACCTGGTCAAGAACGACACGTAACTTACCAATTTTTTTAAACTATGATTGAGTCGTGAGGTTTTTAGGAAGCAACTCGCTGAATAATCTGAAGGTTCCTGAACGCTACAAAGCACAAACTCAGCAAATACCAAAGCAAAAATTATTAAAAAAATTTCAAAGTACAGATACAAAATTCAGGTGTCAGCTGTGTGCAACCTGGAAAAAAGTGTTTTCACAATAATACAGAGTGAACACCCTCAGTAAAAAAACATAAACAGCAAGGCATTCAAAACCTAATTTTGATTTATAGAGAATGAAACATAATTAAATGTATTTAGGTGAACCGTAATTTTTGCATTTATTAACTTTCTGTACAACTTTGTTTCAGTTTTTTAGACAGAAAATTTGCGTATGTCCTATGACAACCTATGGCTACATTCATTTAAGCATTTATTTAAAAATGCATTATCTGTAAAACTCAATTGTTTTTATAGTAAAATACATGCAGTTGATGTTGACTTATTACACCGTAGAAATTCAGTTTGAGAAAGTATTATCTTCAATGTAAATTTGTAAAAAAAAAAAAAAAAAAAAAGAAATGTTTTTTTTTTTTTTTACTGTCATATTTACAACATTGTCTGTAAAAATTTGTCTTAAAGACATTGGATATGACAGGAGGGACAATGAGCGTTGTTTGGATCGAGAAGAACAGTTCAAACTGATTTAGATAGCAAGTTATCAAAGAGTAACACTGTGAGATAAGACCTGAGTGAACTCAATGTTGGTATCTACAGAAATAATAAAAAAAAAACAGCAGCACAAGCTGAATTTATAAGATAGAGTTTGCGCCGGCTTCTGGTTATGTTCACCAAATTTGTTGTGAAAGGTCAATTTAAAATCATCAAATATATAACAAGTGCAGTTCACATTTTTTAACTTTAACCTCGTCCAAAATCCCTGTCTGGATACAGTCCATTTGTTACACACTACTAATCTTCACCTAACAGTATTCTCAGTACGCTACAAAAATTAAATTGAATTGAATTTCCTCCAGGTTGTGAAGTTAGACACGGTCACAAAAACAACTGTTTGCTGGAGTGAAGACGACTGCTTGCCCTCAGAGCCAGTGTTTGTCCCCAGGCCGAATGGAGAAGAAGAAGATGATGGTAATTGCACTTTGTAATGCACATGTCTTTAGGCTATCTGTATCAACTAAGATTGTGTGTGATAACATTTCTTTGTTTGTAGGAGTGGTCCTGGTGTCAATCATCAACCCCAAACCGGGCCAGTCTGGATTTCTTCTGATCCTGGATGGTAAAACTTTTAAAGAAGTTGCTCGGGCGTACGTACATACTGACCTCCACAAGGATATGCATGGATTTTTCATCCCAGAATAGAATTAGGTTGTGTTATATGTTCGATACTTGTCCCACATTATCATTATAATAGTACTGTACAGTGTTTATCTTTTGATTTTGACTCAATCTTAAACAAAACATTCAATTTTATCTTCACCATGAAATAACTTCCTTATTTATATCCTGGATGTTTCCTGAGTAGTTCTTGGTATTTTTACTATTAATATCTTTTCTAAATGCTTCTGAATATCGACCTATGACATTTTGTACAAATATGAACCGAAATATTAATGTCATATTTGCTGCTAAAAAAAATGCAAGAATTTTTTTTTTTTTTTGCTAAGTGTAGATAATTGTCATTTTTAGAAATGTACATATTATTATTTGAACATTTTCTTCAGTGTAATAAAGAAAAAATGAAACTGTCACATGTCTGAGTATTGATTATTTTTGCATATTTTTTAATTGGCATGACTAAAATATGTAAAGACAGGAAAAAAGATGAGAAAACAAGGTTTAAACTACAGTGGAGCAAGTCTTTAAAAAAATAGTACATGTAAAAGTACTTTGTATTTGCTGTGAGCTTTTAACTGAAAAACAAGATTTCAAAGGTTTCAACAGTAGTGTTCAAGATAATCAGAAAATATTGACTGCATTCATCAATAGTACTCTGTCTGAATCAATCCATTCCTCAGTAACTATTTAACCTTTCATTCATCAGTAAGTATTCCGCAGTAACAGTGACCTACAGTATTTTGTTATGCTGATATAGTTTAAATGGCTGCTGCATAGCAGAGGAAAAACTCACTAACAAATGGTTTATTCAATAAAAATTACGCTATGTCTTTCATCAACTGCAGCATCAGCCACCGCTCGCAAAAAAAATTAAAACACATTTTCTTAAAAAGAGATCAACATTTAGATTATTGTACATATCTCTTCTCACCAAGGCTGAAAATTGAGTTTCCTCTGTCATCTATTAAGTGCAATATTTTATTTGCTTTAGAGTGAAATATATCTGAATGTTGGAACCAATGAACAGAAGAATAATAATTTCCAAACACAGACATGCCAAGTCTGCCGCACTGGGCGGGAGTTAGGACCCGAAATTAGGGCCAGTCTCACGCTCGCCCGCCAAGACTAATAAAACTCCCGCATGATGAACACTGGTGGATTCCATGAACATGATTAGGTATAATGAAGAAAAGCACATGGCATCTCCTACTGCTGCAGCTGTGCATCTGAAAGCAGCTAGTAGAGTCTGGGGACTTTGGTCATGTGACAGCTTGAGCCGCAAAACAAAGGGCGAACAAGCAGTACTGTGTTGTGATCCTGGTGGTAATTCTTCTTTGTACTGATACATAATGCTAGGTGATAACACACGCAAGAAGCAACATTTTCCAGCTGCTTTCTCATGTTTGAACGGTTTGTTTTACACCAACTGTCATGGCGGGTGCTGTTTATTGGCGGATGTGACGTCAAGCTCTTCCTCCTTTTGGCCCCGCCTCCTCAATTCTCCCGCTTTGTGAAGCCAAAAACTTGGCATCTCTGCAAACAAAGAGATGTGAACAACACAGATCTGTCCATCATGTCCAGTTTTTCTGAAAGAGTAAGCATTAAAAAGGATTTCTTCTCCTTCAATCCTGACGAGCTAAAAATTAAAAAAAGCTTTTACACTAACAAAACATTTCGTTTGCAGCTTCCTGCAGATACAGGTCGAAATTGAACAGTTAAAAAATGTATTTTCTGGAAGCAGAACAATGATTGATCAGTATAAAAAATGTAGTCAACTGACTTTTTGGAATCATTACATTTTTGTGTTGGAAAAACAATTAACACCTTGTTGGGTGTCCAATTCCGGCCTTCCTGGAGGTTTTCCAAATGTTCTTGAATATACACACCTGATCCAGTTTATTGAGTTAATGTACCAAATTTGATGGCTGTTGATTTCACTTTATGTGCATCAGCTGTATTGAACCAGGAAAACAATGAAAACCAAGAGGACGCTGGCCCTCCAGGACCAGATATGGACATCCCTGCTATGAGGCCTGGATTCTATTTAGGCAAAGTTAGAAAACCTTGCAAATAACCCAAAAAAACTAGAAAGAATTTCCCAGAGAAACAAAATGAACTTCTTCTTCTTTTGGGATTTTCCTTCAGAGGTCGCCACAACAAGTACTTTTCTTCCATCTGTTCCTGTCTCCTGCATCCTCTTCGGTCACGCCAACCATCTTCATGTCTTCCTTCCCTGTATTAATGAATCTCCTCTTTGGTCTACCTCTAGGCCTCTTGCCTGGCGATTCCAAACCCAGCATCCTTCTGCCGATGTACTCTCTCTCTCCCCTGCACATATACAAACCATCTCAGTCTGGCCTCTCTGACTTTATCTCCAAAACCTCTAACATGTGCTATTCCCCTGATATACTCATTTCTGATCCTGTCCATCCTGGTAACTGCCAGAGAGATCCTCAGCATCTTCATCTCTGCTACCTCCATCTCTGTTTCCTGTCTTTTCCTCAGTGCCACTATCTCTAGACGGAACACCATGGCTGGTCTCACCACAAAATGAACCATACATCTATTCTATTAATATTTTCACCAAAACTCCATAGCATCTAACTTTTTCTTTTTCTTCCTGTGTCATTCCTGTTGACTCTCGTTTTATCCAACTCTACATCTGGGCCTGTACAAAGTTCCTTGCCCAGAAAATATAATCAGTTTTCCTTTATTCCAAGCTATAACAGGTATTCTGTTTTGTGCTAAATAATGCCAACATATCAACTTCAAAGTTGATCGTTTTATTATGAGGCCAAATTAAACATGCTAACACCATGAATCCACCATGTGTAATGTTCTCAAAGGAAAAACTACTCTTGAAAATGACAGTAAAAGCCACAAAACAAATAACTCCTGACTGAGCTTGTGTCAGTATACAAGGTGGTTATCACAGCTGATACAGGAGCAAAGTTCATTCAGCTTGGTGTTATTCAGTTCATGTGAATCAGCTGTTCGACACCAATCACAGTCACTCATCCTGCCACGAGCCAAATTCTGCCTTATGTAACACATGACAAGTTTGATAAGAAAAAACACATGTAGACATACAATTATGTGTAAACTAGTACATCTTTATCACTTAAGACACATTTATATAGAGTTTGAATGAACATTGTGACATGTGTTATGAAATTAACCAAAAGGAGGCGAGAGTGTTTCTGCAAGCAAAGATTTCCTGGTAAAACTAATTCAGTCATTTGTTTGCCATCTGTTAACTTTATTGCACATTTATTCCAACACAAAGGGGACAAGGTCAGATCTGCTGATAATAATCAGAAAAACTTCTCGTTACAAACATAATTAATTGACTGAGTAACTAAAAATAATCATTCTCAGTGTCCTTTCGTGTATGGAAACACGGGTAGTTATCCTAAACATACATTTGAAAAATACAGTTTCTATGTGTAAGTGACAGTAAAAAATACCCTTTAATTTTTTTTTTGAAAGATTAAAAACTTTCTTAAAAGAAAATGCTAACACCAACAAAGTGGTGGTATTCAGCAAGATATTTTTTCTTAGTATCCGTGTCTTTTGTGGGTGTTACAAAATAAAATAGAACAGTATAAAGTACTAAGATTTTTTTTCTACAGTGAAAAGGTTCTAGGCAGTGTCTACAATCCTGCTACTTGAACATACTGTACATCCTATAAACAAGAAAACAAACTTACGTTGATTTATTAGACAAGAAAAATGAAGAATTCAGTGCAGCTAGTAGTGCAGTTTTCCTAATCTCGGGTAGCTTTTTCCTTTTCATTTGGTTTCATATCAATAAAAATAAAAATTACACAGTACAAAAAAAACACACGTTAGTTTATGTAGCGTGACAGTGCATCAATTTTCCTTTAGATTGCTGGAAAAAAGGAATCATTTGAACTTAGAGGCGAGTTTTTGCATCTACTGGAACTACAAACTGTCCAAGATCTAAAAAAAATGGGCAAAAAGCATCAAGAGTTGCAAAAAGTTGGTCAGCGACTATAAGAAGCGTTTGTTTCTTATGATAGCTCAGTTTTTTTCTCTTTAATCAGTGAGAAAAATAGAAATAACTTTGGATATGCAAGCGCTTGTTGAAATGCAAATGTCAGTCGAATTGTAGAAAAATCGGTGAAATCAAAAACCTAGTAACACTAACTATGCTCTGCTTTTCTCCTTCCCTTTTGTTAAAAAAAAAAAAATTATCATCGATTTTGATGGAACCTGAAGTCTATTGACCAAACTATTTAGCAGCTTATGTAAGAAGAATCAAAACATGCAGAATTCTTTTTCTCCCCAAATCAGTAACATTTAAAAAAAAAAAAAAAAAGCCCAGATGCAAATTACAGGCAACAAAGGGGGGCAAAAGTTTTTGAAAAGTTCCACAAATACAGAATAACTCTCAGAGAGGATGGTAACAGTCAATCTGATGAAATGCCAGTGTTGCATGAGAAATATTCCAGTCACTGTATCACAAAAAGTTGGTTTTGATCTTGTTAAGTTGGAAAAAAGGGGCAAGTTTCTACTTTATGGCAACACTTACAGGAAGCATTACAAACTTTTATTTTTTCTCTTTGTTTTTTTAAAAAAGTCAGGACCACAATAATAATAGCTGGTTTAGGTCAATGTCATAATAATCTGATCACTGTCCATCCCATTCCTTGTCCAAGAGAGACTGCTGTTGCTTCAACAGCGATGAACCCTTCTGATTGTTGTGGTGGCAGTAGGATTTTTTTTTTGTGTCCATCATCAGTCACCAGCTAATTTTTATGGCTTGTGTTTTAATCCTTGCTTTTTAGCTGCCTTCAGCTTGAGTTTCCTCTTCTTTAGCAGCAGAGTCCTGCTTTTTTTCCCCATCTTCATCCTCATCACCTGGCAAATGGAGACGGAGAGGGGAGAGAAGGAGAGACATGACTAAGTTACTACTTGTGACATGAATGAGGTTGGCAGAATTAGTAGGAAAACTCAGATGTGGGGGGAAAAACGAGATTGAAAGTCATCAGGTGGAGATGCATATTTAACCATTTTGCTGCTTTTTTTAAATATATTTTTTATCCTCAATAAGAATTAAATAAAATTTTATTCATGGAGGACATTTCAGACATAAGTGACCTAAAAAGTACACTTACACTAAAGTGTAAGTATTATTTCTTTGTCTGAACTCTCCTACCAGATTTGTTGATGTTAAGCTGTGCCAGACTTTCTGAGACATCGGCAGGTTCCTGCGATCCAGAAGCATCTGGGAGTTCGTGAACGGCGTTCCTTCGGCCGGATCGTCGAGAAGCGATGAAGTCCTCATAGGTCGCCTCCACATCCGTCATCTCTGACACACCTCACCATGTCATCGTTTTCCACACACAGGGCAACGCACACCTCTCCCCGACTTCGGTGCACAGCAACAAAAACACATTAAAACAGACAATCCTTATTCGATGATCCATATTTCCAGAACACACATGATTTTTTTAAGTGTGCACACAACGTACACATTACAATAAACTGTTCCTGCACTTGTTCAATACATTCCTCCTGCCTCTTATTTTACAACCTAATCCCTGATTAATCTGTTTTAATCTCAGCCTGGGGTACAGGCACTATTGAGAGACACAGAGAAGAAGGTTTTGTGGGGGAGAGTGTGGAGTCGATGAATGAAAAGAGAAAAAAATATAGTGGTTTAATGACTATGGGAGAGCAGCCCACTGTGCTCGCTCCATGAGGTAATTAGGGCACAAAGAAGGAGAGCATTTCATCCAGTAGAAACAAGGATAGGTTAGATTCTGCTTTGCTCGAAGATTTAGGTTAAACCCTGTGTTGACTTTGTAACACTGTGTGTCAATCTGGCGGGATGAGTTGTCTTTTAAAAGAATGTTGTTGTATTTTGGATTTTTAAAAATTTATCCATACAAAATGCAAAACTGAACAACTTTTAGATTCCGGGAGGCCTAAAGACAAAATGATTGATCTTCCAACTATATAATTTGAAAAGGAATTGAAAATGGTAAACTAAAAAAAAAAAAACAATCTATATGACAATACCCTCTGATCTTGCTTTATTTATGAATATTTTCACAGCTGAGTGGACTGTGATCGGCCGTGGTTATTTTTGGATGCCATGCTTGTCATCATCTGAGCACTCATTACTCAGCTGTCATTCTTAAAAGGGTGTCAAGATGGGCAAGACTCAGCAGATGCTGCCCATGTTCAGCTGACTGATTTAATGGAAAGAAGCAGATGACGTCACAAAGGGAATGGAGATACTAAAAAGACACAAAAAGCGAGACATACAAGATTTAATAAAGTTATGGATGAGAAACTTGAAACTTAAAATTATGATCTCACTTGGGTGTTTTTTGTAACCTAAGTTAGTTTGTGTTTTTTTTAGTCATATGACATAAAATATAAATATAGATTGCATCATTTAGAACAATCCAGAAAGCAGGACATCCGTGGCACAGCTGCTGTGGGTGCTGCTCTTTGCAGAGATATTTTTCATACTGTCCTCAATCCTGGATAGAAACTTCAAGCTCAGCTGGCCAGGAAACCAACTCAAAATCATATTTAGAATAAACTCCTGAAACAAATGGGGAAGATTTTTCTTAAAAGATAACAACTGACCGGTGGGGTGGCCTGTTTTCTGTCACACCAAGAAATTGGCTGCTCCATCTGTGAGCTTTTGAAATCATTTGATCTGCCAGCAGAGAATTAGCAGTGACTCTGTGTACAGGAATAGAACCACAGCATGCTGCTGAAATTTTGCACACATAATATAACTGCTTAGACTGCATGCATGAATTACTTAGTTATTAATTATCTGGTTAAACTAAACCCAGTGGATGCTTAATATGCATGATAACAACCTTCTATGTCTATACACATCAACAACAGCCAAAGAAGGATGGATATTTTTTTAAGTTATTTGCACCATGTTCACCTCTATAATATCTGAATTTTGCATGGATCTAAAACCCACTAAATTTAGACAATTTTTTTCCTATTTTTCTCAATTTTGGAAAAAATCCTTCTAAAGAAATTAAATTCTTCAAAATATGACAACACAATGCCCACATGACATCATCATTACTACACACATTACTACACATAATATTTGGACATGTTTGTCATCAAAAAAATAATTTTACAAGAATCAATCCTAAAATGTTATGTTTAAGAGATAGATCCCCCAGGAAAATCCCCCTCAGATCTGCATCAATGTTATGATGACAAAGACCCCTGTAGAGCTAGGTCAGTGGGAGAAAACAGGCTGCATATTACATGCTTACATGCACTTAATAGATGTGCAAGCTATGCATGTCATGCACAATGTTATGAGGATAAATAAGAGTACCTGTTAGGACTAAACGGTTGGAGATTATTTGCAGAGGTCAGTCACATCAGCAGGGTTCTCTCCACTTCGATATTCCCCATTTCAGATCATCCAAATTCATACACGTGAAGCAAATAATAGTAATCTAGTACTACTTCCGGCTTTGTCTTTCAAAATAAAGTCTTTAAACGATAAGGAAGTAGATAAAAGCATGTATGATGTACTTATTTAAACCATTTGTACAGACTATTATAATAATCTACAAGTTTGTCTTCAAAATGCTTCTCATCCATGAGATTTTGGACTTTTTGAGAACATTTTTACATTTTAAAATGACTATTTAATGCTTTTTATATGTTTGTATTTGAGAAAAAAAATCTGAGCTGTTTTTATAAAAGTAATAATTTTATGTTCCATCCTAAATGCCTGTGGTTTTTTGTGTAATTTTTTTTTGTTTTGCTGAACCTGATAGGGAACAGAGGAGAGAGAGAAAGGATTGAGAAAGAAGAGTGATGGAAGAAAAAGAGATGGCTTTAAAATGAAGAGATAATCTGTAGCAACAATATACACGAATTATCTGAAAAAAAGAAACAAGTAAACAAAAATTTAAAACAGAGATAAAGTTGAAACACACAAAGATAACCTTCTATTCTTACCGATGTTACCAAAGCTGTAATAATGTTTGGGAGCAAGGAACATAGCAGACAGTAAACAGTGTGGCAAAGTGTGCATGTGTGAAAGAAAGTAGATGCATGCTGCTGATGTGAACCTTGTTCTTATTAGAGGTAACAGATCTTTCCCAGACCCAACAGCCGGACTGTGGAGGTTGAAACACAAATGACCTGGGTAAACACTCACGCCAAGCAACGGATAACGCCCACCCAGCCCAGTGTAGAAGAGACCCCTTTGGAGTCCCTATGGCACCGATGGGCAAGGGTGCCACCATTGCTAGGACCTCGAAGCCATGGGGCAAACGTCCCATTCATACTCTGCAGTAGCAAGCAAGCCAGGGGTCACCCTTTTGGCAGATCAAACACCCCAAGGACCCAGGAGCCCCTCTTCTCTCAACTAAGGCCCCAGCTGGAGGCCCAGCAGGACAAGGTCACCAGATGCAAACACAGCCCAAAACCTGACCAAGCGCCCGGCCCAGGCAGCCCAGAAACCACCATGCACCCACAGCTGGACCCCAAACAACACTTCCTTGCTCCCCTAATTCCTCACCCGTAATCCTGCCCAATCCCACCAGCTCCTATAACTACTTACCTCCTCTCCAGCTAATTTAAGAAGAGTTTCAGAATCCTACTTTGCATAGTAAAAAACATCCGACTTTTAGACTTCTAAGATAAATTGTGATAATTTATGGAATATTTGTCTACAATAAAGAATGTTTACCTACATATAGCTCTAAGAATTATCTCCAGTTTTATCCAAACCCTCTGATAAAGAAAAAAAAAAATTAGCACAGTGATCTTATTGTCATGAAAGCAAACCCGGTCCATTCAATAACATCAGTTGTTCCAGCTGCTAATGAATTGCTTCTTTCTTAAAGCACATGTTCTCCTTCTGGGAAACTGAGAGCTTCCGAGTGTTTGCTCTGGAAAGTGTTTGTGCAAAGTCAGCAACGAAGCTGAATAGCCTCCTTGTTGAGAAGAGAGTCAAGAGTGCTGGTTAACAGTTGAAAAATGCCACCCAGACCCTTTTTAACCTCCTTTTATTATCATTAAATATATCTCCACATAAATTTTGAATAGATATAAAAAAATTTTATGGTTGATATTTACAGTTTCACTAATGGTAATGTTCTCATCTGATGAAAGTAGATAAGTAGGCCTATTGACATTTTTTCTTAAGAATAAATACTTCATCTTCTTCAATCTTTAAATTGTCATGGTCATTTATGAACCTTTGCAAAAAATGTGGTGTTCTCGGTGGGATTCCTCATTGCTAAGAGTTGGCCCAGAGAACAGAGGGAAGTCGAAAATTGATACCACATAAAGAACGTGCACCACAACTATTCAATAGCATCACTTTAGAATGATTCAGATTTTGAACTTGTGTTTAATTATCGACCAATCTTACTGCTTCAGTTCTCTAAAATATTGGAAAAATTGCTTGCAATTATACTTGATAAATTTATCAGAAAATATGACTTATTAATTTACCATTAGTATGAGTTTAGGAGATGATGGACAATGATGTTTGCAGATGACGTTGTGATCTGTAGTGAGAGGAGGGCAGAGGTGGAGGAAAAGCTGGAGAGGGGGAGGTTTGCACTAGAAAGAAGAGGAATGAAGATTAGTCAGAGTAAGACAGAGTACATGTGAGTGAATGAGAGGGATCCAAATGGAAAAGTGAGGATACAGGGAGAAGAGATAAAGAAGGTGGAAGACTTTAAGTATTTAGAATCAACAGTCCAGAGCAATGGAGAGTGTGGAAAAGAGGTGAAGAAGCGTATTCAGGCAGGCTGGAATGGGTGGAGGAAAGTATCAGGTGTGATGTGCGACAGAAGAGTTTCAGCTAGAATGAAAGGGAAAGTGTACAAAACCGTGGTGAGACCGGCTATGCAGTTTGGTCTAGAGACAGTGGCACTGAGGAAAAGACAGGAATCAGAGATGGAGGTAGCAGAGATGAAGATGCTGAGGATCTCTCTGGGAGTGACCAGGATGGACAGGATTAGAAATGAGTACATCAGGGAACAGCACATGTTAGAGGTTTTGAGGATAAAGTTCGAGAAAAACTGAAAACCGAGATGGTTTGGACATGTGCAGAAGAGAGAGAGAGTACATAGGAAGAAGGATGCTGGATTTGGAACCACCAGGAAAGAGGACTAGACGAAGGCCAAAGAGGAGGTTCATGGATGCAGTGAAGGAAGACATGAAGATAGTTGGTGTGACCAAAGAGGATACAGCAAATAGGGTTAGATGGAAGAAACTGACTTGCTGTGACGATTCCTGAAAGGAAATGCCGAAAGAAGAAGAAGAAGTATTAATATTATAATGTTATGTCATTATAATAATATATTGATATCAATATTTTATACGTATTTATGTTGTTGTTGGTGTCCTTCTGTCTCCAGAAACAATAAAGTCTGCATTTGAATATTTATCTGTTTGTGCAGTGTTGGTTATGATTGAATAAGCCGATGCGGGAGCTGCAGCTCCTACCACACTTGCTGCAAATGAGATACTATACGGTATGAGTCATAGGGGAGCAGTGGCAGACCGACTTCTTAAACATATGTCAATGATATTATTAATTGTTTGGAAATATATTTAGTTTATAGTCCATTACTTAATAATAATAATGATAATATCTATGTTACAGTAACAGCCAATCAAAAACACAGTTGCTAACGTGTTACACTGGTTGCTAATGGCAACCACAGAAAATCCATTGGAAACAAATATAAAAAGCAATAAAATACACATTTTTTAAAAATAACAGCATCAATCGTAACAAAAAAAAAAGAATCCCTTAATTAATATTTGAGAATAAATTTTTAATTCGAAATAATATCAAACATAGCTTTACCGACTTGACCTAAACCGGAAGTGAGTGTGAGGGAGTTCTCTTGTTTCTTTGGCGACGTTTGGACGCTTTGGAACAAACAGCAGCATCAAGACCTAAAAACTAATGATGGATGATTATGAAGGTAATCAGATATAAATGTGTTCTTTTTAACTACATCACACTCAATCCCTCCAGTAATTATTATATTTTATTTATGAAAGAACTGGTTTTAATAACTATTTGATCGCTTTTTGTTAGCGTTCTGTTTTTGTTGGAATGCTAAGATGAAGCTAGCTGCTGGATTGGGTGTGTTTCCTTATTTTAGCTAAAAATCTAAGCTCAATCCTCCAAAAAATACACCAATAATGAATTATTACACATGAATAATTTTGGTATTTTATTATTTTCTTCTGAATGTTAGGGTTTCAGTATTTTTTTTTTCATTTTTGTTGAGGAAAGATGATTTTTTTTCTCCTCATGGGATCAATGACAAAACAATTTTGTCTCATTAGCAGTTTTTATGAAGTAATAAATCTATTATCTGAATTAATTATATATCTGAGTATCTAAATGTGATTTAAAAGTATGTATTAACCAATTACATCTTTATTTTTTCAGATTCTGAAGGTGTTTCTACTGAGGATCTGATTCAGTGTGACACTTGTAAAAGATGGTTTTTCCCCAAAGTCCTGGTAATTAAAACTCAATAATAGTGAATAAATGAATCTTCCAAGTGATTTTTGATCACTATTTCACACAAGGAACAAAGAAAGGGTTAGATTCCATTTCCAGTGAGAGTTGGACTCCACCAAGGATGCCCTTTGTCACAAATTCTGTTCGGACCGAATTTGTACGTGCAGCTGAGGTATTGGAGGAATCCGGTTTGGTGACCTCAGGACCAAATCACTGCTTTTAGTGGTGGATGTGGTCCTGTTGGTTTTATTGGATCGTGATCCCAACTCTGAATGAACTGATTTCCTCAGCGCCACCAAATCCGAGACCATGGTCATCCCCTGGAAAAGGGTTGAGTGCACCCTGTGGGTCAGGAACAGGTTCCTGCTCCAAGTGGATGAGTTAAAGTATCTTGGGGTCCTGTTCACGAGTTGGGGAAGGATGGAGTGGGAGATTAACAGGCAGGGCGCTGCATCGATCCATCTTTGAAAGATCTGAGCCAAAAAGCAAAGCTCTCGATCTACGTTGCTACCGTCACCGTCATCAGTTGTGTGTGTGGTGACCCAAAGAACGAGATCACGGATACAAGAGGCTGAAATTAGATCCCTCTGCAGGGTGGCTGGGCTCTCATTCAAGGATAGTGAGATTAAGAGTGAGGAGCTCCACCATCTGGGAGGAGCTTGGATTAGAGCCGTTGCTCATCCGGGCCGAGAGAAGCCAGATGAGGTGGTTCAGACACCTGGTTAGGATGCTTCTTGAACGTCTTGCTGGTGAGGTGTTTTGGGTTCGTCCCACAAGGAGGAGACCCAGAGGCAGACCCCCTACTGGCTGGAGAGACTATGTCCTACAGCTGGCCGGGGAACACCTCAGGATTGAGTTGCTGCATCCTCCAGCTTTTGGGTGAGCTGGAGGACGCAGCCAGGGTAAGAGAAGCCTGATTTTTCTGTCTGAGGCTGTTGCCCCTCGACCCGGCCCTGGATAAGCGGAAGACAACGGAACAAAACAAAGAAATTATGACATCACCAGCATTCATATTTTCATCAGCTGATGGAGCCTAAGCTGCTTGGACAAAAATTCTAAATAATGAGATCTTTCATATAAAAATAAAGGTTATAAATCATTTTGATTTTTTACGTTTAGCAGGGATAATTTTGTATTGAAGAATTTAAAACATCTATCGATAAAGGAACAACATTCTGTGTTTTTTTTTTTTTTCCTCAAATCTAATACAGATTGAGACACAATTTAAAAAAAATTTGGAAAATTTTGTGATTGTTATTGATTCCCTTTCCTTTCTTTTTTTTACAAACAGGAGAAACATGCAAGAATCTGCCAAAAGGCAGCGTCTAAGAAGAGGAAGGTTTTTGACTCCAGCAGACAAAGAGCTGAGGGAACAGACATCTCCACACTCAAACCTATCAAACCAAAGGTAAACCTGGAGCAGAGTGGATGGAAAAGGAGAGATAGAAGAATACATTTTATAGATCGAACCAAAACCACACTGCACTGAGAAGATGAGAGGGATTTTATTTATCCTCAAAGGGAAATTCATTTATCAATTACAGTAGTTCAAATGACAGAAATCCTAAAAAATAATAAGTAGGAATAAGATCAAATATTAAAATTCTCTTTAGACACTCAGATTAAATAATCTCACTACTAACAGGACCACTGATTAGTTCATACTCAATGTTTATAACAATTTAATTAGGATCAAACATACAGACGCTAGAATCCTCTTGACATTTTTACACTGGATCCTTTTTGGACAGCTCATGTTCCACATTAGACATACTGTGTTTTTTGCTTTAAGTTTTCATTCAAATGTAAACTATTTCCAATTGCATTTCAGTTCCAAAGCGCAGCTGCAGCTCAGAAAGTAAGTTATTTTGTCTTTTTTTGTTTCAAGTAAAACCGTTTTCTGTGATTTATTTACAATAAAAAATGAGCATTTAAAATTTTGGTAACTAAACTGTTGCTTTTCAACTCTACTTTTCTCAAATTGAATTTCTTGCTTCAGTAAAATGTGGACATATTAATCCCCCTTAAAATTCTATCTATGATGATTGTCTAAAATATTTGTCTTGATTGCATCAATGCTTTAAGGAACAAATTACTGTTAGATTTTTTTTTTTGCTTTTTAAACAGCCTCACTTCCATGTGCTTCCACAATTTTTAAAAAATGTCTAAAAGTGTTTATTTCAGATGATTACACACACAAAAAAAGGAATATTTATTAAAACTTAAGCAAGTTTTGGATCAAAACCAGATAACTGTTTCAGTGTCAGGTTATTTTTCAGAAAAATAAATCTGTGTTCTAAACTTTCTAAATGTGTAACAGTAGAAGGCAGTAGTGAGTCACTGGACGGATCTCAGTGAACGCTTAGCCCAGATATCACTTAGTGAACTACTTCTGTCAAAGATCATCAATCTAAAATATGAATCAGCGTTAAAACGATCAGACTGAGAGTTTTATCTTTTTGTTTTGCATCGGGCATCTTATCTGATTCGTCCTTATTTTCATGATGGCTATTGTCAGAAATTTTTGAGCTTCAAAGCCCTACTCGCATAAAATGAAATGCTTCAGCGTCTTGCAAAATTGCAGGGATTTTTCTGTGTGTGTGAATTGCGATAGGTGTTGCTCACATTAAAGAGAGTCGTTGGCGTCATGTCTGCGTTTGAATTGGTAGCTGAAGGGATCTGAATCGACCTCATGTTGGGAGAACATAAATGATGATGTCTTGCCCTGTATGGCGACAATCGACCGCAAAGAGCTCGATGAAAGGCTCTCGCAGACTCTTAGGTGATGAATTGCAAGCATAATGTTAACACGTTGGTGATAAGACGTTTTCTTGGTGGCATCCTGAACTTCACAGGGAGATCAGCTCACAGAAGAATCTGGATTTTTGTGCATGCAGCTACTTTTTAAAGGCACTTAAAATTAGATAGATTATCGGGAGACAATCATACTCATCCGCAATTTAATGCTAGGTGATCAGAGGTACGCCACCAACTGGACAATGGCGTATCTGTGATTACTCAAAATCAGATTATTGCACGATGTTCGTCCGATGAATGGTACCACTTACCTGTTTGTTAAATCGACTGACGGTCAATCGTTTCTCTTGTGCTTTATCTGTACGTAATCGGTCAACAATCACACGACTTTTCCCACCCAGAGTATTTTCAGAAATTCCTACGACGGTCCTAAAATCAGAGCGATAATGATACGATCTGTCGCAAAAAGGCCAAAAACTAAGGCGAGCGACGCTTGATGAGTGAATTTCGAATTTGCCAATTTTTCCCAAATCGACGCATCGCCGTGCCATTGCTTTTTTTTATGTTAGCAGGGCTTGACTGTGAAACTAATTTTCTTTACAAACCATCTCGTTGGGGATGTTGTCTAGGTAGAACCACCGAAGAAGGCATCGAACTGGCGCCAAAAACATGAAGACTTCATTGCTACTGTTCGAGCTGCCAAGGCTGTGACTAGGATCATGAAGGAGGGAGGACCGTTGCCCCCTCCTCCACCACCAACTTACGATCCAGGTACTAAACAGTTATATTAGGATATTAATTTAGACCAGAAATGATGTTTGTGGTACCAACAGATGACTCTGATGTTCCAACCACTGTTTTGCTGTAGACTACATCCAGTGCCCGCACTGTCAGCGGAGGTTCAACGAGAATGCAGCTGAAAGACACATCAAGTTCTGCCAGGAGCAGGCTGCCCGCATGGCCAATAAGGAAGTCAGGAAGCCTCCCGCTCCTCGCACACAGGTATGCACATGCTTATTCCACGGGAGTGACAATGAACAATTTAATTTTTGATACATGAAACAATAAAAACAGATGACGCTGCTCAATTTTTTAAAAACAATCAGAAAGATTGATTGCTCACCGCCCAAAAAAATGATTGTATTTTTACATTGTTCTGTTTATAATCTCCAGGATTTTTTTTTTCTAACTTCCAGGATTTGTCCAATTTTTCCTTCACAGCAAGCCTACAATTACTTGTTTCTTAGCAACGCCTCTTATTTATGACTTCTCTAATTTCCATTAAAGGCAGCAGGATTTAATCCACTTTGGCCAAGAGCTCTAGCTTATTCCTCTAATGAAAAAACTGCCACTATAACTCAGCATGTTGGTAAAGTTTCCAAACAACACAGAAAAAAAAATGTGAAAAAAAATTATTCTTGAGCAGAAAGTGGCAGACTGCCTCCTAATGGTCAGGGATAGAAAAGATCCAGGACATTGTAAATGTACATAATAGTTAATATTTTAATAACATGACAATATCAGCATAATTCTGTTTATTTTCTTCATTGTGCTACTAAAATTTATCGAGTGATAGATTTTCAAGTAAGAGAACATGGTGGTGCAGGGATTAGCACAGTGGCCGTTCAGCAAGGTTGGGGGTTAGGCTAAGTGGACACTATGAAATTGCCCCTTGGAATGAGTGTGTGTGTAGCCCTAGTGACAGACTGGTGACCTGTTCGGGGTGAACCCTGCCTCTTGCCTGAAATCAGCCAGGATAGGCGCCAGCATTCTCCTCAACCCCTTAGGCATAAGCTGTTCAAAAGACGAAACAAAACATTTTCAAGTATTGCTCGGTAATTAAAACAATCAAATTTACCAAGTTTTCCATGAATTCTGTTAGGATCAGCGGAATAGATGATTGAATAAATTTACAAAGGTAAATATTGATTTGAAAATACTTTATTAATCCCCGAAGGGAGATTTGATGCTGCGGTGCTAACACCTAGATGCCTTCCCGGTCCACTTACACGGTGTAACAGCTGGCATCTGAACAGTTAAAACAACAGTCTGTAAAGAAGCCAAGGAGTCGGGATTCAATGAAGCACACCAAAGTGGCCCCTTCCACATTCTTGCTGTGTCAGAACGAGCGTCCCCAGTTCCTCCATCTTGCCAGCGAGTGTCTGGATGTTACTAATGACAACCACAGGGACACTGGGCTCAAAGTGCCTCCTTTCTGATTGTCTCCTTCTCAGTTCTGTCAGGACTGCATGGACTTCTCCAGCCACGGTGGATCTTGTTCCAAGAGCTAGCTGCTGGTTTAGTCCACGCTAAAAAGCGAAACGACTCCATGACCAACAAAACGGAAAGCTAGCCGTTGAAACCAAAAAACGGCTAGCCTAAAAACAGCCGTCTGAATCAAAACAGTGCAGTTCAAAAAGACATCCAAAGAGTGCACAAAGTCAAATCTCCAGAACTGGACCAAACACAGGCAAAAGACAAACAGAAACCAAGTGAAAAAAAATACAAAAATAGACAACTAGATGCCAAAAAAATGGAGAAACGACAGCAGGCAGCCGCCCGGGGCAGCACCTTTTAAATATAGGAATCAAAGTAGTTGTTTGACTGACAAAAATGTGAATATATGAGCTGTAATTTTTGAAAAAGTTGCTACAAGAACAAATCATTTCTGCTGTAACAAAATCTTTTGTAAATACTAACTACATTAGAGTTTTACAAAAGGAAATGCATGGATGAATTAAATAAAAAGTTGAGACTCTTCTTATTTGAACCAAAAATGTTTAACTTTGCTGAAAACTTTTTTAAATAAAATAAACTAATTATATGAACGAAGCGTTCACACACAATCCGTAGAGAATGTTCTGGAGAGTTTTTTTCTCTTCTGAGTGTTTGACAATGAACTGGTTTATCTTCATGCTTCGATGTCAGTCACCCAGCCTTTTTAAAAGATAAGAATAGTTAATTCTTCAATAGCTTTGTTTGTTACTTAATCTCAATCAAATCAAGCTGCTGTTTTCTCACTGTGCACAAAACGCGTGACAGAAAATTTCACTGCTTAACATTTAAAGTCTGGAGAAATTTTTGTAAAGTCATTCTCTAAACATTTATGACGGCAGAAATGATGAGTTTCTTAATGTTTTTGTCATCATTTATGAAAAAGTTTCTATCTTCTTTTGCCAGTACAAGCCTCCTCCTCTTGTAAAGAAGGCCAACTCACCGGGTATGTCATCCAGCCCATCGACGTCTACTCGTTTACCACAGAGAGCAGGCATGGGGCAGCCCAGTGGTAAGGCAGCACAAATCAGGAGTGTTTTTTTCCTCCCAACGAACAATTAAGTTGGATTTTAAATCACAAAGCGTACCATTGATGTTTTATTTTTCTTTGATTCAAGGAATCTCTTCTGCTAAAATTCCACCATCTTCTTCACCCAGGGCTAGTACTTCTAGTTATGCAAACCAATCACAAAGGTGAGGTACACACACACACACACACACATCCCCGAGTTGGCTTAAACTTGCAAACTCATCTTTTTGTTTTAATCATGTATCTCTGTGTTGTGTAATCCACCACCAAAACTCATTTTGTTTCAAACAAGCTTGCAGCACAAATGAATATTTACCTTTATTCCAATTTAAATCCGGAAAAAATGTTTTTTTTTGTAAATTATTTTACACTGACAGTTTTCCCCCCAATGTTTAATAGCTGCTGTACTCTAGGATGAGAATATTTAACTGCAGCGTGCTTATTTAACAGTTAAGCTTCTTCTTTCGGCATTTCCCTTCAGAGATCGCCACAGCAAGTCAGTTTCTTCCATCTAACCCTATCTGCTGCATCCTCTTCGGTCATGCCAACAATCTTCATGTCTTATTCACTGTATCCATGGACCTCCTCTTTGGTCTTCCTCTAGGCCCTCTATCTTAGTGGTTCCAAACCCAGCATCCTTCTGCCGATGTACTCTCTCTCTCCTCTGCACGTGTCCAAACCATCTCAGCCTGGTCTCTCTGACTTTATCTCCAAAACCTCTAACATGTGCTGTTCCTCTGATCCTGTTCATCCTGGTCACTCCCAGAGAGATCCTCAGCCTCTTCATCTCTGCTATGTCCATCTCTGTTTCCTGTCTTTTGCTCAGTGCCCACCCTCCTGCATGGTCGGTCTCACCACGGTTTTGTACACTTTCCCTTTCATTTTAGCTGAAACTCTTCTAACGTTACATTTTATTTTCTATTACATTTTGACTGCATCTGCTATAATGTTGAGCTTGTGTTGACTTATGTTGAATAAATTGACTAAAAACTATTTTCAGCGTGCTAGTCTGGACAAAAAAAAACTTTTAATCATATAAATTTTGTCTTTTTAAAAAAAAAAAAAAAAACTGCAAAGAAAAGGTAGAGAAAAGTAAATGAGCTTGTCTGAAACGATCCATAGAAAGATTTTGTATGAAATAGTCACCACACATTTTCACAAACTATCAATTTAGAATGTATTCTTTATATCTATCTATGTATCTGTGTGTAGTACATTATCTTTTATTTTAATCTAAAAATTACTTTGCATGACCATGAGTGGTTGAAAAAAAAAAGATGGTTGTATAGTCCAAAAGTATGTTTGGGAAGTTTAAAAACTTCATTTCTATCGGTTTCGTTTCTGATTTTTCAGTGCTGTAAATAAGTCACGAGTCACTGGTTCTGGCTACGGCGCGAGGACTACTCCACCTGGACCAGGACCTGCCAAGAAAAGGTGAATCTTTCAGTGACACCAACGTATAAATAATACATTCTTCAAAAGTCAAACTTTCTATTTCAATAATTTAAATTCAATTTAACTATAATTTTTCTCCCTCCTTTTGATACTAGGCATGTTTTCAATTAGGGGTATCCTCTCAGCTTATTGCGTGAGAGGCCGATCTCAATGGTCAGTAATCCTATCAACTGACCTTGCTGTAAACACTCTGCTTCCTTTTGTCTTGTTTTTTTGTCATATTCTCAGTAATGACTTAGATGCTGGAAATGGGGGTGGCAACAACGGAACGAAGAGCAAATTCTGTCACGCCTGCGGCAGCAAATATCCAGTAGAATCTGCAAATTTCTGTGGTGCGTGTGGTGTCAAGAGGATGTGTATCTGAAGGAGATCAGCAGACGGAGGATATGTAATGTACGGATGAACTGTTGACAATAAAGAGTTTATCCAAACTATTACTGAAGTAACAAAAATAAACATTTTAGCTTTTTTGAATGTTGCTAGCATCGTGCTTTATGGCTGAAATGGTGACGACACTGGCAGGGATGGCTTATCAGAGCATGATAAGCTTGGGAAAAACAGTCATTTTCAGATGGTAAATGGCGTGCTAAATAAAACTGCTAAAGTGACTCAATGGATTTATTTGCCCATATATTTTTAATCCCAATCAGCCTTGATATAAAATGCATTTCCAAGTTTTATCGTCTGTATCTCTTTTTAAACCGATGTGCTCCTGCTAATTTGCAGTAGAATTGACTCCTGAGCAAAACTGTGCACTTCTTTTTAAAAAAGAAAAATTGCTGTAAACCACGTCCTCTCCATCTTATTTAGCTAACCACTGGTCCTATACTGTACCAGCTAACTTTTTCATTTAATGTCACTTTACATTTCTAGTAGCAATATAGTTTTAGACCAGGCATGGGCAAACTACGGCCTGCGGGCCACATGCGACCCGTTAAACGTTTTAGTCCGGCCCGTCCGGATTTGAAAAAAATTGAATAAATAAACCTTGTTAATGTTTTACTTCCCCTGCGATTCTGATGTTTCCTCACTATTTGAAACAACAACACTGCTCCCATTAAAATGTGTGTCTCTGTGATGCGCACGTTGTCAAACTAAACTGTGTGTACAAATATGGAAAGCCAATAGGGCCCAATATACGCACGTAAACAAGCGTGTTAGACGTTAACACAAGCAAAATGTTACATCAAGCGCTTCGATTTCAAACCTAGTGCCGCTAAATGCACGTTTTTAAGCACTATCGCATTGGACTTCAGACCGAGCGCACTAGATTTGAAATTTAACGCTCTTGATGTAACATTTAGCGCGATTGTTTAAAATCTAGCGGTTACCAAATTATGCCATCCTTGTGCTCCTGTTCCGACTCCTTTGTCAAATGTTAGAACTCAATGTGGCCTGCAAATCAAAAAGTTTGCCCACTCCGGTTTTAGACAAAAGTAGCAATGCCTCTGCCCTCTTTTATGTATTCTTTTTACATTCCCAAATTAGTTATTTATTTTCCTATTGCATTTCATTTTTACAGAACGAGGGAAAACTAAAAGTTTCTCCGATGCTCTTTTTGTGTTTTTACGTAGGTTTGTTAAAATACAAACCGTACATGGATGTGTTGATATAATTTTCTTGTGTGTATTCATTGCATTGGGGTTTTGATGGATGATATGAACCGTAACAACACCGGTTCATAAAGATTGTCTCTCAGTTTGATCACTACATAAAGGCGTGACACTAAGATGGATCGAAATGTCTGGGTGATTGTTAACCATATGTTGAGTTTATTTCAAATGTATGCAAACTGTTCTTGTACTTGAGAAGAAATATTTCAACATGCTGGTGCATTTTTCTGTTCTGATCTCCACAGTTTGATCCAATTGTGCACTTAATACCATGTACAACCATCATCAATAAACTTCTGTGAAGAAAAGCCATCTTTTTGTGTCTGTGAAGTTGCACATCTTTATATATCTTACATTTGAGGCCAATCACAAGAATTCTAGCTCAAACTTTTTTGAGCATATAAATATAGTTAGACCACACATGTAGTGTCATGTACACTTCATGCTTTTAAAATATGTACAATTTATAAGCACAAGTTTGCTAGATAGCTTAGTAGGAAAGTAGCTTAAAAAGAAATTGTTTGTAATTTCCAGTGCATTAAAAAGGAGAACTTATACTTTTGTGCAAAAGTACAATTTTTGCGGGGGTAATGAGAATTATCTAAAACAGTGTCTTTTGTTGGCTCTGAAATGCAATATTTGCCAAAAAAAAGGAACATTGATCATCTACTCAGTTTCTTTTCTATTGTGCTTAGGTTATATTTGGTGCTTTATGTAAAAATTGTATAAATTTGAAAACAGATTCATTTGAAATAGAAGCTAAAAAAAGACCTCCGTATCAATGTTCCCTCTAAATAATGCTTAAAGTTGGGAGGGTCGGGGTGTGTGTGTGCGGGAAGGGGGGCGGGGTATTGCATTTTGGGCATTTTGCAACTGATGCCACATCAGAAAACCATGCAAATAGTCAGTTTTGGATTAAAAATGAATCCAATTATAAATTTAAAAAGCACATTTTTAACACAGGGCTGCAAGGTGGTGCAGTGGTAAGCATGATGGCCTCACAGCAAGAAGGTCAGGAGTTAAGACCCGGGTGGGGCGAGGCTTGAAACACTTGTCTTTCTGTGTGGAGTTTGCATGTTCTCTTCATGTATGTGTGGGATTTCTTCAGTGACTCCAGTTTCCTCCCACCCTCCAAAAACATGCATGTGAGGCTTATTGGCCACTATAAAATTACCCCTAGGAGTGTGTGTGGCCCTGCGGCAGACTGGCAACCTATTCGGGGTGTAGCCTGCTCTCCCTTGAAATCACCCAATATAGCCTCTGGCACCCCCTGCAGCCCCGTTAGGGATAAGTGGCTCAGACGATGAAACTCATTTTTAACACAACCCAAATTGTTGGTTTCTCTTCTGAAGTGGTTTGTGTAAACACATTGTGAATCTGCTCCCGTTCTGGCCCTACGGTCACATTTAAAACCATACGTATGTTGCCCACGAGTCAAAAAGTGGGTGTGGCGGAGAACAAAATCCGTGGCTAAGGTTAACATAACATCTGAACAGAAAATGAAAGCTTGTAAATGACAGCTTACAAATGGCCAAAACATGAATGAATGAAATAGAAATAATTTAAAACACGATGGAAACCTTGACAGAGTTGATTTTGCACAGAACACCTGTTCAAAGAAAAATGTGGGAAATGAAAATAATGACTTTTTAACCACAGTAAATTCTCACTGCATTTTTCTCTGTGAGTCATTCATCAATGTTTACAGTAATGACTGGATTTGATGGGAAATGCTTCTTTGATGGCTTCCCTGTAACCTTTGAGCCAGGCTCACCCGACTGTGAAAGTGTATACTTTTAATAAATCAATCAGTGTCATGGAAGAGAAAACGAACAGCTTGACACTCTGCCTAAAATAACTGACTTTAGATATCCACGATAACAGACACATTGCAAGTCAATCTCTTACAAAGTGAAAGCAAAAATGTATATGAGCACCTTTGTATTTTCTGGCAATGCTTCAGAAGCAGATCCATGCCAACAAATGTTTTGGCATATTCTTCATGATTGAGTTTCTTTTAAAAACAATCGTTTCACTTGAACACAGGCCACGGTTTTGTTGTCCCAAGAGATCTTAATAAGAATCCATCTCCTTCAGTGTTCCATGCAGTATATGGGTTTATGCGTCAGTGGTTAAGAGTCAGGTTTGTTGAATAGTTCCGGAAATTTTGTTTCCATTTGGCCTTATGGTTAGTTTCTGTGTAACTTTAAAGCTTTTGTGAAGAGTCAGTAGTCAAACAAAACCCAAAGCAGCTGCAAGAGAGATAAACTGGCACTTGGGGTCCCAAATCAAGCAGAAGTTCCATCTTGTGTAATCCAAAGTAGTGGATAAACTGAGGTACAGTTAGAACTTGCAAACTTTGTTTTCTTTTCCTCATTTTGTTTCTGTACTGGAGGTTTTCTTGGCCTTCAAGGATCCGTTACCAAAATATTCAATATCTGGTAGCACTCTGTGATGGACGACAAAATTCTCTTCGCTTTGCAAAGACTTTTTTTCTTGAGTTTTGTTGCTTTCTTCTGCTCCCTTTTGGACTAGCAAACACAAAGAAAAAAACTCATTAGTTTTTTTCATAAATAATTCACAAACATTTTAAGAAATATTTCCCACTAAACAAATCTTTCTCTTGGTCACATGTACATTATTAAACACCTAATATTGGTTATTTGCTTTGACGACCTACAAGGTTTTCTTTGCAGGGCAAAAAAAAAAAAAAAAAAAAGAAATCTGACTGATTTAGTTATATTTGTCCATGAATACTTATGTATTTATTAGATTGTCACATAGGCGTACATGCTTATTTTTAAAGCATTTTTTGTGATAGTTTATACTAATTCAAGATAGATACACTGCTTCCATTTAAGTAAGCAACAGCCTCAGACTGGAAACCCAGGCTTATCTCACCCCAGCTGCATCTTACAGCTCATCTGGGAGGATCCCGACGTGTTCCCTGTCCAGCTGTGAGACATAGCCTCTCCAGCACGTCTGGAGTCTCTCTCTGAGTCTTCTCCTGGTGGGATCTGCCCGAAACACCTTGCCAGTGAGACGTTCGGGAGGCATAACCAAATGCCTGAACACCCTCATCTTCTCTCGACCTGGAGGAGCAATGGCTCTACTCCCAGGTGGCAGAGCTCTTTACTCCATCTCTGAGTGAGATAGCTAGAGCCCAGCCATACTGTAGAGGAAGCTCATGTTTTGATCCTCTTCTCATCTGGGACATTTCCACACTCCAAATCCTGCCTTCTGTAAAATAATTTATTGAGGTTATCTACCTGTGATGTGACAATTTTTATTCTTTCATTTCTGCAAAATGACACACTTTTTGTAAACAAAATTGAGAATTCTTTTGGAACACACACTGCTGAAGACCCAAGTATTAAATTTATTGTCCACCACTGTTTTCTAACTTTATCGCTACCTATTTGGCGCAAATCCAAATCTGGTAAATACAAGTGCTTTGCATTGGTATAGAAGATGACTAACATGGAAAACAATTTTTGGATTTAGTTCAAGTGGCAAACTTCAAAGATAAACTAAGGAGTTGAACACTTTAAAATCAGTCTTGTAAAGCTGTGTGTTAAGTATAAAGTCATCTTAGTTCATGACAGTATACTGTATGACTCAAACCATTACAATGAGTCTGAATCATCAAATCGTATTCTGACCTCGGGCTATGAGAGGTGTACATGGAGGTGAAGTCTTTCCATAACAACGAAGGTGTGTCTTTTTGAAAAGTAACTATTTATTATTAGGATTACCAGAACACTGGACCATTCACATTAAAGACAACTTTAATACTCACACAACTTTGGCTGGTACACTTTGATTTTGATCCTTTCCTTTCTTGTGCAGAGAATGAAGCACTCTACAAAAGAATAAAAAAATAGATGTTGACAGTTGCTTTATGGGTGAGTCACTTAGTAGATGAAAAGAGGAAAGACAACAGCCGGCCAACTTTTTGTCAATTTACACATGTAATAAGTGAGTTACTGAAACCGAAACAAAGATTCCACAAGTTTCCCATTGTGTTGCATCTGTTCTGTTCAGTTCCATTCTGTTCTGCTTTTCTGAGGCCGGGTCAGGAAGGCAAGAGCCTCAGACAAGAACCCAGGCTTCTTTTACCCCGGGTGCATCCTCCAACTCAACCGGGGGATCCCGAGGTGTTCTCTGTCCAGCTGTGAAACATAGTCTCTTCAGTGTGTCCGAGCCCCCTTCTAGGTCTCCTCCCGATGGGAAGTGCCCGAAACACCTCACCTGCAAGGCATTCATGAGGGTTCCTAACCAGATCTCCGAACCACCCCATCTGGCTTCTTTCAAACCGAAAGAGCAACGACTTTACTCTGAGCTCCACCTGGATGGCAGAGCTCTTCGCTCTATCTTTGGGTGAGAGCCCAGCTACCCTGCAGAGGAAGCTCATTTCGGCTGCTTTTATCCTTGATCTCGTTCTTTCGGTCACCACCCACATCTGGTGACCATAGGTAAAAAAAAAAAAAACATTCTGAATTTTCAAAGAATAAATTATCGTTACCTTTTTGCAGGGACAGTTTATGGAAATTAAGACAGATGTGGTTAAGTCTTCCACTGTGGTCAGATCTTCTCCATGAGTGGAAAGTTCTAAAGTCATCATTTTGCAAGCGTGTACAAGCAAGGTGTGCACAATCTTCTGCAAAGGGAAAGAATGAGAGTTTGAATCAATGTTACAGCTGGAAAAAAAGAAACCTAATAAAACATCTGATCTACTGACTCATGCTAGTTCTTACAATAAAACAACAAGCTTCAAAGAACTGACGTTAAGAATAAAGGCAGCATGCATGTACTTTCACTCCCATTCGCACACTGTATCACACTGTTTACTGTCCGCTTTGTTCCTTGCTCCAAACCAATATTATTACCGCTCCAGTAACATGTGTTTGTGTTCTACATTATTTGTTATAGAAGATTCCGTTGTGTGTGTCAGCTTTATCTCTGGTTTAATCTCTTGTTTGTACTTTTTTTTTCTTAGATAATCCAGCAGGCTGGTCGTGATGCTGAATACAGTAACTTCAGATTTTCTCTTCACTTTTTCCCTGTCTCTTCTTCTTCTGTACCCCCCGCCCAGCTCTCCCCTTTGTAATCCCCATCAGGTCCAGCAAAAAGAAGCACAGAAAGCACTGACATTTTGGTTGTAAGGCATTTAAAATAAATAAAAAAAGCTTGCCAGGGTCGGCATATTGTGCTGACCCTGGTAGAGCAAAACTGTCCAGCAATATTTGACATACAGATCATCATTCTGCTTGTCGCAACGCTGGACAGGACAGGTTGAAAGAAAAAAAAAGAATAAAGTTTTGCTATCTTAAAGCCTATTCAGCCCTGTAGTAAAACACTTGAAAAGGTCTACGTGACTGAGTGCACATTCAGGCAAAATAATCAAACAAATAAAAAAGAAGACTCTGATAAACAGTTATCATGACTCACCTCTTTATTAGGCTTGCAGGTTCGTAACTGGCGTTTTAGTCCCGAGCAGGAAAGATTTTTGAGAGAGTTATCGACACTCTTTGTCTTGAAAAAACGGCAAGAAAACAGATGTTAATGAAAGTAAAAATAATTTAAAAAACTGTTAACAAAACACAACCCAATGTTAGTTTTTTTAAAATGACATTTGCATATAGAATAATCTTATTAACAAGCATAAAACACAATTTTTATTTTTTCAATGTAAAAATTAACTTAAAAAGAATCCCATTCTCTCTCACTTTACTTCACATTCTTTCCATATGTGAACTCGTACAGACACTCAATGCACATGTAACCTGATTTTCTGACATGTTGTCCTACTGTAAAGAACTATAGGAATGTTCATAGATAAGTTTGGTTATTACTTAAGAATGAAACAAAAGGAGAGTTTCAGAACATCTAAGAACTAAAGGGTCTCAAGGTTGGTGAGGATTGTGAATAAAGAAACAGGTCAGATCAGATAAGAAACAACACTATCAATCCTAGAAGACACAGGAAGACAACACATATTTTAAACTGGTTTATGTGTTCCTGCCCTCAAGTCTTTCTCACCAAATGACACTGAGTTTTGAAGTCATTGTTCATAAAAATCAGAACCTGACATTACATTATTCTATTTTGCAAAAGCATTTTGGTGCAGATAACATTTTTAAATGTTTAACATAACTAAGCTTAACTGTAATAAAAAAAAAAACGACTAAGATTTTATGTTAAGATTTTGATTAAAATAATGTACTGTACTTTCAAACAATTCAAAAAAACTTTTCTTATTATTCTGGTCTTTTTGAAATATTTCTACCAAAGAATTACAATTTTTGGTGAGGGCTATATTGCAGGGTATCCTGAATAACCCCCGTCACTCTCTACATGATGTTTTCACAACCCAGAAGACGACCCAAAGTAACAGGTTCCTCTCTCTGCGCTGGAGGACTGAGTGCTTTATGAGGTCGTTTATCCCTTCAGCCCCCACGCAATTTAATCGATCAGATGTTCCTGGAGGGAACTGAGTCATATTTCAATATATATACGTATATGTTGTTTTTATTTATTTTGTGTGTACAGCTTGTGGGATTTCTTTTGCTGCTGGACACCAAAATTTTTCCTGCGGGCGATTGATAAAGTTTCTATCTATCTATCTATCTATCTATCTATCTATCTATCTATCTATCTATCTATCTATCTATCTATCTATCTATCTATCTATCTATCTATCTATCTATCTATCTATCTATCTATCTATCTATCTATCTATCTATCTATCTATCTATCTATCTATCTATCTATCTATCTATCTATCTATCTATCTATATATCTACTCTAATAGAAGACACAATAAGTGATTTTTTTTGTATGTAGTACAGTACATGCTTACAAATCTTCAATCACAGGCAGACTAGAAGTTTTTCTGGTTCTTAGAGACACTAACAAGTCTCGGGTTTAGTATGACAGCGTGACTAGGAGAAAAAGATGTGAAGAGCTAAACAGGCCTGCCTGCGGCCAAATCCTGTCACGGAGAAGAAAATAATAATAATTGAAATATTATGCAAGAATAGATCTGTAAAAAAAACTATAGCTGTCTAGAGTTGAAATTGTATATCAGTTGAGAACAGAAACTCATTTTTCAAAACGACAGTTACTGATCTATCTGCTCAGTGCCCAAAAATCTCTCAGCGTTTTGGTAAAACAATATGTGTTGCGACACATGAATGTCCCCCCCCTTTTTATGAAAGTTGAGACAATATAAAATAAACACAATATCTGAATTCCGGGCATTAACATCTTCTCTTTTTGGTATTTTTAGTTTTTATTTCATGTGTGTTGGTTTACAATGGATGAACCTATAAAAATTTGGGACATTTGCAAATAATCACCAACTCTATTGTTCTTCATTTTTTTCATGGGATTAGAAATACAAATGGGGTCTTACTTACTGCGTTGACCAGCTGCACGCTCACGATTGAGTTAAAATCATCTCGAATCTGTTCAGGAGGGTGTTTGGTGTCACAGCACAGAGACAGATGCTGCAGCAGTGAAGCAAGAAGACAGACGCTAAGCAGAGACTGAGAGTTTATGGTCACAGTCTGAGGAACATGAAGAGAAAATGATACAAAAATCAGTTTATTCTAAAGAGGCAGACAAAGTCTCTCATCCAAGGTTTGGCTTAAAACATTCATCTGTAAAAACACTTTTATACTCTTTACAGTATATTAGAAGAAATTACAGACTTTGTCAGCTAATGGGTCTGAAGTTATTTGCAATAATTGTGCCTAATCTTCGAAATGTATTTCCTAACTGTACATTAATCCTAACTGGTCTTTGGAATTTTAATTATTAAAAAAAGAAAAGAAGCACAATGTTTTAAAGGTGCTGCAAATCATTGCACATCTCTGTCATTTTTGCTCGTAAAATAAAAACTATGTGTATTTCTAATTCAGGGCTATCCGAAAATTGAACCTCTCATCAACACCCCAATTCTATCTTGATCATCATGAACTGTTCCAGATGCCTGGCTACTGAAAGAAGTTTCACTGACATTTGAACTTTAGTTGTTCCCATTTATGCTCCTGTCCAGATCAGTGGACTCTAAAACTCATCTCATTAAAACTCCTAACTTACCCCTAAGTTCCATATGAATACGGAACCAATATGGATACCTTATGAATATTGCCGATATTCTACAAGGTACGTTACGTGCAGTGACTTTGAAAAATTCAGTGTGCCAAAGTTAAAGAATTTATTTATGAATGACATTCTCTTCCCGTTTTGCTCCACAAAAGCTACCAAAGCAAAACTACTTTTTAAGTTGTGTTAATTTTCTATTGAAACGTTATTATTTTCCTACTTTTTGCAGCATTTTAAGATTTTTTTTAATCCCAAATCTAAAGTAATGAAGTATCTGAGGTATCCATTTGAAGGAAACAGACAAAAATAGGATTTAGCATATTTGAAGCAGACATTTAATCTCAATTCCTTTTTAATGTGCTCACACTAACTCTCTTTCTCACTCTGATACAACCTTTAAACATACACACACACACACACACACACACACACACACACACACACACATGCACACTCATCCCTAACATCTGTCTCTTTAATTTAAAAAACATCTGGGCTATTTCTGTTGTGGGTCCACATCCCATGAACTTTACAGTAGAGGTCAGGCGTCTGATTTGAAACTTGGAGGTTGCAGTGTGGGACACAAATAAGGTTGACCAATCAGATTTTGTGTTGTTATAACTTTAGCTAAAATTTCACAAATGATAAATGATTTCTTTCATTTCTTAAATGATTTTCCAAACCACTTTTCTATTTCTGTGTGACAAGAGACTCCTGCAGGAATCAATGAGTAACTCATGTGAAGAAGCAACAAAGCACCAAAAATCAAGTTCTATCCAACATGTATATGTTGGATAAATAAGTGCAAAAGTAAAAAAAAGTTTGTAAGGATAAAATCTGTACTTATACCAATATTACAAGGATTTATTCACAATCACTAGAATACGGGGTCCTGGATTTAATCGTTGATTCCAATCAATTGATTCCATAAATAACCAGAAAGCACGTAGTTACAGTATTTTAAAGTGCTGATTAAAAAATAAAAAACTCATTAATGTAACCTTATAGAATTAGAATTTCTTATTTTACCTTAACTCCAACTGGACGGATCTAGGGCGCATTTCTGAGCACAACCCAATTTTAGTACCTCATTTATCACTTCCAGTAAATCCTAAATCCTTTTAGTTTCCTTCTGACTGGCAGATAGCAAATTATTCACTTGGAATTCCCCGTTTAAAAAACCACTTCACCCTCCAACCCATAGCAAACCAGTCGCACAGAGGACAAAGAGAGGAGCTGGATGCGCCCTGACCGCCTCCTCTGATTTTGGTAGGTTTCCACTCTTTCTACTCAAATATTTCAAGATCAGACTTTGACTTTGAACTTGTTTTTTTAACACCTCCTCAATCATTTTAAAAGCACTTTGTCGCCAATTACGCACAGATTTGATGCTTTTTACGCAGTGCGTCATTATTGGAACGCTTCAGATCTGGAATGGAAGTGACTGGTTTTACTCACCATTGGTCATTCTTCATTCATAATCATTCATAGTGCATGTCTTATTCAATAATGCCGATCAAAAATAGGCATTTAACTTTAGAGAAACAGTCCTGATCAGGAATAATAAATCCTTTCCCACGGTTCCCATTTACGCAGAGCTCCGGTCTCTCTTTGCGCATGTGACTATACTTCCTCTCTCTCAAACATGCATTTACTGCCACTCGAGTAAGGTTCATCCTCCAAGAAGTCTAATCTTTGCTGACATCACTGTCTTTGCTTTTTGTGGTTTTCTGCACCTGATGAGATGAGGAGAGATTTTGGCTCTCATGCAGCTTTAGAAGCTGTGCTGATGGATTCATGTGTTCCACATGACGCACAAGGAATCAACACGCATGCATGTCAATGTAAAGCTGCTGCATAAAACAGAAAATGCAAGTCATGCTCGTTTTCATAAGATGGTGTTTGGTGACACAGTAATTCCTTCATGATCCCTGTAATAAAAATGAATGACAAGCAAAAATATTTATGAATCTCATGCAAAATAGCAGATTATTCCCATGAGCTGCAAGACTGCAACCAAACATGGGGTGCATGGCAAAAGAATTGGCTTGCTCCTTTTTTACTTTTAAAGTTAAAAAGTTAAAGTTAAACACTGGCAATTTTTTTATGAAGAAAAGGAATTCCAGTTTTCCTTCTCTAGTTGTCTACATTCTCCAAATGCACCATAGTCATTTCTGAAATCAATTCCATATCTTTCAGTATGGGGATGTGTGAATGTTGATGCATGTGTGCAGTGTTTTGTGCAAGTGTGTAATTTTTAAGATGTGTTTTGCTTTTAATTCATTGATCAATGTTCTGGATTTTAATTCTTGTTTGAGTTTTTAATTGTTCTTTTCAGTTCTTTGTGTAACTGCATTTTTGAAAAGTGCTTTACAAATAAAATTCCCTTTCAAAATTTCTGTAAAAGAATAGCAAAGCACTTCTGAGTCTGAATGAAAACATGTCCCTCATTTGGTCGTAAGAGTTTTAGTTTCACTTATGTTGTAACACCTACATAGAACTATTTGACACAAAAGAACTGAAAATAAAACATTATGAAACTATTTTAAGTGTTTTTTTTTTTTGTTCTCATAGTTTTCAGTTAACAGACAAGACATAAAATAAGAAAAGTGATGTTGTGTTTTTTGTGCAAAATTGAAACTACATTAATTAAATCCCTCCTAAGTCCCACATGGATCAGTTACAAACGTACCAAATCAAATCAACCTCAAAACAGTCATAAACACACAGAACATTTGGGTTACACAACATGTTCATCCATCTGGAGTGATTAGATAAAATTCAGATGAGACATTTGCTGATCTAGATGTTTGTGATGCATTCAGAATCTTAGAGTGCAATTTTTTTCTGTTAATGCCTCACCATACATATTAAGTAATTTAAACACATACAACTGCATTTCTTTGGTTAAAAGGAAAGTTTCAACCTCAAATATGTTTACTTGAAATATTCATTTAGTTATTTGGGATAGATAAACTAATTGCACGCCAATTTACAACACGACATACAACGTTTATCGTTTTATGATAATAGTTGAGAAGCAGTAAATTCCCGTAATAGCTGACTGGTTTACTGCAGAGGGTTGAACCACGAATGCCAACTTTTGGCATCAGCTAGAAAACAAATGCACATGTTGTGCTGATTCATTCATTTGTACATCGAAGACTTCAAGAGGAACTTCAAATAAAGCAATACAAACATCTGTGGACGATGCATCCTGCAGATCTTTTATTATTTGGCACAGTCAAATACACTTAAAAACACATTTATGAACGGAAAAGAAAAAAATAGTCCTAACTTAATCTAGTCAAATTTATTGAAAAAGATAAAATGGTATTGAGAGATCTAAAATTTTCAAATAATTCAATTTTATTTGTATAGCCCAAAATCACAGAATTTCTGTCTCAATGGGCTTCACATGAAAGATTCAG